>CM048747.1:506765371-509532871 GCA_026315105.1 Locusta migratoria
AAGGCTCAGATAGAATTGATGGTACTTCCAGAAGGGTAATAAAAGCTTGTTATCAAGAAATAAGTAGGATTCTTAGCAACATATGTAATAGTTCTCTGAAGCAGGGTGTTTTTCCTGATAGACTGAAATATGCTACTGTTAAACCACTGCACAAAATAGGGGATACGTCTGATATCAACAACTACCACCCAATCTCACTTACGACAGGCTTATCCAAAATTCTTGAATAAGTCATGTATTCTAGAGTACCTTCACGCATTGGTAAAACTAAAGTTCTAACAAAATGTCAGTTTGGTTTTCAGAAAGACTTTTCAACAGAAAATGCTATGTATCTCCAAGGCTTTTGTTTGTGTAAATCATGGAATTCTTCTAGATAAACTAAAGTATTGTGGTATGAATGGGACAGTGTAGAAAAGGTTTAAATCATACCTAATAGGAAGAGTGCAGAAAGTTGACATAAGTAGATCACATAATAAGCAAATTTGGGAAGAATCAAAAGTGGGGTGCCACGAAGTTCGGTCTTGGGCCCTTTACTGTTCTTAATATATATTAAGGACTAGCCATTCTATATTCATGAAGATGCAGAGCTGTTATTTTCGCTGATGATACAAGTATAGTTATCACACCTGACATACAAGAAATAACTGAAGACATTGTAAACGACATCTTGCAGTAAATCATTAAGTGGTTGTCAGCAAATGGACTTTCATCAAATTTTGATAAAACACGGCACATACAGTTCCATACAGTAAATAGAATGACACCATTTATAAATATAGACTTTGATCAGAAATCTGTAGCAAAGGTAGGATATTCAAAAATTTTAGGTGTATGCATTGATGAGGGTTCAACTGAAAAACACACACAGAAGATCTGCTAAACGTTTGAGTTCAGATACTTATGCTATTAGGGTTACTGAAAATTTTGGTAATAAACATCTCAGTAAATTAGCTTACTCTGCCTAGTTTCATTCTCTGCTTTCGTATGGCATTAATTTCTGGAGAAATTCATCATCGAGTAAAAAAGTATTCATTGCACGAAAGCGTGTAATCAGAATAATTGTTTGAACCCATTCAAGATCATTGTGCAGACACTTATGTGTAGAGCTAGGGATCTTCACAGTAGCTTCACAATATATATACTCACTTATGACATTTGACATTTAAAAGCAATAGTAGTGTACGTAACTACAACACTAGGAGAAAGAATGATCTTCACTATTCAAGGTTAAATCTAGCTTTGGCACAGAAAGCGGTGAATTAATCTGACACAAATGTCTTTGGCCACCTACGAAACAGCATCAAAAGCCTGACGGATAGCCAACTAGCATTTAAAAATAAATTAAAATAATTTCTGAATGGCAACTCCTCTACACTATAGATGAATTTTTAGATATAAATTAGTAAATCTGAAAACAAATAAAAATAAAAAAATAATAAAAAATAAAATAAAAATAAATTGGTCATGTAATATTTAGTACAAAGTAAGAATTTGTAAAGACAACTTTCATTAACACGTTCCACATCATTACGAAGTGTCGTATTCATGATGGGGACAAGGATTAATCTAATCTAATCTACTACGCCTTCAACATTGCTGGCCACGGGTTCTACTCAACTCTGGTGACTACTTTGAAGAACGGTAACAGGTGTGAACACGTAACGCTTTTGAATCGGTTGTGAATAAATAGTTGCCACTATTTAAGTTCCAACCCTCGTACTTTGTACGACATGAGCACAATATTCTCTAATTTTTTACGTCTCAAGTCATAATTTTGAACTTCTGATAAAGACACTCTTAGATGATGTCGAAATTATTTATTACAAAGGAACTTGTGGGGATGCCTGATTTCATTTGCAGTAGACAATGCACGACGTTGGAGAGTTCGTGTGGTTGATATTTTCTTCGCGCGGAAGACTTTGTAACCACACTGTGGGTATTTCACACTCCCGAATTGATAGAGCTCTTTGAGATGGGTTGTGTCTCAACAGCGTCCATCAAACAGCCGCTCAGTTTTGCGAGCGGGTCAGCCGGAATCATGGACGTTGTTCCCCAACAAGAAACTGATGAAACCATTCGCAACATGCTCCCACGTTGTGAGTCGTGTCTTGGTGCCGCAGGTACTCACAAACCACACGGACCATATTAATCAGTCGTAATAATGTGTCAACAAGTCTTCTATATACAAGAATAAATAAATAAAACGAAAAACCCAGTGGTTTCTACCGTTATGCATGTCGTATTGTTCCCGTTCAGTATTGTTTACATTGTTTCTACTTGATTATCACTGGTTTCGATATTTCGTGGCAAAATAAACCCGACCTTGAAGAATTTCTGTTGTTGCTTTAATTTTGGACAACCGTGTATTAAAATCACTTTTTTGGTTCCTTGACGTTGTAAAAAATGTAAGTTTCCAAGTCAATGAAACTCAAGGATGCGGCCATTCTTTGATACTCTCAAAATCGTCCATCAACATTTATAATGTTCTTCGGTTTTAATAAAATCATGAAATTTTGCTAAAATACGGTTTGGCTGTACAAATAATGGGAAAATCCTAAAATTATTAATTTTCAGTTGAAAATTTCCGTAATACATGAAAAATCTCGATTGCTACTTTGGTGATTTTGATCTGATAATGAACAGAGTGATTCTCAAGGAAGGTTGATGCATCAAATTTACATATATTTCGTTCTAACCGGACGAGATACCATAAGCTATCTAGTAGTGACAAGTGTAATTCATCGGAGCTGGAGTAATATTTTGTTATCCAACTGTCAGTCTGTCTGAACAACTGTTACGACATTTTTTTCTTAGGAAAAAGTAAGATGTATCACATTGAAAGTTTTGGCGTATACCAAGTTGTACAATCCTTTTGCCGAGTAAAACATTTATTATTATAAGTCAATAAAAATTCTGCTATTGATGATAGGCATCGTTACTCATCAAACCCTATAGATTAACTGCATGAAACATTATTATTCAAGGTAAGCATTAAAAAACTGTGCAGGAACTGGGAAGCCTGCACTGGGAAACCTGAATTTTGCAGTAAGAAGGCACTTCAAGACGAGCTTTGTGAGTGGAGGAAAGCTCGAAAGAAAAGGGGAATGAGAATTAGTAGGGTCAAGCACTTTAAATACCTAGGCTCTTCCAAGCAAAGTGATGGAGGACTGGAGGCCGAAATAGAGCATAGGACAAATGGTGGATGGATGAATTGGAGCAAACTGAGCGGAGTGATAAGAAGGTTAGCTGTAGAATGAAAGGAAAGGTTTACAAGTCTGTGGTGAGACCTGCGATGTTGTATAGTGCAGAAACTTGTCAGATTACAAAAGCCCAAGAGAAAAAGCTGGAAGTGGCAGAAATGAGAAAGTGGATGAATAGGGGTCATGAAAGAGTAAACTAAGGAATGAGCACATCTGGGGAACAATGAAAGTGTTGCCGATAGGGAAGAAGATCGAAGAAAGTAGGCTAAGATGATATGGAGATCTGCAGAGAAAAGGGAAGTACTATGTGGGGAGAAGAGTTGAAGACCTTAGAAATCGAAGGATCAAGGAGAACAGGTAGACTGAAACTGAGGTAGAAAGAAAAGTTAGCAGGGGACCTACGGGAGAAAGGATGGCTGAGAGAAGAAGCACTGGGAAATTTGTTGACATCGAATACTAATTTTGGCGTTGAGAAGGCTTTTCTGAAGCCAGTTGTCGGGAGTGTAGCTAGCATGGGAGTGAAAACGTAGCCGTTAAGAATGTCAGGCAACAAGAGGATAGAGGCTTTTGAAACGTGGTGCTACAGAAGAGTACTGACGGACAACTGTGTAAATCCCGTAACTAATGAGAAGGTACTGAACAAAATTTGGGAGAAATTTTTTATGTCATATCTTGATTAAAGCGAAAGGTCGATTTGTAACACACATTCCGAGACATCAAGGAAGTTTAGTATCGGAGGGAAGTGTGGGGTTTGGAAAAACGGGGAGGGGAGGGATAAAAATCGCGTTGAGGGGGGCAACGAGACGATTATTGTAGGAAGGTTGAAATGGATTGATGTTCTTATTAAGAAAAAAATGTTCAAATGTTTGTAGTACGGGGTCATCAGTCCCTAGGCTTACAAACTACTTATGAACTAGCTAAGACTAAAGACGGCACAAATATCCATGCCCGAGGGTGGATTCGAAACCTCGACCGTAATGGCCGTGCAAGCCGTGACTGGAGCGCCTCAGTCCGCTCGGCCACCGCGGCCGGCTCTTATTAAGAAATGAAGAGGTTTGCGCAGGATAGAGTGGCGTTTAGAGCTCCAGCAAACCAGTATTCGGACTGTAGACCATCACAACAATATGTCCATTGACATTCTAAGAACAACGGGCTAGCCGTAATTATAAAAGGTATAAAGTTCTATTTATTTAAATGTAGATACTTTTAGCTGTTAAGTTCTAAGTTACAACTAGCATTAACATCTTTATCAATAACAGTCTGAAAGTAATTTTTAAATACCATAAAAATTGCTTAAAAGCAATGACTGCAGTAACTGAGTAGTTCACGTTCGTGACACCACGTCTCCGCTCCTTGGACCGCAACCTATAGCTACTATTTATGCCAAACCCAGTTATCGCTTTTTAATTAATGATTAATGCCATCTTACATTGTTGCTATTATTAAATAACAGGTAAGAGGTCCATGTTTCTCCCCTAACAGTGTTATCTAAAGATATATCTTGTGCCTATTTTTGTGTGTGTTTTTTTATGTCACTCCATTTAGTTTTGCTACAACATACTTGCACTCATTAATCCCTGTACCCTCCGTGATTTTGTATTTGCCCAGCTCTTCTTGCTGCTAAGAGGACAAATGTGTTTTCCTAAACGGAACTAATTGTTAAAAAAAAAAAAAATAGTACGCTTCGTGACGATGTTCTGTCTTATCCCTCTTCGGACACATTTCGGCGTACATATCGAAGGTGAAGTGAAATAACTAACAACGGTAAATGTAGTATGGGGGAAATTTGATATGACGAAAAAAGTTATCTATGAAATTTTCAGTAACTGTATTATTTACTTCATGGGGGTCTGCAAAAATATTAACTTAATAACTTATTACTTTCCTCAGTACAACCTCTGTCTATAGTAACACACACTAAGTACCCACTTCTAGTTTACCTACAACATAAACTACAACGATTACCTACAAACACGCCTTCATTTAACTGTCTTCTATGACCACTTTCGGCAGAACCTCTTTCCGGCTTTAGCCAGCTCCCAGTACTTACAACAATTTGTGGTTCACAGTTTTCTGTTAGTTCTAGATTTCTGTTTCCTCCATTATCGTATCTACGGTTCCTGTATGTACCATTCTCCTGTTTTCCGTGTTTGTCATGCACCCTTTGGCACTAAAGGTGTTTCTTATTATTTAGGATACATTCTAACAAAAAGGAAAAATAACACTAATTGCACTCGAGGCATCCTTCGTTGCTCATGTAGTTGACTCCTGTGTGAATCGGATAGCTGACTTACTAAGCGAAGCCCCATATCCAACCAAACTATGCTCCACATAAAGGAATCTGCACCCCAAACTGTTAGCCGAACTCTCTGACTCTCTGATTCAGACTGTTCACTCGGTTCTGAACTAAAGGTCCACAGTTAGTCTTGTTGACGATGCTACCTATAGTGAGTTCTGTCTTCATCTCGCTAACAAGGCTGACAGTCTTTACAAATTCAGTTAGTCGCCCGAAACCACAGACAATATCTCCCGACCCAAAGCAGGCACATAGCTTATAAAGAAATGAGCCACCACCTACAGTTTGATGCGCACTGTGCAAACTTGGGACTGACTATTTATCGTACAAATAACAATAAATTTAGGAAATACGCTACTAATGACGCAAGGAAATAAAAAAATCATTCCTAGTTAGTGAAACCTAAAAGTAATTCATAAACTAACGATCTAGTCTCCTGTGGTGATGTAGAAACGGAAGATACGTCTTACTGAAATGTCACTGAGCAACGACTGCTTTAAGTAGGCGAAAATAGCACCCAAAGGCGAGCGGGAAACTAGGTATTAAAGAGTCAGGACAGCTGAGGTACAACTAGTTCAAAATACCGTGACCGTTATATTTTATTGATTGAAGGTGAAAGAACAAAATGTTTTCAGTGTTGCAGCCTAAACTGAGTCTTACCCAAAATGTAGAACAGCAAGGCTAGTTTACATATGCAAAGCTGTTGAAGTGAAAGAGTACTGGAGAGATTGATACTCTAATAAGGAAATGAAAGGGATCTTCAGCGAAAAAAGAATTCTGTATAAAGAACCCATATGGAAAGCCATTATTATGCTAAGATATAAAAGCTGGAAACAGATATAAACAGACAGAAGTGTTATGCAAAGGAATCAAACCTCAAGACAGTGTCATGGAAAAAGTGTCATTACTTCCCATTCATCGCTCTTACAGAGAATGCGAGATGCTTGAGTAGTGATCCAGTTAAGATCCGAGGACTTTACTTCATTTAGGAGAGCCGCGGTGAAGTAGCCGAGCGGTCTAAGGCGCCTCGCTGCGGAGCGCGCGGTTGCTCGCCGTCGGAGGTTCGAGTCCTCCCTGGGGCATGGGTGTGTGTGTGTTGTCCTTGGGTTAGTTTACTTAAGTTTAAGTAGTCTGTAAGCTACGGACTGATGACCACGTGGTTTGGTCCGATAGATTTACAGACATTTCAACATTTCATTTAGGAGAACACTTCCAGTTTCAGCTTTCTCCTTCAATCTAAGGAGACCTCCCGAATACCTTGGTTAGGCAGAAATTTAACTATTTTTAATTTTACCTTCGGAGGACATATCCCACACAAATTTTATAAAACTTGGTGTATTTGAATATGTATTTCATCAGACGTATACTGTGATATAATCATGCCTAATATATTATATATCCATTATGTAATTAAACAAAATTTGTAAAAACATGGATCTTTACATCTTGTGAAGAAACAATTTACCCAAAAAATTTATATTACGGTAGAATGAAGCTTTCACTCTGCAGCTGAGTGTGCGCTGATATGAAACTTGCTGGCAGATTAAAATTGTGTGCTGGAAACGGACTCGGTTGTGGCTAAGCCATGTCTCCACCATATCCTTTCTTCCAGGAGCGCTAGTCTTGCATGGTTCGCAGGAGAGCTTCTGTGAAGTTTGGAAAGTAGGAGGCGAGGTACTGGCGGAAGTAAAGTTGTGAGGCGGCATCGCGAGTCGTGTCGGGAGAGCACAGTCTGCTTGCGACAGCGGTACCGTGAGGAAGTAAGCGGTGTGCTGCGGCCGCCTCGCTCTCGCGTGGTAAGTCGGAGTGTTGCTACAGCTTTTTGCTGTTGTTGTTGTGTTTGTGTGACTATTTAGATGACACCATGAATCAGCCAAAAAGAAAAGACACTTTGAAGTTCACTTTCGATCGTACGTTCGTTAGACCGAACTCTTACGAATTTGAACGTTTTGTTGAAGAAGTTGTGAAGATTACCTCAGATGAGCTTGTCGGTATTCATTTCTCGATCGTGAGTACAGATACTTACGTCAAACTGAGGTCAGCAGATCTTTGTGAGACAATACTACAGTCTAGTGGCGGTAGCTATAAATTCAAACACTCGGATGGCAACATAAGTGAAGTTACTTTTAGCCACGCCGGCTTCGGTATAAGAACAATCAGAATATTCGAACATCCTTTTGAGGTCACAGGAGAACAAATTAATGCGGTAGTGTCATCCTACCCGACGGTACTCAGCAACATTGCGGAAAGGTGGTCAGGTGCGCATAGGTTTCCGCTACTAAATGGTATCAGACAACTGAAGGTCGATTTTCGGAAACATATTATGTCCTATATTGACGTGTGTGGGTACCGAGCCATTGTCATGTATGATGGGCAGCCCAGAACGTGCGCAGGGTGTGGGGCGACGGGCCACGTGCGTGCACAGTGTATGCAGAGGCGCGTAGCGCAGTTACCGGCCGGTGAATCTGTCAGGCCTCCTGCTATGTCCTCACTGCCGATTACATACATGGCGGCTGTCGAGGGACCACCACCCATCGCCCCCGTTCTGCATACTTCTCAGGATAACAACTCTGCTGACCATGAAACCCAGATGGAAGTAGCTGAGGCCTCGGCGGCAGTCTCAGGAGACCGGGAACCTACCGAGCCCTCAAAGGCAGCTCCCGTCGACGAAGTTCAGAGCGTTACTCTGATGGATGTCACTGACCACGCGGCTGCAGTTTCTGTCGCACCACACCCGCAAGAACCCTCTGCGGAAATCTCCAGCAAGAGAGTACAGGACAGTTGTTAAAAAGCAGATGTACCTTCTGCTGACGAAACTGCAACCGATCCCGAACAGGAAAGTGTTCCACAACACTCATCAAGCTCGCAGAAGAGCCAGTCACCCAGGAAAAAGAAGAAACGCAGAATCGCGCATCAAGCTGCCGAAGAAATTGTCCCCATTAATGCGGCAGAAAGTGAAACTAGTAGTGCAGAAGTTAAATGAGGGTCCAGGGAAATTTTCCGACTGTGCCCAGCCCAACCTGTTTCCCAAGCCACCCGATGGCGCCTCCGTGGGCGCAAAACAATGCGCAAGTGTAGCACCCGACAACCCTGACCCGGCAAATTCCTGTGTTATTGAAACAAACACGTTCGTTCCTTCATTCCAGAAAAACTGGGCGGACGAGGTGGACGGAGATGAGGAAATGAGGGAACCTACGTTCTTTACTGCCGCCGTGACAGCCACCTCAGATGACCGAACACCCCTCAAGAACTAGGAAACGGAGGCACCTACTAACAGGTGCGAAATTCCGCAAGCCACCCTTATAAAAAACATTACATCATGACCACCTATCAAGCCTACAGAATCGCGACTCTGAACATCACCAATATACGCAGTACATTAAAGTTACATAGCTTGAAAGACTTTCTGTACGCGGCGGATATCGACATCATTTTACTGCAGGAAGTAACCGACATTGCACTTCAAGAAATATATGGATACCACGCTGTCATAAATGCTGGAAGCGATGGTGACCTAGGGACTGCTATACTTTTTAAGGAAGGAATAATAGTAACGAATGTGGAAAAACTCGTCAACAACAGGGGGATCGCTTGTACTATTCACAATACCCGGATCATAAATATATATGCGCCATCTGGAAGCAGCAACTGCCGTCACCGAGCAGAATTTTTTCAACACGAAATTGTTTCTCTCTTTGGAGAGCATCAAGCCGAGATCCTTTTTGCGGGTGACTTCAGTTGTGTCCTCCATCGCAAAGATCAGTTCCCTAACTTCAATCCGTCTCCCGAACTGGAACACATCATCAACGATTTCAGTTTAACCGATGCGTGGGAGCACAGCCATGGGGATGCACCCGGGCTTACGTTTGTCACTAACCATTCGGCCAGCCGCTTAGACAGGATGCATGTATCTAACAACTTGACGACTCTTATCTTACATGCAGAAGTGCGGCCCACCAGCTTTACCGACCATGCTGCCTTTATATGCACCATTAATATGGCGAGACAAGGCACCTACAGAGGAAGAAGCTACTGGAAGCTCAACGTATCACACTTAAAAGACGCCGAATGCCGCGACCGTTTCCAAAAAACATGGCAGGACTGTGAAAATAAATTTACTTCGTATGATTCTGCTTTGACCTGGTGGATCAAGTGCGCGCAGCCGAAATTGAGGAAAATGTTCATAGATTATTCGAAGGAAAAAAGTTTTTGGTTCAAGACAACAACATAATTTTATTTCCAACGCTTGCGGGACCTTTACAAATTGGACCAATCAGTCATCGAAAACTACGTCGCGATCAAGAGGATAAAATCCAAAATTCTGGCTCTGAAGCGCAAACAATCAGAGGGTTTCTAAATTCGTGCAAGGACGCAGGCTGCCGCCCCACATGAAGAAACCTCGGTGTTCCACGTTATGTGCGAAAGGAAGAGGGCACACAGAAAAATACTCACGGAACTAAAAGGAAGTGACGGTACCGTCCTCCCAACACAGAGAGACATTAAAGAGGCAATCTACAGCCATCTTTCATCCTCCATCATGTCAGGCTGCCCAGTGGATAACGAAGCTCAAGAGGACTTGTTACGGAATCTGCAGGGCCGACTCAGCAGAGAGGCATCGCAGCGACTTATTGCGGAGATTTACGATGACGACCTGACAACGGCTATCGCGCAGAGACCCATAAATAAATCGCCGGGGCCTGACGGCCTTCCAGTAGAATTTTACCAGGCCTTCGAAGCACAGATGAAGTCTAAACTGCTCCTC
Source organism: Locusta migratoria (assembly GCA_026315105.1). Classification (NCBI taxonomy): domain Eukaryota; kingdom Metazoa; phylum Arthropoda; class Insecta; order Orthoptera; family Acrididae; genus Locusta; species Locusta migratoria. The sequence continues at coordinate 506,775,630 of CM048747.1, forward strand.
ATATGCAATGAATTAATGGCCTCTGACAGAGAAATCGCGAAGGAGTTTCTGGAAGGTATTATCGTGCTAGTTCCGAAACGCCCCAGCAGCATTTCCGTAAACCATCTTCGACCCATCAGTCTCCTGAACAGCGACTACAAAATTGTGGCGCGCGTACTCGCTCGAAGATTACAAATGATAATGCACGAGGTCACTGGCCCATATCAGATTAGTGTGGGTAAGAGGAGGTCAATCATTCAAACGGTCTGCGAATATAGAGACAGCAGATGTTCTCCGACTACGGTGCGCTATCATGACACTTGACTTTTAGAAGGCTTTCGAAAGGGTGGACCATAAGTACCTTCTCAAAACTATATCCGCGATGGAGATTCCTCATAATTTTCTCAACGTCGTTGGAAGAATTTTGAGTAATAGCACGTCCCGGAGTATGATCAATGGACAAATGAGGAAACCGTTGGACTTCACACGTTCAGTCAGCCAAGGGTGTCCACTGTCCATGGCTTTGTTCGCCATTGCCATTGAGCCCCTCATAGACACTCTACAGCGACGACTGCAAGGATTGTGCACCCATGGACAATCTATTGTTTGCAAGGCATACGCCGATTATGTGGGTCTTGTTATCACGAGTGCAAATGACACATCAGGTGCTCACTAACTACGAACTTGCTTCGGGTGCGAAACTCAACAAAGCGAAACCCAACATCATGAGCACAGGGGCTGGAATGTCGTTGCAGGACATCGAAGACTTCAATGTGGTCACCAACAAACGAATACTGGGCATAGATTACAGATCCACCATACAGCACCATAGCTGCCAACTCTAAGAAACTACTCGCAAGTGTGCGTGCATGCGTCAAGGAACAACGTGTGAGAAAGCTTGATGACATCCAAAAGTCAGCCTTTGCTAACATGTATATAATTTCGAAACTACACTACGTGGCACAAGTTTTACCTTTACCCGGTGAAACGACATCTAGAATCATGTCTGCTCTGGGCCATTTCGTAAGTCAAGGAAGTATCTTTAAGGTCCAGTTTGACACTCTTACTCTCTCCGCGGAAAAGGGTGGCCTTCAACTTATTGACGTTGCTCTGAAATCCCGAGCTCTATTCGTGTGCACCACATATAAACTGTGGAGGAAGACGCAACACAGTTTAACGTCGCATCTACTAAAGGAAATAGCCCCTGGGGCATTTGATCCACCTATTGATGTGCGCCACGTTCCCATTGGCTTTCACCATTTTAAACAATTTTTAATTGAACTTAGCTACATTCGGACCAGAGTCTGTCCCACGAAGTTAATCAAAGTGAAGGCAGTGTATGACAAATTAATGGAAACCAAGAGTAGGAACGTTGTAGAAGAAAAGTACCCTCAATATGACTGGCGAATACTATGGCAGAATATCAGCACACGTCATTTACCGACAAACGTGAGAACTACATGGTAAAAAGCTGTGAACAGAAAACTTGCCACCAAGTCCAAACTTCACGCCATCCATTTAGTGGACTCGCCGCTTTGTGGTGACTGTAGCACACCAGACACTGACGAACATAGGTTTGTCTGCAATAACGTGGCAGCAGTCTGGCTACTCGTTAGGCAAATGATGGCCACAATCACCCGAACCGTAGCAGACACAATAAAGCCTGCAGATTTTTTGACTTCCGACAGTGTGCCTTATCCATATATAAAACGGAACGCCGTCAATTGGTTAAAAGGTTAAACATTCCACTATATCCTTACTGAAGCAAATAGAAGCAAAGAGGATTTTCTATTATACCTTCAGCTGCAGCACCATATCCTAATGACATCGCGACACTATAAAAAAAACTTCGCCAACTTTTTGAAATTCCTATTGTTTGACACACAAAGGACTTGAATCGTAAATGCTCCCATTACAAGACCCAGATTGTGACATTCTGAAAAATTAGAACACGCCGAGATTTTCATCTTTGCTTTAAACAAAACTTCTTTTTTGCTCCTTGTGGTGTTTTCCTTTTAGTGATGTTTCAAAATTCTGGCGTCTGAGAGATGTATCAGAAGTGCTTTCCGTTTCGTATGGGAAAACACGTCCCCCGACAGAATCTGTCGTCTTATTTCACATTAAAAATTCTTTTCGGAGTTCCAACGCCAGAAGGAGCGATTACACCCTTTCATGTGTCACGTGGCGAAACCTTGCTAAAACGACGCCCACGGCACCAGACAAGCGCAGAGTTAGAGACGAGGAAAAATAAACAAATAAAATTAAATGTAAAGATGTGAGAAATCCAAAATGTAAAATGGAAAAACACAATTAAATTCCAGAAAACAGAAGCATGGATCGATCAAGAACGGAGTGAGGGAACACCTCCTAAACAAATATTACGTGAAGCCGAACTCTGCAGCTGTCAATGCGCTGGGATGTTGAAGTGACGTTTTTCCCCAGGAGCAGATATGTAAGAGGAAGACATATAATTATTTATTCTTTTTCATTTTTTATTATTTTTTTCACTTATCTTTCTTTGGAAGATATTCCATGGCAACAGGAACGAATGGCATTGAAGCCAGGCCGAGAAGGCAAACCATTGCGAGCGGAAGGACGGGCTGAAGGGGAGGAAGGAGATAAAAAAAAAAAATAAGTTTTGTATTACAGTAGTTGAATTAATATGCTGTATTTGTGGAATTCGTCACATTTGCAGAGTAACCCTCGGGCGGCAGCGCCAATTATTATAACTTCGGCAGCAGCGCGGTGCAGGTTTGCTACCACTGTGTATACCGAGTTAAAAACCTAGACTTTAGCTACTAAATGATTGTAATGACAAAAATAGGTCAATGTACACGTAGAACTGTCATATACGATATTCTTTTTCAGTGGTTTTTAGTGCTGCTTGTATATCGTTTTACTCCACAGAGTGGTACCGTCTTCAATATCAGATTCATTGCATCTGAAATCCTGTTCGTAATCGGAACTAGGATTTACATTTGAATAATAGTATCCTGTTCATGATCTGATGAGGAATCTAGAAAACAATCATTAAGATGTTTATTAATTCTAGAAAGAAATATATTTCCTCATCTATTAGACCCATACCACGTCTAAGAGACCAGACGATTAAATTATTCAGTAGAATAACACTCATTTTCGCATTGTTTAAGGATTAAAAAGGTTTAAAAATGAGATTGACGGAAACTGCAGCATGGCTAATCAGAAACAAGAGGAAAATTTACCGAAAGCTAAAAATTCTATTTACGAAATAAATTTAAATTTTTGGGCATCCTAATATGTAGTGTAAAATTTATACAAGAAATATTTAGTAGAAACTGCCACAAATACATTTGCAATGAAAACTAGACGTAACACAAAACAATTCAATTCTACTTACATGACAGACAGCGCGGTACAAATCTGCTACCAGTGATGCACTCCCTAACAAAACGTGTTTTGGGTGGACACTTCCGTGCACAAGAAACTCAGAACCTTCACTGACATCATTGTTAAGGCTTAATCGAAGAATAGCTAAAGCGGAAATACGGTATCTCCATTATTACGTGACCAGTGAGCATTTAAAGAAAAGTGGTAGCAGATCTGCACCAGCGCTGCCGCTCGAGGGTTAAGATCTTTTTATTATTGGTTACTAGTTTCAGACCAATGCCTCAACAGAAAGTATCACATACATGATAAGCCATCGTTCAAAATAAAACGAAGTGGACGAGATTCGACTACCGTATATTACGAGGTTTCTAACAACCATGACTGCAGTGTTACAGTCATAGGAGGAACGAAGAATCTGAATCGAATTACGAAGAAAAGGAAATGGATTTTGTGACTGCACACAACCTGAGGGAAGCGAGTTTTTGAGATACGTTTTGTAGAGGTAAAACGAAAGTTTGTCGCACTAAACAAGGTCAGATGGACACAGGTTGCAAAAAATTAACAGACTGGCATAGAGAATACCACTGTGAAGGTTGGAATCAAACCAGTCTTCGGTTTCATAGATACTCCAACTGTAGCACATTGTACGAGAAAGAAAAAGGGCCTTTATGTCAGTTGTACAGCAGAACGTTTTGCGGAGGGCTGAGTAACTCCATGACGTATATGGAACGTATTGTTAAATTCAGAATCAGCTGTGAAATTCATACTCATTTCTCTGACAGTAACTTACAAGTACAGTATTCAAATTTCAAAATGCATCTCTACATTTCGGTACCAAATACTGTAAGAAGTAACCAATAGATTTCAGAAACACTATCGGAAATCCCAACTATTTAAAATCAAGCCAAGGGTGTACCTTAGTTTTCAGTCCTATAACTCATCAGACAATCTCTAGAGTTAATGATTTTAGTACCAACTAACACGAATATTTTTAAAATGAATAAGTTTTAACTTACACAATATACAGACGTCTTCTAACAATGCGTCGAGTTAAAAATTTATTTCGATTTTACTATAACATAAAGAAGGCATGTTGTTAGTGAAAAGGAAGAACAGTGCAGTTTTATAATAGTTTCGTTTCCGCTAAAGTTTTCCGACGCTGTTCCACAAGTAATTCGTATAATTATCAATACCAGTAGTTTAGCGCTAGTTTTTAGTATATTTTATACAGTTGAAGTGGTCTACACACTTCTGACAACTGACCCACAACGCTTGGCCATCTAGACCTCTAACTTGGGGCATTTTCATTCCTTTGCACGCCCTGAAAGTATATTAATAAAAATGAATTGCCGCATAAATGAAAGCGCATCACTTGAGAATGGCGTCATCGATTTGGCTGATCTTATCTTTCTTCTGTTCGTAATTCTTAGAACAAGAACTGGAGAACATTTTTGGAAAATCTACCGTAAAATATCAGAATTTTAGAAAATCTGAAAGTACGCTTCCAACTCGGATAATTTTCTAGATTCTCCAACAATTCATTCACTACTTGCCTAGCGACCAAATACGCTGTAATGGAACGAAAATGCGCCAAGGAGGTTAAATTACTGGGAGATGGCGGTATGCACACAAGGTTAAAACAGCCAGATACTTGTAACATGAAATGTTGTTTCTTTAGAAGCCTCTCCGTATTATTCTTACCGCTGTGCTGTTATCAGTGGTGATTATATCTTTCGAACATTGCAAACATAGAACTGATGTCAGTTCGTCGTATTTTGAGTGTTACAAACAATTTGAGTACAGATCGTGGTATATTTTTTAGAACCAATTCAAAGTCCAATCGCTGGCCAACTGCATTCATTTACTTGGACCGATTGCATTGCCGATCCTGATAAAGTCGTCAGTTATCCAATAGAATCACCGCACGACTAGCAAATCAAAGTTGGGTGTATGATGATCATGTTACGCAATGTAAGCCAACCGCAACTATGCAATTGTACAAGACTCTCTGTGAAGAAGCTGATGATCAATGTGACTGAAGCAACGATAATCAGAGGATGTTCTGATTCCAAGAATAGCACTGATTCAAACAAACTTACCGTTGCAATATAAGCGTGTCTAGTTTCCCGTTCGCCTTGCATTCGCAATGACGATTAATAAAGCGCAAGACCAGTCGTTGGAAGTTTGTGGAATAAATCTTGAATTTTCTGTTTTGCCCATGGGCATTTGTACGTGGCATGTTCGGGAGTTGGTAAACCATCTGCATTGTCGTTTTCGCTCCGGACGGAGTTTTCCTTTTCCCAGTCACTTTCAACATAAAACAGAAAATGACAACCATTAAAAGTACTGCCATTAAAGCTACTAACCTCACAGGTAGAGCAACTTTAAAGGTCTCTCTAATAACCCGTTTCTAAGTAATTTACCCATCCATTTTGACTTCTATTTCCAATCAAGGACTCGACTGCAAAACAAAAAGTAAGATCAGAGAGAGTGGGAGTAGGAGATAGAGAATGGGGGAATGAAATGGATTTAAAAAGGGGGGATGATATAGACGCAGAGAGGAGTGGGAGGAGATGGATATGGTGTGGGATAAGAGGGAGTGGCGTGAAGGTAGGGGGAGAAGGAGATAGGGAAATAGAAGAGGGAAGAAGGGATAGACATAGGGAGGAGAAAAGATGGGGGTATATATCCCATACACATACACATATTGTATTGTATTGTGTAAATGATCTGTAAAGCTAATCATTTGCATATCACAGCATCTTCTTCCTGTTGGTTAATTTTACGTCTGTAGCACGTCATTTTCGTGGTGTAGCAATTTCAATGGCCAGGTGTGTATTATTTCAGGCTATCCCTAAAGCTATGTTAATTGCCGTTTTTTATTTATTTATTTATTATTATTATTTCAATTCGCCTTTCCCTTCTTTGTGTGTCTATCACAAGGCCATAGAATTTTTGCATGATGTTTCATTAAAAAGGTGTAGTTTCTCTTTCTCTGTTCTGATGGTGTTGAGTGTTGCAGAGCTATACATTATCAATGGCAAAATCATTGTTCGATAAAGCCTGATTTTAAACCTTCTGGACAGGGATCTATTCTTCATCACCTCCTGAAGGCTAAAGTATGTTCTACTGCTTTCGACAATTTATCTCAGTTTCACAGTGATTCTGATCAATGAAGTGACTACCATGGTATCTGAAAGTACCCGCTCCTCTGAAATGGAGACGGCCAACTGCGAGTTGGTCTCCGGTATTAGTTGACTTGCTCGGGACCATTTATTCTGTCGTATCTTCACTGAGTTGCAGACCTGACTTTCTGGCGATTTTGAGGTACGAGCTTGCCTTTCTACCAAGATTTTCTCAATTGCTGCTGATTAGTATTATGCCTTTACCTTCACCAACAGCAAATTTCAGTAGCTTCTGTCTGCTTGTAGTCAGCATTTTACACTGTCCACTTTCCAGTAGCACAATTTCATTGACTACACCTTCAACTCTGTATGAATAATTGATATAAGTAGTGATGTTTCGGTCATACGTGACATCGTAACATTTCCTCTGTTCACCTTGTTCCTTTCTACTATTCTTAATCTCCTTTCTCTTAGCACTATTTATTTTCAACGAATGATTTGTAAATTTCAGACATAAGTTTCTACATTATATCAGTAAATAGAATTCTCACCAACGATCACTTAATAGTTATTTATTATTTTAAAGATAGTAAACTCTTATTGAAATTAAGAATTCTGCACTTAATACTTGAATCAGATGTGTTCGATAAACATAGTTCCATTCTGAAGAAGACTGAAGTTGCAACCAATAAGATTTGGTGAAATTTAGCTTGAAGGCATGTACGTATTGTACATTCATATACAATATAATAATATTAGTAGACTACTTTTGTTACCTATCAAAATTTGTCCAAATATGTTGACGCAATGATATCATTGTTTTTATTATGGTCTTCTGTCCGGAGACTGGTTTGATGCAGCTCTCCACCCTACTCTATACTGAGCTAGCCATTTCATCTCCTCTTAACAACAGCAACCCACATCCATTTGAATCTGCTTACTATATTCGTCTCTTGGTCTCCCTCTGCGATTTTTACTCCACACACTACCCTCCAATGCTAAATTTACGATTCCTCGATGTCTAAGAATGTGTCTTACCAAGCGATCTCTTCTTTTAGTCAGGGTATGCCAAAAATTCCTTTTCTCACTAATTCTGCTCAGCACCTCTTCATTAGTTATGCGATCTAATCTTCAGCATTCTTCTGTAGCACCGCATTTAAAAAGTCTCTATTCTCTTCCTGTCCGCACTGTTTATCGTCCATATTTCACCCCCGTACAAGGCAACACTTTACACAAATGCCTCCAGAAAAGACATCCTTACACTTAAATTAATATTCGATGTTACAAAATTTCTCTTTTTCAAAAATGCTTTTCTTCCCATTGCCAATTTGAATTTTATATCCTCTGTACTGCGACCGTCATATGTTACTTTACTACCCAAGTAAGAAAACTCATCTACCACCTTCATTGTTTAGTTACCTAATCTAAATCCTTCAGCATCGCATGATTTTCTAAGACTGCATTCCATTATCTTTGTTTTGCTCTTGTTGATGTTTATTTTGTACGGTCTCTTCAACACACTGTCTATTCCATTCAACCGTTCTTCCAGGTCCTTTGCTGTCTCCGACAGAATTACAATGTCATCAGAAAAACTCAATGTTTTTATTTCTTCACCGTGAACTTTAATCCCCGTTCCAAATGTTTCGTTGCTTTCCTTCACTGCCTGTTTGATGTACAAATTGAATAACATCGGAGAAAGGCTACAACCCTGTCTCACTCCCTTCCCAACTAATGCTTCCCTTTCATGCCCTTCGAGTTTAATAAGTTCGGTCTGGCTTTTGTACAAATTGTAAATAAGTCTCCTTTCCCTGTATTTTACCACTACTGATTTCAGAATTTGAAATAGTGTATTCCAGCCAACATTGTCCAAAGCTTTTTCCAAACCTACAAAATCAAGATAAGTAGGTTTGACTTTCCTTAATCTATCTTCTAAGATAAGTCGTAAAGTGAGTATTGCCTTCCGGGTTCCTACGTACCTCGTGAATCCAAACTGATCTTCCCCGAGGTTAGCTTCTACCAGCTTTTCCATTCTCCTGTAGATAATTCGTGTTAAAATATTGCAACCCCACTTATAAAACTGATGGTTCTGTAATTCTCACACCTGACTGGGTCTGATTTCTTTGGAATGGGGATTATTCCATTTTTCTTAAAGTCTGAGGGTATTTCGCCTGTCTCATACATCTTACACACCAGATGTAATTAACAACACAAAAATACAGATATTGTATCGAACAGAACTAACAAGTCTGTTGCCTTTGATAATAACACAAGAATAAAAGTATAATAAATCAATGAAATGAACAATAATGTTCCAACCATTACCAACAAATAAGTATAAGCACCCAAACGAGTGTGTGTGCCGCGCACGCTGCCGCATTACACAGTAGGGCGTGCGACCTATTGAGTCTAGTTACCCAGTGGGTGCTTCTTCTCTAGCCGTCAAGCATCAGCACTTATTGACTGTACCACACTTAATTCTACCACGATTTTTCTGTTACACAGGTGGTATTTCAAAATCGTGACCCCATTATATACTTCAATGTTCGAAACACAAATGAATACACTTCTGAAAATAATTCGTTTATTGTAACTGTTGTTCGTAACAGGTACGGAGTGGGCTAATATAAATGCTAGCATAAAAATGCAAAATCCATTTTGAAATGCAATTAAATTTCACGTGGTTATCTGTTTGAGGATGTCCAAATCTTATTCAATGGGACTTAATTATTCTGGTTCAAAAACCATAGGATTAAAAACTAATTAAACTAACTTAAACTAACCTAAGGACAAATTCACACATCCATGCCCCATAGAGGACTCGAATCCCCGACGGCGAGCAACCGCGTGCTCCGCAGCGAGGTGCTTTAGATCGCTTGGCTACTCCACCGCAGAGTTTGAGGACGATCTTTTCAGACTGAATGTTCCTTTATTACTATACCCTACTTTCTAAGACAGTTGACTCTATTACGATAAAGTACAATTACGATCCTGGAAAGTCAATTTATTATCATTTAGTATGATTTTAAAAGTTTTGCCATTTGTCTTTTCGATTTTGTCTATACTTCAATTGCTATAGGCCTTAAAAATGTTCAAATGTTTGTATAGCTTATGGGACTTGACTACGGGGTCATCAGTCCCTAAACTTCCAAACTACTTATGAACTAGCTACTACTAAGGACGGCACAAATATCCATGCCCGAGGGAGGATTCGAACCCCTGACCGTAGTGGCCGTGCAGACCGTGACTGGAGCGCCTCAGTCCCCTCGGCCACCGCGGCCGGCTATACGACTTACATCGCAACGGGATTTAAAGAAGTGTTGTCGCATACCGCTGCTTTTTAGTATTCTCTACCTCACATAGTAAACAGAACTCTCGTAGAATCAGTCAACTGGTCCGTTTTTCCTAGACAAATATTGACATGTGTAAATAAATTCTATCGAAATAACTTGTTCGCATTGGAAATAAAGGACGATCTGTGGTATTAAACTTGAAACAAACAACTTCCCAACTTTTAATACGTTGTTGCCCAGGAACAACACTGGGAATGAAAAGGGTTAAGCTGAAAAAGTGAAGCCCGGCTCCGCCATATCGCTGTAGTGTTCCTATTGTAGTGCTGATGTTGGGAGTCGCTTAAAAAAGAAATAAAATGGCAGACGAGTCAGAAGAGTCCAAAGTAGCGTTAAAATAAGTTTCCAAATGTCTGATGATTATTATTTGTCCATTAAAGTATGTTGTTTGAAACTCTATACTCTGCACTTCCTGTGATTCAATGCATCAACAGTAAGAGTGCCGGTTAAAGGATAGTTTTAACGGAGAAACAACAGTAAACTGACGTCTGTGTTTAGCATAGATAACGCCATCTCGCACCCCTCTCCCTTTTAACATCCACGGCTAACCCCAAGAGCTGCGGTGTTGCGGCAGAGCGCTCAAAGACACCTTGCTGCGGAGTGTGCAGCTACTCGCTATCGGAGATTCGAGTCCTCCCTTGAGCATGTGCGAGCGCGCGAGCGCGCGCACGAGCGTGTGTGTGTGTGTGTTGTCTTTTGGTTAGTTTAAGTAGTTTGTAAGCCTAGGGAGTGATGACGATTGACCCATAGATCTACAAACATTTGATCATTTTTAAACCCAAGGGCTAAAACAAAGTAACAGCACTAGAGGTTATTTGTTGTACACGAAATTGACTGTAGCAGCTATTACTTCTTCGATGTACTACACCATACTACTAATCACATAACTTTACTTTTCCACCGTGCTAGGTGGTGCAGTGGTAACGCACTGGACTCGTATTCGAGAGGACGGTGGTTCAAATCCACCTCCGGCTATCCAGATTTAGGTTTTCCTAAATCATTTCAGGCGAATGCCTGGATGGTTCTTTTCAGAGGGCACGTCCGATTACCTTCCCTATCCTTCCCCAAACAATCCAAGCGTAAGCTCCGCCTCTAATGACTACGCTGTCGACGGGGCGTTAAACACTAATCTTCCTTAATTTGCTTTTCCTATTTCGACTGTAATGAAATAAATTCTGCATGCTGTCTCAAGATACACTCTTATTCAGAACGACAGTTTCAAATTCAAATGTTACTAAATGTATGGGACATAACTACTCTGGTTATCAGTCCCTAGGCTTACAAACTAATTAAACTAACTTAAACTAACCGATGGACAACACATACATCCACGCCAGAGGGATGACTCGAACCTCCGAAGAGAAGCAACCGCGGGAAACTTTCATTCTGCAGCGGAGTGTGCACTGATATGAAACTTCCTGGCAGATTAAACTGTGTGCCGGAACCGGGATTTGACCCTAGGACCTTTGCCTTTCGCGGGTAAGTGCTCTAGCGACTGAGCTATCCCACACGACTCACGGTTCGGCCTCACAGCTTTACTTCCGGCAGTTCCTCTCCTCCTACTTTCCAAACTTCCCAGTTTCGAATTCCACTTTCCGAACACAGTTCTAATCTGCAGAGAAGTTTTACACTCATATTACTTATAAAAACGCCGTGAAACTTTGTCTAGTAGTTTTCCGAAGGTTCAGGCAGACAATCGGTTTTAGATGATATGAATATTTTATTTTAGTGTTTCTCTAGAATTAAATGTTTGTCTATGTTGTTTGTCGGTAAAGTGTGACTGCCGAAAACAATGTAAGAACAGAAACATATGTAAAATTTTATAAAATTATCTCAGTACCAATATTACTAAGTGGAAATGAATCTTGGCTAATGTAAAAGAAAAATAAGATTACAAGTCAATGAGATGAAATTCGTCAGCTAAATAGCAGGATACACCACACTAGACTTTAAAATAAATACAGATATCAAGAAGAAAGTAGATATTTCGATATAACCAGTAAGGTTGCCGAATATTGACAAAAAAGGGTATCCCATTTGCTACGAATGGACGAATCCAGATTACCACAACGGTTTTGGCGAAGTATTCTGCAAAGAAAAAGATGCGTTAGAAGACCAGGAAAAGAGTGGAAGAACCAGATGTAGTTGCAACAGACTGAGGGAAAGCCTAATGCACGACTGAAGAAGAAGAAATTAAGAACTTATCTCTTTGATATTACACGTCATTGTCAAAATCTGAATGACTAAACCGTACAAGCGTCGTATTAGTCGGAAGAAATAATAGACGAATTTTTACATGAACGATAACGGTTGTAAGTCACAGATAATATAGCTTTTAGAGAGAGTATTTACTGCAGTATATTTCGTGGATTTTTAGTCACCAAACTCCCCTAACAGCATTAGACCAACGGCTGTCTGCCACCATGAAGAGGGGGCGCATTGGGTGGTCGTTGGCAAAAGTCTGTTAGTGCGTACACACCCAAGATATATATATATATATATAATGTGTGTGTGTTCTTGTTTTTTTCCTAAGAACTACTGACTACTTCCTGTAGCAGAATCTTGTTTCCCGGCCCAAAATTTAGAACTGACTCAAAATTTAGTTTAGCAGCAGGAAGACAAAGAGACGGTGGCCGACACACGTCGTAGATCACGAGAATTACACAGAATCATTAATATACAAGCCATCGCGAACTAAACCATTTCATGAAGGTGGCTGAGAAAACATTTATGGCGCAGCGTAATTAAAATTTGATAAATTGCATCTGAATTTGTTCTCAGCACTGATGTAAAACAACATTAAATAAAAAGGGGAGGGTTTTTAATTAACTAATATTCATACGTAGGGTAAAACTTTCACTGACAATAAATTATTTATTCAGTTAGAACATGCGCAAATGGGGGAACCAATTGTGTTAAACAATAAAAATGCATGCCATTGAAATTTAACCTAAAGTAATCTGAACTGAACATCGTCGGGGCAGGGATTTGCAATCAACAAGCATTCAGCCACGCACACGCGCGAAGCAAAGCGAATCTCACCCAACTCAGCATGCTGATACGAAGCAGAAGCAGGCGCCGCTATCGTAGGCGAAATTCATCGAACCAGGATGTACCACACAACACAAAGAAAATAAACTTCGTAGGTTGCTCTGGTCTGTCTTTCTTTACTTGAGATGGTACACGATAATAGTGAGATTAATTTCCATTTAAATAAAACCGTGAGCATGCAGACTTACTGAAACACACGGCACGTGTCTGCTACATTACATATTCGCACTCCACTGAAGGCGAAGTGCTTAAAGATCGTATTCATTTCAACAAAAATCAACGGAATCATAGATCACGAAGCAAGAATACACAATAGTAAGGCACTGGTGTGTGAGCAGTGGCGAGAACTCAAGTGACTAGCTAGAAACCCTTGACATCGGAGTTCCGAACCACGTGGTTCCGAATACCAGTAAAAACACAAAAATTCAATTTCCGAAAAATAAAGGAAATTAGCTACGGCATGCAACCCTTAGAAATGCGTAGGAAGTAAAGAAATACAGTTAGACGCGATTAGAAATTTTTACATGGAGGGACGAAGTTCAGTCTTCAAAAATCAGAAAAATGGAAAAAAATCAAAGTCGGAGTAAATCAACTAAGAAATACAGCATGCAGCCCCTATAAATACGTAGTATTTCATAAGTAAGCTAATAGAGGGGGTTGTACAAGGCTAGAAGAGAATTTACTGGCGGAGTCTGAATGCAATGTACAAATTTAGAAACGAAACAGCAATTTAAAATAGACGGAGAGGAGATCGCGATGTACTAAGGGAAATCACAAAGATACATGCATAATTTCTTGCCTGGAGGGCATAGAAACAAACACAGGGATAGCTGAAGGCTTTGTTTTAAGAACACACGTGGAGTACATATCACTTGTGGAAGGAGAAAACGGAAAGGAATATTTCACATACACTATACAGAAAAAAAAATTCCCGCATATTAGTCGCATCCCACAAAGCTAGAAGGAAATAAAACAGAGTTCATACACCACCACCTAGTCTTACACACGTTACCGATTCCCAGCCGTTATCAAACCGAATTAGTTACATATTCACCGCGTTTACCTATGCAAAATCACCGAAATGTAATTGAATACACTTCCGTACATGATCGAAGAAACTTATTCCGAAAAATGAACCTAAGTCTAACTTGAACAAACCCAGACCACAAATCGCTACCATCTCAAGGGAGGAAAGAAAATCAGAACATTTTACCAGGTCGAAGCGCTGCCACAGAGTGAAGAATCGGCGAGCAATTCGCCCGCCAGCACCGGAATTCGGTAAAAAAAAAAAAAAAAAAAAAAAAAAAAAAACCAAAAACAAAGAGGGTGGGGAGAGCATGGACTCACACGTCCTGTGGAGACTCGCCACTGGGCATTGCCGACTCAACTTGTAACGAAAGGGTGCAGCAACCGCTTTGGTAGAATCAAAAGCAGAAGCTGGTAACGACTACCTATCGACACGAAGCCAAAGAAACATGCAAGGCGCGCAGCCAGCAGCCGACGACGAAAATTCTTATACCTACACTCAGACAGAATAAAGCAAGTACACATTCTCACAGGGATGACGTCACGGAGAAACCGTTCATACTGCCACAATCGTAGACACAATGATAATTATTAGCATAATAAAACCCCAGCAACATTAACACAATATTACAGAAACTAACATTTAAAAACTTGAAATGAAATGTTATTCCTCATGCCTCCGAACGAATGGGGTTCTAGTTTAGCATAGAAAAAAATAAAGACCTGTTTAGTGACTTAGATAAATTACAAAGTTAAAAACCTAGGGAAGACTGCGGCAGACAGCCGTCTTTCAAACTGATTAATGACTATTTATAGCTTGAGGAGCTGTGTATCTCATGTGAAAGCATTACGTAGTACCAACGAAAGAAATTGAAAGTGTAGTATTATTCACTTTTAGATAAATCTTATTTTGTTTATTGTTTGATTGCGTCGCCATTTGTTCTCCTCTCACAATATATAGGACGGTTGTTAAAAATCATGACAATAAACGTGCCGTATTTACTTTGCCAGGACAACGCGACACTGAGGCTAAATAAGGGACGAACCCGTAGAATACGGGACCTCTCGTCACCTAACGTTACTGCGATGAGTGACAGCTCTAAATGTAGAATTAACGAATACATAGTAGCAACTCAGAGGCAGACTGCTTGATTACTGGTAGGTTCGGTGAACAAGAGAATGTAACAGAGAGATTTCTGGAAATACAGTGGGAATCCCTGGAGGGTATGCGATGTTCTTTTGGAGAAACACTACTGAGAAAATTTAGATGGCGAGAGTTTGAAGTTAAATGCGAAATGATACTTATGCTGCCAACTAACATTTCGCGTAAATACCACAAAAATTTGCCAAGAGAAGTAGAGCTCATACAGAGGCATACAAGCATTCATTATTTCTGGGAGTGGAACAGGAAAGGA
Organism: Locusta migratoria; assembly: GCA_026315105.1. Lineage (NCBI taxonomy): Eukaryota > Metazoa > Arthropoda > Insecta > Orthoptera > Acrididae > Locusta > Locusta migratoria. The sequence goes on from CM048747.1 coordinate 506,790,942, forward strand.
AATGGCTCGCGTATGAGGTCCTCTCCCCGTACATCGTATGATGGTGTGCGAAGTATGCATATAGATAGAAATGTAGAATTTTATTAAACAGACTGGAGAGCACCCTGAAATCTAGTAGCGGGTGATCACTAGAGCTCTGCGTGGGTAAGAAATATGTTATCCACATCCGCACCACAACCGCAAGATCCATATCCGCAACCGCATCCACATATTCGGCACTTTATCCGCACCCTCAAGTTCGTTATCCGCATCCGCAGACAAAGTTTTGAATGTGTTAACAATAATAGAGTTTAGTATTTAAAACCATGTTATGTAATGATGTAGTTACTGTTAGATTTTCATTTCTGCGACAACTTAACTACTTTTTGTGGTGTCGCACAAGTCCAAAGTGCGCGCCACCTACTTTCGCCGCGCGTCGCCATGCACGCACGGCGCGGCGTTCTTACGACGTCAGCCACGAGCGCCCTCTGCTACAACTCCGCTCGTGGCCACCACTGAACGACATCGTTCACTTGGAACTGAGATAGGAACCAGTTAACACTTCGGAATCAGATAGGCACCAGTGAAGACTTGGCAATCGGATAGGCCTCTAGCTCAACTATGTATCAGCATTCTGCAGTACTATGTAAAAGTTAAGTATTGTATAAATTCTGTGCAATATATATCTCGTTCTAATTTACTCTAGTGTTTCTAGTTTCTGCTGTCCCACTGGCTGCTCACCTCCGTACGTGCACAAGCGTGTTACCTTTATTCCTGTGTCGGTCTTCCTAGTCGGCCACCGACACCTACGACGGAAACGAGACACAAAGGCGGCGACGAGGCTGGGACACAAAACTTTTGACTTCTCGAATCATGGTAACTGTTCTATAACTACACCAAAACAAACTATTCCAAACAGGAAAACATTGGCTCTCCGGACACACTCAGTACCGCTTCGGAGCCCGTGTCGTATGAGCACTACGTCAGCTGTTTAATACACACATCTTCTTAAATTTCAGTGATTAATGCTGTTCGGAATAGAGAAGATTTTTACTGTGTTTACATTCAAAAACGAAACGGTTCTTTCGGAGTTTTACAACAGGGACATTTTATTTTCCTCACATGAACGCACAAGAGGTTATGTGATACAAAGCAAATCGAGTACTTTCAAGTGTTAAAACTGACGTCTGCTTCTAATAATTGGTAACTATCAACAAAAAAGAGAAAATATCGGCTGCAGCTACGGCCAGCCTATACAATCTAACATTGTGTACCGTCCTAAATTCGTTATTTTCACTGTACACCGTATCTGATTGTGAAAGTTGCTGTTGATGTTGTGGTCTTGAGTCCGCAGGCTGGTTTGATGCAGCTCTTCACGTTACCCTGTCCTGTGCAAGTCTCTTCATCTGACAATAAGTTCGGCAACCAACATGCTTTCGAATCTGCTTATTGTATTCGTCCCTCAGTCTCCCTCTACGATTTTTACCCCACACGCTTCCTTCTAATACCAAGTTGACGATTCCTTGATGTCTCAGAATGTGTCCTACCAATCTATCCCTTCTCTTCGTCAGGATATGCCAGAAACTCCTTTTCTCCGTATTTCGGTTAAGCACCTCCTCATTAGTTACGTGATCTACTCATCCAATTTTCATCATTCGTCTGTAGCTTCTATCATTTCTTTGTCTGAACTCCTCATCGTCCACGTTTCACTCCCATAGAATGCTACACTCCAGACGAATGTTTTCAGAAAGGACTTCCTAACATTTAAATTAATATTGGAAGTCAATTAATTTCGATTCTTCAGAAACGCTTTTCTCCCGATAACCATTCTGCATTTTATATTTTCTTAACTTCGGCCATCTTAAGTTATCTTGAAACCCAAATAACAAAACTCGCCTATTACTTTTATTCTCTCATTACCTAATTTAATTCCTTCAGCATCGCCTGACTTTGACGCTACATTCCTTTATGCTTGTTTTATTCTTATTGATGTTCATCTTATATCCTCTTATCAAGACACTGTCCATTCCGTTCAGTTGTACTTCCAGATCCTTTGCGGTCTCTGACAGGATTACTATGTCATCGGCAAACCGAAAAGTTATATTTCTTCTCCCTGAACTTTAATTCCCTCTCCGAATTTCTCCATGCATTCCTTCACAGCTTGCTCAGTGTACGTATTGAACAACATTGGGGAAAGTCTACAACCCTGTCTTACTCCCTTACCAACCTTTGCGTCCATTTCATGCCCTTGGACTCTAATAACTGTCTGGTTTTTGTATCAGTTAAATATAACTCTTCGCTCTCCATATTTTATCCCTGCTGACTTCAGAATTAGAAAGCGTTTATTCCAGGCGACATTGTCAAAAGCTTTCTTCAAATCTACAAATGCTAAAAACGAAGGTTTGCCTTTCCTTAGCCTATCTTGTAAGATAAGTCGTAATGTGAGTATTGCCTCCCGTGTTCCTACATTTCTCCTAAATCCAAACTGATCTTCCCCAAGGTTGGATTCTACAAGTTTCTCCATTCGTCTGTAAATCATTCGTGTTAGTATTTTGCAACCATGACTTATTAAACTGATAGTTCTCTAATTTTCACGTTTTTCTGCACTTGCTTTCTTTGGAATTGGAATTACAATATTCTTCTTGAAGTCGGAGGGTATTTCCCCTGTTCACACATCTTGCATACCAGGTGGAACAATTTCTTCGTGACTGGCTCTTTTAAGATTATCAGCAGTTCAGACGGAATTCATCATCTATTCCAGGGGCTTTGTTTCGACTCAGATCTTTCAGCTCTCTGACAAATTCTTCTCGCAGTATCGAATCACCTATCTCCTTTTCCTCCACTTCGTCTTCCATTTCAAGAATACTACCATGAAATTTATTTCCTTTATACAGTCCTATGTATTCTTTCCACATTTCAGCTTTTCCCTCTTTGCTTAGTACTGGTTATCCGTCTGAGTTCTTGATATTCATACAGCTGCTTTTCTTGTCTCCAAATATCTCTTTTATTTTCCTGTAGGCATCTTTGGTTCTGTATTTGTCTTCTAGCCACTCCTGCTTAGCCACTTCCTGCCAATCTCATTTTTCAGATATTTGTAGTCCCTTTTGATGCTTCACTAGATGTATTTTTATATTTTGTCCTCTCATCATTTAAACCAGTATATCCTGTGTTATTCAGGGATTTCTATTAGGCCTTGTCATTCTACCATTATGATCTTCTGCTGCTTTCACATTACTCTATCTCTCAGAGCTACCCATTCTTCTTCTACTGTATTACTTTCCCCCGTTTCAGCCAATCCTCCCTAACACTCCCTCTGAAACTCTCAACCATCTCTGGTTCCTTCAGTTTGTCCAGGTTACATTTCCAGAGCTAGTTCGCATATAGACTTGTACTACTGGGGTAGGTGTTGGTTTTGTGTCAGTCTTTCCTACGATAATGTGTTCACTTTGCTGTTCATAGTAATTTAATCGTATTCCTATTTTCTTATATGTTATCAGACCTACTCCTGCGTTACCACCAACTTACTTTGAATTTATATCCCTGTACTCACCTGAGCAGAAATACTCTTCATCCTGCCACCTAAAATGTTCAAATGTTTGTATAGCTTATGGGACTTAACTACGGGGTCATCAGTCCCTAAACTTACAAACTACTTATGAACTACTTAAAAACTAGGACGGCACAAATATCCATGCCCGAGGGGGGATTCGAACCCCCGACCGTAGTGGCCGTGCAGACCGTGACTGGAGCGCCTCAGTCCCCTCGACCACCGCCCTGCCACCTAACTTCACTAATCCCTACCATTTCTAACTTTAACCTAACCATTTCTCTTTTCAAATTTTCTAACATACCTACGCGTTTAATGGTTAGAAAATTCCACGCTCCGATCCGTAGAATGCCGGTTTTGTTTATCTTGATGACTACATCCTCCTGCATAGTCCCCGTCCGGAGATCCGAATGGGGTACTATTTTACCTCCAGAATATTTTACCCAAGAAGACGCCATCATCATATACTCATACAGCAGAGCTGCATGTCCTCGGGAACAGTAACGACTGTAGTTTCCCCTTGCATTCAGCCGTTCGCAGTAACTGCATGGCAAAGCCATGTTAGCTGATGTTACAAGGTCAGCTCAGTCAATCATCCTGTCTGTTGCTCCTGTAACTACTGAAAAGGCTGCTGTCCCTCTTCAGTAACCACACGTTTGTCTGGCCTCTGCACAAATACCCCCTTTGCTTTGGTTGCACCTACGGTGAAAGCTACTATAAAATGCTATTCTCAATTTTTATTACTTCCGTCACCATTTATCTAATAGACAAACGTGAATGTTTGTTTATATGTTTGTTCGTATTTTCAAATGTTCAAATGTTTGTAAATATATCGGACCAAACTGCGTGGTCATCAGTCCGTAGCTTACAAACTACTTAAACCTAGGTAAACTAACCTACGGTCAACACACACACCCATGCCCCAGGGAGGACTCGAATCTCCACGGCGAGCAACCGCGCGCTCCGCAGCGAGACGCTTTAGACCACTCGGCTACTACCCCGCGACTGTTCGTATTTTATGCGCACCTGTACCGTTCATTCGGTTGCTATGAAACAGTGTAAGAATATACTTTATTACAAGCATAACAGACCACTATATCCTTGATCTTTTCCTTGCCATCAAATACGTATCCAATTTTTTTCTAAATCGACGATTTCAATTTGTTTTCTTTCACTAAAGTCAAATCACCTCTTTTCACTTTCCACGATATAGTATCCAGTGATGTCGTGTTCATTTTAAGTAAGTACTCAGTTTTTTTGTTCCATTACTTTTGGCCTTTTTCTGAAAGGTTTTCGGCATATTATGCCATTTTTAGGAACAACTGAATTCGTCAGCGACGGACACTAGTTCTGTAATCACCAAATTTTATAAACGAAGATACAATTCACAAAAATAGAATGTTTGGTCGTGAGACTGGCTGAGAAACTCGTTACTTTTGTTGTAAACCAAACCTGTTTTTAATTTTGAACGAATAGTGACGAGCTTGAACAAGTTTATTTTCGTGATCACTGTATCCAGTGTTCAATCATACATGCAAACGAAACGTTTAATATTAAAAGTCCTTCGTAGTACATAATTTGTATAGAGGCCATTCAAATGTAACCAATTACATTACTGTCACAACGAATAATAATCACCGGTTAATGCGAAGCAACTACGTCTTTCTAAACAGTGGATGGCTGTGTCGTAATTTAGAGTTCTGGTTTCGTCTTATGCTAAATGATAATGGATGATTTTCTAATTTTGTCAAGTTGGCGTGCATATATATATCATGTAGTAGGTTCTGGCATGGTTGAATTTTTTGAGAATTGTTTTTAATACTTAATGGGACCTGATATTGAATAATATCTACATATATATATATGATGATTCAGGTGCCTTAATGATTGCAGCCACGTAATAGGATACATTCTGGGGAACCACCTTGTACTACAAATAGAGTAACACACATACTCCGTCTGTTCGGTTCTTAATACATTACTAGTTAAAATGGTCACACTTCGCTAAGAATTATTCTGCTTAGTCTCATATGAATAGATCGGGAAAGTAAATAAAAGAATTATTTGTAAACATAGAGCTACTTAGACCATCATCAGTCAAATCAATTGCTGGATTTTTATTACTTTCACTACGGTGTGTGAAATGAAAGTTAGCAAAAATGTTTTCAAATAAAATGATTTATTGTAAAGCCTGTGCATTTACTAAATTTTGCTTTTCTTTTCATACAAATTAAGGTGAGCCGCTTTACGAACACTGGAGCACGTGATATGTAATGGCCCTCTAGAAAAGTAATTGTTTCCTATGGACATTCTGTTCATCTACTCCCAGTCACCAACTTCTGTTCCTCTCTTCCTCCACCTCCGTCTCCTCTGTCTAGCCATTCTACGCCATCATTTCTTCTTTTCTTTCTCCTGCCTTCCATTTGCTCGTTCTCCTCTCTCTGACAATCTGAACTCTTTCAATTAACAGTGAACAGCATCAGAAGTAAAGACTGCTTATAGCACAATTTTATATTTTATTTTAACCTTCAGCATTGAGAGTTTATTATTACATTTATGTATGACTAGTTTTATCACTTGTTAGTCCGTTCGTAAACACATGGCCTCTGACGCAATAGTTTTTATATATGAAAATTACACCACTATACACGTTTAGGTTTCGTATTCCTTTATATGGGTCTAATTAAAATTGAGGTACTGTACTGCTATACATCGCAGCTCCAAAGACTCAGTTAAATTAGTGGCACATCATGTTGAACTAGGGCCACTGACGTCTTTCATAATCAGAAATATACAAAGCCTATATATGCACATTTTCATACATAACACTATTGTGGCTAATTCCACGGTCCTGACAATGGACTAACACGTTCGGAACTAGACACAAAAAAACTTAATAAATTTACAACTGTCGACAGCCAAAATAAAATGTAAAAGCCTGAAATCAACAGCGTTGACTGCTGTCGCTGTTCACTTTTCCTTGAAAGAGGCGCGCCCATGTATGGCGGCCGTTGCTCGGTCGCTAGTGCTACCTGGTGGCCGCTCCGACAACTTGGTCAGCGCTTTCCATGGTCGCTAGAACTCCGGCTTTTGAATCTTTTGCCGACAGTCCCTGGAGTAGCTCTCATTTTAGTCTTCTAAGTTCCAATCACCTCTAACATATTAAACGCTTGGGGAAACCATGTCACAGGGCTATTTTTCAGGGGTACGTATACCCCTCAAACTTTTGGAAACCTGTTTCCGAAGAAACAAATGCACTTTTCTGTATAGTCCGGATAATATAACTTCCGATTTGCTAGTTAATCTGTCGCTTAATGTCAATGAGATTTTCACAATTGCTGGAGAAGGTATCAAGTAGCATTACTGTATGGACCTCACGTCAAAACTCAAAATAAATAAACATATAAACTAATATTTGCTTTAAATCGATTTATAAAATTAAGTTTCTCTTGTTCGGTAATTCGGCAGTGAGCAGTAGATTAGGTCATATTATTATCTATTCAGTTGAAATTTTGTAAGTAATGCCTTATTTTAAAATTAATGTAGCAGCATATAATCATTGACCTTTTTCTTATGTGATATTTGCGTGTGTCCTTTGTGAAAAGATTTAGAAGTTCTCAACGGCGCAGGTAGATACAAAGAGGGACATGAAAAGTTTTTGACTCTGCTGCTAATGTACACACCTACACAGAATAGCTTTCATGCTATCTGGTTTAACAAAATTGAAAAGGGAATTTTCTATCTTGTAAGATAGTCTTTGATATCTACGTTGTAATTTTGTGTGTGGTTAGTTTGGAAGAATGGAGAAAGAAACGAACTATTTAAAATTCACCTATGCATCGAATAATTGGAAGTTAATAATCTGAACGTAAATAATGACAAGGAGACGCAAAAAGAGAGTTGGCTGTAGAAAAAAGCCGCGGTGGGTTGGCCGAGCGCTCCAAGGCGCATTGCTGTGGGGCACGAGGATGTTCGCCGTCGGAGGTTCGAGTTCTCCCACGGGCATGGATTATATGCTGTCCGTGGCATAAGTTGGTTACAGTGGTTTGTAAGCCTAGGCAATGATGACCGCAGCAGTTAAGTCGCTTGGATTTACAAACGAAGAAATTTCTGACTGTTGTAATAGTGGATGAAAGAAAGACATTCCTAGATGCTAGGATTTTGCCAATATGTATAAATTTCGCAGAACGCACAGATAATTTCTGAATAAAAAGGAAAATTTGGATGCAAAATTTTTCATTCAACTGAAACGGAGTACTGAGAAAAACAGATTCGCAAAGATTGCACGAATTTTATTTTAATTTTTGTTTTAATATATAGACGATTTTTATATTCCTTACTTGTCATTTCTACATAGTGGACATGATTTACATCCACCGAAATTCATTTACACAATATTGGAAGCTGTGAAATATCGAAAGTCCAAACCAGTCATAAAATAAAACATGGCGCAGCTCTTTTCGCACTACGGGATACTATTCACATTATTAAGTCTTGAAATGTTCTAATGTTTGTTAAGCTTAAGGGTCTTAAAAGTGGGGTCATCAGTTCCTAAACTTGCAAACTATTTATGAACTACCTTATACTTAAAGACGACACAAACATCCATGCCCGAGGGGGGATACGAATCCCCGACAGGGAACGGCCTCGCGCATCGTAGCATATCGCCTCAATGCGCTCGGCCGCTACGGTGCGGCATTAAGTTCCAAAAAATCAAATGTTCAAATGTTTGTAGAACTTATGGGACTTAACTACGGGGTCATCAGTCCCTAAGCTTACAAACTACTTATGAACCACCTAAGACTAAGGACAGCACAAATATCCATGCCCGAGGGGGGATTCGAACCCCCGACCGAAGTGGCCGTGCAGACCGTGACTGTACATTAAGTTCCCTATATCTTTTGAAATGTCAAGCAGACTCGGAAGTTCAGAATCCTCAATTACACCTAAATAATTCTAAGTCTGGGCGGCCGTTCCAGCCGGAGGTTCGAGTCCTCCCTCGGGCATGAGTGTGTGTGTTTGTTGTCCTTAGTGGTTTTTTTTCCCTATCATTGAACCCATTATTGGTATTCCATTATGCCATCGGAGCATAATATCCAAAAGTAGGGATACTAAAACTGGATGCGTGGACTTGTGTCTCTTAGTGTGAAACAACAACAGAGTTGTTGTTGTTATTGTTTCCCACTAAGAGAATACAGTTTTAGTATATCTACTTTTGGATATTATGCTCCGATGTTGTTGTTGTTGTTCCCCACTAAGAGACAGAAGTCGACGAATCCAGTTTTAGTATCCCTACTTTTGGATATTATGCTCCGACGTAGGGACCTGAAGATAGCATAGTGGAATGCCGAAACTGATTGTGACACAATAAATATTTTATTATACATACGGCTGTTTGTATCTCAGTTTCTTCAGATTAGTGTGATTTAGTTTAAGTAGGAAATGATAACCATAAACGTTTGGTCCATTAGGCTTACAAACATTTGACTGATTTGATTTAGACACGGATAGTAATAGGGTTCAGAGGTAATTTGGTTACCGTAGTTATTAGGAGATGAAGTTTCTTGTATGGAATAAAGATGAATGAGAGGTCCATCACACGATTCATCAGACTGAACAACAACTTTAACAGAATTAAACAACTTTACTGTGATTCTAAAGTAATGATAACAGTCAAGAGTAAAATCGTTGTCTTTCAGATATTGATATTTGAACCTGCACCATAAACAATAATTTATTTTATTATCGGAGAATGTGATGATTTAACATGTGGGCTGCAAAAGAATAATTAGAGTCCCATTAACATAAACAGATGGTACCTTTGAGATGAAAAAAGACAGAAACTTAATTAACAATAATACGCCAAATAAATAACATGGACCTGATGAGTATCGATCGTGGTGATATTATCGAGAGAGCTCCGTAGGTTTAAGAGCGATGTGGCGAACCGAGTCACGTATTCTGAGAAGTTTCTGGTGTAGCCCGAGATCTGACGATTATGACGTCATCTGCACGAGCCGCATTCAAAGGCTGCACGAATGGAAGGCAAAGATTTATCAGTGTTGAAGAAAGGGACAGGGACTGTTAAGAATAAGAAGTGAACGTTATTCGTGTTGTAATTACACATCTCATATAAAATTTGCGATTCACGAAGAAAAGATCATAACATTCTAATGGCCCATCGATGATGATGTTATTAAAGACTGATTGAAAGTCCGAATAAAGAAAGGAAATGGGTCACCTTTTAAAAGAACGATCTCGGCATTCGCCTAACTACTTGATTTAGGGAAGCATATGTGCATTGCGGAATTTGGTTAGTGATGTTGGTATCAAGATTAATGAGGAAGATGTCATTTGGTCACAGAACTGAAACGATCCTTCCACAGTAGTTATGTCAATGTTGCGATTGAATGAACCCGTGTGTAACATAATTGTGTTATTTCTTTTTTAATAACAATTAATTTACATTACAGACATGATTACACAAAACATTTCAGTTTTCAGTATGAATAAATTCAATATAGATGGTGTCCCATTTATCTTAACAACCCAAAATATCTCTGGAACAACGCCTTGTAAAACGACTTTCACGGAGCTCATAAATGTAAATATTATGAAACATTTTAAAATAAAACCGTGTGTTTTCGGACACAAACTTATGTGTTTTTAAATAGACACCCTATAGTATATCACCAGCGATCTATTGCACGACAAATCACATAAACAATGGCGTTGATTGCATCGCAATACGCCAATTACATCCTGAGATATTGCGAAATAAAGTTGCTGCTTGAAATATGCGAGATGCGCGGTTAGCGCCCGTCCCGCCGGCCGCGGTGGTCGAGCGGTCTGCGGCGCCTCCGTCAGTCTGCACGGCCACTACGGCGAATCCCCCTCGAGCATGGATATTTGTGCCGTACTTAGTAATAGCTAGTTCATAAGTAGTTTGTAAGTCTAGGGACTAATGACCCCGTAGTTAAGTCCCATATAAGCGTCCGTCCCGAGACTCAGGCGGGAACCCAATGCTGCTCAGGACGTGCGCTAGCCAAGCATTTCGCCTATTTCAAGCGGGAACTTCACTTCGCAATATCTCCGGATTTAATTGGCGTATTGGGGTCAAAACAATGCCATTTTTCATGTGATTTGTCACGCTATAGATTGCTAATAAAGTAATATTACCTTTAAGTGTTCATTTAAAAACACATACATTTGTGTGAAAACCGTATGCTTTCGTTTTAGCATTTTTCAAAACATTTACATCCATGAACCCCTGCCTTACATTGATATTGGTGAAAGTTGTTGTTCAATATGTGATGTTGTTCCAGAGATAATTTGGGTGGAACAACGTGTATAAAATTCACGTCGCAGCCACAGGAAGCAAGAGGTAAAACAGGTGGTGTTAAGAATGAAAATCTGTTTTAGCTGAGATACTGGAATGCAGAGTCCAGCCGCGCGGGAATGGCCGTTTTCTCTAAGGCAGCGTGCTGCTCCCGCCGGAGGTTCTATTCCTCGCTCTGGCATGTGTGTGTGTGTGTGTGTGTGTGTGTGTGTGTGTGTGTGTGTGTGTGTATGTTGTCATAAGTTAATTTAAGTAGTTTGTAAGTCTAGGGACTGATAACCACTGCAGCTTTGTCACATGGCTATACAAACATTTGAACGTTTGAATTTCGTAGATTCCTAAGAAAGATTAAACTACAATTTGCAAAGGCAAAAAAATACAGAAAAACTGGCATGTATATCCTGTAGGTAGCAGTGCAACGCTCCAATCTTGGCTTGTTTCAGATAAAAAATTCGTAAACATGTCTGTTTGTGAATCTGTGGGACTTAACTACTCTGGGCATCGGTCCCTAGACTTACAAACTACTTAAACTGATTTATTGTGAGGATAACAATTACACCCATGTCCGAGGGAGGACTCGAAACTCCGACGACAAGCCGCAGTGCGCTCCGCAGCTAGGTGCTTTAGAACGATCAGTTACGTCTGGGAGTGTTGCCCCACAGCGGCAAATCCTATATAGGTTAGTAGCACTTCACAAGGGTTTACTCCAAATTGTGCTGTTAAAAGTCTGAGTGATTGATTGAGAGTTGCCTGCTGTTTAAGTGAGAATAATTCCTTCTCTACAGAGCTCAATGAAAGGAATTCCGCCACTTTGTGAGTCCTGCCTATGACACTTTTACAGCCATTGAAAATGAGTGTAACTTTTGTGACTAGTTGATTCGCATTGAGCATTACTATTGCCGACATATTTCTGATACTCAATAGTGAAATACTGCCTGTGCTACGTAACGAGAAAGAAACCAATAAAATGGACTACGCGGCAAACATATATAATTAACTCTAGCCGTGTAACTACTCGGCCCCTGTTGAATCATAATGAACTCATGCAAACACTCCACTGACCATCATGCCCCGTTGATTCACATCATGGGTGGAAGTTCGAAGTTCGACTACAGTGGTGATTAAAAGTGTTTCCATTCAACATCGACTGACAATACAGAAGCGATGGGGCCTGATGGGACTCAGATAAAAGATTGCCTTTTAGGTATAACTGTCGCTTATTTCGAAATTTATATCGAGATTCGAGCAAGTTCCCACCTTAGCTGCTCGGTAGTTCAAACATCTGTAATCCCAAACGACCAAACTGATTAGATTTGCAAACTGCGCACACAAATGTATGCCTGTGACAACGCACACACCCATGCTCGAGGGAAGACTCGAATATCCGGCAGGAACGGAGGCGCTATCCGTAACATGGCGCCCCAGACCGCGCGGTATTTTTCGCACGACGTTACTGAGTTCCAGAGGTGTTTTAAACTAGACGATTTTTAAGGAAAAATTTAAGCTCAGATTTTAGATTTCAGTCCCTGGTTTTTACCATTTTAAACAGGCATTAAACGTTTTTATTGTTCCCAGAATGAATCTTTCACTCTGCAGCGGAGTGTGCGCTGATATGAAACTTCCTGGTAGATTAAGATTATGTGCCGGAACCGGGACTCGAACCTGGGACCTTTGCCTTTCGCGGGCAATAGCTCTGCCGACTAAGTTATCCCGACACGACTCACGATGCCGCCTCACAACTTTACTTCCGCCAGTACCTCGCCTCCTACTTTCCAAACTTCACAGAAGTTCTTCTGAGAAACTTGCAAGAGTAGCACTCCTGGAAGAGAGAATATGGTGGAGACATGGCTTTGACACAGCCTAAGGGATGTTTCCAGAATGAAACTTTTTTATTGTTGTACATTGTCGGTTCCAAACAGAGTGACTACCTCGGCTGTTCCACAGGGTTCCCGGTACCATCAGGATTGTCTTCCTACTGAATATACCAGTTCTTTCATTTTTATTTTAGTTACTCGTTGCTGAAGGCATTGGAACAGATGTGGTGTAATCGTTGTAAACGTTTCTAATCTGTTCCGTTGCAGTATTTGTACCCAGATGAGTAGTTGACGAACTAGGTAAGTGACAAGCTGTACTTTTTACAACGGCGGGGATGCAGTTAGCATTGTGTAGGGTGGCATGGCGTGTGGTAAGTTGTAAATGAACGAAGCAATGGGACAGCCAAGAAGGCCCACAGAGAACATAATGGAGGATATCGTTTCTGTGTTATTGGAGATGCCTATAAACGACAGCCTGGAATATCGCGAGATCCAGTCTGCATAACAATAAAAAGCAATTATCCTTATGAGACTTGTTACAGAAAGTGATTTTAAGTATTTAACGGAAAAAAGTTTACCATAGAATTGCAAATTAATTTTTGGAATTTTTTCTTTTACTTGTACTACAGGACCCATCTTATTGTCAAATTTCATGATTCTTGGTTGACGGGAAGTGTAGTACTGGCTCTCATGAGTAAGTTTGTGACATAAGTGGTCGAATCTCTCTACTGCAATGAGTAAATATTTACGCTACTAGAAGACCAGAGACCTTGATATGTTACATAACCTTCAACTTGATACCTTTACCCGTGCATAAGAAAAGGAGTTTTGACAGTCGGTCACACAGACTTATAATCGCACTGACACAAATTTATTTCTATAACTGTTCCCATAAGTGTTCTGAGGTACGGATCCCTAAAAAAATAAGCAAAACAATTTATCAGTTCAAGGGCCTGTCATTTTGGTGTGGATCTCATAACTCTACTTTACAAACGCCTTTAATGCTCCAGGTTCGTGGGTGACCGGAACGCAGCCAGTAATTTTAAGTAATGCAGTAACGGCGAGGCATTATGTACTTACAAGTTATAAAACGAGTAGGAATACGAATAAAGGTGCACTACTGGCCATTAAAGTTACTATACTAAGAAGAAATGCATATGATAAACGAGTATTCATTGGACAAATATATTATACTGGAGCTGACATGTGATTACATTTTCACGCAGTTTGGATGCATAGATCCTGAGAAATCAGTACCCAGAACAACCACCTCTGGCCATAGTAATGGCCTCGATACGTCTGAGCATTCAGTTAAACAGAGCTTGGATGGCGTGTACAGGTACAGATGCCCATGCAGCTTCAACACGATACCACATTTCATCAAGAGTAGTGACTGGGGTATTGTGACGAGCTAGATGCTCGACCACCATTGATCAGACGCTTTCAATTGGTAAGAGATCTGCAAAATGTGCTAGACAGGGCAGCAGTCGAACATTTTCCGTATCCAGAAGGCCCGTACAGGAACTGCAACATGCGGTCGTGCATTACCCTGCTGAAATGTAGGGTTTCGCAGGGATCGAATGAGGGGTAAAGCCACGGGTCGTAACACGTCTGAAATGTAACGGCCACTGTTCAAAGTGTCGTCGATGTGAACAAGAGATGACCGAGACGTATAACCAATGGCACCCCATTACGCCGGGTGATATGCCAGTATGGCGATGAAGAACACACGCTTCCAATATGCGTTCACCGTGATGTCGCCAAACACGGATGCGACCATCATGATGCTGTAAACAGAACTTTGATTCATCCGAAAACATGACGTTTTGCCATTCGTGCACCCAAGTTCGTCGTTGCGTACACCATCGCAGGCGCTCCTGTCTGTGATGCAGCGTCAAGAGTAACCGCAGCCATAGTTTCCGACTTGATAGTCCATGCTGCTGCAAACGTCGTCAAACTGTTTCTGCAGGTGGCTGTTCTCTTTCAAACGTCCTCATCTTTTAACTCTGGGGTCGAGACGTGCCTGCACGATCCTTTACATCCGTGCGGATAAGATGCCTGTCATCTCGACTGCTAGTGATACGAGGCCTTTGGGATCCAACACGCTCCGTATTTCCCTCCTGAACCCACCGATTGCATATTCTGCTAACAGTCTTTGGATCGCGACCAACGCGAGCAGTAATGTCGCGAAACGATAAACCGCTATCGCGATAGACTACAATCCGACCTTTATCAAAGTCGTAAACGTGATGGTACGCATTTCTCCTCCTTACACGAGGCATCACAACAACGTTTCACCAGGCAACGACGGTCAATACTGTTTGTGTATGCGAAATCGTTTGGAAACTTTCCTCATGTTACGACGTTACAGGTGTCGACACCGGCGCCAACCTTGTGTGAATTCTGTGAAAAGCTAAGCATTTGCATATCACAGCATCTTCTTCCTGACGGTTAAATTTTGCGTCTGTAGCACGTCATCTTCGTAGTGTAGCAATTTTGATAGCCAGGAGCGTATTTGTAGTTAGATATGAATAATGAAACGTAATTTATGCTTTATTTTCCACTAACGATGGTTTCAGGTCATTTGTTTACCCAATAAAACCACAGTAATCATTCCAACATTTCGGCCTATTCTGGCGCACCTCGAAACTCTACGTAATCATTCCCCACTCTCACCATAGATCCACTACTGCTGCCTAAATTTCCTCGATAAGGCAAACAGTCAGGATAGAGGAAAGCCTTTTAACAGAAGACCTCGCGAAAGTAATGAATTGACCTCGAAACCTGTCAGCAATGTTTCCACGGTATACGCGCGTGCGGTGGCGATTCTTCCGTCGGATGGAGACGTAAATCCCGGCAACTGCCTGGGCGCCTTTCGTAAGCTGTGGTCTGTAAGCAGGCGCCGACCCACCAACTGCCGCTATTATACTGTTATTATACAGCGTGAACGTGTCGCGCAACATCACATTACAGATGTCGCAGTGGCCGGTATTACACTATCATATTTTTGATCAAATTTTTGTCAAATAAATATCAAATATCCATGAAACGTTTTTGTTCGAGTTCTCCCTGTGACTGGATGTGAGTGTTGTTCTTAGAGCGTTTGAAAAGTCCGTGCAAAAATAAAAATTACTAACGTGTTTGGGGAAAAACCATTATTTTTCTACGTAGTCTCCTTTTAGACTTATACGCTTCGCCCAACGCTGTTCTAATTTGTTGATCCCTTCCCAAGAATAGGAATTGTCCAAGCCTGTATAATAGGTATTAGTTTCTGCAATCACCTCCTTCGTCCTGCCAGCCATATCTACAAATTGGGGAAGAAATAGTATTCCCATAGAGCCAAGTCCAATAATTTTGCGACGACAACTGCTGAGGAGTGTGCTGGTGCTTTGTCGTGATTGATAAGGACTTTTTGTCGGTGTGATGTCGCACAAGTCTGAAGTGCGCGCCATGTACTTTCGCCGCGCGCCGCCATGCAAGCACGGCGCGGCGTTCTTACGACGTCAGCCACGAGCGGCCTCTGCTGCAACTCCGCTCGTGGCCACCACTGAACTGCATCGGCCACTTGGGATTCAGACAGGCACTAGGAAAGTCTCTCATCAGTAGGCAGGCTTCTACCAACTTAACCTATGTCTCAGCAGTACACTTATTTGGCAGTCATGAACTCTGTAAAAGATAAGTATTATCATATTTCCACTAAATATACAACTTGTTCTAATCTAGCTTAGTGTTTCTAGTTTCTGCTGTCCCATTGGCTGGTCACCTCAGTCTCTGTACCTGCACACGCGTGCATCCTATTTCCCTGTGTCGGTCTCTCTCTACTCGGCCACCGATACCCAGGACAACCGGCGGAAACGAGACACAAAAGTCGGCCAATCGCCGGCGTTTTTCTTGCATCTCGGTTTTCAAAAGGTCGAATAACGATGAATAATATACACCTGTAATAGTTTTACCCTGTTCCAGATAGTCTATGAGGATTATCCCTTGCGAATCCCAAAACCCCATCGCCATCTTTTCATGCCGAAGGGCCGGTCTTAGCCTTTTTTGGTGCAGATTCTCCCCTGGTAACCCATTGTTTAGATTGCTTTTTGGTCCCAGGTGTATAGTAATGTGTCCATGTTTCATCCACAGCGACGAAACGACGCATAAAGTCTTGCGGTTTCTTCCTGAACAGCTGCAAACCTTCCTTGTAACACTTCACACTTTTCCGTTTTTGGACAAGCGTGAGCATCTTACAAATAGCTTTCTCATGTCCAAATGTTTATGCAAAATATTATTATCCATTCATTCGAGATTCACACAGTACTAGCAACCTCGCGCACTTTAACTGCTCTGTTATCCATCACCATAACATGGAATTCATCAATGATTTCTGGAGTCGTAACCTCTACAAGGCGCCAAGAACGTTCAGCGTCACTTTTGCCCATATGGGAACTCAGAAAATTTTGAACTTATAAACTGTTCTAATCGAAGGTGCAGAGTCACCATAATGTTTATCAAGCTTCTCTTTAGACTTTTGAGGCATTTTGCCTTTCATAAAGTAATGTGTAATCACCACGCGATATTCATTTTCGTCCATTATTTCACAATCATTTGTCTTCCCTGATTCACACGAATGCCAAACACAAAGAAATAGACCAATATGGCTGAAACTTGGTGTGCGTTCTTTCCACAGATGCTACTAACTAAACATAACCTCGATAAGCGCCGGTGGTGCCATATCTCGGACTTTTCATTGACTTTTCAAACGTCCCTCATAGTGTAAGTAGTAAATTTATGAACTGATGGCGACTGTAGTTAGGTTCTATAGCAAAATAAATAAATAAATAAATTAGACATAAATCTAGGCTCTTACACTGTCATATTTTATGTCATATTCCAATATGGCGGACAATAAAAACTATTTATGCGCTGCAGTTGCTACCACCACAATTTCTTTTGTACGCATTTGGAAAACAAGTTTCCCCTTCCAGAATGAAACTTTCACTCTGCAGCGGAGTGTGCGCTGATATGAAACTTCCTGGCAGATTAAAATTGTGTGCCGGAACCGGGACTCGAACCTGGGACCTTTGCCTTTCGCGGGCAAGCGCTCTACCGACTGAGCTACCCCGACACGACTCACGATGCCGCCTCACAACTTTACTTCCGCCAGTACCTCGCCTCCTACTTTCCAAACTTCACAGAAGCTCTCTTGCAAACACGCAAGACTAGCACTCCTGGAGGAAAGGATATGGTGGAGACATGGCTTAGCCACAGCCTAAGGGATGTTTCCAGAATGAAACTTTCACTCTGCAGCGGAGTGTGCGCTGATATGAAACTTCCTGGCAGATTAAAATTGTGTGCCGGAACCGGGACTCGAACCTGGGACCTTTGCCTTTCGCGGGCAAGCGCTCTACCGACTGAGCTACCCCGACACGACTCACGATGCCGCCTCACAACTTTACTTCCGCCAGTACCTCGCCTCCTACTTTCCAAACTTCACAGAAGCTCTCTTGCAAACACGCAAGACTAGCACTCCTGGAAGAAAGGATATGGTGGAGACATGGCTTAGCCACAGCCTAAGGGATGTTTCCAGAATGAAACTTTCACTCTGCAGCGGAGTGTGCGCTGATATGAAACTTCCTGGCAGATTAAAATTGTGTGCCGGAACCGGGACTCGAACCTGGGACCTTTGCCTTTCGCGGGCAAGCGCTCTACCGACTGAGCTACCCCGACACGACTCACGATGCCGCCTCACAACTTTACTTCCGCCAGTACCTCGCCTCCTACTTTCCAAACTTCACAGAAGCTCTCTTGCAAACACGCAAGACTAGCACTCCTGGAAGAAAGGATATGGTGGAGACATGGCTTAGCCACAGCCTAAGGGATGTTTCCAGAATGAAACTTTCACTCTGCAGCGGAGTGTGCGCTGATATGAAACTTCCTGGCAGATTAAAATTGTGTGCCGGAACCGGGACTCGAACCTGGGACCTTTGCCTTTCGCGGGCAAGCGCTCTACCGACTGAGCTACCCCGACACGACTCACGATGCCGCCTCACAACTTTACTTCCGCCAGTACCTCGCCTCCTACTTTCCAAGAGAGCTTCTGTGAAGTTTGGAAAGTAGGAGGCGAGGTACTGGCGGAAGTAAAGTTGTGAGGCGGCATCGTGAGTCGTGTCGGGGTAGCTCAGTCGGTAAAGCGCTTGCCCGCGAAAGGCAAAGGTCCCAGGTTCGAGTCCCGGTTCCGGCACACAATTTTAATCTGCCAGGAAGTTTCATATCAGCGCACACTCCGCTGCAGAGTGAAAGTTTCATTCTGGAAACATCCCTTAGGCTGTGGCTAAGCCATGTCTCCACCATATCCTTTCTTCCAGGAGTGCTAGTCTTGCGTGTTTGCAAGAGAGCTTCTGTGAAGTTTGGAAAGTAGGAGGCGAGGTACTGGCGGAAGTAAAGTTGTGAGGCGGCATCGTGAGTCGTGTCGGGGTAGCTCAGTCGGTAGAGCGCTTGCCCGCGAAAGGCAAAGGTCCCAGGTTCGAGTCCCGGTTCCGGCACACAATTTTAATCTGCCAGGAAGTTTCAAGTTTCCCCTTCTCATCTCCTGCAAGGGTACCTGTGCCATCAGATTTTACCAGTGCACCGTCGGTGTTGTCGTATAAGTGCTACTGATCAATGTTCAGTGTTTCTAGTTTTAAAACATCAGGAATCACCGACTAGCCGGTATATTGCGTTGCCATTTGTTTTTTAATGTGTGCTCTCGTCATCGTCTACTTTTCCCCTTGAGTGTGTTTTAATTTCCAACACTTTTAATACTGCGTATATGTTAGTTTTAACCACCGTGCCTATTTTAAAATCTGAATATGCGTTTTAGCTGATCTCTATGTTATTGTCACTTCTCCAATTTTATCCCCTTGCAATGTTTTAAATTCTGCGTTTATTTTCTCCTCTTGATTGTTTTAAACCTGCATGTCAAAATCTGTTTGTACTATCGGCTGAAGAGCAGCAATTTATCCATGCCGTCTGCGGTACAACCGGACAGTATTTCACGCGTAAGAACCTTTGACATTTTCTTACAGCCCTCCAAACTTTTAGACTTATTTTTATCATCAGAACGGCTCACATTGTACAACGCCTCGTCTGCTTCATACCTTTCCATTAATTTTGTGGTTGACTGAACACACAAAGTGAATACACTTTGCAACCGTATTTACAAACACACAGCAGTCAAATAATTGCAGCGATACTAGTGCTCAAAGCAGTGGTATTTCTCTTTGCAGTGAACAGAAGTCAAACGACTTTTAGGATCAAATCTGTGGCGATATATCTCACAGTTCCCCAGTACAGTATCAAATTGCTTTGACGTAAATATTTGTTATTTTATAGAACATTGATCCTACGGAAATAACAGCGATCTACAAATTTTTAATAAAATAATAGCCGGCCGCGGTGGCCGAGGGTACTGAGGCGCTTCAGTCACGGTCTGCACGGCCACTACGGTCGCGGGTTCGAATCCCAACTCGGGCGTAGATATTTGGGCCGTCCTTAGTCTTAGCTAGTTTGTAAGCTTAGGGACTGATGACTCCGTAGTTAAGTCCCATAAGTGCTACAAACATGTGAACACGTGTGTGTAAAATAATAGTTAAAGCAGTCAAAACCGAGTAGGATATTTTATTTTATTGTGATGACCGGTTTCGATCTACATGAATCATCATCAGATCCTGTCCTTGGTGAGGAGCTGGCCCATCCCTAGTGGAGCATCATTGCTCATCTTAACTGCTTTAATTATTATTTTAGTAAATATTTTACATATCAACTTTGACAAAGAAATATCTCGGTTTAATACCGGCCTTAGACACAGCTCTAACACAGCGCGGGAAAGGAGCTATCGTGCGAGTGGGAAGGAAACGTTTCTAAAAATGTTTGTATTAGGGGTCTTAACTGCGGGGTCATCAGCCCCTAAACCTACAAACTACTTATGAACTAACTTATACTAAAGACAACACAAACATCCATGGACGAAGAAGGATTCGAACCCTCGACGCGGGAGGCCGCGCGATCCGCAACGTTGCGCTCCAGACCTCTCGGCTACTCCCGCGTGGCGAAACGTTTCTCATTGGGCACCAACACATTTATTTATATTTTACATATAACATATTCGCAAAAACATGTTTCTTATCCGTAGAAAACGAGTTTCGGGCTGCCCAGAGACCATCGCCGATGAGGGTGACGTAGTGGTAAGACACTGGAATCTCATTCGGAAGGACTATCGTTCAAATTCACCTCCGGCCATCCAGATCGAAGTTCTTCCAGGTTTCCCTAAATCACGTCAAGCAAATGGCGGGATCGTTTCTTTGAAATGGCAAGGCCGATTTCGTTCCTAATCATCGTCCAAAAATCCAAGCACAAGCTTCGTCTCTGATGTCCACACTGTCGAAGGGACGTATGCTAATATTTCTTCCCTTCCTTTTTAAGGGCTCATTCTCAAGCCCCCAATTGATACAGGTAGGTCAAATATTTCACCAGGGGGGTTCAGGGGATGACGCGAGCTGCCCTTGGCCACTGCGGCCACTTTAAGCGCCTGGCGGGTTCCGTCTCTTACTGGCGAACAGCACCGAAGACTGCCGATAACGCACGATCGATATCTGACGCGCGATATTGCAGTCACGCTATAAGTAATCTTCGCACAGTATGAGAAGACGCAAATTCGCTGCTTGTACACTCACTATGGGCAGGGGCACTACGTTCGCGATATGTGGGTCAGTAGAGAAACTGCGTCTGGCAGAAGACGAGTAGGGGTAGCCCGCGGGGCCGCTGTTAGCCACAGCGCGCTGTGGTTAAGCGCGACTGCTTGCTATGCAGGAGGAATGGGGTTTAATCCCAGCTAACCACATTTTTTTCTGTTTGAAGGTGGTATTTACTCGGCGCACTAGAGGTGGGACACAGCTGTGGGGTGGGCATATTTCCTTACGACCATTTCATGAATGCACCATGGATATGGCAAATCCGGTAAACCATCAGACTCCGACATGACTACGGCCAGAAAAAGTTCCTTCAAGAACGGGACCAACGGCGACTAAAGAGAATCGTTCAGTGTGACAGAAACGCAACCCTTCTTCAAATTCCCGCGGATTACATTGCTGGGCCCTCAACAAGTTTAATCGTACCAACCAATCAACGAAACTTCATTAATATGGGCTTTCGGAGCCGAAGGCTAATTCGGGTATCCTTGCGGACTGCACGAGATGAAGCTTTACTCCTCACCTGGACCCGTCGAGAGCGGCAATGGACTGTTGATGACTAGAAGCATGTTGCCTGCTCTAACGAGTCTCATTTGCAATTGTATTGAAGTGCATGGCAGAGGGTTCATGGTACCACTTTTACTATATTTCTCTACAGTTCCATTCCCTAATAGCTTGCGGGAAAAGGAACACCTAAATCTTTGCGTTTATATCCGATTTCTCTTATTTTTGATGGGCATGTCTTCCTATGTAGGTGGGTGCTAACGAAATATGTTGGCATTCCGAAGAGAAAGTTGGTGGAAGAAACTTCGCGAATAGATCTCGTCGCAACGAATAATGCCTTTCTTTTAATGATTTCCATCCTAACTCGTGCATCATTTCCGCGCCCCCCCCCCCCGCCCCCCCCTATATCGCGATAACACAAAACGAGCTGCCCTTCTCTGAACTTTCTCTAAATCGTCTGTCAGTCCCACTTGATGAGGATCCCACAATACGTAGCAATACTCCAAAATAGGACGCACATGTGTGGTGTAGGCAGTTTCTTTAGTAGATCTGTTGTGTCTTCTATGTGTTCAGATGATATTATGAGTTACATGGAGATAATCTCATGAACCTATGGACCATGCATGTCAACAGGAGACTGTCAAGCTTGCGGAGGCTCTGTAATGGTGTGGGGTATGTGGAAGTGCAGCGATATGTGACTCCTGATACTACTGGGTGCGAGTCTAACAGGCGGCACGTACGTACGTATCCAGGCTGATATCATGAATGCATTCATGTCCATTGTGCGGTCAGACGAAATTGAACAATTCCAGCAGGACAATGCGACAACCTACAAGTCCAGAGTCGCGAAAGACTGGTCACAGATACAATCTTCTGAGTCAAAACTTCCCCAGACATGAACATTATTGAGCATATATGGGACGCCTTACAATGTGCTGATCAGAGGAGACCTCCACCTCCTCGTACTATCACTTGACTAGGAATAGTGCTGTAGGATGCATGGTGACATTAGTCGCGCCCATGCTACGTTGTGCTGAGGCACTTCTGCTGCTCGTGGGGACCTACACGATATGAGGCACGTGCACCAGGCTTTTGGCTCATCCGAGTATAAACACAGTGTAATACATACGGTCGCGGCACTCACAGTTGTTACCATCTAACAGTTGCAGCGACACTAGCGCCCCTAGTGGTGGGCGAGCCGCCGAAAGACTGATGTTTGTTTTAATTACTGTTTACGTAATTAACGAAATAGGTAGTATAAAAGTTGCGTTACAAGCATTAATAAAATATCAACAGACGTACATAACACGAAAATTAATGTAAAAAACCGAATTTAACTGACTCAGTGGTATAGCATTTACCATTTCCTATCAGAAAGCACATAGTTCGTAGTAACTGATGGTAAATCATTGAGTAAAACAGAAGAAATATCCGGCGTTCCCCACGCAAGCGTTACAGG
The DNA here is from genome assembly GCA_026315105.1 of Locusta migratoria. Taxonomy (NCBI): domain Eukaryota; kingdom Metazoa; phylum Arthropoda; class Insecta; order Orthoptera; family Acrididae; genus Locusta; species Locusta migratoria. The sequence goes on from CM048747.1 coordinate 506,814,298, forward strand.
TACCCTACTCTTTTTATGATTATAAACGGTTTAGGAGACAATCTGAATAGCTCCCTTAGATTGTTTGCGGTTGATGCTGTTTATCGGTTTGTTAAGTCAACAGAGGATCAAAAGTAACTGAAAAGTGATTTAGACAAAATTTCTACGTGATTAGAAAATTGTCAATTAATACTAAATAATGAAAAGTGTGAAGTAATGCACATGACGACTAAAAGAAATACGCTGAATTCCAATTACACGATAAATCAGTCAAACCTTAAGGTCGTAAATTCTACCAAATACCTAGGAGTTATAATTACTAACAACTTACACTGGAGAGAACACGCAGAAAATATTGTGGGGAAGGCGAACCAAAGATTATGTTTCATTGGCAGAACGCTTCGAAGATGCAACAGCTCCACCAAAGAGACTGCCTACATCACACTTGTGCGTCCTCTCCTGGAGTACTGTTGTCCAGTTTGGGACCCTCACCAGGTGGGACTGACGGAAGACATTGAGAAGGTTCAGAGAAAGGCAGCTCGTTTTGTTTTATCACGTTACAGGCGGGAAAGCGTCACGGAAATGTTGCACGATTTGAGACAAATCATTAAAAGAAAGACGTTATTCGTTGCGGCGAGATCTATTTGCGAAATTTTAATCACCGTGTTTTACCTCTGAATGTGAAAATATTTTGCCATCACCCACCTACATAGGGAGACATGACCATCCCAATAAAATAAGAGAAATCAGATCAAAAACGGAACGATTAAGGTGTCCTTTCTTCCCGGGCGCTATCAGAGAATGGAACGCTAGAGAAAGTGGTTAATGAACCTTCTGCCAGGCACTTGAATGTGATTTTCAGTGTATCTATACAGATGTAGATAACGCACAACTTCCTCATGAACCAGTACTTAAGAATATGTACATATTTGCAGCTTATTCCGCTGAAAGTAAGTAGAATACAAACATAAGAGGAACATAAATGTCTATTATGGTTTGTTATTACTCTGATAAGAGTTTTTTGACGCGCATGAATTCTGTGTGCAGTATAATGATTCCATCATTTTTAGAATTCAGTATACCGGCATATTCTCTTCAGTGTGATTATTTTAACTTCCACCCCCACGAACCACAGACATTGCTGAGGTGGGGTGGCTTTCGTGCCTCAACGATGCAGATAGCCGTACCGTAGGTGCAACCACAGCGGAGGGGTATCTGTGTAGAGGCCAGACAAACGTGTGGTTCCTGAAGAGGTGCAGCAGCCTTTTCAGTAGTTACAGGGGCAACAGTTTGGATGATTGTCTGAGCTGGCCTTGTAACATCAGCTAATGTAGCTTTTCCACACAGTTACTGCGAACGGCTGACAGCAAGGGAAAACTACAGCCGTTACTTTACCCGAGGACATGCAGCTCTACTGTATGAAAATATGATGATGGCATCCTCTCGGGTAAAATATTCCGGAGGTAAAATAGTCCCCCATTCGGATCTCCGGGTGGGAACTACTCAGGAGGATGCTGTCATCAGGAAAGACAATACTGGCATTCTACGGATCGGAGAGTGGAATGTTAGATCCCTTAATCGAATAGGAAAATTAGAAAATTTAAAAAGGGAAATGGATAGTTTGAATCTAGATATAGTGGGGATTAGTGAAGTTCCGTGGCAGGATGAACAGGATTTCTGGTCAGGTGAGTACTGGATTATAAATACAAAAGCAGTTGGGGGTATCACGGGAGTAGGACTGGTACTGAATAAGAAAATATGAATGGGGGTAAACTACTATGAGCAGCACAATGATCGCATTATCATTGTCAAGATAGATACGAAGCCAACACCGACAACAGTAGTAGAGGTATATATGCCAACTAGCTCTGCCGACGATGAGGAGATCGAAGAAATATATGAGGAGCTAAAGGAAATTATTCAGACAGTTAAGGGAGTGGAAAACTTAATTGTGAGGGGAGACTGGAATTCGGTAGTAGGACAAGGAAGGGAAGGGAAGATAGTAGGTGAATATGGTCTGGGCAAAAGGAATGAAAGAGGAAGCCGCCTGGTAGAATTTTGCACGGAACAATATTTAGTTATAACAAACACCTGGTTCAAGAATCACAAAAGAAGGTTGTATACGTGGAAGAGACCAGGAGACACCGGGAGATACTAGATAGATTTTATAATGGTAAGACATAGATTTCGGAACCAGGTTTTAAACTGTAAGACATACCCAGAGGCAGATAGACTCTGACCATAACTTATTGGTCATGAACTGTAGTCTGAAACTGAAAAAACTGCAGAAAGGTAGGAAAATAAGGAGATGGGACTTAGATAAATTGAAGGAACGTGAAGTTCTGGAGTATTTCAGAGGGAGATTTAGGCAACAATTGACAGAAACAGGGGGAAATAAAACAGTAGAAGAGGAATGGGTAGCATTCAGAGATGAAATAGTGAAGACAGCAGAAGACAATATAGGTAGAAAGGCAAGACCTGCAAAAGTCCTTGGATATCACAGGAAATACTAAATTTAATTGATGAAAGGAGAAAATATAAAAATGCAGTAAATGAAACAGGCAAAATGGAGTACAGACGACTAAGAAATGAGATTGACAGGAAGTGCAAAATGGCTAAGCAGGAGTGGATAGAAGCCAAATGCAAATCTGTAGAAGAATGAATAAGAAGGGGAAAAGTAGATACCGCCTACAGGAAAATAAAAGAGACATTTGGGGACAAGAAAACCAATTCAATGAATATCAAGAACTCAACTGAAAAACCAGTTGTAGGAGGGGAAGAGTAAGTAGATCAAGATGAAATAGGAGATACTATACTGAGAGATGAATTTGACAGAGCCCTGAAAGACCTAGGTCGGAACAAGGCCCCAGGAGTAGATGACATACCCTCAGAGCTACTAAAGTCTCTGGGAGAGCCAGCCATGACAAAACTACTTCAGCTGGTATGTAAGATGTATGAGACAGGCGAAATACCCTCAGACTTGAAGAAATATGTAATAATCCCCATTCCAAAGAAACCAGGCGCAGACAAGTGTGAAAATCACAGAACCATCAGTTTGATTAGTCATGGTTGCAAAATTTTTACACGAATTATTTACAGGAGAATGGAAAAGCTGAGCTGACCTCGGGGAAGATCAGTTTGGATTCAGTACGAACGTAGGAACCCGGGAGACAATACTCACTTTACGGCTTATCCTAGAAGATAGATTAAGAAAAGGCAAACCTACATTGTTAGCTTTTGTAGATTTGGAGAAAGCATTTGACAATGTTGACTGGAATACACTCTTTAAAATTCTGAAGTCAGCAGGGGAAAAATACAGGGAAAGGAGAGTTATTTACAACTTGTACAAAAGTCAGACCGCAGTTATTAGACTCGAAGGGCACGAAAGGGAACCATTAGTTGGGAAGGGAGTAAGACAGGGTTGTAGCCTTTCTCCGATGTTATGCAATTTGTACATCGAGCAGGCTGTGAAGGGAAGCAAGGAAAAATTTGGAATAGGGATTAAAGTTCAGGGGAAGGAAATAAAAACATTGCGTTTTGTTGATGACATTGTAATTCTGATAGACACTGCCTGGAAGAGCAGTTGAATGGAATGGACAGTGTGTTGAAGAGAGTGTATAAAATGAACATTAACAAGAGCAAAACAAAAATAATGGAATGCGGTCTTAGAAAATCAGGCAATGCTGCAGGAATTAGATTAGGTAACGAAACAATGAAGGTGGTAGATGAGTTTTGTTACTTGGGTATTAAAATAACATGCGATGGTCGCAGTACAGAGTATATAAAATGCAGAATGGCAATGGGAAGGAAAGCATTTTTGAAAAAGAGAAATTTGCTAACATCGAATATTAATTTAAGTGTAAGGAAGTCTTTTCTCAAGGCATTTGTGTAGAGTGTTGCCTTGTATGGGAGTGAAACATGGACGACAAGCAGTGCAGACAGGAAGAGAATAGAGGCTTTTGAAATGTGGTGCTACAGAAGAATGCTGAAGATTAGGTGGGTAGATCGCATAACTAATGAAGAGGCACTGAATAGAATTGTTGAGAAAAGGTTTTTTTTCATACCTTGACTAAAAGAAGGGATCTCTCGGTAGGACACATTCTTAGACATCGAGGAATCCTAAATTTAGCATTGGAGGGAAGTGTGTGGGGTAAAAATCGCAGAGGGAGACCAAGAGACGCGTATAGTATGCAGATTCAGGTAGATGTGTGTTGCCGTTCTTATGAGGAGGTGAAAAGGCTTGCTCAGGATAGGGTAGGGTGGAGAGCTGCATCAAGTCAGTCTCCGGACTGAAGACCATAACATATTTTAACTTAAAAAGACAATGTTTTGATGATACTTGTCGTTTGTTGGTCAGGTGTAGCAACAATTACGGAATTAGGATCTTCTTTGTTGGAGACAGTTTCAATGTTCTTCCGTTTTCTTGCCTCGTCTGTAACGTTTTTCGTTCACTTATAGCTGTGGTGCCTGATTTGGTACGTTAAATACTGTAATTATTGAATCCTAAATTCGTTTGCTACGTTCCACCCTCACCGATTTTACTGAAATTGTAATGAAGAAATTTTAACGTTCCTAAGTAGAAAAGCGACGTCTTTCCGCCAAAGAGCAGGTCTTCGCGTGTTTCTCAGCCATTTTCCTTTTAATAGATAACGGAATTATACAGTAAAAGCTTGTAGGTTACAAGATAATAGTAAATAAAGTGTCCTGCTATGTTCTGTTACGTACCTTGTTAGGGATCTTAGGAAGCGTAATAAATACAAATGTGGAGCTATTTTTAAGTTATTACCTATTTTATGGCACTACATACGTGCCATAATGTAAAAATCAGTATAAACTAAACTACTCGCACCTGTCCAATATCGTATTCAGAAATGTAGCTTTCCGGCCGCTTGGAGCGCTGCTGTCGCAGTGTATAACAAAAAGTTGCTGGAGTGACGTGACTGTATGTGTTAAACGGTGGTATGAGCTTGATATTGACCTGCAGGTGTGGAAATCTTGCACAATGTGCGTTTTCCACGTTGTAATGTCAGCGGCTCAGCAGGTGTACAGATTAGATTAGATTAATAGTTGTTCTTTAGATCATATATATGAAATTTCGCAATGATGTGGAACGTGTCAGTTAGGAAATGTTGTCTACACTTGACATTCAATATTTTAAGGTTTCTTTTATTACCTTTTTTTTAATTTTTTAAAGTTTTATCTAATAATTCATCTACATTTTAGAAGGAGTTGCCATTCAGTAATTCCTTTAATTTCTTTTTAAATACTAGTTGGCTATCTGTAAGACTTTTGATGCTACTTGGTAAGTGACCAAAGACTAGGCAGCATAATTCAACCCTTTCTTACATTTAACCTTGAATAGTGAATATCATCCTTTCTCCTAGTGTTGAAGCTGTGCACACTGCTATTGCTTTTCAATTGGGTCGGAATTTTAATAACAAAATTTCATGAGTGAATATATATATATATATATATATATATATATATATATATATATATATATATATATTGTGAAGAAACAGGGAAGATCACTAGATCCCTAAATAAATGTCTGCAGGATGATCTTTGGTGGACTCCAGCAATTATTTTGATTACACGCTTTTGTGCAGTGAATACTTTTTACTCAATGTTGAATTGCCCCAGAAAATGATCCCATATGAATGCATTGAATGAAAATAGGCTTAGTAAGCTTATTTACTGAGATGTATATCACCAAATTTTGCCATGACTCTGATGGCATAAGTAGTTGAACTGAAACGTTTCAGGAGATATTCAATATTTTTCTTCCAATTCAGTCCCTCGTCAATGCAAACACCTAAAACTTTTGAATATTCTACCTTAGCTACAGATTTATGTTCAAGGTCTAAATTCATTACTTGTGTCATTGTATTTACTGTATGAAACTGTTTGTACTGGGTTTTATCAAAGTTTAATGAGAGTCTATTTGTAGAGAACCAATTAATAACTTTCTGAAAGATATCAGTTACAATTTCATCAGTTAGTTCCTGTTTGTCAGGTGTGATAGCTATACTTGTATCATCGGCAAAAAATACTAGCTTAGCATCTTTGTGAATGTAGAATGGCAAGTCATTAATATATATTAAGAATAGCAAAGGACCCAAGACCGAACCTTGTGGGACCCCAATTTTGATAACTCCACAGTTACAATGTTCAAATGTCTGTAAATCTATCGGACCAAACTGCGTGGTCGTCAGTACGTATCTTACAAACTACTTAAACTTAGGTAAACTAACCTAAGGACAAACACACATACCCATGCCCCAGGGAGGACTCGAATCTCCACGGGGAGCAACCGCGCACTCCTCAGCGAGACGCTTTATACCGCTCGGCTACTTCACCGTGGCTACACAGTTAGAGGAATGAATTGTTTCATCTTTATCATGTGAACTGCTTATTTCAACTTTCTGCACTCTTCCATTTAAGTATGATTTAAACCATTTGTGCACTGTCCCACTCATACCACAATACTTAAGCTTATCTAGAATAATCCCATCAACAGCCTATATGTTCAGATGCCTGCTGCATATACCGCCGCCTTATAGAAGTAACGATTGGTCTGTGGATATGCGTGTGCACTACAGGGAGGCAGCTCAGCTGTCAGGCAGTAGAGATGCGCAAGTATAGTGACAGCTCAGCTCTCAGGCAGTAGAGATGTGCAAGTATAGTGGCAGTTCAGCTGTCAGACAGTAGGGATGCGCAAGTATAGTGGCAGCTCAGCTGTCAGGCAGTAGGGATGCGGAAGTATAGTGGCAACTCAGCTATCAGGCAGTAGAGATGCGCAAGTATAGTGGCAGCTCAGCTGACAGGCAGTAGAGATGCGCAAGTCTAGTGGCAGCTCAGCTGTTAGGCAGTAGAGATGCGCAAGTATAGTGGCAGCTCAGCTGTCAGACAGTAGAGATGCACAAGTATACTGGCAGCTCAGCTGTTAGGCAGTAGAGATGCACAAGTATAGTGGCAGCTCAGCTGTCAGGCAGTAGAGATGCGCTAGTCTAGTGGCAGCTTAGCTGTTAGGCAGTAGAGATGCGCAAGTATAGTGACAGCTCAGCTGTTAGGCAGTAGAGATGCGCAAGTATAGTGGCAGCTCAGCTGTCAGACAGTAGAGATGCACAAGTATAGTGGCAGCTCAGCTGTTAGGCAGTAGAGATGCACAAGTATAGTGGCAGCTCAGCTGTTAGGCAGTAGAGATGCGCAAGTATAGTGGCAGCTCAGCTGTTAGGCAGTAGAGATGCGCAAGTATAGTGGCAGCTCAGCTGTCAGACAGTAGAGATGCACAAGTATAGTGGCAGCTCAGCTGTCAGGCAGTAGAGATGCGCAAGTCTAGTGGCAGCTTAGCTGTTAGGCAGTAGAGATGCACAAGTATAGTGGCAGCTCAGCTGTTAGGCAGTAGACATGCACAAGTATAGTGGCAGCTCAGCTGTTAGGCAGTAGAGATGCGCAAGTATAGTGGCAGCTTAGCTGTTAGGCAGTAGAGATGCGCAAGTATAGTGACAGCTCAGCTGTTAGGCAGTAGAGATGCGCAAGTATAGTGGCAGCTCAGCTGTTAGGCAGTAGAGATGCGCAAGTATAGTGGCAGCTCAGCTGTTAGGCAGTAGAGATGCGCAAGTATAGTGGCAGCTCAGCTGTTAGGCAGTAGAGATGTGCAAGTATAGTGGCAGCTCAGCTGTCAGGCAGTAGAGATGCGCAAGTATAGTGGCAGCTCAGCTGTTAGGCAGTAGAGATGCGCAAGTATAGTGGCAGCTCAGCTGTTAGGCAGTAGAGATGCGCAAGTATAGTGGCAGCTCAGCTGTCAGACAGTAGAGATGCACAAGTATAGTGGCAGCTCAGCTGTCAGGCAGTAGAGATGCGCAAGTCTAGTGGCAGCTTAGCTGTTAGGCAGTAGAGATGCGCAAGTATAGTGACAGCTCAGCTGTTAGGCAGTAGAGATGCGCAGGTATAGTGGCAGCTCAGCTGTTAGGCAGTAGAGATGCACAAGTATAGTGGCAGCTCAGCTGTTAGGCAGTAGAGATGCGCAAGTATAGTGGCAGCTCAGCTGTCAGGCAGTAGAGATGCGCAAGTATAGTGGCAGCTCAGCTGTTAGGCAGTAGAGATGCGCAAGTATAGTGGCAGCTCAGCTGTTAGGCAGTAGAGATGCGCAAGTATAGTGGCAGCTCAGCTGTCAGACAGTAGAGATGCACAAGTATAGTGGCAGCTCAGCTGTCAGGCAGTAGAGATGCGCAAGTCTAGTGGCAGCTTAGCTGTTAGGCAGTAGAGATGCGCAAGTATAGTGACAGCTCAGCTGTTAGGCAGTAGAGATGCACAAGTATAGTGGCAGCTCAGCTGTCAGACAGTAGAGATGTGCAAGTATAGTGGCAGCTCAGCTGTTAGGCAGTAGAGATGCGCAAGTATAGTGGCAGCTCAGCTGTTAGGCAGTAGAGATGCACAAGTATAGTGGCAGCTCAGCTGTCAGGCAGTAGAGATGCGCAAGTATAGTGGCAGCTCAGCTGTTAGGCAGTAGAGATGCGCAAGTAGAGTGGCAGCTCAGCTGTCAGGCAGTAGAGATGCACAAGTACAGTGACGGCGTCACTTGCCGGCGGTGGCTACCAGGCGTCGGCGGCCCGCCCCACCTGTCACCTGTCACCTGTCACCTGTCGTGCCTCGCCTCTAATTGTTTGGGCGCCCGTCCGGTCTCATTACGCGCATTAATTACGGCGGCCGGCCATTGTGGGGGCGGCGGGCGTCAGATTGGGCGGCGTTCTCAGGGGCCGCGCTTCCAGGAAACCAGCCCTCGTTAACGCGACCGGGGCCGGGGCCGCGGCGCGGGAAAAACTTTTAATTGGAGATTCCTCGCGCCGCCGCGGGGTGGCCACCCTTTGGCGTCACACGGTCTCGCGTCGCGGCTACCGGCGGCTACCGGTAATAAGCCTGCCCTGACACTGAACCGACCCCACCGAAGAACTTCTGCGTTATCACGCTGCACAGGGAATTACTGATTAATTCGTGTAGTTACTTAACTGGCTTCGTGCTGCTACTACGATCTACACCTGCTTGGCTACACAACAGATTAAACTTAAGTGCGTACGAAAGGTTTCATCAAACCACACTGTGCTATTTTCCGCAGGCCGCAGTGGCCGAGTGGTCTGCGGCCCGCCACAGTCAGCACGGTCGCTACGGTCGGGGATTAGAATCCCCCATCGGGCATGGATGTTTGTGTCGTCTTTAGTATAAGGTAGTAAATAAGTAGTTTATTAGTTTAGGGACTGATGACCCCGCAGTTAAGTCTCTTAAGCTTAACAAACATTTGATTTTGATATTTTCTTCTTTTGAACTCTCTAACTCCTCCATTCTTTTCGTGCGAACTCTTTTTCTACATCTACATCCATATTCCAGAAACCACTTCAGGTTGTGTGGCGGAAGGTACCATTGTAGTCCAGTCAATGAATACATTCTAGAGTGCATGGAATATGCGAGAATTTTTGACTTCAGGACTTTGTTAGGGATAGTTAGGAAGTGAACATACTAAAAGTCCCCGCCCCTAGGGGGTGAGCTAAAGTGGGGAGGGGGGTGGAAAGGTACCATTTTTTGGTTTTCCGCTTATATCTCGAAAACGGTCGACTTTAGGAAAAAATCGTTCAACATAAAAATGAGAGATAATTTAATTTGCTATAAAATTGTTTCGATACATATACGTCGAATTCCCAACGGTTTTCGAGATATATGTTATTGAAAATCGACAATTTCGGAAAAAATCATCTTTACCTCACTAATTTTGTCAAACATTTACTTCTAGTGACTCACTCGATCGTTTCACAGAAAATTTATCTGAAAGAAAGTTGTAAAGCGTTAAATTTCCTTCAATTTGATATACACCTTTGCTACCTTATCTTCAGCTTATCAGAAGTTACATCATTTATAAGAGGTGCGCTCATTTTCGATGTCCCTCCATAAATGAGTGTTTTGAAGGTCTGTGACGTTTTTACCTTATGAAACGTGCTAGTATGGTAAATAACAACAGTTTAACAATGACAACCAAGTACTTGCAATTGAAACAGAACTCCTTTCTATAAATGTAGCTTTTCTGATAACATTATGAATCATACAATTAAAGTTTTTACAAGCACTGAAAGTGATTCAGGATGAAAAAAAATTGCATTCAACGCAATATCTTCGTTTTTCTGAGGCCTGCAGTGGACATGTCGTCAAGGTCGTCAGAATCTAACGCCCGGGAGAGGGTTAAAAATGGGGAAGCCCCACGACGAACATCGACGGCCTGTCACTGACTGGGGGGTGGAATGGGGTGTTCTCACACGCTTTTTATTTCAGTTCACTTCGAAAGTTCGCCTACCGCAGAGAAAGTTGGTGTGTCAGTATTGTTTGTCAGCTTTTCGAGATATTTTTTATTTATTTATGAAAATGTTGACTGTGTAGTGCGCGCAATGGCTACTCGGTGTTTTGTATGTGATGAAACAATAGATGGACCAGATGTTTCCACAGTAACAAAAAAAAAAGGAATACTATCACTCATCAAAGCTAGAACAGAAAGGGGAGATAGCAATGACTCATCTTTAAAAGGTTCATGCTGAATGTCGAAAAAATTACATTAGGTTGCAATGGTTATGTTAGATTTTTGAAGACCAATTGTCTTGGGAGAGGTTGTACAGTGATTTTTAATGGGTACTCTGACATTATCAGAGAGTATAAAAGCAGCTGAACAGTCGACGATATCGGCTAAGGACGAGTGGGGAAATGAATGTCAGTCTAGAAACTAAAATTACAGTGCATTGCCATTATTGGAGAGGATGTCGACTTACCTGTTCTCTTAACAGCAAAATCTTCAACTGATCGTAGCATTCTGCTTGTAGAATCAGGAAGAGGAAAGGTTAAGACGTATTTATATTCTTCAAAATAGCTGCATCAGTAGTTGAAACTGAAGGACAATGCCCATTTGTTATTCTTATATGCTTTTACAGGCTGTGACATAACATCCGTAGCGAATTTCAATTGTAAAGTGGGTTTTGTCAAAATGCACCATAAGTCCAAAATCATACAACATGCTGCTGAGATATTGTCAATAGTTCTTCTTCCGCCGACTCCGTTGAAACAGTGCCAATCACGAGTACTCTATAATGGTATGGAGCTCCAGACATCACAGAATCCCTCATCGTGCTCCGCTACAAATCATATATAAAAGCAGCTGCGAACATAAAGCCTAATCTCTCAACTCTCCCTCCATCTGAAGGAGCTGGTAATCAGCATGCATTCCGAACTTACCACCAAGTACGCCTTTGGTTAGGAGAGAAACCTAAAGATGGAGTGCCGAGTTGGTGTTCGAATGGCCAACTTTCAGAGTTAGATGCTGCCCCTGACGAAATCTTGAAGATGATTTTTTTGTCGATGCACGAAAGGATATGACAGTGGCAGATGTGGTTGCAGAAAAGCGTTGTTACACTGTTCTGTTATATGCCTGAACTGCAAGGGCAACTGCAACAACGGAGTCGGAAAATTAATTCAGGATGAAAATGACGCCAGTGACATCGAGACTCTACCAATCTCGTTGGACGACGTCTTCACTACTGACGAAGATGAATGAACTTGACCATTCCTCCTCAGAAAAACAAAGGTATTGGTTTGAATGCACTTATTTTTCATTCTGAATTACTATCAGTGTTTCTAAAAACTTTCATTATATGATTCATAATATTGTAATAAAAACTACAATTATGAAAAGATTTCAACTGCAAGTACCTTCTTGTCATTGTTAAACTGTTATTTACCATGCTAGCACATTTCAGAAGGTAAAAACGTTACAGCCCCTCAAAATACTCATTTATGGAGGGACATCGAAACTGAGCGCACATCTTATAAATTATGTAACTTCTGATTGACTGAAGATAAGGTAGCAAATGTGCACATCAAATTGAAGGAAATTTAATGCTCTACAACTTTCTTTGAGATAAATTTTCTGTGAAACGATCGAGTGAGTCACTAGAAGTAAATGTTTGACATAATTAGTGAGGTAAAGATGACTTTTTCCGAAATTGTCGATTTTCAGTAACGTATATCTCGAAAACCGTTGGGAATTAGACGTATATGAATGGAAACAATTTCATAGCAAATTCAATTATCTTTCATTTTTATCCGGAACAATTGTTTCCTAAAGCCAACCGTTTTCGAGATATAAGCGGAAAACCAAAAAATGGTACCTTTCCACCCCCTCCCCGCTTTAGCTCACCCCCCAGGGGCGGGGACTTTTAGTATGTTCACCTCCTAACTATCCCTAACAAAGTCCTGAAGTCAAAAATTCGCGCATATTCCATGCACTCTACACCCCTATTTTGAGCACTAATTGACTGGACTATTGTGTCTTCCTCATATTCCAGTCGTGTATAGTTCGGTGTGAGCCGAAACCCTCTAATCTTATCATTGTAGTCGCTTCGCGAGATACACGATAGGAGGAAGCAATATATCGTAATTTTTGTGAATCTCTTATGAGATCTTTATTTACCATAGATCGCTCATGTACATTGATTTTACATTAATGACAGTTTCGACTCGTTAAAGAGTCATTACCAAATCTTAATTGTCCAGGAATGATAAGACATATGTTTCAGATTAGTTGAGACCATAGTGGCAAGCTATAAATGGTATGCACAGCACTAGTCAAATATGCCCTAACATGCCTTAACATTAAGGCTGATGAGAACGGCACAACACTCAGTTCCAGAGCGGAGAAAATCTCAGACCCGGCCGGGAATAGAACCCGGGCACCCTACGTGGTAACCCACCACGCTTTACACTGGACTACAAAGGCACACTTCACTAATGAAGGTCGAGTACCGGTTTTCTTACCGTACATATGCCTTGCCTAGATTATTTAATCTTTGTTTTGATAATCTGATGAGTAGAGTTGACGTTACATGGCAGAACCATGTTCTAAAAATCTATGTAGGCTGCTTAAATTGTCTCTTAAATCGTTTTTATTAATTAGGAGCAGCGGGGATTCAATAACACTTCCTTGATGCTCGCCAGATATCATGTGACTTTAAATTAGATTAATGCTTGTCCCATAGATCATATATACGACATTTCGTAATGATGTGCAACGTGTCAGTTTAGTAAATGGTGTATATACATGACAATATTTTAAGGATTTTTTTTTACTTTTAAATTTTTATTATATATATATATATATATATATATATATATATATATATATATATATATAATATATATATAAAGTTTTATCTAAAACTTCATCTAAAGTGCAGAAGGAGTTGCCATTCAGAAATTCCTTTAATTTCTTCTTAAATACCAGTTGGCTCTCTGTCAGATTTTTGATGCTACTTGGTAAGTGACCGGAGACTTTTGTGGCAGCATAATTGACCCCTTTCTGTGCCAAAGTTATATTTAACCTTCAATAGTGAATATCACCCTTTTTCCTAGTGTTGTAGGTATGCACACTGCTATTACTTTTGAATTAGATCGGATTGTTAGTGAGTAAGTGATTATATATATATATATATATATATATATATATATATATATATATATATATATATATATATATATATATATTGTGAAGCTACAGCGGAGATCTCTAGATCCTTAAATAAATTTCTGCAGGATTATCTTGGGTGGCTTCAGCAATTATTATGTTTACACGATTTTGTGCAATGAATACATTTTTACTCAATTCTGAATTGCCCCAGAACATGATCCCATATGAAAGCAGTGAATGAAAATAGGCACAATAAGCTAATTTACTGAGATGTATATCACCAAATTTTCCAATGACCCTGATAGAATAAGTAGCTGAACTCAAACGTTTCAGCAGATCTTCAATGTTTTTCTCCAATTCTTCCTTAACTGCAGATTTATGTTTAAAGTCTAAATTTATTAGTGGTGTCACGCCATTTACTATATGAACTGTATTTACTTGGTTTTATCAAAGTTTAATGAGAGTCCATTTGTAGAGAACCACTTAATAATTTGCTGAAAGATATCACATACAATTTCGTCGGTTAATTCCTGTTTGTCAGGCATGATAGCTATACTTTTGTCGTCAGAAAAAAGAACTAGCTCAGGATATTCGTGAATGCAGAATATCAAGTCATTAATATATATTAACAACAGCAAAGGACCCAAGTACGATCCTTGTGGAACACCATTTTTGTCAACTCTCCAGTTTGAAGAATTGTTTCTTCTGTGACAGGGCTGGTCTGTAGCCATTTGCTTGTCTTTCATGTTTTTATTCTGTAAGATGCCTTTTACTATGTTGGGAAGAGCATTATATAATGTGATGTGAGTTAAGATAGAGCATATGATCTGGTGAACAAGTATCCAGTGAGAAAATTCCGTCCGTACTTCCTTTTAAAATCTGATTGGCTCTTTCAAGTAGTCTCAGTCCGCCAAAACCCTCCAGCACTTTTATTAATATTTAATACACCACGATTAACTTAACCCTTTTCTCCACAGTGGTATTCTCACAATATTACTATCTTATTAGCTTCTCCGCCTATTATGTCTTAATGCTATTGCGAAAATACCACCCACAATTTTGTTATTATGTGAAACAAATTTCTGAAAATGAATTTACATATAAACTTCAGTGGTCACTTTTATTACTTTATATGGAACAATTGCTGATTTTGAGTGAAATTTAATTCGATGTGCAGAAAAAGGTTTAATATGTCTGTTAATACAAAGTAATTATCTTGTGTTAAACTATATGTTATTTAAAAAGTTATTTAAATATTTGACTAATGATGATTTGTCTAAAGATGACAGGCGTAACAGTCTAGAATGTTCCGCTGGCGCCAAAATGTAGCCACAGACGCTGAGTGTTACTCCTGTCGCAGTCAGTCGAGATAAGGCCCTCCGAGTGATGAAAAAATGTTCAAATGTTTGTAGAGCTTATGGGACTTAACTACGGGGTCATCAGTCCCTAAACTTACAAACTACTTATGAAGTAGCTAACACTAAGGACGGCACAAATATCCATGCCCGAGGGGGGATTCGAATCCCCGACCGTAGTGGCCGTGCAGACTGTGACTGGAGCGCCTCAGTCCCCTCGGCCACCGCGGCCGGCCAGACTGATGACATCGATGTCAATCGCGTGCATGAATGGCGTATAATGTATATCTGTTAAATACTGATCAATTTTTGTTATATAGCTATGGCTTTTTGTATAGGGAACAGTGAATCATTAATAAAAGAAGAAAAGCCACTGTCATTCTGAAATGTCGTACGACATTCATTATTGTTAAAACCTAGTCACATAACCCACTATTTCAGCCTCACATCAAGAAACAACGGGTCTACGACCTGAGTGCTGTTTCTGCGCAGGGGACAACAGCAGTGAAAGAAGATACCAGGTTAGTGAATAGAAAGTCTCGTCTTCACACTCTGATGAGGTACAAAGCGATACGGTCCCTCACGTAAAGTGCTTTTTTCTATCACAAATAGAAACATTGGCACGAAGTTTCTTGGTAACAGGAACAAGGAACTATTATGACGCATTACCAATGGTTGACATGTGAATCTTAATAAAATCTAAGATCCGATTATGGCAGCCTAGATCTACCGACACCAGTAGTAAAAAGTTTTTAAAGCGATCTTAGGTAAGCTGTGCTTTTTTTGCAAAAGAAAATAGGTCTCTCCCAAAGGCTAACAGTATCTTAGAAATTATGTTACCGGTAGTCGTCTTTCCCGCGAACAACATTGACTGGATCAGGAAACGGAGGAAGAGACACTAGGACAAGAAATACCCTGTACCACACATTGCGAAGCGTCTTGTTTAGTATACACGTAAATGTAGATATGAATATGAATGTAGATTGAATCCGCAAGTATCGTGGTGCCTTCGAGTACTACGACGGTCCTGCAGATGCCCAAGTTAAGGTTAATTGCAGCATCGTAACTTTGCCACTAGCGGCGTGAGTGTAAGGCACGAACCCAGTGTCGAGCAGCCGTTTTCAGGAGGTCGGTGTTTTTCGGATAGGAGCATCCACCTACTGCAACAGGAAACGTAGTCCATACTCCGTGACATCCGACCGATGATCCGACTTCTGTCGAAATTTGAGGTGTCGTTCGGTCAAGATGAAAACAATTGGCACTTATATCCAGCGGTTACGTCCAACAATGTGCCCTAAATGGCGTAATTTATAACATCTTTGGGCAAACCAGCATTTTAATCAATCGGTAGAACCGCTATATATTTCCGACTCTTACGTTCTACAGAACAGGCAAATTAGCGACCTCCACGTTCTGTAATGTGGCTTGAATTTATTAGCATAGTTGCAGTTTCGATGTGCTGAGCAATATGCACACCACTTTCTCAATGTCACTGGCTGAATTTAGGCGATATTTAGTGCCACTGCAAACTCACTTGAACCCAGATAAAATTCTCTACTCTGGTCTAATTTTTGCAAAAGTCGACAACTTGCTCTTTCAATCGTCGCCGAGCCCAGAGATTACATATGACGCAAAGCTTCATCACCTTTACAGAGGCAGAGGTAGTCAGCCTTGATCCAAATTCTTTGCACTAAAACAGGAGGCAATTAACTCGACCAAAGTATTTGACGAACAGAAGTGTCCACACGATTTAAAAAGCTATATCATGGAAAATACAGCAGCTCCCGTCGAAGGTTCGAGTACACCCTTGGACATTGTTATATGTGTGCGTGTGTGTGTGTGTGTGTGTGTGTGTGTGTGTGTGTGTTGTTCCTACCATAGGTTAAGTGGTTTGTCAGTCTAGGGACCGATGACCTGAAAAGTAAGATCCCTTAGGTTGAAAAACATTTGATTTTTTTTTTTTTTAATTCGCTATTTTATTTATGCTCGTTCCCACGTGTTTATAGGAGATTTTCCCATTTGCAACCCTTCTCATTGATAGAATAGTTGTTCATTCGACTGTGCTTTACTTATATACATCACGCAACGTAGCTGAAGGGTCAATTTTTCTAATCCGTTAATTACCTCTTATTGTGATGCATTTAATTTGGATCAAGGGTGACTACACCTGACAATCTCTAACGATGGAGAAGGATGGTGTCATACGTCACCTTTGATTAGACGGTGATTGAAACAGCAATGTGTCGACATTTGCGAAAATGAGGTCATGGCTTACGAATTTCATGTGAAGTTCAGTTAGCGATGTCTTGTCGGCACCAAATTTAACCACAATTTTGCCACTGTGAATGTATCATATGAAGGGCACGTCGTCATCCCCCTTGCCAATTCACTAACGTTTCACCCCTTCAGGATGTATCTCCCATGGAAGCCTTAAGGGCGGACACCAGGAATGAAAACTGCTGTCTTCTAATGAGCGGTCGAGAAAAATATTTTCGACACACCAGCGCCTCACAGAACCTCTACGAAACTGCCTCTGGGTGTGAAATAAAGGTCGTCAATGAATCTTCGGTGTGTTGATTATCTCTCATTTCTCATTTGAAAGCCACAGTCTGCAGTAAATTTACCAACAGAGCCATGTTCTTGTAACGCAGCTTTCACCTCCTGCAGCATTCGACGCTTCACGGAGATCATCGTTGCGTCAGAACAGCAATAAATCTGTTTCGAGCCCTTTGGAAAGTTGATGTAGCAGCAACTTTTCTCTGCAATACGCGTTGGAACCACTTGCAAACATTTAACCCATTCAACGAAATCCGGCTGTCATTCGAAGTACCTACGCGCATTCATCGTTTTTCATCCATCCTGTTTCGCGCCTTGGCGTGATCAATGTGGTGGGGTAATGAGAGAGGTGGCGCAGTGGTGACTCACTGGACTCGCATTCCGATGGATGGCGGATCAAACTCCTCCCTGGTAATCCTGATTCCGGTTTTCCGGATTTCACTAAATCACTACAGGCATGTGCCTTTCAAAGGTCACGGCGGGTTACCTTATCTATTCCTGACAAGAACTGTCCGAGCGTGTGCTCCGTCTTTAATAACGGCGGTGGCGACGGGACTTTAGATCCTAAGCTCTCTTCTTCCGCCTTCTTATGGTGGAGTCGGGGTCCAGGGGAGTCGGAGAAGTACAGTATTGGCTCATGAATGATAAGACGGCAAACACACCATTCGTGTTCAGGGACACCTTCGTTGCCACACGAGCAACTTTCTTCAGCACAGCTTAGCAATTTCGACAACCATTCACTTAAGTAGTGTTTTATTACTTGCCTTCTTATGAGAAAACGAACGTGAAACTTTTAAGGAGATGTCCGTAGTGATGTGCTAGACAAGGAAGAGAGCTGAATGGACTTGAGTTGTATACGTAAAACGTTGGATAATTCTGTGCCATGGGGGAGTAGCCTCGTTGTCTACATCATGCTACGGACTGGGCAGCCGCTCCCGTCAGACTTTCGAGTCTCAGGCATGGATGTGTGTTTGTGTTGTCCTTAGTGGAAGTTTACACTCCGATGGAGACACAGACGATGCACACACAGATGATGATGAATGTGACATATAAGGAGAAAAAGGTGGAAAAAGATGGGGAGAAGGGGTTGAGGGAGTGGAGGAAAGGCAACAGGTGAGGACAGGGTGAGGAGGGGGCATAGGGTCGGGGGGAAAAGACGGGTTTTGGATGTCACTGGAAGCTATAACGAATGGGAGGTGGGATTCAAAAAATGTTTGTTAAGCTTATGGGACTTAACTACGGGGTCATCAGTCCCTAAACTTACAAACTACTTATGAACTCTCTTATACTAAAAACGGCACAAATATTCATGCCCGAGGGGGGATTCGAACCCCCGACCGTATTGGCCGTGCAGACCGTGACTGAAGCGCCTCAGTCTCCTCGGCCACCGCGACCGGTGAGGTGGAATTGCAGAGGGACTGGCAAGAGGAGGGGGACGAGCAGGAGGGAAGCTGGGACCTCTTGGTGGGATCAAGGACCGAGGGCGGAGGAGGAGGAGCATCAGAGCTGGTGCGGGGGATAGATGTCTCGGCGGATGACATCGTCAAGAAGGGGGCGGGTGCGGATATTGCCATAGGAAAGGGCAATGAGGGTGTACAAGTGGAGAGCAGTGGTAACGGCGCGGCAACGGACCGGGATTTGTGAGGAGAGGATGAAAGGGGTTATGCGACATACAATGGTCACCTGGGTTTTGGTAGGATTTATAGATAGGAGCCACTGGTTGCACAAAGTGGTGAAAAGGTCAAGGTGTTCTTGTAGAAGGCGGTAGGAACGAGCGAGGGTGGCAACTAAGGCAACGAAAGCGGTGTCATCATATTGGAAGAGGTGTATGGGGGGAGGGGACAGTCTTAGGCATATCTGCGGTACACAGGAGATAAAGGAGGGGAGAAAGGACGGAACCTTGGGGCACGCCAGCGGACAGATAGAAAAGACGGGAATCGGTGTTACGAATGGAAACATAGGCAATGAGGCAATAACGCGGACAAGGTTGATGGGAAGGGTGTAGGTTTGGAGTATGAAGAGCATACCGCAATTCCAGACCCGGTCATGGGCCGATTCGAGGTCTAGGGATACAAAGATGGCACCACGACGGGAATTGATATGGAGGGAGAGGAGTTGGGTAAGGCGAAGGAAATTGTCATTGGTAGAGAAGAAAGGACGAAAGCCACATTGGGTGACAGGGAGAAGGTGGTGAATTCGGAGGTGGTGATGGATGCGACAGGATAGGATAGATCAAAGACCTTGCTGAGACTAATAGAAATAATTGAACACTGAACATGCACAGCAATGAAACACAAAAAAAAAATCAACGTGAACAGAAAACAATAAGATTAAAAACCAAGAGGACAAAGCCACATATTTACATTTGGAATGATAATCCAGAACAACACCAACACACATTTCACCAGCGTTTAGTAAATCTCACTGACAGAATTACACGCCAAAGACAAAATGCTATTAGAAAAAGGTTTGAAACATTGCACCAATAGCAGACTAGACAAAAAGTACATAGAAAATCTTATTGTAGAAAGTGAATACCTCCTCACATGTGAAGAACAACAGAATAACAGTGATATAAATATAGGGCTTACTAGAGAATTGCTAAAGAAAGAAATAATAAACATAATAGGACAAACACAACATGAACAAAACAAAAACAACCAGTCAGACATAGACACCATGAAACCACTGGAACAAAAGTTAACACTAACAATATTGTAGTAACAAATGCAGATAAAGGATATGCAACGATACTGATAGACAACGAATAGTACATCACAAAAACTGAAGAATATATAAAAACCAGCAACATAATAACATTGAAATTAGAGCCAACCACACGATTTGAGGCAAATGTAAAACAATAATACTTTTGGGACACAAACGTAAACATACATTAAAACTGTAAAGTAGCGCCATGTAGGATTCATTAGCAGAAATATGTTGTAGACAAGAGTTTATATAGTGATGGTGCTATGTGGTGGCTCATTTTGTAAATATGAGTTTTAGCTGCGAATTCCCTTCATTTGATTTGTAAATATAAATAACAAAGGGGAAATTTTAAAATATTAATGCATATGTATTACCAGTTTTATAATAGGACGAAGGATAATACACAATTTTTCTTTTTACATTTTTAGGTTGAGTAGGACTGGCCACTCTAAAGCTCAAGCTACTCTAGATCTTGGTCCTAAAATAACTGCTGACCACAGATAATTTTTATAACTTCTGTAATATATCTACACTAATATCTATACTATACTAATAATAAATCTGTAAATGTAGGCCTGTCGCTGTTCCCTTCAATCTTCAAAACTATTAGACGAATCTTCACGCGATTTCACAGGAAACATGAGAAATTGTTGGGTCAACATAAAGGCATAGTTTTATTAAAATCGGATCGAGGGGAAAAAAAAGAAATCGTAATTTTAAGTGTTTTCAGTAACCTTAGTGTCTGTTTTTTTTTTTTTTTTTTTTTTTTTTTTTTTTTTTTTTTTTTTTTTTTTTTTTTTTTGAAAACCTCTTATCTCCAAAACTACTTCGCGAATTAACGTGGGGTTTTCACAGGTAACTTGAGCGTAACTCTGGACAACATATAGACCTCGTTTTATAAATATCGGATCATGGAAAAAAAGAAAATCGTAATTTGAAATATTTTATCAACTATGTCCTGTGTGTCTCTTTGAACACGTCTATCTCCTAAATTACTTGACTAATTTTCATGCGGTTTTCACACGTAACTTGAGCGTATCGTGTGATTACATAAAGGCTTCAATAATTAAAATCGGATCAGAGAAAATAAAGATAACATAATTTAATCATTTGCTTAAAAGCCATCATGTATGTATATTTGTTGAAGGTAATCTCCAAAAGTACTACACGAACTTTCATTGGTTTCCACAGGAAAATTGAGAATAGTTTGGAGAATATCATAGGCTTAGTTGCATCAAAATCGGATCAAAGGAAGGAAAGATATCGTAATTTGAAATTTTACGTGTATTCTATGCTATGCTATGCTATTCTATGCTATGGTGTGAAACAGCAAATCTCCAATACAAAATTATAATCTATTCCTAAATCATCTAGAAGCTCTATTGGGTTATTTAACAGGAAGAAATAAAGAAATCCTGGTTGCTGGTGACTTTAATACAGATTTTCTTATGCAGTCTTCCAGTAAACATTTATTGCAGTCAGTAACTTTGTCTTTCAATCTAACACACACCGTAAACTTTCCAACTAGGGTAACTAAAACCTCTAGGACAGAATTGATAATATTTTATAGACAAATCAAAGGAACAAAATCATATCATAAAACCAATAATAAATGGCCTGTCAGATCATGATATGCAGCTCCTTGTTTTAGGTATAGATTCTAAACAGATTATGAAGACTGCAAAATGTACACACAGGAGAGTAGTCAACCCACCAAAAATTGAAAATTTTAGAAAACTCCTCAAAGACATGAACTGGAAAGATGTATATAGTGCTAATGGCATGAATGAAAAATATAATGTATTCATTAATAATATTAGTATCATGTTTGAAAACTGTTTTCCTCTAAAAGTAACGCGAATTAAACAGAAGTCTATAATAAAACCTTGGATTACACAAGGAATAAAGATTTCATGTAAGACAAAAAGGAGTATGTGTCTATCAGCCAAGAGTAGTTGCAATGATGATGATTTAACTAAATATAAGGAATACTGTAAAATATTAAAAAAAAGTTATTCAGGTATCTAAACAAATGCACTATGAAAAGAAGATAGCAACATCAGGAAACCAAATAAATACAATATGGGATATAGTGAAAGAAGAGACTGGTAGAACCAGAAAGGAACAAGAGCAGGTACGGTTAAGAGTAGCTGAGACATTAGTAACTGATGGGCATAGTGTGGCAAATCTATTTAACAAGTACTTTATATCCGTTACTGATAGTATGGGATTGTCTGGGTCAGTAAATAAAGCGCTTGAATATTTGAAACTAGCATTTACAAATAACTTCACACACATGAATATGTCAGTCACTTCACCACAAGAAATATCTTCCATAATAAAATCTTTAAAAACAAAGAATTCCAGTGGATACGATGAAATATCAACAAAGTTAATTAAAGCGTGTTCTTGTGAACTTAGCACAATCTTAAGTTATTTGTGTAACCAGTCTGTTATAACGGGAACATTTCCTGATTGGCTAAAATATGCAGATATTAAACCTCTCTTCAAGAAGGGGGATAAAGAGATACCATCAAACTACACACCCATTTCACTTTTGCCAGCATTCTCAAAAATTATAGAAAAGGTAATGTACAAGCAGCTTCTCAACCACTTAACCACAAATGGCATATTGTCTAGAACACAGTTTGGATTTCTGAAAGGTTCCGATATTGAGAAGGCTATTTACACTTTCAGTGAGAATGTACTTAATTCATTAGATAATAAATTGCAAGCAGCAGGTATTTTCTGTGATTTGTCAAAGGCATTTGATTGTGTGAACCATAACATCCTTTTAAGTAAATTAGAATTCTATGGGGTCACGGGAAATGCTGCAAAATGGTTCAAGTCGTACCTCACTAACAGGAAACAAAGGGTGTCAGTGCAAGTGACTAGTGAATTAGGCCAACAGTCATCATCGGGTTGGGAAGAAATTACATGTGGTGTCCCACAAGGATCCATCTTAGGGCCATTGCTTTTTCTTGTGTACATTAATGATCTCTCATCAGTTACACTACCAGAAGCAGAGTTCGTTTTGTTTGCAGATGATACAAGTATTGCAATAAAGAGTAAGTCAAGTATATTGATAGAAAAGTCTGCTAATGATATTTTCATGAACATTAATAAATGGTTTAAAGCCAACTCATTGTCATTAAACTTTGAAAAGACGCACTACATGCAGTTCAGAACATGTAAGAGATTTCTTGACAGCATATGCATTAAATATGAAGAAGAGCAGATAGAAGAGGTTGACAGAATTAAATTCCTGGGATTACAGCTTGATAATAAATTTAGTTGGGAGGAGCACACCACAGAACTGCAGAAACGACTCAACAAATCTGTATTTTCAATACGAGTGTTATCAGACATAGGAGACATAAAAATAACAAAGCTTGCATACTTTGCTTACTTTCATTCCTTAATGTCATATGGTATAATATTTTGGGGTAACTCTTCAAGTCAGTCAAAAGTCTTCAGAGTCCAAAAACGTGTAATACGTATTATTTGTGGAGTAAATTCACGGACGTCTTGTAGAAGCCTCTTCAAAGAACTGGGTATATTAACTACTGCCTCTCAGTATATTTATTCCTTAATGAAATTTGTCATAAATAATATATCCCTTTTCCCAACAAACAGCTCAGTTCATACATACAATACTAGAAATAAAAATGATCTACACAAGGATTTAAAAGCACTTACTTTAGTTCAAAAAGGGGTCCACTACTCAGGAACACACATTTTCAATAATTTACCATCAAGTATAAAAAATTTAGCTACAAATAAAGATCAGTTTAAGAGGAACCTAAAAGACTTTCTAGTGGCCAACTCCTTCTACTCCATTAGTGAATTTCTAAATTGTACCAAATGATGCATGCACTCATACTATATTAGTATTATTATATTATCAGCAAAAAAAAAAAAAAAAAAAAAAAAAAAATAAAAAAAAAAAAAAAAAAAAAAAACCCTTAAAAAATTATGTATCTGTATTTATATTATAAGTGTATGTATTTATATTATTAGTATTATTTGTTATTCAACTTGTAAATTTTGTTTCTTGATATGTTCCACATTCACGAGGATCCCCTCAATATGGATCTACGGAACAAATAAATAATCTAATCTAATCTACACGAAATTTCATGGGGTTTAATAGGTCAACTAAGAGTACCTTGTGGCAACATATAAGCTTCATTTCATCAAAATCGGATCAGGGGAAGAAAAGATATCGTAATTTTTAGTTTCTGGTGTACGCTACGCATGAAATGCAGCATAGTATAGCAAAGACTCGATTGAGGCGCTGTTACTGACATAGTATACCAATTAACTAACAGATGCCGATGCTGCGTTGTTTATTCACATAACTAAGGTGTAATACACTGAAATAGGGGCTATGATTTTCCTTACGGCAGCGGTGTAGTGTATTGATGTTGGTGACGGTCGTTAAGCCCTTTTTGAAAAATCAGTCACATACATTGAGGGGAATAATTCCTAGTGTTGATAATAAAATAAATAATTTTGTTGTTCCGATCAGTAAATTAATAATCCCTCTAAAGCGAATATTTCGTTGTCAACGTTAACATACTAAACCGCTGCCACTGCAAGTAAAATTTAACCAGGTACGGTACAAAAAAGGATTTCTTTTATTACCTATATCCCGCATGCCCTCCAATACCATGGTAAGAAAAAAGTGCTTCTTTCCACTGTTATCATTTTAAAACATAACGACTTTCCTTCGCGCTTATCGATGTTTTCATTTACAAAGAATTCTTTACAAGAAAACAGGAATTTTTATAGTTTCCTTCCTGATTTCGGTGCGTACTTATTACATTTTGAGTCCATTCTGTTTAGGAATTCCTAGAAAACGGTATAGTACAGTACAAAATAAATAAAGGCCCTTTTAGTTACGTAGTGCACCAAAGAAATAATAGTGTGCACTGCTGCATTTTTTAATGTTTTTATTTTTATTTTTTATTACTTATCGATGGTTATGCCATAGAACAGCAAACGGTGCTGCTGGTTTTATAGTGCTGCAAATAAACAATACATGATCGTGTTGTGCTTATTACCTCAGTAACAGAAGTATTTTGAATTAAGAGTCGCAATCTCATATCTGAATATACAAACATTGAACAACGAGTTGCTGCTTACACTTTGTATATTCACGGCTTAATGACATCTTTGATTCTTTTGACAGGGGACGTTTCAATTTAAAACATAATGACATTCCTACGCATCTATCGATGCTCTAATTTACACAAGAATTGTTTGCAAGGAAAATGGAATTTATATAGTTCCCTATTTGATTTCGGTGTATCCTCATTACATTTTGAGTGTATTCTGTTTGGGAATGCCTCGAAAACGCCATAGTACAGGAAAGGACAAAGTAGGGCAACGTTAGTTACATAGTTCAACAAATAAATAATTACGGTGTTGCTGCTTTTTTTTCGTTCTCATAACTTTGGTGTAATACGCTACAAGACGGGGTACAATTTTACTTATGGTGGCGGCATTGTGCGCTGATGTTGGCAACGGCCGTTGAATGCTGTTTCAAAAATCAGTCACGTGGAATAAGGGGAATAATTCTTGATGTTCAAGATGAAATAAATAATTTATGCTGTTCTGTTCAGTAAATTAATCATCCTCCTAATGTGAATAGTTCGTGCCAACGATAGCAAACTAAACTGCTGCCACTGCAAGAAACGTTTAGCCCAGGTAGGACACTTTTTTTCGTAGATGTATCCCATATGCTTTGCAATGTCATGGGAAGAAAAGAAATGCATCTTTTGTCGGGTATAACCACTAAATTATACATAGAGTAAAATATCTATGGAGTGAGCATTGGATTCTGTGCATCTTCGCAAGAGTAAGCTGGAATTACCAAGTGATATTGAAACAAATCCACTCTTTCCACACATTTATTTGCTCCTACGATTAGTTTCTACCGCACTGGCTGCAAGGAAGTCTCACCTCCTTTTAACAGAGTAACCACGTAACATGAAATAATATCTAAATAAATGTGACACAGAAACAACAAGAAAGTTGAGGAAGCGTCACTAAAAGGACCAATAACACATAGTCATCCGTCTTAACCGAACAAAAAAGGACCATGATAAAGTCATCGATTAGTAGATTTTTCCCAATATCAGGTGATGTTTTCACCTTAATGTTAAGGACATAAAATCTGTTCTGCGCATCTGAATGCTCACTCGAGAGATATTTCTGCTCTGTGCCTGCCACTAGAGATAACATACACACTTTCCTTCTGTCATAATTATTCGGTACAATATTATGATTAAAATTTGTAATTACTTACTTCTAGTGCAGACTACATTAAGATAGAGAAAGATGTCTTTTGCAGAGACAATAGTACTTTGAGTTGTAATCCGACTTCTGAATAGACTATGTAGTTGTAGTACACAAGATCTATTTCAACTTCGTGCTTTACGAAGTAAACACTGCAGGACGTGGGGATATATATTAGCTGAAACAGTGCCCGATGCTGTTAACACAATCAAGATAATTCACTGGAAATACCATATTTAATGAAATGTTCTATACAGACGATCAGCTGACGACACTCCTTCAACGATTACCCAGACCTATTTTATCGCACATTGACACCACCATGACGTCTTATTTAAACAGACGTGAACTCTTTCGGTATTCGTCAAATTTTTGATAATATGGAGCACTGCATACAAAATAACTGCATTGTCTCCAGTGGAACACTGCAACATAGTAATACTTCAGCATACACTTACTGTGAGAGATAAAGAGTTTAGTTCTATAGCATAGAACCAATACATGGTATTATTATTACTATTTCTCATCTCAACGATAGAAATGTTTTCAGAAGCTTACCTCAAACGCAATTACACACCGCTTTATGAACACAACCTAACATTGAATTACGTCGTTCCGGTGTATGGACTTATTAATTTCACTTTTTGTATGAAAAAGTTATGAACATTCATTGTTTTCGACAATGACTTCTACTTAAATTTCACATCATGACTAGAAGAGCTGAGTCTATTGACCGAGAAATCCAACAAGGATACTGATTTTGTTGACCTAGGTCCGGGACCCTAGAGAACCATGATACACACAGGTCCCTGTTTAACAACCGTTGCGAAGCACGGGCATATAAGCTAGTATTTTTTTTATTTTTGTCTTAACTTTGTATATATCTAAATTTTCCTTATTGTAGGCACTTGAGAATGACGGCATGGTAAGTTGAAACTGGTTGTGGAATACATATTGCCGCAAGACCACAAGTTACCAGACTTCCGGCGTGACGCAATGGATAGAGTCACCGACTGCGGTGCTGAAGGTCGCCGGTTCTATCGCATCCACCAGCAAAAAATTATTTCTTTGTAATTATCATTTACAGAATGTTCTACGCGTTTCTTATGTTCACTTGTAGTTTCTAAATGTTTCTTATGTTAACTATTCTTCTAATTTCTGGTACATTCAAATGTTCAAATGTTTGTATAGCTTATGGGACTTAACTAAGTGGTCATCAGTCCCTAAACTTACAAACTACCTATGAACTAACTAATACTAAGGGCGGCACAAATATCCATGCCCGAGGGGGGATTCGAACCCCCGACCGCAGTGGCCGTGCAGACCGTGACTGAAGCGCCTCAGTCCCCTCGGCCACCTCGGCCTGCTCTGGTACATTCTCTCTGTGTATAAATAGCAGAGCATTCTGCCCGAGAGTGCTGCGTGTATGTTTCAGTTCGCAATAAACCTGCTTTCAGTATGAGTGCTGTGTTCAATTAACAACCCTGCCTTCGAAATCAAGCCTGCTGCCATTTCAACGCGACATTATTTGGTGGAGGCGCCGGGTATCTTGAACAACAGCTGGATCACCGTGGCTCCGATAAGGCAACGTAAAAGCCGTCGCTTACACGGACTCGAACCGGAATACAAGAGATGTACCGAGTATATCCTTCCGAAAGTCCGTATCATCAGAAGAACCATGGGCACGAAACCAGCGGTAAGCCAGATGCACATCAGACACCCGTCGGTGTTCTCTGGAGACGCTGGACAGGACTGCAACAGGTGGCTAAAAGGGTTCGACCGAGTCGCCAAGTATGACAGATGTGATCATAAAATGTGCTTGGCTAACGTTTATTTCTACCTGGACGGAACAGCCCAGCAATGGTTCGAAAATAACGAAAAGAAGCTGAATGACAGGGAAACGTTCCAGACGGAACTTAAGAAGATGTTTGAAGACCGCCAGCGACAAATCCGCTGAAGAACAGGGCCCAACGACATGGTGAGCCGACACAGTCGTACATACTGAATGTTTTGGCCCTATATAACATAGTTCACCCGGATATGACTGAGGCCGACAATATCACGCACCTGCTGAAGGGTATTGCAGAAGACATGTACCAAGCTCTTCTGATAAAAGAAATCGCTACGACGGAAGAGTTCATCATGTGGTGCCAGCGGATTGAAGAGATACAACAAAGGAGGTTGGACGAAAGAAGTATGACAGACTCCTCAATGTAGTCCCTACGACCACTGTGTTTACACTGTGAGCGCATACGATTATTTTGCCACAAGACGTCAGCCATCAGAGCAGTTATATCCCAAGCAGTCACCTGCTGATGAATTCAGTCTACTTATGAGAAGAAGCCCATCGCCATAATCTGAACGAGGTCGCTCCCCGACACGCCGCTGCCGTTCACCGTCGCCGTACAGAGGTACCAGCCGCTCCCCTAGCCGCCGCGTCCAGGAAAACGAAGCGAGGCGACAGTCTACGGAGGAGAGGCCGCCGCAGATAAAAATCCTCCAGGGAAGACAGTCGCTAAGATGTCGGGAAATCTCATCGACGTCATAATCGTCGTCCAACCTGTCCAGGCACCGGTTAATTCAGGAGCTTCTTTCTCTGTATTGTCGGGTAATTACCGCCGCACACTAAAGAAGGCAATATTCTTTGATACGGGCGCAACTGTGCTGAAGGTCGCAAATGGAAAGTACGTCTAGCAAGCAGGAACTTGTGTCGCAAGAATAACCATCAACAACAGGACCCAGCCGTTTATATTTGTCGTTTTAACAGAATGCAGTCATAACGTCAACCTCGGATGGGACTTCCTTCAGGCATCTCAGGCGGCCATTAACTGTGGAAGATCTGAGCTACAAATTGAGAAATACGTTCCGACGAGTACAGGTAAAATGGACTTCCCTGGGATATTGTTTTCTGTCGAGAAGTGATTCCGCCTTTAATAATGAAAAGAGTTCCAGTCAGCAGCCGAGATTACCAGTTGGACAGTGGAGTGCTTGTCGATCGCAAAAAGCTACTCAGTATAACAAGGGAAATCTACATAGCAGCGACTATCATGAGCATTACAGGCGGCCGATGAGAACGAGAACTTCGGATCACTAATTTTCACGAGCAATCGCAACACATTACTAAACGAACGTGTATGGGAACAGTCGAACCAGTCCAGGACGGTGGACAAAATATCATCGACGAAGCCTCATGCATTGCTGTTACTGCGGATAACGCACTAAAGGTAACTACTATGGCTTTGCACATAGGGGTCGGTCTGACGCAGGAACGTCAGCAGGTGTTAACCATTCAACACTAATTTCCACATGTATTCCAAACCAGGCAGGAGAAGAACTAGATGAAACGGCCCACTATAAAACACCGTATCAATACTGGGGATCATCCACCAATTAGCCAGCGTTCGTACAGAGTGTCGCCAAATGAAATACGGATAATTCGGGAAGAAGTGGAGAAGATGTTGCATGATGTCATTATTCACACTTCAGAGAGTCCCTAGTTGTGTCTGGTGATACTCGTTGAGAAGAAGGATGGCACGTGACGTTTCTGTGTCGACTATCGACGGCTGAACAAAATCACAAAGAAAGATGTCTACCCATTGCCGCGCATTTACGACACATTAGACTGTTAACGTCACCTAATTCAGTGAGGGCTGAAATTTCATTCATGCTGTTGTTTTCCGCTAATGGATTCCTCGAAAGGCAGTCGGTATCCTTGTGTTTGCGCCCGTTATTGAATACCACTGTTACGTCGTACTCTTGCTAGTCGACCTGATGGATCCTTCAAGCTAGTCAGCCAACGAAAATAATGGTGGTCTGTCACAACGGTGAATGCTTTCCCGAATAAATACGGCCGGAACTTTTTGATAGTTGGAGATTCTGTGACTGCTCTTACATTATCTGGATCAGGACGCACACCATCTCCGTTCACTAGGTGCCCCGGGATTTTAATTTCTTTGGCGACGAAGAGGAACTTCTTTGGGTTGAGGCGGAGTCCTGCAGTGTGAACACACTTCAGCACAGTTGACAGGCATTTTAGATGTTCCGCAAATGTTCTTGAGAAAACGACGATGTCATCTAGATAACAAAGACATGTCGTCCACTTAAGATGTCGAAGCAAGTTTTCCATAATGCGTTCGAATGTGGTCGGGGTATTACATAGTAGTACAAACGACATGGCCTTCAAGTCATAGAGGCCGTCAGGTGTAATAAAAGCAGTCTTGTCCCTGTCAGCTTCTTCAACCGCGATTAGCCAGTAACCTATCTGCATGTCCATGGTTGAGAAGTATGAATTCCATGTACCAGAAATTAGAATAATAGCTAACGTAAGAAACATGTAGAAATTACAAGTGAACATAAGAAACATGTAGAACATTCTGGAATTGATAATTACAAAGAAATAAATTTTTGCCGGTGGACAGGATTGAACCGGCGTTCTTCAGCGTCGCAATCGGTGACGCAAACCATTGCGCCACGCCGGAATTCGGGTAACTTACCGTCTCACAGCATTTCTCTCTCTTCTGAAAAAACAGCGACAAACTGTTAGGTTCCCTTTGGAGCCAGCTGCCATGTCCTGGCTCTTGATCTTGTCATGGGTCCTATGTACGGCAGTTCTGAGAATCCATCACTTCTGCACGATTACCGACGACAGACGTGCCTGTCGTGGATTCATCAGTATCGTTACCGTTCTTAAGTCCTTGAACAAGAAGCCATTTTCGACTATCTGCTCTCCAGGGTAGTAATAAGGCTTCTTGCGGAGGACGTGAACAATGTCTCTTCGGTTTTGTCGTTTCGACGACGGTTCATAATCCTCGACTTCGTACGCGATGTCTGACAGGCGACGTATTCCATTTCATAGCGACAATATGAAATATTAAAAGAGTAGAAAAAGTTTTCAAGAAGCAACCGTGGCTTGGAATACATTTGTATTCCATATCACATTCTTCTAATGAGTCACCTGAAGTGTGGCGTTGAGAACAATTGTGGTGGAATCTGGTGCCAATGTGATATCGCAGTTAGCTATGAGCCAAATTTCAAACTTCTGTGTCATAATGAGTATCAATTACGCGGCTTAGAATTGTTTTTTAATCTGAATTCTTTACTTAACTCTTCTCGTGTCTACACTGCCACTCCATGTCACAACGGGCAGTAATAAACATTTGGCTTGTCAGTGTTTCAAGGTGCCTTCCACTTCGAGCATGGTGCTTATGTGCCCTTACTTGAAGGTGCTGAATATGTAGTATAAGGACTGTATGCCTAAGAATTTGACAACCCTTATCATAGTAATATCGTCGTGCCTAACCCTCAAGCGTTACCTCAAGCAGATCACAAAGTACGATCACGCATGCTGATTCATAGCAAGAGGCAGCAGTGTGAAGACTGTGGTGTCAAAGAAAGGGGTGGCAACAGTGACCACGGAACCGTTATTGATTCCGGCCATACGCGAGAGTGGAAACGTAGTAACGTTGGCAATAACACTTCTGTATACTTTCTTCCTGTTTCCGTGCTTGACTTGTATTCAGTTTTTGACGAGGTATCCATTGGGCCAGCCTTCCACGAAATCTAAGGGCGCTGTGTTGGGGAGTTACACTAGTCAGAGGCACAGCCCAGCTTCCAGAAAGGTAGATCTACAACTACAGAAGCAATGGATCTGGTTACGATGACTAGGTACAGATTTGAAGAAAAAGAATATGTACCACTGACACTATATTATCCTAGTAAAGTATTTGACTGCGTTTGTCACACAGTTCTCCTAAACAAGCTCTGTTAATGGCGAATTGGATGTAGTGTCCTGTCAACCCTCTAATCCCATTTGGACAACGGAAAGAAATTGTATAAGTTCAAGGAGCACTATCACGAGACCGAAAGTTGGGATATGGAATGTCACAGGGATCGGTAATGACCCCCCCCCTCCTCATGTTTCTCGGTTTCGTAAATCTTATAGGATCAATTGGATAGCACCTGAAGTTAACAGATGACACAACCCTCTTGAAAGGTATCTACGTAACCAAGACTCAAGAGAAATCAGTTGTTCGGTTTCATACAACGCCATGCTATGTTTTCCTATAGACAGGGTAAATGTACCAGGCATTGGTGTCTGAAGGGAATTCACATGAAATATCACCTGCAAATATTATTTAATTCTATTATAATGGTTTTAACTCACTGTGGCATGCCATGTAAATCCATCTGGTTTCGTAGGTTATGCGCAAGTCCCTGTAATAACAGTTACTTCAATTTAAAATAATTACATTTATAAGATAAATCTTTCGTATCAGTGATTGACACTGTAAAATGTGTCGAGCCCTGTTAACGGCCCTCAACCTTGATACTCATCGCCAATGGAAAGTGTATTTTTATTCTTTTTATTCGTAGATGACGGATCTATTTAGCGACTAAATGCTTATTTTAAATGTATAATTAAAGTGAGGAGTACTCGGACAGTGCCGATTACTGGTACACCTACCCTACATTGAAAATAAATTAAGGGAAAACTCAAAAACCAATATGCTGTCTCAGTGACAAAGAGGGCCTAAATAAAAAATGGGCGGTGAAACTTCCGGGATTCATGGCAGATCGTAAACTAACTTGGCATGACTACATCCGACATGTGTGACATAACTATCACGAACCCTTTATCTCCCAAGGAAACTGAAACATGTGATAGCCGATCAGTAAATGCTAATGGAAGATAATTCGCTGTTTCATAGTCATAAAAAAATCAATAAGTATAATAGAATCCTTCAACAGACAGGATCACTGGAAGCCGATCTTTACGTGTGTGGGAGTGATGACTATCTTCAGCCAATTAGTCTTCTCTTGTCTCCTGGATTACCGTCGAAATTTAGGGGAGTATCGAATATGGTTTTCTGAATTGTGGTTGAATAGTCAGCACGTACGGCCTTAGGGTAGACTGCGAATTGCTTTGTTTTAGAATGTCCTATCTATTGCTGCAGTGTTCCGCAAGACTCACCGCTAGACTACCAGTACACGTCCTATGTTTACGGGCCGTCACTTTGAATTATTGCCGACTGCCTCAAGGCACCTCTACATCTACATGGGATACTCTGAAAATCGCATTTAAGTGCCTGGGAGAGAGTTCAGCGAACCACCTTTATACTATTCATCTACCATTCCATTCTCGAATAGCGCACGGGAAGAAAAAATATCTGGATCTCTCCGTTAGAGCTCTGATTTTTCGTATTTCATTCTGATGATCATTTCTACCTTTGTAGGTGGGAGTCAACAATATATCTTTGCATTCGGAGGAGAATGGTGGCTATTGGAGTTTCGTAAGTAGACCACGCCGCAGCGTTAAACACCATTGTTGCAATGATTCCCATTCCAGATACTGTATCACATCCTTAACGCTGTCTCCCCTGTATCGTGACAATGCAAAACGAGCTGCCCTTCTTTGGGCTCTATCGATGGATTCCGTCAAACCCACTTGAAAAGGATCCCACACTGGGCAGAAATATTCAAATGTGGACGAACAAGCGAGGTGTATGAAGTCTATTTAGTATTTCTGTTGCATATTTTAAGTGTCCTGCCCATAAAACATTATCTACATCTTCTTTCCAGTTTACGTCTGATGCAATAGTAATTCCTAGGTATGTAGTGTAGTTTACATCGTTCACATGTGATTCATTTATTTGTAAACAAAGCTTAACGGATTTCTTTTCGAATTCATGTGGACGGCTTCACACTTCTCACTATTTAGAGTCGATTGACAATTTATACACCTTACTCATAAATTATTTAGATTGTTCTGCAGTTGGTTTTGATCTTCAGATGACTTTACTGAAGAATGAACGACAGCGTCAGGCTGAGATCGTTTATGTAGAAAAGGAGTAGTACAGGACCAATAACACTACCCTGTGGAACGCCGGATGTCACCTGTTTTAGTCGATGCCTTGCCATCAGTTACTACTAACTGTGTCCTCAGTGACAGAAAATCCCCTAGCCAGTCTCAAATCTGGGTCGATATTCCATTTGATTAAAAGTCGTTTGTGAGGTACAGTGTCAAAAGCCTTCCGTAAATCTAGAAATACGGAATCAATCTTAGATCTTTTGGCGACGGCCCTCATCACTTCGTGTGAGTAAAGAGCTAGTTGTGTTTCACAAGAACGATATTTTCTAATTCCATGTTGGCGTTGGGTCAGTAGATCATTCTGTTCGAGATAATTCATAATACTAGAATACAGGATATCTTCCAAAACTATGCTGCAAATTAACGTCAATGAAATAAGCCTGTAGTTTAGTGGGTTACTCCTACTGCCTTTCTTGAATATTGGTGTGACCTGTGCATTGTGTAACTTTCCAGTCTTTTGCTACAGATCCATTGTTAAGGGAGCGGTTGTATATGGCTGTTAAGTAAGGAGCTATCACATCAGCATAATCAAATAGAAATCTAATAGGTATTCAGTCCGGACCAGAAGACTTGTTCTTGTTAAGTGATTTAAGTTGTTTCAGTACTCCGATAATATCTACTTCTACGTTACTCATTCTGACCTCTGTTCGTAATTCTAAATCTGAAATAATGGTTTCGTCTTCTTTGGTGAAGAGTTTCTAAAAGCTGTGTTTAGTAACTCTGCTTTAGCAGCGCTATAATCGGCGGGATCGCCATTTCTATCACAGAGTGAGGATATTGTTTATGTTTTACCTCTAGTATATTTGACATATGACCAAAGTCTCTTCAGGTACTCACTCAAATTTCGAGAAAGAGTTTCGTTCTGAAAAGTATTTTAAGCTTCTCGCATTGAAGTTCTCGCTAAATTTCGAGCTTCTTTGTACGATCGCCAATCCTGGGGATTTTGTGTTCGTTTAAATTTAGCATGCCTTTTCCGTTGCTTTTTCATCAGTGTCCTGACCTGTTTTGTTAAACCAAGGAGGGACCACCACCTTCTTTTATCAATTTATTTGGTATAAAATTGTCAACTGCTGTCGATACTACTTTTTTGAATTTGAGCCACATCTGGTATATAGTTACCTTTAGAGTTTGTAATGAGTCGAAACTGACTTTCAAGAAGCAATTTAGTGTGTTTCTATCTGCTTTTCTGAACAAATTTACTTTTCATCTATTTTTGATAGCTTTAGCACTGAAGTATTACTGACAGTCTGTTACTTGGTCTGGAATTGTATTTTCTCCGACTCCCAAAGATTACTATTTATTTGTTTTAATAAATCTCACACGGTACTAAAGTGGTGGGAAGTGTCTCAATATGTACTGATTAACTCTCTCCAAAGAAACAGCATTTATTTCTCTATATTGAAAAGAAACTGTTTTACATTGCCTGGTTTCACTGTTATCTCATTACGACTAAACCGGTGAAAGACACATTAGAATGTTGTAAAACTAACGGAAAAAGTAAAAAAAATAAAGTAAGTACAAATAAAATGTTGTGAAAAACTAGTAAGAAAATAACCTCTCGCCACCAAGCGAGATCTAACGAGATCTGTTTGACGGCAAGATTGTGGGTTATGATGCGTTCAACTTGAATAGTAAGAAGAAGATCGTCATAACTTCTTATTTATGCGAGGCAGTACTGTCCTTCTGAACCTGAAAAACGGTACATAAAAATGATGTCGTCAACTGTACTGTAAGTGTATATGTCATGTATATTTACAAAAATCTCTTCTATGTGACATAAGTCCAAGGTCTTTATTACGTCTCTCAAGTATAGAAAAATGACAATTAAGGACTAAATCCATAACCTTCTTCTTAAATGTGAATGTTTCCAATTCAACATTTCAGCGGCAAATGTTGTATGAGATATTTAGTTTACATTAAATTACAAACCAAATTAATACAGGAAATGCATAGGAACATTAACCCTTGGCCCATATCAACTGCCACGTCGAATGATGTATTTATTTTTGATGTTATAACTGCAAGAGGATTGCATCATATCGTCATTAGATTCAACCCATGTTCCCAAAACAATCTCTCAATACTATTCCGAGTATCGCTAATGGAAGTTTGATGCAACGGATGGCGATTTCGGATAGCTAAAAGAAGGAATGCAGACTAACGTGTCTCAACTGCTGCTAGAGAGTTAATGATGGGAGTGAAGCTGTGGGATGATAGTGTGAATCACGGGTCGCGTCTGGATAGTTCGGGTAGCAGAGCAGTCTGACAGGTAGTTCCTCTCAGGAATAGCTCTGTAGTAAAATGTGGAGCACTGAATATGAAGCATCTTCTGTCTAGTTTATTACCTGTTAGAGTTACTTCCACATAAACTGCGCTATTGTGCGGAAGAGTTTATAAAGGTAAGTGACGCCGACAGTCGCTTCCTGTGAGTGAGGCGCGGATCCAGTGGGTGGAGGTTCAAAAGCAAAAGGTTAAGCTTATAGGACTTAACTACGTGGTCATCAGTCCCTAAACTTACAAACTACTTACGAACTACTAAGACTAAGGACGGCACAAATATCCATGCCCGAGGGGGGATTCGAACCCCCGACCGTAGTGGCCGTGCAGACCGTGACTGGAGTGCCTCAGTCCCCGCGGCCACTGCGGCCGGCAGTGGGTGGAGGGAGGGGTGGGGGTTCTGTCGAAGAGGGTAGCGGGTGAAGGCGACACTACGGGAGCATACAGACAGTGGTTTCAAACTTGTCGAATTGGTCCGTCGCCACCTTAATTCAGTAAGGAAGGGAAAAAGCAACATGACTCTACCCCTTAGAGCTCCGCGTGCACAAGTCAATAACTAGAAGCTGTAAGGCTAAATTACGACTAGTTTAAAGTGAATTCTTTAATGTTGACTTAATGTAGCATTTTACTAATAGTGTGCTATGATTGTCAGAAGGACAACTGATGCATAACTGCCCTTATCACAGTTTTATTAATATATGAGAACCCTTTTCATGTTTAATTTCTATGTTAACTTTCCGTAATAAATCATAAACCACACCTGTCAAGTGAAATTTTCAAATTCAGTTTAATTTTTCATAAAAAGGAAAATCAGTCAATAATCCGAAGATTTGTTTGTACTCCACAGTGCTTTACTAGGCACGGTCCTGTTTGGAGGTGGTATGCCGTTGCCTTCCTCCGACCTTCGAACTGACTTACCCAGCCAGTATAAAGGGGGACCTGCAGTTTAACGTGGGTTCCGAAGCACGGTGCTACTCAACATTTTTCACATCAGCAACACTGTCAAAGCTGAAAGAAGTGAAAAATGACAGATAAAAATCCTATGACTTGGCGGGATAAATCTTATATTCTACCCCGCAGCGTGTAGCGTGTAGCAGGCGAGTTATTACTGAGGCAGACGGAGTCTGACAGCATCTGCAATTCTATACATTGCAACAAGGAAAAAAAAAAAAAAAACACCACTCCTAAACTTTTGCCAGGAACGGATAATAATAGTTATATGAAAAGCTGTTGTATGTGTGTAGAAGGTCTATGACTGGTTAAATTTAAGAAGATGCCAACGGTACGTGTTACGATCTACTTACGCATTCTGCTGCTATTACGTCATTACTAATCTATCGCCCCGCACGGCACGTCGACAGCGACGCGGCAGCAGCACGCGGTAGACCTTCAGCCGTTGCAGTATACGATAGTAGCTCCCTGAGACTCAAAGCTTGTTGCAAATCTTCCACCTGGACGCCATTTGTAAGACTTGCGTGTCGGTGACCAACCTCACTAATTACACCGTAGAAATGGATCCTATAGTTCAACATTAAATCCGATTGACGGAGCGCTCCTAGCGAATATTCACAACACTTGGACGTGAGGATTAGGTGAAAGCCAACGGAAAGATTCTGTACTCCCACTGGAAAGGTACCCGCAAATTTTTGTTTCCAAGACACGCCCGGTAAGGTTTGACTTTCAGATGGGATTGCCGAATGAATCAGTAAAATATTTATTTATTCAACGTATCAGTAAGGCAGGAAGGTGAGATGTTTTTTGACCTCTTCAATTTTGCCCTCGTGAAGATCGTACGCGAGGCCTTTCGACAGAACGAAGGAAGTTAAATAGTAAAAAAAAAAAAAGGACTCATATACTTAGCCTACGATATCTGTCTACTCTCCAGATATGAAAAACGGTTGACGCAAATGACCAGAACACTAAACGAGGCTGCCAGCAAATTTCGGCTAAGCATAGATAAAACCGAGACAGAGTACCTCGTTATGACGTGTAGGCAAAATCAGAGTACTGGACACCTATAGACACCGCAGGTGGGAGAACAGCCATGCAAGAGAGAGCATTGGTTTAAATACCTGGGGGAAGCACTGCTCATTGTCAGAATACGAATAATAGAGGCATAAGAGAATCATAAATGGCATGAGTTCAGGCTCAGGTAGAGATAGGTGGTCGGAATTCTGTTGGGAAATGATATGGAGGTCGTCTAGATGGTAAGAAGGAGGGACACATTCATGGATTATCAGTAACAGTTCAGGAATAAAAAAAATGTTCAAATGTTTGTAGAACTTATGGGTCTTAACTACGGGGTCATCAATCCCTAAGCTTACAAACTACTTATGAACTAGCTAAGACTAAGGACGACACCAATATCCATGCCCGAGGGGAGATTCGAACCCCCGACCGTAGTGGCCGTGCAGACCGTGACTGGAGCGCCTCAGTGTCCTCGGCCACCGCGGCCGGCCAGTTCAGGATTCTCCGAAATTCGGGAGATGAGTGAATGCTTGGAATCAAGTCTGCGGGAGACATAGCAGAGGTGTAGTTGTTCTTTGTGCTTGAGGAGATGTGGGAATTTGATTAATTGGGACAGGATGTGGTTGGGGAAGGACGTTCTAGGATTTCGAGGGAGTGGTAAAAGGTCGGGGGAGTAGAAGTGCATACAGCACTGGCATAGGTTAGGGAGGGATTAATGAGAGTGTTGTAGGTATGGAGGACAGTGCGGGGATTGAACCCTAGTGTTCGGTCTGTATTATTTTGTTTTTTTGTTTTTATGGTTATGATGTGGGAATTCCTTGTTAGTTTTCGGTCGAGGGTCGTGCGAGGTACTTTGGTGTGTTAAATATGGTGCAGAAAAAGTTGTCGATGGGTAGGTAGAGGTCATGGGGCAAGAAGGATTGCGTTGGTAGTTTTACTTATATTTATTGAACGGGTTTTGGTGGGACTGATGGAGAGGTACAGTTGGTCAAATTAGGAGATGAAACTGTTGATGTGTAGTTCGACAGCACGTTAGAAACAGCGGATATAGGATGAATAACAGGAGGAAGACTATAGAAGAGCCGAAAGAGCGGCTACTGAACGGAGCTTTGGGGTACTCCAGTGGTAGGATGGCAAAAGCAGGATGATGTCTTGTGTACCGGTACGTAGGAGCGACGGTAAACTTTGTTTACATGATAAATCAATCAAATGTGAAGGCCGTATACTCCACAAAATACCTAGGAATTCCAATTACTTCTGACTTAAATTGGAAAGAACACGTAGATAATGTCGTGGGAAAGGCGAACCACAGAGTGCGTTTTATTGGCAGAACCCTTAAAAGATGTAACAGAACTACTAAAAAAACTGCATACACTACGCTTGTCCGTCCTTTTATGGAGTATTGCTGCCCACTGTGGGATTCTTATCAGGTGGGTTTGACGGAGGACATCGAAAGAGTCCAAAGAAGGGCAGCTCTTTTCGTATTGACACGATACAGTGGAGACAGCGTTACGGAAATGATACAGGATCTGGGGTGGGACTCATTACAACAACAGCGCTTATCGTGTCGGCGTGGGCTACTTACGAAACTACAATCGCCAACATTCGCCTCCGAAAGCGAAAATATATTGTTGACTCCTACTTACATAGGTAGAAATGATCATCAGAATAAAATACGCGAAATCAGAGCCCGAACGGAGAGATTCAGGTGTTCATTCTTCCCACGCGCTTGTCGAGAATGGAATGGGAGATAAAATAGTATAACGGTGGTTTGATGAACCCTCTGCCAGGCACTTAAATGTGATTTGCAGAGTATCCCATGTAGATGTCCAAGTAGATGTAGACGATTATTGAAGATGTAGTCCATTATGCTGCTATAATTGATTGCAAATGCATACCAATAGAGCTGAAAGAGGAGACCGGAACCCCATATACGGTCGTTACCCTTTTCGACGTCAAGGGAGAGGAGAAAAGAGGAGCGACTTGTTGAGGTGGTCATAGATGAGATGGAGTGGTCGGTCATTTGTGGGGAAATTGGGACCAAAGAAACAGTAGGTGAGAGGGACAGAGGAGTACTGCTTGAGGTGGAGCTTATCGTCGAAGGCTTGGGAAGTAATCCAAATTTGATGCTGCAAGAAATCCAAGAACTTTGATTGCCTTATGACTGGCGGACGGGTTGGGACCATGGTTTGGAGCCAGCCTGCGTACAGAAAGACGGTGACGTACTTGTGTAGGCCCCGCCTGGTGGCTTATGAATGGGCAGCGGCAGCGGCAGCAGCTGTGAATGGCCCCCGGGCTGAACTTGGCCTGGCAGGCGGCGGCCGCTGTGCGCGCCACGTTCCCAGAAGCGCCGCTACTCCAATCTTCGCGGAAGCGCAGCTCCACCCTGCGAAACACCCCCGACTTCCGCTTCCGGCCGCAATGACTCTAATTGAGGAGATTTACGCCGGCTGCCAGCTCGTGCGGCAGGTGGATATGATAGCCGCGCACGACACTCGCTTCGAAGAAGGCGATCCGCAGTGAAAACCCATGAGGCCGACCGGATGTCCGGTAGGAAGCGACGCTTCTAGTCACTACGATACTGTCCGGTGGCACGAACGACGTGCCTCTATTCGTAGAACCGTTTTCGAGTGGTACTTCGGCTCTTCGGCTCTCAAAGACGTTCTTTGGAGGCAACGATAAATATATGTCTAGCAAAAATTTCTTTTCCTCCAATGATAATCGCTGTTACATTACATACTTTGGAAAGTGACGTGAAAACGATATTCACTTGTTCATTCTATGTCACAGACTCCATCTTGATTTGCCATATATCTCACAGTGTTGGTTAAATAACTCGCAGTAAACCGTTTCAGGCCAACGGCAAATTAACAATGAACTACAAAATCATCTCTGGATGATCATATTAACATTGAGAAACAAACTTGTGGGAACGAGTATTTAAAATATGAACCGTATTTTCCTACGATCGGACAACTTTTACTGATTAAACTTCCAATATCTCCGAATTTTACAGCTATGTTAACTGGTCATGGGAAAAAGGAAAACCTACTATCAGCGGTTCAAAATAATTGAAGAGGGAACGTGCACATGTAACAGTGCTGTCCAAACTATTGACTACGTGCTTTTTGACTGCTGCAATTTATTAAAAGAGAGGCGCCATCTCAGGAGAAAAATAGCTGCCAAAGGAGGAGGATGGCCCGTCAGTAAATATGACTTAGTGCATAAATTCACTACAGACTTTTACAATTTCTGTAATTCAATAAGATTTCCTGATGTATAAAATTGTTTGTTCCTTTGAAAACCTGTCAACTTATATACTGTACTTGTGTTTTCAAAAATATTTGATGTAATCACCTGAATCTAACCATCAAACATGTAATATTACTATGTAATGGGGCATTTTAAATAATAAATATATAAAAAAATAAAAAAGGGTCTAATGACGTTGAGTATCTGTAACGTAATGGGTAGAGTGGTGAACTACCAAGGAAAAAGTTCTGTGAACGAAATCCGTCCCCCGCAATTTTTTTTTAGTCTTTACGTTTGTAACACATTGTAGGAGTTCTTTATCAACAACACTTTGTGGAATTTTCTTATTCATATAACAGTATTATGTTATGCATACTCTTATATGCTGTCTCAGGAGTTAATAACATCGATATGGTGAGTTTTATGTGAAGAACGAAGAATGAAATTGCTGATGCAAGTGGTACGATCAGCAATTACATTTATGTTATTCCTTCTCACAAATATTTGACTTTGTTCCAACTATGTTGCGATTTTCGAGAATATGGCTGGAGAGAAAACTAGGGAAACGTTAACATTGCTGGTACAGTAAGTGAAATGAGTATCAATGACATTTAGGCCTACACCATTCGCTAGTCAGAAATATTTGACTATTTATTTCCGAATACCTCGTGATTTACGAGGGTATGGAAAGGCTGTTTCATGTTTCTCACCAATATTTTGCTGCTTAGTTTCGTATATATCGCGATTTCCGAGAGTGTGCTTAGACCGATATTCCTTGTCACCAATATTTGGTGGTTTGTTTCTGAATATGTCACGATTACAATGTGTGTGGTTAACTAAGATCCTAACAGGATAAATTTAATTTCTGTTGCAAGTGCATACAGAATACTCAGAACTACGTCGTCTGCTTCCATCTCTGCACGTGCCTTTGATGGACAGTCTTCAGGCCTATAGTATTGTGTTCGTTGTCCTCTTTAAGATCTTAAAACGTAAACAAAGGCATTTAACTGTAAAAAATAAAGTACTTGTCTTAATTACTTAATGCACGTTAGCTTTGAAATTGCATTGTTCAATGATATGCGAGCTAGGTGCCATGGAATTCAAACGCGAATTTTCCACTTTGCCAAATAATCGCGAGTCAATCGCAGCATTCTGGCAGTGGATTGTAGTTTCGGAATGGAAAGTACAAACAACATTTTACTTTCAACTCGGAATATAAACACATAACAGGTAGGAAATGAAGATAACACTTTCCAATTACACAACTAAACAAGTGATGAACAACTGGTTTAATTCGTCTGCTAGAATGGCTACCGCAGACTTTGACAACCACAGACATATATTTATCGTTGCCTCCAAAGTACGTCTTTGTGAGACGAAGAACCGAAGCACCACTCAAAAACGGTTCTACGAATAAAGGCACGTGCACGAACGTACGAGGGCAGTTCAAAAAGTAGGGTGACTTTTCAAACTGCGCGGTCAACGTTCATCCGATTATCGATCTAATTGATTTTGTTATGT
The DNA here is from genome assembly GCA_026315105.1 of Locusta migratoria. Taxonomy (NCBI): domain Eukaryota; kingdom Metazoa; phylum Arthropoda; class Insecta; order Orthoptera; family Acrididae; genus Locusta; species Locusta migratoria. The sequence continues at coordinate 506,857,583 of CM048747.1, forward strand.
TTGTGTATATGACCCGGACATATGTTCACAGTGTCAACTGTATAGCATACTTCTTTTGGATTTGACAGAAAGATTAGACGTGTTTTAATGTGCTCGGCATTTTCTATTGTAAAAATAAATTAAGTAATGAATTAGCATCAAAATTTGTGTGAGAAATGGAATGAAGTACTCTGACACACCTGAAATATTGCCAGTGGCATACTGTGAGTCTGCTCTAAATAAAATAAAATATGTTTATAGGTAGCTACTACAAGCTCTTCCAAGACGGCCGAGAAGATGCCAATTATGAACTTGTCTCTGGACGCATCAGCATATCAATAACAGATGATAACATCGAAGCTGTGAAGAAAATTCAGTTGCTTACAAACTACTTATGAACTAACTCATGCTAAAGACAGCACAAATATGCATGCCCGAGAGGGGATTCGAACCTCCGACGGGGAACGGCCTCGCGCATCGGAATATAGCGCTTCAATGCGCTCGGCCGCTCCGCCGCGGCAATTACATTACGATAAGCTAACATAGGAGATTGGCATATCGTTCAGTTGATGTCATGAATTTTTTTTTCTTCGCAAACTTCTCAGTTTCGATCAGAAGAACTGAGCATCGCTCATGAGCTGAAAAAAGGCGCCAACCGAGATCCTGATTTGCTCAAAAGCGTCACAATTTGCGACGAAACTGGGGTTTACAGTGATGACGTAGAAATCAAAGCCCAACCGTCCCAATACAAGCATCTCTTTAATTATGTCATAGGATTCACGGAGAACGTCGTAAATCTTCAACGAAAGGCTACGTCTTGTATTGTCACGAAATAAGGGAGACACTGTCGCGGATATGACACGCGATTACAGATGGCAATAATTGAAAATTGAGGTTTTTGTAGCGATGGTATCTTTTCCAAGAAATTTCAAATACTAATATTTTGCTTCTAATGCGCGTTTGTTTTGATGACTCCCATCCCAACTACCAACGGAGAAATGAACATAGAAATGAAATGAACAGGTTCGTACAGAAATGATTTGGTATTTATTTTCCCCATGTAATATCAGAAAAAAATGTTTAAATGTTTGTATAGCTTATGGGACTTAACTACGGGGTCATCAGTCCCTAAACTTACAAACTACTTATGAATTAACTAATTCTAAGGATGGCACAAATATCCATGCCCGAGGGGGGATTCGAACCCCCGACCGTAGTGGCCGTGCAGACCGTGACTGGAGCGCCTCAGTCCCCTCGGCCACCGCGGCCGGCCTTGTAATATCTAAAAATAGTTTGATGAAGGAATACCCCGAAAGCGATGGTTTGAAACATCTACCAAGCATTTATATATGAATATCAGACTAGTTTTGTAGCTGTTGTTAGGTATGTTGACGGATTGGACTGCATTCTAGAAAAGTCTAAATATTTTGTGTGTTAAAATATGTAAAATATTATCATCTATCATCGTCTGATTGTTAGGAAAATAGTGTCTATTTTAATACAGTTGTACTCTTACTAGAAAGGTAATTACCCTAGATCACAAAGAAATATAGAAATATGTATATTGATACCACCATCTTTGTATCGCTGAGATAAATGTAAACAGTATGAAAGGAATGCGATAAACGCTCAGCCACGCACTATAGTGTGACTGACAAAGTAAAGATGTCGATATATATGTAGTAAAACAGATCAGTCAAAGCTTTAAATAATTGAATACTGTTGTTCAAATGTTCGTAAATCTGTGGGATTTAACTATTGATCATATCCGTCCCTAGGCTTACAAACTACTTAAACTAACCTAAGGAAAACACACACACACAGTCACACACACACACACACACACACACACACACACACACACACACACACACATTCCCGAGGGAGGACTCGAACCTCCGACGGCTAGTAGCCCCGCGCTCTGCAGAAAGACGCCTTTCCTCGGCGGCAGATACTGTTGTATTATTAGAACAAAATGATTTATTTGTGTAAATCGGAATGTAGTATGGTATATAATGTCCAGATTTAGCCAACTTTCACCACCTGTAATGATGTGTGCTTCATTTATTTCTATTAGCGCTTGAAGCTCTGGTACTTCACGAACACAGTTATGACAGTTTACAACTGTTAGGCCAATCGTTCTTACATCTGCGTTCGTCGTATGTATGGTCTGTAACCTTTGATACTGAAACCGTTTTGTGTGTGCCCGAGGCACTCTACCATAATAAAACCGCCTAGTTCACACCACACAGCCCCCACTACTTGTGTAGCCACCTCCTGTATATTGTAGACTCTTGATCTAATTATCGGAACTTGAAATCCATCAGCCTATGGCGCAAGTCGAGGAACCTGCAGCCTACACGGCCACAAGAACCGCGTGAGTCTCTGTTCAGTCCCTCCACTCGGCTCTGTACCAGAGATCCGCAGTCAGTCCTGTTAACTAAGATGCAGGTGATCAGCTCTGCCTTCTTCACGCGGGCAAGTCTGGCAATGTTTATCACTTCAAATTGCAGCCCAAATCCGGAGAGAATATCCTCCAACCGAAAGGGAAACACATCTTTGATACAGACGTGAGCCACTACTTGTAGTTGGCCGCACCCTGTGCCCTTAATATCATCTAGAAAAACCCAGCCTACATCTGAAATCATTCCTCCCCCTCCCCATATGCACACGAAGCTCACAACTGATTTTTCCCTTCGTAATAATCATGTCCCTAAGGGGCTCATTACACTCATAAGAATGGAGCTACCAAGTAATCTTAAGAAAAAGTAACACCGTGTGGCCCTAGAACATTGTACGTCACAGATAGCGCCTCAAAACTGTTCGTCAGACGGACCTGGGAGGCCTCTCAAGTGTTTCGCTGCTTGCCACGCACTGAGGTGACCTCCCTCTCACTCACGGGTGAGTTGTCAACCTCAACACAAGCAGTAACCGGGCTAACCACAGTTGCAGGCCGATCGGAAGATGCACCAGACGTGCTGGACATCAGCTGGATCTCCACAGACTGGCGACAACCCTGGTGAGCATCGGCCACTGCCTCAAGCTGTGTAACCGAAGCTAACACCGCTTGAGGCAGGGAGGCAAGTGTCACCAACTCAGTCTGCACCCGAACACAGCAGTCACTATCGGTATCCATTCCAGGACAATGGAGAGCTACAGTTCACAGATACGACACGCGCTACTGTACTCTACGCTTTATTTTCAGTAAGTCCCGAAGTTAGTGACCGATTTAATAAATTAAAATGTTGCCATACCTACTCATTAAGAGGTATAATGCTATGTAAACACGATAAGTATCACAATTAGGAACTGTGTGCTTGACTTTAATTGAAGCTGATGGCACTCAATAATGAAAAATTTTGTCATCCAATACTCAGAAACCATAGCACTTAGTTGATTCCAACGACCTTTGCTTGCAACTTCATACCCAGTTCGGCACAACCTACAAAACGGTTTCCAGCACGAACAAAACGTAAAAGCTTGATTTTCAATCATTAGAGTAATTATATTGACCGGGTATAAAAGACTATTATACTCTATTTGTGATATAATTTTGACAAATATTACAGTCAAAAACTCTTGAAGCTAATATAGCTGAAAGAGCCAAGGTTTCTTCATCCTTTCTACAAAATTGATAATACTTACACATTTCCAAAAAACTTCAGATATAATGTCAAGCGGGAAAAAGTTTAGTGTTTGCGTTATTATTGTTACTTATGAGATAAAACTTCAGCACTTTTTAACTACTGAATCTATTTGCAAATCACTTTGTAAGCAGCGCCTGAACTTGTCTTTGAAAGTACCTGTGAAAATACAGCAGAGTAGCGCAGATAGTGCAAGAGACATTACGTGATAGAAACCTACAGGGGTCAAAACCATATTTTTCCGACATTGGCGTTCTGTATAACTTCACAATAATTCGTGACATTATAAGTGATTACTTTTTTATATATTTCAGACATTATCCACCTCTATCACTTAATTAGCCTCCTCACAACTGGTTCACGTCTTACTTTAATAAGAGAAGGTAATTCTCGGCAGTATTGATAATGGCTATGATGTACAGTCACAACTGGGGACAGTTAAGTGTGGGGTGCCCCAAGAGTATTTTTGGGACCGCTGCTGTTCCTTATTTATATAAATAATATGCCTTTAACTGTAACAGGTGATTGTAAAATATTTTTGTTTGCTGATGATATCATCTTGGTAATGAAGAATGTGTTTTGCAATATTGACACAGTATCAAATAATGCAGTTCAAGTGATAATGTTAACTCACACTAAAATTTAGTTTTCACAGTTTCTAACACATAATTTAACAAAAGCGATATTTTAATTACACATAATGGGCATATGATAAGAGAGACTGAACAGTTCAAACTTTGAGGTGTTCGGACGAACAGTAAGTTGTCGTGGAAAGCGCATGTACAGGATCTTGTTCTAATCAGACCAAAGTCACCAAATCGTTGTCACTAATTCCTGAAAATAGTGCTGTCTTACGGGTAACATCATGTATTGCATACCATACTACCGTTATAAAAATAAAGGCCTATAACCTGTGATGAATAAGTAACTCCTATAATATATTTCAAGTGGTAAGATTTAAGAAAAGGATTCCTCCAGAGATAAGTTCGAAAGCTAACGACAACTCTACAACGAGTTTTGAAAACTTGCTACTGATTGTGTTTATGTATTTTTGTAGTGATGAGAAATCGAGCCGAGAACAATTTTTGTCGTTTATCTGTAATGTCCTCTTTCCATAAAACGGCCTACTTCGAATAAAATTCTTAGAAATACGGCTAATCAAGATGGCATTTGACACATCGAAGTAACAAATAACATGAAGTAGTCAATAGCTGTTCGTGCGGTCTTCGATACAGCGTGTGATCTAAAAACGACGTCACGTTCGTTCTAAGTTGTGTAATGAGAACGCTACCCGAATGAAACTTTCACTTTGGAGCTGAGTGTGCGCTGATATGGAACTTACTGACAGATTAAAATTGTGTGCCGGAAGCGGGATTCGAGCCTGGGACCTTTGCCTTTAGCGGGCAAGCGCTCTATCATTGAGTTATCGCGACGCGACTCACGATGCGTCCTCAATACTTCTGCCAGTTCCTCGCCTCTTACTTTCAAAACTTCAAAGTTCTCCTGCGAAACTTGCAGAACTAGTAGTCCTGGAAGAAAGGATATGGTGGAGACATGGCTTAGTCACAGACTAAGGGATGTTTTCAGAATGAAACATTCACTCTGCAGCGGATTGTTCGGTGAGATGAAACTTCCTGACAGATTAAAATCGCGTGCTGGAACCGGGATTCGAAACTGGGACCTTTGCCTTTTGCGGGAAAGCGCTCTACCACTGAGCTATCCCAGCTCGACACACGGTGCGTCCTCACAACTCTACTTCTGCCAGTACCTCGCCTCCTACTTTCGAAATGTCACAGAAGTTTACTTGCGAAACTAGCAGAACTAGCAATCCTGGAAGAAAGAATATGATGAAGACACAGACTGAGGGATGTTTCCAGAATGAAACTTTCACTCTACAGCGGAGAACTTCTGTGAAGTTCGGAAAGTAGGAGGCGAGGTACTGGCTAAAGTAGTGAGGACGGACCGTGAAGCGTGCCGGGATAGCTCAGTCGGTAGAGCGCTTGGCCGCGAAAGGCGAAGGTGCTAGGTTCGAATCCCGGTTCCGGCACACTGTATTAATCTGCGAGTACGTTTCAGAACGTTACCCCTTTGACGCACCATAGGTAGGCTAAGCGACTGCACTAGGGGCTGCCGGTGTGGGGGCAGAGAGACGGACGTGATGTTGACACCTACCACGGGCGCTGCTGCCGCCGCCTCCGGCAGCGAGAGACCAGAGGCTGCAGTCTGGAGTGTCGGTTGGGTGCCGTACTGCGCGGCCAGGGCGGCAGGTGTGGAGGAGGAGTGGGCAGCGTTCCCGGAACCGGGCTGACTCGGCACGGCAGCGGCAGCCGGCGTTGCCTCGCCGCTGATGACCTTGATGTCGACGGGACGTTAAACTCTCCCCACCCCCTCCCCCTCAACCCTCCCTCCCTCCTCTGCTACCGGCTGCAGCGCCCACGACACAACGCCCCCACCACCTTCGATCTCGTCTTCCATACCGCGACCGACGTATGCAGTCCAGGGCAGAGGCGCAGTTATGGGCACTGTGTCCCAAAAAGTACATATACAACCATTGTAAATAGCTCCTTAACCAAAAACACTACAAAATATACGGTAACCATGTGCCATAAATTGCATACCTCAAGAGGTATGAGGACTTGTGTATGAAACACATCTGTTCTCTTCTGCAAGTGTTCGCAGCTCTTTAAGTTATGGTCTCGCAGGACTGGCTACTAGGTCTGAGATGTCATGTCAAGTTTTCGAGGCCGCTGTCGTCGGAGGTTCGGATCCTCCCTCGAACTTGGATGTGTTAGTTGTACTTATGATGCATTAGGAACCGGTAAACTCAGCTGTTTGGTCCCTCAGGTTTACAAACATTTGAACATTTTCCTAAGTTATGAATTGCATAGCTCATGTTTTCTGTACATTTTGGCCAACTTTTGGCTAGAAACAGTAAAAGTGACCCTTTACAATCGCCTTTTGACAGCTCGTTGTTTATATTAATATAACTGCTTAACCATTCATCTTGGACGAAAATTCAATCATTTGTGGAGGAGAAGGTTCTCCACAATGTTTCTCCAAATCTCAGCTTGCTCTATCGGTATTTCTTCATTAATTGTGTCATGGATCCTATTGTAGATGAGAGCTGTTGGGCGGCAACTTTCTACTTTTGGTGGTCTTTGTTCGGTTTGAGGAGTGCTATTAACTTGGTTTTCTTGAATAATGGTGGAAGATTTCCAGTGGAGGGAATACGTGAGAAGACGTTAGAAAGCCATTTGATAGTTGCTGGTCCACAGTGTGTGAGAAATTGAGGATAGATCCCATCGAATCCCGCAGCCTTCCAAACTTTCAGGTTTCTGATGGCATCTCTTACTTTCTCTTCAGTGAATGGATTCGAAAATTTAGAAGAATTTGGGGCTGCTCTTTTCTTGGTGTTAAGCAAAGTTTTGATTTTCCTTCTTGTCTGCTTATCGTTTCGGCTCTTGGAGTTCGAAATTAAATGTTTCGCAAAATCATTCAGCTTTGTGGCAATTTTAGGTCTTACTGGTGTTTGGTTTGTTGCACCCAGTGGTCCTATTGCAGTTTTCGAATCTGGGTATTGGTTCGTATTCCGTCTATCCACTTTTTCACCTTTACTTGTTTCGATAGGTACAATTAAGTTTGCAATATCACAAATATGTACTTTAGTTCCATTTTATGAAGACACAGTTGTCACCTACACACAGACGCTACATCCACGACAAAGATACTTCTTCATTCACGAATTATATGAGATGCGTCCAGAAAGCAAGTTGCCATATTCATTTAAATCGAATACAACATAGCAACATAGCTGCATGAAAAATTTATTGGCAACAATCACAGTAGTGATTGAGCTTTTTATTCAAAATTGTGGCGCGGAGAATTAAGATATCTGTCACATCGTGGGATCAACTTTTGTGTTCCTCAGTCGTGAAGTCTGCGCCTATTAATGGGACCAGCGTATGACAGACATTCTAAGTTCTTCGTCGTTGTAGCAACGATGTGTGGAGGACAGGAAAAAGTGGAAATCGCTGGGAGCAAAGCAACGTTACGACTCTACACTCGATGATCAAACAGCTTCCAGCCTACGTTGTGCAATTCAGCTGCTGTACGCTCAGCCTTAAGAGGGCAAACATTGTCATAGAGCAGCGCAACACCTGAAATAACTACGCCACGTCTCTTCGCCTGGACAGAACTTCGTAATTTCCGCACTGTTTATCAGTAAGAGCTGAAGAAGACTGCCATACGCAGTTCCATTCAAAGGTGGCAGACTTCTACGACACAGGAACACAAAAGTTCGTGACACGATCTGAAAACTGTCTCAATTCTATTGGTACCTAACTACATTGAAAAATATCTCAAAAAACATTGCTCTATCTATTGCGAATAACATTTTCCGTATAGATGTATTATCTTTGTTTGAATATATTTCAAAACCCAGATGCAGCCAAGTGTTATGGATACGTGATCCATTGTAATAGTTCGTTCCTAATAACACCGTTTGGTGCAAGGTAAGTGATTGGAGATGAGCTTCACATTAACTTCTGAAATTACTAATAATCCGTTACAGTTTGGGAGCCGTGCTGAACTTCTGAAAAAAGGAGGCGCTATATATATATATATATATATATATATATATATATATATTTCTCAAGCCAATGTGAACACGACAAGGGGCCGCGACGCAGCCAGCATTGCCCGACCGTCGTGCGGTATTTCCAATTTGAGGGATGGCATACCGTGTTAGAAATGCAGTCAAAATTTAAATAGCCCTAGCAGAGAATATTTTTAAATGTACTCTTACTGGATGCATTTTCTACAATGCGTTTTTCTCAAAAAATTAAAAAAGATGTCTTGAAATGTTTGTAAATCTAAGGGACTTATCTACATTAGTCATCAGTCCCAAGCCTTACAAACTACTTAAAATAACTTAAAGTATTTTTTGCTAAGGACAACACCAACACCTATGCCCGAGGGAGGACTCGAAACACGGACGGCGAACGGTCGCGTGCACCGCAGCTGGGAGCCTTAGTGCGCACGGCTATTCTGCCATGGCTCAAAATATTCAAATGTATGTAAAGCTATAGGGCCAAACTGCAGTGGTAATCAGTCCCTAGATTTACACATTACTTACGAGTAACTTATGCTTCTTATTTCACGTTCCGTTTTACACTGACTTCGCAAATGTCATGAGACAGTGGGGCAGGTGTGTTGTTTTAGCACAACATTCCACCATGTTTAGCAGTAGATACTTACACCTTCTGAAACGCAGTTTTGCAAGTAATTCCTGTAATACGCAATGTGGCCGTGGGATGTCGTGGTTGCCATAGGATATGCTGGTCGGAACCCGACGGATGGTAATTTCGATTTCGGCTTCACATGTTCATCCGCGTCCGGAATGTATCGTGAATGGATGAGTGAAGGTGTCACAGCCTACGAAGTTCCGACGTCCAGTTGTGCTAGACACGTCTCACCACGTCTCACAGTGGGCAAAAGGCAGGAATTTGGGTTTTGAAATGAACAGTGGCCAATCTTTAAACGACGTTTATTTCACAATTTCAAATCTATAAGTATAGTGTACTGTGACACATAGGTTTACCATCAGAACGTGACTGGAGAAGAAGTCCGAGTCTAAGCCACAGAAATTGTTTTCCCTTGGTGGCTACAAAAAGTGGAACCGCATAAGAAAGCTGATGTTATTTTTTTCCTGTTGTGTTTATCTCCGTCTCGCCGAGCATGTAGATTGCCCGGAACTCTATAGTGTAGGTTTGGTTGTCGGCCTTTCAGGGGCTATGGAAAAACAGGTTTCATGCGGTATGGGAAGCACAGCCAATTCGGGTGCCTCTCTCAACACAACCTCTTTGGGCGCAACGGTTTGCATTTGTCCCCAATGGATATGGACACTGTAGCCATGGTGGAACGGGATATGGTCGGGTGAATCACGATTTCAACTGCCCCGTGTGCCGTTGACCACATGAATCAATGGGTAGCGCCTGCCAAGGTATGACCCAGGGTGTTGATATCTCTTTCATGGTCTGCATTTCATATTTCTTGTATGCTGAGGACCTCCTAGTTGTCATAAAGGGACTTCGAATGGTCCGCGGGACTATGATCTGCACAGGAACCATGTCGCCCATTTTCCGCTTTTTAAACCCGTGTCGGTTCTTCAATGTTTCTGATGAGAACACGCCGCCACATCACTGCCAAGAAACCACACAAATAAGTGTGACTGTGAAGTGGTTTAACTTGTCGGACGCGAAGCTGATCCCCAACAGGCATAATTCCACCCTGTGGCTATTGGGGCACCACGCCTTTATAATGATAGTCCTCCGCATCGGGAACGGTGTGCTGCACACGGCCTATCTGTTCAATACCCACCAATAGACAAAGCACTCCGCACTTATGACGAACTCTACGCCAACTTTCTCACGGTGGCGCTACTCCATGGCCACAAAGAAATCTTAAGACACTAAATCTCAATTATGTCATTCACTGGAATAGATGTTACGTATGAAAAGTATCATACATGAACTTCCTTTGATTTGTTTATTTCATTTTTCGGGAATTGGAGCTGCCATTTTCTTTAAGAATCATTAGAAAGGTAGCTTTGTGTTTGCTTCTTCTTCTCATTTGCGGACCGTTACAAGGAAGGTGTTTCGCCCTTGTCTTCAGTCGTGACATATCTTTGTTGATGTTCTCCTACTTTTACGCCCTTTATGTTTCACTAATGGTTCCGCTACTGAATACATATTTAGTTTACACTGCAGTCTGCCGGCCGCGGTGGCCGAGGGGACTGAGGCGCTCCAGTCACGGTCTGCACGGCCACTACGGTCGAGGGTTCAAATCCCCCCTCGTGCATGGATATTTGTGCCGTCCTATTTCGTAAGTAGTTCATAAGTAGTATGTAAGTTTAGGGGCTGATGACCCCGTAGTTAAGTCCTATAGACTATACAAACAAACAAACAAAAAAATACACTGTAGACTAATACTTGTTCTACCGGAAGGATTTGGGTTTTTCCCTTTGTGGCAGAGCAAGTTTCTATATTTATATGGAACTGTATCATTTATATTACTTTACAGCAAAGGAGCATTTTAGTTTGCAGACTTTCTGTTTTGTTCCTTTTGAGATGGTGTGTAATCAGACGGGTTTAAGGGGCTGGCAGTAAACAAAAAAATTGTGTAACTGAAAAAAGGTAGGTCAAAATCTGTTCCAGGATAATGCAGGGGACGCCCAGAATTTGATATGGCCAAACTGGAACCCAATTTTGAACACAACGAGCATATCTGGAATGTAATGGCTCCGTGCCATAAGTCCTATACCCATGCCCAGTAGCTTTCATTTTTCGCAAATCAGTAAGTTACGATTTCAACAGTACCACACTACTGGCCATTAAAATTGCTACACCAAGAAGAAATGCAGATAATCAACGGGTATTCATTGGAAAATATATTATACTAGAACTGACATGTGATTACATTTTCACGAAATTTGGATGCATAGATCTTGAGAAATCAGTACCCAGAACATCCACCTATGTCCGTAATAACTGCCTTGATAATCCTGGGCATTGAGTCAAACGCAGCTTGCATGGCGTGTACAGGTACAGATGCTCATGCAGCTTCAACACGATACCAAAGTTCATCAAGAGTAGTGACTAGCGTATGGAGACGAGCCAGTTGCTCCGCCACCATTGACGAGACGTTTTCAGTTGGTGAGAGATCTGGAGACTGTGCTGGCCAGGGCAACAGACGAACATTTTCCGTATCCAGAAAGGCCCGTACAGGAGCTGCATTATCCTGTTGAAATGTATGATTTCACAGTGATCGAATGAAGGGTGGAGTCACGGGTCGTCACACATCTGACATGTAACGGCCACTGTTCAAAGTGCCGTCGATGTGATGAAGAGGCAACCGAGACGTATAACCAATGGCATCCCATACCATCACTCCGGGTGATACTCCAGTATGACGATGACGAATTCACGCTTCCAATGTGCGTTCACTACCATGTCGCCAAACACGGATGCGACCGTCATGATGCTGTAAAGAGAACCTGGATTCTTCCGAAAAATGATGTTTTGCCATTCGTGCATCCAGATTCGTCGTTGCGTACACCATCGCAGGCGCTCCTGTCTGTGATGCAGCGTCAAGGGTAAAAGCAGCCATGGTCTCCGAGCTGATATTCCATGCTGCTGCAAACGTCGTCCAACTGTTCGTGCAGATGGTTGTTGTCTTGCAAAAGTCCCCATCTATTGACTCAGGGACCGATACGTGGCTGCACGATCTGTTACAGCCATGCGGATAAGATGCCTGTCATCTCTACTGCTAGTGATACGAGGCCGTTGGGGTCCAGCACGGCGTTCGTATTGACTTCCTAAACCCTCCGATTCCATATTCTGCTAACAGTCATTAGATCGCGACCAACGCGAATAGCAATGTCGCGATCGATAAACCGCAATCACGATACGCTACAATCCGACCTTTATCAAAGTCGGAAACGTGATGGTACGCATTTCTCCTCCTTACTCTAGGCATCGGAACAACGTTTCACCAGGCAACACCTGTAACTGCTGTTTGTGTATGAGAAATCGGTTGAAAACTTTGCTGGTGTCAGCACGTTGTAGGTACCGCCAGTGGCGCCAACCTTGTGTGAATGCTCTGAAAAGCTAATCGTTTGCCTATCACAGCATCTCCTTCCTGTCGGTTACATTTCGCGTCTGTAACACGTCATACTCGTGGTGTAGCAATTTTAATGGTCAGCTATGTAGCTTACCTAGTATGATATAGAAGGAAGGCTCTGTTCCGTGTATCCTACAGACGTACACCCATGAACAGGTCAGTACTGGCTGCGTCGCGAAGGAGTCTCACAGACTCGTAGACATTTGCAGGTCGGCTGACGGCAGCCCGTAGGGGCAGGGACTGAGGGACTGTCTCCTCATTACATGACATCTGCTACGTTAGTGTGTACAGGCAGTAAATGTCGGTACAGAGTACATTTTCCTAATGAGCAGTATAAAATTATGCCATCCTAGCTAACATTACTGAGGAACAAAATTACACGAAACCTCGTTTATTCGGCCCCAGTTTATCCGGATTTCGGATTTATGCGGAACGATCGTTTTTCTTGTTATTCTTCTCCTTTGCGAATACGTGTGGTATAGAGTTATTACTTTATGTACCGTTATTATATGGAAACCGCAGACAACAAAGAACTATATTTACTATGCTCATTGTTGATCTTTTTCCCTAAGGTATAGTCCTTTAGCGTAGTGAGGCAATGGCTTCGAAGCAGAAGAAAGTGGATGTTTCGATGGAAAATACGTTGGAACCAGTAAACAGAATAGACATAGGAGAACTGCTGAAAAACAAAACCGCACAATATGGAATAGGGACATCAACTGTAAAATGCTGGAAGAAGAATCGAAAAGAGTTTCAAGACGTCCTTTTCTAACCATGACTAAAGGTTGTTTGCAGAATCGCGGTACAATAATGAAGGGATGAAATGAAACATTGGACGAAACATCATTCATTTGTTTCAGAGAGAAAAAGGAGCCTGGAGTCCCAATACTTAGTACAACTGTGCAGGAAAAGGTATTGAAGTTACCAAGCAAGCTACCAATTGGTGATCCTAACTTTACTCCCAAAGAAGGTTGGTGGAAAAGATGGTACTCTCGTCTACATCTTCATCTATATGGGATACTCTGCAAATCACATTTAAGTACCTGGCAGAGGGTTCATCGAACCAACTTTATCTTATTTATCTCCCATTCCATTCTTGAATAGCGCGGGAAGAAAGAACACCTGAATCTCTCCGTTCGAGCTATGATTTCTCGTATTTTGTTCTGATGATCATTTCTACCTATGGAAGTGGGAGTCAACAAAACATGTTCAAATGTTTGTGAAAATTATGGGACTTAAATGCGGGGCCGTCAGTTCCTAAACTTACAAACTACTTATGAACCACCTTATACTAAAGACAGTGCAAACATCCATGCCCGAGGGGGGATTCGATCCCCAAACGGGGAACGGTCCGTGCATCGCAGCATAGCGCGTCAATGCGCTCGGCCGTTCTGCCGCGGCGGGAATCAAGAATATATATTCGGAGGAGAATTTAGGGGTTGGAGTTTCGAAAGTAGCCTTTGCCTCAGCGATAAACACCGTTATTGGAATGAGTCCCGTCCTAGACCCTGACAATACAAAACCAGCTGACATTATCTACGTGTTCTTTCCAATTTAAGTATGAAGTAATACTAATTCCTAGGTATTTAGTGAAGTTTTCGGCCTTCAATTTTGATTGATTTACAATCTAAACAAAGTTTAACGAATTTCTTTTTGTACTCATGTGGACGACTTCACAGTTCTCATTATTTACAGTCAGTTGCCAATTTTTACATCATAGTGGTATCTAATTCAGATCGTTCTGCAGTTGGTTTTGATCTTCAGATGATTTTATTAGACGGTAAATGACGGCGTCATCTGCAAACAACGTAAGAGAGCTGCTTAAATTTTCTCCCAACTCGTTTATGTGAATAAGGAGAAGCAGAGGAACTGTAACACTACACCTGTGGAACGCCCGATTGTATCGATGCCTTACCATCGATTACTACAAACTGTGTCCTCTCTGAGAGGAAATCCCCTATCCAGTCGCAAATTTGATGCGATATACCATAACCACGCAGTTTGATTATAAGCCGTCATGGAATACGTCAGCTGTCAGTGGCGGGTGAAACTTTTTATTGGGATACAGTGACTGCAGAAAACTGCAGTAAAGAATCTGAAGAAATAAATTCCTGCGACAGATAATCCAACACTAGATTTATAATGCCGACAAATCTGGACGTTTTATTATCGAATGCTACTCTGCCTTCCGACGTAGGTGACTCGGCAAGGGGTAAAAAGAGATGTAAAGATTGAATTAAAGTTATTGCATTTTTTCTGTTTAGTGTAAGGTTTCTGGACTTTCGATAATCTGGATTACATTCGGTCGCCCCTAATCCGAATAAACTAGGTAGTTGTGTATGTACAATATCTCTTAACTATCAGATCTACACCACAAGTTCAACGTAATTGCCGTACTCCTATGTATTGCAAGTATTTCTAATGGAGCTTTAACTTTTTGTGGCATATTCTCGCTGTGTTATGGCGGGGTTATTAAGCTATAGGAATGGTTTCAGGAACATGCAGGGAGGCATCGTGTGCCGCGGTAGAGTAGCCCCTCGCTTCAGAGCGCCGTCGGAGGCTCGAGTCCTCCCTGGGGCATGGGTCCGAGTCCTCCCTGGGGCATGGGTGTGTGTGTTGTCCTTAGGTTAGTTCACCTTAGTTTAAGTAGTTTTTAAGCTACGGACTGATCACCACGCAGTTTGGACCGAAAGATTTACAAACATTTGAACATTTTTGGAGGCATCGTGTTTGTGGCGCAGGCTTGAACGCTCGCACATTTGAACAGTGTTCGTAAGCCCCATCTGATTCGCCAGAAGCTTGCAAACGCTATAGCTCCACACACAAAAAACGTGGTTGATCCTGCATCTATGTCATAACGGAAATAAAGTAGGAAGGAAGAAACGTAAGGGCTTAACATCCCGTCGACAATTGCGCTGGAACGACGGCGCTTATATAGATTGCTAGTAATTGTGAATGACAGCTATTGACCGTGGGCGACTTTGTTCAAAATGTTCAAATGTTTGTAAATCTATCGGACCAAACTGCGTGGTCATCAGTCCGTAGCTTACGAACTACTTAAACTAAGTAAACTAACCTAAGGACAACACACACCCCCATGCCCCAGGGATGACTCGAACCTCCGACGGCGAGCAACCGCGCGCTACGCGAGGCGCCTTTTACCGCTCGGATACTCCACCGCGGCGGCGACTTCGTCACCAAGCCGTCCATGCACAAACGAAATATTAAATTTTGTTCAAAATGACACAAATAACTGTCTGAAGAAGGTTCTTGTACGAAATAGGAACGTGAATTTCAATTTAACTGTCAAGTTAAAACTGTGATTGTGGATTCCTTAAAATTTCCACGAAATATTTCGTCGAAAATTGCCTCGGTTGTTTCATAAACCACAGATATATCTTACGAATCAGTTGTAAAATAAGATATCGATTCACAAACTCGAACACATAGTTTGCACATTATATAAGTTGACGATGAGTCCCTAAAACTGTATAAAGTCTTGAATATTTGCTGTAATAATCTTCACAAATTAATTCAGCATTATATTTAAAATTTAGGATGTCTTAAAGGCTGAAATGGCTCTCTTCAACACACTGACACGTGAAGTAAGAATTTCCAGTTTTATTTCCCTTCACACAAATCAGTATAATAAAATATACAAAGTCTTAGAATATTTTTGTAGAGACTCAGGGTGGTAAATGAAACTATTTGTTATGTTCATAACCAGCAAAACTTTTGTAATAATATTAATCATTCTTTTTTTTTCTTATTTATTCGATTATGACGGCTGGCAACGGCGTCCCTTAACAACATCTTCTCTTGATCAGTAGCTGTCGACTCGCGACGTTTGATGGCCAGGTTTATTATTTGTGGCAGCGGCAGAGAAGATGTTGTTCTCATGGATTGCTCCGCCTTGACCGCACATGAAACATAAGAAAACAACAAATATTGTTTTAAGAATCATGTAATAAGAATAATTAATATTACAAAAATTAACAACAACATAAGTAAACATGATTTTACCTGCAAAACTGAACTGATGTATAGCAGTAGCAGAGACAACATTTCATCGCACTACACAGCATGATCAAAAGACGGAATTCACACACGAATTATTTAGTAATGATGGGGTAGGAAATCGGACGAGTCCTTTCAAAGGAACAACCCCAGCTTGTTTCTGCCGTGATTTAAAGAAGTAACTGAAAACCGAAATCTGGTTGCCCGGAGGTGGATTTGAACCACGGTCCTTCTGAATGCGAGACCAGTGTCTTACTACTGAACCATCTCGTTCGGTATAGGAAATAAGGTTTTGTCTTAATTTCGTAGGCCAATCTTGCTGCATTGTAACTACGCCCACGGTCTGAATGCTATGCATCGTGGCGTTTGCACGGAGGCAGTAGATTATTCACTCCTGTCTCTTCCTAATTTTAGTAGACTTCCTCTTTTTTGCTGAGACATTCCAAATTAATATTACCTAGGACTATAGGATTGTGACTGTCCTTCCAAGAACTACTCATTATGAAACGTATACGGCTAATAGAAAACATACATTAGTCAACATGTGGATGAATACATGACTTAGGGCTCTTTATCATACACCTTAGTTCATGCCCTTCAGTGCACTAAAATTTGCCGAAGAAGTCGATTCGGTAGCTGGGACTATTCACGAAATAAAAGGGGTATAAGTTTAAGGTGACGTACCTGTACAGGGTGAATCACATAACACTTGCACCGCATATATTGCGGAAACGGAAAGTGCGATTCATGTACGGTTTTCACAGAATGGAATGGTAGTCAGAGGCTTGGATTATTAGCCAACAAACAGGTTATATTACTTAGAAAGGGTATTTTTATGCAAACATACAGGTTTCTAAATTGAAAAAAGGTTGTTTCTATGATGCACTGGAATTTTTGACACTAGCTGTGCACAAATAATTTTGAATGACATTTTTATCACGTTTAGTTTGGCAGCTACAACCGTTCAAAGTTTCGGGGGCGCAGGCTGCGATATCGTAGCTAACTGGCCGAGTGGCTATCCCCTGGGGCACGGCCCACTGTCTCGTGACCACCAGCCAGTCAACTACGCTGTCGCAGCCTCCGCCCCCAAAACTTTGAATGGTTGTAGTTGCCAAAATAAACGAGATAAAAATGTCCTTCAAAATTTTTTGTGCACAGTTGGTGTCATAAATTCCAGTGCATTATAGGAATAACCATTGTTCCATTAGAAATATTGAATGTTTGCATAGGTATTTTTACAATCTGTTTATTGGCTAACCAATCCATTCTGTGAAAACCGCACAGCAGTCGCACTTTCCGTGGCCGCAATAGTTGCGGTGCAGGTGTTAGGTGATTTACCCTGTATACTCGAAGACCAATTCTCTAACGGGACTTCCGGAGATCTACTTCGTTGTACAACTGCAGACTGTCTATGATGTATTCTAACCTTGAATCAGCAGTGTCTGGAGCAGTAACAAGTGTGCATCATGATCTGGAACTTCCTGACACACTAAAAGGAGAAAAAGCGGATCTTCCGCCAGACTTAAACTCTGGAGCCCGTGGTGGCGTTGGCAAACGCAGTGTCTGCTCGCCTACTTCCGCCCTCCTCTCTTCTGTTGGTCGTATCGCGCTGTCGACTTAACTTTATTGCTCTTCACCACACCGGAGTGAGAGTTAGATAGTACATATCACGTCCGCCTCCGTAGTCCAGTGTAAAGTGTCCTAGATTATCACGCAGGGGGCCGGAGTTCGATTCCCGGACGGTTTGGAGATTTTCTCCACTACGGAACTGGGTGTTGTGTAATTCTGTTTGTTTGTATAGTCTATAGTCTATGGGACTTAACTACGTGGTCATCAGTCCCTAAACTTACAAACTACTTATGAACTACTTACGAACTAGGACGGTACAAATATCCATGCCCAAGGGGGGATTCGAACCCCCGACCGTAGTGGCCGTGCAGACCGTGACTTTGTGTCATTCTCATCATCATTTCATCACCATCGATATGCAAGTCTCCCATGTGGCATCACCTACAGACTTGCACCAGGCTGGCCGAACATGATTCCGGATGGGGTTTAACGGCCAAAAATGCCAGATGAAATCAAACCACACACCACGAAGCACCAACGAAAGGGCAGATTCACCCTGCAGGGGAGTAAAAGTGTATAAATGCAGATTAGGTTCAACTAGATGTAGGTTTCAATAGATTAGCACAGATGAAGTAGCTTCCACAGAACACACTATCATGGAGAGTTGATCAAACAAGCCGTAGGAATGGAAACCACAACAAGAAAGACATTTTGCACTGTTGCCACTCAGCAAAAGATTAATGAAACAACTCTTACAATGTGACTATTATAGCTTTGTAATCAATCCGCGTATTGTGTTACTGTGTCTGTGGTCGAATCTATAGAAACGAAATGGAGGCAGAGGGGAGTCATTTTAATTCATTTGCAGCTGCTATTCAGTTGACGTTTCTTTGTTGCGTGTTTGAGTGGGGCGGTTTGTTTTCTGTTGTCAGCCTGTCAGCGGCATTATGTCGGCAAGGACAGCTCGGTGATTAATTTGTCAGCACACCATTACGACCAGTGCAGCGTTAAGTAACGAGGGAATCAGAAGTCGCTATTGACATTCCGACAGCCGTTTATTGCCTCAAACAGATCACGTTTCCACAAAGATTTGTGTGTTTCTTTGCGGCTTTATACTCGAACAGTAATCACGCCGTGTAACCAAAGAGGTAATAAAGTGTCCCACCACTGTTACCCCGATCACACGACTTTTCAGTACACTATCGTAATTATAATGAAATACTGTAGTTGAGTTCTTTCGTTTTATAGCAAGTTGCTCCGAGTGGGTCTGTATTCTGTGAGCCGTGCAGGAATGGCCGCGCGGTCTGAGACGCCATGTCCGAACTGCACGGCTGCTCCAGCACAAGTTTCGAGTTCTCTCTCTGGCATGGGTGTCTGTGTTGTCCGCAGGATATTTTAAAGTTAGTTTGAATACAAGCGTATCTAACAGAAGACAACATGTCATCCTCAGTGGACAGAAATCTTCAGACTTTAAAGTGAACTTAGGCGTGCCCAGGGAATTTTATAGAACCACTGCATTTCAGAATTTATTCCTCGTAGGCAAGATCGTAAGTTCAATAAGGGTTTTCGCGGATGATTATGTAGTCTGTCGAGACGTTGGAACATTGGAAAAGCGTATCGAAATTCTGGAGGATGTGCAGCGTATGCAGTGCTGCCAACTGAACTCATAACCGAATGTCAAGGTCACACACTTTAAATTCAAACCGTACAAACAATCTTCCCTGGTAAGCTATACAGGAGGTAAAGGCGTTAACGACCTACTGTGTACAAGGCAGCTGATGATATTGACATCAACGCCTCAAGTGGATTAGGAGGACAGGTTGTGCTTTGAAGTCCTTCCGTTTTTAATGGTGGTGTCTTCAGTTTCACTGTTACTAATTTTGGTGTTGCAGGTCATGGTAATGGATGGATTACAGCAGCTGTAGTGCGTTATAATGGTTCTACAGTGAAATAACTAGCAGGTTTGGGGAGTTTCAACAACAGAGATGTTATTGCATTTACAACATTTCAAGTTTGTGAGGTGTAGGTCTACATCAAAAACATGCGAAAATCTTATTATTCTAGTAATATGCCTTTTGTTGTTAGGACAAGGAATCACAGAAAATTTAATGAACAAGGAGTTATTTGTTTTTGGATTAAAGGTTATCGTAACTTACAAAATAAAAGTTGTTGGAGATTTCATGTATTATTTCAGAAATGAAATAAAGATTGGGTCCTTGGACCATTTTCCTTACTATGCTGTTGGGAATACCAAGTGAGCGTGATCTTAAACTAGTGTAAATAGCTGCGTTTAGATAGAAATACAGATTCTTTGTAAGTTAAGTACGCAATAACAGGACAAAAACTGCAAGGAATTATGTCCATGTAATATCTGGGAGTAGACATAACAGGCCATTTGAAATGCAACGACCAAATAAAAGTAATAGTGAGTAAGTCAGATGTCAGTCTGAGATTTATTGGAAGAGTGAGCAGGAGGTGTAGTCCGTCATGAGAGGAAGAAATTTACAAAACTCACATTCAGCCAGCGCTTGAGTATTGACCATTAGTGTGAACTGACAGGTGAACTGACGGACTGAACTCCTGGAAACGCGCCGTCACGGAGATCCACACGCTGCGGCTGCTCGAAGGGCACTGGGTTCTAGCCGGGTAGCGGGCGATTTAAATACCCTCGGCCCGCGGGATATTTAACCTTTTTAGAAAACTCAAATTTATAAAAAGCAATAAATTAGATATTTTAATTTCCAAGTTCTGGATAGTTTAACAGGATAGATGAAACGTATAAGCAATTTCAAAATAAAATAAAGTTGGTAGACTGGGTGAATAACCGCGCCTGCTTGACTTTAAAATTAATTCAATTTCGTCAGTTTCCATTCAAGGCTGTCGCAAAGTCCGTAATGTTACGCAGTGGTAAAAATATACTTGTTACTAGATGACCCGGTGAACTTCGTATCACTTACCTCTTAATATAAACCATATTGATTTAAATAATATGTATTTTAGACCCAGTAGCTTTATAAAGGCATCATCAGATAGTCTAAGTATCTAGTCGATCCGGCAATGCATCGCAGTTGCTAAAACCTATGTAATCTTGCTTTGAATGGCAAATGTGCAAAATTTTAACGCAATCGAACGAATTTTATTGACATCCCAAAGAAAATAACTCTTTCACTTTTCCACAAATTTTCCTATTTTCTGGCCAACAAATCCAAACTTTTGCTTCACTCAAACCTTTCATTCGCTTCGAACGTCGAATGTGCAAAATTTTATCGCAAACAGATGAATGGAATTGATATTTCATAGAAAAATCTCTTTCTATTTTTTTCTGAATTTTTCCAATTTTCCGGGAAACTTTTCCAAATTATTATTTAATAAGCACGTTACTCTTGCTTTGAACGTCAAATATGCAAAATTTTATCGCAATCAGACGAATGATGTTGATATCACACTGAAAAATACTCTTTGATTTTCTCGCGAATTTTCAAATTCTCCTGGTAACTCTCCCAAATTTTTAGTTCATAAGAACATTCATGTTTCGTTGAACGTCAAATGATCAAAATTTTATCGCAATTGGATGAACGGTTTCAACTTATAGTGTTGAGTACACTGAGTACACTTAGCAACACATTGAAAAAGGAACTTAGTTGGAATTTTACAAATCTCCATGTTTTTTTTTTTTTTTTTTTTTTTTTTTTTTGCTGATAACTTGTTCAAGACATTTAAAAAAAAGAGAAGGAGAGAGAATTTCCCTCTCCGTCGGGAGAATAGTCGGTTATAGTGCTGCATTCAATCAAAAACACACTGAAAAACGCACTTTCAGTTTTTCTCAAATTTTCCAGTTTCCGGTAGATTTTTGAAAAAATGTATTTCATACAAACCTTGACCTGTCTAGCTGTACTGAAGTGATGTCCTTACAACCATGTGACAATTGGTTTTTATTCATAGACATCGCTCTCGGTTTTTCCTAAATTTTCCTACCTTCCGGGCGACTTTTCCAAACTTTTATTTGATGCGAACCTTCCTCTTGATTTCAAGATGAAATGTACAAAATTTTATATCATCTGGACGAACAGTATTGATAGCTCACTGTTTGAGGTTTTCCCGATTTCCCTGTTTCCTGGAGAACTTTTCCACATTTTATCACCGTTTAAACCTTCCCTGGGCTTAAACTAATATTTCAGTACTACAATTAACCAAATTGCTTCAGCCGTTCTCGAGTTTTAGCGAGACTAAGGAACAGAAATTCATTTTTATAGATTGCTGTTTAGGGATGGGTGGAGTTCGCACACAATACCGTTAGCTGCGTCCGCGGCTGCTAGCTTCGTCTTCGATGAAACCGAAACTAAATATTGTCTGTCTTGATCGAATACTGCCGATCCCACTTTACCTGCGTCTTGATGAAGTCAAGAACGACCTGTAAATGCTAGACTGGCTATAAATTGGCGTGTTACGTCAGTCTCAGACCAACCCACAGCGTTGTGAGGTCGGAATATGCAGCAAATGACAGTGAGGAAAGCTTGACTCCTTACAAGAGGAACAAAAAGAGGCTCAAATATTTGCAGTGGAATGGGACCTAACTGCAGTTGTCATCAGTCGCTAGACTTACAAACTTCTTAAACTGGTGTTGAACAGGCACGTTCATGCCCTAGGGAGATCTCGAATCTCCAACGGGGAGTAGACACGCAGCCCGTAGCAAGGCGCCTTGGACTACACGGCCACTCCAGAGGGGCTACAGAGTGGATCCAATGGCAACCAACACGACTCATTACGGGCTCATTTAGTAACCGCAAAAATGTAACGGAGATGATTAGTTGAACAAGTTGGTCACCCCATTCGATCAATTCCCTCATGTTGAAGTATGTTGTCCACCAGTGCTGTTACGTGGGAACCAGCGTTATCGACCAACAGAAATAACGCATCTCCAATGGCACGGGTGTATGTCACAACAAAAGGACGAAGGATTTCGTCTCTCTACCCCTGAGCAGTCAAAACGCCATTCTGAAAAAGATGGAGGTCCGTACTTCCGCCAATACTGACTCCTGCCCACACCATATGTAGTGATGTTCCTTGACATAAGCTGGATTGTTTGAGATCCACGTCTTCTTCAGATGAGCGAACGACTATGTCCGGCAGAACACAAAATATCATCTGTGAACAGACCACGCCACCATTCATTACGTCTCAAATCCTGATGTTCCCCGGTCAAGTTTCTGCAGGCTAAACACTGCAGTGGTTTCTGTGTAGGAACCCACCACATTGTCCGTCCAGACGCTATGTTTGAGTTTTCTACGTGTTTTTTTTATGTAGTGATGTTCCTTTACATAAGCTGGATTGTTTGAGATCCACGTCTTCTTCAGATGAGCGAACGACTATGTCCGGCTGAACACAAAATATCATCTGTGAACAGACCACGCCACCATTCATTACGTCTCAAATCCTGATGTTCCCTGGTCAAGTTTCTGCAGGCTAAACACTGCAGTGGTTTCTGTGTAGGAACCCACCACATTGTCCGTCCAGACGCTATGTTTGAGTTTTCTACGTGTTTTTTGAATGCCTCGGGGCTGGCGAAGATCTCAGTGAAGTCGTCTGGACGATGGGAGTCTAGAAAAACTCACAATAGGTCAAAAGTCGGGACAAACTGATTTACAAGGAGAAACTCGACAAGTTTATGGAAGGCAGACCTCCGACGCTATATACAGGTGAGAAGAGGGCGGACGACAAGGCATAGAATAGCAGGAGAAATCTGGCGTATGGTACCAGGATGGTGAGCGACAGAGTCGGAACAGCGGGTGGCAATCAGTGGCTTAAAAAATTACCATGTCTACCACATTGACAGCATTGCCGTCATGTCGGAGGGCCACAGCACGAGAACGCGGGACATGAAGACGTGGCTGTGGCCATGGGGACGCGGGCGTAGCACTGACTGGGTACTCGGGAGATCCATGACAGTTTTGGCGATCCGTCTTCCGAGGACTATCCGAAAATCGGGAGATCCATGACAGTTTTGGCGATCCGTCTTCCGAGGACTATCCGAAAATGGTCGCATATTGCTATCTCGTGAGAAATTGTAGCTTGTATTTGATTAAGAGCGGGGCTCTGGACTTCAGCTTGGAGGAGAGATAGTGAGTGTAGACAGTTGGATATGTGTGGGAGCAGCTGAAAGGAGCAGTCGTCTTTCTGCTGCTCACAGTTTCTAGTTTAGAGTCGCTATAGTTGAGAGTTTTGTATGCTTTAGGACCTGTTCCAGAACTTGTACTTTTGGACTGCTGATAGCGTGCAGAGAGCAAGGTCAGCTTGTCTGGAATTTGTTGTATCGAAGCACTAGTAACGACCTTCACAGTTCTGGTGCCATCTGTGCATTTAACAGTGAGGTGTAGTAATACATGTTGGCATAAGTAAGTACAAGGCATATACGAATTTGTGAATTCGTTGACACTGAGATCCACCGGGATCACACCGGCTGATTGCAGTTGAGTACCGTTTCTAAGATAAGCAGCCGAATTAGCGTTTTTAGTGGCCGCGATTTTCAATTATCACTGCATGCCGGCGCATGCCGCCGCCGACATTGCCTCCGACCGTTACAATGTAAAGACTCACCTGCGGTTGCTAGTGCGCCACAGTCTTCATCGTGACAGCTGATTATTGAGACCAGGTACCGGAATATTGGCCACGATCACGCCATTGCTTTTCAGTAACTTTGGGTTGCTTTCTGTAACAGATGACGTTGCCCAAACAACTTGATAGTCATTTAGAGTTGGAGAATATAATCGTATTGTTTCATTATAATCCATAATTGGTCAACTTAGTGATAATTGGGTATGTTATGGTTCATTTTTTTATGTGAACCTAGATACATCAGGTAATAAAATATAAATTGTAAAATCTATACTCGTCTTTATTCAGATTATTCATAGAAGCCCTTGTTACTATTTTGCATGGGTTTTACTAATATATTTTTTTATAATTAAACTGAGATTCATAGCACTACTGTGATCAGAAGGGTCAGCTGTCCTTTTATCCAAAGTCTCCCACGATTCAATCTAATTTGCATTCCATCACTTTGTCAGACTCTGTTCAAAATGTTCAAATGTTTGTGTAGTCTATGGGACTTAACTACGGGGTCATCAGTCCCTAAACTTACAAACTACTTATGAACTACTTACGAACTAGGACGGCACAAATATCCATGCCCGAGGGGGAATCCGAATCCCAGACCGTAGTGGTCGTGCAGACAGTGACTGGAGCGCCTTAGTCCCCTCGGCCACTGCGGCCGGCGTCAGACTCTGCCAGAGTCTCCTCACCATTCCACATTTGTGAGCTCTCATCCATTTTCACCCTACCCCAAGCTTTTAAAGTTGCATAGGTAACGTTTTTCAGTTCATAGTTACAGCTGACTGCTTGGAAAATATTACAATATCTCTTCAGTAGCCTGGCTGAGTAGTTAATTAATTAAAGTGTCATATTGCCGCGAGAGACAACGAACACCAACTGCCGGCGTGGCGCAGGGGAAAGCGTCACGGACTGCGGAGCAGAAGGTCGTCGGTTCAATCCCGCCCACCGGCAAAAATGTATTTCTTTGTAATTTACAATTCCAGAAGGTTCTACATCTTTCTTATGTTCACTTGTAAATTCTACTTGTTTCTTATGTTAACAGTTCTTCTAATTTCTGGTAAATTCTGTCTGTGTATAAACAGCAGAGCACTCTGCCTGAGAGGCAGTCAGTGCTGAGTGTATGTTGAGTTCGTAATAAACGTGCTTTTAGTATAAGTGCTGTGTTTAGTTGCCTTCGAAGTCAAGCCTACTTCCATTGCAACGTGACATTGTTTGGTGGAGGCGCCGGGTACACTGTGCAACAGCTGCATCACCGTGGCTCCGATTATGCAACGTAAAAGCCGTCGCTTACGCGGACTGGAACCGGAATAGAAGGGATACACCGAGTACATCCTCCCAAAAGTCCGTATTATCAGAAGAACGATGGAGACGAAACCAGCAATAAGCCAGCTGCACATCAGACACCCGTCGGTGTTCTCTGGAGATGCTGGACAGGACCCCAACAAATGGCTAAAAGGGTTCGACCGAGTCGCCAAGTACAACAGGTGGGATCATACGATGTGCTTGGCCAACGTTTATTTCTACCTGGACGGAACAGCCCAGCAATGGTTCGAAAACAACGAAGACGAAGTCGTTTGGAGACCGCCAGCGATAAATCCGCTCGGCGGAAGAACAACTGAAGAACCGGGCCCAAAGACATGGTGAGCCGACACAATCGTACATACAGAGCGTTTTGGCCCTGTGTAACGTAGTCAATCCAAACATGACTGAAGCGTACAAAATCACGCACCTGATGAAGGTAACTGCAGAAGATATGTACCAAGCTCTTCTGATAAAAGACGTCGCTACGACAGAAGAGTTCATCAAGTTTTGTTGTTGTTGTTGTTGGTTTGTGAGGGGACTAAACAGTTCATCAAGTGGTGCCAGCGTATTGAAGAGATGCAACATAGGAGGGTTGGACGCAAGAAGTATGACAGACTCCCAAATGTAGTCCCTATGGCCGTTGTGGAAGACCAGCAGGACTTGGCTTCTCTCATATGACAAATCGTGAGAGAAGAATTACAACAGTGCATGGCAGCCGGGGCTATAAGACCGAGCGAGCATCAGATTATGGCCATGGATGTGAGCCCTGTAAGTCACGAGATAGCCGACGCCGCTGAGGACGAGGTATTTCAAACATTAGCTCCTGTCTGCCCCGTCAATCGCACCCGACGTGAAGAATGGCGTCGCCCTGCTATGACTTACGCTGCAACCGCCAAACGGCAGCCCATGAACCGACAGACGCGACCACAGCCAACTCCCCCAGTAACTATGACGCCCCGCAGAAGAACAGACGTCTCGAGGACAGAAGACAACACACCACTGTGTTTCCACTGTGGACGCCCTGGACATGTCGTACGCTACTGCAGAGATGATTATTTTGCCGCAAGACGTCAGCCGTCGGAGCAGTTCTATCCAAGGCAGTCACCTGCTGATGAGTTCAGTCGACCTATGGGAAGAAGCCCATCGCCGTACCCTAGACGAGGTCGCTCCCCGACGTGCCGCAGCCGTTCACCGTCGCCGTACAGAGGTACCAGCCGTTCCCCTAGCCGTCGCGCCCAGGAAAACTAAGCGAGGCGACCATCTACGGAGGTGAGGCCGCCGCAGATGAAAATCCTCCATGGACGACAGTCGCCAAGATGTCGGGAAATCTCATCGACGTCATAATCGACGGCCAACCTGTCCGGGCACTTGTTGATTCAGGAGCCTCTTTTTCTGTATTATCGGATAATTACCGCCGCACACTAAAGAAGACAATGTTCTGTGATACGGGAGCAACTGTGCTGAAGGTCGCGAATGGAAAGTATGTCCATCCAGCAGGAATTTATGTCGCAAGAATAACCATCAACAACAGGACGCAGCCGTTTGAATTTGTTGTGTTAAGAGAATGTAGTCACAATGTCATCCTCGGATGGGACTTCCTTAAGGCATCCCAAGCTATCATTGACTGTGGAAGATCTGAGCTGCAAATTGAAGAAGTTGTTCCGCCAGATACACGTAATACAGAATTTTCTGGGAAGTTATTCGTCGTTGACAATGTGATGATACCGCCGTTAACAATGAGAAGAGTTGCAGTCACAAACACAGATGACTGGTTAAACTGTGAAGTTCTGGTTGATAGTAGAAAGTTTATCAGGCTCACAAAAGAAATTTACACACCAGCGGCTATCATAAGCATTACCGGTGGTCAAGGAGAAATTTGGATCACAAATTGTCACGAGCAGTCAAAACTTATCCCCAAGGGAATGTGCATCGGGACAGCTGAACCAATCCAGGGCGGTGAGCTCAACGCCATCAATGAAGACCCCTGCCCGGCTATTAGTACAGACAACACGCTGGAGGAAACAAACGTGGAACTGCCAATAGGGCCTGGACTGACCAAGGAACAACGCCAGCGGGTGTTAGGTATACTACGCCAATTTTCGGGTGCATTCACACCTCATCAGGGGAAAAGTCAGACGAAACGGCCCACGATAAAGCACCGTTTCAATACTGGGGACTATCCGCTAATTAGCCAGCGTTCGTATTGAATGTCGCCAGCTGAACGACGGATAATTCGGGAGGAAGTGGAGAAGATGTTGCGAGATGACATTATTCAACCTTCGGAGAGTCCTTGGTCGTCTCCGGTGGTCCTCGTAAAGAAGAAAGATGGCACGTGGCGATTCTGTGTAGATTATCGGCGGCTGAACAGTATCACAAAGAAAGATGTCTACCCATTGCCGCGTATTGATGACACCTTAGACTGCTTGAAAGGAGCTACATACTTCTCAACTATGGACATGCAGACAGGTTACTGGCAAATCGAGGTTGACGAAGCTGACAGGGAGAAGACGGCTTTTACTACACCTGACGGCCTCTATGAATTTAAAGTAATGCCATTTGGATTATGTAATGCTCCAGCCACATTCGAACGCATGATGGACAACTTGCTTCGATATCTTAAGTGGACGACGTGTCTCTGCTATTTAGATGACATTGTCGTTTTCTCGAAAACATTTGAAGAACATCTGAGTCGCCTGTCAACAGTGTTGGAGTGTGTTCAGGCTGCAGGTCTCCGCCTCAATCCAAAGAAGTGCCTCTTCGTCGCCAAAGAGATAAAAATCCTGGGGCACCTAGTCAACGGAGATGGTGTTCGTCCTGATCCAGATAAAGTAAGGGCAGTCACAGAATTTCCAACTCCTCAACACATTCGTGATGTGAGAAGTTTTCTCGGGCTGTGCTCATACTACCGACGTTTCATAAAAGGATTTTCTAACAAGGCACGTCCATTACAAGAACTTCTGCAGGGAGACGCCAAATTTTACTGGGATGAGACAAACGAAAGAGCTTTCCGAGCACTTAAGGAGGCTCTAACTTCCGCACCAGTGCTAGCCTTGTACGACGAGAATGCAGAAACGGAACTTCACACAGACGCCCGTGGCTATGGGATTGGTGCAGTTCTTGTACAAGTTCAGGAAGGTGCCGAAAAAGTGATAGCCTATGCGTCAAGAGTACTCTCGAAGTCCGAGATAAACTACTCTACAACTGAAAAAGAATGTCTCGTGGTTATCTGGGCTATCAACAAGTTCCGGCCGTATTTATTCGGCAAACCATTCAACGTCGCGACAGCCCACCATTCTTTGTGTTGGCTGACTAGCTTGAAGGATCCATCAGGTCGACTAGCAAGATGGGCACTAAGACTCCAAGAGTACGATGTCACAGTGGTATTCAAGAACGGGAGCAAACACAAGGATGCCGACTGCCTTTCGAGGAATCCATTAGTGGAACACAACAGCATTAATGAAATTTCAGCTCTCACTGAATTAGATGACGTTAAAGCTGAACAGAGGGAAGATCCAACACATTAAAAATGATAGAGGCCTTGGAGAAAGGAGAACCGACCAATGGAGAGTTCCAACTTATAAACGGAACATTGTACAAGAGCAACTACGATCCACTGGACCCAAAAAGCTACTTGTTGTTCCAGCTCATCTCCAGCCAGCATTCTCAAATATTTCCATGATGCTCCAATATCCGGTCATCTGGGATTCGTGAAGACCCTAGACAGAATCAGACGCAGGTATTGCTGGAAAGGTCTCTACCGTTCTGTCAAGCACTATGTGAGTCACTGTAAAGAGTGCCAGCGACGGAAGCATGTGCCGCAATTACCTCCAGGACATCTCGTACCGATTCCGCCGGCAGCAGCTCCATTCCAACGAGTTGGGATCGATCTTTTAGGGAGTCGACAACCGGTAACCGTTGGATAATAGTCTGCACTGACTACCTCACACGCTACGCTGTCACCAAACCTGTGCCGACTGCAGAAGCTCCAGAGATCGCAAAATTCCTTGTAGAAGACATTAATTTGAAGCATGGAGCACCACGTGTCATGATATCTGATCGTGGAAAAGTATTCCAGTCAAAACTAGTATCAGAGGTTATGTCACGGTGCAACATTGTCCACAGAATGACAACTGCATACCATCGTCAGACAAATGGTCTTACGGAACGTTTTAACAAAACGTTAGCCGACATGCTGTCGATGTACGTCGATGTTGAGCAGAAGGATTGGGATACAATTCTGCCAGTCGTGACATTTGCTTACAATACCGCAAGACAAGACACCACAGGCTTCACTCCGTTTTTCCTGCTCCATGGCCGTGAAGCTGAGACGACAATGGATACACTGTTCCCGTTCCAGTTGGACGACACTCAGGATGACTATGTTAAACAGCTCATCACCAGAATCGAAGAAGCAAGCCAGCTGGCTCGCATACGGACACTCGACGCCCAGGAGAAGGACCGTCAGCGGTATAACGACAAGCACCGACCTGTTGTGTACAGCCCAGGAGATCTGGTATCGATTTTTACCCCTGTACGGAAGGTTGGACTGTCAGAAAAGTTATTGAAGCGATACTTTGGTCCGTATCGTGTCATACGCCGCCTGTCAGAAGTCACATACGAAGTTGAGGATTATGAGCCGTCGTCGAAACGTCAAAAACGAAGAGACATTGTTCACGTCCTGCGCATGAAGCCTTACTATGATCCTGAAGAGCAGGTAAACGACAATGGCTTCCTGTTCAAGGACTTTAGGGACGGTAATGTTCCTGATGAAACCACGACAGGAACGTCTGTCGTCGATAATCGCGGAGAAGGGAAGGATTCTCTTGAACTGTCATACAGAGGACCCATGACACGGTCAAGATCCAGGACATTGCAGCTGGCTCCACAGGGATCATAAAAGCGGGTCGCTGTTTCTCCAGGAGAGGGAGCAATGCCACGAGAGACCACGAACACCAACTGCCGGCGTGGCGCAGGGGATAGCGTCACGGACTACGGAGCAGAAGGTCGCCGGTTCAATCCCGCCCACCGGCAAAAATGTATTTATTTGTAATTTACAATTCCAGAAGGTTCTACATCTTTTTTATGTTCACTTGTAAATTCTTCTTGTTTCTTATGTTAACTGTTCTTCTAATTTCTGGTAAATTCTGTCTGTGTATAAATAGCAGAGCACTCTGCCTGAGAGGCAGTCAGTGCTGCGTGTATGTTGAGTTCATAATAAACGTGCTTTCAGTATAAGTGCTGTGTTTAGTTGCCTTCGAAGTCAAGCCTACTTCCATTGCAACGTGACAATATGGGTAAACATTCCAGATTAAAGTTGAAGGTTATACCTGGTTTATTCCACAAATCTCCAAAATATTCTTTAGATGTTTCGTCAAGTAATTAAAATTTACCTATTGAAATTTTTAATTTATTTAAAATGTTGTATATCTGAAGTTTTTCAGTTTCACAACTATAGTTTATTCTTTTGTTTTCCGTTACCTCCCACAATGTTAGGCCCTATGTTAAAGTTAATTTAAAATATTCTTTAGTAGTCTGTCAAGTAATTTATTTATCGCAAAGGTTAATTGCTTAAAATGTTATACTCGAGATTTTCCAGCTAAAAGTTAAGTTTGTATCTGGTTCCCCCCTCCTGTGTATTTATTCATAATTATTTAATTCACAACATTTTAGAGCGAAATATGATACTTTCCTCTATGCATGAATGTAAGTGTAAACGAGTAATATATCTTTCAAGTCTGTATCCAAACATTGTAAGCTGTTGGCCAATAGTATAATCTCTGAAGATGGCCTTTTAAGTCGAAAAACGGTTAATGAAAGAAAATAAAGTTTTGGAACATTCACCAAAAACAGATGGAAAACTCAGTTAAAATGGGCAATAAATTGTAAGTATGCGAAGTATTTCCAACCCACACTGCAGAAGTATTCTAATTTAAACAGGACCAAAAATGCCAAACTGAATTAAAATTAAAATGCAGAGCGCAGTATCCAGTATCAACTTGCCACGTTGAACATTATTAAGATCTTATGTCTGTCTAAATTAGTCGTCCTTCAGATGATGGAAGAAGAGAAAGTTACACATTTTATGAAGGAGATTTGCTGATATCATGTAACACGCACTTATACTGATGGAAAATAAAAATAAAATTAAAAAAATGGACCCAAGAGGTATGACCGACTCCCAATTGGCGTGTCTCTGGTTGTGATGGGGAGAGAAACAGATATTGTAGACATCATTCGTCAGTGCACGTCGAACCACAAACTGAGGTTCCTCAAGAAGTCGTAAGATAAGAAGGGAAAAAGACGCTGGATCCAATTTCTTGTCGGCTATATGCTTCCAAAACGGTGATAGAGTCGAGGTTAGGGCGAAATTGTTACTGTGGGGAAACCATTTATGCAAAGGAGACTGACGTATGCAGAACGCGGACAATCAGCCACTGTGTTTCCAGTCCGGGCGACGAGGCAATTGGTGCTTAAGTGACGAAGAAAGCGTGCTGGCATCCAGAAACCAAATGTCAGCCCATTACCTGGGCAAGTCGCGTGTATGTGTGGTGACTGTTGTTTCGGACATGTCCTATAGAACGGACATCATTCATATAATTGTATGTCTCTTGACAGGCTTTAGAGAGTTTCTGTCCTGATGCACAAAAGGGGAATCTAGACGGAGCTGCTAGCAATGGCAACGGGGTACTGCAATCGTTTCGCGTGACAGGTTGAGAATTTTGGTCGGAGAAAATACGTGTCCGAGGCGGTCCAGGCAGTCGTTTGCTTGAAGCGGAGAATCCGTGTTCGTCTTCTACTCCGATATTTAATTTTCAACTTCGCTGTTGAATTTAATTCAAACGCCCTTTATCACTATCAATGTTTCATTAAGACGCAGTATATTGCTGTTTGTGTCGATCCTTGGCTTAGTCAAACTTGTAAGAAAGTACAGATACTATTGCTTTTAAGCTACATAACCAGTCCCATGTAATGTCGTAAAAGAATATTACAAGAGACGACAGGCTGACATTCTTAGAACAAGCAATACTTGAAGCAGGAGTCTCTAGTTATGGAGAAACGAAAGTTTTTGGCTTTCAACTGAAGGAGGTGGACAAATGTCAACCAATCAAAACATTCATTATGAATAGAAAACTGTAAAATACACCGACGGGTCTCTATTGCACTGTTTAATGACATGTTAGTGTCTGAAAAAATTTCCTACCCATTATTGCGTAGGTATCTTCCGTCCGAAACTTCTAATAAACCATCTCCATCTCATTCCCCTCAATGTCCATCTTCTACGTACCCCCCTCTCTCTCCCTCATTCTGTCCACCTACTGTATCCCCTCACCTTCTCTCTGATGATTTTATGCTTCTTTCTATCATCGGTTCTCCTCCTCTATCCAGCCAACCCTTCCACTTATCACAGAATCTACCCTCTCAGCTGGTGTCTATTGTAAAGGACCCTCCAGCATGTACCATATGATGGTTGACAAAATCTATACCATGTGATAATTGAGAGTGTAATGTATCTACAGTAAAAATTTCTTTAGATGATAAAGAAGTCTAACAGAGTTAGGGACTATGGTTTTTTTTTTTTTTTTTTTTTTTTTTTTTTTTTTTTTTTTTAAGTTTAATTATGCTACCGGTCCGCCCTCATGAACCACAGATATTGCCGAAGTGCCGTGGCTTGTGTGCCTCAGATACAGACAGCCGTACCGCAGGTACAACCAAAGCGGAGGGGTATCTGTGGATCTGTGGAAAGGCCAGGCAAACTTGTGCTTCCTGAAGAGGAGCAGCAGTCTCTTCAGTAGTTACAAGTGCAACAGTCTGGATGATTGACTGAGCTGGCCTTGTAAGATCAGCTAACATGGCTTTGCCTTGCAGTTACTGTGAATGACTGAAAGCAAGGGAGAAACTACAATCATTTATTTTCCCGAGGACTTGCAACTCGGGTAAAATATTCCGGAGGTAAAACAGTCCCCCACTCGGATCTCCGGGCGGGGACTTCTCAGGAGGATGTCGTCATGAAGAAAAACAATATAGGCATTCTACTGATCGGAGTGTGGAATGTTCTGATGCTTAATCGGGTAGGCAAGTTAGAAAATTTGAAAAGAGAAATGGATAGGTTAAAGTTAGATATGGTGGGGATTAGTGAAGTTCTATGGAATGATGAAAAGGATTTTTGGTCAGGTGAGTGCTCGGTTATAAATACAAAATCAGTTGGTGGTAACGCTGGAGCAGGTCTGTTAATGAATAAGAAAATAGAGATACGGATAAGTTATTACAGCACAGTGAACGCATTATTGTAGCAAAGATAGACACGAAGGAAAACACAACCACAGTAGTACAAGTTCATATGCCAACTAGCTCCGCCGATGATGAGAAGATCGAAGAAATGTATAAGGAGATAGAAGAAATTATTCAGACCGTCAAAGGAGAACAAAACTGAATTGTGATGTGGTACTGGAACTCGGTAGTAGGAAATGGAAGAGAAAGAAATGTAGTAAGCGAATATGGACTGGGGAAAAGAATGAAAGAGTAGATCGCCTGGTAGAACATAATTTAATCATCACAAACACTTGGTTTAATCATCATGGAAAAATGTTATATCCGTGGAAATGACCAAGAAACACTGGGAGATTCCAAATTGACTTTATAATGGTAAGGCAAAAGTTTAGAAACCCGGGTTTAAACTGTAAGACATATCCATGGGCAGATGTAGACTCGGACCACAACTTATTGGTTATGATCTGTAGATTAAAACTTAAGATATTACAAAAAGGTTGAAAATTAATGAATTGGAATGTGGACAAAGTGAAGGACCAGAGGTGGTTGAGAGTTTTAGAGGGAGCATTAGGCAAGGATTGTCTGAAACAGGGTAAAGTAATACAGTAGAAGAATACTGGGTAGCTCTGAGAGACAGAGTAGTGAAGGCCACAGATGATCATATAGGCAGAAGGACACGACATAATAGAAATACTTGGATAACACAGGCGATACTGAACTTAACTGATGAAAGGAGAAAATATAAAAATGCATCAAGCGAAGCAGGCAAAAGGGAGTAGAGACGTATGAAAAGTTAGGTTGACAGAAAGTGCAGAATAGCTTGAGGAGAAATGCAAGACCGTAGAAGAATGTATAACTACGGGAATGATAGATACCGCCTACAGGAAAATAAAAGAGACATTTAGAGACAAGAAAAGCAGAGGTATGAATATGAAGAATTCGGATGGTAATCCAGTACTAAGCAAAGAAGGGAAAGCTGAAATATATAGAAGGCCTGAAAAAGGAAATAAACTTGAAGGAAGTATTCTAGAAAGGGAAGTAGAAGTAGAGAACGATGAGATAGAAGATACTATACTACGAGAAGAATTTTAAATAGCAATAAAAATTTTGGTAGAAACATGGCCCCTGGAGTATATTCTGGTCTGTTTGAGCTGCTATTATCCTTAGAAGATCCAGTCATGGAGAAATTGTTCCACCTAGAATGCAAGATGTATGAGTAAGACTTCAAAAAGAATATAGTGATTCCAATACCTAAGAAAGCAAGTGTAGACAATTTGAAAATTAAAGAACTTTCAGTTTAATAAGTCATAGTTACAAAATACTAACACGCATTATTTACAGACGAATGGAAAAACTGGTGGAATCCGCCTTCGGAGAAGATCAATTTTGATTTAGGAGAATTGTAGAAACACGCGAAGCATTACTCACATTAAGACTTATCTTAGAAGATAGATTAAGGAAAGGGAAACATATGTTTTTAGCATTTATGGATCTGGATAAAGTTTTTGACAATGTTGACTGGAATACACCTTTTCAGATTCTGAAGGTAGAAGGAGTAAAATATAAGGAGCGAAGTGTTACATCCAACTTGTACAAAAACAAGACAGCTATTATTAGAGCAGAAGGGCACGAAAGGGTCGGAGTGGTTGGGAAGAGAATAAGACAGGGTTGCAGCCTTTCCCCAATGTTGTTCAATCTGTACATTGAGCAAGCTGTGAAGGAGTGCAAGGAGAAATTTGGAGAGAGAATTAAAGTCCAGGGAGAGGGAATAAAAAAAAATTCCGGTTTTGCTAATGACATAGTAATTCTGTCAGAGACAGCAAAGGACCTGTAAGAGCAATTAAATGGAATGGACAGTGTCTTGAAAGGAAGATGTAAGATGAACATTAACAAGAGTAAAACGCGGATAATGGAATGCAGTCTAAGAAAATCAGGCGGTGCTGATGGAATTAGATTAGGTGATGAGATAACAAAATTAGTAGATGAGTTTTGTTATTTAGATAGCGAGATAACTTCTGATGACCGAAGTAAAGAAGTTATGACATGCAGAATGGCTATGGGAAGAAAAGCGTTTTCTGAGGATGCG
This sequence comes from Locusta migratoria, assembly GCA_026315105.1. NCBI lineage: Eukaryota > Metazoa > Arthropoda > Insecta > Orthoptera > Acrididae > Locusta > Locusta migratoria. The sequence goes on from CM048747.1 coordinate 506,893,736, forward strand.
AAATTTGTCAAATATTAGTTTAAATGTTAGGTAGTCCTTTCTGAAAGCATTTGCCTAGAGTGTAGTTTTGTATGGGAGTGAAATGTGGACATAAGGATTTCAGACAATAAGAGAAGATTTCGAAATGTGAATGATGAAGATTAGATGGGTAGATCACGTAACTAATGAGGTGGTGCTCAACAGAAATGGGGAGAAAAGGTGTGTCTGTCACATCATGAGTAAGAGAAGGGATAGGTTGGTGCAACACACTCTGAGACATCAAGGAAACGACAACTTAGCATTAGAAGGAAGTATGTAGGGTAAAAATCGTAGAGGGAGACTGAGACACGGATACAGTAAGCAGGTTCAAAAGGATGTAGTTTGCCGTACGTATTCTCAGATGAAGAGACTTGCACAGGACAAGGTCGCATGTAGAGCTGCATCAAACCAGTCTGCGAGCTGAAGACCACTACAACAACGGTACCAGTTTAGGTGCCGGCCACGGTGGCCGAAGGGACTGAGGCGCGTCAGTCACGGTCTGCACGGCCACTACGCTTGGGCGTTTGAATACCCCCTCGGGCATGGATATTTGTGCCATCCTTAGTGTTAGCTAGTTCATAAGTAGTTTGTAAGTTTAGGGACTGATGACCCCATACTAAGTCCCATAAGCTATACAAACATTTGAATATTTGAACCAGTTTAGGTCTCCCATCAACACCACAGAACTGATTCAACTATCCAATCAGCATGCTTAAATGAATGAGGGCCCCTACATCTCCTCTTACCCCTTCTTATTTTCATGTTCTCCTTCCTCATTCACACTACATCTTATCTCCGCAACTCCACTCACTCTCTTCCTCCTCCTCTTTCTCCCTCAATCCATGCCCCCTTCGCCTCTAACGACCTTCTCTTCCGGCAGTATCCGAGTCACATTAACACCATGTTCAGTGTTGAATACAATATTAGATGTAAAACTGGCATCTGTCTCGTACACTGGTCGCAATTAGACGGCGGCGTCCGCTCGCCTGGGCATCCGCGGGCAGCGGGCAGTCAGAGGGAGCAGGGGAAGAGTTGAGGAGGAGAGGCGGTGGCGGATGGAGCCGTCAGCGAGCCGGCGCGGCTAATGAGAAGCGGGCCGCCACCGCAGGACGGCTCGTTACGCTAATGTCGTTCGGGGAAGCTATTACTGTGCTGTGCCGGGGCCCGCACCCTGCGTACCGCTACCAAACGCTGGCGCCACCTGCGGTACCACAAATTAAGATTGACCTGCACCTGCACTGCTGTCGGCGGGACTACATCGTCACTCCGTTCAGTGTTGTTGTTGTTTATAGGGGACTAAACTACGAGGTCATCAGTCCCAACTCTGTTCAGTAACACATAGACACATACTGTGCTGTCGCACAAGTATAAAGTGCGCGGCACGTACTTACGCCGCGCGTCGCCATGCACGCACGACGCGGCGTTCTTACGACGTCAGCCACGAGCGTCCTCTGCTGCAACTCCGCTCGTGGTCACGACTGCTGCATTGTTCACTTGGGACTGAGATAGGAACCAGTTAACACTTCGGAATCAGATGGGCACCAGTGAAGACGTGGCTATTGGATAGGCACTAGGCAGGCCTCTAGCTCAACTATGTATCAGCATTCTGCAGTACTGAGCTATGTAAAAGTTAAGTATTACTAAGTCTCTATGAAATATATATATATTGTTCTAATTTACTCATTTACTCTAGTGTTTCTAGTTTCTACTGTCCCGCAGGCTGGTCACCTCCGTACCGCACAAGCGTGCATCCTTTATTCCTGTGTCGGTCTCTTTCTTCTCGGCCACCGACACCTACCAAAACCGGCGGAAACGAGACACAAAAGTGGCGAGGAGGCTGGGACACAAAACATACAATGTGTTAACACCGATTCATTTAGACAAAACATAGATTTTTTTTTCTAAAACAGCGTTTTCAATGAAGGACGATGCCCCAGAAATGAATTAGTTTGGTTCTAACAGCATTCTTAAGACCAAGGTTTCCAGGAGGTTTCCCTTGGTTGTATGGCATATCACTGAACTTGTAAGCACCTCTCAGTCCTTCTCATTTGGGATCCCTGTGTGACACACTATCAGCTCGTCTGATAACTGATTCTATAAAACCACTTCTCTTTAATGGATCGGATCTCGAACAGCCCCCTCCATTCTTGGAGTGGATTACGAAGAGATTTAAAAAAAAATATCTGCACTCCGCAGGCAGTCTTTTGTGTATCATTGACTCCTCCGACATTCTTATTGCAGTCTAAATGTAAACCTACGGCGTGCGGCATGTGGTGGAGGGGACTTTGTGTAACAGCGTCCCTTACACTTCCTCCCATTCCAGTCGCGAATTGTTCGGAGGAAGCACTGTTGTTGTATGGCCTATAGGTGGGCTCACATATCAATGACATTAACTTCAAATGCTTTACACGATACATACGCAAGAGGAAACGGTGCAGGATGTCCCAGAAGGATTTATCAACACCTAGGGATACAACTGAAGAAAAAAGAAGTCTAGTAAACATGCCTTTTGAAATCCATAGTTACCGGATACTTCTCTATTGTGAAACAACTCTCTTCTTCTGCAAGTCATTTTTTCTCCATATTATGAAAGGCGGCATTATGAACCAAAACAAAAAGAAAATCTAGCAAACGTTGGCTCTAAAACTCACATCTTAAGAGATGTGAATACTTGTTCATTTTCGCTACTGAGATGCCCATGAAACGTCTCACCATGACCCGTTTCATGACAGTTCGGAGCAGTTAGCAACTTTTCCTGGGAGGGAACTCAACAATTAAATTTATAATTTCGCATTTGCAAACGTCATGATGCAGACACCATGTGTGCATACGTTTACTCTTATTTATTGATATTTATGTTATAAATACAATTCTACAGTTATCCAAAACATTCATTTTATAACATGTCCCTTTGTTAACTACTATATCTTACATGAAATAGTGCGCCTGTCTGCTATGGATCTATAAAATGGTGGAAGAATAGTGCTTCCTTCTGCTATAGCTACAGTTTGCCAACGTTAGATCATTTAACCAAGATAAAGAGTTTTCTGTCCTTGGCTTTTGTCAGTCGAAGGTCGGTGAGTTGGTGTTACAAGAAATACCTTCCCTTATTTATGGGTGGTTCATCGCCTGGAGAGCACGAGACGGCTGCTGACCACTGGTAACGTAAGACTTTTATTTTTATTCATTTATTTTACGCGATTTGGTTCACTTAGATGCTCAAAGAAATTGTGTAAGGCTACACAAGATGGTTGTCCATCGTTAGAGCGTTCCGTTCATAGTGCGAATGTCCGCATGATTGTTACTTAGTGTGCGTTTGCTTTAATTCTTGTCGGTTTCCAAATTTAATTTGATATTGTCTTTGTGATCCTATCAGTGGACCTCATATACTGTACCATCGTCTCATGATTAGGTAACTGCACCATCAGCTCGCTGGTTTCTTGAATCATTTAGCAATATTTAGATCTTCCGAGTATTTTGCTTCCCACGGCTTCGCTAATTCAGTTTGGTTATGAATTTCGAGATAGTGCAGAATCTCATTGGGTTCCCTTGAGCCACATGCTCCTTAGACTTTATTTCACGGGTGAATATTTCAACATCTTTGATTTCGTCCCGTTAAATTCATTATTACCGAATAGTCAGTCGATACAGATTTCTTTGCTTTGTGTATCTATTGTAGTGTGTTGGACTTAATTCTCGCTAAATGCAAATCAATATTGTATTGATGCCTACATCGCAGTGTATTCCCTGCGTATTATTAAAAAAAATGTGTAGCCCTACTGATGATGAATATCTTAACGTGCTGCAGTAGGTTGCTTTGTCAGCACTGGAGTTGCTATGAACATACTTGGCCGTAAGTTCCATGTACTATAGATCAACTACCCCAGTATACACATCTTAATATCTATTACCATCCCTTCTTCTAATGACTATTTAGTAGATAATATGGGATCAACAAAAGCAGCATTATATCGATGGCGTTTGTGTAGAGTCGCATTCTATAGATCAAATTTTTTCTTGTAAAGCTGAACAAGGGGACCCTATTTTTTTAAGAACAGTAAATCGTATATCCTCGAATAATTCCATCACCTTGAAAGCCAACTGTTACTTTCATGTTTCAACTTAAACGTCCAACCTAAAAGCCTATAACATCTATCATCTGAGTTATAACCATTGTGAGGCAAGAACGTGTGAATACACAATTTCACTCAACATTTTCAGTGATGCAGATTACATTTCCGCAAGCGCAATGTAAAATTAGTCGATGTGTTTTAAAGAAAACAAATTAGTAGGTGGTAGGAAAGATGATGGTCAATATACGAGGGTTGGAACATAAATAGTGGCAACTATTTATTGACACACTGGAGTCGCATTCGGGAGGATGGTGGTTCAAATCCACCGCCAGCCATCCAGATTTAGGTTTTCCTTAAATCACTCTACGCAAATGCCGGGATGGTTCCTTTCGCCTTTCAAAGGGCACGGCCGATTTCCTTCCACAAACTCCGAGATTTATCTCCGTCTCTAATGATCAAGCTGTCCACGGGACGTTAAACACTAACTTTTCTCCTTCCTTCCTTCCATTTAGTCGCAACTAATACAAAAGCGTTACGTGTCTGCACTTCTTACTGTCTTTCAAAGTAGTCACAAGCGTTGTGTAGAACCTGTTGCCAGCGATTTGGAAGGCGTATTATAACGTTAGCGAAGACTGTTCTGTTGATGGTGTGAATGGAGCGGTCTATTGCCAGTTGAATCTCTGGAACAGTTCTTCATCTTCGGAATCAAATCAAAGTCACAGGGACTTACGGTGGGATTATGGTGGGTGGTTCAGTACTTCCCAGTCCCATCGACCGAACAGAGCAGCCACAGCTTACTCTGTCTGCGACTGAGCTTTGTCGTGCGAAATGATGGGTGGGTTCCACAGAAAGTGTTGCCGCTTCTTTCAAAAAGCTGGTCGTAGGCGATGCTCCAAAACTGAACAGTAAGACTGCATTGACGGACGACTGTAGAGGAACGTAATGCGTTTGGACAGAGTTTCTCAAACAGTGCTCCGCGAAGGAACTCCAGGTGTTCCGCGAAAAGGTAAGTATTTTAAATGTTTAATAAATAAATGGGACAAAGATTTCGATATATCGATTTTTGCGCCCTAAAGCAGCGCTTCCATGGGTGCACGCGCTGGAGGTGAGAAGTGGCGTTCTGAGTGCAGCGCCATACTTTGCCGGCTGGTAAGCCTCTGCTTTAGCTGCAGCGTTTATGTGTGTTTATTGCACTTGTTTAGAAATGAATACGATTCAGTGATGCCGCAATCGACGAGGAAGGATTCCCTGAAATTTACGTTAGACCGTAACTTTGTCCGTTCTGTCATTTGAGGTTGAACAATGGTTAACTAGAAGAACAAGTAAAGATAGGATCTGATCGTATTATCGGGTTCTACATTCCGATTATCAGTATAGTTAATTTAGTATAACTTGTGAGCCCGAATCATGTAAAAAAATAATTGAATCTAGTGGTGGAACAATGACATTCAAGTACTGTTTTGTAATTGTTGGAGATTGTGTCCATTCTCATGTCGATCTTAGCATGAGATCTAGCCAAATGTTTGAACACCGATTGGAAGTCACAAATGATCAGATTAATGCAGTTCTGTCTCCGTGTAGAAAAACTGAGCAACTCTGCAGAAAGATGGTCCAGTGCGCACAAATTTCCTGTATTATAAGGTGTGCGCCAGTTGAAAGTTGAATTGCAGAAGCACATTCCGTCACCTATTACCGTTTGCGGGTGCCGTGCATAAGTAATGTGTAAGGAGCAGCCAAGAGCGTGTGCGGCTTGTAACTCAACAGGTCACGTTCGTGTCGAATGTAATATGTGTTCAGAAGTGCGAGGGGCAGCTGCTTGCCGAGGAGTCCGCTAGGCACGCGGTGATGTCAAAAATATTCAAATGTTTGTTAAGCTCATGGGACTTAACTGCGGGTTCATCAGTTCCTAAACTTACAAACTACTTATGGACTACCTTATACTAAAGACAAGACAAATATCCATGCCCGACGGAGGATTCGATCCCCCGACTGGGAATGGCCTCGCGCATCGGATTATAGCGCCTCACTTCGCTCAGCCACTCCGCCGTGGTCTCGGTGATGTCAAAAGTGCCCGGCCGGCCGCGGTGTCCGAGCGGTCTGCGGCGCGTCAGTCGCGGTCTGCACGGCTACTACGATCGGGGGTTCCAATCCCCAATCCCCCCTCGGGCATGGATATTTTTGCCGCCCTTAGTATAAGCTAGTTCATAAGTAGTTTGTAAGTTTAGGGACTGATGACCACGTAGTTAAGTCCCATAAGCTCTACAAACATTTTAACATCTTTTCAAAAGTGCCTGTGACGTACAGTACGTCGCCGCGGCGTTTGCATACTAACCGCGGTCCGGTATTAGTCACAGAACGTTATTATACTCCGTTGAAAACTACTTTGTTATTGACGTTTTCGTGAGCCGAGTCGTCAGTCAATCTTAGTTGTTTCTCGGGCTCCACGCGCTCGCTCAGTTGTTTGCCCTTCTGACTCCTGCCTTGACATCTCTCTCTCTCTCTCTCTCTCTCTCTCTCTCTCTCTCTCTCTCTCTATATATATATATATATATATATATATATATATATATATCCTCTCTTTTTATTTTTTATTTTATTTTTGTATTGGGAGAAGCACGAGAACAGCGCACAAAGAAGGCAGGGAGGGAAAGGAGCGCCAAGTACTCAGCGATTTCCGCTTCTTTCGTTGTACCCTCACAGAAGTATTTATATGGAATTAAGGAAGACCGACATGTGAAGCTGACGTTTGTCCTTTGGTAAACTTTCCGTTTCTGAACAAATATTGCAAGGAACAAGATCAGATCAGATCCGCAGTCTTTATCAAGCAACTGTAAGCTAACTATTTTGTTAACAAGTTTACTATTTTTACATCTCGTAGTCTCAAGTGGTAATTTGCCGTCTTTTCATATATTTAGAAAGTTTTGGAATTAAGACATCCACAACACTTAATTCGAAGGGCTTGTAGTGAAAAATATTGTCGCCTGATAGACGTACTTTATGTTTTCATATTCACTGAATATATGACATCAACTACAAATGGGCAGAGCTAAAAATGTGTACCCAGTCGGGATTCGAACCCGGGTCTCCCGCTTTCTAGGCAGTTGCGCTTACCCCTACACCATTTCTTTTTCTTTTTTCTTTTTCTTCATTTTAGACATGGGCTTGCAGTTTTTAATTCAGTTCGTTCTTGGTTGTTAGTTGACTATTTGGCTCAGCTTTTTTATTACAGAGGGCGTTTAGCCCCCTGACCGGGCGCGCTGAGCCACGGCGCCCGGCCACTGGGGACACAATGATCACCCCACCTGCAAGGACTACGTAAGCACGCCTCCCGTCAGATACAAACTGATGTCATATATTCTGTGAATATGAAAGAATAACAACTGCAGGATTAGAAGAGACCTCTCTTCTTTCGGAACAGACGCCACAAGTATATATACTTTACTTTTAGTGGACTTACGGTCTATTGTTACGATACACAAAATGAGCCGTTACATTCAAAGAGGTACGAATTATTCAAATGTTCAAATGTTTGTAAACCTATCGGACCAAACTGCGTGGTCATCAGTCCGAAGCTTACAAACTACTTACACTAAGATAAACTAACCTAAGGACAAACACACACACACACACACACACACACACACACACATGCCCCAGGGAGGACTGGAACCTCCGATGTCGAGCAACCGCGCGCTCTGCAGCGAGGTGCCTTAGACCGCTCGGCTACTCCACCGCGCCTATTCAGTTGTTGGTTTTATACGATGCAGAAGGGAGGACAGTCCCCAAAAGAGGTAGGCAGTTTTTCGAAACTGAATAGGTAGATATGCAGTATTTCTGTAATATAAATAGTTTGTACGGTTTTTCTACATCTACATAGATACTCTGCGAATCACATTAAAGTGCCTGGCAGAGGGTTCATTAACCACTTTCATAACTTTTCTCTACCGTTCCATTCTCTAATAGCGCGCGGGAAGAAAGAACACCTAAATCGTTCCGTTTTCGATCTGATTTCTCTTTTTTATTGGGATGGTCATGTCTCCCTAAGTAGGTGGGTGCTAACAAAATATTTTCACATTCAGAACTAAAAGTCGGCGATTGAAACTTCGCAAACAGATCATGCCGTAATGAATAACGTCTTCCTTTTAATGATTTCCACCCCAATTCTTGCAACATTTCCGTGACGCTTTCCCCCACGTAACGTGATAAAACAAAACGAGCTGCCCTTCTCTGAACCTTCTCAATGTCTTCCGTTAGTCCCACCTGGTGAGGGTCCCACAACGGGCAACAGTACTCCAGGAGAGGACGCACAAGTGTGATGTAGGCAGTCTCTTTGGCGGAGCTGGTGCATCTTCGAAGCGTTCTGCCGATGAAACGTAACCTTTGGTTCGCCTTCCCCACAATATTTTCTGTGTGTTCTCTCCAGTTTAAGTTGTTCGTAATTGTAACTCCTAGGTATTTGGTAGAATCTACGACCTTAAGGTTTGACTGATTTATCGCGTAATTAAAGTTCCGCGGATTTCTTTTAGTGGTCATGTGTATTACTTCACACTTTTCTTTATTTAGAGTCAATTGCCAATTTTCGAACCATGCAGAAATTTCCTCTAAATCGCTCTGCAGTTGCTTTTGATCCTCAATTGACTTCACTAATCGATAAACGACAGCATCATCCGCGAACAGTCTAAGGGAGCTATTCAGATTGTCTCCTAAATCGTTTATAAACATGAGGAAGAGTAATGGACCTATAACGCTTCCCTGTTTAACGCCTGATATCACTTCTGTTTTACTTACTTCTTACTACTACTTACTTCTTAAGTGCGTATTTTTATAACTTCTAAGCTTATTGTAATATTTTGGTGTCTCTTTTGTCTATTATTATTATATTATCTTTTTTATGTTATTACTGCACCAAGCTTATTACTTTCTAACTACAGTGGACAAGATGGAGGTGTTTCTGGTGTTGAACCGGATTGTTTTTCGGGTGAATCCGCGACAACAGCTGCAACACCGCTTCCTGAAATCCCAAAGTTACTTAGCTGTACTTCCGCGGAGACCAGTCTCAAAGTTCCCTAATTTTAAAAAGATTATTACATGGATATTGTATTCACTGAGGCCACTGACAATCAATCTCAGTGAGTAATTTGCCTGCCAAATAGTTCAATTTTCCCAGGAAAATTGCGCCGTCATTTTGAGGGTGTGCATCCAGAATGCAAGGATAAGTCGAAGGATATTTTAAGAAGGAAGTGTAGTGAACTCAGGCAGGTGCAGAAAAGTATGATATACCATTCAAAAACGGTCGACGAAAAGGCCCTGACAGCATCTTACTTTGTATGTTTCAGAGTTGCTCAAACTTGTGTAAAAGACATTGTTGAATGCATGTTGGCCGAAAAGCTCGCTAAAATCTTAGAAGCATTTCCTTTGTCAAATGGTACAGTTTCACGACGAATCTGGGAATTATCAGAGGATGTGAAAGTAACGTTAATTACACGAATAAAATCTTCTGAATTTTCACTTCACATGGATGAATCAACCGATGTAGCTAGTTTGGCAATATTAATGGTATTTGTGCGCTACCCATACATGGACTCTTATCAAGAGGATCTTCTTCTGTGCAAACCTTTGAAGACTAGGACTGAAATTTTGAAGTTATTGGAGGAATTTTTCACAGAGAATAACATACCATGGAACAACTGTGTCGACGTGTGCACAGATGGCGCAAAAGCGATGACTCGTAAGACGACTAGTGCCGTCGCAGAAATAAAAGATAAAGCCAAGGGGTACAGCAGTAGCCACTGCATACTTCACCATCACGCTCTTACAATGAAGAAAGTGACACCTTCTATGAAAATAATTTTGGACGAAAGACTTATAATAATAATTTTTATAAAAATCACAACCTAAAAATAGTAGGCTGTTTAAAACCTTGAGCGATGACATGGGTGATCTGTATAAGACTTTAGTTCTTCACACAGAAGTAAGGTGGCTATCCCGTGGTAAAAGTTTAATGCGCCTCTCAACTGAGAAATGAAGTGAGTGTTTTCTTGACTGAAAATGACTTAGATTTGGAAAAGAAGTTGTGTGACAATCGTTGGCTAATAAAGTTAGCATATTTATCCGATATTTTTACAGAACTTAATGATTTTGTCTATCGAAGGAAAAACAGTGACCATTTTTATGCTAATGTCGAAGAATTAAAAGGAGCTAAAGTTTTGGGCACAGTCGCTTACAAATGGAAGCCTGGATAGTTTTACAATGACAAAAGTCTTCAGAGATGATCTCGAATCAGACATTTCTGAGGATATCGTAAATGTGTCAGAAGTTCACCTGTTATGTTTGCTTAATTATTTCAACTCAATTTTTTCAATCAGGTTGCAAGAATGCATTAAAAGAAGTGTTTGGGTTGTGAATCCGTAATCTGTATCAAAAAGCCAGCCTCTTTGACGTCGCAGCAGTACGAATGCTTGCTTGATTTACATCAGATTCAAAAAATTGTTCAAATGTTTTTAAATCTAACTGCCTGGTTATTAAACCGAAGCTTACAAACTACTTACACTAAGGTAAACTAACCGAAGGACAACGCAAACACCCATGCTCAAGGGACGACAAGAACCTCCAACGGCGAACGACTACGCACACCGCAGTACGGCGCCTCAGTGCGCACGGCTAATCTGCAGCGGCTCAGATTCCAAGATAACGGCATAGTATCAGACAAGCAATCACTCTCCGAATTTTGGTGTACGCTAAAGGACGAGTTTAAAATCTTATCACAAAAAGCTAAACTTCTTCTTCTGCCTTTCTCAACGACATATTTAGGCGAAGCGTGGTTTTCTGTATGTGTTTCACCTAAAACAAAATACAGATACCTGCTCAATGTAGAGCAAGATATTCGGTTGCAACTGTCCAGTATTCAACCAGATATAGTCACATTTAAAACAGTCTCATCTTTCTCACTGACATCCTTGTCTTTTTCCTAAACCAAGGAAATCCTGTAACTATGTCTTTAAACGCCTATTTATCTGTGTGTGTAAAAAATTGTGTATCTACAATACTTGTTCTACTGAATTTATTCTCAAATGTGTTGTTGCTGTTCTTGCATGTTCTGTGTAATGTGTAATGTAATGTGAAATTGTGGATAAAAATACATTTACAGTGGTTAATCTTAATCTCTTGTGTGCTTAAATTGTGAAATTACCTTGCTTAGTCAATAATACCGTCACTGAATTTATCAAATACAGTATATATCTGCGACGTAAAATTTAATGCTCCGCCTTTAGTTCCACTTTTTTAAGGTGCTCCGCGACTCAAGAAATTTGAGAACCCATGCGTTAGGATAACACCATCACAGTCGTGCACGAGAATCCGGTAAGTGGGCAGGCTCACGAATCTTCTGGTGTCCATCACTGTGCATTAACGCGGCAACAGTATGCACTTCTTATTCAAAGACGCTAGGATGACCTGCCACATTTAACCGACCTTCGTTGAAGGCTATTATCCAACGGTCGTTGTGTACGCCAATGACGATTCCCAGCAAACCTCTTGAAGACCTTGATGACACTGCCGTGCTGTACGAGCTCTGGCACATTCAATCTTGATCCAACTCCGTTGTTTCTGTTTGGAAAAAATAGTGACTCCGTTACGTTAGACCGCTTGCTCACATGTGACTGTGTTACCCTAGATTGTGCGCACGTCGGTGACGAGGGCGGGCGAGTCCATTTGTTCTGAGGTAAGGTAGGTATGAAAACAACGAGTGCTATCAGCGACAGTAGTAGATTCCATTACATAGTGTCTCTACAGCAGTGTTTCCACTATTTAAGTTCTAGCCCTCGTATTTTCCTGGTGTAAATATCTTTTTTTACATGGTAGTTTTTCCACAAGGAGAGGAGCAGAAGGCGATGGGCAGAGGAGGAAGAAGGTTGTGGACTAGTTGTTTCGTTATTGTTATTTCATTCACTTCGCCCCCTCGGATGTGGCGATGATGGTAAGGAGAAGAGGCATTCGGGAAAGCGGACTAACCCTTTAGAGGTGGATGGAACAGAATGGAAGGGGAAAGGAGTCCTGTTAAAGGTAGAAGATTTGGGATCACCTACAACTGGAAAGATGGATAAATATCAGAGCGGATATGGTGATGGAAGTTCCTTTGGGTGGAAGCGTGTCAGGGACTGTGGTGGTAGAGATGCAGCCAAGTAGTAGAAAGAGAAAGCAGGGGTAGGCTAGCGGCTGGTTCCTGTGATGGTTGTGGGTATTTTAGGATATGCGGAGATGTTCAAGCGGAGGAGGGGAATGTTAGAAGTTGGTGGAGAAATCGGGCAGAGAAAGGTAAGCGATTTTCGAGGCTAGTTAGAGTTCACAGTGCTCGTATAAGGAGGTAGGTGGGAGGAGCGGGAAGCCATGCCATGTTGGCGTGGGAAATTAAGTGATTTGTTGGTGTGGGCGGCTAAGGAATAAGATTGACAGGAAGTGCAAAGTGACAAAGCAGGAGTGGTTATAAGCCAAATGCAAATCTGTAGGAGGATGTATAACAAGGGAAAAAGTAGATACTGCCTACAGGAAAATAAAAGAGACATTTGGAAGCAAGAAAAGCAGCTCTACGAATATCAAGAACTGAGATGGAAAACCAGTTCTTAGCAAAGACGGGAAAGCTGAAAGGTGGAAAGAGTACATACAGGAGCTCTACAAAGGAAATGAACTGAGAGACAATGTTGTAGGAAGGCAAGAGGAAGTAGATGAAGATGAAATAGGAGATACTATACAGAGCCCTGAAGGACCTAGGTCGGAAAAGGCCCCAGGAGTAGATGAAGTTCCCTGAGAGCTCTCTGGGTGAGTCAGCCATGACAAAACTGTTTCACCAGGTGTGTAAGATGTATGAGACAGGCGAAATACCCCCAGACTTTAAGAAAAATGTAATAATCCCCATTCCAAAGAAATCAGGGCCAGATCGGTGTGGAAATTACAGAACCATCAGTTTGATAAGTCATGGTTGCAAAATTTTAACACGAATTATCTACAGGAGAATGGAAAAGCTGGTAGAAGCTGACCTCGGGGAAGATCAGTTTGGATTCAGGAGGAATGTAGGAACGCGGGGGCAATACTCACTTTACGAATTATTTTAGATGATAGATTAAGGAAAGGCAAACCTACATTTTTAGCTTTTGTAGATTTTGAGAAAGCGTTTGAGAATATTAACTGGAATACACTCTTTTAAATTCTTTAGTCATCAGGGGTAAAATACAGGGAAAGGATAGTTATTTACAACTTGTACAAAAGCCATACTGCAGTTATTAGACCCGAAGGGCATGTAAGCGGAGTATTAGTATCCCCAGGATTTGCGATCCTACTCAGAAGCTCGAAATTTAGCGAGGATTTCAATGCGAGATGCCTACAATATTTATCACAACGAAACTCTTACTCGTAATTTGCCTGAAAACCCAAAGAGATTTTGGTCATATGTTAAATATACTCGGGGCAAATCACAAACAATACCTTCACTACGTGATAGTAATGGCGATCCTGCCGATGACAGCGCTACTAAAGCAGAGTTACTAAACTTAGCTTTTAGAAACTCATTCACCAAAGAAGACGAAACCAATATTTCAGATTTCGAATTACGAACAGATGCCGTAATGAGTAACGTAGAAGTAGATATCATCGGAGTAGTGCAGCAACTAAAATCACTTAACAAGAACAAGCCTTCTGGTCCGGATTGTATACCCATTAGATTTCTATCTGATTATGCTGAAGCGATAGCTCCTTACTTAACAGTCATATACAACCGCTCTCTCATAGAAGGATCTGTACCAAAAGATTGGAAAGTTGCACAGGTCACACCTATATTCAAGAAAGGCAGTAGGAGTAACCAACTAAACTACAGGCCTATTTCATTGACGTCAATTTGCAGCAGGGTTTTGGAACATATCCTGTATTCAAATATTATGAAATATCGTTCATGCGAAACACAACTAGCTCTTTATTCACACGAAGTGATGGGTGCTATCGACAAAGGTTCGCAAATCGATTCCATATATCTTGATTTCCAGAAAGCTTTTGACACCGTACCTCACAAACGGCTTTTAATCAAATTGCGTGGTTATGGTATATCGCCCCAAATTTGCGATTGGATAGGAGATTTCTTGTCAGAGAGGACACAGTTCGTAGTAATCGATGGTAAGGCATCGACTAAAACAGAGGTGATATCGGGCGTTCCACGGGGTAGTGTTATTGGTCCTCTGCTATTCCTTATTTACATAAACGATTTAGGGGAAAATCTAAGTAGCTCTCTTAGGTTCTTTGCAAATGACGCCGTCATTTTCCGTCTAGTAAAATCATCTGAAGATCAAAACCAACTGCAGAACGATCTGAATAAGATATCAGTATGGTGTAAAAATTGGCAATTGTCTCTAAATAATGAGAAGTGTGAAGTTGTCCACATGAGTACGAAAAGAAATCCGTTAAACTTTGTTTACAACATAAATCAATCAAACGTGAAGGCCTTAAACTCCACAAAATACCTAGGAATTACTATTACTTCAGACCTAAACTGGAAAGAACACGTAGATAATATCGTGGGAAAGGCGAACCAGAGACTACGTTTTATTGGCAGAACCCTTAAAAGATGCAACAGAACTACTAAAGAAACTGCATACACTGCGCTTGTCCGTCCATTTTTGGAGTATTGCAGCCCAGTGTGGTATCCTTATCAGGTGGGTTTGACGGAGGACATCGAAAGAGTCCAAAGAAGGGCAGCTCGTTTCGTATTGTCACGATATAGGGGAGACAGCGTTACGGAAATGATACAGGATCTGGGATGGAAATCACTTCAACAACGGCGCTTATCGCTGCGGCGTGGGCTACTTGCGAAACTCCAATCACCAACATTCTCCTCCGAATGCGAAAATATATTGTTGACTCCCACTTGCATAGGTAGAAATGATCATCAGAATAAAATACGAGAAATCAGAGCTCGAACAGAGAGATTTCAGGTGTTCTTTCTTCCCGCGCGCTATTCGAGAATGGAATGGGAGATAAATAGTACAATTGTGGTTCGATGAATCCTCTGCCAGGCACTTAAATGTGATTTGCAGAGTATCCCATGTAGATGTAGATGTAGACGGGAGTAAGACAGGGTTGTAACCCCTTTCCGGTGTTATTCAATTTGTACATCGAGCAGGCGGTGAAGTAAAGCAAGGAAAAATTTCGAATAGGGTATAAAGTTCAGGGTGAAGAAATAAAAACATTGCGTTTTGTTGATGACACTGTAATTCTGTCAGAGACATCAAAGGACTGGAAGAGCAGTTGAATGGAATGGACAGTATGTTGAAGAGAGCGTATAAAACAAACATGAACTAGAGCAAAACAAAGATAATGGAATGCAGTCTTAGAAATTCAGGCTATGCTGATGGAATTAAATTAGATAACGAAACAATGAAGGTATTAGATGAGTTTTGTTACTTGGGTACTAAAATAACACATGACGTTCGCAATACAGAGGATATAAAGAGCAGAATGGCAATGAGAAGAAAAGCATTTTTGAAAAAGAGAAATTTGCTTACATCGAATATTAATTGAAGTCTAAGGAAGTCTTTTATGACGGCATTTGTGTGGACTGTTTCCTTGTACTGGAGTGAAACATGGACGATAAACAGTGCGGACAGGAAGAGAATAGAGGCTTTTGAAATGTGGTGCTACAGAAGAATGCTGAAGATTACGTGTTTGTATCGTTTAACGAATGAAGAGGTACTAAAGAGAATTGGTGAGAAAAGCAATTTCTGGTATACCTTGACTAAAAGAAGGGATATCTTGGTAGAACACATTCTTGAACAAAGAGGAAATTTAGCGTTGGGGTGAAGTGTGTGGGGTAAAAATCATCGCAGAGGGAGACCAAGAGACGCATATAGTAATCAGATTCAAATGGATGTAGGGTGCCGTTCTTATGAGGAGATGAAAAGGCTTGTTCGGGAAGGACTAGGGTGGAGAACTGCATCAAACCAGTCTCTGGACTGAAGACCACAACTGGTGTGAACGGCTGTGGATGTAAAGCCCATATTAAGCAAGTTAGTAGTCTACTGTGAACTTTATTTTTTGAATGATTAATATATGGGACTTCCATTGTTACTTGCCGATCAACCTTTAGTCTGCGATATTTCAGTGTGTTAGTGAACTGGATGGAATGGTGACAGACGGTGAAATGTAGTTGAAGGGATTGTTGGGATTTCTGGATGGTAGAGCAGAGGGCAAGAAAGGCGGTTTCATCGGCATCCTGGCGAAGATGAACATCTTTGACATATCAGCGTTTCAGCGTACATACAGGAAGGGAAACCTGTCTCTCATGCTGTATATATGCTTTGTGCACCCCTAAAGTAGCATAGAAGACATACGAGTTGGTGTTATGGATGTTAATCTAGGATGGTCTATTGGAAAGAAAGGAGCCAAAAAGATGGACATAATTAATAGTAAGGGCATACATAGGTCTGTATCTTAAGGAGGAGACCAGAACGCTATAAGGTCGTAGACTATTTCAAGGCAAAGTTAAACAAATATGGTGTATTTGCTGACGTTGGCGAGAGATGAGATGCGTAAGGAACATGAGTTGGCCATTGGTAGAGAAATTGGGACGGAAGCCACATTCGTGGACAGGAATAGGTAGGTGTTGGTGTAAGTCAAGAACCCTGTTAAACATGAAGTTGGAAGACTGTAGATAGAGGCATGACTGGCTGGTTTGTTGCGTTTGAGAAAAAGAGCATTTTTCACGGCTCAGGATTGAAATCGGTGTGGAATATGATGATATAAAGAGTGGCCAGGATTTCCAGGAAATGAAGGATGTATTCCCTGAAGTGTCTGTATGTTAAGCAGCCATTATCACGAAATGTGTTGCGTTTCTTGTGGATTACTTGTAGGATGTTTTCTTGGGCCGAATTTGAGCATTAAGTGCAGACGGTGAGATATGGATGAGGTACAGGGATCTAGAGGTGGGCGGGAGCTATCCGTTCGCTCATAGACTGATGGAAGTAAGAAATGATGTAGATGTAGATCGTAAGATATAATGAAACTATCCTAGAGATAGAGAGGTGGTTGGCTTTAGAGAGGTTGTCGAAGTAGGCGCGGTAATTGTGGAAGAGGAGGTAGGAGGAAGCTGCGTTGTTCAAAATTCAAATGTTTAAATGTTTGTAAATCTATCGGCCAAACTGCGTCATCAGTCCGTGTCTTACAAACTACTTAAACTAAGGTAAACTAACCCAAGGACAAACACACGCATCCATGCTCTAGGGAGGACTCGAAACTCCGACGGCGAGCAACCGCGCGCTCCGCAGCGAGGCGTCTTAGACCGTTCTGCTACTCCACTGTGGCAAGCTGCGTTGTTGCCAATGAGAGGGTGAAAAGCGTTCGAGTAACTGCAGGACTTCATGGGTAGTGTGGCGTTAAAATTGGTGCAGCTATGGCACCAGCCTTCGCGTTCGTGGCAGTGAGCAAATCCCTTATGTTACCTTGTAGTTGTCGGTGACGTGTGAGTGTGTTCCGGTTGTGGGTATGCAAGAAGGAACGATATAGACGACGGGATTCACGAAGGAGGAAAGGACATGGAGGTAGCATGGGTCGCTGCAGATTGAAAGGTTTCGTTGAAATGTGACGAGTGATTCGTCTGACATTGTCTCTTGAAGAAAGGTAGCAGAATAGCGGATGTCACTCGGTTGTTTAAAGGATATGGGATGGCTTCCAGTCAGCCAGTGTTTGTGCTGAAGTTAGTATGGCGGTGTCGGAAGGAAGGTTTCATGATGATGAAGCTGTCGATATGATGCAAGAATAAGTTGAACATTTAGAGGGCTTTGTTGGCTTGAGAGAACCAAATATTACAGAAGAGGATATTATACTGCTGTCGTGCCATGGTTATCAAGGGTTGGTACACAAGGATGGTTGGGTAGGTTTTAAACTATTGTGTCGAGACGGGGAGACCGAAAGTTGGCCTGGTTGGTGAAATAGGTAGTCTGGGTATCGAGGTGGAGCGAGTGGCAATGGAGATTTGTTGTATAGGGTGTGTGATCTCTGTAAATGCTCAATATTTTGCAGAACTATGGTCAGGAAACGGATTATGTTCTTAGGTGCGGTAGGAGGACGGATGCAATTGTTTGAACGGAGGGGACTGTCAGATAAGGTGTAGTGAGTGGAGGCTAGGCTTTACACTTCACTGTATTGGTGTATTGGGACTAGTTACAGGTAATGCAAGTGGGAGCGGAAGATTGAGGAAATGGTTGTATTTACTATGTTCTGACATGTCCGAAAGAACAGGAAACATGTTATTCTAAATAAAGTACTCTGTAATGTACTGTTTCATTCCTCGCATGGTCCTTAGAAAATTAGAGGAAATCTACATATGCTCTTTGAGGTAAGCTTTGTTCTACAAATCAACGTAAACGATGTTATTCGCACTCATACAATGTCTTATCCGTAAGTGTAGCCTGCTGGGCGCTTGGCGCCCTGCTAACGCCATGGATAACAATGGTTAGAATGAGCGTCACGACTGTTATATCGGACTGAGATATCGTTAGTAAGTTAACCACTTGTTTTTCCACGCTTTACATTTCCCTCTTTTAAAACCACCGAACAGTCATCTGAGTTCGACATATTGACTGATAATGGCTTCATTAAGATTGCCATCCGTCCCAATATATCGGAACCTTCAGAGTTGCAGACATCCATATTTTTCAGTATATTGGTACGAAGATGGTTCATGCACAAAATGGCTGTCGATAATGCCTGTAGTTAAAAGATTTTTTGTGATTTGGATTCCATTTAACAAATTTTTTGAGGACAAAGGCAGGCCACCTTAAGTAATTTTAGTATTTTTAGTACACAGATCAGTAAAATTTACTTTATATATCTGTTTGGATACAAAAAAATGCTACAAAAAGCGTAAAGAAGAATGAAGTCTCGATAACTGAAACAATAAATATATTTAATATCCATAGAATATATGACTTCAACTGCGATTGGGCAAAGCTGAAGATGTGTACCCAGCCGGGATTCGAACCCAGGTCTCCTGCTTTCTGAAGTCATATATTCTATGGATATTAAATAATAACAACTGCAGGATCAGAAGTGACGTCTATTCTTGCGAACAGACGCCACATGTATATATATAATATGCCGGTGACGGGCAATGATCCTATCGTTAGTGGGGAGGGGTGGGCAAGTTTGAAGCCCTTACTCTTACGGGAATTAGTTAAACAACGAGTTTGAGTACTATGGGCAGGGCGAAGCTGGGAATTTGTATCTGACGGGAGGCGTGCATGGGTAGTCCTTGCAGGTGCGGTGATCACTGTGTCCCCAGTGGTGTAGGGGTCAGAGCAACTGCCTAGAAAGCAGGAGACCCGGGTTCGAATCCCGGCTGGGTACACATTTTCAGCTTTGCCCAATCGCAGTTGAAGTCATATATTCTATGGATATTAAATAATAACAACTGCAGGATCAGAAGTGACGTCTATTCTTTGAACAGACGCCACATGTATATAATAAATATATTCATCGACACTCAAAAGTGTCAGAATGAAAGGAAGTCTGCCCATTTTATTGGCATACAGATCAATTTTAATTTGAGAAAATAACCGGATGAAAACCATCACCAAGAAATAATTAATTTGATTTCGCAATTTGAGGAAAAGACAATGGGTTTTTACATCATCTAATTTAAATACTTGGAGAATGGGCTATTTCTTTCAGTAAATATCAAGTATTTGATTGGATGACGCTGTTACCCCAGATTGTGTGACGATTGAAAACACTTATATACCTGATTGAAAAGGTCTGAAGCTTCCAAGCGACAATAGTTTCCAGGAAAATATGTATCTGAAGAACTTTTTAGAAACTAAGCGTCATTCAGAAAAATAGAATTCTTAAGCA
This sequence comes from Locusta migratoria, assembly GCA_026315105.1. Classification (NCBI taxonomy): domain Eukaryota; kingdom Metazoa; phylum Arthropoda; class Insecta; order Orthoptera; family Acrididae; genus Locusta; species Locusta migratoria. Next base: position 506,913,712 of record CM048747.1, read on the forward strand.
GAGACATACTAAAAATAAGTAGACTGCTCACTGGCGCTAGTGTAACGCTGCCAAACTGAATAACAACGGAGCCGCCACTTGCAGGAAAAACGCGTGAAAATATGGTTCTCTTGTGTGCTGCTTTCAATTGTAGTAATAAAAATGGAAGGAAAAATAGCGATGGAAAAGATGTTACTTTCCACACGAGAGTCATTCATGGTCATTTTTATATTTCTAAGATTACTTCTGCATGATATTCCAAAAAATAACTAAATAAATAAAATAAAAATAAAAATAAAAAAAACTAATACAACTAATACGTATGAATGTTAGTGTTTATTTAGGTTCCCTCTCTCTAATTATTCGTTTAACCAGATGTGGATAGTTACAACTCGCGGAAAGGACTTTAAACCTATGCTCTGCACGTTTCGAGGAAAGTTAATAACTCCGAAAATTACGTGAACAGAAGACAACTGAATGAGCATGCTGTTCCGACGATATTCGTCTGTTCCTCTCATTTGAACAAGGTACACGTGCAATATCCGGGAAGTCATATAATATATGAGGAACTACATTTTGGATTGTGAAACTAATGTAATTCCAATACGTAACGATGTAGCTACTTGTATCTACTGGTTACTAAAAAGAGAAAATTACAAAAACAAAGAGAGAGAGAGAGAGTTGAGGCTGTTGAGACTGTGTGTGTAAATGGGAGACCAGTTTCGAGCTACATAGACGACCACTATTATTAAATTTCGCGAAATGTCAGAAAAATGGAAGAAAAATACGACAATATCGTGGAAAGGAAAACTGACAAAATTGAATACTATAAGAAAAATCGGAAAATTGTGAGTGAAAAGCGCAAAAAGCAAACGCAGGAAACATGTCAGTTAGGTAGTATTTTGCAAGAACTGAAAAAGAAAAATTTAATGATAGAACAATCTCGGTCATTAATGCCATATTAATGACATGTTCCTTAAAATATTGGACCACACCAACACCAGAGCACAGTATTCAGAAAAGCTGAAAGCTTTTGCTGTAAATTTAAACTTCTACTCTTCAGTTGCATACAAGTATGCTCGCTGTACATTTATCATTGCCACATGAATGTATATTTTGCAAATGCTACAACTGTATTGACAGTTTGCCAGCTTTTCCTGCAAAAATTTTCGAAATTATAAAAGCAAAAACAGCTAAATCAACACGTGATGTATGTTGCGCCTTAATTTTTGACGAGATGTTCATGAGAAAACGTTCGGAGCGGGATGGGAACGATTTTATGGGTTTTGTGTATTTTGGTTGTGTGCCTACTTCACGAAAATAGGGATTGAGTTTAGAGAGATATTGGTTGTTACGACAGAAGCATTCACTGACCACTGCAAGCCCCCTATAGTATAAGGTAGGGGTATATAATAATAATAATAATAATAATAATAATAATAATAATAAGTCGTCTTCAGTCACAATAATTTTATTGTTTCTATTGTCCGACGTGTTAGGAAGCTATAACTACATTTTCGAGGACCTTATTACTGTATTTTTGTGTAACATCTACTTCAGTTTTTCACCTAACGATCGAAGAACGATACAGTTGTCTATTTTTGGCGAGAAAGTTGCCGCAGGTATTAATATAAGAAAGAATCTTATAATAAACATACAGTGAAGTTTAGTGAAGTGTTACCTGCATTTGTCGAGATGAAATTATCTCCTGCACTGGTGAAATAGCTGTCGCATTTCCACACATTTTCGCAACTGGCATGTTTATGCCGATACTATATACATCAAATTCATTACGTTAAAATTATGGAGTATTGCAACTATAGTTACAATCACTTGTTTTGATTAACAAAGTAGGTTAACAAAATATAATAAACAATATTTTTAAGATGACAGAGAGTCGGTAATTGTTGTTTACGTTAGGCATATTCGACTTAAACTTTGACAAACTACTGATCAAACAAGATCATTCGAAAAATAAACTGTGTATATCACCAAGTGTTTTAGTGGTTTGCCGGAATTGTTGAAAGGTTTTTATATTATTTATACAAGCAATACAGAAATTAATAGACAGTAAAATGACTTCAGATAGTGGGGCGGGATATATATATATATATGGTGTAGGTTTTTGCATGAGGTAGGAATTAAGGGACGTACTTGTGTTGTATACTTTTTATGTGGCTGTTGTATGCAGAAATGAAGAGGCATCTTCATTAAATACAGAAAGTAATCTCTTGTATTCGCAGTCAGTCTGTTCATTCAGCCTGTCAGTGAGTTGGATGATTTGTTGTTTGTGTATTTCTAGTGCTTCTAAAATATTAAGTTTGGTGCCTGACCGTTGTCTATGGCCGATTGTTAGGTCTTTGTTGATGTTTGGGAGTCTGTGTTTGTTCTCATGAAGGTGAGTTGCTGTTGCAGATTTGTGATGCACTTTTAGACATAGAGCTGACATGTGTTCATTATATCATATAGCAAATGATTTGCCGGTCCTGTCTATGTAAAAACTGGGACAGTCTGGACATTTGATCTTGTAAACACCTGGGTGTTTATGTTTGTCAGGTTTGTTGCAAATGTGAGGAAGGACATGTTTTATCTTGTGGTTAGTGTAATAACTCATTTTTATACCATATTTTTTGAGCTGATTGGCAATTTTATGAGATAATTTTCCAATGAAAGGGATACTACAATATTATGCAGTTTTGGTGTCTGTTAGTAGAAAGTGAGTTATTTCATTTCTATTTCGGTTCTTTTTCATGTTGTGAAGGAGTTTATCGATTGTGGATGGTGGATATCCATTATTAGTGTCTCCTGCAAATGGCGGCGGATGGTTTCTTCGCTTTAGGAGCAGTTGCCCTGCTTCGCCGTTACGTTGTGGTATGGGCTTGGTCTAAACACTCCGTAGAAGGGAAGTGGATACACTTTCTTATGAAAACATGGAGTAACATGAATCCATAAAAGGGAAGGAAAACTTGCACAAAAACATGGAGTAACAATTATTTCTGACGCGAAACATTCCATGAAATTGTGTTCTAAATATTAAATAATTATATTAATTAGAGTTTTAATAAATAGTTTTAATACAGTTTTTTTCATGGTTCATGGTGTGGATTCCTGTAGTCATGTCCTAGTTCATGAACCACGGGCAACGTATGAGTGGTCAAGTAAGTGGTCCTGACAGTTAGGATACCAGTTACTTTGGAAAAAGGTTGGGCATCTCGGACATATTCTGAGTCGTGGCCACCTTTGTGCTCAGACGGCAAAGATTACCAAATCCACCGGTTAGTCCCTCAACCGTTAGGGGTAAAACCCAGTGGAGCCTGGGAAAATAAGGCTAGCAACCTGCTTCCCAGGTACTTCAATATCGTGCTGGCCACAATCAGAGCAAAATGCCTCGGACCTTTGGAGGCGACGGAGTCCCACCTCTAATTGACAGACCAGGACTCCTCAGATACGACTTGGCAAACGATCTGGAATGAGATGGGGAGCTATTAATTTCAATGGGGATTACAATGGGAAGAAGGTAGAGGCTTCAAGTAAGATGGGGTTAGATGTTGTAGCTGTTAGTTATGTTAGAGTAAGGGGAGAGAAAGATTACGAAGTCGGAGAATACAAGGTCTACCTGTCAGGAGTTAAAGTAGGAAGAGCACAGTGCGGTGTAGGATTTTACATGAGGGAAGCAAGCGAACCCAGCATAATTGCAATAAGGTATGTAAATGAACGACTGATGTGGATAGATTTGGCCATCTCCAGTAAGAAAATTAGGATTGTGGCAGTGTATTCACCCTGTGAAGGGACAGATCAAGAAGAGATGGACAGATTTTACAACGCACTTAGTGATGTAGTTGTTAGAGTGAAGGATAAGGATTGTGCCGGCCGCGGTGGCCGAGGAGACTGAGGCGCGTCAGTCACGGTCTGCACGGCCACTACGGTCGGGGGTTCGAATCCCCCCTCGGGCATGGATATTTGTGCCGTCCTAGTTCGTAAGTAGTTCATAAGTAGTTTGTAAGTTTAGCTTTACAAACATTTGAACATTTTTTGAAGGATTGTGTTTTACTCATGGGTGATTTCAACGCCAGGATAGGAAATCGAACAGAAGGTTATGGAAAGGTTATGGGTAAGTTTGGAGAGGATATGGAGCCCAACAGGAACGGAAAACAGCTCATAGATTTCTGTTCCAGTATGGCTTAGTTATCACAAACTCCTTCTTTAAGCATAATGACATTCACCGCTATACGAGGGAAGGAAGGGGAACTAGATCTATCATTGACTATATAATAATAGACCAGGAATTCAGGAAGACAGTCAAGGACACACGTGTTTTCATGGGGTTCTTTGATGATACTGATCAATATTTAATCTGCAATGAAATGGATTTTGTGAGGCCAAAAGAGCAGAAAGTCAGGTCCATGTGTAAAAAGATAAGAGTGAAAAAGCTTCAAGACAAGGAAATGAGGCACAAATACATAACAATGATCTCGGAAAGGTACCAGTTAGTTGAATGTAATGATTTACAGTCACTGGGAGAGGAATGGTCAAGGTACAGGGACACACTACTGGAAACAGCTAGAAATTTCTTGGAAAAGTAGTGCATAAAGGTAGGAAGAAGCAGACAGCCTGGTGGAATGACATAGTCAAGACAGCGTGTAAAAAGGAAAAGAAGGCATGTCCATACTAGAAATCAGGCAGACAGAGAAAGTTATGTTGAAGAAATAAACAAAGCCAAACGTGTAATTGCAGAATCCAAGCAGAAATCATGGGAAGACTTTGGAAACAAGCTAGAATCACTGGGCCAAGTCGCGGGAAAACCATTTTCGAGCGTAATTAGCAATCTTCGAAAAGGAGGAAAGAAGGAATTAACAAGTGTATGGAGCGACAGCTGTCCCGGCATTGATTGTATTCACTATTCAATGTTAGAAAATCTGCCTGAGGAAGCGAAAGAATTGCTGATATCTATTTTTAACCGGTGTTGGATGGAACAAGATCTCATAGCCACATGGACGACTCAAGTAATTATTCCAATTCTGAAAAGTGGCAAAGATCCAAATGCGGCCTCAAACTATCGACCGATTGCTCTGTCATCATGTGTTGTAAAGACGCTGGAACGCATGGTGAAAAAGAGGCTGGAATGGTGGCTTGAAAAGAATAACTTGTTACCTCGGAGTCAATATGGCTTCAGGAAAGGCAAAGGGACGATGGACAATCTATTTTCGCTTACTGTGGATATCACTTCAGCCTTTCAAATGAAGCAAACAGTGATCGCTGCTTTTCTTGACGTTAAGGGAGCTTATGACCATGTTCAGATACCGATTCTCTTGGACAAGCTGGCAGGATTCGGAATTCCTTCACGGATGATTTATGGCATCAGTACCCTGGTTGCTAAAAGAACGATCTATGTCCGGTACCAAGGTAACATGATGGGACCTTTTCTTGTCTCCCAGGGCTTGCCACAAGGTGCAATTATAAGTCCCCTTCTGTACACTCTGTATACGTATGACCTGGAACACGTGATAATGCCTCCCACAAACATCTTGCAGTATGCTGATGATTTATGTGTCTATTCTACTGCTGATTCGTATCATCAGGCTAAAACGGCATTACTCTGTACCATTGCACACATCGATGATTGGCTATCAACTAATGGGCTGGAGATATCGGCTGAGAAATCAGTAATCGTCCCATTCCACAAGTCAACACTGAATCTCATAGATGGCCATATTACGTGTGGAACGTACACTTTCCAGATAAAACCTCATGCACGTTTCCTGGGGATGATTTTTGACTCTCGGCTAAGCTGGGCGCCTCATATCAGAGCCACGGTTACCAACTGTGAAGAGGGCCTAAATGTAATCCGATCACTCACCCGGGTGTGGTGGGGTGCGCACCAGAGCACTTTACTCACCCTGTATCGAGGGATTATTCGATCTCGGCTTGACTGTGGCTGTCATCTGTACCACAATGCACCGAAGGTTCATCTCACGAAACTCGATACTCTTCAGTATAGAGCCATCCGAACCTGTCTTGGAGCCATGCGATCGACCCCCACCAATGCCCTTTTAGTGGAAGCAGGAGAGATGCCCTTGAGAATTAGGCGACAAATGTTGTCAGATAAATTCTATTTTCAAGGAATGGCTTTCATGGACAGTTCAGTCTACAGAAACAGAGAGATCATTTATCGACTATGGATTGCCTCTTACAGAAGGAATATACCTCCAGCCATTTGTACCAGCTTCGACACTTGGTCTCCTATGATACGTTCTATGCGTTGTTCACCGCATCCGCCTCCTTTTGAATACGATCTACGAACACTTGGCTGCCAGATTCCAGTCTTCTATTTTGATATGACTTGCTCAGGAAGTATCACTGTTAATAACGGATTTAGTCGCCTCGTTGCAGAACAGTGGCCTGATTTTCTTTGTGTATATACAGATGGGTCCAAAATTCCACAAGAAGAGTGTACTGGATGTGCCTTTTTCTGCCCTCAGATTCAGATTCGGAGAACCTTCAAACTGCCATCGAATACCTCTATATTTACGGCGGAGACAGTGGCAATTCTGGAAGCACTTAGGTTTGTTTCTACCATTTCCTTCCCGAAAATATTAATTGTGTCTGACTCTCAAAGTGTCCTTCAAACCCTGCAACACCGGAGATGGACAAAAAAACCAACAGCTATATTCTGGATGTGATTTCGGCATATATTCGCTGTACAAATACAGGACGGACAGTTAATTTACTGTGGGTGCCTTCTCACGCTGGTATCTGCAATAATGAGGAAGTTGATTCATTGGCGAAACAAGCGGCATCCTTAGGCACTGTCTTGGACCTACAACTACCATACACAGACTTCTTATCTGCGGTCAAGGCCTACGCCAAACAACAGTGGCAACAGATGTGGAACGTTTCCCAAGAAACGAAAGGCGCTTCCTACGCTGTGCTGCAACCTCGGATTTCTACGCAGCCGTGGTTTATGAAGGCTCATCTGGACCGATCCGCGATTGCTACCATTATTCGTCTTCGCTTCAATCACGCCTCTTATCCAAAACACCTTCATCGGATCAACGTCTACGATTCGGCGACATGTGAGTGTGATCCTGAAACGGAAGCTGATGTCAACCACATCCTGTTCAGGTGCCCAAAATTTGACCGAGAACGTTTGAACTTCCTGCAGACATTGGTGAAAATGGGATATCCCCTTCCCCAGTCAGCTTCTTCCCTTTTGTCTACAAAAGACATTCGTGTATATAAAATCATAATTGAGTTTATTAAGATCACTGTACACAATATATAAGCATCAAGTGTGTTGGTAATACGTTTTGCTTGTGAATATGTGAAAATGTTCCAACAGTATTTAAATTGTAATGTAATGCAGTTTTCGTTTTGTTCCCACTTTTCATTTTGCAAAATGTACTTCTGTTTTGTCTGTTTATTTAAATATATGTCCATTTCCACTGTGTGTTGTAGATGGCCACATTGAGTTAACACTCAGAAGGCCAAATAAAAAAAAATAAAAAAATAAAAAAAAATAAAAAAAAGTGTTTGGACAGGTCAGGAAAGCTGCTAGTCAATCCTGTGGATGACTTGGGTAGATGGAGGGAATATTTTGAAGAATAGCTCAATGTAGGTGAAACGTTCAATTATGTATCAGATTTTCAGGTAGAATGGGATAGGAACGATGATGGAAAAGGATCTCATTTGAGGAAGTGGAGAAAATGGTCAGTAGATTACAGTGCAATAAAGCGGCTGGAGTGGATGAAATTAAGCCGAAACTCGTCAAATACAGTGGAATATCATGTCCCAAATGGTTACACAGGGTAATTGAAAAGGCGTGGGAATCGGGACAGGTTCCGTCTGACTGGACGAAAGCGGTAATCACGCCAATTTTCAAACATGGAAACAGAAAATATTGTAACAAGTATCGAGGTATCTCTTTAATTAGCTTGTAGGCAAAATATTCTCAGGTATTGTTGAAAGGAGAGTGCGAGTATTAATTGAGGACAAGTTAGATGAAAATCAGTGTGGGTTTAGGCCTCTTAGAGGCTGTCAGGACCAGATCTTTAGCTAAACGGCAGGTAATGGAAAAGTGCTATGAGTGGAACAGGGAATTGTATCTATGTTTCATAGATCTGGAAAAGGCTTATGACCGTATTCCTAGGAGGAAGCTACTGTCAGTTCTTCAAGATTATGGTATAGGAGGCACACTTCTGCAGGCAATTAAACGGCTTTACGTAGACTGTCAGGCAGCAGTTAGAGTAGATGGCAAATTAAGCTCAGGGTTCATGGTAGTTTCACGGGAAAGACAAGGCTGTAACCTGTCACCACTGTTGTTCATACTATTCATGGATCATATGTTGAAAACAGTAGACTGGCAGGGTGGGATTAAAGTAGGTGAAAACAAAATAAGCAGTCTCGCATATGCGGATGACTTAGTTGTAATGGCCGATTCGATTGAAAGGTTGCAAACTAATATTTTAGAGCTCGATCAGAGGTGCAAGGATTATGATATGAAGATCAGTATCTCCAAAACGAAAGTAATGTCTGTAGGAAAGAGATTCAAACAGATTGAGTGCCAAATAGGAGGAACAAAGTTAGAACAGGTTTACAGTTTCAAGTACCTGGGATGTATTTTCTCACAGGATGGCAACATAGCGAAAGAACTGGAATCGAAGTGCAGCAAAACTAATGCAGTGACTGCTCAGCTAAGATGTACTCTCTTCTGCAAGAACGAAGTAAGTACCAAGACTAAGTTAGCAGTGCACCGCTCTATCTTTCGACCAACTTTGTTGTATGGGAGTGAAAGTTGGGTGGATACAGGTGGGTAAGATAGAGGTTACAGATATGAAAGTAGCAAGAATGATTGCAGGTACCAATAGATGGAAACAATGGCAGGAGGGTGTCCATAATGAGGAAATCAAAGAAAAGCTGGGAATGAACACCATAGATGAAGCAGTTAGAACGAACAGACTGAGATGGTGGGGTCATGTTACACGCATGGGAGAAGCAAGGTTACCTAAGAGACTCAAGAGCTCGTCAGTGGAGGGTAAGAGGAGTCGAGATAGACCAAGAAAAAGACACTTAGATTCGATGCAGAATGATTTTGAAGTGAAAGGCATAACATCAGTCGAGGCATCAATGTTAGCATTGAATAGGGGATCATGGAGGAGTTTTATTAGAGGTACTATGCTCCAGACTGAACGCTGAAAGGCATAATCAGTCTCTAATGATGATGATGATAAATTTTTACACCTTTATTTTAGAGTTTCGCGACAAATTGCCCTCTAAATATGGTAACGATATCCTTGTACCTTGCGGACGCTCGGCGAATTTGTGCATGCTTCCGCGATCACGCTTCTTCATGCGTCCCTGTGACGCATGCAGTTACGGTACGTCTGTAGTCCACAGATGTAACATTGACTAGACTGGCTAAACATTACGAATAATCATTTGTATCACTGAAGGCAGCTTATTGCGATTGCAGACATATTTCTTTTAGGGGATGTAAACGACGACTTATGTACGTATAACTAAAAAGTCCTTTTACATCCTGGTATTCTTAAGAAAACTGCACCCTGCTTTAAACGCGTGCATGGATTACTTGATGTTCGTCTCATAATACGATTCTATAATTTATGAGTTAAATTCAACTAGTAGAGAAGTATTAGTTCAACTACAGATGTTCTTCAAATTGCCTCGAAAAGTTTACAAAGTAATTTCACTTAGTAAATTCGTGTAAATTCCATATGAAAATTATTTGAAGGTTATGCCTTAAGATAGCGGTGTCAGACTTCAGTAATAGCTGCGACTTTGCCAATACAGTTAATTAAGATTGAAGACTGTGGTGGAGAGAGAGAGAGAGAGAGAGAGAGAGAGAGAGATGGAGCAAAGACGTTTATTGTGCGATAAGTTCCTGCAATATGATCGTTGATTGTTGTAGCTCAGTACTGCTGCGTTTTGTACTGCGCTGGGTGGACGCGAAGTTTGGACTGAAAATTACTCAACGCTATATAAATATCTATTCTTCAATTTTCGACTTCCAGAATAATCTTGGAGCTATCAGGATGCAGTGAAGCCGATGTTCTCTAATCCGGTGGTCGTACGATCGCTTCATCAGTTCATTCTCAGTGAGTAGACATACACATGTAATACATGGGTTAAATCTGTCTGTGCCGTCTCCTTTCTGCTACCAATATTATTTAAATTTTAAATAACTCTTTTGGAATAAATAACCAGAAAGTTCTGGCTTTCTTCGTGAATGAGATTTAGTAGAAGATTTATATTACGTAATTTGTTGCTGGGCAGTCGGAGTCTGAAACAAAGGATTATGACGTGCGATACTGAACATTAATTGTGATTCACTGTTATAATGCACAAATAACATAAAGCTACTGGTAAAATTCTAGATAGGCCCGCGCAGGGAAATTTTTACTTACAGCCTCAACGGTATAGTGTTTTGATGTTGGCAACGAACTTTGAATGCCTTTGAAAACTCACTCAGAATGAGAGGGAAACATTTTTCGTGTTGACCATGAATTAAATTATTAATGCTGTTTCTGCTTTATGTTTTTGTTTGCCAGCATTAGCACACTACGTTTACAATGGGATAAATAAAATTTATCTCGGGTATTAAACAAGTCGATTATCGTACAAACAGTAACTCTATAATAATGTGTATTGTATTTTTCATACGTATAGGAGATTAAAATATTGAAAGTAACGAGAATATATGACCACTTAAGGAAATACAATATAAAATCGATACCTCGAATGAACACCACAGCAGCCAATACGTGACAGGAAAAGTTAATGGCTAGCTTAAGAACTTCCCTTTATTAGACTAATTTCCACCGAAATTTCTAAGAACCAAACGCTGTAGTTGTATCAGAATTTGTTCACAAATACGAGACCTATCTTATGGGTTAAAATGCAGTTTTATGGGTCAGCACATTCTTCCTGACCATGTTGGCAGCGGCGCGATGAATGATGGGATGTGAATACAGCCAATCAGGAGTGGCGTTCATACTGCCAATAAGAATGCGTCTTTCCGCTTTCCGCTTTGCACACAAATCGCATTGCAGAGATAAATGTTTTTGCGAGGAACATATGGGAAATTCGTTATATATTTGTAAAAAAATATCGTTGTTATTGACATAATTATTTATTCCGAGTAATATACTTGAGAATTATGACTCATTCGTATATTATATTTTATTCGATGACAATTAAAATAGTGATTGAAGTCGAAGCTAATTAATTAAAGAAAACAAAACTGGTGCACTTTTGTAGTCATGTAGTGACGGTTGTTGGTATATTTTTATTTGGCTTCTTCTCCTGCGATTTCTTCTCCAACTAAAGTCAAATCTAAAACTTTAAATTCTGAATACGTTACAATTTTTCTTTCCGTTTGCCTTCCCACTCCTTCGATTTATAAAAACATCGTTAAAATTTTACTTCCCGCCCCAGCGGCCTGGCGACATTATGTTGGCAACATCAACAAAACGGTAGGAAATCTTTGCGAAGATGTTAATATAGGAACCCGGACCACTTAGAATGCCTTGATTAGTGTTTCGTACATACCATAAAGGAAAAAAATAATGCTGTTTATGATGCTTGGCTGACCTTTGTACTCTCAAAAAAACAACTCTCCTCGTACAACAAAGATTTCGTGACAAAACGTGATTGCCGGCGTTCAGCATTCCTTACCAACGTTATCACGCGAAGTTGCCCGAACGGGAAGTAAAATTTAACCAATTTGTGATATAGTAAAATTCGACTTGTGAGAAGCTGTCGCGAATCATTCCTGATGCATACATGCAATCGTAATAATGTTGATAACTAGCATTTGTGAAATTATCTTTGGTTTATCTGCAATGTATACTTATACTTTTAAATTCGTGTATTTTCGCAGGCGAATTTTCGACTGTAGCTTACATAACTTATTGCTTTGTTCAAGTGACATCGGGCGCACAGAATACCGTGCCCACGGGTGCGGTTCCTGTAGGGAGATGCTTGTCCACTGTTGGTCGAGCTGATCTCTACGAGATTACGAGAGTAACTCGTGCGTCCGATCCTTGATTGTCGTGAGTGAATTCGTGTTCTCTCGATAATCCATTTTTGTCCGGGGCAAGTCCCGGAGATAATTTAAATTGGTCCCAATCCCCCGGCTCCGACCAAGGTTTTCGGGAGGTTTTCCTTGGTTGTAAGGCGTATGCCGGAGCTGGTAAGCCCCTCCCACTTATTCCCAATTGGGATCCCCCTTTTGCCCCACTATCAGCTTGCCTGATAATAAGTTTTTTTTTTTTTTTTTTTTTTTTTTTTTTTTTTTTTTTTTTTTTTCAAGTGAGGCGCAAACGAACCATGCACCCCCAATTACATCATATTAATTAGAGAGATACGTCAAAGCTCGTGATGCATAGACATTATAAAAAAATAATTTATTAATACGTCATGCTTCTTATTGGGTGACGATTTATGTAAAAGCTAATTTTTAAATATAAAAGTATTCACGACGTTATACCTCCTGAACTATGTGACGTAGAATGATGTAATTTTGCAGGTACAGTCACTGTTATATTTGGAGACTGTCTGAGAAATATTTTGCTACAAGAGTCTATAAGTACAGACATAATAATAAATTTAAACATCATACCTGATGCTGAAGTTTGATTCCATGAATAGCAAAAATGTACAGTACAAAGCAATAAACTTTTTCCTTTCACCTTTCACACTTTTGTGTGTGTGGGGGGAGGGGGGGAGAGGGGGGTCACAGAGAAAAGGTCCCGTAAACGTTTTAAATCTTCGTCTTCTTCTTCTTGTAATTCATAAAGCAGAGTGTCCGTATGTTTGTGTGTACGTGTTGCATTCAAATCTACAGTTTTGTTCCAATCTTTTTCAAATGTTGTACACGTAAGCTTCAATCCATGAGGACGGACGCCGTAAGTGTAAGAATCACGTACCATACATAGTTCACGAGAGTTTACATCGTAAACAATGAGATGCGCGAAAAACTGCTGTATTTAGCGACAATGCTGCTCCTTTTCTCGTAAACCACTGAACCGTTTGCAACCAAATTTGGTAAACACATTCCTTACCGTGAGTTAACAATTGCTGCAGAATTAAGAATCACATTAGACACGTAGTTCAGAAGATATGACGTCATAAACAATAGAAATCACAAAAACTGCCATATAACGCTACGAGATTTTATAAATGCGCTATATGAGAATGAGAGTACTTAGCGATTTGCAACAAACTTTAAACATAATTTCAAACCTTTATTAAGCTTTCTCTCACCTACAACTACTAAAATGATGAAAGGAAAAACGTTTCTCCCTTACTATTTTTGTGCTGTTTATGGAGTAAAACTACGGCATTCGGTATGACGTTACAATTTTTAATTTCTACACTACAAATTGTAGCTGCAAGAAATTTTACAGACAGTATACTCGCATATAGTTGAGTTTACCTTTCAAATTGTATCACAGTAGGACACATAGTTCATAAGATATGATGACATAAACGGTAACGTTCATAGAAAACTGCCCCATCAAGCACCAAGTTTTAATCTATTACTTCTTTTCTACAAATTGTATTCCCAAGAGATTTTGCAGACATACAGCCCTTATACAAATGAATATATACCTGAAAAATGGCAGGAATAAATAAACAAATACCCGGGCAACGCTGGGTTTTCAGCTAGCCTAAATATAAAGCAGAGTGTCCGTATGTTTGTGTGTACGTGTTTGATACAATTCTAGAGTTTTGCTCCAATCTTTATGAAATTTAGTACACGCAAGTTTCAATACATGAAGACGGTCGCCGTGATGTAAGAATCACCTGCGATACATAGTTCACGAGATATAACGTCATAAACAATGAGATGCGCGAAAAAAGTGCTGCATTTAGGGACAATGCTGCTCATTTTATCCTAAACCATTGGACCGATTTCAACAAAATTTTGTACACACATTCGTTACCGTGAGTTAAGAATTGCTGCAGGGTTAAGAACAACATATGACACATGTTTCAGGAGAACAACATCATAAACAATATATTTGAAATAAACTGCCACATAATGCGACAAGACTTTATTCACGCAGTGTATGAGAATGACAGTACTTAGCTACTTGCAACCAAGTTAAAACATAATTTCAAATTTGATTATAACATGTAATCCGTCTTATGCTCACTACAATTAAGAGATTTATTTTACACCAGACACGTTTCGCTTTTTATTTGAAAAGAATCTTCTGTGATCTGTAAATGACATAAAAGTTTGCACAGTTTGTTTTGTATACACAGATTAAAAACAGTATTTAATAAACTTTGTGCACGTTATGCCTATGTGTTTTTAACTTGATATTCGGTCTACTCACAGTGTTGTTGTCTCTTCTTTACATTTCACTGGTTTTGCTCCGTCTTGTTGGCTGGTATTGGTTTGTTCATGGCGTGTGTTTTTCGTTTATGTACGGCACTTTTCGTCTGTTTAATTTTTATTTTTTTAATCGTTTCTTCCGTTTTATTTGAGATTTTTTGTGAAGGGGGTTGTCTCTCAGAGTGTTTATTTTTATGTTAGGTGGTCAATAAGCTGGAAAATAGTGTTGTTTGCTAGATTGGTTTGAACATTTATGAGATGTTTCTTTTCTATTGTTTTTTGGATATGGCTGTTTTCTTGAAGAGTTCAGGAGGGTTTTATTTTTTTATTTTATTTTATTTTTTGATTATTATTAAGATTTCCATTTATGTGTATCTGGTGGTGATTTTATGTTGGTTTTGATGTAAGTGTTCTGCAAATGTTGAGTAACTTGTTTTATACTCTAGGCTCGAACATGGTCTTTATATCGGGTGTCAAATGTTATTTTAGTTCACAAAAAAACTCAAATCGCGATGACTACTTACGCTTCTCCCCCCCCCCCCCCCCAGCCGCTACACAACAACCCAAATCAACCTGTATTTACTCATCTGCAAAAACATCTTCAACGTCATGTTCCCTGAAGTTAAAAATCTCTCTCTCTCTCTCTCTCTCTCTCTCTCTCTCTCTCTCTCTCTCTCTCTCTCTCTCTCTCTCTCACACACACACACGCGCGTGCACGCTCACATGTTGAATTAAATTGTATTTATGTACATAAGTACAA
Source organism: Locusta migratoria (assembly GCA_026315105.1). Lineage (NCBI taxonomy): Eukaryota > Metazoa > Arthropoda > Insecta > Orthoptera > Acrididae > Locusta > Locusta migratoria. The sequence goes on from CM048747.1 coordinate 506,928,813, forward strand.
ATATATAACTTTGGCAACACTCACAGATCACACTAAAATCTAATGAACAGACAAAAACAACATAGCCATACGGTTGTGAACTGATAAACAAATCGAAAGGCAATTCCACTCAAAATAGGTGATACGCAAACTGTATGCAGTTCAAATAAGTGTAGTGATGTGATGTGATATGATTAAACGGAAGAAACAACACACAAACAGACGAGGAGTGGCGTTCACAACCGAAAAACACACGCCATGAACAAACCAACTCCAGCCAAGAAGACGGAGAAACAACAGTGAGATGTAAAGAAGGGATAATAACACCGTGAGTGTACCGAATATCAAGTTAAAAACACATAAGCCTAACGTGTTTATGACGTATCGCTTCTAATCAATTTTAACAGCTGCGGAAGATGGGCACACAACTAAACAAACAAACATTAAGTTTTAATAGTAGACTAGATGAATACCCGGCGACGTCCGGGTACTTATTTATTTGTCTTAAGTCAGTCCAATTCTTCTTCCCTTTTCGTACTCTAATTACGTTCTCTTTCATTCACTTTCTGTCCAAGTCCCTCTCTCCCATCTTTCTCCCTCTCTGTTCCATTTTTCATCTCCCCTCTGTTTGTTTATATCCTCCTACCCCTCTATCCGGTCATCTCCACCTTCCCCTTTTTCTGCAAATCACATTCTTCTCTCTCTGAGGAACTCCCCCTCCCGTTGTTTATATCCTTTCACCCGTCTGGCACTATCTCCCCTCTCTCATTTCCCCAGTCTGTCAGTCTCCTCCCTGCTCTTTCTGTCTGTCTCCTTCTCCACACAGTTATCTCCCTCTTATTTATGAAAACATACATATATGTGCTAAAATTCATGGTGAATGGTCAGACAGTTTCAAAGTCGCAAGGTACCCTGCGTCATGCTACTAAATTCATTGGCTTGCAGATTATAAAAATGTCGTTCATGAAAACATACATTTACGTGCAGAACTTCATGGTGACAGTCAGACATCGACATCTACGTGGAATACTCTGCAAATCACTTTTAAGTGCCTGGCAGAGGGTTCATCAAACAACCATTATACTGAAACTTCCTGGCAGATTAAAATTGTGTGCCGGAACCGAGACTCGAACCTGGGACCTTTGCCTTTCGCGGGCAAGCGCACTACCGACTGTGCTATCCCGACACGACTCACGATGCCGCTTCACAACCTTACTTCCGCCAGTACCTCGTCTCCTACTTTCCAAACTTCACAGAAGCTGAGTCGTGTCGGGATAGCACAGTGGGTAGTGCGCTAGCCCGCGAAAGGCAAAGGTCCCAGGTTCGAGTCCCGGTTCCGGGACACAATTTTAATCTGCCAGGAAGTTTCATATCAGCGCACACTCCGCTGCAGAGTGAAGTTTCATTCTGGAACCATTATACTATTTATCTCCCATTCCATTCTCGAATACATGCGGGAAGAATGAACCGTTCGGGCTCTGATTTCTCGTATTTTATTCTGATGATCATTTCTACCTATGTAAATGGGAGTCAACAATATATTTTCGCATTCGGAGGAGAATGTTGGCGATTGGAGTTTCGTAAGTATCACACGCCGCAGCGATAAGCGCCGTTGCTGTAATGATTCCCATCCCAAGTCCTGTATCATTTCCATAACGCTGTCTCCCCTGCATCGTGACAATAGAAAACGAGCTGCCCTTCTTTGCTCTCTTTCGATGTCCGTCAAACGCACCTGATAAGGATCCCACTAGGCAGCAATACTCCAAATATGGATGGACAAGTATAGTCTATGCAATTTGTTTTGTAGTTCTGTTGCATCTTTTAAGGGTTCTACCAATAAAACGCAGTCTCTGGTTCGCCTTTCCCATGACATTATCTACGGGTTCTTTCCAGTTTAAGTCTTAAGTAACAGTAATTCCTAGGTATTTTATGGAGTTTACGGCCTTCACTTTTGATTGATTTATCTTGTAAACAAAGTTTAACGGATTTCTTTTCGTACTCATGTGGACAATTTCACACTTCTCATTATTTAGAGTCAAATGCCAATTTTTACACCATACTGATATCTTATTCAGATCGTTCTGCTGTTGGTTTTGATCTTCAGATGATTTTACTAGACGGAAAATGACGGCGTCATCTGCAAACAACCTAAGAAGGCTACTTAGATTTTCTCTTAAATCGTTTATGTAAAGAAGGAACAGCAGAGGACCAATAACTCTACACTGTGTAATGCTAGATAACACCTCTGTTTTACTCGATGCCTTACCATCGATTACTACGAACTGTGTCCTCTCTGATAGGAAATTCCCTATTCAATCGCAAATTTAGGGCGATATACCATAACCCCGCAATTTGATTAAAAGCTGTTTGTGACGTACGATGTCAAAAGCATTCTGGAAATCAAGAAATACGGAATCGATTTGCGAACCCTTGTCGATAGCACCCATCACTTGGTGTGAATAAAGATCTAGTTGTGTTTCGCATGAACGATATTTTCTAAATCCGTGTTGACCTTGGGTCAATAGATCGTTCTGTTCGAGATAGTTCATAATATTTGAATAAAGAATATGTTCCAAAATCCTACTGCAAATTGATGTCAATGAAATAGGCCTGTAGTTTAGTGGGTTACTCCTACTGCCTTGTTTGAATAGAGGTGTGGCCTGTGCAACTTTTCAATCTTTTGGTAGAGATCCTTCTATGAGAGAGCGGTTGTATATGGCTGTTAAGTAAGGAGCTATCGCTTCAGCATAATCAGATAGAAATCTAAGGGGCATACAATCCGGAGCAGAAGACTTGTTCTTGTTAAGTGATTTTAGTCGCTGCACTACTCCGATGATAACTACTTCTACGATACTCATTCTGGCCTCTGTTCGTAAATCGAAATCTAGAATATTGGTTTCGTCTTCTTTGGTGAATGTGTTTATAAAAGCTATGTTCAGTAACCCTGCTTTAGTAGCGCTGTCATCGGCAGGATCGCCATTACTATCACGTATAATGAGGGGTTTGTTTCAGTTTTGTCCCTAGTATATTTGACATGTGACCAAATTCTCTTTGCGTTTTCAGTCAAATTTCGAGAATGAGTTTCGTTGTGATAAGTATTGTAGGCATCTCGCATTGAAATCCTCGCTAAATTTCGAGCTTCTGTGTAGGATCGCCAATCCTGGGGATTTTGTGTTCGTTTAAATCTAGTATGCCTTTTCCTTTGCTTTTGCATCAGTGCCCTGACCTGTTTTGTTTACCAAGGGGGATCGTCTCCTGCTTTTATTAATTTATTTGGTATAAAACTATCAATTGCTATCGAGACCACTACTTTGAATTTGAGCCACACCTGGTCTACATCTACGTTTAGTGAAGAAAAGACATTTTTAAATATGCACCAAAGCTGCTTTTATTTAAATGCTGACGACTAGTTTCGGGCTTTGCCCATTTTCTAAGTCACCTATTACAGAGAACAAAGTGTGTTTTACATGAAAATATATTAATATAGTAATGTTATATTGATTATACAGGTTATAATTACTTACATTCATATACATTTATATTTGGTTACTGTTTATGTCACGCTGTTTGTCGTAATTACTTTGGTGTAATTTACAGAGCTGTTGATCCAATGATGTTTTATTAAATATGCTTTGCTTAATTTTGTTTGTATCAATATCGTTGGTTATATGCAGTGTGACACAAACAAAATTCTTTCATTAGTGCAATCTTCATTTTTGCAAGGTTTGTCGGTGGTGCTGGTATGGTTGAAATTCGTCTGCCAAATGCATCCTCGACGTACTCAGTTTGATTTAAGTACGTTGGACAAGATGACCGCTCTATTCGTTCATCAAGCATGTTGTCCACCAGTGCAGCTCTGTGGGGACGAACGTTATCGCCATCCAGAACAAACCCATCTCCTATGGAATCAGCGTAGGAATGAACAAAAGATCAAAGATCTCTCTCTATACCTCTAAGTAATCAAAGCGATATCCTAAACGACATAGAGGTCCATCCATCCGCCAATACTGATTCCTGCCCACACCATCCGTCCACCACCTTGATATGGTTAAATTTCCTGCAAATAATTAGGACTGTTCCGAGTTCCACGTTCTCTCCAAATGAGGGAACGACGATTGTCCGGATGAACACAAAATCGTGACTCATCTGTCAGCAGAACCCTATGCCATTCCTTATGACTGCATCCTAATGTTCCTCCGCCCAGATTCTGCTGAATGAACAGCCTCGTGGTTTTAATGAGACACATACCATAGGCCTTCATGCGTAGACGTCACATTCCCTAAGGAGATTTAGGACTGTTTGTGTTGATATTGCGCATCCTGTTGCTGCCTGGAGGGTGCGTTGCAGCTGAGTTGCATTCAGCCTCCTGTCTCGACAGGCTGTTTACCGGAGAGCTCTATTTGATGATACCCTTGGCCTTGACCTCTTTTAACAGTTCCTGATATCTGAAATTGCGTCCAGGTCCTGGAAATAACACTTTCAGATACTCCAATAGCTGCAGCCACCTCCCTCTGTGTCTGTTTTGCTTCCAACCTCCATGCCATAGCTTTGGGTAAGTCACGTTGTTGTTGCATTGCACTACCTGCTCACTACAATAACTGAACCGGACTGTTTGTGTAACTCGTTCGGTAGAGTAAACGCAAGTCAACACCATCACACTCTGTAGCAACTTTGTGTTATTAGCACTATCTCGGTTGCCGTAATGATGAAGTCTCAACTTTGTAGAACCGACATAACGATGACGAACCATCTTAGTTCATTTTTTCGATGACATTACTTCACAACCTGGATATCGCAACTGATCCCTTACTTGTTTTGGACAATGTATTAAGCATTTCGCCTACTTTCTGCATTGGCTCTCAGGAAACCGGGTTTCCAGCAACGCAGACTCACATTCTTCACGGCTATTGGGAATGTTACAGAAACTATACATAATGTTTCTTCTATGACAGTATGTCAGGTATAGTCTGTGTTTATGTTCCTCGACTCTCTCTAGAGAAAAGTTGTGGCTCTTCAAAGAACTCCAGATGCCGTTGATGTCAGGACAGGAACAACATAAGATAAAACTATGTGCATCATCTCCCTTCCTGTGCATAATGAAGTACTCCAGAACTGCACTGATTTCACAGTCCCCCCACCCCCTCCCCCATTTTACACTATTGGGTGACTTCAACGCCCGTAACCATTGTGGGATGGATCAATGACCACTGGCCGAGGTAGGGATGTGAAAAATCTATTTTCACAGCTCGATGTCTTCTAAATACTGGTGCTCCCACATATTTGCATGTGGCACGTGGTACCTACTTGGCCACTGATGTTTCGGTGTGCAGCCCGGGCCTCCGATGATCTACCTCAGGCCAGTGCGTGACGTGCCGTAGAGAACCCTTTCTGATCCTATTGTCATTCCCCTGGAAGTTTGCCCAAATGGGTTCTTGACAATTGTAAATGGAACATCTTCACCTCAGCTGCAACTGTTGGATGGTAAAAACGATGTTATGGTCCAAACTCTAAACGCAGACATTGTTACTGCAGCTGAGTCTGCCATTTCCTGTTCTTCAGCATCCCTCTGGCGGACAGTGCAATGGTGGTCGCCAAAGATATCTGAGGCAATTAAGAGACCCCAGGAGGGCTCTCCAGCGTCCCCCTCTGTGGAAGATCACTGTAGACTGAGTCGAGTACGTAAACACAGACTCCACCTGACATTCTGTCATAGTCTGTATTGTTTTTGCTACAGCACTCAACCAGGGATGCGCAAAATATACGAAAAGATTTATTTTGCAGATAATTCTAGAGCGACGTCCTATGCATCGTTTTTTAAAAATATCGAAAGAAAATAACGATTCATCAATAGTCATCTACCAAAAACTGAATAGGAATAGGCCCCATTCTACAATCTGTAATTCTGAAAAAAAAAAAAAAACGCATTCATAGTAATACGTATTCCTGTTAAACACCAAGATAAGAATAACAAACTCTTAAACGGTACCACAAACCCTTCATATTTGGCTCCCCGACAGCTAACTCTGAGATGATATTGCTTCATATTATTCTTAGAACCTGCTGCAGCGAAAGCGGCCTTACGGTATCTCCACGTCAACATTCTCTCACGAGCTTCACTCTAGTATTCACATGATTCACACAACTGTCGATAGTGCTGCATGCAACAGGTGCAGCCCAGAAAACTCAAGTTGAGATTCAGTTATTGCTTAAACATATCAGACGTCTTTATGGATACAAGACACCTTCGGGAGTTCATGGGATTTCCATGAGCCGAGCAGTCTGTACAGACCCAGGCGCAATTGCCGAAGATTTTGCTGAGCATAATGCATGCTGATCTGCGTCTATCAATTACTAAGCAGCCTTTCGCCTCCTAAAACGGCGGGAAGAACGAAAGCCCTTATTATTCTCTGCACACAACCTGGAACCGTACAATTCATTGTGTTGGAATTCCTCAGTGTCCTTGCCCACTGGTCCGTGCCAGAGAGAAGACACTACCAGATACTTCAACACCTCTCAGTGGATTATCATCGTCACAACGTTGGCATCTTTAACCGCATATGTAGTCATATCGAGATCCCGTATCAGAGACGGGAAAGCGTACTCTTCCCAGTACTGAAAAAGTACTGAAAAGTGGTAAGAACGCACTAGTAGTGGACAGCTACCGCTCCACAAGCTTCATCAATGTTCTTTTGCAAGTTGGACGAATGCATGGTGATACAGCAGCTGTGATGGCTTGAGTTTAGAGGCCTTCTGCCTCCATCACAGGGTCGTTTCTGTCGAGGTCACTTCATCACCCATTCTCTATTCCAATTCTGATGTTCTTCTGACCAGTTTCTGCGGGCTAAACGGTGTCAGCGTTTTAATGGGACACACAACATAGGAGTTAGTGCGTAGAGGTCATATTCCCGAAGTAGATTTCGGACTGTTTGTGCTGATATTGTGCATCCTGTTGCTGCCTGGAGGATGCGTTGCAGCTGACGGGCTGTTAACCGTGAACGACCTTTGCCTTGCCTTCTTTTAATGATTACCGTTGTTTAAAATCGCGACAAAGTCCTGGAAATTAAACTTTCAGACACTCCAAAAGCCACCTCCCCTGTGTCCGTCCCACTTCCTACCTTCCTATCGCTCTCCATTCCAAAGACTCGGGTAAGTCACGTTGTTGATGCATTGCACTGCTCGCTCGCTACACTATCGGAACCCTACTGCTTGTGTAATTCATTTGGAAGAGTAAACATAAGTCAAAACCATCGCCCTCTGCAGCAACTTTCTGTTATTAACACTATCTTGGTTGCCGTAATGTTGTTGTCTCCACATCATAGAGCCGACATAAAGACGTCGAACCATTTTAATTCATTCTGCTGGTATTAATAATAATTTCGTGTGGATTATTGGCCAGGTGCAAGTCTTTCTATCGTTGATAAGTGAAGGATGGTTTAAAGCGCAATTGAAAAAATTCTAGGTCTTACCGGGTTTCGAACCCGCGACCCTTCGGATCCAGTCGAGCGCTTTACCCCAAGACCACCTTTTTTTTTTTTTTTTTTTTTTTTTTTTGGGGGGGGGTCTCCTTCCTCCCCTACAACCCGTCCTTCCGCTCACCAAATTCGCCTTCATCGGCGTCGGCTTCATCGGCCTTTGGGTAAAGTAATTTCTTCTTCTTCTGCAGGTGAAGGTAGTGGATTATTTCCACGAAGATATCAGAAACTTCCTCCATCAATAACAAAAAAAAAAAAAAAAAAAAAAAAAAAAGACACTTTTTTTCCTGGCTCTCTGAACGCTTCCGAGTTCGCCTTCTCGAAAAATGAAAGTTACCGTTTTGTTTCTATCGTTTCTTGCAATTCAGTTAAGTTCTTCTTCTCGTCTCTGTATTTATCTACTCTTAACTCGCGAATCGTGAGCTGCCAGGTTTTGATTTTTTATGATGATAGATGTTAACCAATAAGGGGAATGTTTAGTACATCATTAAAGGAAAGGCGTCCTCTCGCAATTTAAATGTAGAACATTGTTGAACAAAAGTGTTTGACATAACGAAAAATGAAGGGATAAAAATGCTCTTATTAGAAGGACATCAAATTACATTCTCTTTTCGTGTTCCACGTTTTCAAATGTCTGGGATTCTCAGTATTTCCTACATTCTTTCTGAAAACTGCTTCCAAAAAGTTCGCATAGTTTCGCTTGTAATGTTTTTTTTCGTAATAACTGGCGAAGTTGTTGAATTATATACATACAGAAGTCCTCTTCGCTTTTAGTTGTGCTTGACACTATGTAGTGGACGAAGTGCCCTTTTAGCCAGTTAACAGAGTTCCGTTTCGTTTTAGGGTACGGGATAGTATCTGGGTGCAAGAAATCTTCAGGTGTAATGCGAAAAACCGATGTTCTTGTGATGGTTGCAACCTTTTTACGAATATAGTTCCAGACTTCTTGGACCTTGGAGCACACAAAAGGATGTTCGTCGTTGTCCATTAAGTTGCTCGTTGCGCACAAAGGTGAGTCCACCAAATGTATCGAATATAGCTTGGAGTTGGTGTGGACTTTCCTGTTCACTAAGCGATACCAGGAGGCTCTGACCGCAGTTGTCAAATCACGGCAGTGGATATTCTTCCAGATGATTGGCCATCTGTGATTGGGGTATTTTTGTTCAATGACGTTCCGGTTCTTGTTTTCCATTAACTTCTTATAAACCTTATGCGCCGTCAGGAGCTCATGATCTTGCATGTTTAGCTGCAGGTAGCTCAACTCGACTAAAAAGGATTGAAAATGCGACATAGCGCTCGGAATATGTCGAACGTTAATTGGAGGTTGCAGGCTGGTAGGCGTGATCTCGTTTAACAGATGGACTGTTAAACTGTTTGGTAAGTTCTTCCAGATCTTGTACGTATTACACACGTATAGCGCCCGTGCCTTATTTGAAACATGCGTAAGATTTAGTCCCCCATCCCAAATGGCCAAAGTAAGCGTGTCGTATTTGACTTTGAATATGTACCCTCGAGTGACAAAGTGACCCAAAGCTGACATAATTCGTTTCATTGTCTCGTGTGGCATCGGTAAAACTTGTGCAACATAATTGATCTTCGATGTTATGTAAATGTTTGCGAGGGTTACTTTTTGTATTTCATCAAGTTTTCTGATGTAGTGGCTCTGTATGCATGCACGCAGACGTGCGAGAAGATTCCTGTAATTGACAGCGATCGTGTGCCTTATGCCACTCCGGTATTCGATGCCTAAGCATGTCAGTTTGGAGACTGGGTTTAAGTATTCATGGTGCTGCACGGCAATCCCATGTCCTATGTTCATGAGACCACACTTTCTTTCATTTAACTTCGCCCCTGAGGCAAGTTCGTATTTATTAACAATTTGGAGAGCTGCTCCTAACTCCTGTGCATCCGTAACTAAGAATCCTACGTCATCCGCGTAAGCATTGCAGGCTATCTTAATGCCATTGATTGTCAATCCTCGTAGACGATGGTTCAGTGTAGCAAGAAGGGCTTCAATGGCGATAGCAAAAAGTGCCATTGACAAGGGGCAGCCCTGTCTCACCGAGCTCTTTATTCTAATTTCTTTTGTGAGCTGTCCATTCACTCTTGTTACACCTTTACTAAGGATTTCACTTATGAAGTTTGTGAAGCGCTGCGGAAAGCCCATAGCACGCATGGTGCTCAAGAGGTACTGGTGGTTCACTCTATCAAATGCCTTAGCAAAATCAAGTGATACCAAGGAACACTGAATTTCGCAAGCCTCTGCTGTAGCGATCACGTCTCTGTATTCGCATAAGTTGTGCTGGATTTTTCTGTCAAGACCCACGCACGTCTGGTATCTGCCTATTACTGTATTTAGCATCAGTTTCAGTCTATGGGCAAAAATTCGTGCCACTATTTTGTAATCACAGTTGAGTAGCGTCAGAGGTCTAAAATCGTCAATATGTCTACTTCCTGGGTGTTTAGGGATGAAAACTGCAATTCCTTCTACCAGCTCTTTAGGCAGATTAAAATGTGTCTGCAACAATTCATTGTACATAGCTAACAATTTTGGCTGCAGTTGTTCGCGAAACATATGATAGAATTCCGTAGTGAGACCGTCAGGGCCGGGTGACTTGTTTTTGGGGCTTCGTTGGATGGCATATTCCAGTTCCTACTCATCAATTTCTTTAAGGAGATTCTCGGCCTGTGCGTCACTTAACGTCCCTTGAAGGTTATGTAACAGCTCCTGTTGCATCATTGCGTCGTTGCTTCCCGTTGCCAGCAGCTCTTCCAGGTGAGTGTGAATTGCATTTTTGATTTCGTTTTGCTGCACGAGGGTGGTCCCGTCACGTAACCGGAGTTGCGTGATAATTTTTCTTTTGCCTCTCTTATTCTCACGAATTACGTGGAACATAGAAGGTTCTTCTTGCTCTATCAGGTTATCGGACCGAGACCGGACTTTGTACCCTTCACACTGCTGTCGTTTAAGTTTCACAAGTTTTGCTTTAATACGATTTATTTGTACGTAGTTGTCAATTATCGTCGCGTCCGATTTATATAACTCTCTTAAGCAAGAGAAGTAAAATTCTGTAGTCTTTTGTTGCCAGTAATACTTTTCTCGTGAATATGCTTGAAACATTTTCCGTATCCTTGGTTTGGCATGTTTGAGCCACCATTCCGTCACTGAGTTGTATTGTGCTGCTTTACTTTCACATGCCCTCCATGTATCATTAAATGCACGCTGGCATTCTACATAATGGAGAATGGAGCTATTCAGTTTCCACGTGCCTCTCGCCCGGTATGTACCTTGTTTGCACATGTTAACTGTACATATATATGCGGCATGGTCTGATAAAATTGTCGGCCAAATTTCGGAATGTAGGACGGCAGAGGTAAGTTGTTCGGTCACATATATTCTGTCCAGTCGACTCGCAGAGTGGTTCGTGACATACGTGAATCCTTGTAACGTGCCGTGCAGGTGCTCCCAAGTGTCAATTAAACGCAGATCATTGAAAATACGTTTCAGTTCCATCGATATGTTGAAATTGGGCGTCTGGTCTTTACGGTGCAGCACACAATTAAAGTCACCTGCAAGTATTAGATTATCATAATTCCTTCCAAAAAGCTGTACAATTTCACTGCTAAAGAATTCTGCCCTGCCTCGCCGATTGTTACTGCCGGATGGTGCATACACGTTAATTATGCGAGTGCGGTAAACTGTGACTGCAATTCCCCTGCTATTTGGTAATTTTTCCACATCAGACATCATGATGCCTTCTTTTGCCAAAACAGCTGTCCCGAAATCCGCTCCACTCCCCGGATTGGTGATAACAGTGTATCCGGCAATTCGTTCGAGTTCTATGGCAGCCATTTCCTGCAGCAATATGATGTCAATATCGGCAGCACGCAGCAGATCCTGTAACATAGACAGTCGCAAAGCTGACCGGATCTTATTGATGTTGAGAGTGGCTATTTTATAAGCTTGCGACTGATTCATGGATTTAAGGTTTTCTAACAGTTAATTTGTCCTGTTAGGGTGACTGGTTGAGGGTTCCGTCCCCAAATTCTGGATCGCGGCCGTTTCAGCGTTCTCCTCTGCTTCTTCCATTTCCTTTGCCCAGGATTTGGAACTTGTGGACTGATGCATAGCCTCTGCTCGTTTTATTTCTACAGATGGGTCCAGTGCTAGTTGTGTAGCCGTGACATCACCCGACCCTTGATGCGAAATCGATCCGGAAGAGGCAGACGTCTCGACATCCATTGCTCCCGAGACCTGTTGACTCACATCCGCAATCACAGAACTTTCGTGACGGATCTTGCTTATAACCTTCTTAGCTTTTACCCGCAGTAATGGGGCGACTTGATTAGCGCCATGGTGTGCTCGCCTCCGTTTCTTGGTCTTCTTTGTCGAGGACGACCCCTTAGATGACTCCGAACCATCAGAATCAGAAGTCTGTCGTTCCGTCGACTCGTTTTCATCAATAGATCCAAGATCCATCGACTCCCGCATTTCATAAGATCTAGGTATAGGAAGGGCTTCACCCAAACCTGTATGTTCGCGGTTCAGTTCACTCGGTCCTGCATCATCACTCGTTGCCATGTGTGTGTCACTGTGAATTTCAACAGTTGAGAGGACATCAACGTTTGAACTTGCAGGTACGCGTTCGGTGACTGTCTGCGCAGCAGCAGGTTTATCATTGCCGTCTGATGGCGGGACATCTAAAGGTGGGGTCGTGGTTTGCACTGCAGCTAGCGCCGACGAGTAAGTTAGGGGCAGCGCCGTGGTCACGGAGGGACGCGCGGCCTCCCCGGCTGGTATCTACGCCACGCGGCGTTGTAAACACTGCGCTCTGACGTGGCCTGTCGCGCCGCAGCCAGCGCAAGTCTTCGGCTGCCCATCATATATTACAATCCCACGGTGTCCGCCTACAGTTATGTAAGAGGGGATATGTTTTCAAATGTTCAAATGTTTGTTAAGCTTATGGGACTTAACTACGGGGTCATCAGTCCCTAAACTTACAAACTACTTATCAACTACTTACGAACTAGGACGGCACAAATATCCATGCCCGAGGGGGGATTCGAACCCCCGACCGTAGTGGCCGTGTTGACCGTGACTGGAGCGCCTCAGTCACCTCGGCCACCGCGGCCGGCGGATATGTTTTGTTAGGTCAATCTTAACCTGTCTCACACCGCTTAACACAGGGAATTTATGGCTCGGGGAGAACTTTTCAGCGAAATTGTTCAACACCCTACCATAAGGTGAAAGGACTGCATTAATTTGTTCCGCTGTTGTTTCAAAGGGCAGCTCAAATACGCGCACTGTCCGGATGCCAAGTCCTGCATGTGTGACAGTCACCTCACCGACAGCACCGTCCCTGTATTTAAATTTCAAGGCCCCTCCACTGCTTGCGACAACTCGATCACATACGTCGGAGTTGATAACTTTAAGGTAAACAACACTAGTGACTATAGAAAAGTTAATTCCAATTACTTCATCGGCAGATATCTTTGCGGTTTCTTCTAACCAATTTTCTACTTCGAAAGAGCTCGGTCTAGGGGTGAGTCGTGTCAAAGGTGAACTTCAGGGTATCTATTCTCTTCGTCTGATTCATGGTTTCATGGTTTTCTCTACAGTTAGGACGACGCTGTATGCACGCGACTGACCGCGCAGACGTAAACAAACTCGCCACGGCGCGCCGCTCTGCCGGAGGTCCGCACACCGCCGTAGCCGCGACGAGACTGCCGTTAGACTACCACACCACTGAGTAGAGCACCGAGCCGGACATTAACAGTATATCAGAACCGAGATATTTCAACTGATCTGCTATTTGTTTTCACCAGCGAATGTAAAGAAGATTAAATTTTAATTTCTCCTGTCTCATTCCTACTGAGAAGTCTATATTCTCCCAGAACCTTTCCTTCTATTCCATTTCCTTCAATGGCCTTCCAATCCCCCTCGATCATTACATTTTCATCTCTCGTTTTACAAGCAGGAATTCCTTGTTGCTGTATTCTCATATACTTTCACAACTTTTCCTTCTTCTGCTTATGAGTATCGTCCGCATAGTTTGGCTGTTGAATGTGATGGGAAAACCATGTCGCTGAACTGTTCACAGTGAACCGCTCTCTGCCCTACTTTCCTTTTCATCAAGAACCCTACTATCGTCTTACCTTTTCGTGCTGCTGTTGATATTCGTCTGAACCGATTTTTTTTTCCTTCTTCCCACTTCATCTCACTGTTCCTATTATATCTGTACTGAGACTTCGATTGAAGAGAGGATCAGTCTGGAATATTTAGCTTCACAGTACCCACTCATACAAAAGCAGGCCGCTGCCGTCGTTCCATGCGTCAAATACGATATCACATACCACTTCTGCCCCGCCCGCTATAACAACGGCAACTAAAAATGGGACCTTCGCAACTAGGAGGGCTTACTGCGGGATCACTAAGGTACTGCACCCTAAACTTTCAACGCGACGTAATACGTAAGCCGGCCGCGGTGGCCGAGGGGACTGAGGCGCTCCAGTCACGGTCTGCACGGCCACTACAGTCGGGGGTTTGAATCCCCCCTCGGGCATGGATATTTGTGCCGTCCTTAGTTGTAAGTAGTTCATAAGTAGTTTGTAAGTTTAGGGACTGATGACCCCGTAGTTAAGTCCCATAGACTCTACAAACATTTGAACATTTGTAATACGTAACGAAGAGGAGAAACCGAATATTCGAAATATTGTCCATGCCATGGGTTCCTGTAAGGTACACAGTTCAGAACTCAATGATTCAGCTGTTTGCGTACCGTGAAGTTGGAAATCTGAAAGTGATATCATCTTTAACTGCAGTTCACATCCGAACGGTACATATCCAAACATGCGTTGCTTGTTTAAACGCTATACATGCAGTAACCCGTTTAATCCCAGACGTCTGTAATGCCGTTCGGCACTCTGGATTAATATGAACGTTGATATCACTTACATAGACTGCTACCCAAATACGTATGTGGAACTCGTGAAACATTTACAAACGCTGCATACAATACAAAAATGGAGAAAATGCCCAAAACTGGTCGTAGTGGTCTCTAGTGTGCTTTGTTGCCTTAATCACTTGGCTGAAACACCAGGTACTTACCCGACTAATATGTTGTGGTCTTTAGTCCGGAGACTGGTTTGATGCAGTTCTCCACCCTACTCAATCCTGAGCAAGCCTCCTCATCTCCTCATAAGACCTGCAAGCTACATCCAATTGAATCTGCTTACTGTATTCATCTCTTGGTCTCCCTCTGCGATTTTTACCCCACACCCTTCCCTCCAAGGCTAAATTCACGATACCTTGATGTCTAAGAATGTGTCCTATCAGTCGATCCCTTCATTTAGTCAAGGTATACCAAAAATTCCTTTTCTCCCCAATTCCCTTCAGTACCTCTTCATTAGTTAAGCGATCCACCCACCTAATCTTCAGCAGTACCACATTTCAAAAGCCTCTATCGTCTTCCTGTCCGCACTGTTTATCGTCCATGTTTCACTCCTATACAAGGCAACACTGCACACAAATGCCTTCAGAAATTACTTCCTTACACGTATTGGTGTTAAAAAATTTCTCTTTTTCAAAAACGCCTTTCTTCCCATTGTCATTCTGTATATTATATTCTCTGAACTGCGACCATCAGATGTTATTTTACTGCCCAAGTAACATAACTAATATAGCACATTTATTGTTTCGTTAACTAATATAATTCCATAAGCATCGCCAGATTTTCTTAGCCTGCTCTCTATTAACCTTGTTTTGCTCTTGTTAATGTTGATTTTATACGCACGTTTCAATACACTGTCCATTCCGTTCAACTGCTCTTCTGCTGTCTCTGACAGAATTACAATGTCATCGGCAAAACGCAATGTTTCTATTTCTTCGTCCTGCACTTTAATTCCTTCTCCAGATTTCTCCTTGCTTTCCTTTATTAGCTTGCTCAATGTACAAATTGAATACCACTAGAGAAAGGCTACAACCCTTTATTATTCCCTTCCCAACCTCTACATCCCTTTCATGCATTTCAACTCTGATAACTGCTATATGGTTTTCCTACAAATTGTAAATAACCTTCTCTTCCCTATATTTTACTCTTGCTGATTTCAGAATTTGAGACTCTCATTCGGAAGGATGGTGGTTCAAATCCACCTCCGGCCATCCAGATTCAGGTTTTCCGTGATTTCCCTAAATTCGCCCCAGGCAAATGCCGGGATGGTTCCTATCAAAGGGCACGGCTGATTTTCTTCTTCCCCATCCTTCCCCAAAAATCCGAGCATAAGCTCCGTCTCTTATGACCACGTTGTCGACGGATGAAAAACCCTAAGCTTCCTTCCTTCCTTCAGAATTTGAAAGAGTGTATTCCAATCAACATTGTCAAGCTTTCTCCAAGTGCTTTATTCTTATTAGTTGTGGAAGACTCCAGCTGCTTTCAGATGAGGTATTTTGCACGCGATATTCTTTGTATCTGTTGAGCCTCTTTCTTCCCAACCTGAAAAATAAAAGAAAACAAGTTAAGTTCATAAGTATTATTGTTCTTATCGTGACTTGGAGAAATGAAAACATTATTTTGACAACGGAAATACAATACCTGTGTTTGAAAGAGCTAAAGTGTGGTGAGCTAGAAGGATGGGCAGCCTTGAGTGGGATTTACGGAAGCGGCTACTGCAGCGAGTTGATGTTGTGTGGCTAATGACAGGGAGAGTGAGGTGAGGGGAGTGCAGTGGCCGGGAACAATCGTGTGTGGAGATGGAGCAGACGGCGGCGGAGGCAGGCCGAGGAATGCAGCCGCGGCGGCGGCGGCCCTGCTTCCCGGAACAGTGACGCGCACATACTGCCGCTCTGCCTCTGCCTCTGCCACAGGCCGCGCCGCGCCTGCGCGCTGCTCGCTGCCTGCTACAAACGCTGCGCCACTCGGCGTCCCGCAGGACTCAGTTTTGTCGCCTCTCTTGGTCTATATACCTACATCTACATCTGCAGCCGTACTCCGCAAGCCACATCACGGTTTCTACGCCAACATCTACTTACATACTCCGCAATTCACCGTAAGGTGCGTGGCGGAGGATACACTGTATCACTACTAGGCATTTCCTTTCCTATTCCATTCCCAAATAGAACGAGTAAAAAAGGTCACACTGACGTGTTATACGGCCCACTTTAGATTTGTAGTTTTATAAGTTTTTGCAAAAATTTTGGACCAAAATAGTAATCTAAGTAATAACAAATTAATTAATAAGAGTATCTGAAACCCTTACGGGTTCCGAACCACCGACCTTTGGCATCATAGACTAACGCGTTGCCCACTACGCTACAGCTATCAATCAGAAGATGAACCCTATAATTTCATATTATTAATGGCCGTTGTTATCTGATGCTAATATGGCATCTGTAGACACTAGATTATCATTTATCGTACGAAGAAATATGTGTTTTTGTTAATTCTTCAGTGCGCCATTGCTTTGAAATGACAACGTGTGAGTTGCAATAACAAAATAATCGAATATGCGCAAGACGGCGTATGCCACAGAGAGTTCTGCGCGAGAAATGTCACGTGACATCTCCTAACGGATGGTTTTCGTTAATTCAATGGAGGGTGTCAAATCTCCGTTACTTTTGCAAATATGCCTCAAATGATACGAGATATGAAAAAAACATAAGGGAGCTAAGTTGTAGAGAATTTTCTCCTCTACCAATTAGGTTATTCAATTTTCGTATCAGATAAACGGTTCGTTTGCAATTACAATTATATTACAAACGGCTGTTTTTGGTATTACTACCGTATATTTTGTCCGAAAAATTTGAAAATGGGAGATTCTGAACTCTGACGGCCTAAAAGTATGTCTGTCAAATTTGGTACTGATCGGTTGAACGGTTCGTCTTAAAAAGAGGGAACACGTTACGGACAGACAGACAGACACACATACATCACAAAATCACCGTTATTTTTGCAAATATCTTTGAAACACTACGAGATATGAAAAAAAACGTAATAGAGCAAAGTTGTAGAGAATTTTCTCCTTTACAAATCAGCTTAATCAATTTTCGTGTCAGATGAATGGTTAAGCCGTTATTTTCATTTAAATTTCGAGCTGTCAAAAGACGATCGCAAAGGCCCACTTTTAGCGTTACTACCGTAACCTGAAGTGGGCCAAAAGAATGCTTATATGCCTCCGTACGAGACCTAATTTCTCTTATCTCGTCTTTGTGGTCACCATGCCAAAAATAAGTAGGCGGCAGGAAGATCGTACTAAACTCAGCTTCAAATTGCAGTCCTCTAAATTTCCTCAACAGAAATTCACGAAAAGAACGTCTTCTTTCCTCCAGCGATCCCCAATTGAGTTGCCGGAGCATTTCCGTGACACTCGCGCATTGGTCGAACCTACCAGTAACAAGCCTAGCTGCTCGCCTCTGAACTGCCTCTCTGTCTTCCTTTAAACTGATCTGCTGCGGGTCCCCAACACTTGAGCAATACTCAAGACTTGGTCGTACAAGTGTTTTATACGCGGTCTCCTTTACAGGTGAAGTACACTTCCCAAAATTCTCCAAATAAACAGAAGTCGGCTGTCCGGCTTACTCACAACTGTCCTTACATGCTCGTTCCATTTCATATCGCTCTGCAATGTTACGCCTAGATATTTGAACGACGCGACAGCATCAAGAAGCTCACTACTAATGCTGTATTCGAACATTGTGGGATTGTTTTTCCTACTCATGCGCATCACCTTACATTTTTCTACATTGGGAGCTGACTGCCATTCTTCGCACCAACTAGAAATTTTGTCTAAGTCATCCTGTATGCAATCACAGTCAGTTAAAGACGACATCCTATCATATACCACAGCATCATCAGCAAACAGCCGCAAATTAATACTTACTCTGTCCATCAGATCACTTATATAGATAGAAAGTAATAGCAGTCCTATCACACTCCCCTGGGACACGCCTGACGATACACTAGTCTGTGATGAACACTCGTGGTTGAGAACAACGTATTGCGTTCTATTACTTAGGAAGTCTTCCAGCCAGTCACAAATCTGTGAACCTATTTCATAAGCTCGTATCTTCGTTAGCAGTCTGCAGTGTGGCACCGCGTCGAACGACTTTTTGAAGTCGAGAAAAACACAACCCGCCTGTTGCCCTTCATCCGTGGCTCGCAAGATGTCATGTGAGAAAAGGGCAAGCTGAGTTTCACATGAACGATGTTTCCTAAACCCGTGCTGTCTCATAGAAAGAAGCTTTTCGGTTTCAAGGAAATTTACTATATTCGAACTGAGAATATGCTCCAAAATCCTACATGAAACTGATGTCAACGATATTGGCCTGTAATTGTGTGGGTCCGTTCTCTTTCCTTTCTTATAAACAGGAGTCACCTGCGCTTTTTTCCAATCACTAGGAACTTTGCGCTGAATTAAAGATTCGCGATAAATGCAAGCTAAGTAGGGGGCCAATGCCGCAGAATACCCCTTGTAAAACCGAACTAGTAGTCCATCCGGACTAGCAGACTTTTTCGTATTTAGCTCTCTCAGCTGCTTCTCTACGCCGGAAATACCTATTACTATGTCCTCCATTTCGGAATTAGTACGCTGATCAAATGATGGTACATTTGTGTGGTCCTCCTGCGTGAAAATTTCTTGAAGGTTAAATTTAGAACTTCGGCTTTCCGTTTGCTTTCTTCTATTACTGCCCCGGAATGATCAATGAGTGACTGGACAGTGGGCTTTGACCCGCTTATCGATTTTATATAGGTGACGGTGGGTACTTCCTGAACCATTGTCACTTCCTCAACAAACATTTTGGCCTACAGATCAAACAGTGGATTCTAAATATGTTTAATAAATGTATGGCTGACTGTAATATTCCAAGTATATGGAGGAAATCTAAATTCATAGCTATCCTCAAGGCTGGAAGGACGTCAACGATCCCAAAAGCTACCAACCTATATCACTTCTCTACTACATGTACAATATTTTTGAAAGAATTTTACAAACTCGACTCACATATCTGATGGAGCGCAAACTCATACCACAACAAGGGGGTTTCCGTCCTGCAAGAAATTGCACTTCACAAATATTAGGCCTAACAGAGATTATTGAAGATTGGTTTCAGAAGAAAAGGGTTACCGGAGCTGTTATTATTGATTTGACTGCAGCCTACGACACTGTCAACAATCGACAACTAATTGAAAAACTGTACGAGATGTACGAGCAGACAAAGGGAATGATAGTGAACGACTAAAGCGTCGTTTTTTGGTAATAAAACATTAACATACTTGTCGGCATAGGCACATAACACTAGGACAGCCCAAAAAATATCTAAGGTTGCAGAAACTATCCCACTAAAATATCACAAAAAATGACGAGTAAAGGTAATAGATAAGGAAAAACTGTACTATGAACAATTGGCATGTGCATGGTACATATTTCGCCTGACGGAAATGTAGTGATGAACTACTTATAGAAGCAAAGTACTATTCTAAATTACGACAACGAAAGACAAATATATGTAATTGAAACATGAGAAAAAAAAATGCCACAAGTGTCCCCTAAAATTACAACCATATATAGAAATATACATGGGATGTGCAAATAATAAGAGCAAAACGTTGGTACTATAATCACAGTCACAACTAAAATTGTGATAACGAGTAACGGCCACCATATAAGGTGTAAATGTACATAACAAGTGGGAGGACAAATAATATTGTCATCACAATAATCGATAAGGTAGAAGACCATGTCATAAACTCAAACATCACTATAATATAGAAAGTAAATCATTGACTAACACAGGTCAAAGTGCCACAAATGCCCCTAAAATACAAACATGTATCGAAATATACCTAGACTATGTAAATACTAAAAGTATTGGTACTGAAATCACAATCACCAACTAAAATTGTGAAGACATGTGACGGCTACCATATAAGGTGTAAATGTATAAAAACATATGGGAGGTCAGATAATACTGTCATCATCTTAACAGTGATAAGGTATAAGACCATATCATTAAACTTCAACATCACTGCAACACAGAAAGTAAATCGTTGTCTGACATATTCACATCATACTGGGAGCTTAAGCCAGCGATATACTGATATAACACCTACATTATCCACCGCATTGTTAGGGCTACATCAGACAACGAAAGGTCAAAAAAGAAAAATATGTTGTAACAGACAACAACACAGCAGAGGAAAAACACATATCAATCCATGTGCAGCGAACCACGATCAGTCCATATGGCCAACAAATCGGTATAAATGTAATCAGTATCGTCGATTCTTTGTAGAGTTTCAGGGAAAACGTAGTCGATGGCGGACAGTGAGAAATGGAAGTGTACTGGCTCCACACTTTTCAATGTGTTTTGTTTGTATAGTCTATGGGACTTAACTACGGGGTCATCAGTCCCTAAACTTACAAACTACTTAAGAGCTACTTACTAACTAGGACGGCACAAATATACATGCCCGAGGGGGGATTCGAACCCCCGACCGTAGTGGCCGTGCAGACCGTGACTGGAGCGCCTCAGTCCCCTCGGCCACCGCGGCCGGCTTTTCTTTCAATGTGTGCACAAACGACCAGCCACTCCCTGTCAACACCAGTAGTTACATATATGCTGACGACCGAGTCATAGCTGCTCAGGGACAGTCGTTTGAGGATGTGGAGAAGAGTCTGAATGAGGCACTGGTTAAGCTTGAATCATATTACTGCCGTAATCAACTGAAACCCAACCCAATGAAAACCCAGTCATGTGCATTCCATCTGCGGAACAAACAAGCGTCTCATCAGCTGCAAGTGAGGTGGAGGGGTGTAGACTTGCAACACTGCAAAAACCCTAAATACTTGGGCGTTACTTTAGACAACATTGCCTTAATATCAAACTGAAAGTTTGTGGTCGAAACAACATTCTAAGATGACTTACGGGTTCGACCTGGGGCGCAAGACCAAAAGATGTAAGAACGTCAGCCCTATCTCTAGTCTACACCGCTGGCGAATATGCTAGCCCAGTTTGATGCAGTTCAGTACTCGCCAAACAAGTCGACGTCGCCCTCAATAAATCTGCCAGAATAGTTACAGGATGTTTGCAGCCAACCCCTGTAAATAAAATCTATCAACTTGCCGGTATTGCACCTCCAGCAATTCGAAGAGATCAGGCAGCATATAAAGAGAGACAAAAATCTATAGTCTCCAAGTGGCACCTACTGCATGGAATGGAGTCAGCAGCACAGAAACTTAAATCTACAAACAGTTTCTCACATCAGCTGAGAAGGAAAGTGAATACAGAACAACGGTAAAACGCTGGAAGATGCGGAAAGACACCCATGGATGGAACCCTCCGAAGCCTTAGCTGCTGGACACAACGGAAGCTGGACAGCGTGGAAGTCTTTGAACCGATTACGCAGTGGCATAGCAAGGTATAAAGTAAACCTAAGCAAATGGGGCTATCAAAATGATTCCACCCTCTGTGAATGTGGAACCATTCAAACAACTACCCGTATGTATAACTGCCCGCTCAGTCCAAATGTTCAAATGTTTGATAAGTTTATGGGACTTAACTACGGGGTTATCAGTCCCTAAACTTACAAACTACTTATCAACTACCTTATACTAAGGACGGCAGAAATATCCATGCCCGAGGGGGGATTCGAAATTCGAACCCCCCCCCCCCCCTCCCCGCTCAGTCCCTCACACTGTACCTTTGTGGAGGTAATGTGACGTAGTCCTCTTCTGGGATAAGAATGTATAGTAACCTTTCTTTATATCTGCATTTTTAAATTAATATGTAGGTATTTTATGATGTCTCGGACACGAATAAGAAGAAGATCCTATTCCAGTCGCGTATGATTCGTCTAAATCGATTGTCAGTATGCCTCCTAGTGGTCTGGAATTCTCTGATTTTACCGTTCTGGTCGTTTTGCAACATATGCGTACTAAATAACAATACAGTGGTAGTAGATGAAGAGATGGAAATGAAGCGCAACTCGAGAAGCGCTTCATCTCGAAAATTTTGACAGAAGCCCGTAGCGCGATATAGAACGTCTCTCTAGCAGCGTTTGCCACTGGAGTTTCCTGATCATTTCCGTGAAGTTTTCGTGCTTATTAAATGTTACCGTAACCAAGCGTGCTTCTGTTCATTGCAACGTCTCTACTTATTTCATCAGTCCTACCTGGTACGGATCCTACAAATGATGAGCAATACTCAAGCATCGGCCAAACGAGTGTTTAGTAACCTATTTCCTTTTTTAACAGAGTACACATTCTGACAATTATTCCAATGAATCTTATTGTGGTATCTGCCTGACCCACGATTAATTTTGTATGGTCGTTGTATTTCAAATCACCACTGATCGCTACTTCCAGACATCTTAGGCAACTAACTTCTTTCACTCTTCGTCCTGTTATTCAATAACACGTAATAGAAGATATATCTTTCTATGAAAACACAACACATTATATTTGTTTATTTTCAGGATCAGTTTCCATATCCTGCACCTTGCATTGCCACGCTGCAGATCCTCCTACATTTCGCTAAATTTTCCTGTGTAAAACTTTTCGATATAGTACAGCACTATCCACAAAGAGCCTCACTGATGTTCCTATGTTAGCTACATGGTCATTTATATATAGTGTGCAAAGCAACGTTCCTATAACACTCTCTTCGGGCACGCCATAAGTCACTTTGACGTCATAGAGTTGGTCTGACATTCCATATGGTAGCATTTCGTTCATCAGGTGACATGTTAACTTCACGAGTCTGTCGCTGCAATAACGACTGTAAATCTCAAACAAAAACTGTTGAAATCTAATTCAAATTCAAACTTCACGAAATACATTGCCGTAAAAAACGTTGCACCTTCAAGGACAGTGTTGATGGGCACCATTGTATAATGAAACGCCGAGGGGAAAAAATATTTCACCTGCAAACACGTCGTAGATTTTGATCCGATAACTGCATATGCCACATGGGGGATAGTGTACGTACTGATAATGATTGTAACATCGCCCGGCGACAGATAGCGTAGTGACATAGATGCCAGAGCGCCATAAGGCTTAGTGAGATGTTAACGTGTGAAGCCTATAGGCACCATGACACGGAGACGCAATCTTCTTTCCTACAGCTAACCGAGCGAGTTTGAAAGGGGTCAAATTCTGGTCTTCCGAGTGGCGGCATGGTCCCATCGAAAAATTCCCACACAAGTTGGACATGCTGCTGCGGCAGCTATGCAACGATACTGATTGCAATGGTCACTTGCACATTCTCACACCCTTAGACAAGGTTCTGTGCTTTAGAGTGCATTTGCCCACACTACAACACTCGTTTAGCATTTATGTTTGTGCAGGGAGCGTTCTCCAGCGTCCGGTCCTTGCAGAATGTTCTAAAACCAGTTTTTTTTTCCTGCGAATCTAGCAGAACTAGCACTCGCAGGAGAACTTCTGTGGAGCCTGGAAAGTAGGAGGCGTGGTACTGGCAGAGTCCAGACCGTGAATCGTGCTGGGATACCTAAATCGGTAGAACGCTTGCCCGAGAAAGGCAAAGATCTCATGTTCGTGTCCCGGTTCCGGCCCATAATTTTAATCTTCCAGGAAGTTTCATATCAGCGCACACTCCGCTACAGAGTGAGAGTTTCATTAAGGTTGAGAATGTCCGCGCAATACAGACCCAATTTGTGACCAGTGATAGAGGACCGAATATCATCTAAAATAGGAACGAAATACGGGCACATGTTTCATCTCCAGTGTATTCTTGGACTGTTGAGAGCCGTCTGCTTCCATACGTGTGCCTTGTACAGCGCCACACCGAGCACTGCCAATATGGTGTGAAAGTCATGACGAGAGAATGACGGATCGAGAGTTCGACTTTGGAGGGGGTCACAAGTCACTGATGGTGTTTTCGGCCCCTTCCCTTCCCTCCAAAAAAAAAAAAAAAAAATACCTTGGTATCATACTCTCTTTCAACGTATATATGTCTACGAGTTTAATATCCTAAAATAATTTTAATACTATTATTTTAAATTTACGTCGTTCACAATATATATGACACATTAGGGTATTTTTTTTCTCCCGTTTCGGCCTGCTATGGAACACGAAGGTTTTTCTCTCTTTCCTGTTGATATTTTCCTCTATCGCCAGGAGATTTTCGTTTTGCCGGACTGTGCTTCTTTTCTCTCTCCTGAACATTTGCCGGCAGGACGTGGAACTGGCGTAGTAAGCGGAAGAAGGTGTTCAGTAATTTTGATCTTTTCTTTGAAAACTTATCGTTCCTGAATGATCTCAAATGAAATTTCAGCTTCCTGTAAATCCTTTTTAACTTGGCTTCCCCATTTGGAATACGATTTTGTTTTTGAAATTGATGGGGAAGTCTATGGAGGATCATTTTAGTGTAATAATAGTAGTAATAATAACGAATAATTTGCTTACACGAGTGAATAGCACGTCCCGTTGAAATATGTCTACTGATTGTGTAGTCGTGTTCCATTTTGATTTATTCATTAACCTAAAGTTTTTCTGCACCATTAATGTTATCTATCTGTGTATTAATTATTTTATTAATTTTTTTATCAATGATCAATGCCCCATGTTTATATATGTTTGCCCCATATTTATATATGTTTCCACCTGTGTGAATGTGGATGTGTGGACTGATGACCCCGTAGTTAAGTCCCATAAGCTTAACAAACATGTGAACATGTGTGTCGATGTGTCCTTTTAGTATTGGCTGACTGCCGTGCAATGGCTTACAGTCGCCGCCTCCCGCTTTAGGCCTCGTTTTGCTGTAGTTGAGAACGCATGGCTTCGTTTGTCGTCTGCGCTGGCGTCTGCTGGCTGGTCAGAGACAATCTTACTTGGCAAGATGGTGAGGTGTCGTACCAACCTAATCTTGGACGAAAGAGGTGACAGGAGACCTCTCTGGGAGCGGTTGTAGAAGGAACTGTCTTGTTCAGTTAGCAAGGGTTGGTAAGCACTAGTCTCTGAAAGCGATCTGCGTCGCTTTTAGCGCACTCTACATCTGGTGTGTGGCAGTGGGAGGTTTTTCCGTCGCCTTAGAACGACACTCTTCATCCTGGCTCTGACGATTGTGGAAGCAAATACTCCGCCGAATCATGCTGAGCTGAAGGCATGCTATTAGGACCTTAACATTCTTTGTGATCAAGGAACCTTGGTTTTCAGTGATAGGTTTTTTGAGTAATTCTTTCGCTATGTGAGATGAAATATTTCTCACTTAAGTGTAAATTTATTATTTGCATTTTCATTCTAGTTATGATTTTGGGTCCAGTTTTCCTCAAGTTAGAATACACGTGTATGGCCTTCAGCCTTTGTGAAAACTTAGTGTGTTTGAATTTCCTTGTGTTCTTAACTAACCCTGTCGCATTGTTTCTGTATCCATGAGTATGGTGAATATTTCTCAGATTTTCTGATTTGATTCCGTCTTTCCTGTCTTATATGACCGATTGCACCACGTGCTTTTGTAACAGTTCTTACTTCGGCCTTCAGCCATGGTTTTATTAATACTAACTTCTATATGAATTCTTGCCGGTGCATATTCTGAATTAATTTCCTTTGTAAATTCTATGTAATTCATCATAGTCGCACACCACATGGTATTTAAGAATAGTATGCCGCTGCCTTCCCACACATTAGTTCATTTAGTGCAGAGTATATTTAAAAATTGTGATCAAGACATCTGCCATCTCGTCAAGATGCCATCAACGCTTCATTTCACTGCTGCTTTCAAGTGTTCCCAGAGAGTGATGTACCACTATGCATTATGTGCGTGTCTGTGAATGAATGAATGTGCTTTCAGTTACCCATTGTGTGTTGCAAATTTCCTCCCCCGTTACCTCCATATTCATAAAGGGCAGAAATAATTTTATTACAGGCAGTAATTATATGATTTAATTCACTTTTGTACAAGGTGTGTGATTAATTTGGTTTCCACACATTTATTTGCTTCATATTTTACTGAATAGATTATGATTTTAAAGTATCAAACCTCTGCTTTATGTTTTCATGCTCCCATGTTTAAATATCTAGTCATTTATTTTTAACATTGGTGTTGTGTTTGTTAGAACTTTGGCTGCTCCCTTAAGGAGTGAACAGTTAGATAAATTCCCGTTGCACATGTACTGTGGCCACTCATACAGTAATTTAGAGCAGCAGTGAGCGTTTTAACTTAAATTTGCATATCTCAACTGCCCAAGATCTTGCCAATTTTAATAACAGGCTACTTTCAACATCTACCAAAATACCACAATTCATCAAAATGAAGAAATTGCAGTTCTGTAAAACAATGTTTTTGACAAATATGCCTCTAAATCTTTGCAAACTATATCTGTCACTTACAAACTATAATAGGATCCTTGACAATGTCATGATTTGCACAGTGTGAAATCGACCTGTGTAATCAGTATTTCAATTTGCACTACGACTAGAATTTAGTATGCAGACTGTGGCTATAAGGGGAGAAATGCTGATTGTTTGAGTCGCCTATGTGCAGGGGGCGAGAGTTTGAAAAGGCTTTGATATAAGAGAATAATATACAATGAGGCTATCTGAAGTCGTTACTGTGACCAGTAAAAATAAATAAAACTATTTTCAAAACATAAATATTCCCGAAATGTGTATGAGTGTGTTGTCCTTAGGTTACCTTATGTTGGTTGAACTAGTTTCTAAGCCTAGGGACTGATAACCACAGTAGTTACATCCCCGTCGATGGTTCGAGTCCTCCCTCGGCCATGGTTGTGTATGAGTGTATTGTCTTTAGGTTAGCTTAAATTGGTTGAAGTAGTTTGTAAACCTAGGGACTGATAACCACAGTAGTTACATCCCACAGATTTACAAACATCGGAATATTTTAACATCTGTAAATTAAATTTGATAACTGACAATTTCAAGGACAAATCAGATGTTTATAAATCTAAGGGACTTAACTGCTGTAATTTTCAGCCGCTAGGCTTACAAACTACTTAATCTAACCTCTGCTAAAGACAATACAGACACGCATGCTCGTGGGAGAACTGGAACCTCCGACGGCGAGCAGCCGCGCGCTCCGTAGCAAGGCGCCTTAGAGCGCTCGGCCACTCCACTTCCATCGCAGGAATCACAGACGATCTGTAACGGAATAAAGAGAGAAGCAACACCAGTATCTCTCCTTCTTTATGTCTTGGCACTTTTGTTCCTTAGCAGGGTGAGAAGAAGAAGACCTTAGAAGTCTACGTCAACTTTTCATTTTTACTGTTAGAGTAGAGTGTTAGTTTGTTATATTTATTATCCATTAAATAAATATGGGCGGGTGGCTCTCTGGTACGTTTTCTTCTATTGAGATTCCGGAGTAGCAGTAAAATACAGTGAACGGAGGCTGATTTACAACTTGTACAAAGACCAGACAGCAGTTATCTGAGTTGAACGGCAGGAAAGGGATGCAGAAGTTGCGAAGGGAGTAAGAATGGATTGTAGCCTTTCTCCGATGTTATTCAATTTGTACATCGAACAAGCTCTAATGGAAAGCAAGAAGAAACTTGGAGAAGGAGTTAAAGTTCAGAGTGAATAAATAACAACATTGCGTTTTTCCGTTGACATTTTAATTCTTTCAGATTCAGCAAATGACTTAAAAGAGCAGTTGAACGGAATGGACAGTGTGTTGAAATATGCATGTTGTTGTTGTTGTTGTGGTCTTCAGTCCGGAGACTGGTTTGATGCAGCTCTCCACAATACCCTATCCTGAGCAAGCCTCTTCATCTCCACATAAGAACGGCAACCTACATCTGTCTGAATCTGCTTACTGTATCCATCTCTTGGCCTTCCTCTGCGATTTTTACCCCACACACTTCCCTCTAATGCTAAATTCACAATTCCTTGATGTCTAAGAATGTGTCCCACCAATCTATCCCTTCTTTTACTCAAGGTATGCCAGAAATTTCTTTTCTCCCCAATTCTGTTCAGTACCTCCTGATTAGTTACGCGATCCACCCACCTAATCTTCAGCATTCTTCTGTAGCACCATATTTCAAAAGCCTCAATCCTCTTCCTGTCCGCACTGTTTATCGTCCATGTCTCACTCCCATACAAGGCAACACTCCATACAAATGCCCTCTGAAAGGACTTCCTTAGGCTTAAATCAATATTCGATGTTAACAAATTTCTCTTTTTCAAAAACGCTTTTCTACCCATTGCCATTCTGCATTTTATATCCTCTGTACTGCCAACATCATTTGTTATTTTACTGCCCAAGTAACAAAACTCATCTACCTCCTTTATTGCTTCGTTTCCCAATCTAATTCCTTCAGCATCACCTGATTTTCTTACACTGCACTCCATTACCCTAGTTTTGCTCTTGTTAATGTTCATCTTAGTTGCACCTTTCAGCACATTGTCCATTCCGTTCAATTGCTCTTCCAGGTCCTTTGCTGTATCTGACATAATTACTATGTCGTCGGCAAAACGCAATGTTTTTAATTATTCTCCCTGAACTTTTATTCCTTCACCAAATTTCTCCTTGCTTTCCTTTATAGCTTGTTCAATGAACAAATTGAATAACATTGGAGAAAGGCTACAACCCTGTCTCACTTCATCTTCATCTACATCCTCTTCCCTTCCTACAATATTGTCTCGAAGTTCATTCCTTTGTTGAGCCCCTCTATATACTCTTTCCATCTTTTAGCTTTCCCGTCTTTGCTGAGAACTGGTTTTCCATCAGTGTCCTGCTGAGCTGTTTTTCTTATCTCCAAATGTTTCTTTTATTTTCCTATAGGCTGTATCTATTTTTCCCCTATTTATACATGCTTCTACATCCTTGCAATTGCCTTCTAGCCTCTCCTGCTTAGCCATTTTGCACTTCCTGTCAATCTCATTTCTTAGTCGTCTGTACTCCAATTTTCCTGTTTCATTTACTGCATTTTTATATTTTCTCCTTTCATTGATTAAATTTAGTATCTCCTGTGATATCCAAGGATTTTTTGTAGGTCTTGCCTTTCTACATATTTTGTCCTCTGTTACTTTCACTATTTCATCTCTCAATTTTACCCATTCCTCCTCTACTGTTTTATTTTCCCTTGTTTCTGTCAGTGGTTGCCTAAAGTTCCCTCTGAAATTCTTAAGAACCTCAGGTTCCTTCAATTTATCCAGATCCCATCTCCTTATTTTCCTACCTTTTTTTTAGTATCTTCAGTTTCAGCCTACAGTTCATAACCAACAAGTTATGGTCAGAGTCTATATCTGCCCCTGGGTATGTCTTACACTGTAAAACCTGGTTCCGAAATCTATGTCTTACCATTATAAAATCTATCTGGTATCTCCCGGTGTCTCCTGGTCTCTTCCACGTATACAACCTTCTTTTGTGATTTTTGAACCAGGTGTTTGTTATAACTAAATTATGTTCCGTGCAAAATTCTACCAGGCGGCTTCCTATTTCATTCCTTTTGCCCAGACCATATTCACCTACTATCTTCCTTTCCCTTCCTTGTCCTACTACCGAATTCCAGTCTCCCATAGCAATTAAGTTTTCCTCTCCCTTAATTGTCTGAATAATTTCCTTTAGCTCCTCATATATTTCTTCGATTTCCTCATCATCGGCAGAGCTAGTTGGCATATAAACCTGTAGTATTGTCGGTGTTGGCTTCGTATCTATCTTGACAATGATAATGCGATCACTGTGCTGCTCATAGTAGTTTACCCGCATTCCTATTTTCTTATTCATTATCAATCCTACTCCTGTGATACCTCGAATTGATTTTGTATTTATAATCCTGTACTCACCTGACCGGAAATCCTGTTCTTCCTGCCACCGAACTTCACTAATCCCCACTATATCTAACTTCAACCTATCCATTTCCCTTTTTAAATTTTCTAATTTTCCTACTCTATTAAGGGATCTAACATTCCACGCTCCGACCCGTAGAATGCCAGTATTGTCTTTCCTGATGATCACATCCTCCTGAGTAGTCCCCACCCGGAGATCCGAATGGGGGACTATTTTACCTCCGGAATATTTTACCCGAGAGGATGCCATCATCATATTTCCATACAGTAGAGCTGCATGTCCTCGGGAAAGGTAACGGCTGTAGTTTCCTCTTGCTTTCAGCTGTTCGCAGTAGCTGTGTGGCAAAGCCACGTTAGCTGATATTACAAGGCCAGTTCAGTCAATCATCCAGACTGTTGCCACTGTAACTACTGAAAAGGCTGCTGCCCCTCTTCAGGAACCACACGTTTGTCTGGCCTCTCCACAGATACCCCTCCGCTGTGGTTGCACCTACGGCACGGCTATCTGTATCATTGAAGCACGCAAGCCACCCCACCTCGGCAATGTCTGTGGTTCATGGAAGTGGGAAATATGCATATCAGATGAATATTAACAAGAGCAAAACAGGGTAATGGACTAAGTGCAAGAAAATCAGGCGATTCTGAAGGAAGTACATTAGATAACGAAAGAAAAAACAATGTTCGAAAACTTTTGTTGCTAGGGCAGTAACATAACACACAATGGTCGCAGTATAGAAGATATAAAATGCAGAATGCATCTTCATCATCATCATTAGAGACTGATTATGCCTTTCAGCGTTCAGTCTGGAGCATAGTACCTCAAATAAAATTGCTCCTTGATCCCCTATTCAATGCTAACATTGATGCGTCGTCTGATGTTATGCCTTTTACTTCAAAATCATTCTTCACCGAATCTAAGTACTTTCTTCTTGGTCTACCTCGACTACTCTTACCCTCCGCTGCCGAGCTCATGAGTCTCTTAGGTAACCTTGCTTCTCTCATGGGTGTAACATAACCCCACCATCTTAGTCTGTTCGCTCTAACTGCTTCATCTGTGGTGTTCATTCCCAGTTTTTCTTTGATTTCCTCATTATGGACACCCTCCTACCATTGTTCCCATCTATTAGTACCTACAATCATTCTTGCTACTTTCATGTCTATAACCTCTACCTTGTGAATAAGGTAACCTGTATCCTCCCAAATTTCATTCCCGTACAACAAAGTTGGTCGAAACATAGAGCGATGCACTGCTAACTTAGTATTGGTACTTACTTCCTTTGTACAGAAGAGAATAGATCTTAGCTGAGCACTCACTGCATTAGCTTTGCTGCACCTCGATTCCAGTTCCTTCATTATGTTGCCATCCTGTGAGAAAATACACCCCAGGTACTTTACCTGTTCTAACTTTGTACCTCCTATTTGGCACTCTATCTGTTTAAATCTCTTTCCCATAGATATTACTTTCGTTTTGGATATGCTGATCTTCATATAATCATTGCAACTTTGATTAAGCTCTGAAATATTAGTTTGCAACCTTTCAATTGAATCGGCCATTATAACTAAGTCATTCGCATATGCGAGACTGCATATTTTGTTTTCACCTATTTGAATCCCGCCCTGCCGGTCTACTGTTTTCAACATATGATCCATGAAAAGTATGAACAACAGTGGCGACAGGTTACAGCCTTGTCTTACTCCTGAAATTACCGTGAACCATGAGCTTAATTTGCCATGTTCTGTAACTGCTGCCTGACAGTCTATGTAAAGCCTCTCAATTGCCTGCAGAAGTTTGCCTCCAAAAAAATGTTCAAATGTTTGTAAATCTATCGGACCAAACTGCGTGCTCATCAGTCCGTAGCTTACAAACTACTTAAACCTAGGTAAATTAACCTAAGGACAAACACACACATCAATGCCCCAGGGAGGACTCGAACCTCCACGGCGAGCAACCGCGCGCTCAGCAACGAGATGCTTTAGACCGCTCGGCTACTCCACCGCGCGTTTGCCTCCTATATCATAATCTTGTAGAAATGACAGTAGCTTACTCCTAGGAACACGGTCATAAGCCTTTTCTAGATCTATGAAACATATATACTATCCCTGTTCCACTCATAGCACTTTTCCATTACCTGCAGTAAGCTAAAGATCTGGTCCTGACCGTCTCTAACAGGTCTAAACCCACACTGAGTTTTATCTAATTTGTCCTGAATTAATACTCACACTCTCCTTTCAACAATACCTGAGAATATTTTGCCTACAACGCTGATACCTTGATCTTTGCTGCAATCTTCTCTGTTTCCATGTTTGAAAATTGGCGTGATTACCGCTTTCGTCCAGTCAGACGGAACCTATCCATATTCCCACGCCTTCTCAATTATCCTATGCAACTATTTGAGACCTGATATTCCACTGTATTTGACGAGTTCCGACTTAATTTCGTCTACCCCACCCGCTTTATTGCACTGTAATCTACTGACCATTTTCTCCACTTCATCAAGTGAGATCATGTTTTCATCGTCGTTCCTATCACCTTCTACCCGAAAATCTGACACATCATTAAACGTTTCATCTACATTGAGCAATTCTTCAAAATATTCCCTCCATCTGCTCAAGGCATCCACAGGATTGCCTAGCAGCTTTCCTGACTTGTCCAAAACACTTGTTAATTACTTCTTCCCTCCCTTTCGAAGATTGCTAATTACGCTCCAAAATGGTTTTCCCGCGGCTTGACCCAGACTTTCTAGCTTGTTTCCAAAGTCTTCCCATGATTTCTGCTTGGAGTCTCCAACCATCTATTTGGCTTTGTTTCTTTCTTCTCTGTCTGCCTGATTTATAGTATGGGGCCATTTTCGAAATGCCTTCTTTTCTTTTTACAGGCTGCCTTGACTGTGTCATTCCACCAAGCTGTCTGCTTCTTCTTGGCTTTACACACTACTGTTCCAAGACATTCTCTAGCTGCTTCCAGAAGTGTGTCTCTGTACCTTGACCATTCCTCTTCCAGTGACTGTGAATCATTACATTCAACTAATTGGTACCTTTCCGAGATCATTGTTATATATTTGTACCTAATTTCCTTGTCTTGAAGCTTCTCCACTCTTATCCTTCTACACATGGACCTGACCTTCTGCTCTTTTGGCCTCACAAAACCAGTTTCACTGCAGATTAAATAATGATCAGTATCATCAAACAACCACCTGAAAACACTTGTGTCCTTGACTGTCTTCCTGAATTCCTGGTCTGTTATTATATAGTCAATGACAGATCTGGCTCCCCTTTCTTCCCAAGTATAGCGGTGAGTATCCTTGTGCTTAAAGAAAGAGTTTGTGATAACTAAGCCCATGCAGGAACAGAAATCCAAGAGCTTTTTTCCGTTCCTGTTGGCCTCCATATCCTCTCCAAACTTACCCATAACCTTTTCATAACCTTCTGTTCGATTTCCTATCCTGGCGTTGAAATCACCCATGAGTAGAACACTATCCTTACCCTTCACTCTAACAACTACATCACTAAATGCGTTGTAAAATCTTTCCATCTCATCTTGATCTGTCCCTTCACAGGGTGAATGCACTACCACAATCCTAATTTTCTTGCTGTAGATGGCCAAATCTATCTACATCAGTCGTTCATTTACATACCTTATTGCAATTATCCTGGGTTCGATTGCTTTCCTGATGTAAAACCCTACACCCCACTGTGCTCTTCCTACTTTGACTCCTAACAGGTAGACCTTGTATTCTCCGACTTCGTCCTCTTTCTCTCCCCTTACTCTAACGTCACTAACAGCTAAAACATCTAACCCAATATTACTTGAAGCCTCCGCCAGCTCTACCTTCTTCCCAGTGTAATATTAATTGATATTAATAGCTCTCCATCTCATTCCAGATCGTTTGCCACATCGTATCGGATGAGTCCCTGGTCTGTCAATTAGAGGTGGGACTCCATAACCTCCAAAGATTCGAAGCATTTTGCTCTGATTGTTGCTAGCATTATATTGAAGTACCTGGGAAGTAGGTTGCTAGCCTTACTTGCCCAGCCCCCCCCCCCTGGGTTTTACCCCTAACGGTTTAGGGACGGGAAGAAAAGCGTTTATGAAAAACAGAAATTTGTTAACATCGAATATTAATTTACGCGTAAGGAAGTCCTTTCTGAAGGCATTTGTGTGGAGACTTGCCTTGTATGAGAGTGAAACATGGACGACAAACAGTGCGGACCGGAAGACGATAGAGGCTTTTGAAATGTGGTGTTACAGAAGAATGTTGAAGATTAGATCGGTGGATCGCGTAGCTAAGGAGGAGGTATTCAACAGAATTGGAGAAAAATAGAATTTCTGGCATACATTGTCTAAAAGAAAGCATCGATTAATATGACACAATCTTAGACATCAAGGAAACGTGAATTTAGCATTGTAGTTAAGGGTGTGGGATAAAAATCGCAGAGGGAGACCAAGAGATGAATACAGCAAGCAGATTCAAATGGATGTAGGGTGCTGTTTTTATGAGGAGGCGAAGATGGTTGCTCAGGATAGAGTGGATTGGAGAGCTCCATTAAATCAGTCACCGGACTGAAGATCACAACAACAGATTCGGGAACCCGACTTGTGTGCAAGTAAACACCGTACATTTAGCATATGTTGAGCTACTTGTTCAAGCAACAATACGCACACCCGTAGTCTCCAGAGAACGGAC
This sequence comes from Locusta migratoria, assembly GCA_026315105.1. NCBI lineage: Eukaryota > Metazoa > Arthropoda > Insecta > Orthoptera > Acrididae > Locusta > Locusta migratoria. Next base: position 506,963,704 of record CM048747.1, read on the forward strand.
AGGAGACTACACAGAGTATTTGGACTTTTAGAATCATTTAGTGTGCCGGGTGTGATTTATATGGTGTAAATTTGTCATATATTTCTGAAACCTCCTCACTTGTTAATAAAATAACCTTGCCGTTGAGTATGTAGCTTTTTTTCGTCGGTCTTAAGTTCATTGTTGGCTCTGAAAGTATAACATCAAGATGAACGGTAAATAACGAAATTTAAATTATTACACATGAAATTATAACATAAATAACTGATAATTAAATTTATATGACCTGGGGGACGACATGATGAAATTCAGTACACGGAGCAGACACCTGTGGCAAAAACACTGGCTCCAACCCAACTGAGGATAGAAATGTTCGGAACCTGTATGAGACATACCATCTAACACCCAATGTATCGGAGCAAGATACGAAAGCAGAGGCAGGCTTGCGGGTTTGCGTTATCTTGCTGATAAGCTGAGAATTGGAAGATAGAGCATAAAAACCGGTCTTAAAATGATAGACGTGTATCACCTGCTGCGATCAAGAGATAAACAATTTATATGGCGGTAGCGGAAACCATCCTGGAAGGTGGTCGGCCTGAACACCGATGGAGAAAATCTTCTGGCAAGTTTCCACACGTTGCTACGTCCATTGTATTCTATACGCAAAACCTGGTCTCAAAAGATGACTGGTCTGTCCAATATGGACATCGGGCTTACCATTGTCGGAGTGGCTATCTCTTCAAATGCGTCAAGAGGGCTCAAGGGTGCAGAGTCAGAGCTCCTCTATACGTCGTGATAGATACCTCCTTGCTTCAAACAATCGCTTTTACCGAATGAAGGTACACTATAGTCTCCGGGTCAGTTAGCAATATCTGCTTCTGTGTGCTTCAGTTGCAGGCCGCTAAGTCGACCGTCTTAGAAGTGCTACATCTACGTACATCTACATTTATAAAAATACAGCAAGCCAACATAAGTTGCGTGGTTGAGGGAACCTCGTACCACTACTAGTAATTTCCTGTTCTGTTCCACTACTAAAAGAGCGAGGGGAACACGACTACTTATATCTTTCCACACCTTCTGCAATTTCTCGGTCCCTTCGATAAATATACGTTGACGGCAGAACTATATTTGCAGTTAGCTTAGAATGCTTCTAAATTTTCTAAATATTGTTCCTGGGAAGGAATGTATTCTCCCTTTTTTCTACATTTAGAGCTACCTGCCGTTCATCATGCTCTACAGAAATCTTGTCTAAGTCATCTTGTATCCTTCTACTGTCAGTCAACGACGACATCTTCCAATACACCACAGAAAACAGCCGCAGATCCTACTCATCTTCTTGCGGTGCCATTACTCCTTCCTGGGGCACTCCCGATGACACACATATCTCTGATGAATACTTGCCATTGAGGACAACGTTCTGAGTTCTCTTACTTCAGCAGTCTTCGAGTCAGATACCTAGGAACCTAACCAGATCCACATAATAAATACAATCCAGCAACCATAAAAGGAAGCCTTAAGCTTAACGTCCTGTCGACAGCGTGGTTATTAGAGTCGGAGCTTACGCTCGGAGTTTTTGGGTAAGGATGAGGAAGGAAATCGGCCGTGCCCTTTCAAAGGAACCATCCCGGAATTTGCCTGGAGTGATTTAGGGAGATCACGGAAAATCTAAATCTGGATGTCGGGAGGTAGATTTGAACCACCGTCCTTCCGAATGCGAGTCCAGTGTGTTACCACTGCGCCACCTCGCTCGGTCAGCAACCATAAGTAGTATGCCCGCAAAAGCAGCACAAACGTTGACAGTTTTATTAAAAATGACTTTGACCCATTCCCAGAGGCGTTCTACTGAAATGGACTTCTACCGCCTTAAGTTACATTAATTTAGAACAGGTGTTTAGTGTGGCAAAATGTCAATTGCTAGAATTCTTCATTACTAGAATATCAGTAATTTTGATTAAAATTGCCTTCACTCAGAAGTTTGAACGCGAACTTTTGTTTGTAGTAGTAATGAGAAGAAAAGAGAAGAAAAGTGAAGATTGGGCTTTAAAGGTATATTGATGATGTATTCATTGGAGACGGAACAGCAGCTCATATCGACGAATAATAGAAAGAGAAATCATATGTGTCCGTTCCAAGGAACCATCTCGGAATTAACTTTCAGGAATCCCCTAAATCAAATTAAAATAGAAATCTATCAGGCCAGACGAGGGATTACAATAATAATTCCTCCATGTACGATTCTATTTTTACTGGCGAGTAACCGAATTGACTGGGAGCATGACTTACGATCAGTATGCGACGGCACTAAACTTAATATAAAACAAGATTTTCAAGTTTGTAGAATCAGTATTTCTTGACTCACTTAGTACCGTCATTCAAACCGATTTAAGTTTTAATTTGTTCCAAGGGTGACTAAGTTCTATTTATCATTCATAATTTTCGAAATTCTTGTATTATTTTCTTCAGTCTTACACTCAATTTACTCGTTTATCGTGTTGCGGAATGACGGCCTCATTGAAGATGGGCACCATTGTCCTAAGCGAAACTATTGATTGTTTCGATGCTTAGGGTATATGAGCAACAGAACTTCAGCACCAGGTTTTTACCCCTCTGCTGTGCTCTCTCCATAGCTCTGTCGGACAGCAACATTCATCATTCTTTTCAGATTGATCAGAAGTGTGTGTGTGGTGGTGGTGGTGGGGAGTTTCACGTAAAAAGTCTTTGTTAAAACCTTCATGAAATCCAGAGCCTCCATTTTCATCCCCCTTCCCCCCCCACCCCACAATTAACAGCAATCTCATTAAGTACCCCCCTGTACTCTGTTAATCATGTCACAAAAAATCTTTAACAAAACAGAGCTTGGTTAAAAAAGACATACGTCTAAATAATGCTCAAGTCTTCCTCTTTATTCCATAACCTCAGTGAATCGCTCCACATCTTTAAGTTTCCGACATTTTCCAGGAGGCATCAAAGGTGAGGCAGCAAATAAAAATCATCTTCACTCCACGATAGACCACAGCCTACGCTAACGGAGTTACATTTCAAGATGACAGGAACTTTTTCTAATTTTCGTTAGGAAAGTTATTCTTTTGGTAAAAGCAAATGAAAGATGGGCGTGACGTCTGCACACCGGTCATAACACATACACGCGTCAATGCTAGATACCCTCTGGTACCAAAGTGTTTTATGTACTTCTGTCTCAGATATAACTCCAAACCTCGTATTTCGACTGATGCTGCAAATTTATTCCAGTGGGCCTCGTACCATTTTACTAAATAACTATACTTTTGACACATTGATCTCTAAACTGCCGAAAGAAGTATAGAATATCTCTCGGTCGTTGGTTAAAAGGCGTAATTCAGGCACCGGAATGATCATTAAGTGGTTGCAAATTTTGGAGCTACTGGTTGCGCAGTAATGTCTTCCGTCTTCATGAAGATATTGCATTAAGCACCACCTCTGAAGAACTAAACGTGACCAACACATTCGCACTTCTGAGGCACAGGAGGTCATATAAAACAGTCGAAATTCCGTTGAGAATTATTTTAAAAGACTCTGTGATTTCGATTTTAAGGTGAATTTGACAGGCTGGGGGTAGCAGTCGCAACATCCCTTCACCACCTGGATTCTCCCTTTGCGCTAAGCTCCTCCTCTTCATTATTTGAAGGTATGTCAGGAATGAACATAGTGATGATAGGAGGATACAAGGTGAACAATAACAATAGCAAAAGTAAAATAATGAAGTGTAGTCGATTTAAATGAGACAATGAAACACGTCCACTGAATGAGTGGTCGCGTTCCATTTTGATTGATTCATTAACCTAAAGTGTTTCTGCAACATTAATGTTATCTATCTGTGTCTTAATTATTTCATTCTTTTTATTAAAGTTCAATGCCCCATGTTTATGTATATTTGCCCCATATTTATAAACTTTTCCACCCGTGTGATTGACCTTGTGTGTTCATGTGAATGTGAATGTGTGCTCTTAATATTGACTGACTGCCGCAATATGGCATACAGTCGCCGCCTCCCGCTTTAGGCCTCGTTTTGCTGTAGTTAAGAACGCATTGCTTCGTTTGTCGTCTGCGCTGGCATCTGCTGGCTGGCTAGAGACATGCTCACTTGGCAAGGGGACGATGTGGCCGTGTTCTTAGTATCGTACCAACCTAACCTTGGAGGAAAGAGGTGACAGGAGACCTCTGTGGGAGCGGTTGTAGATGGAATTGTGTTGGCCAGGAAGCAAGGGTTGGTAAATATCCGTCTCTGAACGCATTCTGCATCGCTTTTAGCGCGCTCTACATCCGGTGTGTGGCGGTGGGGGGGGGGGGTGGTTCCGATGCCTTAGAGCTTCAGTCTTCACTCTACATTCTGGCTCTGACGACAGGGGAAGTAAGTACTCCGCCGAATCAAGCTAAGGGGTGGGATTTTACTTTCTTTGTGATCAGGCAGTCTTGGTTTTCAGTGAAGATTTTGAGTAATTCATCCACTATGCGAGGCGAACTGTTTAATTTACAGAACTTGAGTAACAATGTAAATTTATTATATTCATTTTTTCCGCTGATGATTTTGTGTCCAGTTTTACTCAAGTTAGAATACACGTGTGTGGCCTTCAGCCTTTGTGTAAACTTAGTGTGTTTGAATTTCCTTGCTGTTTTTAACTAACGTTTCTGTATCTGTGAGTATGCTAAATATTTCTCAGATTTTCTGATTACATTCCGTCTTTCCTGTCTTGTATGACTGATGGCACCACGTGCTTTGGTAGCGGTTGTTACTTCGGCCTTCAACCATAGTTTTGTTAATACTAGTTTTCTTCTATATGAATTCTCACATGTGCTTTACTCGCTTATTCTAAATTAATTTCTGTTTGTAAATGTTATGAAATTCAGTGTGGTCGCACACCACGTGGTAGTGAAGAACAGTGAGCTGCTGCCTCCCTGAACATGGGTTCGTTAGTGCACAGTATAATTTAAAATTTTATGATCAAGACGCACACCATCTCGTGAAGACAGCACAGATGCTTCGTTTCGCCACAGCTTTCATGTGTTTCAGGATTGTAATGTACTGCCAAGCTTTATGCATGTGTCTGTGAATGAATAAATGTGCTTTCAGCTACCCATTGTGTATTTGAAAATTTCCTCCCACGTTACCTCCATATTCAGAAAGGGCAGAAATAATTTTAATATGGGCAGTAATTATAGGTTTTAATTCAATTTTGTACATGGTGTGTGCTTAATTTGGTCTCCCCACATTTATTTGCTTGTTATTTCACTGAATAGATTATGATTTTAAATTATCAAACCTCTGCTTTATGATTTCATGTAGCCCGTCCAATGTTTAATTATCTATTCATTTATTTTTTAACATTGATTTTGTGTTTGTTAAAACGTTGGCTACTCCCTTAAGGAGTGAGCAGCTCGATAAATTTACGTTGCGCATATACTGTGGCCACTCATAAAGTAATTGAGAGCAGAAGTGAACGTTTTTACTTACATTTGCAGATCTCAACTGCCCAAGATTTTGCTTTGTTTAATAACAGGCTACTTTCAACAGTGCTGAAGTAATTAGATTACGAAAGGAGACAATAAAAGTATGAGATGAAGTTTGTCTTTTAGACATAATAACATAACAACATAATGACCAAAGTAGAGATGATGTAAAACGCAGATTATGAATGGGAAGAATAGCTTTAATGACAAAGATTGAATTTGTTAGCTTGAATATTAATTTAGTATTTGGAAGACTTCTCTGAACGAAACTGAACGGGAGTGAAATATGGATGACAAGCACTCCACACATCAAGAAAAGTAAAGCTTTAGGAATGTGGTGCTCGAGAATAATGCTCCGAATTATACTGCAAGATAGTTAGTATTTGCAGTCACCCTTTTATTTAACAAGGTACTAAACCTTGAGGTAAAAAGGCAGATATCCAAGACAAATGTTAATAATATTTTTTTAATAATTTTTATGAACTCTGAAATGAACAATGAAATCAAAGAAACTAATGGCAACAAGCCAATTAATTCAACAGTTTACTCTGGCAAGATACATTAAATGTGAATACTGACAACTTATAATTTCTTAGACTTTCCCGGTGATTAGTTCACATCTCGTTGAAGTCGAGTCTTTTGTCGCTTATCAGCGTTTTCCAAACACGACAGTGGACCGAGAAGGGAACACCAGGAGGCAACAACTGCCGCTGACAGCAGCTAGAACGGACGCGGACGGAATAGGGAATTCCTAAAACGGTAGGCATGCGCACCCACGGACGTGGATACCATGCAAGCAGTCTCAGGTAACACCTGAAGAAGACGCCGAGTAAAGGCCGTCGAAATATCGTGTTTGGAAGACCTGAATTCAACGAGATGTCACGAAATCGCCGGGTGAGACTAAGAAATTACATCACAAGACTCTACTGGGAGGAAATGTGCTATAAGATGAAGCAGCTGGTCAATATGCGACAACACAAGGAGAGGATATTGAGCTCACTCGACTTCCTCCTCTGATGCAGAGATGGAGACATGGTGCCTGTTTTTGCCAAAATAAAACATAATATTACATCTAGAGCGGCTAACAGGATCAAGCATCGAGCTATCATCGCTCTGGTGAGAGAAAGACTTCATGATATGCGACATAAACTTGAAGTCACCACCAGGGAGTAGTTACACCTACATCTGTGCCTGGCATCAAACCTGTCACCATACGATTGGGACAGAATAGATGGTGCATCTTGGTCACTAGCGGCATGCATTAAGCACAATGCCACAATCAGACAGCTGGCTAAATCTGAGCGCTTGAGCAGCAGAGTACAACAAAATCATGACACCCGCAAAGTTGTCAATATGAATGTCAGAGCACTGGACGAAGCTACCACGAAGGTACTTGGCAAAGGTCTCAATTTTGCTGTCACTCCTAGAGATGTACCATTAACCAGCTTCATCAGCTCTGTGGAATAAGTTGTCAAGCTACTACCTTCAAGTACAGCAGAAAAGATCCAAAGAGAGACATACAGAGCACTAACTAGAGCCAGGCCACTTGAGACTAACGTCTCAAGAGACGAGAGAATGGCCCTCAGGAAAATACGGGAAGATGATAGCATAGTGCTGTTACTAGCAGACAAAGAAAACTCCACAGTCATACTCATAAAACTGACTATGACCTGAAGATCTGCAAACTTCTAGAGGATGCAGCTTACAAACCATTAGAACACGATACAACTGACAGAACTGACAGAAATACCAGGATTCTGCTGAAGGAAACTGGATAGCCTGAGAAATTTATCAAACAACTGAAACCATAGGCACCAGTTCAACGCAGACTTTATGGCCTACCGAAAATCCACAAAGAGGGTGTACCACTACGACCCAATCTGAGCAATATTGGAGCAGCCACCTACCCAACTGCAACATATCTTAAGAAAATGTTAGCGTCATATGTGTAAAAAGTGCTGACCACCTCCGCAACTCATCAAAGTCTGTGGAATGTCTTAAAAACCTACATTTCGAGGAAGCAGATTTAATGGTAAGTTTTGATTTAGTATCCCTGTTTACCAGAGTGCCACTGAAGGACACACTTGATTTAATCAGTGAAAATTTTGATGAAGCTTGCTGAATCTATTTCAACATATTTTGACATCGACCTTACTTACTATGTGGGTTCAATTCTACGAATAGACTGAAGGGATGGCGATGGGTAGCCCCTTGTCACCAGTAATGGCCAACCTGTTTATGGAGAAGTACGAGGATTATGCTCTTACAACAGCCACTCTCCAACCAAAATGTTTCTTCGGATACGTTGATGACACAATTGTAATCTGGCCCCATGGTCACAAAATACTGGAGGATTTCCTGAACCACCTGAAAACTCAAGACATCCGAGTATTAAATTCACCATGGAGCTATAGAAGAATGGTCAGCTTCCCTTCTTGGATGTCCTGGTAAAGAAAAGGCAGATGGCACCTTTGGCCTTTTCCACAACGAGCCAAGGGAACACCAGGAAGTTACGAAAGGCGGTGGAGGCGACCAGAGTGGGCGCGGATTGAAAAGTGAACATCAAGAGAGCCAGAGGGGCACGACTCATGGGCGTGGACCAAGAGAACATCAGGATGGGACGACCGCTGCTGGAGGCGTCCAGAGTGGGCATGGACGGAAGAGTAAACACCAAGAGCGCCGGGGGTGCACGACTAGCAGGCGCGGACCAAATAGGAAACACCATAACGCAACGACCACCGCTGGGGGGTGGCCAGAGCGGACACAGATGGAAGAGGGAAAAGCAAGAGCGCCGAGATTGCGCGACTTGTGGGCGTGGACCGAGTAGGAAACGCCAGGATGCAACGACCGCCGATGTAGGCGGCCAGAGTGGGCTGGGACAGAAGAGTGGACTCCAAGAGCGCCAGGGGTGCGCGATACGCGGGCGCGGACAAAGTATGGAACACCAGGACACAACGACCACTGCTGGGGGTGGCCATAGTGGCCGCGGACAGAATAATGAAAACCAAGAGCGCCAGGGCGCGGACCAAACAGGAAACTACCGATTGGGAAACGGACTGAGAAGGGAACACCAAAAGGCCAGGACTTCCGCTGATAGCAGCCAGAATGGGCCTGGACGGAATAGGGAACTCTTAGAACAACAGTAACATGCCACCCATAGGCGTGGACTGAAAAGGGAACACCAGGCACTGGCCAGGCATAAATATATGACCTGGTCTACCAGGCAACTAGTCTCAGGTAACACCTGAAGAAGATGCCAAGTAACGGCTGTCGAAATATCTAGTTTGGAAGACGTTGATAAATGACAGAAGACCCGAATTCAACAAGATACTGAAGGCTTGTTTTCAAAGAGAATATTAATATTGTGTTGTTAATATGGTCTTCAGTCCGGAGACTGGTTTGATGCAGCTCTCCACCCTACTCTATCCTGAGTAAGCCTTTTCATCTCCTCATAAGAACGGCAACCCACATCCACTTGAATCTGCTTACTATACGCGTCTCTTGGTCTCCCTCTGCGATTTTTACCCCACACGCTTCCCTCCAATGCTAAATTCACGATTCCCTTATGTCTAAGAATGTGTCCTACGAAGCGATTCCTTATTTTAGTCAGGGTATGCCAAAAACTCATTTTCTCACCAATTCTGTTCAGTACCTCTTCATCAGTTATGCGTCCTACCCACCTAATCTTCAGCATTCTTCTGTAGCACCACATTTAAAAAGCCTCTATTCTCTTCCTGTCCGCACTGCTTATCGTCCATGTTTCACTCCCGTACAAGGCAACACTCCACACAAATGCCTTCAGAAAGGACTTCCTTACATTTAAATTAATGTTCCATGTTAGCAAATTTCTCTTTTTGAAAAATGCTTTTCTTCCCATTGCCATTCTGCATTTTATATCCTCTGTACTGCAACCATCGCATGTTATTTTACTACCCAAGTAACAAAACTCATTTACCACCTTCATTGTTTCATTACCTAATGTAATTCCTTCAGCATCGCCTGATTTTCTAAGACCGCATTCCATTATTTTTGTTTTGCTCTTGTTAATATTCATTTTATACGCTCTCTTCAATACACTGTCCATTCCATTCAACTGCTCTTCCAGGTCCTTTGCTGTCTGTGACAGAATTACAGTGTCATCAGCAAAACGCAATGTTTTTATTTCTTCCCCCTGAACTTTAATCCCTATTCCAAATTTTTCCTTGCTTTCCTTCACCGCCTGCTCGATGTACAAGTTGAATAACATTGGAGAAAGGCAACAACCCTGTCTTACTCCCTTCCCAACTGATGCTTCCCTTTCATGCCCTTCGAGTCTAATAACTGCGGTCTGGCTTTCGTACAAGTTGTAAATAACACTCCTTTCCCAAAATTTTACCCCTGCTGACTTCAGAATTTGAAAGAGTGTATTTCAGTCAACATTGTCAAATGCTTTCTCCAAATCTACAAAAGCTAAAAATGTAGGTTTGCCTTTCCTTAATCTATCTTCTAAGATAAGACGTGAAGTGAGTATTGCCTCCAGGGTTCCTATGTTCCTCCTGAATCCAAACTGATCTTCCCCGAGGTCAGCTTCTACCAGCTTTTCCATTCTCCTGTAGATAATTCGTGTTAAAATTTTGCAACCATGACTTATCAAACTGATGGTTCTATAATTTTCACACCTGTGTGCACCTGATTTCTTTGGAATAGGAATTATTACATTTTTCTTAAAGTCTGAGGGTATTTCGCCTGTCTCATACATCCTACACAGCAGTTCAAATAGTCTTGTCATGGCTGGCTCTCCCAGAGACTTTAGTAGCTCTTAGGGTATGTCATCTACTCCTGTGGCCTTGTTCCGACCTAGGTCTTTCAAGTCTCTGTCAAATTCATCTCTCAGTATAGTATCTCCTATTTCATCTTGATCTACTTCCTCTTCCCTTCCTACAACATCGTCTCCAAGTTCATTTCCTTTGTAGAGCTGCTCTATGTACTTTTTCCACCTTTCAGCTTTCCCTTCTTTGCTGAGAACTGGTTTCCCATCTGAGTTCTTAATATTCGTAGATTTGCTTTTCTTGTCCCCAAATGTCTCTTTTATTTTCCTGTAGGCGGTATCTACTTTTCCCCTTCTTATACATTCTTCTACAGATTTGCATTTGGCTTCTAGCGACTCCTGCTTAGCCATTTTGTATTTCCTGTCAATCTCATTTTTTAGTCGTCCATTTACTGCATTTTTATATTTTCTCCTTTCATCAATTAAATTTAGTATTTCCTGTGACATCCAAGGATTTTTTGTAGGTCTTGCCTTTCTACCTATTTTGTCCTCTGCTGCCTTCACTATTTCATCTCTCAATGCTACCCATTCCTCTTCTACTGTTTTATTCCCCCCTGTTTCTGTCAATTGTTGCCTAAATCTCTCTCTGAAATTCTCCAGAACTTCACTTTCCTTCAGTTTATCTAAGTCCCATCTCCGTATTTTCCTACCTTTCTTCAGTTTTTTTTCAGTTTCTGCCTACAGTTCATGACTAACAAGTTATGGTCAGAGTCTATATCTGCCCCTGGGTATGCCTTACAGTTTATAACCTGGTTCCGCAATCTATGTCTTACCATTATAAAATCTATCTGATACCTTCTGGTGTCTCCTGGTCTCTTCCACGTATACAACCTTCTTTTGTGATTCTTAAACCACGTGTTTGTTACGATTAAATCATGTTCCGTGCAAAATTCTACCAGGCGACTTCCTCTTTCATTCCTCCTGCCCAGTCCATATTCACCTACTATTTTTCCTTCTCTTCCTTTCCCTACTACCGAATTCCAGTCTCCCATCACAATTAAGTTTTCCTCTCCCTTAACTGTCTGAATAATTTCCTTTAGCTTCTCATATATTTCTTCGATCTCCTCATCATCGGCAGAGCTAGTTGGCATATAAACCTGTACTACTGTTGTCGGTGTTTGCTTCGTATCTATCTTGACAACAATATTAACAATATTAAAAACATTTAAAAACCCTGACATGCATAATGAAAGTAACAAACTCAAGACAGTAAGCCAATTAGTAATTTCGTATATCTTCTACAAAATCAACAAAATGTTAATGGACAATCACTTAATAGGTCTACAGAATGACAAGTTGGATTAACAGGCCTCTGGCTTAAAATAGTTTAGACATGTACATGAATTGAACTGTGTAATATTTACATCTGCTAATAATCTCCAGGTGGTACACAACCTTACAACTGAGACATCCGCTCAAAGTACAATACATAAACCTCAAACCCCTTCAATACATCAAATGTAAATATTAGTAGATGAATAAATACAAGGGGACAAACAGTTTACCTATTAACATTACCTCTCAAGATTGCCTTACAACAAGGTTATTTATAGTCTATAACTCATAGCTAACGTATTGCCCAAGCAATTAACGACATTCTCAATTTAATATAGTCACTTCACACCTCACGGCCTGGTACCTAAACCTATGGCACACTTTAAATTTGAGACAAGTACTCACAGAGAGACTTTACAACACACAATTTGAATTTAAGCACACGTGCCACTTAAGTACAGACGTTACTTCGAATGCAGCTTGGAGTAAGACATCTAACCTAAAGCACAATTTGAGTTAAAAAAATACAAGTATATGTTACAACTTGAATTGAAATCCAAGTGCCTCTCAAGTCAGATGGCACTCAAAAGCACACCTTGCGACACGAAACATAAAACTAAGGCACAATTTGAATTTCAGGAAAAGCAACTTCCAAGTACACTCATCAACACAATTTGAATTCAGTTACCAAATACGGCTTGCAAAGAGTTTTGATCAGTAGGGAGAAGCGGCTCATGTTTAAATAATAAGCAGAAGTATCTTTCGCAGATGTCACCTAGGCCTAAAGCGCTGTGTCTGAAAGCCTTCACAATATTAAATATGCAAGGTACAGCAAACGCCAAATCAGGCACTACTTCACAGTACAGTTAATACATCAACATGTTCCGATAATACAATCACTTATAGAAGAGATGAAATTGCCGGTGATCATAGTTTTACAAATCAGACTTAGTTGCGGGTGTTCAGATCACCCAACCATATGCAGGTCCCTGGTATAAATAAGAACCGTCGATACAAATCACTATAAGACCAATAATTACAGTACTAAATACATAAAAGTGGTAACACAGAACTTACTTAGCGCACTAAGAGCAAGTTTACAAGGGTTAAGTAAGCCTCTTACAATCAGACTGGTATCACCTTTAGACCCCTTTTCTCTATAAATGAAACCAATGGCTCCGGCTGGTGATAACACATAGTAGGTCACCATGGCCAAACTGGATGAGTGTAAGGAGGGAAAGAATGAAAGTTAGATAAAAAACAAACAACAATTTCAGGAACTGCCGCAATACAAACGCAGGGTAGGCAGAATACCCGGTGGAAGGAAAAGAGCACTACCTTGAATTACGCCTGTCCCCGGGTAGGCAACGGAGTAGCAGACGGGCACACGCCAGATAAAACCACAGACTCCCTTAGAGACCAAACGGTCAATACTTTATCAATTTTAAGCAGGCGATTGATAATGAATAAGACATCTCAATCACTATCAAATTTGAATCCTTAATAGGCCTAATACGAAATATGAATAATAAGACGTAGACGTTAAGGACAGTAGACAGCTGGGGTTCTGCCGCAAAAACCCTAATCCAAACACAAACACGACAGCAAAATCACGAAAACTTCAGTGCGCGACAACAGAAAGTATAGTAGACAAGAGACAGGTGGACAGCTTGTGGAAGGTGCTTATCTCGTGTCGCGCGAGTTGGAAGCCGCGACGTCCACAGATCTTTGAAGATAGGCGCGTTATGGGATCAACTTCAATATCATGCATCCATCCATCATAGTTGGCCTCCCTGGGGAGACTTAAGTACAGGATCTTCAACGCCAGTACTGAATACCACAGCCGATGCTCGATGATTGACATCACTGTTCCGAGCAAACAGCCACAGCCCAGGCGGTAGACGTCACCATATTGACTACGCGTCGGAGCGTGGCCCGGTCCTATTTGCTTCCCGGCTCTGAGCTTTCTTCCACTTTCACCACCAAAACCACGCTACCCGCTCTCGGGGAAGACCCAAAGATAAGGCCTACCGCACTCCACAGAGCCTCTGCTATCAAGGAAAACCGCGAGCTCGCAAATTCGCCGTGCCACTAGCGTCGAGCGTGAATACCCTAATCGATCCTGTAGTGATGCCAGTTATAAGTCATTGCCAGAAGACCTACCTACATAAAATAAATCGGGAGCCAGCTCAGTTCAAACGGAGTTTCAAATTCACGTTGCACTCATGAAATGACCGTAAGCGAAAATACGCAGTCTGATCGCTACCTTAGAGATGCTGCGTCCCATCTCACGTGCTCCGACAATAACACCACATTCGAACTCACTTAAATGCGATAATCTGCCACTGTAGAATCAGTAACCGATCTAACGCCTGCGATAGACACCTGTGGTCTTACATAGCCGTTGGCTCCGCAGCGCCGTCCTCAAAGGGTTTATACCTCTCTGTGGTTCCATACACATGCCTATACCAGTTTTCTGGCTCTTCAGTATATTTAAGTATGATTGTGGACACTGCTTGTCAAACCCTACCTTTGCCTGCACGATCGTCCAACCAGCTCGGTTTTTTAACGATCTAACCCGATAATCGGACAGAATCCGACACGATATCCGTCAGGAGGTTATCCAACAACCCTTTGTATCAATTACAAACCGATTAACTGCTTTTTTAACAGTGTTACTGTCTTGTTGAATTTCTGAAATTTTTTCTTGAATAAATCATCCATTTATTATGAAATTGAAATGCGTTGCTTGTCTCTGCTTTTATATCATATCTAACGTGTGTGTGAGCGACCATATGTATATACGATTACGTAACATTAATCGATAGTCTGCTGATTCGTTACCTGTTGTTGTTAATGTGACAAGATACATTTGGTCACCCGCGTGTTAAGAGCTGGTCGCAGCGCCCCCTGTTTTAACACAGCTCTGTCACTCTCCTGAAGGAGTATAGTTGAGCCTCTTCCTGTGTCGTTCTGCTGACGGCAGCCCTCAACACGCTTCACGTTGCAGTCGGACCTTGTCAGCTGAAAAACTTCGGCATGCCTCATATACACGCTACTGTTCCCTATAACTAACTGAGCGAGTATAGGGGACCAATTCTGTCCTTCCAACTGGAGATATGGTCCTTCCAGAGAATTGCCACACATGTTGGATGTGTTTTGTCAGTTGTGCAACGAAGTTGGCTGATATGGGCACGGGGACATTCTCACAGCCGTAGATGAGGTTCTGGACACTCACACAGCACAGACGTCCATCAATGTCGTCGTGCTGTTAGGGCAGCAGTGACAGATCGTACAGCTACAGCAGCACAGATAAGAGGCTCTGTGAGCCCAGAAGTGTCATCATGAGCTGTTTCCGACCCGTTACTAGCAGTGGGACTAGGGACACGAATGCTTCAAGCCGCCGGACGAGGTGGCCGAGGGAACTGAGGCGCTCCAGTCACGGTCTGCACGGCCACTAAGGTCGGGGGTTCGAATCCCCCCTCGGGCATGGGTATTCGTGCCGTCCTTAGGATAAGCTAGTTGATAAGTAGTTTGTAAGTTTAGGGACTGATGACCCCATTGTTAAGTCCCATAAGCTATACAAACATTTGAACATGCTTCAAGCCCGTCTTCCACTCACGACGCAGCATCGACGTGAACTGCTCGGCCGGCCGCAGTGGCCGAGCTGTCTGCGGCGCGCCAATCACGGTCTGCACGGCCGCTCCGGTCGGGGATAGAATCCTCCCTCGGGCATGGATGTTTGTGCCGTCTTCAGTATAAGTTAGTTCATAAGTAGTTTGTAAGTTTCGGGACTGATGACCCCGCAGTTAAGTCCCTTAAGCTTAACAAACATTAGAACATTTGAATTTTGCACTGCTCGACTTGTGCTGTCAGGCCATCATTGGTATGGTTGGCCGTAGTCGTTTGCACATACGATATGGAGCTGACGGGTGCTGTCTTGTAGAGTGCATTCGTCCAGGTCACACTGGCGCCATATCAGATCTTACAGACTTGGGTGCGATAAGCTAAAACGCTCGTTCACATTTGGTGTTTAATGAGGGAGCGCTGACCACCGATGGTAAGTGCAGAATGTTGTTAGACCACTTATTTTGCCATAAAGGTGTTTTCCAACACGATAATACTCTCCCACACCTTGGGAGTGAAACTCAACGTGTTCTGCAAGATGTTCCGCAACTTCTCTGGCCAGCTCGATCTGCAGACTTGTTTCAGTCGAGAACTTGTGGAATATGATGGGACGACTTCTGATTCGAATGATTCTTCAAGCAAGAACTTTTGGAGAACAACACGACCAGTTCGAGGAGGCATATATTGACATATCCCAAGACTGTATTCGCTATCTGTAAGATCGAATGGATGCCAGAATCAGCGGCTGCACAATCGATGCCTAGTACCTCAGTATCTCTTTAGATATTGATTTGTAAATGTGATAATTTCGTGTACTCCATATGCACACTATCAAGAATAAATCTCGAGTGAATTGAAGAACTTAAAGAGGGTGTATTAGTTTTTACTTCCGGTAGTGTATTTCTGCTGTTAAACCAGTTCGTTGCACGTGAACTTGTTCGCAGTGTATTGTGAGTTATGTAGTGCGATGGACTGACTGTGAGTGTTTCATAGAGCCAAACTCCTACACTGAGAATGAATAAGGATGTACGATGTATATTTGCAGCTTGTTTGGTGGTAGCGCTCCTGCATCTGATGAATAATACCATCGGTGCTTTTCCTGATTGTAAAGTGTTTAACGCAGTTTTCAGCACATTGTAAAGGAATAAGTATTCTTACAAGTTCACTATTCCTTTCTGAGTATAGCTGAATAACGCCTGCACGAACAGCAAATTGTTGTTGAAATGGTGCAGTTTTGCCTTGTTCCCAGCACAGAGTTATCTTTTGCACCCATCATTGCCCCCAGGACATATGTGTCTTACATTACCCGCGAGAAACTTATATCAAATTCGTCTCCTCAAACTTCTCATTCTTTTTATTGGGTCCAGTACTACAGGAAATTCATGCCTGATTAAATGAAAACCGTCCTTTGTCTCCAATAATACTATTGACTGATGACGTTGCGGTTACGTGGAATGCAATCAGCAACACCCATAACAATCATCGATGGTATGAGGAAAATCCAGAACTTCAAAGTTCGTTTTTCGATGAATGTTTGGTACGTAATAATCGCCATCTTATTGACAGGTAAAGACATTTTGCAACAGCGAATTTTGCGACAGAATTTCTTGCAGTTTTCGGTACATTCGTTTGTTGAACACCTTCAGTATGTTTCGTGGGCGACGCGGACAGAAAAGAACTTTTAGCAATTGGAGTCGCTCCACATGTTACTAGACACCTGAGGATAAACCTCGGCCGGAATTACCCTAGGCGCTGCATTGGTCGTGATGCTACAATTAAATGGCGACCAAGACTGCCAGACCTGTCTCCATTAGACTTTTGTTTATGGAGGATATGAAGTCTGAGGTGTACAAACGAAAGATGAGTGCACGAAACAAAGTGCTTAGGTGCATGATAGACATCGCTACCCTCATTAGGAAACACGCAGAGGCTCGCAGACAAGAAGCCCGCCATGTTCGCCTTGGACTGTGAATGTATGGACCATCACGGTGAGATAAGCCAACATTTATTGTGAGCTGGAAAATACATTAGTGTACAATAATTTTTGGAGGTCAATATATCAAAAATACTTTTCAGTTTATTTTTTTAAGACGTATGTTAATTGTTTCCTATCAGTTGTAAACCTAAGAGTGCATTAAATAATACAAAAATATATAATAATATGCAATAAAAGCATACTATCTCGCAACCCATTCGGAATAGTGCGTACATGCTTATGAAACTAACAGTATCAAGCCCCAACCGAGGGCGTTCAAGTGATTTGTGGAGAAAAAAAAAAATACAAAAAGGAAAAAAGAAACAAAAGGTAAGGCGGCTTGGTCAGATGTTCCGTAATGGAAGAAAAGCTTTAAGGAATCATGGAATTCTGCTTATAGTTTGTTGGAAGTTGCAAAGTGTTCTCATTATTAAGCACTTGATAATAATAGGATGGCTACTTTGCGCTCAATGTTTGGTAAAAACACTTCTTAAATGCAGCGTATTATTTATGACGTCATATCTCGTGACTTACTTTCTGTACGGTGATACAATTTTCCTAGTGAATTCATTTAAATATATAGATATACTACACATGAAAAGTTTTGGGAATAGCGTCATGTCTTTTGAATGATGTGATGTACAGTGATACAATTTTGCTGATGGATTCAATCATTCACGTAGTATTGTGTGAAAAATATGATACGAATAAAATTTTTAGTGACAAAGAGATAAATTAAAACGTTTTACCTTATGCCGAGGTTTTTTACAGCCCAAAAAGGAAAAATGTAATACGCGATAAACATTTTCATTTCCACTTGTTTGGCGAGGGGTGGGGAGATGTTAGCGAGAAAAAGTTTCAGATGTGTGTCAAGCTTATGGGACTTAACTGCGGGGTCATCAGTTACTAAAGCTACAAACCACTTATAAACAAACTTATACTAAAGACAGCACAAACATACAGACCCTGGGGGAGGGGGGGGGTGAATCGAACCCCCGACGGGGAACGGCCTCGCACATCGGGGGAAAGCACCTCAATGCGCTCGGCAACTCCGCCGCAGCGAAAAAGTTTCGTAAAGGTTTGAAACTACATTTGAAAGTTCTTGGAAGTTCTAAGTCTAATTTCCTAGTGGATGGCAATATTTGAGGTCCGTGAGGTCCAAGACAAAATACAGTCTGTAATTGTAACACTTACCTGCTGTGTTAAACTTAACATAATACTTAAGCTCGTAATGAGTACAATATGGAAGCAGCATGAGTTATCTAATCCTGTGAATATTTACGTGAAAAATCCAAAATGAAATTGTTGATGTCCATGTAAGCAGTAAGATAGGCCACCTGCGACAAAACGAATAGGACACCGAATATCAGATTTTATATTGTACGATTTATTTCAAGTAATTATTTTTGTCCTGTCCCTGTTTTCACTGCTCGTTCTGGAACATTCTGTTTTTAATCGTTTCGTATAATAAAAGTGAATCACACGTTGTTATGATGGTAATGTCATTTTATAAGATTTACACTGGCGAAAATTTAAAATTTGAAGGCTCTGCTTTTAGAAATTTAGTTCTCGTGCGAGCAATCAGAAGTGGCCTGTTGCCTGTTAAGTTGAATAACGTTGTTTGTTGCGCGAGGACAGAATACGTCGTCATCCCAAAGAAAGGCTGTTCAAAACGCGCACCACAGCAAGTATGCAGGGTGGTGGGGAGGGATGGGTCCTGTGACACTACTCGAAGGTACCACGACATTTGTGGACGTCATGACATTACCATGAAGCTCCTGTACATCTTCATAACTGATGCCTTCCAACAGGATAATGGTCCTCGAAGCAAGACCAGGATGGCGTTACAATGGCTTGAGTAGCATCATAAAAGTTGTCTACACCACCAAATTTGCGTTCTCTGAACGCATTGGAACACGTCTGGGACAATGCTGAATTCCGGCTCTGTGCCCACAAACCACTGCTCTACATACTTCATGGCTTATCCATTGACGTCTGGTGCCAAGTTCCTCTGGTCTCTAAACCTACACGCCAGTGAGGAGGTGTTTTGCCTCATCAGTGCATTCATCATCAGTGCAGTATGGGAACAAAGTGCTACTGCGCAGTGCTCTCACAGCAGGAGCAGGGCCCCGGTAAGGCACGTGCTGTCGGCCCAGGAGGCCTGTGGCCAGGCGCAGGCGTCGGCCAGGCGTCCTCGGCCGCGGCCGCGCATGCGCCCTGCCGCGTCCCCAGCCACAATGGCGGCGCCGCTTCTCGGAACTGATTACGTCTCCGAATGCGCCGGCTATAACAGCTGATTATATCGTGCCGGCCCGTCGCCCTGAATTAAGGCGGATCAAAGTACGGCGGGGACCCGCCCCTGGCACCTCTCAAAAAATGGCAGTGCCGTATAAATTAATCTCACGCGATGCCGCGCCGTCTTCCCATTGTGCGCGGGGCCTCTCCACGATGGCGGGGAAATTAGGCCCATTTAAAAAGCGCGCCGTAATGAAGCAAACAATTGTCGCTTCCTCCCGGGCCGTGCCGTCCCCTCCTGTTACCGATCCACTCCCACGCCGGAAGGAATACTGCCCAGCACCAATTAATTCTTTACTTACCGTCTTACAGAACTCGGCGATGACACTAGACGTCGATGACGTCAACACCTAAAGCACGTGGAGGGAGAGTTGGTCTTCTCAAGCACAGTTGCTACAATACCGTGAAATATCGCTTCATCCAAAACACATTTATTTATTTATTCACACAGCACTTGACGTGCTATCTTCAGTGGGTTTTATAGCTTTAATTTCTTAATATTCATAGAATATATGACATCAACTGTGATTGGGCAAAGGGGACTGCAATTGGGCAAAGCTTTGCCCAATCGCAGTTGATGTTCAAAAAAATGTTCAAATGTTTGTATAGTCTATGGGACTTAACTACGGGGTCATCAGTTCCTAAACTTACAAACTACTTATGAACTACCTAAGACTAAGGACGGCACAAATATCCATGCCCGAGGTGGGATTTGAACCCCTGACCGTAGTGGCCGTGCAGACTGTGACTCAAGCGCCTCAGTCCCCTCGGCCACCGCGGCCGGCAGTTGATGTCATATATTCTATGAATATTAAAGAATAACAACTGCAGTATCAGAAGTGACGTCTGTTCTTTCGGAACAGACGCCACATGTATATATTTAATTTCTTACATGAAGTTATTGGAAATTTGGGTCTTTAAGGGTGCAGTAATATGATTTACAGCTTGTCATTTTGGGCTGTGGTGGTCTTTACTTTTCGTCATTTTATTACGTTGGTTACTCTGTTTTTATTGTCATTTTGTCGATTTTCACCATTTGCTGTCAGAGCTCACTGTTTATGAAGCCATTTGCCGTCGTAACAGATTCTGTACCACATGAAATCGGTAAGTGTTGGTGTCAGAGTTAGCTACGTGGTACCACATACTTTTGCATACGGAACGCAGTTCCCATGCGGCCGCGGAGTATTCCAGATTCTGGACGTATAAAACTAGAGGTATCCTACTGGAAGAAGCCACAACCGCTGGGGAACACATCATTCATGAACGGATGAAAATACTCAGCAACAATGTTGACATATACACACCTGCCACTGATTATTACCATAGGTGCCGCGTGAGTTTGGGCATCTGCTATAAGGTGCCTTTCTGCGGATTGTGCGGCCATTCTCCGACGGAGGTTCGAGTCCTCCATCGGGCAAGGGTATGTTAGTTGTCCTTAGCATAAGTTACTTTAAGTAGTTTGTAAGTCTAGGTACTGATGACCACTGAAGTGGTCCCATAGCTTTACAAAACATTTGATTTGAACTATCATAGGTCTCACAGAAGCTATACTGAATGTCCCGTAAAGACGATATTGATGCCACTGATTTGCATCTGTAGCTCCTTGCACAATTCAAGTAGTTGTTCATCTGTATGATGGCGTACCCGGACCCGAGCATTGACTAATTTCACAGTTTCATCCCGCTGATCCATGCGGTATTCTACAGTGTGTTTCATGAGCAATTACATATATCCTGCTTCCTAGTTTAAAACCAAGTCCACGCAACCACTAAGGCACAACATAAATCAAAAGAATCGAACTTAGAGCCGGACTTTAAGGTCCCTACACACTTTCCGGTTTATCGTCCGACCAACCAGCAGACCAGCCAACCAACCAAATTCGTAGCGGCTTACACACGTCCCGACCAACTGCATGCAGCGGTTGCAGCGCCTCCGTGTTGTGGTGTCTGGTTGTCAAACTGTTCTGGTTGTGGATCTGTTCTTGCTGTGCAGACAGCAAACGATTGTTGGTAGGCAGTTGGTCGGGTAGTGCTACACAGGGTACAATTTGTCGGATGGAGAGGGAGGGGGGAAGGCGGATGTCGGACGATCAGCCAGACCAACCATCAAATAAGAAAAGTTGGTCGGGAAGCACTTCAAAACGTCCAATTTATCGTAGCGCCGATAAATTGGTCCCGAGAAATTGGAACGTGTGTAGATGCCTTATAGAACACAAGGTAGCACTAAACACAGGTCTCACCGCAAGGGTCTGTGTTAGACCACAAAACCACGACGCAATGCACCAGTCATTTACGAATACTGACTTCTGTACATCAGTGTCCGTCTGTTTGAAAGCGTGACTGACGAGAAGAGGAGCGTGCTTCCGTGATGGTCTGTGGTGAGAGTAATCCGGTAGGCGCAGGAGCGTGAGAAAGGCGGCACAGAGCGGAGTCAGGCCGTGGCTCGTGGCTCCCTGCTGAGCGCCCACCCGCAGCTGCCGCCGCCGCGACAAATGAGTGCCCGGCCAGACCCGCCCACCGCGCAACGCCGCAGTGTACATCAGCCACCAGCACCACCGACACCACTGCTAGGGGCCAGAGGAGAACCTAAAGTCATCATCAGTCCATTTTATTACCTAGTGATGTGGCCTCTTTGACGTGGCGTGTAACTCAGGGAGCCAGTAGGTCCTTCCATTTCCTTCCATCTTGAGCTTCCCGTTGCCAAAGGTACCCAGCTGTCTTCCCATCTCTCTGATGAACTTTCTCTTGATCATTTTTGGTAAATTGGGCTACAATCTGGCACTGGTTTCGCCATCTCATGCTCTAACAACATAACCAGCCCATTCCATTTCAGAGTATTCAGTCTTTCCATTAGTCCAGTGACCTTTGTTGTCTTTCTTTGCATAATCCAACATTGATCCTTCCATTCCTCTTTGGGTTACTATTAGTTTCTGAACAATGAACTTATTTAACGACTAAGTTTCATTACCATTGGTGAAAAACTTTTTATCAGATCAACCGACATCTTAGACCTCAAAACTGAAGAGTTTCTCCCACACCCTTGCCGGCCCAGGTTGCTATTATTGTGGTGGTCTTCATTCCGCAGACTAGTTTGATGCAGCTCTCCACACTACCCTGTCCGGTGCAAGTCTCTTCATCTGAGAATAATTTCTGCAACATACACCATTGTGAATCTCTCGGACTTCCTGTACGATTTTCACCCTCACACACATCACTCTAATGCAAAGTTAACGATTCCTTGATGTCTCAGAATGTGTCCCACCAATCTATCCCTTCTCTTAGTCAGAGTATGCCAGAAACTCTTTTTCTCCCCAATTCAGATAAGCACCTACTCAGTAATTACGTGATCTACCCATCTAATTTTCATCATTCGTCTGTAGCACCACATTTCAAAAGCTTCTTTCATCTTTTTGTCTTAACTCATTATCGCCTACGTTTTACTCCCATATAGTACTACTTACTTACTTACTACTTACTTACTCCTTGACCCTACAGCCCATGTAGGGCCTTGGCCTCTCTGATGATCGCAGCCCAATCCTGACGATTTTCTGCTCGTTTCCCCCATCTCCTGACTCCTATCTTTTCAAATCGTTTTCCACATCCTCCAGCCATGGTTTACGAGGCCTCCCTTTGCTTATTTTGTCACCTGGATTTCCTGTGTAAACCTTTTTGACAGTTTGAGCTTCCGACATTCGCTCTACATGGCCCAGCCATCTCAATCTGTTACACTCAATTTCAGTCACCAACTCAGGATTTCTGTACAGTTCTTCCAATTCCTCGTTTCTCCTTATCCTCCATTGCCTCGACTCAAACACGGCTCCAAAAATCTTTCTTAATATTTACCTCTCCCATTTTCTCAATAGCACTTCTGGTACAGTCACCGTCCATGTTTCAGAGCCATACATTACCACTGGTCTTATGACTGTTCGATAGACAGTCACCTTTGGAGGAAATTTGCAAATATACAGTGGGTAAAGGAAAGCACATTCATTCACTCACAGACACATGCATAATGCTTGCAGCACATTACTCATGCGGAAACACTTGGTAGCAGCTGCGAAACAAAGCGTCCGTGGCCTTTTGACAAGATGGCGGGTGTCTTGAAGCACAAATTAAAATAACATGATGCGCCAAACGAACTCATGTGCAGGGAGGCAGCGGCATACAATCCTTACATACCATGTGGTGACCACGGTGAATTACATAGAGATTACAAAAAGAAATTAATTTAGAATAAGCAAGTAAAGCATACATGAGAATTCACATAGAAGAAAGCCAGTACTAGTAAAAGCATGGCTGAAGGCCGAGGTAAAGACCGTTATGAAAGCGTGTGGTGCAGAGTCTATATCTGTCGCTGGATATGCCTTACAGTTTAAAACATGGTTTCAAAAATGTTCAAATGTTTGTTAAGCTTATGGGACTTAACTACGGGGTCATCAGTCCCTAAACTTACAAACTACTTACGAACTACCTTATACTAAGGACGGCACAAATATCCATGCCCGAGGGGGGATTCGAACCCCCGACCGTAGTGGCCGTGCAGACCGTGACTGAAGCGCCTTAGTCCCCTCGGCCACGGCGGCCGGCAAAACATGGTTTCTAAACCTTTGCCTTACCATTATAAAGTCAATCTGGAATTTCCTACCGTCTCCTGGTCACTTACACATATATAACCTTCCTTCTTGATGATTAAACCAAGGGTTTGTGATTATTAAATTGTGCTCTGCACAGGCGATCTCCTCTTACATTCCCCAGTTCATATTCACCTACTACATTTCCGTCTCTACCCTTTCCTACTTCTGAGTTCTAGTCCCCCAACACAATTAAGTTTGCTTCTCCTTTAACAGTCTGCTTAATATCTTTAATCCTCTCATATATTCCTTCGATCTCCTCATCATCGTTACTGCTGTCTGGCATATAAACTTGTAATACTGTGGTCGGTGTTGGCTTTGTGTCTGTCTTTGCTACAACAATGCATTGACTATACTGTTCATAGGAACTGAACTGTATTCCTATTTTCTTTTTCATTATCAGTCTTACTCCTGCGTTACCACCAATTGATTTTGAATTTATAACCTTGTACTCGACAGACAAAAAATTCTGTTCATCCTACCACCGATCTTACTAATCCCTACCATATCCAAATTTAACCTATCCATTACTCTTTTCAAATTTTCTAACTTACCGACCAGATTAAAGGTTAGAAAATTCCACGCTCCGATCCGTAGAAGCCGGTTTTGTTTTACTTGATGACGACATCCTCCTGAGTAGTCCCCACCCGGAGATCTTTATGGGGGATTTTTTTACATCCGGAATATTTTACCCGAGTTGATGCCATCATATATTCCTACAGAAGAGCTGCATGTCCTCGGGAAAATTAACGACTGTACTTTCCCCATGCTTTTAGCCATTCGCAGTAACTGCATCACAAAGTCATGTGAACTGATGTTGCAAGGACAACTCAGTCAATCATCCAGACTGGAACCCCTGTGACTACTGAAAACGCTGCTGCCCCTCTTCAGGAACCACACATTTGTCTGGCCTTTCCAGAAATACCCCTCAGCTTTGGTTGCAGGTACAGTACGGATAATTGTATGGTTGATTCACGCAAGCCACGCTAACTCGGTACTGTCTTTGGTGTTTTTTTTTTCTTATTTTACGAGCTATGTAAAAAAAAAGTCAATTCGCAATTTAGCGCCAATGACGCATTGGAGCGAAATTCTTCTCGCAGTCCTGCACTCGCCTGTGGTAACTGTATAGCTGCCGGAAGCATCATTATTGCGGATCAAAACGTCTGCATTAAATTTTTCATGACACGCAAGATACCCTTTACAGAGGCACACCAAATTATGAAGGCAGCCTACGGTAATGTGTGCTTAAGTCGTACTAAGAGTTACAAATCGGCCATCTGGTTTAAAACTGACCGGACCGAAGTTAAATGTAACCCACTTTCAGGACGCTCTTGTCATGTTAGAAACGCCAACGAAGTTGTGGCCACCAAACGAAGACTGACTGTCGGAGATAGTGCAGAAGAATGTTTGAGTTTAGTTGGATATTACGAAATCCTGACACGGCATCTTGGAATGCATCGCGTTGCCGCAATTTTCGTCCAATGGATCATAAGCCGAGACCAGAAAGAACATCATGTAAAAATGTCTGAAGGCAATGAGAAAGATATGTTCCTTAAGAGAAAACTGGTGATTAGACCAGAGTAGCGGAGTACTTGTGGGTGGAGTATACATGTTTTTTTTTTTTTTTTTTTTTTTTTTTTTTTTTTTTTTTTTTTTTTTTTTTTTTTAGGCGAGGCACTAACTCTGATGAGCACTCGCCTGTCAGCATTCAAACAACGTATTCAGGCCACGTTCGGAACAAAAATTCGAACATCAAAATATTAGCCGCGAACTTATAGAGTATTAGAAACAATAGAAGTTATTGCTCTCAGATAGTTTTAGGCACCGAAAGCTGGCTAAATCGTGATGTGGCAAGGTCAGAAATATTTAGCGAAGCGTGGAATGTATATCGGAAAGATAGATCGGATACAACTGGAGGTGGAGTGTTCATAGCTGTGGATAAAGATATTGTTTCTACTGAGATCGATGTTGAAAGTAACTGTGAAGTTATCTGGTCACGTATAACAGGTGTAAAAGAAGTAAAGTGAATAGTTGGCTGTATTTACCCCGCCCCCCCCCCCCCAGTGCTGCTGTAGCAGTTTTAAAATCATTCAAAGAAAGTCTACACCAGGTAGTGCATAGGTATCCGGGCCATGTAATGTTAGTCGGAAGAGACATCAACCTTAAGAGTATAGACTGGGACCTCCCTAGTTACATTTCAGTCTGTACAGACAAGCAGTCTTGCGAGCTACTTTTGGACACATTCTCCGAAAACTGTCTTGAGCAGTTAAACCGGCAACTCACGCGCAATGGAAATATTCTAGACCTTATAGCCACAAACAGGCCTGACCTTATTAACGATGTCTGTGTAGAGACAGGAATTAGTGATCATGATATCGTCATAGCGTCGATGGTGACCAAAGTTCATAAACCAATCAAGAAGGCTAGGAGCGTGTTTTTGTTGGGAAGAGCCGATAAGCAAATGTTACGATCGCACTTTGAAAATGAAAGGGTATCGTTTAATTCCGGGACTATGGATGTAGAAGAATTGTGGACTAAATTTAAGTGCATTGTTAACAACGGATTAGAGAAATATGTACCAGTAAAGACGATTAAGGATGGAAAAGATCCACCGTGGTATAATAATAATGTTAGAAAGCTGCTGAGAAAGCAAAGGCTGTTGCACTCTCGATTCAAAAAAGAACACGCAAATGACGACAGGCAAAAGTTAGTAGAGATTCTTGCGTCCATAAGAAGATCGATGCGTGAAGCATACAATAATCACAGCCATACCTTAGCAGAAGATCTTTCCGAGAACCCGAAAAAATTCTGGTCCTATGTAAAATCGATAAGCGGGTCAAAGCCCACTGTCCAGTCACTCGCTGATCATTCCGGGGCAGTAATAGAAGAAAGCAAACGGAAAGCTGAAGTTCTAAATTTAAGAAATCTTTCACGCAGGAGGACCGCACAAATGTACCATCATTTGATCAACGTACAAATTTCCGGTGTAGAGAAGCAGCTGAGAGAGCTAAATACAAAAAAGTCTGCTGGTACGGATGGAATACCAGTTCGGTTTTACAAAGACTATTCTGCGGCATTGGCCCCCTACTTAGCTTGCATTTATCGCGAATCTTTAATTCAGCGCAAAGTTCCTAGTGATTGGAAAAAAAAAGCGCAGGTGACTCCCGTTTATAAGAAAGGAAAGAGAACTGACCCACACAATTACAGGCCAATATCGTTGACATCAGTTCCATGTAGAATTTTGGAGCATATTCGAATATAGTAAATTTCCTTGAAACGGAAAAGCTTCTTTCCATGAATCAGTACGGGTTTAGGAAACGTCGTTCATGTGAAACTCAGCTTGCCCTTTTCTCACATGACATCTTGCGAGCCATGGACGAAGGGCAACAGGCGGATTGTGTTTTTCTCGACTTCAAAAAGGCGTTCGTCGCGGTGCCACACTACAGACTGCTAACGAAGATACGAGCTTATGGATTACGTACACAGATTTGTGACTGGCTGGAAGACTTCCTAAGTAATAGGACGCAGTACGTTGTTCTGGACGGCGAGTGTTCATCAGAGACGAGTGTATCGTCAGGCGTGCCCCAGGGGAGTGTGATAGGACCGCTATTATTTTCTATCTATATAAATGATCTGATGGACAGAGTAAGTATTAATTTGCGGCTGTTTGCTGATGATGCTGTGGTATATGATAGGATGTCGTCTTTAACTGACTGTGATTGCATACAGGATGACTTAGACAAAATTTCTAGTTGGTGCGAAGAATGGCAGTCAGCTCCCAATGTAGAAAAATGTAAGGTGATGCGCATGAGTAGGAAAAACAATCCCACAATGTTCGAATACAGCATTAGTAGTGAGCTTCTTGATGCTGTCGCGTCGTTCAAATATCTAGGCGTAACATTGCAGAGCGATATGAAATGGAACGAGCATGTAAGGACAGTTGTGAGTAAGACGGACAACCGACTTCGGTTTATTGGGAGATTTTTGGGATGATGTACTTCACTTGTAAAGGAGACCGCGTATAAAACGCTTGTAAGACCACGTCTTGAGTATTGCTCAAGTGTTTGGGACCCGCAGCAGATCAGTTAAAAGGAAGACATAGAGGCGGTTCAGAGGCGAGCAGCTAGATTTGTTACCGGTAGGTTCGACCAACGCCCGAGTGTCACGGAAATGCTCCGGCAACTCAATTGGGGATCGTTGGAAGAAAGACGACGTTCTTTTCGTGAAATTCTGTTGCGGAAATTTAGAGGGCCAGAATTTGAAGTTGAGTGTAGTACGATCTTGCTGCCGCCTACTTGCATTTCGCGTAAAGATCACAAAGAGAAATTAGGGCTCGTACTGAGGCATATAGGTATTCTTTTTTTCCTCGTTCAATTTGGGCTTGGAATAGGGAAGGAAATGCCTAGTAGTGGTACAGTGTACCCTCCGCCACGCACCTTACGGTGAATTGCGAAGTATGTATCTAGATGTAGAAGTAGACATACGTCTACCTTTAGATTCTGAGATCAGGGTTCAGTCTTTAGAGTAGATCAGGTAAGGATTTTTAGGGAAGAAAAAAACTCTTTACGACATTTCAAAGTCATGCAGAAGGAGACGGCCTGGTTCGAAAATATTTTGTAGAATGTTTCGGAAATTTTTGACTATACCTCGCATGTTTCTGTTCCACTGTCTGCTTTCTCCGCCATTGGTACTTTCTCCTGTCTGCCCCTCCCAATGTTACTGCCTTTGTCCCATTCTCTCTGTCTTTCTTACCATTTTCTTCTTCTCTACCACTCTGTATCTGCCGTTATCTTTGTCAAATTTTTTTCTCACATTGCCACTGTCTCCTTCTCTCTAGCAGTTTGCTTTTAGTCTCTTCAGTCATCAGAGTGTCCTCTCTACACATGTCCTTGTGAATTGTTTGCTCGGGTTTATAACCCCTGAAAAGGGAACTTTAAGACACTAATAAACGTGATTTGAAATGTCGCTTTTATTCCTGCTATAGTGTCAACCATAATAACACTTAAAATAAATTTGCTATCTGCGTGATAGTTTCGCCTACTAGTGCAGCAAAGAATCACTGAGAGCTAATATATAACACATCTGAAACAATGCCTGAGTAGGCTAAGATAAAAGATGATCGTTCTGGATACAATACTGCATAACTGTCCAAACCATATTACAGGTCAGTTATCATCTTACCGATAAGTAACTCAGGTTGATATTCATTTCCAATACTCACCTGCTTCAGTTCTTGACGAGAATCTCAGTATCTCAGGGTGCTATGAGTGTATCCCACATTCCTTGGACGTAATACAGATTTTAGTCGAATGTTACGCTGTTTAGATGTGATAATAATACAGATTAGATTAGATTAGTCTTGTTCCATAGACCACGAATACGACATTTCTTAATGACACAGAACTTGTCTGTTTAATAAATGGTATATTTAAGTAGTATTTGAAGACATGCATTATGTTTTTCTTTTTTTCTTTCTTTTTTTTCTTTTTTATGAGAGATAATGTAAAGATCCCTTATTGCACTAGTGATACTCCCGCATCTGCAAAACTCTGCAGTCGTCCGTTAGAGGCCTCTGCGTGTGCCATGCCGCATTGCACTTTGACCTGTCCGTTCACCAGTAGGGACGGTGCAGTGTGCCTCCGAAGTTGCGTTTTGTGAAGTTATTTGGGTGGTGAAGCGTCAGATGGGGCAGCGATTGCTATGTATCGCTAATGTATTGCGATTAGTTGAGATGAAGTTACGAAGAACCCTTCTTCGTGAAGATGGTATTAGTGTAGAAGATGAATCATTTGCATGCATTCTAGCATCTGTTATGGTACAGAAATATGAGCACAAGTTAGATACTGTTGTTACAAACTCATAATAATGTTAATAGAGATGATAATGATGAACAACTCATTGCAAGAGGTAGTGCTACGGTAAGTGCGGGAAGAGGCGATGGAAGCAGTGACAATGAATACCAACAGTCTTTCGGAAAGAAGGTTAAAGTTGCAACTATCATCACGGCTTTTGATGACAATTCGCTAGAGAACATGACGATGATTATTTCATAAGTTATAGTTAAGATATCTGCATTACGTATGGCGTCTACAATTACATCTACAGTGCTATTTAGAGCATGGTTGCAGAGCTTTGCAGAAAAACGACACCCACCAGCACATTGAGGTGTACGTAGAGATCCTGTAACCAAACGTTCATAAAGATATGTTTGTTGGAGCTCATGTACTTTCCTTGTAAGAATTCGTCTGTTGAGAGACGTAGCTGCTACTCAAATGCCCTTTAATTTTGTAAAAGAGTGGTTGGCTATCTGTCAGACTTTTAATGCTATTTTGCAAGTGACCAAAGACTTTTGTGGCAGCGTAATTCACCCCTTTCTTGCGCAAAGTTGGATTTAATCTTGAACAGTGGAGATAATCCTTTCCCCTAGCGTAGTAGTTATGCATGCTACTGTTACTTTCGAAATGAGTTGGGTTATTAATAACGAATATCATAAGTATATTGTGAAGCTATTGTGAAGATCTCTAATTTCTTAAATAAATGTATGCAGGTTGATCTTGGATGGGCTCCAACAATTATTTAGATTACACGTGATTTAAGCTAAAATACTTTCTAATAAGAAAAATAGTGAAGAATTACCACTAATATGATGCCATATGAAAGAAACGAATGAAAATAGGCATAGTAAGATAATTTACAGAGATTCTATGAACCAAGTTAGCAATAACCATACTAGCACAACTAGCTGAACTTAAACGTTTCAGCAGTTCGTCAGTGTGTTTCTCCATTTCAATATCTCATCAAAAATTTCTGAATTTTCTATCTTACCTACAGACTTCTGCGCAAAATTTATGTTTGTTAAAAGTGCCATAACATTTATAGCACAGAACTGTATACATTGTGTTTTATGGAAGTAGAACGAGAGTGCATTTGCAGAAAACCACTTAATTATTTTTGAATAACATTATTTACAATTTCAACTGTTTATTCTTGTTGATCAGGTGTCATTACAATACTTGTACAGTCAGAAAAAAGGATAGCTTTTTTTAACGAGAAGTCATTAATATATGTTAAGAATAGTTGAACCCAAGACCGATCCCTGCAGTACCCCGTTCTTGATAGCTCCCCAATTTGAGGAAACAGTTGATTTTGCTCATTATGTTAACCACTTACTTCTAGTTAAGTAAGAATTATACCACTGGTGCACAGTCCGACTCATACTACAATACTTGAATTTATCTTAAAGAATTCTACTATATACAATATTAAAAGCTTTTGAAAGATTACAAAAATTTCTAATCGGTGGTGCCCGGTTGTTCAAAGCATTTAATATTTGATCAGTGAAATTGTATCTAGTGTTTACTGTTAAAAGGCCTTTCTTGAAAATAAACTGGCATTTTGTTAGTACATTTTTTGGGGTATAGCGGACTTAATGAGATTGGGCGATTGCTGTTGACATCAGACCCATCCCCTTTTTCCGTTTTCTATGTAATGGCTTTACGATAGCATATTTCACTCTATCAGGGAAAATACCCTGCTTCTGTCCTACCACTGAACCATGGACTCAATTTACCGTCAACCTTAACTGTTGCCTCACATTCTACGTAAAGACTTTTAATTTCCTGCAGAAGTTTGTCTCCTTTCCATAATCTCGTAGAACTGACAATAGCTTTCTCCTAAGGACACGGGCATAAACTTTTTCTAGATCTATAAAACATAAATACAATTCCCTGTTCCACACATAGCACTTCTCCTTTACCTGCCATAAGCTAAAGATCTCTTCCTGACATCCTAAAAAAGCCATAAACCCACATTGATTTGTATCCAACTTGTCTTCAATTAATACCCGCACTCTCCTTTCAACAATGCCTGAGAATATTTTGCCCACTATTCTAATTAAACATATACCTCTATAGTTGTGACAATCTTTTCTTTTTCCATGCTTGATAAATTGGCTTCATTACTGGTTTCGACCAATAAGACGCACATTTAACGACTCCCACGCCATTTCAGTTGTCCTGCGTAACCTTTTAAGACCAAGTATTCCACTGTATCTTATGAGTTCCGACATAATTTCATCTACTCAGGCCACTTTATTGCACTGAAATCTATTAACCATTCTCTCTACTTCCTCAAATATGATCCTGTTTCCATCATCATTCCTATCCCATTGTGCATCAAAATCTGACGCATCAATTAACGTCTCCATCTACTTTGAGCAAGGCATTGACAGGATTCGCCAGTAGCTTTCCTGACCTGTTCAAAACACTTGTTAATTACTTCTTTCCTCCAATTCAAAAAATTGCTAATTATTAATATCTCCCCATCTCATTCCAAATCGTTTGCCAAGTCGTGTCAATTAGAGGTGGGACTTCGTCACTTCAAAAAGTCGGAGACATTTTGCTATGATTTTTGCCAACATCATATCGAAATACCTGGAATGCAGATGCTAGCCTTACCTGCCCAGGGACTATTGGGCTTTACCACTAACGGTTGAGGGACTAGTCGGTAGATTTTGTAGTCCAATTACCGTCTGAGCACAAAGGTGGCTACGACCTAATATGTCCGAGAAGGCCGAACACAGAGCAAAGTAACTGGTATCCAAACTGTCAATACCACTTTACTTGGCCACTGATACAGTGCCGGTAGTTCATGAACTAGGACATTACAGAAGTCCACACCATGAACCACCTCTAAATTTACAAAAACTAAAAATATATGTTTGCTTTTCCTTCTAGGATAATTCGTAATGCCAATATTGCATCGCGTATATCTAGATTCCTCCTAATGTCGAACTGATCTTCCCTGAAGTCGTAGATAATTCGAGTTATTATTTTGCATCTATGGCTTATTAAACTGATAGTTCTCAATTTTCACAATTTGCTTTCTTTAGAATTTGAATTTTTATGGTTTTCTTGAAGGCTGAAGGTATTTTTCCTGTCTCATAATATCTTCCACACAAGGCGGAATAGTTTCTTCAAGAATGGCTCTTCCAACAATGTCAGCAATTCAAAGAGAATATCATCCACTCAAGGGGTCTTGTTTGGACTCAGATCTTTCAGTGCTCTGTCAAATTATTTTAGCAATATCGTCTCTCTTATCTTATCGTCCTCTATTTCCTCTTCCATTTCTACAATACTGCCTTCAATTTGTTTTTTCTTGTATTAGGACTCGATAATTCTTTCCACCTTCCTACTTTCCGTTCGTTGCTTAACATACGTGCATCTGCTTTGTCGTGTCTCCAAAAGTTTCTTTTATTTCCCTGTAGCGGTGGGTGTCTATCTTTCTCCAAGTCACAGATACTTCTACAGACTTGCATTTCTCGTCTAGCCACTCCTGCTTAGCCAATCTGGAATTCTTGTCAATCTCATTTTTTACCTGCCTATAATCCTTTTAGCCTGCTTTAATTTGTTGCGATTTTATGTTTTCTCCTTTCATCAATTAAATTTAGTATATCCTGTGATAGCCAAGGATTTCTATTAGACCATGTCCTACATATATGGTCCTCAGCAGCATTCACTACTTCATCTCTCAACGCTGTCCATTCCTCTACTACTGCATTACTATCCCCATCCATTCCTCTTACTGTATTACTAACCCCCATTTCGATCAAACCTTGCCTAATGATCCCCCTGAAACTCTCGACAGTCACAGGTTCATTCAATTTATCGAAGTTCCATCTTAGTACGTCTGTACATTTCTTAAGTTTATTATGTTTTAATTAATATATCAGCGATTGAGAGGGAATATTATCCACTCTAGGGGCCTTGTTTTGACTCAAATCTTTCAGTGCCCGCTCAAATTCTTCTTGCAATACATTATTTCCTATCTCATCTTCCTCTATGTCCTTTTTTATTTCCACAATACAGCCTTAAGGTTTCTTCAGTTTATCCAGGTTCCATCTTTGTACTTCTTTGCCTTTGTGTAGTTTCTTAAGTTTCAATCTACATTCACAAACAGTAAGTTATGGGCAGAGTCTATATCTGCTCTTGGATTTGTCTTACAGTTTAAAACCTATGTCTTACTATTACACCGTCAATTTGGTACCTTCCGATGTCTCCTGGTCTATTCCACGTATACAGCTTTCTTTTATGGCGCTTAAAGCAAGTTTCGTGATGATTAAATTGTACTCTGCGCGAAATTCTACCAGGTAACTTCCTTTTTCATTCCTCCTCCCCAGGCCGTATTCACCTATTATTTTTCATTCACTTCCTTTTCCTAAGGCTGTAATACATTGCACCTGTACAGTCACGTTTTCCTCTCCTTTAACTGTCTGAAAAATCTTTTTTTATGTCATCGTACATTTTTCGAGTCTCCTCATCCTCAGCAGAGCTAGCTGGCATATAGACTTAAACTACTGTGCTCATTGTTGACTTCGTGTCTATCTTTGTGAGAATAATGCGTTCCCTAGACTGTTGATAGTAACTTAACCGTGAATGTATCTTGTTAAATTTTCTATGTAAGATCTCGGGCAGTAGAGATCTGCAAATGCAAATTAAAATGCTCAGTGCTGCTCTAAATTATTTTGCGAGTGGCCACAGTACTTGCGCAACGGAAATTTATCTAACTGCTCACTCCTTAAGGGAGCAGCCAAGGTTTTAACAAACACAAAATTAATGTTACAAAAAGAATAGATAATTAAACAAGGGACGAGGAGCATGACATTATAAAGCTGATGTTTGATACTTTAAATCATCATCAATTCAATAAAATGAACAAGCAAATTAATGTGGGGCGACCGTATAAGCACAATAAAGCACACACCTTGTACAAAAATGAATCAAATCGTAAAGTTACTGCCCTTTATGAATATGGGGGTAACGTTAGAGGAAATTTGCAAATATACAGTGGATAAAGGCAAGCACAGTCATTCACGTACAGACACGCGCATATTGCTTGCGACACATTTACTCATGTGGAAAATCTTGATAGCAGCAACAACACGAAGCGTCGGTGGCGTTTTGACGAGGTGACAGGTGTCTTCGAGCACTATTAAAATCAAACTATGTACGAAACGAACTTATTTGCGGAGAGGCAACAGCATACTAACCTTAAGTTCAAATGTTTGTAAATCTATCAGAGCAAACTGCATGGTCATCAATCCGTAGCTTACATACTACTTAAACTAAGGTAAACTAACCTAAGGACAACACACACACCCATGCCTTAGGGAGGACTCGAACCTCCGACGGCGAGCAATCGCGCAACGAGGGGCCTCAGACCGCTCGGCTATTCCACCGCGGCTATCCTTAAGTACCACGCGGTGTGCGACCATGGTGAATTACGCAGAATTTACAAAAAGAAATTAATTTAGAATAAGCAAGTAAAGCACATGTGACAATTCATATAGAAGAAATCTAGTATCAGAAAAGCATGGCTGAAGGACGAAGTAATGACCGTTACGAAAGAACGTTGTGCAATAGCTCATACCAAGACAGGAAAGACGGTATCAATCCAGAAAATCTGAGAAAAAATTAGCATACATGCGGATACAGACAAGACGCAAAAAACTTTAGTTAAAAAACGGCAAGGAAAATACTCAGTTTACACAAAGGCTGAAAGCCACTCAAGTGTATTCTAACTTGAGAAAACCGCACACAAAATCGTCACCGGAATGAAAATGCAAATACTAAGTTTGAACTGAATTACTCGAGTTCATAAATTAAGAAACACTTCGCCCCGCATAGCGAAAGAATTAG
This sequence comes from Locusta migratoria, assembly GCA_026315105.1. NCBI lineage: Eukaryota > Metazoa > Arthropoda > Insecta > Orthoptera > Acrididae > Locusta > Locusta migratoria. Next base: position 506,999,472 of record CM048747.1, read on the forward strand.
TCAAGAAAACTACCACTGATAATCCAAGACTGCCTGATCACAAAGAAAGCAAAGTTCTAACAGCATGCTATGCCCTCAGCACGATTCGACGATATACTCTCTTCGTCGGGCGGAGCCCCAGGCCACGTGCAAAGCCTTCCCCTCCACGCGCTCAAAGCGATGCAGAGTGGGTTCAGAGCCTACTGTCTACCAACCCTCGCTACGTGAAGAAGATAATACCCTCTACTAAAGCTCCAGAGAGGTCACCTCTTTCGTCCATGATTATGTTCGTACTACACTAAGAACAGGCTACCTCGCTATATTGCCAAGTAAGGTTGTCTCTGGCAACCCAGCAAACGGCAGTGCAGACGACTTACGAAGCCATGCGTTCTTAATTAAAGTAAACGAGGCCCTAAAGCGCGAGGCGGCGACTGTAAGACATTGCGCGTCAGTCAAAATTAAAAGCAACCTTCCACATTCATACAAACACGGAAGTTAAATCACATAGGTGGGAATATATATAAACATGGGGCATTGATCATTAATAAAGGAATAAAATAATTGTTATACAAAAAGACAAAATTTATGGCGAAGAAACTCTTAAGAGTAATGAATAACTCAAAATGGAGCACGACCACACATTCAGTGGACATGTTTCAACGGCATTCCTATTGTCTTTTTCTTTATTAACCCTACCCCAACAGATTTTGTATTTGTAACTCTGTATTCACCTGACCAGAAATCCTGTTCATTTTGCCACCGAACTTCTCCAATCCCCACCATATCTAACTTCAACCTATCCATTTTTCTTATCAAACTTCCGAAGCCCTATGAATCACAGGTATTGCCGAGGGGAGTGGTTTGCGTGCCTCAACGATACAGATGACCGTACGTTAGGTGTAACCACTGCAGAGTATCTGTGGAGAAGCCAGACTAACATGTGGTTTCTCAAGAGGGGCAGCAGCCTTTTCAGTAGTTACAGGAGACCAGTCTGGATGATTGACTAAGCTGGTATTGTAACAACAGCTAATGTGGCTTTGCCATGCGGCTACTGCGAATGTCTAAAAAAAGCAAGGGGGAAATACAGTCAGTGTTTTTCCCGAGAAGGTATAGGTGTACTGTATGAATATATGATGATGACGTCTTCTCGGGTAACATATTCCATAGCTAATATAGTATCCCATTCGAATCTCAGGACGGGGAATGTTCAGGAGGATCCCATCATCATGAAAAACAAAATAGGCATTCTGCGGATTCTAGCGCGGAATGTTCTAATTATTAACAATTTAATATAGTGCAATATAATTTCTGGCATAAAGTTACGCAATGAAGTCAATGCCTCCTTCAATAGATGACAATATTTGCATTATCTTTGTAAGTACACATACTTTTATGACACGCTCTTCCATAGCTACATTTACAACATCAAATTAAGTATTTTCCAACATAATCAAATATTTTAAACATATTATTTTTATTCACTCTGAGTCACAAATGGTCTTCTGATTTTTTTATAAATTATTTAAAAAATATACTCAAATACTTCTCTATCTATTTAACAGGTAGTTTATTAGGAAATTTAGACGGTGTTTTCATACCGAATCCTTAAATTTGGTTGGAAATTCATCTTTTTGTGATAGCTGTACGATATCAAATACCAACTCACTCCTTCCTCTAACGAAACTGTCTTTTTTCAGAGGGAAAATAGTAAAAACTTTCTCAGAAGAAATCATCAAATCTATATAGTTATTATAAAACAGAACTGGTTTCTTTTCCAATTCATAACGGATACATGTGGATTTCCAAAATTATCCATAGTATACATTTTAGCATCTAACAAAAATTCTATCAAAATTACCTTTAATCAAACAGTTCAATTTGGTGATTGTCCAAAGGACTCGTTTATGAGAGGCACTTACATCAATATAATAATCTGTTCCCGCACATAATGGCTTTACTACTCCATTTAATTTATCGATAATCATTTTTATATCTTCATTCAATTTTTCTAACCAGTAATTCATTTTCTTAATTAATAGCTGTGGCGCACTGACAGAATGCAAAAGCATCCCTCCTCAATTTTATTCATCTCTGTTCACTCTTACCGGGACTGGAAAAATATCACTCACACATTTTCTTGTCAAACTTCACACAAGGAAATCAAACATCGCACTTCCATCAACAAGTGTCCTATGTCCTCATTTATTTGTTCACCGCCTAGTGCCACCGACGTTACTCTTTGATGTCTCAGCACACTGTGTCCTGTTATTCTGCCCTCTCTTGTGTTTCCCAAAGGTTCGATTCTTCATCGATTGCAATGATAACCTGTTTCTCTGCATACCTTAGCAGTCCCACTGGTTCTTAAAATTCTTCTGTAGCATTACACCTTAAATGCGTCTCTTCCTTCTGTCCGATTCTCACACATTCTATAATTCGCCACCATAGAGGTCTGTGCTCCAAAGATCCACTTCCAGAAATTTATTCCTAAAATTTAGGACTCTGTTATATAACGCCGGACTTTTCTTGTCAAACAGTGCTCTCAGTGCCTGTTCAGGACTACATTTAATATTTTCCTCTGAGTTTCTTGCTTTCAAAAAGTGCAGGTCATTAAGAACGTCTACATTGTGATCACCAATTTTGATAATAATCTTCTCGCTCCTCTCAGTTATACTATTACTGTTTACCTTCGCTATTTTTCGTTTTATTCTCAATTCATACTTTGTTTCCACCAGATGTGCACTCCATTCAACAGATCCTGTAGTCGTGCTGCACTTTCACACCGACAATAATATCAGCGCTCAGTTTATCAATTCACTCCTAATTTTAATTGCATTTTGAGCCATTTTCTTATTTTGTCGTTGCTTCTTCGATATGTAACTGGAACAGTAGAGGGCAAAATCTGTGTCTCCCTGTGATACACATTTCAGTCCGAGCACTTCGCAACTCCCAATTTTATTACTCTCTGTTAATTATTTAATTACATGATATTAAAATAGTTGTTTGTTTCATATATCCTTATTGAGGAGATAGTGGATGCAGAACATACATGCTATGTAGTACCAGTCGTTTGGTATACACCAATCCTATTTTTCTAATTTCGGATATATTACACCGTTTTACATTGTCGAACCCTTTTCCTGATCAACAAATTATGTGAAGTTATCTTTATTTTTTATAGTCTTATTTACATTATTAAGCACGTTATAATAACCTCTCTACTGCTTTTAGCCTTTCTACAGTCAGACTGACCTTTAAATGAGCGCTGGTATTTTCTTTTCCGTTGTATGTTATTCTTGACAGCAGCTAATATGCTTGAGTTGTTATGCAATTTATGCAATAGTTTTAATAGTTCTTATAAGCCATTGCTATCTCCGAAATTATTGATGCTATATCAATAGTCTCACATACTTGTCGACGTGGATAGCTGTTTGCTTACTACTTATAGGAATGATTTTAAGAGTTAGTAGAAAAATTTATTCATTCGTTCTTCCTTATTTCGTGTACTATCTTCCAAAGCTCTCACTCGAATTCTGGATGGCATTTCTCTTCCATAATGGCTCCTCTCTCTGATTTTCTCATGTCTTCAGATAAACACCCCCCCCCCCTCATAGAAGCCATTAATGAATCTGTACGCCTATTACATTCGTAATGTTTCCACGTTGCTTTTAATGTCATTGTAGATTATTTTGACTTTCGTACGTGCTGAGTCAGTCCATCTAACGAACATTTCTTTTTCGATTTCTTCGCATATTTACTGTTGCCATTTTGACTTGCTACTAAGTCATTTGTATCTTTTTATTCCCGACTTTTATTATCATCTTCATTATTTCAGCCATTATTATTTCATTCAAATTAAGTTGGTGTCTACTGTCCTTCCTGATACCTCTGTTTGTCTGTCCAATATTTGTGATGGCTCTTTTTACATGTTTTACCACTTTTCAACTGCTCTGCCCAATTTCGTATTGTTGTTGTTGTTTGGATGTTTAAAAGGGAAAATACAGCAACGGTCATCAGTCCTCCATTCCACCGCTAAGCGTCACAAGTAAATCTGTAGACGTGAACGAAAAGCGCCCAGAGTTTAAAATTGCACGGAGTCCACAAAGTATCAACAAAGTCGACAAAAAACAAAACGAAAGGAGACGATTATACAAAGACGCCAAACAACGAAAGGAAATAAAACAAAGAAGCCAATGTCTAAGGTTTGCCGACCATGAAATTAAAAAAAAAGGAAAAGACAATCGCACGACAGCACAAGGTAACCTCCAATTAGAGTGAATAATAAAAAATACACTTCCCGAATAAAACTTAAAACTGAATCTGCCGTTGTAGCAGCCTCACGTAAAACATCTCAAAAACGTCAGGGAGGTTAAAACTCCGCCGCAAGGCGACTGAAACAGGGCAGTCCAAGAAGATGTGGGCTATTGTCAAACGGGAGCCACACTGACACTGGGGCGAGTCCTCACCAAAAAGGAGATGTCCATGGGTGAAGCCGACACAGAGCACCCCAGAGTCCCAGCGACAGGTCCGCACTGGAGGAACGCTACATTGCCGTAGTCTCCTTGACAACCTGGAGTTTTCTGGTCGGAGTCAGGCTATGCCACTCAGCATCCCAAAGCTGAAGTATCCGATGGCTCAACAATGAACGGAGACCAGAAGCCGGGAGGCCGATTATCAGAATGGACGCACCAACAGCCTGATTGGCAAGCCTGTCAATTCATTCATTGCCTGGGATACCCACATGACTCGGAAACCTGATGGACACCACTGATCGCCCAGACAGTTCAAGGGCACAAAGTGTCTCTTGCATGGCTAACACAGGCCAGACCGCGGGTAACACTTGTCCAGAGCTCTAACATTGTTCAGGAAGTCGCTGCAAATAAGAAAAGACCCACTTGGGGAGAACCAGATATTCTCGAGAGCTTGGTAAATGGCCACCAGCTCTGCAGTCTAAACACTGCAGCCATCTGGCACAGACTGTTGTTCCACACAGTCACCATGAACATAAGCAAATCTCATGTGGCCGTCAACCAGAGAACCATCCGTGTAGATAAGGTCATAATTAGGCAACTCCGCAACGACAGTCTAGAACTAATGGCAGAGCGCCTCCATGAGAATTGAGTCTTTGGGCCCATGGGTCAAGTCCAGCCGAGTAGACGACCTTCGCAAGCAGCACTGACGCAAAGTGGAGATGGGAGGGGAAAAGACTCAAGCTCCAACAGGAGGGACCGAACTCTAAAGGGACGTCGTTGGTGGGGGCGGGCGACCACACCAGAAAAGAGGAGACAACGGTTCGGGTGGCTGGGGAGCTATGTACATTGGCAGCGTAAGCCGAGAGTAGGAGTTAGCAGCGGACCCGCAAAGGTGGAATCCTGGCCTCCACTAGTAAGATGTTCAGGGTACTGGTGCAGAAGACACACATCGCGATGTGAACCCCACAGTTGTGAATGGGGTCCAGTAGGCGCAGTACCGATGGTGACGCAGGCCCCTAGACAATGCACCCAAAATCGAGACGGGACTGCACCAGCACTGTGTATAGCCGTAACAGTGTGGAGCAGTCAGCACCCCAGATCGTATGTCCCAGGTGGCGGAGAATATTAAGATGGCGCCAGCACTCCAGTTTCAGCTGACGAATGTGGGGAAGTGATGTATGCCGCGTGTTGAACACCAGCCCTAATAACTGATGGGTTTCTACTACGTTAAGTAGTTCATCATCGAGATAAAGTTCAGAGTGAGGGTGGACAGTCCGACTCCAACAGAAGTGCATCACTCTGGTCTTGCTGGCACGAAACGGAAAGCCATGGATAAGCGCCAAGGACTGCGCCTTCCGAATAGCGCCCTGCAACCTGCGCTCGGCAACTTGAGTGCTGCAGGAACTAAAAGAGATACAAAAGTCGTCAGTGTAAAGAGAAGGGGACACTGACGATCACACTGCTGTCGCTAAATCGTTGATGGCCACTAAAAATAAAGGAACGCTTAAACAGAGCCCTGAGGAACCCCATTTTCCTGGATATGAGAGGTGCTCCAGGAGGCACCAATTTGAACACAAAACGTATGGCCAGCTGAAAAATTCTGGATAAAAATCGGCAGGGAACCCCAGAGGATCCAGTCACGTGAAGTGTTGAGGATGTGTCGTCACAAGGTCGTGTCATACACTTTGTGCCTATCAGAGAAGACGGCAACAAGGTGGTTGTGCCTGGAAAAGGTTGTGCGGATTGCAGACTCGAGGTACACCAGATTGTCGGTGGTAGAGCGATCCTGGAGGAAACCTCCCAGGCATGGAGCCAGTATGCGCCGAGTTTCAAGAATCAAATACAACAGCCGACTTAACAGCCGCTCCAACAGTTTGCATGGAATATTAATCAGGTTAATGGGCCGATAGCTATCTGGGGAAAGAGGTGTTTTCCGGGTTTAAGCACCGGGATGATGCTACTCTCCCGCCATTGTAACAGGAAAACACCACACACCAAATGCGGTTATAGAGCGCAAGAAGATTACGTTGACTGTCTGCTGAGAGTTGCTCCAGCATTTGGCTATGGATGCAATCAGGCCCAGGCACCGTTTCAGGACATTGTCTAAGAGCACTGAGGAGGTCCCACTCAGTGAAAGTGAGTGTTACAGGATTCAGAGTAGCAGGTAGTAAGGGGGAGTGGCTGGTGTTCTACTCGCTCCTTCAATGTACAGAAGGCCGGTGGGTAATTTGCAGAGGCAAAGGTAAGATCATAACGCTCGGCAAACAACTCTGCAAGTGTGGCTGGGTCCGTATAGAGAACACCGGTCATACATATCCCAGGGATACCTGCTGGTGTCTGGAATCCCTTTAGCCACCTGATTTTATTCCAGACCTGTGAGGATGGGGTACCCGTCCCAATAGTGGAGATGTACCTCTCCCCGCACTCCTCTTTCCGTCTTATGATTACCTGGCGAGAACGAGCGCGAAGCCGTTTAAAGGCGATGAGGTACTCCTGAGAGGTTCAAAAATGTTCAAATGTTTGTAGAACTTATGGGAACTACGGGGTCATCAGTCCCTAAGCTTACAAACCACTTACGAACTAGCTAAGACTAAAGACGGCACAAATATCCATGCCCGAGGTGGGATTCGAACCCCCAACCGTAGTGGCCGTGCAGACCGTGACTGGAGCGCCTCAGTCCCCTCGGCCACCGCGGCCGGCACTCCTGTTAGTGGTGACGCTTGTAGCGCTGTAAGACCCACCTACGATCTTTAATAGCCTCAGCTATTTCCGGCGACCGTCAAAGCACTGTCTTTCGCCTTGGGTACCCTGTGAACATGGAATTGCAGCTTTCGCAGCATAAACAATGGTGTGAGTGACGCCCTGGACCACCACATCGATGTTACTGTGTGGGGGAGGTCTTACGATAGCAGTATACGTGTAATCTTTCGAGTTAGCCCAACGTAAAGCCCACCTGGGTAGGCGTCCTTGGGATTGACGCTGTAAGAGTGACAGAAAAAGAGGAAAATGGTCACTGCCACACACGTCATCGTGGGCTCTCCAGTGGACAGATGGTAGAAGGCTGTGGCTGCAGATCGATAAATCAATGGCCATGGGCCACACTAAAGTGTGTGAGGGTACCAGTATTTAAAAGGCAGAGGTTGAGGTGAGATAATAAGGTCTCGACGACTCTGCCTCGACCAGAAAGTATAATACCACCCCACAAAGGATTATGGGCGTTGAAGTCTCCCAATAGGAAGAAAGGTGGGGCGATTTGCGAAATAAGTACTGGCAAAACATTTAGGGAACATTACCATCTGGAGGGAGATAGAGGCTGCAGATAGTAAATTTTTATGTTGCCCTTACCCTGACAGCCACTGCTTCTAACACTGTATGAAGGAGCACGGGTTCACTATAAACAGAAGTAAGGACATACACGCACACACAACCTCAGACCCTGTTATATGAGCTGCGATTACAATAATATCCCCTGCAGCCACGAAGGGGAAGGATCTGCATTGCTGGAAACCAAGTTTCCTGTAAGGCAATGCAGAAAGCAGGCGTTTTGCTTAAAAGTTGTCATAGCTCAGGCAGGTGGGGGAAGAAACCGCCACAGTTCCACTGGAGGATGATGCTGTTCGATAACTGGAAAGACATGAATGATATGAGGGGACAAATTACGCATCAGCGTTACTCGAATCTGCTGATTGACTGGCTCAGCATCCATTGTTTCTGGGATGTCCTCTAGAGCGAGGTCCTCTGGGGACGCTAGAATCTCCACCTCGTCCTCAGAGGCCGAGGTGGAGTGGGGTGGTGGCGTGAAAGCCACCGTGGTATCCTTCGTCTTGTCAATAACAATCATTTTCCTCAGATCCTTCTTGTCCCTCAGGGGCTTCGCCGATAGGGTGGGCTTCTCAGACTCAGCTACAGGAACTGACGAGTAGCGTGAGGCCCTGCGTCCAGCAGCGTTCGATTTTGCCTGCTGTTGGCTTGTGTTGGCGACACTGGCGGAACCCTGGGAAGGGATGCTAGAGAGGATTGTTGTTTCGCTGGTGGAGGGCTGGAGATTGATCCCAAGGTAATCGCCTTGGGGACGGAAGAAGGAAGGGAGCCCCCAACCACCCTGGGAGTGGGTGTAGGTTTACGGCCCTGAGGGGCCACAGAAAAAGAAGTAGTAGGGAAGAGACGACAGCGACGATGTGATTGCCGAAAAAGAGGTGGCCATGCTAACAGAGTACAAGCGCTCAAACTTCTTCTTCACCTTAGTATAAGTCAACTGGTCTAAGGTCTTATTCAATGATTTTTCTTTCCTTATGGAGAATAGGGCATTGCGACGAGCAGGGACAATGCTCCTGGCCACAGTTCACGCAGATGGGAAGCGGAGTACATGAAGCGTCCGGGTGTGCCGGACGTTCACAATCCCTACAAGTGGCGCTGGAGGGGCATTAAGAGGACATGCCCAAACTTGCAGCACTGGGAGCGTCTCATAGGGTGAGGGATGTAAGGTTTGACATCACACCGGTAGCACATCACCTTCACGTTCTCCGGTAGTTTATCGCCTTCCAAGATCAATATGAAGGCACCAGTAGCAGCCCTAGTATCTTTAGATCCCCTATGGACGCGTCACACGAAGTGAACACCCTGTGGCTCGAGGTTGGCGCGTAACTCCTCATCGGACTGTAAGAGGAGATCCCTGTGAAAGGTAATGCCCTGGAGCAGATAGAGTGACTTGTGTGGAGTAATTGTTATCACTATATCTCCCAGCTTGTCGCAAGCAAGCAATGCCTGTGACTGGGCAGGGATTGCAGTGTGGATCAACACGGAACCATAACGTATTTTTGAGAGGTACTCCACGTCTCCAAACGCCCCCTCCAGATGGTCAACGAAGAACTGAGGCTTAGTTGTCGTAAAAAGATTCCCCTAGTAGCAAATCAGATTACTAATCTGATATCTGTATCAAGTTTCGGATCGAGTCTCATTACATCAGATTTTTTTCTTTGATACCGCATCGCAAATGTTTCGTGCTTTATTTCAGCGTAACCTTCGAACAGTCCTACCAAAGATGAAAAACGAATATTAAACTGGACAACAGATATTGGAAGTCACAGCTACTTGCTTGTGTATGTCGCGAGTAACCACTTAGAAAAAATGCCAGTTAACTGAAGCGTTCCTGTTACCTGAAAGATATACACAAACTAGGTGATGGTCGAAGTAATTATATATACAGGCGTCCATTTTCAATATTATTACTATAACAGCTTTTCTCATTGTTTAAATATTACACCATTATAAATCGGATTCTTTTAAAATCTTTTCTAAAGACTACAACTGCACAATATGTGGCGAATATACAGGTGCAAATATTTATATAAAATAATTGACTCGCTGTAGTTCTGACCACGTGTTGTTCCCTTCGCAAATCGTCAACTTATCCATGCAGCCATTAAAGTCATTTCACCGATGTGGAGTTTTTCATTTTGACCGTTTCCGCCTGCTTTACTAATGACTTTCTAAATAAAATGAGTTAAACTGTATCTCAAATATTAATTGTTTCTATTTGACATATGTAAACACTACAGTGAAGCTCAACACATCACAAGAGTTGAACTCTAGCACTTCTGAACTAGGGCATGGGCAGTGATCTGTTCTTGGGCTCTATTCGGGCCGGGCACTCTTTTTGTCTCTCATTCTCCATGGCCGATTTTGCGTGTCGTTCTCCATACATCGGTTTTGGCTTCTACGGAAAAGGGACGAGAGATTGTGTGGTGATCCAGCTTTAGTAACGGTAATATATTAATTGGTTTTAAATATTTCCGGAAAGGACGATACGCTATACGAGTGCGACAACATTTTGCATCAGGTCCCAGTTCAGTACTTGCCCTCAGAGGAGGCAGTTCCAGCAGAGGAAACTGATGCATTGAGAATAGTTGTGATGTCAAACTCCAATCTCTGAGATGTTTTTGCAAAAGGGAAAATGTGATACGACGCACGTCCTTGCTGAAATAGGTGAATTTTCAATTAAATGTCCATGTTTTCAAACTGCAGCTTATAAATTCCAACTTCCGAAATATGACTACGTTTTATTTTTGCAACAATGTTACACATTTTATGTCTCGTGGCAGTGAAGGTATACCACTACTACCGATGGTGCGCTATCTCTAGTGAATGTTTGTTCCAAAGCGGAATCAGTAATGTACTGTCAAACTTTCACTAAAAGGTGCACCATCACCAGAGATTGTATACCTTCACTTAAACTTCCACCTACACTACAACATACGCATCACTAACCACTAAAGTACAATATCCATACTGTGACAGTTTGTAGATACTGTCCACATATATCATACTATTTAACGCAATGCAACCAATAACGGAAACAGGTCAGTATACAGACATTGCGGTTTTCTAATGTCAATTTTTTGTAGATAGAACACGTGTGATGATGCAGTATGCGGCAGGAGATGACTTCAGTGCTCGCTGTAATACTTGGATGACGAAAACGATGCTAAATCCATGAAGATGGACTGACCATACAGTTTTGTTGTTGTTGTTGTTGTTGTTGAGGTCTTCAGTCCGCAGACTGGTTTGATGCAGCTCTCCACGCTACGCTGTCCTGTGCAAGCCTCTTCATCTGAGAATAAGAACGGCAACCTACATCATTTTCAATCTGCTTACTATCTTCTTCCCTCGGCCTCGCTCCACAACTTTTATCTCCACACTTACTTCTAGTGCTGAGTTGATTTCTAGCCCTTCTCTAAGAAAGAGTATGCCAGAATCTCCGTTTATTCCCAGTTGGGTTAACCACTTCGTCTTTAGTTACGTGATCTACCAATAAATTCAAATGTTTGTTAAGCTTATTGGACTTAACTGCGGGGTCATCAGTCCCTAAACTTACAAACTACGTATGAACTGACTTATACTAAAGACAACACCAAGATCCAAGCCCAAGGGAGGATTCGAACGTCCGACGCGGGAGGCCGCGCGATCCGCAACGTGGGCTCCAGACTGCTCGGCTACTCCCCCGCGGCCGTGATGTATTTATTTAATTTTTATCATTCGTCTGTAGCACCAAATTTCAAAATCTTCCATAATCGTTTTGTCTGAACTCCTTATCGTCCACGTTTCACTCCCTTGCAATGCTACACTCCAGGCAAATGCTTTCAGAAAGGACTTCCTAACATTTAAACTAATATTGAATGTCAACAAGATTCGCATCTTCAGAGATGCTTTACTTCCCCTAGCCATTCTGCAGTTTATACCTTCTTTCCTTCGGCCATCAGAAGTTATTTTGCTTCCCAGATAGAACTGATTTATTACTTTTATTGCCTCCATACCTAATCCAGTTGCTTCAGCATCGCCTGATTTTCAGACTGTACATTCCATTATCCTTGTTTTACTCTTGTTAATGTTCATCTTATACCCTCCATTCAAGACACTGTCCATTGCATTTAATTGCTCTTCCAGATCCTTTGCTGTGTCTGACAGAATTACTATGTCATCGAGAAACCGCAAAGTTTTTATTTCTGAACTTCAATTCCCTCTCCATATTTCTCTATGCATTCCTTCACAGCTTTCTCAATATACAGATTGAACAACATCGGGGAAAGGCTACAACCCTGTCTTACTCCCATCCCAAACTATCTTGCCCTTAGACTGTAATAACTGCTGTCTGGTTTTTTTATAAGCTGAATATAACTCTTCGCTCCCTATATTTTACCCTTGCTGGCTTTATAATTTGAAAGAATGTATTGCAGTCGACAGTATCGAAAGTTTTATACAAATCTACAAATGCTAAACACGTAGGTTTGCCTTTCCTTAGCCTTTCCTTTGCGATAAGTCGTAATGTGAGTATTGCTTGCCGTGTTCCTACATTTCTCCTAAATCCAAACTCAAGTCCCCAAGGTCGGATTCCACAAGTTTTTCCATTCGTATGTAAATAATGGAAAAATTATGAATTCATGATTACATAAAGTATACACGATTTTTAAAAATCAGCCGCGGCGGATTAGCCGTGCGCACAAGGCGTCTTGTTGAGATGCGCGCGTCCGTTCGCCGTTTGAGGTTCGAGTCCTCTCTCGTTCATGTGTGTGTGTGTGTTTTGTTCTTAAGATCAGCTAGTTTTTAAGTATAGGGACCGATGACCACTACAGTTACATCCCAAACTTTACAAATATTTGAATACTTTTTAAAAATTATGAAAATAGAAATTGAGGTTATACTTTCCGAATTTAGGATATAAAAGCATAGAAATTCACTGTCAGTGTCCATTTGCAAACCCCTGCATCGAAGAACAGTATTTTGATTTTTGACTGCGCGTTTTCGTTTCAGTTTGTAAATTTATACTGTGCTATCGTGCATATTAGATTCAAATCAGTGTTTTTAGAAACATTGTAGTCTTCCTTCGAGCGCATCACGACCCTCGTTTGTTTTGTTTCGATTGTGCCTGATGTTGGTAGAGTTCAGTCAGTGTCTATTTAGCCGCCGGCCGAGTACCAGCAGACGCAGCCTTCTGTCAGTGAAACCGACTTCTGATTAGAAGCGACATATAGTATTTTGATTTTTTATGCGCGGTTTCGTTTCTGTTTGTAAATTTATACTGTGCTCTCGTGCATATTAGATTCAAATCCGCCTTTTAACAAACAGTGTAGTCTTTCTTTGTGCGCATCGCGATGGTAGTTTTTGTTTTCTTGCCACTGTAATCATGAATAGGGACTGTGACTGTTGTGTGCGGATGCAGTCTGAGCTGGTGACACTTCGCTCCCAGCTTCAAGCTGTGGTAACCTCGGTTGCACAGCTGGAGGCTGCGATCGAGTTGCGTCGTTGTTGTTGACCTGTAGTGGGGACAGAACGGACTCCCGTCGTCTCCACCGATCGGCCTGCGCCAGCCACATGCCCTGATGCTGCTAGCAGTGAGGCAGACACCCCACCCGTGGTTGCGTGGGAGGTAGCTCCAGTGCGTGGCAGGTGGCGCAAGATATTCCAGGGGACCGATCGTGAGGCCTCCCCGGTTCGTCTTGCAAACAGGTTTGAGGCGCTATCTGCTCAGGACAACGTTCCTGACTCGGATGGTGTCTCTCATCCTGAGGTCACCACCCAGCCTGCGAGATCCGGGCTTTCACAAAGGGTGGGTTTGCTTGTAGTTGGGAGCTCCAATGTTAGGCAGGTAATGGAGCCCCTTAGAGAGATGGCTGCCAAGGAGGGGAAGAAGGCCAACGTGCACTCCGTGTGCATACCGGGTGGAGTCATTTCAGATGTGGAACGGATCCTCCCGGATGCCATGAAGGGTACGGGGTGCAGCCAATTGCAGGTGGTGGCTCACATCGGTACCAATGATGTGTGTCGCTTCGGATCTGAAGAGATTCTCTCAGATTTTGAGCGGCTATCTGAAGTGGTAAAGACTGCCAGTCTTGCTTGCAAGATGAAAGCAGAGCTCACCATCTCCAGCATACTTGACAGGACCGACTGTGGACCTATGGTACAGAGCCGAGTGGAAGGTCTGAATCAGAGGTTCAGACGGTTCTGCGACCGTGTAGGCTGCAGATTCCTTGACTTGCGCCATCGGGTAGTGGGTTTCCGGGTTCCGCTGAATAGGTCAGGAGTTCACTATACGCAGGAAGCGGCTACACGGATAGCGGGGGCTGTGTGGCGTGGACTGGGCGGTTTTTTTAGGATAGAGGGCTTCGGGAAAAACACAAATCGGCAATCTCAAAGGGTGCAGGTGGATCACAGGAGAAATGTAGATCTAGGAACTATCGGTATAACAGTTGTAAATTGTCGTAGCTGTGTCGGGAAAGTACCAGAACTCCAAGCGTTAATAGAAAGCACCGAAACACACGTCATTGTAGGCAGCATAAGTATTTGTAAAGATAGAAAGGATAGACGGAACAAAATAGGTGGAGGCAGTACCGTCTCTACCATAGGGGCACAAGGGCACAGGCCCAGGGCCCCCAGGCTGACGGGGGCCCCGAGAAACTCGTTCCTTTCTCATAGGCAATGTCTTTTTTAAAATGAATTTTTGTCGCACTTATTCATTATAAACACCCAGAAATTGTCTCGAAAGTGCAACATATTGTGTGGCAAGTGGCGGTTTGCTGTCTGCATGCAAAATCGTAGTTATTATTGCGGGGCTTAGCTACAGAACACACGGCGACAATGTCGTAGTAGACCAGACCTTGTGGCAAAGTTGCCCACAGCAATACAGCAGCTGCACCGTTCTCAGTAGCAGCATGTGGCGTCGCGCTGTGGGAATGCATGAGCGCCGCAGAGCGTAATGGGATCGTAAGAAAGGGGAAGTCAGCAATCACACAGTGCTGTACACTAGAGACGGGCAAACCCATTCATTTTTGGAACCTAGTTCATTGATGATCGTTTCTTTTTTGGAACCGTTCCTTTCCATTCGCTCACCGTTCCTTTTTTATCCAGTTGTCAATGTCTATGGTTTTCATAACAGTCGGAATTGCAAACAAGTAGCATTGGCTGTGTCCTCACCAACTCCGTCTTACATAGTTTACAACAGTTAATTCTCTACAGTCGAAGGAGCATCGGTATAAATCGCTGTTCCTTCCACAACAATGAGCACGCTGCCTCATTGTGGTCAAAGAAGAAAAAAAGAAATAACGACAGCTGATACTGAGTTGGAAAAGCTACGTTCGTTCGAAAAGGGAACGGCCATGTGACTTTCCTGGAGCTGAAACAGAAACGGCCACACAACTGGGACCGACGAAGTGAACGTACCTTGTAACCAGTTCCTCGGTCCTTCCGTTAACTCCTATGTACCTTTCCTTTGGACCCGTTCGTTCGAGAACGAACCATCTCGACAGTGTACAGAGCAGTGTCATTTGACAGTAGAGCCAGTTATTGAAACTAGGAGTCCTTTTGTAACGGGTAAATTCAATATTTTAAAGAACAGTAGTTTCCAATAACCAAACACGCGAAAATAAACAGTTCATAAAAAAATGAAAGGTGATTGATGTCTTTCCATGCAACGTAATTGAGGAAGTGAAAAAGAAATTCTAGTGAACAACGTAAAGGGTCTTATAATCTCATACTCTACTGTAACTATTATATTTCCCAATGAAACAAACATAAGATCCAATGTTTTGTTAACCGGGCCAAACTGTGAGATAGGAAGGGTTTCATATGTGGAATAATGCCTACAGGCTTACTTTCGACAAAAGTATGCAGCATGCAGCTAACAAATCTATTACAAGCGCAGTACTGAAAGTTCCATTTTAGCATTAATCTCCCCTGTACGTTTATTTTAGCATTCCCTTGCAAAAAAGTATAAACGAGGTTTCACTGGATATCATTCTGATTCCTTGGTCACATTGAAAATTGAGCATTTAGCCAATATGGTATTTCACCTTTCCCCTTTGTATTATTTCTGGTTTTTCACACCAAAAGTCAACAACAACGGATTCTCTTAGCAAGTTTTGTGTCAGTTTATGTTCGGGGCACAATATATATTACGTCAATGTGTAACAGTTACATGAGTGTACCTCAATCAGGTAGTTAAAGATAAAACAATTGACTTGAAATATTTGCAGCATTCCTCTCTTCAGTTTTAGCTCCGAATTTGAAAATTAAAAATTTATTTAGCACAAGAACTATTACATTTAATGAAATGCAATAATTTGGTACAGGAACTTTTGCACAATTTTTATTGACGCATGTTTGTAGCCATTGGAAGTCAATTATGTTTTGTTACCTGCGCGTGCTATAATTAGACGTTGTACTACACTCACAGGGTGTAGTATGTGAACTGCCCAAATATTTGTCATTGACATATACGATATACCAATCGTGTTCGCAGTATATTATTATTTGGGAGGATGGTGGTTCAAATCTACTTCCAGCCATCCAGATTAAGGTTCTCTGTGACTTACCGAAACCCCTCCAGGCAAATGCCAGGATGCTTCCTTTCAAAGGTCACGGCCGATTTCCTCCCCCATCCTTCCTCGAAAATCCAAGCGAAAGCTCTGTCTCTAATGACCACGCTGTCGACGGAACGTTAAACCCTAAGCTTCCTTCCTTATATTTTTATTTAACTTAGTTAATGCATTTACTACACACATGTAAACGTTTCTCAAGCAAAGTGCCGGTTTTTGTTGTTTTGAGCACATCTGGTAAATAACTGAAGTGTTACTTATACTAAGATTTCAACGTGTAAACAGTATATGGTCATTAAAAATATGATCTGGCATACCTGAAGTCTAACATGTGGAGCAGGTACTTCACTTAAAATACGTATTTTCTCTTATTCCGGGAGAAGTGACTTTATTGTGGAAAGCTGCTTGTCATGTGGAAGTTGCCTGTCAGTCTCTCCACAAATGTAAGAACCCTTCTTTCTCTTCAGCTTTTTTCTTGGAGTAAGGAAAAAGTCAGCTACCGCCACTTACTTTTTTTCACACTTTCTTTAGTCTTCTTATAGTTCCAAGTGAAACCGCAGTAGTAGCTTGAACTTTATCAAGGGAACTCTTTTATGCGATTTTATCCTGTCTTTTATGTCCTTCGACATAAACTTAATTACGATATACACAATATCTCGTGTCTGGTTATGCAGAACCCTTCCTGCACCAACGAGTGGAAACTGCAGTGCCGCGCTATGTATGACAGTTTATGTGGCTTCAGTCAGAGCCCATTTAATCAGATACAAATCTTTAACATATGGAAGCAGCAACACACGAACTTCGTTAACTATAGAAGGGTCTGAAGCAGACGGATGCGGCCTCGCCCGGCGCTTAGAACGACAATGCGCAACGGCCACCCCTACGAAGACACCAGTGGACTCGCCCGGTGCTTAGGACGGCACTGCGCATTGCCCAATGCATCCATTCCTGGTGAATTCGACATTGTTGGAGTTTCTACCTTAAGCGATAGTTCGTTATCAGGGTGCTTCGAAGCGCCATTTGATTCTACGCGATTTACGCGATTCAATCTGTTTACTTGGCAGTGTCTTCTTGATATTTTTGTGCTTCTTCCATATCAAGCCACTTAGATTCACCAGACACAAGTATGTTAGAAAACATATCTCACGACCCTGGTAAGTACTGTGTCGAAATTTTAACGGAAGGAGTCCGTGATATTTGGATTCACAATGGCCCGGAGTTTTTGCAAAACAAAAATAGCGACTTCCCAGAAACCGCTATACATTTTACTGATCTAAGTGGTAAAACAAAAACCAGAAAATTAACTAGGACTGCTTTATTCGCAAATTGACGAATAGTAAGTGTGTGGGAAGAAAATGGCTTAATCTATGAAATCTTTGTGCTGTTTTGTTGCCATCTATTCAATAACACTGTTGGCAATCATTTGAGTTCTTCCAGGGGGTACAAAGATTGGAAGCATATAAACAACTTATTAAAGGAGCATGAGAACAGTAGCACAGGGAATCAATGATGAATTATGTTGCAAGAAGTAAAATTTTTGGGCGAGTTGATGCTGGATTGCTTTCGCAGTTTAATGCTGAGGTTAACTATTGGAGGAGCATATTGATAAGAATTGTTGCAGTTGTGAAATTTTTAGCATCAAGAAGACCAGGGTTTCACGGAGAAAATTATATTTTGCGGTCTGAAAACAATGTAAATTATTTGGGATGCTTAGAATTAATAAGCGAATTAGATCCTTTACTTGCTAATCATATACGAAAGTATGGCAATCTTGGCAAAGGAAATACATCATATTTTTCTGCAAATATTTGCAATTAATTTATTAATGTAATGGGACAAAATGTGTTAACCACTATTGTCAAGGAATTAAAAGTAGGCAAGTACTATTCAATGTGCATGGATTCCTTGCCAGATCTCTCTCATTTGACCAGCTAACATTCATCGTTCGGAACGTAAAAGATGGCTAGCCTGTTGAGAGGTTTTTGCAGCCAGGTGGTCTGCTCATGCTGATGCTCTTAACGCTTTGCATAATGGCTACAATGATATTTTTGAAGCTTTAAAGTCAATTAGTACAACACAGTGGAAACAAGAAGTGAAGCTCAAAGCCTTTTCCAGAAAATGAAAAAAACTAGAGACCATTCTCCTAACGGAGATATGGGATGACCTCTTGAGAACTATCAGCAACACAAATGTAACTTTACAAAGTAGTATCGTCACTATAGACGTTGCAACAAAACTTTTTGCATCTGTTTCCGTTTTCATCAGTACTGCACGATCAGTATGAATCCTCAGCCAAAGAGAAAAATCCATGTGCTGACTATAATCTAATTCCCAAAGGACGAGATTTTGCAGCAATCATATCACTTTTTCCGAAGATTTGTCAGAGACTGTCCAGCTGAGTGCCAAAGAAAATTTCATGTAGAAGTTTTTCTGCCTACAATCGACACATTGGATTCTAGTTTGAAGCGACGTTCAGAAGCATTCGATAAAGTTAGCAAACATTTTAGTTTCCTTTCACAGTTAAAACAAATCGATTCTGAACAGTTGAGAAAAAGGTGCGAAGAATTTGCAGCATTTTATTATGTTGATATAATGCTGATGAACTCAAAATCAGAATGTTTTCATTTAAAACAATATTTGAAAAACATTCCAAATGAATCTCCAGAGCTAACTATATAATCCTTACATTTTTAAATAAAAGTAGATAAAATAGAAGAAACCTTTCCGAATGTAGAAGTTGCTACCCAGATATTTCTTTGTCTAATGGTAACCAATTGCAGTGGAGAGCGTTCATTTTCCCAGTTAAAGGGAATCAAAAATTAATTACGAACGACTATGCCACAGGAATGACTTACTAATTTGTCAGTCAGGAGAATGGAAAGTGTTGTCCTTCAACAGTTGGACTTTGACTTTGTACTAGAAGATTTTACATTTCAGAAATTCCGAAAGAAACCTTTAACAGCAACGTAAGTCCAATTCGCAAAACAGTAAACACTAGTATTATATTTGTGTATTTCTAACCATAATAACCAATAAATTCACTAAACAAATGTACTTCATTCTGATGAGTTCATTCAAATTCTGTTTTCTGTAGGGTTCCATAATCTGTGTGTCAGTCATCTGCGTAGAGACATACTCCAAAAATTGTATATTTTTTACGTTGCTTGCAGTGGCCATTTTGAGCAGCAGCTGAATTGTATTTCACTGTAAGGTTTTAAAATAAACGCCTTTTGCTACTGCAACTGAAGGGTTTTATTTTTATATTTTTAATCACCCATACGCGTTTCGCCTTTCTCTCAAGGCATCATCAGTGGGTGTCAGCACTTGTTACTCCACTTCAGTCTTATTCTGGCAACCTTTCGACCTGGTTGCCAGAATAAGACTGAAGTGGAGTAACAAGTGCTGACACCCACTGATGATACCTTGAGAGAAAGGCGAAACGCGTATGGGTGATTAAAAAAAAAAAAAAAAAAAAAAAAAAAAAAAAAAAAAAGAAAAAAAAAAAAAAAAAACCTTCAGTTGCAGTAGCAAAAGGCGTTTATTTTAAAACCTTACAGTGTATATTTTTTATTCTGTAAATCTTTAAAGAAATCATTAATTTTAATGGAAGACTAATTTGTGGAAATTTTCATTAGTACTTGGTTTGTAATATTTTAACCAATTAAGTCACTAAATAAATGTACACCATTCTGATGCATTCATTTAGTTTTTCTTAAGGGCCCCAAAACACAGAGTGCCCAGGGGCCCCTGCATGGCTTAAGACGGCCCTGGGTGGAGGCCTGTTTGTCGCCGTCAAAAGTAGTCTTTCGTGTAGCGAAGTTGAAAAAAATGTTCAAATGTTTGTAAATCTATCGGACCAAACTGCGTGGTCATCAGTCCGTAGCTTACAAACTTCTTAAACCAAGGTAAACTAACCTAAGAACAACACACACACCCATGCCCCAGGGAGAACTCGAACCTCCACGGCGAGCAACCGCGCGCTCCGCAGCGAGACGCTGACCGCTCGGCTACTCCACCGCGGCATCGAAGTTGAATTTGATAGTTCCTGTGAGCTATTATGGGTAGAGGTTGTACCTGAAAATCGTAATAAGTTGATAATTGGTTCCTTTTACCGGCCCCCGACTCTGACGACACAATAGCACAAAGGTTCAAAGAAAACCTGAGTCAAATTACAAAAACGTACCCGACTCACACGATAATAGTAGGCGGTGATTTTAATTTGCCCTCAATCTGTTGGCGAAATAATATTTTCAAATCAGGTGGTACGCATAACACATCGTGCGAAATTGTACTCAACGCATTATCTGAGAATTACTTCGAACAATTAGTTCATGAGCCAACTAGAATTGTAAATGGATGTCAAAACACACTTGATCTCTTAGCAACAAACAATCCCGAGCTCATAACGAGAATCAAAAAAGATACAGGTATTAGTGAACACAGAGCTATCGTAGCGAGATTGAATATCGAAAGTCCCAAAGTTACCAAAAATAAGTGAAAAGTATATTTGTCCAGGGAAGCTCCCTTTTTAATATGCTGTTCCCAAATTTTCACATCTCGCATATGCTTCAAGCGAGATGCATCTTTCGTTTGCAGACTGTTCAGCTTCCACTCTGGATGTGTTTTTGCAAGATTAACCACCATTAGTTTGCAATTCAGTGGAACAGATTGTGGATCTTCTTTCATTTCTTGTGCATCGGATTCGTAGTCATCACCTGACGAAACGCCATCCCTCACTTCTGCATATTCACCTTGTTCATAGACGTCTTCGAACCGGATCAACTCATCGTCGCACACAAACGTGTATTCGGATAAGACTTCCAATATTTTCTGATCTATTTTATTTGCCATTTGAATGCGTCCTTCTGTTATTACAGTGAAACTTTCGGATGTGATCAGATCCTCTTCGGTCAAATGACGTAAACATAAATCCAGCGCTGTCTTCAATCGTCGCTTCGACGCTTCGCTGAGTAGACTATTATCTTCTGGCTCTTGTTCTTTATCTACTGACGTCCCAGGAATATTAAGATTTTCACTTTTGTCCGACATTTTAGATCGTTTCATAACATTTTATGCTATTGTTCTCAGGGTACAGTATTTTTTCTGCAATAATTGCGATATTTCCCAGAATATTCGCACACTAATCTCTCAATATTCATGTTACCCGGTCAAGAACGAACAGATAAATGAGTTAACTGGATAGGGTAGTCCCTTAACTTTTGTAAACCAATACAATAACAAGTTTTCTGACGAATAAGGAACACATCAATGGCAAAGTTCACCATACGAACAGCAATACCAGTTCAACGCACGGTCGTAGTAAGTGTGAGTATCCACGAGAGTTCAGTACTCGTAGCACAGTAAATAGTCGGCAGCACAGTACGTACACGGAACTTGAAAGCTGGAGGTAAAATATTCCGCCATTCGGTGGGAAGTCGTCACGAAAAACAAAAGTTTCATTGTAAGGATCATAGTGTTAAATTTTCTTTCTCTTAACCGGGTAGATAGATTAGAAAATGCAAATGGGTAGGTTGAATCGAGATATAGTGTGCGTTCGTGAAGTTCAGTGAAAAGATGAACAGCATATGGACGGTGTTATGCATCATTAGTCCAAGCTCCATGTGTCATAACTGACATAATGGAACCTAAATTTTACGTGTTCTTAAAATATATTTATTTATGAATGTTTTTCAAATTTTTGTACCAAAGAAGGGTTAGTGTACTTTCACTTAGTAAGAAAATCTAACGGTAGGTAACTACTAAACATCACTAACTGCGCTCATATCAGAAATATAAAGTAACGGTGCTTGGTCTTGTGATGCATAACACGGTCTATATCTGGTTAGATAAGTAGAGGATTATATATACCAAATCAATTGGGACTAATGCAGGAGTAGGTCAAATAATTAAGAAGAAAACAGAAATGCACATAAGCTACTGGCACTAAGAACAACATAGAAGTCACATTAGCGAGACTGAGATAACATAAAACCTATACCCACTACCTTAGAAGAAGTTTATAAGACAATTAGTTCTGCAGATGACAAGAAGATAGAAAAAACGTGTGGCGAAATAAAAAAAAATTCTTACAGTTATGGCAGAGGAAAACTTGATTGTGATTGGGGACTGGGATATAGCAGGAGGAATAGGTAAAAAAGGGAAAATTGCATATGCATGTGTCTTGGGGAGAAGGAATGAAATAGGACGACTTCTGTTAGAATTTAATCGTCCCGAACACTTCGTTTATGTACCAAAGTTAGCTGTATACGTGCAAAAGACCAGGATACACTGGAAGTTATCAAATTGATTTAACAATGGTAACACACAGATTCCTGAACAGCTTTTAAATTGTAAGATATATGTACGGACATATATATACTGATCATGTTTTACTGGTTACGAATTGTAGATTAAAATTGAAGAAACGGCAGAAAGGTTGGAAAATAAGGAAGTAAAATCTAGATAAATTAAAGGAACATCACGTTCTTAAGAGTTTCAGAATATATTTTAAGCAACAATTGGCGGAAATTAAGGGAAAACACAATAGAAGACGAATGGGAAGCTTAGTGAAGGCCGTGGTGGACCAAACAGATAGAAAGACAAGACCTAGAAAATATGCTTGGATTTCACAGCACATACTAAATGTAACAGATGAAGGGAGACAATTTAATGGTGCCGTAAATAAACAGGAAAATGGAATACATAAGAATAAAAAAGAGATTAACAGAAAGTGCAGAAAGGGTGAACAGGAGTCGCAAGAGAAGAAATGCATGTCAGTGGAAGAAAGTATAACTCGGGGAAAGATAGATACCGCGTAGAGAAAAGTAAAAGGAACGTTTGGAGACAAGAAAAGCAGCTGTATGAATATCTAGAGCACTGATGTAGAATAAGTATTGAGCAAAGAAGGGAAAGCTGCAAGATAGAAAAAATATATAGAAGGGCCCTGCAAGGGAAATGAACTTGAAGGCAGTATTGTAGAAAGGGAAGGGGAAGATGACGAAATTGTTCCACTTCGTGTGCAAGATGTATGAGACAGTCGAACTTACCTCAGACGTCAGGAAGTAGTAATTCCATTTCCAAAGAAAGCAAGTGTCCTTATAGAAAAATTGGAAAACTGATAGAACACGATCTCATTGTAAAGCAGTTTGAATTATGAGAAATGTAGGAAGACGCGAGGAAATTCTGACACTAGGACTTATGTTCGAAGATACGTTAAGGGGACGCAAACCTATATTTTATTGCTTTTGTAGATTTAGAGAACTTTTGGCAGAGTTGACTGGGATAATTATATCAAATTCTGATGTCAGCAACACTAAAATGTAGGGAACGGAAAGGTATATCACTATACAGAAATCTGATAGTAGTTATAAGAGTCGAAGCCCTTCGACTCTTATAACTACTATCAGATTTCTGTAATGAAGGGAGAATGAAGGAATGAAATTAGATATTTGGAATCGAAATTACTGTTCAGGGAGAAGAAATTAAAACTTTGAGGTGTGCTGATAACATTGTAATTCTATCAGAGACAGCAAAGGACTTGGAAGAGCAATCGAATAGAATGGACAATGTCTTCGAAGGAGGTTATAAGATGAATATTAATAATACCGAAACAAGGGTAACTGAATGTAGTTGAACTAAATCATATTTTATTAAGGCAGTTAGATTAGAAAACGAGACAATAAAGACAGTAGTCGAATTTTTTTTCCTTGGTCACTAAAGTTAATTAATTTGTGAAGGCATCTCTCTTGAGTGTAGCCTTGTACCAGACTGGAATGTGAAAGATAAACACTATAGACAAAAAGAGGATTGAAGCTTTTGAAATGTGGTGCTACAGACAAATGCTGCAAATCAGATGAATAGATCGTGTTACTAATGAGGAGATTCTGAACAGAATTGGGGAGAAGAAAAGTTTGTGGTACAACGTGACAAAAAGATTGGATCGACTGATAGGTCACACTCTGAAACCTAAAGGTATCTTGAATTCATTTTCAGAGGGAAGTATGGGAGGGGGGAGACCACGAGATGAGTATAGTATGCAGGTTCAAACTGATGTGGGCTGCCGTTGTTTTTCTCAGTTGAAGAGGTTTTCTCAGGCTAGTGTAGTGTAGAGAACTGCAATGAAGCAGTCCCTGTACTGAAGACCACAACAACAAAGCAAAGTAACTTAAACTCATTAATATTTTTAAAAAAATTCTCATTTCCAAAAATCAGTTTTTAGAAAGTCATCGACAACTATTATTTTCCCACTTTGAATCAAGTTCCTGCAGCATCACCTTATGTGATTCCAAGTCATTTCATTACTATTTAGTCTACATTTCCCTAGGTTAATTTCCTAGCTTCTTTTCAATTATGATAAAATTCTGTATTCAGAAGGTTGCACAGTTTGCTCCCTTACTTTGTCACATGCTGTTTTTTCAGCTTGTTGAGGGTTTAAGGTGAGTTTCAAGGTAACTTGTAAATAAGTATTCAGTCCCCAGTTTTACTCGATTTCGCCTGCTATCTCATGTGAGATTGAAGCTAAAATAGTTCAATCCAAGTTGAGAACTCACCATTACTTAAGTTTCAAAATACCTGACAATCCATTCATACATAAAGAATTGTTGATCTTTGCGGGCATGAGTCAGCCAGGGCGTAGGATGATTTCCAGCGGGTGTGTATAAGATTCTATCTGTTCTAGCTGACTTCAGTGGGCCTTTCCCTCACTCGCAGTCGAGCCACGCAGGTGAATCAGTGGCTGTCACATCCTAACAACACCAGTCACAGAGTAGATCCGGTGCCAGGTGGCCGCAAGCACTCTTCTTGTTGCTGGATATGGACTGTGTAACTGATTGGCGCGGCCGGGGTGTTAATCCCGGTCGGTGATTTGCAGACGGCGCTGGTGCAGCAGCAGCAGGTGAGGGCTGGAAGCGCCCTGTCGGGTAATGGCGCCTATTGAGGCCATTGTGGGGGCCACAAAGGCGGCCAAGCGGCGCATCCGTCAACGTCGGCCGCTCAATGCATTGCCACTCACCGCAGCCCTGCAGACGCTACGCCCTGCTCCAAGCGTGCGATAAGTGGATTCGATGAACATAAAGTCAGCGCAGTACCAGTGTTGTCAATGGCGGCTGCTGTGTAACAGGGCAAAAGCACGTACTAACGAACATACGAGCATATGAAATAGGTTCACAGATTTTTGACTGGCTCGAAGACTTATTACTCACTAGATACCTTCAACATACATTCCCAATAGCGAGCCGCAGATGTAGTGATTTGTGTTTCATTATAACTCATGTCCCTCGGAAAGACAGTATTCGGCCACCACAGATTTATCTGGGTGAAATAACTGTGTGTATTGTGTTAGTAAGTCTTCCTGTGAGGTGGAATATGTCGAATTAAAAGTTTGTAGACTTTTGATGCGCTTCGGTTGCACAATGGTAGAGTGCTACAAATCCAAAGGTCGCGAGATCGATCCCCGCTAGGTCCTAGGATTTTTATCTCTCACTTTCCACTTCTTTCACATCTGGCAGTAATTCTCATGTTAAAAATACCGAGTAGCACCGTGGTTCGGAACCCACGTTAAACTGTAGGTCCCCCTCTAAATGACTGCGTAAGTCAGTTTGAAGGTCGGAGGAAGGCAACGGCATACCACCTCCAGACAGGACCATGCCTAGTAAGCACTGAGGTGTTCAAACCAATCTTCGGATTGTTGGCTGCTTTACATTACCTTTTTACCTTAGACTTTTTGTGACACGTGCATCGTAAGGAACGTTGATTCTTGAAAATTTACGATAGACCAGGCCGTGAAGCAGAACACCTCTCTTGCAACGTCTTCTACAATAGTCAGCTGAGCCTCTCCTTAAGAGTGACTATTAAATGATCCTGCAAAGAAACGGGAACCAGGGTTTTGTAAGCTACATGATTTGTTGTTTGATCACACTTCCTTGAGGATTATTCCAATAATTCTGACATTAGCCTAATCTCGTTAGTGGCTTTAAGTGATCGAAGCACTTTGAATCGGTTTGTATTCTTATTCTTAGATAGTTTACAGATGCGACAGCTTCTCCGGGATTTTTCTCGAGTCGTTTAATCGTACAATAATAGGTCATATTTTTATTTTTATTTTCGTGCAATATATTTTATAATTAATTGTCAGTCTCTGCATTAAGCTTCGAACCTCTGGATGTTTTCTGGCGTATCACTACCATCTTCCGGAGCTGCAATTTCTCTTTGCATAACGGCGTAATCCTCGAAGATCCTCACAAACTCCCGAATCAGGTCTCTAGATGTCTCACATTCTAAGACACAAAACGTCGCAACAAGAAGGAAAATAGTAGGTGCGATATACATGTACAGAAGGAAAAATTAAAACAATTTATAACTGAATAATTTATTTAAGTCTAAGAACTTCAGCAACGTGTAAGGTAATAATGCGTCGTTGTTCCTCTTTTCATTACGCAAGCAGATAAAAGTTTTTGCATGTCCTCTTGAAGGACAGTGAGACAAATTCAGTCCAACTGGCGTTCGATCGTCAAAATCCCGAGACAGTTGGAGACCTCTGCCAATAGTGCTCGCAGCGTTATCCGCTGAGAGAGATGTAGTGATCTTGTTGGCCAAGATAGGGTTCAGTAAGAAGTAAGACAAGCAATAGAACTCTCATCGCGTCCGAGCGGGCATTTTGTTAGTGGTACGTAAGCCCAGATTGGAATTCCATGAAGTGAAACAGGGGCATAGAATGTTGTCTCATACCACTGTTTTATAAGTGTGCCGTGCATGACAACTAACGTCATTCTACTATGAAATGAAATGACATCCAGATCAATACTCCTATTATTTCTTATGCCGGTCGACAGTCATGTTGGTGTCCCAGCGCTGGTGGGGTGTGTAGAGTTACGACTTCGCTGGTCATTTCAAACCGAGACCCTTCATCGAAGAAAATTCTACCCCAGTAAATGTTACTCCATGCCGAATGTGCCCGACATCATTGTTTGTTGCAGTAGAGAGGTCAGTGGGACGCCGTGAGCTCAGCCCCCTTTGTTTGAGCAGCTTGTGAACAGTCTTTAGCGGTCACGACAGCAACAGCTGCGCTTGGAATCAATGATAGCGGTGAATCAGGGCCTAGAGTGCCTCTCTGACGATTGCTCGGTCCTGCCGTTGCGTTGTGTCTGTAGGTCGACTGGTTCATTCTTTGCACTGTGCTGTGTATTGATTCGCCCATTTCTGCCAACCTTGTCAAATAGTGTCATCACTTCTACTTAAACGCGAAAATTTCTCTGATTACTGTAAACAGCTTCTTTATAAATTTGTATCAGCTTCGTATTTTGTTCAACTGTCTGCCTGCGATGAATAATTACTATCGAATTAAATATACTGGTTGGAATTCACAAAGAATTTGTGTCTTGGTATCTGCATTTCCCCTATTTACTATCATTTTCAGGGGTGGGGGAAGAAAAAGTGTGCTGCAGCGTAACACACTCATCCGGAGGATACCATGTTCTTCTGCAATTTCCGGCATCACCTGTATGAGTATCACATGATGACCATTTTGCGTAACTTCTTTGTGGTGCCTTCATACGTTCATCCTTCTGGATTTTGGTGTCGTAGAGTGTCTCACATTCTTAAAAACAAAGCGACGTTTATGTTGCTACCATGAAAAGTAACGGCAGAAATTCTCGTTTCGCAGCCTTCTCAGCCTGGTATCCCCCAATGTGCTCAGAAGACAGGCTGAGGTCGTCATCGAGGCATTAGAGAGTCGTTGTACATCTTTGAGAAAGCAGTTATTCGGCTTGGCTTTGACAGAGTTGTTGCATGTTTTCCTGAGAAATAGACAGGCAATTTCTGTCCAACTAGCCATCAGATCTCCAATTTCCAACACGGTCATCACAGGTCAGTTCGAAGTGAGATTCATCACTGACTGAAAACTGTTGTGTTGACTTGTGATGGATTCGTGGAGGGAGCTGTAGCAAATAGGAATACCAATGTAGTAGCGCAGTTGGTCGATTTATGTGCTTGCTCTGGAAAACTTGTCTGATATTCCATATTTTTCTCCCTAAGCGGCAGTACCGATATGGGAAATCTTCTGTAATTTGACTTTGTCCATCTTCATTACGGACTGGGGGCTTCAGCCGTATACCTTGTAACGAAAAGTAATAACATCAACTGCGTTCAATATCTTTATTTAGCAACCAGGGACTGCCTGTTGTTCCTTGTTGCCGTAATACTGGACGAATGTGCGATACCTGTTATATTGACTGTAATCCAGCAATATGCAGGTTTCTTATTTTAAGGGACTGAAGATGACGGCATTGACCGTCGAAAGTGGTTGCTAAATAAATATATTGAACATAGCTGATGGTATTATTTTTCGTTACACACGTCTTCTGGAAGTCGAGGAATACATCAACGTTGGCGCACAGATGATACAATTTCACTGAGGGAGATCATCGGGATGCTGCAGGAGTGTAGTATGAAAGAGTGATCTGTCACTATCTGCCTGAACACTGATCACATTCCAGCGAAGTTTAGGAACAGTGGCGATTCCATCGGGGAGGGGGGAGGGTCTAAGGGGCACAAACCCTTGCCCTCGCCCCAAAAAAGTACCTAGTGTTGTGAGGCCCTTTATAAAATTACCTGGGTTTTGGCTCAACTGGTTATGCCCTTCCCAAACTGAAATCCCGGATCCGCCACTGTTTTGGGTGCTGGCACTCTCGTCTACGGTGGCTGGTCACGCTGTTGGCCACGGTTCTCCGGCGAGGCGCGTTGACAGGTGGTGGAGGGAGGCTGGCTGGTGGCGGCACGAGGTGTCCGAGGGGACGGGCGCAGGTGTCGCGGCGATAAGAAGGCGGCGAGGGCAGGTGTGGAGCCGGGCTGCTACCAGGAAGCGCGACTTCTCCGAACTGAGCGGCGCTGCATACAGTACGGCGGGCCCGGCGCCCGCTCTCACACAACGGACGCCGTGGCTGCCGCGGCAGCACCGACCCGCCCGTGGACGCGTCAGCCGCCGCGCCGCCTCGAGTGAGTACCGCGCTCCCACTGGGCCGCTATCTGCCACATCTCACACCGCCGCGCCCCATCCGCACTGGGCCATCCGCGGCCGCTCAACGGGACGTTCAAATCATGTGTTTCGACGTTCCGCGGTGGTGGAATGCGCGGATACAGTCGTGTGACAGGTTCCAATTCTATACAAACTAGCCTTTGCCCTGAGCCTTCCAATTTCCTTACTGCGTTTTCCGTGTCGGGACTACCAGCCCTGTCTTGAGACGCATCTAGTATGCATCATAGAGTAGATCCCAAGATGGGACTGCTAGAGTCGATATCGATAGTGCAGAAAATAGGTTTAAGACTCAGGGCACAGCCCAATGTGTACAGCATGTTTCAGGCGGAATACTAAATACTTTAGGAGGTGGTTGCATAGACTAATTGCTATTAAAATACCATATACTATGTGTCGAATTTTTATTGACCACGGAGATACAGTTGAGTTTAATGCATTTTCATTTCGTGTGCTAGTACATCGGTAGCTATGGGCGTATTTATCGAATGTCAGCAGTAGAGATTTGATGTTCGATCGTTGAGGTCGTGCTTTAGTTTGCATTCTCATTTGTTCACCAAGTAGCGTGTAAACATGCCGCACTTATCTACACATGCTGATTACGCCGGTATGGCATTTGTTATGGTTTTTGCAATGGAAATGATCCTGCTGCTTCTAGATAATACGGTATATATTTTAGTACCCACAGAGCACCAGATTCGACAGTGTTTGCTGTGTGACACTGGTGCAGTCTCCAGCAGTCATATTTCACCTGGTGGATGAATCAGGAGACATTATTCAGTCGTTAGAACGTAGTTATTTAGCAATCACACGTAGAATTTCTGCAGGGATTGGTATTCCACATCAAAGAATAGGGCGGATATTACTTATGCATGGGTTCCATCCGTATCCTTTGCTGATGATTGATAGCCTTCCAGCTGGGGATGAAGACAGACGATTGGAATTTTGTCGCTCGATACTTGAAAATCGCCAAGTAATCCCATTTTTACTCTTCGCTGATAAAGCCACTTTCACTCATTACCATCAGTAACACTTGTAATTTACGTCAGTCTCCGAAGAAAATCCACGTATCATTGTTGTCAGAAACTTTCGAGAACGTTTCTGTGTAAATGTTTGGTTTGGTTTCATTTACAGTTAATAGGCCCTGTTTTGTTGCCGCTTCGTCTTACAGGACCCCGTTATCAACACTTCCTTGAGACTGAGGTACCAGCATTATTTTAAGAGATTTCTTGCACTGCGAGAATGCGTATAGTTTTTCCAAAATGACTGGTCTCCTACACATGCTAGTTGTCAGGTGAAAATGATTCAAAACGTGACATTCCCCGTAATATGAATCGGCAGACACGAGCACGTTCCAGGTCAAAAAAAAAAAAAAAACCGGTACTTTACCTCTTCAGAATTTTGCCTGTGAGAATAGTTGAAAGACGATGTCCACAAAGAAAAAGTAAACTCAAGAGCCGATTTCATTGTTCGGATTCTGAACAGTTCAGCCCTAATAAGAGAACGCAAAGAAGACCTACACGTAGTGTTTATCAAAAGTGCTCTGAGACTGTTCGTGGAGCGCTCGACAATCATCTTTCCACGCCCTCGTTTTGTTTTGCTATGACTTTGTGTAGATTGCATACTGACAGTGTTATCTCTGAGCTCTGTAAAAATTAGATACATCTTGTATAGCATTTTTACTGTAATTCGTCTATACTACCGCCTCCTGAAATATTAATTCATCCTGAAATCCCCTTTATAAATTGAATGTACGTCAAAGCATTAATCAGTGCATGTCAGACGCTAGAAATTGTTACCATTCTCTGTATTCAATGGTTCGTGTTCTTGTTTTCCCTAGCGTGTAGCCCGTACAATACGGGGTCCACTTATTCAGAATCTGGCATTTTCGTATTGAAATTCGTTGCCGGTTTTTCTTCCTCACGTGACTGTCATCGAGATAACCCGAGTAAGAAAAGTACAGTACACAATCTGCTTGAGAATCATGTAATCTTTCTTGCTCTTATCGTAATTTATCCACCGTCGACTTGTATTTAAAACTTCGTATCTCAGAACAGGTATGTGCGGTTTTTACACATAAAATGATTGTCTTTCTATATACATGAAGTCTTCCTTTCCTGACTATAACGGAGCGCAGATGTAATTAACTTACTGATGGTTAAGATACGATGTTTTTCACCGAATACAACAGTAAAGATATTCATTATCCTTTTTTGAGATACGAGGTTTCAATATAAGTCGACGCTATAGTTATCTGACATTGTCAGTTAGGTAGGAGATCGATCTGATAATTTTTATTAGTCTTCGTGCTTGAAAGCTTTGTTAGTCACTTTCACAAGGAAATATCTGCATTGATGTTACTTGTTACGGTAATTTAAATGGCCATCTTCACATCGTGTACAGCCAGATCATTAAACGAATACATTCAAGTGAATTTTCGTTTAGTCATCGTCATATTTAAATAAAACCCAAGGAAGATGATGAATTCACCATTCACTTAAATAGAATGGTTCGATTTGCTCTGTTTAGATAAAAAATTATGCACTATGACGAAATGGCTATTCGTTTCAGTACAATGATTCAGCGTGCTACGTCTATAAATGACCTGAAGATGGAAATTTAAATTTTCGAAACTGATTATCAGTATACATATATTTTCTTGCAATCGTCGCTGACAAAATTTTCAAGAAAACTACAATAACGCAATTTAACTTTGGGTTTTCATATATTCTGAGGCGTAAATTGGGGGGCAACCCAGTATATTACTCACTGAGCACGAGATACCATCTAAAAACAACACTAATGCTTTCGCGACTACTTGCCTGAGCTCGAAAATGAGTTGCGTGGATTCGATCGTAGTGTGGTCCGGTTTCCTTACAGCCAAACTCACGCGTTATATGGCATGCTACTTTTAAAAACTGAATCACAAGATTTTACAAAGTTTGATACCTATTTTAATCATCTTCATTATCTCCTTCAATTTTTAGCATTAAGCAAGAATCTAACGATAGTGATACCAGTCATTTTTAATGTAATTTGAAAACTGTAATGATAATGGTTGAAATATGAGTCAAATTTGTAAAACTTTCTTGTACGAGAAGGTTTCACATCGTGTTGGAATTGCCGGTTTTATGTTGGTATTTAACTTCATCCTTAATTTAGAGCTGACTTTGTTTTCGTAAAAGACACTAAGGATAAAAACTCAATGATTATTGTCTTATGAATATCGTCTCTTCACTTATGTTTATAATTTTCACATTAAGGACACCTACATACAACTGATGCCGTACTTTTTTCGCCTCTATTATGTGAAAGACGAAGGCATTTCGACCTTGCTGGGCATATCTTCTTGTTTTGGTCTGAGAGGTTTTTTCTGCTTTTTGTCATTTTCATCTGGATGGCTCTAAGAATGTAAACACTCGTATACTTCCTGTAGTAGACTTCATGAAGTAACTGAATGTGTACTTTCTTAGTGTTGTGCCAATGTAAACTTCAATGACAGAAAGCACAAAAATAAATCTCAGAACAAGGGACGCGTTTAGGGTAGCTTCTGTAGATCTTGCCACCGCTGATTTCTTCCAAAACATGAAGGTGAAACAAACTTGGCATTATAAACTGGTTTTATTGAGGTGTATATTGACGGATCTAAAGTAAACATTATCACCTTAATACTTGACGCAGCAGAGGTCAACAGGAGAACAGAATATCGTTTGTTCAGTTTGCTTGTAGGTACATAAACGGCGACATTGTGAAATGTTGCTGCGATGCTTTTCCTGTTCTCTAAGTACCTCAGTAGTATGCGGTACTTTATGTGATGAACGTTGTTCACATTTTTCGATGCGCATTTTGCCCTACTACCATTGCTACGTTATACAGGTATCGGTTTGTTATCTTTGAATAGGACGAACTGCTGAGCAACGATGTGAAGGACACGAGGTTACACCCAGTTTGGACGAAATCATATAACTCGACGATCATTATTGGCAGCAGTTTCTTCCTGCGCAGCATCCGCTACACACAGTATTCTGATTTGCTTAATACAACCGTAAATTCCAATTTATCTACCTGCTACATGCCTTATCACTTGTAAGACATTTCAGTGTAGTGTTACCTCGTAATTCAATGTTTAGGTTCATTATTCAAACTAAACTTCTCTCGATGTATCAATCGCAGGCGACTAGAGGAACCAGACAGAACTTTTGTGGTGGCGGTCTCTAGAGTCCTGTAGCTCGTTTTTCCAATTATTCTCGCTCGATGTGGTTCCTAGAGGCTCTCCAGAGAGGAGATAGTTGTATGTCGAATGAATTCCATCACAACTAAAAATCCCATCAATGTCAGTGGCTGTAGCAGTTACATTTAAGTTGACTATGTTTTAAATCGCGATATTTGGCCTGCATAGAATTTACTATCTGGTATATCCCGCAGTTTAACAAACGCGATTCGCGTCTTGGTATTACAAATAAACTGGCTGGATAGTAAAATTATTTGTCACCGATCGGGCAGTCATATGTTTACGCAATATATTTCCAGCAGTAGGTTGGTATCTCCAAGCATCACCAGGTTTTATGCAAGTTACACAGCAGTCACGGTAGCATCAAAGTCTGATGTCTCGGTTGACCTCTGACAACTTTTAAAAAGTCCAGTGTTTCTAAACGTACGTAGCATCATGTGTATAGTTCGAAAGTAATTGCCTTCGACGGAAATCTATTCTGATCATTTCCTTCGACGCTGTTTGGACGGTATTCGCTGTAGAAAAAAAATGTATTGCGAACAGCGACCAAAATGAGCTATAAAAACAGTTTTGTCTACTGACACGTAAGTTGCTTTTATGTCTGAAAATAATGTTTAATAACGTTCTAATTTCGTATAAGGAGATATAATATTTCCCATTTTCTTTGCGCATATTTTTCCCTTCTTTCGTTTCTCATGTAATTAAAAAGAGAATACATTCGGAAAGGTTGATTATTTTAAATTAAATATGAACATTCATGTCCGGTATTCCCCTTATCTTTTATAAAACTGAAATATAACGATTAGTTAAAGCTGTTACTGTACTGAAAAAGTTCGTCTGTTAAAATTTAATTTCGTAATTAGTTTAGCCAGATAAACGGGAGAGGTCGTGAATTCTAAATGATGTCAACATCTGTCGGCTTTCATTAGTAACTTGATCTGTTGCAAAGCGTTGGTATCGGCTGCATTTCTATCGTTTATACTTAGTATGTCTCTAGTAATTTTGGAACAGAAAAGGCAATGATAAATCCGCGCGAGGCTGTTCCATAAACACTAGATATCACAATTGTGCACAAGGAGTAAGTGATTCCTTCAGTCTAGATAACTAGAAAATAACAAACAGGTCGTTACATTAGTGAGAATTTATTGATGTCATATGCTTCTAAACTATATTACCGATTTAACTGACAAAGTGCTGTATCTGACTATTCTGGATAGTGCACCTGTTAATTTTAAGCCTAGGTTTCAATGTCAGTCGTTTATCTTTCGCCGAGCTCCCGTAAGGTCAGTGCAAGTTTAGACGCAAACGGTCTATACGTCACTCGATTGATGTAATTTAAGCTCTGGACATTCGTAGGTAGTATTAACTCTGTCTCCCAATTCATTCATGGAGTGAAACAGTCAGTAATTTCACATATCGATGATTTTTCTTCTCAGTGGCATCCTATAAATAACACAATCTCTTTGTTTCGCAGTATATTACAGGCAACAAGACATTTCTACCTGGAGAAACTACTCTTTTAATTAACTATTTTTCCACAGTGTTCACAAATATACTTATTCGAAGCAGTAACCTCAAATGTACCCAAAAGGTGTCTAAAACTGAGAGAAAGAGCGCTGTTTTCTTTTTTATGTAAAGTAAATGACACTACCACACTGTATCATCAGTCTCATTCATTAGTAAAATTGTGCACTTCTTTTTTCCAGTAAAAGGAGGAGTATTGTACATATAGCATGATGTGTGTGCATGCATTTGTTGTATTTTATCTAACAAAAACCGCGCATTGTTTGTACTCACAGGAAGGAGGACGTTTCCGCAATATGTGACGACTTCATTGACCTGCGTAGGTTTTGTTACGAATCTAATATGCAGCCAACGTCTGTAAGAGATCACGAATTTGTAGTGTCGCGCCCAACGCCGGTGTCCAAACTTTTATCTCTGTGTTTTACTGACAGTAGTGTTGTTTCACAAGAGCTAAATGAGAAGATAGTAGAATCACGCGATCGCATGTATTCTACAGCGAATTGTTGAAGGACGACCGCTAACCATGTATGTAAAAAATAGGCCCGGTCTTACAATTACGTATCTTGGATTAGTTATATTTGTTTCAAATGGATTCTCAGAAGGAGACGAAGGATTAATATCAAGAATAAACGTTGTTCATGGTAATTGCCATATGCGTTATTGGGTTCCCGTAAAGGAGGACATAGATACGGCGTCTGATTAGTATGAGCAGAATATAATGCTATATTATTCAGTTCTTTACCTGAATTTCCAGAACTGTGCTTGTATCACCCGCAACCAGAACTGCTATTTAATTTGATATCATGCAAAGCAACCTACATCTTCATAAATATTCAACAAGTGACGGTGCAGTGCGTTCCAGGGATTCTATCTTGCTATATTAGCATAACGAGGGAACAATTACTACCTTATTAGTTACCTGCGTTTCGATGTGCAAGTGCGACAGATGTTGCAACGCTACTTTTCTACTCAGTGGAAAAACACTAGAATAACTAATTAAAAGTACAGATACTCCATCTGTTCAAGAAATATTAGGTACCCGTTCGAACACAAATGTTTAAGCTAGGTTTTCTAGTAGGGATATTTTTATCAGACTTATAGACAATCAGAACAGGAAGTTTTGTAAATAAATTAACAAAGTTCTATGGACTCTAATTACGTGTAACATTCAGTACTTCTTCTTGGTCGATTGATGTCTCTGGTGAAAATGAATTCCCCTTATCTCTTTTCATTCTCCACTCCGAGGAGTGGAGCTGGCTGTTTGAGATCCGGCCCATAAAGAGTCGCGGTTCTATTCAGCCAATATCAGACAAGCTGATAGTGGGGCAAAGGGGGATCCCAATTGGGAATAAGTAGGAGGGGCTTACCAGCTCCGGCATAAACTGCACGGTAATACAAATACGAATGAACTGTTTCGAAAACACATTCGGTGGGGATAACTACAGAGCACTGAGCACTTTGACAACTTGGACGACTGAGCTTAAATACGCGGTAGTCAAATACAAAAACCTGCCGTACAATAAGTCACTATTTACAAAGTAAATTGGCGAAATGTAAATAGCAATTGGTGCTGTTCTAGGCGGAGCTACTGACGTATTGGATGTCCCGTTAAATAGTGTGTGATATATCTCAAAGTACAATCACAACAACCATTTTATAGCCAATTTGATTTGTAATTAGAATGGAGAATCTATTGTATGTTGCTGAAACTGCGTGTCTTCGGGTAGAGTAACTACTGTAGTTTCCTCTTGCTTTCAACCGTTCGTAGTAAGTGCATGGCAAAGCCACGTTAGCTGATGTTACAAGGCCAGCTCAGTCAGTCATCCAGACTGTTGCCCCTGTGACTACTGAAAAGGCTGCTGCCCCTCTTCAGGAACCACGCAAGATGCGCACATCTCGTAACTAATGAGTAGGCGCTCAACAGAAATGGAGAGAAAAGGAGTTTCTGGCACATCCTAACTAATTAAGAGAAGAGATATGTTGGTGGGACACATTCTGAGACATCAAGGACTGTCAGCTTAGCGTTAGAAGCAATTCTGTGGGATAAAAATCGTAGAGGGAGACCGAGGGATGAATATATTAAGCAGATTCAAAAGGATGTTGGTTGCCGTTCTTATTCTCAGATAAAGAGGTTTGCTTCATGTACTCCAAATTTCTATCATTATTATCCTAAGAAAAAGGAAATAAAAGTAATATGTGATGAAACATATATGCCCACAGGTATACATACAGGGTGTTTCAACACAGCGGTCACAACGTTTTAAAAGAGATGCAGTAAGCCAACACACGGAATTTTTTTTATAGGAAACGTATTCTTTGGAAGTACTCAAGAAATGAAAGATACGAACAGGGTAAGATGACATGTTTCTTATGCTGATTACAGCAGAATCCAAGAGATAAGAATGAAAACAGGCATCGATAGATATTAAAGGTGTTCGGAATTACGATCCCGGACTATGATGGCGTCATATACTTCCCACGCATGAAAGACATTGCATTGAGCCAGAGAAGGAATCCTGCATACCCATTTTAACACACGTATAGAACTCTAGAAATCCGAGACGATTATTTCGAGCCAAGACGAAATTACTACACGATTTGAAATTTCTTATAAATCATAGATTCGTGACACAAAACGAAAACTGAAAATTACGTCATTTAATAACGAATATACACAGGCTTGGTTGTTCTAAGAAATACTTGTTAAACATTCGATACTTTGCCCCGTTTCCGATTGAATTGGTAATGATGTTAGCCAATCAGTCGTCACACGCGGATACACAAATAGCCTGTGCGTATAACGACCAGATGGGATAACTTCAACTCTAATCTATATCTACAGCTTTACTCTGAAAATCACATTTGACTACCTGACAAAGAGTTTATCGTACAGCTTTCATAATATTTCTCTGCCGTTCCATTCTCCTTAAAGCTCACGTTCCATTCTCCTTCCGATTTCGAAATGATTTATATCTTTTAATGATGATAATGTCTACCTATGTAGGTAAATGCTAACAAAACGTGTTCAAATGCGGAGGAGAAAATTGATGAAAAAAAATTGGCGAAGTATTAAATGGGAAACTGGGCAAAGTATCAATCTTTTATTTACTTTTCCCTGACTTCTCGTGTAGCCGACATTAGAAAACAGTCTCGTTTTAAAGTAGATGCTGCTATAATGAACGAAGACTGTTGTGACACCGTATGGAATGTCTGCCCATGACCTCTTTACTTATGATCGCAATAAACGAATCTATAAGAAAGATTCAAATACTAGATACGTAAAATATTGTTAATTTGAAACCCAAATTGCGATCTTCACACATTGTTTCCAGAGAGCGGTGAGATTTAATTTGCAGAAGGAAATATGCTTATATATATCGCAAACGAATAGTGATTGTATGTGGTAGTAGGTATCAGTCTCCCATTGTGCACTATAGTGGTAGTCGGTTGATAACGATAAGGGGGTGGAAGACATGAGATTTGAAAGATACCGACTTACGTAAAATTTTAGGTATATGAATATTTTGTCCTTCAGTAAAAACTACACAATGGGAACGGACGATCTCTCTGTGCTGTTGTAGAGCAAAGTCTCCCGTTTTACACCGCAACAGTTACGTGTCGATAGCTATAAGAGAGTGGAAGATATAGTGATTCAAAGTCGTCAGCTTATATAAATTTACGAACCGAAGACTTTTTACAATATAGTAGCAAAGAGGTTATATACATCGAAACGCGATGCACATACTTCATTTTTTTTTTTTTTTTTTTTAATTTTTTTTTTTTTTTTTTTTTTTTTTTTTTTTTTTTTTTTTTTTTTTTTTTGCAGAAAGGGTACGAATGAAGAAAAATAAGTACATATTGCAGTTTGAAAAGAAACGTCCAAGAAAGACGCCAAAGCGTAAGAAAGTAATTTCGCGTTCTCGGTCCGTTTCAAAAAGACAGAAAACGGTGCTGAAAAGTTAATTTACAGACGATAGATACTTGATATTTGTAGACGTTGTTAATCTTACACTATAGGCATCAGCGATTTTTGCATGTAATTTATCTGCAGTCTTCCATATTCTGTACTTGTAAATCTACCAACATTTGTACATACAGGGTGTTTCCATAATAGCGTGCAAAACTAACAGGACACAGGGAAAGATACACTGAAAAAATTGAGATAGGAAACCTGCGACCGGAGAAGCTTTATTAAGTAAGTATTTAAGTAAACTAGTCTACCGCTTGGATTTCTCAGTACTGCTTTCCAGCTTATTTACAAGTAACACGCGTATAAGTTTGTACGGACTGCACTGTTTATTTAAATGCACATTATTTGTTTCCTGCAAGGGAACAAGGAGGACGAGCCTGATAACTAGGAAGTCATAATGCAGGCCGTTGGATATGAAGGGGAAGTCCTAACCCATGCCCAACGAAAAAAGTAAAAGAGAACCTGTAGAGTTCAGCAGAAATTTTAATCTTGATTTAACTACTCCTTAGGTTTTATTTCCACCAAGTTCACTAGTAATGTGACAGGATGTTCCTGTTTTATTTCAGTTACAAATTCTTCTTCAAATTATTACGTGTCGCCTTCGATACTACTTGCATTTACACACGAGAGCTGTCAAATGGAGGGCATGACCTGTACTTTGTAATTACATTAGCTCTATATTTGTGTGACTGGACAGCCACTGGCCCATATTTAAGAAGATAAACTGCAGCAGACGTAATTACAGGTTTTCAATTTAATCAGCTACCAGTTTCGGTGTTCCATTGACAACGCTTCAGATCCCCACTTACGAACCGATTCAGCTATCCAGTCTGTTATGTTTAATGATTGGGAGCACCTTTTTAACTTTTTAATCGTAGACCTTTGTGAGAATTCGGCCAAAATTCAAGTTTGAATATTTGGAGGTTTAGTTATCACTTGATATGTGAGAGGATCACATCACTCCAGGGTGTACGGATAGCAGGATAAGCAGAGCGTCCTGTTCATTAAGCTTAACGGACTGGATGGTTGCATTAGTTCGTAAGTGGTGACATGAAGATGGTGTTAACAGGACACCGAAACTCGTAGCCTAATCAAATAAAAAAAACTATAATTACGACTGTATGAGTTTACTTTCTTAAAAAGTCCTGTTTAAGGATACCCAACTGTTAGTATTTTTTACCAAATCATCGGCAAATAGAGCAGTAAGCTTTATACAAAAAGTAGTGTCTATGTGTTTGTGTGCTTGCGTGTTTGTATTGCATAGCAAAACTACAGTTTTATTCCAATCTTAATTAAATTTTCCACACATAATCTTCAAAGAGATAGGTTTATGTGGGCTTACGAATCACGTAAAACAAATAGTTTATGATCTATGAGGTCATAAAAAATAAAATGCGTGAAAAACTGCTACATCACGCAACGATGTTGCCATCTACATTCAAAGCGTCGAACCGATTCAAATCTAATTTGGTGCTATACTCTTTACCTTGAGGTAACAATTCCTGTAGTGGTAAGAACCATCCTACGACACATAATTCAGGAGATAGGAGGCGTATGGTGCGTGGCGGACGGTACTTAACCTACTCACCTCGACAAAATCTACAGTTTTATTTCGATCTTGTTGAGTATTTGTGCACTTAACTTTCACAGAAATTTCATGTGGTGCTTGGCGGAAGGTAATTTAAATACGGACTTCTACAGAATCCACAGTTTTTCACCGATCTTGATGAAATTTTGAATACTTGACCTTCAAATCAAGACGAAGCAGAGGGTACCTTAATGACGGACTTCACAAAAATCGAACTTGATATTCTGTACAATTGACCTGTAGGAAGTTACCTTATGCTGCATTACAGAGGGTACATTGCATTAAATTTTACGCTGTTCACTAAAAACATGATATATGCGTATGATTTTTCACACAGAGGCCGAGGACGAAATGACACAGGAAATTTGTAAGGCCACCCTTTAAATTTAA
The DNA here is from genome assembly GCA_026315105.1 of Locusta migratoria. NCBI lineage: Eukaryota > Metazoa > Arthropoda > Insecta > Orthoptera > Acrididae > Locusta > Locusta migratoria. Next base: position 507,040,517 of record CM048747.1, read on the forward strand.
ACTTGTCCATTCCATAATAAACCACACCGACGCGCAATCGGTAAAAGGTGCAATAAACTGGAAAGGAAGAGGGGAGAAGGAGATTAAGTGAGGAGGCGAAGATGAACGGAGACAGAGTGAGGAGATGGGCAGAGAGAGAGGGAGAATTAAATAAACACAGCGAGGGCAGAAGAAGGAGAGAACAGTATGAAATAAATAAATACTCGTGCATCTCCGGGTTTTCATCTAGTTGTTAGATAAGTATCATTCACCGCTAACTTGTGTTTTCAGTTGCGAATCTTCCTCATCTACAGTCGTTACACGTTGTTGTTGTTGTTGTTGCTGCTGTTGCTGTTGTCTTCAGTCCGGAGACAGGTGTGATGCAGCTCTCCACCCTACTCGATTCTGAGCAAGTCTCTTCATCTCCTCATAAGAACGACAACACACGTCCATCTGAATATGCTTACTGTATTCGTCTCTTGGTCTCTCTCCGAGATTTCTCCCCCACAGTCTTCCTTCCAGTGCTAAATTTATGATTCCTTGATGTCTCAGAATGTGTCCTACCAATCTATCCCTTCTTTTGGTCAAGGTATACCAACAATTCCTTTTCTCCCAAAGTCTGTTCAGCACCTCCTCATTAGTTACGCAATGTACCCACCTTATCTTGAACATTCTTCTTTAGCACCACATTTCAAAAGACTCTGTCATCTTCCTATCTCAACTATTTATCGTCCAATTTTCACTCCTGTACAAGGCAACACTCCACACAAATGCTTTCAGCAAGTGCTTCCTTAAACTTAAAATAATATTCGATGTTAGCAAATCGCTCTTTTTCAGAAACGATTTTCTTCCATTGCCACCAAGCGAGGTGGCGCAGTGGTAACGCACTGGACTCGTATTCGGAAGGGCGGTGGTTCAAATCCAGCCCCGGCCATCGAGATTTAGTTTTCTCGTGATTTCCCTAAATCACTTCAGGCAAATGCCGGGATGGTTCCTTTCAAAGGACACGGCTGATTTCCTTCCCCGTCCGAGCGTTAGCTTCGTATCTAATGACCAAGTTGTCGACGGGACGTTAAACCCTAAGCTTCCTTCCTTTCTTTAATTGCCGTTCTACATTTTATGTTTTACACACTATCAACTCAAAAATTGAGGTGTGCAGTGGCGTTCTCCACCCTTGTAGCACACGTGGCCACTAGTAGCCACTTCAGTTTCGGTTTTTTCTTTCTCACATCAGAGCAGCCCCCAGTTTGGGATTTCCCGTGCAGCCGCGGTAGACGCGGCACATGAGCGCGGCCGCCATGGCGGCTGCAACGCCGCGCATGCGCAGTTGCCAGAGCGCGGCGTCCTCTGCGTGCGTCTCCCACTGCCACCGGCTAAGTGTTAATTACGTCGGTGAGTTGCACCTTTCTCTACAAATTGTCCGAATACCAGCGGCACACATTTTTTCACACGCTAGGTGGAAAGGGAGGAATGCTATTCAACACATCCTCGACGGTCGACTTCAGGGATGTTATTCAATTATAGATTACTGAAGATGACCGCAGCCGGCGACAAATACTTGTAAAATAGACTAATTTGATTTCCATAACCGGTTTCGTGACATTACGCCCACCTTCAGGTAGCTACAACGAGTTTTGGACAGTAGCACAGTCGTTTGTAGAATGTCGACCCTACCGCAATTTTAATAGAGGATGTTTTATCCCTCTTTCGTACGTACTAATTTTGGGAGAGGCATGAAATGTTTAAATGTAAACAGCATGCGCTTAGTTCAAAGATTGTTTTTATATGCTGACAGTGTAGTAGCCATCTGAAGAGGGATATAAGTGGCCTAGAAGCGATGCAGCTGCATAATCGAAATTTTATGGAGCATATCCATGACTGTTCGTCGTGCCCCTAAATAACTCTTAAAAGGATACAAAACTGCTCTTCAACGTTTCAGCGACGACGAGGCCATTGTAGAAGGACATGCTCGCACTGCCAATGTTCTCAGCAGCTTCCTTCTCAGAGAAACTGCCATACACATACCTAAATAAACGTAAATAAACAAATGCAAACCTAACTCTGAACAACAGAATGAGGATCTGAACACCCCAAACAGAAAGGCCCAACGTCGTGGCACTTCACGCGTTCGAACTCACAGACAAGACTTTCATAGACCTGCACCTAAACTATCACGAATACATGCTTCATGACGTCACCAAGTGAGTGCAAATGACAAGCAATTTATTTTAATAAACAGTAGCTGAAACTAGGAGTTACCTGGCTACTTATTTGTTCCATAACCTCGCAGTTGCAGCGGCTGAATAGCCGTGTGCTCTGGGGTGCCCTGCTATGGTGCTCGCGGCCGTTCTCCGTCGGGGATTCGAGTAGTCCCTCGAGCATAGGTGTTAATTGTGTCCTTAGCATAAGTTCGTGTAAGTCTTTTGTAAGTCTAGGGACTGATGAACAACGTACTTAAGTCGCTAAGATTTAGAAACATTCGAACATATGAATCTCGCAGTTCATCTCCCGTCCAATCCTCTCTCTCACTCTCTCTCTCTCTATCTCTCTCTTCCTCTCCCATATCTCTGCCCATCTGCTCCTTGTGGGGTTGTCAGGATACGTTCAAGCCGTAGCTGCAGCATACATTTAGCTCTAAGTTTGGTCTACGGCGAGCACAACAAAGCTGTCACCGCGTGAAACGACACTAGAAAGTAGTTTTATAGCAACATCTCTGTTTCAAATATTAAAATTCAGAATACATTAGAATTGTTAGCGTTTCTAGTCTACATTTCCAGCGACTTACAGATGGGAATAAAAATCATTTGCAATATTTCGTATAATTATTGATCTAATTAAAAATTGTAAATGTTTCCATAATCTATTGCTTAAGAAGTAAAATCTTACGTCAACACTTAACACGATTCTATAAATATTACAATCACAAATTGATTGTTTCTTTTCAAGTTGAAGGCACTCAAATAATCCAATTTTGCGGATTTTGCGAATTCCAAAACACATAGATTATGATTTCGAAACTTTAGGAACCTTTTCCTCCCTGAAACCGCCAACAAAAAAGTATTAAATCATGTTCTAAGTACTAATAGAATTCGCAACACTCTTTTCAGGCAGTATCCACATGTATCACCTAATGTACCTCGAAATTACACCAATGTAGTTCCCTCGTTAAGAAACTCGTGAGAAAGTGCCATGTTGATCAGCTGCGACGGAGGCTATACCTGTCTTAATAACGATAAAGAACCATAGTTACTCGTAATGAGATCAACTAAGTGTTCAGCAGAGTACCTGGCCTGACAAAACACGCAGTAAGCCAAGGTCTCGAATGAAACAACAATATTTCACCTACCATCCATAAATTACCTCCACGACGCATTTCAAACGTTTAGAACTCCACAGCAATACGATATTTATGTGCTGCTTTACGACTGCAGAAGATTTTCCCTGGAGCACAGCTCCTGCTTCGCAGACGCCATAGCACTGTGTTTTAACTGTGAAGGCAGCGAGGTCGGCGGCTGGGCGGCGTGCTACGCTGGCAGCAGATGGACGCAGGCGCCGCTACACTCGCTCACAGGCTACCAGGCAAACGAATTCCTGTCCGTTCGCACGTTCAGGTAAACACACAAGTTTAGATTTTGAAGAGGTCCTTGAGGGTAAATGCAAATCATGAAACAGAAAGAAATACTGCCACCCAGTAACTAGTTGACGATCGACTTTAACAACTCCTCACAACTTTCGTAAGACACTTCAAACGGATCTTCTCAAATTTTTCAGGTCCTATTGTACAAGGGTCGTTCACAAAGTAAGTTCCGTTTCTGTTTCTATCCGCGGCAGCGGTACGATCGCAGCTGCGAGCATGCGCGGCAGATACTGTGACTCAAGGAGAAGACGTGTACACCATTTTTAGATTGCTGTTACTGACGATTGCTCTGTAGTGCTGCATTACGTTTAATATCAGCCGTAATAGTACTTGTCACTGGTTCTAGTTCTTTATAAACAGTTTCAACCAGCGACAAGTACAATGAAAAAGAAACGGATCTCTTTCCTAGGACATTTGATGAGAACACCAGAAAATAGAATCATCAGGAAGATAACTGAAAAGTTATAGAACAGCAAGAGCAACATAAGATGGATCACAGAAATCAAGGAAGACATGATGAAACTACAGATAACGATGGAAGATTTAAAAGACAAGAGAGACATGCTCAAGATATTTCAGGACAAACACATCACACTACCAATAAAAATTAAAAATTAACAGAGACTGGGACGGGTGATTTCGGATGAGGAGAGGAGAGCAAGATCTGAAAGAATGAAAAAATATTGGGCAAAAAAAAAAAAAAAAAAAAAAAAACCTAATATTTATGTTGGCCATAAAAGTAATGAACAAAAAAAGTAATAAGTAAATAATCTGTGTATTGTAAAATTGTTATGTTCAAATCAAATGTTTGTAAATCTAGCGGACAAACTGCGTGGTCATCTGTCCGTAGCTTACAAACTACTTAAACCTAGGTAAACTAACCTACGGACAAACACACACACCCATGCCCCAGGGAGGACTCGAACCTCCACGGCGAGCAACCGCGCGCTCCGCAGCGAGACGCTCTAGCCCGCTCGGCTACTCCACCGCGACAAATTATTATGTTTAATTATTTTTTAACAAAATTGTGTTAATGCATAATAACAAATTGTAATAACCTTTGTAATATTGACTAAAGTGGTTCAATGAAGGCCATAAAATAAATAAATAAAAATCTGCCGTAATTGAAAATGCCACCGCGTGTGAAATCAGATCTGTAATTTGTTTTATAAATTCAAAAAAAGTTAAACCAAAGGAAATTCATTTGCAAATCTGCGCCGGCCGCAGTGTTCGCATTGGTCTGCGGCGCGCCAGTCACAGTCTGCACGGTCTCTGCGGTCTGGGGTTCGAATCCCCCCTCGGACATGAATGTTTGTGTCGTCTTTAGTATAAGGTAGTTCATATGTAGTTTGTAAGTTTAGGGACTGATGACCCCGCAGTTAAGTCTCTTAAGCTTAACAAACATTTGAACATTTTGCAAATCTGTGAAGTTTACGGACAAAAGCTACGAGAGATCCAATGGTTAGAAGATGGGCCAGACTGTTCAGTGAAGATCGTGATCAAGTGCACAATGAAGATCGAAGTGGACGCTCGTCTGTGCTTACTGATGAACTCGTTCACGCAGTTGAAGAGAAAATTATGGACAATCGTAAGTTTGCCCTTAGTGCCCTTGCTATGGAAGTTCCGCAAATCTCACGATCAATTATTCTTGAAATTGTTACTGGAAAACTGAAATTTTGAAAACTTTGCTCACGTTGGCTATCCAAAATACTTAATGAACAACACAAAATCTAAATCTATAAATGTGAATGTCTGTTCGGTGTACGTTTATCACGTCTGAACAAAAAGACATAAAGAGCTAAAAATTTGTATAATTAGTAATGTCTACCCGGGGAAGGCTTTCGGCACGGTTTTATGGCGATCGGATAGCTATTTATGTATATATATCAATGTGAATGTCTGTTTCGTGTACGCTTATCACGTCCGAACGACAAGACGCAGAGACTTAAATATTTGTACAGTTACTAATTTATACTTGAGGAAGGTTTTAGGCACGGTTTTATAGCGATCTGATAAATATTTAGTAATTTGAAGAATATAACGCGAAATGCGGAACAATAATTACTCTTTGAAAATTATATTTACCATTTGCAAATGGTTTTATTGGTTGCATTGTTGCTTGAGGGTTAATAATGATAAAAGGCTGGAGTATATTGGGATGGGAAGTTATCTGTGTATATTAAATTCTACGTGTGTGTGTTAATATTTCGCTCTGCAGCGAAAACTACAGAACGCAAACAAATGGCCTGTGTGTAATTGTTGTCCGAAGTCTCCCGTTGTACACTATAGCAGTTCCATGCCGATAGCTATAAAGGGGTGGAAGATATGGTGGTTGAAAGTCGGAAAATTATTTTTAAAAAATCCGAGTGAAGGCCAGCGATGACGTTTGCTACTCTATAGCAAGGAGGTTACATATAGCAGCCGGCCGCGGTGGCCGAGGGGCCTGAGGCGCTCCAGTCACGGTCTGCACTGCCACTACGGTCGGGGGTTCGCATCCCCCCTCGGGCATGGATATTTGTGCCGTCCTTAGTCTTAGCTAGTTCATAAGTAGTTTGTAAGCTTAGGGACTGATGACCCAGTAGTTAAGTCCCATAAGTTCTACAAACATATAGCAAAACGTTATGCCACAGACCTTATCTTTGGTTTATGCGTGCTACAATGTCTTCAGCTCTTTCTCTGTAAGGATAAGTATACGAATAAGGAAATATAAGAATAAATAAATAAAGCAGTAAACAAGAAATTTATTTGAATACAGACAAACAGCACTTATACAAATGAATACATACCTGCATAATTATACAATTGTACAACATATAACTAAATAAATATGAGTTTGTACGAATTTTATATGTCATTTTTGTTTTGATTACTATCTTTCTTTGTTTAGATACTTATAATTTTGTACATTATGCGAGACAGTCTTATTTCTTACTTATTCTCCGATAAATATAGCTTGTTTTTGGAAAAAAGAAGATGGACAGAGAGAGAAAGGATAGGAGAAGTACTAACTCAAAGCAGTAATAAATAAATAAATACCCGGGCAAAGCCGGGTTTTCAGCTAGTATATATATATATATATATATATATATATATATATATATATATATATATATATATATAACGGATGCGCACTGCACTTCTGTTTTTTACCCACTATATTGAAGAAGGCGATGGTTTTCTTTCTCGCATAGTCACGGGGGATGAAACTCGGATCTCGTACGACACCCCTGAAATAAAACGGTAATCTGTGGAATGGAGGCACAGTTAATTCCCAACGAAGGTAAGCCTCGAAAACTAATGTGCACCGTTTTTGAAAAAAAAAAGACATTTTCTTAATTGATTTCTTACCACGAGGCCAAACAATTAGTGTACGTGGTTACTACGATAGCATTGAGAAATTGCGCCGCGCATTACAGAACAAGCTCCGAAGATTACTCTCAAAAAGTGGTGTTTCTTTCCACGATAATGCCCGATTTCACGCGGTGATTGTGATAATTTCACTAGGACGTGTTTGATCATGCTCCGTACAGCCCGGTCCTCGGCCCTAGCGACTTTAGTCTCTTCCTACATCTAAAATCTGATCTTGGTGCTCAACACTTCAACGATGATGACGAACTAAAAGAACATGTTACCACATTGTTGAATACACATGCGGCAACCTTCTACGAAGAAGGCTTAAAAAGCCTTGTGCCACGCTATGACAAGGGCCTACAAAATTTTGGGAGCTCTCTAGAAAAGTAGTTTGACAGTTGTAGACTTTTGTACACATTATTTTATATCACCCGGAACTTACTTTGTGGACATACCTCGCATATCACTGAAGTCAGTATGAAAACTCCATACAGTACTTAGAACATTCTCTCGTTTTTTAATAGTAAGGTGTGGTGTAGTCCCATATTACTGGCCCATTCTATATTTCCGCAGTGAAAGTTTCTACGTTGAATACATTCATAGCTTCTTCCTTCGTTATCACGCACGCGGGATCTTCACTATGTTATTATTTCCTGAAGACAATCATAAAAAGTTGCAGAGACAAACAGAGATACTAGGAAGGTAACGGCGAAGAAACCACGGGCAAGACAAGAAATACTTAAACTGATCGGTGTAAGTAGGAAGTACAAAAATTTTCAGTACAGCAGTCCAAGTCACTTAAGATTAAATATGTAAAATTCGGAGAAACGAGACCGAAATGGCAGAAAGAAATGAGTAAAAAAATCTAAAAGTAAATTGTCACCGAAAGAAGACTCTGAGCACACAGGAAAGTGAAAACAACAATCTGTAAATATAAATGCAAGTGCATCAATATTAAGAATGCGAGATGAGTTCACTGTTAAATGCAGTTCGACAGTGTAAGATTGTACACCATGTCGACAGTCTCATTAAAATTTCAGTAAGCTATAGGAAAAATCAAGCAAGGTATAATACGTACACGAAGAAATCAACACGGTCACTTCCTCCTTCTCTGTCGGTCAGCCTATATGTTGGCTCCGATCTCTCTTATTTGATCTATATAGTATTTCCGCTAGATATATGTAAGACGAATCAATATATTGGTTGGCTCTTCTAGAAACGTAAAATCTCCGGACTTAGAGTGAAGTTTATACAGTGATACAGAATGCCTCTTTTGCAGCGTCTGCCATAAGAGTCGGCCGATCATTTTCGTAACGCTTTGGTATTTACTGAATTAACCTGTAAGGTAGAGAGCGTTCTTCTTTGAGTGTTATCTATCTCTTCCATCACTCCTGCATTCTACACAACCCATAATGAGAAGCAATATTCGTACTTTTGACTAACGAAAAACTGTACAGAAATATCATGAAAGCTGTTCGATGAAACCTTTGTCATGCCTTTCAAGACATAGGTGAACGAAAGTTATATACGCTACTTCCTTTGTTATAATTACATTAGATTGTCAGTTGTATAGGAGAGCGATCTGATTTTTTGTTTACTGTAGTCTTCTTACGGAAAAACTTAATTTGCCATTGCCGCAAGGAAATATATACAGTGAAACTAAACCTATTTCGACCATTTAAATTACCATCTTGAGATAATTTGCAGACAGAGCTCATTCTATACAAGTGAACATTTTGTAAACGCCACAATTGTATAAAACGCATGCAGAAGGCCCTCTTTAAAACGTTTCTTATCATAATAAAGCAATAGTTGTGCACAATGCCCTGGATTCCAAAATTAAAACAACTATTACCTCAACCTGTGTAGAATTAACCATATAATCATAAGATTGTCAACAGATCTACTACAATGGCGTTCCGCACGGAAGGTGCCACTACTGTCAGCGAACAATCATGCCAATGATTACGTCAGCGCACCTATCAAAGGAAATAGTGTTTATTAGGTTGTCCCATATTCAAATTCATTGGGTGTATTATTCATACACGGTGCAGCATGGCAGAATGAGGCGCCTACCAGACTGTATGCGGTGGAGGACCATAGGAAGAACGGAAGCAGGGCAGCCTCAAACCTCTATGGGCCGCTGGTATGAAGTGAATTGTTCTGTTGTTCGTCGAATGTTGTAACAGTTTATAGTATCTCAAAGACCAATGCTGGGCCGACCATGTGTGACTTCAAAAAGAGAGGACCGTTATTTGAATACAACGACTCGTTGGTATCAGCGTGTTTGTTCTCCGTATACTACAGTATCACTCGCGATAAGCGAGTTATCTGCTAGGACATGTATACATATTGTGCCCTCAGGACGCTCCAGTAATTACTTTCCTGTTGGAATACTTCTCTTCATTGAGACTGACATGCTCTGCTACGTTTGCTAAGAAATCTTCATATCTAATCACAGAGATTGTCTGCTATTCCGTACGTACGTCGTTAGGCTACAGCGCGGAACCAAGTGTACGTCTTCAGGAAATCAAGTTACACGACATCTACCTGCCATGTCTACTGCTTTCTGGGTCTCGTGGAGAAATATAGTGAATTAGGTTTCATAGACTGCTTGCTTCCGGGTCTCCAGAAATGTCATAATATACGTGCATACAACATGTCGCGACGTCAGAGATATAGGCCGACCGTCTTGCGCATCAGTTCAACGACCCTTCTTAAAAACGAGAATGATCTACATTTTTCTAAATTATTGTGGACGCTTTGCCACTCTACACACCTACGGTACTGTGCTGCGACAAGGGAGGGAAACTTGCTTGATGTACACTGGTACCTCATCAGACCCACTGGCGTTTCCTCTATTGAGAAATTACTTTCCTTTATATAGCTTTGTTATTCATTTGGAATTATGCCATTTTTGTCGTTCGTACGAGGAAGTAGAATGTCTTACTTCTCTGTGAAACAGTTCTGGAAGAACACGTTTAGTATTAAAGTTTTTTATGTCTCATCCTCTGTTTTAAAACGATTGTGATAGCAGAATGTCCGGGCATATTGTTTATATTCGTTTCCTATAATCATAAGTGGAAAAGTGCATGGGAATTTATGTTAAGTTGGTACATACAGGGTGGTTCCGTAAGAGCGTACAAGAGTTTAACAGGGCATTAAGGATGCGCCAATGAGTGATTTGAGGTAGTGGACCACGTGTCGGAGAAACCAGCTTAAGAAAGTAATAGGAAAGCATCACATTACTGAGTTTTTATTTACATTAGTTACAGTTAACTGCAAATACCATCACCGACATAATGAACCTACCATCCGGAATTAATCTTTGAAGATTTGCTGAAGCATACGGGCATCATCCTCAGTGCAGGTATGACATCTCAGAATGTGATGATAATTTTGACAACTCAGTCTGAGCAACAAATGAACATTGCGCCCGCAAATAACTTGTACAATATACCTCTTCATTAAGTAAACTATACATAAATAAAAGAAAACCATGTACACAATTCTCATATACATAAAATACTCCCAGTTTTTTGTGTTGTAACTAATATCAAGACTTCAAAAATGCATATTCAACCGTCAGCTGTTTATTGCCTTCATACCTTTAAGGGTTTGGCATATTATGCACCATCAGGATAATAAAATTATATAGGCTGATTGAGAACAACATAGATGATCTGATAAACTTAGAGCTCTGCTAATGCTACTCTTCTGATGATGGATAATATCCGAAAGCGGTAAAGTTATAAAGAGAGTAAACAGCTGATTGTTGACTATGCATTTTCTTGAAATATATTACGGCTGTTAACTCATAGCTAAGTAAAAATTTGAACAATATCAATACGTTAAACACCAGGGATGTACTTCGGTGAAAACAAGAATAGTAACTGCTACTGTTCACCACGAATTTGGCACGCGAGTAGGTAGCCGCTTACCGTCGGAAACAGTATGAAATTTGTAACTATTGTCTGCTCACTGCAGCTCATGTAGCATCGTTAATACATCAGTGTCCCACAATTAATACCATAGCGGAAAGTAGCGCAGCACTCATTACGCTTTACCAGAAACAAATGTATTCCACATCCTTTCTGTGTCCGTCTTCTTCTTCTCGACCACGTACCGTATCTGCAACATGTGTCTGTGGCCAACCTATTTGTGCCAGCGGTGGGTTATTGACAAGTCGTGCTCGCCGATCTCTGCAAGACTCACGCCACTTGTTTTTCCACATTCCGCCGTGCGACTGCCTCAGAAACAGATTCTCCGTCAGGGAGGTTACCCATCGCAAGTATGACAAGTTGCCAACTTAGATGGGGAGATGGAACTTATAGTGCCGATTACGGCACAACATCTCGTTAATCTGGCTTCTGTGACCCAAAGATCCCTAGCTAAAATTGTTCAGTGCGGCATTCTCCTGCTTAGTTTTTTCACGCTCTTATAGAAACACTCTCTAAAACTTTATTTTCGTAATTCTTTTAACACCTTACGCTTTTTTTTTTTTTTTTTTTTTTTTTTTTTTTTTTTTTTTTTTTTTTTTTTTTTTTTTTTTTGGTTTAGTTCAATTTTTGACTGTTTGCGAGGCTTTGGCTTCGTTTGAAAATGTCAGTGAAGATCCAAAAATGTTCAAATGCTTGTACAGCTTATGGGACGTAACTACGGGGTCATCAGTCCCTAAACCTACAAATTACTTATGAACTTCCTTATACTAAAGACGCCACAAACATCCATGCCTGAGGGGGGATTCGAACACCCGACCGCAGCTGCCGTGCAGACCGTGACTGGCACGCCGCAGACCGCTCGGCCACTGCGGCCGGCTTAATGAAGATCCCTTCGATGTCCAATAACTTAATATTGTTACGACAAACAGGATGAAAAGCGACATTCACTTCCGTATTAAAATAAACGAAGGGAAGCCCGTAGTTGGCTTATTCGACAGACTCAAGGGGTGCTCTTTGGTGTCCGGAAGTAGGCGAGGTTTACCCGCTGGAAGTGGCGGGAAGCGAAAGTGGCGACCAGAGGCGTCTGGAGCGTCGTGTTTCTCCAGGGCGGCGGCGCGCTGCCCATTGTTTTGGTGGCCAGCTCCAGCCGGCCTCCACCTGCGGTCCTTCCTGGAAGACAACGGGACCGCCCGCCCCGCCGCCACCCTCCCACGCCCGCCCACGCCAGCCGCTAGCCCAGCCATCTGGCCGCCTGACACACTCTACAAACACTTTGTCTCTTATGGCAACTGTACCTCACTACAGTAAGTTTTTGTAACAAACACGTCTCGGCACACTTGTGGGGCGAAATTTTTTTCGTCAAACAAGTGTAACTGGAATACATCTCAACAACGTGGTGTGTCGGTATTATGCTCTTCTGTGCAGCCGGCCGCGGTGGCCGAGCGCTCTGCGGCGCGCCAGTCACGGTCTGCACGGCCGCTGCGGTCGGGGGTTCGAATCCCCCCTCGGTCATATGTTTGTTCCGTCTTTAGTTTAAGCTGGTTCATAAGTAGTTTGTAAGTTTAGGGACTGATGACCCCGTAGTTAAGTCCCATACGCTCTGCAAACATTTGAACATTTTTTTCTTCTGTGCAGGTCTCTTCACCTCTGAATAAGAACGGCAACCAACATCGCCTTGAACCTGCTTGTTATATTCGTCTCTCGGTCTCCCTCGGCGGTTTTTACCCCACACACTACCCACCAATGTTGAATTGAGATTTCCTTGATGTCCCAGAATGCGTCCAATAGATCCCATGATTTTAGTCTCTCACCTATCCCGTTCAGTACCTTCACATTAGTTACACAACCTGTCCACCTAATCTTCAACATTCGTCTTCAGCGGCGTTTTCAAAAGCTTCAGTCATATTTCTGTCTGAATTCCTTATCGCTCACTTTTCATTCACATACCGGCCTCCACGCAAAAGCCTTCAGAAAAGACTTCCTAACTTTTAAATTAATTTGTATGTCAACAAATTTATGTCCTTCAGAAATGATTTCCTTTCATTAGCTGTTTTGCATTTAATATCTTCTCTATTTCGGCCATAATAAGTTATTGTACTACCCAAACGATAAAACTCACTTACAAATTTTATTGACCCGTTTCGTAATCTAATTCTTTCGTCATCGCTTAATTTTTTTAGACTGCAACCTATTACTCTTCTTCCTCTCGTGTTCACTGTCAAGTCGCTGATCATTCCGTCCAGTTTCTCCTCGACGTCCTTCGCTGTCTGATGAACTACTACGGTATCGGCAAATCGGTAAATGTAAAGCAGTCAACAAACCGCAGATTGGTTTGAACACCACAGTGCTTTACTAGGCATGGTGCTGTTTGGAGGTGGTATGCCGTCGCCTTCCTTCGAACTGACTTACCCAGCCAGTTATAGGGGGACCTACAGTTTAACGTGGGTTCCGGACCACGGTGCTACTCGGTATTTTTCGAATCAGCAACATTGCCAGAGGTGATTGAAGTGGAAAGTGACAGATAAAAATCCTAGGACCTGTCGGGGATCGAACACGCGACTTTTCGATTTATAGTCTGACACTCTACCGCTGTGCTACCGAGTCGCACCGAAAAACGTTTATTTCTTTATTCTTAATTTTAATACAGTTTCCAAACTTCTGCTTGCTTTCTGTCACAGCTTGTTTAATGTACAGAAAATGTTCAAATGTTTGTGAATCTATCGGACCAAACTACGTGGTCATTAGTCCGTAGTTTACAAACTACTTAAACTAAGGTAAACTAACCTAAGGACAACACACACACACACACACACACACACACACACACACACACACGCCCCAGGGAGGACTCGAACCTCCGACGATGAGCAACCGCGAGCTCCGCAGCGAGGCGACTTAGACCGCTCGGCTACTCCACCGCGGCTTCAATGTACAGTTTAAGTAACAGTAGAAAAAGGCTACAAGCAAGTCTGACTCCCTTCCCAACAACTGCTACAATAGCTTCCCCAAAAGATGGAGTGAAAAATTATTAAAATAGTTGGCAATGCTTGTCTTCAGCCCTTACTTGTCTTCAGCCCTTACGATTGGTCAGATGACTTCCGATTTCAGTTGGTAATAGTTGATGGAAGGGTTTGAGTATGGCGCAGACCTTCACTGCCGCACAGGATTGGCCATGCAGTCTAAGGACTCGAACCTCCGATGGGAACAGCCGCAGGTCCATAGCATGACCCCTCAGACCACGCGGCCATTCCGCGGGGCTTTCGTTGGTTTCAAACAGGAGAAATAGTTAACAGAGCGACATACACAGCTTTCTGCAGACTATAAGAATTGACGATTACCATACTGTTTGCAGTCGCGATATGTTGCCACCAGATGGAAATGACAGCATTAGGCATATCGCCACAATCGACTCTAAAAGTTCTGATGTTCACGGAATAAAGTTCCCACAACTTACTCAGCAACCGCCGCCGCTATTAAGGCAACAAATACGGAATGATGATGTTTATGATACCTGCTAAAACGAGTTACACGGTGAGGGCCAACGGAACACAATACACACCACCTGCAACATAGGTTCCGACACCGACGTCGCCGTGCAAAGTATGGAGACGCCACGAACAGGGTGTCCCACCTTTCATGTTTGCGCTATGCTGATTCGCTCCTCGTGTAACTACAGGCTTCCTTCAACGAAATCCATTGTTAAACATTGTCTTTTCATAATGATCTTGTGATAGTGCATCTCTTGTATCTTCCGTGCTTGCTGTATTACATTTGTGATTAAATCCGCCGTATGCAAGAAACCTTATTTAGTTTTAAACACCCAAAGATGTTATCGCACTTATTATTAATATATTTAACAAAACTGCCAAATCAAACAACTCGACCAAATAACTGTATAACTAAAATTTGTAACATGTTTTTCTAGAAAATAAAAGGCATTAACACACGGAAGATAGCACTATAACTGGCGAAACATGTTTGGGTGTTAAAACTAAACATGGTGTCTTGCATAAGGCGGATTTAATCACAAATCTAATGCCTTTTTATTTCTGCCATCGTGATGTGTACGTGAATCATCACACCACCGGTGAATATTGTCTAACCTAGATCAAATTGGATCCGCATTCATATTCATGTACCTGTTCGCCTTCTATTAAACCCAGTTCTTTAGTATCAAATCCATTCTATTGACAAGAAGTAATACCGGGTATATTTTGAACGATAAGTAATTTATTTCCAGTATTGGAGGAAGTTTGCATATATCTAAATAACTTAACATATCAAATGGCTCAAATTTTAACACTAAATTCTCTAGATATTTATATAGACAAGAAATCTTCCTGTTTTTAAAATCCTTATCCTTTATCAACGTATGCCCGAAAAACCATTGTGTTTGCGTACTATAAAGAGCTAATTGTACAGAGAGACGCTGTGAAAATTACCCTCGGATTTTAAGAAATCAATTGAAAAGAAATTGATTTTTCCACATGTTACAGTTTGACACCTTCGCTGAATGAGTACAGTGCAGCATCAAATTCAGTAAAGTAGTTTAACATGGCATTAAAAGAAGGTAGAATAATGCGTCTCTCTAACTCCATTTGCTGTTCTCACAGAACTTAATGACATATTGCATATTTTAAATTGATTCCCCGGATGGAGGACGAACCCGCGTACTGTGCCCGCTTTGCCAGGAGGTCTTTGCGGCCTTTACGAAATATTTATCATTGTTTTTTTTTTTTTTGTTTTTTTTTTTTTTTTTTAAGAAAATTATATTGTGAAAAAAATTACCGTCTTTGGATAATTTGTTAGTTATTCGTCATACCGTCTGTATATGCGTGACGAAGCGTATTATCAAAATGTGAAAACCCTACTAATCTACAGAATTTGTCTTATATAAACGGCTAAATCAGTTGTAACAAGTAAAACAAGGCAACCAGCTCCTAAAAGCTCATGTCGGAACATAGAAAAAGCAAATAAGGTGCTGTATAAAGACTGACAGAAAAGTGGGAAACAAGCTTCATCAGTCCTCATTGCGCGTTTTTCACTACAAATTTTGTCATTCCAACATTTCCGCAATTTTTCATGATGAAAGAGAACATGAGAAAGTTTTCCAGTCCATGGGTTACAAGCCCGACATGTAGAGAAGAAACAACGCTGATCCAAGAGACAGAGGACTATGAGAAGGAAAGATGGAATGACGATGTGAGAGAAAATGAATGGGATAAAACAAGGACAGAGACACAGGGAAAGTGGCAGAGAAGGAGGCAGTGACATCGAGAGGAACGAATGAAAGTAAGAAATGAAGAATCGACTAATGCGAAAAAAATTATATAATGCCAGATAGTAGATAGTGACAGGCTGTGTATGAAAATTTTACTACGACGAGATACTGTAAATGGATTTAGCAAGTTATGTGTTAATAGAATGGGAATATGTTGGCTTATCAAACTTTTTGGTGAGAATTGAGGCAGCTGATTCGACAATTTCCTGTCATTTTCTGATGCAGGAACATATCTGCCTTTTTATTACTTTATTTTGTTGTTGTCCTTCAGTAGAAACATTCTTCGGGTTATATCTTAACGATCAATGTTCAGGCTGATTACGAAACGCATTCATAGTTAATACTCAACTAAGCATCGTAATTGTGCGTGCTGAAATCTAACACTTATAATATTCGTTATTGAGGAAGTGAAGGACTGCAATGGACGTTCATCATTTCCAGTAGAGTCGCGTAAGTTCCGTATCCGAGCCAATTTCTTAGAGGTCAACTTCGGATCATTCGGTCAATGTTCACCGCAAATGAATTCTCGTTGGTACTCTTTCACGACTATTAATAACATTTAATTGAATTTAACCATTCATTGTCCAGTACACTATTTAATACTAAAGTCCTTATTAGTCGCCAAAATTCAATCAATATTCACAAGCAGATATACTACTACTGTAGCAGTTCATCACCCACGATGTATAGTAATATTTACCTTCGATGTTAATCTTTTAAATCTTTCTTAGACTTTATCTACACTCGTATAATCTTACTAAAGTTTGTAAACTAATCATCATTTGAATATATTTCCGCATAATTCTGTAGATCTGTATTGAAATATCTGTCAGCTCCGAGTTATTTCAAATGCTATTCACACAATTCTTCAAGTACAAAGAATCACCATTAGACACAGATCTGTCAGATCATAATGTCTGATGTTCATCGGTTGGAATCAGATACTGCCTTATTTGAATATTCTATAAGTGAGTCTTGTCAAAGTCTCCAGGTCGCCTGCCGGCTGCTGGACGTCGGTTAAACTCTGAGGTCTCTCCTGAACAGCATTTCGCAAGGCATCTAATATATACTCAATAATGTTTATGTTTGGCGACTTTCGTAGCTATCGGGGATGTTTAAATTCATAAGTGAGGTTCTGGAGCGTCTCTTTAGCAGTTCTGGATGTATGGGGTGTAGCACTATTCTGCTTGAACGGCCCAAGCTCTTCAGAACGCATATTGAACATAAATGATTCATATTCACACAGTATATGACATCAACTGCGAATGGAGTTGCGCTGACTCCTACACCACTCGGGACACAGTGATCACCGCACCTGCAAGTACTACCTAAGTACGCCTCCCGTCAGATGTGACTCAATAACAACTGCAGGATCAGAGGTGACGTCTGGTCTTTCGGAACAGACGCCACATGTATATATGTGTGGTGTCGCACAAGTCTAAAGTGCGCGCCACCTACTTTCGCCGCGCGCCGCCGTGCATGCACGGAGCGGCGTTCTTATGACGTCAGCCACGAGCGCCCTCTGCTAGAACTCCGCTCGTGGCCACCACTGAACGACATCGTTCACTTGGGATTGAGATAGCAACCAGTTAACACTTCGGAATCAGATAGGCACCAGTGAAGACTTGGCTGTCGGATAGGCACTAGGCAGGCCTCTCGCTCAACTATGTATCAGCATTCCGCAGTACTGAGCTATGTTAAGTATTACTAAGTCTCTAAGAAATATATATCTCGTTCTAATTTACTCTAGTTTCTATTGTCCCACTGGCCGGTCACCTCCTACCTGCACAAGCGTGCATCCTTTATTCCTGTGTCGGTCTTTCCACTCGGCCACCGAACCTACGACGGAAACGAGACACAAAAGCGGCGACGAGGCTGGGACACAAAAATATGAACATAAATGAGATGCGTAGGTACGTGTCAAGTTTCAAAAGTAGTATCTAAACCTATCAGGGGTCCCGTATCGCTCCAACTGCACACGAAAAAAAAAAAAAAAAAAAAAAAAAAAAAAAAAAAAAAAAAAAAAAAAAACACTCGACAGATCAAGCAACATGTTTCCAGTCATCAACAGTCAAATTGACCCATTATTCGAATCAGAAGCAATGTGCTGAAGGGTTGCACTTTTTTCACGTTGAAGGATTCTCTTCAGTCGCCGCTCCCGTTCTTGCAGTATTTTTTTCTGCCGCTGCGATGTCGGAGATTTGAAGTTTTTGATTCCCGATATTCACGGTGCACTCGTGAAATGTTAGTACGACAAAATCGCCGCCTCATCCTTACCTCGGAGATGCTGTGTCCCGTCTATCGTGCACCAACTGTAACACCACGTTGAAGCTCACTTAAATCGATAAATTCTGCCATTGTAGCAGCAGTAAGCGATCTAACGCCTATGCGATCTAACGCCTCATGTCTTACGAAGGCGTTGCCGACAGTAGCGCCCTCCTCTCAGTGTTTAAATATCTCTGTGTCTGCATACACGTCTACATCTGCATCTACATAGGATACTCTGCAGATCACATTCAAGTGTCTGGCAGAGGGTTCATCGAACCACCTCTATATTATTCATCTCCCATTCCATTCTTGAATAGCGCGCGCGGGGGGGGGGGGAGCCAAAAATATATTTTCGCATTCGGAGGAGAATGTTGGTATTTGGAGTTTCGTAAGTAGACCACGCCGCAGCGATAAGCGCCGTTGTTGTAATGATTCCCATCCCCTGTATCGTGACAGTACAACAACGAGCTGCTCTTCTTTGGACTCTTTCGATGTCCTCCGTCAAACTCACCTGACAAGGATCCCACAATGGGCAGCAATACTCCAAGTGAGGACGGACAAGCGTAGTGTATGCAGTCTCTTTAGTAGTCCTGTTGCATCTTTTAAGCCTTCTGCCAATATAGCGCAGTCTCTAGTCCGCCTCCCTACGACGTTACCTACGTCTTCTTTCCCGTTTAAGTCTGATGTAATGAATAAACTAGTTTCTTTTCTTCTGCAGAGTAGGTATGCCATCATGTTACATATACGATGTGTGGATCCGTAAATAAGTGACGTCCAGAGCATAGACATGATTCATTTCATTTCCTTACACAAATTTAGCATAACAATATAATAATAGGTATGACACAAATCTACGTAATCGTGAACAGGTCGTTTCGATAACACGACTTACCAGTCGGCGCTTTCCTTTCTCCTCCTACGGTACGTTTAGATTCCTGTCAGCTTTGTGAAACGCCTCTTGGGCTTGAACTTGAGTGCCTCTGCCTGCCTGCTTGTGACGCTTACCCTAATGCCGTTATGCACGTTGCGTTTGGCTTCACTTTCTTGAGGCGGCCTCTTATTGCGCTTTCATTTTCAAGGTAGAATTATCTTCTTTAGAGAAATATATAATTATGAATGATTATATGTTGGAGCGAGATGTTACATGAAGAGCGAATATATATGGCAAACAAAAGAAAATAAGTAAACTAGAGACTCATTCATTGCAGCACAAGATGGTTAGCCGCGGCGTAGCGACCGAGTGCATTGAGGCGCTATCCTACGATGCGCGAGGCCGTTCCCCGTCGGGGGTTCGAATCCCTCCTCGGGCATGCATGTTTGTGCTGTCTTTAATATAAGATAGTTCATAGGTAGTTGTAAGTTTAGGGACTGATGGCCTCGCAGTTAAGTCACATAAGGTTTACAAACATTTGGACATTTGAACAAGATGGTTAACCACAACAAAAACTAACAGCGGCGAATCAGCCGTGCGTTCCGGGCGCCGTGCTGTGGTGCGCGCGGCCGTTCGCTTTCGCACAAGGGGACGGAACCCCAAAACCCCGATAAATAAATTTTTCACTCTCGGAATTTTGATGGGTGGTTAGGTAGGAGAAGGGTTGGTGTATCTCATTCCAGAAGAACAGATTGTCACCTTCGTTACCTGTCGAGTTCCGTCAGTTCAAAAGTGACCTTCGTCGAGAGCACACGCGGCGCTGTGATAGCGAGGCAAATTTACTCTCGGTTTGTGACTGAATATTTTGGTAATGAAGTGAAGAATTTCAGTTCTACAAAAAGGAAAACCTTAAATACAGGTATGTAAAAAATGTTCGTACAGGAAATCGGTTTGAATTTCAAGGTTATCCTATTTATATTGTTTTTTTTTCCGATGCCTGTGCAAAACAACCATGCTTTGCCGAACTTGCATTTTCAACTAGAGCGAAAGTAGCATATACTACAATATACCGCGGAATTTCAAGTCTCGGACTATATATTGATTAATTATCTAATGGAATTGACAAGAATCAGAGGCCTAAAGCTGCCATCTCTCTTCTGTAATGAATATTTAAAAGTGCCCGTGCGGCCGACATTTCGTAGCACAACATGGTCGATGCCGCGTTGAATGATAAGAACGATTGTCTTTTTAGCTACGCTTATTACATCTATCGTTGATTATACTATTACATTTATTACTTGTGTTCTGTCACCGACTTTGAAGGTTGTTTCATTATATTATTGATTTACTTTGTGTGTGGACTTGAAGAAATGTTTTCCGATATATTTTCGATAAATATTCTGTTAGTTTGTTATAAAAAACAATTCACGTTGGCAGTGTATTAATCATTAGTGTCTAAATTATTATGGATTTTCATGGGTCATTAGCTCCGCCATTTTGTTTAAACAATTTTCGCAACTTTATTCGTAATCAGCGACCTCAAAAACACCCGTGTGATGAGTTTTGTGAAAATTAAACGTCTTCTTGGGGTTTTGTCCACGTTTTGGAGATTCCGTTCCACTGTGCGTCGAGGGTTCGAGTCCCACCTCTGGCGTGGGTGTTCGTGTTGTC
Source organism: Locusta migratoria (assembly GCA_026315105.1). NCBI lineage: Eukaryota > Metazoa > Arthropoda > Insecta > Orthoptera > Acrididae > Locusta > Locusta migratoria. The sequence goes on from CM048747.1 coordinate 507,061,516, forward strand.
CTTAGGTTAGTTTACCTTACTTTCAGTAGTTTGTAATCTACGGACTAATAACCACGCAGGTGAGATCGATAGATTTACAAACATTTGAAAATTTGAACAACAAAAACTGTTTACAAATTAAACAAGTTAACTGTGTAATTTATCGTGTATATGCACTGTTTTCTTTAACCAATTTGTCTCCTGTAGCAATTGCTACGAACGAAATAAAATAATAAATTGAGTGCCGATCGCAAATGGAAACATGTCCGTGCTGCAGCAACTATCGCAGTGATAGTGCAGGCCGCGGTGGAGTAGCCTAGCGGTCTAAAGCGTCTGGCTGCGGAGCGCGCGGTTGCTCGCCGTGGAGGTTCGAGTCCTCCCTGGGGCATGGGTGAGTCTGTTGTCCTTAGGTTAGTTTACCTAGGTTTAAGTAGTTTGTAAGCTACGGACTGATGACCACGCAGTTTGGTCCGATAGATTTACAAACATTTGAACATTTTTGATAGTGCAGCTGACTAGTCGAATTTCCCAGTTCTTATAACTTTTACAAGTAAAATTTCTTTTTAATGTCACAACACGTTGAGCTTCACTTTACTCTGCTATTCCAGGTAAGTAAAGGACCATTCGAGTTTAACGTCCCATAGACCCATAGACGTCATGGTCATTAGAGCGGAGCACATGCTCGGATAGTTTTTGTCTGTGACTGGAGAGGAAATCGGCCTGGCGTTTGCCTTGAGAGATTTGGGAAAATCTTGGAAAACCTGAATCAGTATGGCCGGAGGTGTACCGCCATTCTCCCAACTGCTATTGCAGAGTGTTACCACTCCGCCTCCTCGCTCGGTGAACGAGAAAAGTAGGTTCTTTCGAGCTGCTAGACTAGCTATCAGAATCTAGAAATATGAATCGAAAAATGAATGAAAGGAAAGTCTAAAGCGTTTTCTGCTTACAGATATCCAAAAACTGATATCACTATAAACCACTACAGATACGAAATTATCTAAACAGAATTCAAACGCGATATTGGCGTTATTAGCCTTCATCATTTTCAAAGAACTGAATCGTAAACCACGAATGTAGCCACGACTAGTGATAGCTGTGGTGTCGCACAAGTCCAAAGTGCGCGCCACCTACTTTCGCCGCGCGCCGCCATGCACGCACGGCGCGGCGTTCTTACGACGACAGCCACGAGCGCCCTCTGCGGCAACTCCGCTTGTGGCCACCAGTGAACGACATCGTTCACTTGGGACTGAGTTAGGAACCAGTAAAGACTTCGGAATCCGATAGGCACCAGTGAAGACTTGGCTATCAGTTAGGCACTAGGCAGGACTCTAGCTCAACTATGTATCAACATTCTGCAGTACTACGTAAAAGTTAAGTATTGTATAAATTCTGTGCAATATATATGTCATTCTAATTTACTCTAGTGTTTCTAGTTCTGGCTGCTCCCCTCCGTACCTGCACCAGCGTGCTATCTTTATTTCTGTGTCGGTCTCATTCCACTCGGCTACCGACACCTACAACGGAACGAGACACAAAAGCGGCGACGAGGCTGGGACACAAAAATAGCGTCGATTCTAAACTAGGTGTGCAACGCGTATTTCAGTTTACAAATTATTTATTAAGGAGGGGAAGGAAGAAGGATTAGAAAGGAAAGAACTGGCATTAGCCGCATTGGGGCACTAAAATTATATAGTGCCGACATGTGAAAATTTGAGCTGTGACTCGCGCTTCGGGCCAGCGGTAGCCTTAACCACTTGGCTACCGCCATTCGCCTCCCGTCCGTCGCAAACTTCCACAACGCACAAATTACGGCTGTTACGCCCATTTCGTCCATGCCGTCTTACACTCGCCATTACGGATTTCCGTGCGAGGTCGAACCGATGACCGCAACTGCGGTGAAGCAAATGTACCAAACGCCGTCTTCGCTTGCAGATACACGCCACACGAATCTATAATTAGTGTAACTAAATGCCAGTTAGCAGAAAATTGGTTACAAATCTGAAATCTTGCAGGATGTGACCCATCCATTTTGTAGGAGGTTTCGTCACATGTAGACAAGTTTTCACTTAGCCGACAGAAAGCAGAGTGCGGACAGCGAGTGCCCTAAATGCAGCAGGCCGCGGTGGAGGCGGCTGAGGCGTCCAAGATGGCGCCTCGCCTGCCGGTGGCCTCGCAGGGCTGTCCAAGGGCAGCCGGCCGCCTGGCGGAGCTGCAAGAGCCAGAGGGACGCCATCACATTACTACACCGAGGGCCAGATTTGCAGCATTTTGTGGGACAAAAAATATTAATATATCCTTTCGCGTCTATTATTCGGTCCATTTACTATTTCTTTTCCACCGAGTATCAGTATTATTAAATTAGCATGCAACCAAAGTCGCTATAGGGCTTTTCTTAATGTATTTGTGTATACATTCTTTTTTTAAATCCTATTCGTATGATAATAACTTCAGAATGACTCTATTTGGCTGGTAAATCAGTTTGAATCTATCTTTGTCCGCAGCTGTTTATTAGTAAAATTGTAGGGGAGAGTTCCAGAGGTTGGACTGTTACCGAAGTTGGACCACTTTCCATTTACAGTGTGTCGGCAACTTGCTCTACTGGTGAGAAATGCTGTCAAAGTCGCGTGGCCCAGCGGTCAGTCCACTGTAGCCATTGAAGCAGGAGTACTTGTTCGTTGTCTTCTGTTTGAATCCATTTAATTCAAATTCGGGAAAAATTGTTGTATGAAAATGTTTTTAAAAATGTAACGAAGACTGAGATATGTTGATTGCTGAATGAAGTCTATGGTCGAGCAGAAAGAATTTGAAGAGCATATAGGGTCTTCCACTCGGTTGACAAATGAATAGAAGCTTAGGGGGACGAGGACTTCCAGGCATCCGCTCCGCTCTCGACCATGAAGTTATATGCAACCTACATCCAAATGTAATTATTCAAAGGGTACACTGCAGTTCAGCTGTTGACAGTTTGAGAAACTGGTCCGAATGAACGTCTAGAACTGACCATCCACTAGAGGAATACATTATCTACGCCCTTGTTTCATATCATCATTTTTCACCAGCAGATAGCTTGAAAGCTTATGATAATATCTTAAATAAGTCGATTGCTACAAACAGTAATAGGAATATTCTTGAGAAAACATTTCAGATGATGACACTGTTGGATATTTACAGCTAATTCGATGTAGAGTAAAAGAACTCAGTGTCACTGCAATCAATAGCAGCTTTTATTAGCTACAACTAGAACAGTCGATAGGTCAACCAAAGAAGGAAAATTGCGCTATGGAATACAGCTTTATTTTCCAAAGAACAGAATTAATCGACACTGTTGGTGTTTTCAGCTGGTTTTGTTTAAGAAGACAAAAAGCATATAACATGGTGCAAAGTGTTCGTCTTCTTAGAAACCAAGCAGATTATTTGTAATGTAATTATAGTTCATGGTGAAGTATGGATGATAAAAGTGTAATTTTCCGTTATTTAGCGTTAAAGACAGCAATAACACAGATTAAGGGCAAATATCGTCGTGTCTTCTCAGTCGAACAAGTATGTTATTTACTCTAAGTGATTTAGTAAAGAAACAGGAAACAAATTCGATTTTTCTGACCGAGATTTGAACTACTACATTCTCGAATACAAAGTATGTGTCTTATAGATTTCCTGGGTAGATATTTGAAAGAGAATAAAAACAATCTTTAAAGCTTGCGTCACAGTGTAATTTTGTAAGCCGTGTATTTAGTGTGGACTCAAACCCTTCCCACTATTCTCAGCCTGTCGTAAATTTTTCTCCAGCTACGTCTCTCCAGATATAATCTCAGTATAGGTTACGACTATCCACTGATGCGAATCTTGCAAAGGTCGAACTGGACGACAACGGATGTTAATGCGCAATACGTTGCTCACGCAGTCACATTTGCTCTAACTGAACTCAGCAGAGACTGAACTTAACAAGTAATACAGTATAGCATAATTTATGCAAACATTCATGGGCAGTTGGAACTGCCTAGAAGTTTCCTTTTTTTTTTTTTTTTTTTTTTTTGTTTTTACTTTAAGAGGTGTGTTCAAAATTCGCTGCCTTCATACACAAGAGCTTCATTTTTTCTATCTTGGTGGTACACATGTTCATGATGCACTTTGCATTCTCTGTGATTTTTCATCTACGCTGCAGCCGGAGCGATAAATCCTAATCTTCGTTCTTACTTCTTCAGCGGTTTCGATGTTTACTGTTGGCAGTCGAAAAGGTTACATGTGTTTTCGACTACTTGGCGACTTTTCACATCAGAAAAATATGGATCCAAAAATTTGCATTAAATTTTCCTTGAAGAATGAAAAGTGCAGGACCGCATTCGTAATGTTGACTGTGGAGCCGCAGCGGAGAGGCCGAGCGCATTGAGGCACTATGCTCCGATGCGCGAGGCCGTTCCCCGTCGGAGGTTCGAATCCTCCCACGACCATGGATGTTTGTGTCTTTGTCGTAAGTTAGATTATACGTAGTTTGCAAGTTTAGGGATTTATGACCCCGCAGTTAAGTCCAATAAGCTTAACAAACATTTGAACACATGAACATTTCACTGGGGATGTTGGCGAATCTCCTATGAGTATTACAACGGATTAGCAATGATACAAAAGTTCTAGTGAAGGTCGAGAAGACGTTTAAGTCGACTTCGGCCCTGGACGCTCAAACACGACAGTTACTGACGAGAAAGTGGAAGAAATAACGAAAGATGTTCGGTAAAATCGGTGAGAAACATTTAAGAGGTTACTGACGATGTCTTCACGTAGTTTGTCACATTTCAAGCTACTTTTTCGGATGTTTTGGGCATGAAACATGTAGCAATAAATTTTGTTCCGAATTTTTTGAACTTGTACCAAAAAAGACGTTGCATGAACATTACTCAGAAATTGCTGAAAAAAGTTGACTACGATCCAGATCTTCCAATGAAGATTATAACACGGCTTTGCGAAAGCAAGATCCATTCGTCTCTATGTGACCGAAATAATTTGACACATTGATCACATATAAATGTTCTTTTCACTGTTTTCTTCAATTCCTATGATTCGTTCCTGGCTTAAGTTCGTACGTTCAGTAAAGAAACACTATGGAAGTTAGCCATTTTTTGCGTGAAGCAATCCAAACAAAAAGAGCAGTATTGGGGCAAAACCAGTCGTGGAAATTGTATGACTATGACGCTCCCACTCGCTCCTCTATTTCATTGGAATTTTTGATAAAATAAAATAAAGTAAAACAAAAATAAAAATAGGGAAGAAAGGAAACCGCCATGTAGTTTCAGTCAAGATATTCACCGGACACGAATCCTTGCGAAATTTTTGTTCTCCCGAGGGTGACGAAACCCACAAATGAATTTCGTATTCCCACTACTGATAAAAAAAGGGTGCAGTAAGAGCTAAAGATCGTAACTAAAACTAAGTTTAATAAGTGCTTCCAAGACTGAATAGATAGCTGTCCTCGGGTATGGATGTGTGTGTTGACCTTAGGTTAGTTTCAGTAGTTTGTAAGACTTGTGACTGATGACCAAAGTTGTTTGGCCCCATAAAATTGCGAACATTTGAACATTGTATGTGAAATGGATTACTTTGAAGGGTCCGAGTTGAACTAGTTTTTGCTTTACTTCTGGTGGAAATATTGTTGTATTTTCTCGAATTGTATGTAAGCGAGAGAGAGATGTTCCTCCAAGGTTATGTTGATATCTCCCTACAGGGAGAACGTTGGTCCCAGCCGGGCTCGTCTGCGCCACGTGCCTCCATGGCTGAGGCCTCGCGCTGCAGACGTGCTCGCCCCCTCCCTCCCTCCCGCTGACCCCGTGCTGTAATATGGACGACACAGGCACGTACCGGAGCCACGTTCCATTTCAAGTGCGCCAAACCGGTTCCAGAGCGGAGGACTCACCTTCAGTGGCTACTGTGGCCAATGTCACAGCGCCCCACACTCCAAAGCCCTCTCCAGACAGGCAGTCTCCAGAAATGAAAATGACGGGTGTTGGGACTTTACTCTTTCCTTAACGTCGCGATAATTAAGGTCGCAGTTCGAACTAACATTTGAGCGGACACGTTTCGCTCGCTGAAGGTGCTTATTAGGATATTACTCACAGCTTTGTCAACAGGTGGGAAGCGACCGTTATCAGATAAACATAAAATAACCAAATTTTAACAATTTCCTATAAAAGATATAATTATTTTATATATTGCCTCAATCGAATTTATCGAACATTTTTAGTTACTGAAGCCCAGTTTCTGCTGCTCAACAAGCATCTTCATCTCAAATTTATTACTGTAATGCCAACTATCGGTGTACAGGAGGATGCGCCGCCCACATAATTATTATTTTAAAATTTTCGCAAAATGTGGTTGGTATGCCATACTGTGAAACTAATAACCTTTACAAAGTTGTAAAACTAAAAATAAAATATTTAAATTAAAATATCGAAACGTATGTGTGTTATCTTTACAGTCAGTAACTGCAAACAGAAATTTGTTTAGTAGACTGAAATTTAAGTCAATACCAACACATAAAAACTATGTATAAACCATTGTTGTACTGGATTACTTGTCGAAGCTCTAGAAATATCTGTACAACGGGTGACGTATGAGCACCACATACTGACAGCTATACCATTACATACAATAATATGAGCCTTTTAAATATGGTAGTTAAGCTACCGTAAGTGGACATCACTGCTAAAAAATATTTGTTAACCCCTAAATGATGACATTTTCCCCTTTTGTGTCATATCACCCCACTGATATCTTGCCTACCGTCTCTCTCTCATTTTATCGCATATGCTACTCGCATATCTCCTCTTGGCTGTGTAAAAAATGTTCAAATGTCTGTAAATCTATCGGACCAAACTGCGTGGTCGTCAGTCCGAACCTTACAAACTACTTAAACCTAGGTAAACTAACCTAAGGACAACACACACACCCATGCCCCAGGGAGGACTCGAACCTCCACGGCGACCAACCGCGCACTCCGCAGCGAGACGCTTTAGACCGCTCGGCTACTCCACCGCGGCAAGCTGTGTAACATATCTGTTACAACCCAAACGCAGATTTCGACAAGACTCTTCCAGAATGTGGATCGAAGATCTGGTCCACTGTCGTGATGTTCATTCCCACGACTGGTTTGGTGCAGCTTTCTACGGCCGTGTAAGCTCCTCGAATCTATGATAGGCTTTACATCCGTTTCAGGACTCTCACACATTGATAGAAATTATCGTCTGTTATTCTATTCAACCAAGGGGCTTTACTGAAAACTGTATTGTTTACTTGTCTATTCATGGGAAATATCACAGTTCTCTCGTCGTCACTGCGGTTTCGGTTTACTCGGAAGTCTTAGGAAGTAAGGGGAGCGGGTGAGGGAGAAAATGTGACAAATCGTATCGAGGTCTTAACGCCTGTCTGCTTAGAGTTCCTGCACGATTGCTGTGCATAGCAGATCCTGACGCATCACCTACAGGCGCAGTGTGCGTGAGTAGCATGCAGAAAGTCCACGACTGCTCATGCGTTTTACAAGTCCGAAGCTGGGTACAAGTATCACTTGCAATCTGGAAAATAATGTCCGCGACACTAAGATCCACAGCGGCTGATTGCGGGGATACGAAGTTTTAACATCATCACTCAGGAATGTATGGAACAGTATCAGACACACATTACTAACTTTACTACGTCTGTATGGACTCGTTCTCTTGACTATTCATTTATTTGTTAGAATTTTTTCAGTTTATTTGAAACTGACTTTCCGATGAAACAAGATGCCGAAACTTTCGAAATAGCTCTTAACGAAATGAAAATGAAATATTAACTCACTTTCTTGTGTCTTTTATGATGGAGCATGCTTAATCCAGCATTGTTGTTTCTCGACAAACTAGTAATTGAAAGTTTGGCCATTTTTGTTGACTGGCGCCTGGTATAGAATAGTTTGTTTACCAACACCACTTCCTTCTGGCTTTGTAACAGTCACGAAAGGTTTGCGGAAAGAACCGTTGCTGTTAAGCCTCTCGGTGATATCGATTTTCTGTAATTTTTATCTTCACATTATTTACGCTATGGTTCTAAAAATATTGGGAATATTAAATAGCGATGAAAATTGACCTCCTTGTAATATCGATAACAAAATATGTGAAGTGCCTGCAATACTGTATATTTTAAAATAAATAGTTCAAATCGCCCACCAAACTGAAAATGTATTGATTTTATTGCAATATGGAGGGGGAAAGGCATAATCTCCATTGTGGATTCAAATTACAATAAACAATACTGTATATATTTTGCATTTGAATCGTTCACTTCCCATGTTTTTCGTTAAAGAAACTTACATGGAGTTTCTTGGATATTAAAAATTCACACTTAGGATTATAATCAACCTCTGGCAAAATATGTTATCAATTTATTTTTTTAGACAGATAGTTGTACAGTATCGCACTTCATAAAATTAAAAACGATAGGTAGAAAGCACAAAACCATACAAGAATATCTGTTATGATTTCGTAATACAAGGAAAATCTACGGGGAATTACAGTAAGGCGTCATCATTGCAACATGTAGTAAACTATCAACAGAGATCCATTACACCTGTTCGATGCACGTTCGCAACACGCCCAAAAATACTCATTTGCTTTTTGCAGAGCAGATTGTTGAAATTTCTCCATATCAAAATTTGCAATTCTCCTTTCCGTCCGTCTCCTCCTTCACCTACTCCACTCCCTCCTATAAATGAAACATACATATATGTGGCAAGTTTTATGGCAACTGGTCAAACGGTGTCAAAGTGCAAGTTATCCTCCGCCATACTAAATTCATTGACTTGCAAATCATAAAAATCTCCTTCATGAAAACATACATTTATGTGATGACTTTCTTGGTGACCAGTCTACAATTTGAATGTTTGTTGTAGCGTACTCTCCATTCACCTACGGAGGCTTATGAAAGGCAGTCCGTGTATTAATCAGGGTATAAGCTACTTGTGTTCCAAATTTAATTCATATTCGTCTAGCCATTTCGGCATGAAGGCGTAAGAAAATAGTTGTGAAGCACCCTCCGCCATTGACCATAGGAAGTTCATTACAGTATGCCTATAACCATCGCGCGAGCAATGAGTTGACAAAGTTTTATCGCAGTCGGATGTACGGTATGGCCGTGCATGAAGTACGAACAAAAAGAGAAACAAACACACATTAATTTTTTTTTTTTATATTATATACGTCAACCGGCCGCTGTGGAGTGGCTGAGCTCATTGAGACGCTATGCTTCGATGCTCGAGGCCGTTCCCCGTCGGCGGTTCGAATCCTAAATCGGGCATGGCTATTTGTGTTGTTTTTAGTTTAAGGAAGTTTATTAGTAGTTCGTAAGTTTAGGGACTGATGTCCCCGCAGTTAAGTCCCATAAGCATTACAAACATTTGAACATTTTTAATGTCAACTGCTCGTGAAAGCCTTCACTCTGTTCTTAATATAAATTTTCACGGGAACTTTTCAGTCCCAGCCGCTGCTAGCTGTAGTAATCATACTGTATGGATATATGAAGGTGAGTGCGAGACCGGGACTGGAATCCGGATCTGGTGCTTACTAGGCAGCTGTGCTGACCATTGCACCAATCTGACACACGGGCCTCACACTCCTGCACGGTCTACTCAAGCAAGTACCCCGTACGACCCAAATTCCCATATGTCCTCCAGTTTACCCCATGGCTCGTGGCTAACCCTGTATCCCCACCAGAAATCCGCACTGAAGGAATCATCAGATCTCGATAAGGCGGATTATAATTATTAATTGCGGCCTCTGATCTTTCGGACATACCTGGGGCATTTCTGAGGATATACTTGTCTCTAATGAACACTCGCCTCTGAGAACAGTCTACTGGGTATTAACGCTGAAGAGTCTGATGCCATGTCCAAAATGTTCAAATGTTTGTATAGCTTATGGGTCTTAACCACTGGGTCATCAGTCCCTAAACTTACAAACTACTTATAAACTTACTAATACTAAAGACGGCACAAATATCAATGCCCGAGGGGGGATACTAACCCCCGACCGTAGTGGCTGTGCAGACCGTGACTGGAGCGCCGCAGTCCCCTCGGCCTCCGCAGCCGGCGATGCCATGTCCAGCACGGTGTATTGTTGCAGTCCTTAGCGACGCGCCGGTGACTTGTATTATCAAGCAGACTATTACCCAGTTTTAACATGTTTTAAATATTGAGAATCCATTGGAATGGATGTACATGATACGAACGCTATCGCTTCTCTTTTATTTCTAATTTAGAGTTCTCTTTTATGAAGATTACAACCCTGGTAGGTGTCGAAACCAGGCCAAATACGGCCGCGGTAGCCGAGGGGACTGAGGCGCTTCAGTCACGGTCTGCACGGCCCCTACGGTCGGGGGTTAGAATCCCCCCTCGGGCAAGGATATTTGTGCCGTCCTAGTTCGTAAGTAGTTCATAAGTAGTTTGTAAGTTTAGGGACTGATGACCCCGTAGTTAAGTCCCATAAGATTTACAAACATTTGAACATTTTTGAACAGGCCAAATATTACGGTTTATTCAAGCAACCAGTGCTCCTAATCCACCGACTGATGAATTTCTAGTTTTCCAGAGAGTTTAGAATGTATTGTAACGTTACAATACTGGAATAAAAAGTCCAGTTTTAGGAATATATGAGGTAAAGAGTGAAACCTTATTATAAATTACTAGCTGGTACCCGGCGCGTTGCTGCCGCAGAAGAAATAATTGTGCTGGTAAAGTTTGTATTTTGAAAGTGTTAGCTTGTTTAATTAATGAAAACATAGATATATGTGCTGACTTTCATGACCAGTCAAACAAGTTGGATCTTTGCTGTTACGTACCCCCCCCCCCCCCGTCATGCACCTACGTAGACTTACGAAAGGTAACCCATGTATTAATTCTGGGTATAAGCGGTCTACATTTCAATCAATTCTGTCCAGCCGTTTTAGCGTGATGAGTAACAAACTTGTCAAGCCACTGTAAGGTACATTCCGCCATGCACCGTACTGTGGAATCCTAAAGGTAGCTCATGCGTTAATTCAAGGTGTAAACTATCTGCATTCCACATTTCATTCAAATCCTAACCCATTATAAGGTGCCCTCCGCCATGCACCATATGGTGGCTTACGAAAGTCAGCGCACCTCTATTACAAATTTAATTAATATCCGTCCAGCCATTTCAGCATGAAGGCATAAGAAACGAATTAGCTAATTGTGAAGCACCTTCCGCCATGCACCATACGAATTCAATTTTAGTATGTGAATGCAAGCTATGGGTTAACAACGTTCTATCGCAGTCGGATGAACGTCATGGCCGTGCATAAAATACGAACAAAAAATCAAATAAACATCAATTTTTATATATTAGGTCTGTCCTGTAGAATGTGTCGTGCAGTGATATAAATTGGATGGCACATTAGTGATACATATCGATACTATATGCAAAATATGTTGCGAAGATAGTCAGCAGTAATCAAGTAAACATCACAAAGTCACGCCTGATGTGACAGTTTTACGGCATCTACAGCGAAACTGTTTTGAGCGGGAGACTTCTTTTCGTTTCATCATTTTGCGGGGGCGAGGGGAAGAGGGAGATCAGTTATAAAACGCTTCATAAACGTCTGAAATAACATTCAAACCTTGCTGCATGTCCCTAACTACTCCAATTTGCCAATAATTGACGCATAAATCTGGGTATTCTCACGCGGTGGCCTCTCATTATTTATATCATATCTCCTGAGCTATGTGTCGTGCTCTTTTGTTTTTGGGTCAGAAACCTTCGTGGGCGTACGGTGAACAGTTCACTAAAGTTTCCTTGCAATCGAATGAATGGTTTATGGGGTAAGTCAATTATTATCCGCAAAGTAGTTATAAAATTTTATTGTAATAAAATACGAAACTTTCAAGAACACCTTTTTTCAAAATAGTCTCCTTGCATTTCAATGCACTTCGTCCATCACTCGACAAGCTTCCTTATGCCCTCATAAAAGGATTTCGGTTGAGCTGCGAGCCAGGTGATAGTCAGAAAGGGCAAGAGCGGGACTATATGGAGGATGATCCAGTACTTCTAATTTGAGTTTCTGGAGCATTTCAGCAGTGTGGACAGCAGTATGCGGACGGGCATTGTCGTGCAACAACACAACACCTTCGGACAGCAATCCTCGGCGTTTGCTTCGAATTGCAGGCTTTAGCCTGTCAGTAAGCATCTCACTGTAACGTACACTGTTTATTGTTGTGCCCCTTTCACCATAATGTTTCCGTACAGGACCTCGTGCATCCCAAAAACACCGTAAGCATCAGTTTTCCTTGAACTTTTTCTTGCACGGCGAATTTGGATGTTTCCTTTCCATACTCTGCCGTTTACTCTCCGGCTCGTAATGATGGATCTATGTTTCGTCACCAGTAATGATTCTGTCTAAGAAGTTGTACCCTTCGTTACCATAGCGATCCAAATGTTTTTTGCAGATGTCGAGGCGCGTTTGCTTATGCGACTGTGTCAGTTGTTTTGGGACTCATCTTGCACAAACTTTACGAAACCCAAGTCTGTTGTGAATAATTTCGTAGGCAGAACCGTGACTAATTTGAAGACGATGAGCCACGTAATCAATAGTTAATCGTCTGTCTAAGAAAATCATTTCACGTGATCGCTCAACGGTTTTTTCATTTGTGGCGGTAAACTGTCGTCCGGCTCCTTCATCGTGCTTAACACTCGTGCGACCATTTCGGAATTTTTCAATCCACTCGTACACCCTTCGTTGCGGCAAAACACTGCTCCCGTACTGTTCTGTTCTGCTTTGACAGAAGAATTTTTCATGCTGGTCTACATTATCCATGTAAAAGTGACTTTTCAAAGGAAGGGCTTTGGGTCACACGTATATGATTTCTTTTTTGCTCACATGAATGCAGTACATAGCAGGCTATCTATCAACGGCTTATTTGTGAAATATGAGTTTCTCTATTCTCGATATTATAAAAATATTTGTGATTATTTTTATTATATACACAAAGTTTTCATACTAATCCTATGATTGAATAGATTCACAAATATGTGAGTAGAACCCCGCACGTTGTCCTCTTTGCGAGTATTCATCAGAGACTAGAGTATCGCCAGGGGTGCCCTAGGGAAGTGTGATAGGACCGTTATTATTTTTTATCTATATAAATGATCTGACAGTCAGAGTGAGTTGCAATCCGCGGCTGCTTGCTGATGATGCTGTGGTGTACAAGAGGGTATCGTCATTGAATGACTGTAGTAACAGGATGACGTGGACCAAGTTTTTAGGTGGTGTGAAGAATGGGAACTAGCGCAAAATGTAGAAAAATGTAAGGCGACGCAGATGAGTAGGAGAAAGAATTCTGTAATATTCGAATACAGCATTAGCAGTGTGCTGCTTGACAGAGTCGTTTCAATTAAATACCTACGCGTAAGGCTGTGAAATGGAACTAGTTATAATATCAGTCGTGGGGAGAATTTTGGGAAGGTGTAATTCGTCTGTAAAGGTGACCGCATATAAAACGTTTATACGACCCCGTCTTGAATACTGCTCAAGTTATTGGGATCCCCACCAGATCGGTTTCAAGGAGGACATAGAGTCAGTTCAGAGGCGGGCGGCTAGATTTGTAACTGGTAGATTTGATCAGTGCTGAAATGCTTCGGGAACTCAACTAGGAGTCACTGCAAGGCAGGCAACGTTCTTTTCGAGAAGCACTGTTGAAGAAATTTAGAGGGCCTGAATTTGCGGCGGACTGCAGAATAATTCTACTGCCACCAATCTACATTTCGCATAAGGACCACGTGGATTAGATCTTAGAAATTAGGACTCGTACGGATGCATACAAGTATTCGTTTTTCCCTAGTTCTATATGGGAGTGGAACAGGAAAGCAAGTAACTAGTAGTGCTACTGAGTACCCTCCGCCACGCAGCTTTGGGTGGATTGCAGAGTGTATTTGTAGATGCAGATGTAGATCATAATTAAGTTTAATTATTATTAGGGTTTTAAGTTTTCTGCACTTGTGGTTTGGGATCATATATTGCAAAGGAGATCCCTAACGCGATATTTCTGACTCATAGGATGCCCAAACTCGTTCTTGTTAATCTAAATCCTCAGAGGTCATGTTCTGCATGCAAGACATCGTCCGTTTTAAGGAAACATGTGGTGTCGCACAAGTCTAAAGTGCGCGCCACGTACTTTCGCCGCGCGCCGCCATGCACACAAGGCGCGGCGTTCTTACGACGTCAGCCACGAGCGCCCTCGGTCACTTGGGATTCAGACAGGCACTAGGAAAGTCTCTCATCAGTAGGAAGGCCTCTACGTAGATAACCTACGTCTCAGCAGTACACTTAGTTGGCAGTCATGAACTTTGTAAAAGTCAAGTATTATCCTATTTCTACGAAATATACAACTTGTTATAATCTAGCTTAGTGTTTATAGTTTCTGCTGTCCCACTGGCTGGTCCCCTCAGCCGGCCGCGGTGTCCGAGGGGGCTGAGGCGCTCCAGTCTCGGTTTGTACGGCCACTACAGTCGGGGGTACAAATCCCCCTTCGGGCATGGATATTTGTGCCGTCCTTAGTTGTAGCTAGTTCATAAGTAGTTTGTAAGTTTAGGGACTGATGACCCCGTAGTTAAGTCCCATAAGCTTTACAAATATTTGAACATTTTTTGGTCACCTCAGACTCTGTACCCGCACTCGCTTGCATCTTATGTCCCCGTGTCGGTCTCTCTCTACTCGGCCACCGACACCCAGGACAACCGGCGGAATGAGACACAAAAGTGGCGACGAGGATGGGATACAAAAAAGTCCAAATCTGATTTAAATGCCATAGTCATCCTCCGAAATCTGTACGTGCAGGTGTTGAGACCGGACGTATAGAGAGTACAAAGTAGAGACGCACTGGCTGGGGAAGGCCTGCCGTCACTGACCGATGGCAGCCGGCCGAGGCGGCGGGTTCACGCGGTGTCAGTGGCTGAGACTGCGCCCAAGGCCGCGCGGCCGCCGTGTTTACCAGTGGCAGCGGCTGTCAGGCGCCGGACGGGCTGACGGCGCCGCAAACGAGGCGGCGCAATCATCGCAGTCCGCCTGCTGCCTGCTGCCAGCTCCACTCCAAAGCGTCAGCCGCCCAGCGGGGCTCCACTCCTGGCACTCTTCGTGAATCCGTCGCCAGACTCGACACCAATAAATCTTAAGACCCATCCTCTCTAGGGTATTGTACTGGCTAGCAGCTGCCAGGTTCGAATCAAGAAGAAGTTTCTCAACTTAAAAAGTTCTCCATATTGTTACAACCTATGCTATCATCTTAACAGGCCCAGGCCTTTAAACATGTGCAAAAATCATAGAGCCATCTGACGATGAGCCCTCACGGCTTGAAATGCATTGTGTGCCAATAATTCACAATTTTGTGACCGCCCATTAAAACTGTTACAGCTAGAAGAAAAGCAGATGATAAACAGGTATTCATTGGACAAATATATTATACTAGAACTGACACGTGATTACATTTTCACGCAGTTCTGGTGCATGGATCCAGAAAAATCAGTACCCAGAAGAACCACCTCTGGCCATAACAACGGCCTTGATACGCCTGGGCATTGAGTCAAACAGAGCTTCGATGCCCATGCAGTTTCAACACGATATCACAGTTCATCAAGACGAGTCAGTTGCTCGGTCACCATTGACCAGATGTTTTCAGATGGTGAGAGATCTGGAGAATGTGCTGGCCAGGGCAGCAGTCGAACATTTTCCGCATCCCGTACAGGACCTGCAACATGTGGTCGTGCATTATCCTGTTGAAATGTAGGGGTTTCACAGGGATCGAATGAAGGGTACAGCCATGGGTCGTAACACATCTGAAATGTAAAGGCCACTGTTCAAAGTGTCGTCGATGCGAACAAGAGGTGACCGAGACTTGTGACCAGTATCCCGTACCATCACGCCGGGTGATACGCCAGTATGGCGATGACGAATACACGCTACCAATGTGCGTTCACCGCGACGTTGCCAAACATAGGTGAGGCCATCATGATGCTATAAACAGAACCTGGATTCATCCGAAAAAATGACGTTTTGCCATTCGTGCACCAAGGTTCGTCGTTGCGTACACCATCGCAGGCGCCCCTGTCCGCGATGCAGCGTCAAGCGTAACCGCAGCCATGTCTCCGAGCTGAAAGTCCATGCTGCTACAAACTGTTAGTGCAGGTGGTTGTTGTCTTGCAAACGTCCCCATCTGTTGACTCAGGGATCGAGACGTAGCTGCAAGATCCGTTACAGCCACGCGGATGAGATGCCTGTTATCTCGACTGCTAGTGATACTAGGCCGTTGGGATCCAACACGATGTTTCGTACTGCCCTCCTGAACCCAACGATTCCATATTCTGTTAACAGTCATTGGATCGCGACCAACGCGAGCAGCAATGTCGCGATACGATAAACCGCAATCGCGATAGCATACAATCTGACCTTTATCAAAGTCGGAAACGTGATGGTACGCATTTCTCCTCCTTACATCAACGTTTCACCAGGCAACGCCGATCAACTGCTATTTATGTATGAGAAATCGGTTGGAAACTTTCCCCATGTCAGCACTTTGTAGGTGTCACTTACGGCGCCAACCTTGTGTGAATGCTCTGAAAAGCTAATCATAGCATTTCTTCCTGTCAGTTAAATTTCGCGTTTGTAGCACGTCATCTTCGTGGTGTAGCTATTTTAATGACCAGGAGTGTATTCTACAGTAGTAAAACGGCCACGGAAGTGTCATTGACAATAATGGCCAAAATTAACTAAATATCCCAGTTCTGATAGCTGCTAGTAATAAAATATATATTTCGCTTTTACTGTCAGTCCACCATGATCTAGAGTGTCCTCTGCCGTTGCGGGCAAATTCAGGAAGATTAGTGTTTAGCGACCCGTCGACATCATGATGGTTAGGGGCAGGGCACATGCGCTGAGAGTTCTTGTCAGCGATGTGGAACGAAATAGACCGCACCCTCTGAAAGGAACAATCCCGGCATGTGCCTATAGTGATTTAAGGAAATCACGGAAAACCAAAATCTTTATAGCCAGAGGTGGAATTGAACAACTGTCCTCTGAAATGCGATTTCGGTGTGTTACCATTGCACCAGCTTGCTCGGTATATTGCCGACAGTGAGGTACGTTACGTTTCCTGCACAATATCTAAGTTTTGAAAGCTTAAAGTCTCCCTGTGTAATGAATTTTGAAACAACTTACGGGTATGCTGCTGGGTGACGTCGTCAGTACTACGAACAAACTGATGGAGTTGCAATCAGAAATCCCGTTATCATGGCCAGTTTGTTTTTGGAGGATTTAGAGGAACGTGCTTTAGATTCAACGATCCTGAAACCTGCGTGTTTTTCAGATATTTAGACGAAACTTCAGTCGTTTGGCCTCATGCGAATGGGAATGTAAACGGTTTTTTTGGAACACCTAAACTCAATCCACCAGAATATTCTGTTGACTATGGAGGTGGAAGAGAATGGCTGTCTTTCCTTCCTTGATGTGTTGGTCAGCAAGAAGGTTAGGGTACAGTGGGACCTGCTGTTTATAGCAAGCCTACTCACAGTGTTTTGCAACTGCGAGCCGATAGTTGTTATCATCCAGCTCAGCTCGAGGGAGTACTTCAGGGCCCATGTCATTTCAGACCCTGAAAGTTTGTCAGCTGAGTTGTCCCATCTCGAGGTCACCTTTCGTCAGAATGGTTATAGTGAGAGGCAGGTAACACGAGTGTTGCGCAATCAGCCTACTGTGCAACGGCTGAGTGACGATAGTAATGAAGCGACACCTAAATCTATGGCCTTTTTCCCCAACGCAGGAAGAATTTCCATCAAGAGTGGTCGTATTTTGCGGTAATATGATGTGAAATGTGTTTCTGACCACTTTCTAAGATAAAGACCCTGTTGGGGTCCGTAAAGGATGATCTCGGTATGCGTAAAGCTGGTATCTATTGTATTATACTTTGCAGTTGTGGCATGTCATATATTGGTCAGACAATTAGGACTGTGTAAGACCAATGCATTGAACACAAACGTTACACGCGCTTACAACACCCAAACAAATCCGCAGTTGCATAAAACTGTCTTGTCAACGGTCATCCTATGGAATTCTGGCATGCACTTCGACCTTTTGGGGTAGTGTTATTAAGGAAGCTGTTGGAATTAAACTAGCAAGCGACCTTATAAGCAGAAATGGTGGTTTTTGTTCAAATTCTGCTTGGAATCCGGCAACGTCTCTCTTAAAAAACGGAGGGGCAGAAATAATGCAGCCCAGTGAGCTTAAAGATAATTTGGAGTTAGTACTGTGTATTACGAAGTCGTGACGTTCGACGTCATATTGCTGAACGTATATCTGTCACACTACCGTTACCCATTTGTCGGTATTATGTGCTTTCAAAGAATTTAAATTTATGAAATTTGTACTCGTTTCTACTAGTTGCTTTCATAGACACTAATATATTACAGGCACTAGCCGTTCTGAAAATTTGAATACTATTTACCAAATATTCGAGACACGCAGCGTCCAATTGAAAGACTTGCACCAGGCCAATGAGCCACACGAAATTATGATTATTAACAGTAGAAAAAGACACGAATTGTGTAAAATGTTACTTAAGTTATATTTCGATTCAGAACTGCATTTAATAAATAGATTATGCTGTTGTAGACAAATAATAGACAGATTATAGGCGTATAATGTAAGCATGATTTTCCACAGAGTGTGCACATCCGGTCTGCGAGCTCAAACGGAAAACAATGTAGACCAGAGGCAAATATAAAACTGAACGCGATAAATACCGTCTACGGCAATGCAATTTATTCATTAAATGAAATGTGATAGAAATACTAGTTCTGAATAACTCATATATGGGTCTGAACTCTATGTCCTTTGACTTCTCTACAACCCTACGTGACACAAAATTCACCTTTACGTATTCATTAAATTAATCAGTAGTTCATAATTTATTTGTTGTGGACACAAGGGTCGCTACAATAACACGACCTATACGAACAGAATTACACAACATAACTATAATAGACCGTCACAATGTTCACAGATCCTAACCACTACAGTTGTGAATCCAGTTGTAATAATTGAAATCAATGATGCTGCCTCACGTGTTGATTAATGGTCACTGTCGATATTTTTGATGTTTGGTCATCTTTGGTTGTGTTGACTCTGTAGTGACTTTTACTGTGTGCGTTATTTTTCTTTTTTGTGATTTCCAAATCGAGCTATTAAACTGGCTTGCACATTGATTCCTTGAGTGCAGTTGAGCCTTGAGAATGGTAGGGAGTGCTCATTTCGAAGTATCGGCTGTGGTTGATACGTCACCCGGCAGCATAGCCGTAAGTTGTTTGAAATCTCTAATTTCATTTCTCAAAGTGCTACCTGATACTTTAGTATACATCCCCGAAGTGTCTTTTAGTTGATACAATTCTTTTTAAAAAACCTTCAAAGCGAACTGAATTTGTATCAGTCTCAGCAATCTTTTATTGCAAATCAAATGTTCAAATGTTTGTAATTCTATCGGACCAAACTGCGTGGTCATCAGTCCGTAGCGTACAAACTACTTTACCTAAGGTAAACTAACCTAAGGACAACACACACACCCATGCCCCAGGGAGGACTCAAACCTCCACGGCCAGCAACCGCGCGTTCCGCAGCGAGACGCTTTAGACCGCTCGGCCACTCCACCGCGGCTCTTTTATTGCCTAAAAGCACACTCGCACGATACAATATTTTGTCCAATATATTGAGTTACCGTGAATGATCTTACAGCTCGGCCTTCTGCTTATAACGCAAACCGTAAATACTGCTCTCAGACGGTCAGTATTGTTGTGCAGTTCTGAGTAGTGTGCAATAAACATAGCGCGTCCTAAGAGCTCATGAAACTACTGTCCACAATGCATGCAATCTTAAGGGCCCCGCACACGAGCGACGAATCGCAGCAATTCGTTGCTTGCGATATAGCTGCAACCCGTCGATCGCGTCCATCTCGCCACACACGAGTGATTTGTCAAGCAATTTCTACGGAAATTACGAACGCATATGTGTCGGCAAATTCTGGAAAGCAGAAGGCTTTTTCATTTTTGACGGCAGTCACAGTTGATCTGTACATACTCACGAGTTTAATATGGGAATTGTAATTTATTAAACTTGTTTTGAATCTGTTTTCCTGGGATTTTTTGGTTACGTTACACTTTTAGTGCCGCCAAGTAAGTTATATACATCTTTCTAGTGTAGCAATACATTTTATTTTTCGTTTGTTAGTCCTAAGTCCCTTTTCATTGGTTCGTCTTATAGTTTAACCTCAAGTAACTACAGTACATAATTCGTTTTTCAGTCTCGATATGTCTGCAGAAATTTTGTAAATAGCTACACTACTTATTACATGAATATAAATCGTGATAAGGTGAGTTAGTTTGTATGAAACGGCTGAGGATTTCACTACAGTTTCATTGATTTGTTTTGAACAATTTAATTAAAATATCCACTTAATGTTATGGCACCTTTTAATAATTCTGTTTCGATATTGAAAATTTTAATGAAACGTGCAATTGTTTAATAAATAAATCAAAATGTTCAAATGTTTGTGTAGCTTATGGGACTTAAGTACGGATCATCCGTCCTTAAACTTACTAACTACTTATGAACTAGCTAACATTAAGGACGGCACAAATATCCATGTCCGAGGGGGGATTCGAATCCCCCACCGTAGTGGCCGTGCAGACCGTGACTGGTGCGCCACAGTCCCTTCGGCCATCGCGGCCGGCAATAAATAAATCAAAATCATTAGATGGATCTGAGTGTTTCTTGGCTATTACTATTAATGTCCTACCAATTCTAGTGTTATGAGTACAAGCTTCAAAACTCTGGTCACTGCAGAAATTCTAGGGTGAATTTTGTATTGCTCAGAGTAGTTCGTGGTCATTCTAACATAAAGATGTTACTTAACGTGGGAAAAGCGCGAAACAAAACTGCACAAACACGGTTAATAACTAGAGAAACGAGTCACAGGTATTTGTCAGACATCGCTGCTAACCACCCAGGCAGCCATATTGCGTCCACGAATCGCATGCGATCTGCCAGATTTAGGGATGCAACATCGTTGATAAAAACATCGATGTTACGACATCGATGTTCCTACGGAAAAATATCAATGTTAAAAAAACATCGCTCCTGAAAAACGATACATCGATGTTTTTCCGATGTTTGCATACGCTTAAGAAATATTAGGAAAAACACACTGAAATGAAGCTGTGTTGCTAGAAAGTATCTGCCTTATTTATTATCTTTCACTAGGCTACGAATACACAGCGAAATGGCAGATTAGAATGAAAAAGAAGTTAGGAATAAGGTTTCGCTACCTATTGCGCTGATTTTACTTGGGGTTTACATCAATTTGTTCATTACATACGAAATAACTTGCGTTTTGTTGACGTATTGCATTTTTCTTAGCTGTCGATGTGGAGAAAATTAAACATTATGCATCTTTCAATTATTAGTTAATAATGTATTTTTAAAATGAATATTCATCAATGACGTTTACAAAATCATGTACCTTGCTGAAATGAAAATGTATGTTAAACTTGGCTTGTTGGCTTTTGTCTCGAATTTTTCGTCGACTTTTGTTTGATGTTTTAACTGACGTTTTGACAGTACGATATCAGTTCGACTGGGTAACACTGTCAAAGATTCGATTCCACTGATGCTGGAGGGTGAAATTTCAGCAATGCCAGCAGCTCGTGCTGGACAAACATCAGATTGTTTCATATTCATTTTGCCTACTATTTCAAAAGTATGAAAACAGCGACGAGCGACGACAGCAGGAGCACCACACTTGAACTGACGCTGGCTGAGCAACTAATCAAGTAATATTGGAGTTGCCAAACAATTGTTGAACGATGTCGATAGTTTTGGACTGCTGTCGTCGATGCAAAACATCGATGTAACGTTTGCATCCCTAGCCAGATTGCGTGGGATTTTCGTGCGGTCAGTGATCAGCGACCGATCGCTGCGATTTGTTTACACACGTGCGATCTACAAAGCGACGGGTCTCCCAAAAAAAAAAAAAAAAAAAAAAAAAAAAAAAAAAAAAAAAAAGGGCAAATGTTTGTAAATCTTAATGGGACTTAGCTACGGGGTCATCAGTCCCTAAACTTACAAACTACTTCTGAACTACTTACGAACTAGGACGGCACAAATATCCATGCCCGAGGGGGGATTCGAACCCCCGACCGTAGTGGCCGTGCAGACTATGACTGAAGCGCCTCTGTCCTCTCGGCCACCGCGGCCGGCATGGGTCTCTCATGCGACAGATTGCCGCGATCCGTCGCTCGTTTGTCGACCTTCTGCGAAGACAGTCATATTGTTCTTGTTTCGGACGTGACGCGCCCAAAATTTGATCAAGATTGGGATGAAAGTAAGTATAGATCTAACGTCTGGTGTGAAGGGAAAGAAAGAAAAAAAACTTAAATCTAGTTGGCAAGACTGGACGTTTTAAAGTGTTTCATTAGGAATGCGAGTCCAGTGACCTTGAGGCAGCCCCCTAGTAATTAGTGACTTGTCATCTGAGGCGCAGGTTTAAGCGCCGGCCGGGCGGCCTGCTCTCCACTCGTCGGTGGCGACTAATTGGCGGCGTTGGCCGGTGCCGGCGTGGGAACGCGCCGGGCGGCGTCGTCATTACGCTGGAGGAGTTCCGGAAGCGGCGAGTAGCGCCACGCCGCGCCACGCAGCGCATTAGCGCCTAGCCTCGCCTCGCCTTAATACCGATCGCCGGCGGCCGGCGCCGGTTACGTCAGGCGGGCCGGGCGGCGGCGGCGGGGGCGGGGCCGGGGGCGTGGCCGGCGGCGGCGCGCGCTGCCATTGGCGGGCGCCCTCCCCGCGCGCCGACGACCCACCCCCGGGGTCAAGGCCGCGGGCGCGCGCTGCTTTTATTGGCGAGGCGGCAGAGCGCGCCGCGGCTGTCCAAAGCCGGCGCCCGCCGCCGGCGAACGACCGGCCGCTACACTTCTGCATCAATACCACAGTCTGAAGGCAAGTCTAGACGACGACACTAGGTTGCGACACTGGTTGCGTGAAATGACTTGAGCGCAATTGGATTAGTGTATGTCTGTCGACACGGCGCCAAAACTATACGGTTCAGTTTCGTTGTTTTGTGAGTACCGCAGTCGTAAAATGAAAGTTTTGGCAGCTGTTTGAGTTGTGGCCGAGCAGTTGCTTCTCTGTGTGAAGTCGCTGCATAAGACTAAACAAAAAAGACTAAGAAACGTGTTTGGGTTCGTGACTGGATTCGAAAACGACGTCAGCTCAGAATGATTCTGAAACAAATTGTCGTTGAAAACCCTAAAAGTTATTGTAATCACCTTACAATGTCGTCAGAGAAGTTTCCATTTCTTAGACAAAATTTCTGCATGGTGCGAAAATAGAGAAAAATGTGAAGTAATACACATGACCACTAACAGAAATCCGCTGAACTTCAATTACGTGATAAATCAGTCAAACTTTAAGGTCGTAGTTTCTACCAAATACCTAGGAGTTACAATTACGAACAACTTTGACTGGAGAGAACACAAAGAAAATATTGTGGTGATGGCGAACCAACGGTTACGTTTCATTGGCAGAACGCGTCGAAGATGCACCAGCTCCACCAAAGAGACTCTCTACATCACACTTGTGCGTCCTCTCCTGGAGTACTGTTGCCCCTTGTGGAACCCTCACCAGGTGGGACTGACGGAAGACATTGAAAAGGTTCAGGAAATGGCAGCTCGTTTTTGTTATCACGTTACGGGTGGGGGGGGGGGGGAGCGTCACGGAAATGTTCCACGATTTGGGGTGGAAATTATTAAAAGAAAGACGTTATTCATTGCGGCGTGATCTGATTGCGAAGTTTCAACCACCGACTTTTAGTTCTGAATGTGAAAATATTTTGCTAGCACCCACCTACTTAGGGAGACATGACCATCCCAACAAAATATGAGAAATCAGATCGCAAACGGAACGATTTAGGTGTTCTTTCTTCCCGCGCGCTATTAGAGAATGGAACGGTAGAGAAAAGTTATGAAAGTGGTTAATGAACCCTCTGCCAGGCACTTGAATGTGATTTGCAGAGTATCAATGTAGATGTAAACAGAGTGAGTAATGCAACACAGAAACAAGATGTGTTATGTGAGAAGCATTGTCAGCAGAAATGAAATTACAAATTACATTACGTCGTTGCTTATTTCTGAAATTTTCGTCCTTAAAGTCCCACAAACACTTACGCATTACATAAATATCAAAAAAAAAAAAAAAAAAAAAAAAAAAAAACCAACAATCTCTTCTGTTCTCCACTTTACTATATATTTTTGTTTTATTTCGATCATCACCTAACCTAAAAACACGCGTAAATAGTTTCGCCAAAGTTGGAAGGTGCCGCAACAGTTTCAGTTTCGCCAACGAGTTGCGCATACATCTGCACATGCGCAATGGCCAGTTTCACGACACCTAGGGTTGTCCTGCAGACTAGCCTTAACATACACAGTCGCGACACTCCTCCTGATTTTTGTTACACGACACGACAGCAGCGTTCCAAGCTGCTGGCGAGGTACATTTCTGATGTTACACCACAGTCTAACACAGACAGTCACGAAACTCTCTAGAGAAAAATTGCAGACGAAGCGATACTAGCGCTCCAAGCGGCCAGTAGGGATTAACAGAGAAATTACATGATACAAACTGAGTAGTCGCTGTTATTAATGCTGTTACTTTCATATCCCTTCTTTCAGTCAAGGTATAGAAAAAATTCCTTTTCTCATCAATTCTGTTCAGTACCTCTTCTTTAGTTGTTGGTAGGACACATTCATACACATCCAGGAATCATCAATTTGGCATTGGAGGGAAGAGTGTAGGGTAAAAATCGCAGAGGGAGACCAAGAGGCTCATATAGCAAGCAGATTCGAATGGATGTGGGTTGCCGTTCTTATGAGATGATTAGGCTTGCTGAGGATACAGTAGGGTGGACAGCTGCATCAAACCAGTCTCAGGATTGAAGACTATAACAACAACAAAAACTTTCATATTTCATAGTCACAGAATGTTGTCACCCATAACATCAATAAAGTGATATCAC
The DNA here is from genome assembly GCA_026315105.1 of Locusta migratoria. Lineage (NCBI taxonomy): Eukaryota > Metazoa > Arthropoda > Insecta > Orthoptera > Acrididae > Locusta > Locusta migratoria. Next base: position 507,086,624 of record CM048747.1, read on the forward strand.
TGATTGTGTTAATGGCAGTCTATAACAATGAACTGTCAGTGCAGTGTAATTCATACAGTTCACAACACATGAGTCGTAATCATATTGTAATGCACTGAATTCGGGTGACGCTGAAAGACAAGTGACAAAGCCACAGAATCTGTCAGGTCAGTTCTCAGACAAAGGAAGAGTGATTTATAAAAATAATAGTCAAATTTAATTACAAACTCTGAATCCAGATGATATCCCGAGTTTATTGATTAGAAACTCAGACCAGTTAATTTGTTGATTAATAATAATTAAAATTTCATCGTACGATTATAGGCATAAAACAAATTTTCCAAGGTCCACAGACTCTACCGATGTATTTTCTGCATAGATGAGCATCGGTTGGAGGGAGCAGCATAATTTTGGCACTGCTCATTTAGTTGTTGCAGAAAATGGCCAAGATGGCGAAATCTTGTTAGTTTCTCTTCGGCCGTTATTGGAAACTGTCGGTGTAGCGCTTGGTGGCGGAGGTAGACGAGTTTCGCGTTCTGCAAATCCGCACCGGTTCAGGTCACCCAACATGACGGTTGGAACTCCGCCGCAGCCGGCGGCCACAAGATAGATGAGTCCTCCCTCCTCTGTTAGGTCGGCTACAGGAACCTTTTCGCCAATCGCAGGGGTACACATGAATGCATTGGTCATATCTTTAAATAGGCTGAAGAGCAGCTCCCGAGCCCATTCCGTTGCAGTTCCTGGAGGTATTGACATCGGGAAATCAACGTGCGGCAGCTACCGTCTTTCAGTGACACGTGCTACCCATTATTTTGGGAGAAAGCAGTCTGTCCTAGACTTCCGCGCCGGACTCCACATGATCACCGATACGACCATACTTCGCATCTCCCGTGGTCGCGATCGCCTTACTTCTGCATTTGCTACGTCTTTTAGGGAACTGCAATTCCGATATGTAGTATGTTCGATGCCTATGTCCGGCCCCTGTTCTTTTAATCGTGCGCAAACTCATAGCCAGTTTCTTACCTTTCGTCTTAAATTCTCTCTGAGGACTGGTTCTTATTTATTTTCTTACCCTTGTATGTATTTTGCGACTTGGCCTACAGCAAGTCTAATCCACGCCCAGTGACTGCATTCAGTGTGTGAGGGCTTATGGAAATTTGTGACAGGGCTACGTCGCCTCTGTGTGCTTCGTTGTTGATATATGTTTCGACTGGCTATCCCGACTTTCATTTTTCTGTAACCTCCCTTACTCTCCTTTTTTTTAAAAACGTTTTACCAGGTGCTAAAACACCTGCTGTAAGAGTCGAAGTCCGACCGCCTGGTACAGAAGATCTGCAGATGAGATGCCTGTCAGGGAACAGTAGGGCCTAATAGTAGGAGGCTCTTTGAAGGGTAATTTTTCCATCTTTTCTTTATTCAGCCAAGCTACAGCTTCACCCAACATTCACTATGCTTCAATATCGTCCAAAAACGTTTTGAAAGCAGTTATAAATCGCAACCTGATGCACTCAAGTATAAAAGGAACTGATTAGGTTCGCGTGCTCGGTTCGTACTGATATGTTTCATGCGTTTTCTTTTAGAGGAATTCGGATATTGTAATATTTTCAAAACTATACATGAATTTACATTGTTGGAGACTAGACTACATCGCCTCATCGCCTTTAAACCCTCTTTCCACCTTGTCCTTGCTTCTGTGCGTTTCGTGTACGTATCATAACTTTTTTTCTTCTTCTTATTTTTTTTTTTTTTTTTTTTTTTTTTTTTAATTTTATTTACTTTTTTTTTTTTTAGCTACTTGGTAGGTATCAAACTGAATATCTTCAAGAATGTGACGTGCTAATATTAACAGTTTATATATGGACATATTATTTATTTATAGTTACACATTCACTGTATCAAAATAGTAGGTAACCGCCAAAATATGTTAGTATACAGGCTTATATTTTTTGTGAAACTGAGGCGCGAACAAAGCAGGCTCTACTGAAATAGTTGATTAACTGCTACTGGAAGCATTGAGATATTACTTTCATACAGTAGTAATATTATTAAATATTCGTCAAGTATTTGTAATGCTGTTTAAGAGCAGAAGTTTGGACATGAATGAATTGTTAAAGGTTTACTTCTATGCCTAAAAGTATAAGTAACCATCGTAAATGAACACTTGCTATTTATAACATTGTTCTCTTACTTCTGAGCAACCTTTGCAAATGAGAGATTTCCGAATAAGATTTTTGATAGTTACTACAATTTATAGCGTCACATACGCTACTAAATACGAAGTATTTTGAATGTGCTGCTTCACTCTATATACACATACATTAGTCAACCGTATGTTTTTACGACCCAGCCGTTTGGCAGCGCAAAGTCGCGAAGTTGCAAAAATTCACTGGGACTTTCGTGACTCTTATGTTACATCTCAAAGTCGCAGAAGTCAGGTACAAATTGAAAGTTGCCCTCTTCACAGGTATACGCGTCTGTCCGCAGTATGTCGCTTATCATAGAAGCCGGTAGTGTTGTTTCCAATTCCAGGTAGATGTTGGTTATTCCCGGACTCGACACATACCGAGACGTTATTGTTGCACGAAATCGAAATATTGTAACATGTCGAACGCCGGCTGCAGTGGCCGAGTGGTCTGCGACGGGCCAGTCACAGTCTGCACGGCCGCTACGGTCGGGGATTCGAATCCCCCCTCGGGCATGGATATTTGTGCCGTCCTTAGTACAAGGTAGTTCATAAGTAGTTTAGGGACTGATGATCCCGCAGTTAAGTCCCTTAAGGTTAATAAACATTTGAATATTTTGAACATGTCGACCGTTTCGGGGCGTTGAAATAAATTCAACGGAACATACTATGATGGTAGTACCCCCCTGCCCAAAACGTCCTCCCATCGTAGTGTGGGTTGGTAGAGCAGCGTGCCTAGACAGCCTATTGGTCAAGGTGACCGCTGGCCCGAAGTGGGAAATTTAGATTCAAATCCGGATCCAGCACAAAGCTTCGCCGTTTAATTTAACGATACAGTCGACATGTTTCAATATTTCGAATTCGAAAATTGAGTCTGTTACTTTCAATCAATGGTGTCTGTACTTTCGGAGATGTCCGAAAACAACAGACACCAAATCATTAATTGTTAGGCTATTGTTTCAATAAAATCCTTCCGTCTTACATGTTTTATTCTGAAATTGTGACTTGGAGATGTAACTTTATCAAATATACCATTATTTATTTATTTACTCATTTATTTAACCTGGCCATACTCGGGCCTTCAGGCCCTACCTTACTTCTAACCAGGCGTTATACGTATTTTACATTTTCAATATTACACAAGTTATATTAAAACTACGAAAATTAATATTTTCAATCCATACAGGCAACAAAAGGACAAGCATACAGTTTACATTCGTCTTTGATCAATAAGAAACATAGCAAGTTTTACAATACGGAAAGGTTTTAATTATGTCTGCTAGCAGCAATGGGCATGGAGGAAGAGGTGGGAAAGGGGGAGAAAAATGAGTGTGATAATACATACGGTGATATAACGGAAGAGCAGGATGAGTATGAATAGTGCCCTTTAAATCCATTTCAACATACCTTTTACAAATTGGAAGGTATGTAGTGCCATAAAAATAGGTAATAATCAGAAAATAACTTTACAGTTGTCTTTATTTGGTTTCCTAAGAACAAGTGGATGGTATTTTGAAAGACAGTTTAATTATCATTATATTGAAATCTACAACTTTTTAATCTAGAATTTCAGTTTCTATTAAGAGCAAGAATTGCAAATAAAAGTACAGAAGACCCGATATTCTACAGAAAGAAGTCGATTTTCTACTCAGAAACGTCAGGATTTCTTCACTACAATTCCAGCCAAATCAGTAAGTGTTGAACATAAGAATACAATTCCTATATTAATAAATGTATCAGATCGGGCAATATAGCTGTAGCTGAAAGGAAATCCTCAAAAACGCGACAGTAAAAGATCGAAAGCAAAAACATAGTTTCACAACAAAGCAGAAACCTAATCAAAATTGTTACTACTAGTGGCGCATCCAGATTTTTTTCCTTTGTTTTCGTGGAGGGGTTCATAATTTTAAAAATGGAGCCAATTGAATTTATTAATCTATGACTTATTTTTACACTTTTTATAATTTAACCAATTATACTACGAAAACAATTTTACGAGAAATAAAATGAGTAGTTTCGCATTAATTTGAAAGTGAAAGCGGAGCAACATGGTGGAAATGGAGTGCATTAAATCAGCTCGTAAAATAATTAAGCAGCTTCTTTGTTACTAGCCAAACAGAAAGGTCTGTACAGTTTAATTAACATGAGACTCTATGCGTAAAATTTGATAAAAAATAACACTATTGTTATTCATAAGATTCCACTCGGTGGCGCCGCTGAGCTGCTAAGCAGCGTATATGAACAATCGGCTCGTAACTTCAGCATAGCAGTAACAATAGCGGCAGCATCAAAGCTGATCGCGGCGGAAGTAAAACCGCTCAGTGACAGCAGCACACGTTCTAAATTGCGGCATCGCGTTGGCGACCCATTGTCACGTTCACTTGTTCTTGAAAATTGTAGTTACTTTACGATTTATTACATGTTTATCTTTTTGGGAGGTGTTGGGGGAAGCTTCAGCTCCATCAGGACGCCCCCACCCCCCTCCCCGTGGCTACGCAACTTGTTTACTACGTCTGAACCACAAACGGCAAGACTCTTCAAGACATTCGTTTTTTAATCAAAAGTAATTACACTAGAGGAATTTATGTTTCTCTCTGTTTATACTCTCTCACCTTCAGCGGAGCAGGCTTCAAAATATACACATATTCGTAAGTACTTCCTCATAAATAACTTGTTGTTCATATCACTGAATAAGGGAAATTCGGATGTTTTTACATTTATTTCAAGATTATTTATATCTCTCGATACGTTACTAATGTTTGGAACGCAAAAATTACAGGAACTATTTGGTTAGTTGCGTAGAAAATTAATTACAAACAAACATTTCCTTTACGTCACCTTGTCCACTACTAGGAGCGCTAGTGTCGTTGCAAGTGTCAGTTGGTAACAACTTTCACTGCTGTGAGTGTCGAAACTCTGTATGTTAGACTGCATTAATACTGTCTGTACATTGATCCGCAATAGGCATTTCTTATAGTTGTACCATAGCGACAGATTTGCTTAGTTTATTTAACAGACATCTTGTAGCTATGATTTTTAAAATGTTTATTCCTCTGCTCATGCCATACAGGTCATATTATCCAGTGATGTGTTGTATCAAATGATACTGCATTCTTAATTTGGAAACGTTTTCTGTAGTTTTCTAGAACCAGGTGTCGGAAAGGTGCCCTGAAAACTTCACTAAAGCTCCGATCCATACTTCACTGCTCCTGGAGGTACTGCCAAAGTGTAAAAATGGCTTTGCTACAGTATAGGTCTTTGGTACCATGATGAATGTTTCCTGCAGAAGTCTCCAACTGGAATTCAGTGGCTCGGCCAGGATTCGATTCTGGGAGCCATTTGGAGGGAAAAAAAAAAAAAAAAAAAAAAAAAAAAAAAAAAAAAAACACTGCCTTCCTGCTTGGCCAATGACTCACGCCCCGTCCCCCACCGCTATCAAACTGCGATCAACCCCCACCGCCCAATACACGAGATATTAGGCCCTGGATTCCCAGTTTATTACTTAATAAAATGGTTTCGCCATTTAATATCAATATTAAATATCTTTTATTTCACGTTTTGTAATTTTTTTTTTTACAAATCCACCACCAGGCTCGCCAAAAGTGCTCGTTCCCCCCCCCCCCCCAGAAATTTCAATGACACTGTTCGCGTGATGACTCCCCCCCCTCCCCTCCATGGGCACATCTGCCCTAATGAATTTATTAATGGTAAAGAGGTCTTATCATTCACTATCATCAATACAAGAACCTTGCTAATGTTATTACTGTATAATTCACATGAGACCCTATGTGTAAAAATTGTACTAAAATAACACTATTGTTGTTCGTAGATTTTGGCGGCCTTCATAAGATTCTACCACTGCATGGCGCTGCTCACCTGCTAAGCGGCGGATCGCCGCATATGAACAACCGGTTCGTAACTTGAGCATAGCGGCAGCATCAAAGCTGGACGCTGCAGGATTAAACCACTCACAGTAACAGCAGCCCACGTTCTCAGTGGCGGCATCACTTTGGCGACCCACTATCACATTAACTTGTGTTTGGCAAATTGTTGTTACGATGTGATTTATTATAAGTGTACTAGTTCAAATTTTGATATCGGGCTGTTTTTTTCTTTTTTTGTAATTATAAATATTTGGGAGATGCTTTGGGGGGGGGGCTTCAGTCCCATTAGCCCCCACCCCCATGTGGCTGCGCCACTGCTGGAATTCATGCGTTTTCTGAATGGTGTGTTGAATGAAAGAACTGTTTACTTTGCCTTCTGCACAACATATCTAAGTGATCGTTCCAAATCAGTTGTTGGGGACTGCACTCCCCAGCTATTACAATGAAATGACAGCCTTCAGGTTCGTATGATTTATCGCATAACCGAAATGCAATGGATTGCTTTTACTGCTGAAATGAACGACCTTCTATTGCCTTCATTTGAAGTTAAACTGCCACTTTTCGCTGGTCTATATTGTTTTACAATTAATCTTCCCGGTGAGTGACAATCACTGCAAAGAATATACGAGTGCTGAGCAGATTGTTTAGAAAATCACATACATAGATTACAAACATCACGGGACCTACAACACTTTCTTGAGAAACGCCAGATATAACTTTTGTTTTACTATACTGTTGTACGAAACTTACTACGAACCTCTCTTGCAGCTTCTGCTTGTGAAATTGGCTAAGAATCTCCATGAAACTTTCACGCCTTCTAAACGATCCTGTGACGAAACATTCTTCTCTTGTTTGTATCTTCTTCATTTCCTCTATGAATCGTGTCTCGTAGTCAATCCGGAGCGAATAGTCATGCTCAGGTGGGGCGTATTGGTTGTAGGAGAGTTTTCTCAGGGCCGCAGCAGAGCGGCCGAGCACATTGAGACGCTAGGCTACCATGCGCGAGGCCGTTCCCCGTCGGGGATTCGAATCCCACACTCGGGCATGGATGTTTGTGCCGTCTTCGTTATAAGCTAGTTCATAAGTAGTTTGTAAGTTTAGGGACTGATGAGTCGCTCTACAAACATTTGAACATTTTTTAGTTTTCTCGGGAACGTGTTTTGTAAATGAATTCTTCCAAAAAATGTGGCTAGAATTAGCCTTACCTTAGATCATTTTTATATGGTCGTTTCCCTTTAAACTGCAGTGTACGAACATTTCTTGTTATTTTAATGATGTTTTCCGAGGAAAAAACACCCTATCCAGTGGGAACCTGTTAAAATCTTTATCAGTCTAAGGGACCAAACTGATAGCGTCATTATCCCTAGAATTACATACTAATTAAATAACAACACGCACATCCATGTCCAAGGGAGGACTGCCTTCCACGGGGAGCGGCCGCGCCTTCCGTGTCATGGCGCCTAAAGGCCCCTACACACGTTCCGATTTATCGTCCGACCAACCAACTGACCAGCCAAACAACCAAATGCGTAGCAGCCTACACACGTTTCGACCAACTGCACGCAGCGATTGCAGCGCCAACGTGTTCTGGTTGTCGAACTGTTTCTGTTTTTGGGTGTTCGCTGTGCACAGAGCAGACGATCGCAGGCAGGAAGTTGGTCGTGTAACGCTACACAAGGTACAATTTGTCGGGTGGAGTGGTGGGGGGCGGATGTCCGACGAACCATCCGACAAGGAAAGTTGGTCGCGGGGCACCTCCACACGTTAATTTTATCGGGCCTTTAGACGCTTTTCTGACAGGAAATCATGAACAAGTCTCACAACTGCGACGATACTCCGTAGGCATACAGTTCGATTAGAAATCTCTTGTGAGGAACCTTCTGCAAATCAAGAAATATTAAATAAATTTTACGAACAGTGTGGGTGTACTCACTATTTCATGAGAGCAAGAAGATAGACATGTGGAACAAGAACAATATTTTCTACATCGATGGTGACTATGTGTCAAGAGAGCGTTCTGTTTGAGGTAATTAATGATGTTCGAACAGAGTATGTATTCCAGAATCAGAATGTAAGAGTATGTCTGTAAGACAGTGGATTGCTTCTTTTTCCCGTTTTGTGTATTGGTGCGACCGAAGTATTTTCTAGTGTTTAAGCACGTAGCTTTCCTTCGGTGGCCCAAATAATAATGAAGACCTACCACAGATACAATATTTACCTGCTTATTACTAAGGCGTTGGATTTGAGTAAAGCTGCAACTATTCCAGAAAGAAATTCGTGCTTTTTTTTTCGAACAGAATGTTCTTCATTCTCGTGCCAAAACAGCCGTTAGTTACTTCAACAGTTTGAGAGTTGTAATTGGCTCCACTTTCTACTCTGAAAGTTCCGATAACGGTTCACTTACGGTGTGACGTGGTGATTGTGCTGTCCAGAGGAGATTTTTGATAATTTTCTGGTGGTGTAGAAAGCACGACTGAAATGTTTTGGCTGTGTGTGTGAGCGCTTTCTCATTTCGGAATATGGCAGTATTGGTCAGCAAGATTTTAGCCATTTCGTTCTTAAGGATGGTGAGATATCCGTTCACAATTGTCCGACCACTGCTAGTGATGACAGAAACAGTTGGACGCCCGAATCATGAGGGAACCTCACCCATAGGGCACTGTAGGAAACAGGCATGTCGTGTCTTAAGCTTCTTTTCGTGTTTCCATGTTTGTAGGAAGCGTCTTAAGTTTCATGACCGTGACCCTACTTCGATCGCACTTTGGGTTGGTGCCCGTCATTACGGGTTTGGTAACTGCAGGCATTCCATGAATGTTAAGTTCTTGCCGTACTATATTACTCAAGTGGGCGTTGAGTTTGCAGACTCTATTGCCAAGATAGTTTTGTGTTGTCCGGCCACATTCGTCCTGAAGTCACGTCTGTCATTGTTAGTTAAGATCGGGTTTCGCCCACTATTCCTCTTCGCCAATGATGTCTTACCTTGTTTCGTGTAGGCTGTCATTACCAGGACACTGTCGCTTTGAAACTTAAAACAGTGCAGTCGTCTTCGTCACACATGCTCCCACCAACAGCAAGCCATCGATCTTGCCTTTCTGTAAGCCAGTTATGTTGACCGCCGCAGAAAAATAAATAAATAAAATAATAAATAAATAAACGTATAACATAGTGCAAACGGTTCAAGACTAGTTACGTCAACTGTGCACTACGTTTGTGACTCAGACTTTACGCAGTGGTTTCGCCGTCAACAAGACGTAGAATACTGCATGGTGTTTGTATTGAGAGGTATTGTTGACTGCCACTTTCATAGGTAGACCAACAGAATAAAATTCGAGAAATCACAGCTCGAACGGAGAGATTCAGGTGTTTTTTCTTCCTGGCGCTATTCGAGAATGGATTGGGAGATAAATATTATACTGGTGATTCGATGAACCCACTGCCAGGCACATAAATGTGATTTGCAGAGTATCCCATGTAGATGTAGATGTGGAAGTAAGTTCCGTTTGGTTATATAAAACAAACGTGTGCAGATACAGAACAATTATTTATTATACAAAAATGTACAATAACTAGCTTCCGAAATTTTGTAGGCACTTGTCATAGCGTGGCACAAGTTTCTGTATGCCTTCTTCATACAAGGTTGCCGCCTTTCTATTCAACCGTGTGGTAACATGTTCTTTCAGCTCTTCATCATCGCTGAAGTTTTGACCACCAAGGACAGATTTTAGGTGTAAGAAGAGATGAAAGTCCCGGCTGTACGGAGGATGTTCAAACACGTCCCAGTAAATTCCCATAAGATCAGAAATTAACGTGAAAAAAAAAGAAAAAAAATGACAGTAATCCTCGGAGCTTTTTCTGTATTGCGGGCGCAATTTCTTAATGGTCTCCCAGTAACCATGTGCACTGACTGTTTTCTCTCGTGGTAAGAAATTAGTCACCTACATGCCTTTTATGTACCAAAAACGGTGCACATGACTTTGCAAGCGCCTCAATACGCTTGGCCACTCCGCCGCAGCTTGCTTAAGTTTAACCTTCGGTGGGGAGGAAGTGTGGCGAGCCGCAGTGGCCGAGCGTTCTGCGGCGCGCCAGTCACGATCTGCACGGCCACTCGGTCGGGGGTTCGAATCCCCTCTCGGGCATGGGTATTTGTGCAGTCCTTAGTATTAGCTAGTTCATAAGTAGTTTGTAAGTTTAGGGACTGATAATCCCCGTAGTTACGTCCCATAAGCTCTACAAACATTTGATTTTTAATGAAGTGTGCCTTCATTCCATCGATTGCCGTTTTGTTTCAGGGGTGTCGTAAGATACTCAAGTTTCATACCCCGTGACGTGACTATCCGAGAAAGAAAACGACCACCTTCTTCACTGTAGCGTGTCGAAAACTGAAGCGCACTGCCCATCCGTTGTTTTTTGTGTTATTCAGTAAGAATTTTTGGGTGCCCAACTTGAGCAAAGTTTTCGAAATTTCAGTTTTCCAGTAACAATTTAATGAATTAGTGATCGTGAGATATGCGTAACTTCCACAGCAAGGGAACTAAGTGTAAATTTACTGTTTTGCTTAATCTTCTCTTCAGTTGTGTGAACCAGTTCATCAGTAACCACAGACGGGCGTCCACTTCGTTCTTCATCGTGCACTTGATCACATTCTTCATTGAACAGTCTGACCCATCTTCTAACCTAATCATTCATAGCATTTTATCCGTAAACTTGCAGATTTCCTAATGAATTTCCTTTGGTTTAATTTTCTTTGCATTTAGAAAACGAATCACAGATCTGATTTCATACGTGAGGCATTGTTAATTATGGCTGACATTATACAGAATCACTACAAAGCACACGTCGGATGCAGCGTTCTGAAAATGGTGTTCATGTCTTCTCCTTGAGTCAGAGTAACTGCTGCGCATGCGATCGCAGTGCTGCCACGATATGAATAGTAACGGAACTTACTTTCTGGACGACCCTCGTATTTGTCCACTACCCGTATATGACAGCTAAGTATAAGGCAGATGACTAATTGGTAAGCAGTCGGGACCGGAGTGTTCTCTTGTACTAAGTGATTTAACTTGCAAATTCAGTAGTAGTTGGCCGCGGTCCCGACAACACCGTGGTGAAGGCAGAATCAGAAAACTCAATATCGGCATCCTTTATTAAGCGTGACTTCCATCCAAGAGGCGTAAGTCTCTGTCCCGGTGGCTTTTGTGGTCACCAGGGTAGCGGCGTACTACCTGAGCAGTGGGATGTAGTCAACGACCAACAGAAGGGGAAAAAAAGTGGACATTTTGGTGGGTTGCTACACAGGTGACCCAGGCTCGATTCCCGTTCGGCATGGAGATTTTCTCCACCCAGAGACTGGGTGTTGTGTCCTTATCATCATTTTGTCATCATTTTATCATCATTTTGTCATCGCCGAAGAGCCACCACCTAAAAAGACTTGCGCCAGGCAGGCCGAACACGACCCCAAAAGTGCCACACGATCATCGTAATCGTCACCAAAGCGAAACAGCAGCTTCCGGTAAAGTGGCTTATGTGTCAGCCTGTGAGACAGAAGACTTCCGCTGGGCTGCAGGAAGCTGCTAGCAGTCGTCCAGGCGTCCAGACGCTTCAAGCTCAACACGGGTCCCTTTGAGCCGCTCGGCACCACACCACAGTTTTCCGTTCGGTAGCACGGAATAGGACACTGTAGTCTGTGGCCTCTAGGTCAGCTACATCGTCTAACTGATGACAGTGATGGGAAAAGATGAAGCAACGTGGCCACACTTCTCACTGCCAGATAACGCGCTGTCAGTACTTCGTCGAGATTCGGGCGTCTAAAAAAGTGCTGCAAAAGGCTGAGTAGGGAGCATTTACAGTACCTGCGGTCAATTGTTTTGAGACAGGAGTTTAGCATCCTGTGTAGCAGGAGTGCTGTGTTATGCCGTCGCATATTGAAATCCAGCCAGTCGCCACGTCGGGCTGCTGCATTTCAGTTACAAATGGTCACCGTATGGATCGTGGTGGAGGGTACTTCATTCCACTATACATTATTTCGTTTCCTCTTGCTTTCCCAAATAAAGCAAGGGAACGTCATTTTGTATGTTTCCATAGGAGGCCTAATTTCTCTTATCTTGAGGTATATGTGTGAAATAAGAGTTCGCGCCAAAAGAATACCTTTGCAGACAGCTTCACATACGCACCACGTAAATTTCCTCAATAGTGCTGCTATGCTAAGAAACAACGTCGAATTCACCCCTGCGGTTTTCATTTTCATTCCTGAAGCATCTCCGTAATGCTCGCGTGTTGATCCAGTCTGGACATAACCAATACAGTCGGTCACTGCTTTCCTTTTTATGTACATTCCTCTTTTGACCTTTTGAGGATCCCAAACAATGCAACAGCACTCAATAATGGGTCGCATTAGAGTTTTGAACATGGTCCCCTTTACAGGTGAACAACATATTCCCAAATACCTCCCAATAAACCAAGTCGACCGGCCATCTTCCTGTTACATGTTCGTTTCACTTAATATCGCCTTGTAATGCTACCATAGATATTTCATCGACATGAATTTGTGTTGCAGTATAGTACTGATGTTTTATCCCAAATTGTGGAGGGGAGCTCGTATCACCCCACTGTATTCGTAGATGTCACCTTCCCATTCACCACAGCCTCACCGACAAAGAGCCGCAGATTGCTACATATCCTGTCCGACAGATCATTTACGTAGACAGAAGAGACTAGCGCACCTATTACACTACCCAGGGGTATTCCTGATGATACCCTTGACTCTAATCACCACTAACAGTTGAAGACAAGTGTGCACTAAGCACTCACATAAATGGGAACCTGTTCTAAATATTTGTACAAATTTCTGCAGCTAAATTGGGACATCCTTTTAAACGCTTAATTGAAATAAAGAAAGTCTGAATCAGCCCTTGTTGGCCTTCATTCATTGTTCGCAAAATATCAAAAGCAAAAATGAACAAGCTGAGTTTTGCACGAGGTATGGAGAATGCTAGGCCAACATTAGCACCCAGCGACAATATTATTTTCGTGGTTCCTGGAGTGCTAAAGAAACTTAAGCTATAATGTCAGGTGAGGAACGCTGACTATCAGTAACACCCTCAGGGTAGCTTGGAGGCATCACCCAAGGGAAACAATACACCAGTCAGATCGTTTTGTAAAAATCTGGGTCCTTAGGAAGAGCGCTGGAACAGTTGGGGAAAAGCAACGCTACGAGCAAAAAATCGTTCTGTAGCACTAAAAACCCATTATACACGTTATTATGAACCCATAGAAGTCATTAACAGTTAGCACTTACGAGCAATACAAATTTTGAGTCTTCAGGAGTGTTACTACACACAACGAAGTCACTACCACGCGATATATTCATACTGCTTTAATAAGGTTCGAAGAAATCTGTACATCTTGAATGAAGGACAGCAATAGCTAGTTTTCAGTCTTTAGGAAAGAACAAGCACTATAAAGTTCATTTAAAAAAATGTTCAAATGTTTGTAGAACTTACGGGATTTAACTACGGGGTCATCAGTCCCTAAGCTTACAAACTACTTACGAACTAGCTAAGACTAAGGACGGCACAAATATTCATGCCCGAGGGGGGATTCGAACCCCCGATCGTAGTGGCAGTGCAGACCGTGACTGGAGCGCCTCAGTCCCCTCGGCCACCGCGGCCCGCAAAGTTCATTATATAAGTGTGTGTGTGTGTGTGTGTGTGTGTGTGTGTGTGTGCGTGCGTGTGTTGTTTTACACTTGCCTATGGTTCTGGATATTCGAAAGAAATGTTTTCAGGGTGCTCTTTTCTGAACAAGAAAGGTAGAATTCATAATTCTGGAGTTTAGTAACGCTTAACCTACATAATGATAAGGTGTAGTCACTGATATTCAAAGAAATACCGTATATTGATTGTAAGGTATCTCTGCCAACAAGTTTAATACAAAATGTTCTCCAATTCCATCCCTGAGTGTTTGCAACTTTATACAACTCCTACGAGTCACACCTTCTCGCCTCTGTTCCAGATGCACCTTGTGGTAAGTATCATAGGGCACTTAATTCCTCTCACTCTATTAAATGTGACTTACTAGACAAAGGTAAAAATACTGTCGTTAACGACCTGATACATAGGCCACAATTTGAGTCAAGCTGATAATGGGTCCAGTACCTGGAAGCAATAACTCCACAAGCGGAATACTGTACTTCCTTCAGCTGCTTGAGAAGTTTTGCCTGCTGATGCCTCAACATTTCCTAACCGATTAAAACTATGCGCCAGATCGGAGCTTCAGGAAAGTCGGTATCAGCGTTTTCTGGAAGTCTTAATGCCCTCTTGCTTGAAAGCTGTCTATTGTATCAGATATGTCCGAAAGAACAGCCACCTTGCATATAAACTATAAAAACCTTCAAACGCTGTAGACATTTCTGTACGGATGCCAACACTGAGTCCGACCCCTTCGGGACTCGAAGGTGGGAATCCACGCGAGTGGGTGAATAGACGGGACAATCACCATAGCATTGTGCGTCAGATTGAGCATTTCGGTAGTTTAAAAAACGTGTTTGGGTAGCCTCGACGACTACAGAAACCGTTCGCAATATGTAGAGAATCCGAGTTCGAGTCCCGGTCCGACACATATTTTCAGCCTCGTCTTAACGCCTTGTCAAAGCCAGTAAGTCTGAAATATTCTGTAATATTCTATACTTTAGTCCAAGCATGACACAGTATTTCAATCTGGCAGGAAGTTTCAGAACAGTAGAATCTGTGCTGCAAAGTCAACTTTTCGACACAGTGGCTTAATATTTCGCAAAAATTCACTTGATATTACAAGGCCCAATTGCTAAAGCGAGCCTGAAGGACTTTTCTACGTACGGATATCGTATCTCGTCCATCCAAAAAGCGTAAGACTGTATTCGTTTCCTGAATTCATGCGACATGAGAGCAGTAACTGCGGTGAGATCTTTAATTAACAGCTTTAACAGAAGTTTTCACACTCTATGCATGAATTCTTCGAGAGGGAACTCTGTAAAATACGCTCGCGTGACTATCGTGTCCTACTTCCTTTGGCCGGCGACGTACAGCAAGTCGTTGGAAATCACCTGCTGGAATAGTGATCCATGCTGCCTCTATGCCCGTACGTAATTGAAAGGTGCTGCGATGCAGGAATTTGTGTCCGAACGGACCTCATGTTATGTTCCAAGGGACTTATTTTGGCGGTCTGTCTAGCCAGTCATTCGCTGAAATTGTACAAAATGTTCTTCAAACCAATCACAATGGCACAGTGACATGGTGCATTATCATCCAAAAAATTACATTGTTGTTTGGTAGTATCGAGACTATGAATAACTGCGAATGGTCTCCAAGGTTACGAACATGACTATTTCCATTAATTATCAATTTAGTTGAAGCAGAGGAACCGGTCAATTCCATGTAG
The DNA here is from genome assembly GCA_026315105.1 of Locusta migratoria. NCBI lineage: Eukaryota > Metazoa > Arthropoda > Insecta > Orthoptera > Acrididae > Locusta > Locusta migratoria. The sequence continues at coordinate 507,102,083 of CM048747.1, forward strand.
AAACTGCCCACAGTATCATGGGGCCACTACCAGCTTGCTCACTGCTTTCAAGCGTCCCTGGCTTCGTGAGAAACTACACCATACTCGAAGCCTATCATCACCTCTTACCAACTGAAATCGGATATCCTATGACCGAGCCACAGGTTTTCAATCATCTGTGTCCTGCGTAGACGTTAGATCGACTACTGCTGCTAAAATCGCAGTTTATTAGGATGGAAGAGCTATAGTCGACGCACGAGAGATGGGACACAGCATCTCCAAGGTAGCGATGAGATGGACATCTTCTCGCAGAACCATTTGAAGAGTGCAGCGTGAACATCGGGAATCAGCACGGGTTTAGGAAACATCCTTCATGTGAAACTCAGCCTGCCCTTTTCTCACATGACATCATGAGAGCCATGGATAAAGGACATCAAGCGGATTGTGGTTTTTCTCGACTTCAAAAAGGCGTTTGACGCGGTGCCACACTGCAGACTGCTAACGAAGATACGAGTTCATGGAATGGGTTCACAGCTTTGTGACTGGCTGGAAGGCTTCCAAAGTAATAGAACACAGTACGTTGTTTTCGACAGCGAGTGTTCATCAGAGACGAGTTTATCGTCAGGCGTGCACCAGAGGAGTGTGATAGGACCGCTATTATTTTCAATCTATATAAATGATCCGATGAACAGAGTAACTTCTAATATGAGGCTGTATGCTGATGATTCTGTGGTGTATGGGAGGGTGTCGTCTTTAATTGACTGTAATAACATACATGATGACTTAGACAAAATTTCTAGTTGGTGCGAAGAATGGCAGCTAGCTGTCAATGTAGCAAAATGTAAGGTGATTCGCATGAGTAGGAAAAACAGTCCCATAATTTTCGAATACAGCATTAGTAGTGAGCTTCTTGATGCAGTCGTGTCGTTCAAATATCTAGCCATAACATAGCAGAACGATATAAAATGGAACGAACAGGTAAGGACAGTTGTGTGTAAGATGGACAGCCGACTTCGGTTTATTGGGAGAATATTAGGAAGATGTACTTCATTTGTAAAGGAGACCGCGTATGAAACGCTTGTCCGACCACGTCTTGAGTATTGCTCAAGTGTTTGGGACCCGCAGCAGATCAGTTTAAAGGAAGACATAGAGGCAGTTCAGAGGCGAGCAGCTAGATTTGTTACTGGTAGGTTTGACCAATGCGCGAGTGTCACGGAAATGCTCCGGCAACTCAATTGGGGATCGCTGGAGGAAAGACGACGTTCTTTTCGTGAAATTCCGTTGAGGAAATTTAGAGGGCCGGAATTTGAAGGTGAGTGTAGTACGATCTTGCTGCCGCCTAATTATATTTCGCGTAGTGATCACAAAGACAATATAAGAAAAATTAGGGCTCGTACTGAGCATATTGGCATCCTTTTTTTCCTAGTTCTATTTAAGATTGGAATAGGAAAGGAAATGCGTAGTAGTGGTACAGTGTACTCTCCGCCATGCACCTAACGGTGGATTGAGGAGTATGTAGATGTAGAACACGGTGAGACATCAAATTTCCGACATTGCTGCTGTCAGACAAAAGAACCTCCAAGAACGGGACCGAGGTCAACTGAAGAGAATCGTTCATCGTGTCATAATTACACAATTCTGTCTGCACGTCACAAAGATTTACGCCTTGCCTGGGCCCGTCAACATCGACATTGGACTGTTGATGACTGGAGTTATGTTGTCTGGTACGACGAGTCTCGTTTCGATGAGAAAGGCGTGAACGGATACTGAGACAACCTCCTGAATCCATGGACCACTCAAGCTGGTAGAGGCTTTGTAATGGTGTAGGGCGCGTGCAGTTTGGGTGATGCGGGAACCCTGGTACGTCTAGACTCGACTCTGACAGGTGGCACGTACGTATGGGTCCTGGCTGATCACCTGTATCCATTCATGTCCGTTGTACATAACAACGGACTTGGGTAGGACAATGCGACACCCCACACGTCGAGAATTGAGACAGGGTGACTTCAGGGACTCTCTTCTGGGCTTAAACACATCTGCTCGCCAGTAGATACTCCAGGCATGAACATTATTGGAGCATATCTGGGATGCACTGCATCGCTCTGTTCAGAAGAGATTTCCACCCCTCGTACTATTACCGATTGATCGAGAGCGCTGCAGGTGGATTCTGTGAATTCACTACGGCACTATTTCAGACATTAGTCGAGGTCATGACATGGCGTACTGCGGCACTTCTGCGTGCACAGTATTACGCCGGTGTACAAGTTTCTTTGGCTCTTAAGTGTATCGAAATGCTTTAAAAAAATCAGCCGGGTGGCTCCTGATCCATCTGGAGGATTGGTGTGCGGCCCCGCTAAGCTTCCCCTTAACTCGGCTCATCGGATTGCATCTACCCCAAAATATATCCAATATGGTATTCCACAGAAGAACAGACATTTGTGTTAGACTGATATAACAGCCAAAGCAAGTGTACCGCTGCCTCCTTTGGATATTTCCGTCAAACCCTAATTGTGTCGCAACATGGACGACAACAAACAACATTATCAAAATTATCATTTTACATTGCCCGGTTAAGCAAGTCCAAAATAAATGAAAAAAAGTCCACAATTTCATTAGTGAATGAAAAATTATACAAGAAAGGTAACCCTAAATCATAACATTACAACATTCTCAAAATTCAGGCAATTCCTTGGACTGGTATGTTGCCATCAATACTGACAGCAAGAAAAAATCATCTAGAATCCCAGGAAGAATAAATTTTCTGGATATGTAATTAAATTCTAACGAAACCGTCTATGGGCGAATCCTACGTGACTTTATCCCCATTGTTAGTCATCCCTCTCGTTTTCATTTAACGGCCCTATATAGTCATTACGAAAGATTGTGATGAAGGTATTACAGTTATGGAGCTCAACCTGCCCAATGAACAGTATTGGGGAAAGTAATCGTGTAATTTAACTAGGTTCAATCACAGTTACCTGGGGAATTACTTACTCAGATACAATTACAGATTACTTTTACAAAAAGTAATTGCTAAAATTACAATTACTTTTTGGTTTGTTGGAGTTATTGACGTACCTGAAATAGAAAAGAAATAGGACTGCATGGAGCAAAAATGAAATACATTAAAATAGAATAGATTGCTTAATATAGGAAAAAAATTCAACATCCTCTGCTCCAACCCATTCAAGTTGACTTCACTTCTTCCTTACCCAATCCATTCTTTTACATCTATCAACTAATCCTGGAACATTATTCAACAGGAGTCATTGACTCACAATTCTGTTGCGCCCAATGGCAACGTGAAGCCACAAATCCTGAACCTTGACGGTTAGTGCTCTGAATGAGAAAGAATGGCAGTTCTGAAAAGCATCACTGATACAAGAGTTAAGGAGGATCTTTGTAGTTCGAAAAGATGCCAAACAACAGTTAACAAAATTATATAAACCATATTTCTGAAAAAAGAAGGATGGTACAAGAATGAATGCACAAAATAGGCAAATATTAAGTATACATACATAGTTACAGATTACAGTTGATTCCACAAAACAGCTGAATTTCAAAGTATTTGTCACTAAGTAAGTAAAACAAAGAAGAAACAACTGTCGTCTTCATTTAAAGCACTCAGTTTCAAGAAATAAGTTTCGAGCATTGATACTAATATCGTCATTTAAAAAACGAATTAAGATTGCACCAAATAATATCGAAGTGACAGATCTTTCACCGGCTGCAAAATGCAAAGGAGAACGACTTGATATAAAGTAACGATTCCAGTGTTGTAACGATTGCTGTTTTATTCGAATAAGTAAATTTTAAGTACAAATTATTTGTTCTAAAATGGATCGATTACAAGGAAAAATTACATGAAATATAATCGTTACTTGTAATTCAATTACTTTTGCTCAGTTACTTACAATCACTGATAATGGAACACGTATCCTTTGTAGCTGGCAGTGACACCAATCTAATATTGACAAGGTAGGGTCAGAAGCAATACGTACTTAGAGTAGCTCAGAGGAATAATTCGTGAAGAGTCGTCAGAACAGAGCTTTGTCCAATGCTTGCAAGAGCCACCGTTTCGTCGTGTTCAGATAGTACTGTCTGTGCAGGGGAGGCTGTGTGACAGCCAGCAGAAAATCAGCGATGCTTGTCAGAACCTCTTTAAGATCAAATTATAGCATTCCAGCGCACTACTAAATGGGAGTTTGGGAGTAAGTGAACAATAGACAATTACAAACAGGAACTTTTCATCTGTTCGAGATGGGTGAATAGGTGCAATAGCTAGTTCACTGCCTACGATGGACAGGTATCGAAGCCGATCTACCGTACCCTTTTTGTAATGTGCCGTAATGAACGAGCTTCATAAACAGTGAATACTGCAAGTCCAAAATATGCTACATCGAGCTGTTGGCAAGAGGCGCGACGTCGGTTTATGTGGTCACTCTGTCGCATTGCATAGCGGAAGGCCTTTGTTCAAATATTCCCCGTGTTCTATTACTTTCTGTCTGTGACAGTGAGACGAATGGAAGGTACCTATAATTGAACGTTTAATCGTCACAATCACAAATACTCTATTAGAAGCCGAAAGAAAATAACGTTCCAATGGAAAGTATAGACTTTTGTTAACAAAACCAAAAGTCGATGCTCCACTGACAAATTATGTGTCATATGGTAGGAATGGTTTATCGACGCATCTAACTTGCACGCTTGGTGAGTGATTGAGATATTTCCCCTTCTCCGATTTAGGTGTTCGTATGAGGTGTATGTAGTGAGTTGATGGAAAATATATACTTTGTCACAGAAGCTGCAAAGTTGAACACAAGTTTCACACTCATACAGCTATCCTTGTTACTTGTCAAAAAATATGTTTGAAACTTTTTAGAAGTCCTCCACATAAAAACCATGTTGTTACGGTCTTCAGTCTGAAGACTGGTTTGATGCAACTCTCCACCCCACTCTATCCTGAACAAGCCTCTTCATCTCATCATAAGAACGGCAACCTACATCTATCTGAATCTGCTTACTATATTCGTCTCTTGGTCTCCCTCTGCGATTTTAATCCCACACACTTCCTTACAATGCTAAATTTGCGATTCGTTGATGTCTAAGAATGTGCCCTACCAATAGATCCCTTCTTTTAATCAAGGCATGGCAAACATTTCTTTTGACCCCAATTCTGTTCAGTACCTCTTCATTAGTTATGCGATCTACCCCACTAAACTTCAGCATTCTTCTGTAGCACCACATTTGAAAAACCTCTATCCCCTTCCTGTTTAAACTATTTATCGTCCATGTGTCACTCCCATACAAGGCAACACTCCACACAAATGCTTTCATAAAAGACTTTCTTACAAAATTTCTTTATTTCAAAAACGCTTTTCTTCCCATTGCCATTCTGCATTTTTATCCTCTGTACTGCGACCATCATGTTATTTTACTGCCCAAGTAACAAAACTCATCTACCTCTTTGATTGTTGGGTTATCTAATCTACTTCCTCCAGCATCGCCTGACTTTCTAATACTGCTTTCCATTACCCTTGTTTTCCTCTTGTTAATTTTGATATGTCTAAATAAATCTGGAATTTCGGGTATCGAAACAGATAAAGCTTGAAATTCGGTAATAAATATACTATTACCTACACAATACTGCTCTGTGCATTTGTTCAGCTTTCATGGACGATTCCTTCCTTACACCTCTATGTTGTAGGAGGACGTTACATCACGACACAGACTAAAAAGTGAATACAATGAACAGATAAGTCAATGAGCGAACAGACAAATCATAACTTGGAGAAGAAAAGATTGAGCATGAGGAAGATTTCCATACGGGTCTTCCGTTTCGCATTGTAACAAAAAATGTTTAAATGTTTGTAATCCTATGGGACCAAATTACGTTGGTCATCAGTTCCTAGTCTTACAAACTACTTAAACTAAGTTAAAGTAAGCTAAGGACAACAGAAACATCCATGCCCGAAGGAGGATTCAAACATCCGACGCGGGGGGCCGCGCGATCCGTAACGTGGCACTCCAGACCGCTCGGCTACTCCCGTGCGGCGCATTGCGACACCGTGACCATATAACCACGAAGCCGAGGCTCTTGGTTCTCACTCGATTTTGCACGTCTTCAGCTTCCAACGTACATTCGTCCTATTTTGTTTCTTTCTCCACATATCCGCACACTATTTTTTACCTTTCTTGCATGATCTGGGATCAGTTTTTGGCAGGTTATTCGCTGGACCATCTTACCACCAACCATGAAGGGGTCGGGGGTGGTGAATGCGATGGGGAATTCCATTTGTTAGAATATTCTTGGTGAAAGTTCAGAGTTACCTCAGAATAGAATACTGTAATAGGAGATAATACACTGAATGCATCCTAAGCGAACTTGTTAATATGGACCACATGTAGTCCTACACCCAATTATTTTCATTGTCGTGGAGATAATTTCGAAAGTTGTAGATGAACATTCAATATCTATTTACAATCTGAAGCTAAATCGGTAAGGAAATATGTATTTTTAAAATTCACCACCATAATTAAAAGTGCAGTTGGGTTGTCATCTATTAAACAAGCACAAATCAGTCTTATTCATACACATCGCCCAGATCCATCACAATCTTTAAACGCCCCAGAGCATTATTTACTTCTGTCAGATCATGACCACTTGAACAATGATAGAGGAAACTCGTCAATGGAAAGCATTCATTTCTTCGCACTTTGTTTCCTATCATCGCAGTGACAGTTTTTTTTTTTTTTTTTTTTTTTTTTTTTTTTTTTTTTTTTTTTTTTTTTTTCCTGCTCATTCGGTGCCATAATGTACATGTAGTGAATCCTTTGAACAATACTATCGCCACAGCAGCAGCCCGCCAATTTCTCACGTTAAGTTCGCCTTTTATGACCTCCTGTTAAGTCTGTCTTATTCTGTGGTCCATAAGAAGGTGCTCGCCATAAAATTCCCATTTTATGTAGGGAGACAAACTATGACCAAGGCATTCACACATATCACATTGTTGCTCAGATGTGCTCCGTGTCACCAGGTAAACAGATCATTCTGTCATTCTGATGACTCCTAAAGCGGCATTGGGGCTGATTTGTTTCACATTAAAGATGGATATGATAAACCTGTTCTGCTATAATCTATGCACTCTGAATGTATAATTTTTGTGTGTGTAGTAAGCAGGTTCCAGCTTATCAATGGCTACAATCTGATTATAACTTGTGGTCAATCCTGCAATAATTTTCTTACTTCTTACGGTTTATTTTTATTTTTATTATTATTATTGTAGCCAATAGGTCATTAGATACTGTACTTTTATTGAACCCTAACACGCACCCCTGCTAGACAATCAGCAGTTCGCATAACGTGCTTCTTCTACTACTCCCTGTGTCAAGAAGCACTGCCAATTTACACCACTCCCAGCCTATTAGCTGCTAAAGCCATCCCACTCCCTCCTAGCATTTGACACATGTCATAAATGTCTTCACGATGACTCCTGGTCACTGTAGCTTTCACAAACAATTTTACACCTGAAGCATAATAATTTAACATGTAAAAAAATTAAAATGCAACCAATTTCATCTGACACACTCCAAATCGTTCTATTTGATTGTTCATCAGCATTTCCACATGATGTCATATTAATTCGATGTAAATATTAAAAAGTCGAAGGAACAGGCAATCCAGCTGACAGTTGATGTTTACTGAATGAATATCCCACCACGCTTGAATAGAACAAATTCAGTTATTGCACCACCTGTAGTCAATACAAGGGAATTTAGTGTATAATGAGTCAGACACGTGCACAGATAAGTAAAGTTGTTCAGTTGTACCTGGAAAGCAGCTGAATGTGAACTTCACTAATTATTCCAAACCCAAGGCTTTGCAGACATATGTTTCTTATTTTGGTGTATGGAATCCGTACAAACATTTCTAAAATTATTATTGAAACACACTGTTTCAATGAGGCAAGCAAGAAGGAACTGTCTAGTTTTAAATCAGTATCGTGTACAGATTTTGGACCATCTCTAACTAGTGGTTATATCATGTGCAGCATTCATATAAAATCCTTCAATATTTTGCCCAGTTAAGCCTACCGTAAATTATTAATTGTTGTTTATTTAGCGTAAAACCATAGTTTTAAAGATAAACTTACATTTACGTAGCGTCTAGATCTATTGCATTTTATTATACTCAAAGTAACAGCAAAACAATTTCAATAGTTTCCAATAAGTAGATAGCAACACAAAGATTGTAAAAATCCAATTTAACTTGACTTTTTTGTCACTTTTACCCGAAATATAGTTTTCAAGGAGCTACAGCTGTGTAATAACGTCCTGAAACTAAAAATATGAACATGACATCCTTTATTAATGTATAAATTCTACAAAAATATTAATTTTTGCATTGAGTAAAAACAGAAAATTATTTTATAGTTTTGAAATATAATGCATCTGACCAGATTACAATATTTTCAGAAGATGGACATAACGGGACCACCCCCTTCTTCAAAAGTATTGCGAGGGTTAAACACATACGCTGTTTGCGTTAATTTTGTTACATGTATTTACGAATGACTGAACAATTTACAAATATTGCAACACATTCATATCAATTTTCTCATTTTTCCAGCTGTCCATAAGCACCCGGTTTTCATTCTTTTTCTTCTGCACAGCTTCTATATCAGTGAGTTCATTACTTGTCTGTCGTGTATAATTGACAAGAGCTGAATACCTGTTTATCATAGCGTTTTGTATCGCCATTACAGGCAGTGTCATAGTTCTAAGAAAAATAGATGATTATTAATTGTTACTGGCAGTGTTTTGTTTCAGAAATAGTGCATATTTAGCGGCGTAATTTGAAAACCAGTTTGTAGACTCGACAGATTTTCCTAAACAGAGCGTTAAATGGGAACTACTAATGCGGCCTGTGTGGCTATTCACGCGGCCTTTGTTGCAGGTGTTCTTTGTCCCGCGGCGGCGTCCAAAGCGCCAGTCACGCCCGCGCTGAGTGAACGAACGCTCTCAAGATCACGCCGCGCCGCCACGTCCCACGCTCTCGCCTGCCCCACATCGATTCATCGAAACGGAAACGCGAGTACTAGCAGCGCGGCGCGGCGGCCGTACCTGGAACTACCAGCGCCGCTGCTTCTCCGTAACTCCGCACTGGCTTCCAGGTAGCGGCACTGTCGCGTCATGGAGCTGCCGGACTGCAAATCCCAGACATCGGCTGCAGAAATTTACAAACATTGTGTCGACAACGGCATTACACCAGTAAAGGCAATTTCAGTTGTGTCACGGCCGTTCTCAAAAAACTATAGACGGATAATTACATAATGTCGTAATGTATATATTGTGGATTTTTACAGTTTATAGTGACTCATCTAGATTCTACTGCAAACAATTTATGATTACAATTAACTTACACATACTCAAATGCTGACAAAAGTAAGCCATTAACGGTAAAAGAATTTTACGTAAAACCTGTCTTAATAAATTGTATTCTGTCACGCCTTGTATCATCTTGTATGAATTTTTCCAACAGAATTTCCCGTAGCATTTTTGTAGTGGATGTAATTACATGGTAAGTATGGTGAAGGAATGCAAGGAGAAATTTGGAGAAGGAATTAATGTTCATGCGAAGAAATAAAAACATTGTGTTTGCTGATGACACAGTAATTCTGTCAGAGACAGCGAAGGACCGGGAAGAGCAACTGAATGGAATGGACAGTGTGTTGAAAGGAGCGTATAAGATGAACATTAATAAGGACAAAACAAGGGTAATGGAATGCGGACTAAGAAAATGAGGCGATGCTGAAAGAATTAGATTAAGCAATAAAGACAATAAAAAATCAAAAACAATAAACACAGTAAATGAGTTTTGTTACCCGGACAGTTAGATAACATATGATGGTCGCACTACAGATGATATAAAATGCAGAATGGCGATGAGAAGAAAGGAGTTTTCAAAAAAGATAGATTTGTTAACATCGAATATTAATTTAAGTGTTAGGAAGTCTTTTCTGAATGCATTTGTGTTTGTGTGGAGTATTGCCTTGTACGGGAGTGAAACAAGGATGATGAGTAATTCAGGCTGGAAGAGAATAGAGACTTTTGAAATGTGGTGCTACAGAAGAGTGCTGAAGATTAGGTGGCATACGCTGACTAAAAGAAGGGATCATTTCTTAGGATACATTCTTAGACATCAACGAATGTACAGTAAAGAGATTCAAATGGATGCGGGTTGCCGTTCTTGTGAGGAGAAGAGGCTTGCTTAGAATGAGTTGGGTCAAGAGCTGTATCAAACCAGTCTCCGGAGGACCATTACAACATCAACAAGTACGCTTATTTTCTTAATTCGCTGTAAATTTGCGTCAGAATAACCATATATTCATGCTCAAGAATGTAAGAAAAAAAGTTTCATTAGGACAGTGAAAGCAGCAAATTATTTCGAAGATGAACATCAAAAGGTAGCAAATATGTTGACCAAAGTGAATGTACTCACAATTCGTTTGTTAAATCCGTCATTACTAAAACGCGTTTAAAAGTAGTTTGCTACTTGCCTTCTGCTAAATTTTATTATCGCTTAATTGAAACTTTTTTCTTTGCGGTTATCAGACATGTGAAGCTATTATTGACGAAGACATCAACCTACATACGAAAACTAACAGTCCGCTTAAGTCAAAAACGTCTATTTTCCCTACGAAGTCATTTGTTCTTACATTTAAGTGAAAAGGTTGCATTGTAAGAATAACGGTTTAAACTATTTACTTCGTATAACAGACTTCCTAAGTGACAGGCTTTAAATGTTCAAATGTTTCTAGAGCTAAACTTACAAACTACTTATGAACTACCTTATACTAAAGACGGCAAAAACATGCATGGACGAGGTGGGATTAGAACCACCGACAACAGCGGCCGTGCAGACCGTGACTGATGCCGCAGACCGTTTCTTTTTCTTTTTTTTTTTTTTTTTTTTCTTTTTTTTTTTTTTTATCGGTAGTTCTCTTCGTTGTGGGCGCTGATAGTTTGTGTTCGTTCATGTTCGGTGTGTTGTTGGCTCAGCTTTTTTATTACAGAGGGCGTTGAGCCCTCTGACCGGGGGCGCTGAGCCACGGCGCCCGGCACCGCTCGGCCACTGCGGCCGGCGACACGCTTCGTAATAATGGTTACACAATCTCTTACATATAGTAGTACTAAAATTTAGTTTAAATTTTACACTGAAGTTTGCCATTCCTGTTTTCTTTCCCAAATGAAAATATCACGCGATGTACACTGTAACTTTAATGCAGCACTCATGTAGTGCGGCAATGGGTGCTATTGACCAAGAATTGCGGTACCGATTTACTCACTTATTTCGCGTGAAATTATGAACTCCTTACGCGATTAAGCTACCAATAACGTCCGTTGGCCTACCACACAACCGGAAATTTCCAGACATTCACTTCTTCATTCCGGTGGAGCGCAGTTCAAACCTGCTTCTGGCCATCCCTATTAAGGTTTCTGCGATGTCCCTAAATCATTCCAGGCAAATTCCGGGATGTTTCTTTTCAAAGAGTCGCCCAAGGGTGTGCTTCGCTTCTAATCACCAGCACGTTGACAGGACACTGATCCCCATCTTCCTTCTTCTTTCATATTTCTTCAACATCTGGGCGCAATGATCGAACTTTTTTGCGACGACACAATTGTTACTGACGATTCCATTCCAAACGATTGTCCTCTCCTCGTACAAAGGCACGTGGATGGAAGCATCTGAGCACTGTGGAATGAAACAGCAACACAGTTCCTGCTGAACGAAAAAGTACCCTCACCACCAAACTTTCCTAATAATCAGCATAGCGTAAGTGCAAATCTCAATCTCATGGCAACATCGATATTAATGTCTCCCTACATTATGCGTGTTTTCGAAAAGTCCATGTGACCACCCACACCACATTTCCATTTTAGATGAAAGTTTGGAAGTACTCAAGGAAAGGCGGATTCACCGAGGTAAGATCAAGTTCTCCACTATCAATATTAATCATGCATAGCCCCGCGGCCGGAGTACACTCTAGTTAACCGCCCCGGCCGCTAGTGCCGGCAACGCAACGCGATCTACATTTACATCTACATCTACATACATACTCTGCAATTCACCGCAAGGTGCGTGGCGGAGGGTAGACTGTAGCACTACTAGGCATTTCCTTTCCTATTCCACTCCCAAATTGAACAAGGAAAAAAAGAATGCTTATATGCCTCCGTACGAGCCCTAATTTCTCTTATCTTGTCTTTGTGATCATCACGCGAAATGTAAGTAGGTGGCAGCAAGATCGTACTACACTCAGCTTCAAATTCTGGTCCTATAAATTTCCTCAATAGAAATTCACAAAAAGAACGTCGTCTTTCCTCCAGTGATCCCCAATTGAGTTGCCGGAGCATTTCCGTGACACTCGCGCATTGGTCGAACCTAGCTGCTCGCATCTGAACTGCCTCTATGTCTTCCTTTAAACTGATCTGCTGAGGGTCCCAAACACTTGAGAAATACGTGGTCGTACAAGCGTTTTATACGCGTTCTCCTTTACAGATGAAGTACTTCTCCCAATAAACCGAAGTCGGCTGTCTGCCTCACTCACAGCTGTCCTTACATGTTCGTTCCATTTCATATCGCTCTGCAATGTTACGCCTAGATATTTGAACGACGTGACAGCATCAAGAAGCTCACTACTAATGCTGTATTCGAACATTATGGGATTGTTTTTTCATACTCATGCGCATCACCTTACATTTTTCTATATTGTGAGCTAGCTGCCATTCTTCGCACCAACTAGAAATTTTGTCTAAGTCATCCTGTATGCTATTACAGTCAGTTAAAGACCTCACCCTTCCATAAACCACAGCATCAGAAGAAAACAGCCACAAATTACAACTTACTCTGTCCATCAGATCGTTTATATAGATAGAAAATAATAGCGGTCCTGTCACACTCCCCTGAGGCACGCGTGACGATACACTCGTCTCTGATGAACACTCGCCGTCGAGAACAACGTACTGCGTTCTATTACTTAGGAAGTATCCCAGCCAGTCACAAATCTGTGAACCTAGTCCATAAGCTCGTACAGATACAGTAGATGCGGAAAGATTGAGACCGCACAGCACTGTTGTGCGCTGCACTATTTCGCGGTCAGATCCAACGTAAACGAACTAACAGTGGAAGCGCAGCTCTGTAATGTGGTCGAAGAACGGTAAAACAAGCAAACCATTTCCTGTTTAGATAACAATCAGTGTTCGTATGAATACTACGCGAAGCTTCAGAAAATATCCAAAACACGAATCGAAGAAATACTTAGTAATATTGTGACTGAAATTTGATTCTATTAGTATTGTACCTGCACAATCGTCAAATATACAGTAGGCTTCTTCTGAAAGATCTTTTATGAAAGCATGACTGAACTAGTACCATAAATATGCTATTTTAAAAATAATTTTATCTAAGGGCTATAGAGTCTTATTCTTGCAAGTAAATATTTTTTGTTAAACACAAATAAAAAGCATAAAATGATTGGTTTTAGGTGAACTTTCCCACAGTGCCTCTGAAAAATGCTAGCAGAAATACATAATTTTCGTGAAAAAGAAAACCAATTTTCGACACCTCAAGCTCAAAACAACACAGATATTAGGTAACGTCAGTGATATAACTGCGAAACAAACATGAAGTGTAGAATTACATGATCATTTTGTATATAGCTAACACATACAAAAAAGAAATTCAAATTCTTTTTAAACCTATATATACATCAATGGTGTGAACTGTGCTGTTAAAATGTAATAAATGCAAATAATAAATTGCACAAAACACAACATTTGAAAGTATTAAAAAGCATAAAATTCAGTTTTAGCCTGGCTGACTGTAGCGGCGTTCTTCCTCTTGCTGCTCGCCACTCTGCCCCACACGCCGCTCGCGGGGCGGTGTTTGACAATGCCTGCTCTAAATATAAAAGAATATATTTTTACACTTCGGTACTGCAGTACAAAAAGTTTCTTCTTTCTTCTGAAAAATATACTTTGGTGTCTATGGCCTTTTAGAAATGACTGGTTCAAATGCAGCTCATAGGTAGTGCTTTAAATTCTCGTTGTCGATTTTCAGTACAAGCGTAAAATTACTATTACAGCAAGGATGCCGAACACCAAACAAGTCCAGAGACACCGCAAAATTGTCTACTCTAGAAGAAAAGGAAGGAAATGCATGCGGTTAAGCTTTCCACCTACTACTTTGTAAGGCATTAACAATTTGGAACAAATATGAGAACATTGAGCAATCGGAAGGGGTTCCCACAAATAATGGCTTCGGAGTTTTTATTCCTAAAGTGGGTTCCCTGTTTTATGAAACTGATGTGATTAGGAAACATTCAAGTTCACAAGATCACTTGAGTATTCAGTTCGTTTCACAAGACAGCTTATTGGCGGTTCCTTATCTCTACGGAAATTTACACATTTATCAGGTTACACTGGAAAATATGTATTAACACTCTTCAATGTATCGAAGTCTCATATTTAGCTACTGATGAAGACAAACATTTTGAACGGCTAGATGAAAGTAATACCCAAACATGTTATCGCTTTAATATTCGTAGACTTAAGAGACGAATTCAGAAGCTGGAGTGACACGTTTACTTTTGAAATTATCGTCGACAATTAGATCATCATTAGTGTACACGTCTTTCTAGCAATGTGCGTCGTATTAAAGTAAGGCAATAGTGAAATGCATTGTACGCCGGCCGCTGTGGCCGAGGTGACTGAGGCGCTCCAGTCACGGTCAGCACGGCCACTACGGTCGGGGGTTCGAATCCCCCCTCGGGCATGGATATTTGTGCCGTCCTAGTTCGTAAGTAGTTCATAAGTAGTTTGTAAGTTTAGGGACTGATGACCCCGTAGTTAAGTCCCATAAGCTTAACAAACATTTGAAACATTTGATTTTGCATTGTACGACACAAGACAAGAGTCGTCGGAATAAGCAAAACACTCAGAGAGATCAATCTTACCGATGCCTGCCGGCCGGGTACACGTGGAAGGCATCGCGGACTAATTTAGATGTCGAAATAAATACTTTGAAGCTCCACTTTATCTTACGCATTCCATGGTAGTGTATATAAATCGAACTTCGCAGGAATGCACTTTCGAGTGTATGTAATACATCTGAATATGACATGAAATCAAAGTATTCAGATACTTCGGAGTATTACTAACATCACTTCACGATGACTGTTTAGTTCATTTTAATGGTCTGTGAAGTACTTTTATACCGGGAAGAACTGTAAGGATTACTTTAACTCTTGCTTTAACAAATAGGAATGTGAAGTACAGTATAGAGATCGTTTGGATATTTTTGAGTACAGACCAACTTACTGCAGGCAAATCATAAAATTAAAATACTAATGATCTTGGTGAACATAGAGTATTCAGATACTTACGAGCGCAGTCAGCATTCCCACATTTCATTTTAATGACCTCGAAAGTGTCATCGTTTACATTTTTTTATATAAATATTCTTGAGCGTTAAAAACTGGAAAAAAAATTCGGAATGGCCGTTACTTTTGAGTACGGCCAAAAACACTTGAAGTAATACCACCAGCGAAATTTTTTGCATGACTATTTGAGAGCATGGCACAAAATATTCTGCGGATTGGAGAACTGCCTCTTCAACTTCATTCGTGACATTGCGCCATCTGAATCAAAACAGGAGCTTTACAATTGACAAGCCTCATCAGAAATTTCCGCAAGTTACAGGATTTTTAGTTTATTACGCTGTTAATAACCGACTTCACTACAAAATAATGGTTTAACGGTCAGGCGGCAGAGTTCTTTGATGCTGGGATGCAGAAGCTGGTGCCACGACTTCACAAATGTTTAAATAACTTACACACTTTTGTGGCTCTCTGTTACGACTTATTATATGAACTGCCAAGACCGCTGATATTGGAGGTATTTTGTTTCACTTAGTGACCAGTTTCATAAGAAATAGCAACCATCATCAGATGTTTTCACTTCATAAAACTGGACGTCATCGTCGTCGATGAAATGTGACAGTCCCCAAGTTATAAAATACATTACCAGTCGTTATTGAGAGTACCGTGTGTGTGTGTGTGTGTGTGTGTGTGTGTGTGTGTGTGTGTGCGTGTGTGTCGATCTAATATGGTAGTATATTCCATAGCACTGTCGAATCTCAAGGACGATAATGAGGCCCAATTTTATGAAATGTTTATTAAATGTTCATGGTGACTATGCTCAAAAGTGATAAAATATATAGTAGGTACGTGATACAATTTACGTTCATGAATAAACTTGCTGTAACTGTTCCTACTACAAAAGTAATCCTCGTATAACTAGGCTTAAGGAGGACATAATTTTTAGCATTAGCAGTCTGGAGACTTCATGCAGCTGTGGTCTTCAGATGTTCGCACCCACATGGGCAGCGATGTATTAGCTGGTGTTCACTGCATTGTTGTATTTTTCATCACTGAACTGTATTGTCACAATGACGTAATCTGCATTTTATAGGACAGTTTTCATTATTTTTCAATTATTTCATATGTAAAATAAATAAATAAATAAGATAAAATAAAAAATAAAACAAAAAATCAGTTCCGGTATTTATTTATACTTATAGAATACTGTCCTTTCAGTTGTATAATTCACAACAGTTACAATGCAATAGCAGATGATGGAGAATGGATGAAGAGGAAGAATGACTAGACCACGGTTTGAAAACACATTATTCACCATTAATTACAAATACCTTATTATATTCTTTATTTATTAGACAACCGAATCATTAGTTAAAAGACAAACAAATTGCAAACAAATTTCAGCGTTCCCATTTGTCATTTAAGAAAAAGAAGAATATTTAAAAATAAATTAATCTTTAAAGACCAAACACATTAATTTAATAACTTCTGTTAGAATTTAGTAGGGGAAACATTTTAGAAAAGGCAACAATGTTTTTAAAACAAAACATTTTGGATAGTATTTCCTAAAGCGCCCTTGATAAAAGTTGAACATTTTAAGAAACAATACTAATATTTTAGAGCCAAAACAAGTTACACACAAATTGTCAGTTGATGCTGAATGCGTAATATCACGATTCCTTTCTGTTTTTAATACAATTATTTCAAACAGACTTGTTCTCATATCAACACCTTCAAAAGGATATGCAAATTGATACCCAAAGTGTAATATTGATTAAAACAGTCTAAAATATTACAAACAAATATTTAAGCGTGAGCTTAAAACCACCAATTTTACGCCCTATTAAAGACAAGCCTTAATTGGCCGTAAATGTAAGGCGCGTAGGGTGTAGCAGACAAAGGTTCAGTAATCAAACAATTGCAACGGATTTCTCCTTAATATGGCGAGCACAGAACATACCAACGGTACTAGATTACAAGCACAATCTATGCATAGCTTCCTAGGAAGACCTCCGAAGATGTCCGGCGCAGCTCTGGACGAAACGTTAGGAAAAACTGCAAAGTTTTATGGACCACGGCCTAATAACCCGGAAGTTCTACCAGTAGGTATGACATCCGGTCGTGAAAGCCTTCATTGCACAATCTATGTAGTTTAAGCTGCACCAGTAAACCATTTCAAGTCCAGGTAAGTCAAATAAGACACTCGTAAAGCAAAAATCTTAATTTGAAAGGTAAAACAATCGTGAAAATATAAGAAGAAACTTTCCACCTAAAAGACAATGATTTAACATCTATGTTTTGCATATACCATATTAAAATTAATTTAATTTTCCGTCGGTGCATGACAGAACATGATAATCAATCGAAAAGCAAAACTTCTTAATGTTCTGGAATATTATTTATTGAGTTACTATCTGGCTTTCGGGTTCAGGTAAGAACTGTATGTCACAAACAAATGTTCACAGATGTACGACTTACAAAGATGTTACCACAAAAGACACAAACTGACATACTCACAGGAAAGTATTACATTTTTATGATACCGAATTATATTTATTAAAATATAAAAATGTAAAAAATATGTTTGTAGTCTATGGAGAGGTTCAAAGCTGATATATTGAATACATTCGTTAAAAAAAGAAAAGGTGTGGGGTGGGGGAGGTTATTACACAGTGAAATACTAGTAAATGGTAACACAAGATATATTTAATAACTGCTGAATCCTAAAGTTCATATTTAAAACTTATTTTAGTAGAAGGGAGAAAGGTAACTGGATTTGTTCGCTTAACACTAAAGTGACATATGTTTATTGTTTTCGAGTATTTCCAACAGAGTCATCTTTCTGCTTTTCTTGAAACAATATAAGATTTCATAGTTTACATTGTAGTATGGTTTCCTGGGAGCAGACGTGCACTGATAATCTAATAGCTTCAGCCTTGCCAAACTAACCAATATACACTTTTCATACTTTTCATCAATGTCTGCCTGTGATCTTATACACACCACTCTGTGCCAGGGGTTGAATTTTATCTTTACTATTGGATAAATATTTCGTTAATCTGTATGGGTTATAAAATGTAGGTCTCTAATTTAGAGACTGGAAGTCCATAAAGCTATGACACAAGACGCCTGTTTGGTATTAAATTAATAAAATACAGTTTACTTTTTCCTCTTCGACTAGAATAAGTTTGTAGAAAGATACAAAAAAGCCAAGATCGTTGATCATCAATTTTTATTTAAGACGACCTGTTTCGCTGAACTATGTCAGCATCATCTAGTCCAATAAAATCATTTTACAAGGCCATAATCCTGTAATATCAATCGGTTGATATATAGTATCATTTACAGTGCATAGGTGCACTATGTCATTATAATAAAACATAATTATCACAGTGAGTGACAATAGCAAGCTATTGTCACTCACTGACAATTTGTCAGTTTGCTCACTGTGATAATTATGTTTTATTATAATGACATGGTGCACCTATGAACTGTAAATGATGTCATATAGCAACTGATTGACATTACAAGATTATGGCTTTGTAAAATGATTTTATTGGACCAGATGATGCTGACATAGTTCAGGGAAACGGGTCGTCTTAAATAAAAATTGATGATCAGCGATCTTGGCTTTTTTGTATCTTTCTACTATATCATATTGGATCGACTCCTAGAACATAAACCAACTTAGAATAAGTTTATTTTATCAATTTTAGCATTTAAAATTTTAGCATTTAAAACGTTACCATTTTAGTACTATTACGCTATGTACCAACCACCCTCCCCCCCCCCCTCCGCCTCTCACATACCCACATACTTTTTCGTTTTTAACGAAAGAAAACTATTTAACACGTCAGCTTTGAACATCTCCAAATAAAAATCAGATTCTTATAATTCTTGAAGTTTTGTCAGCGTAAGGAATACTCGATTAAGTTTCGAGATTGCAGGCGGATAGCGTCGATCTTCTAGCATGATATTTCGGGTGCCAATCGTTCAGTCATCTTCAGGTGAGTGTCAGCCACTGGGATTACTACTTTACAGTGACGCCTTTAGAGAGGAAGTTGATGCGGAGACGCATATTCGAAAGCGGCGATTTCATGAAAGTGCTCTGTCGAATTTCGTGCCCTCTACATATGCAGATCTCAACGTGGCGAGTACGCTCATACATAAAGATGAAACTACAAGTCCACCCTCTGACAGAGCGCGAACGAAAACTCAGATGTTAAATCGTAAGATATTTGTAACTATCGCCAGACGTGACGTTATGAAGAAAATGCTTTCCCTTCAAAGATATGAAAGAGATGACCAGGTCCCAAGCTTTGTCATGATGGCTGGTTTCAACTGTACACGACTTGGGAGATTGTGTGTACTGGAACAGTACAGCGTTGCCAAATGTCCTCTCCCCTTCTTTGGCTACATGTGCATCTATGTGGCAACGTCGCAACGACGTCATGAAGATGGTTTTGCTTCAAGTTCCAAGACAAAAAAGGACGCCGAGGAAAACCCAGGAACACGATCCCGTTCCTCCTTTTCCCCCTATGACATAGTCAAAGATTTTCGAATGTTTGTGCTAATAAGCAGGCTGTTGTACACTACTGGCCATTAAAATTGCTACACCAAGACGAAAAGCAGATGATAAACGGGTATTCGTTGAACAAACATATTATACTAGAACTGACATTTGATCACATTTTCACGCAACTTGGGTACATAGATCCTGAGAAATAAGTACCCAGAACAACCAGATATGACGGCAGCGGTGGCCGAGGGGACTGAGGCGCTCCAGTCACGGTCTGCACGGTCACTACGGTCGGGGGTTCGAATTCCCCCTCGCCCCCTCGGGCATGGATATTTGTGCCGTCTTAGTTCGTAAGTAGTTCATAAGTAGTTTGTAAGTTTAGGGACTGATGACCCTGTAGTTAAGTCCCATAAGCTTAATAAACATTTGAACATTTTTTGAACAACCACCTATGGCCGTAATAACGGCCTTGATACGCCTGGGCATTGAGTCAAACAGAGCTTGGATGGCGTATGCAGGTACAGATGCCCATGCAGCTTCAACACGATACCACAGTTCATCAAGAGAAGTGACTGGCCTATTGTGACGAGACAGTTACTCGGCCACCATTGACCAGACTTTTCAGTTGGTGCAAGATCTCGAGAATGTGCTGGCCAGGACAACAGTCGAACATTTTCCGTATCCAGAAAGGCCCGTACAGGACCTGCAACATGCGATCGAGCATTATCCTGCTGAAATGAGGGGGTTTCGCGGGGATCGAATGACGGGTAGAGCCACGGGTCGTAACACATCTGAAATGTGCCGTCTGTGCGAACAAGAGGTGATCGAGACGTGTAAACAATGGCACCCCATACGCCAGGTGATACGCCGGTACGGCTATGACGAATACCGTTGACCTCGATGTCGCCAAACACGAATGCGACTATCATGATGCCGTAAACAGAACCTGGATTCATCGGAAAAAATGACGTTTCGCTATTCGCGCCCCCAGGTTCGACGTTGCGTACACCATCGCAGGCGCTCCTGTCTGTGATGCAGCGTCAAGGGTAACCGCAGCCATGGTCTCCGAGCTGATAGTCCATGCTGCTGCAAACGTCTTCGAACTGTTCGTGCAGATGGTTGTCTTGCAAACGTCCCCATCTGTTGACTCAGGGATCAAGACGTGGCTGCACGAGCCGGTACAGTCATGCGGATAAGATGCCTGTCATCTCAACAACGAGTGTTACGAGACCGTTGGTATCCAGCACGGTATTCCTTATTTCCCTCCTGAACCCACCGATTCCATATTCTGCTAATAGTCATTGTATCGCGACCGATACGAGCAGTAATGTCGCAATACGTAAACCGCAATCACGATAGGCTAGTAGCCGGCCGCGGCGGCCTAGGATACTGAGGCGCTTTAGTCGTGGTCTTCACGGCCACTACGGTCGTGGGTTCGAATCCCCCCTCGGGCATGGATATTTGTGCCGTCTTTAGTATAAGGTAGTTCATAAGTAGTTTGTAAGTTTAGGGACTGATGACCCCGTAGTTAAGTCCCATAAGCTTAACAAACATTTGAACATTTGATAGGCTACAATCCGACATTTATCAAAGTCGGACACTTGATGGTACGCATTTCTCCTCCTTACACGACTCATCACAATAACGTTTCACCAGGCAACGCCGGTCAACTGCTGTTTGTGTATGAGAAATCGGTTGGAAACTTTCCTCATGTCAGCACGTTATAGATGTCGCCACCGGTGCCAACCTTGTGTGCATGCTCTAAGAAGCTAATCATTTGCATATCACAGCATCTTCGTCCTGTCGTTTAAATGTCGCGTCTGTAGCACGTCATCTTCTTGGTACAGTAATTTTAATGCCCAGCAGTGTAAATGAAAGTAACTCGCTGGTACTGAACTTGTGTGTGTTCTCGTTGGTGCTGCCTGCTGTTTTGCTTGCTGTATGTATTCCCGCTACCTTTTCAACATTTAACTTTGTGGCACCCTGCAATTTCTACATACAGATAAAGAAACAAAGCGCAGTGCGAGCTTCAGCTTCAACGACATGTAACTGTCGGTCCTTATTCTACTTTATCTTGAATGACAACAACCAGTCGCCTTTTATGCAAAATGTTTTATTACATTTCTCCCATTAACGGTTTCGATATGCCTAGCATATCATCATCAGATGGTGAACGGTTTTTTATATTACAGATGGTGTGTAGTGTGATTTGTGCATCCATTATAATTACAAGAAAACAAAACGTGTGAAATATGTGGCGAGCATAACTGACATAAACAAAACATGTGAACTGTCTGATGATGATTTGCTAGGCATATCGAAACCGGTAATGGGAGAAATGTAATAAAGCATTTTGCATAAAAGGCGACTGGTTGCTATCATTCAAGATACCTTATTTCACCACAGTCGCAGTGTTCCTCATCCATAATGGATAAAAGTTTTATTTCTTTTTCGACTGTGCTTTTATAGAGGTGACTATGAAGTAATTATTGTACATCAGTTTTACTATTGCTACATTTTTGTAGTCTGCACGATGCACTTAGAGAACAATTAGATGCAGTAAGTTCGTGACTTGGAGATGAGAAAGTAAAACGCACGTAATGTGAGCGGTTGTGAGAGCAGTGATGCGCGGGTGGCCTGCGTGGAGGCGTCACGCTACTCTGGGTCACGGTTACCAGCACGGATTCCTTAAGAATTGCATCGTCTGATGTTTCGGACATTTGTAGTCCACCTAAAGGAGGTCTGGCGCTTCTTTCAGAGCGGATGCACGCGAGGCTCGGACTTCTGATGGGAATACAGTGCCTTCTGCGGGCCATGGCGGGGTGAGACGGAAGTATGGGTGAGGCGGATTGCTTTTCTTTGTAGTCCTTGTGTTTTTAGCCAATGTGAATGACGGACGTAGAGTCTTAGTGCAACCGCCTGGTAAGGAGGAAGTCGCAGGTGGAATCCTAGCCCCGTCAAAAATTTTCATATGTGCATGTTATATCATTCCAACACGTACTAGCAGCTGAGGCTCGAAAACACATGTTGACATCTAAAAGAGTTTTACACGCAGTTGAGTATCACCTACAGATCCTCTTTGTACTAGACATTATTTTCATACATCTTCTACAGAGAGAAAAGGAAAAAAAGGGGGTGAAGGCACGTATAAAATAAAACTACACTGCTGGCCATTAAAATTGATACATCACGGTGATGACGTGTTACAAACACGAAATTTAACCGACAGGAAGAAGATGCTATGATATGCAAATGATTAGCTTTTTAGAGCATTCACGCAAGTTTGGCGCCGGTGGCGACACCTACAACGTGTTGACGTGAGGAAAGTTTCCAACTAATTTCTCATACACAAACAGCAGTTGACCTGCGATGTCTGGTGAAACGTTCTTGTGATGCCTAGTGAAAGAAGGACAAATGCGTACCATAACGTTTCGGACTTTGATAAAGGTCGGATTGTGGCCAGTCGCAATTGCGGTTTACCGTATCGTGATATTGCTACTCGCGTTGGACGCGATTCCAATAACTGTTAGCGGAATATGGAATCGGTGGGTTCCGGAGGGCAATACGAAACGCCGTGCTGGATCCCAACGGCCTCTTATCACTAGCAGTCGAGATGACAGGCATCTTAACCGTATGGCTGTAACGGATATTGCTGCCATATCATGATCCCTGAGTTAACAGATCTGCACGAACAGTTCGACGACGTTTACAGCAGCATAGACAGTCAGCTCGGAAACCATGGCTGCGGTTTCCCTTGACACTGCATCACAGACAGGAGCGTCTGCTATGGTGTACACAACGACGAACGTCGGTGCACGAATGGCAAAACGTAATTTTTTCGGATGAATCCAGGTTCTGTTTACAGCATCATGATGGTCGCATCTATGTTTGGCGACATAACTCGATCCCTGCTATACCCTACATTTCAGCAGGATAATGCACAACCGCATGTCCTGTATGGGCCTTTCTGGATACGGAAAATGTTCGACTGCTGCCCTGGCCAGCACATACTCCAGATCTCTCACCAAATCAAAACGTCTGGTCAAAAGTGGCCGAGCAACTAGCTCGTCACAATACGTCAGTCACTACTCTTGATGAACTTTGGTATCGTGTTGAAGCTGCTTGGTGATCTGTACCTGTACACACTATACAAGCTCTGTTTGACTCAATGCCCAGGCGTATCAAGGCTGTTATTACCTCCAGAGGTGGTCGTAATGGGTACTGATTTATCAGGATCTATGGACCCAAATTGCGTGACAATTTAATCACATGTCAGTTCTAGTATAATATATCTCTCCAATGAATACCCGTTTATCATCTGCATTTATTCTTGGTGTAGCAATTTTAATGGCCAGTCGTGTATATTTTTCAAATTTTCTAACTATCAATAAATCTTTATTAAGTATATTGCAGTGATCACAGTGTCTTTACTGCGAACGAAGAATCAAAAAATTTTAAATTAAAATCAAACAAAATCTCATGCAATGACAGTTTGAAATGTTAGAAAAAATGTATTACACTGCTCCAAACAATTATGGCGTCGGCTGAGATACCACACACAGTGTACATATGGTAACATTATTTTTTCAGTTATTGGTTAAAGTTGTAATTTTTGTCTGCGACACAGTACAATATTCACTGTATCAACCCTTTACCTCAGTTTTATATGGCGTCTATTTAGTGCGAAGCACCATGGCGCTACTTTGTCCTCTAATATGGTGTGTGATCACCTCGGATGGCCAGTATAGTTGCACACTTACGTGGCAGGGATAGTATGACGTCATCAGTGAGCTCTTCAGAGATGTTTGTCCATTATTCCACGAGTGCAACATCCAGCTCTGCAACCGTTGTGGTAGTTGCTGGTCTGGCTGCAATGCGTCTGCCAAGTGCACCCTAGGCAGTTTCAATCTTGTTTAAGTCCAGCGAACAAGATGGCCACTCAATTCGTTTAATTCCTTCAGCTTCAAGCATATTGTCTACCAATGTAGCTCTGTGGGGACGATCGTCCACTAGGAGAAACCCGTCTCCATTGTCACCAGCGTAGGGGAAAAATAAAAGTTGGAAGAATCTCATCTTCACACCCGTGAGTAGTCAAAGCGACATTCTGAACGACATATTCTCATATTCTGTCTCCTGCCCACACCATTCGTCCTCCACCATGATGAGGTGATGTTTCCTGCACATAAGCGAGGTTGTCCCGAGTTCCACGTTCTCTCCAGATGCAGGAAAGACGAATGTCCGGCTGAACTTAAAATCTTGACGCACCTGTGAACAGAACCCGCCTCAAATGCTGATGTTCCCCCATGCTGTTTTTGCGGGCTAAACGGCGTTGTGGTTTTAATTGAACACATTACCCTGACCAAAAAAAGGGATCGCTTGGTATGACACATTCTTAGACATCGAGGAATCGTAAATTAGCATTGGAGGGAAGTGTGTGTGGTAAAAATCGCAGAGGGAGACCAAGAGACGCGTATAGTAAGCAGAATCAAGTGGACGTGGGCTGCCGTTCTTATGAGGAAATGAAAAGGCTTGCTCAGGATAGAGTAGGGTGGAGAGCTGCATCAAACCAGTCTCCGGACTGAAGACCATAACAACACCATAGGCCTCCGTGCCACATTCCTAAAGGTTATTTGGGACTGTTTGTGTTGATACTGCGCTTCCTATTGCCGTCTGGAGAGTGCGTTGCAGCTGAGATGCAGTCAGACTCCTGTCTCGACGGACAGTTAACCGGAGATAACAGCCATGTCTTGCTGATGTTACCCGTGGACGACCTTGACCTTGTCTTCTTTTAACGGTTCCTGTTGTCTAAAATCGCGTCCACGTACTGGTAACTACACTTTGGGATCTTCCAATAGCTGCAGCCACCCCCGTCTTTGTCTGCCTCTCTTCCAACCTTCCTATGTCGATCCATGCCTTAGCTTCAGGTAAGTCACATTATTATCGCAGTGCACAACTTGCTCACTAGACTATCTGAACCAAACTACCTGTGTAATTCGTTTGGTTGAGTAAACACCAGCAGCCCCCCTTACACCTTTGGGTCAAGATGGAGGCGCAGCTGGTGCCTAGAGACTCAAATCTGTCAACAACTGGAACTCTTTGGGATAACCAGAATCACACACTAAAATAGTGAGGTAAATATAGGAAAGTTTGGGGAAATGCCAACCGACTATATTATAACCCCATACTGCTTCAACAAGCCTTTCAGTATAACAATTGGAAGTAGGGAGCAGTGGGAGAAAATAGTTCGACACCGTACGGGGGATATTCTCTGGTTCACTGACGGGTAGAAATCAGACCAAGGCCATCAGGGCATGTGGGGAGGAGAATTTGCGTAGGTGCTACAAAGATCGTAGCATATATATCTATTCAGACAGCCAGGCAGCCCTGAGATCACTGGCAGCTCCTACAACAAGGTCTAAAATTGTTGCAGAATGTCACAGGGTTCTGGTGGAGCTAGGGGAAAGCAATAGAGTAAACCTATTGTGGGTCCCTGGCCACTCGGGGATCAGTGGCAACGAACATGCCGACCGATTAGCCAGGTTGGGGGCAGAGGCTCCATTTATTGGACCGGAACCTGTCCTGACAATCACCAAGGCAATGATTAAATTGGAGCTTCGTAACTGGCTCAGAAGACAGCACGTAGAATATTGGACCAAAGTCCATCAACAAAAACATGGCAAGGTAATGATGCCAAAGCCTTGTTTTAAAAGAAGCTCTGCAATCCTGGGTCTGAACAGGAGAGAGATGAGACTCATGGTTGGATTGCTGACAGGCCATGGGAATTTCAAAAAACACCTACATACAATGGCAATAACAGAAGAGGACCCTAAACGTAGGATCTGTGATGACGGTGATGAAACTGCATCACGTCTGATCTTCGAATGCATTGCATTGGAGAGTAAAAGGCGCAGAACATTTGGGACAACCAGACCCGAAGAAATTGTGTTTAATAAAGAACTGGTAAAGGGACTCCTTGCACTGTTCAAGGGCATTGGTTGGCTTTACTAGACATACAGGGAGCGATACCGCACAATAAACTTAGTTTCGGTTCGGGCAGTGGCGGGTTAGACCAAGACTGTTTTGGCTTTCCTGAAAGAATCAAATCCATCAAATCAATCAAACACCAGCACCAACCCCAACTTTATCACTATCTCTGTTGCCGTAAAGTTGTTGTCTCCATTCTGCAGAACCGATGGAAAGACGTCGAATCAACATTTCATTTCATTTTTCGGATGACAACACTTCAGAACCTAGATATCTCAACCTATCCCCTACATGTTTTCAGCAGTGTATAATTAAGCAAATGAGAGTAGTTACGAGAACGCAACTGAAATGTTGAATGATGATGATTAAGCTGTAGTGCAATGTAAGGTATCAATAATTGCAGAAGTGGGAACACAAATGAAGAATGTTTTCCAGACAGTAAGGAATACCGCCTGAATTGTTTTAGACGAGTCAACTCTTGCTACTAAAAGCGCAGAACTGAGAGATACTTTCAAGAACGAACGCAAAGATTGCACTAGTGCTCAGATCGTCGTTTGTTAACAGCTGAAAACGGATGTAACAGGAGATTCCCAATTGCCTACTTTGATCGAGGAAGATAACGTACAATGAGAGACAAAACTTTTTTCCCACCCGAAGTCCAGGAACAGGGCATCATTACGCATGCCCAAGTCCATAAGGGCTGGTGTTCCCAGATGGGAACAGTAGGGCTCAGTAGGGCTTCAGTTTGGCTTTTCCCTCGCCAAAAAGAAGCAATAAATGCTTCGACATTCGCTGCAGTTTAAATCATCCTATTATTTATTTAGTAAAACCATTATTGGAGCAGACGGTAAAGGTCGAAATATAAATAATTATTTTCAGAAGTGTATTTTATTTCTGAAGAGACAGGTTTTAGTGTAATTCACTTTTTGATACTGGGATATCAAACATGACCCTGTATCACCCACTTCCAAGTCACTCACAGTGACCCCTGTGTTCCACAGTGAAATAGCGTGAAAGATCTGTTGCAGGTATTTTGGGTATTCACCCGCATGAGCTTCTTACACTTGAGAACTGAGAACTGCACACCCTCCTCCCCCCACCCGAAGAAGAATAAATTACCCACGTCCCTGCTTCGCATAGTAGTCGGACTACTTTTTTCGCTTTTATGACTTACAAATGCAGTTGGAAATGCAAATGTCGTACATTTCATTTGCATCTGAATACGTCCCCCTCGAATCATGAACCTTGCAGCCGTCGAATAGCTTTCACAACTCTGTTACCCTGATAGCTTGTATCATGCAGCTTAGCTTGCCACCACAAAGAAGGTATCTGCGTAAAAGGTAAATTACAGTTTACACCGCTGGAAAAACATTCAATTCCCTAAAGATCTGTCTTCAATGAATTCTGTTTTAGTATATGCAAATTGAGTTACTATAACGTAAGTTAATCATTATTCTCCGTAATTGACGATCGGGTGGCACTGTCTGTTCGCCATCTGTTTCGGCTGTGCAAGCAGTAACTGTACTGAGTTCAGAGGTCAACAGTGTTTGAAGTATTCATTTCAGGTTACAACCCTGTCCCTCCGACGAGCATAGGTGAGACCAGGGCACTTGGCCATATTTTTTAAATTTTCGTTCACATTAATTTATTTGACTTTATAAAATTTAACAATAATTTCATAAATTTAAATTAGGTCTTTACTGATTCTGAATGCAAGTTATTAAGCTTGAAAATATCAATTGAATTCTTAGGAAAAAATTAGTTACTATACATATGCCAAGTGGGCCAATCTTCCCCTATATCGGGGTAAATTTGCCCAGAGGGTGGGGCACGTTGACCCATGTAGTCTTTTGGTAACTACAACTAAGAAATCAAAATAAAACTATCAATTAACTAGAAATTTACTTTAATGTACATAATATCAAGTTGAATATTAAGTTAAATGCTTAACATTGAGGACTATGACAACAGGACAGGTTAAACTTATTACGATTTATAGTGTCTCAATACAAAGCAATCCACTTTTAATCTATGTCTAACTCCAAAGGATAAACACAATTTTAACACTCATAAAATAGTCCACGGATTTCATTTCTCACGCATCTCTGATGAGCCAAATGCTTACAGTTCGTGAACTGAATTCCTTGTACTCCAGTTAACTGTTTCAAAAAGGCACTGTGACTATTCCTCAGCGTCATCATTATCACCATCTTTTCCAGCCTGTGATCTAATTTTTATTCAGTACTTCTTTCCAATGCTTTGGTCTATTGGGAAGGGTTGACATTCAATTTCTGTTTCCTGAGTTTCAGTTACGTGTGCAAACTGACATGAGGTCTGTCTGCACTTACCACAGTACCTCCAGTACGATTCTCTTAGAATCCCAAAGTCTTCACTAACAGTCCTCACAGATCTTTTCTTTTCTTTTACTTCTAAAACTACTCTTTGCATCGAATCTTCAGAAATCGTTCCCCTTTCATTTTTTTATAA
Organism: Locusta migratoria; assembly: GCA_026315105.1. Lineage (NCBI taxonomy): Eukaryota > Metazoa > Arthropoda > Insecta > Orthoptera > Acrididae > Locusta > Locusta migratoria. The sequence goes on from CM048747.1 coordinate 507,131,489, forward strand.
TTTCGGATCATTTTTATGATACTACAAATAAAACAAAGGTTTAAACCAGAGCCGTAACTCAAGTTTTGAAAACAAAGAAATGAACGAGATTCTGACTTCTCGGATCACTGGTAAAAATTTACTGGTTGGCGGTTATTCAACGCTTTTTTTCTCGTAAATATGACGATCTTTGGACCTTTGAAACGTATCAAAACATGTTTAACTTCGACAATTATATTAATAAATCAATAAACTCTAAGAGATATAAACGTTGTTATCATTAAAAGTAACAAACGTTCCAACGAGTTTAAAGAAGTACAGCTCCTATAGGATCTGTCTCGGCTGGCCATCGTGTCCCGTCCTCTCTGGGCAACCTGCCCCATCGCCATCTTTACAATAAATTATGTTATCTTGAAAACTCACTGAAGCAATGAAGTCTGTATGCCATATAGAAATAATCCTTAAAGTACGATCTTTTATTATGCTATTCACCCCTTTGCGCCTGAAGCAACACACATTAACCGACGAGTAGAATTTTACCTAAACACGCACAAAAACAGTTAAGGACTACAGCTTGTCCAAAACTTCGCCGCCTGCGATATTGGCCTGTATCAGGAGAGGGACAGTGCTACCTCCTTCCTGATTGATTCCTAAGACGATCTCGCGTCTACTGTATGAACTAAATCGACTGGGACATCCTGCCCCTATGGTCAACGTGTCCCGTCGGTCTCCCCTACACTCGTACTGAACAACTTCAACCATACGAATGAGATTACACTGTGGGCCTGGGGGCATCTGGATGTATGTTTCAACGGATTCTGCTGATGGGCGCAAAATGGCGGCGTTGCATCGCTGATTTCAACAGTGGACTGTACAACAATACCACACCTATACACCAGGGTCTGGGCGTCTTCGAAGTACAGATGCACTTCACCATCGACGCTTTTTGTGAGCAACGGTGGCCTTCCAGTGATCCTCCAGGATCAAAAATGTTCAAATGTTTGTTAAGCTTAAGGGACTTAACTACGGGGTCATCAGTCCCTAAACTTACAAACTACTTATTAACTACCTACAACTAAGGATGGCACAAATATCCATGCCCGATGGGGGATTCGAACCCCCGACCGTAGTGCCTCCAGGATCAAAATTGGTACCTCTTGCAACTGACATGTCATCACCATTCATTGGGAACCACATGTTTCCTACACTACTATGAATACGTGTGTACTTTGCCGGGGTGCCGCAGATTTCTCAACACAGTCATGGCTTCCCTGATTTCAAGAATTAGTACTGTTTTCACTGATGAGAGTACCTTCTGTCTGTATGCGAGTGTACGGCGTATGCGTCAGTGGCATATGTCTTCTGAGCTGCCTATTCCAGAGAGCTTTCTCTGATGACAAGCATTTCTTATCCCACACTTCATTTTTGTGGTTAGAAAAGGGATTACAAGTGCCAATGACTTTTTGCGTTTCCTGTATGTAAGGGAACTAGTGCAGTGCAGTCGGATTGACCGCCATTTCTTCGCCAGGAGGAAGCTGTGCTTTTTCAGTAAAACAGTGCACATCCACGTGTAGATATCACAAGCAATGGCTCTTCATGGTGTACAGAAATGTCTTGGTCTGCTTGGTCACTATATCGCTCTCCAGCTGACCCTGCTGCGTCGTAATGAAGTATCAAATTACTTATTCATCAAGGTCTACCGAAGAGTATTCGATCATAACCCTTATGTAGATCCACATATATAAATATGAATGTCTGTCTCCATTTCCTCTATGTGTTCATAAACCATTCATTCGATTGCAATGAAACTTTGGTGAACAGTTCACCCCCCCCCCCCAAAAAAAAAGAGCAGGTCAGGAGATATGACGTCATAAATAATGAGAGGCCACCGCGTGAGAATACTTAGATTTATGCGTCAATTATTGGAAAATGGGAGTAGTTAGGAATTTGCAACGAAGTTTGCATGTAATTTCTGACGTTTATAAATCGTTTTGTAACTGATTCCCCCCCCCCCCCACCACCACCACCACCACCACACACACACACACAAAATGATGAAACGAAAATAAGTCTACGGATCACAACAGTTTCCCTGTAGATGCCGTAAAAGTGTCGCATCAGGCATGACCTTGTAGCAAGTACAGTTAGCATTACAGATTCACATATTACTATTCATTTTTGTCTCCCTTAATTCTCTTGCATTCAAAATTAAGCAGTCTGTTTTCGTAATCTATATAAAAGCGAAAGGACACTCACTCATTCACTGCTTAAACACGAAATCCTGAAAACTACTTCACCTATGAAGCTGAAATATGTAGGAGTGTAGTTTATAGGTAGAAAACATCAGCTAAGAAAGTATTTTATGATAGGTGCATTGCGGAGCATACTTCTATAGACACTCGAAATCTACAGTTACAATCCGATCTTCACGAAATTTCGCACGCTTGACCTTTATAACAAGAGGAAGGTCACCGTCTACCTTGTCTATGTATCATATGGTGCATGGAGGAGGGTACTTTGCAACATAAAAATGGATCCTTTAAATACCTTTGTCGCGCCATAACATGAGAACGGTTTGACCGATTTCAAAAATCCCTTTTTCTTTCTTTCTTTTTCGTTATTTTCAGAACAAGGGTTGTATGAAATAAAACTGGAATATTTGAGAACAACAAAGTACGTTTTTCAATGTGACCCTGCGTTTTTACTGCATAGAAATCCATAGTTTTGTTCCGATCTTGATGAAATTTTTCACACTCTACCTTAAAAACAGGAGGAATGTCAGTGTCCGTATAAAAATTTTGTTCGGTGCATGGTGGAGGGTACTTAACTTACGGAATTTTACGAAATTGCTAGTTTTGCTCCGGTCTTTATGAATTTTTTCACACGTGACCTTTAAACCGAAATGACTATCACCGGGTGCATAAATGTTTGTATGGTAATGACAAAGGGTACCTTGCAGAAAATTTTTCCGAGAGAGGGAAAGGCGGAAACGAACAGATATATGGGAGAGAAAGAGGTGGATTCAGATAGAGGGGGGAAGGGGATGTGGACTACGAGAATGTAGGATATATAATCACCCGGGCAACACCGGGTTTACAGCTAGTGAATTAAAATAAAGAATGTTGAGTCATTCTGAGTCTGTACTGTATGATCTGAAATAAACCTGAAATGAATTCCTTAAACGAATGAAGCAGTAAACTTTAGATAACGGAAACACAGTAGTATGTACAATCTCTACTACAATTGTGATTCAAAGGCAAAAATTTCGTTTTGAAACATGTTACTGGTCCTTTGCTACACTCCTACTTGGATGATAATACTTAACGTAGTATCATACCTGAAAGACTTATAAATTATTGAAATGTAAAAGGTGAACGGGAAAAGCTTCTGGGACTATGGATGTAGAGGAATTGTGGACTAAATTTAAGTGCATTGTTAATAAAGGGTTAGAGATATATGTGCCAGTAAAGACGATTAAGGATGGAAAAGATCCACCGTGGTATAATAATAATGTTAGAAAGCTGCTGAGAAAGCAAAGGCTGTTGCACTCTAGATTCAAAAAAGAACACGCAAATGATGACAGGCAAAAGTTAGAGATTCGTGCGTCTATAAAAAGATCGATGCGTGAAGCATAGAATAATTATCACAGCCATACCTTAGCAAAAGATCTTTCCGAGAACCCGAAAAAATTCTGGTCCTATGTAAAATCGATAAGCGGGTCAAAGCCCACTGTCCAGTCACTAGTTGATCATTCCGGGGCAGTAATAGAAGAAAGCAAACGGAAAGCTGAAGTTCTAAATTTAACCTTTAAGAAATCTTTCACGCAGGAGGACCGCACAAATATATCATCATTTGATCAACGTACTAATTCCGAAATGGAGGACATAGCAATAGGTATTTCCGGTGTAGAGAAGCAGCTGAGAGAGCTAAATACGAAAAAGTCTGCTGGTCCGGATGGAATACCAGTTCGGTTTTACAAAGACTATTCTGCGGCATTGGCCCCCTACTTAGATTGCATTTATAGTGAATCTTTAATTCAGCGCAAAGTTCCTAGTCATTGGAAAAAAGCGCAGGCGACTCCCGTTTATAATAAAGGAAAGAGAACTGACCCATACAATTACAGGCCAATATCGTTGACATCGGTTTCATGTAGAATTTTGGAGCATATTCTCAGTTCGAATATAGTAAATTTCCTTGAAACGGAAAAGCTTCTTTCCATGAATCAGCACGGGTTTAGGAAACATCGTTCATGTGAAACTCAGCTTGCCCTTTTCTCACATGACATCTTGCGAGCCATGGACGAAGGGCAACAGGCGGATTGTGTTTTTCTCGACTTCAAAAAGGCGTTCGAAGCGGTGCCACACTGCAGGCTGCTAACGAAGATACGTGCTTATGGAATAGGTTCACAGATTTGTGACTGGCTGGAAGACTTCCTAAGTAATAGAACGCAGTACGTTGTTCTCGACGGCGAGTGTTCATCAGAGACGAGTGCATCGTCAGGCGTGCCCCAGGGGAGTGTGATAGTACCGCTATTATTTTCTATCTATATAAATGATCTGATGGACAGAGTAAGTTGTAATTTGCGGCTGTTTGCTGATGATGCTGTGGTGTATGGGAGGGTGTCGTCTGCAACTGACTGTAATAGCATACAGGTTGACTTAGACAAAATTTCTAGTTGGTGCGAAGAATGGCAGCTACCTCTCAATCTAGAAAAATGTAAGGTGATGCGAATGAGTAGAAAAAACAATCCTATAATGTTCGAATACAGCATTAGTAGTGAGCTTCTTGATGCTGTCGCGTCGTTCAAATATCTAGGCGTAACATTGCAGAGCGATATGAAATGGAACGAGCATGTAAGGACAGTTGTGAGTAAGGCAGACAGCCGACTTCGGTTTATTGGGAGAATTTTGGGAAGATGTACTACACCTGTAAAGGAGACCGCGTGTAAAACGCTTGTACGACCACGTCTTGAGTATTGCTCAAGTATTTGGGACCCGCAGCAGATCGGTTTGAAGGAAGACATAGAGGCGGTTCAGAGGCGAGCAGCTAGATTTGTTACCGGTAGTTTCGACCAATGCGCGAGTGTCACGGAAATGCTCCGGCAACTGAATTGGGGATCGCTGGAAGAAAAACGACTTTCTTTTCGTGAATTTCTGTTAAGTAAATTTAGAGTCCGGAATTTGAAGTTGAGTGTAGTACGATCTTGCTGCCGCCTACTTACATTTCGCGTAAAGATCACAAAGACAAGATAAGAGAAATTAGGGCTCGTACGGAGGCATATAGGCATTCTTTTTTTCCTCGTTCAATTTGGGAGTGGAATAGGAAAGGAAATGCCTAGTAGTGGTACAGTGTACCCTCCGCCACGCACCTTACAGTGAATTGCGGAGTATGTATGTAGATGTAGATGTAGCTTAACAGAACGACATAAACTTGCTCAGTACTTTCATCTTTACACAAGAGAAAGAAGATAAGAGAAATACAGCATGCAGTACACTGTTTACAGGCAAAGAGAAGACGGTCCACTGTTCTGTCGGAATGTACAAAAATTCTCTACGTATTGGAATGGAACAGTTGGTACGGGAGTAATTCCGAGTCAAAATGTTCAAATGTTTGTAAAACGTACGGGACTTAACAGCGGGGTCATCAGTCCCTAAACTTACAAACTACTTAAGAACTAACTTATACTAAAGACAGCACAAACATCCATGCTAGAGGCGGGATTCGAACCGCCGACCAGGAGTGGCCTCACGCATCGGAGCACAACGCCCCAATTCACTCGACCACTCCGCCGCGTCTAATTCGGATTGACGCTTGATACAAAGTTAAGTACAGGAAATCGATTACTCTAACGGTGATTCGAACACAGCCAAATCAGACAAAGCCAAATCATATAAAAATATTGAAATTCAGAAATTCAAATAATTTATAAACAAATGATATACAAAGGCAAATCATGGTTAATGTGAAAATAGGTATACATGATATAGATTCCTTGTTATTTATGGAACGAAATAATAACTAAACATGTGGCACAGAAAGAACAAAGCCATGCATGACAAGTGGACATTACATACGGAACATGAGATAAACGTAGTGAGCGGAAAAATAGAAATATATTAGAATCACATACGTCCGCATTTTCATTTTGCGAAACCCAAACAGTAGTTAATAAGGCATATTCCTTACAATGCGTGCTCCACCTCAACTCTGAGACAACAAACACGTTATTCGAAGAACTGAGTAATTATTAAACACTTATTATTCAACCCAAGCAAATAGTCACCATGGTCATTAGGATCATAAACTGCATTAGAAACCCACTAAACCTCAGTCAAAGTAAAACTTATACGAACACGACACACGGATTCTCACAAGTACCACGAGCACTCGCAGACAGCCTATATCCTCAGGATTCCAGAACCAACAACCGCTACCTCAACAAGAAGGGCCCTCCACACATCGCCGGAAGTATACTGAAGACACACAGACCGCGCCCTGCCAAGGTAAGTACAATAGCGCTTCTACCAGACGGGAACGAAACCTCCTTGCTCGTCCCTAACAAAATATCCTCTAATCTGCCGAAATACACTACTGGCCATTAAAACCGCTACACCAAGAAGAAATGCAGATGATAAACGGGTATTCATTGGACAAATATATTACTTTAGAACAGACATGTGATTAAATTTTCACGCAATTTAGGTGCATAGATCCTGGGAAATACGTACGCAGAAGAACCACCTGTGGCCGTAGTAACGGCCTTCATGCGCCTGGGCATTGAGACAGAGCTCGGATGGCGTGTACACGTACTGATGTCCATGCGGCTTCAACACGATACTACAGTTCATCAAGAGCAGTGATTGGCGTATTGTGAGGAGCCAGTTGCTCGGCCGCCATTGACTAGACTTTTCAATTGGTGAGAGGTCTGGAGAATGTGCTGGCCAGGGCCAGAAAGGCCCGTACACGACCTGCTATATGCGGTAGAGCATTATCCTGCTGAAATGTAGGGTTTCGCAGGGATTGAATGAAGGCTGGAACCACGGGTCATAACACATTTGAAATGTTACGGCCACTGTTCAAAGTGCCGTCTATGCGAATAAGAGGTGACTGAGACGTGTAACCAATGGCACCCCATACCATCACGCCGCGTGATACGCCAGTATGGCTATGACGAATATACGCTTCCAATATGCGTTCACCGCGATGTCGCCAAACACGGATGCGACCATCATGATGCTATAAACAGAACCTCGATTCATGCGAAAAATGACGTTTTGCCATTTGTGCACCCAGCTTCGTCGTTGTCTACATCATCTCAGGCTCTCCTGTCTGTGATGCAGCGGCAAGGATAACCGCAGCCATGATCTCGGAGCTGATAGTCAATGCTGCTGCAGACGTCGTCGAACTGTTCGCGCAGATGGTTGTTGTCTTGCAGACGTCGCCATCTGTTGAATCAGGGATCGACACATGACTGCACGATACGTTGCAGCCATGCGGATAAGATGCCTGTCATCTCCACTGCTAGTGATACGAGGCGGTTGGGATCCAGCACGGCATTCCTTATTGCCCTTCTGAACCCACTGATTCCATATTCTACTTACACTCATTGGATCGCGACCAACGCGAGAAGTGATGCCGCGAAACGATAAACCGAAATCGCGATAGGCGACAATCCGACCATTATCAAAGTCTGAAACGTGATGGTAGGCATTTCTCCTCGTCATACGAGGCACGAGAACAACGCATCACTAGGCAACGCCGGTCAACTGCTGCTTGTGTGTGAGAAATTGGTTGGAAACTATCCTCATGTCAGCATGTTGTAGGTGTCGCCACCGGCGCCAATCACAGCATCTTCTTCCTGTCGGTTAAATTTCGCGACTGCAGCACGTCATCCTCGCGGTGCAGCAATTTTAGTGGCCAGGGTGCAGTTTATAAGAAATTTCACTCTCCACCAGCAACAAAGTAAACCTACTTTACATACGGATTCACTTTCTATGTAATTCTAAGAGGGTGAAAATGTTAAGTATAATAAGTACAATGTAGGTACGTTATAACAGAGTATGGCAGAGGTGTAGGAAGTACAAAAAGACGGTATATCGAAATGTAGGTATCCCACATACACAGACTAAATATGAATATTGCTGATGCGTTCAGTTGTAGGTGGAACTAACTCAACTGCTCATGCTTTTCCTTGGCATGTTTAGAGGGTGGACCGAAGAATCGAAAAAGGACAAGTAAAAATTTGAAACCCCCAGACATGTTACTAAGGGGATCTTTTGGAGGCCTTTCACAACAGTAACGAGTGGCGAATTGTTCCAAAGGTATATGTTACTTGTCATAGTCGATCGTTGCACACTATGACCGTTTTTCTGAGAGAAAATTAGCCTATATTGCCGCCAGGGTGGGATTATCTATGCAAAGATTGTAATTATCATCAAATTCTCTTTACCATTAAATGTGTTTTTCGTTTAGTATGTATTTGTTGCCTCATACTCCTACGTAACTTCTTAATAAAATGATCTTGTCGTTTTGAGAGCTGTATTTTTTATAGGCGGTGTAGCGCCCGAAGAGAGACAGCAACCGTTTCGGTAGACACAGTGGCAAAAGTCTGGATAATTGACAGGTCTGGTCTTTTAACATCAGCCAACAGGACAGTGTTCCAATGGTTCTACGAACAACTGAACTATACAGTTTAGCGTGTGCAGCGTTTTGTATGTACCAGAGATATCTGTACAGGAACTACTCACGGGGGAAAACCAAAAATTGACATTCTGCAATTCCAATAGTGAGATTCAAAGAAAGTTTTGAGAATTAAAAAAAATGAATTAGTTGAAGCTAGATGTTCTGAAAAAAAGTCAAGTGTGATGGCAGGAAGAACAGAACTTCTCGCCAAGTGAGTACGGATAAATTAAAACAAAATCAACTAGAAGGAAGCAGGTGAGCCGTGTCGGCTCTTTTTCATTTCGTGCTGTCGCCAGTGATGGCTTTTAATTCATTTCCTTCCCTCCCGAGCTTGGAGCCCCGAACGATCGACGTACTATCTGTGACTTGCTTTGGCGGCCACCTCGCAGACCGAGCGTGGTTGTTGGCTTGGCGGTGACGCAGGAGAGACCTCGCTCTCAGCAACGCCATCAGCCCGGCCCTAGCTGATACTTTCAAGCGAGAGTGGTGCTACCGTGGCTGGGAGATGTTTCTAGCCGAGTTTTAGGCTGGCACTTCTGGAGAGCAGTACAGCAAGTTAAGTTCTCGTTTGACATCAGTTGGAACTGTGTTGGGACATTCCCCGCGGATCTGTGCTCAGTGTGACCACGTCGTGGAAAATAATAATAATAATAATCAAATATATACGAGGCGCGTCCCGAACGTAAGTTCCGTTTGGTAATAAAATGAAATTGTACGCAGATACAGAAGAAAATTTTATTGCACAAAATTCTAGATCTCTTAAATTACTTTTCCATATAACTGCCGAAATTTTGCAGGTATTTGTCATAGCGTGGGACCAGGTTTTGTATACCTTCCTCATAGAACTCTGCCGCCTGTGTCTTCAACCAGACTAGTTGGAAACAGTTTATTTCGTTAAATTTGGGGGAAGTTCATAGCGAGAGCACTAATTGTAAACCTAAGGTTTTCCTGGATCTTGTCATCAATCGCGTGAACCAGTTCTTCTGTAACCAAAGGTGGACGCCCACTTCGTTCTTCATCGTGCACATCACTACGCCCGCCATTGAACTGTCGGACCCATCTTCTCACCATCGAATCACTCATCGCATTTGGTCTGTAAATATCGCAAAATTGCCGATTAATTTCACTTGGTTTTACTTTCCTCGCATTCAGAAACCGAAACACCGACCTGATTTCACAGGCGGCGGGATTTTCAATCAACTCCGACATTTCAAACAAGCACAACAAAGCGTACGTAACTGACAGCGATCTCTAAATGGCGCACGTTCTTCTCCTTCATACACATCGTCTACAGCGCATGTGCGGAACTGCAATCGCAGCGCTGCAGCGGAGATAAATTGAAACGGAACTTACTTTCTGGACGCGCCTCGTATAGCAGAGTGTCCGTTTGTTTGTTTGTTTGTGTGTACGTGTTACATACAAATCTACAGTTTTGTTCTAATCTTTACGAAATTTTGTAAACGTAAGCTTCAATCCATGAGGACGGTCGCCGTAAGTGTAAGAATCACGTACGATACATAATTCATGAGATATGAAGTCATAAACTATGAGATGCGCGAAAAGCAGCTGCATTTAGTGACAATGCTGCTCGTTTTCTTCTAAACCACTGGGCCGATTTCAACCAAATTTGGCACACACATTCCTTACGTAAGACAAGAATTGCTGTAGGATTTAGAACCACATACAACACATGGTTCAGAAGATATGACATCATAAACAATGGGAATCGCAAAAAAACTGCCACATAATGCGGCATTACTTTATAAATACGCTATATGAGGATGAGAGTACTTAGCGACATGCAACAAATTTTAAACATAATTTCAAACATTTATTAAACTTTTTCTTGCTGAAAACCATAGCAAAATGATGAAAGGATTAATTTTCTTGCTTACTACTTTTCCGATGTTTATGGAGTAAAACTACGACATTCGGTGTGACGTTACAATTTATAATTTCTATACTACTAATTGTGGCCGCAGGAAATTTTACAGACATTATACACACATACATTTGAATGTACCTTCTAAATTGCATCACAGTACGACACGTAGTTTATGAGATATGAGTACATAAACAGTAACGTTCCGCTCTTCATGGACTACAACCACGGCATTCGGCATGACGTTACAATTTATAATTTCTACACTACAAATTGCAGCCGCATGAAATTTTATGGATAGTACACACACATATAGTTCACTGTATCTTCTAAATTGTATCACAGTACGAGACGTAGTTCATGAGATATGAGAACACAAACAGTAACGGTTATGGAAAACCGCCCCATAACGGACCAAGTTTTAGTCTATTACTTCTTTACTACCAACTGTATTCCCAAGAGATTTTACAGACATACAGCACTTATACAAATTATATACCTGAAAGTTATACAATTTTGCAACATATAAATCAATAAATATGACGTCGTTCGAATTTAATAAGTCACTCGTATTTTGACTACTATCATTCTTTGTTTGGATATTGAACTTATAATTTTGTATATTACGCAAGACAGCGTTATTTCTTACATGTTCTCTGATAAATATAACTTGATTTTAGAGAAAAGGAGATGGGCAGAGGGGGAATGGATAGGAGTAGTACTAACTCAAGGCAGGAATAAGTGAATAAATGCCCGGACAACGCCGCGTTTTCAGCTCGTAATAATAAAAACAAGCATTATTAGTGCCTTGCCTTGATTGCTGCTTGCCTTTAATTACGTGTATGTGTGATCACTGTGAACCAATGGTGTGACACTCTCCCTGAGTGGCAGTTTGTGTGCGTCTCTTGACTTGAGTTCTGCTCGTCGTCGTGGTCATCGCCGTGCTGGCTCATGTGCCTGCCGGCCGCGGTGGCCGAGGAGACTGAAGCGCTCCAGTCACGGTCTGCACGGCCACTACGGTCGGGGGTTCGAATCCCTCCTCGGGCATGGATATTTGTGCCGTCCTAGTTCGTAAGTAGTTCCTAAGTAGTTGGTAGGTTTAGGGACTGATGACCCCGTAGTTACGTCCCATAAGCTGTACAAACATTTGATTTGCTATGTGCCTCGGGCTCGCGTGTGACTCTGTCGCCAGTGTGTTTTCCGCCTCCCTTAGTAGCTGCCCAAGTAACAGGGGTATTATGACCTTTGGCACTGAGTTTAAATTTTGTTCTTATTCTGCATCTGCCCACCTATGTGTTGTTTAAATTTCTTTTCTGTCAAGTTATTGAGTTATCGCGGGTTATCTTGATTGCACTCGCTGAAGTGTTGATCTGCTTAGCAAGTGTTTTGCCGTCTTTAGTGAGTCTCCTGAAACTAGGGTTGGTTACCATCCATACCGGCTGACTTTTAAATTAATATGCTATTGGCTCAGCCGCCTCACCTGTGTTATTTAGTGTTGTTTGTTTTGAAATTACCTTTCGACATGTTTACCTTACACGGTTCCTTGCATGGTCAGTTATCCTAGGACAGATTCTTCTAGAATAAGCTGTTCAGAGGTTTGTTTCCTTTTAAAATAAGTCATGTTTTACGCCACAGTAGTGGCTTACCTTTAATTTCATTTGGTAAATGTAATTACTGAAGGGGGAAAGCCTTTCTTAACTTGGTTGTGTTCTATTGAGTGCCTGTAGGATGTTTTTCTGTAACTGTTATATCGACTGCTACGTCACGTTGTTATTACTGAACACTGAGCTAAGATGTCACTTCACTGAGCCTTATAATGTTTCTAGTTTTTTTAACGTGTTTTGAAACTTGATCACGGTTGTGACCTTTTGATTATATATGGTTGTTTCAAGTAACTTTCGCGGGCTCTTGAATTGTGTAATTGAAATTCCCCATTTATTGATTTATCACACATGTGTTATTTATACAAGCAAATTTTCCTGTGGTTAAGTAGTTTTCCCAAGAGGGGCCAAGTTGTTTAAATTGTTAACAATTGCTTCCGACACTAGTAAACCATTCAAACTGTACAAAGTTTTTCTTAAATGAGACCAAGATTTCTTAAAAAAAATCCTTTAGTGATCTTGCAGTTCATATTTTAAATTTGCTGAAAGCAGCGTACTTTTTCAAAAAAATGCATTTGTTTCATTCATTTATTTATTCCAAGATATTTAATTTAGTTTGTCTTTCATGTCTGTAACCCCTCAATAAATCTTAACTGAAGAATCTGTTGTTGCTTAATGTATATGTTTCACTGCACTATTCATATCTGTATTTGGTGTTGCTTACCATTTGTTGCAATAAATTGATTTGAAGCAGCAATTGATTCATTTCCTTGTGAAATTATCCTTGTTGTGGGTCATAGCAGGAGTTAACTTAAAAATATGAAGGAAGGAATGTGGATGAGCTACTACGAAGAACATAGTGAACGCATTCTAGCAGAGAAGCAGATACAATGCCACAGTAATGAATGTTTATATATTTATTAAACCCGCTGTTCATTAAATATTCAGGTAGTTTCCGGTATTTAAATTGCACTGAAGAACTATAAATGTATTGCAACAAAAAGAACACATCACCGAAAATATCAGCGTAATATTTAAAGTAAACAACAGCTGTGTTTCTGTGTAGGAAGTCAGAATTGAAATACACCTCAAAGATACGCAGAATTTAATCGAGACCCCACTCAGCATCTATTACGTTGTAAAACGGCTTTGGTAGAGTAAAGGCAAACAACTGAAGACTAGACTGTCAATTTCCTTGTAATAAAATCCAAAAGAAGATGATTTCAAAGGAAAACAAATCACGTCAAGTTCTTTTAGGGGGGCAGACAACGATTTAGCATTTAGTAGACAATTTTTAATATGAGTCAGTTAAAACCAATTTGGTGTAACTCATGCTGAATGCATTCTGAAAAAAAAGTAGTTTTGGGTAGATTCATTGTTACAAATTACACAAGAAATTATAAATCAACTTTTTGTTCTTGTAGAAATTTCTCTTTTTGTCTGTGATGGTCGTGGAAAGTAATTTATGTATTTTATTGTTCTCAAGTGACTTACGGCTTACAGCACTCTGCCTTTGAAAAATCTTATATATACATTAAAATTACTAAAAATTTCCGGGCTGTTATGCCGTGGTCTAGTGGATTTATTATTAAAACCCAACGTTTCGTCCACGACTGCGGAGGACATTCTCACCATGGCTCTCTACTGACTGAAGCCAAATTCCGTTTACGAGGGCTCGCGCGCAGTGGTGTGACGTCAGATGTTTTTGACATGCGCGTGCAATTCGTCATTGCCGATTGCCTCCGTCCGTTAATATCGTCCCATGGTGGAAGACTGTTACATTTATTCTTCAAAACCGGAATCCAAATATCATTTAGTTTCACGCCCTCCTCCATCCTATTGAAATTATTGGGGTGTTTTACAATTTCTATAGCCTCTCTGTACAGTCTTTCGTGGTATCCAATTGTGGTTGCTAAACCCTGAGTCTTATCAAATTGAATAAGATGGTCCCCTGGTTGAAAAACATGTTCAGCAACAACTGATCTGTCAATCTCTCCCCTTCTACAGTTCCCCTTTTGCCCTCATTGTTAGATCCGCAGACCTACAGGAAACTTAGTAAAGAGCCTACTGACAAAGTTCTTAGAACTGTTACACAGTTAATAAAAAAGTCTTCATTGAACAGTGTGTTCAAAAAAGTCTCTTCAATTCAGTTGCACTACCACCAAGACTTTATGGGTTGCCGAAAGTCCACAAAGAAAAGGAATATGTTCCTCCTCTGAGACCAATTGTTAGTGCAATTGCTTCACCCACCTATTGGATTGCCAAGTTCTTGACAACACTATTACGACCGCATGTGGGGCGCTCAGATTCCTATAGCAAGAATTCGAGACTTTTTATAAGTAATTTAATGATATATTGGTCAACACAGAGGACATATCAGTTAGTTTTGACGTGGTATCCCTGTTTACTATGGTTGCAGTCAATGAGGTGCTGCAACAGCTAAATCTCCTCTTTCCACCCGACATTGCAGATCTGTTCAAATATTGTCTCACGACCACTTATTTCAAATGGAGCGATGATTTTTATGAACACACAGATGGTGTAGCTATGGGGAGCACTTTAAGCCAGGTTATAGCAAGTTTCTACATGAAAAAAATTCGAGGAACAGGCATTGAAAACAGCAAACAAAAAACCTACTATTTGGTTTCGCTATTTAGACGATACGTTTGTTGTGTGGAGGCATAGTAGAGAAGAACTAGATCGTTTTCTTCAACACCTCAACGGGATTAATTATAGAATCCAGTTTACCATGGAGAAGGAGGTAGACGGAAAACTGAATTTTCTTGACGTGTCAGTTTTCAAAAAGGGGAATGGCAGATTGGGCCATACAGTTTATCGGAAGCCCACACACACAGACCATTATCTGCACCGGGATTCAAACCACCGCCCACAGCAAAAGCGGGACATTATAGAGACGCGGAATTGAAACACCTGAGTAATGCTTTACTTAAGAATGGCTATTCGTCTACAGAGATAAGGAAAGCTTTGAGACCGACAATTAGAGTTGGAAACGATGAAAGGGTTCCTGTGAAATTTAAAGTCTTCCTAGCTTTTATTAAGGACGTCACCGAGAGCATCGGTAAAATTTTGACGAAACGGAATGTTGCCGTTATTTACAAACCTACTTGGAAGATACAGGGTCACCTGAAATCGGCAAAGGATGCTCGCAAACCGCTGGAAAAAGCAGGAATTTATAGGATTCCGTGTAGCTGTGGGGACGTATACGTGGGTACCACAAAAGGAACAGTCAAAAAACAACTGGATGAGCACAAGACGAACTGTAGAAGGGGAGAGCTGTTGCTGAACATGTTTCTCAACTAGGGGACCACCTTATTCAATTTGATAAGACTCAGGTTTTAGCAGCCACAAATGGATACCACGAAAAACTTATAGAGAGGCTATAGAAATTGTAAAACACCCCAGTAATTTCAATATGATGGAGGAGGGCGTGAAACTAAATGATATCTGGATTCCGGTTTTGAAGAAGAAATGTAACGGTCTTCCACCATGGGACGATATTAACGGACGGAGGCAATTGGCAACGACGAATTGCGCGCGCATGTCAAACATCTGACGTCACACTTCTGCGCGCGAGCCCTCGTGAACGGAGTTTGGCTTCAGTCAGTAGCGAGCCAGCGTGTGAATCGGACATCCAAAAGTGCTACGATCCCCCTTGAGAATGTCCTCCGCAATCGGAGACGAAAAGTTGGGTGTTAATAATAAATCCACTAGACCACGACATAACAACCCAGAAATTTTTAGTAATTTTGACCATTGATGGTCCATTGGACAAAGCTCTTCCTGGACTTAAGACGGGATGGAACTATTTGGTGGTTGTACATTAGGTGCCGTGTGTCGGTTTTGTGTTTTTTTCTATCTACTTTACTGGGTACTCTACGTCTGACACTTGGTGCTGCTATGGCCGCAAGGAGGTAAATTCTGTGGACGGGTGTTGGCATCAAACATCCAGTGACAATCCTTAGTCCAATAGGCTTACAAACATTTTAACATTTTGAAAATTAATCCGATGGCTTTTATGGGGTCACAATAGAAGAAAACAGTGATTAAATATACTGTAGAAATACCAATGACGCATTTTAATTGTCAAGGATATATGATATGCGATTACACAAATTAATAAACAAGAATAGTACCTAAATTCTAATATATCTTGAACAGGTGCTTTATATACAAGGCACAAAAAAACACGAATGTAGATCTATAAAACGATTGCGCCTCCACATTAATCTACTGATATGAGCCATGGGCGATTTACAGTAAGTATGCTGCAGGCATATGAAACGAGATTTCTTAGAGTTGTGGTCGCACCAAAGTAGATATGTCAAGACTCGTTGATGTTAATACAAAATTAATCATATTCATTGCCAGAAACAAAACTAAAGATAACAGGAAAATGGGGTGTACTAGTTCAAAATTTGTTCAAATATTTGTATAGATTATGGGACTTAACTACGGGGTCATCAGTCCCTAAACTTACAAACTACTTACGAACTAGCTAACACTAAGGACGGCACAAATATCCAGGCCCGAGGGGGGATTCGAACCACCGACCGTAGTGGCCGTGCAGACTGTGACTGGAGCGCCTCAGTCCTCTCGGCCACCGCGGCCGGCGGTGTACTAGTCCATAAAGGCATGGTGACTGATTATAGCGTGATAAATTTTAAGTCTGGGAAGCCCAAGAAAGAGATGAAAACCGGTAACGATACATCTTATGGTTGCACTACAGATGAAGAAGAAAAGGAGGTGAAGGAGAAATAGCTGGTCTACAGGGATTGCTTGAAAAAATAAACGAAGGTACCGTCTGATAAAACTTTACACAAACAGTCCAACCGTTGCTTTTACTTGGTTATGGAAGAGAGTACAAGAGACCTGGAGGTATCAGGAGGTTTTAAATTCGTTACATAATGCTACTCTATCCGTGTTAGCCCTTATTGAGCACTTAGGCTACTTTTCACCGATGAAGAGCGTACGTTTTAAGTAGTCATTATTGGTTTCTCATACATGTCTCACTAAAAGACACGGGGAATAAAATTAGGCTGTTTAGAGCTCACACTGAAGTTTGAGGGGCAATCAGTGTTTAATTATTTGTTTTCGAAATCTATATGCGAGTGGAGAGGAGAAGGAGAAAACGAGCGCTTTACATTCTGTGTGGATGACTTGCATAATATCGAAAAAAATGCACCGGCTTGTTTTACGACCCACTTTAGATTTGCCTGTAGTTTTATGATTTCTTGCAAACATTTCGGACAAAAGTAATAAAAACTTACAGCCGATACATGTACGACTCTATTATTGTGATAATATCTATGCACCCAACAAGTAATATTCTCTCTGGTTGCATTTTAACAAGCAGCCAAAATTATTTGATATTTGACTTTAACTTTGACAGATATATTCTTTTTTTATCTTTTACCTGTTTAAACTATTATTTTGCTATCTCTCCCACTTTTTCGTTATCTGTTTGCGTTAAAATATTATCACCTGTCTTGCCTTGGTAGTTTGTTCTGAGTTTATTTTCTTTACCTGTACAGGTACAATGACTGTATCCTGGAAGGAACGTAGCGTACATTTGGAATACGGCGCGTTAGTTTGTGATGTACGAACGGAGGCTCAAAGCTTACAGGGTGCGGTGGCTCAGCGCACTCGGTCAGAGGGTTGCCAGCATGGTAGCTGAGCGTTCTCGCTCAGGGGGCTCGACGACTTGTGTAACGAAAAAACTAAGTCACCAATGAAACGATCAAAATTAAACGAACCAACGCCCACCAATGACCGATCAAACCGAAGAACCAATGAAAAGAGCGAAAAAAAGAGCCCAACACCATCTGTAATAAAAGACTGAGCCAAATTCTCAACGAACTCCCCAGAATGAACATGAACAAATGACCAAAAAACATCTACCTGAAGAATAAAAAATATATAAATAAACGAATACAATTAAAAAACCGCTCTGAATTTTTTTCTCTTTTTCTTATATTGCAACCCAAAAAGTTTTGCCACACTCTTGTCAATTGAACACAACTATATTCTGCAAGATTCAGAGTTGTTCAAAGGTAACAGCGCCCTCTCTGAAAGGTGCATTTGTTCTCTTTCGTGAATATGCCATGAAATACATACCAACGAATTGCAAACATAGACTATTTTATCACATGTACATAAACTAGGGTGATACTGTTACAATGACTGTTGTATATATGATGTAATGATAGTAACAACTTTGTATATAGATCAACTACTATAGTTCTGTGTAATTTAGTACTGCAACACTTATTCCGTTTGTTGTTTTAGCTGTAAAAGAAAACGTGGTCACGGTTTGAAACAGAATATCAGCTCTTTATTTTAGTGCAGAACAAAGTAACATGAACAAAGTCATGTCTGAAATACAGAAAAGGCAATAGAACCTACTTTAAAAGCGTCCATAGCATCCTTGCCAAAGACAAACATTTTAGTAGACGCACTGATTCTAATTAATGACTTTCAACATATTCCATAAATAGTGAACAATTGCTTAGAAAAAAAAACAAGGTAATTTGTTGCAATGTATACACTTCCCTTCCGTTTCACCTAGGAACGACAGTTGTCACACGAATCTGAGACTTCATTTCAATATGAAACTACCGATACCAGGACGTTGTCTGTTTATTATTATAGTATCCTCCCTGTTTATGTGATGTGAATATGCTACAGAAGACCACTGTTCAATTTCTTGTCCTGTATTTCACGGCATGTTCACGAAATAGAACAAACTCCCATTTCAGAGGGATCACTGTAACATATGCACAACTCTAAATATTGCAGAACATAGCATTCTGGGTTGTTTGTTGAGAATTTGGCTCAGTATTTTATTACAGATGGCGTTGAGCTATTTTTTTCGCTCTTTTCATTGGTTCTTCGGTTTTATCGGTCATTGGTTGGTTTTAATTTTGATCGTTTCATTGTTGACTCAGTCTTTTCGTTACAGAAGTCGTAGAGCCCTCTGACCGAGAACCTTTTAGGAGCCAAGACGAAAAAACAAAAAATGGTACAAGCGTTTTTCGATCTACCAACCATACGCATCACAGCCTAACACACTGCCTGCTATACCACGACGAACAATTACGAAACTGTGCCTTAATTCTGGTACTCTTGACGGCAGGTGATATCTGCTAATACGGCATTTTTAGACACTAGATTATAGCTTAACGTACTAAGATCAGCGTGTTTTTGTTAAATGAACTGACTACGCGTGAGTTATAATAAAAACACCATAAAATACAGAATGCTAGATGGCGTATGCCAGAGACAGTTCTGATCCAGGAATGTCACGTGACATTTCAGAACGCCTGGTTTAAGTAAAATCAAGGGCAGTGTCAAGTCGTCGTTATTTTTGCAGATATCCGTGTAACAATGGAAGTTATGGACGTATCAAAAACAGAGCAAAGTTGTTCAGAATTTTATCCTCTACAAATTCGTTTATTCAATTTTTGTCAGACGAACACCTAAACCAATACTTTCGTTTAAATTTCGTGCTGTCGAAAGACGATCGCAAATTTATTTTAGTGGTACTACTAAAGTGGACCAATACGCTGACGTGCATTTAATTTACAACATACTAGTGGAAATCCCCGAAGTTGTCTGGCTGAAGTACTTGTTTATTTTATTCTTTCGTAGTTCGTCTTCCCCCCCCCCCCCCCCAATCTTCTCTTTCTATGTCCATCTTCTCCATACCCTCTCTCGCCCCACCTCTTACGTCTCCCTACATGTTCTCGTCCTTCCTCTTCATCTGCTCCTCCCCCCTGTCGATGAAAACTCGCTGACATCTGTCAACCTTCGGGGTAATCACTGAAACATGATAAACGTTTATTACAAGGTACCCTTCGCCTTGCATCATACGCTGAATTTTGGTTTTTAAAAATCCTCTCTTTTTCAATAATTTGCAAAACTCTGTCAGACTAATGTAGGGTACCCTCTTGTTTTGATGGTCAAGGGTGCAATTTTTTTTTTTTTTTTTTTTTTTTTTTTTTTTTTTTTTTTTTTTTTTTTTTTTTTTTTTTTTTTTTAGGAATGCAACGGCAGGTACGTGTCGAAGTCTGGAAGTACCATCCGTCATAGGAAATCAATGAAATCGTCGTACGTCATTACTGGCCGGGAGATTTCGCATTGTATTATTCGGCTCCCTAGTGCAAGCCTCTTTAGTTGACGCCACTTCGGCGATTTGCATGTCTATGATGATGAAAACGATGATAACACATTACACCCAGTCCCCTGCTGAGAATCGAACGTGGGCCTTCTGCGTGGCAGTTAGCGACACCGCCGTTCGAGCTACGGGCAGCGGACATCCATCACAGCAAATTTATGTTGAGTCATTAATTAGAATCATTGCATCTACTAAAATGTTTCTCTTTGGCATGGATGCTATGGACGCTTGTAATGTAGCTTCTATTACCTTTTCTGTAGTTCAGACATAACTGTCTATGTTAGTTTGTTGTTCTCTAAAATAACGAGCAAATATTCGGTTTCAAACCGAGACTACATTTTCTTTTAAGCTAAAATAACAAACTGAATAAGTGTGGTAGTATTGAATTCCACAGAACTATAGTACTTGTTCTATATACAAAGTTGCTACTTTCATTAAGACATATAACAAGGTATGTAACTAAAAGAAGTCCACAAAGGATTTATTAATACAATGAGATAAATCGCAACTTTGATCTGGTTGTGTAGTACAAATTTTTCCGAAGTATAAACATTCCTGCTATGTAGCAGGAAACTTGTGAATGGACAGAAGGCTATGGCTGCAGCTCGCCAACATTCGTGTTCGGCGGGTTGTCTTTCGAGGCGATAATAGCCGTCGGATTTCAGTTCGTCTTTTTTTTTATTTTTCAGCCGTTTCGTTGGCTTTTTCTATTATTTGTATTATTTTTTCCCAAATCATCCCTGTATTGAAGACAATAAACCAGATCAGCCATTCGTTCTTATACATAAGATAAAATAATTGAATACTAACGCGTTTCATATCCCATAATAAATAAATTCTGCCAGTATATAAAACATGATTATATTAACAGCAGAAAATTTAAAGTTGGTTGTCATGTGCACTATTTACATAGCATAAATCTGACTACGACATACAGCAGAAAACAAAACAAAAAACATAATGTAATATTACAGTATGTGCACTTCGAGTTGCATTGGATTGTCAGGTAATGCTTGTGTATAACCTTAAAGATTATCTATCAAGGGAAGATATCACTTATTTACTGATAATCGAAATTTCAGCTTCCTTACGTTAAGAACAATTTCAGAGTGGTCCATTAATAGTGACCGGACCAAATATCTCAGGAAATAAGCATCAAACGAAACCCCTAAAAAGAACAAAACTTTTCTAGCTTTAAGGGGGAAAACTGTTGGCGCTTTGGTTGGACCAGCTAGATAGCGCTATCATAGGTCAAACGGATATCAACTGAATTTTTTTTAAATAGGTACCCCCATTTTTTATTATATATTCGTCTAGTACGTAAATCAATATCAATGTTTTATTTGGGACACTTTTGTCGCTTTGTGATAGATGGCTCTGTAATTTTCACAAATATATTGCTCACAATTTTAGACGAACAGTGGGTAAAAGGTAGGATTTTTAAATTAAAATACATAACGTAGGTACGTTTGAACGTTATTTCGGTTGTTCCAGTGTGATACATATACTTTCGTGAAATTATCATACATTATGAGAACGCATGCCGTTACTGCGTGAATACCTGAAATTACCGCATGACTTCAATAAATGCTCAGAATTATGTCCTTCAACATCAAAGCTTTTGGCAATACGCGTAACGAATTCCTCTCAACAGCGAGTAGTTCGCCTTCAGTAATGTTCTCACATGCATTGACAATGCGCTGACGCATGTTTTCAGGCGTTATTGGTGAATCACGATAACAAATCTCCTTCAATTCTCCCCACAGAAAGTAATCCGGCGATGTAAGATCCGGTGAACGTGCGGGCCATGGTATGGTGCTACTACGACCAATCCACCTGTCATTAAATATTCCATTTAAGATCGCTTCATCTGCACGCGAGCCATGTGCCGGACATCCATCATATTGAAAGTGCATCGCCATTCTGTCATGTAGTGAAACATCTTGTTATAACATTGATAGAACATTACGTAAGAAATCAGCATACATTGCACCATTTAGATTGCCATCGATAAAAAAGGGGCCAATTATCCTGTCTCCCATAATGCCGCACAATGCATTAACCAGCCAAGGTCACTGATGTTGCACTTGTCGCAGCCATCGTGGATTTTCCGTTTCCCAATAACGCGTATTATGCCAGTTTACGAGAACTCTGTGAATGATGCTTCGTCACTAAACAGAACGAGTGTATAAATTTATTATCGTACCGTAATTTATTTTGTTCCCAGTGGCAAAACTGT
The DNA here is from genome assembly GCA_026315105.1 of Locusta migratoria. NCBI lineage: Eukaryota > Metazoa > Arthropoda > Insecta > Orthoptera > Acrididae > Locusta > Locusta migratoria. Next base: position 507,154,066 of record CM048747.1, read on the forward strand.
ACACTACGTTCAAAGTCTTCGCCATGTAAATCCTGAAACTGCAGCTAAAAAAACTCCGGAATCATCATTCGTTGCAAGGCTTGGTTGAAGTTTCATTTGTGGCTGAACACTTCTAGTCTCTTTAAATGACGTAACTATCCGACGAAAGGTCAGGACACTTGGATGTCTTCCAGGATAACGATCAACGTACATAGCACAGGCCCGTTGAGCATTTTGATCACAATAGCCATACATAAATACCATATCGACCTTTTCTGCAATTGGTAAACAGTCTATTTTAATACGAGTAATGAATCACGAAGCAAATGCCGTCCGCACTGGCGAAATGTTATGCGATACCAGGTACTTCTACGTTTGTGACTATTACAATGCCATCTATCACAAAGCGAAAAATGTGTTCCAAATAAAACATTCATTTGTTTACATACTAGACGAATATGTAATATAAATTGGGGGTAGCTACCTAAAAGAAAAAGGAAGGCAGTTGATCTCGGTTTGATCTGTGGCAGCGCCATATAGCAGGCCAACCGTAACGCCATCTGCTTTCCCTCTTCTAGCTAGAAATTTTTTTTATTCCCTTAAACCGTTCATTCTTTCACTTTGTGCCTTCTTTTGTTCATCTATCCATTTTCGTCTGTTGTTTTTGTGTTGTGACTTAAAACCAACTTTTTGGTTTCTGATTTTTTCCCTACAGGTTTTGCGGTCTTGTATGTCTTCTATAGAGATGTTTAATGTTTTCAGGTCTTCTATGGTTTCTTTGTACCAAGATGTGCCCAGTTTCGATGTAGAAATTATCTTGAATATTCTTTTAGTTAGTCTGATGTCATTCATTCTGGCGATATGCATGAAAAATTTTGCTCTGCGTTTTCTGATATGTGTCGTGATTGTTTCAGATTGTCTGTATAGTTCTTCCGTGGGTCTTTTTTACCAAATATTTTCTCTAAAAACTGCACCGTGAATTTTTCTCAGAATTTTCTTCTTGTTTTTCCATCTCCTTGATTTTTGCCATTCCTTTGGTGCTCGTAGTTTTTGATGCGTAGAGAGCTTCTGGTAAGACTACTGTGTTGTAGTGTCGTAGTTTTGCGGCCGTGGATACATTTTTTATTGTAGTGGGACCAGGTGAGTTTATACTCTCTCTGTAATTTTGAGACTCTTCCTTCGTTTGCTTTTGTGTTTAGTCCAGATTTTTTCATTATTTCACCTAAACATTTAAACTCACTGACTTGTAGAATTTTTCCGTACTTTTTTAGTGGGAGTTTATCTGATGATTTTGTATCAAAAAATTGTGTTTTTTCATAATAAATTTGTACACCAGTTTTCATGGCTATATCATGGAGTTTTTCTAGTGCATGTTGAGCTTCCGTTCTGGTATTCGAGAGTATGGCGATGTCATCTGCAAAAGCAAGGCATTTTATGTGGGTTATCTTTTCCTTATTTCTGCCTAGTTGAATTCCTTTGACTTGTCCTTCCCATGTACGAATAATTTTCTATAAGACTGCATTGAATAGGATGGGTGAGAGACCATCGCCTTGACGGACGCCGGTTTTGATTTCGAAGGGCTCTGATAATTCTCCCATAAATTTGACTTTGGAATTGGTGTTGATTAGGGTCTCTTGAATAAGATTCCGGGTTTTAAGGTCAACCTTCATCTCTCTTAGAGTCTGGAAGAGTGTGTCTCGGTCAATGGAGTCACAGGCTTTTTTGAAGTCCACAAATGTTACTGTAGTATTCCGGCAGTGTCTTTCGTATAGGATTGTGCGGAGATTCCAAATCTGTTCGATGCAGGAACGGTTTTTTCTGAAGCCCGCTTGATATTCGTCAATTTGAGGGTTGATCTGTGGTTCCAGCCGGTTTAACAGGGCTTTGGAGAGAATTTTGTAGGTGAATTGGAGCAGGGAGATTCCTCGGTAGTTGTTTGGATCAGTTTCGTCTCCTTTTTTGTGAAGTGGATGGATGAGATCCGACTTCCACTCTTCTGGGATTTTTTCTGTGAGCCAACAGTTTTCAATATTTTTGTGGATTTTGGGTGTGATTTGTGGATGATCCAATTTCCAAATTTCTGCGATCAGACCGTCTTCACCGGGTGCTCTGTTGTTTTTCAGTGCTTTCGTTGTTTCAATGATTTCATGTAGGGTCGGTGGCTGTGAGTCTGGATTGGGCTCAGGAGTTTCAAAGTGCAATTTTTCTGAGGGTCTTTTGCAGTTGAGCAATTTGTTAAAGTATTGAGCGAGAATTTCACAGTTCTTCTTCGTGTTAGTTTCCAAGGATCCATCAGGTTTTTTTTTTAAACAGAGATTGGGTGGTTGGTATCCGGTCATGTTTTTCCTGAAGGTTCTCTAGAAATTTCGTGTATTGTTTCTGGTGAAATCTTCTTGGATCTCTCTGAGACGACTGTTTTCGTAGATACGTTTCTCCTTGCGAATAGTTTTTTAAGAAAGTTTTCTCACTAACTTAAAACTTTCCCAATTTTCAGGTGATTTGTGACTGTTAAAGTTCTTCCACGCCAAGGTCCTCTGCTCGATCGCTTGGTCGCACAATGCATTCCACCACCTGTGTTTCCCTTTTCGTGAGGGTTGGCCTAGTTTTATTAGGTCTTTCATTTTCTGTGAAAGCTCCGTCCAGTTGGTTTCTGCTATCTGGGAGATTTCTTGTGTTATTTGTTCTTTGTTAATTTTCAGATATTCTGGGTCTGTTCTGAAGACTGTTTTAGTTTTATGAAGTTTTCTGTCTGGGACAAATCGTGTTTTGATTTTAAGCAGACGATGATCCGAGTCAAAAAAGCCATTTCTTGTTTTCACATTTAGGATTTCCTGTGAATTTCTCTTAGATATAGCGACATGGCCTATCTGAAATTCACCCAGGGAATTGTTGGGTGATTTCCATGTTGTCAGTTTCCGGCGGGGTTTCTCAAATTGGATGGACATGATTTTAAGGTTGAAATTTTTACAGAGATTTATCAGCCTTTCGCCGTTCTTGTTTGTGCGTCTGTGGGCGGTATGTTGTTCTGTGATGTTACTGTATTCCTTTTCCTTGCCCAACTGGGCGTTAAAATCACCAAGAAGAATTTTCACATGTTTTGCAGGAATTTTATTCATGGTCTCTTCAAGGTCTTCCCGGAATTTTTCTACCATTTGTGGATTCTTCCTGTTCTGATCCATGTAGGTGCATGTACATTGGTTATTGTGTACATTTTGTTTCCTGCCTTTATTGTGAGGGTTGACATTTTCTCGTTCTTGGAGTGGAGATTTACTATGGAATCTTTGATGGATTTGTGTACGACGAATCCTGTACCAAAAATATAGTGGTTTGAATTGGGAATTTTAGTGGCGGGCTTTCCTTTGAAAATTGTATAGTTTTCCGAGTCGAAGTGATTTTCGTCTCTGAATCGTGTTAACTGTATAGCATAAATTTTTATGTCAAATTTATCAAGGGTGTCTATGAGGTTTTAGAGTTTACCAACTTTTTGCAGTGTGATTGTGTTAAGTGTGCCGATGTATACTTTTCTCTTCATTTTCAAGGTTTTTGAGAAGCTCCAATTCTTCTCTTCATGACAGGCCTGATCCTTCCGGAATCCGGTGATCAGGTCCATTTCTTAGTTTCTTAACCGAGGCCCGGGGTAGCGGATTCTTTTCCTTATGTGCTGCCATGATTTTTGGTTTGAAATGGGTTTTGTGGTGAGCTCCGAAGAGAACACAGGCTTACGACTGGAGTTTTGAACTCCAGAAGAAAGAAGCAGCCGCGCCGACTCAGCGAACAGACGCTGACCAGAGTATCGGTGAATCTCACACAGACGTGTCTGGATTTTTGCGCTAGATTTTGTCCGCCCTGAGTATTTCATTTCCCCAGTACCACCCATATCTGGGAGGCTTTCCCCCATCCGCAACCTGGGGAGGTGCCCGATGGGGATCTAGTGACCCCGCACGGGATATATAAACTAATTTCTTCTGCAAGGTACAGGGTTGGTTGGGATAGGGGGACCAAACTGCTAAGGTTATCAGTCCCCCGGTGGGGAGGGGAAGGAAGGAAAGTTAGGGTTTTACTTCCCGTCGACAGCTTGGTTATTAGAGACGGAGCTAACGCTCGTAGTTTTTGGTAAGGATGGGGAAGGAAATCTGCCGTGCTCTTTGAAAGGAACCATCCTGGAATTTGCCTAGAGTAATTCAGGGAAATCACGGAAAACCTAAATTAGGATGGCCGGAGGTGGATTTGAACCACCATCCTCCCTCATGTGAGTCCAGTGCGTTACCCTGCGCCACCTCGCTCGGTCAAGGTACAAGGAGTTCCACGGTTTAATAACGCCTTCAAACCACGAAGCATCTTGGCATTTATCACATTATCACATCATTTGGCAGCGAAGAAATAAGTGACAAGAATATATTTGAAATGTTGTGAGAACATTACATTCTTTTAAGGGAGGGTTTTTACATACTTATTTATTTAATGTGTGATATGTGACCTATTTAAAAGCAATTGTTTGCAGTTTTTGTAACAACGTTTCACATTATAAAGTTTGTATAAATGGCATTTTTTTTTAAATAGGTATATAAAACCATGCGCACATTCAGGTGCAATGTTATGTAAAAATTTCAGAGCATTCGATCGATAACTTTCATAGCTATAAGACTTTGAATACTAAACAAGGCTCTAGGTTAAACAGAGTTGTAAGAAGAGATACAGCAACGGAAGGAAATGTACGTAAAGACCAGGGAGGAGAAAAGGGACACGGAGAGCATGATTATTATATTGAGTAGGGGAGGGAGTTGGTAATACACAGAATGAGAGGAAGTATGATCGGAAGAACAAGGAGAGAGGAAAGGAGATGGTGGGAGGAAGAGGGAGATGAGCAGGAAGAGGGGGAGATGGACAGGTAGAGGAGGGAGGAGTACGTGGGGAAAGAAAATTCAACGAGGAGAGCTACAGAGAGAGAGAGGGAGGGGGGGGGGGAGGAGAGAGAAGAAGAGCAGGTAGTGCTGGATGTATACTCGATTCCCATAGAAATATGAAATTACAAATGTTTGAACTTTATGCTTCCTATTTTCTTTCTTTGCCATTTAATGTGTAATAAGCCACAGCAATGCGTGGGCAGGTACAGCTTATATATCACTTATTTCCTCGCTGGCAAGCGATGTGATAACGTGAGACAAGCCAAGTTCCTCTTTAGCTAGGGGAGCTTATTAAACCATGGATCTTCCTGTAACTCACAGATCAGATCCGTTCAGTGGTAAGAGTAAGGCAAGGCAAAGCCAGCTCCAACAGGCTGACGGGATTTTTACATTTTTAGAAGCGACAGTTGTACACACTGACGGACTTGCCCTGCGGTTCCAAATTTCGGGGCAGATCGATGGTGAATAAACCCCAGGGGACTGCTGGCGTGCGACTGGTGACCCTGACCCGGTTGGCGTGCTGCCCCGGTGGTGAGTGAGTAATGGCCCGTTGGCGTGTCCGCTGCCCCGCCTGGTCACGAACACCACTGCCGACGGGCAACACACCCACCACACCACACACACACACACTTTCGCCTGGTTGCGATCTATCGCGTATGAGGTCACACGTGTCAGCTCAGTGCTAGCAAACAATACGGCACCTGCTCTTTCCTCAGCTCTGACAACGTTGTTTCTCTTGCACCGATACTGCAAGCAGCAGTGAAAGAGAAAAGGATTGATCCAGCTGAAGCGGGATATTTATTTTAGGACCGTCAACTATTATGGTAACAGTCAGAGCGACTCAGCTTCTTTGTCCAGCTAAAGTGCTTCCGGAATCATATCAGATACAGTAGATCTGTTTTCAGCAATATGAATTGTAGTACAGTTCTGAAGAAGCGCAATGTAATCTCTTCTCATCTACACTCTTCAAAAATGTTTCAAATATGTATAATTTTGAGGTACAAAAATACGCCGGTCATCGGTCTCTAGACTTACAAACTAACAAACGTTAAAGACAACACACACAGCAATGTCTGAGGGAGGACTCAAGCCTCCGACATGAGCGGCCTTGCACCTATCCTCTGTACTACGATATAAAGACAAATCGTTGGTTAATGTCGTCACCCAAAATCTCGTTAAGTACTTCACTGGTTTACTTCAAGTTTTTACAGAATAGTCTAAGGGCAAATCCGACTGAGACATAGTGTATACATTATTTAATACTAGGTTCAGTTTCTCACGTTTCCTGATGTGTATTTACTCCTTTGTTTATATCGGTCCATCTTCTTCATCCCTCTCTGTTTTTCGTCTTCTACCATACTCTCTCTACATTTGTTTCATTTTCATGCAGTGCAATCTTTTTGACGTCATATCTTTGCCACACAGTTACTGCGAACGGCTGAAAGCAAGGGGAAACTACAGCCGTTACTTTTCCCGAGGACATCCAGCTCTACTGTATGAACAGATGATAATGGCATCCTCTTGGGTAATATATTCCTGAGGTAAAATAGTCCCCCATTCGGATCTCCAGGCGGGGGCTCCTCAGGAGGATGTTGTCATCAGGAAAGACAATACTGGCATTCTACGGATCGGAGCGTGGAATGTTAGATCCCTTAATCGGGCAGGGAAGTTAGAAAATTTAAAAAGAGAAATGGATAGGTTGAAGTTAGATATAGTGTGGATTTGTGAAGTTCGGTGGAAAGAGGAACAGGATTTCTGGTCAGGTGAGTACAGGATTATAAATACAGAATCAGTTGGGTAGGTTTGATAATGAATAAGAAGATAGGAACGCGGGTAAACTACTATGTGCAACACAGTGATCGCATTATCGTAGTCAACATAGATAGGAAGCCACATCGACCACAATAGTACAGGTTTATATGCCAATTAGCCCTCCTGATGATGAGGAGGTCGAATAAATATATGAGGAGCTCAAGGAAATCATTCAGACAATTAAGGGAGAGGAAAACGTAATTGTTATGGGAGACTGGAATTCGGTTGTAGGACAAGGAAGGGAAGGGAAGATAGTAGGTGAATATGGTCTGGGCAAAAGGAATGAAAGAGGAAGCCGCGCGGAACATAATTTAGTTATAACAAATACCTGGTTTGTTATGGTCTTTAGTCCGGAGACTGGTTTGATGCAGCTCTCCACCCTACTCTATCCTGAGAAAGCCTTTTCATCTCTTCATAACAACGGCAACCCACATCCAGTTGAATCTGCTTACTATACGCGTCTCTTGGTCTCCCTCTGCGATTTTTACCCCACACACTTCCCTCCAATGCTAAATTTACGATTCCCCGATATCTAAGAATGTGTCCTACCAAGCGATCCCTTCTTTTAGCCAGGGTATGCCAAAAAATCCTTTTCTCACCAATTCTGTTCAGTACTTCTTCATTAGTTATGCGATCTACCTACCTAATCTTCAGCATTCTTCTGTAACACCACATTTCAAAAGCCTCTATTCTCTTCCTATCCGCACTGCTTATCGTCCATGTTTCACTCCCGTACAAGGCAACACTCCACACAAATGCCTTCAGAAAAGACTTCCTTACACTTAAATTAATATTCGATGTTAGCAAATTTCTCTTTTTCAAAAATGCTTTTCTTCCCACTGCCATTCTGAATTTTATACCCTCTGTACTGCGACCATCATTTGTTATTTTACTACCCCAGTAACAAAACTCATCTACCTCCTTTACTGTTTCGTTACCTGATCTAATTCCTTCAGCATCACCTGATTTTCTAAGACCGCATCCCAATATTTTTGTTTTGCTCTTGTTAATGTTCATTTTATACGCTCTCTTCAAAACCCCGTCCAATCCATTCAACTGCTCTTCCAGGTCCTTTTCTGTCTCTGACAGAATTACAATGTCATCAGCAAAACGCAATGTTTTTATTTCTTCCTTCTGTACTTTAATCGCTATTCCAAAATTTTCCATGCTTTCCTTCACCGCCTGCTCGATGTACAAATTGAATAACATCGGAGAAAGGCTACAACTCTGTCTTACTCCCTTCCCAACTGATGCTTCCCTTTCATGCCCTTCGAGTCTAATAACTGCGGTCTGGCTTTTGTACAAGTTGTAAATAACTCTCCTTACCCCTGCTGATTCAGAATTTGAAAGAGTTTATTCCAGTCAACATTGTCAAATGCTTTCTCCAAATCTACAAAAGCTAAAAATGTAGGTTTGCCTTTCCTTAATCTATCTTCTAAGATAAGACGTAAAGTGAGTATTGCCTCCCGGGTTCCTATGTTCCTCCTGAATCCAAACTGATCTTTCCCGAGGTCAGCTTCTACCAGTTTTTCCATTCTCCTGTAGATAATTCGTGTTAAAATTTTGCAACCATGACTTGTCAAACTGATGTTCCTGTAATTTTCACACCTGTCTGCGCCTGATTTCTTTGGAATGGGGATTATTACATTTTTCTTAAAGTCTGAGGGTATTTCGCCTATCTCATACATCCTACACACCAGTTCAGATAGTTTTGTCACGGCTGGCTCTCCCAGACACTTTAGTAGCTCTGAGGGTATGTCATCTACTGCTGGGGCCTTGTTCCGTCCTAGGTCTTTCAAGGCTCTGTCAAATTCATCTCTCAGTATAGCATCTCCTATTTCATCTTGATCTACTTCCTCTTCCCTTGCTACAACATCGTCTCTAAGTTCATTTCCTTTGTAGAGCTGTTCTATGTACTCTTTCCACCTTTCAGCTTTCCCTTCTTTGCTGAGAACTGGTTTCCCATCTGAGTTCTTGATATTCGTAAAGTTGCTTTCCTTGTCCCAAAATATCTCTTTTATTTTCCTGGTTTAAGAATCACGGAAGAAGGTTGTATACGTGAAAGAGACCGGGAGATACAGGGAGATACCAGATAGATGGCATAGATTTCGGAACCAGGTTTTAAACTGTAAGACATACCCAGGGGCAAATATAAACACTGACCATAACTTATTGGTCATGAATTGTAGGCTGAAACTGAAAAAACTGTAGAAAGGTAGGAAAATAAGGAGTTGGAACCTGGATAAACTGAAGGAACCTGAAGTTCTTGAGTATTTCAGAGGGTGCTTGAGGCAACAATTGACAGAAACGGGGGGAAATAAAACAGTAGAGGAGGAATGGGTAGCATTGAGAGATGAAATAGTGAAGGCAGCAGAGGACAAAATAGGTAGGAACGCAAGACCTACAAAAAATCCTTGGATATCACAGGACATACTGGATTTGATCGATGAAAGGAGAAAATATAAAAATGCAGTAAATGAAAGAGGCAGAATGGAGTACAGAAGACTAAGAAATGAGATTGACAGGAAGTGCAAAATGGCTAAGCAGGAGAGGCTAGAATGCAAATGCAAGGATGTAGAAGAATGTATAAATAGGGGAAAAATATATACAGCTTACAGGTAAATAAAAGAGATATTTGGAGATAAGAAAAACATCTCCATCAATATCAAGAACACACATGGAAAACCAGTTCTAAGCAAAGAAGGGAAAGCTGAAAGGTGAAAAGAGTATATAGAGAAGCTCTACGAAGGCAATGAACTTAGACACAATATTGTAGGAAGGGAGGAAGAAGTAGATGAGGACGAAATAGGAGATACTATACTGAGAGAAGAATTTGACAGAGCACTGAAAGACCTAAGTCGATACAAGGCCCCTGGAGTAGATGACATTCCCTCAGAGCTACTGAAGTCTGTGGGAGAACCAGCCATGACAAATCTGTATCACCTGGTGTGTAAGATGTATGAGACAGGCGAAGTACTCTCAGACTTTAAGAAAAATGTAATAATCCCCATTCGAAAAAAAGCAGGCGCAGACTGGTGTGAAAATTACAGAACCATCAGTGTAATAAGTCATGGTTGCAAAATATTAACACGAATTATTTACAGAAGGATGGAAAAGCTGGTACAAGCCGCCCTCGGGGAGGATCAGTTTGGATTCAGGAGAAATGTAGGAACACGGGAGGCAATACTCACTTTACGGCTTATCCTATAAGATAGATTAAGAAAAGGCAAACCCACATTTCTAGCTTTTGTAGATTTGGAGAAGGCTTTTGACAATGTTGATTGGAATATGCTCTTTCAAGTTCTGAAGCAAGCAGGAGTAAAATATAGGGAGCGTAAGGTTATTTACAACATGTACAAAAACCAGACAGCAGTTGTTAGAGTTGAAGTGTAGCATTTCCCCAATGTTATTCAATTTGTACATTGAGCAAGCTATAAAGGAAAGCAAGGAGAAATTTGGAGAAGGAATTAAAGTTCAGGGTGAAGAATTAAAAACATTGCGTTTGGCGGACGACATAGTAATTCTGTCAGAGACAGCAAAGGACCTGGAAGAGCAGTTGAACGGAAAGGACAGTGTGCTGAAAGGTGCATATAAGATGAACATTAACAAGAGTAAAACAAGGGTAATGGTGTGCAGTCTAAGAAAGTCAGGTGATGCTGAAGGAATTAGATTAGGTAACGAATCAATGAAGAAGGTAGATGAGTTTCGTTACTTGGGCAGTAAAATAACAAATGGTGGTCGCAGTACGGAGGATGTAAAATGCAGAATGGCAATGGGTAGAGATGCGTTCTTGAAAAAGAGAAATTTGTTAACATCGAATATTGATTTAAACCTTAGGAAGTCCTTTCTGAAGACATTTGTGTGGAGTGTTGCCTTGTATGGCAGTGAAACATGGACGATAAACAGTGCGGACAGGAAGAGGAAAGAGGCTTTTGAAATGTGGTGCTACCGAAGAATGCTGAAGACTAGATGGGTGGATCGCATAACTAATGAGGAGGTACTGAACAGAATTGGGGAGGAAAGGGATTTCTAGCATATCTTGACTAAAAGAAGGGATCGATTGGTAGGACACATTCTTAGACATCAAGGAATCGTGAATTTACTATTGGAGGGAAGTGTGTGGGGTAAAAACTGCAGAGGAAGACCAAGAGATGGATACAGTAAGCAGATTCAGACAGATGTAGGTTGCCGCTCTTATGTGGAGTTAAAGAGGCTTGCTCAGTATAGGGTATTGTGGAGAGCTACATCACACAGTCTCCGGACTGAAGACGACAACAACAACAACGACAAAGTGCAGTGTTAGGAATGTCTGGAAATGTGTTACGAATGATGTTCGTAGTGAAGATGTAATAAATTATAACCTCATGCATAATGGGGCGTATTTTCATGCACTTAATTGTTTATCACATTTATCCTGTACTATGTGTCGTAATACGATATAATTTCGAGGGGACAACCAGTGGTGTATGTCCATACTGGTTGCAAAATAAGTCACGAGTAGCGGTAATACATCGAAAGTTCAGGCATGATTGCGCTCGTTTTCACGAACCACATTGTTTATAACATCACAATTAATAAACGATATGCCCCACTGTGATGTAGTATGTGAGGTATATTCATAAGAAGTTTTTATATTGTGTGTAAAACGTCTCATGAACAGTGTTTCTAGTGTAGCAGTAATGAATTATAAAATCTTACCGATTACCGTACTTTTACTGAGGGCAAATCGCAAAAGGAGTAAGCGTTACACTACTTTCCTTCCATCGTTTTGCTGGCGCTGTCAGCGAGGAAACGTTTCGTAAAGATCTGAAGTTATGCGCCGATTTTAAGTGCAATTCGCTAAGTACACACATTTTCAAACATGGGATGAATAAAGTCATGTTACCCCTCAGAGGGTTCAGCATTAATTTGCTGAGTACGGACCTGGCAAACTCGGGGTCTCAAGCTGGTCGCTGCGTCGCGCCAACAGTCCGCCACATCTTAAGTTCTGTGCATGACTCAGCGACCACCGTACGGCGCGACGGTGGAACACTGTACGTTGCAGAGCCCGGGGATCTTGGCTTCATCGCTTGGGGCGCGGGGATGGTAGAAACCTATATAAAACGATTTTCTGTCTCAAGGTATGCTACGTGCCGAGGAGATGCATGTGTGTTGAGGTTGAACAATCGCTAGAGAGCAACCTCTGGGAATCCTGCTGCATCTTAGTTGTATTAGGCTTACCCATGCAAGCCAGGCTCAGCCTGGGTTGGCATTTATTTCCCTAGCTGCTCGTGGGAACACCATGAAAAGAGCTCTAAACGTTGGCGGACATATAACCGCCGTCTCTAAGAGGCAGTACAGATTTCAATGCAGCATAGTATGACCCCCAATAGTTCTCTTCTCTTGCTACGCCATGGGAAGAACGAGGAGCTAGAGAAAGGGATGAGCGTTATTCAACGAAATATCTCGTTTGTACTCGCACTAATAGAGAATCGTTCACGGCAAAAAAAAAAAAAAAAAAAAAAAAAAAAAAAAAAAAAAAAAAAAAAAAAAAAGAGTGAAAGAAAAGAAAAGAAAAGAAAACACCGCTATTCTTTGTGGAGAATCTTGAGGAAAAGTATGTTAAAGTCGCTGGTATGTCCAAGATGAGAAGTGGTTTAATTCTAATAGAAACAACGTTCCCTACCTCCCTTCGACAAGCTGGGAGATGTTCCTGTGTCAATCGCTCACTATAAGAGCTTAAACATGACCTAGGGGATTCTTCCATCTTGATCTTCTCCTTCAGTCCAACGATGAGCTATGCGCCAACCTCACACGGAGAGGTGTCCACTCCATTAGGTGCATCTACAGGGGGGCCTAAGGACAAAAAAGTTGTGACCACTTTCCGATCGTCACTGTCACTGTCACTAGCACAGTACCAAGCCCTGTTCATTTCCCCCGGTGGGCTCTCAATAAGGCAAATTGGGACTCTTATTTCCGACACCACGACCGGTTCCCCAACACATGGAGATATAGATGTGGTCATTGACAGCCTTACCTCAGCCATTATTTCTGCGGGTAAGTGTGCCGTTCTTCTTTCTTCTGGATCCTCCCGGTAGAGAACAGTGCCCTAGTGGTCGCTGGAGAGCTCTGTAGTGTCAAAAGCGGCACCCATCTGTGGAGAACCTTGTTGTTTTTAAGAGGCTTCGTGCCCGAGGTCGACTGTTAATCCGAAGACGCAAGAAGTTGTCATATCTACAGCTACTAGATTCCTTTCAGTGTGTCTGATATTACCGGGAATATGCACAGATTCACATGCATATGCCGAACATTTTGCTGAGCACCATGCTCAGAGTTCTACATCTGTGCATTATCCTCCAGACTTTCGCGCCCTGAAAGAGAGGTAGGGACGAAAGTGATTCTCCTTCTTGGCTCGCCATGTGGAACGGTGCAACGCTCCATTTAGCGAATGGGAATTCCTCAGTGCTTTTACGCATTGCCCTGACACAGCCCCTGGGGCAGACCGCATCCACAACCAGCTGTTAAAATACTTGTCGGAGGAGTCGAAACAACAAGTACTAGACATTTTTAATCGCATTTGGGGCTATGGTGTATTGCCGTCTAAGTGACGAGAGAGTATCATTGTTCCAGTGCTCAAACCTGGCAAAAACCCTCATCACTCTCGCCAACGGTCTTTGCAAATTTCTAGAACATACAGTGGGACGGCGGTTATGCTGGCTCCTTGAGTCTCACTATCCCTATGTCAGGGTGGTTTCCGCAAGGGGCGCTGAGCCTTGGATAACATGGTGCACCTTGAGTCTGCTATCTGGATAATATTTTCAAGATGCCAACATTTGATAGCTGTCTTTTTCGATTTTTCTAAGGCTTATGACACGACCTGGCGACACCACATTCCTACATGGGTGGGGTCTCTGGGTCTCACTCCCCAATCTTACCTAAAAAATTTTAGCACTACGTACCTTCCGTCTACATATCGACACCTCTCGTAGTTCTTTGCACATCCAGGAGAACGGGGTTCCCCAGGGCTCTGTATTAAGTGTTCCCATATTTTTAGTGCATATTAATGCAATAGCAGCGATAGTAGGTTCGTCAGTGTCTCCCTCATTATATGCTAACGACTTCAGCATATATTTGAGTTCTTCAAGTTTACGTGTTGCTGAACGCCAGCTGCAGGATGCCATACACAAGGCGCATACGGGGGCTCTAACCCATGCGTTTCAGATCTACGCCGCCAAGACGTGCGTTATGCACTTCTGTCTGGGTCGAATAGTCTACCAACATCCCGAGCTTCATCTTAACGGCCGACTACTCAACGTAATGGAAACACATCGTTTCTAGGGGCTAGTGTTTGACACCCAGCTCACATGGCTACATCATATTCGTCAACTTAAACAGAAGTGCCCTCAGCACCTTAATGTTCTCCGCTGCGTTAGCAACACCACTTGGGATATGGACCGCAGTACACTGCTGCACTGCTATATAGATCTTGATCTGTCACGACTGGACTATGGTAGCGTTCCATACGGTTCGGCATCGACTTCAGCATTGCAGATGTTGGACCCAGTCCACCACTGTGGATTCAGGCTTGCTACAGGAGCTTTTATAACAAGCCCTATGAATAGTATCCAGTGGAGGCTGGGTTTTGTGTCCCAGCCTCGTCGCCGCTTTTGTGTCCGTCGTATGTGTCGGTGGCCGAGTGGAATGAGACCGACACAGGAATAAAGATAGCACGCTGGTGCAGGTACGGAGGGGAGCAGCCAGAAACTAGAAACACTAGAGTAAATTAGAACGAGATATATATTGCACAGAATTTATACAATACTTAACTTTTACATAGATCAGTACTGCAGATACAGAGTTGAGCTAGAGGCCTGCCTAGTGCCTAACTGATAGCCAAGTCTTCACTGGTGCCTATCTGATTCCGAAGTATTGACTGGTTCCTATCTCAGACCCAAGTGAACGATGTCGTTCAGTGGTGGCCACGAGCGGAGTTGTAACAGAGGGCGCTCGTGGCTGACGTCGTAAGAACGCCGCGCCGTGCGTGCATGGCGGCGCGCGGCGAAAGTAGGTGGCGCGCACTTTGGACTTGTGCGACACCACACCCCTCCCCCCCCCCCCCCCAAACCGCCGCGCCGTCGTGGCGTAGGGCTGAGGGCCACGGCGACGGCACTGGGAGGAGGACCTGGGCGGGGGCGTTACTGGTGGGACGGGCGTCGTAGCTGAGGGTGGGATCGAGACGCCGTCCGCGCCCCGGCATCCGCCTTGCGATCCTCCAGGAAACCCGCCGAAATCTGGGGAAGGGCGCACACCCCCGCCCAGAGGGAGCAGGTCATCTTCTGAGGTGCGTGGCCCAAGCTGGGGGGGGGGGGGGGGGGCGCACGGTCCCGGAGTCCCTCTCGGTGACGCTGTCATCTGCGGCAGCGACGGAGGCGAAGGGGCCGACTGCATAGGAGGCGCGTCTACATCCATCGGGATCTCGTAGTCCGGGGAAGCTGGGCCCGGCGGCGAGCGATGTGGCTATGCTCCCTGGCGGTGAACTGGGTCTGGAATCAAGAAACCGGAGATAGGATCGCGCGGCCTGTGCAAGCGCAATTGGTTTGCGTGGCGCCGCAGCTCCGACCCTGTGGAAGAACGTACAACATACATACTGCGATCGAGCACGCGCTGAATGGTGCCCGGCATCCATAGTTTCCTGTTTCCAGCAAACACCCTGTACAGCACCGGCGTCGAAACCTGAAAACACGTAGCGCCATACGAACCGACTCGGTGCGTGGGAGGCTGCAGCAGGTGAAGGAGAGTGCGGTGACGGCGGCCGTGTAGCAGCTCGGCAGGAGACGGGCCGTCAAGTGGCATGCACCGATACGTAGACAGGAAAATTTGAAGAGCTTGCTGCCTAGAGTTCTGACCTTTCATCTTTTCCATGTGAGACTTGAATGTTCGAACGAAACGTTCCGCTTCACCATTGGACTGAGGGTGAAAAGGTGCGGTGGTTATATGCTGAATGCCATTCACACGACAAAACTGTTGAAATTCCGCACTAACAAACTGAGGTCCATTGTCACTGACGATAGTTTCAGGCAAACCCTCGATGCAAAACACTGATGTTAAGGCACTGATTGTACTAGATGCTGTCAGTGAGTTCATGGCAATCACAAACGGAAACTTGCTGAAAGCGTCTACAACAATTAAACATCGCGTATTCCAGAAAGGTCCGGCAAAGTCAATGTGTAAACGTCGCCATGTTCCCTTGGGGCGTGGCCAGTCTGAGAAACGTTGCGGGGGAGCCGCCTGATGCTCCGCACAAACAGTACACTTTGACGTCATGTTCTCTATCTGAGCGTCCATACCAACCCAGGTACAATGACGTCTGGCCAGTTGCTTTGTCCTAACAATGCCCCAATGTCCTTGATGCAGGAGGCGTAACACTTCTCGTTGCAGGGAACGAGGAACAATCACTCTTGTTTGGTCGTTGTCCGTATGTAACAACAGAACACCCTGACTTAAAGATAAAGCATGACGTTGTGCAAAATAACGTCGAACCAGAGGCCGATCAATGTCTTTGGCTCTGGCAGGCCACCCTGAGCGAACAAAACGTGCTACCACACTTAGGTCTGCATCCGCAGCTGTTTCCTGTGCAACCCGACGAGAGTTCAAAGGGAAGTCTGCGACAGCAGAAGCATCTCTGGAGTCTATCTGACAACCTGCCATTTCCGAAGAATCAAATGACACATCCTGGCCAACCGGAAGTCTGGAAAGTGTGTCCGCGTTGGCATATTTAGTGGTAGGTCGATACAAAATCTCATACTGATAATTAGACAGTATTAAGGACCATCTCTGAAGCTTTTGTGCCGTACGTGGCGGAATCGGCTTTGTGGGTGAGAACAACGACGTGAGAGGCTTGTGGTCTGTCAACAAATATAATTTTCTGCCATAGAGATAATGATGAAACTTTGTGACGCCGTA
Source organism: Locusta migratoria (assembly GCA_026315105.1). Classification (NCBI taxonomy): domain Eukaryota; kingdom Metazoa; phylum Arthropoda; class Insecta; order Orthoptera; family Acrididae; genus Locusta; species Locusta migratoria. Next base: position 507,170,703 of record CM048747.1, read on the forward strand.
AATGATTGCTAAGGCCTCCTTTTCTATCTGACTGTAATTCTGTTGCGTTGGCGTCAGTAGCTTGGATGCAAAGGCAATAGGACGATCGTGACATCCAATACGATGCGACAATATTGCACCCAGACCGTACGACGAGGCAACAACTGCTAACACTACAGGCTTCTGTGGGTCAAAGGGAATCAAACATGCATCACTGAGTAGCGCAGACTTTAATTTGTCAAAGGCAACCTGGCAATCTTTAGACCATACAAAAGGAATATTCTTCCTACGTAAGTGATGCAGTGGAGCTGCAATCTGAGAGGCATTGGGAATAAATCTGAAATAATAGTTAAGCTTTCCCATTACTGCTTGCAATTCCTGCACATTCTTAGGAGGAGGCAAGTCTTTGATTGCTCTAAGATGTGACTGTAAGGGATGGATTCCTTGGGCATTAATCACATGGCCTAGGTACTCTATTTCAGTTTGAAAAAACGAACACTTTGCTTTATTACAACGTAGACCTTCTGCAGTCAACACTTTGAAAAGGCACTCCAGGTTTGCTAAATGTTCTTCAACTGTACGTCCGGATACCACAATATCATATAAATAGTTCGAGCAACACGGTACAGAAACGGTCAGCTGTTCCAAAAAACGCTGAAAAATAGCGGGAGCGGAAGAACTGCCAAATGGTAGGCGTTGAAATTGAAAAAGGCCCATGTGAGTATTAATGACGAAAATTTTTTTTGACTCGTCATCAAGCGGAATTTGTAAGTATGCCTCTGCTAAATCAATCTTAGAAAAGAAGCGAGACTGTCCTAATTTGTCCATTAGTTCGTCAGGTCTGGGCAGGGGATAAGTGTCTACAATTGTTTGACTGTTCACTGTTGATTTGAAGTCCACACAGAGACGAAGTTTTCCCGACGGCTTGGGTATAATTACTATAGGCGAGGCCCACTGACTCGCAGAAACAGGAGAAATCACACCACTATCATGCCAACGTTTAAGTTCTGCGGCAATTGTATCACGCATTGCGATAGGCACTGGTCTAGCTTTACGAAATTTTGGAACTGCAGATTCTTTTAAAGTTACATGTGCCACGAAGTCTTTTGCACAACCTAGTTCCGGCGAAAACAAGTCACTATATTTTTCACACAATGCATTTATTTTGTCCTGAGGCACTACTGACGAAATTTGAGCACATCTCTTTGAATTGATAAACTAAACAAGTCAAAAGCATCTAGTCCAAAAATGTTCTGGGTAGATTTGGCCTGAAGAACTACAAAAGAAACTGTTTTTGTTACACCTTGAAAAGAGGCAGGCAGGCTACACGTTCCTAGCACAGGAATATTTTGACCTGTATATGCCGTTAGCACATGTTGAGGCGGCGACAATTTTGGCGAACCCAGAAGTTCATAAGTATCTTTATTAATCAATGTAACAGCGGAACCAGTATCAAGCTGAAATTGCACAGTCTTATTTTCTATGCAAAGATTCACAAAAAGCTTTTGCTTGTGGCGCTCGACACGTGCGCGAATGTGGGCAACATTTGATAGAACTTGTTTACTACGCTTGCGCGGGCTGCGTAGTGAAGGAAGCGGCGCAGACTCGGCACACACATTAATATTACTATCACTAGATGGAACTACCGCCGGATCGGCGTCCACGCAATGCGAGGCTACTACAGAGTCACTAACTACTGCACTACACTCTTGAGTAGCTACTTGATGTCTACTGTCACGAGCTACACAATACTGGGCACTTTTACAAGGAGAAGTTGCAGAAGGCACTAGGTTCACTACAGGATTGCACTGTACATAGTCATTTTGCTTGTCCCGAACCCTTTTCCGTTGCCCCGATGTACGCGCTCGTCGGCGCTTGCGGCGTGGCTCAATACATAGTTTTGCAATAGGTGCAGAAGAATTTCCTTGCAATTGAGAACCAAGTAAAGCACTGTTCAATTTCACAGCGTCTACGACATTAACCGCATGCACTGCTCTCGCACTTTGCGAAGCACCGCTTCTAACGTTACCGTTCTTTGAGTGTTTAATTTGCATACACACAGACTGCACATGTCCCGATTTGCCACATTGATAACAGGTTGCGTTGCGACTAGGGCAATAAGCACGCTTGTGGCGAGACACACACTGGGGGCAAGATTTACTTACATTTTTCTGAAATGAGCGTTGGCGCCCGTTATTCAAATCACTGTTTCTAACACGACGGGGCGACCTTTGTGTCGCACTTTTACACTGTCTACTGTTCACTGTCTGTTCAGCACGGCCTGTACTATTGTAAGAATCACTAGTGCTACACTGAGAACTACGGCTAGGAAAGCGTCCGTTACGGCACACTGAATTTACACTGTGGCTTTGCATTTCTACATCTGCTAAGTCAAAATTATCATGCGCATCTATAAGCTGCAGTACACTGTCTAATGAGGGGTCAGACTGTTTCAGAATTGCTGCTCTAATTCTGGGGTCCTGAATGTTCTGCGTAATCGCATCCCTCAACATCAGGTCACTATACGAAAGTCCACAAGAGCAAGTAAATTTACATTTGCGGGTTAAGCCCTTCAATTCCGTAATCCACTCTTGGTGTGACTGCTGCGGTAATTTTTTAAGTCTGAAAAATCGGTACCGAGCCGCAGCTACGAGAACTTTTCTCTCATAATGAGCATTTAGTGCCTCTACTATTTGTTCAAAGTCTACGTCACGAGGAGATTCGTTGGGGAATAGTTTCTGCAGTAACACGAAAGTCTTGGTGCCAACTACGGCGAGAAAGAAATGTTTCACTGTGTGACCTGTTAGTTGATGAGCCGCGACGAGTTCTTGAAACTGTGCGAAGTAGTCGCTCCATTCTTCCTCACGTTCGTTGTACTGGCGAAATGTAGGAAGCGGTGCAGCGGCAGGCGTGGGCTGCTGAGGTGACGGCTATTGTTGTTGGTGAGCAGCCTGTGAAGTTAACTGCGCCACCGCTTGCAGTACTTGAGTGATTTGCGCCGTCTGTAACTGAATAATTTCCATTAAGTTTGGGTTCGGGGTAGTGGCCATGCTGACCGATTAGGCGCCGCGTATACAAGTAAATAGAACAAAACACAAATGCAATATGAAAGAGGACGCTCTGCAACAAAAAAGTCCACAAAACACGTAACTGAAAATGTTCCCCCAAAATTCTTATAATAAGGGTGGGCGGGCGGGAGCAATTTCTGCGTGCTCCGACTGCTGCTGTCTGGCTGCTGTAAGCGGGCTGATCCACGGTTCTTCTATCACTCCTCGTCGCTACTTTTGTGTCCCAGCCTCGTCGCCGCTTTTGTGTCCGTCGTATGTGTCGGTGGCCGAGTGGAATGAGACCGACACAGGAATAAAGATAGCACGCTGGTGCAGGTACGGAGGGGAGCAGCCAGAAACTAGAAACACTAGAGTAAATTAGAACGAGATATATATTGCACAGAATTTATACAATACTTAACTTTTACATAGATCAGTACTGCAGATACAGAGTTGAGCTAGAGGCCTGCCTAGTGCCTAACTGATAGCCAAGTCTTCACTGGTGCCTATCTGATTCCGAAGTGTTAGCTGGTTCCTATCTCAGTCCCAAGTGATGATGTTGTTCAGTGGTGGCCACGATTCAAGCACGGAAACAGGATGTTGCAAGGTAATGTGGGGAAAAAAATCGAAATAGAAATTTTTATCGGTTCAAGCGCGAGATATGTTCAAATATTTGTAAACCTATTAGACCAAACCGCTATAGTCATCAGTCATTAGAATTACAAAGTACTTAAACTAAGGAGAAAGCACACATCCATGCTCGACGTAGGACTCGAACCTCCGGCGGGAGAGGCCGCCTAGTCCGTTGCATGACGCCTTAGGCCAAGTGGCCATTCCGCAAGGTATTTAAAGGCGATCGATTAGCTATAGCCATGTCACTGTGCTTGTGGTGATGGTTTTGCTCTGCTATGCGAGAGATCCGCTTATGCACTATATTTTTATTTTAAGTTTTTCATAAAATTATGAACTGTCCGTCCTGTCATTGACGTTTATGTTCTTGTTTTGTATTCCTTGTTGTTGTCATACTATAGGTTAGTTATAGAATATGAGTTCAAATGTTTGTAACCCAAAGGGGCCGAACTGTTAAGGTGACCTGTCTCTAGACTTACAAACGACTTAAACTAACTTACGCTAAGAACAACACACACACACACACACACACACACACACATAGACACCCAATCTCGAGGAAGGATTCGAACGTCCGACGCGAGCGGCCGCGCAATCCATGAGTCAAGTGCTAAGAATATATCACCGTGAGAAGTAAAGGTGATGAATAGTTATTGCAAGCGAGATTCGTCACAAAAGTCTCACTGATACGAAAACGACAAATAAAAGGCTGAGAAATAAATTAGTCTCTCACATATTCCGTGGGACGATTCGTCTTCTTATCAAACTTAGGTGGTACCCATTCGAGAGCCACTTCCTTGCGTCTGCAGATAGAGCAATTCTGAAGCTTGGACATTACACTACAACACAGACACGAAACACAGTGAACAGAAACGTCAAAAACTGGAAGGACAGTTCATAGTTTTGTTAAAAACTAAAATTTATATTTTGGACACGAGGAGCTAAATCGACACGGATATCCAGCGTTGCAGTCCAACATCATGATAATAAAACCACAGCGTCATGACTTTAGCTATTTGATCGACGTTACATATCCTTCATTTCAACTGTTTTCTGTTTGCTTTTTTCTCCACAGTGGAATACAAATTCTTCCTGTTTTAGAGCTTAACCTGTGTTCAGATTTTGATAAATTGTCCACTGCGTCATCTTACCATTAAATTGAAGGGGATGCGATGTTGAGCTAAAAGCTGGTACTGATCAAACCCTAGTCTGATTGGCCTGAACTGAAAAGTAGAAGAAAGGGCTCCTAAGGGTAATAAGACTGATCGCAGGTTTGCTTGTAGTATTTGTCCCGGAGGGCGGTTCTGCAGACCTGAACACACGGATGAATAATCCTACATTGCTAGACTGGTAATTTACAGGCAAAGATGCACTCGTGTCTCAAATCTGACGCCGCCATCTTGCCCCATCAAACGCCACAAAGTTAGTGTACAGTAATACTACCATGTAACATAACTACAAAAGACCTCTTCGTTGTGTTCTCATAACCACAGAAATGAGTCGTTGTGGTTTAGTTTTGGTACTGTATCTATTAATGTTACCAGTTTCTATCTACCGCGGGTTTCCTTCGTATAATAGAAGTTCCCTTGTTCCTGGACGTTAATAAAACTGTTGACGACTACAGTGGGTTTTTAACTTGTGTATCCTGTGTCTCAGGAGGAATAGTAAATATTTTAGGAGGTGGTAGCATGGACGAATTGCGATGAAAATGCAATATAGCAGGTGTCCAATTTTTCTTGAGTACATTGCTATTGCTGTTAGCTTGTAACCCAAACAAACTTATTCCTCCATCGGTTTGTGACACAACACAGTGACCAACGCCGTATTTCAGTCATGTGTGAATACAGTGTGTAATGTAAAACGATGCTTTGTGTATTTTTCCACATTATTTGTGTTTTTTGTAATTTATTGTGTATTTGTATATTTTGTTTCTGTAACGTATTTGCATTGTCCTGCTAATTCCCGTATATGTCAAAAATAATATTGTAAATGGAGTAGACACGCTGGGTTAGCAAGGGCTTTGCTATTGTATAGAATCATCTTTGAGTATGGAGTTTTATCGCTGGTAGCGCAGAGGCGCACAGCGAGAGAGAGTAGGTGTCGTGGTTGCGACTTGGGAGAGGACAGACGGAATCGTGAGACGGCGCGCACAATGGTGTACGGCAAAAGTACGTGAAGGAGAATGCTTGTTGGATTGGCACTAGTGGAGGAGACGGCTAACAGGCGATATTAGTTATTCATACGGACACAGCTCAAATAATTAATAAATGCATCAAGAGGAATGCTGTGGGCCCAAAATTGTAATTAACATTCGTCGCCAAGAAGAGCCTGAGTTTGCCAATTGTTAAGTGCCAACAGTCTCCAATCAGCAGCACCACGTCGCACACCAAAATCAGTAAGATCTGTCCAGTTTGTCTTATCATGTACAGCTAACCAGCGTATTAGTGATAATTGTTCAATAGTGAACACTGTTATTTGTGAACCTGGGTTTAAAAATCATTACCCATAGTCATTATCCAGACAGGTTCCTTCCTCATCCATTGTTTTACCGAGAATATTCACAAAGTTATAGCAAACTAAAAATCAAAGTCATTAAAGACAATGTGACAGCGATTAACAATAATTCGTTCAGGAAAGTCTTACTAAATGTAGCTTATGCCAGTGTTGCTGATCAATAGGTTGCTAAGTGGAATGAAACTGCTAGACTAACTTTCTATTTCAAGAGATATTTCAATAACAGTGCAAAAGATTATTTGTTTTCCATTGCATATTATTTTGAGGTAAAGTTTTTTACTTGCAAGTACTGATTAGTGAGAATAGTGATTGTTTGTAAGTGTTTGAAAAAATGCTACTAATCCCTGGTTAAAGAGAGAGCAAAAGTAGATCAGATGGTTAAATAGTTCATTTCTAAATATTCAGTGTTATCATGTCAAGTAATTAATTTTTTTGAGCTTGCTATTAGTACAGTTAATAGTTCAGTTACAACTTGATTATTGCTAAAGCACATGGCATACTAGCTGTCGAATAATTTCTGATACTTATATGAACAATTAATTATTTGAAGCTATAAATAGTAAGTATTAAGGTGAGAGATTTGCATGATCTGCTGCATGTTGTATTTGCGTGGCTATGGCTTTCATTCGTCGTCTTACATTGAACCCCTGTGTTAATGAACTATTTCTCAGTAATTAGTATATTGTCAGTGTCTTTTGTACCGGATTTGATGCACATACTGTGATTCACTGCCCACCCAAATTTTACGTAATTTTTCACGTTGTTAATTAACTTTGCTATTATTGAGATGCCACTAAATTATTTGCTGATACAACGAGCTGGCGACCGTAAATTATTAAGTTATTCACTTTTTCCAAATTAAACCCTGAGTTCCGTTCGTTCCGCATTTTATTTTTTCATTTAAACTTTAATAATTTTATTCCAAATTTTACTTACCACTTTCTTTATTCCTATCGATCGTTGTTATCTACGAAAGAGGTGCAGCAACGTTCCGGTTATAGCCTCCGCTACATCATCGGCTTCATTACCGATAGCTTTTCCACCCAATTAAGATAATTAGGCACACAGGTCAATTTTTCTAATTATCGTATACTAATCGGTGGTGTAGGACGGGTAGGGTTATAGGTCCTTGATAGAATATCATGTTCAATTGAAAGCAGGATTTTGAGAATGTTCTTTAAAGTCTGAAGACGGCCTTGGAAGCCGAAAACAGGTTAACTAAATAAAAGTGAACTTATAGGAGATAAAATTGTTTTTAATTCAGTATGATGTTCTACCAAGAACACACGGAAGAATCAATGGAAGTGTTCTCATTTGTCTTTTCTGTAATTTTGTTTGGGTTACATACTAACAGCTGTGTCTCTGTACTCAAGAAAATTGGACTCACGTTTTGTGGCATTTTTATTGGTATTCGTCTATACTACCAATTCCTAATGTATTTATTATTCCTCCTTGAAACACCTTATATACATACGTTTGCAACCCACTGTAGTTTTCGTAAAAATACAAGGGACACCCTTGACCTCGAATGCTCGGAACCGCACGAAACCATGCATGGTATAACATGCAGTCGTAAACAGGACAGTGGTGTCGTTATGTCCCTGCAAACTGTTCAAATGTTTGTATAGCTTAAGGGACTTAACTACGGGGTCATCAGTCCCTAAACTTACAAACTACTTATGAACTAGCTAATACTAAGGACGGCACAAATATCCATGCACGAGGGGGGTTTCGAACCCCCGATCGTAGATATAGTGAAAGAAGAGACTGGTAGAACCAGAAAGGAACAAGAGCAGGTACGATTAAGAGTAGCTGAGACATTAGTAACTGATGGGCATAGTGTGGCAAATCTATTTAACAAGTACTTTATATCCGTTACTGATAGTATGGGATTGTCTGGGTCAGTAAATAATGCGCTTGAATATTTGAAACTAGCATTTACAAATAACTTCACACACATGAATATGTCAGTCACTTCACCACAAGAAATATCTTCCATAATAAAATCTTTAAAAACAAAGAATTCCAGTGGTTACGATGAAATATCAACAAAGTTAATTAAAGCTTGTTCTTGTGAACTTAGCACAATCTTAAGTTATTTGTGTAACCAGTCTGTTATAACGGGAACATTTCCTGATTGGCTAAAATATGCAGATATTAAACCTCTCTTCAAGAAGGGGGATAAAGAGATACCATCAAATTACAGACCCATTTCACTTTTGCCAGCATTCTCAAAAATTATAGAAAAGGTAATGTACAAGCAGTTTCTCAACCACTTAACCGCAAATGGCATATTGTCTAGAACACAGTTTGGATTTCTGAAAGGTTCCGATATTGAGAAGGCTATTTACACTTTCAGTGAGAATGTACTTAATTCATTAGATAATAAATTGCAAGCAGCAGGTATTATCTGTGATTTGTCAAAGGCATTTGATTGTGTGAACCATAACATCCTTTTAAGTAAATTAGAATTCTATGGGGTCACGGGAAATGCTGCAAAATGGTTCAAGTCGTACCTCACTAACAGGAAACAAAGGGTGTCAGTGCAAGTGACTAGTGAATTAGGCCAACAGTCATCATCGGATTGGGAAGAAATTACATGTGGTGTCCCACAAGGATCCATCTTAGGGCCATTGCTTTTTCTTGTGTACATTAATGATCTCTCATCAGTTACACTACCAGAAGCAGAGTTCGTTTTGTTTGCAGATGATACAAGTATTGCAATAAAGAGTACGTCAAGTATAGTGATAAAAAAGTCTGCTAATGATATTTTCATGAACATTAATAAATGGTTTAAAGCCAACTCATTGTCATTAAACTTTGAAAAGACGCACTACTTGCAGTTCAGAACATGTAAGAGATTTCCTGACAGCATATGCATTAAGTATGAAGTAGAGCAGATAGAAGAGGTTGACAGTATTAAATTCCTGGGATTACAGCTTGATAATAAATTTAGTTGGGAGGAGCACGCCACAGAACTGCAGAAACAACTCAACAAATCTGTATTTTCAATACGAGTGTTATCAGACATAGGAGACATAAAAATAACAAAGCTTGTATACTTTGCTTACTTTCATTCCTTAATGTCATATGGTATAATATTTTGGGGTAACTCTTCAAGTCAGTCAAAAGTCTTCAGAGTCCAAAAACGTATAATACGTATTATTTGTGGAGTAAATTCACGGACGTCTTGTAGAAGCCTCTTCAAAGAACTGGGTATATTAACTACTACATCTCACTATATTTATTCCTTAATGAAATTTGTCATAAATAATATATCCCTTTTCCCAACAAACAGCTCAGTTCATGCATACAATACTAGAAATAAAAATGATCTACACAAGGATTTAAAAGCACTTACTTTAATTGAAAAAGGGGTCCACTACTCAGGAACACACATTTTCAATAATTTACCATCAAGTATAAAAAATTTAGCTACAAATAAAGATCAGTTTAAGAGGAACCTAAAAAACTTTCTAGTGGCCAACTCCTTCTACTCCATTAGTGAATTTATAAATTGTACCAAATGATGCATGCACTCATACTATATTAGTATTATTATATTATCAGCAAAAAAAAAAAAAAAAAAAAAAAAAACCTTCAAAATTATGTATCTGTATTTATAAGTGTATGTATTTGTATTTATATTATCAGTATTATCTGTTATTCAACTTGTAAATTTTGTTTCTTGACATGTTCCACATCCACGAGGATCCCCTCAATATGGATCTACGGAACAAATAAATAATCTAATCTAATCTAATCTAGTGGCCGTGCAGAACGTAACTGAGGCGTCGCAGAGCGCTTGGCCACGTCGTCCGGCCCTGCAAAACGTTGCATTGTACCTCAAGTAACATTTTTAACACAGAGAAACAAATTCAAGAGATATCAGTACCATAGAAAGGAAATTATATGTAATTTATGTGCCAGTGTATCAATACGTATTCAGTCAGCAATGTCAAATCTCTCCGCTTAAAGTACTTATAACAGCGCAAAACACTCATATACATCAGTAACACACACCTGAATGTACTTGCACTACTGGCCATCAAAATTGCTACACCAAGAAGAAATTCAGATGATAAACGGGTAGTCATTTGACAAATATATTATACTAGAACTGACATATGATTACATTTTCACGCAATTTGGGTGCATAGATCCTGAGGAATCAGTACCCAGAACAACCACCTCTGGCCGTAATAACGGTTTGATACGCCTGGTCATTGAGTCGAACAAAGCTTGGCTGGCGTGCACATGTACAGATGCCCATGTAGCTTCAACACGATACTACAGTTCATCAAGAGCAGTGACTCGCGTAATCTGAAGAGTCAGTTGCTCGGCCACCACTGACCAGACGTTTTCAATTGGCGAGAGATCTGGAGAAAGTGCTGGCCAGGGCAGCAGTCGAACATTTTCCGTATCGCGAAAGGCCCCTACCGTACCTCCAACATGCGGGCGTCCATTATCCTGCTGAAATGTAGGGTTTCGCAGGGATCGAATGATGACGTTTTGCCATTCGTGTACCCAGGTTCGTCGTTGCGTACACCATCGCAGGTGCTCTTGTCTGTGATGCTGCGTCAAGGGTAACCGCAGCCATGGTATCCGAGCTGATAGTTCGTTCTGCTGCAAACGTCGTCGAACTATTCGTGCAGATGGTTGTTGTCTTGCAAACGTCCCCATGTGTTGACTCAGGGATAAAGACGTGCATGTGGATAAGATGCCTGTCATCTCGACTGCGAGTGATACGAGGCCATTAGGATCCAGCACGGCGTTCGCTCCTGCACCCACCGATTCCATATTCTGCTAATAGTCATTGGATCGCGACCAACGCGAGCCGCAATGTTACGATACGATAAACCGTAATCCGACCTTTATTAAAGTCGGAAACGTGACGGTATCCATTTCTCCTCCTAACAAGAGGCATCACAACAACGTTTCACCAAGTAACCCAAATCAGGTGTTGTTTGTGTATGAGAAATCGGTTGGAAACTTTTCTCGTGTCAGCCACCGGCGCCAACCTTGTGTGAATGCTCTGAAAAGATATAATCATTTGCATATCACAGCATCTTCTTCCTGTAGGTTAAATTTCGCGTCTGTAGCACGTCATCTTCGTGGTGTAGCAATTCTAATGGCCAAGAGTGTACGTTAGTCTGCAAAGTGGAGATATCCGCGACTCATATTCTCGGCCCTGATGTCATTTCCATATACAGCACTTCGCAACTTGGCCCCTAATATTTGGACCACATGCGTAGAATTAATTCTGTTCTTGATATCACTGCATTATATAACTTACTCAGGAAGTCGCTTGCAAACACTGCTGCCGTGGTGGAGTAGCCGAGCGGTCTAAGGCTGCGGAGCGTGCGGTTGCCCGACGTCGGAGGTTAGAGTCCTCCTTGGGGCATGGGTGTGTGTGTGTTATTCTTAGGTTAGTTTAACCTAGTTTAAGTAATTTGTAAGCCTAGGGACTATCAACCAACGCAGTTAAGTGCCATAGATTTATAAACATTTGAACATTTGAGAAAACACTCCAAGAGACAATTACATACTGCAGCTATACCACTCACACTACTGGAGCATATCTAGTGCAGCTACACTATGCCACCATCTAGTGGCGCTGGCAGCCAAGTGTGTCGTTTTGTATGGAAATGACGCACACCAATGTTTTGTTTATGCCTGACTGTTATTCTAAGCATGGTTTAGAGCGTTCGATGTGAAAGGTGTCCCTTGTCACATGAAAAGAGGAAATTTGTTATCAACATAATTTGATGTTATCCTTATTACACACATCTCCAATGTGTGTTTTAAATTCACGTATATTAGCTCAACTGCTGAACTGGTTTCGACAGCCTCATAAAGATTACAATGCCATTTGGTGACGTAAATGGGCGTGTTAAGCTTCAATAATAATTGCGCCGTTACTGTTAAAAAGTTTGTAAAACTAAGGCACCAAACGTACAAGGTCATCGGTCTCTAGACTTGCGAACTACTTAAACTAACTTATTCTAAGGACAACACACAAACCCAAGGACCAGAACCTCCAGCAGGAGCGGCCACGCATCCGTGATATTTGATATTAGCCTTATTACACACATCTCCAATTAATCTTTTAAATTCACATATATTAGCTCAACTGCGGAACTGGTTTCGACACCCTCATAAAGATTACAACGCCATTTGGTGACGTAAATGGGCTTGTTAAGCTTCAATAATAACTGCGCCGTTACTGTTAAAAAGTTTGTAAAACTAAGGCACCAAACGTACAAGGTCATCGGTGTCTAGACTTGCGAACTACTTAAACTAACTTATTCCAAGGACGACACACAAATCCAAGGACCAGAACCTGCAGCAGGAGCGGCCACGCAATCCGTTATATAGCGCCTTAAACCGTGCGGCCACTCCTGCGCGGCATTGTATACGTATGTCCATAGGCAATGCATGTCTGTGCATGCATGATGTCTAACTCTTGGGTTAACAGAGGTTTTGTAGTAAACAGATGATGTGACCGAAGCTCTGTCACGAGCAGCTCCGTTACTGACGATCGGAGAGTGAGGAGACATAGTCGCGGTGGAGAAGCCGATCGGTCTAAAGCGTCTCGCTGCGGAGCGCGCGGTTGCTCGCCGTGGAGGTTCGAGTCCTCCCCTGGGCATGGGTGTGTGTGTTGTCCTCAGGTTAGTTTACCTAGGTTTAAGTAGTTCGTAAGCTACGGACTGATGACCACGCAGTTTGGTCCGATAGATTAACAAACATTTGAACATTTTTTTGAGGAGACATACGACAGACGTATTGCATACATTAAGGATAAAAGGATTATTCTGAGATGCTTCGTGGTGTGACTGATCAATTGAAGTGATATTGATAGAGGTCTCATTTGCTGCGAGCACCAATTTCTACGTCTGCAAATCATATGTATGTGCCTGCCACTGTAATACCAATGCAAGCTCCTTCAGACACATTTGACTTTTACTTAGTGTCATAATGTGAAGGCTTAAATTCCACTTCATAGTATATCTACTTGGATATATAGTCAAAATTTATTGGTCATGTGATAACTATCCTCTACTCTTCACTATTGCTTAAATGTATTTTGTTCTTTACTTTCTGTGCTAAACAATTTTGTTGTCTGTGACAATGCGTGACGAAGAGTGTACCTTTTATGCTAATGACATTTAAATATCTGTTATTAAAAAGTGGCTGTATTACGTAAACGTTTACATTCAGTTCTCATCAGTACGTTATGCTCTCCTCTCACTTTCTGAAAGTAAAACTTGGATGGTCAAGTTGATAGATTCTTGATAAAAAAAAAAAAATCGTCATTCAAATGCACCTAAAGAAATATTAAGTCAATCAGCGACATTGCGAGTTTTATGGAGAAATGCAGATCGACGACTTATTTTAATAATTAAAGTAGCGCAAAAGGGTGCAGCGTAGTCTATTCCTCAGGTCAGGTTTTACAGTAGGGTTCAGACGAACTTAGTGAGGCGAAATTAGGGAACCATGTTCATCCCTAAATTTTTCATATAACTCTGACGTTGTATTAGCTGAACACTTCTAGGTCTGAAAAGCAACAGCTTTGCATTGCATTATTTGATTTTTAATGATTAAGTTGTTCAGCTTATTAGAAAGAACTACTCTTTCTGTTTAATTACACATCATTTTCAAAGTGCCAATTTCACTTTAGAGAAACTACATCGCACGGTTTGGACGAAACTTAAGCTGTTAACGTTTGTATTCAAAAATAGTGTAGCTATGGTATATTCATATAAAAGTATATTTACGACGCAGTTATCAAAATGTGAACTTTTCTTTCTGCTTTCCAAGTAGTGAACTTATACAATGCACATGTTGTAGAATGAAACACCCTTCACTATTTCGATTAGCTACAGTAAAGATATGATGTTATAGTTACATAGGTACAGCTTAAATCATTTCTTCATAATCATTAGGATATTACAAAAACACACTAAAACAAGCAAAAAATGAGTCAAAAGAATTGCTGTAATATACATGCTATACAGTATTGTAATCAATTCTACTTGTAATCAATTCTACTTGTAATAAATTCTACTTGTACTAAATTCTCTAAAGTAAATAATTCAAACAGGGTATACTAGTATGCTTTAGCAAGCAGCTTAAATGAAGCGGTTTTGTCACACAGTTCCCCGTTACGAATTCTACAGACACCGTTCTTTTTACAAGTATCGACAATGTAGAAATTTCATATCTCCTTACAGAGGTTCAACTAACTGGGCACTGTGGCAGAACATTAACGAAGTCCAGGGTTTTTTGTACGGATGTTTATCGAGTCAGTGGACAAGTCGAGCTGGACCCTTTCATCGGTGGTCTGACATCTTGAATTTCACTTTTGAGAATTAAATAAGGACAGAGTTTTTATAGGAATCGGGCCGGTTACGGCCACTCAGCTGACAACGAGTGCTGATGCCTGCTGGTGATTTTTTCTGGCAGCTGCAGCTTACTAAGGAGTCAAAGTTGAGAGGGATGTCTACCGGATAAAAATTCTGGTCAAGTAGACCAGTAGATACTATACGCCGTGAACATGATTCATTTGAGCAAACTGTGATCTCTCAAGACACATGGTTCGGAACATCGCAAGGGCCCCAATGCACGAGTATCCTTTTGTTTGTACTGTTTAGGTCGGTTTAAATACTAAGATTTGTATTGCGTTATAATGTGAGATTTATTCATTAACTTGTTCATGAACTTTTAAGTGACAGATTAGGTTAGTTTAGTAACTGTTCCATACATCATGAATACAACATTACGCATTGATAATGAACGTGTCAGTTTAATAAGGGTATCTTCATATGTTATTAGACCTTTTTTTTAAATTATTCTTTAAACTGTTTATTTTTTTATTTCATTAATAACACATAAAAATACTGTAGGGAAGGCGAACCAAAGACTTTGTTTCATTAGCATAACACTCACAATATGCAACAGTTCTACTAAAGAAGCTGCCTAAACTACACTTGTGCGTCCTATTTTGCAGTATTGTTGCGTATTGTGGGATCCCTACCAGGTGGGACTGACGGACGATTTAGAGAAAGTTCAGAGAAGGGCAGCTCGTTTTGTATTATTGCGATGTTGGGGAGAGAGTGTCACGAAAATCAAGCACGAGTTGGGGTGGAAATCATTAAAAGAAAGGTGTTATTTGTTGCGACGAGATATATTTGCAAAATTTCTTTCACCCACCTACATAGGGAGACATGATTATCATAATAAAATCAGAGAAATCATATTAGTATTTTACTTAATTCCTTATGGTCCATGACAGATTGTACTCAACAAGCCTTTCATTAACGATTCTTGTACTCACCCGAGTATAATACGGTATTTCTTGCGAAAGATAAAAATTAACTCTGACTTTTTTTCCCACTTGGCTTAAAAAAACATTATGTTTTCTGTTATTCAGATATGTGGATGCCATACTTTGCTTAACAGATGAATGAGAAACCGAAACTTAAAAAGTACTTATACACATCAACAAAGTATATAAATATATAAAATTAACAATTTAAAAAGATTAAATTAACTTTTCTGGGTATAACCATCAAGGGAAAAAAAAAAAAAAAAAAAAAAAAAAAAAAAAAAAAAGAGAGAGAGAGAGAGAGAGAGAGAGAGAGAGATACGTTTGAAATTTACCGTAAACCCACAGCAGCAGACATTAATATCCACAATCTTTCAACCATCCACAATCACAAACACAGGCTGCACTTTTGCATATGCTTCATAGACTCAGTAGGATACCACTTAAGAAAGGATCATCATCTTAAGAGACTGATTATGCTTTTCAACATTCAGTCTGGAGCATAGTACCTCTAATAAAATTCCCCCATGATCGCCTATTCAGTGCTAACATTGATGCCACGTGTGATGTTATGCCTTTTACTTCAAATCATTCTTCACCGAATCTAAGTACTTTCTTCTTGGTCTACCTCGTCTCCTCTTACCCTCCACTGCCGAGCTCATGAGTCTCTTAGGTAACCTTGCTTCTCCCTTGCGTGTAACATGACCACAGCATCTTAGTCTGTTCGCTGTAACTGCTTCATCTATGGTGTTCATTCCCAGTTTGACATAAAAATATCTACAGCCAAAACAAGCAACACGAAATCAGAGAGAACAACAAAACAGAACCATACGTAACCACAAACGTCAAATAGCATAACTACTTAGAGTAACCGAAACATGATACAAGATGGTACACAATGATACAAACATAAAATAAGACACAATAAAACGACATTTTAGCAGGCAGGAATTAAGCATAACATACACACAGATAATTATTCAAAAATAGATCCCAAAACTAACAATTGATACAAACATATACCAAAAAGGTGGAATACACCAATTCATTGTAAGACTTGTGATGGTAGATATATAGAATAAACAGACGAATCAAAGAATACATTACTTAAGATATATGAAAAGAAACCACTCCAGATTTGCTTACGACCTTAGAAAACATTGTCATAAATCAAGCTCCAGAGAAGAAATCTTGAAAATAATTAGAATAAACAACAAGAATCATCTTCTAACACAACAATAAAATTATCGTGTTCAAAAACCCAAGGAAGTAAAGAAAATCCTTTTAAATAATCAAGTACACCTATCAAACAACACTTTGCTTACACAGAGTAGTGAAACACCATTCTCCTCACTCCGCTATTAACCCCTTCAACAAATATTTAAACTCTTATCATCCACACATCAAATATTTCTACATCTATACATCAGAGATTGCAGTCACAAACACACACACACACACACACACACACACACACACACACACAGAGAGAGATGCACGCGCATAACGCATGCACGCATACACTCTGTTGACAACAGACAAAAACTGAATTATGAAAAGAAACAGAACAGCTGTAAGACTGTGAGACAATAAAACAAACACGTTGAAAAAGTAAAACTATGAACAACAATTTACATCAGTGAAAGAACTGTGCAATATTAGTTTGAGACCATATGTAAAGAATAACAAAACCGAAACTCGAAAGACGATAAACCGTTAGTAACAGCTCATTTACTGTTTATAATTTATAAATATTGCATTTGAAAACATGATTGTAATTTCTGGAAAAAAAAAGAGAGAGAGAGAGAGAGAAAGCAGCAACGCGTGTGGGTAGAAACGAATATAACACATATAACTCAGTATGAATGCGTGGATACCTGCCATTTCTCACACTCTTTGTACGGGACGATTTTTTTAAATCTTAATGGACTTAACTGCGGAGTCATCAGTCCCTAAATTTACAAACTACTTATGAACTAGCTTATACTAAAGACGACACAAACATCCATGCCCGAGGGGGAATTCGAACCCCCGACGGGGAATGACCTCGCGCATCGAAGCATAGCGCCTCAATGCGCTCGGCCGCTCCACCGCGCTATTTTATTATTTTATTTTTAGTATTATTATTATTATTTTAATTTATTCATCAAGTTTTGCAGACCCGAACTGTGGAGCAAGCCTCAGTGGTCATGGAACGACGCAGAGCCTTAGACTGTAATAAATAGATAAAATAAAACGTATAGCAATTCTATACACACAATAGGCCAAAGCATAAGTAAAAGAAGCAACCATGTAACATAGAAATTGTCTCAATTTTTTTAAATTTTTCCAGGAATTCCTAGACACAAAAGGAGTGGTTCATGAGGAAAGTCTTTACTTTAGCCTTGGAGATGCGTGGATTACTACTAGCTTTTTGATTCTAGTGACAGCTCATTAAAAATGCATGCGGAAGAATACTGTACACCTTTCTTCACAAGGGTCAAGGAGATGTTTGCGAGCTTACACTGAAAGGTATCTATTTTAAGTGGGCTGAATAAAAATTGAATAGTTACTTTGAATAAAAATTGAACTAAAATGGATATACTTGACATTGTAACTTGACAACTCTTCTGAAATGTCAGACAACAAACTGCATTAAATTAGTCGAGAATTAAGTAAGGCTTTTGTACAGAGGTAGCAGACCATGAAAATGATTTCTCTGTTTTTGTTAAATTTATGGCTCTGTTCTGGAACTTACCTCCAAGTTGGATAATGCATTCAATTATTTCACAAGATTTACAGCAAGCCAGGAACAACAGCATCAAAGGCAGCGACAGCAGGCAAAATCACAAATAAATTCATAATTCTTGAATGGAAAGTGCAGTGTAGCCCCAAGAAACTAACGCTGACTTAGAATTAGATTAATAATAAAACAAATATGCAGAGGAAAAGAGAAACTAACTACGTCAATTAACTAATGTAGACTGACACATGCTTAGTTGTAACAAAGAGTCCTATTTTGACTTTGAAGCAAAGATTTACACTTACAAAAGAAGTCAATAATGAAATTGAGAGTTCTTTTCAACAATTTACGAAAAACGTTAACAATACAAAATTCAGGCATTACTTCAGCCTAACAATGACAAAATGGGGACAAAGCGTGTTTTTACTTGATATCTAACCTGCCATTACAAAATTTCTTCCGCTTATTTTCGATGGTGCGTCTTTACCTCCATGTCTTCCTTGTCCAAAAGCTTAATAACAAAGTTCGCTTACAGCATACCTCTCACAGACAGACTACACATACCAACTGCTCCAGACAGACTCAACATACCGACAGCTTCAGACTCCTTATAATAACTGCTACACAGAGATTTTCCTACTAGCGATAATAGTATCACCAAAGATATAGAGTATAAATACATGTTGAGAAATTTATGTGGAATCAAAAATGTAAAAGTAAATATACTAAAATTGCCGAGATAAATAAAATTTACATAGAATCTAAAGTATAAAATTAAATCTAGGAGTTTTACAACACCAAATATTGCTCTAACCGCCCGTTTCTGCGTAATAAACACCATTTTTGAAACATAGAGGTTACTCCAAATACTAACCACATACATCATAAGCGAATGAAAATAAGCAAAGTAGACAACTTTACGTATTGAACTATGACTTATTTTAATTACTGTTCTAAGGGTAAACAATACAGAATTTAGTTTTTGAACAAAGTTCCTAACATGGGCTTCCAACGACAGCTTAATGTCTGTATGAAGGCCTAGCAATTTTAAATGTTCAGTTTCTTTATCATGTGCAGTTTATTTGCGCGCATATTTGCTTCTGTTGTGAAACAATTAGCAAGCAGCAGAAAATCAAATAGAAAAGGCATTAACATCCAAAACCCACCCAATACATGGCTATCAATCGACACAGCAAAGACTTCGGTCAAGAAAGAGCTTTCTTTGTAGCACGGAAGTACTCTCTGACATACCACACCAACATCAGGAGCAGAGATAGCAGCTCAGTTGCCAGCATCTGAAATAGTGGCTGATTCCACAAGAAGCTATTCTCCCAGGCCACACGGAGAAACGGAACACATGGATGTCACTGAATCGCCTGAGTTTCTGTGTCACAAGGTCGAAGAGCAATCTGTAGAGGTGGGTGGGGCTTCCACGTGGATTCTCTCAAGTAAATGCTACGAAAATGCACTGGACGTTGCTAATTTTTGGGCCTCCACTGTTTAGTTGCAAATTAACGGATCTTTGTGAATGTAATCCATATCAATATGTATTTATTTTACTCTGTGAGTGGTTTATGTAGTCATTTAATGTAGTTATGTATGCAGTAATGCGTTTGATTCTGACACAATAAATAAAATAATTATGTGCCCATTTTCTGTGTTCAAAAAGTCAGTATTTCATTAATTTTGTGTTAGGTACAGTAATAACTGGGTAGTAACAATTTATTTTATGAAATCAAATAACTTGCTGCCAGTTCTTTAACTACGTCATTTGATACTGCCTAAATATTGAAAACATCCTTCACTGCCATATGGTGTGATCAGAATACAGAAATATCTTCGAATTACCTTGTATACTAAAAGGCATATCATTTAATTCAATGAGAAACAACAGCAGTCCCAAAACAGACCCCTGGGGCAACCCCCCTCCCCACTTAACTGTGCCCCTTTGTGAGAATATACGTATCACTGCACTGGGTAAAGTTTTACTTACGGCGCCGGCAGCGTAGTATGCTGATGCTGGCAATGACGTTTGCACACTATTTGAAAACTCAGTCACATAGAATGAAGTAGAATGAAGAGAACAATCTTTTTTGTTGACCATGAAGTACATAATTAGTACTGTTCCTGCTCTATTCTTGACAGCTTCTTGTATGCACCCTAGTTCAGTCATTAAAATAATTATACTCACAAAGGGAAAGTTTAATTGATAACATTAGCAGCCATAAATAAAATTTAACCGTGGAGAGAGTTACTTCCTGTTGTCTGTTATTAAAGTAAGAGGTGGAGATATTGTCAGCTCCTCCTTCTACAATGTTCCAACTTCTGCAAAAATATTTTGTGATCAACACTTTTGTTAAATCAAACACGTTTGTTAAATCAAAGAATACTGCGTTTGCACTTCTATATTTAAGCGATCTAGTGCCTCACAGAGATACGAAAATATAGAATTTAAAGTTGTTAAACCGCTTTCGAAACCAAACTGTACTCGGTTTGCGTAAGGCGGGTGTCTACCGTATCCCATATAGCTGTGGCATGTCATATGTTGGTCAAACTATTAGGACTGTTGAGGACAGTTGTATTGAGCATAAACGTCACACATGTTTACAACAGCCCAAGAAATCTGCTGTGGCCGAACACTGCCTTGACACAGGTCACCCTATGAAATATGACAAAACGGAAATTCTGGCATGCGCTTCCAACTACTGAGGCTGTGTTATCAAGGAAGCGATAGAAATAAAACTAGATGACAACCTTATGATTAGGGATGGAGGCTTCTGCTTCAATTCTGCTTGGGATCCTGCTCTCTCACTTGTCAAAAAACAGAGGGAGAAAACTAATCCGACCTCATCTGTCGAGAACTGATGTTTATTATCAATATTCTGACCAGTTTCATCTTTAATCGTATCGGCGCTGTGTGCTTGCTTGCTAGGTGTGTGTTGTCTTTCCTGTTTACTCATTGAAAACCGAGGTTTTAAAGATCGTTGCACATTGCTCTCTTACTGCAGTTTCGCCTTG
The DNA here is from genome assembly GCA_026315105.1 of Locusta migratoria. Classification (NCBI taxonomy): domain Eukaryota; kingdom Metazoa; phylum Arthropoda; class Insecta; order Orthoptera; family Acrididae; genus Locusta; species Locusta migratoria. The sequence goes on from CM048747.1 coordinate 507,191,941, forward strand.
AAAATGGCAGGGTGGCCTCCTGCCGAAATATCGGCCGTCGTCGATTTCGGTACCTGGCAGCATACCCGTAAGTTTTTCGAAGTTGTTATTCGCCAGGAGAAATTAAGGAATCAGAAAAATTACAGTTCGACTAATGACAGAAAGACTGCTAGATCACCTTGATCGTCGTGGGATTTGTGGTTAGTTTACAAATGTTAAATTGCACAATATTACGCCTCTACTGTGGCTCAGTTAGTAGGTGCTGTGAAGTGACCGCCAGGAAGGAGCACACCTCAGACCCACGTGCGCCGATAAAAGTTCGCGTGGGTCGTCAAATTTAACGACCGGCTGTGGCGTGCAGGGCGCTAAGCAGAAAGTGCCGTCGTTCCCAGACAGAGGCATCGAATGTCCTAGATCTCAAGTTTTCAGTAAACCTTAGTATGTGTCGTCATTGTTCCGTGAACTTTAATTTATGTGAACGAAATTCTGTCCATGGATAAATGTGGTTGACAAATATTATTCATTCCTTTTAGAGACGTCTTAGAAAACCTATTAGATTGTTAACAGTTTCACACTTCGTATGTGACACGTGGTGAACAAAACTTCCACGCCATACGCGGTGATGCATTGTCAGATCTGTGTTATTTCCCAGTGACCTTTCACGTAGAAGTGAAAGGGTCTGTAACCTCAATATTGACAGGAAGACGGCACGATGTTCGTCACTATTAGCACTTCATACTAAGTCGTCAGCAAATAAGGTTGAATAAACAAATGAGGATTGTGTAAGATTTCACTGTGGCCTAGCCGTTTATATAAATTTTCCATCGTCGTTGCATGGCGGTTTGAGGAGTATCTATAAAGTCTATGTTTCCTACCGGTACGTTACTTCTCTAACGAAAACATATTGTGGTTCCTCCGGTGGTGGTGTTTCATCATCTGACTGGCTTTAGAAAACCCTATTACGATTTTACTAATCGTAATTAAGACCTGACTTGCAGCACTGAAATCAGAGTTCATAAAACATTGATGGAAAAAAATTAATAACAATGACAGTACTAAGCGAAAAAGTCAGAGTAATCTCACTGTTACTCCACTAAAATGGTCTTCCTTTTGTACCAACAATTTTTCTGATCAAACTTGATCAAAGCAAACCAAACATCATAGTCGCATTTCCGCAACACTTCTTCAGCGTCGAAATTGCTAATCATTTCGAGCTAAATTCAGAATCAACATTTATGAATGCATCAACGCGCCAATCACAATCCTTGACGAATCTCGGTTTTAATACAGGATTGAGTAAGTAATAAATTCAAAATTCCAGCGTGGCACCGCAAAGATATTACATGATCTACTCTAACATATAAATGGATTTCATTTGATTTCACTTTATTTATCTGTAATTTCAATCTTATATCGTTACGGATGAAATCATCCACATTCGGATAATACTCATTCCACAATAAAATTTAAAAAATTTAAATACACGATTTTGTGTTGCACAAACACAAAATTGTGTATTTTAATTTTCATAATGATTTTTTTCTACCAAGAACTGGTGGTGGAATCAGTTAACATAACATTCCACAAGTCTTTCTATAGCAGATGCGCCATTTTGACTTCACACGCGCAGTCTATTTCTGGAGATAGTAGGACATCTTTCTTCTTTGAAGTTTTGTTAAATCGAAAAGTGTCTGTAAATACGAGAATAAACTTCAGCCACTCTACACTTATTATTCATTTTTCTCCTCCTTTTACTTCTTTTTAAAATTTCATAGGATTGCAACCTGTTGTGTTAACACTGATCCTTTGTATGCCTTTCCTTTTGGTTTACAATTGTGTACCTCTTTCAATGACGCCTACCCCCTCCAATCATTCTGATTTGCAGTTTCTGTTTTATGCATCATTACCCATTTTTTCCCGTTTATACCAACGGATAAAGTGACAAATTCAAATGTTCAAATTTAGAACCATGCAAATTGTTTTTGTGGTTTCAGTCCGAACACTAGTTTATACAGTTGTACATGCTTCCACTTCCTGTGCAAGCTTCTTCATCTCTGGATAAGATTGGCAAAATACGTCCATGTTAACCTTGCTAACTCTTTTCTCTGCCCCCATGAACCACAGACATTGCCGAGGTGGGATGGCTTGCGGGCCTCAACGATGCAGATAGTCGTACCATAGGTGCAACCACAGTGGAGGGGTATCTGTGGAGAGGCCACACACACGTGTGGTTCCTGAAGAGTGGCAGCAGCCTTTTCAGTAGTTGGAAGTGTGTGGGGTAAAAACCGCAGAGGAAGACCCAGAGATGGATACAGTAAGCAGATTCAGACAGATGTAGGTTGCCGTTCTTATGTGGAGATGAAGAGTCTTGCACAGGATAGGGTATTGTGGAGAGCTGCATCAAACCAGTCTCCGGACTGAAGACCACAACAACAACACAGGGGCAACAGTCTGGATGATTGAATGAGCTGGCCTTGTAACATCAGCTAGCATGCCTTTGCTATGCAGTTACTGCGAACGGCTGAAAGCAAGGGGAAACTACAGTCGTTTCTTCTCCCGAGGACATGCAGCTCTACTGTATGACTATATGATGATGGCGTTTTCTTGGGTAAAATATTCCGGAGGTAAAGTAGTCCCCCATTCGGATCTCCGGGCGGGGACTACTCAGGAGGATGTCGTCATCAAGAAAAACGAAACAGGCATTCTACGGTTCGGAGCGTGGAATGTTCTAACTCTTAATCGCGTAGGTAAGTTAGAAAATTTGAAAAGACAAATGGATAAGTTAACGTTAGATATCGTAGGGTTTAGTGACGTTCGGTGGCAGGATGAACAGGATTTCTGGTCAGGTGAGTACAGGGTTATCAATACAAAATCAGTTGGTGGTTACGCAGGAGTAGGTCTGACAGTGAATAAGAAAATATGATTTCGGGTAAGTTACTATGAACAACATAGTGAACGCATTATCGTAGTAAAGATAGACATGAAGACAACACCGACCATAGTAGTGCAAGTTTATATGACAAATAGCTTGGCCCATGATGAGGATATTGAAAAAAATGAATGAGGAGTTAAAAGAAATCATTCAGAAAGTTAAGGGAGACGAAAACTTGATTGTGATTGGGGACTGGAACTCGGTAGTAGGAAAGGGAAGAGAAGGGAATGTAGTAGGTGAATATGGACTGGGAAAAAGGAATGAAAGAGGAGATCGCGTAGTAGAATTTTGCGCAGAGCACAATTCAGTGATCACCAGCACTTGTTATAATCATCATGAAAGAAGGCTATATACGTGGAAGAGACCAGGAGACACTGGAAGGTACCAGATTGACTTTATTATCGTAAGGAATAGATTTAGAAACCAGGTTCTAAACTGTAAGACATATCCAGGGGCAGATACAGACTCTGATCATAACTTATTGGTTATGAACTGCAGATTAAAACTTAAGAGACTGCAGAAAGGTAGAGGTTAGGATATGGAAACTGGACAAATTGAAGGAACCAGAGGTGGTTGAGAGTTTCAGAGGGAGCATTAGGCAAGGACTGGTTGAAACGGGGGAATATAATACAGTAGAAGAAGAATGGGTAGCTCTGAGAGATAGGGTAGTGGAGGCTGCAGAGGACTATATAGGCAGAAGGACAAGGCCTAGTAGAAATCCCTGGATAACACGGGATATACTGAACTTAATTGATGAGAGGAGAAAATATAAAAATACAGCAAGTGAAACAGGAAAAAGCGAGTACAAACGTCTGAAAAATGAAATCGACAGGAAGTGCAAATTGGCTAAGCAGGAGTGGCTACAGGACAAATGCAGAACCATAGAAAAATGCATAACTAGGGGAAAGATAGATACCGCCTACAGGAAAATAAGAGATATTTGGAAACAAGAGAAGCAGATGTATGAGTATCAAGAACTCAGACGGAAAACCAGTACTAAGCAAAGAGGGGAAAGCTGAACTGTGGAAGGAATATATAGAGGGCCTATACAAAGGAAACAAACTTGAAACCAGTATTCTAAAAATGGAAGACAAAGTGGAGGAAGATGAGATAGTAGATCTGATACTGCGAGAAGAATTTGACAGAGCGCTTAATGACTTGTGTCGTAACAAGGCCCCTGGAGTAGATGATATTCCGTCTGAACTGCTGATGTCGTTAGCAGAGCCAGTCGTGAAAAAATTGTATTACCTAGTATGCAAGATGTATGAGACAGGGGAAATACCCTCCGCCTTCAAGAAGAATATTGTAATTCCAATTCCAAAGAAAGCAAGTGCAGAAAAGTGTAAAAATTACAGAACTATCAGTTTAATAAGTCATGGGTGCAAAATACTAACACGAATTATTTACAGACGAATGGAAAAACTTGTGGAATCAGACCTCGGGGAAGATCAGTTTGGACTTAGGAGAAATGTAGGAACACAGAAGGCAAACGCACATTACGACTAATCTTAGAGGACAGGCTAAGGAAAGGGAAACCTACGTTTTTAGCGTTTTTCGATTTGAAGAAAGCTTTTGACAATGTCGACTGGAATACTCTCTTCCAATTTCTGAAGGTATCAGGGGTAAATTACAGGGAGCGAAGAGTTTATTCAACCTATACAAAAACCAGACAGCGGTTATTAGAAAGGAAGATATAACAAGAGTAAACGACGGTTATGGAATGCAATGTCAGAAAATCAGGCGATGCTGAAGGAATTAGATTAGGTAATGCCGGTCGCGGTGGCCGAGGGGACTGAGGCGCTTCAGTCACGGTCTGCACGGCCACTACGGTCGGGGGTTCGAATCCCCCCTCGGGCATGGATATTTGTGCCGTCCTAGTTCGTAAGTAGTTCATAAGTAGTTTGTAAGTTTAGGGACTGATGACCCCGTAGTTAAGTCCCATAAGATTTACAAACATTTGAATTAAAAATAAATAAATAAATAATGAGACAATAAAAGTAGTAGATGAATTTTGTTATTTGGGTAGCAATATAACGTATAAAAAAATGTTCAAATGTTTGAACAGCTTATGGGACTTAACTACGGGGTCATCAGTCCCTAAACTTACAAACTACTTATGAACTACTTAAGAACTAGGACGGCACAAATATCCATGCCCAAGGGGGGATTCGAACCCCGACCGTAGTGGCCGTGCAGACCGTGACTGGAGCGCCTCAGTCTCCTCGGCCACCGCGGCCGGCCAATATAACGTCTGATGGCCGAAGTAAAGAAGATATAAAATGCAGAATGGCTATGGGAAGAAAAGCTTTTCTAAAAAAGCGAAACTTGTTAACATCCAATATTAAGGAAGTCCATTCTGAAAGCATTTGTTTGGAGTGTAGCATTGTATGGGAGTGAAACGTGGACGATTAGGAGTTCTGATAAAAAGATGATAGAAACTTTTGAAATGAGGTGCTACAGACGAATGATGAATATTAGATGGGTAGATCATGTAACTAATGAGGAGGTGCTTAACCGAATCGGGGAGAAAAGGAGTTTCTGGCATATAATGACTAAGAGGAGGGATGGATTGGTTGGACACATTCTGGCACATCAAGGAATTGTCAACTTAGCATTAGAGGGAAGTGTGTGGGGTAAGAATCGTAGAGGGAGACAGAGGGACGGATATAGTAAGTAGATTCAAAAGGATGTAGGTTGCCGAACGTATTCTAAGATGAAGAGACTTGGATAGGACAGGGTAGCGTGGAGAGCTGCATCAAACAAGTCTGCGGACGGAAGACCACAACAACAATAACAACTCTATTCTTGTCTTGGTCTCCCTCAGCCATTTTTACCGCACACATTTCCAAACGTTTGTAAATGTATGGGCCTTAATTATATGGATATCAGTCCCTAGGCTTAAAAACCACTTAAACTAACTTTTGCTAAGGACAAAACACACACACACACACACACACACACACACACACACACACACACAAACCAATGCCCAGGGAAGGACTCAAACCTCCGATGGCGAGCAACCACGTGCTTCACACCAAGGTGCCTTAGAACGCTCGACCACTCCACCGCGGCCCACACATTTCCCTCCAATTCTAAATTGACAACCTCCTCTTTCAGTCAAGATATGCCACCTGTTTACTTTCTACCCAATTCAGTACCTCCTCATTACTTACGCAATCTATTCAACTAGAGCATTCTTCTGCAGCAACATTTTTTTTAAGTCCATCTTCCTTGTGTTTGAACTGTTTATTGTACACATTTCACTCCCGTACCAGACTACACTCCAGACTAACGCTTTCATAAAAGACTATCTAACATCCAAATTAATATTCGATGTCAAAGAGTATCTCTTCAGAAGTGTTGGTTTTCCCATAGCCATATTGCAATTTATATCTTATTTCCTCCTGCCATCTTCCATTTTACTGCCCGAAGAAAAGGAACTACAGCTTCTGTTGTTCCACATTGTAATCTAATTCCTTCATCATTGTTTGACATTATTAACGTACATCCATTACCAGTGCTTTGCTCTTGTTAATGTTAATCCTATACACCCCTTTCAAGAGATTGCCAATTCTGGTTAACTGCTCTTCCAGGCCCTTTGCTGTCTCGTACGCAATTACAGTCTCAACGGGAAATGACAAAGTTTCTATTTCTTCTACCAAAACTTTATACTCCGAATTTCTCGTTGAACAACACTGTTACAACATTTCGTTATTCCCTTCCCAGCCTGCATCCTCTACAAACATTTCAATTCTTAACTGCTGTCGGATTTTTGTATAACATGTAAATGACATTTCAGCCCTGTAACCTCCAGCCTGTGAAAGAGTGTGTTCCAATTAACATTGTGAAGCGCTTTCTCCATATCTACAAAAGCTATAAGCATATATACATTTTTCGTTAACCTGTGTTCTAAGATAAGTCGAAAGGTGTATACTGCCCCAAACATTCATACATTTTTCGTAACTGCCAACTGATCTTTCCCGAGGACAGCTTCTACTATATTTTCGATTCTTCTTTAAATAATTATTGTTAGTATTCAGGGGCGGCTCGTTCTAAGGGGCCAAAGGGCCCGGCCCCACCAAAAAATATGTGATACACTTTTGCAGTACTATATCACACTGTTGAAATGTGGCATGACCCCCTCGAAATCCTAACTCAATTTACAATGACGCGATCAAATGGTTTCGCTTGCCTCTCGCCGCAGCATAGCTGAGGGCCCACTGGCGTGTGCCGGTAGACATAGACCCCTCTCTTCATTACACAGCCATGTCGACAGCCTAGTGCCAGCAGCAATTCGTCCGTACTTCCCATGCACCATGGGCGTCTAAATATGCGGTCCCAGTGACGTCACAGACCTGTTTCCCTTTCCGCTTCTCGTGCCTCGCCCTTGAGTTGCTTGTGGCCCAGCTTCTGTGGCCACTTGCCCACGAGGTCCTCTCCCCCTGTATACCAGTGAAGCCAGCAGTACATCTCGCGCTCACAGTCCCCACCCCTTGCGAACCTGTTCACAGGTTCGCAGAGTTTAGCGCTGGTGACTCTGGGCACCAACGTCAAGTGCCTTACTGCATTCCTCTCCCACCCCCCTCACCCTCCTCAGTGCCACTCATCAACAGGAAACGTGTGAAACCGAAAACAAGACCACCTGCAGTAGTGTTCCGTATCCTGCAGCTGTGTCGTTGCAACTTGATTGCTCGCAAACTGAGAATAAATGAATAAAATAGACTCTTTGCGTAAAACGCCCTTTCATTTATGAAGTACGGAAAAAAAGCTAGAAGTCAGGCAGTTTGGCACGCATCAACCAAAAGTTTTCTTGATGTCTCAACTCGACAGAAAGAAGAAGAGAACTTTCTACAATACATGGTTCTGCAAAAAGTCTTGGCTAACTGTGAGTGAAGACAAACAGAAGTTGTTTTGTTTCTAATGTTTATTGTTTGGTGCTGAAGGATTGTGGACAACAGTTGGCTGCAAGGATCGAAAGCATTTAAGTCACAATTTTTAAACACGAGGAAAGTGGACTTTATTTAGAAAATGCTTGTAAATATAAAATGTTTCAAACAATTAACATTGCTGCTCAGATTGATTCAGTGTATACAATGTCAGTTCAGAAACATAATGAATCAGTTACGAAAAACAGACACGAATTAAACTGAATAGTGGAGTGCTTAATGTTTCGTATAACTCATGAGTTAGTACTAAGCGCTCACAATGAAAAATATGTCGGAAAACTCTGGCAATTTATTAGACTTTTGATCTCTTTTGAGAAATCTTGACAGTGTATTACATGATCACTTAAGTAGCTTTAGTAATTCCGTGTGTAAATGTACGTCATAGATAATACAAAATGAGTTTCTGGACTGTATGTATCAAGTTTCCATCAATGAACTGATTAAAGGGATTAACGATGCCACTTTCGTTTCTGTGTAGGTTGACGAAACATCGGGTATTACGTGCAGCAGTCGATTTGTTATTATACTGCTGTATATTAAGGGAAAGAAAAATGTTGAAAGAAGTATTTACTTTCAAAAAATTAATCAAAGGACAGCAAATAGACTTAGTGAGGTCTTAAAAAGAAGTCTGGAACCTTTCAATGTTCAAGAAAAACTCATTTCTCAGGCATATGATTGGCGCCCCAGTTAGAGCGGCAGTCAGAGTGGTGTGCAGCCACTGACGCAGAGCACTTTCCTACATGCCACGTACGTTCACTGCTATGCGCACCAAATGAATTTGGTTCTTGAGAATGCTTTCAGTATAAGCATAAAGTCGATAATGTTGTTCTTCGCAAATATCGCTGTTTTTCCCCTTTCATCTCCTAAGCGAAGTGATTTGTTACAGACAGTCTGCAGCAAGAGAATTCCTTCAGTCTCTTCAACTAGATGCAACATCCAGTCCTACATTGTAAATATTGTCAAAGAAAACAAATCGCACTTAGAATGTTTTGAAAAGATTGAGGAAGAAGATTCCTTGGATGATATTACAATAAGAGAATCATTTGTCTTAAGAAATTTACTTCACAATCCATACTTTTTGTTCCTCCTACATTTTTTCTATTATATCATGAAACATGTTTCTATTTTCTGTAACACAGTTCGGATGCAGAGTTCAAATGTCGTACCATAGCCAATGCATTACAACATTGTTAGTGTGCTGTGTAGGAAATACGAGAGAACATTCAACGGTTTCGAGTTTCTGATGATGAGTGTATTCTCCTCCAAGGAAACGTTCCAAATGTAGCAGTGAACTTAATCTGACAGCAAATGCCAATGAAGTGTGTGACATATGACCAACCAAATGAAAGAAAGATTTCAGATCTCTCATGTATTTAGCAGATTCGAAAACATTGATCCAAAAAAGTTTGCTTCTTTTGTAGAATATTTACTGGCCACTGCCCCGCATTCTCCTGCCCCAGCCTGACTTTAGGAGCATGCAGAGAAATGACGACAAGGCACGCAGGAAACAGAGTCCCTTACAACTAACTGGACACAATAGCGCGTGTGCAGAGATATCCCTTATCTGCAGATACCAGAGGTTTCTAAAAAGCGACAGGATCGCAGATAAACCGTCGACCCTTACAGACAGGAATGAGACAAGCAAACCCCTGCAGCGCACACGTGCGTGAGTGGGAGAGACACTGGCTTGCAGTATAGAGTCAGTGGTTCCTCCAAAACAATGTTTCAGACCAGGGAGAAAGACCCTGATAAATGGCATACCAGACAGGCCTAACACAGACTTTGGCCACAAAGATTTTCTCTAGCCAAGAAGGAATGCAGAAGATCAAGACAGCACGCTTGAAACGTGGGAAAGACGCATATTCGCAAGTCTCATCTCGGCCCACAGGGGACTGAGAGGCGTGGTCGTGAAAACGGCGATCAGCTATTGGATGACATTGCAAAACCAACCCACCAATCACAGAGGCAAACAGATGCAAAATTCGTGGAGAAGCTGTAGCTGGAGAGCGAGAGGGACTGGTAGCGAAACCGCCGAGGAGGAGACTTGGTCCGTCGCTGGAGAAGTGGAGACATGCTGGCAGCTCCCGCCTGGGCAGACGCGGGTCTTTGACGCCTTCTCTCGGTGGTCGCGCCGCGCCACACAGCCGCAGAGCAGGGCAGGGTCAGCGAGAGCTATGCCGTCGCGGCCGCCGCCGACGCCGACTCCGACGCGCCGCCACACCGCACCTCGCCGATCCATCGCCCGACGACCACGTGAAGTCAGTGTTGGTGAGATAGGAAATTACCTTCCCCTTCCCCATCCATTTCCGAGTCATGCCCATGCCCATTGAAATCGGCCCAGAGAGATTCTTCTTCTTCTTTCGTTTCAGCCGTCTTTGGACCACGTTAATTCACATCAGCTTCCTTTCTTTCGTTCTTTTTCCTCTTCCAGTATTGTTTCATTCTCATACTTTGCATCATTCTTCGCTCTTATGTCCACGATGATTTCGTTCTCAGTCTAGTTCTGTCCTCAAATCCTGCAAATGCCTGAATTTTTTATTTAAAAATCACCCTGTTGGATATTTCTTGATCCCGTATTCCCATTTCTTCCAGGTCCCTTTGTACTTCTTGGATCCACCGTATTTTGCTTTTGTTGTACAACAAGTATTGTGAAATTTGCTGTGTTAACCTCCCCTGGTCCATTCTGCAAATTTGTCCAAAGAACTCGCACCGTCTTTCCTTGATGAAATTGGATATTTTTTCTATTTTGGAATAGAGTTCCTGGTTGGATCGATTTCTAAACTGACCGTCTTCTGTTCTTCGAGGTCCTAATATTCTCCTGAGATTCTTCCGTTCCATGCAGTTCTAGCCTCTTGATCACTTGAGTTCTTATTAGGTTGAGTGTTTCTGCTGCATATAAAGCTTCAGGGCGGATCACTGTCTGGTAATGTTTCAGTTTTGCATTGATAGAAATATTCTTCTTATTATAGATGTTCATTGTCAGTTTATATGCTAAATTAATTTTGTTTATTCGAGCTTCCATTGCATCCTTTTCTGTCAGTACAGTGTCTATCCATTCTCCTAGGTATTTGAATTTTTCCACCGTCTGAATTTTCCCTCTGTTTATTGTCATCGATCCAGGAGCTTCCGTGATGTTTGTCATATATTTTGTCTTCTCGGTAGAGATCTGTAGGCCTGTTTTAGCTGATTGTCTCTGTAATTCTTTGGTTTGGTTCACTGCCTCTTCTAATGATTCTGACAGTAAAACAATATCATCCGCTAATGCAAGACAATCTACTCGTATTCCTTTTTTCTTGCACCCCAGTCGTATCCCGTATCAAGAGATTATGGCTTTTGCAAATCTTGTTATACTTAAAACTAAATTTCATTTAGTAATCCTCTGTGCAATCTGTTCAATTCTCAAATCAATCCCTTGAATCGAATGTCCCTACCAGCCTAGTTCCATAATTACTCATTATATTTTTATTTAGTCTTACTGGAGTGTGGAGGTTATTCAGAGGGAGGTTTGATTTACCACACTACATTCCCTTTATTTGCCATGCTAAATTGAAAAATGAACTGTGATTTAGCGCAGTTATACATTTAGAGGCATTACATAGGTTTGTGAGCTGTTTACTTTCTTTGTGGAACATTCGTTCACTGAAATGCACAAAACATTCTAAAGCTCTGCTCATCACATTCCGTCTCTTCAATTGGACAGACGACTTATTCCACCTTGTAATTCGCACATGGACTGATCTGTAATATTTTTGTACCCTTCAACGTTTGGCTCCGCAGGTGGAACAAATCTGACGATACTCCTAGGCTTAGACATCAGAAAGTAGTGCTCATTTCAGTTCAAGACAGATAAGTGGTCCTTAACGATACTCTAAAAGATCCGAGCTACCACTCCTAAAAGTTGAATAATATGAATAATTAATGCTAAGTGACCTCACCGGGTTCGGGAATGCGGTATTGGCAGTTTCTCAGTAAATAAAAAATTAACTAATTACTGAGAGATAAAAACGTAGTTTATTATTTAAAACAATTAAACTTGAAACGGAAATAGAATTATGAAATAATCAAATAAATGTATTAAGTTGTCAGAAGAAAGAAATCAAGATAAGGTTCTGCAATAAACAATATCACTGAAATATATTTTTAAGAATGCCTGAGGTGTTGCAATTATGCATAACTCTTTCGTTAATAAGCTGAAATACCGGACGAGAGGATGTCGCCATAATGGCAGGAATATTATTGTAGTGGTGTCTGTAGCATTGCACGGAACCTACACTACTCAAATATCGTCGTTCGTTCGCATTGCGTATGCGCACAAATACTGTATGCTGCGTCGATGCTGACAGCGGCTGCGTCTCTGAAATCTGTAGAAATCTAGCTGATTAAATCGATGGCTGGGATAAATCAACCAAAAACTTCCTATTGCACTTGGTGAAGCCAAAGCTCGCTACTTTCCCCCAGTCAAACTGATATTGGTTGGGTACGCTAATTCAGCAAATTAGCCCACCAGAAAATGCCACTCAAAATCGTCCGCAGACGTTAAATATCACAATTATGGACTGGCAAAATGTCCACTGCTCTGTGATCGTACCGTAGTTACATGTTACGCATGTAACTCAACACTTCGTACCGCAAACCTCGCTGTACAGGTAATCAGGCGTCACAATCTTTCAAAATCACAGAGCGCATGTTCCCGTCCACCTACACAAGGCAGGAGAAGACACGTAAGTGTCCGTCGACAATTTATTTTGACAGCAGCTACCAAATCTCTCCTACCACGTCTCTGTCTTCAGCAGCCAATCAGCATCATCGTAGCCGGCCGCGGTGGCCGAGGTGACTGAGGCGCTCCAGTCACGGTCAGCACGGCCACTACGGTCGGGGGTTCGAATCCCGACTCGGGCATGGATATTTGTGCCGTCCTAGTTCGTAAGTAGTTCATAAGTAGTTTGTAAGTTTAGGGACTGATGACCCCGTAGTTAAGTCCCATAAGCTTAACAAACATTTGAACAGCATCATCGTAACAACACACCTTCCGCCAGCATTCACCAATAACAGCGCGTGTTACATACAGTTTGGGCCGTTCCGTAAAGTTTTTCTTTTGCCCTAGAATTCATCGCTCTCGTAAAGTTATGGGGCGCCAAGGTCAACCTCCTTCCTTTCAGTCTTTTGTCCACCTAAAAGCTCCTAAGACGCGGCCTGCTTGCTGTTCGGCCTGCAAATCAAATGTTCAAATGTTTGTATAGCTTATGGGAGTTAAATACGGGGTCATCAGTCCTTAACTTACAAAACTCTTATGAACTAGCTAACATTAAGGACGGCACAAATATCCATGCCCGAGGGGGGATTCTAACACCCGACCGTAGTGGCCGTGCAGGCCGTGACTGGCGCGCCTCAGTCCCCTCGGCCACCGCGGCCGGCGTTCGGCCTGCCTGCTGTTTAAAAGGCATCCCCTTTTGTGTGTTCGCCACAGGTCTTCTCTTTCCACCTGCTGACTCTCCGTCGTTGCCTCACTCCGGCTACGCCGTGCAGTGTCCCTTGTCTGCGTGCGGAATCCTCTTTTTAAACGTTAAACGCAATTGACAAATTCATGTGTAATTACTCATTACACTCATGACCAATACAAACATGACGTGTGAGGTATCAAATGAATCGGAATGACGAGTAGAATATGATTCTTTGCATGAAATTGTCATGGAAGGAAGTCAGGAAACCTTGACTCCTTACAAAATTACAAATTGCGGTGACTACACCGATTTCAACAGCAGAAGCAGAGCGCAGTTTCTGCACCTTAAAAAGTATCAACACCATCCTCAGGAACAGTATGAATTGGAAAGGCTGGACTCACTGGCTGTTTGTTCTAATCACAAGGAGGCGATATCAGTGATATTCCAAACTTCAACAACAGAGTAATTGACAAGTTCGCCACCCAGAAGAACAAATGTGCTCATTTACTGTATAAATAACCTGTCAGAACACAAACATTATTTGTTAACATGATAGATGTGTAAAATACATATGAAACTGCTCCTAACCAAGGTTTTTCCCAGAGTTTTTGCCTTGGCCATAAGGCAAAAGCCAGGACGTTCGCTGTTGTCTCTCTGGCGCAGTCCCAATGGGGAAGAAGTCACATACGTCCTCCCACAGTTCATTTTGATTTGACATCGCAATCAGTACACAGAAGCACAACTACAATAAGTACGAACTTAAGCACGAGAAGAGCTGGAGAACTTCGGTTCGAATCCAAACACCTCCAAGCCCTTCCCCCCCTCCCCCACGTTTTTTAATAAATTGACACCACAGCATAAACTCAGACATCCACAAAAGTACACAGAAAACCAATGGAGCTGGTAGACCAGATCAACTACAATATTACACACACATAACCCGCCACCAAAAATAATAATAGTAATGTTTGTTGCACGTTTGTATAAATTTTTATTAGCTACAGTGTTCCGTAGATAATATTAATTACTGCATAATTACCATATTTAATATCTTTCGAATGTGTTTAAATGATGTTATATAATTGGAGGTCATATAATGAACATTTCAGACAGATTCCACTATACTGGGAACTAACTATTTGTCTGTGCCCCACCAACAAAACTGAGCCTGACCCGCCACTGTTAGTATTTTTATACCAAGACTTATTAAAGTAGTAGTCCGTAATATTCACACGTGTCTGCACTTGCTTTCTTTCTAACTGCATGTATTAATTCCTTCTTGAAGTCTCAAAGTATTTCCCCTGTCTCATACAACTTTGCATACAAGCTGTAACAGTTCCTTCATGATTGGCTCTCTCCAGTTCACAGGGAATATTATAAATTCCGGGGCCCTTGTTCCCACTCAAATCGTTCAGTGTTCTGTCAAGTTATTCTCGCAGTTTCGTATCTCCTATCTTATTTTCATCTACTTCCTCTTTCATTTCTTCAGCACTATCTCCAAAATCATTTCCCTTGTTTAGCACCCCTATATATTCCTTCCACATTTCAGCTTTCGCTTCTTTGCATACAACTGGTTTTCTATGTTATTTCTTCATATTCAAGCAGCTGCTTTTCTTACTGCACATGCCCCTTTAATTACGTCTGTATCCACCGTTCCCCAAGTTATTCATTATTCTACTGACTTGTATTTTCCCTCTGCCTACTCCTGATTAGTGAATTTTCTCTTCCTGTCAACCTAACTATTTATTTGTCTGTGTTCCTTTTTTCCAAGTTTCATTTGTTGCTCTTTTTTATATTTTTTCCTTTCATTAATTAAATTCAATATCTCCTTTTATATCCGAGGATTAATACTGGGGCATGTCTTCCTACTTATCGGTCCTCTGCTTCCTTCACCGTCTCTCAAAACTACCCATTCCTCTCCTACTGTATCACATTCAACCTTTTCGTAAATTTTTAAATGTCAGTTTGTTAAAATTATCATCAAAATGATTAAATGTACCGTATACAATATTAAAATTTATATACGACAGCATGGTGTGGGCGTCGATTGTTTCTATTGCTGCTTGGTGGCGTTGTGCGGCGCGCAGTTTTCGTTGTACATACGTTCGGAAGCCAGTCTGCACGCCCCCTGCTGCTAGGGCGGTGTCCGGGCCGACGCGCTGCCGCCGCCAGCCACCGGAAAGTGAAGTGGGGCCGCCGCTCCAAGGCACGCTGCGTCGAAGACGAAGGTTGCAAGAGGCCTTCAAAGTTTTTAAAAAATGCACTGTTATTGTAATCATTCCATTGATTGAGTGTGCTTCCAGGTTCTTGAAGCCGGTGTGTGAATATTTCCATTTCTTCCATTGTCGTTAGGAGGCGTCATTTTGGTTCCTTATGTAGCACTTGTCAATGCGAATTAATTGTTCCAACAGCGTGCTTTTCTGTCAATAAATGCTCTCCAAATGTTGTTTTATTACGATGAAGAGAGCAGTGCTCTTTAAAACGTGTTTCAAACGTTCTGCCTGTCTGCCCTATGTAGACTTTTGAACAGTCTCCACATTTAAGGTTATTTGACTTTCAGTTGTGCGAATAGTTACGTTAAAATGATGTATACCTATTGGACAAACTGCTACGGTCTCTAGATCACAAATACTTTAACTTAAACTAGCCTAAGGACAAAACCTACACTCATGCCCCAGGGAGGACTTGAACCTTCGACGGCGAGCAACTACGCGCTCCGCTGCAAGGCGTCTTACAGTGCTCGGCCACACCAGCGATGCCAATAGCTATGTTTGGTTAATTTCTGTATTAGCATCTGACTTGGTAGGTCTTAGTTATTGAGATTGCCTTATACAGTTTGTCCCGTCCCAAAAAACCCTAATTCCTATGATTGTCCCGTTGTTTTCATGTTCTTTAATCAATTAAATACTTTTCCTGTTATGTCATAGTTTTCTAAAGTAAGTAATTTCGAGAAAAGCAAAACGTAAAGACCCACTGAATAAGACACGTCAGCTTGGCGAGCAGCAGGGGGAGGGGGAAGGGGGAGGGGGGAAGGGGGAGTGGGAATAAACTCTGGCATTGTTCACTATAAGGTAGACCAGGGCACGTTGGCCATAGGGGCAGGATGACCCAGTCGAATTAGTTCATACAGTAGACGCTAGATCGTCCTAGGAATCAATCAGCAAGTTAGCAGCACTTTCCCTCTCCTTCTACAGTGCCAATATCAGCAGCTGAGAAGTTTTGGACAAGCTGTAGTAATTAATTGTTTTTGTGAGTGTTTCAATAAAATTCTAAACGTTGGTTATATGAGTGATATTGAAGTTTTTCTTACTTTAGACGCAGCAGGTGAGTGGATGGGGCCCTCCACGCCCACACCAACGTGGTGACCATCACAATAGTTCTACTGTCACCTCCGTAATTTGGTTAGTTTGCTAAGGTGGATCACGGGATGTGGGGACCGCGATGTTATCCGTACGTGTGGGCACGATCACCCATTAATACGGTGCATCTGGAGATAGAATTGGTCGAAAGGTATACGAAGGGTAAAGGTATGTAAGGGCAGAGGAAAAAAAGTGCTAAGGCAAGAGCCAAGGAAAAAAAACCCTCAGCGACAGTGGGGTAGGTTTTAAGGGCAGTAGCGGTATGCTATCTACGACAGATCATGCAAGGTTTGGTAATGTTAGTAAAGGATATATCTCAGTACCATTAACTTCGCTAGGTTTGTCATAAAGAATCAGTCCGGTTCATGCGAGGTTTTGCTGCAGCTGAGCTCATGTGAAGTCACCTGATTCGGCTGCGGCAGAATACCTGTGAACATAGCCAAGTTGTTATGATAGACAGTTCGGTCATAGAACTTGTTAAATATGTGGGACTGTATAGGTTTGTTTGTGTTCAGTGAGCCGAATATGGTTTCCCTGCCTTGCCTGTTGGTCGGCTGTGAGCTCAGCTGCCATTGCCAGTCAGATTGCTGTTCTGCAGGAGTTCGCCATATTCATCGCGTTTGCGAGTTGGTGGTCCCTATGACCGTAGTTGGTTAGTCTCTGAGAAGAAGTGTTTTGGGTCGTTTATGTTTCCACCTATGGTTGTGATCGTAGTTCCCCAAGCGTAGAATGAAGGGATTGTTCGAATGTCTCGAGTTTTTGTACAGTCATGTGCCGAGTTTCTTGAATACCACCGAGAGGCGCTCTAGGCGGTATTCATTGTGAAGGTCCACGGTGCGTGTGTATCGTGGAGCGTTGCTGATGATGCGTAGTACTTTGTTCTGTATGAGCTGCAGGCGGCGTAGCCGTGTTGGCGCCGCGTATGGCCAGCACGGAGCACCGTACGTCATCATCGGTCTAATACGTGTCATGTAGAGATTCCTCGACACCTGGCTACTCAGTTTGCTTTCCCTGTTGAGCAGCGGGTAGAGATTGAGCCTCGCGTTTGCTCGGTTGGTCATGTGTTGTATGTGGTCCCCCCATGTGAGTTTCTCGTCCAGCCAGACACCGAGGTATTTGACTTTCTCACGGAAACGTATGTAGAGTAATTGGTCTACAGTATTGGTATTTGCGCGGGTGTTTCGGTATGCGTGTGAACAGAACTGCCTCGCACATGTCGACGTTTACTGTAACACGCCATTTCTCCAACCAAGGTTCGGCAGTTCTGAGTGCTGTCTGTAGGCGTGAATTTATTTTTGATGGCTTCCAATCTTGCGCCATGATTGCGGTGTCATCTGCGTAGATTGCGGTCATCACGTTATGTGTGGCCGGAAGATCATTAATGTAGAGGTTAAACAAGAGGGGCTCCAGGATGCTGCCTTGGGTACTCCGGCTTGAATACCGTGTCGTGTAGACTGTTTGCCCTGCACGTCAGTGTTGAACCTTCTTTTGGTGAGATTTGAGTGTATGAGATGCACGAGTCCGTCGGTAAACGCGGCATCATTATGTTTGCGTATAAGGCCGTTGTGCCATAGACGATCGAAAGCTTTTTCGATGTCCAGGAACACCGCCCCGGTTGCTTTGTTTTTGTTGTAGCCGTCTGTTAAATGTTCAACTACGCGGAGGAATTGTTGTGTTGTAGAGTGGTGATTCCTAAATACGAATTGCTCCGGTCTTAGGGAGTCATTGGTGATGCAGTACTGAGTGAGACGTTTAAGAATTACCTTCTCAACTATCTTACTGAGCAAGCTCAGCAGACTGATGGGCCGGTAATTTTGTGGGAGAGAGTTGTGGCAGGTGAGTAGGTCGTTAGCTTCAGGATTATTTCTATGTGGCAAACAACCCTGATGGCTTCAGTGAGTTTTTTAACGAACAGAATTTATTGTAGATATGATGATGGCTGGCCCATAGAGGACGGGGTACGATGGCCAGCCGAGAGAACCTGCCCCCTTCTATAGGGCCTAAAACTTTTTTAACTCTTTTGAAGATTTGTTATTTTTAATAATAATAAAATTTATATAATTTATAAAGTTTATTAAATTATTAATATAATTAAGGAAGTGAAACATATTTTGATACGTTTCAGAGGTCATAAGGTCGTCATTTTCACGAGATAAGAAGCGTTTGAAAAGAAAACAACAACCTCTGAATTTTTTAAAATCTTAAACAGCAATCTGAGTAGTAAGAATCTGGTTAATTTCTTTGTTTTAAGAACATCTGATTTAAACATTTATTCCTAGGTACAAAGAAAATTGTCCGAAATAATAAAAGAGTCAAATGGGAATGATTTCTGTGGATAGGATGCTAAGAGAAGTTTTGGAAGTAAAAGAAAAGGAAAGATCTGTCAGGGCTGTTAGCGAGGAGTCTGGGATTCCAAGAAAATGTTAGTGTAGAAACTGTAGTAAGTATAAACAGACTTCATGTCAGTCTGCATTGTAAATTGAAACTCAGGAAATGTTTGTAAATCTATTGGACCAAACTGCGTGGTCATCAGTCAAACTCAGGAAACAAAAACTGAATCTCAACCCATGCCATTGAACCAAAGCCTTCGAAAGAAAAATTAAATTACAGGCTATAAAAGCACTTTTTCAAAAAGAAAGTACGAGCAATGGTACAATGAAATTAACTAAATCAACTGCAGGACGCCTTAAACGCAAGCAGAAACCAAGGCGATGATGACGACGATGAGAAAGAATAAGTGTGCCCTTTTTCGAACTGTCAAACTGGAGAACAAGGGATTCAGTGCAAGTGTTGGGGATATCAGACATGCGTGAAAAATGAAGTCCGTAGACTATTTTATGAGTGTTAAAATCGTGCTGATCGTTTAAAGCTGGACAGCGATTAAAGCTGACTTTTGTGTTAAGACACTATAAATTCTAATAAGTTTAAGCTGCCCCGTTGTCATAGTCTTCAATGTTAATCATTTAACTCAATATTCAACTTGATATTATGTACATTAAAGTATGTTTATTGATAACTGTTAGTTTTATTTTGATTTCATAATGTTGTACTAGCTTAACATACCAAAAGACTACATGGGGCAACGTGCCTCGCCCTCTGGGGATACTTACCCCAAGGTAGGGGCAAATTGGCCCACTTGACATATGTCCAGTACCGTAGCTTCCCACAACTATATACCATTTTTGACACAATTTAAAGTGTAACCTTATTGTATAATTTCCAAAAGCCACAATTTATTTTTTACAGATAGTAGTTTATGTAAGAAATTAAATTACTGTGGGAGTTAGGCTCAACACTGTCAATGTATTGGTGAAACTCCACGCCAAAAAGTGGAACATTGTTGTATGGCAAGTGCCCAACTATAGTCCACTATGAGTTTTATATGCTGGATCAATGATGCCGTTACTTTAACTATTTATTTCACTACTTTCTACACTCATGACTATGTACAAAGTATTTTATGAAAAATGAAGTCACAGTATAAAGAATACATCTTCTCAAAAGTCTCCAACAACAGATGGCACAATGTTCTAAGAACATCTATCTACCCCTTTACACCCCACTTGTCTTTTAGCTTTGGGATACTGTACAAATCCCTTTTCGAAGAGATCTTCACTGTCACTCTAATTTTACATATATAACTGACGTTAAAATATACTTTACAGTTCGCCATTTGCAAAAATTCCCACTTCTCTGCACACAGCTAACAGTGGTGCATGATTTATGTACATTCAGAACACCACCAGGCCAGTATCCCCCCTCCACCCCCCTCATTCTGAATTATCGCGTCATCACCCACTTGAGGCACGAACACTACTGTTACCTCAACAAACTTCATTTCACTGTCGCCAATGTCTTATGTGTTCAAGTAAAAGATTTCATCGTCATCTGATACAAACGATGCTGTATCCTCATCACCATTACTGGTCACCGTCTTCTTGGGAATCTGAAAATTAAATTCCATTCTGTAAAGTGGACCACAGAATTGCTCAAGTTCACACGTTTTAATTTCATTGCAAATTTTTCATGTATAACGTCAGCAGATAAGCACCAAGATAAAGATAATATACTGTACATATACAGGGTGTCTCACGAAAGACGCCTCCCAGGCGTCCATGGATCGCACGTTACAGCTCCCGGCCGCTGCTACCGCATCCACCGTGGCCGGCAGCGCCCGATTTTCGGACTCGACTGTGCCGCGGACGCATACACTGAGTTAAAGTCTAAAAAAAACATTGCCATATGAGTAATCTCAGATTGCCTTTATTTACAGTAGATGTTCAAAATGATGTCCCTCCATGGAAAGAGCGGCCTGACATCTCTTGAACACATATGCGAACACTCGACGAATTTCGGCTGCCGAAATCTTTGAAATGACTAGTCGAATCCTGTCTTTCAACTCTTCGAGTGTATGGGGATTGCTTGCGTACACCTTGTCTTTTAACATTCCCCAAAGATAAAAGTCACGGAGATTTAGATCTGCAGAATGAGGAGGCCAGTCAACTATCCTATCATCAAAAACACTTCTGCCATAGAAGCATTGACAATGGTAAGCTTAGGTTACTCGACAATGTTTTTTTTTTTTTTTTTTTTTTTTAGATTTTAACTCAGTGTATGCGCCCGAGGCACAACAGAGTCCGAGAATCGGGCGCTACCGTGACCGGCGGATGCGGCGGATGCGGCGGCGGCGACTGGGAGCTGTACCGCGCGATCCGCAGACGCCTGGCAGGCGTCTTTCGTGAGACAACCTGTATTAAAAGACAGATAAAGAAAATTCGAAGGAGCTATCTCTTACCTTGCTCTTAGTACGAAAGAAAGTTGGACGATTAAACTGACAATGAACCTCTTCACGTTATCGCTATGGCTACTATGATGCTTCACCTTGGCAGTAAATCACCTTGCCAGTGGACGGCAGTCTCCCTCATTGCTTCGAGAGCGATGAAAGCCCTCGACTGTCAGTAAACGGTACTGTGTAGAGTCTTCAAAACCAATTTGGACCATAGTTGTGCCTAAGGTCCATAGCTATGGGAATTTACGGTAAATTTTTTCTAGTACTTCAACTCATATTTTCAAGCTTAATAACCGCCATCCAGATTCAGTAAAGACTTCTTTAAAATTTAACAATAATTTCATAAATGTACATATCTAAAATACGTTAACATTCAGAAAAATCCGAAAATATGGCCAACATGCCCCTGCCTCCCTCATACTGTGTGTGCATCAATTCGTGTTTTATATTCATAGAATATATGACATCAACTGCGATTGGGCAAAGCTGAAAATGTGTACCCAGCCGGGATTCGAACCCGGGTCTCCTGCTTTCTAGGCAGTTGCGCTGACCCCTACACCTCTGGGGACACAGTGGTCAGCGCACCTGCAAGAACTACCTAAGCACGCCTCCCGTCAGATACAAATTCCCAGCTTCACCCTGCCCACAGTACTCAAACTCGTAGTTATTAAACTAATTCCCGTAAGAGTAAGGGCTTCAAACTTTCCCACCCCTCCCCACTAACGATAGGATCATTGCCCGTCACCGGCATATTATATATATACATGTGTCGCCTGTTCCGAAAGAAACAGACGTCACTTCTGATCCTGCAGTTGTTATTATTTAATATTCATACAATATATGACATCAACTGCGATTGGGCAAAGATGAAAATGTGTACCCAGCCGGGATTCGAACCCGAAGCCCTTACTCTTACGGGAATTAGTTTCATAACTACGAGTTTGAGTACTGTGGGCAGGGCGAAGCTGGGAATTCGTATCTGACGGGAGGCGTGCTTAGATAGTCCTTGCAGGTGCGGTGACCACTGTGTCCCCAGTGGTGTAGGGGTCAGCGCAACTGCCTAGAAAGCAGGAGACCCGGGTTCGAATCCCGGCTGGGTGCGCCTCGGTTGCGCACTGGTAGAGTGCCAGACTATCAATCCAAAGGTCCCGGGTTCGATTCCCGCCAGGTCCTACGATTTTTGCCGGGCGCCGTGGCTCAGCGCGCCCGGTCAGGGGGCTCAACGCCCTTTGTAATAAAAAAGCTGAGCCAAGAACACTTCGAACATCAACGAACAAATACGAACAGCGTCCGCAATGAACAGAACTACCGATAGAGCCAAAAAAAAAAAAAAAAAAAAAAAAAAAAAAAAAAAAAAAAAAAGGGGTCAGCGCAACTGCCTAGAAAGCAGGAGACCCGGGTTCGAATCCCGGCTGGGTACACATTTTCAGCTTTGCCCAATCGCAGTTGATGTCATATATTCTATGAATATTAAATAATAACAACTGCAGGATCAGAAGTGACGTCTGTTTCTTTCGGAACAGACGCCACATATAATTCGTGTTTTTATGTATGCTTTGAGGTCATTTCACACCGGCGTAGCGCATCTCGCGCTACGTTTTCGGAAAGACGTCGCAGACGTAGCTTGTAATGTAATCAAACTGGGCATTTAACACCGACCTATCTGGCGTCGTGTCCAGTCGGTTTACATAATACGCGTATCTCCAGCCACGCCTCCACGTGTAGCGTCGCTGCGTATCGCGGCTGGCGCATGCGCACTACACTGCTATACAAACCACGTGCACGACAGCTCTATTACTGCGTGTCTGTGTGCTTATTGTGCAAAATGTCTGCATTAATTGACCAAATGAGAAAGTACCCAGTGCTGTGGGACTATTCTAAAATGGAATACAGAGATGCTAATTTGCGTGACTTAGCTTGGGACGAAATTTCGGAAGTTTTAAGGAAGCCATGTTAAGTGTGAGAATTTCCTTTCGTCCAGTATTATAGATGTAAGAAAGACTGCAATATTATTTCCTTTTTACGGTTGTACAACTTTCTTTTCCTTGTTAAGGTTTTTTATGTTCACATTCTCCTGAATTTTATTTACTCCAACCTTATACTAATAGGCTACGTTTCTAAATTACGGACAAGGAATTCTTACCTTAGATTTTCCGTAATTTGTATTCTGTTTTTATGTCACTGCTTACTTTTTATTTTTATTTTACGTGTACAGGACTTGGATAAACAAAATGATTACAGTGTAACTCAGTAAGTGAAACTACATTACAGTAATACAAGTCATTAAAATAATAACGTAATAATGCAAGATACATTTGGCAGTCTGTTAAATGGATCGCGAGTTCCAGAATTCCGCTGTTTTAATGGCCTTATCAGTTGCAGCGTAGAGGTCTTGTGAGGTACAAGGATCGGACCAGCAGATGTTGTGGGACCTGTGGGTCGCCACACTCACAGAATTTCTCTTCGGTGGTGAAGCTTGTGACGATACTGCTGGCCCTCTCATCTCAATGTTATCGTACGATACCATCTGCGTCGGATCCGGAATGGTGTGGTCTAATAGTGATATATTTTTCGTGTGAAGTTACAAACGAAATAGCCAGTCTAGGAATCAGTGTAGGACAGTGTGTCGGTGATACTGTGACTAGGAAACAAGTGATAGATTTCATTAATTAAGAGATTCATATATTTTCTTTCCAGACAGTTGTATAAACAATAGTTTCGTCATTGAATGTTATTTCAAGACTTAAACAGACGAATTGTGGAAACTTTATGTAAATATGAAAATAAATAGCATTGTATTTATGTTAGGCTCATAAAAAGTTGTGTTGATCAGCTAATTGTGTTAATTAATGTAATAGTCAAGATTTGAAAATTACGATTCTTTATATATATTGACTGACGTGAGATTTTGAACATATTTTCAGAATTGCCGAGATATTTGATACTTCAATATATATTAGGAACATGTATGACGTACTCATTAACAAATTAATTGACATTTAACATTGCTGTTTGTTGTCAAACAAAAAGTACCGCGATTAAGACTTAAAAAGATATGCACCATCTAAAATTATTGTATGTATAGCTTTCATTTTACATTGTGATTAATTTTGTTTACACGAAATGTTTTACTTCTGTGTTTGTTAATTGTAAATTAGTATATTCAATTGTTATGAACAATGCGTAATGTAATGTCATTATTGTCGATGTTATATATTTGCCTCACCACCTTGCGTGGTGGGGGGGGGGGGGCGTTGGAGTTCGAGTTTCGGCGGTTATAAGGTCTTTGTTGTTGTGGTAATTTGTGTACGCAACTACGCAAGTTATGAAGTTATAATGTTTTGTTGGAATAAGAAGCAGGTCGATCGGAAATTAAATGATAAGTGAAAAATTGTACCTACGAGTATTTACTTCTACCACGATGCCCCAGGTCAATAATTTTGCAGCGAGTAGAACCCCCATACATCATAATGTTCAAAAGATGAGTATCGGTAGAATGAACTGTAATTACTTAATAAACTAGTAAACGTTTTAAGCCCCACTTCCTTAAATTCGCCTTACATCACGTCACTCCTGTCCTCAGTCTGTTTAATGTCTTCGAAGTCGAGTATGGCACGTGGAAACCCGCTGCAGGTTCCTCTTCAGTGTGCTCGCTATTCCTTTCGGTTAGTGAGTGTTTCCAGAGCTCTGTTCGACCAGTTCCAGGTGCTGTCAGAATCGCTGTTGTTGTGTTCATGAAGCTCCTTCTTGACTAAAACCTAGGTCTCTATGCTTCATGACCGAACAGAGAATATCTAGGGTCGGTTTCCTGCTTCTTCCTTTCAATTTCTGCGGCTGTTTGTCTGCGTATGTCAGGTGGCGCTATACCCGTGATTTGGTAGATTTTGGTGACTGGAGTTGGTCGCGGGAAGCCAGTCACAAGGCGTCCAGCCTCATTCAAAGCTGTATCCAACAGTTTAGAATGTGTGGAATTGCGCCAGACTGGTGCTGCGTATTCTGCGCAGAAAAACACACCGCCAGGGAAGATGTACGGATCACTTTAGGCTGTGAACCCCAGGTGGTACCAGTGAGTTTGCGTATGATGTTATTTCTGGCAGATACTCTTAGCTTTGTTTCCTGAGAGTGATCTTTGAATGTTAGACTACGGTCCAGTTTCACTCCCACATATTTTGGGATATCGTAGTGGCATAGTTGCTAACCTCTCCAGCTAATACTTAGCTTCCTCCTGGCTTCCCGGTTACTCAGATGAAAGGCACAGACCTGCGTATTTCCGGGGTTGGGCTTGAGATGGTTATCATTGTAATATTGGTCGAGATCTTCCAGGGCTGCACTCAACTTCGTCTCCACTTCCTCGAATGTTTTGCCTTGAGCTGCAATAGCTGTATCATCTGCATAAATAAATGTCCTTGTTCCAGGGTTGATAGGTTGGTCGTTGGTGTAGATGTTGTACAGCATCGGTGCCAGTACACTACCTTGAGGGAGACCATTAATGTCGCTGCTGATCAGGGATAAAAATTGATTGAACTGTTCTGCATTAAGCCTGAATTAAGTTTTAAACAGTTCATCGTCAAGCTGTAAATCTTTCATTAGGTGGTGGTATCCGCCATGCGCTGTTCTGCGTACATTTATCGGATGAACCCAATTCTATTTATTTGACACTGAATACAACATTATTAGTTGATCATCACTATCTTATCTTAGAAGATAGGCTAAGGAAAGGGATACCTACATTTTTAGCGTTTGTCGATTTGGAGAAAGCTTTTGGCAATGTCGACTGGAATACACTCTTACAAATTCTGAAGGTATCAGGGGTAAAATATAGGGAGCGAAGAGTTATATTCAAGCTATACAAAAACCAGACGGCGGTTATTAGAGTCGATGGGCAAGAAAGGGACGCAGAGGTTGGGAAGGGAGTAAGACAGGGTTATAGCCTTTCCCCGATGTTGTTTAATCTGTACATTGAGCAGGCAGTGAAGGAATGTAAGGAGAAATTTGGAAATGGCATTAAAGTGTAGGGAGAAGAAATAAATACATTGCGGTTTGCCGATGAAATAGTAATTCTGTCAGAGACCGCAAAAGATCTGGAAGAGCAACTGAATGGGGTGGACAGTGTCTTGAAAGGAAGATATAAGATGAACATTAACGAGAGTAAAACGAAGGTATTGGAATGCAATGTCAGAAAATTAGGCGATAATGACGAAATTAGATTAGGTAATGAGACAATAAAAGTAGTAGACGAATTTTGTTATTTGGGTAGCAAGATAACTTCTTATGGCCGAAGTAAAGAAGATATAAAATGCAGAATGGCTATGGGAAGAAAAGCGTTTCTAAAGAAGCGAAACTTGTTAACATCCAGTATTAATTTAAATGTTAGGAAGTCCTTTCTGAAAGCATTTGTCTGGAGTGTAGCATTGTATGGGAGTGAAACGTGGACGATAAGGAGTTCTGATAAAAAGATGATAGAATCTTTTGAAATGTGGTACTACAGACGAATTATGAAAATTAGATGGGTAGATCATGTAACTAATGATGAGGTGCTTAACCGAATCGGGGAGAAAAGGAGTTTCTGGCATATACTGACTAATAGAAGGGATAGATTGGTTGGACATATTCTGAGACATCAAGGAATTGTCAACTTAGCATTAGAAGGAAGTATGCGGGGTAAAAATCGTAGAGGGAGACCGAGGGACGAATATAGTAAGCAGATTCTAAAGGATGTAGGTTGCCAAACGTATTCTCAGATAAAAAGACTTGCACCGGACAGGGTAGCGTGGAGAGCTGCATCAAACCAGTCTGGGGACTGAAGACCACAACAAGAACATCACTATCGCTACTTGAACTACAGTCCATCCACGGCACACTGAAGTTGATACATCTCTGGCTGGCCCATTCGCCCCACCAGTGGGCGGTCTTCAGTTTTTGGGTCCCGCGCCCACAGCGTCTGGGTCGGCGGCCGCGCGAAGTGGGTCAGCGGGCCCCTGCCCGCCGCCGCGACTCTGTTTACCTGTGACGTCACGGCGCCCCCACCACGGCCCCCTCCCCCCTCCCCGCCGCCCGCGGCGCGCGGCCGCAGTTTGGCCGTCCGTGTGCAGCGAGCGCGTCGTGTCTCCGCCGCCGCCGCCGCCGCCGCCGCCGCTGTGTCCTTGGCCAAATCCCGCGCCGGCATACTCGACGCTCTGCTCCGCCGCCGGTTGCAGGTAAGCAAAAATAACACTTGTTTGTGTCGCTGCCGCCACGTCTACCTGTTCCCTCTGCAGAGCTGCCGCTTCCGCGGCGTTCTTCCCAACAGGTAAGGTTTTGACATTTTGTGCTTCACTTGTTTTAATGAAACAGCACTGGCAGCCTTCTCATCAGTGGCGTAACTAGGACTTGGCTTTGGGGGGGGGGGGGGGAGGGGGCGGATAGATCATCTGCTTGACGAGCAAAATTTTAGTCAGTTTCCAGACAGACTATCATCTACCACTCCCATTGAAGAAACTAATTCACTCCCATCCAATGAAAGATTATGGTAAAACACCCCAAGTTTTCAATCTTTACCTGTTATCTTTGCTGTTATACTATTTTTTTTCCTTTCTTTTTTTCGGGTTCGGGTTGGGGGGGGCGGTTCTATCCCCCTCGTCCCTCCTGTAGTTACGCCACTGCTTCTCATCGCATGCTATTGACAAGAAATCACTTACGACGTTTAAGAGTTGCCACGCAACTGTTATTTTCCCTGCTCCCGATCTGTACGTCTATCAGCAGCAGATCGAATAAATCTGCCAGCTTGTCCTCAGCATTTATATCTGCGCGATGTCGAATTTACTTTACGGTGAAACAGAGTCTTCTCAACTCAGATTAATGGAACACCAAATGAGATGCGACCGCGACTCATTAATGAATCAGTGTGGCTTCATACGAAACTGTTACTGGCTATCATTTTGACTGATTCTTCTGTCGGTCTTGGTGAAACATTTTCGTTTGTAAAAATAATCTTCTAGAACACACACACATTTGTGATTTTGATTCAGTATTACTGGTTAATTTTATTTGCATTTCTACGAATTTGTCTTGAAACAAAACACTGATAAACTACGGAAGAACATGGATCACTTCCATAACTTTTATAAGGACAAATGATTGCGAAATATACATCCAGTGAATTTACTGGTGAATGTTCATTAGAAGTTTTTCTAGTTGCTTTTTATGCATAGAAATATTGCAATGGTCATAGTGAACATCAAAACTGAAATACAATTTTTAATACTAATTATACAAAGAGATCAATCAAATTACATAATACGAAATGTGTTCTGCCGTAGATGAGCACAAAAAAAGGTAGTGGTAACAGAAACTTGCCGGCTCGAAGTTATAGTAGAATTCATTTCTACCACAACTCCTCATGGGAAAGTAATGTCGAAATTGAGAGCTCTTCGATGTGAAAAGATTTCATGAAATGTCAGTCTAGTGAGATTCATGTATCAAGGATTCAATTTGAGTAACAACCATACCGCGTAGCTACCGCTGCTGCTAAATCGATGTCAGCAGCGCAAATCAAAATATCATAGTAAGTTTGTAAATAACCAGATTAATTAGCGTCGAGGAAAAGGGGGAAGGGACAGGAGAACGGAGAACTCGGTCATTGAGAGGGGATAAAAAAAGATAGCTTTTCTTAAGGGTAATTATATGTTATGATTGAGAATCAATAAAATATCTGATCTTTTATTTACGTTCACGAAGAAAATAGGTCGAAAGAATTGTTAACAAGTTCACTGTTTTTACAAGTAAATATTTTCTAAGAACGTGTTCCTTCTCTTCATTCCACACAGACAATGCAACTATGCAACATATGACGGTTATATTTTCTCGATGAGTAGATGTTCGCGTGAATTTTTGTTCTTATTTTTTACCTTCATTTCATATTAGACACAACGAAAGCCTAGCCATATTCAGTTAATACGCTTAAATGCATTATTTGACTCAAGATCAACTTGCTCAATAATGATTCCCCCTCCCCTGTCCTTCAATATCAACGCTGCTTCTGCAAAACTTAACGAACATCACGCTTACTTTCATGTTCTCGGTTGGACCTCGTTTTGCTTAAAAATAATCACCTAGCTTCGCGTGACGTATTTCGGGCTCGCGGGACGAAATCAGATTTGAAGCGATCGATACCGACCTTTACGTTGCGCATAGCCATATCTCGCGTGGTGTCGCCGTGCGGATTTTAGAAGCGTCGTAATTCTTCGAATGCCCCAACATATCGCTTTTATGAGGTGCCTTCCTGAGTGATAAAGTTTCAGACAGGAATTTAATGGCAATATTCACGAAAGCCGTATCTACTACATAAATACCACCGGCCGCTGTCTTATAATACCAAGTTGGCTGTAAAAAGCATGCAGCAGGCGCAAGTGGTATTTTATCTCCATCTCCATAAATATTAAGTAACCCAAAATGTATTGTGTTTAATACTAAGATCGCCATTGGAAAAAAAAGTGCCCTCTATAACGACTGCTGCCGCTGAATTCTCTTATGTTGAGCTCCAAAATTGGATGTAACAATCTCTATTTGGTACTCCTCACAAAATGAGCTGATCTGTTGACATCTGAGGTCCAACCAATGACACCTTCCTTATGATACACATCTCCCAACGGCTTTTACAGAATCGTTGTTTTGATATTTTTGCATTTCCGAATAAGCATATAACTGCCACTGTTACCAGCTGTTAGCTAAGAGAAAGAGTACATAAATTCTTGTGCCTTTACGCGCCTACAGTTGCAATCTAAACACATACGTATTCCAATAATGCCGTTCGTTCTAGAGTCTTCCAGAAAGTAAATAGGATCATTTAGTTATTATAACTTACGAGGCTACACTGGATATCCCTCTCAGATACACGGCATTTACGTACGTTAAGAAGACGATATTCAGTTACATTCTGTATTGAGTTGCACTCAAACCTGAAAGTTTATTTCCCGCGAAAGGCAAAGGACCCGGGTTCGCATCCCGGTCGGCACACAGTTTTAATCTGAGAGAAAGTTTCATATCAGCGCACACTCCGCTAGACAGTGAAAATATCATTCTGAAAGATTATTACTGTAATGATTATGTTAGCCTTTTGAAGTTCACAATTCATACTGGGAACATGCAACTGAGGAGGTTCTAAATTTGTAACCGAAGTTTCCTAAACTGCCTACACTCCGTCCCCTCCTCGCCATTCATCCCACACTCCGTCCCCTCCTCGCCATTCATCCCACACTCCGTCCCCTCCTCGCCATTCATCCCACACTCCGTCCCCTCCTCACCATTCATCCCACACTTCCTAAGCCCTCTGATGTCTTCGAGAAGGCTGAAGTTCGTAATTAAAAGCTTGACACACGAACATGGTCGTTCATATTGCTACCTGATCCTCTCTTATCACCTCTTTACACAACAACGTACAAACAGTTTGGGACGACAAGCAGCTAACCTTTGTAACGCCTTCGCTTACAAGTGGAAGACTTGATACTAAGTAAACATAGATTTGAGGAACCCAACTTGGCATAACAGAGTTCTTTTCTGGGTAAGGTGTCACATTGTAGAACAGTCACTGATTAAAACCGATAACTTCTGCTGTTGCCTCTCTTCGGGTCTACGAACAGCTTCTTTTAACTGACTGTGGTGACAGATGCGTTCAAACTTGTTAGATCAATTAGCCCGTGTTTGCGCACGAATTTGCAAGGCAATGTGTATAGGACTACGGACAACTGTCCTGTTCCCTGACCTGCCAGAGCACCTATCAAACATTTTCACAATGACGCTCAGCAAACGTGATTACTATCGTATAGTTCTCGTCAGTCACTATAATAAACCACTGTATCTACGGCACACAGTACCTGAGACTAGGGGATAAAAATGTGTAACTGGGAGCTCCTATCACAGTGAGGTAAGCCGTTCAAGTCCTCCTTCACTAATGAAGACCGGCCAACCCCTCGGAAGAAAAACGCAGAGGGTGGTCTATAGATGTATGATCCATTGTTTGAATGTCGGCTCCGCAATCACATGACTGATTCCTCATTAGTTCTTTCAATAATTTCAACTATCGGCTCCTGTAAGAAGACGATTGAGCAGAGTCCACTCTCTGCGAGGGACATTCATGGACCAACTTCACAGGAAGGACTGGATAAGGGGTTTGTTTCGCTGTTCAAACATGTCCCAGGACTGCCCAGTTGGTGTTGGGTGAGACATTCCTTGGTGTCAATTGTAAAGCTGAACGTAGATGTGACTTTCTGGACTTGAATCAGCCAGCGTTTTGTAGGACATCTTGGTGAGATATGAAGTAGGTAATATTTTCTTGTACTCTAGTGCCTATTGACGGCGAATCTCTTTGGGAGTTGATTGCACAAATCTGGGAGCCCCAGAAGAGTTTTCGCCAAGAGGGTAGCACTAATTACCCTCATGACTCTATTAAGATGGTGATCGACCTCTCGCGCCTGGGCATTGTTTAGCCACACTGGACTGTATTATTCGCGTACGCAGCATTCTTCAGGCTACACGTATCCCCAGTTGATGCCAAATGAATAACAATTCTGGTAGCTGGACTGCCACACAAGTGATCTCCCACTATGTCAGATACTCACCATATCCCTCTAAACATGATTCCGGAATGTAAGAACCATAGTTCTCGACTGACGGCTTCGTTACAATCAGAATTAGACGTCTCATTCTTAATGACGGCGCACCATCGGAGGAGAACGTACCGCAAGGAACGGTAACGGAAGCATTACTGCTCACAGTATGGGTACAGTACCTGACAGACAACGCTCGTAACTCTCTGAGGTCACTTAGGGATAATTCGGTGGTCGTTACAGTTTCTTGCAAATAAATGGATGTCTTTCCGCTTGAAAGAACTTGAGCGACTTGGATGTCCACATTCTACCCTAGATGTCCAACTGGTAACGGGCGAATTGCAGTTTAACGTGGAGTCTGAACTGCGTGTCATCCGTGGTTGCTTCACACATCATTGATGTGAAGGCTAGAAGGCAAGCTGAAAATGTTCATGGTCCAACGGAGGATCAATCATGCAAACCCTAGGTCTGCTGACTCTGCCATTCAACCATCAGGTCTGTGTCATTAAAACATTTTTACAAGGAGCATGAAGCCCTTTTGGGTTCTACATCTACATAATTAATCTGCAGTTCACATTTAAGTGCGTGCAGAGGGTTCATCGAATTGCTTTCATATTATTTATCTAACGTTCTATCCTCTAATAGCGCAGGGGAAAAAAGGAACCCCTGAATCTTTCCGTTTTACAATTGATCTGAAACAATTGTATTATGATGGTAATGTAGGTGAATGCTAACAAAATGTTCGCTTTCGGAGAGGAAAGTTTGTGAAAGAAATTCCGCAAATAGACATCACCACAATGAATAACGCATTTCTTTTAATGATTTTCACGCTAATACGGCCAACATTTACGTGACACTCTCACCCCTGCAGCCGTGTATGAATGAACGAGCGTGGCCGCGCGCTCTAAGGCGCGTTGCTGGGAAGTACGTGGTTGCTCCTTATTGGGTATTCGAGTCCTCCCTAGTGGAATGGGTATGTGTGAAAATGGGTAATGAAATAGATCTCAGGTGAACAGCCTGGTGTATGCACGCATAGGACACAATATTTCTTCAATCGACGATATTACCATCATCATGTGTGCTGATGTACTGCCCTGGGGACGGCCTGGGTGGGGTATATCTACATCCGATTCCCCCCTCCTCCTTCGGGCACTCTGTCTGAGCCTATCGCCGTCCGCGTTCCTTTCCACGGTTCAGATCCAGCCTCCTCTCGTCCGTCGTCTGGGCGTTCCCTCTTAGGTCTCCAGGTCGGCGCGCAGAGGGGTGCGCCGGTGCAGGCGTTTCATCTGTTTCTCCCCCCGCCCTCAAAGTCAGTACACTGTGGGTTGTGATTAATGATGTTCTTCTCCCAAGGTTCACAAGGAATCGGTACCATGTTGTCCGATTATGAGGAACATTGGTGCCCAGGCGTATTCTCTCGCCATCCGCAACTCCACGGATTTCATGGGACATATCAACAACCTGACGCTCAATGAAATAATGAAAAATTACCACCTTCAACACAATGAAGCATAAACTGCACAAATCTCAAGGCTCTCAGTGCAGTTAATACCTATAAATTTCAAGTACGAACAACATCTGTTGGAAGGTCGATGCATATAATACTGTGGGGTAGGTAAACCAAACTCTGTGCTTCATTGGCAGAACACAAGGGAAACTCCGCATCGCACCCTCCTTCAGATGTAGCGGTAAGACAGCCCAGCGGGTAGCCCGTCAGAAACTGAACCCGAAACAAGAATAAAAACAGGAAGAAAGTGTAGGAACTATAAAAAGGAAGCAATACACAAACAGCTAATGGTGCAAGCGAAAGACTTGCAACTTTGAGAAGTGGGCTACTGTCAGAGAGTCGTGACTATGTGGTCTGGTGACTGACTGCACTGCAGAAGAGCCGAGTTCAAATCTCCTTTGTGGTCTATATTTTACCGTCGCAAGTTAATGTGATCAAGTCATGGCCCTCTTCTCTTTTCTTTTATATAGGACATATTATTCCAGTTTTTCAGTCCTCCTACATGGTATTTTCGCGGATATGTTAGTTATTAGTGTATTATTTCCCTTATCAGTCTCTTACCACCCTATATAATAAGCTGTGACACTATATTGAACATAGTCGACAAACAGTTTCCATGGTA
Organism: Locusta migratoria; assembly: GCA_026315105.1. NCBI lineage: Eukaryota > Metazoa > Arthropoda > Insecta > Orthoptera > Acrididae > Locusta > Locusta migratoria. Next base: position 507,226,102 of record CM048747.1, read on the forward strand.
TTGAATGAAAGGATAAAAAAACGTACTGAAAATATCCTCGGAGACTACCAACATGGTTTGCGGCCAAATGGAGGCACTTCTGATTAATTGTTTGTTATTGGACATATAACACAGAAATTTAATGAATATGGCATAGACCTTCACTTCTGCTTGTTTATTTTAAACTGGCTTTTGACAGTATTAACATGCCAATATTTTGTACAACACCAAAAGAATTAGGCATCTGTGGCAGTCTAAGAATATTAATTTACAACGAAGCATACGAAGCCCAGAGTAGAATTGAACAACGAAATGACAGTGCACTTTACACAAGTGAAACAGGTTTATGATCTCTCTGTAGTCCTGTTTAACTTAGCACTATACAGACTGATACAAAAACAGACAAGAGAGCAACTTTAATGGTGAAATCTACCGATATATGCGCATGTGGAGATGATAATGCAGTTGTAGCAAGAGATGTAAATACTCTTAATAAAGTATGTGACATAATGGAAGCAGAATGAGCAAATTTGGACTTACTGTTAAAGAAAACAAGACAAAATGCATGGTAATGTCCAATTCTAAGGCTGAAGAACACCCATGACCTGAAGGCCTCTGATAATTGTTTTAAGGGTTCAGCTGGTTCCGCTACCTAGGTGTCCTTTTACCTAGGGATAAATATATCAGACAGTGTATTAGAGAAAGGACGCGAACAGGAAACAGATCCTATTATGCAAACATAAAAGTATTCAAGAACTTCCTGGTTAACAGAACAACTAAATTTGTAACCTGTTGTTACATGTGGTTCAGTAAAGTGGGCAATGACAGAAACAGATATGAATACTCGAAGGGCATCTGAATGGAACATCATGTGATACGTTTTTGAGCCTGTGAAAGAGAAAGAGGTCTGGAGAATAAGGTACAACCCTGAACTATAAAGGCTGAAACAAGAAAAAGATACAGTGAACTTTTTTAAGTCTTAGAGAATACGCTGTTTAGGTGATATGTTGAGGGTGACAGATAACAGGATGGCCAAATTAATAATGAAAGCCACTCTAATCCAGCAGAAGAAAGGGCCGCCCGGAGCTGAATGGATGGACTTTGTGTTGCATGACGTCAAGAGAGCGGAAATCCGAGGACGAAATAGGAAATCAGAAAACAAAGATATTACGAGGACAATTGATAAGGAGGCCAACGTCCATCTACTGCTGTAAGTGCCAAATAAGGAGAAGTAGTAAATGAGACGAGTGCAGGCGAGATGCCGCATAGACGTTTCACAGAAATGAAGGCAGCAAATTAACACGTGTCAACAAGGTCACAACTTGCAAAATTGCAAAACGGAACGCAAGAGTCACAGAAAACCTGTTGGACTTGTATAGAACAGATATGAGATATGTATGCATGAAGGCTCATCGCCTCGTAATCACAGGATCCCAGTGTCGATCATCACTGAAAACAAACAAGATCTCGGATACAAACTGCAAATGGCAGCTCAGCGTTGGAGTAGAAGTAAAGTCGTATGGCATGAATGGCTGGGAGACCCCGAAGGGTGGTTCAGCCGCCTAACTGGAAAATTTTTCCTATCCTTCGCTCCCGCAGGCAGCGTTCCGCGAAGTGTTAAGTACTGTAAGTACTGTGTTCTGAAGTGACTTATGTGTGCGTCTGTAGTGTAGTGTCGTTTTCGAGATATCATGAAACCTGGTGCCGGCACACAGACTTCTACTCTCGAAAAGCACGAAGAGGGCCTCCGAGCTTAACGGGCGGATCACCATCCACAGCGTTCATGCCCTCAAACCATGAGACACTTGAATCTAATCCAGGACTTTGCACCTTCGCTTCCTGTCAACATCGCGTGATGTACCCGGACGGTTACCCAGTCAAGTATTGGCCACGCCCAACGGTGCTTAACTTCAGGGATCTGCCGGGAACCGGTGTTTCCTCCACAGCACAGCCGTCGACAAAGGGACGTTACGCCTAAACCAACAGCGAAACAGCTCGAAACGAGCATGCGATAGACGTCGGTTGTTTTCATCAATGTGACATGTGCATGCGCCATCTCGCCTACAGTTACTATTCATAACAATTTCTTGCGACGGAAATGTATTTTTACCACATGATTCATGTTCTGTAACTACTGTACATTATGACAACTCCCAAAGCTACATGGAGTTCAGAAACGTCATTGATCGAAAGAACAGTTCATAATTTTGTGAAAACAAAATCTAGAACACAAGGAAAATTGGAACAACTGTCTCCCACGTCACAATCTAACACTATGACCGCAAAACCACCACGCAAAGTATATTGCTGCCTCCCTAACGCAACGTATGGTCAGCTTGGTTCTTCCGTTCTTACTATTTTTATTGACGGAAGGTGTGACATTAATTGCTAATGGGTGAAGTTGAAAATGTGTACTCAGGTGGGATTTGAACCGGGTCTCGTTGTTACTAGGCAGTTTCGATGACTCCTACACCATTGGGGACACAGCGATCCAACCAACAACACGCTCTAATCCTCGGTCAGATACAAATCCCCAACTTTTCCCTGTCCACTATTTCTCGGTTTTTTTTTTTTTTTTTTTTTTTTTTTTTTTTTTTTTTTTTTTTTTTTTTTTTTTTTTTTTTTCAAACTGACTCCAGTAAGAGTAAGGGCATAGGAGTACCTCCGCACTGAAGAAAGGATCATTTCCCGTGTGTGTGTGTTCGAGGAGGGGGGGTGATGGTCCATGTCTGTGGATGTGTGGGTGGGTGCGTGTTGTCTGTTTATATATTACTGTTTTGCTTCTATCGCACAGTTCCGCATACCTCCTTCCAGTTTTTATGGTTGATCTGTGATCAGTTTTTGACACGCTATCCACTGCGCCATTTCACCCATAAATCTGAGGGAGACGAGGGGGAGTTTCCTTGTTACAAAATGCAATGAAACCACTAGACAGCCTACTCAACGCTTGTCTCTCTCCGCTGGAATACTGATGCATAGTGTGACGCAGTGGTAACGCACGAGACTCGTATTCGGAAAGACGGCGGTTCAAATCCAATTCCGGCCATCCAGAATTAGGTTTTCCTTGATTTTCCTAATTTACTCCAGTCAAATGCCGGGATGGTTCCTTTCAAAGGTAACGGCCGATTTCCGTCCCCATCCGTAGCCAAAACTGCGTCTGTAATGACCAAGCTGTCGAGAGACGTTAAAACCCAGCCTTCCTTCCTAGTGTGATTCCATACCAGATACGAACGACAGGACATCGTGAAGTTCCAAAGAAGGGCAGCTCCTTTTGAAGTACATCCGTGGCCATTAAAATTGCTACACCACGAAGATGACGTGCAACAGACGACAAATTTAACCGTCAGGAAGAAGATGCTGTGATATGCAAATGATTAGCTTTGCAGAGCATTCACACAAGGTTGGCGCCGGTGGCGACACCTACAACGTGCTAACATGAGGAAAGTTTCCAACCGATTAATTGTATACAAACAGCAGTTGATCGCGTTGCCTGGTGAAACGATGTTGTGATGCCTCTTGTAAGGAGGAGAAATAGGTACCATCACGTTTCCGACTTTGTTAAAGGTCGGATTGTAGCCTATCGCGATTGCGGTTTATCGTATCGCGACATTGCCGCTCGCGTTGGTCGCAATACAACGACTGTTAGCAGAATATGGAATCGTTGGGTTCAGGAGGGCAATATGGAACGCCGTGCTGGATCCCAGCGGCCTCGAATCACTAGCACTCGAGATGACAGGCATCTTATCCGCATGGCTGTAATCGATCGTGCAGCCACGTCTCGATCCCTGAGTCAACAGATGGGGACGTTTGCATGACAACAACAATCTGCACGAACAGTTCGTCGACGTTTGTAGCAGCATGGACTAATAGCTCGGACACCATGGCTGCGGTAACCCTTGACGCTGCATCACATACAGGAGCGCCTGCGATGGTGTACGCAACGACAAACTTGGGTGTGCGAATGGCAAAACGTCATTTTATCGGATGAATCTGGGTTCTGTTTACAGCATCATGATGGTCGCATCCGTGTTTGGCAACAACGCGGTGCATTTGAAGTGTGTACTCGTCATCGCCATACTGGCGTATCACCCGGCGTTATGGTATGCGGTGCTATTGGTTAAACGTCTCGGTGACCTCTTGTTCGCATCAACTGCACTTTGAACAGTGACCGTTACATTTCAGATGTGTTAGTACCCGTGGCCCTACCCTTCATTCGATCCCTACAATTCAGCAGTTTCGGCAGAATAATGCACGACCGAATGTTGCAAGTGCTATACGGGTCTTTCTGGATAAGGAAAAAGTTCTACTGCTGCTCTCACCAGCACATTCTCCTGATCTCTCACGAACTGAAAAGTCTGGTCAATGGTGGCCGTGCAACTGGTTCGTCAAAATACGCCAGTCACTATTCTTGATGAATTATGGTATCACGTTGAAGCTGCATGGGCATCTGTACCTGTACACACTATCCAAAATCTGTTTGACTCAATACCCAGGCGTATCAAGGCACCACTGTGGTGTCGCACAAGTAGGAAGTGAGCGCCACTTACTTTCGCCGCGCGCCGCCATGCACGCACGGCGCGGCGTTCATACGACGTCAGCCACGAGCGCCCTCTGCTGCAATCCCGCTCGTGGCCACCACTGAACGACATCGTTCACTTGGGACTGAGATAGGAACCAGTTAACACTTCGGAATCAGATAGGCACCAGTGAAGACTTGGCTATCGGATAGGCACTAGGCAGGCCTCTAGCACCACTATGTATCAGCATTCTGCACTACTGAGCTATGTAAAAGTTAAGTATTACTAAGTCTCTAAGAAATATATATATCTCGTTCTAATTTACTCTAGTGTTTCTAGTTTCTGATGTCCCAATGGCTGGTCACCTACTACCTGCACAAGCATGCATCCTTTATTCCTGTGTCGGTCTTTCTACTCGGCCACCGACACCTACGACGGAAACGAGACACAAAAGCGGCGACGAGGCTGGGACACGAAAACCACCACCTAGAGAGAAGGCCGCGGCGCTCTCATGTGACGTCAGGCAGAGTAGGTTGCGCGCGCATAGCTGACTGGCTCGCTGCTTCGGCATTGTGGGCCGTGCCCCAGCGACTACCCAGTCAGCTATGCGCGCGCAACCTACTCTGCCTGACCTCACACGAGAGCGCCGCGGCCTTCTCTCTAGATGGTGTTGATCAAGGCCGTTATTACAGCCAGGCGTGGTTGTTCCGGGTTCTGGTTTCTCAGAATGTATGACCTCAAATTGCGTGAAAATATAATCACATGTCAGTTCTTGTGTAATATATTTGTCCAATGAATACCCGTTTATCATCTGCATTTCTTCTTGGTGTACCAGTTTTTATGGCCAGTAGTGTATCTTCCAACAGGAAGTGTGTCATGGGTATGAGATGCGATTTGGGGTTGTAGTCATTAATACAGGGATGTGTTACGGCGAGATCTACCTTCACGTACCGGCTTGCTTTTACAAATGTGAAAATATTTCTTTATGTGCCACCTCTATTAGGAGCTTAAACGAAAAGTTTTTGGCGTTCGTTTTTCCCGCACGCTGTTTGAAAGTGGAACGGTTGACAAATAGTCAGAAAACGGTTTTCCAGGCACCTGAGTGTGAACTACAGAGAAGTGGATGAAAATAAGGCAGAAAGAGGGGGACGTTACTGAAAAATTGTAGAGAAGCGAGGGGAGACATAGTGCGGTGATGAACTACCTCATTTGCGATTTCCGTCCACCAGGAACCGTTCACTAAATTACTGGGGATCATGTTAAGTAATTTCCCCCTTTAGCCTTTTTGAACTTTTATTAGAATCATATGAACGAAATTTAATAGACGAGGATGTGTGACATTTAATACATATTAAATAATAATAAGACTTTTTAACATCATTAGTTGTATTTATAAAATGTGCTCAAAAAGACTCGTTGGAAATAACTGTTTCGAATCTGCCTGCAAATGTACCCAGGAATAAAATACATCAGACAATTCCGTGATGTTGCCGCACGGTAATAGCCGAGCGATCTGGAGCACCACGTTACTGATCGCGCGGCCTCCCGCGTCGGAGGTTCGAGTCCTCCCTCGGCCATGGAAGTATGTGTTATCCTGAGGTTAGTTTAAGTGGTTTGTAAGACTAGGGACTGATGTCCAACGTAGTTTCGTCCCATAGGATTACAAACGTTTTGGATTTTTGGTCAGTGATGTTTCTTTACCATTGAATGAAAAATTAATTACTCAAGGTTTATTGTTTTTTTTTCAGTGTTGACATACAAAGTAAGCGACAGTGTCCACGTTAACAGTAACATAGGTACCCGCCCGACTGTGAATTGCTTCTAAACTTCGTCCAGCGTAAACAAATATACAGAACTCTGCGATTACTCAACAGCCACAACAGACGCTGCTGCTGCATTTTCCTACTTCAGTAAAGATAGACAGTCATTTTAGACTAGTGATATGCTACGGCGAATAACACTTCAATGTATATTAATTCATTACCAGTCACCAAGGTTTCTTCTTATTTGCGCGCTGAATGCTTAAGCCATTTTTATTTCTTTTTCATTTTTTATTTATTTACCATTTTTTTTTCCAATTAGTGTACACTTGTTTTCAAACTTCAGCTGTTTCCACGTCAGTCTGTCGGAACATTTTGTGACAATGGCTGAAGCTGCTTCCTCTTCCGGTGTGAAACAAACACATGATACTGCTTTAGAAAGCCCAGTGAGAAACACATAGATATCAATGTTTTTTGAGAATTTATTGCATAAGTATCAGTTCTTACCGGTACGTCAGATTACAGAATGACACGCGAGTAAAATGTGACTAGGGAAGTTCATATTATCCTTTTGGAACTACCATTAGGCCAGTGTATCTTCGAGGATTGCACTCTACGAGACAGCGCTCGCCATGTCTACATCGTACGTGGAAACCACCATCTCTTGCGTGCAGGCAGAGACTGCTTTCATCGCTGAAGACCACGGCCCGCCATTCCATCTCGCAGCTTGTCCTCCGACGGTGCCAGTCGAGCTGTCCACGTCAATGCTGACGATTTGACGGAAAACGACCTAGACGTATACGACCCACTGGTCCCACAGCTAACAATCGGTTGGCAATCGTTCTTGTTGACACTTGTGGGCTAACAAACCCTCTTATCTCTGCTGCGGTAGCAGTACTATCTTCCCCTGTTGCCCTCACAATACGACGATCTTGGCGGCCGTCTGTGCTGCCTGAACTGTCAGAACCTCGTCCACGGGTGTGAGACTTTCACGTAGCCATTCCAAACAGTATCTTTTCACTATTGAAGCAACTCGTCCGCCTTGGTGACAGGTCCGAAAGAACCATCCCGCCACTCGGGAGACCACAACTTGTCCCTATCGTACCTGCTCCGTTGGCTGTAGGAATTGCGACAACGTCTTGTTTGCGTAGCGCCTGTTTGATTCACACATGAATATCACACTGGACGTTATGGCTGCAAACATACAGATGGCGCCCTGGCGGCCATGTCACTGTGCTACCTGTTGGCGGACGACGTTGAAACCATCAGTAAATTTACGATCCCTCAGATGGCGGTCTTGAAATCAAAATCTACATCGACCTTTTAGATGTATTAATTTTCTGGTCTTGTAGTTCGAACATCAATCAGAAGTTTGAAGCAGTTCTATACATGGGAATTATACAAGGGTTGGAATTTAAATAGTGACAACACTGATGTGGAGACACTATGCAATGGAATCTACTTTTGTTGCTGATAGCACACGTTGCTGACATACCTACCTTACCTCCGAGCAAATGGACTCGCCCATCCCACCTCACCGGCGTTCGCACAATCGAGGGAAGACAAGTCACTTGTGAGCAAACGGTCTAACGTAACGACGTCACTATATTTTCGAATATATTTTGAATGTGCCAGACGTCGTGCAGCAAGACAGTGTCATCGAGGTCTTCAAGAGACGTGCGGGGAATCGGCATTGCCGTACAGAACAGTGGCACGTTGGGTAAAAGCCTTCAACGAAGGTCGGCAAAATGTGGCAGAATGTATCAGGCAGGTCGTCCTAGCGTCTCTGATGAAGTCCATACCTTGCCGTGTTATCTGACAGTGATCGACGATAGACAATTCGTGAGCTCACCCACGAAACCGAATTAGCGGCTACGACTGTGCTTCACATCCTGAAGGAACGCCTGAGCTTGCGAAAAATTGCATCACTATAGGTTCCGCAGGAATTGGCGAAAAATGCAGGAATGGATGCTTTATGGCTCTGCTCAGACGAACTTGGCCCGCCATGAGCGCGAAGGAGAGGCTTTCTTAAGCCGTATCGTAACACTGAATGAGACAAGGGCCACATCGTACCGACCAAAACTGAAACGCCAATCGAACGAATGGCATCATTATGGGTCGCCTCGAAGCTTGAAAGCGCGTCAGAGCCCCAGTATGGTGAAATTTATGGTGATTCTCTTGTACGACTGTGATGATGTTATCCTAACACATTACTTTTCTCCACGGCAGAGAGTCAATGCACAGTATTAGCGTTCGTTTTTGGACCTCACCTGCGACTATCTTCGCGAAAGAAGCTGCAACACTTTCTGCACAACCCATCCACCATTTTGCACGACAATGCGCGGGCGAATACAGCGCAAGCTGTGGCTGCTCTTTTCGGTCGCTGGGACAGGGAAGTACTGTACCATCGACCATACTCCCTGGACCTAAGTCTTATGACTTTGATTCCGAAGAAGAAGGAACTACTTCGTGGCTTTTGCTTCAGAACTGTTCCAGATATTCGACAGGCAGTAGACCGCTGCATACGCACCATCAACAGAACAGGTTTTGCCTTCCACATCGCTGGCACAACGCTGGTGACTACTTTGAAGCCGCGGCGGAGCGGCCGAGCGTATTGGCACGCTACGCTATGATGCACGAGGCTGTCCCCCATCGGAAGCTCGAATCCTCCCTCGGGCATGGATGTTTGTGCCGTCTTTATTATAAGCTAAGTAGTTTGTAAGTTTAGGGACTGATGACCCTGTAGTTAAGTCCCATAAGCTCTACAGACATTTGAACATTTTTTGAGGAACATAAAGGTGCAAATATGTAACTCTTTTGTATCAGTTGTGAATAAATAGTTGCCACAATTTCCAACCGTCGTATAATGGAATCGGGGATTTAACTGGTGTGCTATTCATTATCCATCGACTGCAAATATTTTCGACAGATGAGATCTGACATATTTGTCTTCTGTCTTCTAAATATCTGTTGTTATGCTTTTAACCTGTTTTGTAAAGCACGAATCAGCACCCGTTACTCATAATAAGCACTGTTTCCTTTGCTTTAGTATACCTCAATTCCATTCCAAGCAACTTCCCTAGATACATTGTTCTGTAAGTATTGATATTTCAAATGTAAACAGACTCTTCCAAATCGCTGTACATTGAGTCTCAAGCCTGCAACTTCAATTTCTGATAAATACCATTTCGCTTATACTGCCGGATAAATACCCTGCGTTTCCCCACCCTTTTCTGATGCCACACTGTCGATGGGACGTTCATCGCTAACGCACCTTCCTGCTCTTCGCCAGCACAGCCTGAGCCGGCGGCATCATTCAGCTCCGCAGTGGCGTGACCCGTCAAGTGCTGACTAGCGGTTCCTCAACGACTTCCAGTTACGCAACTGAGCCGCGTGGGCAGAGGCTGGCAGAGCATATGAATGACTCGCCACCGCGGCGGCAACCAGCTGCCACGGCCCGCGCCCTGTGTTGTTCCGTTGTGAGCCGGCACTGTGCATATGCGCCGTACATCAGAGATTCGTCAGTGGGTGGACGGCTGTTGTGTAAACATTGTTTCCTGCAGATGTGTGTTATTCTTTAAAAGTATGGTGCGAGAGCTGTTCTTTTGTATCAATCTTCACAAATACACTGCGACTTTTGTAATATCTGCCGAAAAGTTATTTATTTTTAACACGTTGTTTGTGTGGTAGTCTTCCGCAGCAAGTATCGAATTATTTGTTTCTCGTGATGAAACAATCGATTTCCTGTGCAATCTCTTTGTTTCATCATCCTATCCTATATTAGACCATCATCAATGGATTCGTGATCTAGAAATTAAATTTTCGTTTACAGATGTAGCCTTAACACATTATAATCATAATTGTAATCGGTTTGCCAGTAATATATTTATTTATTCTCTAGATATCTTTCGACTTTATATGGCGTCGTCACGTGTCTTTCTGCAAAAACATTTCCTATTATCAGTATGTAGGCAAGTAATATATAAAAAAGTTTACATAAATAAAATTTACAAATTTCAATTATATAGTGTAGTACTTACTATATTCAGAGGTTTTTACTGCTTTAACTGACTATTTATGAGGTGTTCTTTTATATTTCCATCTACGAGTTTTAGTCAATTATCTGTCAAATCAAAACGTTCAAATGACTGTAATTCTATGGGACCAAACTAGCTTGGTCATAAGTCCCTATACTTACAAAATACTTAAACTAAGCTAAACTAGCCTAAGAACAACACACACATCCATTCCCGAGGGATGATTTGAATCTGCGACGCGGGAGGCCGCGTGATCTGTAACGTGGCACTCCAGACCGCTCGGCTACTCCCGCGCTGCTGTTATTTGTCAGTCCTCAGAATATTGTACGTTTAAATTTTTATCTTTTTTAATTTTTATTTTTTAAAGAGAATATGTAAAAGTTAATATAGTGGCATAATTTATTATTTCTGTGTATGTTATTATGTAGAGAATATGGTTAAAGATTTATATTAGAAATTATAGGAGGATATGTAGACGATTCATTTACCTTTGACATGGTTTTCCTTATTTAGTTATCGGTTGGATTTAGCATTATAGTACGATCTTTGATTTGTTCGGCGATAAATTATCAATAAAATTATAAATGAAATTTTAGAGTTGAAAACCGGTTTGATCGTTTAATAAATTATTTGCGTCACTAGTTGCGTCGGTACATGATTAAATATCTTCTCGAATGTTCATTTCATATCCCTTCTAGATTATATGTAAAATTCCGAGTGCATCTTCTACAGTTTCATTTTCCGATTGTAAGTGCTGATAGTAAGTGGATGGGTTTTCTCACACTCTAGGGTGTTCTTTGTAACAAACGGCGAAATTACGTCCGGTTTGGCACGTTTACCGTTCGGTATAAAGAACAGAGAGGGAGAAAAACCCATCCACTTTTTCCTAGCACTGTGGACCCAAGATATAACAAGATTACATTCAGTTCACTTCGTTTCAATCGAAATAAATCTGAACTGCTCAAGTTTTATACTCTTGCCAACTTCATCTATGGTGTTCTTCCCATCTGGTCACAGATTGAATTCGCACAACTCCACTACTTATGCACTTTACTCTTCATTTTCATCACGTTTTGGATGTCTTAGTTTATTGTTTTACAGTCTCCAAGCTTTATTTCACTTTGTAATTCATTTGTTTCCCACTTGTTTCCAACTTAACAGAATATATGCCTATGTGTTTTTAGTAAGCATAAAATAATTAAATAATGGATATATTGTACCATCTTTTTCGTGCAAACCAACACACACGCGTAACGTACATAGTCGGTTACGTTGGCAACTCGTGCGAAACAAATGAATTCAGAAATGAGATACACCTTCAAGATTTGCGAAGCAGTAAAGTAACAAATCGAAAATGTTCTAAAATGAAAATAGTTCATAAATTGTGAAGTTGTGTGAAATCAGCCTATGACCAGCTGGAAAGGACACCATAGATTAAATTCGCAAGACTATAAAAGTGACTATCCCATATTTATTTCGATTAAAACAAAGTGAACTGTTTATCATCTGTTGAGGCTACATCTGAAAACGAAAATGTAATTTCTAGATCAAGAATCCATGGGATTTTCACCCTTGGAAAGTTGAACACGTACTATTACGGCGTTTCACATCGAGCTATTGACCAATACACATAATCACTTCAAGTTAGTATAGATTCATTAGTCAAGATATGCCAGAAATTTCTTTTCTCCCCAATTCTGTTCAGTACCTCCTCATTAGTTACACGATCCTCCCACTTAATCTTCAGCATTCTTCTGTAGCACCACATTTCAAAAGCCTCTATCCTCTTCCTGTCCGCACTGTTTATCGTCCATGTTTCACTACCATACAAGGCAACACTCCATACAAATACCTTCAGAAAGGACTTCCTTAGGCTTAAATCAATATTCGATGTTAACAAATTTCTCTTTTTCAAGAATGCTTTTCTACCCATTGCCATTCTGCATTTTATATCCTCTGTACTGCGACTATCGTTTGTTATTTTACTGCCCAAGTAACAAAACTCATCAACTTCCTTTATTGCTTCGTTACCTAATCTAATTCCTTCAGCATCACCTGATTTTCTTAGACTGCACTCCATTACCCTAGTTTTGCTCTTGTTAATGTTCATCTTATATGCACCTTTCAGCACACTGTCCATTCCGTTCAACTGCTCTTCCAGGTCATTTGCTGTACATCTAGAAGTTTAGCATTGAAGGGAAGTGTGTGGGGCAAAAATCACAGAGGAAGACCAAGAGACGCATATAGGAAGCAGATTCAAATGGATGTGGGTTGCCGTTCTTATGAGGAGATGAAAAGGCTTGCTCAGGATAGAGTAGGGTGGAGAGCTGCATCAAACCAGTCTCTGGACTGAAGACCTTAACAACAACAACGAGAAAGCTGTTGCCAATGGCGACTGGAATACGATCTTTCGAATTCTGAAGGTAGCAGGGATAAAATATTGGGAGAGACCAGTCATATTCAACTTATATAAAGACCAGACAGCAGTTATTAGAGTCGAAGGGCGTGAAAGAGACGTAGTGGTTAGGTAGGGAGTAAGACAGGGTTGCAACCTTTCCCCAATGTTGTTCAATCTGTACACCGAGCAAGCTATGAAAAAATGCAAGGATAAATTTGGAGATTAAATTAAAGTTCAGAGAATTGAAATAAATATTTTATGGTTTGCCGTTGACATAGTAATTCTACCATAGGCAGCAAAGGACCTGGAAGAGCAATTGAATGGAATGGGCAGTATCTTGAAAGGAGGGTATAAGATGGACATTAACAAGAGTAAAACTAGGATAATGGAACGTAGCGTCAAAAAATCACGCGATGCTGAAGGAGTGAGATTATGTAAGGTGGCAATAAAAGTAGTTGATGAGTTTTGTTATTAGGGTAGCAAAATAATTTCTGATGCCTGAAGTAAAGAAGATGTAAAATGCAGAATGGCTATGGGAAGATAAGCGTTTCTGAAGAAGCGAAATTTGTTGACATGCAATATCAGATTAAATGTTAGGAAGTCCTTTCTGAAAGTATTTGTCTGGAGTGTAGCATTGTATGGGAGTCAATCGTGGCCGATAAGAATTTCAGACAAAAATATAAAAGAAGCTTTTGAAATCTGGTGCTACAGACGAATGATGAAAATTAGTTGGGTAGATCACGCAACTAATGAGGAGGTGCTTAGCCGAATCGGGGAGAAAAAGAATTTCTGGCATATCCTGACTAAGAGAAGGGATAGATTGATGATACACATTCTGAGACGTCAAGGAATCGTCAAGTTAGAAGGAAGTGTGTGTAGTCAAAATCGTAACGGGAGACCGAGGGACGCATGCAGTAAGAAGATTCAAAAGGATGTAGGTTGCCATTCTTATTATCGGATGAAGAAGACTTGCACAGGGCAGGGTATCGTGGAGAGCTGCATCAAACCAGTCTGTTGACTGAATACCACAACAACTACAACAACAACAGTGTACTGCTTGATAGAGTCGCGTCAATACAATATCTAGATGTAACGTTGCACAGCGATATTAAATGGAACAAGCATACAAGCATAGTCGTGAGGAAGACGGATGGTCGACTTCGGTTGTTTGGGAGAATTTTGGAAAGATGTGATTTGTCTGTAAAGGAGACCGCAAATAAATTCCTTGTTGTCTTGAGTATTGCTGAAGTGTCTGGAATCCCCACCAGATCGGTTAAAAAAAAACATAGGAGCAATTCATATTCGAGCGGCTAGGTTTGTTACTGGCAGGTTCGATCAATGCGCGAGAATAAGATGCTAATGCTAGGGAAACACGGTGTCTCTAGCGAGGGGGACGTTCTTTCCGAGAAACATAGTCGAAGTAACTTGGCGCCAGCCGCCGTTGCCCCGCCGGCGCGGCGCGCTGTCGCCAGTAGGGACTCCGTCGCCAGTAGAGTCTCTGGCGCCAGTCGCGTGGCCCGTCGCCAGAGCGTCGCGGCGCTGCCCCATGTAACCGGAGTCGCCCGCCGCAGAGATCGATACGCGCGCTGCGGAGGGCCGGACCGCTGTTCTGGGGACGCGAGGCGACAGTTACGCGGTCACTACCGACGAAAAAAAAAAAAAAAAAAAAAAAAAAAAAAAAAAAAAAAAAAAAAAAAAAGCCGTGTCCGTCACGCACAGTAGGCCGCGAGCGCGGCTCTGACTGGCTGGCCACTCGGACACAGCCAATAACATCCTACCGACCAGCAACTCAGCTAAGATATCGCTGCCTACTCGGCGTGACGTCACACTCTCAAGGTCATTCTCTCAAGGTGGTGATGACAATGAACACCAACTCCTCGACACTGTCGCGACCACGGCAGGTCACGGTGGTGAAACCACCTTAAGCCGTCGTCAAACGGGCCGTGTATATGGTGGTGTAGGCTGTGTGTGCCAAGTTTATGACGTCACAACCAGCAAAACGGACGTTGGGTGGGCTTTCCGAACATGCAGCGCAATATCGAGCATGTCAGATATTCTGACCGTGCGCCTGGACGTTCGCCAGTAAGATGGGAGACCACCAGCTACGTCAGATGCAGGCATCTATGCCATACAGAGTATGAGACGCCATATTGGCTGTCAGTAGAAGCACATTACAAAACAAGGCTCAACAATTGATAAAAATAAGTATCTCTTAAAGACCAGTCGTTACTGGTACTGTTTTTTGTAATAATATGACTGGAAAGGTATCATTTGTGGTTAAATAATTTTCGTATTTTGAACATTGCCGTATCAGGGTAACTGCAGAGTGATGATCCAGCAAAACGATTGTTGTTTGTACGATTTGATCTAATTACATGCCAGTTAACGACGTACTTTTAGTTACTACATTTTCCCGCTCGGAGAAGTGAGTTTGTTCCATTGGTTTTATGTCAAATGTTAACTCCGGAAAGTTAGCAATTTCTATTGCCTTCGGCGTTGCATCTTGCAGGTCCTGTAGTGTGCCTGTTGCTGGACACTGGGAACTCTGGAGCAAGAGGGAGATCGTCTGCGTTGCTCCACATTAGCAAAGTGGCGA
The DNA here is from genome assembly GCA_026315105.1 of Locusta migratoria. NCBI lineage: Eukaryota > Metazoa > Arthropoda > Insecta > Orthoptera > Acrididae > Locusta > Locusta migratoria. The sequence continues at coordinate 507,241,389 of CM048747.1, forward strand.
TTCCACGAGGAAACCCCATTTGATCAGATTGCTCTTACAGTTTGTAAAATGTTCAAATGTTTGTTAAGCTTAAGGGACTTTACTCGCCGGCCGCGGTGGCCGAGGTGACTGAGGCGCTCCAGTCACGGTCAGCACGGCCACTACGGTCGGGGGTTCGAATCCCCCCTCGGGCATGGATATTTGTGCCGTCCTAGTTCGTAAGTAGTTCATAAGTAGTTTGTAAGTTTAGGGACTGATGACCCCGTAGTTAAGTCCCATAAGCTTAACAAACATTTGAACATTTTTTTGGACTTTACTCCGGGGTCATCAATCCCTAAGCTTACAAATTACTTATGAACTACCTTACACTAAAGACGACACAAACATCCATGCTCGAGGAAGAATTCGATCCCCCCGACAGTGAGCGGCGTCGCGCATCGGAGCTTAGCGCCTAAATGTGCTTGGTCACTCCGCCGCGGCTGTAAAATGTTCAGATGTTTGTTACTCTGTGAAACTATCGTCGTTATCAGTCCTTAGGCTTAACCACTTGACCTAACATACATACTACACACACACACACACACACACACACACACACACATACACAAAAAAACAAACAAACTTGCATGTATGCACTCACGCCAGAGGAAGGGCTCGAACCTCCGATGGGGAACAATAGCGCGCACCTTAGCAATGTGCCTTAAAGCGCTCGGCTATTCCACCGCGGCTTACATTTTGGCCCGCCCGACCTTAGTCTGTTGAGTGATCTCCATGTACTCCACGTCTCTGTGTGACCGGGAGATGGTTTTAACACGGCGCAAATCATCCTGCAGTACTGGTAGACCTCGCACGCCATAGTTCGGTTCGGCAATGCTGCGGTGTCTTAACTAGTCTCTGTAGATCTGAGGAATCTCTTTCTGGATTTTAGTCCTGGCATTCCAGGTTTATTTCCGTACAGGGGGTGGTGGACTTCAAAACTTTGATTTTATCTTCTCACCTTTTGCTGCTACTTCTCGGGAGTGTAATGCCCGCTAGACCGTACAATTTATTCAGAGGAGTGGGCTTTACGGAGCCAGGGATGATTCGACAAGTATCGTTAAGAGCGACATCTACTATTTTGGCATAGCCAGATTTGAACCACACTGAGCTTGCGCATTCTCAGCACAGTATCATAATGATAGGGAGGAGATTCTTATAGTGTTGGGATGTGCTCCCAACCACACTGAGCTTGCGCATTCTCCAGTACAGTATCATAATGATAGTGAGGAGATTCTTATAATGTTGGGATGTGCTCCCCACGTTGCGTCTGTTAGCTTTCTTATGACATTATTCGTGGCTGCCACTTTGTGCCTGATATTTAGATAGTGCCCCTTGGGGAGCAGTCAAGGGTGACTCCTAGGTATTTTGGATGCGGACAGTGTTCTAGTGTGATTTCTTCACTGGTAATTTTGAGGGTTCCACCTGTTTGCCTGTTTTTAAATTGGAAAACACAAGCACTAAGAAAACTAATCAAAATATCCACGGGTGTACTGCTGGTCTATAGTGTCCAACGGGCACAATATTTCGGCGATCACCCATGTCGCCATCATCAGGTGAACAGACGGACTGAGCTCCTGGAAACGCGCCGGCACGGAGATCCGCACGCTACGGCGGCTCGAAGGGAACTGGGTTCTAGACCGGTAGCGGGCCATTTAAATACCCTCGGCCCGTGGAGCGACCCCTCCGCGGGCCGCGCCCCGCGCCGCGGCCGCGCAGTGGAACCGATTGCGCCGGCGTCTGAGATGACGTCGTTGTGAGGGCTCTGTCCGCCGTGGTAGTCACTTCGTTACGTTTGCTAGATTTACTCTTAATTAACCCAATCGCTGGTTCCCAAGCTTTGCTAAGATTATAGCCACAGTCACGGTTTATGAGGTCGTCACTTGTGCGACTTTCAATGGCCTCTCTAACGACGCAGTCCCAGTATCTCGAGGTCTGTACCAGAATCCTAGTATGTTCATGCTCCATCGCGTGAGTCTCCGACAGACAATATTCAGCGACCGCCGACTTGCTCGGATACATCAATCATGTGTGCCTCTGGTGTTCAACGCATCGATCCTCGACGGTACGCATCGTTTGTCCAATATATGACCAGCCACACTGACACGGAATCTGGTACACGCCGGCCTTCCTCAAACCGAGATCATCTTTGGCGCTCCCCACCAGTGCACGAATTTTATTCTGCGGACGAAAAACAGTTCCAACCTGGTGTTTCTTCAAAATGCGGGCGACCATCCCCGAGAGTGCGCCGGTATATGGAATGAACGCAGTGCCTACATCCTCCCTCGTGTTTTCATCCGTTTCCACAGGTTGTGCTGTAGTGGTTGGGCGGAGAGCCCGCTGAATCTGTCACTCTGAGTACCCATTTTTTCGGAATACAGTTCTCAGGTGTTCCAATTCCTGGGATAGACTCTCTGGGTCGTAGATAGTGAGCGCCCTGTGTACTAGAGTTTTAAGAACCCCATTCCATTTTGATTATCAAATACGCCGGGAGAAACTCAAGAATCACAACTAAGAAAACTATTTGTCTTATTTCAAATGTTCAAATGTTTGTAGAACTTATGGGACTTAACTACGGGGTCATCAGTCCCTAAGCTTACAAACTACTTATGAACTACCTAAGACTTAGGACGGCACAAATATCCATGCCCGAGGGGGGATTCGAATCCCCGACCGTAGTGGCCGTGCAGACCGTGACTGGAGCGCCTCAGTCCTCTCGGCCACCGCGGCCGGCTTGTCTTATTTAAGTGGCTATTCTTTCTAGTGTGCTTCTCCTATGAAACGTTTATAAGTCACGTGTCTCTCCCCCCCCCCCCCCCCCCCACACACACACACCCATATGACTGAAGATGCATTTTTTCCTTTAGTTACTGAAGTCCGAACTTACGCATACCACCGACAGAACAATATAGAAATTTGGGTTTTAATTGAGTAATTTCATTCAATCCAATTTCATAAACAGTGTTATTAACGAACCTGGTTGGGCCGATAACTGTCGCTGGAGCCTGCTGCCATCGCGTGTAGCACATTGAGGCACACGTCTCTTATGCACAAGTCGCACCATTTGTTAGTGAGCAGCATCGCATGGACTTGGATCGCTAAACGTTCACGTTCAGGTGCACGGTGCGTGTCGCCAGGGCTGGGATTTACATGCACGTACCGAGCGAGGTGGCGCAGTGGTAACACACTGGACTCGCATTCGGGAGGAAGGTGGTTCAAGTCCACCTCCGGCCATCCTGATTTAGGTTTTCCTTGATTTACCTAAATCACTCCAGGCAACTGCCGGGATGGCTCCTTTCAAAGGGCACGGTCGGTTTCCTTCCTCAACTTTACCCAAACAATCCGAGCGTAAGCTCCGCCTCTAATGACCACGCTGTCGACGGGGCGTTAAACACTAATCTTCCTCTCTGTTTTACGTGCATAGTGCATACCCGACATCAATCGAAACCATCCAGTTTCGAGGAATGGAACCACATAGCGTCCTCGCCCGGCGCAAACCCAATGGGTGTCGTATTGACAGTGTGTACAGGAAACGCAAACGCTATGAGACACCACAAACGTTGCGCACAGTCGCACTGTTCCCTCGTCCTCGAGTGTAGTATGTCATAGACACATTTATCTTGACACAAGAACTAATTCAAATGCTCAAATGATTGTAAATCTACGGGACTCAACTACTGAGGTTATCAGTTCTTAGGCTTACAAACTACTAACATAACTAACCTAATTAGCGCGCACACACACAGACACACAAACACGCACGCACACACACACACACACACACACACACACACACACACACACATATGCCCGATGAAGGACTCGAACCTTCGACGGGGAGCAATCGCACGCTCCGCAGCAAGGCACCTTAGAGTGCTCGGCCATTCCGCCGCGGCAAGAACTAATGTTCAGTACCGAATGTTGCAAATATCGCAATTTTTTGTCTGGATGACTACCTTCGGTAATACACAGTTACCATCATCAGATCATCTGTTTCAGACAGAACATTTCAAACAATTGCGATCTTGGAAACATTTGTTACTAATTACTTAAGTTCGCCCTTAAAACATGAAAAAATTAACTAATGGGCAGAGCTACTAGGTTAGTAGTTGTGGATAATTTTAAAATTTAGATCTGATGGTAAGCGTGCTAGATTACTCCGTGGTGTAATGGATGTCGCAACTACAAGCAAGAGATCCTGGATTCGATACGGCACAAACGTTTCCAATCGAGGTATTTCTGTGCCCACTGGCAGCTAATGACTGTACATGAGGATCATCCAAGAAAGAAAGCTCCCTATTTTTAATTTATTTAAAATAAAAACAAAAGTCATTGGAAACACATACAGCCCTACTTTTCGACGTAGTCGCCATTTGTCCTATCTTGGCATCAAAGTTTGAATTGCTGTGTGGTGGAAGTGTGCCACCTGTGATTGAAGCGCCGTGTGACAGTCGCCTTCGGCTCTTCGCCATTCTCAGAACGATGGTCGGAGGACAAGAATTACTTGAGGTGGAAGCAAAGATGGTAATCAGACAGCTAACAGTGGAGCTTCTGCAAAACGGTTGCTATGCGCCGAACCGTATGGCGATAAGCATTGTCATGCATGTAAGCACTGCACGTATTTCTTTCTGAATGTCACGTCGCAGTTTCCGCATTGTTTCACAGCAAGAGCTGAAGATGGCTGCTCTCACGGTGGTTCCACTCAGCAGCCTTCTACGACACAGGAATACCAAAGTTGATCCCATGATATGGCCGGTCTTGTATTGACACAATAAATTAGTCCCCTTCGAAAACTCTTCCAAGAAACGAATACAAGTAGCTCTTTCGTACGCCATTCCAGGCACACCACGATAGCAGCACAAAAAATATAACGTCTCATAATAGAAAAACTGAAGATGGAGCAGGACACAATTTAAGACAAGGTAAGATATAACAATACTTTTGTGTCCCAGGTTCGTCTCCGCTTTTGTGTCCCAGCCTCGTCGTAGGTGTCGGTGGCCGAGTGGAACGAGACCGACACAGTAACAAAGACAGCACGCCGGTGCAGGTACGGAGGGGATCAGCCAGAAACTACAAACACTAGAGTAAATTAGAAAGAGATATATATTGCACAGAATGTAACAATACTTAACTTTTACATAGTACTGCAGAATGTTGATACATAGTTGTTAGAGGCCTGCCTAGTGCCTGTAAAATAGCAAAGTCTTCACTGGTGCCTATCTGATTCCGAAGTCTTTACTCGTTGCTACCTCAGTCCGAAGTGCGAAGTGAACGATGTCCTTCAGTGGTGGCCACGAGCGGAGTTGCAGCAGAGGGCGCTCGTGGCTGTCGTCGTAAGATCGCCGCGCCGTGCGTGCATGACGGCGCGCGGCGAAAGTAGGTGGCGCGCACTTTGTACTTGTGCGACACCACAAATACAATAGCTACAAAGTAACAAAAATACATAAAATAACATTAGAAATCGAATACAAACAAATTTACCCAAAAAAGTACGAATAAATAAAGTGTTCACAATAGATGAGTCGATGACCTATCCTGAGATCTACCTTCTTGACAAGCCACATATAGAATTCGCGTCTTTAACTAATGTGATAGTTGATTTGAATATGTGTCTCGTTTTACTCTGTAACACAATGCAATCGCCTGGGTGTCATTTTGAGGCTACAACTAATTATAAGCACTTCCCGTAAAGCTTGCCAAAAGCGACGAAGTTTGCCTGAGGATCACATACGACGGAAACTCCCCATGGCACCCACCTCAGCTTTAGTGGTAAGTAGGCGCAGGGAACAGACCATAAAAAACTGAAGACAGATCAGACATGAAAGTAACAAGAGATTCTACAGAACTGTGAAAAACGAAACAAAATAGAAACACTGAACGGTGCGCCCACTACAGCGTCTATCGTCTAAACAACCCGTGGCTTAGAACTTCGAAATCATTCTCGCCACAGCTGCATTTGTCAACGGACCTTTACCCGTTCGCCCGTTCGCCTTCCCATGGCGATAGGATCGTAACGCTGAACTAGCACATTCTCCATTCTGATAATACAGCTTCACTAAAAGCGCCTTTTCAGGTAACATCAACATGCTGCGACTGCTGGTGCATCTGATTCTCTCTCTCATTACAGCTCCTTTTATACACGATTTTCACGCGCACTCACTGACGTTTTGCTGTCCAGCGCCATCTGTCGCACATTTTTAACCTTTTTTTTTTTTTTTGTTCTAATAAAATCCCATGTCATTCTAAGCATGTGTGTAAATTTTTAGCTCTCTATCTATATTATTCCGTGATTTATTAAGTTTTCAAATTTATACTGACTTTTTGATCACCCGCTATTATAGGATCATATGGTAAGAATATACACCAAATAGCCAAAGAAACTGGTGCACCTGACTTATACAGTGTAGGACCTCCCCGAGTAAGCAAAAATGACGCAGCACGACCTGGCATAGCGTCGACTAACATCTGAATTACTGGTAGAGGGAACTGACAAGGGGATCATCAGAAGTGTGTATAACGGAATTTTGAGGGATTCTGATATGTAGTAGAGGGATATACCATGAGTATGAGGCTATCCGCTTTTTTTAGCGACTGGCCTTGGTTTTCGAGAAAATTAATGTTGAAGTTCACTGCGCGCTGTAAGAGGCGTAACGTTAGCCCAGTTCGAACCGAGTGAGCGTGGCGCGGCGGTGAAAGGCTCCGGCTACCACGCCGGAGGCACCGTGATAGGGTCCTCTCCGTGTTTTCTCATTTTTTTTTAAAATCAGAACTGTCCGACAGTTTTTCCGTTTTATTTTACAGAATATCAACAAACAGTGTACATTGTGGAAAATTAGTGAGAAATATTCAGTTTTGACGTAGTAATTTAATCTTCCCGACATTATTACAAAATCTTACTCGCTATCGCCCGCATCGGTTGCTATGCCACAACAAAACTCCGGATGATATTTTTCGTAATAGCAACAAAATGGTTTCCAGCTCCAACAACATTTTATAAAAGCCACTGTCTTTCAGCCGCACTGAGTTTTTAAGATCGATACCAGAAAAAGTTCATTTACATTAACAAAGATTTCTCCTTCATCCGTTAACTTTGATGCGACCAATGGTTATTTGATCGTCTTCGAAAAAGCAGGTTCCCTGAATTGATGCAGAGTTAATTAGTGTCGTTTTACAACGAATATGATTCGGATTTATGTTGCGGCATAGCAAGCGATGCAGGCGATTGCGTGTAATACCTAGTAACAATGACGTGAAAATTAAATAACTGCGGCGAAACTGAATATTTTTTACTAATTTCAAACAATGTACACTGTTTGTTGATATTCTGTAAAATAAAATGAAAAAATGTCGGACTGTCCTAATTTAAAAAAAAAATCAGATTTCTCGAAAACCAACACCCGTTGTTAAAAAAGCGGATAGCCTCAAACTCATGGTATGTCGATAAAATTGGAAACGAGAATCTTCAGACTAGACAATATGTTTTCAATTATCTACAGTCTGATGTCGGGTTTTACAGGCCCGAGCGAGGCGTACAGCTTTGTGTCGCGCAGTGAGAAAGGGTAGAAGAGTGGTCCTTCGACTCCGAAAGCCGATATCGATAATAGTTTCGACAGCGCAACACTGTAAGGTAATTTGGTAGAAAATCAAAGAAAATTCTGTCACTTGTAAAGAATACTTGTAAAGTACCTTAATTACGCAATACCAAATGTGATTGCTCCCGATGATAGTGATTGTAACGATAAACACAGCGCACTGGAAAAACGATTTTGACATCAGCATGGTGCAAAAATTGGCAGTTGCTCCTATAAAATGAAAAGTGTGAAGTGACCCATGTTGTTGTTGTGGTCTTCAGTCCGGAGACTGGTTTGATGCAGCTCTCCACAATACCCTATCCTGAGCAAGCCTCTTCATCTCCACATAAGAATGGCAACCTACATCTGTCTGAATCTGCTTACTGTATCCATCTCTTGGTCTTCCTCTGCGATTTTTACCCCACGCACTTCCCTCTAATGCTAAATTCACAATTCTTTGATGTCTAAGAATGTGTCCCACCAATCTATCCCTTTTTTTAGTCAAGGTATGCCAGAAATTTCTTTTCTCCCCAATTCTGTTCAGTACCTCCTCATTAGTTACGCGATCCACCCACCTAATCTTCAGCATTCTTCTGTAGCACCACATTTCAAAAGCCTCAATCCTCTTCCTGTCCGCACTGTTTATCGTCCATGTCTCACTCCCATACAAGGCAACACTCCATACAAATGCCCTCAGAATGGACTTCCTTAGGGTTAAATCAATATTCGATGTTAATAAATTTCTCTTTTTCAAAAACGCATTTCTACCCATTGCCATTCTGCATTTTATATCCTCTGTACTGCGACCATCATTTGTTATTTTACTGCCCAAGTAACAAAAGTCATCTACCTCCTTTATTGCTTCGTTTCCCAATCTAATTCCTTCAACATCACCTGATTTTCTTAGACTGCACTCCATTACCCTAGTTTTGCTCTTGTTAATGTTCATCTTATATGCGCCTTTCAACACACTGTCCATTCCGTACAATTGCTCTTCCAGGTCCTTTTTAATTCTTCCCCCTGAACTTTTATTCCTTCACCAAATTTCTCCTTGCTTTCCCTTATAGCTTGTTCAATGTACAAGTTGAATAAAATTGGAGAAAGGCTACAACCCTGTCTCACTCCCTTCCCAACCACTGCATCCCTTTCATGCCCTTCAACTCTGATAACCGCTGTCTGGTTTTTGTACAAGTTGTAAATAACGTTACGCTCCCTATATTTTACTCCTGCTTGCTTCATAACTTGAAAGAGTTTATTCCAATCAACATTGTCAAAAGCCTTCTCCAAATCTACAAAAGCTAGAAATGTAGGTTTGCCTTTTATTAATCTATCTCCTAGGATAAGCCGTAAAGTGAGTATTGCCTCCCGTGTTCCTACATTCCTCCTGAACCCAAACTGATCTTCCCCGAGGTCGGCTTCTACCAGTTTTACCATCCTTCTGTATATAATTCGTGTTAATATTTTGCAACCATGACTTTTTAAACTGATGGTTCTGTAGCTTTCACACCTGTCTGCACCTGCTTTCTTTGGAATGGGGATTATAACATTTTTATTAAAGTCTGAGGGTACTTCGCCTGTCTCATACATCTTACACACCAGGTGAAACAGGTTTGTCATGGCTGGTTCTCCCAGAGACTTCAGTAGCTCTGAGGGAATATCATCTACTCCAGGGGCCTTGTTTCGACTTAGGTCTTTCAGGGCTCTGTCAAATTCATCTCTCAGTATAATATCTCCTATTTCATCTTGATCTACTTCCTCTTCCCTTCCTACAACATCGTCTCTAAGTTCATTTCCTTTGTAGAGCCCCTCTATATACTCTTTCCACCTTTTAGCTTTCCCTTCTGTGCTGATAACTGGTTTTCCAACAGATATTCATAGAGCTTTTTTTCTTATCTCCAAATGTTTCTTTTATTTTCCTGTAGGCTGTATCTATTTATCCCCTATTTGTACATTCTTCTACATCCTTGCATTTGCCTTCTAGCCACTCCTCCTTAGCCACTTTGCACTTCCTGTCAATCTCATTTCTTAGTCGTCTGTACTCCATTTTGCCTGTTTCATTTACTGCATTTTTATATTTTCTCCTTTCATCGATTATATTTAGTATATCCTGTGATATCCAAGCATTTTTTGTAGGTCTTGCCTTCCTACCTATTTTATCCTCTGCTACTTTCACTATTTCATCTCTCAATTTTACCCATTCCTCCTCTAATGTTTTATTTTCCCTTGTTTCTTTCAATTGTTGCCTAAAAAATTCTTAAGAACTTCAGGTTCCTTCAATTTATCCAGGTCCCATCTCCGTATTTTCCTACCATTTTGTAGTTTCTTCAGTTTCAGCCTACAGTTCATAACCAACAAGTTATGGTCAGAGTCTATATCTGCCCCTGGGTATGTCTTACACTGTAAAACCTGGTTCCGAAATCTATGTCTTACCATTATAAAATCTATCTGGTATCTCCCGGTGTCTCCTGGTCTCTTCCATGTATACAACCTTCTTTTGTAATTCTTGAACCAGATGTTTGTTATAACTAAATTATGTTCCGTGCAAAATTCTACCAGGCGGCTTCCTCTTTCATTCCTTTTGCCCAGACCATATTCACCTACTATCTTCCCTTCCCTTCCTTGTCCTACTACCGAATTCCAGTCTCCTATCACAATTAAGTTTTCCTCTCCCTTAACTGTCTGAATAACTTCCTTTAGCTCCTCATATATTTCTTCGATTTCCTCATCATCGGCAGAACTAGTTGGCATATAAACCTGTACTACTGTTGTCGGTGTTGGCTACGTATCTATCTTGACAATGATAATGCGATCACTGTGCTGGTCATAGTAGTTTACCCGCATTCCTATTTTCTTATTCATTATCAATCCTACTCCTGTGATAACCCCAATTGATTTTGTATTTATAATCCTGTACTCACCTGACCAGAAATCCTGTTCATCCTGCCACCGAACTTCACTAATCCCCACTATATCTAACTTCAACCTATCCATTTCCCTTTTTAAATTTTCTAATTTTCCTACTCGATTAAGGGATCTAACATTCCACGCTCCGACCCGTAGAATGCCAGTATTGTCTTTCCTGATGATCACATCCTCCTGAGTAGTCCCCGCCCGGAGATCCGGAATATTTTACCCGAGAGGATGCCATCATCATATTTCCATACAGTAGAGCTGCATGTCCTCGGGAAAAGTAAAGGCTGTAGTTTCCCCTTGCTTTCAGCCGTTCGCAGTAGCTGTGTGGCAAAGCCACATTAGCTGATGTTACAAGGCCAGCTCAGTCAATCATCCAGACTGTTGCCCCTGTAACTACTGAAAAGGCTGCTGCCCCTCTTCAGGAACCACACGTTTGTCTGGCCTCTCCACAGATACCCCTCCGCTGTGGTTGCACCTACGGTACGGCTATCTGTATCGTTGAGGCACGCAAGCCACCCCACCTCGGCAATGTCTGTGGTTCATGGGAGTGGAAGTGATCCATATGAGCACTAAAATAAATCTGTTAAACATAATTTACACGATAAATTAGTAAGATCTAAAGGCTACAATTTCAATTAAATACCTATTAATTACCATTACAGATACCAATAAAGGGGAGAACACACAGGAAATATTGAAGGGAAGGCGAACCGAAGTCTACGTTTCGTTGCCAGGGCTCTTAGAACCTGCGACAGTCCTACTAAAGAAACTGCCTACACCACACCACTTATTTCTATTTTGGACTATTTCTGGGCATTTTGGGATCCCCACCAAGTCAGACATGAAGCATATAGGGAAAATTCGGGGAAGGACAGCTCGTTTTGTATTATCGTGATGTACGGACGAGAATGTCACTGAAATGACGCACGAGTTGGAGTGGAATCATTTGAAAAAAGGCGTTATTTGTTGTGGCGAGATCTACTTGCGAAATTCCTTTCAGCAACTTCTTCCTCAGAATGCGAACTTATTTTGTTAACACCCACCTACACAGGGAGCCATTATCTTCATATTTAAATAACAGAAATCAGATCGAAAAAGGAAAGATTCTGGTGTTCCTTTTTCCCGTTTTGTCACGAAGCAGTATAAATATGTAGAAGTATCGTTGACTGGTTCACATGCTGACACTTGTTGATGGCCTAACATTGAAATCCGCAGCAGTTTGTGGAAGAGTTGCACTTCTGAGACGTTGAACGGTCGTCTTTAGTCATAGTTAGCTCCGTTCTTGCAGGATCTTACTCTGGCAGCAGCAATGTCGGAGATTTGAAGTTTTTACCGGATTCCCGATATTCACAGTGCTCTCGGGAAATGGTCGTACAGGCAAATCCCCACATCACCGTAACTGCTGTGTCCCATTTGTCGTGCGCCGACTATAACAACAACTTGAAACTCATTTAAATCGTGATAACCTCCCATTGTAGACCGCGTTCAGACATGCGGAAATCGCGCGGTTTGAACCGCAACATGACGGTCTGTGTGTTCAGACAGGTGCTGTTCGGCCGTGGTTATTAAGCGGTTGTCGCTCGCAGTGTGTAGCGGGAATTGGCAGTGTCGAAATGGAAGTCGAAGAACAAATATTGTGTTTGCTGTGGTTGCTTGAAAAGAAAGAGGTTAAGAAGGTAGTACTGGTGTACCCTGTACTAAGTGAACGGCTCGTCTATGGCCAATTCGTAACGTTGTATCGTATATTAAGAATGTATGTATATTTGAGAATGTGAATAAACTATTCTTTTGACTAGCTACTTCACTTACTCAGGGAAGATATTTCAAGTTCTGAAGCACACATGAGACAAAAATATGATTGTATGTAAATTCACTTTTGTTCAATACACGTCTACTTACTAAAAATATTATTTTTTTCCAAACCTATTTTCATCATTTCCAAATATATCCACTAACTCTTTCCATCTTGGTTTTTGTCAGTTTTATTAGAATATTCATCGCTCTGAAGATCACATAATGCATGTCGTTTCTCTACGTCGTCAATAAATAATTCAGTGTCGAAACGATCCATTGCAAGCTTGTGGCACTGAGATGTCCGAACCGTGCGGTGCCCGCAACCAAACTGAACTCTCCTATAGGATTCCACAGAAGTAGGACCGTGCGAGCGCCGCGCGATTGTATTGAAATGCGGCTACCGTGCGGTTGGACTAGCCGCGCGGTTACGTGTGAACAGGTAGGACGGTTCTCAAGTTTTGTGTCCCAACTTCGTCGCCGCTTTGTGTCCCAGCCTCGTCGTAGGTGTCGGTGGCCGAGTGGAATGAGCCCGACACAGGAACAAAAATAGCACGCTGGTGCAGGTACGGAGGGGAGCAGCCAGAAACTATAAACACTAGAGTAAATTAGAAAGAGATATATATTGCACAGAATGTAACAATACTTAACTTTTACATAGTACTGCAGAATGTTGATACATAGTTGTTAGAGGCCAGCCTAGTGCCTGTACGATAGCAAAGTCTTCACTGGTGCCTATCTGATTACGAAGGTCCTAACTGGTTGCTAACTCAGTCCCAAGTGACCGGTGTCTTTCCGTGGTGGCCACGAGCGGGGTTGCATCAGAGGGCGCTCGTGGCTGTCGTCGTGAGAACGCCGCGCCGTGCGTGCATGGCGGCGCGCGGCGAAAGTAGGTGGCGCGCACTTTGTACTTGTGCGACACCACATCAAGTAAATAACACTCGCGCGATTATCACCGTGTTTGAACACGGTCGTAACAACAGTGACCGATGTAACGCCTGCGCCAGACACCTGCTTGCTCATAGACGCGTTGCAGACTGCAGCGCCGTCTTCTGAGTATTTACATATTTCTGTGTTTGCCTACAGCGGTTACTTCGTCTCTTCAGTGTAAAGGCCGTATTACACGACGAACCGCCGCAAAAGGTATTGATCTAGCGCGACAGCCGTCTAGCGGCGAAACACGTGGAACTACCGCCGAACCATGGTTATTAGCAGACACTTTATCCGCGCGCCGGAATAGAGAGATAGAGAGCAGCCCTAAACTCCCGTTAATTCGCGCATGCACAGAAGAGGGTGTTGCAGGAAGCTTTCTGCTTATTTGTATATGACATTAGTGGATAGGACTGATTTGTGATTTCAGACGTCCGTGGTATTCCTACAGACCTTTATAATAAAAAAAAATAAAATAAAAAAAAACTTATTCTTTTCCTGTTTTCAGAGGAGTGGAGCGGGCTGTTTGAGATCCGGTCCCTGAAGAGTCGCGGTTCTATTCAGCCAATTACCAGACAAGCTGATAGTGGGGTAAAGGGGGAATCCCAATTGGGAATGTGTGGGAGGGGCTTACCAGTTCCGGCATACGCCTTACAACCAAGGAAAACCTCCCGAAAACCTTGGTCGGAACTGGGGGACTGGGACCAATTTAATTTATCTCCGGGACTTGCCCCGGATTATCGAGAGAACACGAGTGCACTCACGACAATCAGAGATCGGACGCCCGAGTTACTCTCGTAATCTCGTAGGGATCAGCTCGACCAACAGTGGACAAGCATCCCCCTGCAGGAACCGCGCCCGTGGGCACGGTATCCTGTGCGTCCGATTATACTAAGTTATATTCTCAGAATATCTGAAATCAACTGCGAATATGAGAATATGAAAGAATAACAACTGCAGGCTGAGAAGTGACGTCTCTTCTTTCGGAACTAGGTGTTTATGAAACGGAGTTTTTACGTTGGTTGCTTCATACTTTAGAAATGAAATGGAATAGAGAGCTGCTGAGTCATTATTCAGGCGTACAGGGAGGAAAGTTGTTTGTATAACCCACACGATCCATTTATCATAATAAGTTATGTCAGCAGTCATTTATTCCTCAATGATATGCTCTTCAAAACAGCAGCTCTTCAAAACAAGTCACGTCTTTCCAGCAAGAAGTTCCAAATTTGTTGCGGTTTTCCGGTACTGTTCTCTTATTAGCTGAAAGTATATTCTGCTGCCTTCCTTCTTTCCGGCCACAGTCGAACCCAACATCTGGTTTTCGTCGTTGTTTACTCTTACAGCTCCAAAAAAGTGTGTCCTCTGTGCGAAATGCTATATAAATGTAAATTTAGACAGACATATACATTTTCAACCTAGTGTCGTAATATAAAACTGTCGGGCGATCTGAGGAACCATGTCACGAATTGCGCAGCTGCTCCTGCCGAAGTTAAGAGTTTTCCCTCAGCCATTTGTGTGCATGTTGTCACTGGCATGAGTTAATTTAAGTAGTGAGTAAGTCTAGGAACAAATAACCTAAGTAATTTGGTCCTTAGCTACACAAACTTTCAACTTTAATACAAAATGAAAGTGCTGAGTATGTAATTCAAAGCAATTGTGACTTAATTCTGTGCAAACTACATAAGAAAGAAAGAAATACTTAATAAAAACTGACAACTTCACATTAAGTATGAACCGTGAGCTGACAGAAGTAATTTAAATGAATGACGTTCCGGGAAATCATAGTTTCCATCGGGTTCTTGTGAGGTATGAGTGAACGATTAGATGAGCTCTGTTTTCATCGCGTTTCATGCGCGTTATTGCTGTCTACTGCGCATGCGCGGATTCGCGCGAAGGAATATCCGCCGTGTATCCTGTAATAGGTCTACGTGAAGCAGTACGTAGTTCCGGATAATCATGCTTGTGGCGTTGCTCCATAGGCGTACCTGTCACGTGTATCGTGTAAAACGGCCTTAATAACAGCGCGTTGCCGGCCGCGGTGGCCGAGGGGACTGAGGCGCTACAGTCACGGTCTGCACGGCCATTACGGTCGGGGGTTCGAATCCCCCCTCGGGCTTGGATAATTGTGCCGTCCTTAGAATTAGCTAGTTCATAAGTGTTAGTAAGTTTAGGGACTGATGACCCCGTAGTTAAGTCCCATAATATTTTAAAAAAATAATAATAAAAAAAATACGCGCGTTGGTCCTGTTGGGACGCCTTTTCTAAGGAGCGTCACGTTAGCCCGCGCTGCCGCCTTCACTGCCGGTATGGCGAATGGGACACCGAAGCCTTGCCTGCGTGACCCACATCCGAATCGCGCTACGACGTAGACGTTGTGGCAACCCCCCTCGAACGGAAATTTTTTGATCGCTGCTTGTATATTATTATAATTAAGCAACCATTATGTTTCAAATAGACCGTTTCCCTCATATTACCCACGATATCTGCGGGCTCAAAACACATTGCATCACAGAGACTCCCATTAGCATATGCTAATCCTGCAGCGACGGTACAGAACCAGTTCTGGCGTGCGTCCAGAGGGGCAGGTCCCACTTATGTCTGCTGGATCAGCAACAGGAAGCAGAGACGCGCGTGTCAGAGATGTGGCTACGACTGGGTGAGTCCTACTCTCAGAGAGTATTGATCAGTGTCGTCCACATAGAAAGAGGAGCAGAAATGATTTGTCCAAAACTGCAAACTAAGGGAAATTCCTGACCCTTCTATCGCTCATCAAAAAACAATTGTTGAAAATCGTGACTAATAGGAATTATAATAGATAAACGTATTTCAGTTCTATTACATCTCGACCTAATGCTTAATAAAACCTTTCCACATCTAAAAATATCTCTTAAAAACTTTCCGAAGTTTCCGCTCACCTACTAGTGGATAGCAACATCAGGTGTAGTAAGTTCAGGAGAATTATGTACACAACTTAAAAAATTTAACAGTTACAATACATAAAATAAACTGCCATGTGAGTATTGTTCTCATTATAAGTTCTTTTATGAACTGTAACTGTAAAAATATAAATAAAAGATAAAGCGGTGTACGTAAGTCCCCTGTACATGAAACTGTACTGAGAATGTCAATAAAATTCTTCTGGATTTTTAGCCGCATTGTCAATTCTTAAAATTCCAACTTGGTTTGGAGCAGTGGCCGAAACTTCGGAATTTTACAAATTGTCAGCGTGGCCCCGAAAAATTTTGTTTACAGCGACAATGGCCACGGATGTCTTCGTTTACATCTGTACTGAGGATGTTCATTCAGTGAACGAAATCGATTTGCTATATTTTTAAATACGTACTGTATATCATAGACTACAATGTACAATTTCTGTTATTATTAACATTGTGGTGGTGTCGGCAGACAACTCGTAACGGAGTCTTCATTATGAGGTGTATTCTCCCTTAACCCTTGTAACGGCTTGAGTGCTCTGGACACATTCATTGAGGTGTGTAAATGACGTGGACAAATCAAAACCAACTTTTCCTCAATCGCCGAAACAAGAGGTGGTAGTGATATTGGAACGTTTTGATCTGGAAAAAACTGACATTCTTATTCCAAAAAGTGTTGCATTGGGTTTCAAGTCTGAATTTGAGTGGACTAGCCCATTTCAGAAACATAATGTCCACAAGACACTGCCGCACAAAAATACTGCTTTATGCATAGGTGCATTATCATTCCGATACAATCACGACTCCGAACTGTTCGACATCCATACGCAGTATTCATTTCTATAAAATGTGTTTACATTCTTCCGAATTTTACGTGAAGAGCAATAAGGACACAGCACTTTAACCATGCAAAACATGCCTGTAACGTAACACCATTAGGCTCCGTACTACATTGTTGGTCGTACACATTGTGACAGGTAACGTTTCCCAAGCACTTGCTCAAGCCCGACCGTTGCATCTCATCGCCACAGGTGTAGCAGGACTCCAAATCACTCGTTTCTAGTCATTCATTGTCGGTTTGCGTCCCTCGTTCATGTGCTACATTAATTTTATCATTGACTACAGGAACGTGGGGCTTACAAGAAACTGCTTGACCATTCTACCCCATTGTTTTAATACTCCACGCACAGTTCCCGTGCTAGATGGACAACTGGTACCCTTTCGAAACTCACGAGTAGTTCCTTACGCTGATTTCATGCGATTTTCTTATAGCCAACCTCCAGAATCCTCAATGATCCCTGTCCGACAGTCCACGCAGTCTATATGGTCTTGGTCGTTGTCGTTCCACAGCTTTTACACTTCACATTGCCAGCAGCCGACTGGGCCATCAATTGGAGGGTCCATCTGCGATGGATTTGTCACTCAGATGCCATCCAAAGCCTTGTCCGCGTTGTAATTCCCAAACCTCTCCTGGCCGACCATTTCTGCTGCTACTGTTCCTCTGTTGATGTCTGTGAAGTGCCCGCTTTAAAGTGCCCTGTTAGCTTGTTCCCTAGAGTTTTGTATTGCTATCAAAGAGTTTATATAAAACGCACTTATTACTGTATATCGTTGGGAACTTTGTTGGAACGAAGGGGTGGGGGTCAGTGTTAAGCAGTGGTACGGAAAGATGTAAGCGTACTTATGTGAGGGTAGTGAAAATTGATGGTACGAAATAAGAATCATGGACACAATTATTAGAAACGGAAGTACAGAAACTGTATGAAAAGGAAAGGGTTTCCTTGATTTTAAAAATAATAAATTAATATGTGGACTCACTAACGTAATGTTTTTCTTCCGCATTGTTGTCTAAGAAATTTTTGTTATCTGGTTCAGATGTTTAAAAGTCTACGCTAACAAACTGCTGAGGTCATCGAATTCAAAAATGTTCAAATGTTTGTCAAGCTTATGGGACTTAACTACGAGGTCATCAGTCCCTAAACTTACAAACTACTTATGAACTACTTACGAACTAGGACGGCACAAATATCCATGCCCGAGGGGGGATTCGAACCCCCGACCGAAGTGGCCGTGCTGACCGTGACTGGAGCGCCTCAGTCACCTCGGCCACCGCGGCCGGCTGAGGTCATCGGTCCCAAGACTTACATACTACTTAAACTAACTTATACGAAGAACAACAAACAGACGTGTGCCCTATGGAGGACTTGAACCAGCAGGAGTGGGTCGCAATCTGTAAGATGGTGCCTTAGACCGCACGATTGTAATCTGATAATTGCGATGGTACATAGTAGCTTCAAATAGGCAAACACATCTTTTAGGAAACATCTGTTAATTGACTGAGTCAATATTTCAAAAGTGAACACCCAATTTCCTTAATCCTGAGATGATGTGTAACTATTGCAGTTAGAATTCTAACGTGAACCCTATGCTGTTGAGATTTTTATTCTACTCTTCCAACTATTTATAGTGTACAATGGGCCTATCTGACCTATTGTACCCGAGGCTCCTCCAAGGAAGACATCAACAGTATGTCACGTAGAAGTCAGAAAGATGCTTGATGAAACTTTATCAGTTATGTAAATATAGACATAGATGACATCTCCTGTAAGAAAAAATCGTAAAATTACCAAAGCGTAACTAGTGAGGATCAGTTTGGATACTAAAGTGATGTCGCTAGTTATTGAAATGAAAAACTGATTGTGAATCACGTCTTTTATTATTTAACCTTTTTAGAAAACTCAAATTTATGGAAAAGGTATATTAGATATTTTAATTTCCAAGTTCCGGATAGGTTGACATGACAGATGAAACATATAAGCAATTTCAAAATAAAATAAAGTTGGTATAATTGTTGAAGAAATGCACTAATTTCGTCTGTTTACATTCAAGGCGGTCACAAAGTACAAAATGTTACGCAGTGGTAAAACCGTGTTTGTTATTGCTGTTTGGAAACGGGTGAGTTCGCCTAAAGCATTCGCACACAATACCATTAACTGCGTCGACAACTGCTAGCTGCGACTTCACTGAAACCAAAACTAAATATTGTCTGTCTTGACTGACTACTGCTGATCGCAGTTTCCTTGCATCTTGATGAAGTCAAGAACGACCTATAAATGATAGTCTGACTATAAATTGGCATGGTACATCAGTGTCACCGTCAAACCCACCGCGTTGCTAACTAACGCACTCTGTCTGTGTTCACACCAGATAAGAAGTATCTCGGCTGACACTGTCAACTTTGCGCAATCTTTAGTACTCTCCACTGGAGATTCACTAAGATCCACTCTACGTCAGAGGTGCTCCGTACACTGCAATACTGCGCCAGAATCTTAATCGCCTCTTCACTCAAGAAATCACTTACAGAGTGTCGCACCACTACTGTACGACGAAGCACAGCCGGCGGGAGGGCGAGTCGCCTAATTTCTTCCACTCTGCTTGTGTAAATGTTTCGAGGACGCTGGCGCTTTTCAGTCACATAAGCTCTACAAACAACACAAAATAATACGCTGGCGCTTCTCCACCAGTGGCCTGCCTACCAATGGGATAGTGCAGTAAAAATGTTCAAATGTTTGTACAGCTTAGGGGACTTAACTACGGGGTCATCAGTCCTTAAACTTACAAACTACTTATCAACTACCTTATACTATAGACGTCACAAATATCCATGCCCGAGGCGGGATTCGAACCCGCGACCGTAGTGGCCGTGCAGACCGTGACTGGAGCGCCTCAGTCTCCTCGGCCACCGCGGCCGGCTAGTGCAGTAAAATAAATAAATAAATAAACTGTATGGCTCGCTAGCCAATAGCGAGTCAGCTAACGTCTTGTTTAGGTATTCCTCTCAAACTAAATAGCGCCGGCTAGAATTGACTTCTACCTTGCATCCTAACAAAGTGCAAGTAAACATGCTTTGTCAGAAAAGCGCTATTGTCTGGTTCTTTATAAGTGGCTTTTCAAAGGGTTGTTAGAAGTGTCTGTGGTTCCCCAAAGTGGAAGGAGGATGTTTAACTTGCTTTTGTGTGTCAGACCGCCTGGGGTTGCCTGTTGTGGGCATCTCTGTGCACCTGCTTTTTCTCGCCAGCCGTCGGCACGTGGGCGCCTGGCCTACTCTTTACAAAAACTCTGGCTGTTTGTTCACTAGTGCGCGTCAGCCTTGATTATCTTGTCGTACTTGTGACATGATCTCGTAATTTTCATATCAGACTGTAGTTATTATCATTGAAAATGTCGTACTTCATGGAGTTTATATTCAAAATATTAGTCTTGATGAGTAGAATGTGATTGTGAGATCGGAATATGCAGGAAATGACAGTGAGGAAAACTTGACTCCTTACAGAATATAATAGCTTTCAGGAACTTAAATCTTTGATTATTTCGCTAAAGGTAAGGTAATTTGGGATCTGCTTTATTTAGTCAGCTTTGCTAATGACTCCCAAACCTCCAGATGTCAGATAGTCAGATTGGTATTAAACGGTGTATATCGATCGAACATTAACCAAACTGTGATATAATTTGTACTATATGCTATCGTCTAAGATAACTTGGATAAACTATAAAAATAAGTATAATTTGACCTACAAAGTAGAGGAAAAGCATAACTGAGAGTGCATATCGTGTTGATCTCCCGAGGGCAAGATGGTAGAGTACTAGTTTGTTATACTGACGGTACTGGATACGAACACTGCTCATAGCATTTATTTTTATTGCTGTACGTTTGCAATCCATTGCAGTTTCTGTTTTATGCATCCTTACCCATTTTTCCCGTTTATACCAACGGATAAAGTTACAAAATAAAATGTTCAAATTTAGAACTATGCAGATTGTTTTTGTGGTTTCAGTCAGAACACTGGTTTATTCAGTTCTCCATGCTTCCTCTTCCTGTGCAAGCTTCTTCATCTCTGTGTAAGAATGGCAAACTACGTCCATTTTGACCTTGCTAACTCTATTCTCTGCCCCCATGAACCACAGACATTGCCGAGGTGGGGTGGCTTGCGTGCCTCAACGATGCAGATAGCCGTACCGTAGGTGCAACCTCAGCGGAGGGGTATCTGTGGAGAGGCCAGACAAACGTGTTCTTCCTGAAGAGGGGCAGCAGCCTTTTCAGTAGTTATAGGGGCAACAGACTGGATGATTGACTGTGCTGGCCTTGTAACATCAGCTAATGTGGATTTGCCACACAGCTACTGCGACCGGCTGAAAGCAAGGGGAAACTACGGCCGTTACTTTTCCCGAGGACATGCAGCTCTACTGTATGGAAATATGATGATGGCATCCTCTCGGGTAAAATATTCCGGAAATAAAATAGTCCCCCATTCGGATCTCCGGGCGGGAAATATAATACTGGCATTCTACGGACGTGGAATGTTAGATCCCTTAATCGGGTAGGAAAATTAGAAAATTTAAAAAGAGAAATGGATAGGTTGAAGCTAGATATAGTGGGGATTAGTGAAGTTCGGTGGCAGGATGAACAGGATTTCTGGTCAGGTTAGTATAGGATTATAAGTACAAAATAAGTTGGGGGTATCACAGGAGTAGGACTGATAATGAATAAGAAAATAGGAATGCGGGTAAACTACTATGACCAGCACAGTGATCGCATTATCATTGTCAAGATAGATACGAAGCCAACACCGACAACAGTAGTACAGGTTTATATGCCAACTAGCTCTGCCGATGATGAGGAGATTGAAGAAATATATGAGAAGCTAAAGGAAGTTATTCAGACAGTTAAGGGAGAGGAAAATTTAATTGTGATGGGAGACTGGAATTCGGTAGTAGGAAAAGGAAGAGAAGGAAAAATAGTAGGTGAATATGGACTGGGCAAAAGGAATGAAAGAGGAAGCAGCCTGGTAGAATTTTGCACGGAACATGATTTAATCGTAACAAACACGTGGTTTAAGAATCACAAAAGAAGGTTGTATACATGGAAGAGACCAGGAGACACCGGAAGGTATCAGATAGATTTTATAATGGTAAGACATAGGTACCGAAACCAGGTTATAAACTGCAGGACATACCCAGGGGCAGATATAGACTCTGACCATAACTTGTTAGTCATGAACTGTAGGCTGAAGATGAAAAAACTGCAGAAAGGTAGGAAAATAAGGAGATGGGACTTAGATAAATTGAAGGAAAGTGAAGTTCTGGAGAATTTCAGAGGGACATTTAGGCAACAATTGACAGAAACAGGGGGAAATAAAACATTAGAAAAGGAATGGGTAGCATTGAGAGATGAAATAGTGAAGGCAGCAGAGAACGAAATAGGTAGAAAGGCAAGACCTATAAAAAATCCATGGATATCACAGGAAATACTACAGTTAATTGATGAAAGGAGAAAATATAAAAATGCAGTAAATGAAACAGGCAAAATGGAGTACAGACGACTAAAAATGATATTGACAGGAAGAGCAAAATGGCTAAGCAGGAGTGGCTAGAAGCCAAATGCAAATCTGTAGAAGAATGTACAACAAGGGGAAAAGTAGATACCGCCTACAGGAAAATAAAAGATACATTTGGGGACAAGAAAAGCAACTCTACGAATATCAAGAACTCAGATGGGAAACCAGTTCTCAGCAAAGAAGGAAAAGCTGAAAGATGAAAAGAGTACGAATAGCAGCTCTACAAAGGAAATGAACTTAGAGACGATGTTGTAGGAAAGGAAGAGGAAGTAGATCAAGATGAAATAGGAGATACTATACTGAGAGATGAATTTGACAGAGCCCTGAAAGACCTAGGTCGGAACAAGGCCCCAAAAGTAGATGATATACCCTCAGAGCTACTAAAGTCTCTGGGAGAGCCAGCCATCATAAAACTATTTGAACTGGTGTGTAGGATGTATGAGACAGGCGAAATACCCTCAGACTTTAAGAAAAATGTAATAATCCCCATTCCAAAGAAATCAGGCGCAGACAGGCGTGAAAATTACAGAACCATCAGTTTGATAAGTCATGGTTGCAAAAGTTTAACACGAATTACCTACAGTAGAATGGAAAAGCTGGTAGAAGCTGACCTCGGGGAAGATCAGTTTGGATTCAGGAGGAACATAGGAACCCGGGAGGCAATACTCACTTTACGTCTTATCTTAGAAGATAGATTAAGGAAAGGCAAACCTACATTTTTAGCGTTAGTAGATTTGGAGAAAGCGTTTGACAATGTTGACTGGAATACACTGTTTCAAATTCTAAAGTCAGCAGGGGTAAAATACAGGAAAAGGAGAGTTATTTACAACTTGTACAAAATCCAGACCGCAGTTATTACACTCGAAGGGCATGAAAGGGAAGCATCAGTTGGGAAGGGAGTAAGACAGGGTTGTAGCCTTTCTCCGATGTTATTCAATTTGTACATCGAGCAGGCGGTGAAGGAAAAATTTGGAATAGGCATTAAAGTTCAGGGGGAAGAAATAAAAACATTGCTTTTTCCTGATGACATTGTAATTCTGTCAGAGACAGCAAAGGACCTGGAAGAGCAGTTGAATGGAATGGACAGCGTGTTGAAGAGAGCATATAAAATGAACATTAACAAGAGCAAAACAAAAATAATGGAATGCGGTCTTAGAAAATCAGGTGATGCCGAAGGAATTAGATTAGGTAACGAAACAATGAAGGTTGTAGATGAGTTTTGTTACTTGGGTAGTAATATAACATGCGATGGTCGCAGTACAGAGGATATAAAATGCAGAATGGCAATGGGAAGAAAAGAATTTTTGAAAAAGAAAAATTTGCTAACATCGATTATTAATTTAAGGGTAAGGAAGTCTTTTATGAAGGCATTTGTGTGGAGTGTTGCCTTGTACGGGAGTGAAACATCGACGATAAGCAGTGCGGACAGGAAGAGAATAGAGGCTTTTGAAATGTGGTGCTACAGAAGAAAGCTGAAGATTAGGTGGGTAGATCGCATAACTAATGAAGAGGTACTGAACAGAATTGGTGAGAAAAGGAATTTTTGGCATACTCTGACTAAAAGAAGGGATCGCTTGGTAGGACACATTCTTAGACATCGGGGAATCGTAAATTTAGCATTGGAGGGAAGTGTGAGGGATAAAAATCGCAGAGGGAGACCAAGAGACGCGTATAGTAAGCAGATTCAAGTGGATGTGGGTTGCCGTTCTTATGAGGAGATGAAAAGGCTTGCTCAGGATAGAGTAGGGTGGAGAGCTTCATCAAACCAGTCTCCGGACTGAAGACCATAACAACAACAACCTGTTTGCAATTGTCGTATGGGGCAACATGTTTGCGACATGTTCTGTGCTCAAAAGTAATTTCCTTCACACACTTCTTTGTTCCTGAATGAACGACACAGTGTCCGGTGTTGTTTGTGTTCACGCCTGAACTTTTCGTACTTATTATTATTTTTCATTACTACTAGTATTGTTACTTTAATCATGCTTATAATTTTTAGATTACTATTGTTGTTGTTACTGTCGCTATTATTACTATTAATGCTGGCCGCGGTGGAGTAGCCGAGCTTTCTAACGCACCTCGCTGTGGAGCGCGCGGTTGCTCGCCGTGGAGGTTCGAATACTCCCTGGGGCATTGTTGTGTGTGTTTATCCGCAGGTTAGTTTACCTAGGTTTAAGTAGTTTGTAAGCTACAGACTGATGACCACGTAGTTTGGTCCGATAGATTTACAGACATTTGATCATTATTTGTGTTTAATGCTGCTGCATGTGTGATGCAATTGTTTCTTTATTCTTATATTTCATTTGTGTTTAGTTATTCGGTGAACAAACCCTAAGGTTCGCTTCTTACACATAAAAGAATCAAAAGCAAACTGCCAATATCACACTGCTATAAAATACAAATAGTCTTTTGACATGTCAGGAACACGTTGCCAACGTACTGCAGTAAAAGTAGCTACTATGGGTAGGGTTTCAATCCAGGACCCTCGGTATAACAAAGTAACGCTTTACCAGCTTTCCCACAGGGGCCCAGCCTGATACGCTCCTCACTGTTATGCTTTTCCTCTACTCCATAGGTCAGGTGATAATTATAATTTATGCTCGATCCTCTCGATAACAGCAGATGGCACGAATTTTATCGAAGTTTTGGTTGATACTCTATCGATATACAACATTTGGTACTGATCTGACTGTCTGAAATCTGGAGGTTTAGGTGTGAGAGAAAATATGCAGTATATAGTATTTGTGATTCCAAGGAGAAACAGAATGACTGGCTGAAAATTTTTGCGTTTCACAAATCTTTTCTATTGCTGCATGCTCTCAGCGTCTGTAGATTGCGGTCGTGACGTACACTTTAGCCAGGCAATCAGCGCATGCCTCAGTAATAAAACTCAGCATGGAAGAGATCCGACCGCAAGATAGGGTAACATGGAACATGCATCTCCTTAAATCTATTCTTATAATCAGGAGATGCAGCTGCAGTGTGTGCGACAAGATAGGACAGCCTGATTGTCGTCAGGGCGTGTGACCGAATTCTCAAAATTTCCGGCTAAATATTAATTTTGACATTAAAGATATAAGTGAAGCAATGAATTAAAATTTGTGATGCGGATGGGAATCGAACCTGGACCTCCATGCTTACTAGGTAGACGTCTTACCGATAGACAACCGCACCACTAACAGTTAAGGCGCCTTGGAATAGTCCAAGTACGACTTCCCTCCACATCACAAACTTTAATTCAGCTTCTGTGTTCCATAGATAATTGCCACTACTGCTAAGGCTCTCCGTGCAGCGGAATAGCACCTGAGCAATGGACATATTGGAACATTCCTGTTAAGGTGATATAAATATCAATTTAAATATAAATTCAGAATCCCTGAGACGGTTTTTCGACTTGGACATGTCAAAGACATTAAAGATATAAGTAAAGTAATGAATTGAAATTTGTGATGCAGCCGGGAATCAAACCCGGACCTCCTTGCTTACTAGGCAGACGTCTTACCATTAGACTACGGCACCACTGATGATAAGACGTCTGCCTAATAAGCATGGAGGTCCGGGTTCGATTCCCGGCCGCCTTAACCGTTTGTGGTGCGGTGGTCTATCGGTAAGACGACTGCCTAGAAAGCGTGGAGATCCGGGTTCGATTTCTGGCCTCATCACAAATTTAAATTCATTGCTTCACTTATATCTTTAATGTCTTGGACATGTTCGAGACAAAAACCGTCTCACGGTTTCTGAATTTATATTTAAATTAATTTTGAGTTCTGATCGTAAATTTCAGAGACTTGAACATGTCAATACAATGAATACAATTTAGTTAGATAAAAAATTAAAATGTAACATTTTAAGTAAAGAGATAAGCCACAATTGAAGTAATTTGAATTGTCAACCTTGGCAATAATACCAGTGCAAAATTCAGCAGCAAATATTTGGAAAAATAAGTGTATATATTGTGAATGTGTCAGGTGAAGAAATTATTTCATTTTTATAAGCTCAAATTGTATAGCGATGTTATACTTCATTCTTGTCTAGACCTGTTCATTTCAAAAGCCGATTCGCTTAATGGTTTTTTTTTTTTTTTTTTTTTTTTTTTTTTTTTTTTTTTTTTTTTTTTTTTTTAATATTATTCCAGAGCATTAAAAATTGTTAATATAAAATTACTGATTTATTCAATATACAGAAATATTTAAAAGATAAATTTCGACAGTTGCTACTAAACTTTTTAATAGTGACGTTCTGTTATGCTTCCCTTTATATGTTTTCTGGACATATGGGTCTAGCAGCAGCCGCGGCGGAGTGGCCGAGCGTATTGAGGTGCTGTGCTCCGATGCGCGAGTCTGTTCCCCATCGGGGGTTCGAATAACCCCTCGGGAATGGATGTTTGTGTTGACTTTAGTATAAGGTAGTTCATAAGTTTGTAAGTTATGGACATTTTACCCCGCAGTTCAGTCCCATAAGCTTAACAAACATTTGAACATTTGATTTCATGTAGCAGCTGTTTCGAACCCCTAACGCTTGCCCCATACTATACCCGTTTATCGACATTTGATAACGGTTTCTCCAATTATGAGCAACATCTCGCCACGTGACGTATCTCTGGTTATTTTTCGTAACACATTATTTCTTTCTTGAAAATTGCACAGGAAACTTATGTATGTAGGCCGCTGTGTATATATACAGAGAACTCTGGAAAATTCAAATCTCCAAATCTCTGCATATCCAGAACGCCTTCCACTGCAATACACAGAATTACTCTCTCCCTCGCCACCCACCAAAAAAAAAAAAAAAAAAAAAAAAAAAAAAAAAAAAAAAAAAAAAAAAAAAAAACCCCTTACAATTGGCTCACGACTATTTGCTGATTAACATTGATGTTTGCAGGATGTTGGTTATCTTGCATTTTGACCGAGATTGGTGCACTGTGTCTGTATGAGGCCAAATTGACTGAATCCGTGGTTTGCCTAGGAATGGTAATAAAAAGTAGTCTCGGCAAGACAACATGCCGAATTTTGGTGGTCACAGTTGCAAGAAAGCAGGTACCATCGAATTGAATTAACCTAGGATTAAGAAGTCTCTGTAAAATCATGCAACTCGAGTAAGCAACAGGGAAAGACAAGCTGCAGAATCAGACTGGAAAAACGTATGCAGCTGGCGGTGCTGCGGATTAATGTCTCTGAGAACCATTTTGATATACGTTGTGATTTTCGTGGAAACAAGGCTGGTAAGCTGTAGTGTGTTGATATTTCTCTGTGCGGTGGAAAGCAGTCCTTACAAAACGCAAGTTATAGAAATTAACGAACATACACAATGGAGCTATAAGTACTTTCTAAAGTATAGTGATCACTCGAAAAAAAGGTACATTTGTTGTACAGGATCGACGTTTTTTGGGTGCAGAGAACAAGTTTGAACGTGTTTATGAGGAACAATTTGAATCATTAACCCAACGCATAATCAGTATTTGTCAATCGTTCCAGTAATTAGTACGTTCCATAGTTGCGGACGGAGAATAAGCTGTCTTAACCGAGACATTGGGGATAATGCGCTTCAAAGTCTCATTCCCAGATTACTGGAGGGGGGGGGGGCGGGGGAGGAGGGTGAGTTGCTGACATGGACATGCTTTCGGTAATAAGTAACATGCCTGCAGCCATTAAAGGGACGTGAGCTGCTTCTGCAGTCTGTGAGTGGCTGTTGTGATTACATGCAGAGCTGTTCGCAGGATAATACGCAGTTCGGCAAAAAATGTAAATAGTTATTACGCGTAATTTGATTTTTTGTCCGCTCATTGTCTGTGCTATAATTCTGCATTCATAGCGCATGATTCACGTCAGCAAAGGAATGAAAATCAGAGGGAGCAAATAGAGAGGTCTACGGTGGATGGTCAAACACTTCCCATCGCAAACGCTGCTGGAGTGTCCGCTGATGTGAACGTCGCAGGATGAGCACAACGTTCCTGTTCGCTTTCCCTGTATTGAACTTCTTACATAGTTTCTTGCAATTCCCTGATTTACTGGGTGAACAGGATCATCGGCTGACACCCGCATCATAAACGTTCCTGCATACTTCTGACATCTACACTATTACACATTTTTGGAAACATTCTTGTTTCTCTTTTGGAATAAACAGCACTCTTACATTTAAATTGATGTATAAAAGCCGGCCGCGGTGGCCGAGGTGACTGAGGCGCTACAGTCACGGTCAGCACGGCCACTACGGTCGGGGGTTCGAATCCTCGGGCATGGATATTTGTGCCGTCCTAGTTCGTAAGTAGTTCATAAGTAGTTTGTAATTTTAGGGACTGATGACCCCGTAGTTAAGTCCCATAAGCTTAACAAACATTTGAACATTTTTTTGATGTATAAAAACAGAGTGCAATGATTTTTGTTTGGATCAAATAGTTTCGGTCCTTTTTTGGACCATCTTTAGGATTGCAGACAAGCAAGTCTTGGAGCAGGGCAGGTGCTTGGTACTCTTCCAATGCGTCACTGCTACAGGATTGCCGCACTTTCGTTTCACTCATGTGAGTTGCATTACGTGGATCCAGAGAAATCAAGCGAACCCACCTCAGCACGAAGGCATTCCCCTTCAGCATGCAGATGACACTTGCTATTGTTTTGCGCTTCTTCGCTTGCTGACTGAGCGCTCGGAACTGAAAAGTTCGATATGATGCGATGGACAGGTATACTGAAGACACTGCACAGCGCATCTTCAAAAAGTTTCATTAGGTTTTCACTGTGGTTTTAATTTGACCGAATTGTCCTAGAAAAAATTGTCATAATATTTGGTGCGACTATCAAACTCAGAAATGGAGATGAGTTTACGAAGGCCAACATGTTTGAATTATCCTTTTGTTGAACATTTTGTGTCATGCTCCGAGCCGTCGGTATTTGCTGTATTCCATTGAGCGGAAACCCATCAGCAAAGGCGTGTTACGCAAGACCCGCCATAGCGATCAGCCGATAGGACTTCACGCTAACAGGGCGCACAACGTCCGGTGCATTGAGGACGAAGGAAGTTCGTCAGCAGTCAGAACAGCAAGCCACGAGAAAGAAATGCGTAGAAGACGCGAAAATGATTTTATCCACAGACTTCAACAGTATTTAATGGACTAACGTTTCTACCACTGCTTACAGCAGTACTGACTGGAAGAAACATTCGTCGTGCCAGAACTTGGATGTGACATCAGGATGAAGCAATCGAGATGATCACAGATTCGCTCTGTTAGAACGTTCAAGAAGTGTTTACCACTCTACAGTCTTCCCGTCACTATCAACAGGTAGCTGTCGCGCAGACCTCCCACAGCTGAAGGCCTCCTGTACGGAACAATGGACCAGGAAGGCCGGTATGAAGGACGGTGACAGCATGTGGCCGCGAACTGCCGCAGGTGAAGGCTGCTAGCAGGCAGGGGCAGTGACGCGCCGAATCTGACGTAGCACTGTGTCGACACAGCCTCTCTTCATCTTAGTACATGTTTCTCAGTATGGTAATATCAAATGTCAAGTAGATCGGATTTGTCAAAACGGAGTTTTAAAGAAGTTTCATTGCACTTTCGTACAAAATCTTTATACCGGAAAGCAAATTCTCCGCATTATTCTTAGTTTTCCATGGTTTTCAACAACTGAAATTCAACCATAACTATTTCAATAGTAGGTTACGCTATTGGTTGCTAAGTCTAAATTCGAAGGTGGAACTAATTCCCTTCAAGAACGATCACGTGAAGGATATGTGAACAAAGCAGTCACAGGTGCAAACAATGAGAGAGTTCAAAATCAATCACTGGCCAACCTCCAGTAAAAGGTTTCGGAGTACGCTTTGTAGGCTCGAGAGATACGGCATAAGAGAAATTTATAGGAATAAAAAACTGCGTAAAAGCTTTTATGAAAGACGAGACTTGCATTTTTGATAAAAGGGTCCGCTGCAGCTGTTTACTTTTTTTAAAAAGACGACCGGTTTCGTGACTTAAAGTCGCATCTTCGGGTCAAATAACTGAATAAAAAGGAAATACCAGTCCATAAGCAAGTGACAAACCAGGAAAAACCTATCTGGATAAAGATGGAATACAAATATCCACTGAGAAAGATGGTGCTTACGATTAAAACATAAAACCAGGGGCACCCAAATACAAACAACAACCACCCCGGCTGTCAGAACACTCACACATAAAACATCTCGGCGACAACCGCCCTCGTCGACCAAACCTAAAAACGAAGTAGGTGCGATTATTAAAAAGCGGTGCGAAAACGCCATTGAAATATGGCAGGGGAAGAAGATATAAACCATCAACGATAAACCAACGCCGCGGTGGAGTAGCCGAGCGGTCTAAAGCGCCTCGCTGTGGAGCGCACGGTTGCTCGCCGTGGAGGTTCGAGTCCTCCCTGGGGCATGGGTGTGTGTGTTTGTCCGTAGGTTAGTTTACCTAGGTTTAAGTAGTTTGTAAGCTACGGACTGATGACCACGCAGTTTGGTCCGATAGATTTACAGACTTTTTGATAAACCAACAGACAGAGCCAGGCGACACGGGCAGCAGCGTGGCTGGAAGTAAACTGGCGCAGGAGCGCGTGATGACAGAGTGCACCGGGGTTCGCGCATGCGCAAAGTGCGTCTGGCGGACACGGTAATCACA
Organism: Locusta migratoria; assembly: GCA_026315105.1. Taxonomy (NCBI): domain Eukaryota; kingdom Metazoa; phylum Arthropoda; class Insecta; order Orthoptera; family Acrididae; genus Locusta; species Locusta migratoria. The sequence continues at coordinate 507,272,557 of CM048747.1, forward strand.
GTAATCCTGGTTTGTCACTTGCTTATGGTCTGGTATTTCCTTTTTATTCAGGTATTTGGCCCGAAGATGCGACGTTAAGTCGCGAAACCGGTCGTCTTTCTTTTAAAAACGAAAACAGCTGCAGCGGACCCTTTTATCAATGATGCATCATCTCAGCTGTGGATGTCCGTCTACAAAGGTTTTATGTTCAAGACTTGCATTTGTTGAATATTGAAAAGAACTATTATGGTGTTGAATCGTTGTGGTTTTAATAGATTCTGTGCTGGTCTGCTACTACGAATGGAATGCCGAAAGTCCACCCCACTACACATCATCAAAGAACAGTAGTCTTCTTGTTGATTACTTTACAAAGGCTCAAGAACAAGCTTCTGCATATGGTACTACGCAGATAATAGGGTCCAACTCAATATATGTGAGAAGACGTTGAAGTTGAAGGTAGTTTTTTGCCGCAGATATTTGTGGTAGTGAGGGAACCGTTTTACTTGAAGGGACCAGATTTGATTTTTCTTATGCTAAGCTAGCCGCATCAAAGGTCAGCACATGATAGTGCTTTCAGAGATCTGCAGCGTCATGACGTAAAGCTACAGCGTCAGGAGATAAGGAGGTGATGAAGATGTTTAACTCTACCACATCTCGAAATAAAGAAATGCTGCATTAATAAAGTATCTGAGGTACATCTTATTTCCAGAAACGTATTTGCATTGGAAACCATTGTACACTGAATGACCAAATTATGGTTACTATAGACGAGTATTTTGCAGCCATACTGAATTCTACTTCAGAGATAATATCTACTTTCTGGAGGAGCTGTTTAGATGTTAATTTAGGTGGAACTGTTCCAAGTAACATGCTCGTTTTTCACTTAAAAGGCCTCTACCACGCAAACCCGAAAATGTTTTCGATCAAATAGTGAGGCGTGCCAGTCCGATGAATTTCCGGATCTCATTCACTGAGTAACCTCCTGTAACGATCTTAAACTCGTCTGCCGTAGCGAGCGAGGTGGCGCAGTGGTGTCACACTGGACTTGCATTCGGGAGGTCGACGATTCAAATCCACCTCTGGTCGTCCTGATTTAGATTTCCTTGATTTTCCCAAATCACACAAGCGAACGACGGGATGGTTCCTTTCAAATGGCACGCCTGATTTCCTTTCCTATTCCTGACAAAAACTATCCGAGCGTGTGCTCTGTCTCTAATGACCACGATGTCGAAGTCACGTTAAACCCCGTAGCCTGCCCTGTTACAGAATGGGTTTCGTTAATATCTGGCACTAACCAGCTACTTTAAGTTCGAGGCATTGAATACACAAAATCTACTAGTTGTGAGTTGATGCTCATACTGTTTCAGTCGTACATTAACATATGAATAATTTAACTACAGTTACATAACTTCCTAATCTTGACTAATATCAGCTTCCGTACGACAGTGGACATGATCTCCCACTACGACGCAGGAGGACCCGGATTAGATTCCCAGCAGGGTGCTGGGTGTTGTTTGATATCATCATCGTCGTCATCAACACCGGCACGCAAGTCACCCACCTAGCGTCAACTTAAAAGTCTTACAGTAGGTTGGCTGAACAGCTTCGGGCCAATGATGCCATACAATCATTGGATTTTCCCATGGTTAATAACTCAGTAACATACAACGAGCAGGTCTTCAACTTTAACGTGTTTTGTACACTTGCAGACAGCCATCTTCTCACAGTACGTCTTAATATTTGTCGTTCTAGAATCAAAACAGAAATAGTTTCACTGTCTCGTTTCCGGTGAATGAGGCGAGGACATCTTTGGCTCGCAAGGAAAATTTACAAATCCCAGTACAATATTCTCAGGTGAGAATTTCTCAACTTCACTCGTAGCTTATTTGGATCTGGATGGGAAAAAATTACTAACTCAGACCATTGGAGCAGGGAATGGCAGAATGAAAAAATTAAAACAATAAAAGCAAATGTGTGGTGTTGGGTGAAATATAGTCAGATTATAATTACTTGATATTTGTCGTATTTCACAGTGTTCTCAAATCGGATGCCAGCTACTTCTCGGTTACATGCGGCCCAAAACATAGCAAATTGTTTCCCAAATGCTATTAAAATATAATATTGAACAATGTTGGAAGTGGCCGCAGCTAAGTATGAAGAGAATGCGAGATGATCCCTCCAAATTCATTTTAAGTGACCCACTACTTAGTTGCGTCAGAAAACTCGTTTTGTAGCCATGAATTCAAAAGCTTTGTCCTTACCCAACTACAACATTGTAATGAGCAACGTATCCGAGCAAACGGCAGTCAATGACAAGTCAGTACAGTGCTCAAAATTAAGCGACATTGTATTAGAAATAAAAAAATACATTGTAAACCAGTTCATAGAAAATAACAGCCGTAGCTGGCGATTGTTTGTGCGTAAATTGTGTCTGTGTGACGGTGCGAACGTCCGTGTGTTCTTTTTCTGACGAAGGCTGTAGCTGAAAGCTGAAATGTGTGGGTGTGATTGTCTTTTCTACATATCTTTTTGAGGCTCAACTGTCGATTTCCCAATATGAAATGAAATGTACATGGCATTACTGGCCGCGAGATTCCATCTACAATTGTTTGCCTGCTTAGTGCAATTCCTTTTATTTGACGCCACGTGAGCGAATTGTGTGACAATTAAGATGAAAGTGACAACACACAAGACTCAATTTCGTGCCGGGAATCGAAGCAGGCCCCCTTCGTGGTAATCAGCGGCTCCCTCCATGGAGCTGCTTAGGCGGGCGTCTTTGCGTTCAGTTGCAACCTATCATTGATGTTCCATCCTCGAATTACCATTCTGATCTGTTTTATTACATTTAGAAATTCATTATTCTGAATATCGTTTGCCTGACGCAGCAACTGTAGCCGCATAATTTACTAAATAACAAAACGCAGCCCCACAAGTTGCTATAACTTGCGGGGTGCATTTTATTATATAGTAAATTAGATTTAGAAATAAAAGAATTCAAAGTGTTTGGAGATGCTAGAAACCAATACCTTTCACATTTCAGATTAACGTCTTTACCATTGTAATACTGTGTTGTTCTGGATGCTTTTATTTATGACTCTCATGCACCAGTTGCAAAGAGGAATCGATTCCTTGAAAAGACATTCGGCTCCACACCATGTAGTACGAAGCTGCTCTAATGGAAGCCGACCTCCGTGAATACAGCATTTGCACAGGCGACACTGAATCGCCTCTTGTAGGAAAGAACGACTCGCTGTTTGGTTACTGCTGTGCATGAAATGTGTGTACTGATATTTCTTTAGCATCGTCGTGTGTGATATTACTGTGTACTTTTTTACTTGCATTAGTTGCAGTTAACTGCTAACCCCACCACTGATACTATCTACGTTCAGCGCCTACCGTATCCTACAACATGTAGCCGCAGCCTTTACCGTCCCCAGGCTACCTACCTCCTATTACATTTTTGCATGCTATCACAGAAACACCCTGTATAAAATAACTTTTGTGTTCTCCACCGTTCAACTTTCTGCAAAAATGTTACTGTTTATTTTTTATTCTATTTTTAAATTTTACTGTTCATCATTTGGGCGTGTTGTCTGCTTTATGCTACGCTTTCTTTTATTACTTTTAAAGAAGAGTGAAAGCTGCGATGTCGTTGCCCTTTGCGTAGCGTGACTTTCTGCGGCAACACTGTCTTCGCTCTACTTTTAGAACAGGCTTTACACGAGATTTGTTGGTTCCATAAGCAAATGCATCTCTTTTATAATGCTGGGTTTTTGTAAAAATAAATTTAACACTCCTTTTCTCCTATGCTTTGTGTCGCCGACAAGGATATGAATCGCGTATTCTATCCAATCTACTTTGAAATTTTTGATTGTCAATTAAGGCTACTAATTCTTGATTCTTTTTTTATACCATTACCGTAGTATTTCCGTTAGTGGAAAACAGTTTTCTCAATGTAAGGAAGAAAAATTCTTATTGTCACACGATATACTTAAAAAATTTTCTTTTATAGTTTTACTAGCTGAAAGGCGTCGCTCGGGTAGTTATTTATCTCATTCTTACGTTAATGCATCTCTCCTTCGGTTTTCTCTCTCTGTCCACCTTCTCTTTCCTAGTATCCTAATCTCCACTCCCCACCCTCTTTCTCCGCGTTTCCTCGTCTACCCTCTCTCTGCCAATCTCCACCATTCCCTTATTATGCCAATCACGTCCTCGTTTCCTAACGAATTCCTCCTCCTCCTCTTCCTCCTACTTCGTCCATTGCCCCCTCCAACTGTAAAAAAATTATACAAGTCTGTTAACTATCATGATGATTAGTGAAGTAGTGTCAAGATATATTGCGAAGTACCCTCCGCCACGCACCGTAAGAAATGTCAGAGAGACGGTGACATTCCTCTTGTTTTGCAGCTTAAGTGTGCCAAATTTCAGCAAAATCTGAATAAAACTGTGGATTTTGTCGCAGTTCGTAGATAAAATACTCTCTGCCGTGCACTATACAAACTTTTACGTTGACAGTGACTTCCGTCTTGTTTCGAATGTCAAATGTACAATGGGATGAATGGTATGGCAGCGCATAAAGTACGATCAAACATTCATTTTGATATATTACATTTGTCGTCTGTTTAAAAATAGGCTACAATGCACGGCGTGATGACTCGTGTGCTTCATGTTTGATTTTCTCACTTATGTACTTACAAATATCGAATGTACTTGACTAAATTCTTCGGTTTTTGTACGCCATAAGTCAGTGCATTTTGTGTTATGAGATATGTGCATTGTTTATACATTAAAATTCCATTGTTTCTTATGCTATATTGTGTAAATCATTCTTGTTCTCATGACTGTCTATTTTGACATCTATCTGATGAAGGGCTACGCCCGATAAGGGTAATAAAGAGTTTGAATTAACATATCAAACAGCCTGGATTTCGTATGCTGACTTACCCACAACGTATCCGTTCTCTGGTAACCGCAGTGTACAGTATGTCTTTGATCGACATGTTCAATACCACAATAATTACAAATTATTTTTACACTGCTTTAAAACTTTATTGTCTCACTATAAGCTTATTTCGGCCTTTTTTTATCAGTACTTGATAGTGGCAGTCTGATTTGACAGACTGCCACTATCAAAAATTGATAAAGTCTAATAATATAACCAGTGCTGCTGCACATATACAGATAAGCAGCAATAGATAAGCATTACATCAGCTTTTAAAATCAATTGGGCAGCAAACAAACGACAACAATATTATAAGTAATAACACCTGATGATGGCCTAAGGCCGAAATAAGCTTATAATGAGACAATAAAGTTATAAAGCAGTGTAAAACTAAATTATAATTATTGTGGTATTACCGAAAATGGTTGCATACTTTTTGTACGACTTTAAGTTGTTTATGCAGTTTCGGATGTTGCTGTAGTGCACTATGAAATGCGAAACAATAGGAATAGAGCGAGGATTCACGGTCCAAAAACATCAAGAAAGAAAACAGGACAAGGAATTACTCGTGGAATGAGCTATTTCTGTGACTTTTTGGCAACGGTGAACAGTTCGGCTCTGACTGGAGGAAAGCTGACCCAAAGAGTCAAACTACAGCTATCAAGTAAGGACAATCATTTTAAAAGCAGATTTTCTGTCGAACCCATACCATTAAAATTACTGGTTTGTTTATGGCGATACTCGCCGAAACCAGTCACCAAAAATAAATCTGTAATAGTGCAACTTCGCAGAAAATTGAAATAATTGGGAACAAAATGAGACTATAGTTGAATAAGCAACGATATTCTAAGGTAAAAGAATCAAGTGATGCAGAAGTGACAAACCTGGTACGTGCCTGATGAAACGCAGCCGCAGGTGAAAGCTGAGTGTCGCGTGAATTGTGCGCATTGTTACGGCAGCGGCAGGTGTCATTGTTGGCGCGTCGGCAGGGCGGGCGCGGCGCCACTGGCCATTCAGCGCCAGCTGATGGGCGCTGTGGCCGGCTCTTCCCGGAAAACTGCGCCCCTAATGGAGGGCGACGCCTTCCCAGAAGCCGCGGCTGCGTCACTCACACCCACCGCCATTCACGCCCGCCTGCCAACACTCAGGCTCCGCGCTGATCCAGTTTTGCTACTTACTGTTGATGTCCGCACCCTGTATTATTACGTGGGATTTACATACAGTCTTACCACGTATGTTTAACTCTGTATTTGTAGGCAAGCTGGACATGCTTGTCACAAAATGTTCAACGATTGTGGACTGTTACTGGATATGAGGTCTGATACTTTTTTTTTTCTTTTTAATTGAAGGAGATGCACTAAATTAAAATTTTTGCCGCAGCCATGATTCGAACCCGGGACCTACTCACCTAGCTAGCACGGTAGCCGTCGCAACCTAATGGCTATAGTGATCGCAGGGACTGTTTTATGGCACATCTGCTTCCATATATATATTGCCAAGGCTCTCCAACAGCGGATTAGCACATCAGCTCACCAGCAAAGTTAATGGGAACCATCGTGCCTTCGAGCTCAGGCCAGAAGAAACAAATATCAAATAATAAGGGGACTGATGACCTAGCTGTTTAGTCCGATAGAAACCAACATCACCAACAAGGGACATATTTTGTTTCGATATATATCAAAAATAGTAAACTGTAGAAGAGGGATTGAATTGAAATTTTTTCCACGGCCTGAATTCGAACCCGGAACCTCCTGTTTACTTGGCAAACACTATAACCACTAATTTAATTTAATGCCTCTCCTTCAGTTTAAGAGAGAGAGAGAGAGACAAAATATGTGTCTGGGAGGTTTTCGGACCGTTCCAACATCCACAAGGGTAATTTCATGTTGATTTTGTGGAAGCTACACTAGCATATGTTATTATTTTGGAAATATTTATTGTACAGTAGTGCTTTTGCCATTTTCCATATACAACTGGATCTTCTAACTATAGATGATTTGGAATGAAACGTAAATCTAATTTGATCTAATCTACATGGTAATCCAAATCTTCTTTAACATTTGAAAAATTAGTATTTGACGGAATAATGTATGTAGACGTTAAAAATTGAAATACATGCTTGGGAAGATATGGTATTATACTGAAAGGTGCTCAGAATGACTAATAAACGTTTCCCCATTCTAAAATTTATAGACATTAAAACAAGCACGTATGATAATGTAATGTTGTGTCAAAATTTCAAAAAAATGTTCAAATGTTTGTTAAGCTTATGGGACTTAACTACGGGGTTATCAGTCCCTAAACTTACAAACTACTTCTGAACTACTTACTAACTAGGACGGCACAAATATCCATGCCCGAGGGGGGATTCGAACCCCCGACCGTAGTGGCCGTGCTGACAGTGACTGGAGCGCCTCAGTCACCTCGGCCACCGCGGCCGGCGTCAAAATTTCAAAGCATTCGATCAAGAACTGTCCTCGGCGCTTCGGTTTGAAAACAACACTAAACAAGGCACTAGGTTAGTGTGTTAAGAGAAGATAAAGAATGGTGGAGGAAATGGACGTAGGGACAGGGGAGAAAGACATGAGCAGAACTTGATGATGAGATGCACAGCGATAAGATGCGGATACACAGAAAGAGGGGGAAGGAGGATAGGATGGAAAAGGGAAGGGGGACAGGAGATGCGTAGAGAGATGAGGAGGAGGATTTGGACAACGATGCGACAACGAGAATGGCAGAGAGAGACGTCAGGTGAAAGTAAAGAAGGGAGTGCAGCGAGTGTTTCCAATTCTTCTTCACGATCCATTATGAACTGACCTACAAGAAAGTGTGCTTCCTCTTTTCTATCTATTTAATCTGTAAAAAGACGCAGCTCTTGGTTGGGTACAGCCAATTATTAATATTTTACCGTTCGGTACCAATATCTCTTTAAACGTATGAATTTAGTACTGTATTTAAGGAAAGATTTTTTTAAAACTTTTGGTTTTCTTTTTTGGCATCTATCGTCAGTTTGCAACGTTCTCTGGCATTTACATATTTCATTCTTTCGTTACTGTATCTCCTTTCTGTCCATCGCCTTCTGCGCCACTGTGTCCATTTCAGTTTCGTTTTCGTGTAGGTCTATCCTTTAGACGTGGTATCTCCTGAACTACGTCCTAAAGTAATATAATTTTCCAGGTATCTTTACTGAAATATGTGGATACGTGTTGCGAAAATTGCAGTGAATTCGTAATAAGTACTGCCGTGGTGAAGTAGCCGAGCGATCTAAGGCGCCTCACTGCAGAGCGCGCGGTTGCTCGCCGTCAGAGGTTCGAGTCCTCCCTGGGGTATAGGTGTGTTGTTGTCCTTAGATTAGTTTGACGTAGTTTAAGTAGTTTGTAAGCCTAAGGACTAATAAGCAAGCAGTTATGTGTAATTTACAAAAATTTGAACATTTGTTTAATTTCTAATAAGTACTATCTCATTCGTGATGGGAAGGTCTTTCAGACATCGCATTGTTTACGACGTTATATCTCCTGTACTATAGATCTTAGTTAATTTTTTTACCCCAATACAATATTTGTACTAAGTTTCATTCAAATCCGTCCATTATTTTAGGACGAGTTTACGAGGAGATATCAAACACACATGCACACACACACACACACACACACACACACACGTATGGTAAATGTCACTGAATGCGATCTGATATAACTAAGTGTGCACGTAAAGGCGCGCAGGAATGGCCGCGTGGTTTGTGGCGTCATGCCGCGCATTGCGCGATTGCTCCCTTCGGAGATTCGAGTCCTCCCTCGGGCATGGGTGTTTGTATTCTCCTTAGTATAAGTTAGTTAAAGAAGTGTGTAAGTCTACGGACCGATGCAATGTTGTTGTTGTGGTCTTCAGTCCGGAGACTGGTTTGATGCAACTCTCCACAATACCCTATCCTGAGCAAGCCTCTTCATCTCCACATAAGAACGGCAACCTACATCAATTTGAATCTTCTTACTATATGCGTCTCTTGGTCTTCCTCTGCGATTTTTACCCCACACACTTCCCTCCAACGTTAAATTCACAATTCCTTGATGTCTAAGAATGTGTCCTACCAATCGATCCCTTCTTTTAGTCAAGGTATGCCAGAAATTTCTTTTCTCCCCAATTCTGTTCAGTACCTCCTCATTAGTTACGCGATCCACCCACCTAATCTTCAGCATTCTTCTGTAGCACCATATTTCAAAAGCCTCTATTCTCTTCCTGTCCGCACTGTTTATCGTCCATGTCTCACTCCCATACAAGGCAACACTCCAGACAAATGCTTCAGAAAGGACTTCCTGAGGCTTAAATCAACATTCGATGGTAACAAATTTCTCTTTTTCAAGATCGCTTTTCTACCCATTGCCATTCTGCATTTTATATCCTCTGTACTGCGACCATCGATTGTTATTTTACTGCTCAAGTAACAAAACTCATCTACCTCCTTTATTGCTTCGTTTCCCAATCTAATTCCTTCAGTATCACTTGATTTTCTTACACTGCACTCCATTATCCTAGTTTTGCTCTTGTTAATGTTCATCTTATATGCACCTTTCAGCACACTGTCCATTCCGTTCAATTGCTCTTCCAGGTCCTTTGCTGTATCTGACAAAATTACTATGTCATCGGCAAAAGGCAATGTTTTTAATTCTTCACCCTGAACTTTAATTCCTTCTCCAAATTTATCCTTGCTTTCCTTTATGGCTTGCTCAATGTACAAATTGAATAACAATGGAGAAAGACTACAACCCTGTCTTACTCCCTTTCCAACCACTGCATCCCTTTCTTGCCCTTCAACTCTGACAACCACTGTCTGGTTTTTGTACAAGTTGTAAATAACCTTACGCTCCCTATATTTTACTCCTGCTTGCTTCAGAACTTGAAAAAGTTTATTCCAATCAACATTGTCAAAAGCCTTCTCCAAATCTACAAAAGCTAGTAATGTAGATCTGTCTTTTCTTAATCTATCTTCTAGGATAAGCCGTAAAGTGAGTATTGCCTCCCATGTTCCTACATTTCTCCTGAATCCAAACTGATCTTCCCCGACGTCGGCTTCTACCAGCTTTTCCATCCTTCTGTAAATAATTCGTGTTAATATTTTGCAACCATGGCTTATTAAACTGATGGTTCTGTAGTTTTCACACCTGTCTGCACCTGCTTTCTTTGGAATGGGGATTATAACATTTTTCTAAAGTCTGAGGGTACTTCGCCTGTCTCATACATCTTACACACCAGGTGAAACAGGTTTGTCATGGCTGGGTCTCCCAGAGAGTTCAGTAGCTCTGAGGGAATATCATCTACTCCAGGGGCCTTGTTTGGACTTAGGTCTTTCAGGGCTCTGTCAAATTCTTCTCTCAGTACAGTATCTCCTATTTAATCTTCATCTACATCCTCTTCCCTTCCTACAATATTGTCTCGAAGTTCATTTCCTTTGTAGAGCCACTCTATATACTCTTTCCACCTTTCAGTTTTCCCTTCTTTGCTGAGAACTGGTTTTCCATCAGTGTCCTTGATATTCATAGAGCTGTTTTTCTTATCTCCAGATGTTTATTTTATTTTCCTGTAGGCTGTATCTATTTTTCCCCTATTTATACATTCTTCTACATCCTTGCATTTGCCTTCTAGCCACTCCTGCTTAGCCATTTTGCACTTCTTGTCAATTTCATTTCTGTACTCCATTTTGCCTGTTTCATTTACTGCATTTTTATATTTTCTCCTTTCATCGATTAAATTTAGTATCTCCTGTGATATCCAAGCATTTTTTGTAGGTCTTGCCTTCCTACCTATTTTGTCCTTTTATTTTCCCCTGTTTCTGTCAATTGTTGCCTAAAGCTCCCTCTGAAATACTTAAGAACCTCAGGTTTCTTCAATTTATCCAGGGCCCATCTCCTTATTCTCCTACCTTTTTGTAGTTTCTTCAGTTTCAGCCTACAGTTCATAACCAACAAGTTATGGTCAGAGTCTATATCTGACCCTGGGGTATGTCTTACACTGTACAACCTGGTTCCGAAATCTATGTCTTACCATTATAAAATCTATCTGGTATCTCCCGGTGTCTCCTGGTATCTTCCACGTATACAGCCTTCTTTTGTGATTCTTGAACCAGGTGTTTGTTATAACTAAATTATGTTCTGTGAAAAATTCTACCAGGCGGCTTCCTCTTTCATTCCTTTTGCCCAGACCATATTCACAAACTATCTACCCTTCCCTTCCTTGTCCTACTACCGAATTCCAGTCTCCCATAACAATTAAGTTTTCCTCTTCCTTAATTGTCTGAATAATTTCCTTTAACTCCTCATATATTTCTTCGATTTCCTCATCATCGGCAGAGCTAGTTGGCATTTAAACCTGTACTACTGTTGTCGGTGTTGGCTTCGTATTTATCTTGACAATAATAATGCGATCACTGTGCAGGTCATAGTAGTTTATCCGCATTCCTATTTTCTTATTCATTATCAATCCTACTCCTGTGATACCCCCAGTTGATTTTGTATTTATAATCCTGTACTCACCTGACCAGAAATCCTGTTCATCCTGCCACCGAACTTCACTAATCCCCACTATATCTAACTTCAATCTATCCATTTCCCTTTTTAAATTTTCTAATGTTCCTTCTCGATTAAGGGATCTAACATTCCACGCTCCGACTCGTGGAATACCAGTATTGTCTTTCCTGATGATCACATCCTCCTTAGTAGTCCCCGCCCGGAGATCCGAATGGGGGACTATTTTACCTCCGGAATATTTTATCCGAGAGGATGCCATTATCATAAGTTCATACATTAGAGCTGCATGTCCTCGGTAAAAATAACGGCTGTAGTTTCCCCTTGCTTTCAGCCGTTCGCAGTAACTGTGTGGCAAAGCCACATTAGCTGATGTTACAAGGCCAGCTCAGTCAATCATCCAGACTGTTGCCCCTGTAACTACTGAAAAGGCTGCTGCCCCTCATCAGGAACCACACGTTTGTCTGGCCTCTCCACAGATACCCCTCCGCCGTGGTTGCAACTACGGTACGGCAATATGTATCGTTGATGCACGCAAACCACCCCACCTCGGCAATGTCTGTGGTTCATGGGAGTGGGACCGATGGAAACATTTGAATATTTGACTGAAAGAAAAGTTGTTTCCTGTTTATAAACTCTACTTACAGATTAGCACCTCTTTCAATATTACATCTATAAGAGAAGTCGGCAATAATTAATCGTCTTTTTAAGGTTTTTTTTTTTTTTTTTTTTTTTTCTTTTTTTGGGCTTGGGGGGGGGTAATATAATCATGGTCCAATTCCCGTCCCATCAGGCCCCTTGCTATTGTTCGTTACGAAAAATATTAGGGTTAGGTGCTGATGTGGAAAGTCAAAAACTGGTCCTTGTGTGTCAGTCCAGACAGTACACGGTTCAGGGTAATCATCTAACAGCCCAAATCTGTAAATACTCTTAGAATGAAGGAGCTGCGTAACTGAGTGTGGTGGTTTCGGCATTCTGGACGGGGTGTTCACCAGCGTATTAGCACAGGCTTTGGCAAACGATTATTACCCCGCCGGAAGTGAAAATTAGTACATCTTCCAAAGATTTCCAATTCGCTCAACATTCATTACTGAAACAGTGCATATGGCGTACATGGAACGATTACATTTAGAGAGCATAGGTCAACTGGTATTGAGGTACTAGCTGAAACACCCATGTTAGTGTACGGTGAAGCTTCCACGGTAGTCGACACAGCAGCTGATTCTGACGCCCATTCGATCATACAGATGGCCAATACTATCCTGACAGTTTTGAGTTGACACGGGGTACGTGTCAGTTGTCATCACACCATATCCCACACATGCTCGATGGGAGACACGTCCAGAGATCGCGCTGGCCTCGATAGTTGCTGCACGTCTCGCAGAGCACACTAGTTTCCACGTTCAGTATATGGACGAGCATTATACTGTTGGAGGACATGAATTAAAAGATCGATTCCAACTGCCCTATACAGCCCCCTTCCAAGTGAAAGTCATGGCTGGATACTAAGTACTTGCACGTGCCCAGTTTGTTAAAAAAAATCCCAGCGAAATCGTGTGGAATGCCCAACAACACGAAGATGGAGATGAGAGCTCCTAGTTTAACATCGGCTTGCCCCACTTTATAAGAGACAGCCGCATGATTGCATCGAGATGTTCTCCAATGTCTCCTTGCCGAGTTTCGATCCAGCATTCCACGTGATGTCACAACGCCGCCACCAGACAGGGGAGATGGTAACTTAGCCTTATCTCCATGACGAACTTGTTGTTGTTGTTTGTATATTCTATGGGACTTAACTACGGGGTCATCAGTCCCTAAACTTACAAACTACTTATGAACTACTTACGAACTAGGACAGCACCAATATCCATGCCCGAGGGAGGATTCGAACCCCCTACCGTAGTGGCCGTGCAGACCGTGACTGGAGCGCCTTAGTCCCCTCGGCCACCGCGGCCGGCCATGACGAACTTCTCGCATTTACTATGCACGTATAAATTAAAAGATAAGCAATAATTTACCACCGCATACCACTCGTAAATTATACACCACTAACACACAATCAAACGGGCAATACTTCGTTACGTACACAGGGCAGAGTTTTGAGAACATAATCCTAAATCGACTTCTTTAGAGCTCTATAGCAACACAACTGGAAACAAACACCGCAGTGCATATTTTAAACACATTTTGCTTAAATTCTATCCCAACGAGCATACGACACTCTATGTGACAACAATCATCTCCAACCCAACGACAGAAATACAAAACTAACCTACAACAAACATCTCTTTTTAAATGTTTGTAAGTCTATGAGCCTTAACTATGGCGGTGATTACTCCCTACGCTTCCAAAGTACTTAAAGCTAGCTATACTAACCTAAGGACAAGACATACACGCATGTCCGAGGAGTGACTCGAATCAGCCGGCCGCGTTGGCCGAGGGGACTGAGGCGCTCCAGTCACGGTCTGCACGGCCACTACGGTCGGGGGTTCGAATCCCCCCTCGGGCGTTGATATTTGTGCCCTCCTTAGTCTTAAATAGTTCATAAGTAGTTTGTAAGTTTAGGAACTGATGACCCCGTAGTTAAGCCTATAGACTATAAAAAAATTGGAAACTTTTGACTCGAATCCCCACCAGCGAACAGCCGCGCACACTTTAGCACGGCGTCACATTTCTACTGAAGTTCTAAACTAACTAGCAAGCGGCGATAATCTAGGTAGTCTATCCTTGCGTCGTTGACGGGACCGTCTCTAACATTTAACCAATTATTGATCATGCATCTTGTTGTATTGCATGCCCAACCAGACAGTTTTTCTGAAACGTCTTCTATCAGTCACTAGACTACATCCCCTCTAACAAATCAATACTCCCGATAAACATGATGTGGTTAGTTGTAGGAGATGTATTTAGATTTAATTAGTTCTCCAGTTACAGTATTATGGTTATTTAACTTCAAAAAGGGATAGAAGCGGGTCTGTTGTGTTCTTTCTTTTATTTCATTTTTTTATTTTTATTTTTCTTTTTTTTTCTTTTTTTTTCTTTTTTTTTTTTTTCTTTTTTTCTTAGCTATGTGCAATTTTCGCGATGCAGGATGTGACAAATATCCAGCTTGGATGGAGTTTCTGTGCGTATAAATTATACACACAAACATTACTTGTTGTTTGGGGGACGACATAAGACGAATGACCCTGGTTCTGTTGTGTAAGAAGACTGGTGTAGCATGCGGTTCTGTGTACAGAATGATCATGCAAAAAGCACATTTCAATTAACATTTGTGTGCCTTACTAGTTGTGTCTCGTTTTGTCCTAAAGAGGTTTGGATGTGTTGTAAGCCTAGGTTTTGATGTTAAAATCATCGATCTGTGGATCGCTATGCCCTAAAAAGGGTTAGAGTTGGATCTAATGTGTTGTAACCTGTTGTAGCGCTGTCTTCGCATTTCGCGATGTGGGTATTGAGTTAGACGCATTCTAGGTTTCTTCCCTCTGTGGAGCGAGCCTTTTACTCTTATGCGGTGTTTAAGAAGTGTTTGCTGTAAATCATAAGACTTGTAGGGTGATTAAGTGTGCTGATGTTCGCTCCGGCGTCGAAGTGAATACCTAAAATATGTAGTAGTTTGCATCTGCAACAGCTATTTCTTGTTAAGACATAGCTTTTCGTGTAGAAAATTTCGGTTTTGCAGGTCTATGAATCTAGGAGAAAATACCAGAAGATAGAATAGTGTCAGCAGAGTAGTGTTCCAGGTTTTATAGTAACTTTGTCTAGAATATCATCATTACCAATGAAGTTAGAAATTATTGTTTTTCGACGTAAATTCGGTATAGAATTGTATGTAAATAAGTTGACAATGCAATTTCGTATGAATGAAGATGACACAAATTAATTGTGGGGTTAAATATGGAGGTTATAATCGAGGTTTTACCTGACGGGCTAAACGTCACACCGTCCTAGCCAACATCCATTTCTTGTTAGAATTCACAGTAATTTATGCAGAGTTCAGAAACTTTACACAAAGATGACCACACCTATGGCTGTTAGGTGACTGAAACGCATTGTAGTTATACTTAATAGTACAATTTTTGTAATACCTGACAATTTCTAGAGGAGGTGGTAAATTGCCGAAACTATCAAAATAGTAGACATCATTACCCCTCTTCTTAAAAGAAACCCAGTGAGAGCCACTATCTGTGTGGAGGTTGACAATTGTACTCCCATATCTTTTAGGCTTATTTGGTAAAGTGTCCCTCATGAAGACACCTCGAAAGTGGGGTATTTCAAGTTTTCTAGCATAGCGTTTTAAGTCGATGTTTGTAAGTGCTCTTTCCGGAAGACTGTTTAATGAGAATTTTTTTCCCCACATTTAGCCCGAAACCATTCTTCCTATATGATTCTAAATACAGCCCCTTGCCTTTGCGAAGCGCTATGGCCTCCATAGTTTGGTTATGTCATTGCAACTCCTACAGCTCTTTGAGAGCAGTTTTTGCATCTACAACTGCCTTGGCAATGCCTGTAGCTCCTCCTGCCAGACCGCCAAGTGCTGATAAAGCTTCGAAAATTGCAATGAGGGGCAAAAAGCCATCTCACTTGGGACGTGGTAATATGCGTCTTTTAATAGTAGTAGTTTTTTTTCCATTTGGAGCTGCATCCGAAGCAATTTTATGGTCCGCTTTCACTGCTCCCCAGAAATTAGTGGCAGGTTTCATTGACTTAAGACCGGAGCGATTTTTTAAATTAATCCTTTCATCTCATTATCTCCAAGCTTTTTATTCCTCTTCATATTTGTATTCTTATTATTCATATTATTATTATTATTATTCATATTCTTCTTTTTATCAATACCCATACCGAGTTTAACTTCGGTCATCATTGCACCAGTCAGCGCTAGGGCTGCTATTTTTTCACTGAGCTTAGCACCTGAGGCCTTTATTCTTTGTACTGATTTATCTGCTAGATCAAGTCAGCTCTATGTCTGTCAAACTGTTTGGATGTTTTGCATACGCAATATCGTGTTCTTTGTAAGCTGCATCTAGTTTATTGATTCCAACGTCACTCCTTTGCAATCGTTTTGCTAATTTGTGCCTGGTCCGCAATAAGAGTAACCAGGTATATATAGTTCGGTAGGTAGGTGGTTGATAGCGCTATTAAGAAGTGATCCACCACGCTTTCTTCGTGTAACAACTCCGGACATTTGAATACCGTTACTCTCCTTATATATAAGAGACTCACTCGATAACTTCAAGATGCACTTCAAGATGCACGCTCGCCAACTACCCATTGCTCCTATTACCAATAAAAATGATGATTATGGCACATTAGCTGCACGGAGTCGCCAACATGGAGATCTATTTCCAGATACAAACAGACGTATTATATCCGGCCCTTCAAACTGTGGAAAATGAATGTGATAAATTATCTTCTTGTGCATGAGAATGTTCTGTCATTTAAGATTCTCCAAATCTTTGCAGCAATATAAACACAAATTTCTAGCTCAAGTGATTGACAGCATTGGAGATATAGGATATTTCCCATTCACGAGTAATGTTGAAGTAATAGCGCTGGATAAAGCATTCCACATTCCATTTTCATTTTTGATGACATTGCTTGCAATAAACAGGATAGTATGAGAGCATACTTTCCAATGGGCCAGCATTATGACGTAGACTGTTTTTACTTATGTCAGACTTACATCAGAATTTCAAAACAGTTAATTAGAGATAATGCTAATATTATTTTTCTCTTCAAACAAGATGAACGTAATATACAGCACATTTTCAGTGATCCTGATACGACATTTAATGCATTCATTGATTTGTGTAAAGAGATGTGGACTGCTAACATGCATAATTTCCTAATTATAAGTAAAGATGATGATTTATATAAAGGACGTTAACGCTGTAATTTTGATAAGTATATTTGTATTAATGTAGAAGTTGCGTTGAGCGGTATTTGTCTGCGTGCGCCACTAGCCAAGCGCGTAGTAAAGGGCTCCCTACAGAAAGCTCGGGTAACCTCTTAGGGAGTTGGTCCTCCAGCAGAGAATAGGTAGCTTGACGTAGATGATAGCAATGTATGTATATATATAAGTACAAATACACCGTTTATAATCCAGCTGCCATCATGTCGCAATGCAATTACATTAATGAAAAGGTAAATCATAAGAAAATCGGGTACCATAACTCAACACGCTATATGCAAAAAATTAGCTTTACCACAAAGATGCAAGACCACGCCATTGCACGCTCGCTTTAATGAGAAGATGAAACTTAACAAACAAGTACTGGAAGCTTGACGCGCTATACACAAGAAATTTGCTTTACTGCAAAGACGAGAGGCAGAAGCTGAGAGTGTACTGGACAAAGTAATGAAACCAGTAACACAACCGCTACAGAGATTGATTCAAGAGACCTGCCAATTCAAGCCTGAAGTGGAGGATAAAAAGAATGAACTTGAAGACATTGATCAGAAACGTGCATTCATAAAACCAGATGCAAAGAAGGAACAAGAAGAAGAAGAAGAGGAAGAAGGAGGAGTGTATAATAATGATAATAATGATGATGATGGTGCTGACAAGAATGAAGGAAGACTGGCGAAATTTTATTTGTATAAACCCCAAGGCAAAAAATGTATCATAGATATAGTATTAGGTTTGATGATGATTGAAATAGGTGGGTGATTGGAAATTGCACATTACGATTTGATGGAGATGATTTAATAATTAATATAGTAAAATATTCTGGAACGAAAACATTTTATAATCTCCTGTTTAAAAACAAACCCAATAAAAAGAGTTACACAGTTGCGGATCTTCACAATTATGCTAAAATACTAATTGCTACCAGTGCATATAGAAAGAGTTATAATTCCAGCAGATCAGTAAATGCCAACGATAGTTACAAGTATACTGAGATAATTCGAACCTTGTTAGAAATAGAGGGTGTGTTAGCTAAAGAAGGAATGGGGTTGAACGTGTATGGTGAGAACGAATAAGATCTTAAAGATTAGAAAACTAACACTGAACATGTGAGTTATGTACATTGGAGTGATCCGAATGAACTGGTCGAACGATTACTCCTGTTACTAGCGTCCAAGGAGGCTGGGAATACAGCTCGCGATAATGAAGTAATTGCTATTGAAGAAGAACTTCGCGAGGCTACGATTATTGCTTGAATTCAGAGATTGTAGTCGAAAGTACTAGTTGTGGGAATGCACTGACATCTTACGAACTTGGAAGCTGTCAGTCTTCTTCTTCCTCACAATCGCCAATATGAACACTGTTTGCCTGTATCGACTGGTGGTGACAAAACACAATAGAAATGATGCACATCATAAACATTCAATGTGCTGAAATGAGCAGAGAGCTGCAAAACAATAGGACAGGTCAGAAGTTTGTCATTTTCCGTCATGCCGGAATAATAATAATAAACTTCTATATATATCTGTCCGGTGCCACTGTCATCTTGTTCATGTCCGCCATATTGCTCATGTCTGCTGTATTGTTGTTATTGTTTATGGCAGCTGCGATGTGGGCAAACAACCAGATGGTCGAGAGGTCGATAGGTTTCGATACAGCCATCTTAATTATATTCGCCAACTTGTTTATGTCTGGCATCTTGTTTATGTCCGCCATCGTGCAGCGGTCGTGAATTCAGTGATGACGCCGCTGATGACGCCACTGATGACGTCACTGATGATGTCATTGATGACGTTACTGATGACGTCACCGCATCCAGAAGCCCTAAATTTACATCCAGAAGCCCCAGAGCGTGCCTACTTCTGTTGACAGCTGATTTGTTTCCACGCCGTATTCTGAACATCTGTTCGTCCTGCTTCAAAATCCCTACACTACTGCCGCACTGTTCTCTCTCTCGCGGCAGTTACGTTATGGAGGTTGCATTCAAGAGAGCCGGAACAACTCAACATGCACTTGGCGGGAGACACTGTTGTTCTTGGCGTCTTTACGTACTCGCTGTGCTCTTAGAACGGAGAAGTGCAGCGTGACATCATGGACAGGCGTATTAGAGACACTGGACAATTACAGACAGGGCCGGCGCAAGCTCAAGTGCCGCCCCATGTAAGCTGCTAAATTGCCGCCCCCCCCCCTTTTTTTTTACAAAACGTGTCTAAAATTTTATTTCAACAAATCTGTAGGAAAAGTCAGCAATCAATCGCAATTTTTGTTTTTACTTTCAGATCTACCTAGGTTTCGGCCGCTGAGTGCCCGATTTCAAAGCTTTTAATGTGTGCTTACATCTAAAACAGTCATGTTGGCAGTTACGTTCAGTGCAACGGTATAGATGTAAACATAACTCAAAGCATTGAGAATAGCCACACTGTGCCCGAAATCGATGAAGATGTGGAAAAATAAAATGAGTTGAAACGGCCAAAGAGTGGGGAGGAAGACAATGGAGAAAGGAAGAATAAGGGGATGGAGTAACATAATAATGCAATAAGTACACACCCGGGCACCGTCGGGTACTGATCCTAGTCGAAATATATTTTAAAAAAATGTTCAAATGTTTGTTAAGCTTATGGGACTTAACTACGGGGTCATCAGTCCCTAAACTTACAAACTACTTATGAACTAGCTAATCCTAAGGACGGCACAAATATCCATGCCCGAGGGGGGATTCGAACCCCCGACCGCAGTGGCCGTGCAGACCGTGACTGGAGCGCCTTAGTCCCCTCGGCCACCGCGGCAGGCCCGAAATATATTATCTTACTGCACTGCGGTTATTCATTCCAAAGAACTGACACTAGACATCTGTGTCAGTTCTGTCGTGTCTAATTATGGAATAAGAGGTAACAAATTAGTCATCGTCGTATCACGTCACTTTTCAACGCTTTATTTTCATTCTAGCTACTGGAGCGACGTGTGCTTATTTGCCGAGTTGCCAATTTTTTAAGTAACAGATCCTAAGAAAAACAAATTTTCCTATTCTGCATTCTTGAAGCAGAAAAATTCTAACTTATGAGTAACTTGCATGCGCAATACTAATTGTAGGTTATATGAAAAGCACTTACCTATTACATCCCAAGTTGCAACAAATTCAGACGCACCAATTCTTCTGTTCTTTTGGAACGCAATGAAATTGCTTCTGACCAGTCTTGACCCTCTCGGCCAACTATCGAAACGATTTCCGTAGTTTTCGTTGTAGAGAACGCAACAATACCTGTTGTTTGGAAAGGCGAAGTGGTGACGCGGCAGGGCCAGGAACTAGGTCAGGTGATGCGGTATAGCGAGGCTACGGTTAAACTAGCGCCCAGAAGAAGCAAGAAGCTCACAATAAGTATGTGACCGATGATACGGATAAATGTATTATCAGGCAATAATTTTATAGCACGACGCGTAACACGCTGGCAGCGCTCCACTCATAAGAATACTGACGTGTACGCCAGACTGCTTCCCTTCCGGCGTAAACACGACGGGGCTGCCACAGTTGCAAGGAAAAAATTAGCCCTCCTCCCTCCCCTTGTTCAACAGGGGCGGCCAGCATATAGTCGAGACGCCATGCCACAGTTCCCGAAGCCGCTCCCTCCGAGGTTTGAATCTCCTCTTGGATATGAATGAATGTTGAGTTTGTACTACAGAAAAAAAAGGGGGGAGCAGATTTGCCGCCCCCCGGAAAGTGCCGCCCCGTGCGGTCGCACGTTTCGCACGTGCCTTGCGCCGGCCCTGATTATAGAAGCAAAGATCTATCACTCTCCACTGTAGTTTTAATTTCACGTCTAACCCTGACAATAAAAGATCGTTAAATCATGGAAAAAGGAATTTTCATTTGCTCACCACTCCTCCGAATATAGCAAGTTTTCATTGTGTATGTTTGTGTGTGCGTACGTGTGTGTGTGTGTGTGTGTGAGTATGTTTGTGTGTGTGTGTGTGTGTATTGTATGTGTGTGTGGTCACTGTTCTTTCGGACATGTGTTTTACACGAATATGGCGTCAGGCCTAATTTCTTCAACATGCGGGAATTCGGATGGCGACCATATAGTATTATGGACAACAGGGACCTTACCGGTACTTCCGTAGGTTTCGACTTTTGAGAATTGCGGTGGGGTGGGGGGGGGGTGCAGCGGAAGCGGCACTGTAGGAGTGCTCCTGATAACCAAGAGACGTTAAGACCATCGCTGTTCCAAACAATCCCAAGGAATTATTTACAGCAACACAACATAATCAATGCCCTCCGTTCCCTATTCCTTCTCCCTTAGAAGGCATTGCAATTTAGAGCTGAGTGAACTTCCTCCAAATAGCGTATAAAGATAATAGGGGAAATGCCGTTGAATTTACACGCGTTTGTCAGGCGACACCGCTAGCAGTGCCATCTGTTAGTTCGAGTTGTCGGTTATACGTGACTTGACATCTGCGATTCCGTATTTTATTTCGCTGCATACCAAAATTACTTTCCAAGGTTTACATTGGTTACGCAATTTATGATATTATTATATGATAATTTCTTTTAAAGTGTAGGGTATAAGAAACTAAAGCAATCGTCTCTGCCATGAACTGTGCAACATCATGGCGCTTCATATTGTCAGGCGAAAATAAAAATAAAAATTCCATAAGTATATATATATATATATATATATATATTCTTTTATGAACTGTTACCGATCTATGAAATCAAATTTTAGATAGCTCTCATTTCAGACCACTGAAGATGTGTTAATTCACTAAAACGAAACGGGTCTGGTCATAAACGATTGTGCTTATTGTAGTAGCTTACACTGACCAACAATTCCCTCTATAATCTGTGAAGCTGTTTATTTGGATAGAATTCGAACTGAAAATACACAATGCATGACGTAAGTTTTAACCACATACATGAGCGCCGTTTCCACGGGCAGCTAGGCATCAGAATGGAAGGCAGTGCATCAAGCCAGTTACCGGAAATGACAACGAAAATGAACGACACTATTTTAAATTTCTGTTTAGCCTTGTGTTTCATAAAATATAATTTTTTCTTAAGTGCAACATGCTTACAGCGAACGTTTTTTGGTGATGTTTCAAAAGTCTTGTCTACGCTTTAAATGAAGGGATCCAAATAAAACTTGCTGTGATACATTTGTTGTTATAATACATTAACCACTATTTTTTGTTTAAGCTACACGCAATGAACAAATTACTCTTACCCTTGGCCTTACAGATTCTTAATTCTGAAATCGTTCTCCACAAATTAGTCTGGGCATAATACAGACTTTTTATTCAAATGCTCTGGGCTCTTCTTTCTCAAAATTTTACCCAAGTCAGCTCTTCTCTTACGAATAACCCACTACCTTTACCCTAGCAATAAGAAACTCATAAAAAGGGTAAATCAAAGCGTTAAAGAAACGACCTCGGTAGGCCTAATAGTAGTCTCCATGAACTGTCATATTTAGAATTCTGTATTTTTCGAGAACCTGAACAATAACTTCGGAATGCATCGCTTTTTGTAGGTTGTAGTAAATACACTCCTCCTTCTAACCATTTCCTACTTCTATAAGGTACCCCAACAGTGGTGTATCCAGGGGGAGGGGGCTATCGGGCTGCAGCCGCCCCCAGACCCTCCTCCAACCTCCCCAGGACACGGTGTAGCCCCCTCCAGTCCCTCCTCGAACTCCCCCCCCCCCAGACCATGCTGCAACACTCCCCCCCCCCTCCTTCGCATTCGTCGAACCCCCCCAGACGATGCTTAGAGAGAGAAGGGAAGGCAAAAACAAAGGGGAGTAAAGGCGCAATCGTTGACATCAGTTTCATGTAGAATTTTAGAGCATATTCTCAGTTCAAATATAGTAAATTTCCTTGATACGGAAAAGCTTCTTTCCATGAATCAGCATGGGTTTAGGAAACATCGTTAACGTGAAACTCAGCTTGCCCTTTTCTCACATGACATCTTGCGAGCCATGGATGAAGGGCAACGGGCGGATTGTGTTTTTCTCGACTTCAAAAAAGGCTGTGCCACACTGCAGACTGCTAACGAAGATACGAGCTTATGGAATAGGTTCACAGATTTGTGACTGGCTGGAAGACTTCCTAAGTAATAGAATGCAGTCCGTTGTTCTCGACGGCGAGTGATCATCAGAGACGAGTGTATCGTCAGGCGTGCCCCAGGGGAGTGTGATAGGACCGCTATTATTTTCTATTTATATAAATGATCTGATGGACAGAGTAAGTTGTAATTTGCGACTGTTTGCTGATGATGCTGTGGTGTAAGGGAGGGTGTCGTCTGTAACTGACTGTAATAGCATACAGGATGGCTTAGACAAAATTTCTAGTTGGTGCGAAGAATGGCAGCTAGCTCTCAATCTAGAAAAATGTAAGGTGATACGTATGAGTAGAAAAAACAATCCTATAATGTTCGAATACAGCATTAGTAGTGAGTTTCTTGATGCTGTCGCGTCGTTCAAATATCTAGGCGTAACATTGCAGAGCGATATGAAATGGAACGAACATGTAAGGACAGTTGTGAGTAAGGCGGATAGCCGACATCGGTTTATTGGGAGAATTTTGGGAAGATATACTTCACCTGTAAAGGAGACCGCGTATAAAAAGCTTGTAGAACCACGTCTTGAGTATTGCTCAAGTGTTTGGGACCAGTAGCAGATCAGTTTAAAGGAAGACATAGAGGCGGTTCAGAGGCGAGCAGCTAGGTATGTTACCGGTAGGTTCGACCAATGCGCGAGTGTCACGGAAATGCGCCGGCAACTCAATTGGGGATCGCTGGAAGAAAGACGACGTTCTTTTCGTGAATTTCTGTTTAGTAAATTTAGAGAGCCGGAATTTGAAGCTGAGTGTAGTACGATCTTGCTGCCGCCTACTTACATTTCGCGTAAAGATCACAAAGCCAAGATAAGAGAAATTAGGGCTCGTTCGGAAGCATATAGGCATTATTTTTTTCCTCGTTCCATTTTGGAGTGGAATAGGAAAGGAAATTTCTAGTAGTGGTACAGTGTACCCTCCGCCACGCACCTTACGGTGAATTGCGGAGTATGTATGTAGATGTACTGCACGGACTAATGTTAAAGCTAAACCAAGCTGCATCCTACTTAAGTGTTATAAATTCAATTCAAATGTTTGTATAGCTTATGGGACTTAACTAGGGGGTCATCAGTCCCTAAACTTACAAACTACTTATGAACTACTTACGAACTAGGACGGCACAAATATCCATGCCCGAGGGGGGATTCGAACCCCTGACCGTAGTGGCCGTGCAGAGCGTGACTGAATAAGTGTTACAGAATTACTGTACAATAGAATGAAAAACTGTAATTTCTGTGTGCCTCCAACTAGCAATTCATTTAAAATGAAAAATGGCCTACCTCAAGTATCTGTCCCAGCCTCCCCCCTCCTGTTGTTCAATCAATTTAGAAGTGTCATTTCATAAACTGTATCCCGGAAGTACTGTTACGCAGATAGTACTGCCACTGCATTTCAGAGCTAGGACACAGAGGATGGAGACCATGTGCTCAAGCAAGATCTGGTAATACTTGGTGACTAATAAAGACATTGAGTCCTAACCCTACAAAAACTTAAGTGACAGCTTTCATCATCAATAACCTGTTAGCAAACCAGCCATTGAAAGTTACTACCTGTATCAAATCATTTAAAAAAAGCCCTCATCCTATTTTGGAAGCACAGTGGACCGTTCACTACCAGTCGGAGCTCACCTGACATCACTTGCAAAAAGTTAGAGAGCAGAAACAACATCACCCACAAAGTAACTGCAAGAATGAAGATGTGTGGAAGTAGGCATGAAAAAGAACACCGCCATACTTTGTCGGGGTTCAAAGACCCTATATAATGCTTTCAACTGCCTCGAAGAACCTGGTGTCTGTTGAACAGAATTCGATGAGGATATGGGAGAACTATGTCACGCATATACCAGACCATCGAACGCATCCTTGAGGAATCTTCTAAGCGATGTTTCAGCGGAGACTAGAATAACATCATCGACACCTCTCAAACAACTCAGGAATGGAAAGTGTCTCGATACCACTTTATAAGATCATTCGTGGCAAAAAAAAAATTGTATGTTTCTTTTGTAGTGTACAAATATTGCTTTTATATTGTCCAGAAATTACCGTGAAATGTCTATGCATACGATAAATAATAAAAAAAGGTTGATCGTGGTCGTGGAGGTATCCACATTCATCATTCATAGCTTGCATTCTGGATAATGACCCCCCTCCCTGCCTTGCATGCACAGTGGATGCACTGTGGCAGCTTAATAGCTGAGGGACATCGGCGGCAAGTGGCTGAACGCCGCGTCCCAAGGCCTCTCGCGCTACAAAGGCGCCGCGGTCAGCGCGGCACAACTGTTCTGAATGGCTACGGCCTCCTTGTGCCTTTTACGCCGACTTTGAGAAGCCGACACGTGTCTCCGCCAAAAGGCGGAAGATGCGTCGTACATTCAGAGCGGATGTTTTCGCTCAGCATTGCAGTGTGCTTTGAAGCGAGTGGCGAACCTAAACGTACACGTAAATTACGAGGGTGTGTAATGACTTACTTCAGGTAGAGTAATTTGACGTGTAGATGGGGAAATTTAAAAGTTAAAAACAAATCTTTCGAACATCTCGGGGAGAAAATGAAGAATGACAGAAGACTTAAAAGGAGAGAAAGCAAATAGCTTATAGAGATCATAGCGGAAACTCTTCGCCATAAAGAGCGACAGCGCTCCCGAGCACCTCCTAGCGGCGTGAGTTGTCAACTAAAACTGGGAGTGAACGGCCGATTATGATTGCGAGTCTCAGAACACTTACATCGTACAGTGGCGTATCCAGGAAAGTGGTCTGGTGGGACTGAGGTCATTCCGAGCTGACGTGATTTCTAAAAAAAGATCGCTGTGCAGTATTGCGCCTTTACTCCCCTTTGTATGTGCTTTCCCCTCTCTCTCTGTTTCATAAATACTGTTGTAGATAAACCTTGCTAGTAGTTTATAACAGTCACTGAGAAGAGCAAATGGAGGATAGGTCGAGGGATTGTCTTTTGGTTTCTGCGGTTTCAGGATTGCGAGTGTTTTTTCTAGCTTTTTCTACTTGACCGTTGCACAGTCTGTTCTTCTTTTTTATTCTGTAGTGGGTTACTTTGCTTCCAAGATATCAGAATTCCCTACTTTCATCAACGTCATGATTACCAGATTTGCTGTTAAGCTTGTGAATTTCTCATTTCTAGTACATCTCATCACTTTCGTCTTTTCCCGCTTTATTCTCAATCATCATTCTGTACTGATTACACCATTCGCACCATTCAGCAAATCCTGTAATTCTTCTTGTCTTCTGTTCAGGACAGCAAGGTCCTCAGCGAATCTTATCATTGCTGAAGTTTTCGGATTATAACCATATTAAAACAAGTTTTTCTGACTCCTTTAGAATATTTATAAATTTTTACACCGAGATGGAAGATTATCACTAATTTAATGGGCACTTGTGCGTTGAATCAATGAAGAAGTACCGAAAGGTAATGGTGGCAGGAGATTCCGTAAGAACAAAGTTAGCTTCACTCAGACGAATACATCGCCATGAAAGTCTGGAACTACTTGCTGCGTCACGTCCAACTTGATTCCGCCTTGTACAGCCTGATATAGTCCCCCCCCCCCCCGCCCCCACACACACACACAAAATTAGAAATTATTTTGTTCATTGTAATTCATTTTACGGCGCTTTAGACGAACTTTACCTAATCAACGCTCGTGAAGCGTTACCCTCGAGCAAGTATAGTTTTCCCACCACAGGTTTCACGCCAACTTTGCCAACATATATCGTTAGCACCAACCTGCATAGGGAGACACGATCATGATAATAAAATAAGAGAAATAAGATCGAAAACAGAAAGATTTAAGTGTTCCTTCTTCCCGCGAGTTATTACAGAATGAAACTATAGAGAGATATCATAAATTTGGTTTGATGAAACCTCTGCCATGCACTTCAATGTGACTTGCAGAGTATGCATGTATATACTTTTTTTTTAAAGGAAATTCTTTTCTTCTTCTACAGTCCCACATTAGTGATCATTTGATCAACACACTAACTGCAAAATGTAGGACGTACTAACAGGTATTTTCGGTGTAGAAAAGCAGCTGAGAGAGCTGAATACAAAAAAGTCTCCTGGTCCAGATGGAATACCAGTTCGATGGAGTACCAGCGCAAAGTTCCTAGTGAATGTAAAAAAGCGGAGGTTACTCCCGTTTACAAGGAAGTGACCCACAGGCCAATATCGTTGACATCAGTTTCCTGTAGAATTTTGGGGCATATACTCAGCTAGAATATAGTAAATTTCCTTCAGACGGATAAGCTTCTTGCTATGAATCAGCACGGATTTAGGAAACATCGTTTAAGTGAAACTCAGCTTGCCCTTTTCTCACATGACATCTTGGGGGCAATGTATGAAGGGCAAAAGGAAGACTGTGCATTTCTCGATTTCAAAAAAGTATTTGACGTGCTGCCGCACTGCAGACTGCTAACGAAGATACGAGCTTATGTAATAGGTTCACAGATTTGTGACTGGCTGGAAGACTTCCTAAGTAATAGAACGCAGTACGTTGTTCTCGACGGCGAGTGTTCATCAGAGACGAGTGTATCGTCAGGCGTGCACCAGGGGAGTGTGATAGGACCGCTATTATTTTCTATCTAAATGATCTGATAGAAAGAGTAAGTTGTAATTTACGGCTGTTTGCTGATGATGCTGTGGTGTATGGGAGGGTGTCGTTTTTGGTTGATTGTAATATCATACAGTGTGACTTAGACTCAATTCTTGTTGGCGTGAAGATTGGCAGCTAGCTCTAAATGTAGAAAAATGTAAGGTGATGCACATGAGTAGGAAACTCAATCCCATAATGTTCGGATACAGCCTTAATAGTGAGCTTCTTGATGCAGTCGCGTCGCTCAAGTATCTAGGCGTAATATTGCAGAGCGATATGAAATATCGAACAAGTAAGGATAGTTGTGAGTAAGGAGGGCAGCCGACTTCGGTTTATTGGGAGAATTTTGAGAAGATGTACTTATCTGTAAAGGAGAACGCTTGTACGACCACGTCTTGAGTATTACTCAAGTGTTTGGGACCCGCAGCAGATCATTTTAAAGGAAGACATGGAAGCAGTTCAGAGCCGAGCAGCTAGGTTAATTACTCATAGGTTCGACCAATGAGCGAGTGTCCCAGAAATGCTCCGGCAACTCAAATGGGAATCGTTGGAGAAATTTGAAGCTGACTGCAAAATGATATTGCTGCCGCCTACTTACATTTCGCGTAACCATCGCAAAGACAAAATAAGAGAAATTAGGACTCATACAGAGGCATATATACATTTTTCCCTTGTTCTGTTTGGTAGTGGGATAGGAAAGGAAATTCCTTGTTGTGGTACAGGTTACCCTCCGTTGCGCACTGTAGGTGGATTGCGAGTATACAGGGTGTTACAAAAAGGTACGGCCAAACTTTCAGGAAACATTCCTCACACACAAAGAAAGAAAATATGTTATGTGGACATGAGTCCTGAAACGCTTCATTTCTATGTTAGAACTCATTTTAGTATTTCTCTTTAAATGCAAACTGAAATAATTCGTGCAGACAATTGTCAAAATACCCAATTGTTTTGTTAGTATGTACTGTACTTCCTCGATTCACGTCATCAACGCAGATTTTCTGTGAACGTTTGGGTAGGAATTGGTGATTGGGCCTCATGTTCTTCCACGTACGTTCACTGGAGCACGTTATCATGATTTCATACGGGATACGCTACCTGTGCTGCTAGAACATGTGGTTCATGCACGATGGAGCTTTTGCACAATTCAGTCGACGTGTTCGTACGCTTCTCAACAACAAATTCGGTGACCGATGGATTGGTAGAGGCGGACCAATTCCATGGCCTCCACGCTGTCATGACCTCAACCCTCTTGACTTTCGCCGGCCTCGGTGACCGAGGGGACTGCGGCGCGCCAGTTACGGTCCGCACGGTCACTACGGTCGGGGGTTCGAATCCCCCCTCAGGCATGGGTATTTGTGCCGTCCATAGTGCTAGCTAGTTCATAAGTAGGGATTGGTGACCCGGTAGTTAAGTCCCATAAGCTATACAAACATTTTTTAACATTTGAATCTTGACTTTCATTTATTGGGGCATTTGAAAGCTCTTGTCGACGGAACCCCGGTACCAAATGTAGAGACTCTTCGTGCTCGTATTGTGGACGGTTGTGATACAATACGCCATTCTCCAGGGTTGCATCAGCGCATCAGGGGTTCCATGCGACGGAGGGTGGATTCATGTATCCTCGCTAACGGAGAACATATTGAACATTTCATGTAACAAAGTGTTTGAACTCACGCTGGTACGTTCTATTACTGTGTGTTTCCATTCCGTGATTAATGTTATTTGAAGAGAAGTAATAAAATGAGCTCTAACATGGAAATTAAGCGTTTGCGGACACATGTTCACATAACATATTTTCTTTCTTTGTGTGTGAGGAATGTTTCCTGAAAGTTTGGCGGTATATTCTTGTAACACCCTGTATATATAGATGTAGAGGTAGATCTAGCGGAGAGCTTTTTTTTTTTATACCAAGCGTGGAGTTGACGACTTGAAGAACAAAATTTTCAAATGTTTGTTAAGCTTAAGGGACTTAACTGGGAGTCATCAGTCCCTAAACTTACAAACTACTTATGAACTACCTTATACTAAAGACGGCACAATTATCCATGACCGAGGGCGGATTCGAACCCCGGACGGGAAGCGACCTCGCAAATCATAGCATAGCGCCTCAATGCACTTGGCCTGTCCGCCGCGGCACTTGAAGAACATCCCAACACATCACTTTTCCAGCAAACCTGTGTTGTATTAACAGGGGCATAGATAATTGGGGGGGAGGAGGAGGAGTGATAGAGGGTCCAAGGCCCCCCTCCATTCAGACACATATGAAAGGCACATTTTTTGTTTGGTCACTCACTCGAATCTTAAACATCGGTTTGACAATTTAGCTGCAAATAGTTTGGATACAGACCAGAATCAACTTCAGAAACTACCCCCCCCCCCCCCGTCGAGATGGTCGAGAAGAATAAATTACGTACGCCCTTGAGAGATAACCTAACAGAGCTCCAGAGCCGTGCTAGCTGGTGCCCCACACGTTCGCAGTTTCACAACGCTGCCCGCTAATGCCGAGTAATCCGCAGGCAAACTGTGCCAGCGCGCTCCGTGGCACCAAGCACTGGCGGTAACCCGCCTCAGCTTCACGGCCGCGGCTGGGGACAATGGCAGCGACCGAGAAACAGGTCACACGCTGCACTCTGCAAGCGGAACGGCGGGCGTCGCAGGCTCGATGCCGCTACTTAGCACGTGGTCGATAGTAAATCCAGGAATAAGCAGTGGTGCGTTACCGTCATTCACTGCCAGAAAGGAAACGTAACTTCCTCTAGGACAAGGTCGTTTTATCGACAGCCGGCCGCGGTGGCCGAGGAGACTGAGGCGCTCCAGACACAGTCTGCACGGCCACTACGGTCGGGGGTTCGAATCCCCCCTCGGGCATGGATATTTGTGCCGACCTTAGTCTTAGTTAGTTCATAAGTAGGTTTTAAGTTTAGGCACTGATGACCCCGTAGTTGAGTCCCATAGACTATACAAACATTTGAACATTTTTTATCGACAAGTGCGGCGTCAGATCACAGTCGTAGGTGAGCACGATAACAAATGAAACACACATGTGGCCATGCCACAGTATAGGCTAACGAAACACTCCCACATATACCCAGTGCAGTCCCCTGACTGAGCTACCTTGGCACACAACTCACGGTCTGTCCTCACAGCTTTAGTTCCACCAATTCCTCGTCTCCTACTTTCTAACACTCACAGAAGTTATGCTGTCAACCTTGAAGGACTAGCACTCCTGGAAGAAAGGATATTCCGAAGCTATTGCTTAGCCACACCCTAGGGAATGCTTCCGTAATAATATTTTCATTCTGAAAAGTTTCAAAGGTTTGTATAGCTTATGGGACTTAACTATGGGGACATCAGTCCCTAAACTTACAAATTACTCATGAACTACCTTATACTAAGGACAGTACAAATATCCATGCCCGAGGGGTGGATTCGAACCCCCGACCGTACTGGCCGTGCAGACCGTGACTGGAGCGCCTCAGTCCCCTCGGCCACCGCGGCCGGCTTTTCATTCTGAATGGGAGTTCCAGCGAAAGGAAAATATCCTGGGTTCCAATAAAGGAAGTTTTATTTCAGCTCACACTTTGCAAAGTTTGCACACATCGAACCTAACGGGACACATATGTCCCATTAGAAGTTGGGTGCTAGTGGGACAAAGTATGTCCAACTCAGTGAGCCTAGAGGGATACCAGTGTCCCGGGACCTAAATGCAGAAAGTGAGGTCAAAATTTCAAAAAATGTATTCGTAATATTATCACGACCAATAAAACACAGTGTGGTCAAAAGAAAAATATCTGTATAAATTTTAAACGATCCCTCCTGAAACGGTTAACAGAACTTTCTCATCGAGAGAGAGAGACGCAGAGGTTCACCACAGTTGCGGGCATATCCGTTCACTGGACCTGATTCATTTAGACTATCTTGCGTATGGAGGTACATGAACTCCAAAGTTAACACTAACAAAGTGGCACGCACTTAAATGTGTTTTTCAAAGTAAACATGTAGATCTACGGATTCGTATTGGGGAAGCAGCAGGCTATACTACGGTTGAAACGTCGAGGGCAACATATGGATTTTGATCTTCATGCATTCGTGTTCAACGGTAGTATAAGCCAATAAACCATCGAAGTGGGTAACCCATAGCTATGTGGCTGACAGTGGGAGATACACCAGCGCAGTTGTAAAAAGGGTTCCCAGCAATGTACCGTTTACGCTTCCAAAACTTATATCGGCTGTGTTGTGCTCCTATCCGATTAAGAGGTGTCCAGATTTTCTTATATTGGTTCCTTAGTTGGGCTCGAAACAACGTCCAGTCTGTCTGGGTTTGGAGACAGCCAATCGCTGCGCCAAACTTCACTTACTGTGATCAGATCTTGAAGCAATTTTTTTTCCTAAAATCCGAGGACTATTGCGAGATTTCAGTCTGAGATCTTCATGCAATAGTCTTCTATTTTAGTAGGAACGGATTGTCATAGTAGTTAAGTCAATCTGTCTTTAGTGCCAATTGTTTTCGCAGAAAGTACACTGGAGGCTTCTGATACAGTCCTCATCGTGTCGTCCAATTGAAGGTGTTTGTATGGACACTGCTAAGCCATTCCGGTGTGCAATATTCACGTATTGGGTATACTAGGCATACTAGAAAAAGTTCTGGAAGTCTGAGAGTATAGGCAGGGAGACCCCAGCCCGTTCCTCCGAATTCAAATGTTCAAATGTTTGTTGTTAAGCTTATGGGACTTAACTACGGGGTCATCAGTCCCTAAACTTACAAACTACTTATGAACTACCTACAACTAAGGACGGCACAAATATCCATGCCCGAGGGGGGATTCGAACCCCCGACCGTAGTGGCCGTGCAGACCGTGACTGAAGCGCCTCAGTCCCCTCGGCCACCGCGACCGGCTCCTCCGAATTAATGCAAAATGTTGTTGCTACTCTTTATCTTAGCAGACGGCTTGATTAGATGTGCACAGTAAGACAAGGATCTATCCAAGATGACTCCTAAATATGAATTTAATTCAGAAATTATGTGTCATGTTGCTCCTTTACAATGCTCGTCCCCATCTGCTCGACGCACAGGAACTGTTTTGCAGAAGTTCGTCTGGGATGTGTGTGATCATCCGTAATATATTCCTGATCTTGATCCCAGAGATTTCTTTCTTTTGTTACACCGCAAGAAATTCCTGTCCTCCAATCAACGTTTTGCAAGTAATGTTTCTTTATTTAGAAAAAATAGGGAAATTTACTTTTTGAATGAGTCTCATAGAGTGAAGACCCAAAGGACTGAATACCTGCCTGATATCGTTTAGGGACCCCTCGAGCACGCGGAAGTGACATCGATTCGACTAATGTCTAAGTAGTGGTGGACGGAATTGACACCATGCATCCTGCAGGGATATACAAAAGTCCGTGCGAGTACAAGTGGTTGGTGTCTCTTCTGAGCAGCATGTTGCAAAAATTCCAGATTTGCTGAATAACATTCATGTCTGGGGAGCTTCGTGGCCAGCAGAGGTGTTTAAACTCAAAAGAGTTTTGCCAGAGCCACTCTGTAACAATTCTGGACGTATGGGGTGTCGTATTGTCATTATGGATTTGTCCAAGTTCGTCGTAATTAACAATGAACATGATTGGATATAGATGATGATCCGGGTTACGTACGTACGTTTCACATGTCTGAGTCGTATCTAGACGTATCATGGAGCCCATACCACTGCAACTGCACACGACTCACAGCATTATAGAGCCTCCATTAGCTCGAACAGTCCCCTTCTGATATGCAGGGTTCAAGGATTCATGTCTCCAGACGAGGCAACGTGGTTCCAGTCACCAGCAGCGTAATGTCGTTGGTGAAGGGCCCAACCGAGGTGTAAGGCTTTCGGCTATGGCAGCCCCTACCCATAACGTTTTGTTGAATGGTTCGCTATCTGACACTTGTTGACAGCTGAGCATTGAAACCGGCAGAAATTTGTGCAAGAGTTGCACTTCCCTCACGCTGAACGATTCTTTTCCGTCGCCGCTGGATCTTTTCCGGGCTGAAGCGATGTTGGATTACCGGGTGTTTACGTATATATGTGTTTGCATACGCAGACAAATTCCAGTCTCTTGGTTGATCAGTGTATTTTGGTTGAAGTTAAGCAGGTAGCGACGATATTGAACTTGACGAGGTTGGCTTTTCTTTGTTCAGATGGACGCAGATGACCTTTTGCTGTTTCGTTTCAGCCGCTAGATATTGAGGAACTTTTCGTATGACAGCGGTTACTGTTGCTGCAGATTCACTGGACTGGACTCTCAATGGAAGGCCTTCAGCGCACATAAAGTTGCTATGAACAGTGCTATCTGATAGGTCTGCAGTGTATCCGTTGAACAGCAAAGGGACAACTGATCCATCCTTGTGGTAACCCATCGTTCAGTTTGTAGTATCTGCTTACGTTGCCATGTAGGTGCTCTTCGATCACTCTGTAAACCAATATGGCAAGATGAGAAGTTTCTTGAAGGGTATTATTTTAAGGAAGTTTGAGAATCTTCTCTTTTCACCAAAATAACTTATAATGGTGTCTCATCTAAGAACACAGCTACAGTCTTCTGAAACACTTTCTAAGTGTGTTGTTAGGATCAGCACCTGGTCGGTACAATTCCCCTTTCGTCTGAAGCTATTAGTATGTTCTTTATGATTGTAACCAATATTCTGATATATATTCCTTCCAGCAGGTTGCACCAGAGCTCAGGAGAACAATAGCCCTTCGGCCTAATGTACCATCTCCACTTGTGTCATCTTGATTCAAACTAGCGATTGTAGTTTCCTTTGCATTTGACGCTCACTATTTTTATGTAATCGCTCATGTGACTTATACGTGATTGGGGTAACGTTAACACCATATTGCATACTTCCACAACTCAAAATTACTTTTCATAGTTCTAACCATTACAACATACTTGCCAACAGATGTGAATGGTAGTTCAAATCCACCTCCGGCCATCCTGCTTTAGGTTTTCCGTTATTTTCCTAACTCACTCCAGGCAAATGCCGGGATGGTTCCTTTGAAAGTGCACGGCCGGTTTCCTTACACATCTCCAATCAAACATTCCGAGCGTAAGCTCTGTCTCTAATTACCACGCTGTCGACGGGACTTTAAAATCCAAGCTTCCTTCCTTCCTTCCTTCCTTCCTTTCTTGCCAATAGAATTATTTTATGCCAGAACATTTGCTTCAAGTAAGTGCTAAGTATTAACAAATATCGTTTATAAGAGTCCCCAAATTTTTACAATAGAAGAAGAAAGAAATTAACACTCGTCCTCTTTAATGGTCGTGTACTAAGAACTTTTGCATTTTTTTAAACTTTCTTCTTGTTATTATTATTATTTACTAGCTGAAAACCCGGCGTTGCCCGGGTATTTATTTCTGCAATTTTTCATTTGTATAAGAGCTGTATGTCTGTAAAATCTCTTGGTAATACAATTAGTAGTAAAGAAGTAATAGATTAAAACTCGCTGCGTGATGGGGCGGTTTTCCATGAACGTTACTGTTTATGTTCTCATATCTGATGAACTACGTATCATACTCTGATAAAATTTAATATTTAATAAGTACACTCAACTATCTGCGTGTATACTGTCTGTAAAATTTGGCTACAATTTGTAGTGCACAAATTATAAATTATAACGTCATACCGAATGCCGTAGTTTTAGTCCATGAACAGCTGAACGTTACTGTTTATGTGTTCATATCTCATGAACTACGTGCCGCACTGTGATACAATTTAGAAGGTACATTCAGCTATATGAGTGTATACTGACTTTAAAATTTTCTGTCGCTACAATTTGTAGTGTTCAAATTATAAATTGTAACGTCATACCGAGAGCCGTAGTTTTACTCCATAAACAGCGGAAAAGTAGTAAGCAAGACACTTTTTTCCTTTCATAATTTTACTATGTTTGCCAGCGAGAAAAATTATAATACAGGTTTGAAATTATGTTTCAAGTTTGTTGCAAGTCGCTAAGTACTGTCAACCTCATACAGTGTATTTCGAAAGTCTCGCCGCATTATATGCCATTTTTTTGCGATTTCTATTGGTTATGACGTAATATCTTTTGAACCATGTGCCGTATGTGATTCTTAACCACGGAGCAATTGTTACCTTACGGTAAGGAATGTGTGTACCAAATTTGGTTGAAACGGGTCCAATGGTTTACGAGAAAATGAGCAGCATTGTCGCAAAATGCAGCAGTTTTTCGCGCATCTCCTTGTTGATGACGTTATACCTCGTGAACTATATATCGTATGTGATTCTTACACTTACGGCGACCGTCCTCATGGATTGAAACTTACGTGTAGAAAATTTCATAAAGATTGGAACAAAACACGTACACACATACGGACACTCTGCTTTATATATTAGATTTTTAAGGACTGTGCTTTCTGAATGTTGACGGGCTTCCACATTCCTGCGCCGGCCGCGGTGGCTGAGGGGACTGAGGCGCTCCAGTCACGGTCTGCACGGTCAGTACGGTCGGGGGTTCCCCCCTCGGGCATGGATATTTCTGCCGTCCTAGTTCGTAAGTAGTTCATAAGTAGTTTGCAAGTTTAGGGACTGATGACACCGTAGTTAAGTCCCATGAGCTATACAAACATTTGAACATTCGAACACATTACTACTTCCTGGAGGCGTACCCAGCAACTGAGCTGCTTTCAGTCGCATTCTCCGTGTTGTGCGGCGAGCAGCAAACAAACAAAACACACGCCGCTGACCTTGCCAGGTGATGCAAGCGAGCTGCAGCGCCGCTAATCAGTGCTAAGCCCTCACACCCACTCACCTCATCGGGCCGTGGCTCAACCGTAGGAAGTTTCCTTTCAGATGTTCCCACCTAAATCAACACATACCAGTCACACTATCTTCCTCTCCCCTCCCCTCCCCCCTCCACACGAATACCTTATGCATTACATCGACCGACGGCAGAGACTGAGATGATAGATGATTCGATAGTTTTTTTTATTATTATTTTTTCTTTATATATTTATTTTCTCGTCCATATGCACCCTCTGATCTTGCTAATAATTGCCAGTTCCGTTGTCTCCACTCCCTTTTCGCACCATATATTCTTAATCGAATACAAACCGTAAAGGGTACGACCACAAGCCTCAAAAATATATAAAACACTGATGTGAGGTCTCGTACTTGTGGGTTATCCCACTTTTTACAGATTCATCGAGCAGTAACAGCAAATTTTTAGTTGAAACTTCCCGGCTTATTAAAATTGTGTGCCGGAACCGGGACTCGAACCTAGGACCTTTGCCTTTCATTCTCGAAATTTTTATTTGTTTCCAAAAGACCGCGGTGGAGCGGCCGAACGCATTGAGGCGCTATGTTCCGATGCTCGAGGCAGTTCCCCGTCGGGGGTTCGAATCCCCCCCTCGGGCATGGATGTTTGTGCTGTCTTTAGTATAAGTTAGTTCACAAATAGTTTGGAGGTTTAGGGACTGATGACCCCGCAGTTAAGTCCCATAAGTTCTACAAACGTTTGACATTGTTTCCAAAACTCTTCCGTAGTGATATCTCATTCAGAGCAAAATTTATTGATTAGTGGGTTGGTTTAGTGGTTAAAGGGCTAGGCAACTGAGTCACCATTCATTCCTACCTTATAATTTCAAAAGAAATCTGAACAATGTTAATGCCAAATAATTTTCGAAGGTTGAATCACTGTTACCGTCACGTTAAATCTAATGTCATTAAACATAGTTCACTCTTTGCAATTCAGTTTACTTACCTGTAGACGTATTTCATCATAAACAGTAAAAATAGCAAAAAGACAGCTATATAAAATCTCAGTATTACAATTTTATGAAGTACTGTACTACAAAATCGAAGGTCAATATCTAGGAGACTCCTTTCCGACGCCTCTTTCGACTGGCCACCTAAGGGAAGAGGAGGAGGGGGCGAACAGGAAGCAGCTGGGATGGGAAGGAGCGGATACAAGGATGGGGATGCAACGCAGGAGAGAAGAGAGACTACAGTTACTCGAAAGAGAGCTGTGGGTCATTGAGTCGGGGAAGGGGGGGGGGACAATTGACAACATAAGCTATCAGCAGTAGCAGAATCTAAGATATTTGTGTTTTTGTACAACGTAGCCAACGTCCACAGACTTTCTACATCAGACTCTGCAAAATTGGACAGAAGATTATTCAAAAACGCCCGGAACATTAGTAATTCCCGCGACAAAGGAGTGTTGGAGACAAATGCGGTTGGCATCGCTGCACACGCCTTTGTTTAATCTGTAACTTCTGCGAGTTTCATTGTTTTATGTCTGACACTGGTCAGTGTAGTATCGATGAGAAAGTTGTGTTGCACAGTTTACGAATTTCTAGATAGCAGAGTTAGAGGATGGACGCGCCTGCAGTAAATTCTACATGACAATTCAAGACCGGCCGCGGTGGCCGAGGGGATTGAGGCGCTCTAGTCACGGTCTGAACGGCCACAACGGTCGGGGGTTCGAATCCCCCTCGGGCATGGATGTTTGTGCCGTCCTTAGTATTAGTTAGTTCATAAGTAGTTTGTAAGTTTAGGGACTGATAACCCCGCAGTTAAGTCCCTTAAGCTTAACAAACATTTGAATGTTTGATAACGACGACGGCGGTGGCGGCGGCAGTGGCGGTGACAACGACAACGACGGTGGTGGTGGTGATGGCGATGGTGATGGTGATGGTAATGGTGGTGGTGGGGTGGAGTTGGTGATGATTGAAAAGGTACACTTACACCATACTTCTCCATGTCGCTGTGGTAACATCACACCATGCCACTAGGAGATTTAGACTTATGGTCTGCAAGTGGACAATGACACTGTGACGACTTTGCCTGGGATAATCATCCTTTCGGGCGTTCTTACTCTTCGTCTTTGAGCGCTTGCTGAGAATAAGTGGAAACCAATTTCGTCTTAATCAAGACACTTAATATCTTCTACTTCTCCGATACATCTTACAGCATTTATTCCACTTGAAATTATAGCAATATATGGACATTTTACATTTTTACTATAATTATATATGTGTATATGAAGGAGCTACGATTAAATATCAATTAATAACAGGTTTACATATTTAGTTAGCCGTACATTTTACTTAATTGACATATGAAGTCAGCATGTCTTTATTGAGATAAAAATCAAGCCTACCATGCATGTTTGTAAGTGGTAAGTATTTACGCATTTTGTACGTATCTTACATTACGCTCATAGGTAGTTCCCATAGTTTTTAGATTCGTAATTACTCTTAGCTTTCATAAGATGCATATCAAATAGGCAGAAATAGTGCCATAAATAAAACAAATCTGACAACACAACGCGAAAAAGAGTAATAATGGCTAAAAAATGAAAAATTTCAATTATTTTCATCAATAATGCGCGTTTCGATTTAAAATAGAAAAGAAACATTTAATACAAACCGTTTATTCTGTTTTAGAAGTGCCAAGCTGTATGAAACCAGACAGTAGAAAAGAAGGAAGGAACATACATGATGTACACAAATTCAGTCCGCAAACAGACAGGGACGATGCAGCAGATAAAAACAAATGTATTTCTTAAAGCATTCATGTGTTGGCACCCTATGTTGCGTGAGCACTGAGCGTGCTTAGATTGCACAAAAGTTCAGCAAGTAACTCACTTCCCTAAGTATTACACACAAAATATTGGAGATGTGTAGAACGTTGTAATGTCGTGGTCATGGACACAGCCAGTAGACAGCAGATGACACCAGTGGCCGCATGGCAGTTTCATTGTGAGTGTGGAGCGCTACACGTGGCCAGAGAGTCGAGACATTCACCATGGCTGCGGTGGAGTATCCGAACGCTCTGAGGCCATGGTTGCGGAGCCCGCGGTTGATCGCCGTCGGAGGTTTGAGTCCTCCCGCGCTCATGGGTGTGTTTGTTGTCATTAGGTCATTAGGTTGGTTTAAGTTATTTTAAGTAGTTTGCAAGTCTAGGGACTGATGACCGTAGCCGTTTCGTCCAACAGGTTTACAAATGAACACATACTGTGGGTGGATCTCAAACCATTAGACTGCTTTTGCTGGGCCTCTTCATTCGGGGACAAAATTGGTTGCAAGAATTATTTCAGCATGCACACAATAACCCCATGAATACTCAGTACTCCAAAAATATGCATTTCTGTCAGTGGTTGCTTTTACAAATACTCCTTCCTGATAACGACTTCGTTCGTGAGAAATAGTTCAAGTAATTGAGATGTCTTACGAGGAATTAACAAGTGAAACCAATCGAATTGCCTTAGAAACGTTTAGTGAACTCCCAAGTCGGCAGTAACAGTATCTGAATTCAACTTTTTGCTTAGTGATTATGAGGCCTGTTCCGGTAAGGTTTCTTGTTCATCTGCTTTGTATTCGTCTTCCGATCCAGTTTTCACTTATTGTTCTTTTCACTCACTTTCTTTTTCCTCCCACTGCCTTATAAGCAAGCATCTTCTCATACTCAGATTTTCTTAACAGTTCATCCATCAATAAATTTGCATATTCTTATCGCTCCGTTTCCTCCCAATGAAGTTGACATAAACATCACATACCTTCTCTAGACGACGTCCCGGCACACATTGGTGGGTTAAACACTCAGGGCAGTCTAGTTACAAATAGTACTCAGGTCACAAAATGCACTAAACTAAATTTCCTGCCTACATATTTACATTTTCCGATCACGTGAGCGATGACGTCGCTTCCGTTACGTTTCTCGATCGCTCATTTATTTTCTCTGACCCCAAACCATAGACATCTCCATGTCAATATATTTTATAGTGTTTTTGTCTTTTATATGTTCCCTGTTAGATTTGGCACTGAATGTTTAACTGCTCTGTATATGCCGTAACGTAAGGTATACACAAGTATTTCATGTTCAAAGTCGTTTCTACCCGTAATTTTCGCCACAACAAAAACATGCGGTTTCTGTGTGACAATAAACGATGTTCACAGTGACGTAAATATTTGTATCAATAAATAACCGATTTCCATCAATCACTCCTTCATGTACATAACTACATCATCAAATGAATTTCAAATGTTAATGTATTACAATGAATTTCAGTCTGATATCAATAAATCCCACTGATGATAGAGCAAAAAGTGCTGAAAGAAAAATGGAACAAATTAAATATTATGCATTTCTTTAACTGAAATGTTTGCCTTGATCAGAATGGCTTGCGCTGTGAAAAATCCAACGCTCAGGAAACAGCGCCAAGTCATAAGTACCTGGAGGCAGTCGAATGAAGCACAAGTATTTCAAAAATGTTCAAATGTATGTAACTATCGGACCAAACTGCGTGGTCATCAGTCCGTAGCTTACAAACTATTTAAACCTAGGTAAACTAACCTAAGGACAACACACACACCCATGCCCCAGGGTGGACTCTAACCTCCACGGCGAGCAACCACGCGCTCCGCAGCGAGACGCTTTAGACCGCTCGGCTACTCCACCGCAGCACAAGTATTTCCCTTACAAACAACTGGGCCTGAATAAAGTTTTACTTCCGAGTAGAGTTTGCGCTGATCTGAAATTTATGTCTGCCGGTTCAAGTTCAGATTCTACATACAGTTCTTTAATCTCCCAGGAAATTGCAAGCGGGTGTGTCATTACTTGATTTTTTATTTTTTTTTTATTTTTTTATTTTTTTATTTTTTTATTTTTTTTTAAGACTGAAAGTCATGGTTAAGCAGTTGCATATGTTAGGGTTGGGCTTACGAATAAAAACTTTCGAGAGTCAAGTAACAAACGGCGAGCCAGGAGCAGCCAGGGAATACTTATGTAGAGTGCTATTTAATGATCACTGACGTAACCTGACAGTGCGTGAAGCAGGTGAACGGCGGAGAGGCAGTAAGCGGTCAGTTTACAGTGCAGAGCGTTTCTCTTGTAACGTCTACCACTGGAGTTTGTCAAGCGTCACCGTGACGCTTTCGCGCTATGAGTCCGTAACGAAGAGTAGACCTGTAGTTTCGCGCATCTGATTGAGGATCCTCGTTGAAAACGGGAATGACTTATGCTATTTTGCAATGCTTAGTAACACTTCGCTCCTCTAGAGACCTTCGGCACACTGCTGGTAGGAGTGTGACGAGGAGAGGGGGGAAGGGGGAATTCCCTTTGTAATTCCGTGTAAAATCAAAATGGTATGCCAATCAGGTCCATCGGCCTTTCCTCTATTGAGCGATTTCAATTTCTCTCTCTCTCCCTCTGACACTTATGTCAATATCCGCCATTTTATCGTCCATGCTGCGGTTTAGAGGAGGAAGAACAGTGCAGTCTTTCTCTGTGAAACAACTTTAGAAGAACACATTTAGTATTTCTGCGTTTTGTTTCTCATCCTCTGTTTCGACGTCATTATGGTCACAAAGTGTTTGGACAAGTGTTTCGAAGCGTTTACCGATATTACGTAGGACCAAATTTCTTAGGATTTTCTGCCACTTTGGTCTCGAAGTCGACGGTCCTTAGCCTAATTTTGGCATCGTTTGTTTTTCTGCAAGACGTGTTATGTATGTATTAGTAGTGAAGTTCTCTTTGCTCTCGGAAGAACTCCTAACTCGGTTGATAAATCACGATGGATGCGATGAAACCACGAGTTTCCCTGCTAGAGGACGTCCTCACGCTGCTGACGTCTCCGGTGGTCTGTTTGGCAGCGCCGGAGCGCCACTGGGCTGCAGCCATCGCGTTATGACACGTCAGCGGCCCCCTGATCGCCCTCATCGGTCTCCTCGGCAGGCAGGCGTTTACGCTGCACCGCTTTCGCCGCAGCATCCGGCCGGCTACTCGTCAACACGTCCCGTGGCAGTATCAACAGCGAGCGTGACAGACGGTCGCCAAGATTAGCTGCACGAACGAGTGCGTACACACCGGTTTGATATAACGTCCAAACTTTTGTGTGACTTAGCACGTGTTGATGGCGCTTGCTGCTGGCCGCTTAGACATCTGTATGGTGGCGCAACCGAGGGCAAGTGGGCCGCCGCGGCAGCCCAACGCTTTAGGTCAGGCGGCTCTAATAAAAACTCAGCCAAAATCTCAACGACCAACGTAGAACAAACACGATCCCACATCGCAAATGAACGAACTCGAGGGAGAAAAGTGGTACTGTCTCCGATTCACAATGGAAAGGTCCTCGGCCCTTGCGTTTGATCTTCGCTACCGATGAAAATTTCAATAAAAATCATAAGTAATGTTGACGTAAGATGTCCGAAGTCAGAAGTCTAGCTCAATCTGCCAAAAGCCAAGTGAAACAGAACGGAAGGGTGGATGGAGGTCTAGGGCACTCTCGTGGGAAGAAATCACGGCAAGACCATTCTGCAGGTAATGGAAACAATTGTATTAAAGAATTACAATGTGTATTCACAGGGCATGTGCCGTGATGATCTCTACATTGGCAAAAATCCGCGGTGGAGTAGCCGAGCGGTCTAAGGCGCCTCGCTGCGGAGCGCGCTGTTGCTCGCCGTCGGGGGTTCGAGACCTCCCTAGGGCATGGGTGTGTGAGTGTTGTCCTTAGGTTAGTTTACCTTAGTTTGAGCAGTTTCTAAGCTACGGACTGATGACCACGCAGTGTGATCCAATAGATTTACAAACACTTTGGCAAAAAATCTCCGAATTAATCCTCATTAGAATCTTTGGGAGATAACTGTCAACGGGTAGATGACCATGAGAAAAATACTGAACAACGAAGTGAAAAGATTCTACGAATATCAGCACCGACTGTCAGAAATTGGAACGTAGTAAGGGAGCTAGAAAAGCTGAAAAAGGAAATAAAAATGCTCAGTACACACTCAGGGGATCATTTAAATGAAATGGAAAGATGATAAAGATTAATGATCAGATGAATATAGGGTGATATCAACTGTAGCAGAAAGTCGTAATGGGCAACGTAGAAGTAGATATCATCGGAGTAGTGAAGCAACTAAAATCACTTAACAAGAACAAGTCTTCTGGTCCGGACTCTATACCCATTAGAATTCTATCTGATTATGCTGAAGCGATAGCCATATACAACCGCTCTCTCAAAGAAGGTTCTATACGAAAAGATTGAAAAGTTGCACAGGTCACACACATATTCAAGAAAGGCAGTGGGAGTAACCCACTAAACTACAGGCCTATTTCATTGACATCAATTTGCATCAGTGTTTTGGAACATATCCTGTATACAAATATTATGAATTATCTCAAACAGAATGATCTATTGACCCAAGGTCAGCACGGATTTAGAAAATATCGTTAATGTGAAACACAACTAGCTCTTTACTCACACGATGTGATGGGTACTATCGACAAGGGTTGGCAAATCGATTCAGTATTTTTTGATTTCCAGAAGGCTTTTGACACCGTACCACACAAACGGCTTTTAATCAAATTGCGTGGTTATGGTATGTCGCCCCAAATTTGCGACCGGTTCTGTCAGAGAGGATACACTTCGTACTGATCGATGGTAAGGCATCGACTAAAGCAGAGGTGGTATCGGGCGTTCCACAGGATAGTGTTATTGGTCCTCTGCTGTTCCTTGTTTACATAAACAATTTAGGGGAAAATCTAAGTAGCTCTCTTAAGTTGTTTGCAGATGACTCTGTCATTT
The DNA here is from genome assembly GCA_026315105.1 of Locusta migratoria. NCBI lineage: Eukaryota > Metazoa > Arthropoda > Insecta > Orthoptera > Acrididae > Locusta > Locusta migratoria. Next base: position 507,317,183 of record CM048747.1, read on the forward strand.
ACCGTCTAGTAAAATCATCTGAAAAATCAAAACGAACTGCAGAACAATCTGAATAAGATATCACTATGGTGTAAAATTTGGCAATTGACTCTAAGTAACGAGAAGTGTGAAGTCGTCCACATGAGTACGAAAAGAAATCCGTTAATCTTTGTTTACAAGATAAATCAATCAAAAGTGAAGGCCGTAAACTCCACAAGATAACTAGGAATTACTATTACTTCAGACTTAAACTGGAAAGAACACGTAGATCATATCGTACCAGAGACTGTGTTTTATTGGCAGAACCCTTAAAAGATGCAACAGAACTACTAAAGAAACTGCATACACTACATTTGTCCGTCCTTTTTGGAGTATTGCTGCCCAGTGTGGGATCCTTATCAGGTGGGTTTTACGGAGGACATTGAAAAAGTCCAAAGAAGAGCAGCTCGTTTCGTATTGTCACGCTAGAGGAGAGACAGCGTTACAGAAATGATACAGGACCTGGGATGGGAATCAGTACAACAAAGGTGCTTATCGCTGTGGCGTGGGCTACTTACGAAACTCCGATCGCCAACATTCTCCTCCGAATGATAAAATATATTGTTGACTCCCACTTACATAGGTGGAAATGATCATCAGAATAAAATACGAGAAATCAGAGCTGGAACTGATAGATTCAGGTGTTCTTTCTTCCCGCGCGCTATTCGAGAATGGAATGGGAGGTAAATAGTATAACTGTGGTTCGATGAACCCTCTGCCAGGCACTTAAATGTGATTTGCAGAGTATCCCATGTAGATGTAGATGTAGATGTAGAGATATAGATTGTGGACGGGGAAAAATGTCCACTGCTCACTCTGTGAAAGTGCCGTAATTACAGGTGAAGCTTGCAAATCAACACTAGGCACTGCACACTTGCTGTTTTATGCCACAATACAAACTATAGCAGACTGCTTAAATATTCACAGAAGCGCCTGTGTATTGCCTTTGGCAGTCACCACCAGAAGTGCCTCCACGAGGAAGTGACAAATTCAAATAAAAAATGTTCAAATGTTTGTATAGTCTATGGGACTTAACTACGGGGTCATCAGTCCCTAAACTTACAAACTACTTATGAACTACTTACGAACTAGGACGGCACAAATATCCATGCCCGAGGGGGATTTGAACCCCCGACCGTAGTGGCCGTGCAGACCGTGACTGGAGCGCCTTAGTCCCCTCGGCCACCGCGGCCGGCAGTGACAGATTCTTTCCAGTTCGCGAACAGAGACGCCTGTTCTCTGATAAGCCTATCAGGAGTGCCGCTGCAAACACCCGTAGCTCCTCTGTGTGTCACATCACCAATACAGGTTAATTTTACAAGCCACCTAAGTGTGTCCCCTCAGGGGCTCAGCATTAATTTGCTGAGTACGGGCTTGGCGAACCCGGGGTCCTGAGCCGTGGGCTGTGTCGCGCCAACAGTCCGCTACACCGTAAGCTCTGTGCGTGCCTCAACGACCATCGTTCGGCGCGACGGTGGAACGTTGTACGTTTCAGAGCCCGGGGATCTTGGCTTAATCGCCCGGGTCGCGAGGATGGTACAAACCTCTATAAAAAAAAACCTCAATCTCAAGGTGTGCTACGTGCCGAGGAGATGCATGGCTGTTGAGGTTGAACAGCCGCTAGCGAGCAACCTCTGAGGAACCTGCCGCACCTCAGTTGTATAAGGCTTACCCAGGCAAGCGGGGCTCTGCCTGGGTGGACCTGTTTTCCCTAGCTGCTCGTGGGACCAGGATGAAACGAGCAAACAACAGCGTCGCCATACGCAAACCTGGCGTCTCAAAGCGTGGTAAAACTGAATATAATGCAACGACTTATGACCCTAAGACTTTCCCTTCCCTTGGTACCCCATGGGAGGAACGTCGGGCAAGAAACCAGGGTGAGGCTTACGCCCCTAAATATCTCGTTTGTACCCGCACTGATGGGGACTCTTTTAAGTCGACTAAGCCCTTGTTCTTTGTTGAAAACTTGGAGGACAAGTATGGTGAGGTGGAACGCATGTCGAAAATGCGCTCTGGGTCGGTGTTAATAACGACGTCATCCCCAGCCCAGTCACGGGCATTGCTTGCCTGTGACAGGCTGGGTGATGTTTCCGTTAGCATAACACCACACAAAACCTTAAATATGGTGCAGGGAATAATATTCCATAAAGACCTTTTGTTGCAGTCGGACGACGAACTGCGTGCGAACTTAGAACGGCGGGGTGTCCATTTTATTCGCCGAATCCATAGGGGTCCGAAGGACAACAGGGTTGCCACCGGTGCCTTCATCTTGGCTTTTGAGGGCGATTCATTGCCTGAGAAGGTCAAGGTGATGGTCTACCGGTGCGACGTCACGCCCTACGTTCCTCCCCCTATGCGTTGTTTCAAATGCTGGAGGTTTGGGCATATGTCCTCCCGATGTGATGCCAACCCTACATGTCGGGAGTGCGGACGTGCTGTACATCCAAACGTCCCCTGCACCCCTCCTCCAGTATGTGTTAATTGTGGCAAAAATCACTCCCCTTGTTCATCTGTCTGCACAGTTCTGCACCAGGAAAGGAAAATAATGGAATATAAGACCCGCGATCGACTGACTTACACTGAGGCAAAGAGAAAATATCAAAAGCTCCACCCTGTGCGCCTGGTTAACACCTATGCCACGGCAGCCTCGTCATCGTCTGCAGTGCCTCTTCTACCATCTGTTGCGCCTATGCCAGTGGGGTCTCAGGCCCACTCAACTGTCCCTGCCCCCTTGCCAGCTGGGGGCACTTCCTCTTCGGTGGCTCCCACTCCTGTTGCAGTGGGAGCATCCACCCCTCAAACATCGGGGACTCTGGTCCCCACCTCCCAGCCGGAGAAGGTGAAGCCTTCTCCAGCTCCTCTCGCTCGGAAGGGGTCCCTCGGGACACCCCCATCCGAGGCTTCTCAGGGTGTCTCAGAGGATCCTGGCCAAAGGCTTACGGATCCCAAACCTGCTGGTCGAAGGGCTTCTCGCTCTTCTTCCACGCCCAGCGCCACTTCCGAGAAGCCCTCCCAGCCCCTCAGATCGAAGGGGCAGCGAGAGGGACGTGTCAAGAAGACAAAGAAGAAGGACTCTTTAGTGGCTCGAAAGCCACATCTACCCTCATCTTCTGCTTCAGAAGATGAGTTAGAGATCCTAACCTCACCTGCGGATCTCGCCCTCATCGACTCCCCAGAGCCGATGATCTTGGACTCGGTCGGTTCAAAATCGGCGGTAACTGGTGAAACGTCGAAGTAACCACTTTCTTTTATCTTTTTAATCATGGCATTTAATGACAATAGCACAATCCTCCAGTGGAATTGCGGTGGATTTTTTCCCCGCTTAGCTGAGTTACGCCAACTCCTCAGCACTTCACCTGCATTTTGCATTGCCCTGCAAGAAACTTGGTTTCCCGTGATGCGCACCCCTGCCTTACGTGGCTATCGGGGTTATTATAGGAACCGCACAGACGGTGACAGGGCGTCAGGTGGCGTATGCATTTACGTCCTTACCTCTGTCTACAGCTCAGCTGTTCCACTACGAACGCCTTTGGAAGCTGTAGCTGTCAGGGTAAGAACTGCAGTGGACATTACTCTCTGCAACGTCTACCTTCCTCCTGATGGTGAAGTACCACAACATGTCCTGGCTGCACTGATAGCGCAATTACCCCCGCCTTTTGTGTTATTGGGTGATTTCAACGCCCATAACCCATTGTGGGGTGGTACAGTGACTACTGGCCGTGGTAGAGATGTCGAGTCCTTGATCTCTCAACTCGACCTCTGCCTTTTAAACAACGGTGCCCCCACGCATTTTAGCGTGGCGTATGGTACTTACTCGGCCATCGATCTTTCTGTGTGTAGCCCTAGCCTGTTCCCCTTAATCCACTGGAGTGTCCACGATGATTTGTGTGGTAGTGACCACTTCCCGATTTTCTTGTCACTACCCCGACATCGGGCCCCAGAACGCCCGCCCCGATGGGTGTTAAATAAGGCTGACTGGGACGCTTTTACTTCTGCTGCCATCATTGGTTCTCCTCCACTGTCCAACATAGATGCGGTGATCGACAGCGCTACCTCAACCATTCTTTCTGCAGCTAATGGTGCAATCCCTCGCTCTTCGGGATCAGCCCGGCGGCGAACAGTGCCTTGGTGGTCCCCGGAGATTGCTGAGGCGATTAGAGAGCGCAGGCGAGCTCTGCAGCGCCACAAGCGGCACCCATCTATGGAGAACCTCATTGCTTTTAAACGGCTTCGTGCCCGCGCCCGACGGTTGATTAGACGAGCCAAACAGGAGTGTTGGGAAAGATATGTCTCTACCATTGGATCACGTACCTCTCCATCCCAGGTGTGGGCGAAGATCAGACGTGTTTATGGCTACCAGTGTCCTCTTAGTGTGCCCGGGATTTCTGTGAATGGAGTAGTTTACACAGATCCAGATGCAGTTGCTGAACTGTTTGCTGAACACTACGCTCAGAGTTCTGCATCTGCGGCCTACTCCAGGGCCTTTCGCGCCCTGAAAGAGTGGGAGGAACGACAGCGCTTATCCTTCCAGACTCGCCGTACTGAACTGTACAACGCTCCATTCAGTGAATGGGAATTTCTCAGTGCCCTGGCACACTGTCCTGACACAGCGCCTGGGCCAGATCGTATCCATAATCAGATGCTGAAACACCTGCCACCTGAGTCTCAGCGTAACGTTCTGGCTATCTTCAACCACATCTGGAGTTCTGGTACGTTCCCTTCACAGTGGCGTGAGAGTCTGATAGTCCCGGTGATCAAACCTGGTCAACATCCACATGAGTTGAACAGTTACCGACCAATCAGCCTCACCAACGTTCTTTGCAAATTGCTGGAGCGTATGGTGAGTCGACGATTGTGTTGGCTCCTTGAGTCCAGGGGTCTTCTCACTCCATATCAGGGTGGTTTCCGAAAGGGGCGTTCAGCTGTGGATATCCTGGTTCACCTAGAGTCCGCCATACGGACAGCCTTCTCTCGCCGCCAACACCTGGTGGCAGTTTTCTTTGATTTATCTAAGGCTTATGACAAGACCTGGAGACATCACATCCATACCACATTACATGGGTGGGGTCTCCGGGGTTCGCTTCCCATTTTTATTCGGAATTTTTTATCTTTTCGTATGTTTCGTGTACGAGTCGGTGCTTCTTGTAGCTCTCTGCATGTACAGGAGAATGGAGTACCCCAGGGCTCTGTCCTGAGTGTTCCTCTGTTTTTAGTGGCGATAAATGGTCTAGCGGCAGCGGTAGGTTCCTCAGTCTCCACCTCGCTGTATGCAGATGACTTCTGCTTATATTTTAGCTCTAGCAGTATGCGTGTTGCTGAACGACAGCTGCAGGGAGCCATACACAAGGCGCAGAAGTGGGCCCTTGTCCATGGGTTTGAGTTCTCTGCTACCAAGACTTGCGTTATGCACTTCTGCAGGCGTCGGACAGCCCATCCACATCCTGAGCTTTACATCGATGGCCATCTGCTCAATGTGGTGGAAACGCACCGTTTCTTGGGGCTAGTGTTTGACGACCGGCTGACATGGCTTCCTCATATACGTGAGCTCAAGCAGAAATGCTGGAAGCACCTTAATGTCCTCCGCTGCCTCAGTAACACCACTTGGGGCGCAGACCGCAGTAGGCTGCTGCAGTGCTATAAGGCGCTTGTTCTGTCTAGACTGGACTACGGCAGTGTTGCCTATGGCTCGGCATCACCTTCAGCTCTGCAGTTGCTGGACCCCGTCCATCACTGTGGGGTAAGGCTAGCAACAGGAGCCTTTCGTACAAGTCCTGTGACTAGTCTCCTTGTGGAGGCTGGTGTGCCTTCTCTGCATATCAGGCGACAACAACTGCTTGCGAATTATGCGGCTACTATCTGTGGTTTACCTAACCACCCAAACCACCGTCTACTCTTTCCTCAAACTGATCTCCACCTTCCGCAGAGGCGACCGAGATCAGGGTTGACGGTTGGTGTTCGTGTTATGTCTCTGCTGAGCCAATTGGAGTCTGTTCCTGTCCCCTCTTTATTCAGATACCAGTCGCGTACACCACCATGGTGTATACGACGGCCTCACCTTTGGCTGGAACTGTCACGGTACGCTAAAACTTCAGTCCACCCTGAGACCCTTCGTCGCCACTTCATATCAATTATTGATGGTTTCCGAGGCTCTACGGTGGTGTACACAGACGGCTCGATGGTAGATGGACATGCTGGTTTTGCCTACACGCTTGCAGGACACAATGAGTTGCGCTCCCTGCCAGACGGCTGCAGTGTTTTCACTGCAGAGCTGGTAGCCATCCACCGCGCACTTCAACATATATGTTCCTGCCCCGGGGAGTCATTCGTCATCTGTAGCGACTCCCTGGGCGGTTTACAGGCCATCGACCAGTGTTTCCCGCGCAATCTTCTGATTGTTGCCATACAAGAGTGCTTGTACACCATTGACCAACGAGGGCAGTCAGTGGCATTTCTTTGGACTCCGGGACACGTCGGGATAGACGGCAATGAGCTGGCTGACAGGCTGGCCAAAGAGGCCACCCACAAGCCTGTCCTCAATATCGGCATTTCATGCTCTGATCTCCGTTCTGCACTACACCGTAAAGTGCTCGGTTTGTGGGGTAGTGAATGGCGCAACCTACAGGTGCCCAACAAACTGAGGCGTATAAAGGACACTACAAACGTGTGGAGGACCTCTCTGCGGGCCCCTCGCAGAGACTCTGTCGTTCTCTGCCGGCTGCGTATCGGCCATACTTGGCTTACGCACGGCCACCTCCTCCGTCGCGAGGATCCTCCCGAGTGTCGATGTGGTGCGCGTCTGACAGTCGCCCACATCGTCCTGGAATGCCCGGACCTAGCAGCGCAGAGAAGGAATTTTAATCTCCCTGACGATTTGAAAGTTGTTTTAGCTGACAATGCCTCTATGGCTGCCGCAGTTTTAAATTTTATTCGTGTAAGTGGTTTGTACCGCTCCCTTTGATTTTTAATACTGTGTTCATTATGTGTTTGTTCTTCGTTGCCCTACCGTTTTAGGCAGGTCTTTTTAAATGTGCAAAAGCGGTCAGTTGCCCTACTTCCTAGTCTGTGGTTACCTGGCCAGGATACTGGCATCGTCTTTCCGCCTTTCTCTTTTTTATTAGTTTTTACTTTGGTTCTTTTATTTTTTGACGTAACACCCTTTGCATGGTGAGTTTTAACAAATCGTTTTCTATTGCGTTTTAGTGCTTTTTTATTCTACCCTCTATGGTTGGAACCAGGGACTGATAACCACAGTCGTTAAGTCCCTTTAAAACTCAAACCATCCATCCTAAGTGTGTTTAGGAAGCTGACGCAAACTGTGTCGCGGCAGAATAGCCATGCTCACTAAGGCGCCTTGCTGCGATGCACACAGCTGTTCCACGTCAGAGCTTCGAGTCCTCCTTTGGGCATGGCTGTGTGTGTTGTTCTTATGATATCTTTTTTTAAGTAGTTTGTAAGTTTAGGGACCGATGTCCACTGCATTACGTGCCATAACTTCACAAATATTTGAACATTTGATAGCAATCTTTTTTCACGTCTGCATGCTACGTTCTCACAGAGAAAAATGGAATGAGGTAGGAAGATTCACTGGGGCTGGCCCCTCGACTTTCTGTTACCCCACCTCTTTTCCATAGTTACTCTTAAAAGATTTCTAACTCTGCCACCCACTGGGATGGACTGAATCAGGTAAAACACAGTACTTCTCGGGCGCCCACATTCAAAACAAACACGGTTTATTGCTTCCACATCCATGCCATGCAGAATAATTTCTGGTCCTCCTAATATTTATCGTTCTTAGATGGAATGACAGTTACAAGTACAGCAATAACTGACTAATCACCAACAAAAATACCATGTGTGGGGTATCAAATTACTTAGAATAACGATGAGGTTCCATATAAACACATTAAAATGGCCCGTAAGGAGCTCAGAAATTGTTAACTCCTTACAACGTGTCAAACAGGTTTTGAAGTACAGTTTGAGTCTAAACACGTCATTATTCATCATGGTGGCGTTCCTGTCATGATTCCTGCAGTTCATATAGTGGTCACTAACTCGTGTGGTGTCCTGCCTCATCGATAGTTGAAGTTCCCTTGATGAAAGTCTTTCCTGACACAACGTAACAAAGCACATATGACCAAAGTTCGGAATGGAAGATTGCTTGGTAGGTCATCTCGTCCATAAACAGACCTTTTCAATGTATCCTAGGCTCAATTCCTCCCTGGTGTTATGACTGGAACTGATCAGCTGTCTTACGTACTCCGTTGCACCGGAACTGCTCATGGTGCTCACGAACTGTGCGGGTTGAGTGACCCCTATGGACAACCTAAGGGACTGCGTACTTGAACCAACATACACACTTAACGTCAGTGTTGCCGGCCGCGGTGGCCGAGGGGACGGAGGCGCTCCATTCACGGTCTGCAAGGCCACTACGGTCGGGGGTTCGAATCCCCCCTCGGGCATGGATATTTGTGCCGTTCTTAGGATAAGCTAGTTGATAAGTAGATTGTAAGTTTAGGGACTGATGACCCTGTAGTTAAGTTCCATAAGCTATACAAACATTTGAGAATACGCCTACAGTCTTCTTGCGATCCTGAAACACTCTGTAAGTGAGTTGTTAAGATCAGCACCTGGTCAGTTAGTTCATAAGTAGTTTGTAAGGTTAGGGACTGATGACCCCGTAGTTAAGTCCCATAAGCTATACAAACATTTGAACATTTAACGTCAGTGTTCAGAAGACCTTGAAACCAACGTGGTGCAACGCTTTGTTTTTTTATGTTCTTATTAAAAATGAGTACTTCAGTTTTGTTGTTGATGTGACTGTATAATGGTTAGTTCCTATTTCTTAACTAGAAGAAGGCAGCTATATTGTGGAAACGGATCGTTATTCGCGGAAACTCGCCAGTAGCTCACGCGACCTCACGTCGCTCGTTACAGGTTGGCGTGCTGGCGCCAGTCCCGAGATGATGCAGTGCATTGCCCCGGCTGGCTCGCAGTCCTTCACGCGGCCGTAATGCTGTACAAGACGAGCAGCGGCAGGTGGTTGGCGGGGTATTCTGGAGCGGGCCGATAGCGCGCGCTCGCAAATCCGCCGCGGTCGAAATAGCCGTCCGGCAGCCGCGGTAATGTCGGGGCCGCACGCCACGCCATGCCACTGTGCAGCACGCCAGCCAGCAAGCCCTGCAGATAAGCGCGCTATTTCGGGAGCCCTAACGTCGCCGCCACTTGCCGTCAACTGCCGGCAGACCTGTATCGCACGCACGGCCGCTGCGGGGTCATTCCAGGAAGCCGTCCTGCGTTTTATCACTCACCGTCTCTACCGGAGGCAGATAATTACACCTGCTGACCCACACGCTTCCGTCTCGAGTCCTTGACTTTTTTTGTATACTTTAATAAATTACAATATATCAGAGTTCGGATTGCTTTCCACACTGTACCTCACGAGTGTCTCCTAATCAAATTGCGTGCTTACGGAACACCGCCACAGTTGTGTGATTAGATTCGTGATTTCCTGTCAGAAAGAACACAGTAAGTTGTAATTGACGGTAAGTCAACAGAACAGAACTGATATCTGGTGTTCTCCAGAAAAGTGTTATAGGGCCACAACTGCTCTTTATCTTTATAAACGTCTAGCTGTAAACCCGGCGTTGCCCGGGTATTTATTTATTCTACACTCTCGCAGTCCACCTTCCCTTCTCTCCTCTCCTTGCCTCCATCTCTTTCTCTCCCGTCTCTCTTTTCGTTTCCACCTTTCCCTCTCTCGGCATAGTTTTTTGCAAGGTACGCTCGGTCATGTTCCATTCAAATATTTATGTATCGAGTGACCGTCCTCTTGGTTTAAAGGTCATATGCGCAAAAATTCATCGGAGCAAAATTATGCATTTTTTTCAGAGTCCGTAAGTTAAGTACCCTCCACAATGAACATAATGAAATTTTGTACAGAAAGTGACATTCCTCTTGGTTTTAAGATCATTAGTGCAAAATTTCGTCGATATCGGAACAAAACTATAGATTTTTATGGAATTGAGAAACACCTTTGTCGTTTTCAAATTTTTCAATTTTATTTCATACAACCACTGTTCTGGAAAGAAAAAAAAATGGGTGGGGGGGGGGGGGTCCGTGAAATCGGTCGAGCCGTTCTGAAGTTATGGCGCGACCAAGATATTTAGGGATTCTTTTATTTTATTTTATTTTATTTTTATTTATTTATTTATTTATTTATTTATTTGCTTCAAGGTTCCCTTCCCCATGCACCGAATAAAACTTTAGGGTATACGGTGACCTTCCTCTTGCTTCGAAAGTGAAGCGTGCAAAATTTCGTGAAGATAGGAATGGAACCGTAGATTTCGTCAGTCTATAAAAAAGTACCCTCCGCCATGCACCTTAATTCTGTCCTATCGCAAAATAATTTCTTAGCTGATGCCTTCTACCTATAAACTACATACCGACAATTTCAGCTTCATAGGTGCAGTAGTTTTAGAGATTTCGTGTTTTGTCAGTGAGTGAATGAGTGAATCAATGTCCTTCCTCTTTTATATCGACAGAGATTTAGGAGACAATCTAAGCAGTTCTTTTAGACCGCGAACAATGCTGTTACGTATCGCTTAGTAAAGTCACCAGACGATCAAAATCAAGTGCAAAATGTTTTAGATAAGATATTACATGGTGCAAAAATTGACAAGTGACCCTTTGATAAGTTATAAGTCATCAATGTGAGCACCCAAATACCTCCGTTAAATTTCAATTAGGTATATAGTGTAAGTCCGTCAAACGTAAAGGCCGTAAATTCAACTAAATAGGAATGACACTCACCAACAACTTAAACTGGAAAGAACACATAGTAAATATTGCAGAGAAGGCGAACAGAAGGCTACGATTCATTATCAGACTTGCAACAGTTGTACTAAAGAAACTGGCCATATTATACATGTACGTCCTATTTTGCAGTATTGCTGCGCATTGTGCCGAGGCTGAGTGGCCGAGCCCTCTAAGACGCCTTTCTGCAGAGTCCGCGATTGCCTGCCGTCGGAGGTTCGAGTCCTCCGTCGGGCATGCGTGTATGTGTTGTCTTTAGTGTAAGTTAGTTTAAGTATTCAGTGACTGCTCCGTCGGCTCTTGACAGAATATTTAATCCATTTTGAATGAAATATACAAGATAACTGTGAGATATTCTGCAAATTTATTGGTTTACGAACCGGTTTTCGGCTGTTACGCCATCATCAGGTAAACATGACATATTAACTTGCTAGATATATAACTTTCAAAGGAGACTAGTGTTTTGGTTTATAACTAACCTGCGGGAAATATTACAATTCAAGTTGTGGTGTAAATTTCTGACATAGATAAAATACGTGACAATATAATAGATTATGACGTCATTATCCTTTTGACATCACATGGTGTGTGTGGGACTGATCTGTAGTTTTGTCCCCATAAAACATACAACAACAACAATAACAATAACACATGGTGTGACAGACGAGAGAATGATAGGTATTAGTTCCCCTTACCGAAAAGGGCACAATCAGTACCAAACGATAATACAAGGGCTGGGTAAGAATTAATGAGAACTACTGTTTGGTCCGAAATGAGTCAAAAGGAGGTCCGGCAAAATGTTACGTGATATTGCATGACTTTTGTCGGTCGAAAATAAAACGTGCTACACCCACTTAGAATGCAGAGTCACTCATTGGTGAAACAGTGCGTAATGATTCCATGAAATGGTTACATTTAGAGATCAGTTGTACAAGCGGTATTGAGGTACCATGTGTCGACCCATGCTGAAATAACCACAACAGTAGATGGGATCGTCTCCACAGGCGCAGTGCAGTCACTCATTCTGGCATCCATTGGGGCACAGAGAGAGCGAACACTGATACATTATTCCGCGACTGCTCGACCTGTTCACGTACTTCTGCAGGAGTTGTGGGTTGACGAGTCGCTCGCCTCAGTCGTCCCACCACGTGCTCGATTGGATACAAGTCCGGAAATGGTGCTGACCAGGGAAATTCCTACACGTATTGCAGAGCACGGTGAGGTCAACGCACAGTGTGTGGGAGGGCATTACGCTCTTGGAAGAGCAGACTATCCTTGTGTTGCAAAAATGGCAAAAAAATGGGTATTACAGCAGTCTGCACATACCGAGCGCTGATTACGGATCTCTCCACAAATGCCAAGGCTGAATGAGGGCCGCAGTTTATCGCACACGCTGGACCATAAGGCCTTGGGCGCGGCCAGTGTGTCTCGGACGAATGCACTCTACGATACAGCGCTCGCGATACAGCGATACAGTGCTCGTCGTACGCACAAACGACCATCACTTGCGTGCAGGCAGTATCTGGGTTCATCGCTGTAGACCGTGGCCCATTATTCCAACTTCAAGTGACGCTCTGACGGCACCAGTGGAGCTTAATAGATACTTACACGTCTTACGATCTATGTATCGAGTTGTTAATGCATTTTTAGAGCTGATGAATGAGCAACTGTTATCATTCATAAATGTTTTTGGTGATGTACAGTCTACTTTAGACACACAGCTTTGTTGCCACACTCTCTCCGACCTATCTGCACGGGTCACCTAGGCACTTGCTCGGTAGTTTAATGTCGCTCGCCTGCCCTGTTGTACTGTGCGCCGGGCTGTTGGCACGCCTCGCCACCTCGGCTCACCTACTGCCACTGCTCGCCTGGCCACTATTTCCGTGCCGCGGCGTTCTAATTCTGTTTGCGGCGGCATTCTTGGGACGACGCGCGAACCCTTTCTCTGCCTCTGGCTTTAAATTGTCCAGCTTTCTGCGGGAGGAAGCTGTGCGCTATTCGAGGAAGGCCTGGCAAGCCCTCCTGCTGACTGGAAGCAGTTACGACTCTCCTCTCCTACTCAATTACTGTTAACGACAGAGCAATAATAGCCGAGAACAAACGCTCTAACCAAGAAGGCATAACTTTTCTTGTTCGCACGTAGTTAAGAAATCTAGAAGCTTTGTTCAGTCTAAAATAAGACAAATTCAAATTTAGCCATTACTCCTGGCCAGTTACAAAAGCACCATTTACTGGAGGTGAAACATCTTCGTGAAAGCTCACCTTCCTGTATTATATGTAACAATAAATGTGTTTTCTAGTATTCTACTTTGAGCGAAATACAATTTTCTTAACACAGTTATCAGTGATGTATTAAAACGATCAGTAGATTCCACCATAGTATGCGTAAAACATCTGTTAATATCGCTGACTGTCTTTAAAAATAGCTGCGTAAGAGATACTTAAAATATGGTTTGTTATCTCCAAAATTGTACAGCAACGAAACACACTTATAACATCTAGGCTTTCACGGCCGGCGTTGTCGTCAGTTAAAACTTCCGGGGTAAATTGCCGAGGTCGATCGGTAAAACGTCTTCTCCCTGACGTTTCGTTGTCAACTGCGGACAACATCTTCTGAGTTGAGTCGTCGACTCACCGCATAAGATGTTGTTCGCAGTTGACAACGAAGAAGTTTTAGCGATCGACCACGGCAATTTAGCCCGGAAGTTTTAATTGACGAAACACACTTAACTGAGCTGAGAGGCTCGGCATCACAGTTTGAAAGTCAGACGCCTTACACCGGCTACTGCCTGTAGTAATGAGTTAGGGGAAGCATAATAGCGATTCTTCTGGGTTTCCCGACACTTTCATGTCGAGAAACACTTATCGTAAGATGATTTCGTCAAACGTGTTAAGTTATACGGCCCAGAAGCCAATGCCAGTGCAGACGCCAGAAAATTTACTCATGAACAACATGTTTTGTGAAATTAGGAAGGTGTTCATCAGGCGAGGCAACAACATTCAATCCTTCATGCTCAGGAGACAAGGAACTGAGGTCGAATGACAAAAAAATTGGTATAAATTGGTAGAAATTGAAGACTGTTTACACTGCTACGAATTCTCTGAAGGAGGCTGGTTACGGTGTACTGGATGTGGACGCTGGTCCTACGACTCTCGTACAGGGATAGAAAGTGATGACGATGAGACCGTTCACATTTGTGTACTATGAGAAAGTAATAGCCCTAAATAAGAGCTACTTAATTCTACAATCTACAAAACCATGTTCTGAAACCGTACCGTCTCATTGTTCCGTCATGCAGTATTTATTTAAGATTTACAGATGAATTGATGCCAGTTCCTCGTCTTACCCCGTATATGGGGCAAGACGGCGAATTTGTAGTTATTTTCTAAATCGAGATATATATAACTAAATGTGGCAACTTTGCAGTTTTCTTTGCATGTTATTATAATTCAATAGTTAAATAAATAAATTGTAATCAAAATTATTTTTATTTTTTTATTTTTATCCCTTTTGTAAGGGGTTAAAATTAGCCCATCTTCACTTCCGAAATTCTTCAGACAGCTCACTGTTTATCTGTAGAATAAATAGCGCCATAACCAGTACTTTATTGGAGAACGCGGCTAGTAACAGTTATAGATGTTATCAGTCTGCCAGATGACGTCAGGTCAGTGAAGTACGATTTAACGTTGGCTCGATGATGATGATGACCCCTAGGCTCGGCGTGCCTCTGACTAATTCTTGATCCGCATGATCTATCGTCTCCGTAGAACTACCGCTTCCTTCTCAGTGCAATGTGAGGCCATTGTACTACAAATGTATCCAAAATCGTTTAATATAGTGGTATCGCTTCGGCTCAGATGTCGGGCGATACGTTAATTATTCCAATCGGCTTTTCTCTTGAGCCCTACAACACGTCCTCTCTCTCATCTGCACATTTAGTTCATGGGTTTGTCTGCGATGCACAGTTTTGTGTCTAACATAGTGCACAAATTAAATCCGTACAGACGTCATGCCTTGGTATACATCTGAGATCCGTTCTCTATGCTTACAGCTGCGCTGTGAAGTGGCGGCCGCCAAAGTTTTCCGTCAGTACCTGTCTGAATATCAATTTGCTAAGAATTTGCATAACTCGCTCCTGGTGCGTCGTTTTCGTCTCTCTTTTACAGCGTTCATCCCTTCCAGCGCCACGAGACGGCAACGTAATCTGCCAACATTCTAATCGTAGTGCGCAGTGTTCATGCCACTGTAAGTTCGCGTGAAAAACTTGACAGGAGGAGCCGAAAGTCATGACACGTCGTACAAACCAGAAGGTAACGCTCTGGTTAACGTCCAGGCAGACTGTCGCGAACAGCGTAGAAATGGTGTGAGAAATAATGGAACCATCCACACCATAAAATACACGGTCTCTCAAAGCCCACAGTAGCGTGAGGCTTCATGACATTTTAAGGAATATTGATCCTGCTACAGGACAAGGGCAGTACCGCCATATCCACCTCCTTCAGCGCCCCTACCGCCACACTTGCCTTCTATCGTACACTCTATAAATCCTAACGTTCCCTTAAAATCCACCTCAATTTACCTTGTGGTATAACCCATCGCTCATTAAGATAAGCCCCTCCAAAACCCAGGCAATAACTATAGATTGCACCACCCACTCCTTCCGGCCCCATGACACCCCACCTTTTACGACCATCTTACCCAGTTCACTAATACACTAAAATACCTTGGACTACTCTTCGACCGGGAACTTACGTGGAATCCTCACCTGCTAGTCATTCATCAGAAAACCGCACAATAAACTAAAGCTACTGTCAGGCCGAAATGTGGGACTAGGGTAAGGTCGACCGAATCGGGTCGGGAGATGAATCAGGTAAATTTTAGAAATTCCCGCCTAATCACAATGTAGGAACTAGCAAGGCAAGTGCTGCTACACAGCGTTGACTATTGGAACTCTGTGTATGAGTTGGAAAGTGAGTGACACTGTCAGGCGTATTAGTTGTTGTGTAAAAATTTGTGGTAGATTTAGCTGTTTGCAGTAAGTTCTTAAAATTTTCTCCTTTGTAAAACAGCTTTGGATTCAAGTTCAAATATCTCTGGTAATTCGTTCAGTAATTTGTTAAGTATTCGTTTAGAAGTAAGTTTATATAATGGAGAAAAGGTTATGTGTTACCGGCGGTTAGATATGCTTGTGCAGGACTGCCAACGTATGGAAAAAATAATCTGCATTTCCGCCGAATCGGGTCAATGCAATCCAGGTGAAAAGGGTCAATCCTTTAATTTTTATTCATTGCAGTTATTATATTGTTTCGTTTTTTATTAATTCGTTTTCGGTTTTTTAATTGCAAATGGGGAAATATAATAGAAAAACCGTTACTTTGTGGAGCGAGGATGATATGCAAAATGCAATTAAAGCTTACCGGGAGGGTAGAAGTCAGCGCCATGGGGTGCCGCATTCCTGTCTACAACGGCGACTGCAAAGTGGAAAGTATTATCCAGCAAAGGTAAAAGGTGGTCAGAAAACAGAAAGCACTACTTCTCACATCCACAGAAAATATAAATGTAACAAAAAATAGATTGGAAAAGAAAAGAAACATCTCATCTCAGCCCAAAAATTTGCAGAAACGCCAGGTTACGTACAGACAAGACGTACAGCATGAATCACCACCGTCAAGTTCATCAGAATCTTCTGAAGAAACAGATGACGATGACACATGTTGTGAACTCTGCAACATTAATTACAGCGATCCAAAATCGGCGAAACTCAAGGAAATGGCAGGGAATGATACCATGAGAATTGTGTTGGTGCAGTAGGGAAGAAGAGATTTATTTGTGGAAAATGTGTTGCTATTTTAAAGTGATGCATACATTTTTGTACTGACCCTATTCGCTGAATTGATGACCCGATTCCCCTTACTTGAAGAAGGCGGATAGGGACATGTAGCTCAGCTTTCAGATTTATTTTGTGTAACTATGAACAATGTTTACGAAGTGTTATATAAACCAAAGAAAGTAGTTTTTATGGATATACCATGAAAATTTGTTTGTGTGTAAATTTGTCATTTATTTCGATTTCAACAAATTTTGACCTGATTCAGCCGACCTTACCCTACACCCCTCCACTCTTCCCACAAATCCCTGATCCGTTTCGCTTTTGCTGCATGGATATTCACCCCACCCGTACTAAAATCTATCTATATCCTCAAACGCCATGCACTCCGCCTCTCCTCGCATATCCACTAACCTTCCCCCACAACGACCCCTACCAGCTCATAATTTTCGTACCTCTCCTCAAACGCATTGAACACCTCCGAATATCCTACACCATCCGCAAACTCTGGCAGTCCAATCGTGTCCCCTATTTTTTCGGACCCTAGAGTGTTGCCGCGCCTCTACAAGCACACACTACCCATCCTCCTCTCGCGCACCAACCTCATTCTGCCCCAAAGAAATTTCAGTACCCTCCATCTCCTGGATGATGAATTGTTCCATGACATGCACCCACCCTACCAAGTCTGAATCCCATTCGACCCTGTTAACCTCACCCTTCCCTGCGATCCCTCCCGATACTGTTTCCCACATCACACCTATTCCTCTTCCCTCTCACTCCCCACACCTTTACTTCACAGTCTTTAGATTCCTCGGTGCCTTCCCATAGCTTCTTCTCTCCCTTTGTACCAGCCCCCCCCCCCCCCATGTTCTTCAGCACCATTCTCCTATCTGCATTGCTTTTGACAGGTTATTGTTAACTGCCGTTAAGTATTCAATAAAATGAATTTTGAACTATCAGTTGTTTTATTGAAATCTTTAGTATCTACGAGTTTCGGTAATTGACCATCATGACAGGATAAAAAAATCTAAAATAGATCTGGAAAATATGCAATCTAGAGCTGTGACTTGCTAATAATGGAACAAATCTAATGGTATGTTTAGATTAAAATATATGTAACAATATACAAATAACAAACAGCTCCAGTAAACTTGTATGAATCAAGACAACACATTTTTGGAAACATTTTTGTTTCACTTTTGGGATAACAGCACTCTTCTATTCAAATGTATGTATAAAAATGAGTCTAGAGTGCAATGATTTTTATTTGTATCAACTAGTTTCGGTCCTGTTTTGAATCATCTTCAGGATTGCAACTCCATTGATGTCGTGGAGCTGGGCAGGTGCTTGGGAGCCTTGAGCAGTAACGCACAGAAAGGACTGAAACTAGTTGGTACCAAAAATAAATAAATAAATTGGACTCTAGACTGTTCTTAAATATAAATAAGAATCAAGAAAAGTTTATTGCAGCTGTTCACAAATTTGTTTTTCTATGATGTTACATATGACACATTATACTCTGGACAGCTTTATATTATGTATTTTCCAGATCTGTTTTAAATTTTTCATCCTGTGATGATGGTCAGTTACCGAAAATGGTATACACCGCCGGGCGGGAGTAGCCGAGCGGTCTGGAGAGCCACGTTGCAGATCGCTCGGCTCCTGCGTCGGAGGTTCGAATCCTCTCTCGGGCATGGATGTTTGTGTTGTCTTTAGTATAAGTTAGTTCATAAGTAGTTGCTTTACAAACATTTGAAAATTTGGAGGACACTAATAGGTTTAATTAAACAGTTATTGGTTAATAATTCATTTTATTAAACTTTCCTATCCCTCTCCATTAACACCTCTCCTTGTGTGAACCGTCGCTTGGCAGATCTCCATTTCAAATTTAGTGAAAGTGACAGTGCTCTGTAACAAGTGCAGTCTTTTACCGTGCTGTTCCTGCGTTACAGAAATCTTCAAGTCTTTCATAACACAAGTGTACCACTGTTCTGGTGTTCTTAAATATGCTGCCCCTCTTCCATGTGTTAATTTTATAACTTTTTTTTAAATTTAAGCATGAAGGCATTCTGATTTTCTTTCGTTCTCCAATTTATGTCACCTTGTAAAGATTTTTAAATTGAATCTCGAGTTTCTCACCGGTTTTTGTGTGTTGTATCTCCGTTCTATTTCAATATTTTTCCGGCCGCCGTAGAGTGACCGAACGTTCCAAGGCGCCTAGCTGAGTAGTGCGCAGCTGCCTCCTCGCCGTCGGAGGTTCGAGTGCTCCCTCGGGCATTGGTGTGTTTGTTATCCTTAGCATAAGTTAGTTTAAATACGTCGTAAGCCTAGGGACTGATGACCAGATAGATAAGTCCCACAAACAGTTAATATTTTTCGGAACATCGTTCCTAGAACTCGGCGATGAAGTTCACTGTTGTTTGTAAATCTATCGGACCAAACTGCGTGGTCATCAGTCCGTAGCTTACAGACTACTTAGACCTAGGTAAACTAACCTAAGGACAACACACACACACCCCATGCCGTAGGGAGGACTCGAACCTCCACCGCGAGCAACCGCGCGCTCGGCAGCGAGACGCTTTAGACCGCTCGGCTAGTCCACCGCGGCTGAAGTTCACTGTAAAATGTTTCTGCACGAACTACAGGTGGGCCTGGTGGATGACAGTTTCGCCATCATCAAGGAACAAATGTGAAGATCATCTCTTCTTACAGTACAGATAAAATCTATCTTACGAGATCACCAGTTTTTGTATCGAAATTATCCAATTTGTTTAATGCCTCTTGGCTGAAGATTCGACTGATTGTGCCTTCGCTCACATTTCAAATGTTCAAATGTTTGTAAATCTATCGGAGCAAACTGCGTGGCCGTCAGTCCGTAGCTTATAAACTAATAAAAGTAAGGTAAACAAACCTAAGGACAAACACATAACCGATGCCCCAGGGAGGACTCGAACCTCCGACGGCGAGCAACAGCGCGCTCTGCAGCGAGGCGCCTTAGACCGCTCGGCTACTCCACCGCGGCTCGCCCACTCTCCGACCATATGGTAACGAGGGGGCACGGAATAACAATTGAGAAGAAAAGTACTGGCATACCCTCTGGCTGGACTGCCGCTGAGTAGCCCGCAGTGCCTGCAGACCAGAGGACGTGGCCCACGCGCCTCGGTGTCTGGGCCTTCCTACCGCCGCTGCCTCTAGCAGCCGCGGTGCCGCCGCGACGCCGTGGTGTGGCGCCGGGACGCCTGAGGCCCATCGATCTGTCGCCGGCCCCCAGGTCGATACTGCCAAACTCGAGGCCCTCTGGGTGGCTTATGACCGCCTGCAGCGACGCAGTCTTCACGTCTCTTTTTCTCTATAAGGCGTGTGTATAAAAATACAGGATGGTTCTAAAGTCACTATACATTTTGTACTTTAACAAATTTTATTCACCAATATGTAATGCCACTGCAACCTATGATACAATAGGACACACTTTCAGTACATATCAATGTGACGACCTTGCATGTCTAGGCACAATCCCCAGCGCTCCACTGTAGGCCGAAAAACCGGCCCAAGCATATCTGTGTAGTCTCAGCAGCTGCGGCTCTAATCCGCTGTGTTAAGTGTTCAGTGCTGCGGATCTTCACCCGGTATACCTTAGACTCGATAAACCCCCATGCAAAAAAGTCAGAAGAGCGGGGTGCCCACATCCGTGGAGAGGCACGACCAATCTGTCTGCTAACAGTCATTGGATCGCGAGCAGCAATGTCGAGATATGATAAACCGCAATAGTGATAGGCTACAATGCAACCTTTCTTGAAGTCGGAAACGAGATTGTATGCCTTTCTCCTTACACGAGGCATCAAAACAACGTTTCACCAGGCAACACCGGTCAACTGTTGTTTGTGTATGAGAAATCGGTTGGAATCTTTCCTCGTGTCAGCACGTTGTAGGTGTCGCCACCGGCGCCAACTTTGTTTGAATGCTCTGAAAAGCTAATCATTTGCATATCACAGCATCTTCTTCCTGTCGGTTATATTTTGCGTCATGTCATCTTCGTGGTGTAGGAATTGTAATGGCCAGGACTGTATACCATTGATGTGTATAGTGCTTTTAGAATCATCCTGTACTGTCCAACATACAGGGATAACAGAAAAAATATAAGTGCAAGTCGTGTCGAAAGTTATTTAATTCTTGATATAGATAATCCCGAACAACGAGTGCAAAATGGGGTGGTGCACCATCCTATTGAACAACAATAGTATCCACAATCCCATCAGATATCAACTATGGTCCCCACATATCTAGGGATGTGGTTCCAGTAACAATTTGTTCTGCGAAGAACGATGGCCTTTACACTGTTGACCTCATTATCCCTAACCACACATTCACTTTTGCTATCTCCCGTTGCCACTCTTGCAGCACACTTGGTTATTCGTCTGACCAGATCCTGTAGTTGTAGCTTTATCACTGAACAAGACATTGTGCATCAAATTATCATTTTCCACACCTTGTATCAGTAATGACACATAGCTTGTCTGACTGCATAGTCCTCCGCTTCAAGCTTATGTACGACCTGGATATGGTACGCACGTTTGTGTAGCTTGTAACGAAGAACTCTCCATACAGTAGTTTCAGGAATCCCAAGCTCCCTACTAAATCTTCTGGTAGATACGGAATCACTACGTGTGATCGCATCCTGCACACTTTGCACCGTGTCTGGCGTTATGGTCGGCCTCCCTGGATGTTTTTCATCTGGAACACTACAGTACGCTGGAGGTTTTTGGCTAGGGTCTTGATAGCAAGCCTGGTGTAGTCTGTTTTCCGCTATCGACGAGTCTGTCTGCACCTTTTCATACGGCAGTCCACGAAGACGAGCAGAAACAACAGCGATTCGTTCTTCCTTGGTTAGCACTGTGTCGAAGTACCTGCAAGAAACAAATATTCCGTTCCTACATCACTGAAATGTATTCTGTCGTATGACCTGCAAGAAATAAATATTCCGTTACTATATCACTGATGTGTATAGTGAATATCGAAACATCCTGTACTGTTCCACGTAAAGGGATAATAGAAAAATTCCGGATAAGTGCGAGTCGTGTAAAAAGTTATTTATAATCAACATCTAGTGTCT
Source organism: Locusta migratoria (assembly GCA_026315105.1). NCBI lineage: Eukaryota > Metazoa > Arthropoda > Insecta > Orthoptera > Acrididae > Locusta > Locusta migratoria. The sequence continues at coordinate 507,338,951 of CM048747.1, forward strand.
TGTGGATGACACCAAAGACAACCAAGGCATTGGCGATGCGTTCAGTCGCAGCTATGGCAACGCCACTTCCAACATTCACAAGCCTTCTAGTATAATAACTAAGGTTCGTCTATTTCATGCACAAAACTTCACGCCCATATGTCTGACATAGGTCAATTGCAGAATTTTAGAAATGATTTTATGTCCGAGTATTGTGACAGTTCTGGAGACCGGATATATCTTCTGTAGGAATCAACATTGTTTCCGAAAGCAACAACCACGTGAAACCCAGCTCACGTTATTCATTCATGAGAACCAGAGGGCAGTTGATACAGAATCACAGGTAGATGTCGTGTTTGTTTGCTTTAGCAATGAGTTCGGTACGGTTCCGCGCCGTCGTTTGATGAGCAAATTCGGAGAACTTGGAATATGAAACCAACTGTATGTGACTGGATTGAAGAGTTTCTAGCTAACAGAACGCATTAAGCGATTCTCAGTGGAGAGACGTCTTCTGACATGAAAGTGATTTCAGGCGTGCCACAGGGCAGTCTTGTTTTTCACAATGTATGTAAATGACCTCGTCACATGGTGTGCATACGCAAACATATTATTCTCAAAAATAACTACTTGGTTTCCTACATGTGCCAATTAATTCGACTTATACAATTGAAATTGGCTTTACATTCGAACCCTGGATTGTGATTAAAAAGAATAAAATGTTACAGTCAAATGGCGGTGAAATCATTCAATAACTGTAGAAATGCGGTGTTCGATGTCTGTCTATCTTTCGGAGACAGCCGCGGTCGAATGGCCGAGAGCTCTAAGGCGCGTTGCCTTGGAGCATGCGGTTGCTCTCCGTCAGGGGTTGGAGTCCTACCTAGAGCGTAGGTATGTTGCCCTTAGGTGACTTTAAGTTAGTTTAAATAGTTTGTAAGCCGAGGGACTGATAACCGCTGTAGTTAAGTTCAAAAATGTTCAAATGTTTGTAAATCTATGGGACTTAACTTCTTTGGTCAACTTCAGCTAACGTGAGGACAACACACACACACACACACACACACACATATACCCCCCCCCCCCCCCACACACACACACGCACTCAAGGTCGAGGGAGGACTCGAACCTCCAACGGGGAACAACCGCACGCTCCGCAGGCGTCTTCGACGCTTGGCCACTCCACCGCGGCAGTAGTTAGGTCCCATAGATTTACAAACATCTCAACATTACATTTTATATCGGGGACCTGAGGTACCTCTCGCACTATGAACTATCGTTTGGTTCATGTTGCAGAAGGTGTGCTATTTAAATCGACATGTTGGTTTGAACTTTCGACATGTCAGGTTGAGAGCTCGTTTAAACATGCGGGTACGTTTATGTCTCATGATCAACAGACGCTGATAATTTCGAAGTGTTTCTAGAGGCGAGAATAATTCGATAAGTTGTGGGTTTGAATTTTAAAGTGTAAAGTTATTCTGCTATGTGTTACTTTGAGCGCTTGTGTAAACAGGTGGGTTCTTTAACGATTGTTTGGTCAACAGAGGCCGATAATTTTAAAGCGTTTGCATGTTCCCCTTCATTGTTATTTTAAGCCAGCACTACTGGCGGCAGGCTGGCAGCAGCATCTTCGGTGCTCTTCAGCCTACAAACTTTTGACAATGGACATGATGAATAAATAAAATACAATGGAGATTAAAACAGTGAAATTTAAAATAAACACAGTGAAATTTTGATGATAACAAAATTATGACACGTGATAAAAACATGTAGTTCTCTAAAATAATGGCCACGGTGGCGGTAAAAGCACACTGTTGCACACAAACACTGTGAAGAAGAAAAAAACGGAGACACTGGATAAAAGATAATGGCGACGCTTGTGCTGGATGCGGCTGTCGCACGGAATTAAAAGACACTTTACAGATGCACTTAACACCACTGATGACGACTCATAAGAGTTAAAAAGCCGTTGCACTGTTGGCCACAAGGAGGGGGGGGGAGAAAAAGGGGGAGGAAGCGCGGGGAAAGGAAGGAGGTGCGCAAGGACTCTGTTGAAGAGGAATGAGGTGGAAACCAAGCGAGGGAAGGGAAAGGGAGATGGTGGGAGGGAGGGGCTGTTGAATATTTGGGGATGGGAATGGGAAGGTTTAGTGTTGGTAGGAGGGGTAGACATCGGGACAGATGGCGTCATCCAGATGGTGGAGGTGTCGGAAGTGACCCTGGGAGAGGATGTGGAGAGTGTAGATGTGAAGGGAGGGAGGGATACAGTGGTGGAGGCGGGGCAGAGGCACAGGATTGGCGAGTGATGGGTAGACCAGGGGATTGCAGGAGTCTATTTTACGGGATATGAATGGGATGCGGATATCTTCAAGAAATTGTAGAAGGTGAGGGAAAGGAATTAGGTCATAGAGGATCTGCGTGGAGGAGGGGGGCGTATACAGTAAGCGAGGTGGAGGGCGTGGCGTTCGAGGATTCGAAGGGATTTGTAGTAAGCGGGAAGAGGGGAAATCTAGGCGGGGTGAAAACTATACACGATGGTACACATGATGGAACAGTATGTGTGTAGCATGATGGAGGGGTTGAATCCCCACGTCCCGCCGGACAGGAGGTTTAGAAGGTTGAGGTAGGACAGGGGTTTTTGGCGGACAGTGTGGAGGGTGGAGTCCAGGAGAGAGATCGATCGAGGATGAGGCTGAGTTATTTGACAGGGGGTTGTGACTGATAGGACGATCATGGAGGGTTGGGTAGAAATCATGGAGGCGGGAGGTGGAAAGACCCATGATGATTGCCTGTGATTTATCTGGATTCATGGAAAGGAGCCACCAGTTACACTATTCAGTAACCCAGTGAGGTGAGACTGGAGCAAGTGCTGGAAGGGGGTGAGGGACAAAGGCTAGGATGGCAGTATCGTCAGAATATTGTAGGAGGTGGTCAGGAGGCTGAGGTTGTGGCATGTCTGTGGAGTAGATGAGGTAGAGGAGGGGGGATAGGAGAGAGCCTTATGGCACCCAAGTGGAGGGGTAAAACAAAAGGGAGTTGGAGTTACAGACTGTGGCCTGTGAGGGTCGATGGGTGAGGAAGCAGACATAGTTAACAGGTAGAGAAAAGAGCTGGAGTTTGAAAAGAAAACTGTAATGCCATATGCGGTTGTAGGCTTTCTTGATATCGAGGGAGACAAATATGGCGGAGAAACGGGAGTTAAGCTGGATGTAGAGAAGATGGGTAAGGTGGAGGAGCTGGACATAAACAGGGAAGGAGGCTTGGAAACCACGTTAGGAGATGGGTAGGAGCTGGTGTTGGCGAAGATGCTGATGGATGTGACGAGAGAGGATTGTTTCCCGGACATTGATGAACACAGAGATAAGAAGCGTTTGCAGTTGACCATAAACCAATAAATTGTGGGTTTGCATTTTAAAGTGTGAAATAATTTCGAGATGTGGAGTTGAATAATTCGTTTCGGAGAGTACTGCGAGCATATTTCGGTCAGTACTAACTACGTGATTCCTGCCATGTGAAATGGTTGATGGAAGAAAAATTATTATTTGTGATGTTACTTTACTCTGATGTAACACGTTTATTTATTTAGAGCAGTTGTGCATGTGATTTATTTTCTTTAATAGGAGAGAATTTCAAGAAATAATAATAATAATGCTAGAACAGAAAAATGTTTTGTTGCTGCCACGATATTGTGCAATATTATTCAATGGATAATTTTGTGGCGTTTAAGATGGCACAAATGCTTACTGAGTGCAGGTGAGCTTAAAACTGTTACAGAACGCGTTCCTAAGAGTGTTGACAAGCTCCTCTATACAGTGCATCAGGTCGTCTGTAGGCATATCTCTGTCTGTTGGCTGCTCCTCGCAGTTGCGTCTGCCTTATGCAGAGCCACACGCGAGTGGCGAACTATCGCTTGGGGCTGCAGTCTAAAAAAATTGTAACTTGGTTGTGGAAGCGTGGTTGGGGACTCCGGTAACGCAGCCTGCTTCATGTTTATTTAGGCGTGTTGCGTCTGCCCCGAAAGAAGACAACTGATGTAGGTGAGACTGCTAGAAGAGAAAAAATGTCTTGCAGTATCTGACAAATAAGTTTACATCCTTGTATTTTAGAGAGAATGCTTTATGACAACGGCAGGATAAAATGTTTTTCTAATGGAAGACTGATATTGCCTAACATCGTAGGTTAAATTACTTATATTCAAAAGTAGAAAGCCAAGATCTAAATATAATTATTTATTTTATAAAACTAGTTTCAATGAGCTAGTCACCATCATCTGACCATTTAAAATTATACAATGTGGTTATCTTACGTTATTTAAAAAATTGAAGTTAAATAGTACGTGCAACACAGCCCTTACTCCAAATATAAAATACATAATTTAAATCATCAAGAGCTTTTAAGTAGGTCCAGTGTATTACATTACCTAAATTGACTGCATTAACTTGTGGTATATAGTGTCGCCCAGAGAGTATATCGCAAATGATTTCTGAGAAACGGTTGTATTTTGTTCGACGTCGACGATAATTTTTAAACCATTGTCCTTGACAGTTTATAAATAATATTTACATCCAGTATGGCGCTGATGCTGGAGACAACGTATTCAGTCGACTGCTTCTTGGCACAGAATGATATAGATTCCCATCAAATTCACAGTGAGGAAGGCAAGGGGATGAGATTGGAGGAGGTGGTGACATCTATAGTCGTCGTGGTGTAAGAAGGCGCTTCCGCGCATAGTGGCGGAGCGATAGGGGAAGCGAGTAGGGCAGGAGCTACAGCCGAGCGCCAACAGTGGAGACTGCGGGAGAAACATTTTGTAACTTGCAGTCAGTCACATGCCTAGAGAATGCACAGTATTGGCTTCCAGTGCGATAATGGAGGGAGATGCGCACGACGGCTGAAAAATGGGGCGTCTTCATATGTGCCACAAACAATAGTGGCCAAAATTATAATTTTTCCCCACAAAAAAATTTGGGTGGTGGCCAATTGTGTTCGAGTATAATTCATAGTACCCATTAGATGTCATCTTGATTGACGTCGTTGGGATAGAGGTAGGAGGGGGGAATGGTTCTGGACTTTCCCTGGTGGCCATTTTGTAACAGAATTGGAAATGACACCATCTTCTTGATTTTGATGGCGTCATTGTGAGATTGCCACGTCGGTGCCCTGGTAACCAAAGACGGGGAGGAAATGTGGCAACATTGTACTGTTACAGAACCGGCTTTGGTCCAGTACTTGCAGTCATAATCGGATCCTTTTGAGTTTGAGGGCATCATGTTGCAATTTATTTGTGTTCTTAGACGTTTAAGGCGATATGATTTCGACTTTGCTGTTATGAGCCAAATTTATTACACTATACTAACACTTTGTTATTTCAGACTGTCATAGTTTTAGAGGGAAGTATTTGGGGTAAAAATCGTACAAGGAGACCGAGAGATGAATACATTAATCAGGTTCAAATGGATGAAGATTGCTGTTCTTATTCGGAGATAAAGAGACTTGCAAAGCCGGCCGCAGTGGCCGAGCGGTCTGCGGCGCGCCAGTCACAGTCTGCACGGCCGCTACGGTTGGGGGTTCGAATTCCCCCTCGGGCATGGATGTTTGTGTCGTCTTTAGTATAAGGTAATTCATAAGTAGTTTGTAAGTTTGGGGACTGATGAACCCACAGTTAAGGCCCTTAAGCTTAACAAACATTTGAACATTAGACTTTCACAGGACAGGGTAGTAGGGAGACCTGCATAAAACCAGTTCCCGGACTGAAACCCGCAACAAAAACAAACTGTCATTTATAAAAAGTAGTGATACTACTTAGTGACACTTTCATATTCGTATTAGAAAATTCACGACTACGTTTGGTGACTAAATGTGAAAGTATTAAAAACATGAGCTTCTCAATTTCTATCACACCAATCTTCTGCCACTATGTACTGGCTGCTTTGAGCGCTACCATCGCTTCAGTTGCACTTTTTCCCCTATAGAGATTCCCGACTGCGTGTGTTAGACTCTGACTGAATGGTAACGGTTTCCCTACACCGTTTTCGTTTGTGGCCTTGCCTCCTGTAAGTGTAGCCTCGTCGGCCCTCACTGCACTACCTCAATATCTCAGCTGCAGAAAGTGCTGAGTGAACGCTGGTAGACCAGACCAGACCGAGCAGGTCGCGTCCTGCCACGATTCGCCGCTGGCCCCAACAGGAACACGGCCCTGCCTGCTCGCCGCAGCGTTAATGGAGCAGCCCAGAGCAGCCCAGTGACGAGTGCCGCATGATTCACAGATGCAATTTGGTCGCCAGGCAAGCGGGTGCTGCTCTCCCCGCCCACAGTGACAGCTGCCGGAACCAAATAAAGGCTGAGCCGCAGCGTCCAGAGTGGCGACTCACTGTGACCGGCACCTCAGACACTCCAGGGAGTCAGAGCAACCAAGAGCACAGGGAGACAGAATTACCATCAAAGTGAATGAAAAGTTTACAACTAGCAAGCCAGAAGTTTAAAACAGTTTTAATAATTATCTTTTAAATGTATTGGTGAAAATAGGATCTAAATGTTCATTAGAAGAAGCTAGGCAGTTAATGGAACAGGCCATTCCCACACAATTTGATACAATACAAATTCCACCCACATCTCCTGAAATTGATAAAATTATAAACACACAAAGCTCACATGGAATTGATGGTATTTCCAGCAGAGTAAAAAAAGCTTGTTCTCAAGAAATAAGTAGGATTCGTAGCCACATATTCAATAGTTCTCTGGAGTAGGGTATTTTTCCTGATAGGCTGAAATATGCTATAGTTAAACCACTACACAAAAAAGGGGATGCGTCTGATGTAAAAACTACCGCCCAATCTCACTTCTTACAGCCTTATCCAAAATTCTTGAAAAAAGTAATGTATTCTAGAGTAGTTTCACACCTGGAAAAAATAAAGTTCTAACCAAATGTCAGTTTGGTTTTCAGAAAGGCTTTTCAACAGAAAATGCTATACATACTTTCACCAATGAAATATTAAATGCTCTGAATAACAGGACATCACCCGTTGGGATTTTTTGTGACTTTTTCAAGGCTTTTCATTGTGGAAATCATGAAATTCTTCTATATAAACTAAAGTATTGTGGTATGAATGGGACAGTGTACAAATGGTTTAAATCATACCTAACAGAAAGTTGACATTGCTAGTTCTCACAATATGCAAAGCACAGCTGATTCCTCAAATTGGGGAGCAATCAAAAATGGGGTGCCTCAAGGTTCGGTCTTGGGCCCTTTGCTGTTCTTAATATATATTAATGACTTGCCATTCTATATTCATGAAGATGCAAAGCTGGTTCTTTCTGCTGATGATACAAGTATAGTTATCACATCTGACAGACAAGAACTAACTAATGAAATTGTAAACGACGCCTTTCAGAAAATCATTAAGTGGTTCTCAGCAAATGGACTATCACTAAATTTTGATAAAACACAGTACATACAATTCTATACAGTAAATGGAATGACACCATCAATAAATATAGACTTCGGTTAGAAATCTGTAGCAAAGGTAGAATATTCCAAAATTTTAGGTGTAAGCATTGATGAGGCGTTGACTAAAAAAAAAAAATAAAAAAAAACACACACACACACACACAGATTGAAGATCTGTTGAAACGTTTGAGTTCAGCAACTTATGCTATTAGGGTAATTTGCAAATTTCAGTGAGATATGTGTCTCAGTAAATTAGCTTACTATGCCTTTTTTCATACTCTGCTTTTGTATGGCATCATTTTCTGGGGTAAGTAAAAAAGTATTCATTGAACAAAAGCATGTGATCAGAAAAATTGCCGGAGCCCATCTAAGATCATCCTGCAGACACTTATTTAAAGAGCTAGGGATCTTCAGAGTAGCTTCTCAGTATATATATTCACTTATGAAATTTGTTATTACCAATCCCACCAAATTCGAAAGCAATAGCAGTGTACATAACTATACCACTAGGAGAAAGAATGATTTTTAACTATTCAAGGTTAAATTTAGCTTTGACACAGAAAGGGGTGAATTAAGCTGCCACAAAAGTCTATGGTCACCTACCAAACAGCATCAAAAGAGTGACAGATGGCCAACCAGCATTTAAAAATAAATTAAAAGAATTTCTGAATGGCAACTCCTTCTACACTCTAGATGAATTTTTAGATATAAATTAGTAAATCTGAAAAAAAGTATTGTGTCATGTAATATTTAGTACAAAGTAATAATTTGTAAACACACCTTCCATTAACCTGACACGTTCCACATCATTACGAAGTGTCGTATTCATGATATATGGAACAAGTATTAATCTAATCTAAATGCGAAACACATGTGTGGCGCCTGACAGAGATGCCTGATGTGCCTCACACAGAGAACATCTCAAAGTGCCTCTGAGGTCTACAACACCAAGAATCGCTTCTCGGCCTTCGGCAAAATCTATACGTATTTTGTTTTAAATCAAGGTCATACTTTATTTATGGTAATACAATGCACAATCTCTATTAAACGTAAAACTCACAAACACCATAACCTATAGCCCAATAAAAAGCACTTTCATCTTCACTGCCTTATGCGTACTGTGAGACCTTACAATAAAAGGCATGTTACAATACTAATAAGACATTCTAATATATTTATCACAAACTTAACCAACATGAAATGTTCTGTAAGAAATAATAATGTCACCACCGTTGAAACTTTCAAGACCACCAATTCCATTTAAAGTATCAAGGAGTTTTAAGTTTCATAAGCGAATTGCGAAAAGGCCAGCTTTGGTGTAAACAGCTGTGGGATTTCTATTCCATGTTATGTGTTCAAGTATGCTAAAAAATATAACATTTTTTCAATCAGTTTTACGATCAATTTCCGTGCATCACGGAACCGAAGAAAGGTTTGTTATTTGTATTTGTACGGTTTGTCGATGTGATATTTCTATACCACATTATGGAAAAAAAGCGATTTACCAAAACACGTGCAAATAAAGAAGCACAGAAAAATTTTGAAGTGCGTAACAGTCTAAAACTGAAATTTACTGATAAAAGTGAAAGTGATACATGGAAAATGCTTATTTACATCGTTTATTTTAGAGCGCAATTCGACTAACAAGCGAGTCTTTTGCTCCGTAAAATATTCCCAGATAGCATCACATTTTTCTTGTAATCCAAAAATGTATCCAATTACCTGAATTGGCTACGAGTAAGAAGTATATAATCAACATTTGGATTACTGTAAAGTTATATTTTAATTTATTTTTATCCATTATAATATACAGTAGTGCGATATGATAGGAAAAGGTTGAAATTAGTTATGTTTTATACTAAACAGAGACGCAGTTTTTGCTTGTACATATTTCCCGATCTTTTGAAGCATTTCCCGGTTTTTTAAACTGAATCTCTTGATTTTTAAGTTTTGAAGGTTGGCAGGTATGCTCACAACTGAAGCTCCCATAAGACGTGGTCGGATTGCGATACCACATCTGAAATGAAATGTTGTCCAGTTTTCATGTCACACGCGGTGTAAATGAAAATACTGCCGCAGGTTAATGGTAATACTGCGTGGAGCCATCAGATTAATTTCCTATCCAGTATGAGACTGTGGGAAGGCAGAGACTATGCCCCTGCCACCAAGACATCACTAGGGATAGATGGCAGCTATCGTAACACAAATAAATGATTGTTGTTGTTGTTGTTGTTATTTTGAGGGGACTAAACACCTAGGTCACCATTCTCCAAATAAATGAAAAAAATTGGAAATTGTAAAATCAGAACTATACTCATGATTCTATATACTATGACCACGTGCTAACAACTCGATATAAAACCGCCTATATCCCACGGGTCTAGAAATGATTACATCCGAGCATACATAACTCGAGAACACCTGGTGAATTTTCAACCAGATTTGTTAGAAACCCTACTTGACTCATTTGTATAAAAATAATGATGGGGTAAAGTTCCCCACTACCATCAGATAGGTGTAGCGTACATATGTAAGTAACACCTGGAGCATTTTCAGACAAAGTTATAAAATATGGTACTTCTTTAATTTGTAAAAAAATTTTAATGAGAGTAACATATACCATTACCATTAGGTAAGATTGTTGATGAAACGAGAGGGTACAAATATGTATACATTTCTCTATTTAGATATGTTACAAAACTTTTAACGGTATGAAGTGGAATTTCTCTTTTATTCGAGTTTTCAGAGTCCCAATCATGAAGCGACAATGACAGTTGTAGTCAACCAAAAATTTTGTCAACGTTTTTCACAGCCACGGCTGTATAGAACAGATACATTTAACAGTCTCTCTCGAACAGTCCCATAGCATTGAATTAGACGCAGGTTGGAGAGCAATATATACCATACACTCATGTGTTCAACTTCTGCGAAGTTCATGAATGGAGAAAGACACATACATGGCACTCATATTAGTTACTGTCTGGAAAGAAATATTCTGCATTCAAAAACCGGTAACATTCCTCTGAGGTGCGGATTACAGTGATAATGAAGTGATGGATGGTTGGAGGAGGAGGGAGAGGGGGAATGGAATGAGTAGATGGGCATAGTGAGGGCGTGATACAGTCAGGAAGAAAGAGAGAGGTGGAAAATAGGGGGCCGGCCGCGGTGGCCGAGGGGACTGAGGCGCTCCAGTCACGGTCTGCACGGCCACTACGGTCGGGGTTTCGAATCCCCCCCTCGGGCATGGATATTTGTGCCGCCCTTAGGATTAGCTAGTTCATAAGTAGTTTGTAAGTTTAGGGACTGATGACCCCGTAGTTAAGTCCCATAAGCTATACAAACATCTGAACATTTTTGAAAAGAGGGATTGCAGGAGGTTACGTAATGGAGGACCTGGAATAGAGTAAAAGGGCCTAATGGACGCTATAGGAGTGTGAGGTGCGTATTGAAGAAAGACAGACAGATAAGGGGAGAGAGAGGAGGATCTGGACCGACAAAGGAGTAGTTAGCATATTTAGAGAACTGAGGACGTGTAGATGGACTAACGGAGTATTTAAAATATAGTGCATGTTTTGAGGTGTTATACTAGTTTTTTATTCTCTATAGGTTTCGATCACTCAGTTGATGACAAGTCAAAACATCAACAGAGTATGCAGTCTGCCACTATCTTGGACTGACAGAATGTCCCAGTTCTTGAAAGGAAATCATCAGTCGTAAGGCAAAATTGGTAGAATGCAAGGGCGAATCAAGGATATTTTGTTTGGGGTGGTCATCGATCACTGAAATTTTCTAGCGTCAGTGAACGTGTTTTTTTGAACTACTCCGAATTTCTAAACCGTTGAATCTGAATTACGTGTCTCTTTTCCCTTTTTATTAGTTCTAGTGTACGGTGAAGCCCCACATTCCTTTCCCTTCCTTAGTCACTGGTAAGAACTCAGGAACTGGTCACTTCTACAATATGAATAAGACACGTCTCAAACATGGATGCCTTTTATCCCGTGGTTTTTATGACAACTTTATCGTTGTGGAAGTTGTGTCGTTGTGGATATTGCCATAGTGTAAATAGTGTCTTTGTGGAAATTTTGGCAGTTTAACAACTATGCCATTTTGACAATTATGTCATACCGACAATTCTGTCATTGTCACAATTTTCATACTGACAATTGTGTCGTTTTACAATTGTGGTTGTGAAAATTGTGGTTGTGACAGTTGTGTTGTCTCGTACTGACAGTTCTGACCTATCGAAAATGTTCAGGTGTTTATTAAGCTTAGGGGACTTAACGGCGGGGTCGTCAGTCCCTAAACTTTGAAACTACTTATGTTCAAATTCAAATGTTGAAATGTTTGTAAATCTATCGGACTTAACTTCTAGGTTATCAGTCCGTAGCTTACAAACTACTTAAACTAAGGTAAACTAACCTAACGAGAACCCAAGCACCCGACGGCGAACGGCTGTGTGCACCATAACACGGCGCAACACGTGCGGCAAACTACTTATGAACTACCTTCTACCAAAGAGGACACAAACATCCATGCCCGAGGGGGGATTCGAACCCCCGACGGAGAACGGCCTCGAGTATCGGAGCATAGCGCCTCAGTGCGCTTGGCCACTCCGCCGCGGCTGTGACGTCTCGCATTGACGTATGATTCGCAATGATATATGTCTCGGTCTCGCACAGACAATTTGTGTCAGTTGTCACGTACTGGCAGTTGTATCATTTTTATTACTCCCCGTCGAGAGATGTTATATATATTTGTATTTATTTATTTATTCTTTCATGTTTGGACGACAGCTTGATTGATTTAACATCGAAGTTAGCGGACTTAATATGTTACGTAACGAAATAATTTGAGACGGAAGTCCCCGTGTTTGGAGACGAGGAACTGGGCATTTTCCGGAAGCGGAAAGCCCGCCTGTTGGCTGGGCCTCGGCGCCGCTGGCGAGAGTTGTGAATCAGAGAGCGCCGGCCGCCCCCGCCCCCGCCCCCACCGCCCCCGTGTCTGCTGGCTGGCGTGCCTCCCGAATTAGCGGCGGCCTCTGGCGCCGCCAGTGTACGCTCTGCCAGCCGCAGTCCGCTCCTGGCCGCCTCCGACGCCGCACGCGCTCCGCTGCAGACCTCTGCGCCAGCAGGCACGCGTGAGTACGCCGGCGCCGCCCCCAGCCAACACGCTAGGCCACTGAAATGTTGCATCGGTGCTCAGTATTCAAGTTACGCACTCAAAACGACATTTCACTGCAAATCCTTAGAAATTTGTCCATACATAAGTCCAAATTAACTGGATAGCAGCCGCGGTGGACTAGCCGAGCGGTCTAAAGCGTCTCGCTGCGGAGCGCGCGGTTGCTCGCCGTGGAGGTTCGAATCCTCCCTGGGGCATGGGTGTATGTGTTGTCCTTAGGTTAGTTTGCCTAGGTTTAAGTAGTTTGTAAGCTACGGACTGATGACCACGCAATTTGGTCCAATATATATGGGGGATAGTCTAACAGGTTCTCTACACAGATCACTACTTTGTTGAGAAGACAAACAAATTTATTTGAACCACAGCCACTTGCACAATTTATACTGTGTATACTCATAACATACATCCTGCATAGTCTCTAGGTTTCACTGCTGGTGCTACTACCACCGGTACTACTAATACAGTACATATTTTCCTTCTGTTCAAATGTTTGTAAATGTATCGGACCAAACTGCGTCGTCATCAGTCCGTAGCTTACAAACTACTTAAACCTAGGTAAACTAGCCTAAGGACAAACACACACACCCATGCCCCAGGGAGGACTCGAACCTCCATGGCGAGCAACCGCGCGCTCCTCAGCGAGACGTATTGGATCACTCGGCTACTCCACCGCGGCTTTTCCTTCTGCCATTAGCATCTGCCAACAGGGTTTTTATACCACTCAATAAGGCGGCTACGTCACGTTTCGTCATGTCATGTGACATCACGTGACATTCAAAAAGTTTCTATTAAGATTATTTTGGACTTTTAAATAGAAAATATTCTTCACATTACACTATAATTTATATTTAAGTGTCTAGTAAAGATTTTTTATACAAATGAAATTGAAAGTAACAGTTACAACTGCTACGCACTTTTCTTTTAAAGGCACAACCAAATATTTGATTTTTAAATAACAGATATTTATGTAATAGCATTATTATTTGATTCTTTGTTCCTACTAATGGCTTTTATACAAAATAACATTTTACTAGCAAGTTACAATCATTATGTACAAATGCTGATAAGATCGTCTTCTATGTTTAAAATCTTTGGCACAGTTCTCATGACAAATCAAAACAAACGTCAGTCTCATACATGCTTTGCCAGTGATTTCTCATTACAAAAATATACTTAACATTTATGTCCAGTTTAAGGTAAGTTTAACCCATACAGATAACTGTGGTAGTTACAGTTCACGTAAAAACACGTGAATATTTGCGCGATTTTCTTATGTTACTAATATTGAAAGTGCCTGTGAATCGTAACACCACGCACGGTCGCGATTGTTTACGCACGGCGCGTGTTACAACCTCCATCTCCGCCTTGGCGAACTTGTCCGTGCCGGCAAGAGTGCTGTCTCTGTGGCCTTGTTAGCGCATTGTGACTGGGCGCAGTAACATTACGCAACAGCCAGACCGCTAAGTTATCCTCGTGCGTATCGTGAAACAGTTGTAGCATCGTTCACACTGTCTCCAATTCAGTGAAGACGAAGCTTTGGGACCAAAACTAACTACCAAAATTGTAAAGATTACCTGACATAGTCGGGATTGGAGGCCATCTGATCGTTTTATAGTTTTCGAAATGAAATTCCAAGATCGCACATTAATAATTTATTCACTGACGACAGGTTGCCGGCCGCGGTGGCCGAGGGGACTGAGGCGCTCCAGTCACGGTCTGCACGGCCACTACGGTCGGGGTTCGAATCCCCCCTTGGGCATGGATATTTGTGCCGTCCTTAGTATTAGTTAGCTCATAAGTAGTTTGTAAGTTTAGGGACTGATGGCCCCGTAGTTAAGTCCCATAAGCTATAGACATTTGAAACATTTGACGACAGGTTTCGGTGAACTATGTCACTATCATCTGATCGAATACATATTACAAGCTGGTCATCTTGTTAAAAATTGGGTATAAAATAGTAAGTGCAACATTGCACTTAGTCACTAAATAAAAAATACACAAGCTTACAAAAAGCTGTCATGTTTTTAACTTGTGTATTTTTTATATAGTGACTAAGTACAATGTTGCACTTGTAATTTTATATCCAATTTTTAACAAGGCTGTCATGTTTTTAACTTGTGTATTTTTTATGTAGTGACTAAGTGCAATGTTGCACTCGTTATTTTATATCCAATTTGAACAAGATGACCAGCTTGTAATATGTATTTGACCAGATAATAGTGACACAGTTCACCGAAACCGGTCGTCAGTGAATAAATTATTAATGTGCGATCTTGGCAGTTTACTTTGAAAACTATAAAACCATAATTGTAACTGACTGCAGCGTGAGAACTGTAGGGCTTTTTCCCCCTCTTCTTTTCCCCTGTCGTTCTTGAACTACAAGAAACCTCTTAGGACTAACCTCAGCATATTTTCGAAGTAATCTTTAGATTCTCGCACTTGAAAATAACCCAATGAAAATAATTGTATTCTTTTCGGCCCGATGCGTCATATATGTCATTTACAGAAATTGTAAAACGATTATTTAGAGCAAGACGTAAATTTCGAATAAATTATTTATTTTGTCACTTCTGTTTCGGCGCGATCGCCATTGTCAGGTTAACTGTGGATTGATTTGTTGGTTTTATTCCCCTTCTAATATCGATTTGTCACCCTGTTTATCCGTTTTGTTTAGCTATTAGATTAACAGACGTCCACGGTGACACAGTAAAATGGGAATCTTTCCACATTCCAGTAAATCTGGACGTGATGAAGAAAAGAAATTTAATCCATAGTAATTGATGTCTTAATATTTTGTCATTTACGAAACATTGATGTCATTTTCATTTTTTTAAATTTTCGTTCTTTAGATGGCGTCCTTCTGTACGAATAAATTCGTGATATCTGATGTGGAGATTCCTCTTCGAACGCTGCAGTAACTTAGCTGGGACACTGAATATCATCCACAGTTCTTTCTTTTAATTCATCCAGGGTCCTTGGTCGAGTCGTGAGGTAGCCCCCAAGAAAAAATCTCAAATCTTGTGTTCTGGGCCCGTCAGATTTATCCGTTTGTGATTTTTTTCTTAGGGGTTACCTCACCAGCAAAGTCTACATGACTCGACCAAGAACCCTGTATGAATTAAAACGAACAACTGTGGATGATATTCAGTGTCCCGGCTAAGTTACTGCAGCGTTCGAAGAGGAATATCCACAGCAGATTTCATGGATGTGTTCGCATAGGACCATGCCATCTAAAGTACGAAAATTTAAAAAAATGATAACTGACATCAATGTTTGGTAAATGACAAAGTTTGAAGATATCAATTACTATGGATTAAATTTCGTTCCTTCGTCACATTTAGATTTACTGGAATGTGGAAAGATTCCCGCTTTTCACCGTCACACAATAAAAGAACTATGTTTTTTTTAGTTCTTTATGATACTCTTGATTTATCAAATGTTTATTACTTATGTTGTCGTTAATGTGATTCATCTCTCAGCTGTCATATAACGACTCTGTAAGAAATAACCTTTTGATAACAGAACATCATCATAAAAACTACAAAAACAACAGTGTTTCTATATCTTACTGAAAAAGTAAGATAACTGGTAAATCCTAGAATTAACAGGTCAAAGCTAAGATTTGCCATCGCGGTGTGGTTGTTGTTGTTGTGGTCTTCAGTCCGCAGACTGGTTTGATGCAGCTCTCCTCGCTACCCGGTCCTGTGCAAGTCTCTTCATCTGAGAATACGTTCGGCAACCTACATCCTTTTCAATCTGCTTACTATATTTGTCCCTCGGTCTCCCTCTACGATTTTTACCCCACACGCTTCCTTCTAATGCTAAGTTGGCAATTCCTTGATGTCTCAGAATGTGTCCAACCAATCTATCCCTTCTCTTAGTCAGGATATGACAGAAACTCCTTTTCTCCCTGATTCGGTTAAGCACCTCCTCATTGGTCACGTGATCTACCCATCTATCATATGTCTGTAGCTAAGTTGGCAATTCCTTGATGTCTCAGAATGTGTCCAACCAATCTATCCCTTCTCTTAGTCAGGATATGACAGAAACTCCTTTTCTCCCTGATTCGGTTAAGCACCTCCTCATTGGTCACGTGATCTACCCATCTATCATATCTCTGTAGCTAAGTTGGCAATTCCTTGATGTCTCAGAATGTGTCCAACCAATCTATCCCTTCTCTTAGTCAGGATATGACAGAAACTCCTTTTCTCCCTGATTCGGTTAAGCACCTCCTCATTGGTCACGTGATCTACCCATCATCATATGTCTGTAGCACCACATTTCAAAAGTTTCTACAATCTTTTTGTCTGAATTCCTTATTGTCCACGTTTCACTCCCATACAATGCTACACTCCAGACAAATGCTTTCAGAAAGGACTTCCTAACATTTATATTAATGTTGGATGTTAAGAAGTTTCTCTTCTTTAGAAACGCTTTTCTTCTCATAGCCATTTTGCATTTTATATCTTCTTTACGTCGGCCATCAGAAGTTATCTTGCTACCCAAATAACAAAATTCATCTACTACTTTTATTGTCTCATTAGCTAATCTAATTCCTTCAGCATCGCCTGATTTTCTGACATTGCATTTCATTACCTTAGTTTTACTTTTGTTAATGTTCGTCTTATATCTTTCTTTCAAGACACTGTCCATCCCATTCAATTGCTCTTCCAGATCTTTTGTGATCTCTGACAGAATTACTATGTCATCAGCAAACCGCAATGTTTTTATTTCTTCTCCCTGCACTTTAATGCTCTCTCCAAAGTTCTCCTTCCATTCCTTCATTGCCTTCTGAATGTACAGATTGAACAACATTGCGGAAAGGCTACAACCCTGTCTTACTCCCTTCCCAACTTCTGCGTCCCTTTCTTGCCCTTCACTCTAATAACCGCCGTGTTTTTTTTTTTTTTTTTTTTTTTGTATAGGTTGAATATAACTCTTCGCTCTCTATATTTTACCCCTGACACCTTCAGAATTTGGAAGAGTGTATTCCAAATCGACAAAAGCTAAGAACGTATGTTTCCCTTTCCTTGGCCTATCTTGTAAGATAAGTCGTAGTGTGAGTATTCCTACATTTCTCCTAAATCCAAACTGATCTTCCCCGAGGTCGGATTCCACAAGTTTTTTCCATTCGTCTGTAAATAATTCATGTTAGTATTTTGCAACCATGACTTATTAAACTGATAGTTCTGTAATTTTCACACTTGTCTGCACTTGCTTTCTTTGGAATTGGAATTACAATATTCATCTTGAAGTTGCAGGTGTGATAAAAAGTCCGAAATCTCTCATTATATGCACACATCTCGAAATTTTACCAAGAGGCAGTGGTAATTCTTAGGATTTACTAATGCAAGCTGGTAAAAGCTTGAGCAAAATCTCCCACCTCCGTCGTGCAGGTTCAAACAAGTATCACTGTTGCCAGTTTTGTGTTCAGATAAGCTTCTTATTAGGCAGTTGTGAGTTCCCAGTCCGCTCATCGCTGCGTAGTTTCAGTGTCGAACATCGGCCGTACTGTGATCTTTCCGAATCGTTTTAGTGCTGCTTCTTCTGTTGCTTTGCATCAAAATGAGTGATGTTATCCGTAAAAGATTTACGAACTTTTAAGTGAATCAGTGAATAAGACGAAGGACAACAATTTTTATATAACTTCTGAGCATTTTATATTAAATGAAGTGAAGAACGCAAACATTGTTTCCAATAAAAATCTGTTCACTACAGACGTTTGAAGCGATGTGATGTTCTCAGCATCGGAGGGAAAGAGAATCCTATAGCACCGGTGTCTGCACTCATGCGCTTCCCACGGATGCCGACGATAGCAGGCCTGCTGAGTTCGGCCGTCAGGAGGTTGGGTAAAACAGAGGCCCTCTGTCTGACCGCTTTCGCTCCAGCGGCCACTCGGAACGGGCCTGTCCTTCCGCAGCCTGTTGCAGCCTCGCTACTGCACCGAGCCAGCTCGCTTGCTAATAACTACATCCCAACCAAGCGCACTTCAGTTAGACTGCTTTCCACCGAGCACCGAAGTTTGTGTGTCTGACCTTTTCTCCGCCTACAAGTTATTTTTTCAGTCCACAAAGCAAGGAAAAATGCGTATAAATAACATCTGGACACAGTGGACTAACATGTTCACACCTCCGATTTCCGTTACATCATCCTGGAGAAGATGCTCGTCGAGTTTTGGTCCCTTATTTATCCTCTTATATAGCTGAATTCATCATGGTCTATGTCACAGTTTTAGCCTGTAATAATTTAGGGGACGGTTTTCGCTTACGCACAATAGATAATCTTCATAAAACTTTGCTACCTCTACGAAAATTCCTCAAAAGATTTTACTATAGTTTTCGGAAAATATTTTTACTATTTGTGATGTGTAGCTCGTCGCATTTTTTCATGTGACACCTATTGTCAACGGAAAGGGTCAAGCTGTTTCCCGTTACTAAGATGACTTTTAGTATAGAAAATTACAAGCCCACTGGATAGAGTGGTCTAAAATTAGGTTATGCAGTAACATGGACAGTAAAACAAGACGAGTAGATCGTACTCGTTGGTATTCGAGAGTAGATCGTCTCCATTGGCGATCATGTTTCACTTCTGCGCTAACATTCTGTATAGTATTTAACAGGTCTATAGCAGTAATACACGAGCTTGGTATATATTTAACCCGTTACAATGATGTGACGAATTACTGGATATACTATTTGTTGTATCCTTAGTGGTCACACAGCGAGGAAGGTGGGTTCGAGCTGTAAGCAGCGGACGGCAACATGGAGGATTTGCAACAGAAAACAGAGCAATTAGTAATAAGTATAATAAAGAAGAAATTACAATACGTATCTTGACTATGTACAAGATGACAGCTGCAATCACATATAGTATGATACAAGAAATGTAGGTCAATCAGTGCTGGACGCCGTCCGGAGTTAGTCTGCAATGGTGTCTTGTGTAACTGAGCAGGAAGGCGCTGACGGCGCTCTCATCGGCCGTTGCTTCGCTTCGCGGGGCGCTCTCTGTGGCGGTGATGTTGCCAACCCATCGCGTGTCCGTGCGACGGGCTCTGTATCGCAGCTATCGACCAGCCACCCTCCTCCTCTTCGGGGCCGACGGCCGGTGCGCCTCTGTACACTGGGCGCCGACGGCCATGGGGAAGAGGGACCCGAGTGGAGTCCACAGATGAAGCCCGGCGTCGGAATTATAGCGGGGTACGCCCGGCTCCAGTGCCCGGAATCGGTCCGCGAGCGCACACTGTAAACCCCGTGAAAAACCGGCGGCAGCGCGCGTCCACACGTCTGGAGTGTGGCAGGTATGAGGGACGCCCCACGAGGACATCGACTTCCATCGGGTGGATGGCCGATGGAGGAACAGCCGACGGACCAGGAGACGAAGGCGGCGGCGGCAGCGGTGGGCCGCCCACCTCCATAGGCTCCTGGGACGGAGGTGAGGCAGCGGCGTCACCGGCCGCGGGACAGCTGACTCCACGGCTGGAAGCAGAGATCCGCGGTAGAAACACCGTGACGTATCTGATTGCGTTGCCGCTTCTGCAAGCCGCGCGCAGTACTTACTAAGGCGGGTATTATACTGTAAAACATCTTTGACAAAGATCTTTTATCAAAGCTCTTTGGTCAAATCTTTGACAGTGTAATGGGTCATCTTTTATAAAAGATTTCTTTTATAAAAGATATTTGATAAAAGCGAGAGAGCCTCGCTTTTATAAAGGTTCGCCATTGTATACATGCGCCTTTCGTTGCTTTGACGCCTTTTAACCTACAAATTAACGTAAAAGTGTATCTGTTGTGTCGCTGCTGCCACAGTGATCGTTTAAAAGTGAGAAGTGTGCGGAATATTTGTTAATACAAAGCACATTTCCAAAAATGTAGGGTTAGAATCGTATAAAGAAAAAGTTACTGCTGTCAGTTGTATTCAAAGTGGCTCACTGAGGTTGATGATAGGGATGAAATTATATGGATCAAAGGATATATGGAGATGCATAAGTGAAATAAATGTTTTTATTTGTATTACTCTAACCTAACCTCGTAATTCCTCTTAAAGTGATTTACATCTTGGTTCACTCATGTCTGGAATAATACGTGAAATCTTAGGCCTACACTGTAGGATTAGTGAATTTTACTGCCTGCTGGAATAGATTTTGTATGTGGATATAAATGGGAGGATCTTCAGTGGAAAGGGATTCATGATTTGCGTAATGAGGTACTGCACTAGTTAGCTCCATATTTTTTCTTGCTTTGCACGATGCTTTTCGACATTTAACCACGAGTCCACGTATTTATACGGATATTTTATGTTTCGGAAAATCGGGCAAAACAAATGTTAGACTGCAGCAAACATAAAAATGTTTTTCGCAGCGCATATTCCACAATGAAGCCTAATATGAAAGAACTATGAAAATATTCTCTCTTCTTAATTACCATAAAGTGTCTAACGAAGTTATGTTTAGCATGACACGTTAAATTATTTCAGTTTTTCATTATTTACCCATTGACACAGCTTTAGGGCTTCCTGAAACATCGTTTATAATGAAGTATTTATAAATATATGGGTGAATTAAAATATTTGCTCACACGTTCTTAAACAATTTAGGTTCTTATTTCCCAGCAGCGTAGCTTGTGGAGTACATTTGTGTGAGCAGTTTTCGTATTTTCCTCTTGCTATTCACGGTTTTACCTAAAATTGTTTCCATTTTTCGTTCTTTCCAATGAATGCATTCCCGAGCAAAATTATATTACGTACTATAATACAGACGGACGCTTTACTATTTTGGAGTCTTATTCCGAGCAACTATGACGAAATATTTTACGATAGTGTAATGTGCTCCTGTGAAGTAGTTTCGTCAAAGATCTTGGATAAAATCTTTGACAAAGATCTTTGTCAAAGATCTTTTACAGTGTAATACCGGCCTAAGAACATCGCGCGGCGGAGCCGGCGAGCAGTTGGGCCGGGCTGCCAACGCTGTCGCGTGCCGCAAGAGCGAAACCAAACAGGCGGCCAGCTCGAAAAGGCGACGACGGAGCAGGCAGCTCGAACCCCGCGCTGTGTGGCCGTGGATGAAACAAATGGAGCAGAGTGCGATGCGGGCGGCCGTGCAAGAGTTCCGCCGGCGAGGAGCCCAGGTAAGGCTGCGACCGACAGGTAGTCAGGAAGATGAGCGAGGCGTCGTCGCGATATAGTCGTGGCTCAGGCGGATCATACGGTCCTTAAACATCCGCACGAGACGTTCCGCGGCATCGTTCGACGAAGAATGGAACGACGCGCTAGTGTCGTGATCGATACCCTGGCTCCTGCAAAAGGACGCAAAAGGACGCCGAGGCAAACTGAGGACCATTATCGTTGACAATCGTTCGCGGTAAACATTCGAGGCCAAAGACGACACGGTAGAAAACATAGGCACCCCAAACGGAAAATTACTGTAAGAATCCACTAACATTAACCAGCGAGAATTCCAAAAGGATCCCGCAAAATCGACATGAAATCGTTGCCAAGGCACGATTACATTCGGCTATGAAAAGAAACGGAGCGGTGAAGCGGACTGGTGCTCTGTACAAACACTACAACGGAACGTCATACGCTGTATGTCCACGTCGATGCCCTTCCACGTACAATGGCGGCAGGCTAACTGCTTGGTTTTGATTACACCCTAATGGCCCTCATGCAAAAAACGCAAAACCCGTGCGCGTAATGACTTTGGCACAACAACTCGTAACTGATCCGCTCCGCTCAGAGATCATTACTGTGCGCAAAAAATCGGTGAACTTCGGAGTCTGCAGTGTGCTTCGAAGATCGTGACCAACCCGAAAGAAGATAATTTACAAGAAGTTTCAGAGTCGGATCGGCGGCGATGGCCTGTGCAACCGTTCGGGAATCTAGAGGAAAAGATGCAAGCCAGTCGGAAACCTGGGCGTCGAGCGCAAAACAAGACGCCGGCGACGAACCAAAATCTGGATCAGAGCCCACTGGAAGGCGGGACAAATCATCCGTGTTGGCGTGTTTCGAGGATGAGCGATAGAGAATTTCACAATTGTAAGAAGACAAAAGCAGAACCCAGCTTTGCAATTTATGGGCAGTCGTTTCCGTGAGAGGTTTGTGTGGATAAAACAACGATTGCAAAGGTTTGTGTCTGTAACAAGAAAAAATTTCTGACCACATAAATAATGGTGAAATTTCGTGACACCATATACCAGAGCAAGCGCCTCCATTTCAATCTGAGAGTACCTCCGTTGCGCATCGGTAAGCAATTCGGACGCAAAAGCAATTGGACGATCCTGTTCACAAATACGGTGTAACAACACAACGCCGAACCCATAGGCCGAGGCATCGGCCTCTAAGACTGCAGGAAGCGAAGGATCAAAATGAATTAAACATCTGTTTCTCAAGAGTTTCCGTTCTAAGGTTTGAAAAGTAGCGTCACATTCAGGTCTTCATTGAAAAGGAATATTCCGTTTCCGAAGACGATGTAAGGGCAGCATTAGTAATAAATTTACAATACAATACAATTTACCTAGCACCGACTGCAATTCCCGAAGATTCTGAGGAGTCGGCAAATTTTTGATAGCAAGCTAATGTGTCTTTAGGGGATGTACACCCTGTCCATTAATGCGGTGACCCAGATAATCAATTTCTGTTTGAAAGAAGACACATTTGTCCTTATTACAGCGGATTGCCGCTTCCGATAGCACTTCAAACAAAGAACAAAGATTTGTCAAATGTTCGTCGGATGTACGACCAGCAACCAAAATATCGTCCAAATAGGTCCAACAGCAGGGAACCTTGACAGTCAACTGTGTTAAAATCCGCTGGAAAATAACAGGAGAAGATGCGCAGCCAAAGGGCAAACTTAAATAAACCAATATGAGTATGGATCACTAAAACAGTCAGTGATTTCTCATCTAAAGGCACTTGCCAATAAGTATCTTTTAAATCAATTTTATAAAAGTACTTTCTAGCCCTGAGGTTGCCCATGATTTCTCTTGGGCGGGGTAGTGGGAAAGTGTCCACAACTATGGGGGAGGTCCACTGACTGGCTGAAATAGGTGCCATAACGCCGTTGCGTTGCCATTCTGCAAGTTCAAATGTCACTTGGTCCTGAAGGGCGAGAGGCACACGGCGCGCTCGACAAAACTTGGGGCGGGGCCGTTTGAGTGTCACTTGTGCAATAAACTTGGTTGTCCTACCTAGGCTTCCTGTGAACATTTGAGCAAAGTCGTTGCACAATTTATCTAAGCCGTCGGTGGGCACACACGATTGGACGGTCAGCATATTTTCCTGACTGTTAATGTTGAACACGTCGAACAAATCTAGTCCAAAAATATTCGTAGAATCTTCCAAACACAGTACTGTTTGTGTACAATTTCGGTACTTTGCGTGTAAGCTAAATTTACCGAATACCTGTATAGTGTCTCCATTATATGCTGACAAGTGCACTGGGGTTGGTTGCAACTGAGGTCGGCCCATCAAATAGTAAGTTCTGTGATTTAGTAACAAAAGTGACGCTTCCGTATCTAATTGTAATTCCACAGGCAAGTTTTGAATTTGAAAGTTCACGAACAATACATTGTTCTTACGAAGCTAGGGGATCTGTTCACTTTTGTTTTAAACTGCAACAATGGACTTGTCTGAGAGAATCTTATGAAATGTTCATTCACTGTACTAGAAGTAATTAAGTATGCAGACGGCTCACTAGGTACCTGTCACTGTCTTTGCAGACACACAGATTGTGCAAGTCGTTGTGTTCCACACGCAAAATACTGAGCATTTCGCGATGGGCAGTTACTTCGCTAATGCTTTGAAAAACAACGTGGACACGATTTTCTGGCATTGCGATTGTTGTCCGTATGACTCTGGTGTTTGTTGTCTTTCTGACGTAAGGCGTCCGAGCGGGAAGGCTGCGGCAATTTCCGCAAACTACGTCTATGGCCTCTGCGGGCACTGCGACAGTTTTGGTGAGTTGTGTGTCCCTTAAGCCGTCTTCACACGGGACGTGGCATAGGTCAGACATGCTGTCTGCCTGAAACGATCTGCTGCATCACACGGAACGTGATATGTGTTGCGACCGCAGCGCTCTTCAGCGTCCGTTGCGGGCTGGTGCATTGATCATTGTGTTTACAAAGAATGATGTGCGTAAAATTACACGGTATCCCTGTTAGCGAACGTAGGAAAAAAAGAAAAAAAACGGAATGCTTTCTTATGCTTGCATGTGGCATGCAATACTCTTACAGAAATTGTATTTCTTTTTCCTTCAAGAAGCGCAGAGACGGTAAATGTATGTGAAAGCGATTGAGAATAATAAAGAATATGAAGATAAAATCACTTTTGGCAAAAATTCTTTAAAAAAATTGTCGACGGTACAATTAATCATTTACACCAGCTCCAATTGTCTTGCTCTTATATTCTCATTTTTCACGTTGTAGATATTCTGCATTTTCTGAAATAATAGGTTCTGACCAATACATTTTACTTGTTATACACGTGGTACAACGACTCAGCTCGACAATGTTCGTTGTGATAATGTTTGCTTTTAGTACTGTACGTAAACACTGTTCCTCATACACTGCATCTGCTTCCGTAAATACGCGCTAGCCATGTTCACTTTACACTGTGAAACTGAACTATTCCAACACTGTACTGAACTGCAACTTAATTCAAATACTGTGGGGAAAACCGATTGGCCTAGAGCGAAAAACTCAACAAATTCTCTCATGGACAAAGTTCATTATAGTTTCTAATAAATAACGTCGAATACCGAATATTATAATTGTATTAAATTAACAAATAAGTTACATAAACCGTAATTAAACAAAATCGTTAAAAATATCTGGAGAGTGTAGATGCAAACCTGTTATTTACATCTCTTTTCCTTCGCAGCTCGTGACTAACCACTACGGTAACAAATCATGTTAAAAAGAAATAACAACGAATATCGGATATTGCACATAAGAAAGAACCAGAAACGTTAAGGAAAAAATAAAAATATTTCGAAATCGCACAGACTCGAACGTGTTTCGCCTACCATCTCTACACCATACTCCCTTACGCTACCAACTACGCTATTCCTACTCTCGAGATTCTTTCACATTGTACAAATTATAACACTGGCACACGTTAAATACGAGAACCTTTAAAGCTATGTAAATACTGTTTCCCGTAATTTATTGTAACAAATCATGTCTAAAATGACGCCTTTGAAAATTTATTCAATGTTCTGACGCTTTCAAAAATATTATATTCATATATCGTACGCTATAACGAAAAAAGGCACGAAATACGGAGTTCCGTTTGCAATATGGCGGCTCAAAAGTTCTGCTTGTCACGTGAACACTAGGCCGCTTCTCATTGGCCACGTTCCACTCCACGTAGCAAAAACCTAACAAGCTGGATCCTTCGTTCCACGCTTCGCAGGCAGTGGAACGTGGTATTCCACGCTGCGGCGTCACCAATTCCTTCTCCACGTCCCGTGAGAGGACGGCTTTAGGCTGTGCCTCTACACTACACATGTGAGGAGAGTCAAAGAACTGGGTAACTAATTCACAGGCGTCCTGGAGATCAATAATTTTGAACACTTGTAATGTGAGATTACTATATTGTAAAATTTTATCCCTGACTTTGTGATCTGTCACATTTTGTGTTACCGCGTTCCTGATCATAGAATCTGCTTAGGAAGCACCACACACGCACTTAAATTGACATTTTTTTTTCATTCCCTGCAGTTCTGTCACCCACTGGAGATACGTCTGATTTTCCTTTTTTCTGAGTTTCAAAAACTGATAGCGGGTGGCTGCTACATGCACGTGCTCTGAACAGTACTTCGAAAAGGCGTCTATTAAGGTGGAGAACTGTACTTCATCGGGTTTGTGGACCGGGAACACCTTTCAAACAATCACGACAGAAAAAAATGAATTTTTTCAGTACCTGGTACGTGATGGGCGATGAAATGTTGCTCCAACTTCTGAATATATTTTTCCCGATCCTCGTTGTATTCGTTGAAGGAACGGAAGGCTGCTGGCTGCTGTTGCGACGGTTGCTGGGCTTGATCCTGCAGTACTTGAGACAGTAGTCCTTGCAGAGCTGCTGTTTGCTGCGCCTGTGCCTGAATAACACAGAATAAATCAACAATTGTAAGGTGGCGCGTTGCCTAATTGACAATTCAGGAAGCCCGGTAGAAATTGTGGGTGGGGATGCAGCCATGCTTCCAATATCTAGCAAATAACGAAAGCCGCGGCGGAGCGGCAGAGCGCATTGAGGCGCTATGTTCCGATGTGCGAGGCCGTTCACCGTCGGGGGTTCGAATCCCCCATCGGGCATGGATGTTTGTATCGTCTTTAGTATAAGGTAGTTCATAGCTAGTTTGTAAATTTAGGGACTGATGACTCCGCAGCTAACTCCCATAAGCTTAACAAACAAATAACAAAAATAATACGCATTCCCTAGCAATACAACACAAATTTCTTAAATACTTCCCCAAACAACAAAATTATCCAACGAGCCAGAGCAGTGAATGAAGATCAATACACAATAAACAATATTGGCAGTTGCGTGAGTGGTATCGCAATCCCTGTGAAAACTTGGACAGCTTAAACAACGTCGGCAAGGCAATGCAGTGCGCTTCTTACAAAGTACATCCACTTACAATAGTATCCCATCCTCGTCTATAGCTTTCTGTTGTGTCCTAAGTGGTCACACAGAAAGGAAGGTGGGTTTAAGTTGTAAGCAACGGACGGGAACATGGAAGATTTGCAACAGATAACAGAGTAATTAGTAATAAGTATATTAAAGAAGTAATTACAACACGTATTTTTACTATGTACAAGAAGACAGCCTAAATCACATATAGCATGATACAAGCAATGTATGCCAATCCCTGCTGAGCGCCGTCCGGATCATTAATTGATAAAATAAAATTATAAATTAAATATATATATATATATATATATATATTGACTGGTGAGAGGTCTGTCCTACTGGACAGCTGTGTCGCCGTAGAGAGCGACATTTGGGAATTTTGGGCGGACGGGAGGCGAGCGCGTGTAGCCGAGTGGTTAGGGCGACCGCTAGCCCTTCTAATGTTTTCACCTGTCGCCACTGATCAATTTCAATGCCCTCGTGCAGCTGAAGTCATTGCTTTCCTTGCTTTTCCTTCTACATTCGTCTCCCTTCTTCCTTTCTTTTCCTTCCTACTCCCCTAGCCTTCTTTTCTTTTGTATCACAAAGTTTAGGAAAAGGAATAAAATAACAACTAGGAGGAGTGACAGTGTAAATGTCGAAGTTCTTCACCAATGCAAAACACTGAAGTTACGTGTTCTAAAACGACTTTTGGCGACATAAGTTTCGTCATGTGAACTGGTGAACAAATTCGACATTTACACTCTTCCAGTTAATATGTTACTAGACATTATTACTCTCATTTTTCTAGTATTCCCTCATGAATCCTTCCTAAGATACAGTTCTTCTCATTGTCACAATTGCATCGCTGTATTACTGTTAGGCAGAAAACTGAGGCAGATGCTGCACTCATTATAGCTATGTAGTCCCTGAAGTTGGATTTGTAGCTCCGAAACGCATTGGACGATTAATAGAAAGTAAATATTGGTAACTGATAATAGAATTTTATTAATTAATTATGCCCAATGCTAAAACCACTTTGTAAAGGTATACAGTCTGACGCTTTCACTTGACAATGAACGTCGCATGCAAGACGTGCTTAGCACCGTTTTCTTGGCCTTACCATAACTACACTTTCAAAAACAGAATTGCGGTTACCACGCAAAATAACAGAGACAATTTGTCTGACGATTCATTAGAGAGAGACACACCTGATACACCAGCAAGTCAGAACAGACTACTGGCAAGGGTTGCAACGCCTTTGTTCCAAGGTGTCTTGAAAACTGACGGGGAATGTGTATACTGCATGGCTAACACACTTCTTTAGACTGTCAACATATGCCACTCAGCCGGCGCTGGCCAGTAAACAACCAGGCACGAGCAGTGAAATGCGACGGAGTGGTTAAAGCGGCTGATCTCGTCCAGTCATAACACTAGGCAGCAAGTGCTTGTGTTGACCTAGTAGGTCAATTCCGAACTTTGATCGTATCCTCATTGTTACTTTGTGCCGGGTAAGGACTCCCATCAGGGAAAGATGCCAGACGTCTCAGAGTGAAACAAAGAGTGTTGTTCGAACGTAGAGGAGGTACAGAGGTACAAAAACCGTCGATGTCTTGGCTCGCTCTAGCCTCCCAAAGGCTACCACAGCAGCTGATGGCCGCTACTTGCGGATTTCAGCTCCGAGGAACCCTGAGAGAAACTCTCCATGCCGAATAATGATTTTCGTGCAGCCACAGAATGTCGGGTTTCGATTAAAACAGTACGTAATAAGCTGATGACATGAAACTTCACTCCAGACATACATGATGATATCTGGCTTTGACACCTAGACATCATGCAGCGCGGTACAGAAGGGCCCAACAGCATACTCAATGGCTCTCCTCATAATTGCCACGAAGTGCTATTCACAGACGAAACTCGCATCTGCCTTCAACCAGACAATAATCCGAGACGTTTTTGGAGACAGCCTGGACGTCTTAGACACATCGTCCAGAGTTTACAGCACGATGTTGGATTCGTGATGTTATCGGGTGGCGTTGTGGAGGGCTGTCGTAGATGGCAATCATACTGCTACCTGTGACGTCCTCCGGTTTATAGTGTAACCATACCGGCAGCATTTCCATGAGGGATTTTCACAAGGAGGTTAGGATACAGGAAGATGCCTTACGCTGACAAAGTAAAGCCGGCCTCCGCCATGTTGCTAAGTGTATGTCTCTAGAACTGATGTTTCATGTTACTTAAAATGGGAATAAAATGTCCCACGGTTTTGCCGTGATGAACACCGTGTTGAAAGAATGTAAATTAGCGTTAAAAATTAAAATTTTGAAATATCTTATGATGAATACTCATTAGTATTTATTCAACATAGAGTATTATTTGAAAGTATATACTTTGTACTGCCTTTCAGTTCAATCGTTAACAGCAAAAGGATCGACTTAACACGTAGTTTTAACAGAGAAATAGCATTCCACGACTGACTAAGATGGCAGACAGGCTTCAGCCAACAGCGTCTGAAGAGAAGGCCAGCGCACTGCCGTGCCACGTCACGCAGAGTAGGTCGCGATCGCGTAGCTCACTGGCTGGCCGATGTGAGACAGTGGACCGTGCCCCATCGGCCAGCCAGTCAGCAAATCGATCGCGACCTACTCTGCGTGACGTGGCACTGCAGGGCGCTGGCCTGCTCTTCAGACCCTGTTGCTTCAGTTGACGTATGTGCTCGGCATAGATAACGCCATCTCCCTTTATTTTGACTTCCTTGGATTTTTCTTCATGGACGATCATTGTGAACGTCTTGTTGAATGCGTCCCTTCATTATGACGACACCGAAAGATTAGAATGTCCAGCGGTCCTCCAGACATGAACTCCATCGACGATTCGTGGGATACCTTTAACCCTTTGAAAGAGCAAAAAATGATAAGTTTTTTTCTTTTATTTTAACGTTTTTTGGCGTGTTTATGGTTTCTTTTAACCAAAAAAAATATTATTTTGACCCACTTTAGGCTACGGTAATAGCACTGAACGTGGGCCTTTGCGATCGTCTTTTGACAGCTCGAAATTTAAATGAAAATAACGGCTAAACTATTCACCTGACACGAAAATTGAATAACCGAATTTGTGCCGCGGTGGAGTAGCCGAGCGGTCTAAAGCGTCTCGCTGCGGAGCGCTCGGTTGCTCGCCAGGGGGGTCCGAGTCCTCCCTGGGGCATGGGTGTTGTCCTTAGCTTAGTTTACCTAGGTTTAAGTAGTTTGTAAGCTACGGACTGATGACCACGCAGTTTGGTCCGATAGATTTACAAACATTTGAACATCTGAACCGAATGTGTAGAGGAGAAAATTCTCTACAACTTTGCTCTCTTACATTTTTTTCATATCTCGTAGCATTTCAAAGATATTTGCATAAATAACGGCGATTTTGGGATGTATGTCTGTCTGTCTGTCCGTAACGTGTTCCCTGTTTTTAAGACGAATCGTTCAACCGATCAGCACCAAATTTAACAGACATGATTGTAGGCCGCCAGAGACCAGAAACTCCCTTTTTCAAATTTTTCGGACAAAAAATACGGTAGTAATAAAAAAACGTTTGTAATATAATTGCAAACGAACCCTTCATCTGACACGAAAATTGAATAACCTAATTGGTAGAGGAGAAAATTGTCTATAACTTAGCTCCCTTATGTTTTTTTCTTTCATATCTCGTATCGCTTGAGAGATATTTGCAAAAATAAAATGACATACCTTGTCCAGAACACTCTCTGGCATACACCATCTTACGTAGCGTATTTGATGATTTTCTTATTGTAACTTACACGTTATCATTTCAAAGCAATGGCGCACTGAAGAATTAACAAATACACATCGTTCTTTGTACGATAAATGATAATGTAGTGCCTACAAATGCCATATTAGCATCAGTTAACAACGGCCATCAATAGTATGAGATTAAAGGACTCATGTTTTGATTGATAGCCATAGTGTAGTGGGCCACTCGCCACTCCCTAATTTTTTTTCCCTAAAAGGGTTTCAGACAATCTTATTAATTAATTTTTTTATCATTCAGATTATTATTTTGGTCCAAAATGTTTGCAAAAACTTATAAAACTACAAATCTAAATTGGGCCGTAAAACACGTCAGTGAGATTTCTCTCTCTCTCTCTCTCTCTCTCTCTCTCTCTCTCTCTCTCTCTCTCTCTCTCTCTCTCTCTTTTTTGCATCATTTCGGCTTTGATAATAGGGCGTACATATGTGTTTCACTGCCTTATAATAAAGACAAAATTCCGTCATTGTGCAGTGATACACTTTTGTACCAAGTCCTGTAGAGGGTTAAAAGACTACTTTTTACTGTGTTTCTTTGTTCTGAGTCAGATGGAAGTGCTAAGGGATGTTAAGAATAGAAACGTGTTCTCACGGGACTGCTGACGTATCGAAGATCAAAGCAGGTGGTGCAGATTTGCACGTGCGTTGCTCGCAGTAAACTCGCGCGGCAGCTGCGCGCCGTCGTTCGCGCTGCCGTCCACCATCTTAATGGCCGCTGGGCCGGCGCTGACAGCCACTTAGGTCCGCCACAGGCGAGATGAGGGCGGTATCCGCACAGCGCTCGCTTTTAGACTTCCCAGAGATCGGCGCGCGGCCTTGGCGCCGCGCCAGACGTGCCATGCCTCGGCCGTCATTCCGCAGGCGTCGGGCAGGTCGGAACAACAAACCGGCGCCCGCCCCCTCCCATCCGTGATATGAGACACGCCGGCAGCCAAACGCCTCCAAGCAAACACTGCCGCTGATTTACGCCTTCGACGCCCACAGATGTCCCTCCGCTGACCTATAGGCTAAGAATAATGTTCAAAACTGAAAAGCCAAGATCGCAAAGTACTTATCTATTTTTTGACGGCCGGTTTCAGTGGGCTATGCCACCATGCCGGCCGCGGTGGCCGAAGGGACTGAGGCGCTCCAGTCACGGTCTGCACGGCCACTATGGCCGGGGTTCGAATCCCCTCTCGGGCATGGATATTTGTGCCGTCCTTAGTCTTAGCTAGTTCATAAGTCGTTTGTAAGTTTAGGGACTAATGGCCGGCCGCGGTGGCCGAGAGGACTGAGGCGCTTCAGTCACGGTCTGCACGGCCACTACGGTCGGGGGTTCGAATCCCCCCTCGGGCATGGATATTTGTGCCGTCCTAGTTCGTAAGTAGTTCATAAGTAGTTTGTAAGTATAGGGACTGATGACCCAGTAGTTAAGTCCCATAAGCTTTACAAACATTGGAATTAGCGGCTGATGACCCCGTAGTTAGGTCCCATAAGCTCTACAAACATTTGAACTTATGTCACGATCAACCGGTCATATTAGAATTTACAGGTTGATCAACTTACTTAAGAAATGGAGATAAATAGTTTTGTGTCCCAGCCTCGTCGCCGCTTTTGTGTCTCGTTTCCGTCGTAGGTGTCGGTGGCCGAGCAGAAAGAGACCGACACAGGAATAAAGGATGCACGCTTGTGCAGGTACGAAGGTGAGCAGCCAGTGGGACAGCGGATACTAGAAACACTAGAGTAAATTAGAACGTGATATATATTGCACAGAATTTATACAATACTTAACTTTTACATAGCTCAGTACTGCAGAATGCTGATACATAGTTGAGCTAGAGGCCTGTCTAGTGCCTTTCCGATAGTCATGTCTTCACTGGTGCCTATCTGATTCCGAAGTGTTAGCTGCTTCCTATCTCAGTCCCAAGTGAACGATGTCGTTCAGTGGTGGCCACGAGCGGAGATGTAGCAGAGGGCGCTCGTGGCTGACGTCGTAAGAACGCCGCGCCGTGCGTGCATGGCGGCGCGCGGCGAAAGTAGGTGGCGCGCACTTTATACTTGTGCGACACCGCAAATAGTACGTGCAACATAGCTCTTAATGTCTGTCTCTATTTGGCCCTTTCCCGCACATGCAGGGTCGACACTATTATAACGTTGCCCTTGCTTCGTATAATGCCATAATTGTTAATGTAGATTCCGCGATTATATTTTTGACAAGGAATTGATGGTACCGAATTTTTGAATTTGAAATAATTTAGTTAAAGTACAGCACAAAATGAACATTAAAGCAAATAAACCGCGGGTTGTATATTAAACTCGGGCACCATGCAAGCATCAGCACGTTATAAAACTTACGGAAAGCATCTAGCTGGATCCTGCGCTTCGTATTGTAGAAGCTGGAAATGATAACTTTTACTTATTTAATACGTGAACGTTCGAGATACTTTCCGTAGTAGATCAATGTTAAGACTGTTCACTTCGCTTTTCATTGTTCTGTGACCGTGGGTGGAACATGAAGTTACTGGTAATAAAAAAAATTATCGGACTTCGTGAAATTACAAAAGAAATGACTGCAGGTTCTAAAATCAAGCAAAGTATTGTATACGGATGATTGTGATTGAAATTTTGCAGACAATGCGAAGCGATTGTAATGGCGTCTGAACATTAAACTATTACGGACGTCGAGGAGCTGAAAACATTTAGAAATTAAATATTTGACGTAGAGGAGTTTGATTTAAATGAAAACCAAGGAGAGGGAATGCTTTTAAATTTAAATAACATATTTTCAGCAACAGCTTGCATTATTCTTACTTACATGAGTGGATACAAGTATGAAACACGTCTTAACACATCGGATACAGACAAGAGAGTGAGTAAAACTACTATCACGGTTCCATCTTCTCGCTTGTTCGGAAGTAAAAAATGACGAACGAAATTAAATTAGTTGCATTGCGAGTCAGAGGGAACCGGAGGCGATAGGCATCAAAATGTTCAAATGTTTGTATAGCTTATGGGACTTAACTACGGGGTCATCAGTCCCTAAACTTACAAACTACTTATTATCTAGCTTATACTAAGGACGGCACAAATACCCATGCCCGAGGGGGGATTCGAATCCCCGACCGTTGTGCCCGTGCAGACCGTGACTGGAGTGCCCAGTCCCCTCGGCCACCGCGGCCGGCGCGATAGGCATCGCTGATCAAAGATAAACAAAAAATAAATAAATAAATTAGTGTATCGTTACAGTATGTTCATGCGGATTTGTCATGTGTTAATACTTACAGGGTGGCCGGATACCCTTCCTGCCGCCACCCCATTCCCCCCAGGAGGAAACGTGTACCCCAAATGTCTGCGTACTGTGTTATAGGTGTGTGAAAGTGTACAGTGTTACGAAACGTTTGAGCCTCGTGTAATTGAGGCGGGACTAGCCCGGTGTTCACCTAGGGGTATGCGGAAAACCATCTAAAAACCACATCCAGTCTGGCCAACACTCCGACCTCTTTCGTTAATCCGCCGTGCGGATTCGAACCGGGGCTGTCTCGGGAAGCGGTGCGTTAGACCACACGGCTAATCGAGCGGGTCACCATAGCACTTAATCCAAATATTAAAATACACATTGAGTCTCTTAGAAGCTGTTGATGTTTAAACTTATGTATTTTTTAGACATTTAGACTAAGTGCTTCGTTCCACGTATTATATAATCATTTTTAAATAATATAACCAACTTGTAAAATTTTATAAGTCCAGTTGACGGTGACATAGTCCACTGAAAACGGGCGTCATTAAATAAAGAAAAGTACTTTGCGATCTTGGAGTTTCACGTTTGAAGAATATTAATGTCTGATTGCCTCCACAACCTGCGGTGTCAGGTAATGTCAAACCTATAGGCCTTGATCTGTCAAAATCGGATCGCGAAAAAGAAATATTCGAAAATTCTAACTTGTATCTGTAACCGTCGTTTTTGACTGTATGAACACAATAATTTTGAAAATTACTAGCCGAATCATCGTATGGTTTTCGCAGGTAACTTTAGCGCTTCTTGGAGCAAGGCACGCTGAGTTTCCAGAGTCGTAGGTTGCCTCGTAAATCGTGTCATACTTGTTGCCTGAGAAGTGCAGCATCTCTGTTTGTCATTGTCTGAACGATCGTTAGATGTCCCGTCCAGGGATACTGACCCTTGCAGCCACTAATACGAAAGTGTTTGTGGTACAGGATGTCGTACAAGAGCTGACCTCTAGATTATGCTTCATAAATTGGGATTTGTGTCGGGGGAACAGGATTGCTAAACTGGATGTATATGTCCAGAAAGCTCTTCAAACAAATTAAAACTCCACACCACAGGCCTCGACAGGCCCACTCAGAATTGACCGGCCGCCGTGTCAACCACCACACGAAGGCTTCAACGGATGCGGTATGGAGGGGGACGTGGTCAGCGCCCCGCATTCCCGGCCGTTATGTTAGTTTTCATAACCGCAGCCGCTACTCCTCAGTTGGCCTCCCAAGAGCTGAGTGCAGCCCGCTTACCAACAGCGCTCGGAAGAACCGGACGGCTACCCATCCAAGTACTATCCATACCCGATAGTGTTTAACATCGGTGATCTAGCGAGAACCAGTGTGTCCACTGCGGCACGGCCGTTAGCTCGTCAGACAAATGGCGAACGAATATGGACCGGTGTCATGCCGAATTGTAGTCCCTAAAATTTATATTGTGGTTCTTGATCAGAGTCCGTGAATGGCTGCACATGGTTTTCAAATAAACGAATATAACCACTTCCAGTCAAATTTTCTCTCTTGGCTGAAGGTCCCAACCCGTTCGATGTAAAACCATCCGACCCCATTTATAGAGACGCCACGAACTTGCACAGTAGTTTGTTGGCACCCTGGTACGGCACGGGGAAGAAAACTACAGAATTTTTATTATGTAGAGAGAATTTGAAGTTTCTACATCAAAATCTACATGGGATACACTACAAATCATATTTAAGTACCTGGCAGAGGGTTCATTGAACCACCGTTATACTATTTTATCTCCCATTCCATTCTCGACTTGCGCGCGAGAAGAAAGAACACCTGAACCTCTCCGTTCGAGCTCTGATTTCTCGTATTTATCATGATCATTTCTACCTATGTAAGTGGGTGTCAACAATATATTTTCGCATTCGGAGGAGAATGTTGGCGATTGTAGGTTCGTAAGTAGCCCACGCCGCAGCGATAAGCGCCGTTGTTGTAATGATTCCCATCCCAGATTCTGTATCATTTCCGTAACGCTGTCTCCCCTATATCGTGACAATACGAAACGAGCTGCCCCTCTTTGGACTCTTTCGATGTCCTCCGTCAAACCCACCTGATAAGGATCCCACACTGGGCAGCAATACTCCAAAAATGGACGGACAAGCGTAGTGTATGCAGTTTCTTTTGTAGTTCTGTTGCATGTTTTAAGGGTTCTGCCAATAAAACGCAGTCTCTGGTTCGCCTTTCCCACGACATTATCTACGTGTTCTTTCCAGTTTAAGTCCGCAGAAATAGCAATTCCTAGATATTTTGTGGAGTTGACGGCATTCACGTTTGATTGATTTATCTTGTAAACAAAGTTTAATGGATTTCTTTTCGTTATCATGTGGACGACTTCACACGTCTCATTATTTAGAGTCAATTGCCAATTCTTACACCGTACTGATATCTTATTCAAATCTTTCTGCAGTTGGTTTTGATATTGAGATGATTTTACTAAACGGTAAATGACGGCTTCATCTGCAAACAACCTAAGAGAGCTGCTTAGATTTTCCCCTAAATTGTTTATGTAAATAAGGAACAGCAGAGGACCAAGTTCGAAAGTTCCTCTCACATTTCATCTTGTTTCCACAGCCTCCTCCATGTCGCCATGGATTTCGATTAGCCGAGTTCGGTTGTAACCAAAGTGCAGTACTCGCGGGGTTTCGTAATTTCATTCGTCTCCTACTTGAAATGCCCAGTCTCTAAATAAGAAACGTTGACCAACCTACTGTCTTCACTACATGTGTGTCCCCAGCACAGAAGACGGCACACAGGGCACTGGATGTTGATATTGACGTTGCTGGGTTAACCATAGGACGCCTTAAGGGCGAGGGGGGCGGGGGAAGGCGCGGGGGGGGGGGGGGAGTTGGTTGAACTCACAATTTTGTATGTTCCCTGTTTTTCTTTTAAGTAACTATCGTACAATATATTCCCTTTGAGTTATTGTCTGTTGGCTATTGTATGAAACATCAGAAAATTTATTTTATAGCAAATTCCTGCTTTGAAAAAAAACTTTATAATATGGATCCAACAACCCCCCTTTCCTTAGGCTTCCATTCCACAGAAAATTTTCTTAAGTAGGATTTTGTATTCCTCATCTCTATAACAATGAAAGTTTGCTTCTTACTGGTTGGATTCTTGATATTCACAGAGGAAGTGATGGTTGATGTTAGTCAGCTGTTATTTATCTTGTATATTAGTTTGTTAGTGCAGTTTCCTACTGTTCACACTCAGACCTAGAAATGACTAAAAGAATACGTGACTCGTCTTTAAAAACAGTTCTGAATAAAATTTTAGATGAATATTCTAAATCGGGGGGTGAAAGTGGATATGACAATAGTGTTATGGAGTATATGATTCAGATCGGGAAAGTTATGTGGATGTTAGAGAAGAGGAAGATAACGTAGCTAGAGGTAGTGACCCATCAGGA
Organism: Locusta migratoria; assembly: GCA_026315105.1. Taxonomy (NCBI): domain Eukaryota; kingdom Metazoa; phylum Arthropoda; class Insecta; order Orthoptera; family Acrididae; genus Locusta; species Locusta migratoria. The sequence continues at coordinate 507,376,647 of CM048747.1, forward strand.
TGTTATTGTGGCCAAATCTGGAAGTTGGTATGTAACCACACAGACTAGAAATCCTAGGAGCAGACAGGACTAACTTCCAGCTGGTGTTTGCCATTCTCCTGGAGAAGCGTTGAAGTTACTTTTTACATTTGACGTCATGGACGTTATAGTAAAACATTCAAATGAACAGGCAGTTAGGCTAAATGTTAATTTGACAAATGAGAAAGAATTGTATGCGTTTATAGGAATCCTAATACTTATGGGGGTTAATAAGGATAATTCTGTCAGTGTTCACGATCTCTGGTCAGACCTAATGGGTCGGCCTATTTCCAAGGTCATTATGGCAAGAGAACGTTTCAAGGAACTTACCGCAATCGTAAGGATTGATGACAAAACTACCCGCCAGCTAAGAAGGGAAGCAGACAAGTTCACAGCAATCTGTGATGTTTTCAGCAAAGTGAATGATAGGTTTCCAGTACGGTATAAACCAGGAGTCCACCTCACGATTATTGAGATGCTCAGCTTGTTTAGAAGGCGCAGTCCCTTCAAAGTATTTATGAATGATTAATCGGGAAAGTGTGGCATCCTTACACGCCATGTCCGATGCAATAGACAGATAGATCATGAATATGGAACCCTATGCAGGTAAACTTCAGAATTTGTCGAAGGACGAACGGGGTTCAGAAGGAGACGTGAAACGTCTGGGAGTATCTGTGAAAAATATTGGTCGAAATATTACTACAGATCGGTACTACACATTGGTGGATTTGGCGGAAGAGCTATACTAACACTACAAACTAACGACAGTAGGAACTCTCCAGACAAACAGGAAGCATATTCCAGACATAATGAAGAACACGTCAAATCGAGAGCTATATTCATCAATGTTCTTGTACACAGACCCATGAACTGGTAGACCTCCAGTAACTTTGGTGTCCTACGTAGTAAAAACGAAACCAAGTAAAAACTTACTGATGTTATCAACAATGCTCCAAGATAAAGGTATAGTTTCTGCAGTTCTGTGATGTGCTCCTCCCAACTAAATTTATTATCAAGCGTAATCCGAGGAATTTAATGCTGTCAACCTCTTCTATCTGCTCTTCTTCATACTTAACGCTATGCTGACGGGAAATCTCTTACATGTTCTGAACGGCATGTAGTGAGTCTTTTCAAAGTTCAATGACAATGAGTTGGCTTTAAACCATTTATTAATGTTCATGAAAATATCATTAGCAGACCTTTCTATAACTATGTTTGACGATCTTTTTATTGCAATACTTGTATCATCCGCAAACAAATCGAACTCTGTTTCTGGTAGTATAACTGATGAGAGGTGCAGCTCTACAAAGGAAATGAACTTAGAGACGATGTTGTAGGAAGGGAAGAGGAGTAGATCAAGATGAAATAGGAGATTCTATACTGAGAGATGAATTTGACAGAACCCTGAAAGACCTAGGTCGGAACAAGGCCCCAGGAGTAGTTGACATACCCTCAGAACTACTAAAGTCTCTGGGAGAGCCAGCCATGACAAAACTATTTGAACTAGTGTGTAGGATGTATGAGACAGGCGAAATACCCTCAGACTTTCAGAAAAATGTAATAATCCCCATTCCAAAGAAATCGGGAGCAGATAGGTATGAAAATTACAGAACCAACAGTTTGATAAGTCATTGTTGCAAAATTTTAACACGAATTATCTACAGGAGAATGGAAAAGCTGGTAGAAGCTCACCTTGGGGAAAATCAGTTTGGGTTCAGGAGGAACGTAGGAACGCGAGAGGCAATATTCACTTTACGTCTTATCTTAGAAGATAGATTAAGGAAAGGAAAACCTACATTTTTAGCTTTTGTAGATTTGAAGAAAGCATTTGACAATGTTGACTGGAATACACTCTTTCAAATTCTGAAGTCAGCAGGGGTAAAATACAGGGAAAGGAGAGTTATTTACAACTTGTACAAAAGCCAGACCGCAGTTGTTAGACTCGAAGGGCATGAAAGGGAAGCATCAGTAGGGAAGGGAGTAAGACAGGGTTGCAGTCTGTCTCCGGTGTTATTCAATTTGTACATCGAGCAGGCGGTGAAGGAAAGCAAGGAAAAATTTGGAATAGGGATTAAAGTCCAGGGGGAAGAAATAAAAACATTGCGTTTTGCTGATGACATTGTAATTCTGTCAGAGACAGCAAAGGACCTGGAAGAGCAGTTGAATGGAATGGACAGTGTGTTGAAGAGAGCGTACAAAATGAACATTAACAAGAGCAAAAAAAAAAAAAAAAAAAATATGGAATGCGGTCTTCGAAAATCAGGCGATGCTGAAGGAATTAGATTAGGTAACGAAACAATGAAGGTGGTAGATGAGTTTTGTTACTTGGGTAGTAAAATAACATGCGATGGTTGCAGTACAGAGGATATAAAATGCAGAATGGCAATGGGAAGAAAAGCGTTTTTGAAAAAGAGAAATTTGCTAACATCGAATATTAATTTAAGTGTAAGGAAGTCTTTTCTGAAGGCATTTGTGTGGAGTGTTGCCTTTTACGGGAGTGAAACATGGACGATAAGCAGTGCGGACAGGAAGAGAATAGAGGCTTTTGAAATGTGGTGCTACAGAAGAATGCTGAAGATTAGGTGGGTAGATCGCATAACTAATGAAGAGGTACTGAACAGAATTGGTGAGAAAAGGAATTTTTGGCATACCCTGACCAAAAGAAGGGATCGCTTGGTAGAACACATTGTTAGACATCGAGGAATCGTAAATTTAGCATTGGAGGGAAGTGTGTGGGGTAAAAATCGCAGAGGGAGACCAAGAGACGCGTATAGTAAGCAGATTCAAGTGGATGTGGGTTGCCGTTCTTATGAGGAGATGAAAAGGCTTGCTCAGGATAGAGTAGGGTGGAGAGCTACATCAGACCAGTCTCCGGACTGAAGACCATAACACAACAATCTAAAGATTTCACCGATCTAGTTACTTTTACTTTAATCCCTGAACTTTCCGATGCAAACTTACGTATTTCAGGCACGAATATATTTTACATCTATATTTCATGGTCACTGTTATGGGGTTCAATATTCTCCGCTTCTGATTCTGAAGTAGTGTGTATAGTTTTTCTTTTCTTATTTCTGTAGGTGATGTAACAATATCTTATTTCCATTTTCTAAATTGATCAGTTGGATATCGAATATAATTCTTTTTGAACTCATCTGTAGATTCAGAAAGGTTGGTAAAATATTTAATGAAACAAAATAAACATAGCTACAGATACAATTTTGAAATAAATGATACTAACCTTGGAAAAAAAATTAATAACTGTTTTCCTGTGTCCTGTAAAGTTGAAGAATGATTCATGGTGACTCAGCGCCGTCTGTATACGTACACACACATCAGCACTTGGATGCCGGGAAAATGCGGCGCTCGCACGTACAGATCATCACATAGATGCCGGCAAACTACAGTGCTCGTACACACAGAGGAACGAATGGATGCCGCCTAAATACGGCGCTCCTAATGAAAGGGTTAATTTGTTTGTAGGCCTAGACACTGATAGCCGCAAGGTTAAATCCCTTAGAATTACAAACATTTGAAAGACATGGGTTAGCGACATGAACAGGTACATCGGCATAGCCGCGTACAGAAGCTTTAAAGAGGCGCGTATTCGCAGAGCTGACATTTGAAGCGGTGGCGCGCCAGCACACCGATGTGGATCGCCCTGCTTGCTCACTCAACACCAGCTAGGGACAAGGCCTCACAACAGCCCCTGCTACGTCACTCTGACCAGGCCGCGGCCGTCAGCTTACTGGCTGGCCGCTACGAGCCAGTGAGCGTGCCCCATCGGCCAGCCATTCAGCTGCCGGCAGCGGCCTGGTCAGAGTGACGTAGCAGGGGCTGTTGTGAGGCCTTGTCTCTAGCTGGTGTTGCCTCACTCTGGTTCTGACAGTCAACATGGGCAGACAAATTCCTATGCGGTCAGTTGTAGAATAGTAGTCAGTTACATAAAAGTGCATTTTAACCTTATAGTGGCAGCTTCAAGCCTGACTTGTAATTAGATACAGTGGAATTTAAAATACAGTTTATTAATTGTGCAGTATCTTTGTTTCTATGTAAATAAACGAAGTGGCATCCATCAAATAATTTCTTTCATCAGACCAGTTCCTCGCTTGGACGCACAAGCCATTTTTTGTAGCTTGAATGCCATGGGAGGAGGGGTTTGGCGAGGCCACAGGTGTTAAATAAGTTTACTGATAAAAAATTACAACTTTCAAAATGGTTTATATATTTTAACTAAGGCATCGTTTCATAAATGTTGTTCATAGTTATAAATATTGGACTGAGTCAATAAAAATTGACATATTGCAATACAGAATACAAATGTGTTCATATACAACATACTACTTCAAGGCAAGAGACACACTTCATTTTATTTATTTTTTTTTTTAATGTGTGTTACACACATGATTATGCCACTGTCCACAATACTGTTTCGGTTTACTTAGATTGTTGTACTTCCGCTTCCTTGTTTTCGCTTCTCTTACACAAATATGCCACCGACCTTTACCCGCAGTAGGCTGACGTGCTTCTGTTGTCACTAATTCGATTTTCTTTTGTAAAATATTTTCCAGTGACTGAACAATTTGGTTAGATAACCCTCTTGCATTGGTACTTTTGTCTGCTACCTGCAGTTTCACTGGTTCCATCCCAGCTTGCAGAAGAAAAAGTATCTTTTTTCTTGGATGTTGCTGGATGAATGTGGTGGTTGTATTCATTGCTCAGATGTCGATGAGAGAGTAAAATACAGATAGAGGCCATCTATTTGTACCCCTATTGGGCTTTTATACCGAAAAATGTCATTTTGTAGAAACTTCGGTTTGTTTGTTTGTAAATCTATCGGACTAAACTGCGTGGTCATCGGTCCGTAGCTTGCAAACTACTTAAACTAACTTAAGGACAACACACACACACACACACACGCCCCAGGGAGGACTCGAACTTCCCACGGCGAGCAACCGCGCGCTCCGTAGCGAGGCGCCTTAGACCGCTCGGCTACTCAAGCGCGGCCAGCTTCGGTTAAAAAGTAAATTTTAATATACAGCCAAACGACAGATAAAAATGTTAGAGTCCTCCTAGATGGTAGTCCTCGTCTCCTCCTTAATGTTCCTCACCCATTGCTGCCCTACTTCTCTTGGATCTGGCTTCTCTCTCTCTCTCTCTCTTTTTTTTTTTTTTTTTTTTTTTTTTTTTTTTTTTTTTTTTTGTTTTTTTTGTTGCAATCTCTGCCTTCATGATTCGCAGTTTGTATAATCCATCACACTTCAGTGGGCTTGCAACCTTTGTGAATTCCAAGATATTCACATAATGCGAAAGGATAGTTGAAAACACTGTAATTAATTATTTATTTATATATCACACAAGATATCTTTCGGCGTTAAATGCCATCATCAGGTGTTTGGTATTTAGAGGTTGTAAGTGCTTCAACTGACTATTTATTAGGTGATGTTTTACATTTGATTTATGAATTTTAGCCAGTTACAGTATCTGTCAATACCTCAGAATACGTTTACAAAAAGATATTCGAAAACCTGTGGTCTTCCAGAATAGCCATTATTGACAGTAAGAATACCAACTATGCTTTAGTCATGATGAAAACTATCACAGGAAACACAGAAACTAAAACATGGCTATTGGATAACTGTTGTTGTCAAAGACAAACAAATGTACAGTTCAAAGAGTTTACTGTGAAGTACAGCTTTTGTAATATTTCTGTTACGTTACTCTGTACAGTCATGATTATTCGGACACATTCCGATAATGGCCCAAGGAAATACGCGTAAAATGAAGTCATTTTGTAGGCAACTAATGATTTTTAACAATACAGCGACTTATGCAGCTTTTTGCAGAGTTCATTCATTATTCACCATGGTCGCCAGCCTCCTCCGTAAGTTTACATCACATTTATGTCTTTTAAATATTTATTTAAAATAGTAAAACTAATACCATATTAGGCATATAAACATCCATATTTTCATAATTTGTACAAGAGTAAATATGTGTAATTTTGTTATTTTTGGCGTTACAACTTCCCATAAGATGTAGTGAAAGATAAAAAATAAAAAGAAAATGGATCGGTATATCGTAAAACGATTTGTTTCAGCGATAAGCACGAACCGCTGATTACTTGCTGTCTGCCACGTGGATTCGCCAGTGCCAGTTGACGCAGTGGGTACACTTGTGGTTTGCGCTGGTGCAGCTAACACACCGCAACTACTGTCATAGCTGGGTGGCTCTCGCAGTGGGCGTGTCGTCCGGAACTATCTCAGTTACAGACCCCGGCCACCACCAGCTGTGGTCGGGCGATGTCACCACGCTCGTTAGCACGAGTGGCGTTTAAAGGCCAAGGACGGCCTCGAGTCGTCCTTGATAGATCTGGACTATTGCCAGCAAGTGGGCTGTGAAGAGGCCCGTGGGAATAATTACAGCTGAAAATCGGCCGCTCCCATTCACCAAGTGGAGGCCTCCAAACAGTGCAGACGTACTGCCGTTTGTAACTCAACGGACAGTAATACGTACCTTCGAGTGATACCTGAGCCGGTGAAGTCGTGGAGGCAGAAACGTCTTACCTTGAGCAGTCCTGGCTAATGCCTGCGCCGTTCATTTTAACATTGGCACTGCTGACTTTCGGTGATCTTTGTAACTTTACCTGGGGGGAGATGAAAAACATATAACTTTATATTTACAATGTCATGTTACAGAGGACATGTTTCATGTATCAGGTTCAAAATTTGTTATTGTTATGAACAATGCAGAAAACAAGTTTGGTTGAATGAAATCTTTATTGCTTGAACTATTGCATATCGATTTCTGTCACTGAGTGGCCATCTTCAGTGCTGTAATATAATACGAGGCGCGGCCAGAAAGTAAGTTCCGTTTGGTAATAAAATGAAATTGTACACAGATACAGAAGAAATTTTTATTGCACAAAATTCTACAACTCTTAAACTACTTTTCCACATAACTGCCGAAATTTTGTAGGCACTTGTCATAGCGTGCCACAAATTTTTGGATGCATACTTCACAGAAGGTTGCCGCCTGTGTATTCAACCATGTGGTAACAGCTCTTTATCATCATTGAAGTGTTGACCACCAATGACAGATTTTAGGTGTAAGAAGAGATGAAAGTCGCTAGGAGAGAGGTCCGAGCTGTATGAAGGATGATCAAACAGGTCCCATTGAAGTTTCCGTAAGAATTGTTTGGTCACATTCGGTGTATGAGGTCAGGCATTATCGTGAAAAAAAATCTTTTGATTGTAATCCTCTTCTTTCACCTAAAATCTGTCCTTGATGGACAACACTTCAACGATGATGACGATCTGAAAGAACATGTTACCACATGGTTGAATACACAGGCGGCAACATTCTATGAAAATGACACACAAAACCTTGTGCCATGCTATGACAATTGCCCACAAAATTTCGGAAGCTATGTAGGAAAGTAGTTTAACAGTTTTAGATTTTTGTACAATCGATATTTTTCCGTATCTGTACCCGTTCGTTTAATATAACCAAACGGAACTTACTTTCTGGACGCGCCTCGTATAATCAAACACGAAATTAACATATGTACTTACAGTTCAAGAACAGAAACTGAAAATATTATTACCATACCTAGAAAAGAAGCCCTATGGCCCACATAAACTAGCAAATTGCATATGAAATGTTAAAATGTTTGTATAGCTTATGGGACTTAACTACGGGGTCATCAGTCCCTAAACTTACAAACTACTTATGAACTAGCTTATACTTAGGACGGCACAAACATCTATGCCCGAGGGGGAATTCGAATCCCCGACCGCAGCGACAGTGCAGACCGTGACTGTCACGCCGCAGACCGCTCGGCCACTGCAGCCAGCTAATTGCATATGAACATTGAATTTTATTTAACTGTACACAGTCAGCCTCGTGTACAACACTAAGCTGGTTCGTTTCTAATCTTTCTGTGCAACTAAACGTCTGCAGACAAAACATAGCGCCCTCTACACAGATTACAACGTATCATCATGTGAGCAACGTCAGAAATTGAAAATTCACACATCAAATCTAGGCAGGATAAAGGATGCAAGTAACAAGGACTGAATTCGTATATAATAGTATAAAAAATTACAAAGGACACAAACAGTACCTCAAGCCTGCTACCAGGCAGAAGTGTTCAAATGTTTGTAAATCTTATGGGACTTAACTGCGTGGTCATCAGTCCCTAAACTTAGAAACTACTTATAAACTACCTTATACTAAAGACGACACAAACATCCATGCCCGACGGGGGATTCGAATCCCCGACGGGGAACGGCCTTGTGCATTGAAGCATAGCGCCTCATTGCACTCGGCCACTCCGTCGCGGCAGGCAGTGACGCCCTCTATAACATTGTACCAAAAACTGCAAATATGCCATCATTCATATGAATGTATAAAAAATATAAAAACGTACAGATTAAAATTCACAAGGGTAGGAGACATCTAACATATACAAAATAAAATTCATTTAACAAGGTGATGCAAGACACGAAATCAGAAACTGTCTGCGCCCTGTGTCAATGTGACCAGTAACTTCAGTCACAAGATGTCACAGCCCTTTGTCAAAATTACAACTAAATCTATTCCGTCAGTGCAAAGATCAAACCTGGCGTGCAAAAGCTATAAACGAATCATTTCCTTTAAACCAGGGACCCTTCATATTATCATTGAAAAATACAAATGGGTACTACATCAGTACATTGTGTGACAGTCATAAAATCTTTTAACAAAACTTACAACTTTTAAAAAGAAAATCCATCCAAATTTACTAACAGTATCATGAAGTAACGTGTAATCCATTCTCAAAATAAATTCTGTCATCTAGCTAAGGTAATAAGATTTTCAGTTTCTGTTCTTGAACTGTAAGGACATTTACTTTTTCATATGTTTTTTGTTTGTTTTTTATTACATCAAAGTACTGAAGATGGCCTATCAGTGACAAAATAGATATGCAATAGTTCAAGCAATACAGATTCCATGCGACCAAAGTGGTTTCCTGTAATTTTTTTATTATTATTTTTATTTATTTTTTTATTTATTTTTTATTTATTTATTTTTTTATTTTATTTATTTTTTTATTTTTTATTTTGTGCTCTGCACTCGGCTTACGATGGAGTCGTCTGTATATTTTTTCTTGTTCTTTCTTACATATAATTTCTTAATTATAACACCTTCATTTGATAATATTTGAACCTTAAATCCCTATGTTAACTCCTGTCTGCCCCCTCTTATATGAAAGAATAAGTTGCTCTATATGTCTGCTATGGGTTCATAAAATGGCTGGTAAAACAGTGCTTCCGTCTGTAGAGACTACAGTCTGGCCAACGTCGGTAACTTAACCAAGGCAAAGAGGTTTCTACCCTCGGTTTTTGTCAGGCACAGATTGATAAGTTTGGTCAACGTTGGTACCTTAACAAAAGCAAACAGGTTTCTATCCTCGGCGTTTGTCAGTCACAGGTCGTACCCCTCTGCTCGCTTCCGTTAGTCATGCATGACTGGCTCCCTGGATGCCAGGAGATGGCACTCGACTACTGATCACCGGTAAGGTAACATCGGTTTGCAAGCGCGATCTGGCGCACTTAGGTGTGGCTTAAAACTCTTTAAAGCTTCGGGCTAACTGAAGTTTTCTAATCGTTTCTTTTCCAGGTATAATGATTAATTCATTATCGTTGATTATTTATTCAGTGCAGCAAAAGGCGTGATTTTGTTGTAGTTAACTAGGAACTTTCTTTGTTCCCCTGGTACTTTAATGAGGGAAAATAACCCACTACGAAATGGTTATCTATGATTAGAACTTTCCGCTGATAGTGTGAATGTGCGTATGAGTATAATTCAGTGTGCGCGTGCTAAAATTCCTGTCGGTTTTCTAAATTTATTTGATTTTTCTTTGTTATCCTATCTGTGTGTTTCATGCACTGTACCCATGTGTTAATTATTCGATAACTGAGCCATCAGCTCGTTGATTTCTCATTTTATGCAGCAGTATTTAGCCCTCACGATTATTTTGTTCGTTGGAGCAATTTAGTTACTAATTTCGCTGTACTTAAGAATTTTTCTTGGTTCCCTAGCCGGGCGGGAGTAGCCGAGCGGTCTGGAGCGACACGTTACGGATCGCGCGGCCTCCCGCGTCGGACGTTCGAATCCTCCCTCGGGCATGGATGTGTGTGTTGTCCTTAGGTTAGTTTAACTTAGTTTAAGGATTTTTTAAGACTAGGGTCTGATGACCAACATAGTTTGGTCCCATATGATTACAAACGTTTAAACTCATTTTGTTCCTGTAAATCATATGTTGCACTGATTTCATTTTGGATTCCCATATTTCAGTATCTATGATATCGTCCTGTTGCTATCCTTGGGTTAAAATCATCGTTAACGACTAGTCAGTAGCTCAAAAAATTTTCAAATGTTTGTATAGCTTATGGGACTTAACTACGGGGTCATCAGTCCCTAAACTTACAAACTACTTATGAACTGGTTAAGACTAAGGACGGCACAAATATCCATACCCGAGGGGGTATTCGAACCCCCGACCGTAGTGGCCGTGCAGACCGTGACGGGAGCGCCTCAGTCCCCTCGGCCACCGCGGCCGGCTAGTCAGTAGCTTTGCCATGCGTGTCTATTATAGAAGCTCGGCTTTATTCCTTCCCTACAAGCGTAAAAGTGTCAATCAGTTGCGTGTGTAATCACTCCCTTTCTACCCACGTTTTACGTTTCTTTAACTGATACACTAACCCGGCACCAGCAATTTCATAATAGAAGCCTACTTGTTTCATTCTGTAGACTTAATAATTGTCCTATTTAAACTTTGCCCTTCGTGTACCTCGTAATTTAAACTCACTTAAGTATTGGATGTTTCACTCCTTAGCGTTTCCACTGCACACTTCAGACAGTGGTCTGGTTAGCACGTCAATGTTCAAACGCAATGCTAACTTTTCCGACAAAAGCACACCGTTCTTGTATGGAGGCCTGACCTCGCAATGCTTTCTTTCATGTTATTGAAGAAACTGTGTAGGTCTACTAATGCCGATTGGTAGCCTATTGCTACAAGGAACTTCAGGTAAATATTTTAACGTGCTGCAGTAGGCTGTTCTGGTCAGCATTGACGTAACTGTGGGCAGGCTTTTGAACTTAGACCAGCCACACAAGTATACACCTGTTATTATGTTTCTATAGTTTACAGAGTCGGTATCCACCATGAGACAGATGGTTCAGTATAAAACCACATAGAGAAAATACTCAAGGCTTCGAAAGAAGGCACGGGGGCCATTATTCCGAATAATAAGAAACTTCACAGCCTTATAACTTCTCTTGCTTGTGTATATTAAACATTTGTATTTTAAAATCAGTTTATGAACGCAAGTAAAGCCGAAAGAAGTTGTAAGACATGGACAGACAGAAGCAGCGACGTAACAGAGGACAGATGGATCGCTGCTAATGCTGTGGTATCTGGCGTTCCACACGGAAGTGTTATAGGCACCCTACTGTTTCTTATTTTTATAAACGATCTAGGAGACAATCTGAGTTGCTCTCTGAGATTGTTCGTTGATGATGTTGTCATTTACCGGTCAGTAAAGTCACAAGAAGATCAAAAGCAACAACAAAATTATTTAGATAGTTTGTCAGCATGGTGAAAAAATTGACAATTGACTAAGTCAAGTGTGAAGTCATCCATATGACCACTAAAAGAAATCCGTTAAACTTCATTTTCATGATAAATCGGTGAAATCTACAGACCGTAAATTTATTAAATACATAGGAGTAACAGTTACGATCGACTTAAGTTGGAAAGAACACACAGAAAACATCGTACGGAAGGCAAGCCAAAGACAACATTTCATTGGCATAATACTTAGAATATACAACAGTTCTACTAAAGAAACTGCCTACACTACACTTTTGCGTCCTATTTTGTACTGCTGTGCTTTGTGGAATATACACTAGGTGGGACTGACAGACGATTCAGAGAAAATTCAGAGTAAGGCAACGCGTTTTGTATTATCGCGATATAGGAGAAAGAGTGTCACGGGAATTACGAACGAGTTGGGTTGAAAATCATTGAAAGAATGGCGTTATTTGTTGCGGCAAGATTTATTTGTGAAATTTCTTTCTCCAACTTTCTCTTCCAAATGCGAACATATTTTGTTGGCAACCACCTAATAGGAAGACACAATCATCATTATAAAACAAGAGAAATCAGTTCTAAAACGGAAAGATTTGAATGTTCCTTTTAACCGCGGGCTATTATAGAATGGAACTGTACAGAAATATCATAAAAGCGGTTCGATGAACCCTCTGTCCTGAACCTCAATGTCGCATGTAGGGTATTTATGTAGATGTAGAACTAAATATCTGATACTGACTTTGGCCTCGTTGTGTTGCAGGTGAATCTCGGGCTATTCGGTCGGTGCGAGGTTGACTGTCGTGTGTCCGCGGTGCGTTGCCTGGCAACTGTAGCCTGCGTTATCGCAACTGTACGAGGATCGAGCGTCAGCTGCAGTCCACGCGGTCGCACATAAGGTCAGTGCAGCTCATTACACGTCCTTAAAGGTACTGTACAAAAACTCTTCTTCTGCCATTACAGGAAATGAATGCGAGGTATCACATAAAATAATCCTTGTGACATAGTATGCCCATGGTTTAGAAGTGGGCGGTGTTGACGAATTTGCATTACATCTACTGAATATGTCCAGTAACGTAATCGCAATTGCTTTTGTGCTGTCAGCTGCTGGTGTGCATTTTATTAGTATTCATATGTGTGTCAATTATAAGAGATACCGAATCATGCGCAATTGTTACTTCTTTTAGCCGTTCCTTAGTTGCTTAAAAATTCATACAAGTGTAACTCATCCTTGATGGTAAATCAAAGGCAGACAGCTTACTGGCATACGCGTTACGCTTCTTTTATTTGTGTGTTGCTCCAGAAATAAAATAACTGAAGCGCACATAGCAATAGCCAAACTGCTTTTCACTTACTGGCAAAGTCGTTGCACTAAAGCTCTATAGCTTGCATCGCTCTAAAACGTTCTTTAAAAAATTTGAAGGGTCTGAGAAACGAAGCGGCAAGTTTTATTTCAGTGGTCATTCTACGATTTATTAGGTTATTTTGCTGCTAAATGTATATCCTGTTGCTGGTCCGAGTATTGCACATTTTTGCACATATTTTATTGGATAATGTTGCCAATGAACTTCCGGAAACATTTCGTTACTATGAAACTGAAATTCGATGATACACATGAAAATTTCCAAAGGGAATATGCTGTTGTTGCAAAACACTGTAGATGTAGTAGGTGATTCGGCGATATGAACCTAGTTAAGGTTTCAGAAAAAAATACTTGTCCAATTTATGAGACGGAGTAGTAAAGATTGCGTGAGGCTACTGGTTATTTATTACAGATTGGTGAGGTTTCCTTTCGGACTTGTGAGAAAGACCAGACACCACACCAACCAATAATAAGTATTTACACGCAAGAACAGGTGTTTAGTTCATTTACTTCACTGCAAATGCGGTCATAAGTTCGACCTCGCACGTGGACCCGTAGTGGCGAGTGTAAGAGGGCATGGGCGATAGGAGCGCTACGGCCGTAGCGTGCGACTGACTTGTGGAAGTCTGAGATGGACGGGAAGCGAGCGCGGGTAACCAAGTGGTTAAGGCGACCGCTGCCCCGAAACGCGAGACCCGCGTTCGATTCCCGACGAGGCTTATATTTTCACTTGTCGCCACTGTATAATTTCACTGTCCCAATGTAGCTAATGTCAATCTTTTCCTTCGTGATCCTCCTTTCCTCCCCTCGTAAATAAATAATTTGCAGACTGGTAATTTACAAGAAATCTTGGGTACCGCCATGACTGCGAGAGACATACAAGGTGTTCCTAAATATCTGCGACAGCTCTGGACATTCGGTAGAGGTCCTGGCAACAAGCAAAATATGTCCTTTAAAAACGTGGTTTATTTGCTTTAATTACCGTGTTACAGGCTTTTGTTGTGGTATGGACAACAGACAACTTAACTATGCAGGTTGACCATTTGTGGTGATACAGTGTAATTTACCACTTACAGTTCTCTACAGAGGGTGCTCAAAATGTCTACCACGAGCTATAATGCTGGTGTTTGTGCCCCTAATTGGTTAAGGCGACCGTTGGCTTGAAGCGGAAAAGCCGGGTTCGAATCTCGGTCCGACTTTAATTTTCAACTTCACCGTTGAATTTATAGCAACATCTCACAACGGTCGAAATATTTCAATATTTCGAATTCACAAAATACTGTTCTGGGTGGAAAGTTACCTATACCAAGACCTTGGACCCTTTGAAGGCGATTTGGATAAAGTAGCTGTTCTCGTAGAATCCTCCACACTTGGTCTTACCGCCACTTCCCTCTCCAGCTCCTACCATTTTCCTCGGTTTGGTTCAGAACTCGCTCCTCTGTTAGGTATTCGTGAGCTCTTACGTCGTCCATGACCAGCAACACGTCTGAAAACGAACCTGTTTCTTTGGAACCTCTTGTTTTTCGGTAAACGTTTAATAAAAAAGTGTTTCGCACACAAATGCCGTAATCCATTTGCGTCACACTGAGCCCGTCTATGCGGTAGGTGCATGTCTGCCGGTTCCTGATTCCAGTACCGCATTGCAATATTATTCGGCTTGTACTGTACGTGAACTGAATAACAACTGACAATACGTATTATCTTACTCTACCTTATGATCTGTGTGTCCGTGTTTACACCGGACATCACATGGCTTTGGATGCTTTGGATGCAGAACGAATGCACAGAGACATGAAGAGGAACGAGACGTTCATGTGGCCTGTGCTCTCTACACATATGTCCAACCTGTGTAGTGCAGTGGTCTGTGTTCCAAACACCTCAACAAACGCCTGTAGCACGGCAATGAAAACATATTTTTATAAGACATGTTCTACTGTCGTCTGGTTCTCTAGCGAATCTCCCGAGTTTTCCCACATATGTAGATACACCCAGTATACGGAACACCCGACTGTCCAATCGTTGACAACTTCGACGACAAAATACGAACGAAGTTTGACCTGAATGTATGTAAAAATGGAAGAGCAGGATTACTCGTTTCACTTAAACCAAATGATAAACCAAAGTTTGTATAGGTTACGTAACCGTCTTTTGTAATTGTGATTACACTTAAAAATTCTGTAATCTGGCTGCCTAATTCCTCTTAAGAGGCCTCTATCGCAGTACCAACCTGCGGGATGAGGAGAGACAGCTGCAACAACTGTGCATGAACTTACCTCAGGGAGAAACCAAAGCCTGTTCGACACCATTCCGAACTGTGTAACAACACGCATTGCGGCTAGAATGGAGTGAACGTCCTTCTGACCCGGCGCCAGCGCTCCTCTTGTAACTGGTAACGGCCCTGTCTCCTTCTTTCCATATTGTAATCAGTTGAATAGCATCACGTGAAACACCAACATATTCAGTGATTCAAATTCCAGCCACTCTCTCTGGGTACATCGCGTTTTTGTCACGCAATCTATATAGTCATTTCCAGATAAAGCCAAGTATTTTATTCTACACACTTCTTATCTAATTACTCTTTTTCTGTATTAGAAACACGTAATGGTGTAAAGACCGAAATTGTTTGTCTATAACAAAGAAATGAACGGTATAACGTGATTTCACTGAGTAATTTCTAACCATTATAGAAAGCAATCAAACACACCTACACAAATCAATTTAGAAATAATTGCCGCAGCTCTATGAGTGCTGTAGGCTCTCTGAATCGAATCTGTAGTCGATCACTGGATACTCGATATCTGTTTTGTAAATTACGGCACGTACTGTTTGTCGTTGCGGTTTTCTGTGACGAGATGTGGTCTCCTGCAGGGACTGGTTTCAGTCTACTTGCGTACTCATGAGTTAGCACAACATTGTCCACAGGAGGAGCAGCGAACTGTGATGATATTTATTTAGTTTAAATAACAGTGAAGATCGCCATTTTCACTATAATTTTATCAAATGCAATTATGAGACGTTTCCCCCAGTCGAAAACTATGTCGGTCATAGAAATGTATTCAAGATGTTTTATTCTTGTTTTCTTGACTGTCTGTACAGCGCAAACAAGTACAGATTTTTATCGGTTCTATGGCTGTGCATCTATATTATATAGCCTCAACAGTGACTACGTGCTGCGCGGAAATGGCCGTGCGTTTCTAGGCACCATGTGAGGAACTGCACGGCCGCTCCCACTTCGGACCTTTTGTGTCCCAGCCTCGTCGTAGGTGTCGGTGGCCGAGTGGAATGAGACCGACACGCTGGTGCAGGTACGGAGGGGAGCAGCCAGAAACTATAAACACTCGAGTAAATTAGAAAGATATATATTGCACAGAATGTAACAATACTTAACTTTTACATAGTACTGCAGAATGTTGATACATAGTTGTTAGAGGCCTGCCTAGTGCCTGTACAATAGCAAAGTCTTCAATCGTGCCTATCTGATTACGAAGGTCGTAACTGTTTGCTAGCTCAGTCCGAAGTGCGAAGTGCGAAGTGACCGATGTCCTTCAGTGGTGGCCACGAGCGGCGTTGTACCAGAGGGCGCTCGTGGCTGTCGTCGGAAGAACGCCGCGCCGTGCATGCATGGCGGCGCGCGGCGAAAGTAGGTGGCGCGCACTTTGTACTTGTGCGACACCACACCCCTCCCCCCCAAACCGCCGCGCCGTCGTGGCGTAGGGCTGAGGGCCACGGCGACGGCACTGGAAGGAGGGCCTGGGCGGGGGCGTTACTGGTGGGACGGGCGTCGTAGCGGAGGCCGGGATCGAGACGCCGTCCGCGCCCCGGCATCCGCCTTGCGATCCTCCAGGGAACCCGCCGAAACCTGGGGAAGGGCGCCCGCCCCCGCCCAGAGGGAGCAGGTCATCTTCTTCTGAGGTGCGTGGCCCAAGCTGGGGGGGCCCGCACGGTCCCGGAGTCCCTCTCGGTGACGCTGTCATCTGCGGCGGCGACAGCGGCGGCGACGACTGCGTCGGATGTACGTCGACGTCCATAGGGATCTCGTAGTCCGGGGACGAACGATGTGGTTGTGCTCCCTGGCGGTGAACTGGGTCTGGAATCAAGAAACCGGAGACAGGATCGCGCGGCCTGTGCAAGCGCAATTGGTTTGCGTGGCGCCGCAGCTCCGACCCTGTGGAAGAACGTACAATAAACATATTGCGCCCGAGCACGCGCTGAATGGTGCCCGGCAGCCATGTCTTCTTGTTTCCAGCAAACACCCTGTACAGCACCAGCGTAGAAACCTGAAAACGCGTAGCGCCATACGAACCGACTCGGTGCGTGGGAGGCTGCAGCAGGTGAAGGAGAGTGCGGTGACGGCGGCCGTGTAGCAGCTCGGCAGGAGACGGGCCGTCACGTGGCATGCATCGATACGTAGACAGGAAAATTTGAAGAGCTTGCTGCCTGGAGTGCTGACCTTTCATCTTCTCCATGTGAGACTTGAATGTTCGAACGAAACGTTCTGCTTCACCATTGGACTGAGGGTGAAAAGGTGCGGTGGTGATATGCTGAATGCCATTCACACGACAAAACTGTTGAAATTCCGCACTAACAAACTGAGGTCCATTGTCACTGACGATAGTTTCAGGCAAGCCTTCGATGCAAAACACTGATGTTAAGGCACTGATTGTACTAGAAGCTGTCGTTGAGTTCATGGCAATCACAAAAGGAAACTTGCTGAAAGCGTCTACAACAATTAACCAGCGCGTATTCCAGAAAGGTCCGGCAAAGTCAATATGTAAACGTTGCCATGGTCCCTTGGGGCGTGGCCAGTCTGAGAAACGTTGCGGAGGAGCTGCCTGATGCTCCGCACAAACTGTACACTGTGATGTCATGCTCTCTATCTGAGCGTCCATACCAACCCAGGTACAATGACGTCTGGCCAGTTGCTTTGTCCTAACAATGCCCCAATGTCCTTGATGCAGGAGGCGTAACACTTCTCGTTGCAGGTAACGAGGAACAATCACTCTTGCTTGGTCGTTGTCGGTATGCAACAACAGTACACCCTGACTTAAAGATAATGCATGACGTTGTGCAAAATAACGTCGAACCAGAGGCCGATCAATGTCTTTGGCTCTGGCAGGCCACCCTGAGCGAACAAAACGTGCTACCACACTTAGGTCTGCATCCGCAGCTGTTTCCTGTGCAACCCGACGAGAGTTCAAAGGAAAGTCTGCGACAGCGGAAGCATCTCTGGAGTCTATCTGACAACATGCCATTTCTGAAGAATCAAACGACACATCCTGGCCAACCGGAAGTCGGGAAAGTGTGTCCGCGTTAGCATGTTTAGTGGTAGGTCGGTACAAAATCTCATACTGATAATTAGACAGTATTAAGGACCATCTCTGAAGCTTTTGTGCCGTACGTGGCGGAATCGGCTTTGTGGGTGAGAACAACGACGTGAGAGGCTTGTGGTCTGTCAACAAATAGAATTTTCTGCCATACAGATAATGATGAAACTTTGTGACGCCGTAAATGATTGATAAGGCCTCCTTTTCTATCTGACTGTAATTCTGTTGCGTCGGCGTCAGTAGCTTGGATGCAAAGGCAATAGGACGATCATGACATCCAATACGATGTGACAGAACTGCGCCGACACCGTACGATGAGGCGTCAACTGCTAACACTACAGGCTTCTGTGGGTCAAAGGGAATCAAACATGCATCACTGAGTAGTGCAGACTTTAATTTGTCAAAGGCAACCTGACAATCTTTGGACCATACAAAAGGAACATTCTTCCTACGTAAATGATGCAGTGGAGCTGCAATCTGAGAGGCATTGGGAATAAACCTGAAATAATAGTTAAGCTTTCCCATCACTGCTTGCAATTCATGCACATTCTTAGGAGGAGGCAAGTCTTTGATTGCTCTAAGATGTAACTGTAAGGGATGAATTCCTTGGGCATTAATCACATGGCCTAGGTACTCTATTTCAGTTTGAAAAAACGAACATTTTGCTTTATTGCAACGTAGACCTGCTGCAGTCAAAACTTTGAAAAGGCACTCCAGGTTTGCTAAATGTTCTTCAACTGTACGTCCGGATACCACAATGTCATCTAAATAGTTCGAGCAACAAGGTACCGAAACTGTCAGCTGTTCCAAAAAGCGCTGAAAAATAGCGGGAGCGGAAGAACTGCCAAAGGGTAGGCGTTGAAATTGAAAAAGGCCCATGTGAGTATTAATGACGAAAAACTTTTTGGACTCGTCATCAAGTGGAATCTGTAAGTATGCCTCTGCTAAATCAATCTTAGAAAAGAAACGAGACTGTCCTAATTTGTCCATCAGTTCCTCAGGTCTGGGCAGGGGATAAGTGTCTACAATTGTTTGACTGTTCACTGTTGATTTAAAGTCCGCACAGATACGAAGTTTTCCTGACGGCTTGGGTATAATTACTATAGGCGAGGCCCACTGACTCGCAGAAACAGGAGAAATCACCCCACTATCTTGCCAACGTTTAAGTTCTTCGGCAACTGTATCACGCAATGCGATAGGCACTGGTCTAGCTTTACGAAATTTTGGAACTGCAGATTCTTTTAAAGTCACATGTGCCACGAAGTCTTTTGCACAACCTAGTTCCGGCGAAAACAAGTCACTGTATTTGTCACACAATGCATTGATTTTATCCTGAGGCACTATTGACGAAATTTGAAGCACATCTCTTTGAATTGATAAACCAAACAAGTCAAAAGCATCTAATCCAAAAATGTTCTGTGTCGATTTGGCCTGAAGAACTACAAAAGCAACTGTTTTCGTAACACCTTGAAAAGAGGCAGGCAGGCTACACGTTCCTAGCACGGGAATATTTTGACCTGTATACGCTGTTAACACTTGCTGTGACGGCGACAATTTTGGCGAACCCAGAAGTTCATAAGTATCTTTATTAATTAATGTAACAGCGGAACCAGTGTCGAGCTGAAATTGCACAGTCTTATTTTCTATAGAGAGAGTAACAAACAGCTTGTGCTTCTGGCGCACGACCGGTGCGCGAATGTGGGCAACGTCTAATACATATTGTTTTCTGCGCTTGCGCGGGTTGCGTGCGGTAGGAAGCGGCGCATACTCGGCACACAGCGGATTAACCACACTGTCACTAGATGACACTACCGCCGGATCGGCGTCCGCGCAATGCGAGGCTACTGCACTAAAATTACTTTGAGTAGCTACACCAATTCTACTGTCACTAGCTACACAGTACTGGGCACTATTACAAGGAGCAGTTGCAGAAGGCACTATTTTCACTACAGGAATGCACTGTTCATAGTCATTTTGCTTGTCCCGAACCCTTTTCCGTTGCACTGTTTTACGCGCTCGTCGGCGCTTGCTACGTGGTGCACTATATAGTTGTGCAATAGGTGCAGAAGAACTTTCTTGTAATGGAGAACCAACTAAAGCACTGTTAAACTCCACAGCGTCTATGACATTGACTGTATGCACTGCTCTCGCACTATGCGAAGCACTGTTTCTAACGTTACTGTTCGAGTTTTTAATTTGCATACACACAGACTGCACATGTCCCGATTTGCCACATTGATAACAGGTTGCGTTGCGACTTGGGCACTGTGCACGTTTGTGGCGAGACACACACTGGGGGCAAGACTTACGAACATTTTTCTGAAATGAGCGTTTGCGCCCGTTATTCAAATTACTGTTTCTAACACGATGGGGCGACCTTTGTGTCGCACTTTTACACTGGCTACTGTTCACTGTCTGTTCAGCACGGCCGGTAGAAAAATAAGAATCACTAGTGCTATACTGAGAACTACGGCTAGGAAAGCGTCCGTTGCGGCGCACTGAATTTACACTGTGGCTTTGCATTTCTACATCTGCTAAGTCAAAAGTATCATGAGCTTCAATAAGCTGCAGTACACTGTCTAATGAGGGGTCAGAATGTTTCAGAATTGCTGCTCTAATTCTGGGGTCCTGAATATTCTGCGTAATCGCATCCCTCAACATCACGTCACTATACGAAAGTCCACAAGAGCAAGTAAATTTACATTGGCGGGTTAAGCCCTTCAATTCCGTAATCCACTCCTGGTGTGACTGCTGCGGTAATTTTTTAAGTCTGAAAAATCGATACCGTGCAGCGGCTACAAGAACTTTTCTCTCATAATGAGCATTCAGTGCATCTACTATTTGTTCGAAGTCTACATCACGAGGAGATGCGTGCGGGAATAGTTTTTGCAGTAACACGAAAGTTTTGGGGCCCACCACAGACAATAAAAGATGCTTAACAGTCTGACCTGTAAGTTGATGAGCCGCGACGAGTTCTTGAAACTGCGCCAGATAATCACTCCATTCTTCCTCACGTTCGTTGTACTGGCGGAACGTCGGAAGCGGTGCGGCGGCAGGTGTGGGCTGCTGATGTGACGACTGTTGTTGTTGGTGAGCAGCCTGTGTCGTCAACTGCGACACGGCCTGGAGAAGCTGGGTAATTTGCGCCGTCTGTAACTGAATAATTTCCATTAAGTTTGGGTTCGGGGTAGTGGCCATGCTGACCGATTAGGCGCCGCGCATACAAGTAAATTATAACAAAACACAAATGCAAGATAAATGAGGACGCTCGATCTGCAACAAAAAAGTCCACAAAACACGTAACTGAAAATGTTCCCCCAAAAATCTTATAATAAGGGTGGGTGGGCGGGAGCAATTTCTGCGTGCTCCGACTGCTGCTGTCTGGCTGCTGTAAGCGGGCTGGTCCAAGGTTCTATCACTCCTCGTCGCCACTTTTGTATCCCCTCCTCGTCGCCACTTTTGTGTCCCAACTTCGTCGCCGCTTTTGTGTCCCAGCCTCGTCGTAGGTGTCGGTGGCCGAGTGGAATGAGACCGACACGCTGGTGCAGGTACGGAGGGGAGCAGCCAGAAACTATAAACACTCGAGTAAATTAGAAAGAGATATATTGCACAGAATGTAACAATACTTAACTTTTACATAGTACTGCAGAATGTTGATACATAGTTGTTAGAGGCCTGCCTAGTGCCTGTACAATAGCAAAGTCTTCAATCGTGCCTATCTGATTACGAAGGTCGTAACTGTTTGCTAGCTCAGTCCGAAGTGCGAAGTGCGAAGTGACCGATGTCCTTCAGTGGTGGCCACGAGCGGCGTTGTACCAGAGGGCGCTCGTGGCTGTCGTCGGAAGAACGCCGCGCCGTGCATGCATGGCGGCGCGCGGCGAAAGTAGGTGGCGCGCACTTTGTACTTGTGCGACACCACAGGACCATGGTGTGTGTTGCCCTTAGTGTACGTTACTGTAAGTACTTCTAAAGTCTAGAGACCGATGACCACAGAAGTTTGGTCCCTTAGCTTAACAAATACTTGATTTAGATGCTACATCTGTGCATTAAATTTTTGATCGATATAAAGTGCTTTTAATACATCCTTATTTTCACTTGTAAATTCGTTTCAGCTTTTCCCTCCTGTGGACTCTAATCTCTCTTATTGTGTACGTGCGGTCTTTTCACGAGATATACGTAGGAAGAAACAATGTATTGCTCCACTCTTCCAGAAACGTATACTGTCGGAACTTTGACATAAACCCGTACCACGATACAGGATGTCTGTCTTGCTACGTATGCCACTGCAGTTTGCCGATCATCAACATGCTTATTAAATGAAACTATAACGAAGCTATCAACCCTGCCTGGTAGCATCGTAAACTGATGATCAATACTCAAGCGTTTTGTAACTTCGTTAGTGGACTGACCATACATCCTGAAGCCGTGCGGAATGGTCGCGTGGTCTAAGGCGTCATGCTAAGGACTGGGCGGCCGTTACCGCTGAAGGTTCCAGTCCTCGCTAGGACTTGGATGTTTGTGTTGTCGTTAGTGTAAGTTACGTTAAGTAGTTTGTAAGTCTAGGGACTGATGATCATAGAAGTTTGGTGCAATGGGTTTACAAACATTTGAACATTTGAAGCTTCCTGAGGATTCTTTCTGTTCATCCGTGTCTGGCATTCCCTCACCCACGATTAATTTTATATGGTCGTTCCATTTGCAGTCGCCTCTAATGTCCACTTTTAGATGTTTTATTGCAGTAACTGCTTCCAGTGTTTGTCCTGCTATATAATAAAGCTTATTTGTTTCTATACAAACGCAAAACTTCACACTTGATTATGTTGAGGTTCAGTTGCCATTGCGCAGGAGTGGCCGAACGCTCTGAGGTACCTTGCTGGGGAGTGCGCGGTTGCTCTCTTTCTGAGGTTCGAATTCTCCTTCGGCCATGGGTGTGTGTTGTCTGTAGCATACGTTAGTTTGAGAAGTTTGTAAGTCTATGGACTAATGACACCTGCAATTTGGTCTCTATAGCTTCAAAAACATTTTAACATTTGATTAATTTCCATGACTTAAACCATGCGTCAACACATTGCAATCCCTTCTGTATTTCGCTACTTTTTATAGTGTTGCGACTTGTCGATAAAATGCAGCATACCATCGTCCACGAAAAGCCTCACTGAACTTGCGATGTTATCTACGAGGTCATTTATGTGTACTCTGAAAAGCAACGGTCCTATAACACTCCCTCGGTGTACGCTAGAAATTACTTTCACGTCGGAAGACTTCTCTCCTTTGACAATGACATGCTGCGTTATGTCAGCTAGAAATTGTCTCCGGCAGTCACATTGTTCGAATGATAGTACGTAAGATCGTATTTTGTTCATTAGTTGGCTGAAGGAAACGGTGCGGAACGCCTTGCGGAAGTCAAGAAACGCGGCATCTACCTAGGAGCAAGTAGCTACTGCTCTCTGAGTTCAGTGGACGAGCACATCGAGCTAGGCTTCACACGACCGTTGCTTTCAACCCATGTTGACTCCTAAACAACAGATTTCCGATCTCCATATGTCCCATAAATCTCTTCTAATGAAATTGCGTGCTTATGGAATATCGCTCCAAGTGTGCGATTGGATTCACGATTTCCTATCAGAAAGGACACAGTTCGTAGTAATTGATGGTAAGTCACCGACTAAAACAGAAGTGATATCTTGCGTCCCCTACTCTTCCATGTGTTTATAAACGATTTAGGAGACAATCTGAATAGCTCCCTTAGACTGTTCGCGGATGGTGCTGTCGTTTATGGGTTAATTTAGTCATCCTAGGATCAAAAGCAACTGCAAAGCGATTTAGACAAAATTCCTACGTGGTGCGAAAATTGGCAATTAACAGTAAATAATGAAAAGTGTGAAGTAATACACATGACTACTAAAAGAAATTCGATGAACTTCAATTACGCGATAAATCAGTCAAATCTTAAGGTCATAAATCCTACCAAATACTTAGGAGTTACAATTGCGAACAACTTAGACCGGAGAAAACACACAGAAAATATTGTGA
Organism: Locusta migratoria; assembly: GCA_026315105.1. Taxonomy (NCBI): domain Eukaryota; kingdom Metazoa; phylum Arthropoda; class Insecta; order Orthoptera; family Acrididae; genus Locusta; species Locusta migratoria. The sequence goes on from CM048747.1 coordinate 507,401,020, forward strand.
CAAAGGCAAACCAAAGGTTACATTTCATTGGCAGAACGCTTCGAAGATGCAACAGCTCCACCAAAGAGACTGCCTACATCACACTTGTGCGTCCTCTCCTGGAGTACTGTTGCCCAGTGTGGGATCCTCACCAGGTGGGAATGACGAAAGACGTTGAGATGGTCCAGAGACGCCCAGCTCGCTTTGTTTTATCACGTTACAGGGGGAGGGGAAGGGTCACGGAAATGTTGCACGATTTGAGGTGGAACTCATTACAAGAAAGACGTTATTCGTTGCGGCGAGATCTATTTGCAAAACTTCAATCACCGACTTTTACTTCTGAATGTGAAAATATTTTGCTAGCACCCTCCTACATAGGAAGACATGACCATCCCAATAAAATAAGAGAAATCAGATCGAAAACGGAACGATTTAGGTGTTCTTTCTTCCCGCGCGCTATTAGGGAATGGAACGGTAGAGAAAGGTTATGAAAGTGGTTAATGAACCCTCTTCCAGGCACTTAAATGTCATTTGAAGAGTATCTATGTAGATGTAGATGCAGATGTAGAACATAAAACATGCTTCAAAATTCTGCAGCAGACGGACGTCACAGATATAGACCTATAGTTTTGGGATCTGGTAGACGAACATACTTGGAAACGGGAATGACCTGCGCTTTTTTTCCAATCCTTAGGAACACTTTGCTTCTCTAGAGCCCTACGGTATATTGCTGGTAGCATAGGGGAAGGGTAGGAGGGGGGCAACTTTCTTCCGTGTAAAAAGTAATTGGTATCCCATCAGATCCAGCGAACAATTTAAATAGCTTTTCTATCCCTCTGTTATTGAATTCAATATTTGTGATATATTGTCTTCCGTGTAACGTTCTACAGAAGGAACTACAGTGCAATCTTGCTACGTGAAACAGCTATGGAAAAGACATTTAGTACATCGGCTTTTTGTGTGGCATCCTCTGTTCCTATGCCATGACAGTCACAGACTGGTTGGACATATGATTTTGGTCCGTTTACCAATTTAACGTAAGACCAAATCATTTTAGGAGTTTCTAGAAAAGAATTAAGTTTCTAAATGTTCTAATGTTTGTTAAGCTTAAGAGACTTAACTGCGGGGTCATCAGTCCCTAAACTTACAAACTAGTTATGAACTACCTTATACTAAAGACGGCACAAACATCCATGCCCCAGGGGGGTTTCGAACCCCTGACAGAGAACGGCCTCGCACGTCGGAGCATAGCGCCTCAGTGCGCTTGGCCACTCCGCTGCGGCTTAAGTTTCTAGTGATAACGGTAAGTGTTCCACAGAAAACAACCATCACCTGTCAACGACATCATAAACGATTCACAATTCCGATTTGTAATGGCGGAACGGAGAGAAATGCTACACTGTAGCAATTAGTCCGTTTGGGAGGTTTTCCACTCACGGCGTCGTTACTAAGACTCGGCGTAATAAACATCACTTGCTGGGCAGATGAAGAGCCTCTGGATTGGCACTTGGTACTCCGGCGGAACCCTGCTCGGCAGGAACGAGCGCGTCGGATGGCTAGACTTGTGCAAGCTGGCTGCCGCATTGTGTCGCGGGCGACCTTGATTACGTAACTCAGAGGAGACAGCGCACTCGCCTCCCACCTTCCCCGGCCAAAGCCGGCACGCGCCAAAACCTAAACGTTGTTCATCGTTACGATAAACCGGTTGTAAACATTACGCTGTGCATCCCTCCGCAGTTGCTATTAAACAAATGGGTCTGTCGCTCACGTGGCGCTCAAGCCACGTCCTCCCAAGTAGAGTCAAGTATAGATAAAAGTAATATTAAAAATATGTAGTCACCTCTATATAAGTAATGCTGCAAGTGGTGGGCATGGGCGTATGTGAGGTGTGCCGGATTTATGTAGGATACGCCTTACTATATTTCAAGCCATGTCCACTTTTAAATAATTCTACACAGCTCTCAAAATTTGTATTTATTTATTTAGGAACCTGTCTCAGGGGAACTGCGTTTCTATGAACATTTTGCGGAATCATCTGACAACAATCTTCTTTATCTCCATGGCACTTTCATTTCGATTTTTCTACTTTAACTTAAAGAAAGATGCACGGATTAGGTTAGCCTCAGACACTGCAGAACAGAACAGTAAACGATGAGAAGCGTGTGTCACTTTTTTCTTGCTTTTTTTTTATCTTTGATGGCCTTATAACCAGCAACAAGCGATCCTCACCCATTGTCAGCAAAATATCAAAAGAATTATGGAGGTGAGCAAAACTTGTTCACTGCCATCTACTTCGAGCAAGTTGATTTTGTCATTTTATTATTTATATTCTTTTAGATAAGCTTAAGTATTCTGTTGTGAGTAGGATAGTGCACAAATAGTTCAAATCATACTTAATTGAAAGAGTGCAGACATTTGAACAAAGCAGTTCACACAATATGCAAGAAACATTTAATTCCTCTAATTGGGGAGCTATCAAAAATGGGGTCCCACAAGGTTCGGTCTTGGGTGTTTCGCTGTTCTTAATATATATATATGACTTGCTATTATTTTTGCTGATAATATATAGATATATAGATATCACGCTTGGCAAACAGGAATTAACTGATGAAATGGTAAACCATGTCTTTCAAAAAAAGAAAAGAAAGAGCTTCTCTACAAATGGACTCTCATTAAACTTTGATGACAGTAAATGGCATGACACCATTAATAAATACAGACTTTTGACAGATATCTGTAGCTGAGGTAGAGTATTCAAAAGTTTTAAGTGTTTGCATTAATGAGGGATTGAATTGGAAGAAACACATTGAAGATTTGAATTAGTTACTTATGCTATCAGGGTCTTGCAAAATTTGGCGATATACTTCTCAGTAAATTAGCTTACTGTGCCTACTTCTATTCACTATTTTCATATGGCATCATATTCTAGGACAATGCAGCATTGAATAAAAAAGTATTCATTCACAAAAGTGTGTAATCAGAATAACTGCTGGAGCCCAAGAAGATCATCCTGCAGACATTTTTATACAGATCTAAGGATCTTCATTGTAGCTCACTTACGAAATTTGTTATTAACAATCTGACCCAGTTCAAATGTAATAGCAGTGTGCATAGCTACAACATTAGTAGAAAGGGTGATATTCACTATTCAAGGTTAAATTTAACTTTGTAACAGAAAGGGGTGTTTTATGTTGACACAAAAGTCTTCAGCCACTTACTAAGTATCATCAAAAGCCTGACAGATAGCCAAATGCAATTTAAATATAAATTAAAAGAATTTCTCTATTGTAACTCCTTCTACACTCTAGATGAAGTTTTAGAAGAAAAATTAATATAAGTAAAGAATCCTTACACTATTGAGAGTCATTTATGGACACCATTCATTAAAATGAGACTTTCCACATCATTGCGAAATGTATTTATGATCTATGGAGCAAGTATTAATCTAATCTAATCTAATGGTTCTAATACTGTAGAGATCCATGAGATTTTATGTACACCAGATACAGTTGGTAATGGACTCATCCCACGTATTTCGATTGACATTTAGGAGAGTTTTTCCTGATGTGAACAACTAAGTAAAAACATTTCTAAAACATTTTTTATTCATATTACGCAGTTCATAGAAACAGAAGAAAAACTAAACTTATTTTCAAAAGCGTAATTGAAAAAAAATCATGCTGAGGGCTTGTGTTGAAAGCAGGCAAGAGATGTGTGATACATCTGCTGCAGAAGCAACACCATAGCCCAGTCAGCAGAATATTGAACATTACGAACGTCGTCGTCTCGGCATGAGCACCACCAGCTAGAGACAAGGCTTCACAACAGCCGTCTTGGCCCGACCGGGAGTGTGAACACCGCAACTGAAGACAATGTGTGTAATGTTTCGGCTCAGATGGGCCCGGCAACACGACCTAAGAATTGGTGGTCTTCTGCAGCGGCACAGATGCGATCGAATAACAGTTTAATATATATACATCTACATCTACATACATACTCCGCAATTCACCGTAAGGTGCGTGGCGGAGGGTACACTGTACCACTACTAGGCGTTTCCTTTCCTATTCCACTCCCAAATGGAACGAGGAAAAAAAAGAATGCATATATGCCTCCGTACGAGCCCTAATTTCTCTTATCTTGTCTTTGTGATCTTTACGCGAAATGTAAGTAGGCGGCAGCAACAGTTGAGTTGCCGGAGCATTTCCGTGACACTCGCGCAATGGTCGAACCTACCGGTAACAAATCTAGCTGCTCGCCTCTGAACCGCCTCTATGTCTTCCTTTAAACCGATCTGCTGCGGGTCCCAAACACTTGAGCAATACTCAAGACGTGGTCGCACAAGCGTTTTATACGCGGTCTCCTTTACAGGTGAAGTACATCTTCCCAAAATTCTCCCAATAAACGGAAGTCGGCTGTCCGCCTTACTCACAACTGTCCTTACATGTTCGTTCCATTTCATATCGCTCTGCAATGTTACGCCTAGATATTTGAACGACGCAACAGCATCAAGAAGTTCACTACTAATGCTGTATTCGAACATTATAGGATTGTTTTTTCTACTCATGCGCATCACCTTACATTTTTCTACATTGAGAGCTAGCTGCCATTCTTCGCACCAACTAGAAATTTTGTCTAAGTCATCCTGTATGTTATTACAGTCAGTTATAGACGACACCCTCCCATACACCACAGCATCATCAGCAAACAGCGGCAAATTACAACTGCGGAGGATAATATAGGGGATGGCGGGGCAAGGGCAAGAGGGGGAGATGGAGTAAAACGGGGAAAGGCTATAAGCTACAGTTAGAGTGCAGGTATATGTGGATAGCTACGTAAACTTCATCAAAACGCAGCTTCCATTGCTTTGAAATCGCTAGACCTCATTGTCACGGCTTATTCTGTGGACTTTGCAAGGTAGGTACAATTTTTATACTCAGATACGGTATTTGACAATATTCGAGGACCTAAATCATGTATTTAGTGGACATTTGCCCAGACCGGTATCACTGAATAGTACGTCTTATTAACAGCAAACTGTTGTATCAGAAACGATTTTTCCCTAAATAGTTTTTATGTAGGCTTAACACAACCTGAAAGCATGCTTGGGGGCAAGATGGGGAGCTTCCCCATCTTGCTGCAACTATTTGTCAAACTATTACTTGCTTATCCTGTCATGTGTTTAGCTCGCTGCTGGTTTTAAACAAGTACATTATATGTCGAATACAATTTTAAATAGAGTGGTATTCGTTATTTCAGCTTCTTCTAATGTATTACAGATTATGCCTTACGTATAATTATTTTAAATAAAACTCCTTATAATGTTAGAAATTTATTCCGTTATTCTAGTGTTTATTTAAGCTTTACAGATGAATACTTGCCAGTTCCCCATGTTACCTCGCATATGGAGCAAGATGGGGGATTTGTAGTTTATTTTCTAATTCGAGATACATATAATTACATGTAACAAGTTTGCATTTCTTTATTGTAATTCAATAGTTAAACAAATAAATTATAATCAAAATAATTTTGATTTGTTTATTTTTGTCTCTTTTGTAAGCGGTTAAATTTAGCTACACTATCTTGCCACGCCTTCCTCTAAAAACGCCGGCGAATTTGTGCTGCTGACCTGCTAACTTACATTATTGCAAACAGTTACGAATAATTATAGAAACTTATAACAATATCTATTTTTAAGAATAGGAATTAAAATTCAATAGAATGGAAAAAATGCGATAAGACGGTTTTTAAATGCAAGGTAGGAGGCTTATGTTACCTCCGAGAAAGGTCTGAAAAGCCCAAAACGAAATAACTTACTTTTGATCTTACACAGGGTGAATCTGCATACATTGTGGAAATGGAAAGTGCTATTGATGTGCGGTTTTCATAGGAAATATTTGTAGCCAGGTCCTCATGTTCTTAGCCAATAAACAGATTTTTAACAGTACATAGTATGGCCTGACACAACTATGTCATCCAAGTAGTTTGAACAACAACACACCCGAGCTGTAAGCTGTTCCAAATATGGAATGCGAATGTTACCTGACAGCTTCAGCAAAACTACAAGGGGACTCGCCCACTGGCAAGCTTGTATTGGCGTAATTGCACCATTTTCTTGCAATGTGCGAAGTTACTGTGCTACTTTGACGCGTAAAGCGAGCGGTACATTACGAGCTTTGGAAAATTTTGGTTTGGCATTTTCCTTCAGAGTAATGTGTGCAGCAAAATATTAAGCTTTTCCTAGTCCTGCAGAAAATAAATTTGCAAAATCTTTCAGCAACTTCTCTACACTGTCTTTCACATCAAAAGTGTTCACAACTAAAACATTGTCTTGCACAGTAAAACAAAAAATATCAAAAGAATCTAAACCAAAAATATTCTCACCTCTGTAAGACTGAAGCACTTGAAATGTCACTGTGCACACTTGCGAATGGTACTCCGCAGGTAGCGAACACTGTCCTAGTACAGGAATGTCATTGCCATTGTATGCTGTTAACCTTGTTTTAGCGCAAAAAAGGCGCACCGATCGTAACTGTTCATAAGTTTTGCGAATGAGCAATGTGACTGATGCACCTGTGTCTAGTCGAAACTTTACAGAAATGTCATTCACATGCAAATTGACATACATTTTTCCGGCCTAGTCTACAACTTGCACTACGTCTGTGTCCTTGATGTTACGAGGGGCAGCCACAGGTTTTGAAAATACAGCATTTATTGAATAAGTGTTGTCTTGTCGCTGTTTGGTCCAGGAGGGCGAATTCCTTTTCTTTTGGTGCAAGCAAACTGTTTGTATATGATCTTTCTTGTCGCATGCATATCATTTCGCTGACTGGGACGGACAGTTCTGCCTTTTGTGCTGCGAGAAACATTTTGGGCAAGATTTCACTTAGTTATTTGGCAAGGCTCTGTGTCTATCAACTTGTTTACACTTTGAGTGGGCAGGCAGAAATGCATGGTGGGCGACCTCACGCTAACCGGAGTGTGACGTAGATACACTACACAGTAAAACTGAATCAAAGTTTTCCACTGCCACAGCACCTGAATCATACTGTTCTAAAATCTGTTCTACTTTATGGAAGACGAATCTGACATTTTTAGAATGTGCTCTCAGAGTCTGCCGTCAGGAATATTATAGACAATAGCATCACGAAACATCACATCTAAATACAAAGCTCTACACGAACATTTAAATTTACACTTCCTAGTGAGACCTTGAAGATCTGTTATCCACTGCCTGTATGTTTGATTTTGACCTTTCTTATACCAGAAGAACTGATACCTAGCGACCACTACATTGATTTTCTGTTCATAATATGCCGTGAGGGCTCCTGTCACTGAATCATAAGAAAGTTCTGAAGGTTCCATGGTTGGAAACAGTTTTTTGACAAGACGGAATGCTGGGGGGGGGGGGGGCTACAGTTGAGAGAAAAATATGTAGTTTGATAGTACCTTGTATCTTGTGAACTGTGGTGAAGGCTTCGAACTGTTGCAACCATTCATTCCATTCCTCTTCTCTTTTGTCATACTGTCGGAATGGTGGAATTACTGGAGGTGGTTGCTGCTGCGTGTAACTTGCGTATTTTGTTGCACACGTGTGGCCAGAAGTTGTTGTACCGTCGACAGTAGAGAGGCAATTTGTTGACTCTGAAACTGAATCATCGGCATTATCTGCTGTGCATCGAGTGCAGGAAACTGCGGCGCAGTGGCAGGGATAGTGTTAGTCGCCATTTGTTGAACCATCCTTGTTGCCATTTGTTGAGTTCTCATCCCTGGTCATCCTGTATTTCAGGAAAGGTACAGTGCAGGATTCATAGATATCTAGAACAACTATTCAGATTAGAATTACAAGTTTTATTGACTGAAGCTGAGTTCTGACCGGGCGTCCAGATGCATGTCGGCCTAGATATAGCAGCTTGTACAGGGCGCGAATCTCCATTACTCCCTCCAGGATGCACGGCGCCAGTGTGTGATTGGCTGCCAGACATCATCTGCTGTCTTCTCCACGATCGTTCTCTTCTGTCTGGCATGTGGCGCTGACATTACGTGAAAACACATACAATGAATTTTTGAAGAAACATTCACTTTTTAATGGACACTTGTTTGTTGTATGCAATCAGCGTAGTTGCTAGATACGATGTAGTTATGTTTGCTTATCAAATCAAATGTTTGTAAACATATTGGACCAAACTGTTATGGTCATCAGTCCTTAGACTTACAAGCTAACTTAAACTAACCTAAGGACAACACACACACACACACACACACACACACACACACACACACACACACACACACATGCCCCAGGGAGGTCTCGAATCCCCGACGGCAAGTAACCATGCGCTCCACACCAAGGCACCTTAGACCGCTCGTCCTCTCCACTGCGTCTATGCACTCTTACATCGTTTTTAAGTGTGGCTCTCATCCTCATAATATATGGAGAGTGTAGGAAGAATGCAGTTCTTGCTTGTACGGTGTATGCAGAAACATATCCTATAGATAGAGGTCTGCGCGAATGCATATATCCGCAGATATATCTGCAGATAAAATTGTGAGCGAAGTGGATATCTGAGTGTTATATGTGGATAAAGAGCGAGGTATCTGCCCAGTGCATCTGTAGAAATGTTAGCTGACAACTTCAAGCTTGTGGACATTCTTGAATCCTTGCAGTGCCCAGGTACAGCGGATGTCTGTTGTCCTCATCACCAGGCCACAGCGGACGTCGCTGTTCCAAAGGCACCTGTGCCTAATCCGTTTACGTTACCGTGTCTTATCTGCTTTCAGTCAAGTGCTTTCTGGATGGCAAACCTTGCCACTGCCCACCAGAGGAAGGTACACAATGTTGGATTGTATAGGCTGGCCGAAATGTTATCTTTTTGTTGGCAGTTACTAATTAGAAGCTGACCGGCAGTCTTAACACTTGAAATGACATGCTTTGCTTTGTGTCACATAACGTCTTGTGTGTTAATATGAGGAAAATAAAGTGTACCTTATGTAAAACTCTGAAAGAACCGTTGCTATTTTTGAATGTAAACATTAAAATCTCCTCTATGCCAATTAGTTTTAACCTATGAAATTTAAGAAGATACCTGTTGAAAGTAGCCTGTTATTAAAATTGGCAAGCTCTCGGGCAGTTGAGATCCGCAAATGAAAGTTAAAACACTAACTGCTGCTCTAAATTACTTTATGTGTGGCCACAGTACATGCGCAACAGAAATGTATCTAACTGCTCACTCTTTAAGGGACCAGCCAACGTTTCAACAAACAAAAAATAAATGGATAGATAAATAAACATGGGACTGGGAGCATGAAATCATAAAGCAGAGGTTTCATACTTTAAAATCATAATCTATTCAGTAAAATAATAAGGAAATAAATGTGGGGAGACCAAATGAAGCACACAGCTTGTTCAAAAGTGGATTAAATCATATAATCACTGTCCATATTAAAATTGTTTCTGCCCTTTATGAATATGGAGGTAATGTGGGAGGAAATTTTCAGACACACAATGGGTAGCTGAAAGCACATTCATTCATTCACAGACATGTGCATAAAGCTAGGCGGTACATTACAAGCTGGAACCCATGAAAGCAGTGGTGAAACGAAGCATCAGCAGTGTCTTAACGAGATGGTGGGTGTCTTGATCACAAATTTTAAATTATACTGTGCACTAAACTAACTCATGTGGGTGGAGGAAGCGACTCACTATTCTTAAGTACCACATGGTGTCATACAAGACAGGAAAGACGGAATCAACTCAGAAAATTTGAGAAATATTTAGCATACTTGTGGATACAGTAACAATGCGAAACGTCAGTTAAAAACAGCTAGGAAATTCAAACACAGTAAGTTTATACTAAGGCTGAAGCCACACATGTGTATTCTCACTTGAGCAAAACCGGACACGCAATCATAACTGGAAGGAAAATGCAATTACTAAATTTACTTCGCCTCACATAGCAAAAGAAATTACTCAAGAGGACCATCACTGAAAACCGAGACTGCCTGGCCACAAAGAAATCAAAGTCCTAACAAAATGCCTTCCCCTCAGCATGATTCGGCGGAGTACTTACTTCCACAGTCGTCAGAGCCAGAATGAGTGAAGACTAAAGCGCTAAGGCCTAAGAAAAACCTCCCCCTGTCATACACCGGATGTAGAGCGCCGTAAAAGCGACACAGAGTGCTTTCAGAGACTAGTGTTTACTAACTCTTGCTACCTGGCTAGGACAATTCCCTCTTCAATCGCACCCAGAGAGGTCTCCTGTCACCTCTGTCTTCCAAGATTAGGTTGGTACGACAATAAGAACATGGCCACCTAGCCACCTTGCCCAAGTAAGCTTGTTTCTGGCCAGCCAGCAGACGCCAGCGCAGAAGACAAAGTCGTGCGTTCTTAAGTACAGCAAAACGAGGCCTAAAGTGGGAGGCGGCGACTGTAAGCCATTGCGCGGCAGTCAGTCAATATTAAGAGCACACATTCACATTCACATTAACACACAAGTTCAGTCACACAGATGGAAACATTTATAAATACGGGGCAACATACATAAACCTGCGGCATTGATCATTAATAAAAAGAATAAAATAATTAACACATAGACAGATACCATTAATGGTGCACAAACACTTTAGGTTAATGAATAAATCAAAATATAACACGACCAAAGATTCAGTGGACGTGTTTCACTGTATTAAACAGTTGACGTAGTGCTATGACCCCATGGACTCCGAAGCGCTACTGTGTGTCTGAAACACAAATGTTCTCCTGTTCGGAATATCCTGTTTTGGAGTAGGTATAGGACAGTTACCGTGATTCGAGAAGTCAAGAGTAGTTAAGTTGTCGCATAAATGACACTCTAACAATAATTATATCAATGTAAATAGAAATTTTATTACCCATTCAAAACTTTCTTATCTGCGGATGCTGATAACGAACTTGCGGATGCGGATAAAGTGCGTGTATGCGGTTGCGGATATGGTGATTCCGGATGTGGTGCGGATGCGGATAACACTTTTCGTATCCGCACAGACCTCCACCCATAGACGTCAACCATTTCCGCAATTATTTTTTATCAGCCTTTTCAAACAATTATGTTAATGTGGTACTGAAAGACCTAGACGACGTAACAGAGGGAAACTGGTGACGATAGAAGTGGGAGAACTCAATGTTTTGGCTGCTGTTGCAGTTGATAAGCACGTTAGTTGCCGCGTAATCGCAAGAGGAAGGGGCATGAGGCAGGCAAGTGTCTTACGCATTCTCCATCGACATCGCTTCTAACCATATCACATTTCTCTCCACCAAGATTTGTACAGAAACGATTATGAGAATAGAGTTTCCTTCTTTCTTGACGTCGTCAGAGAGCAGGCGAGAGGAGTAGTAAAATTTAGAACGTCCGGAGCAATTCCAAGCTTCTTGCATGTAGAATTGTGCTCGTTCGTTTCTCACTCAAAGAATTTTCCGTAAAGCCCAGAATTTACCTTCCAGTACCATATGCCTCTTGTCTCCGGCTGTTAATGTTCTGGGTTAATGTTTAGTGCGGTGACACTGGCCCTCGGGGTTGTAATACACCCTGTATTTAGAGCTTAAAACAGTCTGACTATGCCCTGGTAATAAAATCTCATTGAATTACCACGATTGCTGATAAAAGTTTGTAATTTCTCGTAAATTTAAATTCGTCTCTATCACTTTTCTATACATTCCACAGATCAAACAGTTCGTTACCAAACAGTCACTCACTATTTAACTTATTAATCTGCAAAATGACTACCATGAATCAAAATCGTTTATCTGTTCAAGTTTATACAGCGTATATCACTTCCTTATATGTCACAGGTTTCCAAATGATCATTGGAACATTCTGTCCACCAAAGATATTAACACTAATAGGTCTGGTCCAATTAATTTATATTCCGAAATTAGTTTATGATATTCAAATATTTATTGAGATGTGGTTCAACAACCGTAAGATATTTGAGGAAATGCATACTGTAAACCATCAGCTGTTTATTATTTTTCAAACTTCTACTGGTTTCGGTTATAAGCCATCTTCACGGAAGATAACTAGACAGAGCGATTAAACAGGTGCATTATATGCCACCTAATGCATACTGGCATGCATGTCACACAATAAAAATAAATAAGACGTCACTGGGCATCAAGTCTTGATTAAAAACATAAAAGCAATGCCAGGCTGTGTGATGGTGAACCAAGGTCTATTACAAGAGAACCTAACACAACTAGGTTCTCTTGAATAGACCTTGGTTCACCATCACACAGCCTGGCATTGCTTTTATGTTTTTAATCAAGACTTGATGCCCAGTGACGTCTTATTTATTTTTATTGTGTGACATGCATGCCAGTATGCATTAGGAGGCACATAATGCACCTGTTTAATCAGTCTGTCTAGTTACCTTCCGTGAAGATGGTTTATAACCAAAACCGGTAGAAGTTTGAAAAATAATAAACAGCTGATGGTTTACAGTAAGCATTTCCTCAACTAGTTTATGATAAATGACTGATATGGAAATGAAATTAACTACCTTTATAGTTAATTAGTAATCTTTACAACATTCTTTTAACCGCATCGACCAAATAATGTTCTGAAATAAGCATATCCGCGTATTTTACACAGTCAGCAGTACCGACCGCAACGTTCCATTTCGATAACTTAATACGAGCGGCCTTCATTTATTTCCTTGCTCCGTACCCGCGTTCAAACTTTAAATCGCATTCTAATTCAAATATTTAATACGCACTGCTTAACACTCATTAACATTCGATAACGTCTGATAACATTCGATGATCTGTACCAATTATGGAATTTAACTGATATACCTCTTCCATAGAGAAAATATCCGAAACAGTTAATATTCTCTGTTAATACACTCTTTTTTACTTTCCACCCCATGAATTTAAATATTCTTTACAGGCAAAAATATCAACTTTCCCCAGATAAAACAGAATATCTAGTTTATAAAATTCCCAAATATAAATATTCAAATAAAAATACTTCAATAATCCCATATAAAATTAACTTCCCATAAAACAAAATACTCAAAGTGCTAACGAGCGTATTAAGGGGCATTACGACAGTATACTCCAGATGCATCGTATATCGTATTTAGTGATGAAGCAGCATTTACCAATCATTGCTTTATTGGTGTGTTGAAAACCCCCGTTGGCTTCGTCAGATCGAACGTCAGCGTCCATGGAGTGTAAATGTGTGGTGTGGGATAGTTAACCCTCATATCTTATGCCCATTTTCAATAGACGGTACACCTAACACGCTGAAGTGTCGCAACCTCCTAATAGACCATCAGCCACGATTGCTAGCAGACTTTCCGGACGTCCCTCTGCAGACTAGGAGGAGCCTCTGGTACCACAAGACTGCTGCCCAGCCCTTACTGCACGGATTACTACAGCGCGTCTTCACGAATTGTTTCCAAATCGCTGGATTGCACGCAGCGGACCTGAACCTTGGCCGGCTCGTTCCCTGGATTTGACTCCTGTAAACTTTTTGCTGTGGGGAAAGCTGAAACACGTTGTGTACAAAGACCTACCAACTACACCAGATAATTTGCAACGACGTATTACTACAGGCTGCTCGGACATTTCCACTGAAATGCCAACACGTGTGCAGCTGTCTTTCCATACCAGACTGGAGGCGTGTATCGCCACTGCTGGTGGTCATTTTGAACACAATCTGTGATGGTCAGTGTCTCTTTACTGGTCAGCTTCTGTATCACTAGTGTATGCACTCATGTTGTTCTGTAGTGAGTGCTGTCACAGGTGTTGTACAAGTGTTGCTGTGAAAACTTTTCTCAAAACAGTATCTCGTAAAATTTTGCAACGAACCCACTAACATTTTAATTTATTAAGAGCCGACATTGTCGGGATGGTAGAACGATCTGTTAAATTATGAGAACAATGCTTCACATGGAAGACAGCCTAGATCGCGTGTCTATAAGTTATTTATTGCGACTAGTTTCGATAAAATTGTTGTCATTTTCTAACATAATACCAATTATTTAAAAACATTGTGAAAGGTGGATATACACTGATACGTACATCGTGGATGGTATAGTAACAGTAATTCAAATGTAACCTGTATGCTGTTCACAATGTAGTAGCTAAGGTTTTTCTTTTTTATTCTTTTTTTTTTTCTTTTTTCTTTTTATTTTTTTTTTTTTTTTTTATTTTTTTATATATTTTTTTTTAATTACCATCAGCCACGGATGGAAGGTTATAATGGGACAAATTAAACACAGTTCATAAGGCAAAAGGACGTTGGCTTCCAACAAATTGTGTTTGTCTGTACAATCCAAGGCATTCTACAAGATATGTACAACCCAAAAGGATATAGCATCCACCATACAAGATCATCATCAAGTGGCACTTGCAATATCTTCTGTATGTGTTCACATCGAAAGTCAGGACACAAATCAACAGACTGTACAAAAATAACACCTAACAGTATAACGGCTGTAGAACATGTAACCTCTTGTTTAAGTTACTGAAAGGTACATCGTAAGCTTTGTAATAAGCCTTAATTATTAGAATAGATATACAGACATTGGGTAAGGATTCCGTGTTCTATAAATTTTCCTTCTCTAGGGTACCAAAATGACTTCACATATATCCCAAGGTTTCGGTTATGTAATGACAATTGTTAACTACTCTTGTAAAATTATTATGCAAGTCAATAGATGTATGTAGTATAGTACATTACAATAGTAATGATAAACATCAGTTGTGGCGTTGATGTAGTCCGATTTGAAGAGTTATATAAAACCATTTCTTAAGTAACAAACCACCGAACAATTCAAGTAGGCGTTATGGGAGGAATATATCTAGGTTTTGAGCAATAAACTCCAGCCTAATGAAGAATATGTTATTCAACTATTTTCATTGAGTTATATCACCTCATCAAATATGGCAAAAAGTTTTTAAACTTAACCTCTAGCTGGTCATTTAAGATTTTGTCAGGTTCTTCCTTATAATTGTGGTAGATATTTATATTTTCAAGCAAGTCTAACTTTCTTCGTGTAAAACTTCCTTTTTTTTTTTTTTTTTTTTTTTTTTTTTGTGTGTGTGTGTGTCCTGACTTTCGATGTGCAGATTTTGAATCACACAAGTACCACTTCATGATGATCTTCTATTGTAGAATGCTTTATGCTCCTGGATTGTACAGACAAACACCATTTATTGGAATTCAAAGTCCCTTTGGCTTATGTACTATGTTTTATATGTCACATTATAACCTTCCAACTGTGGTTCTGTGTGCTGATGGTAATTGTTAAAAAAAACCTTATGTACTAGATTGTGAACAGCACAGAGGTTGCACTTAAATAACTATACCATCCATGATGTACGTATCAGTGTATATCCACCTTTCACAATGTTTCTAAATATTTTGTATTATGCTCGAAAATGACAACAAGTTTGTCGAAAATAATCACGATAAATAACTTAAAGATACGCAATGTAAGCTGTCTTCCATGTGAAGCATTGTTCTCATATTCTAATTTATCCTACATTTTAGAAGTGTAAGTTTGCACAAAAAATACAGTTTCTATGTATTATTAAAATCTGTTTATTAACCGACTATACGAGCCCCTGACTATCAACCCATTCTGTTAAAACCGTGTGTTAATAGCACTTTACATTTGCGCAATATTTGCTGTGCACGTTTTAGATTGATCCAACCCTGTTTACAACTGTTTCAAAGATGTCACTAAACAGTTAAATACTGAAGACATTACGTACCAAGAGTTAGTCATTCGATTAGCTTTCAACTTCCGAATCGTATGAAAACATTTAACCACTGGAACTGTTGTCTGCTACATTGCTGACGATCCGATCCACAAAGCTATCGACTAAGCCATCAAAGCTCCACATTTTGTTTCCCTTATTTCAAGTGGTTCTGCATTCCACCAGTTTTCGGGAGTACCTTCAGACGGACCTTGGTGCAACAGTTTCAGTACTTCAGGTATTTTAAATATCTTGCTGTTTCTTGCGACGTAATCCTTCACCTGGCTCCAAGTTGGTTCTGTAGGGTTGAGATTGCAGTGGTACGTTTGTAACCTGATGACAGTGCTCTTTTATGTAACGTTGAGCTTGATTTCGTACTTCTATTTTAATTGCTGTAGGCTCGACATCAGCTCTCGTCTCTGTAACCCGTTTCATAATGTCTTCCTTTCTCAACGACTTTTGTGGCTTACCTTCAAATTTAACGCTAAGATACAATGCGTTGTTCATATCAGTAACACTGAAAGGCGCCAAAAAAGGAAGAATTTTTCTTTTTTAGATTCAGAATCCAAAACTCCGCCATTCTCAAAAACCACTATTGCCGATATGACCAATAACTAATGTATTTCCTCTCTCGACGTATTTTCTTAGCCCTTGTGAGAGATCTGCGAGAAAAGCTTGACCTGTGGCTGTTTCATCAGTCGACAATTCTTGCGTAATATGTCCTGGATTAATCCAAGTTTCGTCAATGTAATAAGCATTACGTTTCCCGTGTCTGGACTTTCGACTCACCGCAGTGGAGTGGCCAAGCGCTCTATGGCGCCTTGCTGCGGAGCGCGCGGTTGCTCGCCGTAGGAAGATCGAGTCCTCCCTCAGACATGTATGTGTGTGTGTGCGTGCGTGTGAGTGTGTGTGAGTGTGTGTGTGTGTGTGTGTGTGTGTGTGTGTGTGTGTTGTCAAATGTTCAAATATTTGTAAATTTATCGGACTTAACTGCGTGGTCATCAGACAGTAGCTGACAAACTACTTAAACTAAAGTAAACTAACCGCAGTGGCCGTGTAGACCGTGAGTCGCGCGCCGCAGACCCCTTGGCCACCGCGGCCGGCGTGTTCATCCTCCCACCGAACTTCACTAATTCCCACCATATCTAACTTCAACTTATCCATTTTCCTTTTTAAATTTTCTAATTCCCCTATCCGATTAAGGGATCTACCTTCCACGCTCCGATCCGTAGAATGCCAGTATTGTTTTCCTTGATGACAACATCCTCCTGAGTAGTCCCCGCCCGGAGATCTGAATGGGTGATTATTTTACCTCCGGAATATTTTACCCGAGAGGATGCCATCATCATATTTTCATACAGTAGAGCTGCATGTCCTCGGGAAAAGTAACGGCTGTAGTTTCCCCTTGCTTTCAGCCGTTCGCAGTAACTGTGTGGCAAAGCCACATTAGCTGATGTTACAAGGCCAGCTCAGTCAATCATCCAGACTGTTACCCCTGTAACTACTGAAGAGGGTGCTGCCCCTCTTCAGGAACCACACGTTTGTCTGGCCTCTCCCCAGATACCCCTCCACTATGGTTGCACCTACGGTACGGCTATCTGCATCGTTGAGGCACGCAAGCCACCCACCTCGGCAATGTCTGTGGTTCATGAGGGTGGAGTGATGCATAGCAATAGTGTTATTAATTTCATTAGTGTTAATTAGAACAATTCAGTGTAGGCATTTTGGATATGATCAATTTGTCTATCAATGAGAGTAGGAAGTAGATTGTTCGTAAATTCAATGAAGTTCATAGTTTGATATTTTCTCAGTGTTAATGAAAGTTCATATTATTAGGTTACTTAATATTATTAACAGTTAAAGTAATTTGTCTGATGAGAAGAGAAATAGTTACATCAAGTAATGAGAAAAGAAATATTTGCAGTTTGTGAGAATTTGAAAACACCAGATTTTTAGGACATTCTATATTATTGATTTTGGTAGCCCATTAATCCTAAATGTCTTTATTTGAAATATTTATTGGAGTGACGAAAGTATTACAGTAGTAGCGCATTGGTTCGTTGGCTCTCGCAGTCGAATTGTGTTCAAAATTTTCTAATGTTTGTAAATTTATCAGACCAATCTGTTTAGTCATCAGTCCGTAGCCTACAAACTACTTAAACTAAGCTAAACTAACCCAAGAACTACACACACACACACACACACACACACACACACACACACACACACACACACTAGGGAGGACTCGAACCTCCGACGGCGAGCAACCACGCGCTCTGCAACGAAGAGCCTTAGACCGCTCTGCTATTCTACCGCGGCATTGAATTCTGCATTTACAGTCTGGCAACTTCTGTATGGTGCACCCTAGCAAATGTGAACATTTCATTTGCTCACATTGACTCTCACACACGAGATTAATGTGTAGACAAATTACGAGTTTAATTACAATTGATTTATTAACTACTGCAGAATTTAAAGTGTTATCCGTTGTGCGTGAAACAAAACCACATACACGTAACATTACTACATTCCATGTCAATTGTAATTTATTCTAAGAGGGCAAAGGAAAGTACTAAGTCTCATAGCTTAGTCAACTTATTTTGTAGCCAAAACCACAACAGAAAATTTAGCCTATTTCTGAATTTTATCGGGCAGGGTCACTTAACACAAACAGTGACACGATTTTTCCGATACACAAACACACTATTTTTATCTTCCAAACACTTGCCAATTTAGCTTGTCTGATTACCGTGTTAAGTCTGAACTTGACGAACCATTAAAAAAAAAAAAAAAAAAAAAAAAAAAAATTAAATAAAAAAAAAATTAAATAAAAAAATTACAAAACGTCCGATACCAATATCTGTCTGTCTGTCTGTCTCTCTTTGGCGCGTTCGCGCAACTGTAGGGTCGGCACTGTGATAAACGCGGATTTGGCATGTGTTAATAGTTACAGGGTGGCCTGATGCCCTTCCTGCTGCTACACCATGCCCCCCAGGAGAAAATGTGTAAAAAATTTTCAAATGTTTGTAAATATATCGGACCAAACTACGTGGTCATCAGTCCGTAGCTTACAAACTAGTTAAAGTAAGGTAAACTAACCTAAGGACAACACACATATCCATGCCCCAGGGAGGGGGGGGGGGGCTCAAATCCCCGACGGCGAGGAACCGCGCGCTCCCCAGCGAGACGCTTCAGACCGCTCGTCTACTCCACCGCGGAAGGAAATGTGTACAAAAAATGTCTGCGTATAGCGTTACATGTGTGTGAAAGTGTAAAGTGATATGAAATGTTTGCGAATCGCGTAACTGAGGTCGGACTTGGGGACCAGCCCGGTATTCACCTAGGGGGATGTGGAAAACCGCCTAAAATCACATCCAGGCTGGCCGGCACTCCCACACATTTCGTTAATCCGCAAGGCGGATTCGAACCGGGGTAGGCGCGCCTCCTTGTCTTGGAAAGCGGTGCGTTAGACCGCACGGCTAACCGAGCGGGAACAAAAGAATCTTGCCGTTGCAGACCAGAATGAATCGTGAACTAATCGTAGGAGTAGATTCACAAGGTTACATCCATGATACAGACATGGTATTGCCATCTATTAGTAGGATGTAGAACTGTTTGACATTCTGTAAAGATGGTGCCATAGCAGACTACAAAGAATCGTGGAAGAATCGTAGGAATCGATTGACAATGCTGGATTGAATCGCAGGAATCGATTCCTGTAAAAGAATCGTGTTGCCAAACTCTAGCGAAGCGCGACGCGAAACGAGCGGGTCCACGTGGTGGGCGGGTGTCTGGTGGATGGGCCACGCCCCCCACACGTGCTAGCGGCGCCGGCGTGGCCGCGGCGGCAGCGCGCCTGCCATCTGGCGGCGGCGTCGCCACTCACTCTGCAGCGCCGCGTCTGTTTACTCGCGATTCGCGACAGCCCCAGACCGTGTCCACCACTCGACACAGCAAACAGTGCAGCGGCGTCCTTCAGCTTAGTCACACAGCTATTAATAGCTGCGTTCTTACAAACAGTATACTTTGTAACATCTCAGTGCAATGCTTCCAAGAATGTATTACGTGCTAATACGATACAGCTTAGAGGCTAAATTCCCAATCACTTGACGACTGAAAGACTGAAACTGGAGGAAACGTTTCAGTTGCTGCAATATGCGCGCTGTTTTCACGTTGCAGCAGTAAGAGTCTACGTAGTTCAGGTGCAGCAACTGTGCAGCTAAGGTCAGTCAGTGTATGAAGAGCAGTGACTAAAGCACATTGCGGAAGTGGAATGTTATTTAATATAAAGTATCAAAAAAGTAAAAGAATGGGACTAGGTTTACTTTTAACGAGCGTTAAATATGAATATTTTCGGAAGAGGGTGAAAAGATAACATTTTTCATTTCATCGCTTTTTCGTTTTGCGTCGTCCCCACAAAATATGCGGAGGTATATTTCGGTCTATTCCAATTACACAATTAAGTAAAAGGCGTCTTTTGTGTCATACGCGTTTAACTTCAGTTTAATAAGTGATAGTTGCAAAATACTAACACGAATTAGTCACAGACGAATGGAGAAGCTGGTGGAATCCGACCTTGGGGAAGATCAATTTTTATTTGCGAGAAATGAAAAACCATGCGAGACAATTCATTAGCTCTTATCTTAGAAGACAGTTTAAGGAAAGTAAAACCTACGTTTTTAGCATTTGTGGTTCTAGAAAAGACTTTTGACAATGTTGACTCGATTACACTTGCTTGGGTTCTGAAGGTAGCAGACGTAAAATACAGGGAGAAAAGAGTTATATCCAACTTGCGCAAAAAGCAGACAGCTGCTATGAGAATCGAAGGGGATGATAGGGTCACAGTGGTTGGGAAGGGAGTAAGACAGGGTTGTAGCGTTTCCCCAATGTTGTTCAATTTGTACATTGAGCAAGCTGTGAAAGAATGCAAGCAGAAATTTGGAGAGGGACTTTAAGTCCACGGAGAGGGAACAAAAGCTTTATGATTTTCTGACGACATAGTAATTCTATCACAGACAGCAAAGGACCTGAAATGTTAAAAATTTTAATTTAAATGTTTGTATAGTCTATGGGACTTAACTACGGGATCATCAGTCCCTAAACTTACAAACTACTTATGAACTACTTACGAAATAGGACGGCACAAATATCCATGCCCGAGGGGGGATTCGAATCCCCGACCGTAGTGGCCGTGCAGACCGTGACTGGAGCGCCTTAGTCCCCTCGGCCACCGTGGCCGGCGACCTGAAATGGACAGAAAGGAAAGTATAAAATGAACATTAACTAGAGTAAAACGAAAGTAATGAAATGTAGTGTCAGAAAATCAGGCGATATTGAAGGAATTAGATTAGGAAATGAGAGAAGAAAAGTAGTAGTTGCGTTTTGATTTTTCGGTAGCAAGATAACTTCTGATGGCCGCAGTAAAGAAGATATAAAATGCAGAATGGTCATGGGAATGAGGAAGCGAAATTTGTTGGCGTCCAATATTAGTTTAAATGTTAGGAAGTACTTTCTGAAAAAATTTGTCTGTAGTGTTGCCTCGTATGGGAGTGAAACGTACACCATAATGAGCTGAAACAAAAAGATGATAGAAGCTCTTGAAATGTGGTGCTACGCATGCATGATGAAGATTAGATAGGTAGATCACGTAATTAACAAGGAGATGCTCGACCGAAGTGGGGAGAAAAGGACTTTCTGGCATATTCTAAGGTAAGGGTAGGTTGGTGGGACACATTCTGAGACATCAAGGAACATATTGTTTGGTAAAAGGTTCCACTATTTCAAGTGTTGAGTTGTGGGGGATAGGGAGGGTGGAAGTTGGTAAATTAGCAGTTTTCGTCAGATTTTCTTAAATATTTAGAAAACTAACGGGAAAGCCCCCCCCTTCCCCCATGGGTTCGTCACTGAATGGGAGCGCAACTAACTACACACAATTTTTTCCCATTTTGGTGGTTATGCTAAATAACGACTGGAAACTGAGTCTGAATTATTGAATCAATAATACGACTTGCGCGATGAATAAGTGTAACGCAAATAGTGAAGGTTTCTTTTCAACTAAAAATAATAATTCGTATCCTCAATATTTCGTAACAAACTAAAATTGATTCATTCGATAAAAACCACTCAATTTCTTTGCGTAGCTGACAAAAGTTGTATAAATCTTCCCATTCCATTTTTACGTGGTGTGGTACAGCAACCGTGTTTGGTCGAATTCTTCAATAAAAGAATGTCTTGATTGCAATCAAGACATTCTTTTATTCAAGAATTCTGACAAAAGTTAGTAATCAGTGTATTCAAAGACAGCGGAAGTATAATTACATCATTATTTTAATCTTTAACTTTCCAAACAAAAACGTTGTGAAAAAGAAATAGTATTACAAACCGCCCCATGTGAATGTCTATGTCAACAAAACTGGAACAAAACTATACTTCGTATGTAAGAATGAAATGAAAAATTTGTGGTGTATTTCGGTCTATCGCAACTCAATGAAAGTCGTTTCCATTTTTTTTTTTTTTTTTTTTTTTTTTTTTTTTTTTTTTTTTTCCCCTATGCGGCGCTGATGTGCTCTTCAGTCCGCAGACTGGTTTGATGCAGCTCTCCACGCTACCCTGTCCTGTGCAACTCTCTTCATCTGAGAAAACGTTCGGCAACCTACATCCTATTGAATCTGCTTACTATATTCGTCCCTCGGTCTCCCTCTACGATTTTTACCCCACACACTTCCTTCTAATGCTAAGTTGACTATTCCTTGATGTGTCCCACCAACCCACCTCTTCTCTTAGTTAGGATATGCCAGAAACTCTTTTTTTCCCCAATTCGGTTAAGCATCTCATCATTATTTACGTAATTTACCCATCTAATCATCATCATTCGTCTGTAGCACAACATTTCAAAAGCTTCTATCTTTTTGTGTGAACACCTTATCGTCTACGTTTGACTCCCATACAATACAAGATTCCAGACAAACGCTTTCAAAAAGGACTTCCTAACATTTAAATTAATATATTGTATGCTAACAAGTTTCACTTCTTCAGAAACGCTTTCCTTCCCTGTATCTGTTTTAATGTTCGTTACTAGTCCGGGATTATGTGTTGCAAGGAGGACAAGTGTGTTTTCTCAACCATTTACTATTAGAATTGTTCTAAATAGTTTTATGAAAATGCGTTCAGCATAACTTCGGACGACGTTCTACGCGTACCTGCGTATTGGGACATGTATTTTTGCCAATGTGTCTAGAGTAAATTAACCGTTTAATGCATGGTGTAGCTGATCAGCTACTTACCCTATTTTTTCAATTATCTCTCAAACTGATCAACATTTTACCACAAATTCATTTGTAGCTGCTTGTATACATAGTGTTACATATGCTAGTGGCTCGTCCTAGAAATTGTAAATTGCAGAGTTGCTACTGAATAATTTCGAAACTTAGCTGCATTGAATTACTCCTAATATGCGTTTGTTTACGTTAGTATTCCTCCTTTGCCATGTAAAAGTAGTCAATCATATACCACTGTTGCATTATGAGTTACTTTCTGGAAATATGAGGGACATAATAGTGACGTTTACTACGTCGGTTACATCATGGGAGCACTATATAGCTGACCAGATATGAACTTTTTGTTGCTAGTAGTGCATAATAATTTTAAGTGACATACTTTTTCAATATTTTTCTCAGTATATACGCGCTATACATCTATCTTGATACTTTTTATAGCTTGAAACAAAAAGTCACGCATTAAAGAGTTAAAGTCCCCAAAACTATAATTTTATAGTTCGTGGCTGATCTTTGCAACAGACTTAGTAATTCTAAACTAACATCGTCCAATCCGAATTCAGTCAGATTCTTCTCACAGCATCGTTCGCTTACCTCACCTGTATTTACGTCTTCTCCCCTTTTACGTCGTACGATTTCAGGTGGATCTTTCAGTAGCCAGATCAGATGCGTGGCATATGACGACCGCCACTGTTCAACGCCGGTGTGGGTGACGTAACAATGTGGACGAAAGGTCTGGGCAGCGTGCGGCGCGTCACCGACTACTCAGCCACTCGAGAGCCCAGTCACACACTTGACTATACAAAACACAGGTTAATTCTTAGTAGCAGTACAGTCAGTGTGTACTTTGTGCTGGGAGGTGAGCAGACTGCTTCGAGAGTATCCTCGGAAGAACAGGTGAATCGACCATCGGACGTAACATCTTTGTAGGCAGAGGCAACCAGCAGTTAAGGCAAGGAACGAGCGGCTGTCGGAAACACAATCATGGCGAGTAGCGAGGGTTTAGTGCCAGATGAAGACATTGTTTCTCTGTAAACTGGTATTAGGTAGGTTTAATTTAAAAACTAAAATAATGGCATGCCAGAGTTATTGCAGTTGCATATATGTCACAAATGACGTTTATAATTAATTTGCTACTTCACGAGTTTCATACAAGGCATTTCAACTCGCGAACTCTTTATATCATCATCTTCATCATCCGTTACACATCCACGGTGTTGATGAATAACTGGGTAAAAGCATTGTAACGATTATATGTAATTCTTTTTTGTAATCGATACATATCAGAAAATGTAATTTGTACTTGTAATTTACTTATTCGAATAAAACAGTAATCGTTACTACACAGGAATCGTTACTTTGTAACAAGTCGTTGTCTTTCGTATGATTTGGCACAACCTTCATTCGTTCTTTGCTTCGCCTTTAGCAGTATTACGGTTGAAGCTTTTTTCTCCAAAGTCAGTCTGTTCTTTGTTTCTCGTCTTCAAATGTTTCTTAAGACTAAGGGGACTTAAATGCGGGGTCATCAGTCCATAAACTTACATACTATTTATGAACTAACTTATGCTAAAGACAGCACAAACATCCATGCCCGAGGGAGGATTCGAACCCCCGACGGGGACGTTTCTCTTTCTTTCTGAATTAGATGTACTGTGCACGTGTACCATGGCCAGTGAAGTCTGAAACTGGGATACAGTGTTTCCATTTGCGTTTTTAATCCTTTCCAGCGCAAATTTTATTATTTTGTTAGTGCGTTGTAGCCTAATGCACCTATGTTTCCTCAAAGGCTTGGTAGCCAAGTTACCGGTAATGAATTATAGAAAGTCCTACAGTGTTATTGATAATCATTGATCAAATGGTTGGATATCATTGGGCTGGAAAGGGTTAAGGAATTGCCGCGCCGGAGTGCCGAGCGGTCTGGAGCGCCACGTTACGGATCTCGCAGCCTCCCGCGACGGAGATTCGAATCCTCCCTCGGGCAAAGATGTGTGTGTTGTCCTTCGTTAGTTTAACGTAGTTTAATTAGTTTATAAGTCTAGGGACTTATGACCAAAGTAGTTTGATCCCATAAAATTACAAACATTTGAACGTTTTGATTAAGGAATTATTTTGAACTTCATACCTCACCAATAGCTCAAATGAAGTCAGAAACACTTCACTAAAAATATTATTTTTTGAATTAAATAAGGGATACCATCAAGCGCTCCTGTGTATCTTTAGTGTGTGCAAAGAGATTGTTTCACCCTATAGGGCTAGGGCCAGTGACAAATACTTTGTAATGCAGCTGTTTTGCAAATTCAGCATTAAGCTAAACTATAAATGTATACTTAATATGCAGTCATTCTTGTATCATACTCTATATATATTTTCCACAAAATTTAAAAATAATTGTTTCCCAACGCTGGGCATCCACTACTGGATAAAGGCCCATTCCAGCCTCTCCAGCGGAATAATGTGTAACATTGCTACTACTAATATTACTTTTGTTAGTCTGACGTGAACTTATTACAACCTTGTGTCTTACGCACTAAGTAAGGCTAGAATATCTAAGAAATGATTCTTCTATGGTTTGAAAGAACGGTAATAAATATTTAATTCATATTTATTGTGTAGACGTGTTGCAGGCCATATAGTGAAATACATCATGACCAAGAAATGCTTATCGAATGTTTGTAGAGCTTATGTATAGCTAATACTAAGGAAGGCACAAATATTCATGCCCGAGGGGGGATTAGAACCCCCGACCGTAGTGGCCGTGTAGAACGTGACTGGCGCGCCGCAGACCGCTCGGCCACTGCGGCCGGTGAAATTCTTATCTGAATTATCGTTATTGGAGCATTAAATAATTCATTTTGTCGTTACGAAATGATATACGAGATTTAATAAGTTTACAGCCAAAGTAAGAGAACAGAGTGTAATTAATGGCGATATAAGAATAATGATTTAGATTAGATATCTGCATGTCGGAAGAATTGGCAATTGACCCTAAATAATGATAAATGCGAAGTCATTTAAATGAGCACTAAACTTCATTTACACTATAAATCAGTATAATCTACAAGCCGTAAATTGAATTAAATACCTACGAATAACATTTACGAAGAGCTTAAATTGGAAATAATTTGTAGAAAATATTGAAGGGAAGGCGAACCGAAGACTACGTTTGATTTGTAGAACACTTACAATATGCAATAGTGCTACTAAAGAAGCTCCGTACAACAGACTTGTGCGTCCCATTGTGGAGTATTGCTGCGCATTGTGGGATCCTGAACAAGTGGGACTGACGGAGTATATAGAAAACTTCACAGAAAGGCAGTTCGTTCTGTATTGTCACGATATAGGGGAGGGAGTGTCACGGAAATGATGCATGATTTGGGAAAGGAATCATTAAAACGAAGGCGTTATTCATTGCCGAGAGATTAATTTGTGAAATTTCGTTCAAAATGTTCAAATGTTTGTAAAGCTTATGTGACTTAACTGCGGGGTCATCAGTCCCTATACTTACAAACTACTTATGAACTACATTATACTTAAGACAGCACAAACATCCATGCCCGAGGGGGGATTCGAACCCCCGACAGGGAACGGCCTCGCGCATCGCAGCATAATGCCTCAATGCGCTCGGCCGCTCCGCTACGGCGAAATTTCGTGCATAAACTTTCTCTTCCGAATGTGAACATATTTTGTTACCTCCCACGTACATAGAGAGACATGATCATCGTAATAAAATTAGAGAAACAGACCGAAAACGCAGAGATACAGGTGTTCCGTTTTCCCGCGCGGTATTAGAAAGTGGACCAATAGAGAAATATCATAAAAACGGTTCGATAAACCCTCTGTCATGCATTTCAGTGTAATTTGCGGAGGATTTACGTAGATGTAGATCGTATAGAAATAGCGTCAGATATGTTGGCCCGTTCTTAGCACAGTGATGCATAACCGCGTTAAAAGACGCTATATTTTATTTCCAATCACTTGTTTGCATTGCGAATCGCATCAGTTGCCTTTTATTAGAAACGTCCAACTTTATTTCACGCTCTCCTGAAAAAACAACAAAAATTTACGTGTTGTCGATAAGAAATGAAACAATGTTAAACGCAAGCATAGAAGTCTTAATATAAGTATTGTTACTTGAAACTGGCTGCACATGGCTACCCGTTCTTCTGGCTTATCTTATTCTTTTAAAAGAGCAATATATGTATTAACTGTCCGGTTTACAAGTTTACCGAGAGAAAAATATATTTTGCGTAACAAGTGTTTCGAGCATTTCAGACCAGACGCAGACGCGAAATACGCTCATTAAGAAAGGTCCCACTGTATAGACAATTTGTAAAGACGTAAATTTTTTACTCTTTCAGAATTCTTTATTGTATCATTTATTGTATTGGTTTCTGAAAACAGTTTTCAGGCTTTGGGCTTATTCGTCATTAACTCACTGTATTATAAAACAATTTACGATCTACTTTAATTCATAATCAATGTTACACAAGGAACTGCATTATTTCAACAGTAAATAAATTCCACTTAGGCACCATTTTTGTATTACTAAACTCCTAGTTATTTTATGGTGCAAGTACTTTCTCTTGTAACGGCGACCGACGCTCACGTTGAAAAACATTGATCTACACTATCACCTCGTAAGATATTAACCATTCCTTCATTCCCTGTATGTTTCTCTCACCGACGACTGACCTGTCAATAGGCAAGAGTCAGCAGCACCAGGAACACCTTTGCAGATGTTCAACACAACCTTGGACGGACGACAGGAATATATATATATATATATATATATATATATATATATATATATATATATATATATATATATATATATATAAATCAGACAAATCCACCAGCAGCGAAGACATCCGCTCGTAAAAGCCTTCACTGTTGAGCATACATTATAATCTAGTGAAAGCAACATTTGTTGTTGTCAGAGCTCCTACCATAATTAACTAATATTTCTGCAATATATGATTTATCGTAACTACTACTTTACAAGTTTATTTCAAGGTAGGTTTGTTACAAATGGGTAGAAAAAAATTGCAAACCCCTCAACGACTGTTTCGAGTGGAACCAGGACATAATATGTGTATTTTTAGTGTTTTGGTGTTCCTGATTAATTTGTCACGACATTCGACGATTAGGTGGCGCTCAGTAGCTCTGGCTACTAAAGCCCTGTACAAGGGAAGCACAACGGTGCCAACGTATATCGTAGTGAATACAGTGACAGTCTTCCGGACACATGAGCATCCTATATTTTGTATACTGATCTGAACGAACTCCTTGTACTTACCAATTGAACTCCAAGAAGAAGAAATTATCTACTACGCTGTATGGAAAGTTGCGTCTCTCAGCAACCTGCATCTGAAACGTTGTCGCTACTTTGTATTAAACAGGGCTTTAGTGCCTGTGCAACCTCTGGTTTTACTCTTTAAAGACTAACTGTCATGAGCTTGTAACTTTTTCAGCAATCGTCGTTATTAAATATCGAATTTGGAACCTGACAGTACCGTTTATAAAATATAAAATACAAAAATAATGCCGTCCGTTCTTCGAACATAACTGGAGCAACCCCGGGAAAATTTGTTCAATAGCCTGAAAGAAAGCGTCCTATAGGTTATATATTAATAAAAATAATAACATGAGATTAGATTAGATTAGATTAGATTAGATTAGATTAGATTAGTTTTTCGTTCCGTAGATCCATGTAGATGTGATCCTCGTGGATGTGGAACATGTCAAGAAACAAAATTTTCAAGTTGAATAATAGATAATACTAATAAACTAAATACAGATACATACATTTTTGAGGTTTTTTTACTAATAATATAATAATACTAATATAGTATGAGTAAATGCATCATTTGGTACAATTTAGAAATTCACTAATGGAGTAGAAGAAGTTGGCCACTAGAAAGACTTTTAGGTTACTCTTAAACTGATTTTTATTTGTAGCTAAATTTTTTATACTTGATGGTAAATTATTGAAAATGTGTGTTCCTGATTAGTGTATCCCTTTTTGAACTAAAGTAGGTGCTTTTTAAGTCCTTGTGTAGATCATTTTAATTCCTAGTATTGTATGTATGAACTGATCTGTTTGTTGGGAAAAGGGATATATTATTTGAAGGGCTGAAAACCATGACAGTATAAGTGACATTTTTTGCAAAATTGAGTTAAGTGTACATTCGACCTAGAAACAAGGGATACTTGTAAGTGGCACAAAAATCCAGGTGCCTACTGTTAACATCTGCCCTTAGCGGTATGTGGTATACCTACATTTATCGAATCACAATCGATATGCAGTGTCAGGACGGTTCAAGCAACAACAATGCGGACGGTCCAAAGATTAGCGATTTAGCTGCTCAATTACTGACGAAATCTCGATCAAAAATGAGTAGTTCTACCTTTGAAAGTATTCAGTGTTTCTCAAAATGGCCTGACGAAGATTTTAAAGTTAAGGCATTCTGTGCAACATTTTAGTGCTTACGTAAACTTAGGTTTTCAAATTTTCAATGAATGTTGTGGCTGAGAAAAACTTCTTAAACTATTTTTAGTACAAAAGCACACTTAAAACCAGCATAATGAAGTCTCCGTATTGTCAATAAAAATTACATTCCTTAAGAAAAATACAGTCATGAAAATATTTTCACTTGTACCTGTATGCTACTCAAATGCTTGACATCTTTGAGGTACGTTAGCATTCACTTGAGTCAATTACATTCATGAGAAAGACATTTTTTTAGGGATTTTATAAGAATCTTCGCTTTATATCTGTGCCTAAGTGGTATATTTCCTTTTCTATTCAGATGCATCATCTTCAGATGAAAACGAAGATCATAACAAGAAACCTAACAATGAAAAAATCCTAAATACAGCTGAAGAGTTGTGATTGAGAGCACCTCATAAAGAGACTCAATAAAACATTGTTTCCAGAAAAAGAAAAAAAGGAGTTTGGAGTCATGGAAAGCGAATAATAGAAAACGCCTAAGAAACCTGGGACAAGAATACACATCTACAACAGGAAAAATTACGCCTGCAAGAATCATCCAGCCATTTCAACATATCTGCCGATATGAATGCAAGACTTTTACAGAAAGAAGACGAAGAATTATCCACGAAGAGTATTGGAAAACTGGTTCATGGCAAAAACAAACATCCTTCAAAGTAAAATGTGTTTCAACTACTAAACCAAGACGTCCAAAACGAAATTGTAACAAATCTAAAAAACGAAGTACTGCAATTTTCCTGGGTGGCAAATGACTGTGTAAGGAGTTATTCCTTAAGACACTAAGCAATAGTCGATTTACCACAGCTGTATTAAACGAACCAAGTGTGGAAGGTCTGTCTCCTGTTGATAAACGCGGTAAACATGCTCCTGGAAATAAAATACCAGAAGATCACCTTGCTACTGTAAGGAACCACATAAAAAGCTTTCCTCATTACACAAGTCATTATTCTCGTAAAGATAATCCCCACAAGAAATACCTGTCGCAGAATTATCTATCTCAAAAATGTATAATCTTTATGCTGAAAAATGTGAAGAAGAAAACATTTTGCCAGTGAAGGAGTGTATTTACCGTAAAGTGTTCAATTCAGAATTTAAACTATCATTTTATAAGCTAAGATGTAACACATGCAATACTTGTGACCGTTTAGAAAATTTAATCAAATCGGAGGCAGAGGTCAGCATCATCTTTCACACTCTCCTCATAACACTGCACAGCCAAGTGATGAAGAATCCTACCCTGATGACTGTGATAGTGGTGCAGTGAATGAAAGCGAGTAAGCAAATGCGTTCATTCTTTAAAAGCATAGTGGTACAAGTGACATTTTGTGAAGACGTTTTGAAAGCATAATGGTACAAGTAAATTTTATGAATATTTTACACAATGATGCCTTACACTCAGAACCTTCAGATACTTACCAAATATATACACCGCAAGTGCAAAATATTGTATAAAAGTTTCATTTCATTTTGTATAACCTGTGAATTTAAATAAACATTTAAATGTTTAAGGTCGTTTTTCTCAGAATAACCTGTATGCTACTTATACCGTTGTGATTTTCACCCCTTCATTTATGACAAATTTCATTAAGGAATAAATATACTGAGGGGCAGTAGTTACATACCCAGTTCTTTGAAGAGGCTTCTACAGGACGTCCGCGAATGTACTCCACAAATAATACGTATTACACGGTTTCGGACTCTGAAGACTTTTGACTGACTTGAAGAGTTACACCAAAATATTATACCATACGACATTATGGAATGAAAGTAAGCAAAGTATACAAGCTTTGTTATTTTGTGTCTCCTTTGTCTGATAACACTCGTATTGAAAATACAGATTTGTTGAGTCGTTTCTGCAGTTCTGTGGTGTGCTCCTCCCAACTAAATTTATTATCAAGCTGTAATCCGAGGAATTTAATGCTGTCAACCTCTTCTATCTGCTCTTCTTCATACTTAACGCTATGCTGACGGGAAATCTCTTACATGTTCTGAACGGCATGTAGTGAGTCTTTTCAAAGTTCAATGACAATGAGTTGGCTTTAAACCATTTATTAATGTTCATGAAAATATCATTAGCAGACCTTTCTATAACTATGTTTGACGATCTTTTTATTGCAATACTTGTATCATCCGCAAACAAATCGAACTCTGCTTCTGGTAGTGTAACTGATGAGAGGTCATTAATGAACACAAGAAAAAGCAATGGCCCTAAGATGGATCCTTGTGGGACACCACACGTAATTTCTTTCCAATCTGATGATGACTGTTGGCTTAATTCACTAGTCACTTGCACCGACACCCTTTATTTCCTGTTAGTGAGGTACGACTTGAACCATTTCCCGTGACCCCATAGAATTCCAATTTACTTAAAAGGATGTTATGGTTCACACAATCAAATGCCTTTGACAAATCACAGAAAATACCTGCTGCTTGTAATTTATTATCTAATGAATTAAGTACATTCTCACTGTAACTGTAAATATCCTTCTCGATATCGGAATCTTTCAGAAATCCAAACTGTGTTCTAGACAATTTGCCATTTGAGGTTAAGTGGTTGAGAAGCTGCTTGTGCATTACCCTTTCCAGAATTTTTGAGAATGCGGGCAAAAGTGAAATGGGTCTGTAGTTTGATGGTATCTCTTTATCCCCTTTCTTGATTAGAGGTTTCATATCCGCATATTTTAGCCAATAAGTAAATGTTCCAGTTATAATAGATTAGTTACACAAATAACTTAAAATAGTGCTAAGTTCACAAGAACACGCTTTAATTATCTTTGTTGATATTTCATCGTAACCAATAGAATGCTTTGTTTTTAAAGATTTTATTGTGGAAGTTATTTCTTGTGGTGTAGTACGTGACATATTCCTGTACCTGAAGTTATTTGTAAATGCTAGTTTCAAATATTCAAGGGCATTATTTACTGACCCAGACAATCCCATACTATCATTAACAGATATAAAGTACTTATTAAATAGATTTGTCACATTATGCCCATCAGTTACTAATGTCTCATCTGCTCTTAATGCTATCTGCTCTTGATCCTTTCTGGTTCTACCAGTCTCCTCTTTCACTATATCCCATATTGTCTTTATTTGGTTTCCTGATGTTGCTATCTTCTTCTCATAGTGCATTTGTTTAGATGCCTGAATAACTTTTTTAAATATTTTACAGTATTCCTTATATTTAGCTAAATCATCATCATTGCAACTACTCTTGGCTGATAGATACATTTCCCTTATTGTCTTACATGAAATCTTTATTCCTTGCGTAATCCATGGTTTTATTATAGACTTCTGTTTAATTCGAGTTACTTTTAGAGGAAAACAGTTTTCAAACATGATACCAACATTATTAGTGAATACGTTATATTTTTCATGCCATGAGCACCATATACAGCTTTCCAGTTCATGTCTTTGAGGAGTTTTCTAAAATTTTCAATTTTTGGTGGGTTGACTACTCTCCTGTATGTCTGTTTAGAATCTATACCTAAAACAAGGAGCTGCATATCATGATCTGATAGACCATTTATTATTGGTTTTATGATATGATTTTCATCCTTTGATTTGTCTATAAAAATATTATCAATAGCTGTCCTAGAGGGTTTACTTATCCTAGTTGGAAAGTTTACGGTATGTGTTAGGTTGAAAGACAAAGTTACTGACTGAAATAAATTTTTACTGGCGGACTGCATAAGAAAATTTTTATTAAAGTCACCAGCAACCAGGATTCTGTTTATTTCTTCCTGTTAAATAACCCAATAGAGCATCTAGATGATTTAGGAATAGATTATAATTTCCTGCAGGTGCTCGGTAAATAGTTACTATTATATAGCATCTGTTATGGAATTCTACTTCTGTTGCACCAGCTTCTACATGCTGCTCTAGACAGAATTTATTTACATCAATATTCTTGAATTTATAGCAGTTTTTAATGAATGTGGCAACTCCTCCTCCCTCCATATCTACTTTATAAAAGTGTGAAGCTAAATTAAATCCTGGAATGTTTAACATATCTATACCAGTGGCCACATGATGTTCAGAGAGGCAAATTATGTCAATTGGGTTAGAGGAATCTATTTCATCAATACAGATGAGTAGTTCATCAAGTTTATTTCTGAGTCCTGGAATATTTTGATGTAATAAGGATAACTGATATTGCATACTAACGGCCTGACTAAGATTTATTGGAAGTTTCTAAGTACTTTCTGTTAAACATTGTTTGCTAAAATCTATCTCCTGTTTATCTGCTTTTCCAAACTCTAACGTCTCTGTAGAAAGACGCAGCAAACCTTTGAAATTATTGCCTCCGATGAGCTTCGGGTGACTTTAGACAATTTTGTTGAAAAAAGGACTATTCGAGAATGAAACAGGATGGAAATCCTATTGCTGTTCGTTGTTGGGTGACGATATTGGGGCACCGTAACATACCCAGTCCCTGACGGCGTTCGCAGAGCCGGCATGTGCTGCCGCCTGGCGGCGAAATCGGAATGAGGGCCGTGACGTCACGGTGACGTACGCGGAGGCTCGCCCGCGTTTCGCAAGAGTTCCAAGTTCACGCTGAAGCGACCTCGATACTCCGCCGCTGAGTCACCAGTCCATGACGTCAACGACTCTCCCTAGTTCGCGGCTCTGCCGGTACTGACACTGAGGCGCTGCTGTTGCACCAGCCGGCTGTTTCGCAGCGGTTGCTTCAGAATCACTAAGTTTTCGCACGTAGTTTAGTAACGCTAGGCTCTGTTGACTTATGATATCCATCCAAGCAGGTGGCGTGATTCCAGTGCAATTTGCGTGTCTCAAAGACAATTCTGGAACAAAACTAGTTATTTTTGAAATTGTGATAATTGGTAATAGATTCGACTACTGATTACCACATTCCCTTCATAGGACAGCATTTTCAATGTGCTTCTGGGACTATGTATGAAATTTAAGTTTGCAGATCTGTACGTATTTGTCAGATATTTATTGGCAACTGAGACAAACGCTAAAAACCCTATAGCCTTCACATTTAACACTTTTCGAACGGACATATGGTCTTCACTTAATTAAGAAAAAACATTGTTTTTTTTCCAAATTTGTGAATTTATATTTTTAAAAGTTTTATTTATTTATTTTGCTTGTCCACAAATTTCGATGGAATTTCATGAAATAGAAACTAGAATTACAATTTAATTTTCTGTTCGCTCAATTTCTTTGCAGCTATGTTTTCTCTCTCTCTCTCTCTCTCTCTCTCTCTTTTTTTTTTTTTTTTTTTTTTTTTTTTTTTTTTTTTTTTTTAACTATATGCTGTTACATGATTTAAGCGTTTGAGGGACAACAGACGGAAACCGAAAAATAAAATGAAATTATTTTTACTTTATAATTCTGACTGTAAAGAAAAGTAGTTTAGCAGATCTCTGTATTCAGTTGCCATGAAAACACAGGAAGTTATAAAATATCTTTTCAAATGTAGGATTAGTTTCCTGGAAGTATATATCTTATATCTAAAAACTCAACCAATGAGTAGAAGGAGTTGTCATTCATAAATATTTTTAATTTATTTTTAAATGCTAGTTGGCTATCTGTCAGGCTTTTGATGATGCTTGGTAGGTGACCAAAGACTTTAATGGCAGCATAATTTACCTCTTTCTGTGCCAAACTCAGATTTAGCCCTACATAGCGAAGATCATCCTTTCTCCTGGTTTTATAGCTGTGCACACTGCTATTACTTTTGATTATTGACAACAAATTTCATAAATGAATATATATATACTGTGAAGTTACTGTGAGGATATCTAAACCCTTGAATATATGTCTGCAGGATGATCGTGGGTGCGGTCCAACAATTACTCTGATTACACGCTTTTCTGCAATGTATACTTTTTACTCAATAATGAATTACCTCAAAATATGCTGCCTTACGAAAGCACTGAATGAAAATAGGCATAGTAAACTAATGTTCTTATCGCCAAAATTCGCAATAACCCTAACAGCATACGTAGCTGAACTCAAACGTTTTTCAGCACACCGTCCATGTGTTGCTTCCAGTTTAATCTCTCATCAATGTAAACTCCTAAAAGTTTTGAAAATTCTGCCTTAGTTACAGACTTCTGTTCAAAATCTATATTTATTACTGCAGTTATGTCATTTACTGTGCGGAACTGTATATACTGCGTTTTATCGAAATGTAATGTGAGTCCTTTTGCAGAAAACCACTTATTAATTTTGGGAAAACATTATTTACAATTATATCACTTAGTTTTTGGTTTTTTTGGATGTGATTACTATATTTGTATCATCAGCAAAAAGAACTAACTTTGCATCTTCATCAATGTAGAATGGAAGTCAATTATGTATATCAAGAACAGTAAAGGACCTAAGACCGAACCCAGTGGCAAACTATCCT
This sequence comes from Locusta migratoria, assembly GCA_026315105.1. Classification (NCBI taxonomy): domain Eukaryota; kingdom Metazoa; phylum Arthropoda; class Insecta; order Orthoptera; family Acrididae; genus Locusta; species Locusta migratoria. The sequence continues at coordinate 507,436,908 of CM048747.1, forward strand.
TGATAGTCCACCAGTTTTAGGCTGAAGTTTTGAACCACTTATTTCTTCCAGTTAAGTATGAATTAAACCATTTGTGCACTACCCCAATCAAACCATAATGATTAAGCTTCTATAGAAGAATTCCATGATTTACACAAAGTTGTGTGGGTTTGTGGATCCGCCTTAATGAAAAACACTAATTATTTTCATACCCAAACTAGTTCCGGCGGAGAACCCTCCATTCTCGGTGTTTTTTCCTTTACTTTTTTCTCTCTCTCTCTCTCTCTCTCTTCTCTATCATTAGGATTTTTTCACAATTCCAAACTGTTTTTTGCCAACTATATGGTGTAAGACTATAGCATGTCATGTTTGTTGATCTGTCCTCTGTATGAGCTTGATAGAACGTACTCACGTCACAAGGAAACATATTACGAAAAAAAAATAGCCACTGACGATGGCAGGTTCTCCGCCGAAACTAGTTTGGGTTTAAAAATAACGAGTATTTTGCATTAAGGCGGATCCACAAACCCACATCTGTCACGCAAACAGGGGCCAACAGAAAAGTTTCAAATGACAACAGTCAAAGACCTTTGAAAGATCACAAAAAACACCAATGGGTGATGTCCGGTTATTCAGAGCATTTAATATTTGATCGGTGTAGGAATATATAGCATTTGCTGTTGAAAAGCCTTTCTGTAAACCAAACTGACATTTGGTCAGAAAAGTCTCAAAAAACACTAGGATGATTATTCTTTATATCGCCCCCCCCCCCCCCCCGTTTTTGGCCCACTTTAGGTTACGGTAGTAACACTAAAAGTGGGCCTTTGCGATCGTCTATTGACAGCTCGAAATTTAAATTAAAAAAAACGGCTTAACCATTCATCTGTCACGCAAATTGAATAACCTAATTGGTAGAGGGGAAAATTCTCTACAACTTCGCTCTTCGCTCCATTATTTTTTTTTTTTTTTTTTTCATATCTTGCATCGTTGCAGAGATGTTTGCAGAAATAACGGCGATTTGACGATGTCTGTCTGGATGTAACGTGTTCCCACTTTTTAGGTCGAACCGTTCAACCGATCGGCGCCAAATTTTGCAGACACAATTTTTGGCTACCATAGAACAAATCCTTGCTTTTTCAAATATTTCGGACAAGAAGTACGTTAGTAATACCAAAAAAAACCGTTTAAAATGTAATTTTAATTGCAAATAAACCGTTCATCTGACGCGAAAATTTAATAAACGAATTTGTAAAGAAGAAAATTGTCTACAACTTTGTTCCCTTATGCTTTTTTCATATCTCGTATTGTTTGAGAGATATTTGCAAAAATAACGGAGTTTTGACACCCTCCAATGAGTTAAGGAAAACCAGCCGTTCGCAGATGTCACGTGACATTCCTCGCCCAGAATTCTCTCTGGCAAACGCCATCTTGCGTTGCGTATTTGATGATTTTCTTATTGTAACTTACACGTTGTCATTTCAAAGCAATGGCACAATGAGGAATTAACAAAAACACGTCGTTCTTCGCACGATAAATGATAATCTAGTGTCTACAAATGCCCTATTAGCATCAGTTACCAACAATAGTATGAGATTAAAGAACGCAATTCGTAACTGTTAGGCGTAGCGTAGTGGACAATGTGTTGGACTATGACGCTATAGGTCAGTGGTTCGGAACCCGCCGCTACCTAATTTTTTTTTCCTCAAAGGGTTTCAGAAGCTCTTATTTATTAATATTTTATTATTTAGATTATTATTTTGGTCCAAAATGGGGTAATTTGGTAGAATCCGTGTACATCAAAGGAAACGGCATTGTCATCGATATATAAAGAATGTTCGATATAGTGTTTCTGAACCGGAGATTCGGGCGCTACGCGCCCTCACGTACTAAAAAAAAAAAACTCCTTGTTTAACCTATACCTAACCTAACTTTGACTTAAAAAAAAGTGATCTGTAGCGTAGCCTTAAGAAGGTTAGGTATAGGTTAAACAAGAAGTTTTTTTTTTTAGTATGTGAGGGCGCGTAGCGCCCGAATCTCCGGTTCAGAAACACCTTATCGAACATTCGATATATATCGATGGCAATGCCGTTTCCTTCGACGTACACGGATTCTACCAAATTACCCAAAATTGTTGCAAAAACTTGTAAAACTACAAATCGAAAATGGGCCGTAAAACACGTCAGTGCGATTTTTTTTTTTTTTCCTTGAAACATGGACCACGCTGCAGGTCATAGCCACTCCCTCCCTTTCGCTGTCTTTTTAGGGGGTTTTCTTATGATTTAGGGGGATTTTATGTTAGGTTTAGGGTGAATCTTGGCGTCAGAGTTGTCAGCACTGGTGGTCAGGTCAGTGGCGGTGCCCCGTGCCTACGTGTGGCTGCGCGCATCGCAGACGCGGCCGCAGCCTGGAGAAAGCAGCTGACGTCAGCAGCAGCAGCAAGGCTGGTGTCAGCACAGCTGCAGCCTGGTCAGCCGGCTGCCCTGCTGCAGAATGCGGCCACTGCTGCCGCCACTGCTGCTGGTAAACAGTTGGGCGTGGGCCCTCGCCCTGGCCGTCGCCGCGTTGCGTCACGTGTCGTAACTGTGTCAGTGGCAGTCTGGCAGGCGGCGCTTTCTCCGGAGAAAGCCAGCCAGCCAGCCGCGGTCCACGGCCGCCCCCCCCCCCCTTCGCCCGCGCTGCCCCCTCCACGGCCCACCTGTCCCCCCCACCACCACTGCAGACCCCACCAGAGGACACTCACTGGCAGAGGCAGACTTTCGCCGCGGCGGCCGCAGCGCTCGCAGATTCCTGCGCGTCCTCCCGCTGTTTCCTGGCGGATGTTCTTTCTGCGCGACGGTTGCGCAACAGGAAATTCTCCGCTTTACGGTCCGACTCTGCGCCTACCAGCCACGAAGGGCGTTTGCATCGATATTCCAGTCCTCAGGACACCAATTACCTTCTACCATTACTATTCTCTCTCTCTCTTTCCTTTTTTGGTTTTTGTTTTACTGGTACTTAAAGCTTTTACGCACCACAAAACAGTGAAACCCATAAATATTGCTGAACACCAGAATGCCCACCTTAGACTTACCCCTGGAACGCCCAGTGGAAGTCAATTGACCATTACGTTCTTTATCATATTTTCACCCTTTGCTCCACAGTGGTATTCTCACAATACTACGATTTTATTAGCTTCTCCGCCTTTCATTGTCTTAGTGGTATTGTGAAAATACCACCCATAATTTTTCAATTATGTGAAACAAATTTCTGAAAATAAATCTAATATACGAGGCGCGTCCAGAAAGTAAGTTCCGTTTGGTTATATAAAACGAACGGGTACAGATACAGAAAAAATATTGATTGTACAAAAATGTACAAATGTTAAATTACTTTTCTACATAGCTTCCGAAATTTTGTAGCCGGCCGCGGTGCTGTCCTAGTTCATAAGTAGTTTGTAAGTTTAGGGACTGATGACCCCGTAGTTGAGTCCCATAGGCTTTACAAACATTTGAACTTTGAACTTTGAAATTTTGTAGGCAATTGTCATAGCATGGCACAAGGTTTTGTGTGCCTGTTTCATAGAATGTTGCCGCCTGTGTATTCAACCATGTGGTAACATGTTCTTTCAGCTTGTCATCATCGTTGGTGCTGTCCACCAAGGACAGATTTTACGTGTAAGAAGAGAATTACTGTCAAAAGATTTTTTTCCACGATAATGCCTGACCTCACACACCGAATGTGACCAAACAATTCTTACGGAAATTTCAATGGGGCCTGTTTGATCATCCTCCATACAGCTCGGACGTCTCTCCTAGCGACTTTCATCTCTTCTTACACTTAAAATCTGTCCTTGGTGGTCAACACTTCAACGATAATAAAGAGCTGTTACCACATGGTTGAGTGCACAGGCGGCAAGCTTCTGTGAAGGATGCATGCAAAAACTTGTGGCACGCTATGACAAGTGCCTACAAAAGTTCGGCAGTTATGTGGAAAAGTACTTTAAGAGTTGTAGAATTTTATGCAATAAAAAGTTCTTCTGTATCTGTGTACAATTTCATTTTATTACCAAACGTAACTTACTTTCTGGACGCGCCTCGTATAAAGCAGTGTGTCCGTATGTTTGTGCGTATTGCATACAAATCGACAGTTCTGTTCCAATCTTTATGAAATTTTGGCTTCAATTCATGAGGACGGTCGCCGTAAGTGTAAGAATCACGTACGATACATAGTTCACGAGATATGACGTCGTAGACAATGAGAAACGCGGATAACTGCTGCATTTTCCGACAATGCTGCTCATTATCTCCTAAACCATTGGATCGATTTAAACCAAATTTGGTACACACATTCCTTACCGTGAGGTAACAATTGCTGCATGGTTAAGAATCACATGCGGCACATGTTTCAAAAGATATTACGTCATAACCAATAGAAACCGCAAAAAATCCCAAATAATGCGGCGACGCTTTCGAAATACACTGTATGAGAATGACAGTACTTAGCGACGTGCAACAAATTTTAAAGATAATTTAAAACCTTTATTAAACTTTTTCTCGCTGGCAACCATAGTAAAATGATGAAAGGAAAAAAGTTTCTCGCTTACTACTTTTCCGCTGTTCATGTAGTGAAACTACGGTTCTCGGTATGACGTTACAATTTTTAATTTGAACACTACAAATTGTAGCGACGGGAAATTTTGCAGACAGAATACACATATAGAGTTGACTGTAGCTTCTACATTGTATCACATTCCGGCACGTAGTTCATGAGATATGAGCACATAAACAGTAACGTTGTGCTCTTCATGGACCATAACTTCGACATTCAGTACGACGTTACGATTTATAATTTCTACACTACAACTTATAGCCGCAGGAAATTTTACAAAAAGTGTACACGCATATAGTTGAGTGTACCTTCTAAATTGTATCACAGAGCGACACGTTGTTCATGAGATATGAGCACATAAACAACAACGTTCATGGAAAACTGCCCAATCACGCGCCAATTTTTAATCTGTTACTTGTTTACTACTAATTGTATTCCCACGACATTTTACAGACATACAGTTCTTTCACAAATGAATATATACCTGTCAAATGGCAGGAATAAATAAATAAATACCCGAGCAGCGCCGGGTTTTCAGCTAGTCTACATATAAACATTAGTGGTCACTTTTCGTACTTTGTGTGGAATAGTTGCTCATGTTGAGGAAAATTTAATTTGATGTGCAGCGAGGGGTTAAAATGCTTTGTTTTAGAAAATGTGAAGATATTTCGTATTTATTGTCATTAACACTGTCTTTATTACTTTTTACGTGGATAAAAATAATAATGCAGGCACATTATTAGTTGAAGCTGATAGAATTTATTTTTAATTTATACTGTACAAAAACAAGTGACACCATATTATTGATACATAAAATTGCTTAAATTTTCATTCTTTCTGTTTTACATGATATAAAAATAGGTAACAAATGTTGTTTTCTCAGGATTGCTTAGTTACTTATAAATTATAGTTTTTTCCTGTAACAAATAAGTACTGCTTTACTAGGCTACGTTCAATGCCGGTGTGGCCTTCGGATTCTTCAGTTCCCGCCATTAAGTAATTAGGGAAAATGTTAGAACACGTAAGGCAATACTTATCTAAGAAGTTAGGTTAAGGAAGGGAAACCTCCATCTTTAGCATTTGTAGATTTAGAGAAAGCTTTTGACAACGTTGACTACAGGGGTAAAATATGGTGAATGAAAAGTGCACACAACTAGTCAAAGACCAAACAGCAGTTAGGAGAGTCGAAGGGCATGAAGGTAACGCAGTGTTTGGAACGTAGTAATACACGTTTGTAGTCTTTCCCCATTGTTATTTAATCTGTATGTTGAGCAAGTTGTGAAGGAATGCAAGGAGTAATTTGGAGAAGGAGTTAAATTTCAGGGAGAAGAAATAAAAACTTCGCGATTTTTTGATGACATTGCAACTCTGTCAGACAGAAAACGTCCTGAAAGAGTAGTTGATACGAAATGGACAGTGTATTGAAAAGGCGGTATAAGATCAACATTAACAAGACCAAAACAAGGGTAATGGAATGGAAGAAAATCAGGCGATGCTGAAGGAATTAGATTAGGTAATGAGGCAATACAAGTAGGGCATGAGTTTTATTATGTGGGTAGCAAAATAACTACTGATGACCGAAGTAAAGAATAAATGAAAATTGTAATGGCAATGGGAAGAAAAGCATTTCCAAAGGGAGAGAAATTTATTGATATCCAATATTAAATGTTACGAAGTCCTTTCTGAAAGCATCTGTCTGAAATGTAGCATTATACTGGAGAATCGGTTCCGACAGAAAGGTGATAGAAGCTTTCGGAAAGTGATGTTGCAGACGAATGCTGAAGATTAGATGGATACATTGCGTTACTAATGAAGAAGTGCTTAATTGAATCCGGGGAACAAATAAATTTGTGGGATATCTTTACTAAAAGAAGTGATAGATTGGTGGGACACATACTGAGACATCAAGGAATCGTCAGTCTGGTATTGGAGGGAATTGTGTGGGGTAAAAGTCTTAGGGGGAGTCCGAGAGACGCAGACAGTAAGTAGATTCAAAAGCACGTAGGTTGCCGATCTTATTCTCAGAAGAAGATGCCTGCACAGAAGAAAAGAGCGTGGAGAACTGCATCAAACCAGCCTGCAGACTGACGGCAACAACAAGAAGCACAACAACAACAAACACCAGTCACTCCGTGTTTTACGAGCGCTGAAACTATGGCTGGTCATGGGTAGCTTTGTGTTTCGCAGGTGTATAATATCAATGCCTAAAAATTTGCTGAAGTAAATATGTTCAGTGACTACTGCAGCTGGATGAATATCAAATACAGTAGTGAAAAAAGCAGCAAAATAGACATGGTTTATAATTAATGAATGGCATAGAAAGAACCATTAAAAGTTATCTGAAACTTCTTAAATGCAAAAGCAATCAATTTCAGAAGAATTATATTTAAGGAAATTGTTAGAGAACTTTGAGACATCAGAAATAAGAGTACTTAAAACTGTGAGTGACTGATATGAAACTGCAGAATAAACTATCAACAGTACTATCGCAATGACGCTCTTCTCTTATTTCAACGCCATCACATTCTTTGACATTGTTTTTTCTTTCATTAAGTGACAGATACGTCTTATTTTACTGCACATTAATCATTTGTCTATTTCTTTCTTGGTTTTGTCAGACTTGTTCGGTCCGTGTTAGGTAGTCTGCCACTCTTCATTCTATCGACGTGTTTACTCCATTTTCTTCTGTAATCTTTAATTTTTCCTTACATTAATATGTTTAATTCATTTATAATGTTAATGTTTCTTAATCTGTTTGGTGAAGTGGTCTCGTTTCAACTGTCTGAATCCACCTTTCTTTCGTTTGCAAACAACCTACGACTAACTTTCGTAGATCAGTTGGGAACGTCCATCACTTTATAAAATTTCGTATTATTTTTTGTTTCTTGTTTCTGAAGTTTTTATTTACTGTTACTTATATATTTACCAATTATGAAACTTTCTCACAACGTGTGGAAAGTTGCCTGATTCTAAACCTCAGTTCATTGTCACATATTCTGACCAAAAAGCACAATTTAGTGTTGTCCCTCTGTCTAGTCTGACACGTACAAAGAACTTGGTTTGCAATTTTTCCATTTGACCACTTATTTCCCAATGTCGCGAATTCGCCATCATACCATTGTGATGTTTATAAATGGAAGGATAAATTTTTTGAGTGCCAGTTCTGATAGATGCCGAATCCACATGAAGCAAATAATTTTTCTAACACGTGCTGCCACCTCTCTGTATGGTGTAGGGACTGCTACAGCAGTTAGATGTTCCCGCGTTTGTTCACAAGACAGACATATGAAGTTGTCGTCTTTGTTTTGAGAATTACGGGAGAATAAAGAGGTAAGTTTGGTTCTGAAAATTATTTATGTATTCAATAGGATCTGTTACGTTAATCACATTTTGATGTAGTAATGGTGTTGAAAGTATAAGTAAATTTCAAAATACGGTTTATGTAAAATATGCATCATTGGGCTTTTGCGTTCTTCTGTGTGCCCTGTACAAATAAAGTATAAATCGATAGTTCTTTCGATGTACACTTCCAAACATCTTCAGTTGCAAATTATGGATCTTTAAATTGTCAATTGCTGCTTGTTATACTGCGGGGACTGTGAGAGCCTCAAAATTGCCCATAATGAACAAAATTACCTACTGGAATTCAATTCTAGAAAAGCAGAAGCACTCTGAAAACAGTGAAAAGATGTAACAAAGAAAAAGAGAGGTAGGCCTTCAACCAGTATAGAGACTGAACTGCAGCGTAAGAAGTATCGGGTTCTGGCAACATCTTTTCCAGATAGAACCACCCGCAGTGATGCAGTAGGTCATTGGCCTCAAGTTACAGGAACAAGGCAGAGATATAAAAAGCCAAAATTTAAAGGCAAACAGTGTTTATGTGTAATAACGTAACGTAAGTCTCTCTTTGAAAAAGAGAAAAAACTGTTTCGCGAATTTCATGAATAGGGGTTACATGCAACATGTACAATCAAATTCAAATCAACAATGTATTTTCGACTTTTAATTATAGAGGTTCAATTTGTACTAATCTAATGTCAGACACTGTACTATTAAAATGTTAAATGAACTGTTGCACTAAATGAAGTCTTATAAGTGTTTACTTTCTCAAATGCCCGTTGTCGCGAATACGCGACATACCTCATTACAGCAGATCAGTAAAAAACATCACATATTTGTCATTATGTAATTTCTAGCATATGTTTACTGGTAACAAAATATGATATTTTGATTTTCTGTGTCACGTAAGAATTAATTCGGGCATTGAGGGGTTAAGAAGAGAATTTCCGACACAGGGGCACTGTGTCCACTGTCATTGATGAATGAGGAGAAACGGCTGGTATCTGAACTGCGATGCTATAGAAGAATGTTAAAAATTAAATGAATAGAAAGTACAACCAAAGAGGTATTCTAAAGAATATGAGAAGAGTCCTCTAATAACAGAGCAAGACACATCCGCAACTGTGCCAAGTGCAGTTACATATCGAAGTGAGTAGAGGAGCTGTAGTGCCAGAAGAAATATGGTTCATAATGCCTGGTGTAGAACGTAGTTAAACATAAGAAGATATTAAGAGATAGGGGACTCCGTTCAAAGACTATGACGTAAGCTGGCGCATGTGATAAACTGCAATAGCCAGAGAGCGTCATCCAAATTAACCCAGATTGCTAGGAACAGTATCAGAATAAGTGATACAAATTACCGAGAGGGATGCTGTGAATGCTCAAATACGCAGAAACGCCAACTCTTGCGCGACGGCAAAGGTCAGTCTCCCGACCATCGCAGTCAGTTAAGCGACATTGAGAGTAGTGGAATCGTGGAACACAGTGCGAGCCAGCCCTAGTGACGTCACAGGCCACGTTGAGTCAGATCGAACGGAAGCGCAGGTCCCGTCTCCGGAAGAGGGGTTTGTCATGCCCTGACATTTCGGGTGGTGCCGGGCATGCTCATGTCTGAGTGGGACCACTGGTTGCAAGAGCTTACTGGGAACTAACGGTCGAGTTCGGCCCGTATTCAGGGCGATGAAAACGGTTTTACAGTCGTAAGGGAGCTTGGATGGGCAAAGTAAAGAGAATATACGTCTGCATGTTGATATTTGGACAGCTTCTCCTGAAACACGCATTATGGATCTCCCGACAATGAGTCGCTTCTGTCATCCACAAGTCATGTAGATCTGTGCATCTCTTATGCATCATAATCTAGCAATTTTTTTCTTTCTTTCTTGCTTTTCGGTCATCAGTTTTATTACTGGTTCGATGCCGTCTACCACGAAGTCATCTCTCGCTCCAACCTCTTCATTTCATAGTAGCACTTACTCCTGATGTCTTCAGTTACATTCTCGATTGGCTCCTAACTTACCATCTCTAAAACCTCTGAGTTTATTCCCTGGTTTTAACCTATTTTGTATAATTATTTTCATTCTTCGTGTCTGTGTTTCCCATATGCTCTTTTCTTTGCCGATTCCACAGAGAACCTCAGTCGTTTTCTTATCACTCAGCCCAATTTTCAACATCGTTTTCTAGCACCATATCTAAAATGCTTCGAATTTCTTCTGTTCCTTTTTCCCCACTCTCCGTACACCGCTGGGCTCCAAGCGTACGTTTTCGCCTCATATGATGTCCAGTGTTTCATAGCATTAGACTCATCTTACAAGGAGACCACATGGGTATCGAATTTTAGAAATTTTGTTTATATTTATGCTACGTGAAGTTCAGAACTTAAATAACAATCAGTCAAAGCCATTCGCACAACTCCCAAAAATTCTCGAGAAAATTGACTTTGGAGTTTTGCGAAGTACACTTAAGTACCAATAATGAAAACAGTTGCAGCATCTGTCGGTGTAGCTCAGGCGATAGCGTTCTGGCTTTACAACCAGCAAGTCGGTGGTTCGAATACCACTGTGACAACTCTTTTTCTTTCTTTTTTATTTATTTATTTATTTATATATATATATATTTTTTGTTTGTTTTCGAATTCATTTATATCAAACATTTAATCTCTAATTCCACGTGTTTTGTCAGTTATTGTTTATGTGTGTGTAGACGAGCTGGAAACCTTGTCGTCAGTAAAACGATGATTGAGTGAGTTAAGTGCTTGGAAAGCCATTAGTAGAAATGGAGATGACTTTCCAAAAACAGCGTCCTAGCTCTTGACAAACTTCACAATCAAAGATTACCGTCGTCAACTAATAGTGAAGCCAATACTGTAAAAAATGTAACTTATGTGTTTTTTATTATTATTTTATTGAAACCATCATTATTAATAAACTTCCACAAAATAAAGAAAATCACGAATAAACGAAAATGCGTGCACTCTTAGCAAAAATTACCATTAGATATTAAAATTGTGTAGTATTCAAACAGAACGAAAAAAATCTTTAACGACAGGATTCGAACCACCGACCCTATAGTTGTAAGGCCGGAACGCTACCATCTGAGCTACACCGAAAGATGCTCAAATTCATTTAATGAGTGGTACTTACGTTTACTTGCAAAACTTCAGAATCGATTTTTTCGAGAATTTTTTAGAGAGTGTCGAATGACTTTGCTGATTGTTATTTGAGTTCTGAACGTCACGTATCGTAAATATTTAAAAAATTCTAAAATCCAATACTCTAGTGGACTCCTTGTTAGTCATGAATGCTGTCTTTGCCTCTACCAGTATGCTTTTATAATGTAAAGCATTCTGTCAAATAAAGTCACGTGACAGACGGCGTAATGTCATGCAATAAGATATTACCCATATCATGTCACTGCAGTTGTGGACGCCTACATTCTCACCATTACAGATCCAGCCCTCCTGTTTCTACTCGATAGCTCAGTGAGCTTAGCAATTGTATTCGTAAGAAAGCGCGAATATGTAAAATAATAATAATAATAAATATTAAATCGTTCTGAAGCTGTAAAATAACTCTAGGAGCTTTGATTCGGGCCAGGATATACTACAATTTATCTTTTATTGTGCCGTGATAGAAGCTTTTTTTTTATTGTAGTGCCCAACTCGTATTGTACCGAAGTTATGTCGTAGTAAAATCAAATGTTCAAATGTTTGTAAAGCTTATGGGACTTAACTGTGGGGTCATCAGTCCCTAAACTTACAAACTACTTATGAACTAACTTATACTAAAGACAGCACAAACATCCATGCCCGCTGCCGAAGGGGGAATTCGAACCCCCGACGGGGAACGACCTCCGCTCATCGGATCATAGCGCCTCAATGCGCTCGGCCGCTCCGCCGCGGCGTTGTCGTAGTAGTCAGAGATAGTGAATAACGTCTACAAAATTTCTTCAGGAATAATTAAATAAATGACGTCTTTCCAAAATTGTGCAAGGTTTACTACCGATTTTTCTCATATATTACAAACTTTATTATTGCTTGAATTTGTATTTTCTGGGTGATAACGCAAAGTGGTAAGTGAAATTTAACTGTTTTCTGTTTGATATCATGAATAGGAAATTCAGTTTAGTTGTGAGCTTACTTATTCGTTTCGCACAGTTTTCGACTTGCTACTTATGCTCGGACTTTCATTTCTTTGTCATTATAACGATACCTATTATTTTGTAAGGCAGTTGCCATTAAGTCCTGTAAAGTTCTGGAAATCGCTCCAAACCGAAGGAAGTTAATTACATCACTTGATGCCAACACAATGATTTTATGGTGAATTTAAGTCATGTTCTTAGCACGTGTCGAAACACACAACAATCACTGCTAAAGTCATACCAGAACCCTATACTTATTTTGTGTTTCCGGAAGTAATCAACCTGTGATATTTAAGTAATTGACGTATTTCATGATTGTCAATCCACGTAATTGCACTGCACGTAATATTTGTATATGTCACTCACTCAACTGATCTCATCATTTAGCCAAACTGATGTTCTGGATAATTAAGTGCACTAACAGGGCTATACACATCGCATTCAGCCAATGCCAGGCTGGTTAATTAGAATGGTGTTTACGCTAACACAGACATTATTGATCAATTTTATGGCGACAGTGTTGCGACAGTGCACACACACACACACACACACATTTTTTATTTAAACACATACGTTTCAAGGGCTTTGTGTACCCCACTTCGCAAAGGCGCTTGGCATATGTGGACGGTGACAACTGCGACGCATCCGTTGCTAGCCTTATTCTACTTCTAAAAATTTTCATCAGTCACACCTGTCGCATCTACCAGATTAATTAATTCTTCGTCGCTCAGGTTGTGTATTACCAGACTTGGGCTTTATTCATTGTAGTTCATCTGTCTGTGATATAGGGCACTATGCTCCTCAGTTCGAGTCACTACCTCTTCATCGGTTATATTAAATCTGCAATTTTTCTTTGGGAACCTCACATTAAGGATTTTGTCTAGAACGTTAATTAATACTGCCACCCTCTGTGGAAGAGACACACCGAAATGGAAATAGGCATGCCTGTTTGCTTTTGTTACTTTTCCTCTGTATTCCGGTATACAGTATGTAATCAACTGACTTCTGCAGACGATTAAATCATCATATGGTGTCATAAAGTATGTTCTTTGATGTGGGATATTCTAGGCAGGAAAATGTATGATCAGAACTATTTCTGGTCTTCTTGCGTGAATAGAGGGCAAGCCTATGTTAGATAATATCGTAATTCAAAGCCGGTTTTCCCAATGCACACCAGGACACCATGACGGCGTCTTCCAAGAAACAGCAGCTGACGCAGTGACCGTTGAATAGAATAAGATCAGCACTTACTCAGCACTTATTACTTAATGTGATGCCCTCCTCCCTCGTCTCACCAACCATACTCGTAGACCTCGCCATGGTGATATGATTTGCGTGCCTCAACGATACAGATAGGCGTACAGTGGGCGGAACTAGATGGGAAGGGTGATAAGAGTATCTGTGGAGAGTCGAGAGTGATATTAAGTTTGAAAGTGTGTGTTGTAAATCATATTTAAAATGGTGATAGTGCGTAGGTTACAAGAAATATCTGTTTGAGGTGTCTGTTAGAATGGTGATTGTTTGTGTGTGCGTGTGCGTGTGTGTGTGTGTGTGTGTGTGTTTGTGTGTGTGTGTGTGGATCCTGATTGTTACGACAATTAATTAAAACAGATATAAAGCCTGACTGTAAATATTTCCAACTGAAAATGAAAAACGTTTCCTTCTTGAACATAAATCCAGTAGACTAAAAACTGAAAATGTATGTAATTGACTGACAATTTGTTATCATGTTAATTAATTCTTCCGCCGCTTCTTGGTGAAACAAATTCATTATGAAAATTGAAATGTGTTTGTTCTACAGGTTTGTTTATTTTGTGAATCGATTTTCGGCTTATTAGGCCATCGTCAGACATTTACTGAAATTCGGTCAAAGAACTTGTGTTGTCAGTAAACCAGAACAGATGTTACATACAGAAAAGTAAATTAACTTCTTTGATCGAGCAGTTACAGTCTAAATAAATATTTGAATGAAATCTGTAGATTACTAGTACTGAAAAAAGGAAACATAAATACCAAACATAGAAAATCAGTACAAACGTAATTTCTTACATGACTACAGTGAATAAAAAAATTAAACAAGAATCTAATGTTTTAAGGGTTGTTCAAAACACAGTGACATAAATAGTAGAAATCTGTCACACTATTATAACTAAATAAACAAATAGACAAAAATATAGGCGTGGGATAGGAGGGTGTAGGTGGGGTGCATTGGAGAATTCAGAAGCTTAACAAATCGGATGTATGCACTGCAACTGAAAAACGGTGAAAATAAACATATTCAATTATAGTGTTCACAATTAAATAAAGAATTACTGTAAGGAAAGAGTACAGAATAATTGGGAATATTAGTACCATATTGTATCACACCAAGTTTGTATCTTTCTTTTTTAGTACTAATATTCCAAATTATTCCTAAATGTATGCTCCAATTTGTTACAATTCTAGTGTCACCCGCACAGACTACAGTGTTGCTGCTGGTAAACTTTCTGGGTAGTATGGCCGTAGTCTATGAAGCTCTTCTGTTCCTGACGTTTCGTTCAAGACTGCGTTGGACATCCTCAGAGGCGCTCCTCCTCCGCTGAGTCAGCCGTCATCCGGTCGTGAAAGCCTTCATTCTATAAACTACAGTGTGTTGTCTATTAAAAAGGAAGTCTTTTACTCACGTCAGATTCGATAGCGGACCCGAGATTCAACCTTGGTGAACCCAAACGTAATTTGTCCCAAATCAAACCCATGTTTTTGATTACACTGATTGAATAATTAAGCACAGCCAAATGTTTTGTGCTGCGGCTGGTGGCTAAATCTGTTTCTGCAACTACACTGCTTACTGGCTGCAAGCCACCAATTCCAGTAAATAATGCCAATGATACGATTCCCCTTACAGCCACAATTACTTAATCGACGTGATGCGCAGTTTGACCTAGACAGAGTCGGTAAATAAGTTTAAATTATGTAATAACAGCGAATCTGAGCACAGTCAGCAACGTTAATAAGATACTTGAGTGCATTATTTTTCGGAAATGACCTCATTAATCATCAATACTTCCTCATTGGTCTGCAGGAACCTTCTTCGCTTCCACTTTTATTTATTGAATGCCGAAGACTTTACTAAAGCATACAGTGCAGCTTTTCTCCGTGCGAGCTAACACAGGCTGCAACGTGACATTCGTCACAGCATGCTGTCTTGCGCACACACACACACACACACACACACACACACACACAGCTCTCTACGGGGAGCGCGCAGACTCAGCTGATCAGCTTGCGCCCGTCTCCGCCAGATGGCTCGCCGAGCAAGTAGGTCTCTGCGCATGCGCAGTGCGCAAGGTCCGACGCTGACCTCGGCCTTGCTCAGTGTGGGAGTGGCTCCGCAGCCGGCAGGTCGTTGTCTCAGAGGAGCGGAAGCGCTTGGTTCACACCCCGACTGGGGCGTCAAACTAGCGCCGAGAAATAAGAGCAAGATTCTACCCGACCGCCTTCCAAAATCCTAAGTAAACTAACATATAAACTTAAACAAGGGGTTCCCTTCGATTCCGAGTGTTGTATTATAGAGCACATTTTTGTTTTTCCTTATATGTGCCCATATGGCTGCGAAGGAGGTAAAAGATAAAATAAAAAATACTTTAGAACAAAATGAGTTTAATTTTTCTCAATGAATATAGTTCAAATGGTAACAGATATCAGAATAATTCAAATACAAGTTATAACGGTGCACCCACATTTGTTGTCTTCAGTCCTTACGCTAAATATCAGTTTGCTTGAGTGGAATCTGTAGTCGCCTTCTAAATTTCCGTAACACTCGCGAGTTGATCGAACCTACGAGCCAGCCTCTGAATTACTTCCATGCCTTCCTTTAAACCGATCTCGTGAGCATCGTAAACACTTCAGAAGTAGGCTAGAATGAGCTTCACTTGTGAAACAAGCGGAATACTTTACATATTTCAAAACAACGACGACACCTTGCCGTACACCATAGCGTCATTAACAAACACAGATTGATACTCAACCTGTCTGTCTGTTCATTTATTTATGAGATAGAAAATAAAAACGACTCATGTCAAATGAATGCATATAAAAGTGTTCATCAAGAGTACAATACTTTTTATTATTCCGATTTTGAAGAGATATTTTGTTGGCTTACAAACTAGTGAATCTAACTTAAACTAACCCAATTACAACACACACACACACACACACACACACACACACACAGAGACACATATATACCGATGCCCGAGGGAGGATTCGAACCTCTGACGGTGAGTTACCGCGCGCTCCGCAGCAAGTCGCCTTAGAACGTTCGGCCACTGCACCGCGGCACAAATTTTGTCATTAATCGTTTACACTGTTGTCTTCCACTTAATATAGACCTCCATGCTTTAAGATTGAATGCCCTCTTTCTTTCATATGTTTGTGTTTAACATTTCTATGTGGCTGTTTCGTCCTTTGTTAGGTAGCTTATTTTCTGATTATGAATATTTTTCGCGTGTATAGCAAATAATGGTTATGACGCAGAAAAAATTCTATTTAAAGGACATGTCTAGTTTAAGGGGCTGTGTACTAACAGCATTATTAGACTATCATAATGAAAACAATGAAAACCTACACCCAGACCCATAATGAAATCACAGAGATCGAGTTGATCCCGGAAAGTCTATGTTGTCTGCAACTTCCTGGCAGATTAAGACTGTGCACAATACCTCTGAGGGGACTACACTTGTAGAATGGTCTAGGGTTCGAATCCCGGTTTGACACACAGATTTAATCTGCCAGGAAGTTTCAGACTAGCTCCTACTCGAGTGCATAGTGGAAATTTCATTGTATCCTAGCCCACCGTTTCCCAGGTATTTATTTATTTATTCCTGCCTTGAGTCAGTACTTTTCCTATCCTTTCTCTCTCTGTCCACCTCCCTTTTTTCTAAAAACATGTTATATTTTCCGGAGAATATATAATAAATAAGGCTGTCTTGCATAATGTACAAAATTACACGCGCAGTATGGAAATCAGAATACAAATGATATAATAAATTCGCACGACCTCATATTTATTGAGTTATATGTTGTACAGTTGTATAATGTTTCAGGTATATATTTATTTGTATAAGTTCTGTATCTAGGTAAAATCTTTTGCGAATACAATTAGTAGTATAGTAGTAATAGATTAAAACTTGGGGCGTCATAGGACTGTTTTTTATAAACGTTACTGTTTATGTGCTCATACCTCATGAACTACATGTGTTGTACTGTGATATAATTTCGAAGGTACATTCAGCTATAGTTCTGTATACTGTCCGTAAAATTTTCTGCCGCCACAATTTGTAGTGTAGAAATTATAAATTGTAACGTCATACCGAATGCCGTAGTTTTAGACCATGAACAGCGGAAAATAGTAAACGAAAAACGATTTTTCTGTCATTATTTTGCAAAGTTTGTTGCAAGTCACTAAGTACTGTCTTTCTCCTATAGCGTGTGAATAAAGAATCGTCGCATTATGTGACAGTTTGTTGCAACTATATTGTTTTTTGTCGTTGTATCTCCTGAACCATGTGTCGTATGTGATTCTTACCGCGACAGTATTGTAACCTCACGAAAAGGAATATGTGCACCAAATTTGGTTGAAATCGGTCCAGTGGTTTAGGAGTAAATGTGTAACACTGTCGTTTGATGCAGCAGTTTTTCGCGCATTTCATGGTTTATGACGTCATATCTCGTGAACAATGTGTTGTACGTGATCCTAACACTTACGGCGACCGTGTCTGAGGCGCCTTGCTGCGGAGCGCGCGGTTTCTCGCCGTCGGAGGTTAGAGTCCTCCCTGGGGCATGGGTGGGTGTGTTGTCCTTAGATTAGTTTAGTTTAAGTAGTTTGTAAGCTACGGACTGATGACCACGCAGTTTGGTCCGATAGATTTACAAACATTTGAACGGCGACTGTCCTTATGGATTGAAGCTTACGTGTGGAAAATTTCATAAAAATTGGAAGAAAACTGTAGATTTGTATACAATTCGTACACATAAACGAACACACGGACACTCCGCTTTATATAAAAAGATGTAGCCTGTTGAATCAAGATACCTGTAGTAAATGTGACTGCAGTGTCGCCAAACTGGCCTTCTTTGACAACCATTCTGAACCTAGATTGTAAACGGTAGTAAATGTTGCTGCATAATCTTTAGGCAAGGAACCACGCTGTGGCGTGCGAGTGCCCGAATATCAGTACACCCGTATGCGGCTGATGAAGATGACTTGTCATCAGACGACAGGATGGTACAGTCTAACATCATCCTCTTCGCTTCCTTCTACTATTTCCTAAGCAGCGAGAGCACACATGGCCGTGGGCGCTGTTTGTCCAGGATTACGAAGCGGTGAGTTGCGGCGCCCTGAGAAACCCCGTTTCGTCAGGCGGGATTCCGCGGAAGGAATTGGGCTGCGCTCTTTCTGGGGGTTGGCCGCCCTGGCCGTCGTGACATTGCTGCCACCTGACGTGTCCGCCGGCGGCGAAAGCCGTCAACTGCACGCTTCCGCCCACAACCGTGCTCCACATATCCGAGGCAGAACGTACGCACACAGATGGCAAAAGGCGCGACATAGCGATACGCACAGAGCCATGTGGCGGTACTACCGCATACACAAGGTATACCTGCTACTGTCAGTAAGTTTTCAGACTTCTCGCCTGGAGCATAGGCACCCACACCACTCTCTATGTACACAGGCTGCCACATTACAGGCGGGTGGTTGCCGTCTCAGTTGCGGATCGTAAGGAAAAATAAAACAGAGCACCTGCTTCAGAGAAGATTCTTTTGTGTCCCAGCCTCGTCGCCGCTTTCGTGTCTCGTTTCCGTCGTAGGTGTCGGTGGCCGAGTAGGAAGACCGACACAGGAATAAAGGAAGCACGCTTGTGCAGGTACGGAGGTGAGCAGCCAGTGGGACAGCAGAAACTAGAAACACTAGAGTAAATTAGAACGAGATATATATTGCACAGAATTTATACAATACTTAACTTTTACATAGCTCAGTACTGCAGAATGCTGATACACAGTTGAGCTAGAGGCCTGCCTAGTGCCTATCCGAAAGCCAAGTCTTCACTGGTGCCTATCTGATTCCGAAGTGTTAACTGGTTCCTATCTCAGACCCAAGTGAACAATGTCGTTCAGTGGTGGCCAGGAGCGGAGTTGCAGCTGAGGGCGCTCGTGGCTGTCGTAAGAACGCCGCGCCGTGCGTGCATGGCGGCGCGCGGCGAAAGTAGGTGGCGCGCACTTTGGACTTGTGCGACACCACAGATTCTCAGAGCAAAAGAACGATCTCTCAGTAAGTTCTCAATTTCGTATGAATAAAAACTGTGAATCATATGCTCTGAGCAGCAAGTTCATTCTCGCTAGCTCCCCTCCTCCTTGAGTAAAGTTCTCAGTCACCCTGTTTACATGGGTTCCCAAAACCGCATTTCGTAAACCGATTTCCCAATTCCACATTTGGTGGGTCATGTAAACACTCCAAAATCGATTCTCGAAATCCGCTTCTCTAAAGCGGTTTTCCAGTTCCACAATCGATTTTCGTGCCCATGTAAACGCAACCGATTTGTAGCGATCTTGGCTTCTCAGATTGTATTTTCTTGTTAAGAATTTTCGGCACATATGGAAAGACTGGTATTTTCTAATGTGAAATAAAAGTATAAATATTGGAGTGAACATAAACCTGTGTATTTAAATAAAGAAAAATAACGATTGTGCAGACTAAATAAGGAACTGAATGAGCTGTTTTCCAGCCGCCATTTTAAGTGAGCTAATAAATCCGATTCAGGCTATGCCATGTAAACACGACAGCATAAAACGGTATACGAAAATCGGTTTTCGTCTTCTGGAAGATGTGTTGCATGTAAACGTAGTGCGTGTGTCATATACGGCACTGAACTAGCCCAATCAGGCAAATTATTCTCTGTACAAATATGGAGTAGGCATCTACGTGTTCAGGAAGAACTGTACTATGTCTACATGTTAGTTTGTTGCGCAGCAGAATATTATTAATAAGGAATATGGACCTTTTACCAAAATTTATTCTTCTGGCGATGTTACTAAATTTTCGTCATTTATTGTAGTTGTGTTAGCACAATTTGCGAACGAAATTTTAAGAATACATTGCACTTTCATTTGTTTCAATGTGGAACGGTCAGAGCTTTCTAACACAAGATATTTTCTGTTAAACATGACACACAGTGGTCTCTTCATTAGCGTTAGGCCATGCGATTTCGTTACAAGAACAGGTTGATAGGTATGTAATTAATCAGTTATTAACTTCCCTGTCGTGTCTACTTACGTCTAACACAACAAAAATTACTATTACGAAGTTAGAAAACGCATCTTAAATAGCGCAACCGGTTCGGATAGAATGAATAAAAAAAAAAAAACAAAAAAAAAAAAAACAATAATTCGGTACCTGGTAATGCAGCAATGTTTATTTTGTGATACAAAGTGTGAAGTTGTGGGATGCACTTTATTTGAAACTAATGTCATAAGTCCTTATTAATACACCGTATTTAAAAACATACTTTTGCTATGTAGCTGTTTACAGCTGTAAATATGCACTCGAAACAAACGGGTAAAACACGTAGCTGAATACATTTGTGTTTCATTTTTATGACGATTATAAAGACACTCTCGTCACTACATAAAATGATTTAAGTGTCACACTTACAATTTTTCTGAAGGAAGCTACTCATGATTGATATCTTTTTATTTGCATTAACTTTTTAGTTCCTCTTGTATTTCTTCAGGCTACATATAAAGAAACTTTTTTACGTTCTGAGAAACACAAATTTTGTTCTTTTTATTACAAACCACAGTGAAACGTACCTTTAATAGAAGTTATTCAGATCGAAGTATGCTAGAGAGCTCACTTCAGAAAATGGAGAATGTTCTCCGCACGTGAGTAACTTCTCTAGTTTTGAAACTTCCTGGCAGATCAAAATTGTGTGCCGGAACCGGGACTCGAACCTGGGACCTTTGCCTTTCACGGGCAAGTGCTCTACCGACTGAGCTATCCCGACACGACTCACGATGCCGCCTCAAAACTTTACTTCCGCCAGTACCTCGCCTCCTACTTTCCAAAGTTGTGAGGCGGCATCGTGAGTCGTGTCGGGATAGCTTAGTCGGTAGATCGCTTGCCCGCGAAAGACAATGGACTCAGGTTCGAGTCCCGTTTCCGATTCAGATGTTCAGATGTTCAGATGTTTGTATAGCTTATGGGACTTAACTACGGGGTCATCAGTCCCTAAACTTACAAGCTACTTATGAACTAGCTACAACTAAGGACGGCACAAATATCCATGCCCGAGGGGGGATTCGAACCCCCGACCGTAGTGGCCGTGCGGACCGTGACTGAAGCGCCTCAGTCCCCTCGGCCACCGCGACCGGCCCCGTTTCCGGAACACAATTTTAATCTGCCAGGAATTTTCATATCAGCGCACACTCCGCTGCAGAGTGAAAGTTTCATTCTTTTCTAGTTTTATTCATATGAAATC
Source organism: Locusta migratoria (assembly GCA_026315105.1). Taxonomy (NCBI): domain Eukaryota; kingdom Metazoa; phylum Arthropoda; class Insecta; order Orthoptera; family Acrididae; genus Locusta; species Locusta migratoria. The sequence continues at coordinate 507,458,462 of CM048747.1, forward strand.
GGAGAATATGTTGTGAGAACATACTCGGTTGAAGTATATTCTCCGACTCGCTTTACTAATACGAACCTGAGCATGTTCTCTGGAATCCAGAGTATAAAGTAGATTCTCTGTTTCTTTCATAAGGCCCCATGTTTCGTTTCCAGTTATTATTCGGTTAAGAAAAGTCGGAACATCGTCCTCACAACTGATGAAGTCACCACAATCGTCATGTGATCGTCATGTTGCATAGTAGTCTGGATCTGCAGATAGGTGGCCAGAAACCAAAAATGTGACAGCCAAATAGGTTGGCTACCATATGATCTTGCAGTAGAGGCTTTCGTGCACGTTTTTCTCAAAGGAGAGTGAGGTATCTATGATACCTGAGTCACTACATCAGTTCAAAGTTACTGTTCTCTGCATAGCGTTAAGGTCGTACTGCCGCTCCGTTAAAATACCATTATTGAAAGTTAAAATCAACTTCAAATTTGAGTTTACTTATTAGATATCCTTTTCAAAATGTTTCGATGGATATTAGCGTAAAATTGTGTTTTTCGCATTATGTAGGAATTTTCGAGATGCATATAGCTTCCGCGTTATGTAGAAATTTCCGTGACGCATATAGCTTGTGACGTTTTGTAATAGGATATGAGAGAAAATTGCCGGCCGCGGTGGTGGAGGAGACTGAGGCGCTTCAGTCGCGGTCTGCACGGCCACTACGGTCGGGGGTTCGAATCTCCCCTCGGGCATGGATATTTGTGCTGTCCTAGTTCGTAAGTAGTTCATAAGTAGTTTTTATGTTTACGGACTGATGACCCCGTAGTTAAGTCCCATAACCTTTACAAACATTTGAACATTTTTGAGAGAAAATTGTGCCCTCATCTGCCGCTGTACTTTTAAATTAAAAAATAAACGACCTCGAGCACTATGAAGAGCTGACGTTGATCGTACAGTCACTGTCGCCTTTCTTTTTATAACTGTAACAAATGTTCAAATGTTTCTTAAGCTTATGGGACTTAACTGCGGGGTCATCAGTCCCTAAACTTCCAAACTACTGATGAACTACCTTATACTAAAGACGACACAAACATCCATGCCCGAGGGGGATTCGAACCACCGACGGGGAATGGACTAGCGCATCGGAGCACAGTGCCTCAATTCGCTTGGCCACTGTGAAGCGGCATAACTGTAATACACACGGGATGTCTTCCTTTATTATAGTGTTAAACCGTTATAATTTGTCTAAGTAACGATTCACGTTTAAGTTACGTTACAAATATGGAAGCGTTTTGGTAATGTGGAAATGTGTAATATCTGCTTGATCTAGAGAGGTTGATAAAAAATTATCTAAATATTTAATTGTGCATGTTATTACCAATTACTGGTACTTAAACAATTTTTATCATTATTTACCAAGTTCCTACAAAAACGGCAGAGCTTTTAAGAATATTCATGTGGCGGTTATCAACAAGTGCAATACAATTACGATTACTAGCATCGTCTATACTTTCTATTATCAACTTTGACTTAGCAGAACCTTAAATTATTATTATCATTGCTATCGTTCATTACCTTTCACTAACGACATGCAACAGACGCCATATAAAGAACCAAAGATATCAGTTGCAGACATCCAACATCGCAGACCTTAGATGTGTCTAACTTCACCTACGTTTCAATACTCGTTGAACGTCGATGGCGGACGCTGCAGAAGAGGAATGATTCATGACGGTATGGTTTGCTGTTTATGTACTATGAGCGTACGTCACTAGAAGATTCAAGTAGTATATTGCTTTCCCTTACGTGTAAATGTTATGAATATAGAAAACAGGATGACTCGAGTAGACACAAAGGGTTATCGGCTTTCTACTCACGAACATTGCGCAACTGGAACAAGGTAACGAGAAGGTGTCAGTAAGCAGAAAGTCCTCGCAGCCGAGTACCGCAAGATAGATTGCGGTATGCAGATTTACGTGTAGTGATAATTAATTCTGGCTGGTGCTGGACGATCAAGAATTTCGCAACTTCGACTGACCAGCTCCGTGTGAAAAGTGATCAGAAACACGTTTCACATTGTATTGTAATCACTGTCGTTGTATTATGCGCGGCTCGGTAGCACAGTGGTAGAGTGGCAGATCATGGTTGGGTTGCGTTGTATGGTTGGGTTAGGGTGACTAAACTACTGAGGTTGTCAGTCCCCTGGTGGGGAGGGACAGGAGTGAGGATAGGAAAGGAGAGGACGGGAAAAGGAAATGCAGTCCGGGTAGTAAAGAAGGAAGGAAGACTGCATTAGCTCGGGGCCCCGTGCTCGCCACGCACGTACTCACGAAAGAACCGTAAGCCCCCTGGGGGGGGGGGGGCAGATAATGAATCCAAAGGGTGCGTGTTCGATCCCCGACAGCTCCCAAGATTTTTGGTCTGTCACTTTTCACTTCTTTCACCTCTGGCAATATTGCTGATGTGAAATATATCGAGTAGTACCGTGGCTCGGAACCCACGTTAAACTGTAGGTCGTTTTATAACTGGCTGGGTAAGTGAGTTCGAAGATCGGAGGAAGCCAAAGGCGCACCATCTCCAAACAGGACCATGCAAAGTTAAGCACTGGGGTATTCAAACTAATCTTCCAACTGACGACTGCTTTATCCTTTTTTTTACCGTTGTACTGGAATCCTTCTGTCAGTTTTCATTGACAAATTCTTCACTGTCCTTGGCTGCAAACCAAAGTGGACTGGATCTACATCAACATGTACATCTACATACATACCCCACAATCCACCGTAAGCTGCGTGGCGGAGGGTACACTGTACCACTACAAGGCATTTCCTTTCCTATTCCATTCCCAAATAGAACGAGGAAAAAAAGAATGCCTATATGCCTTCGTACGAGCCCTAATTTCTCTTATCTTGTCATTGTGAAATGTGAAATGTAAGTAGGCGGCAGCAAGATCGTACTACACTCAGCTTCAAATTCCGTCCCTCTGAATTTCCTCAACAGAAATTCACGAAAAGAACGTCGTCTTCTCTCCAGCGATCTCCAACTGAGTTGTCGGAGCATTTACGTGACACTCGCGCATTGGTCGAAACTACCAGTAACAAACCCTGCTGCTCGCCTCTGAACTGTTTTTATGTCTTCCTTTAAACTGATCTGCTGCGGATCCCAAACACTTGAGCAATACTCAAGACATGGTCATACAAGCGTTTTATACGCGGTCTCCTTTACAGATGAAGTACATCTTCCCAAAATTCTCCCAATAAACCGAAGTCGGCTGCCAGCCTTATTCACAACTGTCCTTACATGTTCGTTCCATTTATATCGCTCTACAATGTTACGCCTAGATATTTGAACGACGCGACAACATCAAGAAGCTCACTACTAATGCTGTATTCGGACATAATGGGATTGTTTTTTCTACTCATGCGCATCACCTTACATTTTTCTACATTGGGGGCTAGCTGCCATACTTCGCACCAACTAGAAATTTTGTCCAAGTCATCCTGTATGCTATTATAGTCAGTTAAAGACGACACACCACAGCATCGTCAGCAATGAGGATAATTCAGAAATATTGGACAGCCGAGGCAGCGACCCGCGGCTCTGGTGCTGGAAAGTCCGCTGCTATCTCGGCTTGCCATCGCGACGTGCCCCGTATTCAGATCCCTCAAACAGGCGACGTGTCGGCTCGCACGTTGTTCCGAAAACCTCGCGAAACAACTCGGCTAGTAGCTCTCGATGCGGGGTAACTATGGGTTGTGACTGGACGGCGACATTGTTTGTTTGGTAACTGGGGCGACAGTTGTGTTGACTTTGTATTATATTACGGTTTTAACTTGCGACTTTTAAGCTGTAGATTACGTCTTGAGTGTCATAGTTGTATTGGTTGTATAGGTTCAAAATTCTATTTGTCACTTCAGTATGAAAATTAAGTTGGTACACTTGGTACTTCTTCGCAGTTAATAAAATTTATATCTTTGTTGAATTTTTCTTTTTGTAATGTTTGAGCATGAAAATCCGTTTCTGAGGGGCTGATATTTAATAAACCAAAGAATAAAAATTTGAATCATCGAGTCCCGGTAGATCAGATAATTTGACGCCCGTCACAGAGATACTTGTTTTTGCCTGAGCCTTTTTTTCATAGAATTATTCTTTAGAAAAAGGAGTAAGGATGGGAAAGGAGGAAAGGAGGGGAGGGGGAAAGGAATTGCAGTCCGGGAAGTAAGAAGACTGCAGTAGCTCGGGGCCCCGTGCTCGCCACGATTTAGAAGACAATCCGAATAGCTCCCTTAGACTGTTCTCGGATGATGCTGTCGTTTATCGGTTAGTGAAGTCAACAGAGGATCAAAAGCAATTGCAAAGCGATTTAGACCAAATTTATACATGGTGCGAAAATTGGCAATTGGCACTAAATAAAGGGAAGTGTGAAGTAATACACATGACCACTAAAAGAAATCCGCTGAACTTCAATTAAATCAGTCAAACCTTAAGGTCGTAAATTCTACCAAATACCTAGGAGTTACAATTACGAACAACTTAGACTGGAGAGAACACATAGAAAATATTGTGGGGAAGGCGAACCAAAGATTACGTTTCATTGTCAGAACGCTTCGAAGATGCACCAGCTCCACCTACGAGACTGCATACATCACATTGTGCGTCCTCTCCTGGAATACTGTTGCCCCTTGTGGGACCCTCACCAGGTGGGACTGGCGGAAAATATTGAGAAGGTTCAAAGAAGGGCAGCTCGTTTTGTTTTATCACGTTACGAGGGGAAAGCGTCACGGAAATGTTGCACGAATTGGGGTGGAAATCATTCACAGAAAAACGTTATTAATTGCGGTGTGATCTGTTTGCGAAGTTTCAATCACCGAATTTTACTTCTGAATGTGAAAATATTTTGCTAGCACCCACCTACTTAGGGAGACATGACCATCCCAATAAAATAAGAGAAATCAGATCTAAAACTGAACGATTTAGGTGTTCTTTCTTCCCGCGCGCTGTTAGAGAATGGAACGTAGAAAAAAGTTATGAAAGTGGTTAATGAACCCTCTGACAGGCACTTAAATGTGATTTTTAGAGTATCTATGTAGATTTAGATGTAGATTTTATCAATGAAAAGGATATCACCATCAGTACTTAATAGTACAGCAAATTTTAGTTCAAATAACAGTACAGCACAGTTAGAATTTTTATTTAATTTTATTTACTAGGACGCAATAAGGGGGGAAAATAAAATTTCCGATCGTAAGGAAAATAAGAGTTTGTTCAATGTTTAATCACGACAAAATTATTTTTAACAAGTATTCTACTTTCGGTATTAGCTTATTTATCAGAAAAAAATCAGCGTTTTGACATCCACTGTTGGATGAAAGTCTGTTCCAGACTTTTATATGTGCTCCGTTGTTCAATTATACGTATGTGCATTGCACCCACATAGTTACTAATCGGTTGTATTAGGGACAGACAAAAATATGGAAACGCAGCGAGAAATGCTCACTTGAACTTCACTACTGTGGAGGCGTCAGTTGTGGTCATAGAGGTACTGTGTATAGTCCTGACAAGAGCTCATTGTGTCGGAGCTAAATGAATTGGAAGATAGTACAGTTGTTAGTGCACCTATAGTGGGTACTTACGTAACCAACGCAGCCTGTGTGAGTTTTTGAAGAGGCAGTGTACTGAAATTTATTCAATGTACGATTCATTCCATGAAACCACACATCGGGTGATGAAGTGACCATTTCAAAATTTAGCCGCATTTTGTCCACGGCTACCTTAACGTCTTAATACTATAGCTGCCAAATATCACTATCAACTGTAACCATTTTGGATCAGTTCAAGTTTGAAGGCTGAAAGGAGTGCATCCGGTCACTAGATAGACGCCAGGTTTCCTACTTTTAGAAGTCCACTACTTGTCAATGAACCAACAACGGTTGCGGAAGTTTGTTCGGGCGAGTGGACGTGGAACTTTTGATCAGCTGACCACTCAGATGGAACTGAAATTTTGGGAAAAGATTATGATAGGCCTCTAAATCTTACACGCGGTCTTTGTTGAGTAACGTTGAAATGAAATGAATTGAATGTGAAGCACAACAAAGACTACATTTATCTTTCACGGGAATGAAAACCAGTAAATCATGAGAGACGCTAGATCTGAATTTTGTCAATGATTTTTCAATATTTAATCGCGAGATAAGGCCCGATTAAGCGCAACTATTTGGAAGTATGTGGTGCTCCATTATGACGCCAGAGTACCACTGAACATTGACGTGGAAGCTCTGTAATGAAATCTACCAACGTAAGTCTTTTACTTTGACGAAAGAATCTCCTAAAAGAAAATTTTTACTGCACTGTATTTTGCACTTACCTCCAGTTGTCCTTTTTACTCTCGAAAGCGACTCTGTTGTTGTTTGTTGTTTGTAAATCTATCGGACCAAACTGCGTGGTCATCAGTCCGTAGCTTACAAACTACTTAAACCTAGGTAAACTAACTTAAGGACAAACACACACACACCCATGCCCCAGGGAGGACTGGAACCTCCACGGCGAGCAACCGCGCGCTCCGCAGCCAGACGCTTTAGACCGCTCGGCTACTCCACCGCGGCGAAAGCGACTCTGCAGGCAGCAGCAAGTAGCAGGCAATATTCAGTTAAAATTTCTACCCTACCCCTAATGGGAAAAAATTGGAGAATAAAGTGATTTCAATTAAAAATGCTTGCTGTAAAATATGAGGCGATGTCGAGCAGCGAGGTGGAGGTGTAATGGAGAAATACTTAACTACATGGCGTGAAATAGAATGGAAAACAGAAAATATTTAAAATTTGCGGAAATAATATATTAGACCGAATTCAATTAATTAAAAATCAAGTTCTATAGGAATCATCAGTTTAAAGAGAAAGCGTTAAAGTTTTACAAAGAATTGAATTGCTACTAGAGCTACAATGGGAACGCCTGCACGTACCTGAAATGTTAATCTCTTTAAGAACATTCATCATTTTCTCGATTTGCAGCTTGAAATAAAAATATAAGTAAATACAGAATAATTAACTTCGCGAATCGACGATTATAGATACTACCAGGAATCGTTTTTCTTTCTCTCTAAAGAAAAAAAAAATCTGAAAATCCTACATTTCCTTGTTTCACCGCCGGAGAGAAAGAATAGCGAACCGCTTCATTTGTCTGTCTTTTGCCGCTGTCGAGTTAAGACGCATTACTAGCAGCTCTCCCTGATCTAAATGGGATAATATATTACTTGAAATATATAAGTTCCTTAATTAAATGGATGGTGTGTTCCTACTTGATTCCCCGCCTCCTGGTGGCGTAGATAGTTCGTACAAATTGCGTGTTACGATATTGGACGACATTACGGCTAATGAATAACAGTGCAGTGATTGTTAAAAATTTTATTACCATTGGATTACAATCTCTCCCCTTCACAATAGTATTCAATTTTTATAACCTGCAGTTATTTTTATTAACTCATAGTAAACGCGGAGCCCACAACTAAAATTTACCACACGGTCCGCGGCACATAAAAATTCCACCCGTCCAATTCCAGATCACGATGGTGTTTTACCTTCAATTATTCTCATTTTAATTTATAGATTTCTGGTATGGTATCATCGAAAAGATGTATGGTAACGATGAAGGTAAAGGCTGTCGATTTTTTTATGATGTAGTTGCCACCAACATTCTCCTTATTTCTGACGTTATACAAAATTAATCAAAGAATTTTTAAATCATACACTCCATTTATCCTCCGTTTCTCCCCGGTTCAAAGCTTTCACGTAATATTTTAGTTAACGTCTCAAACCCCAACATCTTATAGGCGCTACATTATAAGCTCTTATTCCTGCCGTTTTTGTAGTAAAAATTTTCTGGGTATGAGGTCCGCCTGATACGCAAAACACTATTTTATTTTACATCCAAACTAGTTTCAGCACATCTGTGCCATCATCAGTGGGTTTTCCATTTATTTAAAGCTTCTTTTACATTCTGTAGTCTTGTGGGAGCCGGTCTACATAGATATGTACTGGTACCGTTGTCATAGTTTCTTTTAGTGTACGCTTCCTCTTCCGCGTTTTTGTTGATAGCACACATGTAATACACATATTTTGCGGACTTTTTTCTACCATGATCACTTCCCACTTTAGAAAATTCACCTGTGTATGTTGTAGACTGTAGCTGGGCCATCTGTTCCGGGAACGAAGGCCGCCGCGCCGCACGTAATGTCCGCGTAGTCTAGGCACTGGGCGGTCGTTCCCACCTGAGGTCCGAGTCCTCCCTCAGGCATGGGTGTGTTTGTCGTCCTTAGTGTATGTTAATGTATGTAGTCTGTAAGCCTAAGGACTGATGACCATAGCATTTAAGTCCCATAGCCTTACAAATATTTGAACATTTTTGAAGGCCGCCGTTTGCAGGGACGAAAACTGTCCGCGCAAGCTAAGTTGGCACTCGGCGTTTTGAGTGATGTGGGCGGTCTTCAGTGTTGGAAATGCCTTTTCGCTTCTACGCCAGACGTCAAGTTAATTTACACAAACAGTACGAATAATGACCTACGATACCAAAAACAACAAAAATAAACTTCAGAACCAAATAAAATGATTTTAACTGCACAATTCGTTGTGAATAATCAGTACTATCTTAAATGAACGTACTTTAAAAATAGTCGGAGTTGCCTCTGTGTCAAAATACGGGAAGTTACAAGTGTGTAATCGCCAATGTAGGATTCGTTCCTCACGTATAGAAACGAAAATGGTGACGTTATTACGTCATTTCATGATATCGTCTAAAATATAGTTGGACGTGACAACAGTAGGATTTATCTCTTAGCTTTTCACTTTCGCTTACAGTTTGATATTTCCTTGCATAATTTTCATATGTCCTTTTCGATTTTTTTTATTAATTTTGTTTTTGTTTTTTTGAAACTATTTTTCGTGACTTCGTAACATGATATTGTCGATTTTTTTTGTTTTTTTTTTTGTTTTGTTTTTGTTTTTTTGTTTTGTAACTTCGACTTGATTAATTATAATCTGAAATATAAATTCAAGTAAACGACTTGATTTTCACGCTTTTTTCTAACAACAGGATTATAGAGCCCTGATGAACGTTATTTGCATCCGTTAAGTAAAGGTCAACGCCATATTGTATGAAATTAGTGACATCATTAACCGAGTCTCACCACTTCGTTTCCCTGCAAATGGAGGCTTTCAATATGGGAGTGCTACACTTGCGCCAGTAAGTGGTCAGGTTATTTTTAGTACGTCTCTGTATAAAACGATTATAGGCTTCGCTGTAAGGCTGTCAACCTTGGAGGCTGATTTCTTCCTAATGTGTTTGTGTGAATTTGGAGCCTAGCTTAAAACGTGCACTGACAGACGAAAATTCGAATTAAAAACGTAGTGATTCATTATTCTTTTTCTCAACAGAAATATGCATTATGTCTTCTTTAAAAATTAAAAACTGATTGTTTCATTTTTGCAGTGATCGCAGATAAATACAGAATCACTGCATTCCCCTGAAGTTACGGCAGGAATAAAAAAGTGTTCGCGACGTTGACTAAGATCTGACCTTGATGTGGGTGACCGGCATAGGCAAGTCGGAAACTTCTGCCCCAAACAAACGACTGTGAATCCTCTGTCTGATCTACCAGCGGCGACTGAAACGTTCTAACCACAAACGAGACAAAAATCCCGATGAGTTAATTCGAACGATAAATGTCACGTGTCGTTTAATGTAGCAACCCAGCCTGAGCAGAAGTTTCGTGCACGTTAGTTTCTCTACTCTATACACACAACAATCTGCTCAGTGGCGAATATAAAAGGGGGGAGGGAGGGGGCAGCCAAGTAGGCCTGTCCCCCACTCCCGAAATAATGGATGTCAAGAAAGAAATAAGTAAGGTAACTGAATTACGAGGCGCGTCCAGAAAGTAAGTTCCGTTTGGTAATAAAATGAAATTGTACACAGATACAGAAGAAATTTTTACTGCACAAAATTCTACAACTCTTAAACTACTTTTCCACATAACTGCCGAAATTTTGCAGGCATTTGTCATAGCGTGGCACCAGGTTTTGTATACCTTCTTCATAGAAATCAGCCGCCTGTGTCTTCAACCAGTTGGAAACATCAGTGATCGTGAAATTTTAGGGAAGTCCATAGCGAGAGCATTAATTGTAAACCTACGGTTTTCCTGGATCTCGTCATCAATCGCGTGAACCAGTTCTTCTGTAACCAAAGGTGGACGCCCACTTCGTTCTTCATCGTGCACATCACGCATCACGCATTTGGACCGCAAACATCGCAAAGTTGCCGATAAATTTCACTTCGTTTCACTTTCCTCGCATTCAGAAACCGAATCACCGACTTGGTTTCACAGGCGGCGGGATTTTCAATCAACGCCGACATTTCAAACAAGCGCAACAAAGCGTACGTAACTGAGAGCGATCTCCAAATAGCGCACGTTCTTCTCCTTGATACACATAGTCTACAGCGTATGTGCGGAACTGCAATCGCAGCGCTGCAGCGGAGATAAATTGAAACGGAACTTACTTTCTGGACGCGCCTCGTATTTTAATGAACGATGCGTGAAGGCAGTCACACTTTCCTACATTGGTGACGGGAGTGGGGTGTTAGTGGTGTGAAGTTCGTCATTTTTTTAAACAGCTACATTTTTTATTTATTTTTTTATTTTTTGTGTTTTCAACAGAAAAAAGCTTGATGTCAGTAAAGTAAAAGGGCTTTAGCGCAAATTATCCTCTGAATATGAGCAGCGAAACGGATACAAAATATCTTGGGGTGTCTACTTAAAATAACTTATCTTCACATTAGTCTTGCCCTCCCCTGCGCCTCCGTCCCTCCCCCCTTCCTAAAAATATATCCTATACTAGTTGACCCGTGCGAATAATTCAAACACTATCCTGATCAATCACAAATAGGTAGGATAGTAATGGAAAAGAGGCAGATGCCAGTACATATGTATGAAAGATTAAAAAGCTTTTTTGTTTAGTAGTAACAAATGTTAATCTCATTGTAAGAAAATTTATATAATTGAATACGATTAATTATAAAACGTATAAAATCAGATACTGACTTTTTCATGTTTATTTTATTTTATTTTATTAATTTTTGTTTTGTTTTGAAAACTTGTTTATTTTACAAAATTCATTTCATTCGCGCAGTACACAACGCCTGTTTGAACAAAGGGAACAATTCCAACAGCTTTTGTGCATCGACGTGCGAAACAGAAATCTCATGATAAACTACGCTTGCGTAAAAAATCTAGACAACTGCAAGAGCTATCGCGCATGTTAGTTAAATTTAATTATTTGTGTATTTTTCGTCGTTACAGCGACGTGTACAACCGAAATCGTTTGATAAACTATGCTTGCATCAAAGAAGATCTTTGGCTTGTGTAAAGGATAAGGAATCTAAACAACTGCAAGTGCTGTCATTCACGTTGGTTACACAGATTGACAATAGATGGGCATGGAGCGAGGTGGCGCAGTGGTAACACACTGGACTCGCATTCGGGAGGACGGTGGTTCAAATCACCTCCGGCCATCCGGATTTAGGTTTTCCTGTGATTTCCCTAAATCACTCCAGGCAAATGCTGGGATGGTTCCTTTCAAAGGGCGCGGTACATTTCCTTCCCCATCCTTACCCAAAGCTCCGAGCGTTAGCTCAGTCTCTAATGACCAAGCTGTCGACGGGACGTTAAAACCTAAGCTTCCTTCCTTCCTTCCAATAGATGGGCACCTTCTGCATTGCTTTTATGTAGGCCGCGCAAACTAAGTTGATACTCGGCGCAGTGGATGATGGGAACAACCGTAAATCTTTCGCAGGATATCAGCTTAGATTGTTCGACCAGTACAAATTTTTCAGTTTTTTTTTATTTATTATTTATTTAATTTTTTGTGAAAACAAAGACTTCAAACTATATGTATATTTTTCGTCATTAGTGGAGAACGAAACCTTGAAAATAATATCGCGATCATTAATTTCGGATACGTCATGCGGGAGATATGGCGTACCCACCGAAAACACCGATGAGAAATAATACATATGATGATTCGCCACTGCTCTGCGTATCACCCCTTTGTTAGTCGCACATCCGATTTTCAAATGGCACTGTCGTAAAACCTGCTATTTTATAAATCGTTTTTGCTGGAGAGTTTTTCAGTGTTTATGGGAACTGTCTCCACCTGAACAACAAACTGACAAACTGTACAAGTCACTTGCGCACTGAAGAATATCGAAGTGATAGTAGTAAGCAGGCCCGTGTAGTTTAGTGACTGGTGCGTTAGTGTTGATCTAACAAGGAGACCACAGGCATATCGGATTTAGGAAGTTTTTTTTTATATTTATGGTACTTGACGTTAAAAACTCTAATAACAATCAGTCAAGGCCATTCGACGCAACTCTCAAAAATTCTCGAGAAAATCGACTTTGAATGTTTGCAAGCACATGCAAGTCCCAATAATTAAAACAGTTGCAGGATGTGTCGTGTGGTAGCGCTCTGGCCGTACAACTACCGGGTCGGTGCTTCGAATCACGCAGTGACAGATTTTTTTTCCTTTATGTTCAAATACTTACACAATTTAATTATCAAATTGTAGTTTTTACAAAAAGTGCACTTATTTTGGTTTATTCTTAACTTTGGACCAAGAGTTGAAAAATTGGTCGATGAGTAAATAAAAAAAGACACAAACGTAATTCATTGGCATATCGTAGAAATCTGGCACGTTGACTTCAAAGCTATATATAGACTTTTTAATCAATATTGTAAAGCCAGATGTAAGAAAGGAAGGTTTCTTATATTGACTGATTCTTTGAGAGGACATACCGATTTCGTGTTGTACAATGAAGTTTTTCGAAACGACAAGTTTCTGCCTGCCAACGGTGTGCAAGTAATTTCGCCATTGGTGCAGCCTTGTGACGTGTATTTCTACCGTCAAGTAAAAAGTTTCATTAAGCGCCTGCAAAAGTATGCCTACCTGGTCGAACAAGGACGTGAAATTAGTGATACAGAAGATTGCATCAAATTTCATTCAATTATTCATTACCAAATGTCCTCCCCAGTCTTCAGTGAAATGATAAGGTATGCGTGGTTCCCTTCTATACTGTGCGATACAAGAGAAATCTAATGAACGTAAATGAAATTCGCTTTCCGGTTGACAAATGGAAGAAAAATTGCGATTATAAAAATGCAGCATTTGTAAGATGTGCTCGATGCCTTGAAAATTGTTTTCCATGTGTTTCGATGCTTATCACCCTGGTATGTGTGAGACCACGCCGAAATGAAGGATTTTTTATTTTACAGTATTGCCACAAATACGGTATTTTAAATGATTTTTTGTGTGTTCTTTTCTTAAGTTAAATTATCTTTTTGACAACCAGAAGTAAGTGCATTGTTGATAAGAATTACCATCAGGTATTGAAATGGTGTCGGTAATTGAAAACAACGAAAAAAATATGTCACTGCAGGTTTCGAACCGCAGGCCCTACGGTTGTAAAGCTAGAACGCTACCACCGACAGATGCTGCAACTGTTTTAATTATTTTTACTTACAGGTATTTGCAAAACTTAAAAGTCGATTTTCTCGAGAATTTTTGAGATTACGTCGAATGGCTTTTGCTGATTGTTACCTAAGTTCTGAACTTCTTGTACCAGAAATGTCAAAAAATTCTAATTTGCGAAACTCCTGTGGTTTCCTTGTTAGATCAGCAATAACACACCATGCACTAATCTTACTGCTAACACTTCGATATTGCTTCAGTGCGCATGATCTTCCGTTCGTCGTCGTCAATGAATAATGCCGAAGATTCCTGCGAGAAACCTTAATGCTACAATTATTCGGCGTCTTCATAGCGGCTCAGTTCAGTACGTGCTAATTACTGAACTTCCTAAACTTGTCACATCAGCACACTCAGGCTAACAGATCGGATAGATCAAACCGGTTGTAGGTATTAGGGCGAGGCACGTAAATAGAATGAAGGCTGACATTATGGGATGATAGTAGTTTGTGTGTAGCTTCATTTGTCGAAGATACATAGTAATCAACTTTTCAAAGGGTCTTACAGCAGCGCCAACGACGTTTTTGCGCTGCTTTTCTCTTTATTTATCTGTTATTCTTTTTATTCATCAATTTTGCGCGGTTGTTGTCTGACAAATCTCACATTCCTTCGACGGAGAATTCACTCTTTCTTGTTTATTGTTGCAGATATTGACCGCTCCCCGGACGAAGGCGCTGAGCTACCTCTCCAGCAGCAGCAGCCCACGAGTTGCGGACGAGGTAATGATTAAAACTCACTCACTGGTCAACCAAGTTATATAAATGTTCTAACTGGAAAACGTTACAAAGAACTGCAAAACGTTACATGTGTGTCGGTTGTTATAGTATTCAAACCTCAGACTAGTTTGATACAACTCTCCATGGCTTCCTTTCTTGTTCAAGCCTCTTCATCTCTGAATACTTACATCCTTTTGAACCTACTTACTGACTTCGTCTCGGTCTCCGCTGCGATTTTTAACCAAACCACTTCCCTCCAACGCTAAATTGACAATTCATCGATGTCTAAGAACGTGTCTCACCAATCGATCCCTTATTAAACGTAGCAATAAATTTCTTACCTTCCCAATTCTGTTCAGCACTTCCTCATTAGCTATGCGATCTATCCATCAGTCTTCATCATTCATCTGTAGCACTACATTTCGAAAACATCTGTCCTCTTCTGTCTGAACTCCTTATCGTCCACGTTTCACACCCTAGGCATACACACTACTTAAACTAATTTAAACTAACCTAAGGACAAAACACACACACATGGCCGAGAGAGGACTCGAACCTCCGCAACAAGCTAATATATTCCTTCCACCATTCAGCTTATCCTTCTTTTCTTGGTACTGGTTTTCCATCTGATCTCTTGATAGTCATGCAGCTGCTTTTCTTGTCTCCAAAAGTGTCTTCTTTTTCCCCTGTAGGTGGTATCTGTCTTTTCCCTAGTTATCGATGCTTCCACCGAATTCCTGTAAACTCATGTTCAGCCGTTTGTTCTGCCTTATGCTTGCTTCATTTCCTACATTTTTATATTTTCTGCTTTAATGAAACAAGTTCAGTATCTCTATTGTTATCCAAGGATTTCTATTAGGCTTTGTCCTTCTGCCTATATGATCCTCTGGGCCTTCACTACTGTGTCTCTCAACGCTATTCATTTTCCTTTTACTGCATTACTTCCCCAGTATCGATCAATACATGACTACTACTCCCTCTGAATCTCTCAACAACCTCTCGTTCCTTCTATTTATCCAGTTACCGTCTCCTTACTTTTTTATCTTTTTCTAGTCTCTTAAATTTTTATCTACAGTTCATAACCAATTAGTTATGGTCAGAATCTATATTTGCCCCTGGATATGTCTTACAGTTTAAAACCTGGTTTCTAAATCTATGTTTGGTATCTTCCGGTATCTCCTTGACTCTTACATGTAAAAAAATAAATAAATAGATAAACCACTTTCTAGCATGCTGCTTAAAGCAGTCGTTTGTGATGATTAAATAGCTGTCATCACAAAATTCTACAAGGCGGCCTCCTCTTTCAATCTTATTGCCCAGTCCATATTTACCTACTATTTTTCCTTCAGTTCCTTTCCATGTTACTGAGTTCCAGTCCATCATCACAATCAAATTTTCATCTTCCTTAACTGCCTGAGTATTTTCTTTTATTTGATGGTAAATATTTTTCATCTCCTCATAAGTCTACATGTCAAACGGGTGAATTTTTATTCTATTTTGTTTTTCAAGTACGGCTACCTTTAAACTCAGTTTTATTCTCCATACTGACCTCTATCTTTGCATACGCTGAGACCGGCTCTCTCCATTGTCCACCACTGTCGCTTAACGGATTGAATTACGCAGATCCAGTATCCTGTGAAAAACACAAGGGGCCTTCTGCAGATGCAAGTTTCCTGCTGTTTCCTGTTTTGAAACCACAAAATAAAGATTCTCCGGTATTTCTGTTACCTTTCACAGTGTGTCGTCAGAATAAATAAATAAATAACTGAATAAATAAAAATAAAATAAATGAAAATAAAAGGAGAGCGGGATACGTGTTGAACTAGTTAAACATGTCGCTGTCTGTACAGACGAAAATTAGAGGGTGAAAGAAGCGTTGAAAATGAAGGGTTCTATAGCACATGTCGGCAAGTAATTATAGATGGGTCCGGATACTTTTGAAAATTTTTATCCAGGTCCACATGTAAAACCGCATGTTCCTTATTAACTTTTAATTTTAATTTTCACTCACAAAATAATACGAAATACAATAGATGTAAAAATAATAATGTATAAACAATCCAGAAAAATATTATTGGCTATTTATTTTTATTACCACTCACAAAAAGTATAAAATAAAATGGAAAACTTTTATTGAAACGTCTAGAAACAGGTCATACATTATAGATACTTTAATTTTCTCTAAGAAAGTAGGAAATACAATGAAATGTGTGTATATGTATTAAAAAATCCATGGGAAAAATTACATTTGCGGTCTTGAGCAAGTTCGTAAAGTTACGTTCACATGCGGAGCTGCTTATGCGAATAGTGTCTTCAAAGTGGGCTGCCTTGAGCGAAAATTATTCTCCGAGAATTTCATTTTTGAAAATGAAATTTCACGAATACATTTGAAGCCAAATATAGCAACCAGGCAGATCGCAAATTTTTTGCAATTTCCTTATTTTTCAGGGACATGTTGACTCCAAAATTCTTCTGTAGATATAGTTTTATGCGTTTGCAAGGAAATGTTTTACTGCAAGTGTATTATCTCCATTTTGAGTAAAGGCTTTGAAACGTGGAACAACTTCACAGCCACATACATCCATTCTCCTGCAGGAAAAACCTCGAAAGGTGATTTTCTAAATCGTGACAACTTGTCTATTTCTGAAAAGTCTTTGAATCTTACTTCAAATTCCTTCTTAAGATCTGCCAAGAAATTTGATAATATGGAAAAGTCTATTGCAGGATTATTTTAATATTAAAAAATTGTAGCGAAATGAAGAAATTCTTGGCTTAAAACGTCTCTTTCACAGAACCAGTTTGCGACGGAATGATGATACACTTTGAACGAAATCACATTTTAATTTCCCATTTCCTTGTATCTCGGTGTCGTTATCTACAGAAAAAATGGCTTTATTTTTGGTTTTTATTTTTTATTTTTTAATAAAAATACTTTTGGCGGTCCAGTTTTTGGCCTTTCGCGGCCCGGACGTGGATAATGTCGTGGGAAAGGCGAACCAGAGGCTGCGTTTTATTGGCAGAACCCTTAAAACATACAACAGAACTACAAAAGAAACTGCATACACTACGCTTGTCCGTCCATATTTGGAGTATTGTTGCCCAGTGTAGGATCATTATGAGATGGGTTTGACGGAGGACATCGAAAGAGTCCAAAGAAGGGCAGCTCGTTTCGTATTGTCACGATACAGGGGAGACAGCGTTGAGGAAATGATACAGGACCTGGTATGAGAATCATTACAACAACGGCGGTTATCGCTGCGGCGTGGGCTATTTACGAAACTCCTCCGAATGCGAAAATATATTGCTGACTCCCACTTACATGGGTAGAAATGATCATCAGAATAAAATACGAGAAATCAGAGCTCGAACGGAGAGATTCAGGTGTTCTTTCTTCCCGCGCGCTATTCAAGAATAGAATGAGAGATAAATAGTATAATGGTGGTTCGATGAACCCTCTAATAATAATAATTTCGTGTGGCCCATTGGCCTGGTGGAAGTCTTTCAATTGGACGCCACTTCGGCGACTTGCATGTCCCTAGCCTACCCCAATTATCCAACCGATGAAAGGGGACCTACAGCTTAACGTGGAATCCGAACCACGTGTCGTTTCTGGCGACTTCTCACATCGTTGAGAGGTGAAGGATGGGTTAAAACGAAGACTGAAAGAATCCTAGATCCGAACGGGTTTTGAACCAGCGATCCTTCGGTTTCCAGTCGAGCGCTTTACCCCAAGACCACCGGGCCCGACGATGAACCATCTGCCAGGCACTTAGATGTGATTTTCAGAGTATCCCATGTAGATGTAGATCGCGGTCCGCCAGTTGCCGACCGCTGTTCTATAGTGTCCAAGAAAGTGATTGACAGAGTTTCGACGACACTACCAGAGCAGCTGCGAAGTCTCGTAAATAACGATCGGTACCGTAATTGGTATAGTTTCTATGGCGTCGTTTCTATACTCTATCCGCCGACGCAACTGACATAGGATGACATGGCGTCGCATCTAGAACCAGAGAGTGGAACTTTTTAAGTTTCTAAAGAGGCACTTCTGGAAATAGCAAGTAAATCAGTAAATGTTCAAATGTTTGTAGAGCTTATGGGACATAACTACGGGTCATCAGTCCCTAAACTTACAAACTACTTATGAACTACTTACGAACTAGGACGGCACAAATATCCATGCCCGAGGGGGGATTCGAACACCCGACCGTAGTGGCTGTGGAAACCGTGACTGGCGCACCGCAGTCCCCTCGGTCACCGCGGCCGGAAAATTAATCAGTAAAACGTGCCTATGTACGAGGGAAAAAACCGACTTCGAGGTGGTTTTCCACGGCAAGGACGTCGTCGCCTCGTCGATGATTCACACCGCCGTGTGCAGTACGCCGACAGCTATGTGACCTATTGTTTTGCGCAATCGCGAACATCCTGCTCGGCGGTGGTGGAAACTCTGCGGGTGATCGATCCCCCGCCCCGACCCCCGGCGTCCACCGTGTGACGTCACGGGGTGGGCGTTTCCCCGCGCTGCCCCAGATTCCGGGACGCGGCGGCAGGCGTGCGCCGCGCCATCGTGTTTGACGCAAGGTGTTTCCGCCGAAGCCCCAATGCCGCCCGCGTCCGGCATCTCCCGTGCCGCCCACGCACCGCCGGCCCTGGGGATGGAGGAGCCGGCCAGTGCTACCTGCCGCCCACCTGTGCCGAGTGCTTCTTAACACTAGAACGGCGGAAGTGGTCAAAATGACCCCTGCAATACTTTTTTAATTGATTGTCATTTCAGTTTATTTACTTTCCTAATGAAATCATATGACTTTTCCTATTTATTTCTCCTCTTTATGATGACGTATTACAATTTAAAAAGTATTTATATTTTATTTGACATTTCTATCGATATACCTAGAACGGCGGATGGGATCAATTTGACCCCAATGTAATTTCCTTCTGAATATATGTAAGTAATCCAACAATGTAGCGGCAACAGTCAGCAGTATTGCAGAGTAGTTACCTGTCATTGTTGCAACTTGGCATCCAGTCTGCCAGAGTTTATATCGTGTCATTCTGGTGATAGTTTTTGTCCTCGAAAAACGCTTTTGAACATGTATCGTCAGCATGGACTTTCTGATGTAGTGTTACAGCTCTTAGAGAATTCCGAAGTTGAATCGGAAACGGACTTCGCTGACGAAGATGATGATTATGCACCTGAGACAAATGAAGATGAACAAATAGTGAATGAGGAGCGATTAGTGGAAGAGCATTCACGTGCTGATCTACATCAGTCATCACATCTTTCATCACAGCAGGCACAGTTGGCAGCGTCTACGAAGATGGTTGCTAGGGATGTGACAGCTTCTTTATATCTCTTCAACTTGCTAAGAAACTCAAAGAGAAGGAAACTTCATTAGTTGTTACAATGAACAAGACCCGTCGTGAAATCCCTGATGCAGTAAGGAAGTGCAATGCTGAAATACACTCTACCAGCATCCTGCACCATAGCGGCAACCCAGAATGCACCATGACTGTATACCAAGGAAAGAAGAATAAAAACGTCATTCTTCTGAGTACACTACATTCCGAAGTAGCAATAAGCAAGGAAGGAAAGAAGAAACCTGAAATAGTAACATTCTACAATGCAACAAAGTATGGGGTGGACGTGGTAGATCAAATGACCCGTAAATATACCACAAACGTTTCATGTAGGAGATGGCCAATGCATGTCTTTTACAACATCTTTGACGTGGCGGCAATAAATGCATGGGTCATTTACAACATAGTAACAAACGAGGAAATGGAAAGGAAGAAGTTCATACATCATCTTGCTAACGTACTCAAGGGAATGAAAGAGCAAGAACATCAGGCAAAGGAAGAGGATAGGACCGAAATCAACTAGAAAGTGGAGGAAGTGCCAAATAAGCCTCTGCAAAGGCAACAAGACCAGCGAAAACTGTGTAAAGTGCCACAAAGCTGTGTGCGGAAAATGTGCGTGTAAAACAGAAAGTGCGTCTAGCAGATTCCAGTAACTTGAGAGAAAAGTGATACAAAGGTGTTTGTAGACCACGTAAAAGAGTAATATGGACCAAGTACACTAACTGAGTCTACAAGTCTATACAAATAGGAAACTTGTTAGCAGTAGCAGCAATAAATTTGTAAGATATTTCGCTGTTGGAATAAATAATTATTGATTACTATTAATTATGGTTTTAATAATTATTGTCCATGCTAGAGAAAAGGTGTGGATTAACAAAAAACACTTATTTAAGTCTAATATGAAAATATTTTATTTGGGGGTCAAAATGACCCCTTTCCGCCGTTTTATGAATGTCAGAAACTCTGCAGTTCTAGTGTTAAGGGGGCACGTTGCTGAAAACACACACTATAAAAGCTGTGTGTGTGTTGTTTGATGTTGAACCTATCGTTAAATCAGACAACAAATTGTTCATTAACACAGCAATTTGGTTTAATTGTTGTGTTGTTGTTATGGTCTTCAGTCCGGAGACTGGTTTGATGCAGCTCTCCACCCTACTCTATCCTGAGCAAGCCTTTTCATCTCCACATAAGAACGGCAACCCACATCCACTTGAATCTGCTTACTATACGCGTCTCTTGGTCTCCCTCTGCGATTTTTACCCCACACACTTCCCTCCAATGCTAAATTTACGATTCCTCGATGTCTAAGAATGTGTCCTACCAAGCGATCCCTTCTTTTAGTCAGGGTATGCCAAAAATTCCTTTTCTCGCCAATTTTGTTCAGTACCTCTTCATTAGTTATGTGATCTACCCACTTAATCTTCAGCATTCTTCTGTAGCACCACATTTCAAAAGCCTCTATTCTCTTCCTGTCCGCACTGCTTATCGTCCATGTTTCACTCCCGTACAAGGCAACACTCCACACAAATGCCTTCAGAAAAGACTTCCTTACCCTTAAATTAATATTTGATGTTAGCAAATTTCTCTTTTTCAAAAATGCATTTCTTCCCATTGCCATTCTGCATTTTATATCCTCTGTACTGCGACCATCGCATGTTATTTTACTACCCAAGTAACAAAACTCATCTACCACCTTCACTGTCTCATTACCTAATCTAATTCCTTCGGCATCGCCTGATTTCCTAAGACTACATTCCATTATTTTTGTTTTGCTCTTGTTAATGTTCATTTTATACGCTCTCTTCAACACACTGTCCATTCCATTCAACTGCTCTTCCAGGTCGTTCGCTGTCTCTGATAAAATTACAATGTCATCAGCAAAACGCAATGTTTTTATTTCTTCTCCCTGAACTTTAATGCCTATTCCAAAATTTTCCTTGCTTTCCTTCACCGCCTGCTCAATGTACAAATTGAATGACATTGGAGAAAGGCTACAACCCTGTCTTACTCCCTTCCCAACTGATGCTTCCCTTTCATGCCCTTCGAGTCTAATAACTGCGGTCTGGCTTTTGTACAATTTGTAAATAACTCTCCTTTCCCTGTATTTTACCCCTGCTGACTTCAGAATTTGAAAGAGTGTAGTCCAGTCAACATTGTCAAATGCTTTCTCCAAATCTACAAAAGCTTTGGTTTAATTATGGCCCTGATATTGATGTATATACTGTTAAATATACTGTTAAATAAGGAACAGTGCATTAAACTGGTTATATGCGCAACGTATCTTTTAACAAAACAACTGTGGCAAGTCACCATATGAAACAGACACTGACTATACTCAAAAAATTTTGACTGCGAGAAAGATATTAAAAAAAACCACAAACCACTTTGTTAATGTTTGACTGCGAGAATTTTATGCACATCAGTACCTGGTTAACAAAATTCAGTATCATAATCAATTAACTGCAGTGTTGCATAACAATCATTTACTATGGCACAAATAATGAAATCTGTTCAACAAGATTATCAAAATCAATACTCCAATTTACATCCACAAATAACTAATTATCAAATGAAGGAAGTGGGTTAATCTTCTAAGTACGTAAATGAAATAGGAAAGAAAGGTCAACTTTGTTACTTATTATTAATAATCACCATTACATTACCTACATAATACAACTTTTTCCTAATGACGTGAAATGCAATTACCTTCATTCCAGCGGTGTTACAACGTTTTCATCGTAATAAAAAATACAATATATATTCCAAATAGAATCAAATCAACTTGCTGGCACAGCAGCCTCTGCTCTGTATCGGAGCCATACACACAACTCAACTGCTCTCTAAGCGAGCTGAACCACAAGACCCACTCTCTCTCCGCGCAATATCTCTGATATGCAATGCATAATCTTTGCCAAAGATGAAACTTCACAGACTTAAGTACACATATCGATACACACAGTAGAAGCAACATTATACATTTTCTTGCAAGCAAGTTACTCAGCACAAAACAGGAGGCACAATATTAGACATTTTCTTACAAATTTTTTATGGACACGTTTCAACTACTTCAAAAATGCACCAAATGCACAGTTCTGGATGTAGCACCTGTCTCTTCCTAAGGTTGATTGCGGGAAGAAAGAAACGAGATGACTTAAATCAATCTGCCTGACTTCCGCTTCCCAATTAACACGTGACTTACATCTACATCTACATAGATACTCTGCAAATCACATTTAAGTGCCTGGCAGAGGGTTCATTAACCACTTTCGTAACTGCTTAAGGAACTGAGGTACCGACAGCCGTAAGTATAATGAAATATTTATTTAATTGCAACCAGTTTCGGCATTTCACTATGCCATCTTCAGGTCCCTGTGTATTAAACGAACCTAATCAAGTGACAAAGGCAATAACATAAAAAAACACATTAAAATATTGTATGGTAGCACACAGAAAATACAATATTACAATATAGGAATGAAACTACTATACAATACCACATAAAGAATATGTACAAATGTAGTCAACAATAACATATTGTAATATTGTATTTTCTGTGTGCTACCATACAATATTTTTATGTGTTTTTTTATGTTTTCGCATTTGTCACTTGATTAGGTTTGTTTAATACACAGGGACCTGAAGATGGCATAGTGAAATGCCGAAACTGGTTGCAATTGAATAAATATTTCATTATACTTACGGCTGTTGGTACCTCAGTTCCTTCAGACTCATGACCAGCCGCTGTCCCTCTTCCACCACCAACAATGGATTCAATAAGACTTTCATAACTTTTCTCTACCGTTCCATTCTCTAACAGCGCGTGGGAAGAAAGAACACCTAAATCATTCCGGTTTCGATCTGATTTCTCTTACTTTATTGGGATGGTCATGTCTCCCTAAGTAGGTGGGTGCTAGCAAAATATTTTCACATTCAGAAGTAAAAGTCGGTGATTGAAATTTCGAAAACAGATCACGCCGCAATGAATAACGTCTTTCTTTTAATGATTTCCACCCCAATTCGTGCAACATTTTCGTGACGCTCCCCCCTCCCCCCCCCCCCCCGTAACGTGATAAAACAATACGAGCTGCCCTCCTCTGAACCTTCTCAATGTCTTCCGTCAGTCCCATTGGTGAGGGCCCCACAAGGGGCAACAGTAATCCAGGAGAGGACGCACAAGTGTGATGTAGGCAGTCTCTTTGGTGGAGCTGGTGCATCTTAGAAGCGTTCTGCCAATGAAACGTAACCTTTGGTTCGCCTTCCCCACAATATTTTCTATGTGTTCTCTCCAGTCGAAGTTGTTCGTAATTGTAATTCCTAGGTATTTGTTAGAATTTACGACCTTAATGTTTGAGTGATTTATCGTGTAATTGAAGTTCAGCGGATTTCTTTTAGTGGTCATGTGTATTACTTCACACTTTTCTTTATTTAGTGTCAATTGCCAATTTTCGCAGCATGTAGAAATTTTGTCTAAATCGCTTTGAAGTTGCTTTTTATCCTCTGTTGACTTCACTGACCGATAAACGACAGCAACATCTGCCAACAGTCTAAGGGAGCTATTCAGATTGTCTCCTAAATCGTTTATAAACACAAGGAAGAGTAGGGGACCTATAACGCTTCCCTGTGGAACGCAAGATATCACTTCTGTTTTACTCAAATGTTCAAATGTTTGTAAATCTATCGGACCAAACTGCGTGGTCATCAGTCCGTAGCTTACAAATTACTTAAACCTAGGTAAACTAACCTACGGACACACACACACCCATGCCTTAGGGAGGACTCGAACCTCCACGGTGAGCAACCGCGCGCTCCGCAGCGAGGCGCTTTAGACCGCTCGGCTACTCCACCGCGGCCTGTTTTACTCGATGACTTACCGTCAATTACAACGAACTGTGTCCTTATCTCACTGACCTGTTAATCTTCTGTTGCTGTGACCGTTGCCAGCATCGGACCTCCTCTCTTCTAGCAGGAGTTTCTATTATTTTGTAAATGAATAAAATTTATAGCAACAGGGGAAGGCTACAGACAAGAAGTCGGACAGTTCATTGAAATAATCTTTGCATTCTGAAAGTCTAAGCAGGAGTGGCTAGAGGAGAAATGCAGAACTGTAGAAGAATGCATAACTAGTGGAAAGATAGGTACCGTCTACAGGAAAATAAAAGAGATATTTGGAGACAAGAAAAGCAGCTCTATGAATATCAAGAACTCAGACGGAAAACCAGTACTAAGCAAATAGGGGTAAGCTGAATTGTGGAAGGAATATATAGAGGACCTATACAACGGAAATAAACTTGAAGGCAGTATTCTAGAAATGGAAGACGAAGTGGTGGAAGATGAGATAGGAGATATGATACTGCGAGAAGAATTTGACAGAGCGCTGAAGGACTTGAGTCGAAACAAGGCCCGTGGTGAAGATGATATTCCGTCTGAACTGCTGATATCATTAGGAGAGCCAGTCATGAAAAAATTGTATCACCTGGTATGCAAGATGTATGAGACAGGGGAAATACCCTCCGACTTCAAGAAGAATATCGTAATTCCCATTCCAAAGAAAGCAAGTGAAAATTACAGAACTATCAGTTTAATAAATCTTGGTTGCAAAATACTAACACGAATTATTTACACACGAATGGAAAAACTGTTCGAATCCGACCTCGGGGAAGATCAGTTTGGATTTAGGATAAATGTAGGAACACGGGAGACAATACTCACATTACGACTTATCTTAGAAGATAGACTAAGGAAAGGGAAACCTACGTTTTTTTTAGCATTTGTCGATTTGGAGAAAGCTTTTGACAATGTCGACTGGAATACACTCTTCCAAATTCTGAAGGTATCAGGGGTAAAATATAGGGAGCGAAGAGTTATATTCAACCTATACAAAAACCAGACTAGCAAGAAAGTAACGCGGAAGTTGGGAAGGGAGTAAGACAGGGTTGTAGCCTTTCCCCACTGTTGTTCAATCTGTACACTGAGCAGGCAGTGAAGGAATGGAAGGAGAAATTTGGAGAGGACATTAAAGTGCAGGGAGAAGAAATAAAAACATTGCGGTTTGCCGATAACATAGTAATTCTGTCAGAGACCGTGAAAGTTCTGGAAGAGCAATTGAATGGAATGGACAGTGTCTTGAAGGGAAAATATAAGATGAACATTAACAAGAGTAAAACGCGGGCAGTAAGCAGATTCAAAAAGATATAGGTTGCCGAAAGTATTCTCAGATGAAGAGACTTGCACAGGACAGGGTAGCGTGGAGAGCTGCATCAAACCAGTCTGCGGACTGAAGACCACAACAACAATTCTGAAAGTAGCATATAGAATTACGAGATAGCGTGTTGCACCTTATTAAACGGTTACTGATTCTTGCTGCAGGACAAGGCATACAATACAGAGCAAACATAGAAAATAACACACATTTAAATAGTTCGGCCAGCCTTTAACGAGAGAGTAAGAGAGCATATTGAGTTGCATGAAAATTTCCGTTGGTCATGAGAACAGTAGATTGAGTCCGAAACAGGGGAGGCACGAAAACTAAAGAAAAAGCATCTTAGTAATCATCGCGCCTATCACCCGATATGCAGTCCGTAGCATGTTTATTAAACTCGCGACAGAACGCAATTACTTCACTTAAATTGCGAATACCTGTTCGATGGAACTGTGAAGTTCCTGTCGGTCAACGAAATACCACCAAGAATGAGCATAGCGGCTTCTGCACAATAGGCGATCGCGGACCTGTCCGCAAGAGCTGCAAGCATCTGAAACCACTGCCGAACTGAGAGCGGCCACGTCGCTCACGCCAGTTTTGTTAACGCGAGCTTCGCACCGCCGATTCTTCCGCCGGCAAAACTAGTGACGTGTTACCAACCTGACCAGAGCGCAGTTAAGAGTTCGTTCTGACCCGCAAGGGCCGGTTTCACGCCTTCTAGGGTGGCGTCCTGTCTTGGCAACTCGTCAAAGACCGCGGGATCAGAAGTGTCCTTCGGCAAAGACGTTGGCTCTCCGGGTTTGAACTTAGCGGCTCTGGTAGCCTTCGTGGCTGATCACCATCTCTCCACTTTAATATATTAATTAATACAGGACACAGAAAATTATTCCGCCCCACGAGACGATGGTCCTCTGGTCAGGCAAGCAAACTGTAATTGTAGATTATCGGGGAAAATTAGTTTTATAGGATTTTATTGGCGATTTATTTTACCAACTGCTTGAATATTAATCGGACTTAACTTTGTAATACTTCAAACGAATCTTCCATTTTCATTGGAATCCGTCGTCAGAAATTTGAGAATTGTTTTATTTATGCCCACTCTCTTTGTCCTAAAGGCTGGCCATGTGGTTCATGTCACCTTTGTGCTGGTCTGGGAAAAGTCTAAGCTCTACATGGAGATATGGCAATCAAATTTTGTACCACGCTTTTCATCAAGGGTTCCCAAACTGTTTTGTCTCGTAGACCCCAACTTTTTCTGTCCTGTGTAAACCCCCTGACCTTCGTGTACATTTTTTTTTTTTTTTTTTTTTTTTTTTTTTTTTTTTTTTTTACGAATTTCTAACTTCAAATGTGTTTTCGTGACTGATATGGTGCTACTAACTTTCATAACTTAAACTGTAAAAGGGTGGAGTGAAAAAAGCGCTTTACAAGTAAAATATATACGTCATAATTGTCTTATCTCCCTCTCCCCTCCTTCCTTACAAAAAATTAAAAATAATCTCACTACGGGCTTGTAGCAGGATACTGAAAATAAGGATCAAGCTTCAGCAGTGTGAGAATAATTCTGAATTTTGGTTGCAGCCTTCCTAAATGTGAACCACTATCGTGGACCCCCATTTACAACAAAGATACTACCCCTCCCCCCGCAATATATATATATATATATATATATATATATATATATATATATATATATATATATATATATATATATATATATATATATATATTTTTTTTTTTTTTTTTTTTTTTTTTTTTTTTTTCGCTGATGTGAACCCCTTGCAGGTTGCAATAGACCACTCTGGGAATCACTGCTTTACATGAAAGTAACACATTTACACATAAAGTGTTACTGGCAAGTTTTCTGCAAATTGCTCAGCTTTTAATTTAAAAAAGCTTACCATATTCAATTCTGTGCATTAAAGGCTGCAATACCAGTGAAATATGTCAAGGATGAGTTAATTAGCTCGACGGAATCTTCAAACTACTTGGCTATAGTGTTGATAATAACTTAAATCGAAAAAAAAGTGTGAGCATTATTTTGGTCAAGTGGTAATAACAGTCATTAATTATTTAATAAAATGCATTTTAAGCCACCACTTGTTTTACTAAAACTTTTAGTATCTACTAGTTTTGATTATTGACTATCATCACTAGGGTAAAGCTGTAAAACAGATATTTGAAGTAGTCCATATAAAGTCGGAACTTGCTCATAACAGCAACAGTATTTTGCAATGTGCAGACTGAAATACGCCACATATGACATCATATAAACATAAATTATGAGCAGGTCCGGAAATTGGTATGAATAGCGTAATTGAAACAGGCTGCTCCTGTTATCATCAAGTTACTGACGCATGTTGAAGATTAGATGGGTACATCAAGTAACAAAGGAGTGGGTGTGTAAAAAAATTGGGGGAAAATAAAATTTCTGTCATACCATGCCTAAGGAAAGCACCGGAAGTAAGTGGGTAGGGTAAAAATGATATAGCGAGACCGAGAGACGAATACAGTAATCAGATTTAAAAGTATGTAGGTTGTCATTCTTATGTCAGGAGCACACACTGCAAGACAGGTTGCGGAGAATGATGATAAATTTACTTCGTTAAATATGGAAAAGTCAGATTTTCCTGCACATATCCGGATTGGCTGTGATCACTTACAATGAAACAAACGAATGAAAGAAAAATATAAAAATTAAATTTATTCATTTATGTGTCGTATTTTTGTTATGTTTTATATGGAGCCGGCCGCGGTGGCCGAGGGGACTGAGGCGCTCCAGTCACGGTCTGCACGGCCACGACGGTCGGGGGTTCGAATCCCCCCTCGGGCATGGATATTTGTGCCGTCCTTAGTCTTAGTTAGTTCATAGGTAGTTTGTACGTTTACGGACTGATGACCCCGTAGTTAAGTCCCATAAGCTGTACGAACATTTGAACATTTGATTTTTATATGGATATATATACAGAAGGACTGTCGCCGTAGAAAAAATATATTGTGCTGGAATCGATAGTGCTGCAGCACATTACATTTTTATACATTTTTGTTTTTTAAAAAGGCATCAAGAACTCTCTTTTGTATTACGCTGTCGTTTGAACTGAGTAAATCAGGTATGCACACGAACTCTGTGTCTGTAGTGATACAGTACGTTGTAAATGAAGAATTTAAATTAATAGCAAGAGATAGCTATATTGTATTACTCATGTTTCTAACTTTGTTAAACGTTATCTATTTTTGGGGATGGCAGATGAAAATAGGGCGTCTGTGTACGTCACCAGATATACCACCAAAGATTCATTTGTTTACATAAGAGAAAAAATAGTCCCCTTCATTTCTTTCAAAAAATTAAATCTCTAGGCATTAATACGTATGAGTAAGTATCTGGAGAAGAGTTCGTGGTAACTGATGTAAAGGCACCTACTAACGTAGGGATCGTAAGGGGTTCCTCGAACTAGAGTTCAACGGCTTTCTCCTGGTCTTGCGAGACAAGTGCAGTACCATAACACTTTTCGTTACCTGTGAAACTTTTCGTAAATATATCCGTGGAAATTCACTGTGAATGAAACGCAGCTCTTCTGTAATCTCTTGTAGCGGTTTAAACTGCACAAAGTAGGGCATTCATGGTACACTCAGACGTTTTAAGCCTTCGGAACGATACTTCTTCACACAAATGCTCTACACTTAAAATGCGAGTATATATACAAATCTGAAATAACTTTTCCTAACGCACTTCTCAAGTTCCATTTTCTGGTTGCTTCATTTGGTAGACGTTTCATTTGGTAGACGTTCAATTTGCTGGACATTTCATTTGCTGGACGTTCTGTTTCCTAGATGTTCCATTTGCTGGAACTTCCATTTGCAGTTACTGTAGCTACCCATTACTAATGACTTTTGGTAAACTCGATCTAATATACAGTAAGTATACTATGAGTACATGTTTATGGAATATTCCATCGGTACTTGGAGGAGCAAAGACGTATTAAAAACTTAAATACGTAGTATTTTTGTTCCAAAATATTTTTTGTTATGAGCAGCTTTCAGCTTCTTAGGCCATCGTTAGATGGAA
The DNA here is from genome assembly GCA_026315105.1 of Locusta migratoria. Lineage (NCBI taxonomy): Eukaryota > Metazoa > Arthropoda > Insecta > Orthoptera > Acrididae > Locusta > Locusta migratoria. The sequence goes on from CM048747.1 coordinate 507,488,336, forward strand.
TGGTGCTGAACAGATAGTCCACAAATTCCTCCCCTTACCGTCCAAGGTTTCTCTGAGATATACAGTTTGCTTGTACATTTCTAATATTTGGACATTTCTAATATTTGAAACCTTAAGTGATTTAAGTTGTACACATTCGGACCCCATTTGTATTTTACATGATGCACGTTCTGTGGTATTGATAGTCATAACAAATCTACGTTTTATTTTTACCACCATCTATCTGACAATACTTTCTCATACAATCCCACAGTTTTAAATTTTAATACAATTGTAGCCTAAGATGTATTCATTTCAAATCGATTTCTTATATAGTACACTTGTTCTGTAGTATCGATTCACAGTGATAAGAAATTCACACATTCACATATCTTTGAAAAACCATCTTTGTATATGTAACCTCAATGATACGTGTGGACTATCTGTTCAGTGCTAAGGTAACTGACGACGGCCTAAGAAGCCGAAAGCTGCTCGTAACAAACAAATAAATATTGTGCAACAAAATTACTACATATTTAAGTTTTTAATACTATAAGTGCAATTTGTACCATCGTTGGTGACCTTATGAGTATGTTGCATGAAACATATGAATAGGGTGACCAACTTTTGGTTCGGGTTTAAGGGAGATGACCAAAATCTGATTATGATTATAAGAGAGAATAAGGGAGATTTACTAACAGTAAATTTCAACTGCACATTGCCTTGGAATGGACGACAATGGGGATGTAAACATTTTAAAAATCAGTCATACTTTGCTCATTTTTACTCACGTATGGCATTTTTGGGTAACTCTAAAAAAAAAAAAAAAAAAAAAAAAAAAAAAAAAAAAAAAAAAAAAAAAAAAAAAAAAAAATAAATAAATAAATAAATAAATAAATAAATAATAATAATAATAAAAAAATAAAATAAAATAAAATGTTCAAATGTTTGTAAAGTCTATGGGACTAAACTATGGGGTTATCAGTCCCTAAACTTACAAACTACTTATGAACTACCTAAGACTAAGGACGGCACAAATATCCATGCGCGAGGGGGGATTCGAACTCCCGACCGTAGTGGCCGTGCAGACCGTAACTGGAGCGCCTCAATCTCCTCGGCCACCGCGGCCGGCAGCTCTACAACATGAGGGTGGTTGTTTAAGAGAGCAATGGTATTAATAAGACTCATTTCTGGAGCAAATTCAAGAACAAAGAGCCAAAACCTGTTGGATTTGCTTTTGAAATATCGAGTTTTTGTTATTAACTATTTAAGCAGTGCTAGAAGTTGATAAAAAGATCTCTGACGCATTTTTTCACTGTTGGATTTAAGAAGTTCAATAATATTCCATTAGTATATAAAAAAGACCAATTTTAATTTTCATCGCGGGAGCACATAATGAAAACCGATTTACTATAAACCAAATGTAAATACACACCAACACTTCAAAATAGGTATTAAGCAAAAACAAAGAAAATACCCCAAATCAAACATTTGATGCTACCTTTCCTCTGTATTCAGTAACTGACAAGAGATCCAACAGTGCTGGTTCTTTCGAAGCGTAGCGAAATGTTGTGTGTGTCAAATGAGAACTAACTAACGATACTCCTCTGTTTAATCCCTATAATGCGCTTTCGCGACTCATTACTTCCGCGTGTTGTTATGGAATAATAACGTTAACTGTTGATAGGAAGCAGGTGCGACGTGATCGCATCCTCGAGTTGTCAGTAACTGATTAAGAAACCAATTACCATTTCCTCACAGCCCCATGCATTCCAAAGGCCGCAGAAGCACCAACAGTAATCAGGAATAGTACCAATTATTATACGTAACGTTATTCGGGATATCTCGCCGAGAGAATTTCAAGTATCGATAGTACTTTACGGATCACTGGCGAAATATACGGGATAAACGGGCAGAGAGTAAGAGAGACGGGAAAATTTTTGAAGAAATGCTAACCTGTATAATACGGGAGAGTTGGTCGCACTACATATGAAAGAAATGTAAATGGGAAAACGTCAATGGTGGGCCAACTAGCCTCCGCCATACCACGTAAGGTGGTTTGGAAGCTGTTGGCGTAAGTGGAAACTGAGATCTCGTTGCCAGAACACACGACTGCGAGTGGCGTGAGAACTCGCGTGACACTCCCGGTTCATCCAGATGCCGCCAGACTTGTTGAAGTCAAATGTTCGTATACCTAAAGGACCAAACTGCTGAGGCCATCAGTCCCTAAACTTGCTAAGTACTTAAACTAACGTTAGTTTTCGCTAAGGACATGCCACATGTCCTTGCCTGAGGGAGGAATTGAACTAGAATGGAGCCTCGTACCGCACGGCCATTCCCACGTGGCTCCGCCAGTCCTGTTTTCTTTCTTCCACCCTCCCCCCTTAATCGGAACATCTGCCCGCAGCTCACACCTGCAGTAGCGATGCCTGCACCGAACAGCCCACTGCTGCGCTTTGACTGCAGAAGGCGGGCGGCCTGGTTACTGCTTACGTCAGCGACAGCGGTCGTGAGGAAGACCGCCAACTGTTACCACTGATAACGCGACTCCTCGCACGAGCCGAAATAGCTCAGTTGGGAGAGCGTTAGACTGAAGATCTAAAGGTCCCTGGTTCGATCCCGGGTTTCGGCATATCTTTTATATTATTTAAAACGGTTACTGGCTATACTTCCTCCACAATCCAGAAACCGAAAGGGCAGTTAGATTGCGTCGGTTCTACGGAGTGGATGCAACATTACGGCAACCGAGGTACTGGCAATAACATGAAGTTGCTGCAGAGGGGGTTGCCGTTGATTTGTGTTCACACTTCCAAACGAATTACACAAGCAGTTGGGTTCAGATAGTGTAGTGAACAGATTGTGCAATGCAACAACAACATGATGTACCCGAAACTATGGCATGGAGAGTCATAGGAAGTTTGTAAGTGAGACAGTGGCAAGGGGGACTGCCTATAACTATTGAAGTGGACGAAAGTGTAATTTCCGAGACCTACACGCGAATTCAGACAGCAGGAAACGTTAAGGGAAGGCAACGCCAAGGTCGTCCACACATAGCATCAGCAAGAGATGACCGTTTCTGCGATCAACAAACCGATGAGACAGGAGGATGCATGCAACTTAGCTACAACGCACCCTCCAGGCAGCAAATAGACGCGCAGTATCAAAACAAACAGTTCGCAATCGCCTTCGATAATGTAGACACTACGCACGGAGTCCTATGGCGTGTGTCTCATTGCAACCACGATACCGTTTAGCCAGCATAAACTGGGCAAAATAACTTCAGGATTGGAGTCGTAACGAATGGCGCCCGGTTCTGGTCATAGATATGAGTCAAGATTTTTTATTCAGCCAGACAATCGTTGTTCTCTCAACTGGAGAGAACGTGGAACTCGAAACAATCTTTTTTATGCACAGGGGACATCTCCATATCATGGTGGTGGACGAATGATGTGGGCGGAGTCGGTATTGGCAGAGGTACGGACTATTGTGTCGTTCAGAATGGTGGTTTGACTGCTCTGAAGTATAGAGACGAGATCCTTTCAGCTTTGATATGCCGTAGGAGATGGGTTCCTTCTGGTTGGCAATAACCGTCGTCCCCATAGAGCTGCACTGGTGGACAACACGCTTGAAGCTGTGAGAATTGAACGAATGGAGTGCCCAGCTTGTTCATCGGACTTAAAACCCGGTTGAACATGTCTGAAATGCTCTTGGTAGACGCATTGCAGACAGATCAGCGCCTCCCGTAACGGTTGCATAAACGGATATTGCATTCATGGAAGTATGAGCGAGTATTCCTCAAGAGCTGATTGATAACCTTATACTGTCGAAGCCACGTAGGTGTGCAACTGTACTGGCCGTCAGAGGTGATCACACACCATATTAGAGGGACACGAGATTGACTTTTTCACTATTATCTTAGCCCCATGATGCCTCGCTGTAAGTAAACATCATGTAAACAAAAAATAATTAAAATAAAACAGTCCAGATCACAAGTTGTTGCGTTTATTACTGGCAACCGGCTTCGGTTCTTTGAACCATCTTTAGGGCTTTGGCACCTTGTTGATAGACGTTGGCGGTGGCCGGAGCAGGCACAAGGTGCCAAAGGCCTGAAGATGGTTCTATAGAATCGAAACCGGTTGCCAGTAACAAACGCAACAACTTACGATCTAGACTGTCTTAATTATTAAAAAATTTTATGATCGCTGTTCCAATAAAATACTTTCAAAAATTACTAAACAAAAATGTCAAATGTTTGTTAAGCTTATGGAACGTAACTGAGGGGTCATCAGCCCGTAAACTTATAAACTACTTACGTACTCAGTTATTCTAAAGACAACACAAACATCCATGCCCGAGGAAGGATTAGAACCTCCGACGCGGGAGGCCGCGCGATCCGCAATGTGGCGCTCCAGACCGCTCTGTTACCGCCCCCCCTTCCCCCTCGGTGTCATGTAAACCTATCACCCACAAATTACGGCTGTAACCAATATGTGAATAAAATATGTTACTACATATTTATTGTGTATGTTCCGTGACACTCTCTCAGCCGACTGCGGTGGCCGAGGGGACTGCGGCGCGCCAGTCACGGTCTGCATGGCCAATACGGTCGGGGGTTAGAATACCCCCTCGGGCATGGATATTTGTGCCGTCCTTAGTGTTAGCTATTTCATAAGTAGTTTGTAATTTTAGGTACTGATGACCCTTTAGTTAAGTACCATAAGCTATACAAACATTTGAACACTCTCTCACCTGTATGGCGATAATACAAAAAGAGCTACCCTTATTTGGACCTTCTCTATTTCCTCGTCAGACCCACTTGCAGGGGACTGTTTAAGCTGGCGGAGGCTTTGTAATGAAGTGGGGCGTGTGCAGTTGGAGTGATATGGGACCCATGATACGTCTAGACACGTCTCTGATAGGTAACACGTACGTACGCATCTTCCTGATCATCTGCTCCATTCATGTCGAGTGTGCATTCCAACGGAATTGGGAAATTTCAGTAGGACAATGCGACACACCACACGTGCAGAACTGCTACAGACTGGCTCCAGGAACACTGTCCGGAGTTTAGACACCTCAGCATTGCCACCAGACTCCTCAGACATGAACATTATTGAGCCTTCCTGGGATGCCTTGCGACGTGCTGTTCAGAGCAGATATCTTCCGCCTCGTAGTCTTACGGATTTATGGACAGCCATGCACAATGAATGCAGTTAACTCCCCCAGCACTACTTCAAACATTAGTCGAGTCTATACCCCGACGCGTTGCAGTACTTCTGCGAGCCTGCGCGGGTCTCACACGATATTAGGCAGGTGCAGGTGTATCAGTTCCTGTGACTCTTTAGTGTACGTACCATCCTGCTAGTCGGAAGGTGTTTGAGCTCCTTCACAGTCGGTTGTAGGAAGTACGAGAGTGTCTGCCTGAGATGGCGTTTGTTTCTTTCACACGTTGTTATCATAATGACTCTTATGCTTGGTAACATTCTGTACTGAAGGGCACACACAGATGGGGCTCTGGCTCTGTGGCAAACTAAGGCTGTCGGGGGTCCGGGGCGGCGTCAAAACAAAATAGGCCCCCAGTCAACTTGGAAATACATGTATTAGTATGAAAAAGTAGCTTTTGAGATTTGGAGGAAAGGGACAGTCCAAAAGCAACACCTTTCGAGATTTGGAGGCCCCAGAACGAGAGGCCAAGGGCTCCCACCCCCCACCCATAGCCTGCTACCGTTCTGGCAGCTACGTCAGTACGGTATGTGAAGGCAGACGACGTTAAAAGCTTTATCACCACATACATATCGTCGAGGTAGCATCGTCCGTCGTCGGAACAAATTCGACGCCGTCTTTCTAGGTGTACTAACTTTTTCAAAATATGTTCAAATGTTTGAAAATCTATGGGACTTATGTCATGGTCTTGAGTTCGGAGACTGGTTTGATGCAGCTCTCCACCCTACTCTATACTGAGCAAGCCTTTTCATCTCCTCATAAGATCAAATGTTCAAATGTTTGTAAAGCTTATGGGACTACGGAGTCATCAGTCCCTAAACTTACAAACTACTTATGAACTACTTACGAACTAGGACGGCACAAATATCCATGCCCGAGGGGGGATTCTAATCCCCGACCGTAGTGGCCGTGCAGACCGTGACTGAAGCGCCTCAGTCTCCTCGGCCACCGCGGCCGGCTCCTCATAAGACTGGCAACACACATCCATTTGAATCTGCTTACTATATGCGTCTCTTGGCCTCCCTCTGCGATTTTTCCCCGCACTCTTCCCTCCAATGCTAAATTTACGATTCCTCGATGTCTAAGAATGTGTCCTATTAATTAATTCCTTCTTTTAGTCAAGGTATGCCAAAAATTCCTTTTCTCGCCAATTCTGTTCAGTACCTCTTCATTAGTTATGCAATCTACCCAGCTAATATTCAGCATTCTTTTGTAGCACCACATTTCAAAAGGCTCTATTCTCTTCCTGTCCACACTTTTTATCGTCCATGTTTCACTCCCTTACAAGGCAACACTCCACACAAAAGCCTAGTCCCTAGTTTACATACTACTTAAACTAAGTTAAAATAAGCTAAGGATAACAACACATACACCCATGCCCGAAGGAGAGCTCGAACCTCCGACGGCGAACGGCCGCGCGCACGGCAGCACGACGCCCCAGTGTGCACGTCTCTAACTTTTCCTGGGGTGTGTTACTCCTTCATTTTAGGACGGCTGTTGGAGCTGCCCTCGTCATAGTGAGCTGGGCGGTATGACGTACGTGGCGTCAGACGCCAGGCGTCGGAAGCGCGCACGACGCCGCGGCGCGTCGGCCGGCAGGTGTGCCACGTTCGCAGAAGACGTCCGTTGTGTAACCGGCGGGAATCCCACGCGATGGCGGCGGCGGCCTCCCGGCGGCGGGCTGGACGCGCGCGTCCTTAGTCAGCGCAGCGCCGGAAGGCCGCGTGGGCGCGCTGCTTCCTGCCGCCCACGCAGTCGTGCCTAAGGGCCAGACCGGAATAGCCGCCCCGAGAATCCCCATATATATATCCTCTGGCCGGCGCCTCTCGAAGGCGCGGGGGGCGTCCTCCGCAAGGCGACCTCGCGGGCATCCGCCGAGGGCCCACCCACCAGGTGCTCCCGTTTCGGCCGTCGGGCACTTCACGGCTGACGCCGTAGTCCCACTAAAATTACTCCACTGTTGACCCTTCACGCCTTCCAGCTGCTCTCTTCCACACCGCTCAACGTCACGTCTGAACCGTTCGCTCGTCGTTGCCACACGGCGACGTCACCTGCTCACCTCACTTCCAGTGCCTTTTCCTGTTTTCATACCGAAGCATAATTTGCTTTTATTAGGCGTTTCATTACGCATGATAACTATACAAAAAAAATGTTAATTTCGAGGGAAAAAGACTCCACCACAACACATACAGCCTATGTACCTAGGCGTCACTTTGGACCGTACACTCTCCTATAACAAACACCTCACAAAGTTAGCCCTGAAGCTGAGAAGTAGGAACAACATATTGCACAAATTATGTGGTACTAGTTGGGGATATTCTGCGGGCACGCTGCGAGCTTCAGCTCTTGGACTCGTCTTCAGAATATTGTGCACCTATGTGGCTGAAGAGCACCCACACACACAGAAAGTCGACACACAGCTGCACGAGGCCATGCGCGTTATCAGTGGGACAATCCGATCTACTCCCACTTACTGGCTGCCGGAACTGAGTCACATCACTCCACCAGATGCCAGAAGGAAGTGCGTCCTCATGCGCGAATATAAAAAGATCCTGGTTAATCCTCAGCTACCGCTGGTAAATGATGTAGCACACGCCGAACAGAGAAGGCTAAGATCGAGACATCCTCCCATTGTTAAAGCCAAGTACCTACCGGAAAGCAAGTTCGATGTTCTCCAGTCATGAACTGAACCCGTTTGCCGGCCGCGGTGGCCGCGGGGACTGAGGCGCTTCAGTCACGGTCTGCACGGCCACTACGGTCGGGGGTTCGAATCCCCCCTCGGGCATGGATATTTGTGCCGTCCTAGTTCGTAAGTAGTTTGTAAGTTTAGGGACTGATGACCCCGTAGTTAAGTCCCATAGACAATACAAACATTTGAACATCATGGACTGAACATGCCGAAGCCTGCCCTGCATCAAGGAGAAGCCACCAGGGTTCCATCAGCCCCGCGCCGTGTGGACAACCCTCAACCGAATTCCGCACTGGACATGCAAAATGTGCAGACGCTCTCCATAAATGGGAAGAAATACCCTCACCAAAATGTGACTGTGGGGTGGAGAGGCAAACTGTGCAGCATATTGGGAAGGAGTGCAGAAAACGCGCATATTGTGGAACATTCAGTGCCTTTTTATTTGGGACTAGTAATTCTGTAAAATATATTAAAAAATCTGGACATTTGCTTATAAATCAATAATGTCGAAAATTGTTATATAATCTAAGGGTAACCATTTGTAATTTGTAATCTATAACACATGAGACATTGTTACGTTTCAAACTGCCATACGTTAAATAAAATGATAACTATACCAAAAGTAATATACAAACAACGTTGATAGCCAAATGCCTGAATTAGAAACACAGCACCAGCCTGTCCGCGATTTAGTGTCTCGTACACAGCTACACTGCTCAATACAATTAAAAGATCAGGTAATGGAGTGGAAATAATTACAAAAAGGCTTCATCCGTTGCGGCGAGATCTATTTGCCAAATTTCTTTTACCAACTTTCTCCTCCGAATGGGCACATATTTTTTACAGCACCCACTTACATAGAGACATTGATCAGTATTATAATATAAGAGAAATCAGATCGAAAACGGAATGTTTTGGATAGGTGTTCATTTTTCCCGCGCACTATTAAAGAATGAAACGGTAAAGAAAAATTATGTAAGCAGATCGATAAATCCTCTGCCAGGAACATGAATGTGACTTGCAGAATAAACATGTAGATGTGGATGTAGTACCTTCTACCTCATAAACGGAAAAATTCATAACAATACTAATATGAAACAACTTGGTAGATTATAACTTTACATCAGCTCCGGATTAGAACCCAATACCGTTGCCTTTCGCTGGCAACCACACTCCAATTTGAGCTACCTGTGCACACCTCACGGCCTTCATCACAGCTTTGCTTCCGCCAGTACCTCGTCTTCTTTCTTCCTAACTTCACAGAAGTTCTCCTGCGAACCTGGCAGGATTAGCATTCCTGGAAGAAGGGCTAACGTGGAGAATGGACTTAGCCACAGTAGGGCATTTTTCCGGAATGATACTCCCGCTCTACAACGCTGTTATGAAACTGTGAGGCGTGCACAGGTAGCTCAGTCGTAGCAGCGTCTACCCAAGAAAGACAAGGTCCTGGGTTCGAATCCCGGTCAGGCGCACAGTTTGAATCTGCCAGATAGGTGCATAACAGCGTACACACCGCTGCGGAGAGAAAGTGTCATCAGTGGTAATATAGATTCTCTACAAACTAACTCACTCCCAGCCTCGATTCAACAAATGCAGCATTAACATAATTAAGTCTGTTTGGTCCAAAGTATGTACTTGAATACCGTTTGCATTACAATTTAAAAAGAAGAAAGCTAGAAGAACAAAATCTCTCAATATAACTATAAATTTTATACTGCACTACTGCACTACAAAATCTAGTTTTCACTAATGATGAAACTCCTTTTAATCAGGCAAGGGAAAACAGTCATTTCCAAACCTCTACTTCGTAGGGGCAAACTATGAGACTGCATCACTTCTCCTGGATAACCAACGATCGTAATAAATCCAAAAATAAACTGTTGCAGCCGAGTTTCTCTTAGATGGAATTTTGGGCTTGGCACTTACCCTGTTTACTCAAAACATATTGACTATAATCCACTTTGCTTTTTTTTAGTTTTATTTATTTATTTATTTATTTATTTTAACAACTGTGTTGTTTCACTCTGAAATATTTAACAGCAAAACAAAAACTGTTCATTACACCTTTCCCGCAAATATGCTTCTCGGAGACTAAAAATAATAATGATAATAAGTTTCTATCTTTTGTTGCTTAACAGATGAATCATTTTTGCTTCTTCCCGCACGCTGTACCAGCTATAAAAGAATTCTTATCTTTTAAAACGTTTCTCATGCCTTGTCACGTACTAGTTAAAGAGAGTACTCTTTAATATTCATATAAAGTAATTAAGAGGTAAAAACAGTAATAAATACGTCATTTTAATTGTACGTTTAACAGTAACAGACACTGCAAAAAAGGGAAACAATATCTAAGGGCCCAGCAGCCTAGGATTGGACAGATCGACATTTAAAATTATGTTCATCACCTAAAAACTAGGAAACTCATCAATGCCTAACACTACTTTTTGTTTTGATGAAATTAAATCAAGATCTTTTAAGGGTAGTAGCATCTGACAATGACTAAAACATTGTTTTAAAAATTTTACATTGTCTATTTCACGTATGTTAAAATATACGATAGGTATAAACTTTTATATTTCAATAACACAATCTCATTTTACGTGCCTAGAAAACAATGTTAAATATAATGTTATTCACAGAAACTGATACATTACTGTTCTCCCAATTCACAAAAATGTTCAAATGTTTGTAAAGCTTATGGGACTTAGCTATGGGGTCATCAGTCCCTAAACTTACGAACTACTTGTGAACTAACTAGCTTATACTAAGGACAACACAAACATCCATGCCCGAGAGAGAGGATTCGAACCTCCGACGTGAGAAGCCGAGCGATCAGCAACGTGGCGCTCCAGACAGTTCGGCTACTCCCGCGCAGCTCCAATTCACAGTTCAGTCATCAATGGTATTGAGGAAATGAAAACAAACTGGATTATTTCCAACATACGTTATATCAGTGATATGTTCTGTATTTGGTACAGTGTTTACCTATGATACTTCAAAACACAAGAATTGGGTGAAGACTAATATAACATTTTATGCAATGAATTTGGATGCATTTTTCACAAACTTTACATCTCCACTGAGTGAGAATTTTGTCGACGAAGTGTCCAACATTGTCTCTGTGGATATAATTTGGCACACCTTTCCTGGATTTTGGCATGGGCCCCTCGACGTTCATCCAGTACTGGCGACGTCAGTAGAGATACTAAAACACTTCGTCGGAACTCTAACAAAATTACGATTTTCATCTTTTTATACAGTATCCTCCTATTGACGAAGTTACCATCAAAACAGTATCTATCAAGAGGCCAGTACCATTTCTTGGAGCGGATCTTGGTTCTCTATAGACCTCGCAGTTTGTCGAAAAGTTCAACGCCTCCCACCCGTTTGTTGTAGAGTTGTACTGAGGTTGGTTGAGGCACAGTTACATGCTTCCGTTATGCTTACTCCATTTCTGCAGGTCCTCTTGGTAAGACAATCATTAGTTTGTCGATTTGATGCTAACGTCACTTGGCTGTTGCCGTGCCATCTTAGTAACGTGGTGTGAATCTCTTGAAAAACATAATAACGTGCATGAAGTTCAGTACTGTCTGTCTGGATAGTGCTAATGACAATGGCCAATGGGATGCTTGCGTAGTAATTCAAAGAGTGGCAGGTAGTTGAAATAGTTGTCAACAGAAACAAAATACTTTTAGGACGAAAAACTATACATAATTTTTCTATAATTGAAGCTGCCAATGAGAAAATTGTAAGTAACTGTCCTTGTCTCCAAATAATTATGCTGAAAGGGGCTGGATTGTAACCAAAAAGAATAAGAACTTTAAAATATTTGTAAAATTCATTAACTGGAAGTTGAAATTTTAAATACCCTTTCTAAGCAGCATATTTCATTGTCTGCTTACAAATGCACGCCATACATTCTGCATTGAAAACTTTCTTGTATATATCTGCAGGCATTTCACGAGACTTTTATTTTAGCTACAAGAAAACACTATAGTACATTATCTGTGAAGTCTAAGTGACTTCCAACATTCATGGTTTTTCATTTCCTTTGATATCAATTTCTGTGGTATTGTTTCATATTTCTTTATAGTTCTGGTGCGCTGTACAATATCGTTTCTGTTTCCTTCTGTAGTGTTTTGTACTTTCATTGGCTGAGAAAGAACTCCTTTACCAATGTCACTGTAACTATCGAGTCTTTCATAGTCACTAGGGGCAACGACGCAATCAGAATCATTTAATTCTTGTGGTAGAAGGAGGACTAACTCTAGATGATCTACTCGAACTATTTCATTGCAGATACTATCATCACTGCGATTTTCAAGTAGTTTTATGATCTCTTCTGCATCACATCTGAATTAATGTAAAATTAGTACTAGTTTCCCATTGTATGATATAGCCTAGATTTTAGAGCTAGAAACAACATCATTCTGAATTGTTATTCTGTGCTGATAATAAAACCATGAGTCCAGCATTTATATCAATACAAGCAGCTTCAGTATGAATTAAATTTCCTGCCTATCACGCACAATTTTGCCACTTCAGAGAACACTAAGAGGAAATGGCTAATTGCACAATAATGGTATTTTTATGTCACTGAAAACTACCGTAGGGTACCCACTGGCTGTACGCAGAAACTGGCTGTACCTACACCATTCCATCTAGTGATAACAGAGGTGAGTAATGTTGTATATAATATGCTTTATTTACAAATTACCAATTACATTTTCTTACAGAGATTAACATTGTGCTATCGCTAAGTAGTTTCCGAGCATTAACTGTAGAGCGAGTTACATTTCATCGACAGTTGAAATAAAACATTATTGCAGATATTTATTGTTAAGTTTGCAACATGTGATCTTAATTTCAAGTAAGTGTTCTTCACGCGCAGTAAAAACTTTTTTTATATTTATGTTGATATATTATTTATACCTTTGTTTTGCTTAAATGAAAGCAGCTAAGAGTTTGGTCTTGGCTCATCTTCTAGAATCAAATGCTAACCCCGAATACTCAGACTCCTCAACGTACATTCGCGGTTTAGCTTAGACAGAACTGTGAAACGGGGTAATACCGATATAGTGGAGCAAACAACAATAGCGATTATTTGAACTGTATGAAGAAATTTCAACCTACCGCAGAACTGCGACAACAATGGAGTCCTCGCGAGATGTATTACTGAAGATAACATTGTTGTGTACTTGGTGAACGACAGAATTTATCCATTTGTCGCCTACAATCGGACAGTAATTGCTGTGCGAAATTGTCTGTAGCATGTAAAGCAAGTGAACAGTGGAAACGTCAGTTGAAGAACTTTACGGGCTGTACATATAGAGTACGTTAACATCGATAACTGTCGCTTAGTTAGTTGTGTATCACATTAACGTTTACATAAATTGCTAAATAAAACTATTGTACAGTTACAGGGATTTATGTGAAGAGTTGTCTTGTACAGTAATACTGATCACGATTGTAACATATGTCAAGAACCTTGAATCCGGCGAAAGGTGCAAATATAACAACATTTTCGTGCTACCAAATCTCTGTCAGTTTCGAAGTGGTTCTCTCTCTCACGTTCACCGTATGTATGAAAGGAACAAAGAAAAACGGTATTTCAATGTGATGTCGACCAACAGACTGTTCCCCACTTGGTAACGAAAAATAAAGCAAATTAAAATAATTGTGTTCTTTCGGACATGTCCGTAAGAACAGACGCCACTTTTAATCCTGTAGCTATTATCTATTCATATTCACGGAATGTATGACATTAACTGCGAATGGGTGAAGTTGAAAATGTATACTCAGCCGGGATTCAAACCCGGCTCTCCTGCTTTCTAGGCATTTGCGCTGATCCCTACACCACTGGGAACAGTGATCACTGCTCCTGCAAGGACTACCTAAGTACGCCTCTCGTCAGATACAAATTTGCAAATTTACCCTGCCAACTGCAACAGACACCACACACACACACACACACACACACACACACATATATATATATATATATATATATATATATATATATATAACTTACACAATTTGCCGATGACGGGTAATGATCCTTTCTTCAGTGCGGAGGAACTCCTAGGCCCTTACTCTTACGGGAATCAGTGCAAAGTGACTACGAGTTTGAGTTCCAGTGGGCAGGCGTGATTGAGTAATTCCGTGCAGGTGTGATGATCGATGTGTCTCCAGCGGTTTAGGGGTCAGCGGAACTGCGTAGAAAGCAGGAGACCCGGGTTCGAATCCCGGCTGGATGCACATTTTCAACTTTACCCATTCGCAGTTAATGTCATACAGTCCGTGAATATAAAATAATCGTGTTGCTTAGCTCTACTGTTTGTGTATACCGTATTATTTAACACTTCCATAACATTTCTTTTCGAAGCACGTTGTTAACCCTCCCGTTATTTATAAGGCTAATGTAATTTAAGGGACCTCATATCTATTACAAAATGTCAGTTAACACTGAAATAGCTCCCACGTGATTCAGCAGTCAGATGTTCTGGTTTTAACGTAAGGTCCATTAGAACGGCGCTCTGATGTTGCTTCACTACTCATGAGATAAGAACACTGGTACGTGAGATTGCGGCGTCTTTCGTCAACAAACGTTTTCATTGCGCAAAGAAGGAAGTTGCAGATACTGTTCCGCTCACGCAAAGGAACAAGATTCACTGTAATGCTTCCCAGCGGGATCTCCCTTTCCTAAAAATAGAGGCTAAGACAATGGACTGCCAAACGAAAGGACTGTGGTTGAAATCCCCGACCGCCCCTAGTGATTTAGATGTTCCGTGTATCGCTTAAGTGAAACAGACGGTATACTTTTTCATTCGTGTGGTGTCAGGATTTACATTTCGTCTCCAGAGCCTTCGTCGCCGACGGAACGCTAAATCATCCATTCTCCCACATACTGAGCTAAATTAGGACTCGGTCTCGCTCGCAGCTTTTCTCGTCATAACTGGAAGTCCTAGACTAGAGCATAGAGTCAAAAATATCGAACAATGTCTGACGTCAGAAGCTCCTTTCAGTAACGCGCATCAATTTTAGAACAACTTGAGGAACTCGAGATTGATAATGGGGAAGGAGGGGCGAGGGCGAGGGGTGAAAAGAGAGGCATTGGCACCCCCGAACAAAGCGCGAGCAGAGCACAGAGGGAGGGGGGAGGGGGCTGCCTCTTCAGCAACCCCAGCGCCCTCGCCTAGTAGCGATCGAGGGTGAAAAGTCGTCCGATGGTATTCGCACGCGAGCTGGTCGTTGGTATGAGACAAACTTCACGTTTTGACTTTTCCTGCTGTTTTCTGATATTCCACCACTGAAAACCTATCTGAACGGAAAGCTTCATTAAGGTTAGACCGTGAAAGGGGCCTTAATACCAAGAGTAGTTTATCCACATAAAATAGTTTCAGCAACTACCGATTGTTGCTGAAGGTTTGATGTATCAGTCATAACTGCTTACTCGTCTTGTCGCGCAAGTCCCGATATTTCATGCCACTCAGTGACATTTTTTTTTTTTCATCATCTGTCAGTTTGACATCCGTCGCCTCTCTCCTATAGAGCAGTGTTTTTCAGCCTGTGGATCGCAAAATCTTGTTCGGGGGGAGGGGGTCGCCTCATAGTAGGGATTACAGTAGTGCCAACATAAAATAACCAAGTAGGAATATTGCTGAATGCTGGATGTTCTGTAATGCAAAAACGTATGCCTAAGAAAAATGAAATGTATTTTTATCATTAGCTCTTAGTTGAATAGAAACAAAGATTGATTTATAATAAATACACCGTGTTAACAATGAGTATACGAGATACTTCAACACTTCTTTCAGGTAACAGGCGATAGCTAAATTTACAGGATGAAATAAGTAATATCGAGAAAATCGAATGTTAACAAACTGACTACACAGGGGGACCTCGCTCAATGAGCACATTTCACTTCTGGGCTATGCCTGCAATGAGAAACCTCGTTATGCAGCGTATATATTTTTCTGCGGAATTCAGGCTACAGTAAGATGTGCCCCGTTCAGAGAAGTGGACTAAACATTGATCCTACAATGAACACTACTGTATTTTTTATTTTTTTTACAAGAAAATTGTGTTATGGTTCGGGGATGAAGTTGGGGGGGGGGGGGGGGGGGGGGTTCGCCAATATATATTTAGTTGGAAAGGAGTCACGCACACAGAAAGTTTTGTGTCCCAGCCTCGTCGCCGCTTTTGTGTCTCGTTCCGTTGTAGGTGTCGGTGGCCGAGTGGAATGAGACCGACACAGAAATAAAGATAGCACGCTGGTGCAGGTACGGAGGGAAGCAGCCAGAACTAGAAACACTAGAGTAAATTAGAATGAGATATATATTGCACAGAATTTATACAATACTTAACTTTTACGTAGTACTGCAGAATGTTGATACATAGTTGAGCTAGAGTCCTGCCTAGTGCCTAACTGATAGCCAAGTCTTCACTGGTGCGTATCGGATTCCGAAGTCTTTACTGGTTCCTAACTCAGTCCCAAGTGAACGATGTCTTTCCGTGGTGGCCACGAGCGGGGTTGCAGCAGAGGGCGCTCGTGGCTGTCGTCGTAAGAACGCCGCGCCGTGCGTGCATAGCGGCGCGCGGCGAAAGTAGGTGGCGCGCACTTTGTACTTGTGCAACACCACAGAAAGGTCGGGAAATACTGCTCTAGAGTAATATTGTGACAGGAAAGCCTGCGGCGTGGGGGCGTGGTATTGGCTTGAAATGAATAGAAAAAGGATGTCGTTTTAAAGGATATAATTAATTGACTTCCTAGTTGACACTCCCATGAACTACAGACATCGCCGAGGTGTGATGGCTTGCGTTCCTCAACGATGCAGATAGCCGTACCATAGGTGCAACCAAAGCGGAAGGGTATCTGTGGAGAGGCCAGACAAACGTGTGATTCCTGAAGAGGGACAGCAGCCTTTTCAGAAGTTACAGAGGCAACAATCTGGATGATGACTGAGCTGGCCTTGTAACATCAGCTAATGAGGCTTTGCCATGCAGTTACTGCGAACGGCTGAAAGCAAAGGGAAACTACAGTCGTTACTTCTGCCGAGGACATGCAGCTCTACTGTATGACTGTATGATGATGTCGTCTTCTTGGGTAAAATATTCCGGTAGCAAAATAGTCCCCCATTCGGATCTCCGGGCGGAGACTACTCAAGAGGATATCGTCATAAAAAAATTTAAAAAAATAAAAAGGCATTCTACGGGTCGGAGCGTGGAATGTTCTAGCCCTTAATCGCGTTGATAAGCTAGAAAATTTGAAAAGAGAAATGGATAGGTTGAAGTTAGATATGGTAGAGATCAGTGAAGTTCGGGATGAACAGGGTATTTGGTCAGGTGAGTACAGGGTAACAAATATGAAATTAGTTTGTGGTAACGCAGGAGTAGGTCTAATAATGAATAAGAAAATAGGAATGCGGGTAAGTTACTATGAACAGCGTAGTGAACGCATTATCGTAGTAAAGATAGACACGAAGCCAACACCGATCACAGTAGTGCAAGTTTATATGCCAACTTGTACGGCCGATGATGACATCGAAAAAATGTATGAGGAGATAAAAGAAATCATTCAGAAAGATAAGGGAGGCGAAAACTTGATTATTATGAGGGACTGGAACTCGGTAGTAGGAGAGGGAAGAGAAGGAAATGTAGTAGGTGAATATGGACGGGGAAAAAGGAATGAAAGAGGAGATCGCTTAGTAGAATTTTGGGCAGAACACAATTTAATGATCACCAACATTTGGTTTAATCATCATGAAAGAAGGCTGTATACGTGGAAGAGACCAGGAGACACTGGAAGGTACCAGATTGACTTTAAAATGGTTAGGAATAGATTTAGAAACCAGGTTCTAAACTGTAGGACATATCCAGGGGCAGATACAGACTCTGACCATAACTTATTGGTTATGAACTGCAAATTAAAACTTAAGAGCCTGCAAATTGAAGGGACCAGAGGTGGTTGAGAGTTTCAGAGGGAGCTAATACAGTAGAAGAAGAATGGGTAGCTCTGAGAGATAGTGTAGTGAAGGCAGCAGAGGACCATATAGGCAAAAGGGCAAGGCTTAATAGAAATCCCTGGGTAACACAGGATGAAAGGAGGAAATATTTAAAAATCAGGCAAGTGAAACAGGAAAATGGGAGTACAAACGTCTGAAAAATGAGACTGACAGGAACTGCTGACTGGCTAAGCAGGAGTGGCTAGAGGATAACTGCAGAACTGTAGAAGAATGCATAACTAGGGGAAAGATAGATACCTCCTACAGAAAAATAAAAAAGATATTTGGAGACAAGAAAAGCAGCTGTGTGAATATCAAGAACTCAGACGAAAAACCAGTACTATGCAAAGAGGGGAAAGCTGAACTGTGGAAAGTAATATATTATAGAGGGCCTATACAAAGGTAATAAACTTGAAGGCAGTATTTTAGAAATAGAAGACGAAGTGGAGGAAGATGAGATAGGAGATATGATACTGCGAGAAGAATTTGACAGAGCGCTGAAGGATTTGAGTCGAAACAAGGCCCTTGGAGTAGATGATATTCCGTCTGAACTTCTGATATCGTTAGGAGAGCCAGTCGTGAAAAAATTGTATCACCTGGTATGCAAGATGTATGAGACAGGGGAAATACCCTCTGACTTCAAGAACAATATCGTAATTCCACTTTCAAAGAAAGCAAGTGCGGACAAGTATGACAATTACAGAACTATCAATGTAACAAGTCATGGTTGCAAATTACTAACGTGAATTATTTACAGGCGAATGGAAAAACTTGTGGAATCCGACCTCGGGGAAGATCAGTTTGGATTTAGGAGAAATGTAGGAACACGGGAGACAATACTCACATTACGACTTATCTTAGAAGATAGACTAAGGAAAGGGAAACCTACGTTTTTTAGCGTTTGTCGATTTGGAGAAAGCTTTTGACAATGTCTACTGGAATACACTCTTCCAAATTCTGAAGGTATCAGGGGTAAAATATAGGGAGCGAAGAGTTATATTCAACCTATAC
Organism: Locusta migratoria; assembly: GCA_026315105.1. Taxonomy (NCBI): domain Eukaryota; kingdom Metazoa; phylum Arthropoda; class Insecta; order Orthoptera; family Acrididae; genus Locusta; species Locusta migratoria. The sequence continues at coordinate 507,507,242 of CM048747.1, forward strand.
AAAAACCAGACAGCAGTTACTAGAGTCGAAGGGCAAGAAAGGGACGCAGAGGTTGGAAAGGGAGTAAGACAGGGTTGTAGCCTTTCCCCTATGTTGTTCAATCTGTACATTGAGCAGGCAGTGAAGGAATGGAAGGAGAAATTTGGAGAGGGCATTAAAGTGCAGGGAGAAGAAATAAAAACATTGCGGTTTGCGGATGACATAGTAATTCTGTCAGAGACCGCAAAAGATCTGGAAGAGCAATTGAATGGAATGGACAGTGTCTTGAAAGGAAGATAAAGATGAATATTAACAAGAGTAAATGGAATGCAATGTCAGAAAATCAGGCGACGCTGAAAGAATTAGATTAGGTAATGAGATGAATTTTGTTATTTGGGTAGCAAGATAACTTCTGATGGTGGAAGTAAGGAAGATATAAAACGCAGAATGGCTATGGGAAGAAAAGAGTTTCTAAAGAAGCGAAAATTGTTAACAATCAATATTAATTTAAATGTTAGGAAGTCCTTTCTGAAAGCATTTGTCTGGAGTGTATCATTGTATGGAAGTGAAACGTGGGCGATAAGGTGTTAAGATAAAAAGATGATAGAAGCTTTTGAAATGTGGTGCTACAGACGAATGATGAAAATTAGATGGGTAGATTACGTATCTAATGAGGAGGTGCTTAACCGAATCGGGGAGAAAAGGAGTTTCTGGCATATCCTGACTAAGAGGAGGGATAGATTGGTGGGACACATTCTGAGACATCAAGGAATTGTCAACTTAGCATTAGAAGGAAGCGTGTGGGGTAAAAATCGTAGAGGGAGACCGAGGGACGAATATAGTGAGCAGATTCAAAATCGTTTAGGTTGCCGAACGTATTCTCAGATGAAGAGACTTGCACAGGACAGGGTAGCGTGGAGAGCTGCATCAAACCAGTCTGCGGACTGTAGACCATAACAACAGCAGTTGACAAAGGTAAGTTGGAGAGCGGGGTTGAGCATGGCCAACAGTTCAAAGGGAGGTTGTCAGGAGCTAAAGTGGAGACATCATGTCAGGACGGAGGCTCGTGACAGAAGAAAGCATTGCGTACCCGACGGGGCCACAGGGCGTAGGACCGGGGTCATGTGCTTACACGTGGTGCTCGCTGGCAGGTGGGCGGATAGTGGCGACTGGAAGAGGGTGGAGTTTCAAATATTTGTAGAGCTTATGGGACTTAACTACGGGGTCATCAGTCCCTGAGCTTACAAACTACTTATGAACTACCTTATACTAAAGACGGCACAAATATTGATGCCTGAGGGGGGATTCGAACCCCCGACGGGGAACGGCCTCGCGCATCGTAGCCTAGCGCCTCAATGCGCTCGGCCGCTCCGCCGCGGCCAACGAGGGTGGAGTGTCGTCGCCAGCAACAGCAGACCACCATGCTGGTCTGATGCTGCACGCACGTGGCCGGGCATCTGAGGGACACTATCGACCGGGACGAAAAATGAGAATAGTTTTCGGTTTTGCAAAAAGTTAAATAACTATACTTAAATTGGGGCCATGCTCTAGGCAGGGGGAGATATACCGTCTGTCCAACTCTACCAATGACCGTAACTTTTTTGTTTAATTTTTAATATGTTTAAAATGATGTCTGCTGGTAAAAATGGGTTGAACTTATGAATTTGAAACTCGTAAAGCGAATGTTTTGATGTGGACGGTGTTCCATCGCCGGCCGCGGTGGCCGAGGGGACTGAGGCGCTTCAGTCACGGTCTGCACGGCCACTACGGTCGGGGGTTCGAATCCCCCCTCGGGCATGGATATTTGTGCCGTCCTAGTTCGTAAGTAGTTCATAAGTAGTTTGTAAGTTTAGGGACTGATGACCCCGTAGTCAAGCGTTACAAACAGTTGAACAGTTTGCTGTTCCATCCTTGAACAGCAGCTCTGCCAACTGAGGTCCCTGGTTCGCGTCCCGGCCCGTTATTTTTCGTTTTGACGCACGGCGCTCGTGTGACGCCATACCCACGAAATACCTGCAGCGCGGTGTCACTGGTGAACGTGCGAGGGGAGCAGCCGGCATGTGCAGCGAGCGGCACATGACGCGGCGGGCCATGTGGCGCAAGCGGCGGTGCAAGCCGCGGCCCTTCTGGTCGTGAGCTCAGCGGTCGTTCACCGCCGCCATCGACCACGGCCGCCTCTGCCGGCTCCTCCTCCCACCGCAGGTGATGGGCCCTGGTCACGCAGCCGCCAACTGCTGCTGTCTGCGCGCTTCTGTGTAGGTCACTGCCCAAAGTCTCCAAGATGACGCTTCAAAAGTTCTGGCCCATTCATTTCCTTCACAAATTAAGGTCACACACACACTGCGTGGTAATGGCCGTGCGGGCTGGAGCGCCACTTCGCAGAGTCTGTCTCGCGGCAGTAAGCACTTGGCTGTCTTGACATTTGAGCGGAAATTGATATCACGTGACCTGTCAACTTGTTTCAAGATGTCTTCCGTATTCCATTCTGCTCTTAGCTGCCACACTGAGCCCTCCGTTTAATTTCGTAGCTGCTTCTTTATTTCATTATTGGTCATCATCATCATCATCATCATTAGAGACATTATGCCTTTCAGCGTTCAGTCTGGAGCATAGTACCTCTAATAAAATTCCTCCATGATCCCCTATTCAATGCTGTGGTGTCGCACAAGTCTAAAGTGCGCGACACGTACTTTCGCCGCGCGCCGCCATGCACGCACGGGGCGGCGTTCTAACGACGTCAGCCACGAGCGCCCTCTGCTACAACTCCGCTCGTGGCCACCACTGAACGACATCGTTCACTTGGGACTGAGATAGGAACCAGGTAACACTTCGGAATAAGATAGGCACCAGTGAAGACTTGGCTATCGGATAGGCACTAGGCAGGCCTCTAGCTCAACTATGTATCAGCATTACTGAGCAGTACTGAGCTATGTAAAAGTTAAGTATTACTAAGTCTCTTTGAAATATGTATCTCGTTCTAATTTACTCTAGTGTCTCTAGTTTCTGCTGTCCCACTGGCTGCTCACCTTCGTACCTGCACACGCGTGCATCATTTATTCCTGTGTCGGTCTCTTTCTACTCGGCCACCGACACCTACGACGGAAACGAGACACAAAAGCGGCGACAAGGCTGGGACACAAAAGTGGCGACGAGGATGGGATACAAAAAATGCTAACATTGATGCCTCGTCTGATGTCATGCCTTTTACTTCAAAATCATTCTGCACCGAATCTAAGTACTTTCTTCTTGGTCTACCTCGACTCCTCTTACCCTCCGCTGCCGAGCTCATGAGTCTCTTAGATAACCGTGCTCCTCCCATGCGGGTAAAATGACCCCACCATACCAGTCTGTTCGCTTTAACTGCTTCATCTATGGTGTTCATTCCCAGTTTTTCTTTGATTTCCTCATTATGGACACCCTTCTGCCATTGTCCCCATCTATTAATATCTGCAATCATTCTTGCTACTTTCATATCTGTAACCTCTACCTTTTGAATAAGGTAACCTGTATCCACCAAACTTTCACTCCCATAGAAAAAAGTTGGTCGAAAGATAAAGCGGTGCACTGATAGCTTAGTTTTGATATTTACTTTCGTTATTGGTGTTTTCTGTTATTTCGTTGTTGCTGTCTTTCGGCGGATTCGCACAAAACGTTCCAAAAGTGTGAGGAATGCAGTTCCATCCGGCCGTGGTGGTCGCGGGGACTGAGGCGCTCCAGTCACGGTCTGCACGGCCACTACGGTCGGGGGTTCGAATCCCCCCTCGGGCATGGATATTTGTGCCGTCATTAGTATAAGGTAGTTCGTAAGTAGTTTGTAAGTTTAGGGACTGATGACCCCGTAGTTAAGTCCCATAAGATTTACAAACATTTGAACATTTTTTTGATTATTGAATGATCTAAAATCAGAGGAAACATAAATTTCATTGACTCAAAATACTCCACTTGCTAGTACAAATGTAACATGCACTTTTTTCACTTTTTCGTTTCCTCATTTTGTTTAATTCTCGTCCATATTGTACGCGTAAATTATGTTTTTTTTTTTTTTTTTTTTTTTTTTTTTTTTTTTTTTTTGTCATCTGTTGTTCATAAATCGCCGCAATATTTTCGGGAGCGATGTGTTTTCCGATTTATTGTTTGAGGTCAACATGTTTTGTATCCCACAATTCTGGGAAGCACTCAAATTTCTCTATCAACAGCTGCATTTTCTCGCAATTCCACGCTATTTTCGTCATTATTACTGACATTTTCGTTTCGCAAACGCAACGCAGAACTTCTGGAAGTCGAATAAAAACTTTCAGCAACCGGCAAGTTCGGCAAGCGGTTGCTACAAGTCGTACGAGACTGTATCAACTGACTTGCGGAAGCTACTTCTGCAAGCTGATGAAACTTGGGGGTGTTTCCACGTTTAAAAAAAAAAAAAAAAAAAAAAAAAAAAAAAAAAAAAAACTTGCAGAAGTAGCTTCTGGAAGCGACTTGAGGACGTTTACTTGCTAGTTCAAATTCAGATGTTTGTAGAGCTTATGGGACTTAACTGCGGTGCCATCGGTCCCTAGACTTACAAACTACTTATGAACTATCTTATACTAAAGACGCCACAAACATCAGTGCTCGAGGGGGGAGTCGAACCCCCGACGGGGAACGTCCTCGCGCATCGTAAGCATAGCGCCTCAATGCGCTCGCTCGACCGCTCCGCCGCGGCCCACAGCGATAGTAATAGGAGATGCAGAGGGGAACATCGATGCAGAAGTAAAATTTGTGTTGTGGAGGGATATGTACTTTGGGATATTTCATGCTTTCGTGTCATCTCTAAGGCAGCAGTTCAAAAATGTTCAAATGTTTGTTAAGCTTATGGGACTTAACTACGGGGTCATCAGTCCCTAAACTTACAAACTACTTATGAACTACTTACTAACTAGGACGGCACAAATATCGATGCCCGAGGGGGGATTCGAACCCCCGACCGTAGTGGCCGTGCTGACCATGACTGGAGCGCCTCAGTCACCTCGGCCACCGCGGCCGGCTAAGGCAGCAGTGGCTGAGTGCTTAACTCGATTGCCTAATTACCAGGAGGTTCCAAGTTCGAATCCCTGACATATCTCTGATTTTAATTCAATACCTCGACTTTTATTCATTATCTTTGATATACTGAGTCGACAAAAATTAATTGTTGTACGATATTAATACCATCTACGCCTGAGGTGCAAGGCAAGATTGTTCATATTTAGTTCATCGCTGATATGCTATACCGCTATTGGAGAACATCGGCAATATTGATACGAGTTCCAAAGGGCAACATCGCGGCAGAACTTAACTTTTTTTTTTTTTTTTTTTTTTTTTTTTTTTTTTTTTTTTTGGCTGCGAATTCAGAAATTTCGCGATATCTATAAAGACCACAGTGGCTGTATGGGTAAGTTTGTATCCCGGACGTGGCACAAATGCCTCACTTTCTATTCAGTATCTATGAAACATCTGAATAGTTGATGAAACACGGTAGAGGGCAAGAAGAACTTGTTGACTTGTTGACGTACTAGCATCCACGTACCGGCCACGAAATCTCTAAATTATTCACCGTATTTGACTTTGAAATATTCCTTTCGTATGTACACTCTTTGACAAAAAACCTGGCCGCCGGCCGGCCGCCGCTGAGCCTAAGTCCGAGCCGATCGCGACATGGGACAATAAAAGTGGCCGCGCTGATTCGCTCCAAGTCCGGCTATCTGCACAATCTGGCAACACTGTAGACTGCGGGAGTTCATACAGTACTTCTTGTGTGCTGTTAGAAGTTGTCTGGGTCAGCTACATCCGTGGTTCCGCGGTAAAGTGCGTGACTTGCATATGAAAGTATTAGCGATCGAAACCGACTGTTGATAAAAATTTTAAATTCACGTTCCTCGTGCGTACTGATGCCACATGTGTAAGGGAAGCATATGCGTAACGTATTTCGTTTTTTGATACACTGTTACTAACATTTCGGCTCAATAACACTGTTGCCTCTAGCCGTAGCACTCGGCAGAGCTCTCCGCGGCCCACTCGCCGGCAGCAGCGGTGGCGGCGCTACACAGCGCTGCCTCGCCCTCTGCCCACAGCGCCTGCTACCGCTCATCGCCCTGGATATGTAAAATGTGTTGCTGAGTGGTGATCCAAAAAAAAATAGGTTGCGATGTGTATTTCAGACACGATATCAACGGAGCAGACCACCCACTTTGAATGATGACCATACTATTACACTAATACATAATACATTAGAGAGGCAAAACATTTTCATAGTCATTGATCCAATCAAATGGCACTCTACGATGTTTAACACTTATTTCTGGTTTAAATCGCGATCCTTTTCCTTTCAGAAAAGCGCTTCGTGTAATTTGTTATTGTCATCACTTCATATGTTTTCATCAAGACACTGTGCGTAACTGCACTACAATGTTTATTGCCGTTGTTTGATTCCTTATGGTAAATGTATGAGCTAAATTATATGAATACGTTTCAGCGCACGTTATAAAGCAACGCTGGCTCACTGAAAGGTGTCTCATTTCTACAGCAGATATTTTGCATGAACGAACTATATGAATCATTATGTTCACTTCCTCTGTAAGCATCCCCTAGCATGTGGGTCCAAAGGAAATAGTAAAAATTCCCATTGAGGGAGGTCAATTCGAATTCCTTCAAAGGCGTTTGTATGGTGAAGCAAAAAAGACATCTAATACCATTTCCGTAATTTGGAGTCGACCTTTCTGAAAGCCTTATTGTATAAAGCTGTTCTTCTGATTCCATTAAACAGTTTCTTCTTGCAATCTGCAGCGTATAAAGTAAAATAAAGCAAAGTAAAACGGAATACCACCGCCAAAAGCACTGTCTCCAACCAAGATTAGAACTGCCGACCCACAGCTCGGTTGCATCGCGAGACACGAGCAGAACCACACAGCCAGCCACACGATGCCAGCTGGTGCCCTCAGTCTCTCACATATTCAATGCTGAGCCTGTAACGTATCTCGAACGTTAACCTGAAAGTCACCTATGCGAATAAAAAAATTCCTAGAGTGCAAAAGTTACATTTCTGTCTCTCATATCACATGGGCATTATACAGCATGAGTCATGAAAGTAGAAGAGGAATGTCAAGTGAACTTAGCTAGACAACTCAGTACCACTTGCGGAAGTAACTGCACTGTCACAGTGTTGCCAAATATTAGCAACGATGTTGCCAGTTCTTAACTGTACTAGGAAGACCTGTGTAGCGATAAGCGACGCGAAATCGCCCTCATCTCATACGGGCTTCAAGAGGGACGTCGCGGATTTTGGTTAATACGCGGCGCAATCTCCTGATAGTTTCCATCGTCACACTTTAGGATGCAGATATTTAATTCGTCCAATGAGGCCGAAACCAGTGTTCATATATTTTGAAACTTAACAGCATTATGATATAAAGTCAGCAAATGACTAGAGAAGTTAAACATACTGATATTGTTCTAGAAACATACGGCAGGTCAAAGACTGAGATATGTAAACATCCATCACGATTTCAGTTTCACCTCCCCCCTCCCCCCCAAAAAAGACTAAAACAATTACTTTGTTAGATTTCAGCCAAAGCTACTTTGTTTTTAATTTTTCGTAAAAAGTTACTATAAATCAACGTTGCCTCATCCGTTACGAAGAACTTCGCATCTTGAAAGTGACTGCGTTTCAAAATGCAGCCTTATGACCGCACAAGTAATATTTCACGTGTTGGTTTGTTTAAAAGCCAGAAGAAACATAATCAACTGACTATGTGTGCAACACAGTAATTAGTTCATTTGGGGATTACTTAAAATTACGGCCATGAACACAGAAACTAAACTGTGTATGTGAGAAATGTGCAATTCTGAGGTTTTTCATCTGCAAACATATACATATAATCCATAGACTACTAACCAGCTTATTGATTTCGCAGTGTTACAGCCTTGTTGGCCCAACAAATGATGATGAGAATCCGAATCCATGTGTATGATGGATTCTTCGAGTTATGCCACCCATGACTTGCATGTGTTGTTGCTTAGTATCTGTCGTTCGATGATAAATCAACAGAAATTATTACAAATTTTTTGCCTCCTTTTCCATATAGTTGTATTTTCCGTAAAACCACACATTCTTTCCGGTCTCTTGGCCACATGGGAAAGAACGCTTTTGCAACTGAATTAATGATAATAATGATAGTAATCAATGGCGTTTACCTCATTACAGCAGAATGATAACGATTACAATAACAATAGAAAATGCCGATCTCTTGGTTGACACAATGAAATGAGTTTTGGTATTTAGTTGCTGAATACCGTTTAGGACATTTTTCAGAGGAGAAAAATAGATCTAAAGCCACACACATCACTAGTACAACGATATCTCACTAATCAACTATGCTTACTGTAGATCAGAAGACGAGAATAGCGTCACCGACCTAAATTGAGAGTACTGGTTCAGTTGTCTGACATTTGTTGGCAGTTAATACATTCCCGACATAAACCACAAAATTGTTTGCAATTTAAACAGGGGTCGACCTTCCTGCGGTCGAAAACTTAATTCAGGATAACAGAGTCATATTAAGTCAATGATCAAACTCATATCCTCAAGAATATTGGAAAATACCTCGAATGCTGGAAATGAGGAAACGATCAGAGTTGTCTAACGTTGTAAGCAATACTGCCCAGCAATAGCAAGAACTTCTTGGGCATCCCACAATATCCTCATTCCTACAAACAGCATGCTAACTGGCTTTTAGCCATGCTGCGCTACCAAAGGCCATTCTAAGTAAGGCTTCAGTCCGAAAGCAGACAACAGCATTGAAAAATGCTAATGAATAGATGACTTACACTCATCAACTTCCGGGGAGAGTTTCTTTTAACAAAACGAAGAAAGTGCAAAACGACTACTTTCTCCAAAATTCCTACGGACTGTTGTCCCAAAATGGATGTATATACGTTCAGTCTTGTCATACGCGCCTCACATTCCAGGAATATCACAAAAATGAGTATCTGGCGTGTACCGTCTTAGAGCAGCTATTACGCAAGTTTTTACCGATAATCATAAAACTGACCAGACGGGTTTTGCTGCAGAATATAGCGACTTCTATTAGATCCGCGTAACCTTTCCCGACAAGAAACTGTTTTCTTCGTATAATGATGCCCCTGTTTAGGTGAATTATAATGTTAATGTTTAATGTTGCTTCAGAAGAACTTTTTGCATTAAATATATTTATCTTTGCAGGTGCTTCAAAGTAATTGTAATAATTAGTTTCCCTTCAAATTAATCCATTTATTCGATGTATTATTTGTAAAGTAATTGCAACCGCGAAAAGTGAAATAGTACTATAAACCAAACAGTTTGGTTACTTTAGGTCTATCGTCCATGGGCAGAACGCTTCCATGTGAAATATCTCCACGAAAGACAGAGGAGCGGTTCTCTGTCATAGTATGGAGTAAGGCTCGCGTAGCCGGTCCTCTGTGGAGAAGAGATGTAATTGTGTGTTGAAGAAAGATATACCTAAGAAACATGCCTATTAATTTTATTTTTCTCCTGTATTTATATTTTTCAGGCTTATATTCACCTTTACTTGTCACAAAATAATGACATATCTTTTTCTCTGCAAGTAGCATTACATTTTCCATTGTCTCTAGATGGATCATACTTTGTCTCTGCCGGTCCCAGATCTCACGTCGAAAGAAAAATGTCCTCTACATCATTCATTTCTAAGGAGGCGGTCGTATATTTACCATTGGTATATTTACTTGTACGAATATTGTTCTCAAGCGTAAATAGTTTGCTCTTGCTGTTCGTCTCCAATTCCCTATAATTCTCCACGTGAAGTGGATGAACTGTGCTTTATTATTGTTAGTACCATTAGTTTTTATTTCAAGTTGAGCTTTGAATTTGTATTTTTTATTACCGTTACATTTGTTTGTTGAGTATGTTTGACAATATTGAAGGTCAACAAGTTCACATATCCATTAACATAAGCGTGTTAGAGCTAATGTATAACGATCATTTTTGTCTTGTTTCATCTGTACAACTTCCTCTCAAAATGTGGAACACTTCTTTTAACACCCTTCATATGTAGGCAGTAGACATTCACGGATTACTCATTTATTAATGTCATTGATAATGATAATTAGGATCAGATTTATTTACAAATTTTGTACTCAATCCATTTAATTAAATTACAACCCTCCGCATTCTACGGCATCTGTTCTAAATCAATGAATAAGAGATACGTCAATACGTTTATTTATTATCTCTTAACAAGCAACAGTGCAATTGCTTTCCATAATACTGATTTAAACCGTGGCACAATTCATCGATCAATTTTAATTTTAATCGTTGTAACACGTATTTATTAGGTTGCTTTATTGTCTATTGTGTGTTTCATACAAATTTTACAATTGATTTTATACTAACGATAGGCCAGAAACTTAATTAACGTAACCTAGAACCGTGTGACAATGCAATAACTACTCGCGTTCATTTTTGCGAGTTGGTGCAGTGGATTCATATTCGGCCATTTGGATTTGAATTTTCCATGATTTTGCTAAATAAGTCTAGGAAAATGGCGGAATGGTCCCTGCGGCACTGTGTGGCTGATTTCCTTCCACATCCTTATCACAACAATCCGTAACCTTCCTTCTTTCTTTCGTGTCTAGTGTGCAATATCTTGTTTATGTTTCAGTGTGTTGGTACAAGTTTTGCAGTTCATTTCAAACCTAATTCCCACTGAACAAGAGACCTTAAACTTTCAACTCAACTTATAACTGGATGGCACTAATACATTAAAGCCATTTCTTAATTGGTGTGTGGTGGAGGGCACTTTATATACAACTGCTGTTTCCTCCTGTTTCCTTCCAGTCGTGAATGGTTCGCCGTTAAAACAATTTCTGGTAGGACTTAGTGTGAGTTCATATGGCCCTATCTTTTACCTTCGCGATCTTTCCGTGACTAATACGTACGAGGGGTAAGGTGAATTAGAAATAAAACAGATGTATCGAACGTCTCTGTTGTATTCTCATGCAAACGTTTGAAACTGAATAAAAAATTTCACACATACAAAATTTAAGTGTAAAACAATCATTTAAATGAAAAATGCTTGTAAAATGGTTTTAAAATAGACTAAGACGTATAAATTAACTTTTTCCACTCGAAAATTGCTACCGCGTTAAAGATAGTTCCAAAAAAATTTCGAAATTTTAATTGCTATGTCAGTCATCATAGTAACACTGGAACGTAAAGTGTTCTTGCTTCATGAGTAATGCTAGCAGTAGCGTTTAGTCGCCATCGACTTGAAGGGTAATTTATTTCATTAACATTCTGAAGTCGATAAGAGGTATGACGCGGTGGCGGCAGCCACGGTCGTTTTGGTAAATGCGGCACAACGAGCGAGCGAAGGCGCGTGCATTTGGAAACGGAGAAGGCGGAGCGCGCCTGCTGGAGGGAAAAGATAGTTGTCGTTCTGAATAGACGAAGCCATCAAACGGCGCCTAACAGATGTTCGGTAGATCTCCCCGAACTTTCGCGGTTTGACTGTAACATAAGAAATAAATGAAATTCACGAATTGCATTGAATGGTAAGTAAATTAATGTCTTCCGCTATCTGCCGACGATACCGCTCGAATGATAATCTATCGACGTGAGATACATGGAACCTAAAAGTCGCCATAAAGTTTGTACTCTGAAACCTATCACCGCGCTGTAGCGAGCAAATTGCAACTAAAACTATGTCTGCAAAGCATTCGGCCATCAGACTACGTAACATAATATGAAATCAACGAGGCAGGCAACAGTAAGACAGGTTCGAAATCTATCGAGCATATCAAGGAACGTGCTAAAAATTAGCGTTTGATTCAAATGGAACGCTATTTAACGTAGCAAGATGTTCCATCAATAACAGGTCGCTTGTAATTTCCATATTGACCTACCGACGTTTTATTTTATCAGGAAGCAAACTCTAAGGAAACTGGACAGAATTTGAGTATTTACGAAGACTTTTCTGCGAAAAATTGTGCGTCTTTTTGTTATTTAATGGAGTAAAGTAAACATAACGATAAGGCCTACCTAGTATACAACCATAAACCGAGAAACAAAACTGGAAAAACTCTCAATGAGGTATTCATTGATATTTTTTCTTTACTTTTTTAAAATAGCTGGCCACATGGCACATATGCAATTTGGAGGGCACAGTGTCTCGAGCATGAGTGGAATTACGGATCCTAACATGCAGGTCGCCAGCTACAAAAACTCGTTCATCAGGCCACCAATGTAATCAAGATTTTCCAACGTCGTAGCTAGGGTCTATTGTTTCGCAACTTTGGCATCATGTAGATGTGAGTCTGATTTGTAAATCTGCAAACAGTTGACTTTTTCTCGTCACCTCCGTTAAATATTCTGTAAAATTAATATCAGAATATGCACATTGTAGTAGCTGAATTGTGTTCAAGAAGGTCGTTTCATACATTAACTACTCCTACTCTCTTTCACGTTGCGAGCAATCTGCCTCAGCTGTGAGTAAATCAATGAGGTAAGGTTTATAGCAGTAATGTCTAGCTGTATAATAGTCACTTTCTAAACACCTAGCTTATTTCGAAATCGGGTCAGTTTTGTTGCAAAAGCTGGATCTTATCAATTCATCTCGTTATGTCTTTCAAATGTTCAAATGTTTGTCAGGCTTAAGGGACTTAACTGCAGGGTCATCAGTCCCTAATCATACAAACTATTTGTGAACCACCTTATACTAAAGACGACACAAACAGCCATGCCCGAGAGGGGATTCGAACCCCCGACGGGGAACGGCCTCACGCATCGTAGCATAGCGTCTAGATGCGCTCGGCCGCTCCCCCGCGGCGTTACGTCTTTAAATTATCCGCTTACTGTCAAACAAAACCATTCGTGCCAACTGTCTCCTGGCAACCTCATAGTAGATGCCATAGCCACCTACTTCAAGAATATCAAGTGACATCACAAACAAAACGACAGAACATTTTCTTAAATAAATTTATCTGTTGTTCTAAAATGATGGTAAAGTTTTAAATATTGATAAAACAACTTACTTGTAAATTACTTCAAATGTTGTCATCACATAAAGTAAATAATAAATCCTGAAACCGCATCAGCTGTTTTTTAATTAAGATCCTTGGTTTACAGGTACACGATCGTTTTCATGTTAAATATTTTTCATATGAAAATTCATTACAGAGACCCAACGTTCAAATCACTTTCATCTGTCATGGAAATAAAATTTCATTAAATAGGCCCAGATATAAGGAACCAGTCATACAGAAATTATTACTGTCGTTCGGAATAAAATCCAACGATGTTAAAATGTGGACAAATAGTCGCGTAATTTTGATTACTTCATTGTCCAAGAAACCAGTAGATTGCCGACGAAGTGAAGGTGTCCAAACTAAAGAAGACTGTCTAAAGAATCAAAAAAAAACAGATAGATGTATTTTGTTCATCTTTGCATCAAGTATTACGGGAACGTAAAAAAACTTACTAATATGCACAACTACCCACTTTCTCTATTTTGTTTTAGTTTCAAGAGGACTAAATTCAAAACATGCTTATCTAAACGTAATTTGTTTATTACACCTCGTCGATGCTTTGGGTACATTTCCATAATAGCTGCTCATTTAGGTAATATACCTTGAATGTGAGACGCGCATGACAAAACACAACGTAGATACAGTCCGTTTTCGAACTAGTATCATTGGACAAAATGATCGTTCGCACTACTTTTTTGTTTTCTTACAAAAAGCTCTTACTGAAAGTTGGTGAGGGTAAGTGGTTGATACCTTACTGTTTAGTGACGTTCGTATCCAGTAACATTTAATGAAATGTCGAAATCTAACAAAGTAATTGTTTTAGTCTGTTTTTAGGGGGGGGGACAATATCAGTATGTTTAACTTCTCTAGTCATTTGCTGACATTATATCATAATGCTGTTAAGTTTCAGAATATATAAACACTGGTTTCGGCCTCATTGGACGAATTAAATATCTGCATCCTAAAGTGTGACGATGGAAACTATCAGGAGATTGCGCCGCGTATTAACCAAAATCCGCGACGTCCCTCTTGAAGCCCGTATGAGATGAGGGCGATTTCGCGTCGCTTATCGCTACACAGGTCTTCCTAGTACAGTTAAGAACTGGCAACATCGTTGCTAATATTTGGCAACACTGTGACAGTGCAGTTACTTCCGCAAGTGGTACTGAGTTGTCTAGCTAAGTTCACTTGACATTCCTCTTCTACTTTCATGACTCATGCTGTATAATGCCCATGTGATATGAGAGACAGAAATGTAACTTTTGCACTCTAGGAATTTTTTTATTCGCATAGGTGACTTTCAGGTTAACGTTCGAGATACGTTACAGGCTCAGCATTGAATATGTGAGAGACTGAGGGCACCAGCCGGCATCGTGTGGCTGGCTGTGTGGTTCTGCTCGTGTCTCGCGATGCAACCGAGCTGTGGGTCGGCAGTTCTAATCTTGGTTGGAGACAGTGCTTATGGCGGTAGTATTCCGTTTTACTTTGCTTTATTTTACTTTATACGCTGCAGATTGCAAGAAGAAACTGTTTAATGGAATCAGAAGAAAAGCTTTATACAATAAGGCTTTCAGAAAGGTCGACTCCAAATTACGGAAATGGTATTAGATGCCTTTTTTGCTTCACCATACAAACGCCTTTGAAGGAATTCGAATTGACCTCCCTCAATGGGAATTTTTACTATTTCCTTTGGACCCACATGCTAGGGGATGCTTACAGAGGAAGTGAACATAATGATTCATATAGTTCGTTCATGCAAAATATCTGCTGTAGAAATGAGACACCTTTCAGTGTGCCAGCGTTGCTTTATAACGTGCGCTGAAATGTATTCACATAATTTAGCTCATACATTTACCATAAGGAATCAAACAACGGCACTAAACATTGTAGTGCAGTTACGCACAGTGTCTTGATGAAAACATATGAAGTGATGACAATAACAAATTACATGAAGCGCTTTTCTGAAAGGAAAAGGATCGCGATTTAAACCAGAAATAAGTGTTAAACATCGTAGAGTGCCATTTGATTGGATCAATGACTATGAAAATGTTTTGCCTCTCTAATGTATTATGTATTAGTGTAATAGTATGGTCATCATTCAAAGTGGGTGGTCTGCTCCGTTGATATCGTGTCTGAAATACACATCGCAACCTATTTTTTTTTTTGGATCACCACTCAGCAACACATTTTACATATCCAGGGCGATGAGCGGTAGCAGGCGCTGTGGGCAGAGGGCGAGGCAGCGCTGTGTAGCGCCGCCACCGCTGCTGCCGGCGAGTGGGCCGCGGAGAGCTCTGCCGAGTGCTACGGCTAGAGGCAACAGTGTTATTGAGCCGAAATGTTAGTAACAGTGTATCAAAAAACGAAATACGTTACGCATATGCTTCCCTTACACATGTGGCATCAGTACGCACGAGGAACGTGAATTTAAAATTTTTATCAACAGTCGGTTTCGATCGCTAATACTTTCATATGCAAGTCACGCACTTTACCGCGGAACCACGGATGTAGCTGACCCAGATAACTTCTAACAGCACACAAGAAGTACTGTATGAACTCCCGCAGTCTACAGTGTTGCCAGATTGTGCAGATAGCCGGACTTGGAGCGAATCAGCGCGGCCACTTTTATTGTCCCATGTCGCGATCGGCTCGGACTTAGGCTCAGCGGCGGCCGGCCGGCGGCCAGGTTTTTTGTCAAAGAGTGTACGTTCGAGCTACACTGGGTATTCGCGGAATCATATGTGTGGACAAGGACTGAATGCGCGCTCTCTCGGGCCACGTGGGTGCGACAGAATAGCATAATGACGCGACTTACTGCCTCGCTCCTTTAATCGCCAACGTTTTTGGCCCGTACCATCACATCTGTCTCAATATGGTCGCCAGCCCGTCTTTTATTCGCGACACAGGGTTAAACGCCTGCAGCTTCCCGTAGCTGTTAAACCGCTTTCAGAAAAAAATTCGGGAACCGATCAATGGAATTGAGTCAGTTCAGCAGCAGCAACACACAGCACTGCCTCCAACTGGTTACCAGCAACTGACGTAATTGTATTTATCACATGAGGTTTTTGAATCACAAGAACATATCTACATGTAGGGTAAGCAAAATAGTGGAGTATACTACATCCTGTTGCAATTTGACACCACTGCATATTTGTTACCAATGACAAGTAAACCTACGTAAGAGTCACTCACAGATTTTTTTTTTTTTTTTTTTTTTTTTTTAATTTGGATATGTTATATAATTCCTGGAAAAGTAAAAGACACTTTTTCTTAGCGGCCCTAAAACGTATTTAAGGAGTGAAACGATCCCTCCAAAATGGAGGCAAAAATGGAAAAATTGCTATAACACAGAGGATAGTGTCATGATTTGTTTGACTTAGATATATTGGAGGAGGAGTGTGAAGTAGGGGGCAAACTATCCCGAAAAAAACCAATTTTTTGCTACAAAAATTAGTTTTGATTAAATCGAAGTAGAATCTATTAATACTTTAAAAGAAGACTAATTAAGAAATACATATATTTCTTATATATAATTATTTGAGGAGTAAACTACTCTATAATGCCGCGCTCGTTTGATATTGCCCATGACACATCTTGTGAGTCTATGTTTTTGAACTGTTTCACTTCTTTAATGTACCGCCATTTTATGTCGCTGAATCCGAATCTGAAATCAGATTATTAAATTAAAGGAGAGGCACTGAATTAAAATTTGAGCCGTGGCCGGATTCGAAGCCTGGACCTCCTATTTAATAGAGAAGCACTATAACCACTTAGCCACCGCTATGTAATGAATATTGTTATATTGCACGTCTCCCTCCACAGTATAAACTTCAGTTGTGCCTCATGCTCCTAGCTATATAAACATTATATATACATGTGGCGTCTGTTCCGAAAGAACAGACGTCACTTCTGATCCTGCAGTTGTTATTATTATTTAATATTCACAGAATATATGACATCAGCTGTGATTGGGTAAAGCTGAAAATGTGTACCCAGCCGGGATTCGAACCCAGGTCTCCTGCTTTCTATGCAGTTGCGCTGATCCCTACACCACTGGGGACACAGTGATCTCCGCATCTTCAAGGACTACCTAAGCACGCCTCCCGTCAGATACAAATAATAATAACAACTGCAGGATTAGAAGTGACGTCTGTTCTTTCGGAACAGACGTCACATGTATATATATAATATGCCGGTGACGGGCAATGATCCTATCGTTAGTGGGGAGGGGTGGGCAAGTTTCAAGCCCTTACTCTTACGGGAATTAGTTTAATAACTACGAGTTTGAGTACTGTGGGCAGAGCGAAGCTGGGAATTTGTATCTGACGGGAGGCGTGCTTAGGTAGTCCTTGCAGGTGCGGTGATCACTGTGTCCCCAGTGGTGTAGGGGTCAGCGCAACTGCCTAGAAAGCAGGAGAATCGGGTTCGAATCCCGGCTGGGTACACATTTTCAGCTTTGCCCAATCGCAGTTGATGTCATATATTCTGTGAATATTAAATATATAAACATTGCCGAGTCTCTCCAATAGCGGAACAGCACCCCAGCAAGGTAGGTTCATGGGAATGATCCTGCCTTGTACCTCAGACACAATTGATACAAATAATAAATGAATGTACAGAGACTTTATATATATATATATATATATATATATATATATATATATATATATATATATATATATGAGAGAGACAAAATATGTCACTGTACATTTATATTATTTGATATCTGAAATCAGATTCTCAGAATTGATTATGGCTGATCCAGCATACCGGGCGAAAACTCGAAAAAAATTGTTGAATACACAGTAATAGACTTTCAAAATACTGTAAAATCTACTTTTGAAATAATAGCGAATGAAAGTGAATAGAACGTGTTAAACGTGTTAATTGATTTTAAGACTATGCTTTAGCGTTGCCCGTAATGTAGCGCGTGGAGATCGCACGGCCAGATTTATGCAGATCAAATTTCTTGATTGAAAAGCAACAAGTTAGGAAAAGGAATTCCTTTTCTTAACATGTTGATTTTTTTTCTAGAAATTCTCGGCTACCGGTGTTAACGGCCACCCTTTTAAATGTCTTAGTACTGACAGCTGCACAAGGGGGACCGTGTGATTGTAACACCGAAACCGGACTTATAATTGAATAAATAATCTTAGTACAGCTGCTGGTACTTTCTTCCACCTTCAACTCTTACTTCTGCCCCTCTCCATCTCCTTTCCACCTTGTCCTCCCTTCCTCTATCTCTTCTTCTCTATGAAGTCCTATACTTCGTTTAGTGTTACGTACCAAATCTTGTATCTACAAAAGTTCCAGACGGAATGCTTTGCGATTTTCACACATCGCTGCTCAGAAATGCTCTCCATACGCATAGCGTACATATCGCAATCTAACAAAATAGGAAAGAAAAAACCTTCATGTATTAGAAAACATTTTGTTAAAATTTCCAAGCACTCCGTTTAGAACTTTCGAAGATTAGCGGTTTTTAGCAAGCAAAGTTTTATATCGTCGTCTTGACATAAGGGAACTTGAAAATGCCGGCCGCGGTGGCCGCGGGGACTGAGGCGCTTCAGTCACGGTCTGCACGGCCACTACAGTCGGCGTTTGGAATCCCCCCTCGGGCATGGATATTTGTGCCGTCCTAGTTCGTAAGTAGTTCATAAGTAGTTTGTAAGTTTAGTGACTGATGACCCCGTAGTTAAGTCCCGTAGACTATACAAACATTTTAACATTTTTCTTTGAAAACTTCTTTGAACTTGAAAATTGAAGGCCTTATTTTTAAATTAATTATACAAGGAGGCCAATGGAAGTTATACCATTGGAAAGGAGCTTTTGCATGGATATGCACAAAAATTATTTGTGGATATTTCCGTGAAGACTGGTGAAGGGAAGTACTCATATGTAAACAGGGGGTTACCGCGAAAGTTACAGGAATAGAGCAGGACGCATCTAGCGGTAAAACGGGTGGAATTATTGGTCGACCATATTGTCAGCAGTGGAAATCAAAATGTAGCTGTAATGGTTAACGTTTTTTCTGGCGTTGTATAAATACACGCCCACGACAATTGAAGTACACTTCTTCAGTATTAATTGTACAACGACGCTAATGAAACTAAACATGCCGGCCGCGGTGGCCGAGAGGACTGAGGCGCTCCAGTCACGGTCTGCACGGCCACTTCGGTCGGGGGTTCGAATCCCCCCTCGGGCATGGATATTTGTGTCGTCCTTAGTATAAGGTAGTTCGTAAGCAGTTTGTAAGTTCAGGGACTGATGACCCCGTAGTTAAGTCCCATAGACTTTACAAACATTTGAACATTTGATTTGAAACTAATCATTTCATTCCATTCCATAGTGGTGTCTGGGGGTATAAACAGTGGTATATGAATTAAATAATCAGCAGTTCTGCTTCAATTTTTGTGTTTATTTTATCCAATTACGCATTTCTCGCGTTTAGCGCATCATCAGACTGGAACAACAGGCAAATGTACCTAGAGGTGAGCAATTTTGAAACAGTTGCAACTTACTTGGATGGAGAAATGGGGCTTCTGATGCTTCTGAAGTAGTGGTGGGCGCAGTTAAACGTTTTTATGATACTGTCGTTAAGGATCCTACGAAAGAGGTAAACGTTCACAGTACATAATGGCTGCATGAAGTAAAATAACTAGGGGCTGGAGAGATACAGTACGAAAATTAAAAAAAAAAAAATGTTTTTGCAGGATAAAATTCACCGTAACAGAAGAGTCGGTGCCACGGTAGGTTAACGTTTACAACTGGCGGTATTGTTGTCAACTTCGGAGCACTCCTGTGACCGTTAAACACAGCAATATGGGCAGAGCAGGGTTGCCAACTTGGGGGTTTTCTTCCCATATTTAAAGAGGATATTTTTTTTTGGGGGGGGGGGGGGATAGAAACGACAAGAGGAATAAGAAACGTAAGGGGATTTTTTTTATGGGGGGGGGGGGGGATGACTGCAAGAGGGGGTAGCAGGAGCACCACAGTCATGGACTTAAAACGTCAGAGCTCTGAAATAGGAAAGAAACGTAAATGAAATTTTCATTTATATCCTACAACATACTTCTCATATGATAAAGTATTCTTTCTTTCTTTGTTTTGGTTTAGAATTTCAAAAAACGTTTCAACAACTGCTGATACAAAATTTTACTTTAAGTGCAACCGTCACCTCAGTCGCCATACATAACCACAGTAAGATCCCATAGTGACTACATCGATTCCTTTTTGCGAATCATCATGGCACCAAATCTTACGATTTCTGCCTTTCAGGACAAGGAGACGGCATGCAACGTAACACTGCACACACATTCGATGCAAACTCTTAAACAAAGAATTGGCCATCAGTCTGCACTTGTTTGAACACAACATCAGGTGTCCTTGTGCGTATATTCACTCCTGTGATTATGTTACATTCTGAATGATGAAATGTAAAATTAAAATTTCAATTTTTTCGAAAATTTCTTATACAATCGTTCATAAGTAGTGTATTACTAAAAGTGTGGAAGGAGGACTTGAATGTGTTATTAGGAAGAAAAAAGATTCAAAATAAGTTAACCATCATTCCTCAACAATAGCTACAGTCGAGGAATAATGTTGTGAACAGCAGTGTAAACCATGTTCGGAGTTATGACGAGGCATTGTCGTCAGATGTTGTCTTTCAGCATCCGTAGATATGTCGGTCGATCACGATACAATTGCTACTTCAGGTAAACCCAAAGCCAATAATCACACGGACTGAGATGTGGGGTCCTGGGAGGCCAAGCATGACGCAAGTGGCGGCTGGCGGCTGAGCACACGATCATCACCAAACGACGCGCGCAAGAGACCTTTCACGCGTCTAGCAAACTTTTTTTTTTCTTTAATCAAACACCATGTCATTACAAGCATGTGTCAATTTTTACCTCTCTATCTACATTATTCCATGTTTTATTAAGTTTTCAAATTTATACTGACTTTTTGATCACTCGGTAGTGGTAGAATGGGTGGAAGCTAATAGTCGACCGTGTTGTCAGCAGTCGAAAATTTTCGTACTAACGGAATAATGTTATTCCTTGGTGTCGCTTACATTAAAGGAATTTCAGTTTCGTTACGTCGTGTACACAGTTCGTCCTATTTCGGGCACAGAAAGTACTAGTTTTTGTTAATACAGATTCGTCTTGTCCCCACGATAGACAACGTTCTTGAACAGAGCCGGTGAAAACCTCGGTGTCGTACATTGTAACACACACTGTAATCCGCGTCCACTTCGCGCCAAAACGTCAGTTCCATCACGTCCGCTTCGCGTCACACGCCGCGGCGCGCGCGCGCGCACGTAGGACAGTGCGAACGCCGCGCCGACAATGTGTTGCTATTTCCGCGTGGTCGCCGCGCTACGCTGCGTACGCAAAGTCGTGTGACGTAAGGCGCCGCCAACACGGAGGACGCGGATCTGCTGTGCTCGCGTGTCGCGCCGCATCATCGCTAGTGGGTGAGCAGACCACGCGCCCGCCCGTGCAAAAGCTTCCCCATTTCATCAATCATGTTTTAATGATGATACTGACGTCGTGTTATTATTAACTAGCTGAAAACCCGGCGTTACCCGGATATTTATTTAGTTATTCCAGGCTTGGGTTAATACTTTTCCTATTCCTTCTCTATCTGTGGAGTCTTTTTTTCTTCTAAAAGCATATTATATTTATAGGAAAATATTTTAAGAAATGACGCTGTCTTGCATTACGTACAAAATTATGAGTGCAGTATCCAAACAAAGAAAGTCAGTAACTAAAATACAAATGACATAGCCGGCCGCAGTGGCCGAGCGGTCTGCGGCGCGCCAGTTACAGTCTGCACGGCCGCTACGGTCGGGGATTCGAATCCCCCCACGGGCATGGATGTTTGTGTCGTCTTTAGTGTAAGATAGTTCATAAGTTGTTTGTAAATTTAGGGACTGATGACACCGCAGTTAAGTTCCTTAAGCATAACAAAAAAAATGTTCAAATGTTTGTTAAGCTTATGGGACATAACTACGGGGTCATCAGCCCCTAAACTTACAAACTACTTATCAACTACCTTATACTAAAGACGGCACAAATATCCATGCCCGAGGGGGGATTCGAACCCCCGACCCTAGTGGCCGTGCAGACCGTGACTGGAGCGCCTCAGTCTCTTCGGCCACCGCGGCCGGCTAAGCATAACAAACATTTGAACAAATGACATATAAAATTCGTGCCATCTCATATTTATTGAGTTACAAAATCAAATGTTCAAATATTTGTAAAGCTTATGGGACTTAACTACGGGGTCATCAGTCCCTAAACTTACAAACTACTTATGAACTACTTACGAACTAGGACGGCAGTGGCCGTGCAGACCATGGCTGAAGCGCCTTAGTCCCCTCGTCCACCGCGGCCGGCTATTGAGTTACATGTTGTACAATTTTTCAGGTATATTTTCATTTGTAGAAGTGTGTAAATTGTCTGTAAAATCAGTTGCGAATACAATTAGTAGTAAAGAAGTAACAGATTAAAACTTGGTGCGTTATGGGGCGACTTTCCATGAACGTTACTGTTTATCTGCGCATGTCAGATGAACTACGTGTCGTACTGTGATAAAATATCAAAGGTACATTAAAGCTATATGTGTATATACTGTCTACGGCTACAGTTTGTAATGTAGGAATTATCAATTGTAACGTCATCCGAATGCCGTAGCTTTGGTTCATGAACAGCGGGAAAGTAGTATATACGTTTTTCCTTTCATCATTTTAGTATGGTTGTCAGTGATATAAAATATAATAAAGGTTTGAAATTATGTTTAAAGCCTCGGCGGATCAGCCGCGCGTACTGGAGCGCCGTGTTGCGGTGCGCGCGGCCGTCCGTCGTCGGGGGTTCTAATCCCCCCCTAGGGCATGGATGTGTGTGTTGTCATTAGGTTAGTTTAAAGTAGTTTGTAAGTGTAGGGACTGATGACCAACGTAGTTTGGTCCCATAAGAATTACAAACATTTTATGTTTAAAGTTGGTTGCAAGTCGCTAAGTACCCTCATTCTCATACAATATATGAATAAAGTCTCGTCGCATTATGTGGCAGTTTATTTCGATTCCTATTGTTTATGACGTCTTGTCTCCGAAACATTGTGTCGCATGTGATTCTTAACTCTGCAAGAACTGTTATCTCACGGTAAGAAATATGTGTATGAAATTTGGCTGAAATCGATCCAGTGGTTTGGGTGGATGCAGAGGTTTTTCTCGCATCTCATTGTTTATGACGTCATACCGCGTGCACTGAATGGTGTACTATGATAAAATTTCGCACTTACGTTCACTGGTATGTGTGTATGCTGTCTGTAACATTTCTCGCGAATATAATTAATAGTGTACGAGCAATAAATTGTAACGTCATGCCAAATGCTGTAATTTCACGGCACGAACGCCGTAAAAGTAATAAGCGACAAACTTTTTTGCTTTCATCATTTTGCTGGGGCAGTTGGCCAGTTAAAGTTTCCTAAAGGTTTAAAATTACGTTTAAAGTTGGTTGTAAGTCGCTATGTGCTATCTTTCTCAAATAGTGGACTGATAAAAGTCACACTATCACGTGCCGCAAGACGGGGAAGTTTTCATTGTTTATGACGTCATATCTTCTGACCTATCAGCCGTATCGCAAAATCCTTTGTTAGATGACATCTTCTACCTATAAACTACATTCCTGCCAAATTTTAGCTTTGTAAATGAATCAGGTTTCGAGATTTCGTGTTTAGTCAGTGAGTGAGTGAGTGTGTGAATGAGTGTCTTTCCGGTTTTATATAGCTAGAGATAACAGTAATTGTAGAATGTTAACTTAGATACATCAATAAATCAGATTGCCTTCCATAAAGAAACTTCTGTATATACTTAACAGATTTACTTTATGTACTTTGGCAATGTATTAACTATTTTAGGACATATTTTAAAAACCCAATCATAGGCCTAAACAAAACGTTAATTTAAGTCTTTTCATTGTTGCAAACAGTTCCATTTCACAAGTTGTAACTCACTTGACTGGCAAAAGTATTACATCTAACTGTGGAAAACAAAGTATTACAGACAATCTATGAGGATGACCTCGATGAAAAAAATCAAAGAAAACCTGCGAATGAAGACAATAGGTGAAACAAACACGGGAGAAGCAAGGTTACCGAGTAAACTCAGGCGTTTGGCAGTGGAATGAAGGCGTAGTCGAGGTAGACCAAGCGAAGAATACTTTGATTCGGTCAATAATGGTTTTGGAGTAACGGGCTTTCGAGTACAGTCAATGTATCAGCTTACTTGCAATAACGGCCAATCTATGAATGTGGATCAGACATGCAGAAATTTCAAAACAAGATACACTGAACACCTCAGAGCACTAAAAAGGAGCACCTGTCACTCAGCATTTACTGAACATTTAATAAAACAAAATCATACCACAACAAACATAGAAACTGACCTATAAATTCTCAAAACCAGCAACAGCGTATTTTACGTACATCCTGCAGAAGCCTCTTCAAAGAACTGGGTATATTAACTACTGCCTCTCACTATATTTATTCCTCAATGAAATTTGTCACAAATAATATATCCCTTTTCCCAACAAACAGCTCAGTTCATACCTACAATACTAGGAACAAATATGATCTACACAAGGACATAAAAGCACTTATTTTAGTTCAGAAAGGGGTCCACTACTAATGAACGCATATTTTCAATAATTTACCAACAACCATAAAAAATTAGTTACAAATAAAGATCCGTTTAAGAGGAGCCTAAAAGACTTTATAGTGGCCAACTACTTCTACTTCACTGGCGAATTCTTAAACAGAACCAAATGATGCTTGTATCTGTATTCATACTATTACTATATGATGAGTTTGTAAAAAGTGTATGTACCTGTATTAGTAAATTATCAAGTAGTAAAAATAAATGACATGCTCCACATCCACGAGGATCACCTCGACACGGATCTATGGAACGAACCAACTAATCTAATCAAAAACTAACAATAGAGCAAAACTATTAACATCCAGAAAGCAATAGCCGAAGGTAAGAAAGTGCTTTACGAATATACGTCACTATGCAAAAAAACCCTGTTTGAGACCATAAAAGAAGAATATAAATAAATCCCACCCCTACATTACGCCTCTTTCTCTCTCTCTCTCTCTCTCTCTCTCTCTCTCTCTCTCTCACTCACACACACACACACGCGCGCGCGCGCACAAACACACACGCTCACAGGAACTAAATATCTCCCCCTCCCCCCCACCACACACAGACACAAAATAATAATAATAAAAACACACACACACAAATACATACACATAAAATACCGCCAGTATCAAAACTATTCAAAATTCGGGCGCCACATGAAAGATACATTACAGAAACAAATGAATACGATACAGCCACCACAACAAGACAAATGGCGATGTAAACAGTGCCAGTTCAAAAAATCTATAAAATAAAAATCAAATAATCTAAATATCACATAACATCAAGAATACGCCACAAACAAGCAAGCAGCAACACCACAGCTCAAATGTAAGTAAGCCACTAAACAGCCACATAGATCTGTTTTTCTATATAAGTTCCAGGCGAATGTACAATAGTTTTCGTAAATAAAACGTCTTGCTGTCTTCAGATGAAAGCTGTGAAAAGTTGTCATTCTTCAATTAAAGGAAATGAAAATCCAGAGAATGATATAATGTTAAGTGTCGTAAAGAAATTAGGCCTAATGTATCCAACAAAGTTATCAAATCAAACAACTCGTCCAAATCAATGTATAAACAAAATCCGTAACATTTTATTAAAGAAAATAAAAGGAAAAAACGCGCGGAAGATGGCACAATAAGTGCCGAAACTTAATGGGTAGCCGCAGCGGAGCGCCCGAGCGGATTGAGGCGCTATGCTGCGATGCGCGAGGCTGTTCCCCGACTGGGGTTCGAATCCACCCTCGGGCATGGATGTTTGTGCCATCTTTAGTATAAGCTACTTCATAACTAGTTTGTAGGTTTAGGGACTGATGATCCCGTAGTTAAGTCCCATAAGCTCTACAAAGATTTGATTTGACTTATTGGATATTAAAACAAAACAAGGTGTCATGTATAGGTCGGATTAAACCTCAAATCTTTAACCGAAGCATAAATATTAGTTCTGAATAGGGGCTTATAGAGGAATTTTATAAGGGAGGAGACAACGTTGAAAGGCATAATCAGTCTTAAATGATGATCCCGTCTCTAATGACCACGCTGTCGACGGGACGTTAAACTCCAAGCTTCCTTCCTTCCTTCCAAATGATGATCTTACTCAGAAATGGTACGCGTCGGCTGCACAGTAGTAGAGTGCCAGGCTACTAATCCAAAGGTCGCTGGTTCGATCCCCGCCAGGTTCTAGAATTTTTATCTGTCACTTTCCACTTCTTTCACCTCTGGCAGTATTGCTCATGTGAAAAATACCGAGTAGCACCGTGGTTCGAAACCCACGTTAAACTGTAGGTCCCCCTATAACTGCCTGGGTAAGTCAGTTGGAACGTCGGAGGAAGGCAACGGCATACCACGGCCAAACAGAACCAAGCCTACTAAAGCACTGTGGTGTTCAAATCAGTTTTCGGATTTTTGACTGCTTTACCTTACTCAGAAATGAAGAGGCTTGCAGAAGATAGGGTAACGTGGTAAGCTGCGTCACAATAGACTGAAGACCCACACAATAGACTGAAGACAACAACAACGTGAAGGTACTGTCCTCCAGGGGGGTGAAACTCATATAGGGACTTCCGGTAACACGATGTTGGTTCGCTGCCAGGCCACATAGACTGCTGCGAGCGTTGCGATTTTTCATCTCGCTTTCCTATTGGATGATTTACGCATTACAGTCCTCCATATTTGTTTTGATTCGTACGTGGTGTTCTGTGCTGAGGTTGTATAGCAACGTCTTCCTAATTGCGATCTTCTGTGTGCATTTTCTTATAATTCACAGTGTAAATATATTGCTGTTGTACTGCTTAATTTTTGTCCGCATCTGCAATATTATGTTTGTTTGTATAGGTTATGGGACTTAACTACGGGGTCATCAGTCCCTAAACTTACTAACTACTTATGAACTAGCTAATCCTAAAGACGTCACAAATATCCATGCCCGAGAGGGGATTCGAACCCCCGACCGTAGTGGCCGTGCAGACTGTGACTGGAGCGCCTCAGTCCCCTCGATCACCGCGGCAGGCACTGTAATATTAGGTGGTTTAATGATGATACATTATTTACTTTACATTTATTTCCATGTGATAACGCCACACGGCGAAAATCGCAGAACCGAGTTTTAGAAACAAACAATTTTACGGTAAAAAAGATTACCACGACATCATTTAGGAAGTTTGGCCGACTGTAAACAACAAAATGTTCAATGGTTTGTATAGCCTATGGGACTTTACTACGGGGTCATCAGTCCCTAAACTTACAAACTACTTATGAACTACTTACGAACTACTTACGAACTAGGACAGCACAAATATCCATGCCCGAGGAGGGATTCGAACCCCCGACCGTAGTGGCCGTGCAGACCGTGACTGGAGCGCCTTAGTCCCCTCGGCCACCACGGTCGGCCCTGTAATATTAGGTGGTTTAATGATGATACATTATTTACTTTACATTTATTTCCATGTGATAACGCCACACGGCGAAATTCGCAGAACCGAGTTTTAGAAACAAACTATTTTACGGTAAAAAAGATTACCACGACATCATTTAGGAAGTTTGGCCGACTGTAAACAACAAAATGTTCAAATGTTTGTATAGCCTATGGGACTTTACAAACTACTTATGAAATACTTACGAACTACTTACGAACTAGGGCAGCACAAATATCCATGCCCGAGGAGGGATTCAAACCCCCGACCGTAGTGGCCGTGCAGACCGTGACTGGAGCGCCTTAGTCCCCTCGGCCACCGCGGCCGGCTGTAAACAACAGCCACAAGCAATTAATGTTAGTTTTTGATTTAAATTTCTCGTATATATTACTTTGCAAGGTCTCAGAATCTTTCTATGAAGTCCACCCTCAAAGAATAAATGAAAAATATTGTCATCTAACCCCAAATATAACGTTTTCTCATTCGTGTATTTAGAAGTAAACATATGGATTTTCGCGCCACATTTTTCGGATTGAAAGTTCACTGCCAGGCCGCTAGTAGCGTTGCTGTCTTTCTGTGTTTCCGTGTGATAACATGGTCTTTGCACTTCTGTTATGTTTGGTGTTCTGTGCTGTCCTCAGACGTTTATCCATCACCGCCTAGAAGACAAGGCCTGACAACTGGCCGTGCCTACATCACACCGAGAGGCGGCGGAAGCAAGCTGACTGGCCGGCCGCTACGAGGCGGTGGGCGTGCCCCAGTCAACTGGCAGCCGCTGCCTTTTGCCAGTTGTCAGGCCTCGTCTTCTAGACGGTGTTGGTTTATCGCCACGGCGCCGTTAGTGATAAGAGGCGTGCGTCCCAGCCAGCCCGGCGCCAGGCGGTGGAGTGGCGGTGTGCGCATGCGCGCAGCCTAGCCGCGGGACCTTGAGGAGAGAGCAGAGTGGAGTAGAGCACGCCTGCCGCATTCCGGGCGCGCTGACCCCGCCGCCACCGTGTGACGTAACAGCGGCGTGTGGCCGCGCACGCGCGCTGCCGCCGTGACGCGCCGCACGCGCGGCAGGGGGGGGGGGGAAGGGGAAGCACGGCCGGCGCACCCGTGACGTCAGCGCCCGCCGACGGAGTTCCCTGTCCGTAAATAGCCGACTGAGGACTTCTGCCGAAGCGCGTCTTCACTGAACTCTGCTCCACGTCACTCGGTGACGTACTGTGATGTAGGCATCGTGACGTGGCAGATCAACGGCATCGTGTCTGGCCACATGTTTGCACTCAATCATCATCATCGTCTGCAGTTTCGAGCACTGGATGTCCGTCTCCATAGTCCAGTGCATAACCTGGTCGGTTGTCACGTAGCGGGTTCGATTCCCTGCCGGGTCGGACGGTTCCTCCGTTCGGAGACTGGGTTGTTTGTTTGGGTCTCAATCGCTTCATCACCTACATCTACATCTACATGGGATACACTGCAAATCACATTTAAGTGCCTGGTAGAGGGGTCATCGAACCAGCTTTTACAATTCATCTTCCATTCCATTCTCGAATAGCTCGCGGGAAGAATGAACACCTGAATATCTCCGTTCGAGCTCTGATTTCTCGTATTTTATACTGATGATGTTTCCTACCTATATAAGTGGGAGTCAACAATATATTTTCGCATTCAGAGGAGAATGTTAGCGATTGTAGTTTCGTAAGTAGCCCACGCCGTAGCGATACACGCCGTTGTTGTAATGATTCCCATCCCAGATCCTGTATCATTTCCGTAACGCTGTCTCCCCTGTATCGTGATAATACAAAACGAGCTGCCCTTCTTTGAACTCTTTCGATGTCCTCCGTCAAACCCACCTGATAAGGATCCCAACCTGGGCAGCAATATTCCAAAAAAGGACGGACAAGCGTAGTGTATGC
Organism: Locusta migratoria; assembly: GCA_026315105.1. Classification (NCBI taxonomy): domain Eukaryota; kingdom Metazoa; phylum Arthropoda; class Insecta; order Orthoptera; family Acrididae; genus Locusta; species Locusta migratoria. The sequence continues at coordinate 507,536,793 of CM048747.1, forward strand.
AGTCGCTTTAGTAGTTCTGTTACATTTTTTAAGGGTTCTGTCAATAAAATGCAGTCTCTGGTTCGCCTTTCCCACGACATTATCGACGTGTTCTTTCCAATTTACGTCTGAAGTAATAGTATTTCTTAGATATTTAGTGGAGTTTACGGCCTTCACATTTGATTGATTTATCTTGTAAACGAAATTTAACGAATTTCTTTTCGTACTCATGTTGACGACTTCACACTTCGCATTATTTAGAGTCAATTGCCAATTTTTACACCATAGTTATACCTTATTTAGATTGTTCTGCAGTTGATTTTGATTTTCAGATGATTTTACTAGACGGTAAATGACGGCGTCATCCGCAAAGACTGTAAGAGAGCTACTTAGATTTTCTCCCAATGACACTACCCTGTGGAACGCCAGATATCACTTCTGTTTTAGTCGATGCCTTACCATCGATTACTAGAAACTGTGTCTTCTCTGACCGAAAATCCCCTATCCAGTGGCAAATTTGGGGCGATATACCATAACCACGCAATTTGATTAAAAGCCGTTTGTGAGGTACGGTGTGTAAAGTCTTCTGGAAATCATCACGGAAGACGTGGTGTTATCTAAAAAGACATGTACTAGGCAGGATGATCACGGCTTCAGTTTGGGTCTATTGGCTACAAATGCCACACGGCATCATCATCATCAGCCCTTGATTGGGTTTGCGTGGAACAACAGTCTCTCCACCATTCCTCTGCACTCTGTCCTACACTTCCCCTCTTTTCTCAACTCTTTCCTTCACTTCCACAATACATGTGTCTCATTGCCTTCCTCGTCGTCTCTTTCCTTCCATTTACATCTCGTTTATCTTCCATGTTATCCTGCTATCCTCTATATTCTTGACATGTCCATACCATCTGAGCCGTGACTCCAATGAGGTCTCTGCAGCAGTAGTAAAGGATTGGACTCGTATTCGGGAAGACGGCTCTTGAATACCTCCTCTGGATTTAGGTTTTTCGTAATTTCCCGAAATTCTCCGAGCAAATTCCGGGATGGTTCCTTTCGAAAGGCACGGCCAATTTCCTTCCCCATTCCTGACAATAACTATCCGAGTGTGTGCTATGTCTTTAATGACCACGATGTCGACAGGACATCAAACCCTAATCTTCCTGCTGCGGTAGAGTGGCCGGGAGTACTAAGGCGCCTTGCTGTCGAGTACACGTTTGCTCGCCGTCGGAGGTTCGATTCTTTCCTCAGGCATGGGTGTTTCTGTTGCCATTAACATAAGTTAATGTAAGTTAGTTCAAGTAGTTTGTAAGCCTTATTGACTAATGACCAATGTAGTTAAGTCCCTTAGATTTACAAACATTTGAACCGAGTCTTCCTTTTTCCTTCCCTGTATGGTCTTCTGTAGGAGTCTCTTTTCCAAACTGTCTCTCTTCCTCTAATTTCTTAATATCTCCTTATCTCCATTTTCGTCAGTCGTAATCCGATTCTTTGGAATTTCACCTTACACGCCAGTATTCTGCTCGCCTCTTTCTTTTACATATCCTCCATCTATAATGCAAGTGTCAGTATAGGAAAATAACAAAATCTACACATCACACATTATCTCCTTTTGTGTGAGTTTCCATATTAAACTACCTACACTCTACTAGAAATCTCAGGCCCGCTTCTATCTTTCACCATGTATCTGTCATTTCATCCACTTTCTTCAGTTACACTTCCTAGGTACTTAAAACTAGCCACTTTCTTTAATAGTTACACTTATCATTAGGTCTGTTGCAGCTCTCTTCTCACTCACCTGTGCTACACTAGTGAATCGAATTTTTTGGGGTAGCCCGACTACGCGCAAGGTTCCAAAAATCAACCTGCTCTTAAAGTGGTCAAATGCACCCGATCACTTTTCCAAGTAGGTGATTTGCGCTAGATGGTAAATTTTTTAGCCAAGTCAACTGTGTGCGGCGGAAACAGTCTTAGTCGGCACTGGAGTAATTTTCTTAGCAGTTTCAGAGACTTGGGATTATCTGTGACTTAATAGCGATTTATAAAATACTCAGCCGCACAATGGAGCACTCTTCAAGGTATTTAAAAAGACGTGGAAGCTCTTTTAATTCGTTATGACAGTAACAAAAACGAAACTAAAATGTTCATATGTGTCGAACTTCCATTCTTTACTTTAAAAACAGTTCTTGTATATACTGCACAGCGAAATCGGTTTGGTCTATCTGTTTCATTCATATAAGTGTAGGTCGTTATATTTATAATCGGAGGATAGTACTAATGCCTCAAATATATGTTCTGATGTTGATTAAAATGACAGCATTTGAGTAATGTTGTATGTCACCTACTTTCAAATCATTCAGAATAACCCTTGAAACTGAACATTCATATCGTCACAAGTATTTACTATTGCAATGAATACTTTTTCTTACGTAACTGCTATTTTTAGACAGTAAAAAAATACTAGTGATGTACTGACCACTTTTTGAATCATGAATTTCAAATAATATATTTACCATCATAAAGCAGTCGTAAATTTTTACAAAACACTGTGAACTTCTGTGTCTCGTCGCCGCTGGTTGTCCTGGGTGTCGGTGGCCGAGTGGAGAGAGAGAGACAGACACAGGGAAGTAGGATGCACATTTTGCAGACGTTGTAGTCATCGACAAATCAGATTTTATCAGTGGATGCGGATCACTGACATCTCCGACGCTCAGCAAATTATTTTCCAATCGCTCAGTAGCTTCGTTTTGACTCAAAAGATATAACCGATTAGTCCTCGCTGACGTTTTCAGGCGCGCGGTGGGAACTGTTGGTCCTTCCGAGGTCCGTAGGACGGAGTGTTCGGTATTACTGCTGTGACTGCTGTGTATAGGCTATGACAATAAGCTCAGAAAATAGTTCATGCAAATACTGGGCTGACAAGTGTTACACGTTGCTTGCAGTCGCTGCACCACCAAATCTAGATTTAAGCAACTTGAATCTGTGATGTAAAGAATCTCAGCCATATTAACAGTAGTTATAAATTTGTGCCTGAGTCAGAACCGAACAAAAATTTTCTTCTTATCATGAGCACAGCTGAATGGTTTGCATTACAATTATTCTTGACCCAACTCATATACTTGATTCAATAATTTAGTCAGACATCATTGATGATTTTGCATGACCAATCAAATTGGAAACTTCTTTGCGTGTACTTCGTTGCGGTCCCATTGCACCCTGCGGAGTGAATAGTTAGAATTTTCAAGCTTGGCAGGGCGCATTTGCAAAGTGCAGTGACACAAATTCCCGTTTCTACTGCGCTGAGATAGGCCAGAGATTTTAGTAATCAGGTCATGAGTAAGTTACAGATTCAGTAAACTGATTTTTTTTCCACTCGATCCAGATGATCTATCGCAATTAGAACAAAAATCACACCTATAGTTAGAGGTCTGCAAGGATAAGAAAAGTGTTATCCGCATCCGCACCACATCCGCAAGGCCCTTATTCGCAACCGCATCCGCGACACTTTATCCGCATCCGCAAGTTCGTTCTCCGCATCTGCAGATATTAAAGTTTTGGATAGGTAATAGTAACAGATAGCAATATATAATAATTATTGTTAAAGTGTCATTTCTGCGACAACTCTACTACTTTTGACTTCTCGAATCACGGTAACTTTTCTACTCCTACTCCAAAACAGGCTATTCCAAACAGGAAAACATTGACGCTCCGGACACACACAGTAGCGCTCCGGAGCCCGTGTGGTCGGAGCACTACGTCAGCTGTTTAATACAGGCATCTTAAATTTCAGTGGTTAAAACTGATCGGCAAAGAGGAGCTTTCAATCTGTTTACATTAAAAAAAAAGAAACGGTTCGTTCGGAATTTTACAAAAGGGACACATTATTATCCCCAGATTAACGCACAAGAGGTATGTGCCACACACAAAAAAAAAAAAAAAAAAAAAAAAAAAAAAAAAAAAAAAAAAAAAAAAAAAAATTAAAATAAAATAAAATAAAAAAATGGCATTTTAAAGTGTTAAAACTGCCGTTTACTTCTAGTTGCTAACTGTCAGCAAAAAGAGACAATGTCGGCTGCAGCTACGGCCAGCCTACACAATCTAACATTGTGTACCTTCTAAATACGTTACCTTCACTGATTATGAAAGTTGCTATAAAATACTATTGTCTATCTTTATTACTTCCGTCACCATTTATGTAATACATAAACATGAATGTTTGTTTGTATCTTTGTTCGTATTTAATGCGCGGATGTACCGTTCATTCTGTTGCGATGAGACTTTGCCAACATATTGCTTGCACTTTCGCGTCGGTTACTGACATAATTAAATCACTGTAAAACATGTAGTACAGGAATATGACATAATAAACAGTTCGAGTCCTCCCTGGGGCATGGGTGTTTGTGTTGTCCTTAGGTTAGTTTACCTAGGTTTAAGTAGTTTGTAAGCTACGGACTGATGACCAAGCAGTTTGGTCCGATAGATTTATAGACAATTGAACATTTTTTGAACATAATAAACAATGAAATGCGCGTCTGTGCCGTCTCGAAACAGCCAGATCCACACGCAACTTCCAACGGTAAAATGTCTTTGCTGACAAGATTGGTAAACTTTGCATTTGTCTTGGTATTTAAATAAGTAATAATATTATGCTACTTTGTCCTGTCTCACTCGACAAGGTTTCCAAGTTAACATTTCTACAAACATACTGGGCCTCGCTCCTTATCCGCATATAACACGCGGATATCCGTGTCGCTCACAATTTTATCCGCAAAGTAAGAAATACTGCGGATATCCGCATCCGCGCAGACCTCTACCTATAGTCAGATGCAGTAAATATTGTTCCCGAGTGTACTAGTTAAAGTTTTATTACTTTGAGCTTGTTGTTGTTGTTGTCTTCAGTCCAGAGACTGGTTTGATGCAGCTCTCCACCCTACTCTATCCTGAGCAAGCCTTTTCATCTCCTCATAAGAACGACAACCCACATCCATTTGAATCTGCTTACTATACGCGTCTCTTGGTCTCCCTCTGCGATTTTTACCCCACACACTTCCCTCCAACGCTAAATTCACAATTCCTTGATGTCTAAGAATGTGTCCTACCAATCTATCCCTTCTTTTAGTCAAGGTATGCCAGAAATTTCTTTTCTCCCCAATTCTGTTCAGTACCTCCTCATTAGTTACGCGATCCACCCACCTAATCTTCAGCATTCTTCTGTAGCACCACATTTCAAAAGCCTCTATCCTCTTTCTGTCCACACTGCTTATCGTCCATGTTTCACTCCCATATAAGGCAACACTCCATACAAATGCCTTCAGAAAGGACTTCCTTAGGCTTAAATCAATATTCGATGTTAACAAATTTCTCTTTTTCAAAAACGCCTTTCTACCCATTGCCATTCTGCATTTTATATCATCTGTACTGCGACCATCATTTGTTATTTTACTGCCCAAGTAACAAAACTCATCTACCTCCTTTATTATTTCGTTACCTAATCTAATTCCTTCAGCATCACCTGATTTATTTACACTGCACTCCATAACCCTAGTTTTACTCCTGTTAATGTTCATCTTATATGCACCTTTCAGCACACTGTCCATTCCGTTCAATTGCTCTTCCAGGTCCTTTGCTGTATCTGACAGAATTACTATGTCGTCGGCAAAACGCAATGTTTTTAATTCTTCACCCTGAACTTTAATTCCTTCTCCAAATTTCTCCTTGCTTTCCTTTATAGCTTGCTCAATGTACAAATTGAACAACATTGGGGAAAGGCTACAACCCTGTCTTACTCCCTTTCCAACCACTGCATCCCTTTCATGCCCTTCAACTCTGACAACCGCTGTCTGGTTTTTGTACAAGTTGTAAATAACCTTACGCTCCCTATATTTTACTCCTGCTTGCTTCAGAACTCTAAAGAGTTTATTCCAATCAACACTGTCAAAAGCCTTCTCCAAATCTACAAAAGCTAGAAATGTTGGTTTGCCTTTTCTTAATCTATCTTCTAGGATAAGCCGTAAAGTGAGTATGGCCTCCCGTGTTCCTACATTTCTCCTGAACCCAAACTGATCTTCCCCGAGGTCGGCTTCTACCAGCTTTTCCATCCTTCTGTATATAATTCGTGTTAATATTTTGCAACCATGACTTATTAAACTGATGGTTCTGTAGTTTTCACACCTGTTTGCACCCGCTTTCTTTGGAATGGGGATTATAACATTTTTCTTAAAGTCTGAGGGTACTTCACCTGTCTCATACATCTTACGCACAATGTGAAACAATTTTGTCATGGCTGGTTCTCCCAGAGACTTCAGTAGCTCTGACGGGATATCATCTACTCCAGGGGCCTTGTTTCGACTTAGATCTTTCAGTGCTCTGTCAAATTCATCTCTCAGTATAGTATCTCCTATTTCATCATCATCTACATCCTCTTCCCTTCCTACAATATTGTCTCGAAGTTCATTTCCTTTGTAGAGCCTCTCTATATACTCTTTCCACCTTTCAGCTTTCCCTTCTTTGCTGAGTACTGGTTTTCCATCAGTGTCCTTAATATTCATAGAGCTGTTTTTCTTATCGCCAAATGTTTCTTTTATTTTCCGGTAGGCTGTATTTATTTTTCCCCTATTTATACATTCTTCTACATCCTTGCATTTGCCTTCTAGCCATTCCTGCTTAGCCATTTTGCACTTTCTGTCAATCTCATTTCTTAGTCGTCTGTACTCCATTTTGCCTGCTTCATTTACTGCATTTTTATACTTTCTTCTTTCATCGATTAAATTTAGTATCTCCTGTGATATCCAAGGATTCTTTGTAGGTCTTGCCTTCCTACCTATTTTGTCCTCTGCTGCCTTCACTATTTCATCTCTCAATTTTACCCATTCCTCCTCAACTGTTTTATTTTCCCCTGTTTCTGTCAATTGTTGCCTGAAGCTCCCTCTGAAATTCTTAAGAACTTCAGGTTCCTTCAATTTATCTAGGTCCCATCTCCTTATTTTCCTACCTTTCTGTAGTTTCTTCAGTTTCAGCCTACAGTTCATAACCAACAAGTTGTGGTCAGAGTCTATGTCTGCTCCTGGGTATGTCCTACACTTCAAAACCTGGTTCCGAAATCTATGTCTTACCATTATAAAATCTATCTGGTATCTCCCGGTGTCTCCTGGTCTCTTCCACGTATACAACCTTCTTTTGTGATTCTTAAACCAGGTGTTTGTTATAACTAAATTATGTTCCGTGCAAAATTCTACCAGGCGACTTCCTCTTTCATTCCTTTTTCCCAGACCATATTCACCCACTATCTTCCCTTCCCTTCCTTGCCCTACTACCGAATTCCAGTCTCCCATAACAATTAAGTTTTCCTCTCCCTTAATTGTCTGAATAATTTCCTTTAGCTCCTCATATATTTCTTCGATTTCCTCATCATTGGCAGAGCTAGTTGGCATATAAACCTGTACTACTGTTGTCGGTGTTGGCTTCGTATCTATCTTGACTACGATAATGCGATCACTGTGTTGGTCATAGTAGTTTATCCGCATTCCTATTTTCTTATTCATTATCAATCCTACTCCTGTGATACCCCCAATTGATTTTGTATTTATAATCCTGTATTCACCTGACCAGAAATCCTGTTCATCCTGCCACCGAACTTCACTAATCCCCACTATATCTATCCTCAACCTATCCATCTCCCTTTTTAAATTTTCTAATTTTCCTACTCGATTAAGGGATCTAACATTCCACGCTCCGAACCGTAGAATGCTAGTATTGTCTTTCCTGATGACAACATCCTCCTGAGTAGTCCCCGCCCGGAGATCCGAATGGGGGACTATTTTACCTCCGGAATATTTTACCCGAGAGGATGCCATCATCATATGTTCATACAGTAGAGCTGCATGTCCTCGGGAAAAATAACGGCTGTAGTTTCCCCTTGCTTTCAGCCGTTCGCAGTAGCTGTGTGGCAAAGCCACATTAGCTGATGTTACAAGGCCAGCTCAGTCAATCATCCAGACTGTTGCCCCTGTAACTACTGAAAAGGCTGCTGCCCCTCTTCAGGAACCACACGTTTGTCTGGCCTCTCCACAGATACCCCTCCGCTGTGGTTGCACCTACGGTACGGCTATCTGTATCGTTGAGGCACGCAAGCCACCCCACCTCGGCAATGTCTGTGGTTCATGGGAGTGGACTTTGAGCTTAAACATTCTTATACTGTACGAGCAAAAGAGTTTACATTTCTTTAATTTGGACTTGGTTTGCATTATTCACATTAGTTTTATATATATTTATTACGCACGGTATTGAAAAGATAGGCCCGCAGACACCAAACGTAATAACGTACGTTAACGAATGGGTCTGGATTTCACGCTGATAAGTGAGCAAAACGTTTAGCCTAGAGTTCGACCGAAACATGATTTGCGGGCAAAACAGAAACCGCTACCGAATATTCGGCTCCTCTTCTTATTTCGGCGGAAACCATTACCGACCTCGAAACTGAATTAAGTTAAAATGTCGCTAAATTTACGTTATACCGCAAGTGACTAGTTTTCCCACATTTTGCAAGATCCCCGCCCCGTACTAAACCTTCTTGAGTGTATGTAAGCCAAGCCAGAAGTCCGTAGAAGATGAAATAGGAGGCGTAAGGATTTACTGGCCTAAACGTTCAGCCGGCAGGTGCGAATATTAAGTCAACCACTCCATAAGCTGGACTTGAGCCAGTGCATACGAATACCTCGTATCAGTTATCAGCAGTTTTGCCAGATGACAGAGAGAGAAAATACCTAGAGTCTCACAAAAATGTACCTACGTTTTCCCTACTTTCTCCCTAGCACCTGATTAATGCCCCTACATTAGAGTCGTAGCCAGGATTTGGGTCTGGGAGGGGCTGAATCCAGGAGTCTGGCCAGCAGAGGTTAACCAATTGATTAATGTGACGTTACTATTTTGAAAAACTTTAAAATAAATCATTTTGACTGATTGTTCCGTCGCTTCTTGGTAGAACATAACCAAATAAATTAAAATCACAATTTTGTGTGTGTTCTACAAGTTTATTTTTGTTTACTTAACCGGTTTTCGGCTTATTAGGCACTCTGAAGATGGCCTAATAAGCCGAAAACCGGTTAAGTAAACAAAAATAAACTTGTAGAACACACACAAAATTGTGATTTTAATTTATTTAAAATAAATATTCTGCATCATGCTTCACTTGCTAGATATGTTTTTCCATTGACTGATCGTTACTGATTGATGGAGTAAAGTGTAGATTATGCCGCGAATTCCAAGTACTCTGTTACAAGAGGATTACTGATTTATCGATCGAACAAGGGTTCATCAAGAACCTGTCAACCGTAGCGAGGAACAGCGTTAATTAGTTTCCCTAAATATGCTGCTAATTCCGAGTGCACGTTACACGAGGATAACTGATTTATTGACCGCATAAGGATACATCGAGACACTATCAACCATAGAGAAGGAACAGCAGTAATTATTTAGTTCACAGTCAGCCAAAAAGAAGTCCGTCAATCTGCATGATTCATATTTTCAAAGAGTAATGCTATGTTGACAACGAATATCTAGCGCCTTGTTCATTATAACTTTGGCTGTAGCAAATGTTTTAGCGTTCTCTTGTCAGCAGCTTCTCATTTACAAGTACTAACTAGTATATCGTTCTGACGTAAATAGATAACAGTCTGGTCAAGGTAATAAAACGTCTTTCGTTCATGGAAACAATAAATTTTCCTTGTGCTGACATTTTCTCAAATGTTTGTATAAGTTATGGGACTTAACTACGGGCCGGCCGCGGTGGCCGAGGGGACTGACGCGCTTCAGTCACTGTCTGCACGGCCACTACGGTCGTGGGTTCGAATCCCCCCCTTCGGGCATGGATATTTGTGCCATCTTTAGTATAAGGTAGTTCATAAGTAGTTTGGAAGTTTAGGGACTGATGACCCAGTAGTTAAGTCCCATAAGCTTCACAAACTTAACTACGGGGTCATCAGTCCAAATGTTCAAATGTTTGTATAGCTTATGGGACTTAACTACGGGGCCATCAGTTCCTAAACTTACAAACTACTTATGAACTAGCTAAGACTAAGGACGGCACAAATATCCATGCCCGAGGGGGGATTCGAACCCCCGAACGTAGTGGCCGTGCAGACCGTGACCCTCGGCCACCGCAGCCGGCTGACATTTTCTAACAGTATTTCCAGACCGACTCTCCATTCCACTGACACACATTGAAATCATCATATTTCGCATCAATTTTAATGTGTCCGAAACTAAGTTTTCAAATTAATATTGTTTACTATGAACAGAAAAGATCTATGCCGTCTAAAATATCATTGGCTACTTCAAACTTTGCCTCAATTGGTCGGCTTCATTCACGCGTGCTGACAACTGTTATGTTACCAACATTACCCGCTAGGCATGTGTCGACGATTCTAAAATTTTACCAAAGTACCTAAGCGTTGGGGACTTTTGGATGAAAATTCCACTCATGATTTTAATGCTTAAAAGTACCTACGTGTAGGGCGAATTCCCTACGTCTAGCAACACTGGTTATTAGTGAAACTTTGTCGTTTTCCCCTGACAGTTCTAGTAGAGCTTTTCAATTCAAATAAATAAATAAATAAAGTTCAATGCAGAATAGTTGAAAATTACTAAGTTGTTGCGAGTACGAATTCTCCTCAAAGGTCCGGAGTTGCTAACAACGCTGTCTTACAGAAATAATATTTTTAAAGCTTTTTTTACACTGAAAGTCTAGGCAGAGGTAAGCAATCTTCAAGATATTTTTTTTTTCCTGATCCTAAAATTTCTAGAGATTACTTGAATAATCACTAGATGTTATTATTAGATTACTTATTGTCAAGTCACAACATGTGTCGGGGCTAACCCCATCATCAGGTGATGTGTCAGTAAGATACATATAAAGCCAATAAGTATATAAACAAAATTATTAGTATCATTAAAAAATAAAAACGGAAATAACATTTACACTTCACCCTATCTTCGATATGCAAGCAAAATTGTGGAGGACGGTCACTGCATAAGAGACTCATATTAGCTCCTATCGCCTACAGTGTCGAATCCAGCGCTGCCAAGACATTGTATGTAGGCTGCGCTGTAAAATTTCGTTGGGTGTTGGTATCTCTTCGTTAACACGAATTTTTAAAATTTGTTTGTTACAATAATTAGATTTAAGCGAAGTAAAGTTGTTTTTATATAGTGCTGCTGACTAATAGGCTTAATTCCTGTCAGTAAATTAACTTCAATGAGTGCTTCGTAAAGTACCGGGTGATCAAAAAGTCAGTATACATTTGAAAACTTTATAAATCACGGAATAATGCAGACAGAGAGGTAAAAATTGACACACATGCTTGGAATGACATGGGGTTTCATTATTAGAACAAAAAAAAATTAAATTAAAAAAATTAAAAAAAATACAGAAAAGCTATAATCAGAATAACAAATTAAGACAAAGCAAAGATGATGTTATTTATAGGAAAAGCTCAATATGTTCACCATCATTCCTCAACAATAGCTGTAGTCGAGGAATAATGTTGTGAACAGCACTGTAAAGAATGTCCGAAGTTATGGTGAGAAATTGGCGTCGGATGTCTTTCAGCATCCCTGGAGATGTCGGTCGATCACGATACACTTGCGACTTCAGGTAACCCCAAACCCAATAATCGCACGGACTGAGGTCTGGGGACCTGGGAGGCCAAGCACGACGAAAGTGGCGGCTAAGCACACGATCATCACCAAACGACGCGCGCAAGATATTTTTCTTTGAACTTTTATTTTGTAATAAATGTCATTCCAACCATGTGTGTCAAATTTTACCTCTCGATCTACATTATTCCGTGATTCATTAAGTTTTCAAATTTGTACTGACTTTTTGATCATCGGGTATTTCCAAAAATAATGCACAGTTCCGACTAACAGTATGATTGTTGTTAGTGTAAATTTACGCAAACTCAACAGGAAGAGCTGTGTAGCATACGATCAATGTTTCCTAAAGCTATTGGTTATTAAAAAAGCCCATCGCTTTCACACCAATAATACTTTTCAGCATAATAATATGACAACCCGTTCCACTAAGTACAATACTGAATAAGTTAAATTATTACAAACACAGTCTACGAATATCACTATACGATACGATTGCGTTATATCATGCCGCGGCGGAGCGGCCGAGCGCATTCAGGCGCTATGCTACGATGCGCGAGGACGTTCCCTGTCGGGGGTTCGAATCCCCCCTCGGGCATGGATGTTTGTGCTGTCCTTAGTCCTAGCTAGTTCATAAGTAGTTTGTAAGTTTAGGGACTGATGACCCCGTAGTTAAGTCCCATAAGCTCTACAAACATTGTTATGTCATGATTAAAAACGAAATACAATTTTTACGAGCACTAAATCCGTCTCAAACGTGACCCGACTTCAACCGTAAGGTCACAAAAGCTAGTTTCGCCAAGCCGAAAATTCGGCTGATTACTGGCCGTAACCGAAACTACAGCCGAAACCAATGTTTTGGCCGAAACCGAATATTCTCTCTGTCTTTAGTTTATCCTTTACGGTAATACCAGACATGTAAAAGATTTAATTTTTTTGCCTATTTTTCACAGACGAAATGTTAAATCCATTTTACAAATAACTTTGCACAACAACACTGATTAGCCGGAACATTACGGATAGTAATGGCGACTCGTCTTGGAATGGATGCAATGAGGTCTGATAGCTGCTCTAGAGAGATATGGCACTACAGCTGCGAACACGAGTCACGTTATTCCCGTATAAGAACTTTCAGCCTTCAATTTGGAACGATAGGTATCACAGTAATTGAGACGTAATGCTTTTTTGCATGCGAAAGTGTGTACAAAAGCGCTGGATCCGATGAAATGTTGTGGGTAACGACAGTGACCGATTCCCAACTGGGAAGGTATGTAATTAGTTTTTCATCTTATGAAGATCATACAGATTCGACAGCTCTCATCAAGTATACATACCAAAGAAGTGTTTATCACCTTGATTCCAAGGTTTCCCGAACACTGACGTTGAATGTGTATACCGCATCAAGGACATAGTTTATTAGATTATCCATAGATGTCACTCAATGCGTCGAAGCTGCCGTTACGTACGGATATCAACTCGTAGGGACCCTGAAAGGAACCATACCATGTTGAAGAATGATTTTCGTTCAGAAACAGCACTTTGTGCTTCCATTCAAAGTGTACGTAACAGGCTGCATGACTTTCAAATTCATTCCCGACGTCTGTGGCGAGGTCCGGCTTCTGCACGGTACATATGGGCACAACAGTATAATAATAATAACATGGTTTTCTCTTCCGCAGGACCTAATTGATCAGACAGACCCCATGGTCATAGAATAAGTCAATACATTAATTTAAGACAAGAATAGTAATAGAAAAACTTTAAGTAGACCTATGCACATGACAATCTCATCCCTATGTGAAAAGAATCAATAACGGAAAGAAAAGGAGTTAGCTTAACTGTTTGACTTTTCTAGGAGTTCCTCGACAGAATAAAAGGACTTATCCAAGAGGTAACTCTTCAATTTAAATTTGAAAGCGCGTGGGTTGGTACTGAGATTCTTGAGTTGTGGCAGCGTATTGAGAATGGATGCTGCAGAATACTGCACACCTTTAGACACAAGTGTCAAGGTGGTATGATGCAAATATAGATTCGACTTCTGTCTAGCAATCATCGAGTGAAAGCTGCTAACTCGTGGAAGTAAGCTGTTATTAACACAAAATGACATTAAATAAATTACGTGTTGTGACGCCACTGTCAGAATTTCGTGAAATTACATCACACATTGCTCGAACCGCCCGTTTCTGAGTCAAAAATATCCATCTTGGATCAATCGAGTTACCCCAAAAAAATAATGCCGTACGTAATAAATGAATGAAAGTGAGCCTAGTAGACTACTCATCGTGTTGAAAAATTACTTATTTGAGATATTGTTCTAATGATAAATCAAGCAGAATTTAGTTTTTGAGTAAGATCCTGAACATAGGCTTTCCACAACATCTTATTATCCATCTGAACACTTCGAAATTTGAACTGTTCAGTTTCACTTACCATGTACCCATTATGTGTAATCAAAACGTCAGCTTTCGTTACATTATGTATTACAGATTGTGAAAACTGAGTTTTACTGTGATTTAACATCATTTTTTATTTCTACGAGCCATGAACTTCTCACTTGAACTGCATTATTTGATACCGTGTCAGTATTACAAACATTCTTCACTACCAAGCTGGTATCATCAGCAAACAAAAATATTTTACAGCCACCTGTTATACTTGAAGGCATATAATTTGTATACTTAAGAAACAACAGTGGTCCCAAAACAAATACGTATGGCACCTCACACTTAACTGTACCCCTTGTGATTGTACGCCGTAGCCGTTTTCAACACCGCGGAGAATTACCTTGTGTGTCTGTTATTAAAGAAAGACGTGAAGCAGTTGAGAGCTACTCCTCGTATTCCATAATGTTCGAACTTTTGCAACAATATTTTGTGATCAACACAATCAAACGCCTTTGTTAAATCAAAGAAGACACCTAATGACCGTAGGCATTTATTTAACCCATCGAGTGCCTCACGGAGATGCGAAAGTATAAAATTTTCAGTCGTTAAACTACTTCTAAAACAAAACTGTACGTTTGGCAACAAATTATGTGAACTGAAATGATCAATTAATCTTGAATATACAGCCTCTTCAACAACTTAAGAAAAAATTGAATGGACCCGTCAGAATTGGCATCAAGTGCTGTTCACAGATAACACTCACATTTTTCTTCAACCAGACAATCGTCGGAGTCGTTTTTGAAAGCTGCCTGCTCAGCCCAAATGTGTTATACACACCGTCCAGCGAATACGTCAAGGTGGTGATTCCATGATGTTTTAAGGTGGCTTTATGTGGAGTCACTTTCCGCCACTTGTGGTCGTAGAAAGTAATCAAACGGCTATACGGTACTGGGATGACATTTTTGGACGTATAGTGTAACCATATCGGCACCATATCGATGAATGATTCGTATTCATCATCATCAGAGACTGATTATGCCTTTCAGCGCTCAGTCTAGAGCATAGTCTCCCTAATAAATTCCTCCATGCTTTCCTGTTCAATGCTAGCATTGATGCCTCGTCTGATGTTAAGCCTTTTACTTCAAAATCGTTCTTCACCGAATCTAAGTACTTTCTCCTTGTTCTTCCTCGACTCCTCTTACCCTCCCATGAGTCTCTTAGTTAACCTTGCCTCTCCCATGAGTGTAACATAAACACACCATCTCAGCCTGTTCGCTCTAACTGCTTCATCTATGGTGTTGATTCACAATTTTTCTCTGATTTCCTCATTATGGACGCCCTCATATTAATGGACGATAATTGTGCCGCTTGTAGTGCACATCTCGTGAATGGGTACTTTCGTGGTAACGATATCGCAAGATTAGACATGAAACCTATCGATCGTTCCTGGGATACATTGTTTATTTTATTTATTTGTCTTACGGCAACAACAGCAGCATTGAGCATTACAAATGAAACAGTTATTTAGTTTTACATTAGATACAAGTTTAATACATATATTCAAATACTAAAATTTACTAATGTGGTGAATATACTACTTTAATACATGTGGGATTTCTGGATTTTACTAATTTAACACAGTGGCAAGTTTAAGCGATGCGATGACAATTTAAGTAAATACATATACACAAATAATCATACTTCAATATCGAGTGAGTGAATCCAACCAGTTGCAGAAGGGGTTGTTGTTGTTGTGGTCTTCAGTCCAGAGACTGGTTTGATGCAGCTCTCCACCCTACTCTATCCTGAGCAAGCCTTTTCATCTCCTCATAAGAACGACAACCCACATCCACTTGAATCTGCTTACTATACGCGTCTCTTGGTCTCCCTCTGCGATTTTTACCCCACACACTTCCCTCCAACGCTAAATTCACAATTCCTTGATGTCTAAGAATGTGTCCTACCAACCTATCCCTTCTTTTAGTCAAGGTATGCCAGAAATTTCTTTTCTCCCCAATTCGGTTCAGTACCTCCTCATTAGTTACGTGATCCACCCACCTAATCTTCAGCATTCTTCTGTAGCACCACATTTCAAAAGCCTCTATCCTCTTTCTGTCCACACTGCTTATCGTCCATGTTTCACTCCCATACAAGGCAACACTCCATACAAATGCCTTCAGAAAGGACTTCCTTAGGCTTAAATCAATATTCGATGTTAACAAATTCCTCTTTTTCAAAAACGCCTTTCTACCCATTGCCATTCTGCATTTTATATCATCTGTACTGTGACCATCATTTGTTATTTTACTGCCCAAGTAACAAAACTCATCTACCTCCTTTATTGTTTCGTTACCTAATCTAATTCCTTCAGCATCACCTGATTTTCTTACACTGCACTCCATTACCCTAGTTTTACTCTTGTTAATGTTCATCTTATATGCACCTTTCAGCACACTGTCCATTCCGTTCAATTGCTCTTCCAGGTCCTTTGCTGTATCTGACAGAATTACTATGTCGTCGGCAAAACGCAATGTTTTTAATTCTTCCCCCTGAACTTTAATTCCTTCTCCAAATTTCTCCTTGCTTTCCTTTATAGCTTGCTCAATGTACAAATTGAACAACATTGGGGAAAGGCTACAACCCTGTCTTACTCCCTTTCCAACCACTGCATCCCTTTCATGCCCTTCAACGCTGACAACCGCTGTCTGGTTTTTGTACAAGTTGTAAATAACCTTACGCTCCCTATATTTTACTCCTGCTTGCTTCAGAACTTTAAAGAGTTTATTCCAATCAACATTGTCAAAAGCCTTCTCCAAATCTACAAAAGCTAGAAATGTTGGTTTGTCTTTTCTTAATCTATCTTCTAGGATAAGCCGTAAAGTCAGTATTGCCTCCCGTGTTCCTACATTTCTCCTGAACCCAAACTGATCTTCCCCGAGGTCGGCTTCTACCAGCTTTTCCATCCTTCTGTATATAATTCGTGTTAATATTTTGCAACCATGACTTATTAAACTGATGGTTCTGTAGTTTTCACACCTGTCTGCACCCGCTTTCTTTGGAATGGGGATTATTACATTTTTCTTAAAGTCTGAGGGTATTTCGCCTGTCTCATACATCCTAGACAGGGGTAGCATTTATAAAGTCACTGAATGGTCCAGGATATATCCTCAGAGGACAGTCTCTGACGATATGTTGGACCGTTTGTTGTTGGGCGCCACAATCACAGGCTGGAGACTCTCAATGCATCATAGCATTGCACCTGGCATGGCCAGTTCTAATTCTATTTAATTTCGTCCACACTCTTCTCTGCAGATGGAACCCTGGTAGGCTGGCAGTTGGGTCTTCCACCTCTTGCGCCACTCTTCTTTGATGTCGAAGTTGTTCCTTCCTTTATGCCACAGCAGAGTTCGGACTTGAGGCCATCTGGAGGAGGATCGTTTAAGATCTCGTGAATTGGAAGGTCTCGCGGACAGTTGGGGTGGTGAACTTTCCTCCATTCTCTATTCGTTGCTTCCTGGCGTTGCAATTGAGGTGGTGGGATGTTGCTGATGGTGTGTAGCCAGGGGATCTATGTGGATTTTAGTGTACCTGTAATGAACTTCATTGGACCGTTCAGCTGTGCGTCTAACTTCCTCGTAAGGGTGCTATATTGCCACACTGGAGCACAGTATTCAGCTACAGGGTACACTGCTGTCAATTCTGTAGTGCTTAGTGTTGATCCATCAGCACACCAGGGTCTACCAGACAGTTTTCTAATGATGTTATTTCGGGTCTTTACCTTTTGGGTTGTGTTTTCGAAGTGACGTTTATACGTTAATGACCCGTCCAGTGTGATGAGAAGAACGGCGGGTTCCGTAGTTCTGGATCGGCAGCTGGAAGTTATCTGACCTCGCGCCATGAGTGTTCTGTTTGCGACCACTGCCAACCAATGCGATCCAATATGAGAACAGTGTAAAGGGACGAGACGACCCACTAACCAGTCTGAGAGATCTAGGCCGAAACACTGTTGAGGAGAGCGACTGTCTGAACCCTGGACCCTTGATGCTCTAATGGACTATGTTACGAGGTATTACATTTACTGGTGTATGCAGCAATCTAGAACAAAAACTTAGCACGTACTTTTCACTGTCGCACAACTTCTCAATTTTTGGTTTCATGAGAAATAAAGAAAAGAAAATTGTTTTTGTATATCGCTATTCAATTTTCCTGTAAAGGATCGCGAAGCACTACAATCTTGGCGAAGCGATACTTTTTTTGGTGTGTGTGGCTGTAAGTTCCTCTGCAAGTTTTCCATTCTACAGTGATTCAACTGTGTTTTTGTCTCCAATTCTACCGTCACTTATTCTTCCAACTCTGCGGTCGGCTGAGGGTTCGGTTCCCTATGGCGTATAGGTGTTGCAAAACCATGTCTTCAGCCGGTGTACACGAGTTTGTACACGGAACGCAGTAAAACTCCGCTGTGAGTCAGGTGTGTGAAACCTTCCGCGGTATACAGCGGTGGACGGCGGTCGTCGCGGCGGCACCTTTGTGACGTAGGCGGGGTCACGCCGCGCCCGGTCACGCGCGGGCGTGCTGCCAGGTTCGTCAACCCCGCCTCATCAGTGACGTCGCCCGTGTCGTCACGGCCAGCGGCAGCTCCTCAGACCATAGGTAACACACTCGTGGCCGAGCTCATTGAGGTGCTATGCTCAGGCCGTTCCCCGTCGGTGGAGCTAATACCCCTCGGGCATGAATGTTTGTGTTGTCTTTAGTATAAGCTCATTCATAAGTAGTTTACAAGTTCAGGGAGTGATGACCCCGCAGTGAAGTCCCATAAGCTTAACAAATATTTGAAAATTCGTAGATATTTTTTATTTATTTATTTCTCATTTATAATCCTGCAACCTTTGAATATAAAACAGGACGTACATTTGTAGTTTTACATGTTATACATTAGTTCACTGATGTTACATAATTTAAGGATTTGAGATAGAGATACGAGGAAAAAAAATAAAAGCAAAGAGAAAATACAAATATACGAAAGCTTACAGTTGTTGCTACAATTATAATGTAACAAATTACAATATGTGCAACTTCCTGGCTGGTTAAAATTGTGTGACGGAACCGAGAGTCGAACCTCGGACCTTTGCCTTGCGATAGCTCAATGGTAGAGCGTTTACCCGCGAAGGCAAAGGTCCCAGGTTCGAGTACCGGTTCCGGCACACAATTTTAACCTGCCAGGAAGTTTCATATCAGCGCACACTCCGCTGCAGAGTGAGGGTTTTATTCTACAATTCGAGCATTTTACAATAAATTATATTTAGTGAATAGCATAAAAACATGATTGGTTACATGGTTGTTACACACATGTGTATGTATTCTGAAATTTTTTAATTGTAATTATGGGCTAAACAATGAAATAGGAAAGAAAGAAATTATATCTAAAAATAAGGGATTCCTTATGGTTAGCTGCATTATACTGTGCTGGGCGTTGCTTCAAGCCACCGATCACCCAACACAGTTTCCATGGTTTTGGCGATACTAGTTTTTGTATCCCATCCTCGTCGCCACTTTTGTATCTCATCCTCATCGCCACTTTTGTATCCCATCCTCGTCGCCACTTTTGTGTCTCGATTTGCGGCGGTTGTCGGTGTCGGTGGCCGAGTAGAACGAGACCGACACAGGATTAAAGGATGCATGCTTGTGCGGTGTGGAGGTGACCAGCCAGTGGGACAGCAGAAACTAGAAACACTAGAGTAAATTAGAAATATATATATATATATTTCGTAGAAACGTTCTAATACTTAACTTTTACAAAGTACATTACTGCAGAATGCTGATACATAGTTGATAGAGGCCTGGCTAGTGATAAGTCCTAGTGCCTATCTGATTCCGAAGTCTTAACTGGTTCCTATCTCAGTCCCAAGTGAACGATGTCGTTCAGTGGTGGCCACGAGCGGAGTTGTAGCAGAGGGCGCTCGTGGCTGACGTAAGAACGCCGCGCCGTGCGTGCATGGCGGCGCGCGGCGAAAGTAGGTGGCGCGCACTTTAGACTTGTGCGACACCACGCTAGTCTCTTTTCTTTATATTGTTTTTTTTCTTTCTTGTGCCTCAAGTGGTAGTATCCATATTAATTTAAAGAAGGTTTGTTCAAATGTTTGTTAAGCTTATGGGACTTAACTACGGGGTCATCAGTCCCTAAACTTACAAACTACTTATCTATTACCTTATACTAACGACGGCACAAATATCCATGCCCGAGGGGGGATTCGAACCCCCGACCGTAGTGGCCGTGCAGACCGTGACTGGAGCGCCTCAGTCCCCTCGGCCACCGCGGCTAAAGAAGGTTTGGTTTGGGTTGATGACAGTGGCAGATTGCTCCCCTGTCAATGTTGAGTCTCATCTGTCTCACTTCCTTCATTTGTGAAAGTTTCATCACCTTCCTCGTCTGTTCCCAACTACACCTGTCCACTCTGCAGCGCACACGGGCACGCCTTCTACAGGGTTCTCCTTTTGTATTCTTCATAGGTCGCATTGGATATCTTGTCTTCTAGTGTGTTATGTCTATTTTTGTTCGTCTCTTATTATGTCATATATCGTATCTCTTGTAAAGCCAAGCTGCTGTTTATTCCAGACCTGTGTGTATCGTCCGCAGAGTAAGACGATGTGTTCAGGAGAGCCTTCGGTGTTTCCGCAGATGCAAGTATTGGTCCCAGTCCTATTCGGAGCAGGTGAGTGGGATATGGACCATCTCCTGTAAGGAAGTGAACCATACCGCGGCTGGGGACGATATGCTTCGTCCTTTTTCTTTCTGTAATATCTGGTAGCAATGTATATAGTCTACGTCCCTTGTCTCATTCGTAGATAACGAGTTCAAATCTCTGCCTTGTTGTGGTTTGAAGCCTGTCTCTCAGTCACGGGACTACTACTTATTCTCAACGAGAAGAACGGCGGGTTTCTTAGTTCTGGATCGGCAGCTGGAAGTTGTCTGACCTCGCGCCATAAGTGTTCTGTTTGCGAACGCTGCCAACCTCTGCGAACCAATATAAGAAAACTGCGTGCAGCATATATGCACTGAACGGCGATTGTTGTTAGCCGCGTTCTGTTGCGTTGCAAACAAATATCATCAGTGACGAGGCCGACGAGAGAGACAGGCCGCGGCGCGCACGTCATATCACGTGATCAAGTGAGGCCTGAGCCGGCGCGATCGCTAGCGGATTGGCTAGCCACTATGAGACAGTGGGCTGTGCCCCAGCGGCCGGCCAATCCGCTAGCGATCGCGCCGGCTCAGGCCTCACTTGATAACGTGATATGACGTGCGCGCCGCGGCCTGTCTCTCCTGTCGGCCTCGATCAGTGATTAGTGACGATATGCTTCAAGGCTCATCCACTCTACATCAACATTTATACTCCGCAACCCACCGGCAGCAAGATCGTTCTACACTCAGCTTCAAATTCCGCCCTCTAAATTCCCTCATCAGAATTTCTCGAAAAGAACGTCGTATTTCATTTAGCGATTCCCATTTGAGTTCCTGGAGCATTTCTGTGACACTCCGCATTGGTCGAACCTAGCAGTAACGAACCCAGCTGCTCGCTTCTGAACTGCTTCCATGTCTTCCTTTAAAGTGATCTTATGCGGGTCCCAAACACTTGAGCAATACTCAAGACGGGGTCGTACAAACGTTTTATACGCGGTCTTCTTTACAGATGAAGTACATCTTCCCAAATTTCTCCCAATAAACCGAAGTCCTCTGTCCGACTTACTCACAACTGACAGTAAATGTTCTTTTAATTGCATATCACTCAGCAATGTTACGCCTAGATATTTGAACGACGCGTCTGTGTCAAGAAGCTCACTACTAATGTTGTATTCGAACATCATGTGATTGTTTTTCCTACTCATGTACATCGCCCTACATTTTTCTACATTTAGAGTCAGCTGCCATTGTTCACACCAACTAGAAATATTGTTTAAGTCATCGTGTATGCTATTACAGTCAATTAAAGACGACACCCTCCCGTACACCACAGCCGCAAACTACAAGTTACTGTGTCCTATCACACTCCCCTGGGGCTCGCCTGGCGATACATTCGTCTCTGATGAACACTCACCGTCGAGAACAATGTACTGCCTTGTATTACTTACGAAGTCTTCCAGCCAGTCACAAATCTGTGAACATATTCCATATGCTCGTATCTTCGTTAGCAGTCTGCAGTGTGACACCGCCTCAAATGCCTTTTTGAAATCGAGAAAAACACAATCCGCCTGTTGCCCATCATCCATGGCTCGCAGGATGTCATGTGAGAAAAGGGCAAGCTGAGTTTCACACGCACGATGTTTCCTAAACCCGTGCTCATTCATAGAAAGAAGCTTGCCCGTCTTAAGTAATTTTATTATATTCGAGCTGAGAAGAAGCTTCAAAATTCTACAGGAAACCTATGTTAATTATATTGGCCTGTAATTATGTGGATCATTTCTTTTGCCTTTCTTATAAACAGGAGAGACCTGCGCTTTTTTCCCATCACTAGGAACTTTGCAGTGAATTAAAGATTCCCGATAAATACAAGCTAAGTAAGGGGCCAATGCCGCAGAATACTCTTTGTAAACCAGAACTGACATTTCATCTGGACAAGGAGACTATTTTGCATTCAGCTCTCTCAGCAGCTTCTCTAAATCGGAAATAAGTATTACTATATCCTATTTAGGAGTTAGTGCGTTGATCAAATGATGCTGTTTGTACGGTCCTATTACGTGAAAGATTTCTTAAAGGTTAAATTTAGAACTTAAGCTCTGCGTATGCTTTC
The DNA here is from genome assembly GCA_026315105.1 of Locusta migratoria. Lineage (NCBI taxonomy): Eukaryota > Metazoa > Arthropoda > Insecta > Orthoptera > Acrididae > Locusta > Locusta migratoria. Next base: position 507,559,588 of record CM048747.1, read on the forward strand.
TTCTATTACTGCACCGGAATGATAGACGAGTGTCTGGACAGTGCCTTTGAAGGCAGGTGGTAGCACATTAAAAGGTGGGACCATAAGAATTATTAACAATGGTGCGAGGCTCTGCCTCATAGCCTAGTGCAGTGGTCCCCAATCTGTGGATCGAGATTCGCTTGTGGGTCTCATTATCTATTCAGGTGGCTTGATTAGAAAGAATACATTAAATTTTGTATTTATACATACACAAAGTGTTGATTTTTAACTGAAGGCATTCAAAAATCTCCAAAACTACACGTCGGATACAAAAATGTACAATAATAATTTTTTTGTATTGGATGGGGACATCCAAAGATACTACACTCATCCCCCCCCCCACCCAATCCCGTCCATGGGTGGCGTGTGGCAACTTTGAAATTGTCTATAGGAACCCCCGGGTTTTATCGCCGACTACGACTGTACTGCGAAAACTACATACGTTTAGTCTTGAAAGTTTTTTCCCGTTTCGCCACAGATGGAACGGTAATCAGTAGCTTAATGGCCATTTAAATATTCATTGGCCCTGGGAACCCCACATTCATCCTACGACAGTAGGACACGCCAGTAATTCATACAGTTTACTTAGAAACACCATCCCTCTGCCGTATCAAACATGGAACTGCTCTACGCGCCATTGTGGCCATGTAGCGAACTATGTCGTAGTACACCGTGACCGAAGCTCTTGTATCCAGCAGACGAAGAACAGAAAGCAGTTCTAAGCATTACGTGTGCAGTGTTTACTTCCTGCATACCTACCTGTCATTCGTAGACAACACGTGCGAATAGACGATGCACGCTGCAACCACAAAAGGAAAAACTCAAGTTATCCTGATTTACAGCGAGTGTAAGAGAAATGTTGAAGCTGCTGTTGCCATGTGTGCTGAGCTTTTTCCAAAGAATGTTCGCTCGCGCTCGCTCTATTACAAGGTTATAAACGCCTTCATGTCTGATGGCAGTTTACAGACTGTCAAGCGGAAATGAAGCAAACCAGTTACAGGGGAAGCTGATGAAACAGCAGTACACCACAGATACGTCTTCTGCAATTACACCGCCATTCTGGTATGTCCATCGTTAGTATGTGCAACATATTGCATCGTCATAGGTACCATCCATACCATACGTATCACTGCATAAAAAACTGCATGGAGCCGATTTCCACAAGCTGATAGTGTTTTGTGAATGGGCACTTCAACAATTGCAAACGACCTCCATGTTTTAGAAGAGTCAACCTTCAGAAATCGTGGTAGCGTTAACCCACATAGCAGGCATTACTGAAGCGTAGACAATCCCCATTGGTTACGGCAAGTCGACCGTCAACGGCCTTGGTAGGTTAACGTGTGGTGTGGCATCATGGGGAACAAAGTAATTGTTTCATATTTTATTGATGGCACTTTGAATGGACGCAAATATGGAACGTTTTTGGAACAGGAACTACCGATTCAAATTTACGATGTTGCCTTGGACGTTCGGCAATGTATTTGGTTTCAGCACGATGTGTGCCCAGCGCAGTATGCAAGTAAAGCAAGGGAACTATGTATTTAACTTACAAAAGGCCCACTGATGATGCTACAACTGCAGGGAAACATGTATGGGCAGAAAGGAAAAAGACAGTGTTTTCTTAAGACAGACCCATGAAATTAAAAAAAATAATTATTATTTGTTGAGCAACCACAGACCACATAAAGTTCAACAACAAGAGGATTAGATATAAAATGTTGTAAACGTAATCCTGGAGACTCACCAGCAACTCCGAGAAAATAATAAGGTAAATATCAGTTCAGTTCAAATTACTGTTCGAAAGTTCTCTGAAACTGACTTCAAATATGTCTGAATTACTTTAAAATCTTGATTAACTTTGCGTTTATAAAGGCTGATGGAGTAACAGTATTGATACTATATTACGAATCTTGAAAGTTTTTGTTGCACCCCAGCCTCATTCTCTTATTTTGCTATCGTGGATGCTACGGCCTTAGCAACACGCACTGGTTGTTACCGTGGTTAAGAGATGGCACTGTCAACGCTGCTTAGACCATAAATTTATTTCCGACCACATGTGTGTTGCCAGCACTGCGTTACCTACTCTGGACTTGTTCTCTCGCACGTCCCTCGCCAGTCAATGTTCTGAGATTCGGTGGGCGGAACTTGCTTCGTCCGCTCCCTCAGAAACTATTCTTATCGTTGCGTACAAATATGGGAACAGCCGAGTTCTTGAGATTCGCGCTTCTTGGAGTCGGCTAGTACATTTTTTTCTTATTTAGAGTGGAATCAACCATTGGCTACATTTTAATGATTCAACGATTTGTTTTACATGGCACTAAACCAGATCAGACCCAATTGTACAAGAATCGAACTGTTATTTATAAAACAGCTTCATTTACATGCACACAAGTAACCATACTCCACAAGTCGCATCATACGGTGCCTGGCGGAGGGTTTCTTCTACCACTTCTAGTCATTTACTCTACTGTTTGTCCACAATAGAACGAGGGCAAAAGGACTGTTTGCTTCCATTCAAGTCCTAATCCCGTACGTGAAATGTAAGTTGAATCCAGTAGAAATGTTCTGCCGTCAACTTTCAATGCTATTTTTCTAAATTTTTTTAATAGTCTTCCTCGAAGAGAACACTACCGACTCTGTTCGCCAACAGTATGCATACGCCGCTAAATGTTCCTGCAAAATTATATCTTTCTAGACACAAATTCAGGAGAAATAACATCATAAATATGAGATGCGCGAAAAACTTTCTGTTACTGAAAACGTATAGGAAATGAATACACTATATTTGTTTAGTGATTCATAATGAGTGTATGAAATGGTTTCCAATAAACTTCGAGCATAGTTTTAAACTTCCCTAAATTTCCTTGCGGCGTACATTCTTAGCGTCAGTTATCTTAAACTCCAACTCATTTGTAAAGTAATCGATCGGGTGAGGCTGTTTTATACACAGGAAAGAACGAAGGAAGATAGGGTTCAACATATTGTCGATAGCGTGGTCAATAGAGACGATATACACGGCAGTTCTGGTTGCTCCAATCAATGATTTTCAGCCTGCCGAGCGAGCTAGGTTTCACAAGAGCGATGTAGTTTGGTATGGAAGTGGCCATTGTGTTTGAGGTAGCACTGGGTACGAAAGGATCACTAGGTTAACCGAGGCTAATGTCAGAGGACTAACGTCTAGAAATCTAGTCCAATTCAGGCGCTCCAGTCACGGTCTGCACGGCCACTACGGTCGGGGGTTCGAATCCCCCCTCGGGCATGGATCTTTGTGCCGTCCTTAGTATTAGTTAGTTCATAAGTAGTTTGTAAGTTTAGGGACTGATAACCCCGTAGTTAAGTCCCATAAGCTACACAAACATTTGAACATTTGAAATTTTATCTAGTCCAATTCATTACGCACTTTTCTCTGCTTAGGGGATGTTTGACGCATTTTACTTCATTGAACACTGTAAAGTTACTCCATGGCTGCTAAAGGAAATAATTTATTAGCTTTCTTAGATCTAGTTTACTCTCTCCTGTAAATGTAAAACTGTTAGATTAGGCCCATGAGACAACGATAATTCAGTTACGACCCATGCTGCAACAGACTGGGTCCTATTGCGACCTCTGAGCACACACGTACATTCCTTGGCGACTCACTGAACTAGAAATTACACACAACTAACATTTTCCAGCTAAGATAACTGATCAAGAGGTTCTTCATAGAACCAGCAAAGAAAGGAAGAGGATACATATCAAAACACTGAGATGAAGGAGAGTCACAACCACGAGACGTTTGTTAAAAAGTCAGAGAATGACGTCAATGGTAGGATGCTGTAGAGTTTAAAAACTGCTGGCGGACACAAGGATTGGAATGCATCCATGAAATAACTGAGGACGTCGGGACCAAGTGCTGCTATGAAATGGTGAGGTTGCGCCAGGAGAGGGATTCGTGAGCGACTGCATCAAAATAGTAATAAAGACTTAAAAAAGAAAGTCTCCATTTCTTCTTCCAACCTGGTATACTGCAGATTCCTTACATGTTGGTCAGTCAGTCTGGTAGTAACACTTATAAGTTCGAGACTGAAAGGGTTATTTGATATTGTTAAATTTGGTTCCACGCAAAACCTCGCCAAGTCTGTTTGCTTGACTACCGGGTGATCAAAACGTCAGTATAAATTTGAAAACTTCATAAATCACGGAATAATGTAGATAGAGACCTAGAAAGTAACACACATGCTTGGAATGACGTGGGATTTCATTAGAAAAAAAGAACAAACAAAAAAACAAAAAGTTCAAAAAATATAAGACAGATGCCACTTCATCTGATCAGAATTAAAACAATCATTACCATGAGAACGAATTGTTGAAACCAAAATAGAAAGACCTAAATCACCCTCACAAACAGAAAAGAACCAAAAAAATAACAGGAAAGAAATAATCATAATCAAACTCAACAAGAAATACAACAATTAATATAAATAAATAAAGAACAATATATTCTAATCTTAATAAAACCACCAATAAATGCTTACGTTTTGAACAAAAAACGTAAACACCAGAAAAATAAATTGATAAACAAGTAAATAAACCAAATATAGTTAATTAGTTTTAATAGTTAAAAAAACATTGATCTTGTAAACCAAAATTAAGAAAATACTTTTAAAACTTTAGCATAACAAATTAAGACAAAGCAAAGATCATGTTCTTTACAAGAAATGCTCAAATATGTTCACCAACATTCTCAACAATAGCTGTAGTCTAGGAATAACGTTGTGAACAGCACTGTAAACCATGTTCGGAGTTATGGTTCAAAATGTTCAAATGTTTGTATAGCTTATGGGACTTAACTACGGGGTCATCAGTCCCTAAACTTACAAACTACTTATGAACTAACTAAGACTAAGGACGGCACAAATATCCATGCCCGAGGGGGGATTCGAACCCCCGACCGTAGTGGCCGTGTAGACCGTGAGTGGAGCGCCTCAGTCCCCTCGGCCACCGCGGGCGGCCGGAGTTATGGTGAGGCATTTGCGTCGGATGTGGTCTTTCAGCATCCCTAGAGATATCGGTCGATCACGATACACTTGCGATTGCAGGTAACCCCAAACCCAATAATCGCACGGACTGAGGTCTGGGGAACTGGGAGGTCAAGCATGACGAAGGTGGCGGCTGAGCACATGATCATCACCAGAGGACGCGCGCAAGATATCTTTCACGCGTCTAGCATTATAGGGTGGAGCGCCATCCTGCATAAAACCCCATGTCATTCCAAGCATGTGTGTCAATTTTTACCTCTCTGTCTACATTATTCCGTGATTTATTAAGTTTTTAAATTTATACTGACTTTTTGATCACCCGCTATATCCGTCATGACACAGACCTGCCGCGGAAGGACGAAGGGAGATTGGATTTATGGACGACACTCGCCTTGGTAAATATGGACGACTGCTCCCCACAATGTGTAAGACGACATTCTGCGCTGTACAATCAAATAGGTTCCCTTTCTGACTTCACAAAGTCTGCAGTCCAGAGCACTCCAACGAATTGTTAAACGATATATACTGTGGCCGCAGACCCTTACGTTTTTGCCACAGTAACTCCATTGCACTGTCCCTGTACCTCTGACTGTACTGGTAAGTGCAGTGCTGAGAAAGCTTAATTTCCATAGTGTGATATAGTAGCTGTACAGTTAGTCGTTATTCTTTATGATTTATACTGAACGTTTGTTTCAGGTTCTGTGCAGAGTGGTAGCTCAACAGACTGCTAGAGACTCCGGTCAGGTAAGTGTGGTTAACATATTGCATTAAATCCTAATCACGGTGAACTTTTTCTTTTTTTTGCTCGGTATGGTGTAAGGAATGAGGAGTTTCACGTGTCTTGTAACTACTTTATAGTGAGCCACCGTGATTTCTTCTCCTGCATTAATATATCGCCTTAGTGTAGCACTCACTCACATTTTTTTTTTAATTTGTTAAAAACATTCCAAATTTTGACTTCCCTTACAATTTTTGCTCTCTACACTGTACCTAGAACCTTATACATATTCCCAGATCTGATGACTTTCGACATGTCTCATTAACCAGCAAGTAGCGCATGCAGACAGCTCATGTCGACTGGGTGGGAACGTTCCCTTCCGGGAATCCCTGCTTCCGGAAACCTTTCCAATTAGGCGGGACCAGAGGCGTCCATTTGCGACGACAGCGCGCGGAGCAGACAGCGATGCGATGCGATACGATGCGATGCTATGCGATGTGAGACGCGTGCATCACCCGAATCCGCGGAACGTGGAAAGTTGACAGTTCGGGTTTCCAGCGGGCGCCGTAAAACAGCGTTAGTCACTGCGTAGTGCGTACCGCGCGTGGGCCCCCTTCTGGGAACGGCGCTAACCACGGGAGAGGGCGGGAGGACGGTCTGCCCTACACCGTCTGCCGCCGTCGGCTTCACAGCCCGTTTTACGCGACCGACATCCACGGCGAAATCGACTAAAGCGGGCTTGATAATCATGGCTTTCAAAAAAATGTTCAAATGCTTGTAAACCTATCGGACCAAACTGCGTGGTCATCAGTCCGTAGCTTACAAACTACTTAAACTAAGGTAAACTAACCTAAGGGCAATACACACACACACACACACACACACACATGCCCCAGGGAGGACTCGAACCTCCGACGGCGAGCAACCGTGCGCTCCGCAGCGAGGTGCCTTAGACCGCTCGGCTACTCCACCGCGGCAATCATGACTTTCCGAAATTCCTTCATCTAAGACGTCGAAGTAAATACTGCAGACGAACAGCTGACAGCATGCGTAATTTAGAAGTAAAGTACTCGTGGGGGTAAAGAGTTTGTGACACATTTGCGAGAAGATGGAATGTGGAGACGGTTATGAGAAATCTGGGACTCCCAGGTAAAGGAACAGGCTGCCTCGCAAGTAGTCACACTGGCCCTTTCCGCCGTACCTGCTTCCACTTGGTTCTAATGACCGCTCTACTTAGTGACTCTTTCTTTACATTATAAAAGACAACAAATATTTTTCTGTACCATATATAGATTTGGAGAAATGTTTTGACAATATCGACTGGAATACACTCTTTCAAATTCTGAAGGTAGCAGTGATGAAATATAGTGAGAGAAGAGTTATATTCAACCTATACAAAAACCAGACAGCAGTTATTAGAGACGAAGGGCAGGAAAGGAACGCAGATGTTAGGAAAGGAGTAAGACAGGGTTGTAGCGTTTCCCTCATGTTGTTAAATCTCTACATTGAACAAGCAGTACAGTAATGCAAGGAGAAATTTGGAGTTCAGGAAGAAGAAATAAAAACTTTGCGGATTGCCTATGAGATAGTATTTCTGTCAGAGACTGCAAAAAAAAAAAAAAAAAAAAAAAAAAAATGTTCAAATGTTTGTAGAATCTATGGGACTTAACTACGGGGTCATCAGTCCCTAAACTTACAAATTACTTATGAACTACTTACAACTAAGGACGGCACAAATATCCATGCCCGAGGGGGGATTCAAACCCCCCGATCGTAGTGGCCGTGCAGACCGTGACTGTAGCGCCTCAGTCCCCTCGGCCACCGCGGCCGGCGTCAGAGACTGCAAAGGATCTGGAAGAGCAATTGAATAGAATTGACAGTGTCTTGAAAGGAAAGATATAAGATTAACACGAACAAGTGTAAAACGAGGATAATGGAATGTAATGTCAGAAAATCAGGCGATGCTGAAGGAATTAGATTAGGTAATGAGACAATAAAAGTAGTAGATGAGTTTTGTTATTTGGGTAACAAGATAATTTCTGATGGCCGAAGTAAAGAAGATATAAAATGCAGAATGTCTATGGGAAGAAAAGCGCTTCTAAAGAAGCTAAACTTGTTATCATCCAATATGAATTTAAAAGTTAGGAAGTCCTTTCTGAAAGCATTTGTCTGGAGTGTAGCATTGTATGGGAGTGAAACGTAGACTATAAGGAGTTCAGACAAAGAGAGGATAGAAGCTTTTGAAATGTGGCGCTACAGACGAATGATGAAAATTATATGGGTAGCTCACGTAACAAACGAGGAGGTGCTTAACCTTTCTAAGAGAAAGGATATATTGGTGGGACACATTCTAAGACATCAAGGAATTATCAACTTAGCATTAGAAGGAAGTGTGTGGGTCAAAATCGTAGAGGGAGATCGAGGGATGAATACAGTAAGCAGATTCAAAAGGAGGTAGATTGCCGAGCGTATTCTCAGATGAAGAGGCTTGCACAGGACAGGGTAGCGTGGAGAGCTGCATCAAATCAGTCCGCGGACTGAAGACCACAACACAACATATATATGCGGAATGTTTATGTGATATAGAAGGTATTATTGTTTTTCATTGCAAGGCCTTTCTTTTTCTAACCACACATGTGAGAACTGCTAAGAGAAAAAGTACAGCTTTATGGCTACCCAATCAATCGAAAATAAAAGTAAACGAAAGACAACAACTCTTTGCCCTGCCGAAAAGGTTCCACTATATAACGAAAACAAAATTTAAGTGAGTAGAACATACAAATCGCCCATCTGTAATAGAGGTTCAATATATTGCCAGTTTGAGTCCATTCATACGCTCTGCCCGACCATGGCTTTCAAGCTCAAAATTTTGACGTAGCAGATTTGTATGTATTTTTTTATTCACTGCCGTCTCAAGTACTTGGAAGGGCAGAAAAATTATATCTATTGACACATTTCTGGCGTACAGAAATCGAGAAACCTAAAACGTTTTTAAACCTATTAAAACTTACATAACTAGGTGGAAAGCTGCAGGGACCATTAGTTTTCTCTGTTGCAGGCTGTTACAAGTTTTTTTTTTTTTTTTTTTTTTTTTTTTTTTTTTTTTTTTTTTTTTTTTTTTTTTTTTGAAACAGATGTTACAAGTTTCAGTTGTCACGTTAATCAGTCTTTGTGAAAACGTGCTGAAGATAGTGCCCTTGTTTCTTTCTAGAAGGAAACGAACAAATTCGACGAATCTCTTGTTTTGTAACAAATTTTTCCCGGGAAATATTTGACAATTATTAGTCTGTGTTCTGGAGAGCGCGCCTCAAAACCATATCCTTGAAGAACTTTAAGGTTGTAAGATATATATGCGAATGGATACGTGAAACTTCACTCAAACGTTTCTAAAGGCTAAGACGAAAGTTGAATCAAAATTTTACTGGTTAGAGGAAGTGCGAAATAATCGCAATATCACCTCATAGTAAGTCGAAAACAATTGAACCTGCAGAACATCCGCAGAATAGCGTCGCAGCTGCTGGACGGTATCAGGTTCTTGGTGTTACTGTAGACTGCTCGTCTGGGTCTTCTCACAAGTGTAACTCCTCATAAATGTACCTCCTCACAAATGTATCTCCTCACAAGTGCTCCAATCCCGAGTAAAAACAGCTGAAACCACTTAACAAAAGTAAGTCTTACGGTGCAGATTGCATACCAATTAGATACATTTCAGAGTATGCTGACGCAATAGACCCTTACCAAGCTATCATATGCAACAGGCCGCTCAGCGAAAGATCCGTACCCAAAACCTGCAAAGTTGTACTGGCCACGCCAATATTCAAGAAAGACAACGAGGAACGATCCGTAAAATTACATGTCCATGTCATGGAAGTCGGTCAGCAGTAGGATTTTGGAACATTTACTTCTAACAGTAAACTATACCGAAGAGAACGACCTATTGACCCATAGTCAACACGGAATTAGCAACTATCCTTCTTGTGAAACACAAGAAGCGACGAGTGCTACCGAGAAGGGATCTCAAATCGATTCCATATTGCTACATTTCCAGAAGGCTTTTGGCACTGCACTTAAATGTGATTTGCAGACTAAAAATATACATGTAGACTACTATAAGAGCGTGAGCGTTTCGTACCTACGTGTAAATAACCGGCCAACAGAGTCGCGAGTTATGCATGGCGTCAATGGTCTACAGCGAGGTGAAAAAAGTCACGCGATAGCTCGTAATATTGTTGCCGAAGTGCAGCAACTCTGCAAGTCGTTGGAAACCCCTGCTGCCTCTGCAGCCGTCCGTAATGTGCTGTCGTTGCTTGTGGGCCAACTCCCATGAATTTTGTGGGGAGTCATAACACAGGCTGAAATTGTTCAGAACAAGTCTGCGACTGCGATGGATGTAGGATGCCAGGAAAAACAGCAATGAGACGCCTTTATTCTTTTTGTTCTTTATTTATTTGTTGCCTGTTGTCAGTTTCGAACTCCCCGGCATTTCATCATCAGGTGATAGAGTTCCATGTTTTCTTAATAACCAGATTATACCTCGGTAAACATCAATGAAAATATTACCTGCAACTGGTTGGCTGGCTGTATATTTATTAATCTAGAGCTTTACACTGTTGCTGAAAACAGCCATGTTGAAGATTGTAAGTTCCTTAAGAACGTTTTGGAACTTGTTATTCTGTAGCGAGATAAAAAAGCATGATTTTTGTGTTCTATGTTTGGCAAAAATTTATACATTTATATGTTTATAACGTGTTACAAGTTTATCAAAAATTTTCATAATTTTATTCCAGAAACGATCTCCATTTCACTAAATCTTATTGGTGTCTGAGGAATATCTTTGCTTTGCACTCCCGATCCTAGTGGCGGTGACTTTAAAAGAGCGTGCTTGTTTATTCAGATCAAATGTTCAGATATTTGTAAATCTATGGGAGTGGCCGAGCGGTCTGCGGCACGACAGTCACTGTCTGCACGACCGCTGCCGTCGGGGGTTCGAATCCTCCCTCTGGCATTGGTGTTTGTGTTGTCCTTAGCGTAAGTTAGTTTAAGTTACTTAAGCAATTAGTGTGTATGTCTAGCGACTGATGACCACGAAGTTTGTTCGCATAAGACGTCACACATATTTGAACATTTTTGAACTTGCCTACTCTTGTCATCAGTTCCTAGGCTTACAAACTACTTAAACTAACTTCTGCTAAGGACAGCAAAAACACCCATGTCCGAGGGAGGACTCGAATCTCCGACGCCGAGCAGCGGCGCGCTTCGTCCAAGATACTACTTACAGTTGCGCTTCTCTTTTCTTTTGCAGTCGGCAGAAACAAAAGAGAAGAGCAATTGTAAGCAGCAGCTAGGAACACGGTATAAACATATAAGTATTGTAAAACTCACAAATCATCTTACAGCAATTTTCGGGTGTGCTGACGGATCCCGTTAACATCCTGACACGATATTTCGGCCCAGAGACGTTCGGCCATCTTCAGCTGAGTAGAATACTACTGAAGAGTCCATGTACGGTGGCGGTAGCTATGCCGATTTTCCCGCATGCGGTAGTTGGTGTCGCTCTGCCATGTCTTACGTGGTGACATGCGCGGTCCGGCCGCGTTACGTGTGCTGCCCTCGGTGGTAAAAGTGGAAAGATCAATTTGAAATGTTTCACCAAGAACCTACAGTAGAATCAATCAATATGAAAAGATACTCTAATCATTGAGAATGGAATGATCCTGTCGATTTCGCTGTGTCTCGATAATTGTAATTAAAGGGTTCCAATTTTTATTCAGCTGAAAGCAGTTGTCACGATTTATAAGATTGTCAGCAAGGCATGTTTCCACCGCTTCTTTCATAACTGAGTCCCAAAAGCCGGAAACTGGAGCTGAAATTATTTTTTATTGTATTCCATTGAGGGTCAGTGTTCTGCTAATAGCAGAATAGCAACGAGATCCAACCGCATATCCGAAAATTACTGGAAGAAGAAATACGCCGGGAAAATTTCAGAAGTCACCTCACATATCATTCTTTTCTATGTCAACAAAGCGTAACGAGTCCTCGCTAATGTGAGCTAGAACAATAGCGTCTGATGGTGAACAGTCAGGCACTTCGAAATCGGTAATGGCATACAAACCAATAAATGAAATAAAACACGACTGGTTGTAATTTGTCTTGGAATGCTATTGTTCAACATGTTCTTCAAACCAATCAGGAGCAAGTGTGGCAGTAGTGACAAGGAACATTGTCATGCAGAGAAAGTACAACGCTCTTTTTGAACAGTAAGTCCATGAATTGCCCGAAATGCTCTGCAAGTAGAACAACATAACATTTTGTAGTGCACTTGGACCAGAGGATCCAGTCCATTCCATGTAAAAACAATCCAGACTCGTGTGCAGTCACTACTAGCTTCCTCAGTGCCTTGTTGACAAACAGGTTCCTCCATTAAGTGGGGTATACGCCTCACTACATACCTTCCACTACCTCTTACAACCGAATCGTGAACTGTTTTTCAGTTGTCCAACCGAATGGGTTACATGCTTTAGGAAAGGGACTACAGGCGATGTCGAGCTGTTACCAAAGGTAATAAGCTGCCACTGCGCATTGGTGCCAAATTACGCCACATCCTCTTAACGGATATGTTCAGTCTACGTCCGACGGTGATTTCTGCGGTTACTTCACGTAGTTTGGCTTCAGTATTACAAGTTACAACTCTAAGCAAACGCCGCTGCTCTCAGTAAAAACAAGCCACGTGCAAATCTCAGTACTGAATTTCCTAAACGATGTCCGCAATGGAATATCCCACGAGTCTAATTCCAAGTACCTGCCTTGTACGAATGCAACCGCAGACCTGTACCTTGTGTACAGGATATTAGCGACATCTGTATCTGTACATGTCGCTAGTACACGACATTTGTCACCTCAATAGATAGATGGTAGTTTGTGCGGAATTCTAAATTTCCGTGTGTTCTACGGACTGGGCTGCCCCTCCCGGTGGAGGTTCGAGTACTCCCTCCGGCATGGATGGATGTGTTGTCCTTAGTGTAAGTAGTTTGTAAGTCTAGAGACTGATGACCGTAGCAGTTTGGTCCAAAATGTTTACAAACATTCGACTATAAGTAATTTTTTAATAAGCAAAACGTGTTTTAGTAAGTGACCACTTCAATTTTAAATCATAACAGAAATAATATTAAAACTTTACAAAATTTAAGTTACTCTCCTCAAAATGTAGGAAAACTGGAAAAGATGCCATTTGATGTCTATTTTGTAGTGGAGTTTCTTCGCGCAGAACATGTCTGTGAAATTCTGTATTAGATGTCGGCCATCTGACATTTGAACAGCTGTGATTTCACTCACATTTGTGCATTCTTAACAGACACTTTTGTTATTCCGTGTACGACAGCACTGCTGACTCTTTGACTTGAGTGTACGGGATTTTAGACGGCCTGATTGATGGGATTGAATAGTACTTTCGATTTAGTTAGGTTATTTAAGACTCAGCTGATGGTAGGTACTGTAATCAAACAATATGGACACATGAAAATTTGCGTCGGAACCGAGACTCGAACCCGTGTCTCCTGCTCAATAGGCAGTTTTAGTAATCCTTGCATCACACAGGCTTCACATGCGCGCACGATCTACTCAAGCACGTGCTCCGTTAAACTCAACTTTCCATGTGCCTTCCTACTTACACCATTGAAATCCACGGTTTGTAGCTAAACCTGTATTCCGTCCAGCAGGAAAATGTTCAAATGTTTTTAAAGCTTATGGGGCTTAACTGCGGGGTCATCAGTCCGTAAAATTACAAAATACATATGAACTACTTGATGTGGTGTCGCACAAGTATGAAGTACGCGCCACGTACTTACGCCGTGCACTGCCATGCACGCACGGCGCGGCGTTCTTACGACGTCAGCCACGAGCGCTCTCTGCTGCAACTCCACTCATGGCCAGGACTGCTGCATCGGCCACTTGGGACTGATATAGGAACCAGTTAACACTTGGGAATCAGAGAGGCACCAGTCAAGACTTGACTATCGGATAGGCACTAGAAATCATCAGTAGGCAGGCCTCTATATAAACTATGTATCAGCATTCTGCAGTCAAGAACTATGCAAAAGTTAAGTATTACTAAGTCTCTATGAAATATATATCTCGTTATAATTTACTGTAGTGTTTCTAGTTTCTGCTGTCCCACTGGGCTGGCCGCGGTGGCCGAGGGGACTGAGGCGCTCCAGTCACGGTCTGCACGGCCACTACAGTCGAGGGTTCGAATCCCCCCTCAGGTATGGATATTTGTGCCGTCCTTAGTCTTAACTAGTTCATAAGTAGTTTGTAAGCTTAGGGACTGATGACCCCCTAGTTAAGTCCCATAAGTTCTACAAACATTTGAACTTTATTTTTTGTCCCACTGGATGGTCACCTCCGTACCTGCACACGCGTGCATCCTTTATTCCTGTGTCGGTTTCTTTCTACTCGACCACCAACACCTACGACAACCGGCGGACGAGACACAAAAGCGGCGACGAGGCTGGGACACGAAAGTGGCGACGAGGCTGGGACACATAACCTGATACTAAAGACAACACAAACATCCATGCCCCAGGTGGGATTCGAGCCCCCGACGGTGAACGGCATCGCAGTATGGCGCCTCAATACGCTTTTTCTTTTTTTCTTTTTTTTTAAATATAAAATAAAACGTTCTTCTTTTAAAATGAAACTGACGCTTTACAACGTTTAAAGCAGTACAGATAACAGTATCCCAGTTTAGCGGAAACAAAGCTTGTACAGAGGGAGAGGCTGCACGAGTGCCACGGCTGCTGGAGGCCATGGCAACATCAGGCCGCCCACACAACCCACCGTTACTAACTACACTAGACTGTCTTTTTTTTCTTTTTTTTTTCATGAGTTAAAAGTAACTGTTATCTAAAGATGCAACGATGAATAAACGGCAAAATCCATTGGAAAATACAAGTACGGAGTGGTAACTTCCCGCAATAGTGCATAAGCCTCGGAATCATAAATGAACTGCTTTAACAATGCAATTTTCAGATCAGTTTTTATTTTGTGAATGTTGGTACTAAGGAAATTGTACGCTTGTAGCAATTAGCTGGTTTATTTATTTTATACTCCCCGTCCTCGAACCAATCAATTACTGAAGCTGATTTAGAGGAGTCTATTTCACTATTGGTTTTATCAATTGGTTCTTCACTGTGCGACTTGATCCGAGCTACATTTCGATTTGGTTGGATTCTGGTCTTACTCCTACCACGACTACTGCCTTTTTGCCTTTTTCTGCTGGCTGCCGTGACGGGATTAATAAATTGACCACTTTTTTTTTTTTTTTTTTTTTTTTTTTTTTTTTTTTTTTTTTTTTTTTTTTTTTTTTTTTTTTGGCGTACCAGCAGTGGATTTCTTCACCGGTGCCTCTTCGGAAGCTATATCCTCCGACGCGCTGTTTCCCTGTTCGTTCGCTTTGCCGGGTTGCTGGTAAACACTGACGCTTCCGGCTTGCTTATCGGCACTGGGCGGCTCGTGTTGTGCGTTTACGTCGCCGAGCTCTTGTTTGTTTTGGGAGGCCGGTTGCGTGATGACGAGCTGTTGACAAGCCGGCACCTCGCTTACGTCACTTGGTACATTTTGCTCCGATACCGTAAAAAGTTGTTCTGATACTTCGCTACGAGGCGCGGCAGGTAATGTAATCTCTACTTGCGCCTGCGTGCTGCTATTTTCTGCTAGCGAAGAAAGTTCGACTACCATCGGTTCCTGTATTTGATTATTGAGAGGTTTATAAAAATTTACCGGTTGTTGGACATCGTCCATAGCAACATTCTCTGAAACAGATGCATTTTCGTCAGAGCTTCCATCATCCGTCCGGCGTAGCTTAAAAGAGAGTTCAGGGTTGTTACGACTGAGCGGGTTCTGATCTTGGTCCTTTGCGCGAGGGAATGATGGGAATTCCTCCTCGAAAGGTTTACTTGAATTATTCCGATTATCACTAGTTCCGGGTTGTACACTGTCACCTAACGGGGTTCCTGTCACTAAGTCCGCTAAGGTGAGTCTTTGCCGCTTCTGTAATGTGGGTTTTAGTACTGTCACTCGCGTGGGGCAATGTTGCCGTACATGACTACTCTGATTACATATGAAACAAGTGGACTCTTGATCGGTATACCGAACCTGTGCCTTGTAACCGCACACTATAATGTGCGACGGAATGTTACTTTTTACGTGGATCTCAACCGACCTGTTACTGCTAAAGACCTACAATCGATGTTGTTTGGACCACATTTCTTTTCTAATGCTCTTTACGTCACCGTATTGAGACAGCACTTCTCGCAAGTAACAGTTTTCCACTTCAGGCGGGAGATTGAAAATCCGAACATTTTTATACTCTACGTCAGCGTTGTAACTTTTGACAGTACCTACAGAGCCGTCGCGATTTTGGAACGACACGCCGGCGCTGTGTTGTTGCAGTATTTTCTCCACTAGTACAGGATTCAGCAGTTTCACAAAAAAAAAAAAAAAAAAAAAAAAAAAAAAAAAAATATAAATCCAGGTCGTAATACGCCGTATGAACTTGATCAGTGGTGATGCCGACAGTATCCACAATCCAGTCGTGTATTTCCAGGGAGCTTGGTTGAACTGAGCGGGTTTCCTTGTTAAGCTCGAATTGCAGCGTGTTTTTCCTTGGAACCATGCGGGCCATTGTGCAAATTAGCCCACCTGGGCTAATTGCATCTACACCGCAAAAAACTAGTTACACGAACACGAAGTAACGCATCACAGATAGCCACAAACACAATGTAGACAATAGCACTTGACTCGGAGTGCGCAGCAAGTGTTCACTCTCCGGTGTCTCAAGCGCAACGAACCGATGCGCTCCATCGCGTCGTCCAAATAAAATGTTCA
Organism: Locusta migratoria; assembly: GCA_026315105.1. NCBI lineage: Eukaryota > Metazoa > Arthropoda > Insecta > Orthoptera > Acrididae > Locusta > Locusta migratoria. The sequence continues at coordinate 507,576,229 of CM048747.1, forward strand.
AATATTTGTAGAGCTTATGGGACCTAACTACGGGGTCATCAGTCTCTAAACTTACAAACTACTTAGGAACTACCTTATACTAAGGACGGCACAAATATCCATGCCCGAGGGGGGATTCGAACCCCCGACCGTAGTGGCCGTGCAGACCGTGACTGGAGTGCCTCAGTCCCCTCGGCCACCGCGGCCGGCTCGCGTCGTCCAGCAGCAGACCGGTGCACGTTTATATCCGCACTGAAAAAGAAAACGCCAATCATCGGCAAAGTGGATTACAATTACAAATCGTGAAGTCAGTTCTTTCGGACATTTCTCAAAGAACACTCGTCACCATGTGATGCTGCAGCTGACCCGAGTTCGAGTCCAGCCTCTAGTGCAAATTTTATATGTCTTTTTTTATGAAATCAAACTACTACTAGCAGTACTTGACAAAAAAGTATCCCAACTAAATCTACATTCAGAACAGCTTGCAGCATCTAATAGCGACGTCTGTTCTTTCGGACAATCCGAAAATACAGACACCACAGTCCTTTCTTGGTACTTTGTCACTTTGCCGCTTGTGTACTGTCACATCGACTGCCGGCTACTTCAGAAATGCTGATGTGTAGACTAGATAAAAGTTGCGAGCGACCGTTGCTGGATGTGGCAGGAAAGTCAGTTGGTCTTAAATTGGCATGAAATTGATCTTAAGGTGACCTTAAGCTGATCTGTCGACAATGACGACTAAACTTCGGCAGACGACGATTTTTGTAGACCTGTTTTCCAAACTCATATCCCTACCTCTTCTCAATCTTGTGACCTGCAGTGTGCCAGAGAAAACGACGCTTTGCAATCAGTTGCAGAACTAAAATCCCGATGGCTTTGTTCACGATGTTCAAGTGAACCTCTACCAATAAACTCAGATGAAAAAAAATCAGTTTAAGCGCTAAAAATAAAATAATTTCTGTCATTTGGTACTTCATACTACTCTTCACACTGGTTTGTTGGTACATGAGCTGTCGCATTATCAATGGAGGAAAATTCCTGGGTGGAACTTGTTACAGATTATTAGAGATGTAAGCAGCTTCCAAACGAAAACCGAATAATAAGAAGGAAAATACGAGCTAATGAAGTTAGTAGGATAACGAAAATGACTTGGCGAAGTAAAAGAAAGTCGGGAATACTGATGAAAGTCAACTTGAAATTATGAGGTTATAAGGGATAAAAACAGCGGAAAAGAAAGATTACTCATATCTAGTATATTAATCAGTCTGCAGTTTTAATAGTCGGGGGACAAGAAGGGAGTAGTACAGGATTGTAACCTATTGGCCATTTTAATCCATTTAAAAAAACAAATTGAGATAGAAACTAAAGAAAAATTTAAAAGTATAAATATAAACTGTACGGAAGAGTTCAAGCCACCAAATGACGACCTGTGGACAAACCTCATTAATACTCACTAGTGGCGTGTAGATATCCTTGTCAGAAAGAATAAGTTGGCTATTTCGTGTAGATTGTAAAGTTTTCTATACGTAGCTGTTGATTAACCTCGCCCAGGGAAAATAAATTTGTCATATCTGAGATGAGTAAGAGAGCACTGATATTATGTACTACCTCGATGTGAACTTCAGCTCTCTCAGAGAGTTCGCCACAGACGTTCATATTTCGCTTTTTTTAATTTATATTGTAGCTGCAAAATAATGTCATTAGAACACGGAAAGAAAATACGTTTCGATCCCACTCCCACAATACACGATTACGTCGCATTTTTTACATTAATTTCAAAACAAAAATTCAGCAAACAATTTTTAGTCACCTGAAAACTGATGGAAATTGGTTCGTCACATTACAATATGGCGATGGAAGGAAAATATTGTGCAAAACAAGGAGGTTAGAATAGGGGGAGATACCCTTAACACCACAGAAGTGAAGCCATTGCCGCCATATTATGGTGCCAATAGCGTTCTGCTCACACCACTTGGAACAAACCTGACTTCATTTTTACGTCACACGCTGTATCGAAGATCGCACGAAGAATTATCGACTTGCGGGTACATAACGTGGTGCAAACGTGATATACTAGTGTAATGTGAATTGGTTTATTTCAAAAGCTATCGTATCATAATAAATGTCGTTGCTGGTTCCATTACTGTCTGCTGCAAAAGTGACATGCTTGGGTATTGCCTTATTTAATGGTAGCATAGAAACACCTCGTTCTCGGGACAATAGGTTATAAACAGACACTGGTATCTCCAAAGTTTCGCAACTTTATCCTGATATAGTGATTATCCGCCGTTTCCATTTTATTTTTCTTTCTTCGCCTTGGTGCTTCTAAAATACTAAGGGACTTCTTAATAAAATTAAACTAAGCATGAAACATGGAAATACATGTCAATATTCAAAATACGTTGTTTCTTTTTCTGATACGAATTCTAGAAGTTTATCCTTTAGTATGACGTTGCTATTAGCAGCGTCTCGTATTCTATCTGCAGTGTCGCTGATGTAAGTTAAGAATAGAACTAGATACAGGCCTTAATAAGTGAGTAATCGGTTTAAGCTGAATGTTAAAACGTGAAATGTCCTTAATGGATATAGATCCAGAGAATTAGGTAATGCCACTTTGTAGTCTGAGTAGACAACATCGAACTATGATTAAAATGAATATTTCTAACGGATTAAGGAGGATTAATTGATTTTTCCGTCGGTACTTGAGAGAACATGATAATAATATCAAAAATAAACAACTTCCTGGTGTTCTGCAAAACTTATTTATTGGTCACAAACCGGCTTTCGGCTTCTTAGGCCATCATCAGGTGACAACTGACTGTAGTACACATGTTTTCAAAGATGTTAAGAGTTACAAAGATGTTATCACAGACAATCGATACTTCACAGGAAAGTTCATCGCAAGTACTTATTTATGCAGTTATTAACATTTATATAAAATATAATAAGTATGTGTAAAGAATCAAAACTAATATGATTATTTTTGTTGAAAATGAAGGTTGAAAGTAAAACTTATTTCAGTAGAGGTGTAGAGGGGAACTGGATCTCGGTTACGGGAAACATGTATTGCATACGATACTATCGTTATATGAATAAGACAAGCCCACAATATGTTACGATTAAGGAGGAATTTTGGGTCTCAAATATCTCCAAAATTAAGACTGTGAGATCAACATTAGGTTGTAGAGATGCCAGTAGACTACGCTGTTAGTGTTCTGAGAGTACGCTGTATTTCTGAGAAGCGAGCAATATAAATGGCAACGGCAGTTTATTTATTTATTCATCCTTTGATTGCTGTTTGGAGAGATATTGTCTTTTGCTATTACAATGTAGCCTATTAAACATTTCCCTGAGGCTTATCTCTAACCATATCCGCGGAAATCGTTACAAATTTGGAACAAAGGTCAAATATTTGTGAGAAGGAAAACAAAATGTAACTACTGATCGTATCATTTTCACTAAGTCCATTCTCAACGGAAATATCATTGATGGCCGTGTCACTTCCAGGAATTCCGTTCTCCGTTTTCTAATCAGACCAAGGTCACCAAATCGATGTCACTAATTCCTGAGACAGTACTCTGTTACGGGAGACATGTATTGCATACGATACTATCTTTATTCATATAAGACAAGCCCACAATGTGTTACGATTAAGCAACATCTACATTATGTTACAAACTGTTAGATTAAAAAAAAAATCGTAGTAGGAGTTTCGAAACAGAAACCTTTATATAATGGTCCACTAACGCTAACCACTAGATTAGAACGACTTGCGGAGCCGAGAGGTTTCAGTACACTTATCAAGTATAGTTTCAGAAATTTTTGACTGTTGATGAATTATTATTTACATATAGTGATAAGAAGTGGAGCCGAGAACGGTTTTTGTGATTCATCTGTAATGTGTTGTTTCCATGAGATGGCTCACTGCGTATTATAATACCTAAACTCTTAGAAATACGGCAAATTAAGATTTCGTCTGTTACACTGAAGTATCGAGTAACAGGCAATAGTCGATAGCTGTTTGCGCGGTCTTCGATACAGCGTTTGACGTAAAAATGACGTCACGTTTATTCCAAGTGGTGTGAGCAGAACGATATCCAAATAACATTTGTGGTTATAGTGTGTCTTCAACGGTCTGGTCTGTATTTGTCCACAAAAGTATATTATATCAAATATGTACTTGACAGTCATTTAAATGTATGATAGTTTACAGGGCATGAATCACAGAGTGCTTTAATCTGAAAACATACTTCCTTGGCTCCACAAGATGGCGGACTGGCTTCAATCGACAGATAAGCTTTGAATAGTAGCGCCGTCTCCCCTTATTTTAACCTCCTTGGTGCAAAACATAAATGTACGGCCACGCTGTATTTCTGAGCTGAGAAACCAGAGTTATACATCCAGGTTGTAATAGAGACATTGAGCTCACTGAATAGACACCACAGGAAACAGTTGAAGTCAGAGAAGTTCACATTAAAGACGGAGACGCGTATAATAAGTAAACACCAACCTTATCTGTGTGTTAGTGCAATATGTAATATTAGAACAGTTGAAAATAAAGTAAGTGTCTGTTTAATCGAGCAAAGGATGGGGAATTACGAAGCAGTGAATGTCATTGCTCTGCTAATGAAACAAATGTCATTTAGATCTACCTCAGAGCAAATGAGTGAAAGAGAATTACTAGTAGGTACGAGATGGATGCCATGTCAGTACCAATTATTGCAAAACTATTGTGGAGGGATGATTTCGTAATTTGGAAATTTGCTTTGTGAAATAAAAGTACGCCTGTCAGCGTATATGCAACACGTAAGTTTTTCAACATATTTACGAAGAAAAGTACATTTCCATATCTGGATCAGTAATTTTGTTAGAGTTATTTTAATTTTTCAGACCAGCGAAGTTGTCTGCAAGTTTTCATATAGATGGATTCAAATAATAACTGTCAACTTTAACTTAATGAATTAACGGTTCCGTATAATATTGTCGGACAACACATCGACGGCCAAAGATAATTGTACTCCGATGACAGCACTGCTATCAAGGCGTTCGTCAGAGAAGGTAAGATCGCTGATTGTCTAAACAAAATAAACACAATCTAACATACACAGTCGCGACCCTCACTGCTGTGCCGTAAGAGTAATATTTGGTTACAACGACTTTCCTGACTAATAGTTTCTGTAATTTTTGCGTTGCAAGCATTAGTAAAATATCGAGAGACATAAATAATCGTTAAATAAATGTAAAAACAGCCGAATTTCACTGATTCAGTGATAAAAAAAACTATAACTTCTTCATGAGGCAATACCCACAAGTATGTGTGTATTTGAAGCTTATTCTGTTGAAAGTAATAGAACGTAGACAGAAGAGAAAATAAATTCCTGTTACGGTCTGTTCTCACATGATAATCAGACACTTTCTTTAACGTGTCACAATTCGTGATGGAGTCTAATAATTCATTTTTACACTTTGCTCGTCTTTCGTTAAAACGCATATACCTTAACGTGTAATTACTCTTGATTATAAAATGAATGTCATGAAGATTCTTGCCATTTGTGCTTCAGATGTAGCAACTATAGTGGGTTTAGTTCTGCTTTGTTGGGAAAGCTTTTTTTCGACGTTTTATGGTAACATTTGTGAGGTGGTTTTTTTTTCGTTTTTTTTCCGCCGCAGCTATTGTGGCTAATCTAGTACTTAAAATAATATAGATATTGCATTCCACCTGTTTCTTACGTTCAACACTCACAGGTTTGACTGGAATTGTACTGAAGGTTTTCATGCATTCCAGAGGTTCTTAGGAGACGTAATAAAGACAAATATTGAGTTATTTTGTATTTGTAGTTAGTACCGATTTAAATGGCACTACGTACTTCCCCTATTGTAGAAAGTAATTTACTATCAATTCAAACGAAACGATTCACATTCATCCGACATCGTGTTCAGAAATGTTCCTTTCTTGCCGCTGGGAGTGCTGCTGTCGTGATGTATTACAAGAATAAATGGGAACGTCGTGACTGTGTATGTCAGAATGTAAAATATGTCGGTCCATTGATTATCAGAAACAACAACAGAGGTGTAACAACGCGAAACAATGTTGTCATTCATTACCTAAATCGTTTAGTGAAGGCTTGGGTTAAATTGTACGACGCTTCTCGCCGGGCTGCAGTGGTTATGTTGGCACCAATGATAATGACGGCAACTCAGATCACCAATAAATGTAATTTCGTGACAACTTCAATGAAAACGAAAATTATTTTTTTCTGAACGGACAAGGGTACATACAAGAACCTGTCAACCATAGAGCGGGTACAGTATTACGAGCAGCAATAACATTTACTCGGTAGCTCGTGAAACATATTAACGCAATTCTGCATTTTATTGTTCATCTGTTGCCAACATAAGCACTGGAGCCCGGCGAGAAGCGACGTAATATTTTACCGAAGGCTTGTAATAAGCATAGACGCAGCTTAGTTTTGCTGTACAAAAACATATAAAATAGTTTCGACTTATTTTTTTCTTGCTATAATATGCAGAATAACAGTGTTTCTCGCTGTGATTTATTTGTAACAGTTGTTTATAACGAATATAAATTAATAATCATTATCGACGCAGTCACCTTACAAATGCTGAGGGAACATTTTACATACGGCCTCGGGAGTGTACAGCGCTGATGTTGGCTGGGCTTTTTGAATTACAGGAAATAATTTATCATATTCACAATGAAATAAATAATTAATTATTTTCCATCTCTAAGTTTGGTAGGTTCTTGCATGTACCGTTGACCGGTTAGTAAATTTACTATTCTTGTAAAGAGAAGATTTTTTTACCAACGTTACCACACTGCGTCACCGATGTCGTAACTAAAATTTAACCTGATAAAATATGACCCTTCGCAAGACGTTAATCTCAGTGTCGTATCTGCTGTCTTAGATTTACGTGTACGTATGGTCGACTCATAGTGCAAACCACGTATATTGCTAGCCTAACTTTTTACTTAAAAAGATTAGTATTATTTTTTTGTAAAGTACATGGTTTACAATACAAGCCGACGGTGTGCTCACATGTCGAAAAAGTCGTCGAATGCACTCTGCTTGTAGTTAAAGAGATACCCTTTCACGTATAGAAGACGTAAAGTACCAGAATTGAGTAGGAAGTTTTCCTTGGTTGTAAAGTAAACTGGAAATTCGATCCCGACTATTCCGAATTGGAAGTCTGACTACCTTCATCTCATCATTACTCTAACAGACTACTTTTCCAAAGAATGGAAAGTCTTTAAATAATTTAAAACACTTACCTTGGTTGCGATATAATAGTCTGTCAAAGGAGGTTTATTGAGCCAATCAATTCAATTTTAGCACTTTTTATTTATTCTTTATTTATTTATTTAGAGAAAGTAATAGTTTCATTCAATACTGACAAATAGATGCAACTTTTCTTTTACACTCACTGTCACCTAAATGACTCCTTGTTCCTTCTGTATTCATGTATTTGTAGGGTGAACTAAATGTCGCTCACCTAGACGCTACTTCGTATTGAAAAATGTTTGTAACAAAATTTTTGGTTGAAAATTGACGACAAAGAAACATGACATAAAAGTTTTCTGGGTATGGTACCGCGTCATGATGTAGGCTATTACTTATTTAACCAACGTTTCGGCCAACGTTACAGTGGCCTTCATCTGGGTAACTGGCTTCAGTTACCCAGATGAAGGCCACTGTAACGTTGGCCGAAACGTTGGTTAAATAAGTAATAGCCTACATCATGACGCGGTACCGATGAAGGCCACTGTAACGTTGGCCGAAACGTTGGTTAAATAAGTAATAGCCTACATCATGACGCGGTACCATACCCAGAAAACTTTTATGTCATCTGACTCTGGCCGCGGAAGCCTACGTAATTAGACAAAGAAACAGTTTGCAAACGGGTATTGTTCCAATGCCTAGATACTGCAGTAGACGGAGCTTTGAGTTAGAATACTAGAATTCAATAGTCCGAATCCTGGGTCCCGGTGTATTTCTTTTCATCTACAAATTTTGAACTGCTTAATAAAACTGTAGTTTTTCTAAACGATTCGTATAGTATAACTGCAATTTTTATGTTGAACGTTACACTTATTGAACTGGCATGTTGTTGGACGTGGTAATTGAGCGAAGACATTACGCATGCCTCACGAGTAATTTACCTGCTGTATTGGAAAACTTTGAACTTCATTTTTGACTGAGTTTGTCGTTGCAAGATGATAGTGCAGTCAGTGAAAATTGAAGATCTGGGGTAACCTGACACTTAGCTCTTCTGAGGACGCAGCTCTGCTTGCGAAGCGTACAAAGAAGAGGTATCTAGCTAATGGCTAAATGTTTGAAAGCCAAGGTTCGCTTTAAGTATCTATTCTGAATATAGTGTTTTTCAGGAAAGAAAGCCGCGGCGGATTAGCCGTGCGCACTGGGGCGTCGTGTTGCGGTGTGCGTGGTCGTTCGCCGTCGAGGCTTCATTTCCCCTCGGGCATTGGTGTTTGTGTTGTCCTTAGGTTAGTTTACCTTAGTTTAAGTAGTTTTAAGCTACGGAGCAAGAACCACACAGTTGAGTCCGATAGATTTACAAATATTTGATACGTGTAAAAGGTAATACATTCAACATTTAAAAAGATATAGCCTTAGAAAGAGGTCGTTTAAGGAATAAGCTCAATACTAGAAAATAAAAAATAGAAGCCTAGATCGAGAATCGAAATCGAATATTCCAACGACTCTATCATATCAACTGGACAGGGCAATTAAATAGAATTGAATTGAGATACTCGTTATACAAGTGCTCTCTCTCTCTCTCTCTCTCTCTCTCTCTCTCTCTCTCCGGAAGGGTTCACGGTAATGGATGACCGCCATAGTGGTGCAGTATTTGCCCCAAATTCTGATCAAAAAGGAGAAAATTTAAGTTTGTCAAACAATTGTAGAAAATGCATTGTATAATAACTGACTAATGTTGGGCCGATAACTAAATCTACAGGACCCTAACACATATCTGACAGCTCCTAGCCTCGTTTCAAAAACGGCATTCTCTGCCAGACAGCCCGCGTTGTCACTTTAAATGTCTCTTTTTTTGTGAGTTTACTAAATGACTGACTGAATTTCGAACAGCTTTGCATGTAACAGATGGGTATCAGTTTTTTCATACATATGTTTTGATTTAAATACTTGTTATAAAAATTTAATAACAACTTTTCAAATTTCAGTTAAACAAAGTTTTGGATCGTCTGCCATTTTGAAAAACGTTTTGAAGGTGTTTCACGCCTTTCGCACCGTTTCTAAATTTCAGTCGTTACTGGTGTAGAAATGAGAGCTCGTTTCAGAGATATTAAATTGCGTAAACGATCGCCATTTTTATTTATAACGGTTCAAACGAGACGAAACTCTTATTTTTCCGATACTTTCACGTGTGTTTATGCTGAAAATGGGCTTACTTCTATACATCTAGGATGAATAATTGTTCATAACATTGAAAATATTATTTATTACTATCATAAAAGCTGTAGATGTGTTTCTTTACCTATTTTTTATTTTATTAGATAAAGTAAAAAAGAATGTTCTACTTAATCACAAAAAAAAGATCAGGGAAGCAAACGTTCTATTGTAGTGAAAGTATGAAATGTATCGACATTGACCAGTTATAAACCAGGCGACTTTTTTATGTGAAATACAGCAATAATAGCCTAATAAGGGTTACTTCAGCTAAACATTCGATATGAAATTCTATACATTCACAATTTAACTGCATTTTATTTGAAATATATATAAATTTATCAACATTTCCTTCCATATTAAACAGTGGTAATGCAAATTTATATATTACATTTACTTTTTTAATAAATACGTACATATACGTATATTTAAAGTGAAACAGAGCTATTCAGTATAACATTAAATGTATACTTGTATCATGGGCGTAGCCAGGGGGTGGTTTCTGGTTTTCAAACCCCTTCCGAAAGTTGACAAAGCCAACAAAAACTGGCATCGTTCTGTTTCAAGAAAACGTCCGCCTACATTTCGCCAAGACTGGGAAGCCGTTGCTCTTGCTCCATACATTCACGAGTTCCACCAAGCGGTTCCCATGTTTTTAGATCCCTGTAGAAAGACATTCAGAGTCATCGGTATGTTTCAAAGAAATAGGTGCGCACCTGATCCTGTATCTACCTGTAAACATTGAAGAATTTCACGTTTTGCTCACAGTTCGTATTAACAGTTATCTAGATCACGACTAAAATAATGCGAACTAAGTTTAGTTTTTTCTCAGGTGTCGTCAATTACTATGTCTGCTCCTTATAGATGAGTGTGACTTGCATGTGTTCCAATCACTAGGAACAAATTCTTGCTCAAGGTAATCACGGTAAATTATGGTAAAGAGGGGGACTAAATCCGTCGGAGATTCTGTGTAGAAAGTGTCGGGCCATGGAGCTTCTCTCTGCTTTAGACATTTGAGATGTTTTTTAATATCACTGTTAGTAATTACAATGCCAGTCAGCAGTATTTGCTGAAGTTCCTATGTATACGAATCAAGATTCCCGTCTAGTCAAAGAGTATCTTTTGTAAAAGTATTTCTTGCCATTGACAGCTTTCACGCACCGAAAAAAATTTTAAGAAAGGCAATGCTTCTCTGTTAATGCTTCAGCAGTTACTGATAGCTTCAAGAAGTGGCTTTCTGATTGCCATCCGTGTTTCGATCTACATTTTCCTGTCATCATGATATGATTCGTCTTGTCCTTATTTTAGAGAATACATAGATTCTTAAAACTTTTTCGAATTTTGTTTCTATACCATGATGACTGTCAAGTATTCAGTCATATGCAATGAAAAATGATATTGTATATACCTTATTAGCATTTCTATTAAGAGTATACTTTATTACAGTGTCCTTTCATTGAAAACCCCTCCCGAAATCCTATCCTCGCTACGCCTATGACTTGTATACTCGTTTCTAGAAGGGGAACAACACAAGTTTGTTCTTACAGTTTTGAAATTGACCTTGGCGTTATTAAAATGTTTTGTTTTAGAGCCAGTGCGTTCGACCGTAGCTGTGCTACAGGTCACTTTTGTTCGGTTTCCAGCCAATGAAAAGGGAAAAGGATTTTTTTTTTTTTTTTTTTTTTTTTTTTTTTTTTTTTTTTTTTTTTTTTTTTTTAGATTAGCCTTACAGAAACTAATTGAGGAATCTTCTGCTAGATCTGCAGATGAGAAGATAATCGCGTGGAAAACACAGTCGCTGAAATAAGAGAGGTGCCCAAATGCTGGGAGAGGATGACTAAATCATTCACTCATTTATTTCAAATCTCGATATAACAAAAATTGGTTTTTAGTAAAGGATGAAGAGACGAGCTATGGCTCAAGGTATTACTTTGAAAAAAATTGATGCGTGAAATTAGGCCAAACCAGTTATTTATGGAGCATTCATATTTGGCTACTTCAAGAGAAACATTCCTTTCATCACATCTTCACCAAAATCTAAACTGCAAATTAAAGGTATTTCAAGAGTCAATATTGCAATTTTCAAGCCAAAATACCTAAAATTGTAGAAAGTAGCGCGGTGCGGTTTGAAAAATAAAATGTTCAAATGTTTGTAGAGCTTTTGGGACTTAACTACGGGATCATCAGACCCTAAACTTACAAACTACTTATGAACTAGCTAATACTAAGGACGGCACAAATATCCATGCCCGAGTGGGGATTCGAACTCCCGACCGTAGTGGCCGTGCAGACTGTGACTGACGGGCCGCGAAACGCCCGACCACCGCGGCTGGCTGTGAAAAATAGAAAGACAATCTAAAAATGCACATCGAGTAGTCCCAGGTGCCTCTCTAAGTTTGTCAACGAAGCAGGTTGTGAGTATGCAGACTTAAAATTGAGTTAAAAGTGAATCGGAGTGCTTTAAGCGTTTAAAACTATCGAAAATAGTTTGGCCATAATTGTACAAATACTCTACTGTGTGCCGTAGCGTCCTCATCCCGAAAGAGACAACGGATGTGGTCTGAAGGGCCATGTGGTCAGCTCATCTCTCTGAAGGTCGTCGCTCCCGTGAGTTGCGTCACAGTGGCAGAGTGTACCACGGTAGTCCATCCAAATGATAGCCTACCACGCTAGTGCTTAACTGCGGTAAATATGTAAATTCATATGGCATGATTGCCTGGGAGACCCCGAAATGCTGGTTTAACCGCCTTAATCGAAAGGTTTTCCCTGTCCTTCGCGAAGTAAGAGAGCTGTGTATTAAAGTGCCTATGTTAAGTGTGACAGTAGTGTCGTGTTCGTGTTGAAGATGATGCGGTAGACTGACGGGAACCGGTATATCCACTGCCGTAGGCTACTGTTGCCTAATTTCACGCTTTTAACGTCCATTTTCTAATGAAAGTATGTTCGGCACTGTATTTTGTCGAAGGATAAAGTCTTCCTTCAGGCACAGATGTGTTTGTTATCCTTAGAGTAAGTTAGTTTAAGTAGTTCGTAAATCTAGCGATTGATGACCAAAGCAGTTTCGTCCAATAGGTTTACATAATTTGAACATTCGATTTCTCCGATACTGTTAGTATGCAGCGACTCGCGCTGTGACATCCTAGTGTGAAATTTATGGTTGACTGTATACTGAAGGCGTACAAGCTTTGTCGTAAGCCGGCCGCGGTGGCCGAGGAGACTGAGGCGCTCCAGTCACGGTCTGCACGGCCACTACGGTCGGGGGTTCGAATCCCCCTCGGGCATGGATATTTGTGCCGTCCTAGTTCGTAAGTAGTTTGTAAGTTTAGGGACTGATGACCCCGTAGTTAAGTCCCATAGACTGTACAAACATTTGAACATTTGAACTTTGTCGTAATGGATGTACTCCTACATTGCAGGCTGAGTTCCTGTAGTCTGTATCTATATGCATACTCCGTAAGCCACCTCATTTTCTGTGGGGTCAACGACTTCCTTTAAGTCTCCATGTGCCCGATAATCTCTCTTAATTTTATCGTCGGGGTCTGTTCGAGAGATATACGTTGGAGGAAGCAATATATAGACTCACTCTTTATGAATCATATGCTCTCGTAATTTTCACAGAAGCCCATACCTTGATGCAGAATGTCTCTCCTGCGGCCACTACGGTCGGGGGTTCGAATCCCCCCTCGGGCACGGATATTTGTGCCGTCCTTAGGATTAGCTAGTTCATAATTAGTTTGTAAGTTTAGGGACTGATGACCCCGTAGTTAAGTCCCATAAGCTATACAAACATTTGAACATTTTTTTCTCTCCTGCGGCGTCTGGCCCTGGAGTTTCCGGATAGTTTCAGAGACACTTTCGCACTCTCTGTTGGAACAACTCTCTCTCATCTATCAACCCTACCTGTTAAGAATCTCACACTAGTGAGCAATACTCAAGCATCGGCCGAACGAATATTGGGTAAGCTATTTTCTTTGTTCATGGACTACACTTTCAGAAGATTCTTCGAATGGGTCTGTCTGGTATCTACCTCGCACACGATTTCTTTTTAATGTGCTCGCTGCACTTCTGATCACTACTTATGCCTACTCCCACGTATTATATGGGAGTAATTGCTTCCAATGCTTGTTATCTAATTGCATAATGTTAATATATATAAAAATTGAGGCGTTTGTGCCTATATTTCACTCTGCGGCCAAAACTACACATCGCAAACGAATAGTGTTTGTATGTGGTAGTAGGTATCAGTCTCTCATTGCACACTATGGTCCAAGAGGGTTGATAACGATAAGGGAGTGGAATATTTGGGAGTTGAAAGTTAACGACTTACATAACATTCGACGTGTGGGTGTCAACATTTTAGGCTCTTCAGCACAGTGGAGACAAACTACCTCTCTCTGTTGTTGTAGTACAAAGTCTCCCGTTGTAAACCACAGCAGTTACGTGTCGATAGCTAAAAGAGGGTGGACGATATAGAGGTTGAAAGTCGTCAGCTTATATAAAATTCGGACTTAAGATCAGCGATGACTTTTGACACTATAACAGCAAAGAGGTTATATACAACGAAACGTGATGTAAATTCTACAGTTGTACTGCAACAAGCGTACGAATTAAGGAAAATAAGTACATATTGCAGTTTGAAAAGAAAAACTACCACGAATGATGCCAAAGCGTAAGAAAGAAATTTCGCGTTCTCCATCCGTTTATAAAAGGCAGAAAACGGTGCTGAAAAGTGAATCTGCAGGCAATGGAAACTTGAAATTTGTAGGAATTGTTTATCGTAACTCTAGGCTTCAGCGATTTTTCGATATTCCTATTCTAAGGGGGTAAAATAAGGTATAAACGTTATTTATTTATTTATTTATTTTTATTTTTATTTTAATACGTTTCTATCAGGAAATTTTGAAGCAAGAAATACAAAACTTCGGATTTAGATTTTTGATTGGAATTTTAAAAACACATGTTTGATATTTTTGGAAATTCAATCTTTAAGTGGGTGGAATAACGCAAAATCTTTTAAGGATGCTACTGAAACTATTTTGATGGTAGAAATGCGAAAATGTGGATTTGGAACTATGGTTAGCATTTAAAAAAATGTGTTTCAGGTTGTTTTGAATTCTGCAATCAATAATGGAATAGGGGGTAGCAAGTTGTATAAAAACACTTGATTAGGAAAGCATTTTTAAAGCAAAATTATGAAAATTTATGTTTGTAAGTAGAAACAACCAATGCAGACCATCGCGTGCAAAGCAGCGGGAATTAAACTAGCCATATATTAACGAGTCTTTCTTCCTATTCAGTCTCTGCAATTAACATCTTTTTTATGTAGAGATTCACTTGCCACTTCTTGCATCTAGCGTGGATACAAATGCAGTTCCTTCTGCCTTTAGTTACATATTTCCAATGTTGCGATTGCTCTATATAGTACCGCGTCACCCTCGAAATGCCTATTGAACTAAAATTGTTGTGTACCAGCTTATTGTGGAAAGCAACCGTCATGTAACACTCCGTTAATACGCCTCAGAAATCACTTTCACGTTGGAAGACTCCTCTTCTTTGATTCGGAAGACAGTGATTTATATCCATCCTTTGCCATCCAGATTTAAGTTTTCCGTGATTTCCGTAAATCACTGTAGGCAAATGCCGGTATGATTCCTTTGCATTGGCATGACCGATTTGCTCCCTCATCCTTATCCAAAAATCCGAGCGTAAGCTCCGTCTCTAATGACCACGCTGTCGACGGGACTTTAAAGACTAAACTTCCCTCTTTTCTTTTTCCTCTTCTTTCAGAATTACATGCCGAGTTCTGTTAGCTAGACTCTGTTCATTACGGTGTCAGACTAGGACTGATATTTCCTAGGCTCGTATTTTGTTCTCTAGGCGACAGTCAGAAACTTATCGAGCGCCTTACGAAAGTCAAGAAACACGGCATCTACCAGGAAGTCTGTATCTACTGCTTTATGGGTCTCGTGCAAGAGTAAAACGAACTGATTTTGATGTGATCGTTGTTTGCAGTATGCATGTTCATCTCTACAGAAGAGATTTTCGGTCTCCGTATATGTCGTAATGCTCGATTAATGTGTTTGAGTATGGGGTAACCAATATTAGTACGTAGTTGGCGTATGTACACGGCATTAAGATAGAAGATTGAATATTGATATTGCTGAAACGATCTCTTATATTATGCAGTGGTCTTCTGAGATATACGAGGCAACGTAACTATTCGTTCCCATCTGTGTCGAAAGTTAAGGAGTACGAGTCTGAGGTATAACAGGATCTGTCGTACTGCACAAAGCTTAAGCGTATCGAACAGTATCAGCGTACATGGCCTTTCGTCATTCCGGAGAAGGTGCGGACGCGGCACGTGACAAGAAGTGGAAAGTCGCGGATATTTTCGGCGTCAGTGGCGCGGTTACCGAGTGCAGACCGTTGTGTTGCATTGTGTGAGATGCGTGCATGTCCGACGGCACGCACAGGTGAGCCGACGCGTGTGTCGAACAAGCAGGCGGCGCGCTGACCGCGTCCTTTCCATGCTCTGCGATGACCAAGCGTTCACTGCTCTGGGGAAACAACTTACTGTTCACAACACGTCGCAGAGAGTCGCTTACCCAATACTGTGTCCCGTTTGCCAAATAAAACTAGACCGAACACAGCGGCACGACTGCACTTAGTCAGAAATTGACACAATTTTCTCTCTCTCTCTCTCTCTCTCCCTCTATCCCTGTCTACCTACCTCCTTCTCGTCCTCCTCCGCCACCAGGACGATTCCTTTCAAACGCCACAGCAATTTCCTTCCCCATTCCTGAAGCAATCCGAGCATGTGCTGCGACTCTAATGTCCACAATGTCGACAGGACGTTAAACCCCAGTCTTGTCTCTTCCTTCCCCCTGCCTCTATCATTACCTCTTTTCAGATCTCCTCCTGACCATTCTCCCCCTTCATTTCCTACCCTGCATATGGAAAATTACATTTATTTGCCAAATTTCATGTTAATCGGTAACACCGTGCCAAAGTCTGGCGTGAGGTAGCTGTGGTGGTACCAGTTTTAAATGAACTCTGATTTCATTAACAAACAACTCTTTAACTGACCGTGACTTCGTCCCCGAAGTTAACTAGTACCAACTCACAATAATTACCCCCGACGATAATTTTATCTTCCAAATTATAGGTAATAAATTTCTTCTCTTGAATATTTAAAACATTTCAGGATTGCTTTCTACCATCAGATTCTTTAAGTTCGTAAATCCCTGAGTAAAATTTTAGTTGAGGACTCCACGAGAGATTTTTTGTTTCACAGCACTCGTATATATCTGCGATTGCTAAAACCATCTCAACTTTCTAGCAATTTTACTGACACGTAATTTTAGTGTAAGTCTTTCAGATCACATTCAAACTTCACTTCAGAAAAAATCGTTTACACATCTTGATTCAGTTATTTAGAAATCGTAGACTCTCATCAGTAACTTCTTTTAAAATTTTTATTTTAATTATATTTGACGTAATTAATCACACGCAATTCAGTATATACAAGTCGTGATTGCAAAGAGACTTCCTCTCAATACGGAATACAAGTCACGACTGACTCTTTTTCATTTACATTTTTCTTCATATACATTGTTAATATTAAACAAAGAATCTATCACAGTCCTCAACAGCAGGCAGTGTCTTCTAGTTCAGCGCGCCGACCATCGGCTAATCAACGATAGCGACCGGCTTTTTCTCGCTGACGTCGGCGGAGAACCCATCACTGCGTACTGCTGCAGCACCGTCGTTACTCATGAAACAAACAAAGGCGAATAAAATTCACACAAGTATATGTTCTCAAAGATTAATAACATTCAAAACATATTCCGTAAATACTGAATAACTGCGAAATTGAGCTTTATGAGGAAAATAGTGAACGATTAAATACATAGCCTCCGCATGCACCGTACGAATTATTTTGAAGACACTGTCGTTCCTCTTGATTTAAGGCTTAATTTCATCGCAAACGCATGAAAAGTATTGCAGCGCATAAATATATGCGTAATCCAACATGATGATGGCCATACCAAATTATTAATTCCGTTTTTCAGCTGTTTCTTTGCATTTTCCGATTTTTTTTTTCTAAACCGTGCAGTTGGAGCTATTTGTACTAACTTTTTTACTTCCTATTAGTTCCTGTGATTCCTACACTGGAAGATACTTTCTATTGTAACTCTCACAGCTATTGCCTTAGGGATGTAACACAGTTTGCAATGTCTGTATTTAATAATTGCCTTGTGGATGTAACGCAATTTGTATTGTCTGCATTTAACTATGTGTTAGTATGCAGTATCCTAATGACATGTATGCAAAACAGAAATCGGTTTGGTGATAAACGGAAAATTCAGGTTAGAATCACATTTCGTCACAAGTTTTGATATGTCGCGTCATATTCGCAATTGCGAATATATTCCTTGTATGTCCGACGGCTGTAGCTCGCTGCGGTAGGTGTTTCCTTCAGACGTGATTGAACGTCTAAGGGAACTTTCATGTCAATAAATCGTTAAAATGGTACTGCCAATCTCTATATATAAAGCAGTGTGTCCGTGTTTTGTGTGTTTGTTTGTGTGTACGTATTGCATACAAATCTACAGTTCTGTTCCAATCTTTGCCGGCCGGGGTGGCCGAGGGGTCTGCGGCGCGCCAGTCACGGTCTACACGGCCACTACGGTCGAGGGTTCGAATTCCTTCTCGGGCATGGATATTTGTGCCGTCCTTTGTATTAGCTAGTTCGTAAGTAGTTTGAAAGTTTAGGGACTGATGACCCCGTAGTTAAGTCCCATAAGCTCTACAAACATTTGATTTTTTGTTCCAATCTTTATGAAATATTGCACACGTAGGCTTCAATCCATGAGGACGGCAGTCGTGTGAGCATCACGTACAACAAATAGTTCACGAGATATGACGTCATAAACAATGCTATGCACGAGAAACTGCTGCATCAAGCGACAATGCTGCACATTTACTCCTAAAGTACTGGATCGATTTCAACCAAGTGTAGTACACGTTTTCCTTTCCGTAAGGTAACAATTGCTGTAGGGGTAAGAACCTCATACACACGTGGTCAAGGAGATATGACGTCATAAACAATGGGAGTTGCAAGACACTGCCACATAACGCGACGATATTTTCTAAATACGCTACATGAGATTGACAGTACTTAGTGACTTGCAACAAAATTTAAACGTAATTTCGAACCTTTATTAAAGTTCTCTCGCTGACAACCACATCAGAATGATAAAAGGAAAAACGTTTCCCGCTTACTACTTTTCTGCTGTTGTTGTCACAGAAAATTTTACAGATAGTATACACAAATGCAGCTGAATGTACTTTCGAAATTGTATGACAATACGACACGAAGATCATGAGAAATAAAGACATAAACAGTAACGTTCATGGAAAAACCGTCCCATCGCGCTTCATATTTTAATATATAACTACTTTACTACTAATTGTTCTCGCAACGGATTTTACCGACATACTGCACTAATACAGAGGAATATATACCTGCAACATTATACAATTGTACAACATATAATTCAATAAACATGAAATCATTAATACTGCGAATGGTAAAAGTCTGTCACATATGCACCACATTTTAACTCATTTCTTATTTACGGCGAATACACTTCTCTATTCCAGTCGGTGTCACTAAATTCCTGAAAGTTAATTGTGCTGTTGACAACTTTGAACTCTGAATAGCACATGACTGGAGGCAAAAGTACTAGACTTCTATGGAGCTACCAAGAAAGGAAGGGAATGAAACAGTGTACATCCAACGAATACCCATTATTTCCGAGATATCTACTTTTTACTTCAAGAGACTCCATTTTCCAGTGAGAGTTGCATTTTGTATTACGATTAATAAATCACATCTCGAAGTTTCTTACACGGACAACTTTATGTCGCTTAGTCAGAAGCGGGCTCACCAAAGAATTTATTCGTATTAGATCCAGGACAAGTAGCAACAAATATTGTTTATAGTCAAGTTTTGAATTAAATGAACGTATGAGTGTTACGGATCATTTATATTTTGATTACTATCATCCTTTGTTTGGATACTGTACTTACAAGTTTGCATATTATGAAGACCGCCTTATTTTCAGATACATGTAAGATATTATTAGAAAAAAAGGGGTTGAACAAAGAGAGACGTGATAGAAGTACTAACAACACCGAGTTTTCAGCTAGTTGCTTATGAGATAGAAATTTCTGACTGATTGGCCGTTTGAAAGCGTTGAAATACGTTGAACAATGAAACTTGAAAATTTGTGCCAGTGCGGGACTCAAACACGGATTTCCTGCTTCGCACGACTGGATGCACAAAAATCGTCCGATCCCTTGCAGGAATACAGTTGCAGGGGCGCGATGGAGCGGACACACATTAGTCCACAACTGGCCATTAAAATTTTTACACCAAGAAGAAAAGCAGATGATAAACGGATATTCATTGGACAAATGTATTATACTAGAACTAACATGATACTACAATTTCACGCAATTTGAGTGCATAGATCCTGAGAAATCAGTACCCAGAACAACCACATCTGGCCGTAATAACGGCCTTGATACGCCTGGGCATTGAGTCAAACAGAGCTTGGATGATTTGTACAGGTACAGATGCCCATGCAACTTCAAAACGATACCACAGATCATCAAGAGTAGTGACTCGCACATTGTGACAAGCCAGTTGCTCGACCACCATTGACCAGACGTTTTCAGTTGGTGAGAGATCTGGACAAAGTGCTCGCTAGGCCAGAAGTGGAACATTTCCCATATCCAGAAAGGCCCGTATATGACCTGCAACTTGCTGTCGTGCATTATCCTGCTAAAATGTAGGGTTTCGCAGGGTTCGAATGAAGAGTAGAGCCACGGGTCGTAGCACATCTGAAATGTAACGGCCACTGTTCATAGTGCTGTCGATTCGAACAAGAGGTGACCGAGACGTGAAACCAGTGGCACCCCATACATCACGCCGGGTGATACGCCAGTGTAGCGATGACGAATACTAGCTTTCAATGTGCGTTCACCGCGATGTCACTAAACACGGATGCGACCATCATGATGCTGTAAACAGAACCTGGATTCATCCGAAAAAATGACGTTTTACTATTCGTGCACCCAGGTTTGTCGTTGCGTACACCATCGCAGACCCTTCTGTGTGTGATGCAGCGTCAAGGGTAACCGCAGCCATGGTCTCCGGGCTGATGGTCCATGCTGCTGCAAGGTGCAGACGCGCTGCGGCAGCCGAAGAGAGCGCATCGGAAGAGCGGGCGGCGACGAATAGAAGAAGAAAGAAGACTTCGAATCGAGGGAGGGAGCGGAAGCGGTAGAAGAATAGAAGACAACGCAAGACCCTTCACACGGAAGAGTGAAGGAAAGAGCAAATTGTCTGTCTCCTCGCTACTCTGTAGCGAGTGATCACAAAGAAGCGTAAATTGTCACGTCGCTCCGTGTAAACGGAGCCTTCTAAAAAAGCAAATTGTCTCACACCAGTGCCGGACGACAGAGCAATCTCTGTCTCCCCCGAGTGATAGGGAAAAGCCGATCCAGGGCCGGTAGCGCTGCTCCGTAACCCGCGGTCGGAGAGTGATAAGCTGGCAATTTCCGTGGATCCTCCACACCCGCTGTGCGTGTGGAGGTGCTAACGAAGCGGGAAACCAGACTCCCTTGTGTGGCCACACAACATATACACACACGCTCACATAAATAGGAACTTTATACTGCTAGAAAAATGACCGACACTGGAATCCCCGACCCTAAACCACCAACAAGAGGCCCAATAGTAGACGAGGAAGGGTTCACACTCCAGATCAGCAAAAGAAATAGGGAACGGAAAGACTCAGGGAATGGGATCGTTCACACATACCTCCTATCCAATCTATCCCCCGACTGCTCACAAAAAATTCTGGCCGAACAAATAAAAAGGAACATCACGGGATTCGACATAGTAGGCATAAAGTACAACCACCAGAGACACACGGCACTCGTAAAATCACGGACAGGAACGACAGCCCAGTACATCGTCGACAAAATGCGCCCTGGCATATTACGCACACTGCAGGTTCGAGAAATAAAACCAACGGAAATCCAAGAGATCGAAAACAATAAGAAAAACAGCTACAGCTGCGTATTAAAAGGCGTAGAGCACGACGTAACGAAGGAAGAAGTTCTCGAGGCTATCCGCGAAATGAGCCTTTCTGTCAAAGACGCATGGAGAATCCATGACTTTAACAGAAAAAAGGCAACGATGAAATTCAGGATAATAACTTACTGCACACAAACATTAGACGCCCTACTCGCGAAAGGTGTCTACATGTTCTACAAATGGTACAAGGCAGAGACCTCCCACCCCCCACGCCCACAGGCAGTACAATGCCTTAAGTTCGGGCACTCAGCCGAAAAATGCGCCGAAAAAGAATCCAAGTGCGCAAAATGCGGAGGAAAACACGACCTCAGCCAATGCCAAGCTCCGGATGCAGCAGCGAAATGCGGAAACTGCAACGGCGACCACGTGGCTTTTTCATTCAGATGCAAAGAAAGGCCAAAAGAAGCGGGACCTGATCACGAAATAGCCCCAATCAAAACACTAGATACGCCATCAACTCTCCCCCAAAACACAGAAGAAATGTCAAAAGAAGTGACACTAAAAGAGGACGTCATAAGGTTCACAACAGCAATACTGTGGAATCTATTCCAAGACAAGAAAGAACACATCGCCAAAACGGTCGAGGAAGTGTCCAAGGCCATATTCCAAAAACTAGTAAGGGTAACTCAATCAGGCAACGGAATACATGTCACAGTCGGCCCTCTCAACCAGCAACAAATAACCTAGGGAGCAGAAAGAGGCAAACAACCCACAAACAAGACAAGTAGCAAACAAAATGGCAGGGGAAAACTTAACAGGAACACACCTAAACCTCCTATACGCAAATACACAAGGGCTAAAATACAAGAAAGCAATCCTAAATTACACGCTACATAGAAACAAAATACATGTCTTTGGAGTAACAGAAACATGGCTAACAGATAGAGACAATCCAGAGCTACCAAGATACAACCACTATCTGAAGAACAGGACCAACAATCAAGCCAGAGGGGGAGTCGCAATTTATATAGACAAAAAACTTCCCGCAACAGAAATTTCCATTCCACAACAGTTCCAAAATTTAGAGGCCATAGTAGTCCAAATACCTATAGTAAGGAGAGACAAACTCACCATAGCCTGCCTATACACACAACCAAGGCACCCGCTTCCAATAGACTTTCTACGGTACCTCAACACATTTCAAAAAACAATACTGATGATGGATGGAAACGCAAGACACCATCTGCTAGGAGATACAGCAGACAACACCAATGGACAAGATCTATTCGACTTCCTAACAACAGAACCGTTTGACAGAATTCCCATAAATCAACCAACATACATTGGACACAATGGAGAATCCACACCAGACCACGTCCTTTTCAGTATCAACATACAAGACACAATCGAACACTATGGAGTGGGGAACACAATAACGAGTGACCACCTCCCAATATAGTTCAAGACGTCCATAGCACCTCCCCCTCCACCCAGGCCAGAAACAAGGACAATCAGAAATTACAGAGAAGCCGACTGGAATAAATATCAGCAAACGATACGAGAAGAATTAATGACGCCAATCGCAATCACAGACAACCACGAACTAGAAACAGTAAACACCAGGCTAGAAGCAGCAATACAGAAGGCCATAGAAGAAAGTATCCCCTCAAAAGAAATACCCAACTATAAACCCACAATTCCACAACAAGCACTGACACTCATAAGAGAGAAGAAGAAACTGTACAGAGAAATACAAAGAACCAACAACAAGGCCCTCAAACCAATCTGGAACAGACTGAATGCACAAATCAAGCGAATAATCTCACAATACCGAGAACAGAAATGGAATGATACATGCAAGACACTAGACTACAGGGATGGAGGGAAATTTTGGCATAAATTCAAAATACTAACAGGACAGAAGAAAAAGACAGAACCCTGCCTCATAATCGACAACGAACCCACTACAGACGCAGCGAAAATAGCACAAGAATTCAAGAATAGCCTAGAAACCATACACTCCTTCCCAAGAGACCCACTGTTCGATGAAGCATACAGAATAACAGCAGAACATGAAATACTCACAAAAATTAATGCACCAACTGTCAATAACGAGGACGACGAACAACTAACCACACCCATAACAGAAGAAGAAATTGCGGATGCCATCATGACGGGAAGAAACTCAGCTCCTGGTGACAACGGGATCCAAAGAACACACATCAGAAAGGCACCACAAGACGTAATAATACCACTCCTCCACACAATTTTCAACCACTGTCTACAAAACGAAACAACACCGGAAGAATGGAAAAAGGGAAAAATAATTATGTTACAAAAGCCAAACAAGCCGAAGACAAATGCCACCTCTTACAGACCCATCACACTACTCAACGTAATAGGGAAAACATACGAAAGAATAATAACAGACAGAATAAGAAAATATGCCGAAGACAAACAAATAATACCCACAATACAAGCTGGGTTTAGAAAAAACCACTCCACAAATGACCCGCTTATAAGGCTATCAAGCGACATTATCAAAGGCTTCAACAGTAGCCAATGCACACTCGGTATCTTCCTAGATATCGAGCGTGCTTTCGACAAAATATGGCATACAGGGCTACTAACAAAACTGTTAGACCTAGGCTTCCCCCCAAAAATTGTTAGGATCATCAGAGGACAAATCAGTGGGAGACAATGCCGAGTACATGTAGGCACGGAAAAATCTGAATCCTTTACACCAGAAGCAGGCGTCCCACAAGGCGCCATAATTTCCCCGATTCTATACACCTTGTACACGTCGGACACTCCTACCACAAACACCGAAAAAGAAGCAGTGGCATTATATGCAGATGACACTGCCTATTGGGTAACAGCAACCACCACACAAGCCATACAACGGAAGGCCAGCTCGTACATGAAAAAGCTAGAAAAATGGATGACCGTAAACAGGATAAAACCAAATCCTACAAAAACACAAATGGTCCTATTTAGGCATAGAAACCTCACAAAAAAGAAAAACCAGGATGAAGCAGACATAAAATTAACACTCTGGAATGCCCCACTACACCTAAGCAATACAGCAAAATACCTTGGACTACACTTAGACAAGTACCTAAACTGGAAGGCACACCAGAAGGAGGTCCTCAACAGAATTAGGAAAAGACAAGGATTAGTGCATCTGGTACAAGGAAGATTCAATGGGTGCAACACCCGAACAACTATCCATACTTACAAAACATTTATAAGACCGATACTGGAATACGGAGCCCCGGCCCTAGGAGGTATGTGTGAAACGATCGCAAACAAATTGTACGCCACCGAGAGAAGGCTACTTCGTAGCTTCCTAAAAGTCCACCGAATGACACCTAGGGAACAGATATACAACAGTGCAAAGATAAAACCACTACAGTCAAGACTAGCAACCCTTAGGGGCAGATACGGCAAAAGGGTAATAGAAACCCGCCCTGACATGGAACACATCCTAACAACTGAAATACGGAAAACAAGAAAACCAAAATACAAGTATATACACCCAAACCGAACAGTAGCTCAAAACACCACATCCCTATTCCCAAACCTAGCAATGACGATGACACCCCTAACAGATGGAGAAGAAACCCCGACCCACCTCAGTGAAGAAGAACCAAGAAGAAGACACCCAAGAAACTGAAAAATTAAACCACTAAAACAAACTACATACAAACATTGTAGCACACAGTCACTGCACACAGCAGTGGGATATGTAACATAGTCATAAGAAAACCTAATATAAGATTCCCATCAAATCCTTTTTATTATTATGCAATAAATTTTGCAACCCACCTAAAATAAATATGTTGAAATGACGAAATAAATATTGTTGAAAACTGTAAATATGTCAACTATGGCTGAATAGAGCATGTAAGCTCTCAAACAGCCCGCCCATTCTCCTTCAGAGATGGGAATGAAAAGATTAAAAAAAAAAATAAAAAAAAAATTAAAAAAAATAAAAAAAAATAAAAAAAATAAAAAAAATAAAAAATAAAAAAAATGCTGCTGCAAACGTCGTCGAACTGTTAGTGCAGATGGTTGTTGTCTTGCAAACGTCTCCATCTGTTGACTCAGGGATCGAGACGTGACTGCACGATCCGTTACAGCCATGCGTATAAGATGCCTGTCATCTCGACTGCTTGTGATACGAGGCCGTTGGGATGCAGAACAGCGTACCGTATTGCCCTCCTGATCCCACCGATTCCATATTCTGCTGACAGTCATTGGATCGCGACCAACTCGAGCAGCAATGTCACGATACGATAAACCGCAGTCGCGATAGGCTACAATCCGTCCTTTATCAAAGTCGGAAACGTGATGGTACGCATTTATCTTCCTTGCACAAGGCATCACAACAACGTTCCCTCGGTCGGAGCCGGGGGATTGGGACCAATTTAATTTATCTCCGGGACTTGCCCCGGACTAAAAAAATAGGTAATCGAGAGAGCTCGAGTGCACTCACGACAATCATGGACCGGACGCCCGAGTTACTTTCGTAATCTCGTAGAGATCAGCTCGGCCAACAGTGGACAAGCATTCCTCTACAGTAACCGCGCCCATGGGCACGGTATTCTGTGCGTCCGCCGCGAACGATAGATTTTAAAAAAAAAAAAAAAAAAAAAAAAAAAAAAAAAAAAAAAAAAAAAAAAAAAAAAAAACCACGTCATCTTGTCTTGGAGATCTTTTGTCGCCCCTTCCAGAGTGCCGCTCCGGGCAGATATGCTGGTTTGCACCTCCCCCGCCCCCCACAGCTACATTCGGCGCTGATCCACAAAAACGGTGCGAATCTTTTAACGTTAGGTATTTCCTATGTTGTGTTGTCAAGAAAATACATTTCAGATTGTAAACAAATGTATGCAATTAATTTTCCTATTTCTCTGTTCACTTCCGTAGCTCAGTGGCAGTGTCACTGACCACTGGTGTAGGAGATCCATATTCGTTTCCCGGCAGGGATACGTCATAGCATGTCGAAACGTCATAGCAGTTATGAGTAAGATTTTGCGCAAATGAGGCACAGCATACAGACGAAAATCTCGCTGCGACAGCTACTGTCTTGGGTGGAGCGCCTCGCCGTCCCATTCCACTGTCCACAGCGAGCGGAGAAGGCAGCGCTGCGCAGTTCAGCTGAAGGTGGGAAACGTCTGCTAGCGGAGGAATCTAATGTTTCATTATTAGTTTGATTATTACTGCATTTCCTTTCCCCTTCGCCTCCTTTCCTATCCTCACTCCTTTCCCTCCCCTCTGGTGGACTGATACCCTTGGCAGTTTAGCCCCATATCCCAACCAAACAATCGAATCCAACTCAGCAGCATGACGCCTTACACCACGCGGCCATTTCGCGCAGCAAGATAATTTGCTAAGATAACTGACGAAGACGGAAATGAGATAATTACATGGCACAACTTGGTTAAAGAAGATGGAGACTAATAAGGAGCATCAGCAGACATGAAAGGTTACTGATATGGTGTGTATTGTTTTCTGACATGCCCGAAGGTTCAGACACCATTTCTTGACATTAAAGGCCGTAATTTTAATTTAAACATATCGACCGTTTCACTGCATTGAAATAAATCCGCCGGCCGCGGTGGTCGCGGGGACTGAGGCGCTCCAGTCACGGTCTGCACGGCCACGACGGGCGGGGGTTCGAATCCCCCCTCGGGCATGGATATTTGTGCCGTCCTTAGTATAAGGTAGTTCGTAAGTAGTTTGTAAGTTTAGGGAATGATGACCCCATAGTTAAGTCCCATAAGCTTAACAAACATTTGTAAAAACATTTTAAATAAATCCAACGGAAAAGTTGTAAGTTTGTGCTGGATCGAGATTCAAACCCGGAAAGTGTCCGAAAAGAACATACGGCATATTAATAATTTTATACATGCCGCAACAGGCAACTGAGAACTTCGATGCGGACGTAGTAATACGCTCGGGCCGTGGAGGAGTGGCCGAGCGCTTTAAAGCACCTTGCTGCGGAGCGCGTGGTTACTCGCCATGGAGGTTCGAGTCCTCCGTCGGACATGGATGTTTGTGTGTATGTGTTGTCCTTTGCGTAAGTTAGGTGAAGTTAGTTTAAGTAATTTGTAGGCCTAGAGACTGATAACCGCAACTGTTAAATCGCTTAGATTCACAAAAAATTGAACATTTGGTGGTTGATTGGTTGGTGGTTTGGACAGGGGGACCAAACTGCCTAGGTCATCATTCCCTGACGAGAAAGGAGGGGAAGGGGAAGGATATGCAGTCCAGGGAGGAAAGAAGAAAGATAGATTGTACTAGCTCGACTGAACATTTGAATACGCTCTATCCCTTTCGTTAATGCAGCAGAGACTGCGAGCAAGTGCAAGTACTAGGCAGAGGGCACTACCATCTTAGCTTGCTTCAAAATGAGTATTTTTGTAGAAAGAGAAGCTTGCCTGGATAGCCAAAAAGGTTTAGACGACCGCTGGCCCGAAGCGAGAAATCCATGTTCGAATCCCGCTCGAGCACAAATTTTCAACTTTTCTCTTGTATTTATTTCAATTCCCTGAAACGTTCGAAATGTTTAGATATTTCCAATTATAGATATGAAAGTTCGTCAGTTTATTAAGGGAGTGCAAACTGTAAAGGAAGACGATGACTTGTCTACACTAAACAAGTTCAAATGGCCGTAATTTGATACTGAGCTGACGACTACGACAGTAGCAACGCCCCCACCAGAAAAAGGAAATGGGCACCACGTCAGTGTTCCTCTCCAGAATCTGCTGCTCCATTTAAGAGATGAGTCTGGAGATTATGACTACGCGCGCTGACTGGACAGCAGCACAAATCAAAGGATGCTGGCTGTTGGGCGTGCGTCACGCGTGTATTCTAAGGACGACAGTTAGAGAGCTTGAGTGTTATTCTCGGCAGCGGGCTGGGCAGGGACGACGCGGTGACTGTCGGGTATCCCGGCTGGCGCTGTCCGCGGCCAGCCAGCGGTTCTGCGAAGCGTCCGGGCAGCAAGTGCGGCTTAATGAGATGCGTGGGAACACGGCACGCCGCTTCACGGAACAACGCGCGCCACACTGGCCGAGCGAGCTGGCTGCGGCAGCGCCGAAATATGCCACCAGCCAGGGCGCCCAGGCGAACGGAGGAGAGAGACAGCGCAAAGGAGCCAACACATGACGCTGAAATCATCAGCCGAGGAAGAATACTGTCATATTATCAACACTGCCCGTGAGAAATAGTACAGCTGGAAAGACGATCCTTTGAGGGCAGGTACCACGTGAAGAATAGCAGGTAAACTACACTACTTGCCATTGAAACTGCTACACCAAGAAGAAATGCAGATGATAAACGAGTATTCATTTGACAAATATAATATGCTAGAAATCACATTTTCACGTAATTTGCGTGCATAGATCCTGAGAAATCAGTACGCAGAACAACGGCCTTGATACGCTTGGGCTTTGAGTCAAACAGAGCTTGGATGGCGTGTACAGGTACAGATAACTCATGCAGCTTCAACACGACACCACAGTTCATCAAGAGTAGTGACTGGTATATTGTGACGAGTTAGGTGCTCGACCACCATTAACCACAGTTTTTCAGTTGGTGAAAGATCTGGAGAATGTGCTGGCCAGGACAGCAGTCAAACATTTTCCGTATCCAAAAAGGCCCGTACAGGACTTGCAACATGCGGTCGTGCATTATCCTGCTGAAATGTAGGGTTTCGCAGGGATCGAATGAAGGGCGGAGCCACGGGTCGTAACACATCTCAAATGTAACGGCAACTGATCAAAGTGGCATCGATACGAACAAGAGGTCACAGAGACGTGTAACCAATGACACCCCACACCATCACGCCGGATGATACGCCAGTATGGCGATGACGAATACACGCTTCCATTGTGCGTTCACTGAGATGTCGCCAAACACGGATGCGACCATCATGATGCTGTAAACAGAACCTGGATTCATCTAAAAAAAATCAAGTTTTGCGATTCGTACACCTAGGTTCGTCGTTGCGCACACCATCGCAGGCGCTCCTGTCTGTGATGCAGGGTCAAGGGTAACCGCAGCCATGGTCTCCGAGCTGATAGTCCATGCTGCTGCAAATGTCGAACTGTTCGTGCAGATGTTTGTTGTCTTGCAACGTTCTCATCTGTTGACTCAGGGACCGAGATATCGCTGCAGGATCCATTTCACCCATGCGGATAAGATGCCTTTCATGTCGACTGCTAGTGATACGAGGCCGTTGGGTTCCAGCACGGCATTCCGTATTGCCCTCCTGAACCCATCGCTTACATATTCCGCTAACAGTCATTGAATCACGACCAACGCGAGCAGCAATGTCGAGATACGATAAACCGCAATCGTGCTAGGCTACAATCTGACGTTTATCAAAGTCGGAAACGTGATGGTATGCATTTCTCCTCCTTACACGAGTCATCACAACAACGTGTCAGCGTGCAGCGCCGGTCAACTGCTGTTTGTGTACGAGAAATCGGTTGCAAACTTTCCTGATGTCAGCAAGTTGGAGGTGTCGCCACCGGCGCCAACCTTGTTGAATGCTCTGAAAAGCTAATCATTTGCTTACCACAACATGTCCTTCCTGTCGGTTAAATTTCGCGTCTGTAGCACGTCATCTTCGTGGCGTAGCATTTTAATGGCCAGGAGTATAATAATGGTGTCCGCCAACCGATAGCGTAGCGGTGTAGCCATCTGTGTCTTCCCTCCTTCAGTAGGATGACAACCACATATGAAGCAGACAGGCACCATGCCACAGGGACGCACTCCCTACAGCCAAGTGACCGAGTTTGAAAGGGGTCAGATTATGGCTTTCCTAGTGGAACATGCTCCTTTCGCAGATGGGCGTGCTTCATCTGTTGAACTACGATACTCGTTGCAGCGGTCACGTGAACATTCTCACACCTGTAGAAGCGGTTGTGCATGAGCATCACCGAGGTCGCCCTGTTGTAAGGGCAGCAGTGGCAGATCGTACAGCAACCTCAGCACAGAAAAGAAGGGTCTCTTTGGCCAGAAATGTCAACCCAAACTGTTGCTAACTGGTCATTAACAGTGGGACTATGGGCACGCACACCTCCAACCGCGTGGTCATCAGTCAGTAGCTTACAAACTACTTAAACTAAGGTAGACTAACCTAAGGACAACACACACACCCATACCCCAGGGAGGACTCGAACCTCCGACGGCGAGCAACCGCACGCTCCGCAGCGAGGCGCCTTAGACCGCTCGGCTACTCCACCGCAGCTCAGGCGAGTTTGTGACACTTTCACGGAGTGACACATGCCCGGAGTTGGAAAGTGTTGACACTTGCTCGGAGCCCCAGACTCTGCAGGGTGTTTCATAAGTAGGACACATCGGCCTGTCCGCCGCAGGTACATTTGGACTCGCTCGCAGTCTGTTTGTGAGGGCTCTCGGTAAAATGGATCGGTCCGACGTGTGTTGACAGAGGATAATGTACAAGATTGTAACAGCTATTTACAACATGCATTGGATTATCACGGTTTGAAAAAGGCTGATGGTTTGATAATGAACTGTAGAGTCCGAAATTGGTCACTGTCTTCAAAATTGCGCTACTGCGACTGACAAAATAAATTGTTTTACTAAATATTCCCAGTTGCTTATCCTAAACCATCATTACAATGAATTTTCATAACTTTCAGTCTGCAGTGTAAGTGTTCAGGACCTAAACGCCGAATCATAGAAATGAAACTTCCCTTCGTATTTTGTTTGTGGGCACCTAAACATGTCTCCAGTAAATCATCAACAGATAAATCTTCGTAGAGTGGAAACCATTCCCTTCTGTACGTCGGGGTGCAATGGAATAGGGTGCGGCTTATGTTCCATTCCAACGGCGTTTCGTTTCTGCCACTCGCACCAGCTCGTAGTATCTAAACGGATGCGACTTTCGCTTTGAAACTGTAACAGCATATTCTTGGATAGTTCAGCTACCGACCCATACAATAAAAAAAACACAACAACAAAAAACAACAAAAAAACATGGGATTCTTTTTAACCTCATAAAGTGGTCTTTTTCCCCCTTAACTGCCCCGACTGTTGTTGAAATGTTCAAATGTTTGTAAATCTGTTGGACCAAACTGACACGGTCATCAATCCCTAGACTAACAAACTACTTAAAGCAACTTACACTAAGAACGCCGCAGCTACCCGTGCCCGAGGAAGGACTCGAACCTCTAGCGGGAGCGGCCGTGCGGCCTGTTGCTGCCTTAGGCAATACAGCGGCCAGCAACTCAGCATGGGCCATCAACTGTGCTCGCATGTCAAAGCAACTCAGTCAATGCCTTCACGTTCACTGACATTCAGTCGTGAAGAAGTTCCCATTTTTAACACCTAAAAGACACCTGTGAACTTGAGTTGGTCAGTCATGTCTGTGACGCTTTGTCTTAAAAGAAGATACTTTTACGCATCAAAGGCTGGTAAATACAATAATGAATCCTGTGACATCTTCAAACACTAAGTTAGAAACATTTTAAACAAAAATTGGAATTATTCGTGAATTTAGAACAAGGGAAATTACTTGGGTGTATCCGGGCAGTAATTATGCATTGACAACCAGATTAGCCTCTGTAATACTTCTTACGGTATTATTTCTTTTAAATATGATAAACATCAGTTGATTTAATATCTGAACGAGAATCGTACATATTATTTCTCATCGGTGATTTTTATGTTATTTTATTTTTTATTTATTTTTATTTATTTATTTATTTTGTGGGGACGCCTTATCTCCCGTATTAATTATCCAAAATTAATGATTGAGGTATCATTTTCGAAGTTTCGATTTCCACTAATGACGAAAAATACACAGATAGTTTAAAGTTATTGTTTTCACAAGAAAATTTGTTTTGAAATAATTTGTACTGTTCGTATACTCTAAGTTGATACCCGGCGAACAATCGTAAATGGGTCATGTATTTACGGTTGCTCCCATCAGCCACGGCGCCGAGTATCAACTTAGTTTGCGCGGTCGATATAAAAGCAATGTAGAAGGTGTCATGTATTCAGAATCTGTTTAACTAACATGAACGAAAACTCTTACATTTGTTTACGATCTTTACTTTTTATGGAAGCCAAAGGCCTTCTTTGATGCAAGCATAGTTTATCGAACAATTTGGGTTATACATGTCGATGTAAAGCATAGATTATCACACGTTTTTCGGTTATACACGTTGATGTAACGACGAAAAACATACAAATATTTAACTAACAGGCACAACAGCTTTTGCAGTTGTTTAGATTCTTTACGCAAGCGTAGTTTATCTCGAGATTTCTTTTTCACTCGTCGATGCACAACAGTTGTTGGAATTGTTCACTTTGTTCAAGCAAGCGTTGTGTACTGCGCAAATTAACTGATTTTGTAAAACAAACAAGTTTTCAAAAATAAAATAAACATGAAAAATTCAGTATATGATTTTTATAAGTTTCGCAATTAATCATATTGTATTTAATTATATAAACTCTTACAATGGGACCAATATCTGTTACTAATATTCAGACTTAATTATCTTTTATACGTAATTATTTACTTGCATTTGCCTTTTCTCCATTACTATCTTAGCTATCTGTAGTATCCAGATTTTGCATGTTTGTAAATTACTGTAGGCTGCTTTAAAAACGTGTGCGGCTTGACAAGATGTACATCCGCAGTTTCTATTAAAATTGCAGAGTATTACAGGACCCACGTAAGGAAGGAAGCTTATGGTTTAACGTCCCGTCGGACAGCTTGGTCATTGCAGACGGAGCTAACGCTCGGAGGTTTTGGGCAAGTATGTGGAAGGAAATCGGCCGTGCCCTTTGAAAGGAACCATCCCGGCATTTGCCTGGAGTGATTTAGGGAAATCACGGAAAACCTAAATCTGGATGGCCGGATGTGGATTTGAACCAGCATGCTCCCGAATGCGAGTCCAGGTGTGTTGCCACTGCGCCATCTCGCTCGGTAGGACCCACGTACGTAAGTGATACGATAAATACATAGTTGAAGAGATAAAATGTTTATAGATTTATTTTATATTTTTATATTTATTTTTACATTCAGACGATTAGTATTTTCACTTTTCTGTTAAGACACTGACTCAAAGAGCTTGTAGCATTGTGCTAAGTTATTATTATAGGGCGTTAATGCAACGGCACAAACCAATTTCTAGAAAGACAAATGAGCCGTTGAAAAAGTGTTAGGTGGTTGCGTCTCGGTCGTGGGTTAGCTGCATGTCCAACTGTAGGATAAAAGCAAGCAATAGAGCAGCAACAAAGTATGCCGCTCTCCTTTGGATATTCTCTGCCTCCCTCTGAGTCACGTCTGGTACAGACTAGCAGTATTAAGGTATTTGTTGCAGGAGTGACTTACGAAGGACTTCACTTCCTGACGATTCTTCCAGTGAATCTCAGTACTACACTCATTTAACATACGACTTATTTTAAGTTGTTGTTCCACTTCAAATTCCGCATTCTGCTCACTACTTTCTGTTTTATGAAAGTAACTGCTTCCAGTAATTGTTCTGAAAATACGTACTCTTGTAATAAAATACTTCCTTTCTCTGCATCAAGGGTTGACACGCTGCAGATCGTACTGGATTTCGCTACTGATTTTCAGTATTGAGACTTCTCGATATACCATACAATAAAGCTTACTGGAATTCCGCCGTTATCTACGTGGCCATTTAGAAATACCGTGAATAGCAGCATAATAGATCTGTTACACTCCTTTGAGACATGTCACAAATTAATTCCATGATGGAAAACTCTTTCGGCATAATGGCCAGTACTATCTTATTATCAATACTGGAAACACGAACATTATTCCTGCCGTTCAAAATGCTCTCACACTAGCTGTAGTCCCTGGCGCTGCTTAGGTGTGTATTTAATTCTTTCCGTTGTTATCCCAATGCCTTTCCTGTATGTAAATCAAAAATGTTCAAATGTTTGTATAGTCTATGGGACTTAACTACGGGGTCATCAGTCCCTAAACTTACAAACTACTTATGAACTACTTACGAACTAGGACGGCACAAATATCCATGCCCGAGGGGGGATTCGAACCCCCGACCGTAGTGGCCGTGAAGACCGTGACTGGAGCGCCTTAGTCCCCCCTTTTTTATTTTTTTTATTTATACGTGTTTATTTATTTAAAGTTTTACGCACTTCATTTTATTTCTATATATATATCAATGAAAGAGAAAATACAAGAAAGGAAAAGAAAAATATCTCCCTCTTTTGTTAGGATTTTCACTGGAAGTAAAATATCTCTACATGAAGTGCAGCATTAATAGCGTCTGATAGTGAACATAAATAAGACCGCCCTCCCGGCGGAACAGACATAAGTGGTGACTGCACACCGACCATATGCGGATAGATGTTAGCTGAATTTCTGTTCCTCACGCGAGTTCCGGGCACGTCTTCTCGAATAAATTGTTTTCATCCGTTACATAGGTTCAGTCTTCCGAGGGATCATTCATACTAAAATTATCGTCTCATACCCGGCACACCCAAGCTGTGGGGAGGATCCAGGAAAACAATACCCAGAAAATTGGCATAGTATTGTCGGTGTCTTGAATTGTGTAGTAGAGACGTGAAGCGATCTTGGAGGAACGTCCAAAAATCAAGCACACTCTTTTCTCGATCGTGAAACAAATAATATATAGATAGGCCTTTGATCCAGTTCACTGCATTAGTCTTTGTGCGTGGAAAAAAGCTCTCATCCGGAAATAGAAGTGACTGCGGTTCAATAGTGTGTGGAGCTGTACGACCAAGAAAGGCAAGTATTTTCTTTATGAATAGCCACACCTCTGCAGCAGGTCCACACATCAGCCAATGCTCATCAGTGTCTAACACGTGACACTGAGGGCAGTGTGGAGAGTCTGTCCTCTTAATTGCATGCAGCCGATGTCGCGTCATGTATTTTCCATTGACAACCAGATACCAGGTAGCACGAGCATCTGTATCGAGGAGGGCATGATGCACAGAACGCCAGACCACGGGCCATCTGATTGCTGGATGTCGTCTCTCCACGAAATTCCGGGTGTGGCCCTTCATCATTATGCAGTACACATCACGTGTCGTTGCAGTCCGTGTATGGGGCAAGTCTTCATGGACGTAACTATATTCTATAAAAAATGTCTTAATATGTGAGAGATAGGTAGAGATATGCGCTACTGCTATGGGCGGCATTAGAGATATAGGAACAAGTTCGTCGATCAGAATCCCAGATATTCCGGTCTGGCGATGTTTCCACAGCTTAATCATTGTACTGACATAAAGGGCAGACGCTCTGACATGTACATTGACAAGCCCAAGACCTCCGTCTCGAGGGGGGAGAGTTAATGTTTCATTACGGACTTTAAAGATAAGGCCGGCGCTCACGAAGTATCCAAACACAGCCAGCAGTCTTGTTGCCATCGTCTTCGGCATCGGTAGTATCTGGGCCAGGTGCGGTATCCTAGACGCCAGATGGATGTTCACGAAAGCAACTCGTTGTATTAAGTCTAACGACCGTAGTAGATTGCTTCGGACGTTAGCTCGTAGTACCTGAAGAAGGCGTTTGTAGTTGACTGCCGAGGTTTGTCGAACGTCGCGCGTGAAGGTTATCCCTAAACACTTGAGCTTGTCCACTGATTGCAGCGGGGCCACGCTTCCTTCAGGAAGACCCCTGCCAATGTTCATAGCGGCAGACTTGGTCAGATTCATACGGCTGCTCGCAGTAGTTCCATACTTGGCAATCCATTCTAGTGCTATCCGCACTTCGTCCCCTGATTGAGCCAAGAACATAAGGTCATCAGCATATGCGCGACAGATAAAGGCCCGGTCCCTAATCTTCATCCCAGACAGTCGAAATCGCAGTCCATGTAACAATGGCTCAAGCGCAATGGCAAAAAGAATCATCGATAGCGGACAGCCTTGTCGTACAGATCGCGAAATGGTAACAGTGCCTGCCACACGTCCATTGATCAGTACACGTGAGGTGGCGCATCGGAGAAGCCGCAGGACGGTGTGTGTAAAGGCGGGAGGAAACGCCATTCTTCGCAGCACTGCTTCAAGAAAGTCATGACTCACCCTATCAAAAGCATGGTCCAGGTCTACGGACACTAAGACACCACGAATGCGGCAAGTCTCGGCCAAGGCTATGATGTCACGATAATCACTTAGTGCTGTCTGGATGTTACTTCTGCCACCAAGGCATGTTTGATCCGTAGATACGACTTGATGCAAGACACGACGGAGTCTGGAAGCGAGGATCCTCGTAAAAATCTTGAAGTCGCAGTTCAGCATGGTTAACGGCCGAAAATGTTCCACTTTTTGTCCCCTGGACTTCTTCGGGACTGGAATGATCAGGCCTTCGACAAAAGCAGGTGGGAGTGGGACGTCAGGTATCGTCAGTTCTTTATACATTTCTATCCAGCGAGGAGCCATGATGTCTTGAAAGGCGCGGGAGAACTCCAGCGGGAGGCCTTCTGGGCCTGGGGATTTGTTTGTTGCTCCCCTGCGTAGAGCGTCAGCGAGATCATCAGCAGTAATCGTATCTGTAAGGGTCTGCACAGACTCCCCATCAAGAGTACCAGGCATGGAGTCGAGCACTTCTTCCATTGCTATAGCATCCTGATCTACTTCTGCATACAACTGTCGATAGTGGCCCACGAAAGCAGTGGCGATGTCATTCTGAGATGTCAGTCGACGACCATCTGGGGTATCAATAGCGTGCACCAGCGCTCTTCTACACCGTTGCTTCTCTCGAATAAGGTGATGCATGGAAGGAGGTTCTCCAGCGACTCGATCTTGACATCTCGCACGTATCACTGTTCCCTCAAGACGGCGGCGCATAAGTAAAGTAATCTTCGCCTTAATCCGCTGAATTGCAATCTGTCGTTCAGGAGACGGTGCTTGGCTAGCAAGCTCACGGAGTGCCGTAAAGTAAAATTCCATGGTTCGTCGATGCCAACTCATTTTGTCACGTCCATACTGTACCAACGTGCGACGCAAAGCTGGCTTAGCACATTCGAGCCACCATCGAATCGTTGAAGGATATGCCGTAAGAAGTCTCTGGCAGTTGTTCCACGTCGCTTCTATATGCTGTCTGCACTCTGGATCCTTAAGTTGTGCAACGTTTAACTTCCAAGTACCTCGACTTCGCCACACGCCCTGCCGTCGAAGAGAAACAGTACAAATGTAGGCGATGTGGTCCGAGAAGGCGGTAGGCCACAGCTCGGCATCAAGTGTTGCCGTTGTGAGTCCGCGGGAGACATAGACTCGGTCCAGACGGCTCGCAGAATGGCTGGTGAAAAAAGTGTATCCAGGTCGATCACCATGCTTATGCTCCCATGTGTCTATCAGGTCCAGTTCTTGAATAAGTAAGTTTTTGGCACGTGGTAAAATGAGGAATTTGGTCCTTTATGGCGAGCACACAGTTGAAGTCTCCTCCAAGAATAATGTGATCGTATTGACCTGCAAACAGCGGAGCTATCTCTTCTGAGTAGAAGTGCGAGCGTTCCCTTTGTTTGTCCGTGCCGGAGGGAGCATAAACGTTGATGATCCGGACACCATGGAATGTCACAGCAACGCCCCTGCCCGATGATAAATAAGCGACGTCTTCAACCACAATACCTTCTCTCAGAAGTACGGCCGTCCCACTACCGTTGGAAGAAGATGGCGTTTGATATGTATCATAACCAGAAATATCTGGAAATGACTCGAGGCGAACTTCTTGTAGAAGGGGCAATATCTAGATCTGACGCCCGCATCATGTCACGGAATAACTGAAACTTTATCTGCGTTTGGATTGTGTTAATGTTGATAGATCTAATTCTGTAAGCCTGCCCTTGTGCCATATTTACAGGGATGCTGATTGTAACACGAAGATCAGGTAGCACATTCCCACCCAAACCCTCATCGATTAACATACATTTAGTTTAGTAGCAACATCTGTTGCTACGTCAGCTGCGGATGAATTATCTTCAACATCTTCGTGCCATGCTGCGTTGCTTGGACGCTGGTCGTCAGTTGAAGCCCCTGGTGAGTCAACATGCATTGATGTGTCGTCGGTGTACGACTGACGAATGGCTGACTGCTGGTCATCATCTGTAGTAGGAGTTATAGACAAACGCCGTGTTGATTCCGCTTCCGACTGGAGTGGGGCAGGAAGTTCCACTTTAGGGTCTTCTGATGGTAGAAGGTCTAGGGATTCATCATTAGCTTGTGATCAGGAGATATCAGACGGAGCAAGCCGACGTTTCTTCCTTCTCTGTGGTGACCGTTGTTTTCGCACGTGTACGTCAGTATCAGACGAAGTCTGGGTATTCTGACTGTCTGGCACGAAGGCGGCGGTAGGCACGACCATAGAGGCGGCATCTGTTCCCTCCTTCGGAGATACTTCGTTATCCTTCCTCACGTGAAGTTCAGGAGCCGGCACAGGTGTAGCCTCCATCCTGTCCTCGTTGCCCTGAATTTCTACCGTTTTTGACACGGTTTCATCAAGTGGTGTCGTCACAGGCTGCTGGCTGGGTTCATTTTGAAGAACCTGTACATACGTCAATGGGAGCGTCGTCGATGCCGATGGGATCTGCTCATCACCAGGTGGTAACTGCGTTATTCTGCGCTGCATACAGCTAGAACGAACGTGACCTTCTTGGCCACAACCGTAGCACGTCTTCGGCTGGCCATCATAAATTATGATGGCACGGCACCCTCCAATATATAGATAAGATGGCACGTGTTTAGTCAATTCAATGCGGACCTGCCGCACCCCATTGAATACCGGATATGTTGTAAATTGAGCCCATTTCTCGGCCACGTGGCTAATAACGTTCCCATAAGGGCGCAGCGCAGAAACAACCACGTCTGAAGGTACTTCAAACGGAAGTTCAAACACTCTAATTGTTCGTAGTCCAAGACCTGCTTGTTCGATAGTCACTTCACCGATATTTCCATCTGAGTGACGGAATTTGAGTCAATTTCTTGATCTGTTTAGAATCTTCTCACAGACGGCGTCGCTGGTAAGCTTCACATACACTACACTGCTCACTATAGAGAAGTGGATGCCGATAAGATCGTTACAGTCAATCTTCACTTCTTCTCTAATAAATTGTTCGACTTTAAGTGCCTTCGGTCGTGCATATTCATTCGAAAAACTGATTTTCAATGTTGATTTTCGCCAGGAGTGGGCCATTCTTGTTCTAAGTAAATATGGCAAGCGAAGACGACTGTGTCACGTAAACACACGCGAGCAGCAGACTCGGCGACGGGACGTAATCAGTCCGTCCGCACCGCTGCACTGCCTGACGCTGACTGTGAGTAATTCTTCAGGTCCATATAGTGGAATGTGTGATGTATTTGGTTACATCATAATAAAATATATCACATCACCTGTTGTTTTTCGTCCACGCCGACAGATCGCTCGCATTTATTATTTCTGAAATCTTCATTTACTCCCCTGTCATTATTATTTAACCGTATTTATAATATTACTAGGATTATTAAGCATCAAATGAACTACAAAGATGTGACTACACGTTGTATTATTGTTTATTGCATCGGCAAACTACATTGAATACATGAATACATTGCTTGAGTACAAAACTATGTAAAGACTGGTCAAGACTCCCTTGCATTTCTCGTGCGTGCGTATTTGGACATCACAATAAGTTCTTCAACTTTCTAGAGCAAATCTGTTACAATTCATTTAGTGAATTTCTGCGAAACATAAAAAAATTCTCCACAAACAAGACGTATAATACTCAGTATAAACGTGACGTATTTATTCAAGTACTTTCCTACCGAATCAAAAGAGAAATTAGGTGTATTTGCAAATTACTACTAGAGCAGTGTCGATTTGTTTACCTAACTAAATGGGATAATTTTATAACAATGACAAAACTTTGAGATAAGCGGACCATGGCAAATTGTTAACTGGATCACAAATGACACAAGGAAATATTTGTGATGAAAACTATTAACAAACATGAATTATTGTACAATATTGGAACCATTTACCGTTACTAAGTTTTTACGAACAGTAATAATTTAACAAAGTGATCTAGAAAGCAGTGTTGACAGTATATAAAATTGTTTATATAATACATGAAAATATCCTGAAACTATATTCATAGTTGTATAAAGTTAAGGCCTCATTACATACGATATTGCAGTGCGTAGCCAGATCTTCAGTTTTACCAATCAAGCGGATTGCTTAGGGTTCAATTCATTAAAAATCAAGGAAACTGTCTAAATCTATATAATTATTCTTCAAATCAAAATTTATTGCTTGGCAGAGGGTTCATCGAAGTGCTTACATGAACTTTCTCAGCCGTTTTCGATTTGATGTCTCTTACTTCATTATGAATATCATGTATCCCTATGCAAGTGAGTGCCAACAAAATATGTTCACATTCTGAGGAGGAAGATGGGGACAGAAATTTCGCAAATAGATCTCGCCGCAACGAATAAAGCCTTTCTTGTAATGATATCCATCCCAAATCGTGCATCATTTCCGTGACACTCTCTCCCCTGTATAGCGATTATACAAAATAGGACATGCCCTTCTCTTCTGCGAAAAGTGTCGCGGATGACGTTGGTAGTAAATACGAAATAAATTACAATTTCATGCATAATAGGGCGGATTTTCAAGCATTCCATTGTTCTTGACGTCACATCTCCTCAACTATGTGCTGTACTCTGGTATAATTGCGAGAGTACATTCAGTGGCACACTGTCTGACAAATACGTCGCGAACAGAGTTAGATGTACAGACGTAATACATCTAAGGGTCTTGCGTCTTGGGAGGGCATTTCACGAACCTTAGTGTTTATAACTAAATATCTCATAAACAATGTGGCGTAGTATGATATAATTTCCGAGGTATATTCAGTAATCAGTTTTTATACTGACTGTAAAATCTCTTGCAAATTCTGTCAGTCATATAGAAGGAAAAAGTTTTAACGTCATGACGAATGCAGTAGTTTTACTGCATGAACAGTAGAAACGAAGAAAGCGATGTACTTCTCGCATCATTTTGCTCGGGTTGCCAGCAAGAAAAATTGTCAGAAATGTCCTAAATTGACTTTAAACTTTGTTGCTTGATGTTGAGTGCAATCATTCTGAAATAGTGGTGAATAAAGTTTCGTCGAATGATGTCTCAATTTTTCCAAGAATATCATTATTTATGACGTCCTATCTGTGGGGTAGGTAGTTCAGAAACTAACGGCGATTGTTGTCATGCGATAGTTTTTCGCAAATTTCATTGTTCATGACGCCGTATCTCTTGAACAATGTGTCTTAGGTGGTTCTTACCATCATAGCGATTGCTGTCTGGTAGTAAGTAATATGTATACGACGTTTGGATGAAATCGGTCCAGACGTTTGTGAGGAAATATGGAGCATACATACACTAGATTCTAGATAATCCGACGATTCATGGCTCAAATGGATGCCAGATTAGGAGAAGTGCCGGATTATTGAGAGCATGAATACAGATAGGATTCTATATAAAGTACATGTTTGAAGGAACGTTCTCCCTTTCTAGCAACAGTTTACTGTAGTCCGTGGTAGAGTGAAGCGTTACCAATGATCGAAATAAAGCACAGATCATTTCTATTTGCCATTCTTAGGAAGGATCATCGTATTTTTGTTTTACGGCAGCAGAGTGGAACTTGTTGAAAGTCTGCCTCTACAGCGAGAAAAACAGCTTCCACCAAAGCATCAGTATCTACTGGTTTCTAGATCTTATATACGAACAGAGAGCTGCGGTTGACGGAATCATTCTCTTCAGAATCCACGTTCATTCCCTCATATTATGTTCTCCGTCTCCAGAAATGGAACTGCAAATAATGTCACCATTTGAAATACGATTTGTGTAAAATTGTTTAACTAAGCATGTTTTGAACAACAATGTTGTTGTGACATCTTTTCGGATGCGTGCCATATTACTGAAAGGCCGAGTAAGTGATGGCCAGATTAGCGAGGTAATAGTGTACTTACGAGGGTTGGAAATTACATAGTGGAAACACTGCTGTGGAAACCACTATTCAGTTGAATCTAATATTGTCGCTGACATCACACATACCTACCTACTTTACCTCCGAGCAAAAGAACTCGCCCGTCCCACGTCACCAGCATGCGCACAATCGAGGGAAACACAGTCTTTTGTAAGCGAGCGGTCTAACATAACGGTGTCACTAAGTTCTCGAAACAGGAACAACGGAGACCGTCAATGCGCAGTATTACTGTTCGTTTCTGGAGCATCACCTGCGACCAGCTTTGCAAAAGAAGCGGCGACACTTTCAGCGCAACCCACCCATCATTTTGCACGACAGTGCGCGGGAGCATACAGCGCAAGCTGTGGCTGCTCTGTTCGGTCGATAGAATTGGGAAGTACTTAAGACATTGTGACTGTAATTTGATTCCGAAGATGAAGGCATTCGCTTCAGAACTGTTCCAGAGATACGACAAGCAGGGGACTGCTCCATTCGCACCATCAACAAAAGAAAGCTCAGCTAACGGGATACTACGCCTTCCATATCGCCTGCTGCGGGTTCTACATAAGGCTAGTCACTACTTTGAGGGACAGTAACAGGTGCAAACATGTAACGCTTTTGCATCGTTTGTGAATAAGTACTTGCCACTATTTAAGTTATAACCCTCGTACATATACACCTTCATAATTTATTTTGATATGTATAGATTACCAATATGTTTGATCGTGTGATATCATGGCCGTATCAAAATAAAATAAATAAATAAATAAATAAACACAGGGGGAGGGATGAAGGGGATTAATTCCGCCACCTCCCAAATTATGCTGTAATGCTTTACAAGTCAGGATATACATCATAATTTACAGTTTTTATTGATAGGGGAAAAATAGACACAGCCTACAGAAAAATAAAAGAAACATTTGGAGATAAGAAAAACAGCTCTATGAATATCAAGGACACTGACGGAAAACCAGGTCTCAGCAAAGAAGGGAAAGCTGAAAGGTGGAAAGAGTATATAGAGGGGCTCTACGAAGGAAATGAACTTCGAGACACTATTGTAGGAAGGGAAGAGGATGTAGATGAAGATGAAATAGGAGATACTATGCTGAGAGAAGAATTTGACAAAGCCCTGAAAGACCTAAGTCGAAACAAGGCCCCAGGAGTAGATGATATTCCCTCAGAGCTACTAAAGTCTCTGGGAGAACCAGCCATGACAAAATTGTTTTACCTGGTGTGTAAGATGTATGAGACAGGTGAAATACCCTCAGACTTTAAGAAAAATGTTATACTCCCCATCCCTAAGAAAGCAGGTGCAGACAGGTGTGAAAACTACAGAACCATCAGTTTAATAAGTCATGGTTGCAAAATATCAACGCGAATTATATACAGAAGGATGGAAAAGCTGGTAGAAGCCGACCTCGGGGAAGATCAGTTTGGGTTCAGGAGAAATGTAGGAACACGGGAGGCAATACTCACTTTACGGCTTATCCTAGAAGATAGATTAAGAAAAGGCAAACCTACATTTCTAGCTTTTGTAGATTTGGAGAAGGCTTTTGACAATGTTGATTGGAATAAACTCTTTCAAGTTCTGAAGCAAGCAGGAGTAAAATATAGGGAACGTAAGGTTATTTACAACTTGTACAAAAACCAGACAGCGGTTGTCAGAGTTGAAGGGCATGAAAGGGATGCAGTGGTTGGGAAGGGAGTAAGACAGGGTTGTAGTCTTTCTCCATTGTTGTTCAATTTGTACATTGAGCAAGCTATAAAGGAAAGCAAGGAGAAATTTGGTGAAGGAATTAAAGTTCAGGGGGAAGAATTAAAAACATTGCGTTTTGCCGACGACACAGTAATTCTGTCAGATACAGCAAAGGACCTGGAAGAGCAATTGAACGGAATGGACAGTGTACTGAAAGGTGCATATAAGATGAACATTAACAAGAGCAAAACTAGGGTAATGGAGTGCAGTGTAAGAAAATCAGGTGATGCTGAAGGAATTAGATTAGGTAACGAAGCAATAAAGGAGGTAGATGAGTTTTGTTACTTGGGCAGTAAAATAACAAATGATGGTCGCAGTACAGAGGATATAAAATGCAGAATGGCAATGGGTAGAAAAGCGTTCTTGAAAAAGAGAAATTTGTTAACATCGAATATTGATTTAAACCTAAGGAAGTCCTTTCTGAAGGCATTTGTATGGAGTGTTGCCTTGTATGGGAGTGAGACATGGACGATAAACAGTGCGGACAGGAAGAGGATTGAGGCTTTTGAAATGTGGTACTACAGAAGAATGCTGAAGATTAGGTGGGTGGATCGCGTAACTAATGAGGAGGTACTGAACAGAATTGGGGAGAAAAGGAATTTCTGGCATACCTTGACTAAAAGAAGGGATAGATTGGTAGGACACATTCT
Organism: Locusta migratoria; assembly: GCA_026315105.1. Taxonomy (NCBI): domain Eukaryota; kingdom Metazoa; phylum Arthropoda; class Insecta; order Orthoptera; family Acrididae; genus Locusta; species Locusta migratoria. Next base: position 507,621,162 of record CM048747.1, read on the forward strand.
TAGACATCAAGGAATTGTGAATTTAGCGTTGGAGGGAAGTGTGTGGGGTAAAAATCGCAGAGGAAGACCAAGAGATGGATACAGTAAGCAGATTCAGACAGATGTAGGTTGTCGCTCTTATGTTGAGATGAAGAGGCTTGCTCAGGATAGGGTATTGTGGAGAGCTGCATCAAACCAGTCTCCGGACTGAAAACCACAACAACAACATTGTCTGATTCTCCGTCGCAAAAAAGAACTTCTCACTATGGCACTGTTCTGTTAATTGTAAGAAATATATTCTAACTACAGGTGATTTAAACTTTTAAAGTTTTTAAAATGAATGAAGAAATGATTCCTTATGTATTGTTACGATAAGTTACCAACTCAGAAACATTAGAAAACATTTTGTAAATATTCCCCTCAAATTACGAATATTTCAAAATAGTTTGTAATAGTGTTTGCAAAGTTTAAAAAAATGTTTAAACACTCGAACTACCTACCTGTACGTCCTAAGTGGATCATCACCATCATTTTTCATCTTCACTTTCCGAGATCTGGCTAACAAATGCTCTCCATCTCTTCCGTTCTTGTTATAGTGTTTGGTATTGCACGTAATCCCACTTTAAACCAATATTCTCTACTTTTAATACTATTGTTCCTGTCCATAGCATCCTTGGCATTCCTATTCATCTTTTCCATTCTACGTCCAGTTTGACGTATTTCTTAGCTGTTATTGTGCTAGCCACTCTCATTACATGGCCGTACCACTGCAGTCTTCGTTTCCCCCGGATGCTGGCTACAGGAACCAGCTGTTTCTCTATAAACCTCAATTCTGATCTTGTCTCTTCTGGTACTTTGATTCATAGCTTCCATACATCTCATTCCTGTTGCTTGTATTCTGCTGTAGTCCTTTTTCAACAACTTATGCGACTTACATATTTCCATGTTGCACATGAAGATCGGGGCAAAGTAAGTACGATGCAACGTTAACCAGAGTCGATCATAAAGAGTCGCGAAACTCCCTCTGATTTTCTGCAACTTCGCAACTGCAGCGCCACCAAGCGGCGACTGTGTATTTGGAGCGGAGCAGCACTTTCAAAATGTCACCGTTTTTCGGTGTTTTTGTGGTGCTATAAATTATAGCAGCAACCATAAACATAATTCGGAAATATCTCATTTCGACTTACTAGGGATGCCGAGAACTAAAAGAATAATGTTACGAATAACAATTGTTCATCTACGGTGGTTAGCTATAATTCAACAATTCATTCACTTCGAAATTTAGTCTCTTAGTGAGAATCACAAAAGATTCATTACTACTTCATAATATTACTGCTGTACAGGAGTAATTACACTTAATTAACTACTTCAGTACAGTCTGCTTAGTTTCGTACCTCATTAGTTACATGATCTACCCATTTTATCTTCATCATTTTCTATAGCACCACATTTCTAAAACTTCTATCACCATTTTGTCTGAACTCCTTATTGTCCATTTTTCACTGCCATACAATGCTACACTTCAGACAAATACTTTCAGAAAGACTTCCTAAAATTTAAATTAATATTGGTCGACAAATTCTGTTTCTTCAGAAACGCTTTTCTTCCCATAGCCATTCTCCCTTTTACATCTTCTTTTCTTCGCCCATGAGAAGTTATTTAGCTACGCAAATAATTAAACTCATCTACTAATTTTATTGCTTCATTACCTAATCTAATTCCATCAGCAACGCCAGACTTTCTTTCACTACATTCCATACCTTTGTTTTGCTCTTGTTAATGCTTATCTTATATCCTCCTTTTAAGACACTGCCCATTCCATTTAATTGTTCTTCCAGGTCCTTTGCTGTGTCTGACAGAATTACTATGTCACCGGTAAACAGCAAAGTTTTTATTTAGTTTCAGTAGTTTGTAAGACTTGGGACTGATGACTAACGTAGTTTGGTCCCATAGGATTACAAATATTTGACCATTCCAAATATATCCTTGCATTTCTTCACACCTTGCTCAATGTACAGATTGAACAACATCGGAGAAAGGCTACAACCCTGTCATACTCCCTTCCCAACCATTGCGTTTCTTTCATGCCCTTCGAATCTTACATCTATTTTCTGGCTTTTGTACAAGTTGAATACATCTCTTCGCTCCCTACATTTTATACCTGTTACCTTCAAAATCTGAAGGAGTGTATTCAAGTCAACACTGTCATGAGCTTTCTCCAGATCTACACTAGCTAAAAAAGTAGCTTTGCCTTTCCTTAACCCAGCTTCTAAGATAAGTCGTATTATGACTATTGCCTCCCGTGTTCCTACATTTCTCCTAAATGCAAACTGATCTTCCCAAAGATCAGGTTTCCACCAGTTTTTTCCATTAGTCCGTAAATAATTCGTGTTAGTATCTTGCATCCTTGAGTTATTAAACTAACAGTTCTGTAATTTTCACATTTGTCTGCACTTGCTTCTTTGGAATTAGGAGTACTATATACAATTTTACATCTGACTAGTAAGTAAAAAATCGTGATAGGTGCACTCAAGGGGAAAAGGAGATGTAACATCTAGTCTCAAGGAATGTAAAATTCGTGTGTAGTTTTGAATGTATTGTAATGTTTGAAATCCGCTAAAAACAAAATTCGAGCAACCTGAGAGTACCCAGCGAGCATGCGGATATAATCACTGTCGATTCCTTTTGAAGTGTAGCGCATCAGGTTGCTATTAATATATGCTCTTAAAACGTTTTTGGACGATACGATTACGACTATGCTATTGAGAGCCTTATTTATTACGCTGCACTGATATTTTGATTTTATAAACTGTCACTAGCAGAAAGTTATATTCGTTTAATGATGTTTTCATATTTGTGTGATAAAATATGAATGCAACTCTATTAAATGTAACAACTTATTCGTTTGTATCCTGCCATTCTTCTGTATCTACCGACTGGCCGCTTGGAGCGCTAACAGCGCTTCATCTGCACTTCCCTCCCCCCCCCCCTCCCCCCCCTGATACAGTTTCTCGATTGTCTGTCTTAGACTATATGTTAACTTTGCTGCCTGGAACTTGTTATCTTCGCATAGTAGATTTGGAACATGCTTCTAAAAATGTAATGCTTTCTGTGTCCTGATTATGATTTATTGTATCATACTTAAGGGGAATCGTAACGCCCTATCTCGACAATGTTAAATTGACTGGATAAATGCCCCGAATCCCAGGAACTGTTGAGTATATAAATATGGTGTTTTTATCGCATGTTCTCGCATGTTTTGTGACTATTGCTCTACAATCTCTTTAAAATAACAACTGAAAAAAAAACTTATGATTGTTCCCCTAAACGTATTATTTTTTGCTGTAATATTTCTTGTACTTTAACTATTACAGTACTTACTACTAAAGTAGAGCTGCAGCATCATTGCTCTATTTATGTTATGTGTTAAATTATTCATTGATGCAGATTCAGAATTTTCTGAAATAAAGGGGCATTTATACTGGAAAATGTCATTTTGAGAAAATTGCTGTTAAAGAAAAAATACATCCAACTGATACATAAAAAAATGTGTTAGAATCCTCCTTGATGGTAGTCCTCGTCTCCTCCTTCCACTTCCTCGCCCAGTGCTGCCCTCCATCTGGCTTCTTTTGATTGTTTGTTGCAATCTCTGCGTTCATGAATCGCAATTGGTCCAAGTCTATCGCAGTTTTAATGTTGTTGTAACATTTATGAATTCCAAGATATTCCAAAACCTGTAGTCTTACAGAATAGTCATAATTAAAAGTAACAACTGCATCAAAAACACCAAATTTGGTTTAGTCATGATCAAAACTATCACAGGAAACACAGAAACTAAAACACAGGTAGTAGATAACTGTTTTTGTCAAACACAAACATATGTACAGTTCAAAGAGTTTCTGCGAAGTACCGGTTGTGTAGACAAGTTGCGAAACGAAGAGTTCTCTAGAAAATGAAAGAAACCACAGTCTTCTAGACTATATAGTTCCAGAGAAAAATGCCAATATGCGAAATGTTGGAAAACAAAATTCCCAGAAATGACAGTGCATGATTATTTTCAAATATTTTTTTAAATAGTAAAAAATGGTATATTTCAATAAAACCATCACCAAATTAAGCACAAACATCCTTATTTTCATAATTTGCATAAAAGTAAAAATCGGAAATTTTGTCATTTTGGGCGGTACGACTCCTTAGTACGAAAGAGAGAAACTAGTACAATTTTTGTTCCCTCTAAAAGACTTTTGCGCTATCTGTTTATGATCTTCTCAACAGTCAAATGTTGAAAGACTTAACTGCGGGGTCATCAGTCCCTAATCTTACAAAATACTTATGAACTACCTTACACTAAAAACGACACAAACATCCATGCCCGAGGGGGGATTCGAACCCCGACGGCAGACGGCCGCGCGCACCGCAACAAGACGCTCCAGTACGCGCGGCTAATCCGCCGCGGCTGTCAACAGTCGTGGCCTTGCTGTTGTTGAGGTAAAATTCTTTGAATGTATTGTTCGAAGTAGTGGGTGTCTCATATATTTCTGTTCTTCCCAATATTACATCTTCATCTGCAAAAACCAGTCCTCTTTACTCATCTGTACTTTCCATAACAGGTTTTAGAATCCTGTCAATTACAGTAATAATCAAGAGTGCTGAGAGGACACTTCCGTCTTTGTCTCAAACCATTCAGACGGAACATTTCACGTTGGCACACTACTATTCCAAGTTAGGTGCAGCATTTTCGCCTCGGTGGCGTAGCCAAGCAGTCTAAGGCGACTCGCTGCGGAGGTTCGAGTCCTCCCTGGGGCATCGGTATATGTGTGTTGTCCTTAGGATAGTTTAACTTAGTTTAAGTAGTTTATATGTTTAGGGACTAATAACCAACGCAGTTAAGTCCCATAGATTTACAAATATTTGAATTTGTAGCATCTTCACTCCTAAGTGCTTGTCGACTGTACTTTCTCTTACTTTATTATTTTGATTGTCTGTTATTTTCAATTAGTAAGTAATTCTTGACTGTTGTGGGCGTATTCCAACACTAAAACTGTTGAAACGAAAAGAAATTCGTAATAAATTCACTTCAACCAGTTATTTCTATAGCCATTTCTTCGCGATTACATTTCAAATTTCCTGGTATCCCATCTTCATTTACACTTATTTACACGCTGTGCAAATTGTTTCTTTAGTAATGGCGTTGCTGCGGCGGATTAGCCGTGCGCACTGGGGCGCCGGCCAAGTAGTTGAGTCCGATAGATTTACAAACACTTAAACACTTTAATGAATTTTAGAGCTATTGCAATTCGAAAAACGTCGCAAGTGGAGATAAAGTGTACACAAAGGTAAATAAATGTAACCATTTCTAGAGTTGGCGTAAATATCAAGTGAATGTAATTTCAAGAACTCGTATTTTGAGGTACAATTTGGACGCGTCGCATCGCGTGACGAAATGGCGCACGAGCCTTAGTAAGTAAGAAAATTAATCCGCGGATCACCAAATCTTGCCAAAGTGCCTGCTCTACATTAATCTCTATGCTCTGCTAAACACTGTGCAGTGCATGGCAGAGGGTGCTCTCATTGTAACATTTACTTTGGCATCTTACCGTTTCATACACAAATGGTGGGCTGAGAAAAGATTGGTTATATGCTTCTGAGGGCGCTGTAGTTGGTCCAATCTTGTCACCGCCATATTTGCGACTGTTGCTCTCCGTCGGAGGTTCGAGTCCTTGGGCGGTGGAGTGGCCGAGCGTTTTAAGGCGCCTTGCTGAGGATAGTGCGGTCGCCCGCCGTCGGAGTTCGAGTCCTGCCTCAGGCGTGGGTAGGTGTGTTGTGGTTATGTTAGTTTACGTTTGTTTAAGTAATTTGTACGCCTAGTGACTGATAACCACAGTAATAAAGTCCCATAGATTTTAAAAAATTTGAACATTTGATATCTGCAAGAGTGATGCTTACGGGCTTATAGTATATTCCAAGATTCATAACGAAGCTGGCCGTTGATATTGTACAAGTGAGCTTCCTCAAGATAGTTCGCTTCTATCTTCACCGAGCAAGGTGGCGCAGAGTTTAGCACACTGGACTCGCATTCCGTAGGACGGCGGTTCAAATCCTGACTTTCAGAGTGACACCATTGAACTATACGAAATAAAATTGTGATACCTTTCGGACGATCTGCGTTAGGACGTTGAAAATATACCGGTGGCCGCGGGCGATGGAAGGAATTACAGTGCGCATGCGCGTCTGAATATGGCGGTGTTTAGCGACGAAACCCAACTAAGAGAAATTGGCGAATTTCGCGATCGGAAGACCTTTTCACCTTCATTGGATGACTGTGACCGCAGTGGAATAGCCGAGCGGTCTAAGGCGCCTTGCTGCGGAGCGCGTGGTTGCCCCGCCGTCGGTGGTTCGAGTCCTCCTTCGGACATGGGTATGTGTGTTGTCCTCAGCATAAGTTAGTTTAAGTAGTTTGTAGGCCTAGGAACTGATAACCGCAGAAGTTAAGTCCTTTAGTTCTACAAACATTTGAACATTTTTTAATGACTGTGTGGTGTGCAATTTCGATCACGGAAAAATGGATGTGATATGATGGCATGCTGACTAGGGTAAGTGAAGGTAATGGAAGATGATTTCATCCCCATCATCCAAATTGACCTCTATTTTGACAACATGGGGTTCATGAAAGATGAATCAACACCATCGAAGCAGGAGAGTGCTTGATGTCCTTGGGGAGCACTTTTGGGACCGCATTCTGATCTGGGGTACACAGAGACCAGTGGCAGGGTCCTCGATTGGTTTCCACATTCTCAACGCTTGCGACTGCTTTTTGGGGGCTAAATTAACGAGAAGGTGTACAGCAATAACCCCAAAACCATTCCCGAGCTGAAACGAGCTATTCAGGAAGTCATCAATAGCTGCGATTTCCGACATTTCAGCGGCTAAGCAGCATTTCGCTGTTCGTCTGCGCCGCATCATCGCCACGGAACTCAGGCATATCGAACACGTCTTAACCTAAATTCGGGTATCTGCAGTGACGTTTACATGTTGAGTAAAGTGTGTGCACGCCGTAGTTAGTAAGTAATTTACGTTTCGTTTCATATAGTTCCATAATTGTCATTACCGTATGTATCTTTCCCGTGATTTCCATAATTCACTCCAGGTAAATGCCGAAATATTTATGTTGAAAAACAGTCTAGTTCGTAGAAGAATATTTTATTCATCGGTTTCGTTCTTAGCTTAGATCATCTTCAGAAACATATATACAGCCTATGTGGTTGGTGCTGACTACTTCAGGGTTGCCGTGGCTGCACACTGTAGCTGCATGTTGGTAACTTCTCAACAACGTGCAGTCAGTAGCCGCATGGGCTCCATATATATCTTTCTGAAGATGACCTAAGATGAGGTCGAAACGGGTTGAATAAAATATTCTTCTGCGATCGAGACTGTTTTTCAATATAAATATCTCTATGAAAGATCACTGTTGCCTCCTTCGACAATGTTGTCCCAATTAAATGGCGGGATGGTTCCTTTCCCATCCTTAGAAAAATCACCCCGTCACTAAAGACCACGCTGTCGATGGGATGTGACGTCAAACTCTAACCATCTTGATTATTTTCGGTTTGCTTCTGCCAGTTCAATTTCTTCAGCATCTGTGAAGGTCACACAAACCTATCAAGGTTGACGCTGCACATCTATGTATACGTTTCGTATTTCATATTCGCCTTAAAGGGAGCCGGAGGTGGTCAAATATATATATATATATATATATATATATATATATATATATATATATATATATACCTTGATAGGTTTGTGTGACCTTCACAGATGCTGAAGAAATTGAACTGGCAGAAGCAAACCAAAAATAATCAAGATGGTTAGAGTTTGACGTCACATCCCATCGACAGCGTGGTCTTTAGTGACGGGGTGATTTTTCTAAGGATGGGAAAGGAACCATCCCGCCATTTAATTGGGACAACATTGTCAAAGGAGGCAACAGTGATCTTTCATAGAGATATTTATATTGAAAAACAGTCTCGATCGCAGAAGAATATTTTATTCAACCCGTTTCGACCTCATCTTAGGTCATCTTCAGAAAGATATATATGGAGCCCATGCGGCTACTGACTGCACGTTGTTGAGAAGTTACCAACATGCAGCTACAGTGTGCAGCCACGGCAACCCTGAAGTAGTCAGCACCAACCACATAGGCTGTATATATGTTTCTGAAGATGATCTAAGCTAAGAACGAAACCGATGAATAAAATATTCTTCTACGAACTAGACTGTTTTTCAACATAAATATTTCGGCATTTGCCTGGAGTGAATTATGGAAATCACGGGGAAGATACATAATGACAATTATGGAACTATATGAAACGAAACGTAAATTACTTACTAACTACGGCGTGCACACACTTTACTCACACTTTACATTTCCATATATATACGATTTCTTTTGCTATCAACAATTAATTGGAACATTCATCTTTAATGTAAACTTTGAATTATTGTTCTACTCGTCCTAGAAGTGAAGTTATTATCATTTTCTCGGTGCCTGCACAGGAAACTGGCGGGGCCGTTGAATGCATCTAACACCCTCTCCGGACTTCTTGGCGAACTACTTAGTTTACTCCAAAGGTTTCAAGACTCTAAAAGGAACTGAAACCTTATGGAAATGTATTTGTAGTTGAGAAGTTGGAATGCATTGGGCATATGCAGAAGCGTATGGGTGCACGGCTAACTTTGGGATTAAGCAAGCTCAGTGATGGAAAGTCAATAGGAAAGAGAGGCAGGCTTACTGATGAGGTGATTGAACGTCTACAGAGATACTATGGGTATGCAATAAGGCAAAATACTAGTAATGCTAGTGGGCATTGTTCCTTCATACTGCCTCTTCCAATGAATGCCCTCAACGCAGCCTGTGCCCAAAAGATACTTGGTGCAAGTATAATGCCAAAAAGGACTATGATCACAAGCATGGTTTGCCAGCAGCTGTGATAAACACAATAAAACCAATTTTTCATGACTTAGCACAGCCAGAATTGTTACACAAATGTCTAAAAGCAAAAACGCAGAATCCTAATGAAAGAGTAAATAATTTAATTTGGACAGTGATTCCTAAAAGAGTGTTTCTACCATAAAAACACTACACTTCGGCATTTATGATGCAATAGCAACCTACAACCAAGGAAATAGGGTGAAGTATTGAAGGCATTAGGATTTCAAGCTGGAGTGAACACTGTACTAGCACTAAGAAAGAGGAGCAGAATGAAGAGAAAGGATTATGAAATATGACAACAGGCCAGAAGAGAAGACCAAAACGGAAGCTTTTAGAGGATGAAGAAGAAGACCCTGATAATCCATCCTATAGTGCAGGAATGTATTGAAAACTTTGATAGCCATTTCCCGTGGATTAGAATTTTCTAAATGTAAGGAACATTTTCTCAAATCCACTAAAACTAGGGAGATGAAATTTTTATACAGCACTCCTAGTGGCCAAAATTAAATTCCAACACAGCCATTTAGCGATATATTCAGCAGCTTTATTTCAATTTCATTAAATAATGCATTTTTTTTGTAAAGAAGTTGGGTCATAAAAAAAAGATAGGAAACTAAAAAGGACACTCCAGTATCCCTCTATCATAAATGCAATACTAAACTACCTTATATGTTGAAAAAAAATGTAGATTGTTTGTAAATGTTCCTCAAACTTAGTGATTTCAACATGGGCAGCATAGCTACTTCCGGCTCCCTTAACTTGTACAGGTCGCACGTACTTAGGTCCGCCTGCCTCAGTAGGCGAATGTCTTACCGACGTGGTTGCTCAGCGACTTCTGACAGTGGGTTGGCCACTCTCTATGAGAAAAAAACTGAACTAAGAACTCGTCGATAAACAACGAACAAATACGATCCCACATCCGGAAAGAACCGATATACCCGAAGGAAAAAAAAGAAGTAAGTGTTCGGCGTGGCTGATTGCCAGGCGGGGGAACCGGGTTCGATTCCCGGTACCGCTACGGATTTGTGTTTGGTGGGAGAACTGGAAAGGGCAGCACTCAGTGTCTTGAGGCCAGCCGAGGAGCTACTTGACCGAGTAGTTGCTGTTCCAAGGTCAAGAAACCCGGTAGCGGCCGGTAGAATGGTGTGATAGCGGGTGATATAGGCAGATTGGCTCATCTAGGGCCACAACGCGCCTACTTCTACTTTTTTACCGCATATACTAGCAAAATTTTAGGATGAGATCACACGAGTATTTTATAAGCAATCTCCTTCGTTGACTGGTATCATTTCTCTAGTATTCTACCAGTCAACCGAGGTTTAACATCTTAATTACCACGGCCGACCCTATATGATCGTTCTATTTCATAAGAAAAGAAATTGTCAGACTGGCGATGACCGCCAGTGATCATTTCTTCAGTGCGGATGCACACAAGGCCCGAACTCTAATGGGATTAGGCAAGATTCCGCGAGTAATGAGGGGAAATGAGCAGGACACTAGGTCATAGCTGTGTGGATCAGATGAAAACTTGCGTAAGGGGGGAGGCTTGACAGTGTCGTCTGCGCAGTAGTGGTGGTGGTGGTGGTCACTGTGTCCAGTACCGACAGTGATCTGCAAGACTGGGTGAGTTCGAATTGCAGAAGGCGCAAATTTTCAAATTTCCCATTGATTTAACTCAATACGCACTGCCACCTAACGTCGTAAATGAGACATGGTCGAAACTGACTAATATTATACCGGTGCAGATTATATTGTAATAATGCCCAACCCCAGCTTAAATAGTACATATTTGTGCAGAAATTAAAAAAATATATCATACGTCAACATACATACCCATGCCCGAGGGAGGATTCGAAACCCCGACGGGGAATGGTCTCGCGCATGGAGCATAGCACCTCAATGGGCTCGGTCACTCCGCCTTGGCCGTGCCGCATTACCTTTATTCTAATCCCTTATCAGGTCCATAAACGTTTCGCACCGTTATAGGTGCATATTCATGTCGGTAGTTGTTATTTCATAGGGCCGTTCTGAGACATCAACGAATCGTTAATTTACTGTTAGAAGGAAGTGTGTAGGGCAAAAATGGTAGAGGAAGACCGAGAGACGAATACAATAAGCAAATTAGAAAGAATGTACGTTGCCACTCTTGTTCAGAGATGGAATAGTTTGCATGGGACAGGGTACCGTGGAGAGCTGCACCAAACCAGATTGGGGGCCACAACAACGACACATAGACGTAAGAAATTTGCATATTCCTAGCGTTCTAATCCGTAAGTCCTTTCTCCGTCAATAAATAAATTTGAATCAGTCATTTCGAAAAGTCCATATGTCCATTCCCACCACATTTCCATTTTTGTTCGAAATCTGTAAGTACTCGAAGAAACGACCATTCGCTGTGAAACATCTCACACTATAATTTAAACATAAAAGAATACATTTTACATTTCGGTATTGCAGTGCAAACAGTTTTTTTCCTGATTTTGGTGTACATATTATCTTCTTGAAATGACAGATTCATTTGATTATAAAGCCTTGGTGCGTGTCAAAAACCATCATCCACCAAAACATGTAATCGTCATTGGATAAAAGCTTTAGAGTTCCCAAAAAAAAGTGCTATAACAGGAGCAAGACTGCCTATTTTAAGTTAATATAACTCTTGCTCCTGTTACAGTACAGTACCCTAATGATTATATCCATTGATAATTCGAAAGGAAACGGTTTTTGATTGATCCGCACTAAAGCTTTAGAATAAAATTTATTTATTGACCGAGAAAGAAGTTAAAATGCGAAACCAGTTGTGCGCTTATTACAGGATTAGAATAAGTCTAATGAGGAAAGGACGATTTTTTGTTTATTAAAAAAAATTCTTATGACTTTTGGAAATATCTGAACAAACTGAACTATAATTAGTTTATCTTATATTCGGCAGCAAAACATTTGTCCAACCTTGTAGCAAGTAGAGCTTTGGTGAGAAGTGTTGCCGCGAGGGAGTAGCCGAGCGGTCTGGAGCGCCACGTTACGGATCGCGCGGCCTCCCGCGTCGGAGGTTCGAACCCCCCTCGGGTATGGATGTTAATGTCTTTAGTATAAGTTAGTTCATAAGTTGTTTGTAGGTTTAAGGACTGATGACCCCGCAGTTAAGTTCAAATGTTTGTTAAGCTGATGGGACTTAACTGCGGGGTCATCAATCCCTAAACTTATAAACTACTTATGAACTACCATACACTAAAGACGACACAAACATCCATGCCCGAAAGGGGATTCTAACCCTCGACCGTAGCAGCCGTGCAGACCGCAGTAACGTCTCATAAGCTTTACCAACATTTGATCATTTTTGAGGAGTGTACACAACTGTACACTGAATGTTGAAAATACAGGTCCGTAATTTCCATACTTGACCTCTTCCAAGTGATATATGGTAGTTTCTGTTTAATCAGTATCTACGCAATTTGCTTTGGAGTATTATTTTAAGGAGGTTGTAGTGTATGGTGTCAGAATTAGATGTCACTCGTAAGCGAGAAGTGCAGTCGCGTCATTGATGTTAAAGTAAATAAGGTTTTTCCTTTTTTTAATAGTCCTGTTTCTCTTCCTCTGTTCACTTACTCTACCCTCTTAGTTCTCTTGAATGTTTGCGTTTTAGAAATTTTGATACCAAAGTAATTAGAGGTCCTAAGACAGTTCACTAGTTTCACACGCCTTGTATCGCGTGGCTTTGAAGCTTAATTGAGGGTGGCGACCCTATTATACAAACTAAGAGGTGTTGCGAGTGCTAAACTGCTGAACGATGATTTGCTCCTTTAGTGAGAGCTATAAAAGCTGCCTACCGGGAACTAGCATTGTTTAGAAAGAATAGGAGGTGGGAAAGAAAAGGCGCGTTACCGACACTGTGACAGGCGTGTAAAGTGTTTAGTTCTATGACATCTATATCAGCTCGATTACGCTGCAATTGACTGCTGCAAACGTCACAGGCGATTCATAGAACGACTTTCACAGTACTTCTCTACCGTTCCACTCTCGAACACTGTGCGGGAAGTGGGAACAGTTATAGGACCGAGTGGCTTTGCCTTAAACGGTGTCGCGAAGCGTCTGTCTCCCTTTCATGGTGTTTATTCATTCGTAGGGGCCCCACTATTTTGATATTTGGGTAATTTATTTTATGTAAACGTTGCAATCAAATTACTCACCTATCGCCACCATCACTATTTAACCTAACTAGGAAACTGCGGACCAGTCCAACGAAAAACCCACATAAAAACTAAGCAAAGGAAACAATCATAAGAATAGATACAGAATTTAAAAAAAAAATACTATATTGCCAGCTATTAGTATCAACTTTAATCCAAGTACCACTGAAAGGATGAGTGCGGCAGATTTAGTTTCAGTGGCGTATCGTCAAAATTCAATGGAATTCAATCAGAATTCTTATCAGATTCTGTACTTAATTAGCGGCTTATATTGCCTCTGTTCTCTACCATAGATTCCTCGAGAACAACAGAGCCCACCTGTTCAAATGTTCCCAAATCTAAGGGACGAAACTGCTGAATATCAGATTTGAACTGTCATAGCTACGTTTCGACGATCAGAATTGGAAGACACTTTCTATTGTAGGCGCTAGAACATAAAAAAAGAAACCTACGTGTTCTTGCCTATGCCAGTATGCATGAAATCTGAAAACACCGATCATGTGAAACCCAACTCGTACATTTCTCTAGTGACATAGTGAAAGCGGTGGATCAAGGCGCCAGGTAGAGTCAGAAGTTTCAGTTTCCGGACAGTATTTCACTCAGTACCACATCTATGCATATTATCAAAAGTACGATCGTATGGCATGAAGTGAAATTTGTCACTGTGGAGAGAACAGTTTGGTAAATAGCATATTATCTTGGATGAGGAATCATCGACATGTAAGTAACATTGAGTGTGCCACATGGACGTGTAGCATGTTCCATGTTAATATCCTCGCTGATCATACTAATCTACTCCCATACTCTCTAAGCCACCTTACGGTACATGGTGGAGGGTACCATCTACAAATCTTAGTCTGTAGCTGGCCTTTTAAGCCGAGAACTGGTTGACTAAATAAAAATACACAAAACTGGGCTTTTAATTCAGTATGATGATGTTCTGCCAAGAACCGACGGAAGAATCCGTGAAAATGTCCTCACTTGCCTTTTCTTTAAGTTAGTTTGGGTTACATACTAACGGCTGTATCACTGTACCAAATAAAATTGGGTACATCTTATATGGCATTTTATTGGAATTCGTCTATCCAGGAATCTCCAAATTATTAGAACGTGAGGGCCCGTCGGCGCTCCAATCACGGCGTGCACTGCAGCTACGGTCGGGGGTTCGAATTCCCCCTCGGGCATTGATATTTGTGCCGACCTTAGTCTTAGCTAGTTCATAAATAGTTTGTAAGTTTAGGGACTGATGACCCCGTAGTTAAGTCCCATAAGCTATACAAACATTTGAACATTCGTGAGGGCCACCTCTCAAGTTTCGATTGTCAGTGGGGGGCCAAATGACATGGTTTGGGATTTCAATACCAACCTGTAACTTCATCAAGATATCTAACACCTCTATTTCAATCGTATACGGTATGACCGCTACAATGTCTGTCATTCAGTTCCAGAGAAACGTAAATAACATACGAATTACTTAACTCCACGATATACTTCAACATATCTACAAACATGATCTGTGGAATCTCAACATTCATTTACCACACATTTTCTCTTAGGAAAAAGACAACGAAATATAATGTTTTTATTTTTTATTATTTTTTAATTTTTTTGACAGATGCACAATATTTAGTGAAAACGTTAAGTTATGTCTATTACTCTTTAGTACAGTTTGAGGTATGAAATGTGCCTTTTGAATACAGGGTCCACTTTTTAATGCTTCGAATTTATGTTTACGTACATTGTCATTGAATTCATCAAACTATGCAACTTGCTGTCTTGTTAATGACGACGTATGTTATATTTCTCGAGCATAGCAACAGCATCATTACACAGCCTACAGATTATTTTGTGCCTTTATACTTATGAACAAGTGGAGGCGATTTTGAACGCGCATAGAGCTGTGAAATGCTCTTAACAACCTCTCTGAGTTAATAGAGCGAGGATCGAGCGCTCAGTCACAAAAAGCTTAACTTCAAACGCGGGCCAGATTAAACCAGCGAGCACAGAGTAACATAGAGAAGCCTTACTATGACAATGAAATAAAGCCGGCTGAGAACGCGACACCCAACCAACATGGCGACTGAGCGCCAGCCGGCCACAGCTGCGGGCACAGGTTGGTTCATTCAGTTCGCTGTCTGTTAATTCTTTTTTTCTCATATTTTAAGGCGTTCCTTTACGGCAATATATTTTTGCCAAAGATAATTACAAATTACATAAAATAGAAGCACATTTTTCCTCTGACTGTCCCTTTAACCTCTTTATAACTCGAGGACTGCCGAACGTATCGTCATGCGGTTTCTTCTAATTTCTTCTTTAGAAACCTGGAATAACCTTAGACTATATTTAATGTCGATATGAATATGTGAAAAAAAAACTAAAATAAGAATCATAACGTAGAATAGATTACCGATTCTGCACTTTAGTCATCTCTGGAGCCAAAACTATAAGAGCTAGGCCATTGTACATAGTATAAACTTGCAGAACTTATAATGATCTAAAAAGAAAAAAGAAAATACACGAGAGCGTGTTTCTAACTCTCATTAGTGAATTAGTGAACCACATTTATCATTTTTCTTTTCTAAAGCGCTTGCGCCTGATGGCTTCAGAGTACAGATATAGTGATTGTGGGAGATATGTGAAAGTTAGACATATAATCGGGCAGTCTTTTTTTTTTTTTTTTTTTTTTTTTTTTTTAAGTAAAATATTGTCGTGAGTTCTATAATTCTATACTATGTACTTTGGTGCATAGTCTCATAGTTTACGCTATTTTCTTATTGGCATTTAATATAGCCTACGTTGAACACAGGATTTTACCGAAGAAATTGGAAGAAACAGCATCACGATAAGTTTTACAGTTCTCGAGTTAAAGTAGTTTAGCCGGCCGCGGTGGCCGAGGTGACTGAGGCGCTCCAGTCACGGTCAGCACGGCCACTACGGTCGGGGGTTCGAATCCCCCCTCGGGCATGGATATTTGTGCCGTCCTAGTTTGTAAGTAGTTCATAAGTAGTTTGTAAGTTTAGGGACTGATGACCCCGTAGTTAAGTCCCATAAGCTTAACAAACATTTGAACATTTTTTTGAAAGTAGTTTAAAGATTACCCGTACAAAGCCGGAGCGGCTCAGCTAGTTACTAATTAAATAAATAAAAAGTGTTAAGTCATAATTATTGGATACCGAAAATTGTATCCCACATTACAAATGTCTATCAAAATTGGTCACAAAGTATAAGGTGAGTGGGGCAACAGAATCTGTGCTCGTTGTTGGGCAAGCTCGCTGAAAGTAACGAGTAGAATATGAAAAGTTCCACCGCTCCATTGTATCCAAATTTGTGAGAAAACCAGGGAAGGAATAAAAAAGTTGTTTAAATAAAAAGAAAAGTTCATTTCATTATGTACAACTTTCTCGCTGACGAAAATTTCCTGGCCACAAAACAAAACAAAAATGTCAGGCGACTAACTTTTTCATGTCACAATTTTTATTTCATATAAAAGTAATAATTTCAATTATTATTTTTATACAAACACAATACGTATTGTACTTGCTAAGAACACCGCTGCATTCATTCAGTATACACTTGTCTACGTGATAAATTTGGTAATTTTTTCAAACGACAATGTAATTAAGGCGAGCGCCAGTTGAAGATCTACGCATTTATTGGCCCAATTCCCTTTCTACACCCAACCAAGATGGCTGCCTGGCTTCACTGCCTGTACGCTGATGTAGTCGGTACAGCCTCTCTATGTTATTCTGTGCTCCCGGATTAAACTCGTACTCGGGCCGCTTTCGGCCCGCGTGCCGTATTTTTGAGACCCCTGTGTATAAGTACCACCTCCGAAAGTGTTTACTATTCCTGTTTCATTCTGCAATCTTCCACTGTTATGCCGCTTTGAAAAAAGATATTTTGTATTTCGACCTGCTGTTTGCCATCATCTGATTTAACGTAAGACCAAAACTTGTTAGGATTTTCTGCCAAATGTGTACAATGAACTTTATTTTCCTAGACGTTGAACGCATTACTCCAGCGTATTGTTTCGGACGGTATTGTCTTGGTAATCGCGTCTTTCTGTGTCTCAAAACTCACTGAAAAATGGTAACTTGAAAAAACGAAGTAGTTTTGTTAATATTCCATATCGCATGCGAAAAGCCGTACGGATCCGATAACTGTCGGATAGCTGGCTACAAGGTCCACACATTACTTGCCGACTTGCAACAATTTTCCTTTACTCCGTTTACCTAAACGAGAGGTACTGTAAACGCACCGAGGCGCGAGACCAGGGGTGGACAAAACAGGGACACTCGCTCAATTTTGCTGCACACGTTTTAGGTGTAAGGTCGCTGTGTGTTTTGCTATATAGTTGTGCTATTACAAGTCAAACATTTAAAATACATTTCTTTTAACACTTTATAAAATTGATTTTCTCCGAAAATTTCCCAAATCTGCATCTTCGCTTATCACAGCAAGCACTTTGATAAGTGTTGGAAATTTATTACGAAAAACGTTTCTTCGTATCGCATTTCAGTTAAAGTCATCAAGACATTCTGAAAGCTTCTGTCGTATTTTCTTTTTTTCCCCATGTAGGCTTCAAAGTGTGTGTGGCTTTCTATTTAGTTTTGACAATTTTGTGGACACAAGAGCTGCCTCTTATACACACTAGGAACCATGGGTTTCTCTAAAGAACTTTATTACTTCTTCATTAAACGCTTCTTTGAAGGATGACATAATGAAGGAAGGATGACATAATGTCGTTGCTCTTACGTGATACCAATGAGAGAGAAAAAGAGACGCACAGGCTATGAATGCTGAATGTTTGTGTAAACACTAATATTTACGTTAGTATTCGGCAACTGATCGTTCAAGACGACGTTTACAGTGAACACCTATTATCACTGCTATATAACATTCAAACAACGTTCTTACATCCGAAACCGACGCAGCGAAATTGAGCGAGCGTCCCTGTTTTGTCCACCCTTCGTCACTCGCCTCAGTGTGTTTACAGCGCGTCTCTCGTTTCGGTGAACGGAGTATAGAACGGCACGCTACAATGCTGCATACGGCGCGCGCCCGTGTTTGGTCTCGGTTAAATCGCTCCTTGCAGCAAGCAGATGCCACAGGTTGCTCAATTGTTGCCTCGGTACAACTGCTCCTTAACAGATCAAATACTGGGTTATTAGTTCAAATGTTCAAATGTTTGTAGAACTTATGGGACTTAACTACGCCGGCCGCGGTGGCCGAGGGGACTGAGGCGCTTCAGTCACGGTCTGCACGACCACTACGGTCGGGGTTCGAATCCCCCCCTCGGGCATGGATATTTGTGCCGTCCTAGTTCGTAAGTAGTTCATAAGTAGTTTGTAAGCTTAGAGACTGATGACCCCGTAGTTAAGTCCCTTAAGATTTACAAACATTTGAACATTTTTTTGAACTTAACTACGGGGTCATCAGTCCCTAAGCTTACAAACTACTTATGAACTAGCTAAGACTAAAGACGGCACAAATATCCATGCCCGAGGGGCGATTCGAACCCCCGACCGTAGTGGTCGTGCAGACCGTGACTGGAGCGCCTCAGTTCCCTCGGCCACCGCGGCCGGCTGGGTTATTATTCCGTAGCTTACAAACTAAGGTAAACTAACCTAAGTATAACGCAAACACCCATGCCCGAAGGGGCACTCGAAGCCCCCACGGCGAACGGCCGCGCGCACCGCAGCACGCGCCCCAATGCATGGCATGGCTAATCCGCCGCGGCGCCGTAACAGACCATCGATCAGTATTGTCTCTCTGAATGGAGCTTCCTCTTTGCCTAGTAAGCCAGCTCTCTGTTCGTTAAGCCACAGCTTGAGGTCAGCACCGCGAAACCCAAAAGAAAATAAAGGGAGAAAACAAACGTCCGAAAGCCGCGGCTATCGGCTGACCTGTCGGCCGCAGAGGAAATCCCGCGGCCCACCTGTCGCCGTCTGCCGTCCGCCGTGCGCGGCTCTTGCCTTCCGCCCCCTGCACTTTTCGTCACGGATCTTTTTTCGCGGAAGTGCCGTGCCGTGACTGTCGGTGTGACGCGAGCACTGCTCGAGAACAATGCCGCACAGATCCTGAAACTCCCCAGCGCTCCCCCAGGAAATCCCCCACCAACAGAGCCTCCCAGTCTGGCACGAGCTCGCGCAACGCTCCGTACACTACTGACGTTTCCGCCTGCGAATCAAATTCTGGACACGCGCCTCGAGGTACTCGCGGCTTTGAGAGTGGAGTCACGGGTCAGCATTTTGAATGTTCAAATCAAGAAAGCGAGTTACGATGCCATGGTCAGTTTAGTTGCACCAAAGGACCAAGTCCATTCCACGTAGAAACATCTCGCACTATTGTCGAGCAACCACCAGCTTCCACAGTGCCTTACTGACAACGTGGGTTCATGGCTTCGTAGGATCTCCATCAAATTCGAACCCTATCACCTCTTACCAACTTATTAGTTTTATGGTGTCCGTTATTTTCGGACAGGCCCGAAAGAAAAGACACCGCCGCGGTGGAGTGGCCGAGCGGTCTAAAGCGTCTCGCTGCGGAGCGCGCGGTTGCTCGCCGTGGAGGTTCGAGTCCTCCCTGGGGCATGGGTGTGTGTGTTTGTCCTTAGGTTAGTTTACCTAGGTTTAAGTGGTTTGTAAGCTACGGACCGATGACCACGCAGTTTGGTCCGATAGATTTACAAACATTTGAACATATTTTGAGAAAAAACACCATTTGTTGACATTAAATGCCGTAATTTTACGAATTCGAAATATTTAAAAATTTCGACCGTTTCAGGGCATTGAAATAAATCCAGTGAAAATTTGTGCTTTGCCGGCATTCGAACCCTGATTTCCGGCATTGGGCCAGCGGTCGCCTTAACCAATTAGGTTATCCAGGCGCGCTTACCTTGCTTCCCAAATTCTCACCTTGTAGCACCCTACGATTGTAGGTCCCCCTGCCCATTTATTCCACTTGCTCGCAGCCCATACTGGATTACCATAAGGCATCGAGCGAATTAATGCGTCCGCACCGAAATTGTCAATTGCCTGTTGGGGCAGATACAGAATTATTTGTGTGGTGTCCGTTTTAGGAATACAGTACAACCTGGGAGCAAGTGGAATCAAATAGACAGGGAGCACTACAATCGTTATGTGCTACAAGGTGAGAATTTGGATTAGAAAGGTAGCGTGCATGGATAGCCCAATAGGTTTTCATGTTTCACATAACTTATTATAACTTTTTTTTTCTCTAGTTGCATCTTTAAATTATAAAAGGCTTAAAAGGCAGTGCAGCAAGAAATCGCTGTTGTCTTCGTCATTCAAGAAACGAAAAAGGAATTTTTAGTTTATTCAACAATTGAAGAAAAGAATTTAATTCACCAAAGGAAGACGAGAAAATCAATAAATAAGTATAAAAAGACATCGAAGAAGGCGACAATTGGAGAGCGAAAGGAGGGGCTGTGAAGTTTGGTAGGAGACCTAAATAAAAAAAAAAAAAAAAATAAATAAATTAAAAATTAAAAAAAAAAAAACAGGTTAATGCGGCCGCCGGACAAAGCGGAAAGCCGGATTCGAATCCCGGTCCAACACAAATTTTCATCTTTGCCACTGGATTTATTTCATTGCGCTGAAACGGTAAAAATGTTTAAATATTTCGACTTCGTACCAGCTTGCTTAAATCGAAAGAACACAAAGAAAATGTGGGGATGGCTAACTAAAGGCTACGTTCCATTGGCAGAAGACTTGGAAGGTGCAACAAATCTACTAAAGAAGCAGCCTACACAATGTTTGTGCGTACTATTTTGGAATATTGCTGCACGTTGTGGGATCCACACTAGATGGGACTGACGGACGATTCAGAGAAAGTTCAGAGAAGGGTGACTCGATTTCTATTATCGCGATATAGGGGTCAGAGTGTCACGGAAATGACGCACGATTTGGCGTGGAAAAAAGGAAAGGCGTTATTCGTTGCGGCAGGATTTATTTGATATAGTCTTTCACAAAGTTTCTTTTCCGAATACGAACATATTTTGTTAGCACCCTTTTACATAGTGGCACATGATCATCGCAAAGAAATAAGAGGAATCAGATCGTAAACGGAAAGATGTAGGTGTTCCTCTTTCCCGCGCGCTATTAGAGAATGGAACAGTAAAGAAATATCATAAAAGCGGTTCCATGCATCCTCTGCCGTACACTTCAATGTGAGTTGCAGAGTATTTATTTAGATGTAGAACTAGAAATCGGGACTAACGTTACCACGTGACGGTTTTCCTGTCGACTTGGCTACGTTCCTCGCACCTCCCACCTTGACTTCTGCTGCTGTCTGTTAGCACTGACAACTCGCCGCTCTTCGTCATTAAGTCAGCCGTCGATCACTGCGTTGTCCGTCGCGAGTGGTACTCTCTGGCATGCTGACTCTCGGAACTTTTAAGTTCCAAATGATTTCCGAAATTGAATGTCCCGATCATGTAGTTTCAAGTGCCATTTCACATTCGCAGTACACAGAGTACAAATAGGAACTTTGACAATGCACCGACCATTTACACTTCATTTACGTTACAGTACAGGTTTCAAATGTTTCAACTTAACTACGGGGTCATCAGTCCCTAAACTTACAAACTACTTACGAACTAGCTAATACTAAGGACGGCACAAATATCCATGCCCGAGGGGGCATTCGAACCCCCGATCGTAGTGGCCGTGCAGGGAGCGCCTCAGTCCCCTCGGCCACTGCGGCCAGCTACAGTACAGGTATGTGTATCTGTGCGTATCGGTATCGCAAGGCATTTGTCGCCGCAGTGTAAAGATAAAATCTTACAGTAAAGACACTGGAACGTGTAAAATACGTATGGATCTGTCACATTTATGAAATACTTATCCAAAATTGTCTTCAATGGAGAACAAGAGCTTAGTGCCTTAACATCTAGAAGTCCCTGATTTGAACATAAGCACTGTCAAGATTTTGAATAAAATGTATTAGGTAAAGTGGCTTAATAATATCTTTGTAGGAAGTCAGTTTCGTTTTATGGATTACTAGCTCAAAACTTTTATTTTATTTTATTGGGGAGGGGAGGGGAGCAGGTACAAGTCGCAGTTTGATGCCTAGAATCTTGAGCAGTTTTGTAAGAGCTTTTCTGAAGACAGTCATGTAGTTATGGTGGAAACCGTGGGAACACCGTTGCAAATCATGATAATATAGAATTTCAGCAGCTGCTGATAAGTGAAAGCAGCACGGTTGGATATTCCTGACTGATGATAGTTAAGTGAAATCCAGATGGGTGTTTTACAGCAATAAGTCATTATTTGTAAGAAACTGCTTTATTTTGCAGATCTAGATTTCGGCAAGTGACTTGCCATTATCAATGCTAAATTAACAAGAAGTCACCGTCTGTGTATATACATACATGAAATATAAAATTGACAAATTATAAAAGAGTCAAAACGTTGTAGTTTACATACCATACATTTTTTATATTACTATGTTATGAACGTGCATAGTATAACCCTCCTAGATGGTATGTAATACATTTTTTCCGCAGTTAGATTCAATACTATTGCCAGTAATGTGGGTTACAACTTGTGAAATGGAACTGTATGCAACAATGAAGAATATGCAACAATGTATACTTTTTAAATAACGGTTTTTTATGTTTGTGAAGCTTATGGGATTTAACAGGGGTCATCAGTCCCTAAACTTACAAACTACTCAATAACTACCTTATACTAAAGACAGGACAAACAATCATGTCCTAGCAGGGATTCGAACCCCCGACGGGGAACGGACTCGCCCATCGCGGCATAGCACCTCAACGCGCTCGGCCGCTCCTCCGCGGCCATTGTGGATAATTGTTAACCATGGCGATATGTTGAATTATAGCCATTTCCTGGTCATGTTCATCTTTTGAAAGAGGAATTTTGAACAAACGACTGATTGCAAAGTGAAAAAAAAAACCTCATTTTTTGAAATGGATGGTTTGATGTAAAATCTAGCATCCCATGTGTGTAAGGTTTTTTTTTTTTTTTTTTTTTTTTTTTTTTTTTTTTTTTTTTGCGAAAAATTCCGAATGAGTGCCTGCCGTTGTTGTTACGGATTGTCAGATCTAATAAAATGATGTAATTGTTTGTTTCAACTTCACATGTGAATTTAATGTCTTGCGTAAGTTATTGAAAATTGACACTAAAGTGTTGTTGTCGTCATAATTGCCTTTTACTAATGATAGAGTGTCATCAACGTACCTAAATAGTATATAATTTTGCCCGCCCATACTGGATTTTCTGAGAAGAATCTATTTTCCAAGTGTTTGATAAATATATTGGCAAGAAACCCGGACATTGGGCTCCACATACTTACTCCATCTTTTTGCAGGTAAAAGTCCCCATTGAACTTAAAATAATTGTATTTCAAAATTGTCGCGAGTAAACCGATGAATTCATCTATTTCCCTGTTGGAGAATTTATTCTTTTCCAGAAGATTGAGTTGAATATTTTGTATTGCATTATTGATGGGTATGTTGGTATATAAATTTACAATGTCCAATGGGAGAAATTTCATCCCATCCGTTATTGGTACATTCCTGATTTTGTTGGTGATCTCGAAACTGTTCTAATGGAGAACTGGTTACAGAATTTGTAATGGGTTTTGAGGAACTTTAAGCATTTCCTAGCTACTTTATAAAAAGGACTACTACGCCCGTCGTCCACAGGTCTTTTCGGAATCCCCTTCCTTATGTACCTTCAATTGTGACCTATGTGTGAGTGCCTGGGGATTCATAACTTTTTAACATTTGTACCTCCCTTGGTGATATAATCTCATTGTAGTTTTTTACAAATTCGAGCAATTTATTCTGTGCTTCAGGCGTTATGTCTTTCTCTACCTTTCCAACCTCATTAACGGCAAGAAATTTTAAAGCTGTGTCCATGTAACCCTCTTTCTCAAGGACTACCAGTGTCCCCGCTTTATTTGCTCTGGTTATAATGGCATTCGCTTCAGAAAGCTTTGAGTCGATGCTTTCAACCACTCCCTTTTCATCGACAGAGTTAGGGGCAGATCAATTTTTCTCAGTATTGAATTAGTTAAGTGATCGCATTCTCGCCTGAGAATCCTGGGTGTGTCATATCACATAAGAATTGTTGCGGAAGGTGCGAATGGTTTTTACAAACGAGAGACTTTGAAGAGACGTACAGATAAATCTAGGCAAAAAGGAGTCGGTTTTGGACAGTCACCTGTTCGTAATTTACACAATTTTGTGTTATTCAGTTGTGAAACCACACAAGGAATACCATTCGTCGATTTCTCGTAGTACTGTCTTGCGTGTCAGCTAAAGACATCACCTACACCTTTTTCAACAATTTAATCACTTTTTGGCGTAGTACAGCCATAACAAATGTACGATATCGCCAGGGCACGAATGATTGGCATACGTGGTACTATATTTTAAGAAGCAATTTAACTCATTACCAACTACATACTAATTTTCATGCTACAGATGAACTGCGGATGAATGTTACAATTACTTGGATACCCGTCAAAGCGACCGGAAGCAGTCTGTTTAATAGATTTGAACCTCGCGCATACCGTAGTGTGTTTTGGCAATATAATGAATTCAGGTGTTACTGAAACTTTGTGAGACTTTTTATTCTCAAGCAGACTTTACGTACCTTATCATGTACTGTCTATCAGCAAATTGCACCATGGAATCAAGCCTGGTAAAATAATACCACATTTACATGTTTTTTAAGCGTTACCTAATGCAAGTCGTAGTATAGCCAAAATATTATGTACCGGGTGATCAAAAAGTCATTATAAATTTGAAAACTTAATAAATCACTGAATAAAGGAGATAGAGAGGTATAAATTGACACACTTGCTTGGAATGGCACGGTGTTTTATTAGAACAAAATAATAATAATAATAATAAAGTTGGTTTTATCAATTTGATTAAGACTTGCGAGTATCGATGGTTGCACGCCAGCGATGCTCCTCACAGAGCTTGTAGCAACAGTCGACGCGTTGATGAACTCAGGAGAATCACCATATTCCAGCTGCGATTCAAAATTGCCGCAATTTGGTTTTCTGACCGAGTCATTGGCACTGTCACTCGTAATCACTGTGCACAGGGATGAGAGTCTTTGAATAGTTATAAAATAACCGTGAAAGTTGCCTTCTTACTTTACTGGCGGCATGGATCGTGTTACAAAGGAAATACATTTAGTATCAATACAGTACGCGTTAGTTTACGCAAAACGAATTATGTAACTGTTATTGAGAACAGCTTGTCAAAAAATATAAATCATTACTAAAACGTTAAAAATGGCGGTTAATATAATATTAAAACCCAAAATAGAACGTTAACTATGCTGAGCGCTGGGTATAACTTTGTTACAGTAATGTGTACACGAATGCTGTCATTTACATGTTTTTCTTAGGATCATTAAAAGATGGGGGAGGCATTCAATGAATTCAGCCACAGGAGGTCATTCTAATGTTCAAATGTTTGTAAATCTGTGGGACTTAACTGCCTGATTATTAGACCCTAGCTTACAAACTACTTAAACCAAGTTAAACTAACCTAAGGATAACACATACACCCATGTCCGAGGGGGGACTCGAACACCCGACGGCGAACGATCGCGCGCACCGCAGCGCGGCGCCTCAGTGCGCACGGCTGTTCCGCCGCGGAACACACAGGAGGTCATTAAAAAGTTCGTAAATCGAGTTGTTCGTTCAGCAAAGATAGAGGTCTGTTTTTAAAAATACATAAATTTCTATACGTTGGAGGGTATTCAGTAGTAAACCCTTAGTTGCGTTACGCAGAATCATTAGGCTGTTCTCAATGAAACCCTCTGCATGTTTATTTTTTGTCAAATGTTGATGAAACAGGGATTTGCTGCATGTTCCTCAAATCGCACAGTAAAATTTCTCCCTGTCTGCCCATTACACTGTTTGTCACAGTCTTGGCAAGAGATTCGTAAATCTTCGGATTGATGACTGCTTCACCTGACCAGAGGTACCACCTAAGTACTAAGGAAGTTATGCAGTCTGCATTTCAATAGAAGACCTCCCGCCGAGATGAAAGACAAGAATATTAGATTATATTTGTGATGATGGAGGAGTCCCGACGAACAGACGCAACATAACTTACAATAGTCAGCCTATGATCCTTTCTTCACTGCGAATCCACATCAAGCCGTGGAGACATGCCGCGAGTACTGAGTTGTAATGGGCAGACGCACTACGGCAGTTGTGCGTGAACAGGTTGAGAATTTGCGTCTGGCGGGAGGCAGGGGTAGCCCGTGCGGCGTTGTGGTCGCCGCGACTGCCTAATAAGCAGGGCGACCCGGGTTCGAATCCCGCCTGACTGCAAATTATCAACTTCCTTCCTTCAGTTGCAGCAAAGCCCACTAGCAGCTAATGTAAATTCCTTGTGTACGAATACTAGGCTTTAACGTCCCGTCTGCGCCGAGAGCACTAGAAAAAGAGAATAACCATGGATTGGAGAAGGATGGAACGGAAATAGGACATTTATTTACCAAAGTAATCGTCTATACACTTGTGTGTGCCTTTAGTGCTATATAAAACAACGGCGAAGCATAGCATCGTAATTTTTATGTATTCTTTGCCATTCCTTACCATGGAAACACAAAACAGGGAACTTATTACGCTGCTACTGCTTACTGAATATTTACATAGTCCAAACAGCGCATGTCATCAGTCTCATGTCCACCCTCAAGGACCGAAGTAATGCACTCAGTCTGTGTATAAATGTAGCGTGTATTTAGGCAGTTCGCGCTGTAATCTGAGGAATCAAAATGGATACACAATCGTAATTTACAACATGCTACTCAGTGTCCCTCGAATAGCCAATGGCACGTGATACCCCACATACATACAGCGAGGATTCGACAGACCAGTATTTCCAGAGTTCTAATTGGAAACAGGGGACTACTCGACGTGCGTCTGAGACCGCGGCTCGAGGCAGTGGCTTCTCACTTCCATATTAGGGTAAGTGTTCAAACGTAGTAACAACTTTAGGTCGAGGGGTGATGCGTTTTTCCAATGACTGTACACAGAACAGAAGCACATCTGTCGCGTGGGAATGGTCGTGCGGTTATAGGCGCCAAGCAAGAGACTGCGCTGCCACACTCGCCTGAGGGTGGAGTCCTCACTCGAACATGAATTTGCGTGTTCGTATGTGTTTGTTTGTTTTCCTTAGCATAGGTTTAAGTAGTTCGTAAGTCTAGGGAGCGATGAGCATACCAGTTTCGTCCCATAGGTTTACAGTCATTTACTGATTTATTATTTATTGCGTTACGGCCTCTGTAGGACCTGCGGTAGCCCCTTCGTGGATTACATTTTTCTCTTCTCCTCACAAAACCTCTTCGTTCTTTCTCTTCTTATCTCCGGCTCTTCTTCAGAAATCTTCAGTATCCTCCTCTATGATCTGCTCCACTGGTGGTTTCCTACCTTTTTCCTGTATCCTTCCCTGTCCTCAATCTCCGGCATATTTGTCAGTGTATACTTACTTCTCCAGTTCTTCTTTCCTTCATTCTTGATCCCCAGTTCCAATCAGTCCTTCCGAAGCTGAACAACCTACTTAGTTCCTGTCTTTCCTCTTGTGTTCCGTGTTGTTTCTCATACCCGTTTCGTCATACTGCCCATAATCCCTCTGATTAGATGTGTCACAAACCTTTCTCTTCTGAGTCTGATTTCTCCTTATGTTATTCTCATATTTTGGTAGACTTCTTCCCTAGGCCTTCGCATCCATCTCTTACCACATCTTTTTGGGCCCAATGTTTTCCTCAGTATTTTTCTCTTTTCTTCCTTCAGTTGTTCTGTGCCATTTCTTCCTACTGTTATCGTCTCATCAGCATATAATACTTTATTTCTCACTAATGCCTTGTAGTTTCTGATCTTTGCAGCTGTAGATATATTTCTTTTATTGTATATATGTCAGGTCGAACAGAAGACTGACTTCATCCTCCTTATTCTTTCTGTAATTCCTTCATTGCTTCTGTTTCTTCCAGTTATATATTATCCTAGGCATTTAAATTTGTCCATCTTCTCCGCTGTTTCTTCTGGTGTTTTCCAGCCTCCAGTGGTATGCAATGTCTTCGTCTTCGTATAGGCGTTCCTCAGTCCTACCCTTCTGTCGATCTGACTTAGACTGTCAAGCTGTGACTTTGCGTCTTCTTCTGTCTCGCAAAATGTCGCTATATCGTGTGCAAAGCCTAGGCAGTATTCCCTCGTTTATTGTTCTCCACTGTCTGATAATTTTGTAACTTTACAATAATTCGAATATGTTAGAACCATATTTGCGTGAATGTCTGCACAAGAGTGTTTTATACGTCGACCAGGTCTCCAAGGCCTGTTGGAACTTCCTGAAAATCTGATCTTTTAAATGTGTTGTTGTTGTGGTCTTCAGTCCGCAGACTGGTTTGATGCAGCTCTCCACGCTATCCTGTCCTGTGCAAGCCTCTTCATCTGAGAATATGTACGGCAACCTACATCCTTTTGAATCTGCTTAATGTATTCGTCCCTCGGTCTCCCTCTACGATTTTTACCCCATACGCTTCCTTCTAATGCTAAATTTTTTGCTTTTAAATATCCCCACAGAAAAAGAAACATGTGACGTCAAATCAGAAGACGTGACGCCCAATTAATAGCACCACCCGTGCCGATCCGCCTACCAACGTGAACACGATCTAATACATCCCGTGCTTCAACTGCGTAATGCGCTGGGCAAGCGTCAATGCTGAAACTACATAAATGTTTTCGAACGTCCGGGGCAACATCATGAAGTAGTCATAATAACGACAGTTCCCGTCCCATACACTTTTCATAAATGCATCTATTCAACATGCCGCCGATTAAATACGAACAAATGCGTTTGTTCCCCATGATTGCACACCATACGCTAACAAATATGTTGGCCAACTTGCCGTAACCAGTGGGGACTGTCTACACGCATGTTAACGAAAAAATGTTCAAATGTTTGTAGAACTGGGACTTAACTACGGGGTCATCAGTCCCTAAGCTTACAAACTATTTATGAACTAGCTAATACTAAGGACGGCACAAATATTCATGCCCGAGGAGGGATGCGAACCCCCGACCGTAGTGGCCGTGCAGACCGTGACCGGCGCGCCGCAGATCGCTTGGCCACCGCCACCGTGGTTTGTGAATGTAGGCACATCGGAAAATAGCACTTCGGCAAAGATATTGGCGGTTGTTTGTATTTATTTATTTCGGAGCGCTGTCAACGTTACGCTGCCCCTAGGAACGAAATATTACTGCACACATTGTTACGGGTAACGTTTCAAACACTGCGACAGCTGCCTACCACTCACTACTACTCGCTTCCGGGCAGCCATGCTACACGCCTCCTGCCGCTGCCAACAGCCAGAGCACGAATCGTCAACTTACCGTGGACAAACAGTACTGTTTCCGGAGTAGCTGCTTCATTATCAAACAATGCGCTGAACAACAATCGGACGGCCAGTAAGTATGTCGCGCTAAGTTTGATATTCCCTCAAAACCTAAAATCAGATTTCCTGTGTCGCATTGTACTGAATCAGTTTCTTCTTCGTGCTTTGTAAATACTACGCAAAAAGTGTGCCGCGCGGGAGTTACCGAGCGCTCTGGAGGGCCACGTTACGGATCGCGCGGCCTCTCGTGTCGGAGGTTCGAATCCTCCCTCGGGCATTGATGTGTGTGTTGGTTAGTTTAACTTAGTTTAAGTAGTTCGCAAGTCTAGGAACTGATAAAAACGCAGAATTACAAACATTTACATTTTTTCGCAAAACGTGATGAGTTTTCAAAACAGCTTTCCCGATCAAGAAAATTACACTTGATTGTGTTTCTAGAAGAATTTCTACTAGCATGGAAATCTTTTGTATCTGATGTGCGTAAAAATGCTATTGAAATTTCTAATATCTCCACTAACTGTGGAATCTAAACGTGTAGCTTCAAATAAAACTGTTATAATGCGTGGCAGTACTGTTTCTTAGTGTCTGAGAAAAGAATCCATAGTGATAAACTAAGTACCGAAAACACCTGAATGCACCATCCTGAACGCAGCTCTAGAATTTCACGATTTTGTCACATAAATCCTTTAATTTTATTTACATATGAATAAAACGTACGTAATATCTCATTTATCTACTCAGCAATCACAAAAAAATAAACGACTTTTATTTAGATTTATCGTAAATTACGGCACGTGCTCCTATGCCCCCTCCCCCCAAATTGTTTTAAACAATTTAGGATACAATTTGAGCACACCCTCTTAGACTTTTCGCGGATAACGCTGTCGTTTATCGGCTGGTAAAGGCACTAGCAGATCAAAAGCAACTGCAAACCGAAACTTCATCTACACGATAAATTAATCAGTTAAACTGTTGGTAAATTCAACTAAATAACTAGGAATTGGAAAGAACACAGAGAAAATATCGCGGTGAAAGCGAACTAAAGGCTACGTTTCATTGCTAGAAAATGCAGCAGCTCTACTAAAGAAACTGCCTATTCTACACTTGTCCATCTCATTTTGGAGTATTGCTGCACATTGTGGGATCTTCAAAAAACGGTACTGACGGAGGATATAGAGTAAGTTTAGAGAAGGGCTGTTTGTTTTGTATTATGGCGATACAGGGGAGAGACTGTCACGAAAATGATGCACGACTCGGCTGAAAATCATTCAGAGCAAGGCGTCTTTTGTGCGGCGAGATCCATTTGCGAAATTTCTTTCGCCAACTTTCTCCTCCGTATTCTATCATATTTTTATGACACCCACCGTCACAGGGAGACCTGATTATAATAATAACATACGAGAAATCAGACATAAAACGGAAAGGTTTAAATGTTCGTTTCTCCCGCGCGGTATTAGAGAATGGAACGATAGCAAAATATTATGAAAATGTTCGATAAACCCTCTGCCAGGCACTTAAATGTGCTTTACAGAGTAAATAAGTAGGTGTACCGGTAGATGTATTAATAATATGTGTTGAAGCGGTGGGATTTAGTAGAGACGGTGACTCCTAAAGTTTGGACATCGTCTGCAGCTGTTTTATGACAAAATTAAAGTTCATCGTACGGAAACGAAGGTGCATGCAAGCCTCTGTAGAAGTATAAAGATCTAAATAACTCCAGAGACGTAGATATATGGAGGGTGCAAACCTAACGACTTGCAGCCTGACAACAGAATTTACGTTTTCTATATAGTAACAGAACTTGAACAGAACTTTGCCTGAAGATGATGGATACGCAATCCGTTGAAACGTTGCAACTAGACGACGACGGCACTCGGCTGATAACCCGTGAAGATTTCATAACAGAACTGGTAGCGTCGGAAAGTCTGTGCCCAGTTACAGCCGATACTGCTAGTTCCAGTCAGCTCTATAACTAACTGGCTCAGCTGTTTCAAAAGTGCAAGTGGAAATGCGGATCTCCTTCCAGTGAAAGGCAAGTGTTTTCGATATTGACAAAGAGATGGCGACAATCACATAATGTGCTCCTTTCCGCACGTTTTGAAAATGCCATTTAGGAAGTAATCGAAAGAAAGCTTACGGTTTTTATTAAGAACATCTGACTTTCTCTTTCTATCATAGCCACCTTCTTTTTTCATACTGTGGTGCCTTTCTTGCCTGTGTGCATTCACCTCCGCCTACACAGCATTGTAGGGTTGTCTGTTGCCCTGACGCTGCCCCATGAAGAGATTTTACAGTTGTCTGGAATTATCCGGAGCGGCTGCAGTAGTGGCCGATGCCTTCTAAATCCGCTGGACTTCGATGGCCACCGTGGTTCCGGGTTGGACTTTCACGCTGAATACCTCGACTTCTGTCCTCCCGTGTCGCCCTTCGCTAGGAGTTCTAACAGAAATTCTCCACCCGTGTCTCTCAAAACAGACCTGCTGGAGGGAATCGCTAGCGTGGCAGTTACTCGTACTAACGCGTTTACTCACGCGCGCCGTTTATATTTACTTCACAGGTCTCCTAATTTTAATCTATATAACAATTGAGGTGTTTGTGCCTATATTTCACTCTGCAGCAAAAACTAAACATCGCAAACGAATAGTGTTTGTATGTGGTAGTTGGTATCAATGTGGTAGAGGATTGATAAATATAAGGGGGTGGAAGATTTGGGAATTGAAAGTTACCGACTTACATAAAATTCTACGTGTGGATGTCAATATTTCGCTCTTCAGCCAAAACTACACAATGGAGACGAACGATCTCTCTGTGTTGTTGTAGTACAAAGTCTCCCGATAGCTATAAGAGGGTGGAAGATATAGTGGTTGAAAGTCGTCAGCTTATATAAAATTCGGACTGAAGACCAGCGATGACTTTTGGCACTATAATACGAGATTAAGTCATTTATTATCCGCAATTTAGTTATATTTTCTTTTATGTTGGTAGTATTGTCGTTTTTCGTTGGTGACGCATGCTTTGTTTATTTTTTGTTATGTCCTTGCAATTTTCAAGCTGCTACGTTAGTTTCGTTGTCGCTGCCGTGTTGTTAATCATGGCTGCTCCGCTGTCCATTTGCACCAAAGAAGAGCAACGTTCAGTGATACGTTTTTTGTGGGCGGAAGGTGTATCAGGGGCCGAAATTCACAGAAGACTTTCAGTGCAGTACGGGAGCAGTGTTTTGCCACAACGAAGTGTGTACGAGTGGATTGAAAAATTCCGAAATGATCGCACGAGTGTTAAGCCGATGGACGAGCCGAACGACCGTTTACCGCCACAAATGAAGAAACCATTGAGCGATCACGTGAAATTATTCTCTTCGACAGACGATTAACTATTGATGAAGTGGCTCATCGTCTTCAAATTATTCATGGTTCTGTCTACGAAATTATTCACAACAGACTTGGGTTTAGTAAAGTTTGTGCAAGGTGGGTCCTAAAACAACTCACACAGTTGCATAAGCAAACGCGCCTCGACATCTGCAAAACAACATTTGAATCGCTAGGGTAACGAAGGGGACAACTTCTTAGACAGAACCGTTACTGGTGACGAAACATGGATCCATCATTACGAGCCGGAGAGTAAACGGCAGAGTATGGAATGGAAACATCCAAATTCGCCGTGCAAGAAAAAGTTCAAGACCCAACCGTCCGCAGGAAAACTGATGCTTACAGTTTTTTGGGATGCACGAGGTCCTGTACTGGAATATTATGATGAAAGGGGCACAAAAATAAACAGTGTACGTTACAGTGAGATGCGTACTGACAGGCTAAAGCCTGCATTTCGAAGCAAACGCCGAAGATTGCTGTCAAAAGGTGTTGTGTTGTTGCACGACAATGCCCGTCCTCATACTGCTGTCCACACTGCTGAAAAGCTCCAGAAACTCAAATTTCAAGTACTGGATCATCCTACATATAGTCCCGATCGCTCCCCTTCTGACTATCACTTGTTTGGTCCACTCAAACAGGCATTAAGGGGCCGTCGATTTGACTCGGACGAAGCAGTGAAGGAAGCGGTGCATTCCTGGCTCGCAGCTCAACCGAAAACCTTCTTTATGAGGGCATAAGGAAGCTTGTAGTGCGATGGACGAAGTGCATTGAAAAGCAAGGAGACTATATCGAAAAATGATGTTCTTGTAAGTTTCGAATTTTATTACAATAAAATTTTATAACTACTTTGCGGATAATAATTGACTTACCCTCGTAGCAAAGAGGTTATATACAGCGAAACGTGATGCATATTCTTCAGTTGTTTTTCTGCAACAAGCGTACGAATAAAGAAAAAATAAGTGCATATTGCAGTTTGAAAAGTAAAAATACCAAGAAAGATGCCAAAGAGTAAGAATTTCGCGTCCTCCATCTGCTTCTAAAAGACAGAAAACGGCGCCGAGAAGTGAATCTACAGACGATAGTAAGTTGAAATTTACAGATGTTGTTTATCTTACACTGTAGGCATCAGCGATTTTTCGATATTCCCATTCCTAAGGGGGTGAAATTGGGGATGGGGTATATATATATATATATATATATATATATATATATATATATATATATATATATATATATATATTAAGACGTTGGTATTAAGGCAATTTTGAAGCAATAAATGCAAAACTTCAGATTTAGAGTATTGATTGGAATTTTAAAAACACGTGTTGCGATATTTTTGGAAAATCAACCAATAAGCGGGTGAAATAAGGGAAAATCTTTTATGTGTGCTACTAAGACTATTTTTATGCTAGAAATGGGAAAATTTGGATTTGGAAGCATGGTTAGAATTTTAAAAAAAGGGAAGCGTTTCGGTATATTTTGAATTCTGCCATCAGTGGTGTAATAGGGGATGGCAATATATCAAAGTACTCGATTAGGAAAGCATTTTTAGAGCTAAGTATATGGAAATTTATATTTAGTAGTAGAAACAACAAATGCAAACCATCCAGTCTACGCCTGTGAAGCAGCGGGAATTAAGATAGTCCTTGTATAAACACGTGAACACGAAAACTGAAGTACCGATTTTAACATCAGTTACAGAAGGATCCAATGAAAGTAGTATAATTCGAAAGGCGAACAAAAAATCACGCGTGTACGTTTCCATTATGAATGGCAAAAAGTAGTGATTGTTTTCATGTCTAAGTCTCTAATGTTACCATCCCTAACACACATTAAAATCTCCAGCTGTCATTACAAATGAACATGGAAAATGTTCACACAAACCCGATGTCGATTTCTTCCAGTAGTGCATCTCTTCGCCCCACCCCTGTTTTTTTTTTTTTTTTTTTTTTTTTTTTCCTAGCAGCGTTAGCGATCGTGTAGTGACACCTAGTCTTACGTCCTAAACCAGTGTTCTGCAACCTGTGGGTCCCCGTCGCAGGAGGAACTACTGCACCGCAAAATAATTAGGCGTTGAGTAATACAAAAACTTATTCCTACGTGAAATTTATTCAATGATAAAAAATTAGGGCATTGCTTGTGTAACATTCAAATTGAATTGAATGGATCATAAATTGTTTTATAATATGGTGTGTTAATGATGAAAAAGCGCAAAGTCTGAAAACTGTTTTCAGAAACCAATCATCACGTAAAAGAACATGATAGAAAAATTAATTCTGAAAAATTCGAAAAAAGATATACTCTACAAATGGTGAAAACAGTGGGACATCTCCTAGTGAGCATAATTCGCTTTTCAGTCTAGCCTGAATAGCAATACGCTCGTTAACCAAAATATATTTTTCTATCGGCAATCGTGTAAAAATAGGATAATGTGTTCCATTCCGATACGCACACAAAAAACTTTGTCCAACACGTTGAAAGAAAGCTGAAGCAAAAGAAAGAAGATAAAATTTTTTTCCTTTCAGATAATATAGTTTTGAGGGGGTCGCCAGAGTATTTATACTTGGAAGCGGGTCACATACTCCAAAAGGTTGAAAAACACTGCCATAAAGGATTCTGCCAACAGTGAGTCTGTCGATCAATACTGGATGAAAACCTGTAGCAATAACAAAACCCCTGTCAGTCAATTGAAAAAAATGTATTCATGAAAGGTATTTTTAAACTCTGTAATAACCAAAAGAATAAAAAAATCAGTACGCAGTCGAACTATTTGTAGTACTTTCATAAGAGGAAAATGTTACTGGAAGCCGCGGCGGTGCGACCGAGCGCTTTGAGGCGCTATTTTACGATACGCGAGGTCGCTCCCCATCGGGGGTTCGAATCCCCTCTCGGGCATGGATGTTTGTGCTGTCCTTAGTATAAGTTAGTTCATAAGTAGTTTGTAAGTTTAGGGACTGATTACCCCGCAGTTAAGTCCCATAAGCTTTACAAACATTTGTACATTTTGTGACTGGAAAAAAACAATATTTCAGTTTTCAATGCAATTAAAAGACATACAATTTGGAACTCTGCTATGGTTTTAAAAGGCTAACCAGTAAATCCGCTATTCATAAACAATCATACGTATATATATATATATATATATATATATATATATATATATATATATATATATATATATTCGGAAGTGTCATTACTTTGCAAATAAGATATTGTGTTAAATATTTGACACGAAACATTTAATCAAAAATGTTTAGTAAATGTTTAAAACAATTTCAGTTGTAACTTGTGCTTCATTGTTAACAAAAGCTAATTTCACACGTGTAGCAGTGTTTGTGTCATATTTCCTGATCTATGTATATACACTGCTTTAACGTTGCAGGTATATTCAGAAATTCTTCTTTCTTTTAGCCATTTAGTGGAGGATGTCAACGAGGAAAAAAATATCATAAAGATCTATAATTGTGTGTGGAATTTTAGAAGCCGCTAAGTACTGTCGTTCTGACACTTACGTACTGGATGAATATACGCATTTGAAGATGAATACGCATCTTCGAACTATATTTTTTATTCATTTATTTTATTTGGTTATTTAACCTGACCAGATTAGGGCCATAGGGCCCTCTCTTACATATGACCAGGAACAACATAAACAAAGGAATTAAAAACAAAAAAACACAGTACTAATAATAACAATATATGCTAATACTGATAATAATAATGATAATAATAACACAAAAAGCACAGTAACACTAATAATAACAAGACATGTTTACATGGACATAGATGTTTATCACATTTGAATTAAGTTTAATATGGACAGAAGGGAAAAATGATTAATGAAAGAGGAGAAGATTGAAAAATGACGTTGAGTGGTTGTTATGAAGTGGAGATATATATGGATGGAGATCTCTTCTGACGAAAGGAAAGGGAATCATTCAGGGAGGGGGAGGAGGATTTGACAACAGTGAGCTACAGACTGGTAAGTGGAGAAAAAGATTGCTATTGTGACAGAAGGTGGACCCTTAGCTGTCTTTTGAAGTTTGGAGTTGATTTTATCTCTCTTAACTTTTGAGGAAGATTGTTCCACAGACGCGTGCCCGATAGAGAAAATGAGTTAGAGAAGATTGCAGTGTTATGTGATGGTACAGAGAGAGTTTTATTTTAGTGAGAGCGTGTGTTTCTGCTGTGCTGTTCAGATAGTAATATAATCGTTGAGGATAAGCGACAAGGTTTGGAATGATTGAGGAAGCGATGCAGCAAACATAATGCATGATAGATTCGACGCTTATCTGCACGTGGCCAAGATAGCTGCTTGTATGCGGGACTGATATGGTCGTAGAAACGTAAGTAACAAATGTATCGGACACAAGAATTTATCGCCAGCTCCAGCATATGTGAATTTTCGTGTGACAGTCCTTGCAGAATAGAATCACCATAATCTAGGATGGTATGTATTAGTGTCTCAACGAGTTTCTTTTTCAACTATAAAGGAAATGCCTTTTTGTAGTTCTGCAGTGAATGAAGTGACGCTTGTACCTTCTTACAGACTGTGGTTGTGTACTCTGTCCAGTCCAAGTGCTGATCAAATATTACTCCTAGGTTCTTTGCTGAATGAGAAAAGCGTATTTGTGTGTCATTAATTATTGAAGGTGGAAGAGTTTCTCTGAGCTGTGTAGTGATGAGTCTTTTATGGGCCACTAAGATTGCTTGTGTTTTTGATGGATTCAGTTTCAATTCAATGCTATGTGCCCATCTTAATAGCGATAGTAAGTCCGCATTTACATACTGGATGGCTGTGCTTAGTTTTTTAGGACTTACACTCAGATATAACTGAAGCTCATCAGCGTATAGATGATATTTACATTGGGACAGAACAGTGGACACGTCATTTACATATAGTGAGAATAGTAAAGGCCCCAGTATAGATCCTTGTGGAACCCCGGATACAACATCCCTCCATTGTGACCTAT
The DNA here is from genome assembly GCA_026315105.1 of Locusta migratoria. Lineage (NCBI taxonomy): Eukaryota > Metazoa > Arthropoda > Insecta > Orthoptera > Acrididae > Locusta > Locusta migratoria. The sequence goes on from CM048747.1 coordinate 507,659,064, forward strand.
TTTTTGCAGTTATTACACACTGTTTACGGAAGGTGAAGTATGAGTGGAACCACTGAATAGCGCATATAGAAAAATTTAGATTAGAAAGATTAGCAAGTAAAATGTCAAATTCGGCATTGTCGAAAGCTTTGTCCATAGCATGCTTGAATCGTCTGTCACTTTTATAAGAGCGGTCGTTGTACTGAGATTGTGACGGAAACCAGACTGGTTTTATTGTCAAGATCAAGCTTTATCTCCTAATGAGTCAATTATCACAGCATTTTCAATTTTTAAATTCGTTCAATTACTACGTGAGATACTGAAAACCACATTTCTGTTGCCGATTGGATTTATTAGATGGGCAACCTACAAGTGGTTCTGGGTTGCGGAATCGCGTTCTATTAATAGAGATAAACGCTGTACCAAGTGGTATTCCTATTGTTGTTTAATTACTAAATAGTGCTTTATCTTCGGGCTGGAAACTGCGCGCTTTTTGGCGTTCCATACATTCATGCTGCCCGCCGCCCATAAAAGACTTCTTGTATAAATCAATCAGTTCTAAAAGCACACTGTGCCGTAACGAAACGCAGGATCTTGTAGACCAGGAGTCGGCAACACGTAGGTCACGATCTACCGGTAGATCGCCAGCACTTATTTGGTAGACAGCGTGATTACTGAGACTGCAGAAGAAAAATCGTTGAAGAAAATTGAGAATTTTTTTTAATTTTTTTTTTTTTTTATTTTTTTTTATTTTTTTTATTTTTTTTTTTTTTTGTAACAATGAAAATGAGGGCTCCTTTGACGCAAGTTTATTTCATTTATTAACAATCGCGTGGGATTGGTAGCAAAATCTACTATCTTGAACCTCTAAAATTGAGTATCTCACATTAATTCGATTAGCCGCTACCTGCACGCCTCTCGTTGCTCACTATTCATTCATCTTTGTGCAATGTGTAATGTTGGTTTGGTGAGTTTCGTGCCTTTGTTGTTCAAGGAGGTTAGAATATTAACTTCTTTGGTCTCTTTATGGTGAACATCTGCACTTTTATAGTGAGTGAACGGGATATTTTGTGACTAAGATGGTCACTCTGAGAGATAATTTCAATAATCGGTTATCAGATTTTCAAAATATTTCTGTGGTATAACCTGTAAATGTTTTTGACATAGACAGGGCAACTTTCGAACTCGAAATAGTATCATTAAAATGACTTGTATCCCGAAAGTGTTGCAGCACTCTGAAAATATTAGTGTCTAATTTCTCAAGATAAATACCCTGTATTCGCTCATATTGTAGATCTAGTAAAGGCCTCGTTTGCTTCTACTTACCCGTGAAATCATTGTATTTAAATCTGACGTTTATTAAAAATATATGCTTCCACAGCACAAGGTTGACTGACGTACAGCTGGAGTCTGGTATTCAACTAATTTTAACATGTTTTACACCAAATATCAAGGACATATTGTCGGAATATCTCCTCAAGTGTGGATCAGTCTGATACGGTGGTAAGAAATAGTAGATCGCGAAGTTTTTATGGTTGCCTATCCCTGTTGTAGACTCTCATGCTGCAGTTTTTTATATACTGCATCTCTGAACAGACATAATTCCTTTTAAAAGCTGCAGCATTTCCGACATCTTACCAGTTGTCAGCATTAGGCTCACGAACTTGGCCAAAAGGAAAGTCCTTACGCAGCCTTGTGAGAAATACCTCTTCGTGCGCTGAGTCACGCTCACAGCTCCATAGAATCCTGAATGACACACAGACACAAGAGTGGAAACTTACCTGTGGAAACTCCTCGTTCATATCGCTCCTGCCTCTCTTCATTTCCCTCCTGTCCCTCCCTCCCCCGAATCTCTTTCCCCTCCCCCTATCCCCCCTCCCCACTCTTCCCTTCTCTCTCTTGCACGCTCTATCTATCTTTTGCTCTTAGTTGCCAGCTGTACTTAGCATTCTTGACTTGTCGGCGTAGAATAGCGACCTGTGCAGGCGGAATTAAGTGATCGTAATCCGAGCTGAGTAATTATCACACATGTTCCGCAAGAGCGTCTCACACATTACACTTGGGTAATCGCTCGCAAGAAATCTGCGGAAAGCCAGTGAAAGTGCTACACGGAATATTCCTGCTCTACAGGGACGTCGCGAGGGGAAACACGCAGCGGACCTCTGTTCTTTCGCGTTCCCATTTTCCCGCGCTTCAGGAATTGCGAGCTTCTATAGACACGCGTTGCCTAAGCTCTCGCGGCCGCCTCACGTGATCCGAATAGATACGCAACCGCCTCAGCGCGTAATCTGCGAGACCTAATTATTACCACGGTCGACAAAGTAAACATTTCGTTGGCGTACGCGAATCTGCCTTTCCACTAATATGTTTGGTGTCACTGAACTGTAAGGCGTAATTATTTTTCGAACTTCCGAGCGAGTTTCCGGAGTCCTTGGGCTCTTCCTCCATCCTCCACCAAATAAAATATTCGTTGATATCTCATCTGGTGCACTATCAACATAACCCCTATGCCATAAATATTTTCTTCCCAGTTTGGTCAAGCACATCATCCACAGCAGTTCGATACACCCATCTAATATGTAGCATTCTTCTGTTTCACCACATTTCAAAATCGTGCAGTCTCTTCTTGACTGAACGGTATATCGTCCATGTTTTGCGTCCATATAAGACTTATTAATATATTTTGACAATAGTAGCCGCCTACGATTCAGTTAACATCTTTAAGTATTAGTTACGATGTAACACGCCACTATGTTCAGTTTATATATGCAAAATTAATCTAATCTGTTTAATTACAATCACTTTAATTAGTCTACGTGTTCAAACCGTTGACTTTCAAATTTTGTCGAAGCTTCCAATGAAAATGGAATTTCCGAAAATTATAGCAGTTAATTATCCCCGGATGTTCGATTATATTTTTAGGGTGATAATCATCTAATAAACTTTTAAATAATAAATATAGTTCACACCATGCACATTTTAGGAATGGATTTTTGCGGTCCATGTTTCAGTGGAAAGCATGCTTTATTCAGATTTTAAAATCAAGATTTTTCCTCTGCCTAATTTAATACATATCAAGTGTACAGAATCACTGAGGTGGAAACAGGAGCACTGAGTTGATGCTGTATGATTGAATGTTTTTTTTTAATTGTATCTTTTCCTGGCGATGATGCTGTCGTTGTAGCAATTCAGGACCACTTTGCAATATTTGAATGAGATTTTTAACCTCACATATAAATATTCATCACAGGGTTGAGAAACAGGAGTACATATTGGTGGAATGAACTTCATAGTACACGTTGTTTCGACTTCTGTTTCATGGATGAAGGTCTCACCATAGAAAGTCAAATCTGCTTGACCATCTCACTAATCCACCTATAGCAGGAATTTATCGATAATAACATGTAGTTTTAATCCTGTTTCCAAAAATTTGCATGAATCTCTTTCTTCTTTTTTTTTTTTTTTGTTTTTTTTTTGTTTTTTTTGTTTTTTGTTTCTCAGATTTGGAACGAATATTGACAACATTCTTCTACTCTCCTTTTAACTCTCTGGCGGTTCCACAGATACGAGGACCAAATTTATTGGCAGGTTCTTCCATACATAAAAAAGCAAGGGACAGAATTTTATCTGAAACAGTCAAACTGTATTGCGCAGTGTGAGAGTATGAGGTTTTGGAGAGACTTAAGTTTTGTCACCAAAACGGTCCTCGAAACCTTGTACTGCAGTGTCCTATTACACATTGATTCTTATTGACATCCAGTCTGATCAGTGTTACACAAGTTACAAGATTTAAAGTTAGGCATTACGTATCTTGTCTGTGTGCAAAACTTCTCTGCTACTACTGCTGTTTCTTCGAAAATTGCAATATCATTTTTGCTAACGAATTTGGTAATTTTTCTCAGCCTTATTGAATGTTTAAGTTAGAAGCTTTTTAGCCAGTTATTGCTTGCAATAAAATGAAATTTTTGTGACAGACATTGCCCATTGCTGCAGCGATCTATTCCTCTCTTGCTCACAGCAGCCTCGTACGTCCTGAAAACTACGTGTTACAGTGCGGAATCCACATAGCCTCCCTCTTCGTGAACTGTCTGTTGCCTGGTTCGTTGTACAGTGTCAGATATTCATCACTTACTATAAAATTTCACTCATAATCGTAATAGCCTGCTCTGCAGTTGCTGGACCCATTGTTATCGCTATGGAAACACACAGGCGCAGGAACGTTATTGATCATTATCTTTATAAATTGATGAAGTGTAATGAAGACCGCTAGTGAGTTTTACGTCTTCATCTAAAGTTATACTTTAGATTTTTTCGCCATTCACTTCACTGTTAGCAAATCCTAGTTAGGTATCCATTTTTCAATAAAATAGAGTTTTTTAATTTTAATTTTTTTTAATGAAAAATCAAGTGGTACTCGTTACAAATCGCTGTTCACAGAAACAGACAACAGAGATATGGGGAAAAAGAACATTGCTGTTTTGAGGACAACTCAAGTAACAATGTAATTGATCCTTAGATATTAATTAAATTAATTAAAGTGATTGAAATTAATCAGAACATAGTAATTTTACTTATATAAAAGGAACTTTTTAAGTATATTTAAAGGAAGGAAGAAAACAGTTTGAAGTAACGGGAATCGTATAACTGGAAGCCAACTGCTTCACGCTGGCACACAGTATTATGGGGCTCCAAATAGGTTATAGCGTGATCGAAAAATCTTTTGCTTGCGTTTTCTCTGCTTTTAGTTTTTCCTTATGGTCCACTCAGGCTAGATATTTTAGGAATGCAACATTTAGCTGCTTCTCACACCGTTTGGACCAAATCGGTGAAATCCATGTCGCGGCCGCCCCTGGTTAGTTACAGAACCATTGAATGCAAAAAGTTATTTTCAGTCGTTTTTTCAACATGTCAGATAGAGTGTCGAAACTGCAATAATTCAAAAGAAAACTTATAAATTTCTTAGAAATCAAGTAGAACAGTTTCCGACATGCGTTAAATTAGAAAATAAAATTATTTTTAATTGCAGAAGAAGCGTTAGTAATACAATATATACCTAATCTATTCCCCCCCTCCCCTCAACTAAAGTTAAAGCTATGTAAAATTGTAGTCAGGAATTTTATACCTCCCCAACAAACACAGCTCTATCTCTGAATACCTCACGGTTATTCTTGGTATTAGTCTGACACTTAAGGAGTAAGGAGTTAGAAATCACAAATCCATTGAGTGGATCACTTGGTCTATCGCTCTCTGATGGTTCCCTTTGTTTTTGGCTCGACTGTCTCATTCATCATCTCATCTCATTCACTTCAGTCTTCTAATCCGTTGTATGAAGTCGGTGCAGAGTGCCTTTGGATTGTTCCTGAAACGTATCCTAGGTTATCAAGTTTCTCGACCTGTTGGCGGATTCCGCTGTGGTCTCTGATTTACTTTTATTGCTTTCTTTCTTTTTAAATGTTCAAATGTTTGTAAACCTATTGAACGAAACTGCTATGGTGACCAGTTCCTACACTCACAAACTAGTTAAAATAACTTATACCAGGGACAACACACACACCCGTGCCCAATGGAGGACTCGTATCTCCGGTGGTAAAGGCCGGTCAGTCCTAGGATGGCACCTTGATTCGATTTTTCCAGGGAAGCCAAAACAGTCTTGGTCCTACCCGCCACTGCACCGCACTGAAACTAAGTTTATTGTGCGGTATCGCTCCCTGTATATCTAGTAAAGCCAACCAATGCCCTTGAACAGTGGAAGGAGTCCCTTTACCAGTTCTGTATTAGACACAATTTCTTCGTGTCTGGTTGTCCCAAATGTTCTATGCCTTTTACTCTCCAATGCAATGCATTCGAAGATTAGATGTGATGCAGTTTCATCACCATCATCACAGATCCTACATTTAGGGTCCTCGTCTGTTATTCCCATTCTATCTAGATGTTAGGATGGCACCTTAGACCACGCGGCTTTCTTTTTAGCTTACTGGCGTACTGTATAATGTTACAGTGTCGCTGTGTATAATGATTTTTGAAAAAAAATGTTCAAATGTTTGTTAAGCTTATGGGACTTAACTACGGGGTCATCAGTCCCTAAACGTACAAACTACTTATCAACTACCTTATACTAAAGACGGCACAAATATCCATGCCCGAGGGGGGATTCGAACCCCCGACCGCAGTGGCCGTGTAGACCGTGACTGGAGCGCCTCAGTCTCCTCGGCCACCGCGGCCGGCAATGGTTTTCGAAGATCAAACTGCTGCTCAGGAGTCAGGCTAAGCAAATGATTTTGCCCTCAGTGCAGTGACTTGCACACTTAGGTTCTCTTAAATGGTTTCTAGCTAACCGTCATTTTAGAAATTTCTGCAGCCAATTTATGACATCCCCAAACGTGTGTTATTTGCACCATCTGTATATTGTGTGTCGACGTCATTTGTATATCGTAAAACTCGTGGTATCACCATAACATATTCTGAAGGGTTTTCGTAACTGTCATCCAGTTAATTTACTTTGATTTGTTTAGGGAAAGACGATAGCTGTTATCGTAGCACAATAACGCGATAGTGGCTAGTGTTGAGAGTTCAGTGTACGAAGTGCTTCCGCAAAGTAAGACTCATAGTTTTATTTTTTATTAATTTTATTTATTTATTGATAGAGACAACATAGTTACATGAAAAACTTTATTACCAACAGGTGTTGCGATGTTTGAGTTGTTTTTCGACATGTCATCAAACGAAATAAGACCCTCTGCTATATCGTGGCATCAACTTTTGTCTCCCTTAGTCGTGAGAGCCTGCCACCGGTGAATGGAAACAGCGTGACAGTCGTCTTCAGCTCTTCGTCATTCTGGAACCGCTGGTCGGAAAACAGGAATGTTTATTGCCATGTGTTTTGCTACTGCGTGACAATGGTCATCTACTTACTGCTCGGCGCACAACTGTTTTACAGGAATTCATCCAACGTGTATCCCTGATCTTGCGCCCAGCGATTTCGAACTCGTCTTGAACCTCAAGCAGTTCCTGTTCGCAGACGAGCGTTTTGACGGCGCCATAGCTGAGGTCCACTACACACGTTGTTACCGTTCACCGGCGGAAGACTTCTGCGACACGGAAATACAAAAGCTGATCCCACGATATGACAAGTGTCAGCAGTCCCTAAACTTACAAACTACTTATGAACTACCTAAGACTAAAGACGGCACAAATATCCATGCCCGAGGGGGGATTCGAACCCCCGACCGTAGTGGCCGTGCAGACCGTGACTGGAGCGCCTTATCATTATTAAGGGTCAATTGTCAACTTTTGCACCATGGAGATATCTAAATTGATTTTGGAGTCGCCGCGGTGGAGTATCCGAGCGATCTAAAGCACCTCGCTGCGGAGCGCGCGTTTGCTTGCCGTCTGAGGTTCGAGTCCTTCCTGGGGCATGGGTGTGTGTATTGTTCTTTAGGCTAGTTCAACTTAGTTTAAGTAGTTTGTAAGCCTAGGGACTAATGACCAACGCGCCGGCCGCGGTGGCCACGGGGACTGAGGCGCTTCAGTCACGATCTGCACGGTCACTAAGGTCGGGGGTTCGAATCCCCCCTCGGGCATGGATATTTGTGCCGTCCTAGTTCGTAAGTAGTTCATAAGTAATTTGTAAGTTTAGGGACTGTTGACCCCGTAGTTAAGTCCCATAAGCTTAACTAACATATGAACATGTTTAATGACCAACGCAGTTAAGTCCCATATATTTACAAACATCTGAACATAGATATACAAACATTTCGGAGTTGCTTTTCAGCTTCTGGTGACTTTACTAACCGATACATGACAACATGATCCGCGAACAGTCTAAAAGAGCTACTCAGATTGTCTCCTAAATCTATATTAATAAAAATGAATCGCCACATGTATGAAAGCACATCATTTCAGAATGGCTTCATCGATTTCGCTGGTCTTTTCTTAGTTCTGCTCGTAATTCTTAGGACAAGGTTTCTATGAAAGAAAATTTTTGCAAAATCTATCGGATAGTATAAAATTTTTAGAAAAACCGAATGTACGCTTCCACCTCGGATCGTTTCTTAAGATTCTCCAAGTATCAGCTTTTTCATTCGCTACTCGCCTAGCGACCAAATACGCTGTAACGGAGCGAACAAATACAAGGAGTTTAGAATAAAGTAGAGCTGGGTTTGAACATGACTCGAACTGTTCGAACAATTTACGTCACAGTTGTGGAAACCTCGGGATATGTTCGAACATTCGATCACGACGCTATCTAGCAATGCCAGGAGGTACTGTCTCTACGATTTACAGCGATGATATTCACAAATCTTTTCGCCGCTGTGTAATAAACTATTTATAAAGAAGATAGTGTCATTAATGTACTATGGCGGTTAATAAGTGTGAAATGCAGACTGTAGTAGCTTCTAGGGTGGAGGTCGTAAGTAAAAACAGTAACGAACGTAGGCTAATAAACGATAGAAATCGCGATTTAAAATTCTAGTGCTGCGATCTATCGACGTCTCTTGCTACTACGTAAACAGAAGCTCTTGCACTGTTTATTAGGTGTCACAGTTACAGTTTATTTTTCCGTTATTGGGTATTAAACGCTAATGCTTTCCATATTTCATCTCTTTTAATCTCATTTTCAAGGTGATTAAAAGGTGGTAACATTTTTGTTACTGTACCGTATGGACAGGAAATGGAATTGTCATTTGCAACATGTAGACTATTTTATTATCACATGAAACGTAATTTCTACTTATGAAGGATTCACAGTCATGTAATATACTTCCAGAAACAACATATTTTTTCTTTGACTGTTAGCTTTGCAGTAATTTGATGCGGTAATTCTGCTATAGAAGCAAGCATTTTGTTTATCAATGCATCATATCTTGTAGTGATATCAGACAGGTCACTTATGCTCTGTTTTAAACGTAATATACAGTATATCATAGTTATGTCCTTTTCTTACATGTACTTATACTACCTTTGAAATTAGTTCTGAGCAAAGCAATAGCCAGTAACATCAAAATTTCCAGTGTGCCGTTTACAGATACGTAGCGTGAGTAATTTGTTATCTGAGTGTTCGAACAGTTCGATACTGTATCGAGTTCTCCGCTGTATCGGGAAATCTCGAGCATGTTCGAACGCGAGCATCGTTAGTCCAGCCCTAGAATAAAGGGAGATGGAGTTATGTATGCTGAGAACAGGCATTGCTGGAAACTAGGAATTAACTGGTGCGTAGGGTTTAATTTTAAATCCGCGACACAGCCCGAGCGGGCAATGTTGGCAACAGCCGTTGATTCCCGGAAATTGCTTGACGTTACTGTTAGCCAATCGGCCGATTGTATACGATATACAATGAGATTTGCTGATTTCTTACCAGTACTACGTCTTTCGTTCATGGAAAAACGATTGATTGTTCTCGTGGTCATACGTGATCAGCATTTGTAAGACTATTTCCATAAGGGAAGTCCATTTCACATGAAAAACATCAACTTTGTCGCTAAGTTTAATGTGTCTCAAACTAAATTATCATGATAATTATCAAAATTAGTGTTTACTATAAAGAGAAAACAACTGTCACATTCTAAAATTTCATTGGCTATCTCAAGCTTTGCCATGATTGGTCGGTTTCATTTCCAGCATCCAACAGCTGTTTCCAACATAGCTACACCACGATTGTACTGCGGATTGTAAAATTTTACCGGTCTGTAGCAATGTTGTTGATCGTGTTCCAATTAGATTTCTAATAAGAGTTCATTATTCACTAACAAGACAAGGAACTAACAAGAAGGTCAGCTGTATGAATTCTTATGCCTACCGTTTGATACTTCACCGAAACGAGGACAATCACATACTGAAATGTCGCAGATTGTTTCATCAGTTCGCCGTTGATATGTATGTTCGTACAATAAAATAATTAAAAGTACCGCCATTAAAGCTACTAACCTGACAGATAAAGCAGCTCTAAAGGTCTCTCTAATAACCCGTTTCCAAATCAGTGCTTTAGTTTTAAAAAAATTAGGCGGTACTCTGCTCGTTCCACATGAAATGAGTCAATTTTTTATTATTATTATTTTTTATTTATTAAGTAAGTAAAGATTTAGGCATGAGTACACAGTAACAAAATATAGCTATAATTTACAGATTTGAAACTTATTTTAATTATATTCAAGGGTTTGGTGTAGATGAGGATACCATCCATCGGCTTTGGACAACGATAACTTACCATAACGTATCAGGAATGACATTCCAGAAGGTAATAGGAGTGCGTGTTGCTGTCGGGAATTAAAATCAGACTTATACCATACGAAAACCATTACAAAATTGCGACAATGGAACTGCGTGGAACTTTGAAAGGCGGAACCAAGCGTTTCCCACCACAAGAAGCAAAACTGGCAGCGTTACCAACATTTGAACATGCACACATCCAACCGGTTGAAGAAGCGTTCGTCAAAGAGATTAAAATTCGCTTCTACTTTAGTTCCTATTTGTGCTACGTCACACTATTTTATTATCTTAAATTGACTACAGTGTGAAAAAGACGGTTAAGTAAACATAATATTTACGGTAAATATTTTATCTTGACAGTGAATCGTTCTCAAAACGTGTCTGCTAAGCATGGCCGGCCGCGGTGGCCGAGGGGACTGAGGCGCTCCAGTCACGGTCTGCACGGCCACTACGGTTGGGGGTTCGAATCCCCCCTCGGGCATGGATATTTGTGCCGTCTTTAGTATTAGCTAGTTCATAAGTAGTTTGTATGCTTAGGGACTGATGACCCCGTAGTTAAGTCCCATAAGCTTAACAAACATTTGAACATTTTTTTTGTTTTTTGTTTTTGCTAAGCATGAAAACATACATAACTCGCGCAGTGCTTCATGATTCAATCAATGGAAATTGGATCACAATTTTGTGATGTACTGTCCCTTGCATTTTTAAAAGGATTTCCAGAATTTCGCACCTGCTTTCTTCAACGAATAGGCAACGATATTCCATACAAAAGACTTTGCATATGTGTAGGCTTATCTCTTTGGATCATGGTTCTTAAACGCTTTGGAATCGGCAAGAAGTATTTCCTCTGTCTCGATTCAGATTAGTCTCATTGGATAATCCCAACATTTGACCGACAGTCAGATTCTTGGAATTGTGCGAAAGTGCGATTTGAACGCTTCGACGGTTATGATCGCAAATCGAACGACCCTTTCCACTTTTTCTTTTCAAAATGCATTCGACTATTTACAGTAGGTCTATTTTTTTACGAATTTAAGACAAAATTTTAGCCGGTACGCTAATAGCGAGTTTGAATTTTAGGCGGTACGCCGTACCGCCCTGAATCGGCCCAACTAAAGCACTGTTCCAAATGATTTACCCATCCGTTTTGACTTCTATTCCCAGTCAGGGTCCAGATTTCAATAACAATAAATAAGATCAGCGAGAGGGGGGAGGAAATAGAGGATGGGGGAATGAAATGGATTTAAAAAGGGGGCATGATGCAGACGCAGAGAGGATGGTGGAGAAGATCGATATGGTGTGGGATAAGAGGAAGTGGTGTGAAGGTGATGGAAAAAGACAGGGGGACGAGGAGATGGACAAAGAAAGGTGGGAGGATGCGATAGGGCATTAGAGGAAGGAGGAAGGGATAGACATAGGAAGAAGAGATTACGGTATATATCCCATACACATTAGCTACTGCAAAGCGTTGCCGGGTTTGCTTGTCGTTTATAAAAATAAGGAACAGTATGGGCTATAACACTTCCCTGGGGAACGCGAGATATCACTTCTGTTCTACTCGATGACTAACCGTCAGTTACAACGTCCTGTGTCCTTTCAGACAGGAAATCACGAATCCAATTGCACAACTGTGGCGATATACCATAAGCACGCAGTCTGATTATAAGACGCTTGTGAGGTACAGTGTCAAAAGCCTTCCGGAAATCTAAAAATACCTAATCTGTTTGACATCCCTTATCGATAGCACTTGTTACATCATGTGAGTTGTTATTTAACTACGTTTTGTTTGCTTTAAATGAACTGTGAAACTTTCTTTTTGGATGCACGTCGTAATTGGAATTCCATTAAAGTAGACTCTTCTTAATTGAACGCCCCAAAAATGGCGTCCACAAAACTTGTTCCAAGAGGGGACAAACTTCGAAATTTGGGAGCATTTGTAGAGCAAAGTCGTTGAATAGGGAATCGTATGGTGCCGCAAGAACTACATTTGACTGTGAGTAAACTATACATGTTGTATGACTGTCGAACAAAACTGAATATTTATAAAGGTAGAGTTCTTTGGGACCTAAAAGGCGAAGTAAACATAGTTTATAAATGTATGGAATGTATGCCGTCTTTTTGTGTGTTCTTTATGAATATAGTTTCTACCGCTCCGGTTTAATATCAAGAAATTACATCCCCCGAATCGAACAGGATAGAATGAAAAATCACTTGATATATTCACAAATATGTTCAAATATTTGTAAACCTATTGGACCAAATTGCTAGGATCATCAGTCCCTAGACTTGTTGTTGCTGTGGTCTTCAGTCCGTAGACTGGTTTGAAGCAGCTCTCCACGCTACCCTGTCCTGTCCAAGCCTCTTCATGTGAGAATACGAACGGCAACCTACATCCTTTTGAATCTGCTTACTTTATTCGTCCCTCGGTCTCCCTCTACGATTTTTACCCCACACACTTTCTTGTAATGCGAAGTTGACGATTCCTTGATATCTCAAAAGTGTCCAAACAACCTATCCTTCCTCTTAGTCAGGATATACCAGGAACTCCTTTTCTCCCCAATTATTTGAGCACTTCCTCATTAATTTCGTGATCTACCCAACTGATCTTCATCATTAGTCTGTAGCACCACATTTCGAAAGCTTGTATCATCTTCTTGTCTGAACTCCTTATCGTCCACGATTCACTCCCTTACAATGCTACACTCCAGACGTATGCTTTCAGAAAGGACTTCGTAACATTGAAACTAATACTGGAGTCAACAAATTTCGCTTCTTCAGAAACGCTTTTCTTCCCATAGCTATTCTGCATTTCATATCTTCTTTACTTCGGCCATCAGAAATTATCTTGCTACCTACATAACAAAACTCATCTAATACTTTTATTATCTCATTACCTAATATTATTCCTTCAGCATCGCCTGATTTTCTGACATTACATTCCATTACCCTCTTTTTACTCTTGTTAATGTTCATCTTATATCTATCTTCCTTTCAGGACACTGTCCACTCCATTTAATTGCTCTTCCAGGTCCTTTGCCGCCCCTGACAGAATTACTATGTCATCTGCAAACCGCAAAGTTTTTATTTCTTCTCCCTGAACTTTAATTCCCTCTCCAAATTTCTCCTAGCATTCCTTCACAGCTTGCTCATTGTACAGATTGAACAACATGAGGGAAAGGCTACAACCCTGTATTACTCCCTTCGCAACCCATGCGACCCTTTCATGTCCTTCGACACTAATAATTGCTGTCTGTTTTTCGTACAAGTTGAATATAACTCTTCGATCCCTACATTTTATCCCTGCTATCTTCAGAATCTGAAAAGTGTATTCCAGTCAACATTTTCTAAAACTTTATCCAGCTCTACAAATGCCAAAAACGTGGGTTCCCCTTTCCTTAATCTACCTTCTAAGAAAGTCGTAATGTATTACATCGCGTGTTCCTAAATTTCTCGTAAATCGAAATTGATCTGCCCCAAGGTCGGATGCCACCAGTTTTTCCGTTCGTCTGTAAATAAGTCGTGTTACTATTTTGCAACCATTACTTATTGAACTGATAGTTCTGTAATTTTCACATTTGTCTGCACTTGCTTTCTTAGGAATTGGAATCACTATATTCTTCTTGAAGTCGGAGGGTATTTCTCCTGTCTCATACATCTTGCATACAAGGTGAAACAATTCCTTTATGACTGGCTCTCCTAACGATGATAGCAGTTCAGACGGAACATTTGCTCCAGGGGCCTTGTTTCTACCACAATCTTTTAGTGGCCTGTCAAATTCTTCTCGTAGTATAGTATCTCTTATCTCATCTTCCTTTGCTTCATCTTACAATTCTAGCATATTGTCTTCAAGTTTATTTCCTCTGTACAGGCCCTCTATATATTCCTTCCACCTTTCAGCTTTCCCTCCTTTGCTTAGTACTGGCTTTCATCTGAGTTCTTGATTTTCATACCGATGCTTTTCTTGTCTCCCTTATTTTCCTGTAGGTGGTATCTATCTTTGCCCTGGTTATACATTCTTCTAGGGTCTTGCATTTCTCCTCTAGCCACTCCTGCTTAGCCAGTCTGCACTTTGCGTCAACCTCATTTTTCAAACGTGTGGACTCCCTTTTACCTGCTTCACTTGATGCATTTCTAAATTTTCCCCTTTCATCAATTAAGTTCAGTATCTCCTGGTTATCTAAGGATTTCTATTCGGCCCTTTTCCTTCTGCCTATATGATCCTTTGATAGCTACCCATTCTTCTTCAACTGTACTAATTCCCCCCTCCCCTTTCAGACAATCCTTGCCTAATGCTCCCTCTAAAACCTTGAACTACCCCTGGTTCCTTCAATTTCTCCAGGTCCCATCTCCTTATATTCCTACCTTTCTGCAGTTTATTCAGTTTCAGTCTACAGTCCATAACCAATAAGTTATGATCAGAGTCCATATCTGCCCATGAATATGTCTTACAATTTGAAATCTGGTTTCTAAACCTTTGCCTCACCATTATAAAGTCAATCTGGTACCTCCCAGTGTCTCCTGGTCTCTTCCACGTATACAGCCTTCCTTTATGATGATTAAAGCAAGTGTTTGTGATGATTAAATTGTGCTGTGCACAAAATTCTACCATGCGATCCCCTCTTTCATTTCTTTTCCCCAGTCCATATTCACCTACTACATTTCCTTCTCTTCCCTTTCCTACTACCGAGTTCCAGTCTCCCATCACAATTAAATTTTCTTCTCCTTTAACGGTCTGAATAATTTCTTTTATCTCCTCATACATTTTTTCGATCTCCTGATCGTCGGCAAAGCTAGTTGGCATATTAACGTGTACCACTGTGGTCGGATTTGGCTTCGTGTCTGTCTTTGCTATGATAATGCGTTCCCTATGCTGTTCATAGTAACTTACCCGCATTCCTATTTTCTTATTCATTATCAGACCTACTCCTGCATTTCCACCAACTGATTTTGTATTTTTAACCCTGTACTCACCTGACCGAAAATCCTGTCCATCCTGCCACCGAACTTCACTAATCTCCACCATATCCAACTTTAACCTATCCATTAATCTTTTCAAATTTTCTAACTTACCTACCCGATTGAGGGATAAAGCATTCCACGCTCCGATACGTATAATGCCAGTTTTTTTATTTTTATTTTTTTTTTTTTTGACATCATCCTGAGTAGTCCCCGCCCGGAGACCCGAATGAGAGACTAATTTACCTCCGCATTATTTTACCCAAGAGGATGCCATAATCATATATTCATACTGTAGATCTGCATGTCCTCGAGAAGATTAACGACTGTAGTTTCCCCTTGCTTTCAGCCGTTCGCAGTAACTGCATGGCAAAGCCATGTTAGCTGATATTACAAGACCAGCTCAGACAGTAATGTGACAACTGAAAAGGCTGCTGCCCCTCTTCAGGAACCACACGTTTGTGTGGCCTCTGCACAAATATCCCTACGCTGTGGTTGCATCTACCGATACGGCTACCTGTATCGTTGATGCACGCAAGCCACACACACACACACACGCGCACACACACACACACACACACGCACACACACACACAAACACACACACACATCGTTGCACGAGAGGGGGGGGACTCGAACACCGGCGGGAACGGCCTCCAGTCGGTAGCATGACGCCTTAGACCACAAAAATATATTTTGTTCACATTCCATTAATGTCTAACCTTGAATGTTAAATATGTGAAACACAAAGGTATTCTGAAATCTGCATAAAATTTCTCTTCCTTACTAACAAAACTTACCAGCGAAAATGTCAGTGATTTGTACTGTTCGAAGTTGAAAAACAGGATATAGAGTGTAGAAAAAGATACACAACTTTTACATTTGCAAAAATTCGTTTACAACTTTTACGACATTTACAAAAATTCGTTTGCTTACCCAACTTTACGACGTATCATATTAATGAATTTATTGAATTACGCCAGTTTTATTCTGCAATCATACGCAAACCAACTCCCAATGTGGTGATGCAATGGACTCTTTATGCAACTCCGTAAGTGCTTCTCATGGAAATGGTAGTGAATACGTTTGGGACTACTGTATTGTGGCAATTTTCTTCTCTTACTTCTCTTGACTGGCTTAACTACCGAAGGTAAGACAGGTAGCGCACGCGCGCACACACACACACAAACACACACACTTCACACTCAGGATCATAACACAAAGTATCAAAACTCGTGCCAGAAAGACTCTCCCGACATATGATACATCTCGTGAGTCACGACACAAACAAGTAACAAATTGACGTAAATTTCAAACTACTGCCATGGGTGGAAGATGTATTTGTCTGACGCGAGAACATCAATCCAATTCCATCCAGTGAACGGGAGTACGATTCCAAAATATGCTCAGGCTAGTGCCGGTAGGCCTACCCTCATAAACAGCAATAACAGTAATACATGGAATCGAAGTTGTATACACTGAAATCAGGTTGTACACAATATTCACTAGTCACTCTTGCTAATAACAGCCGTTAATACTGTTGCAGTACGAAAATGAATGTTCACTCAATGATACAGCAAAAAAAAAAAAAAAAAAAAAAAAAAAAAAAAAAAAAAAAAAAAAAAAAAAGAGTATAACTTACGTTTTTCACAATTTTGTAACTATGGTATATCTGCATTCTATTAGAATAAATACGAAACCAACTAATGATGAGTATGTAAATAAACAAGTGTTTTGCATCGAGGCGGATGCACGAACCCATAGGTAGTTACTGCTAAAGTTACATTACTTCCCCTCGTACTCGGCAGTGCTACGTCTACATTGTCAGATAATCATTTCTAGGAATGCATTAGAATTCTGTAGTGAATAAGGAGTCTACTCCCAATTCCAAGAGGTGGCAACCTCCCCGTCTTGACCGCTCGTGTGGACGCCTATGTAGGGCTGCACAAATGATACTCGCGTTCGAAAATATTCGGGATTTCCCGATACAGCAGAGAACTTGATACAGTATCGAACTGTTCGAACAGTTAGATAATAAATGACTGGCGACGCTAATCTGCCAACGATACGCGGGAAATTTTGAAGTTAGCGGGCTATCGCTTCGCTCAGAGCTAATTTCATAGAATGTACATGTAAAGTAAAAGAAGGCCAACACTATGAAAAACTGCATATTTTGTTTAAAACAGTGCATACTGTACGTGACGTGTCTGTTGTCACTGAAAGATATAATCCATTGATAAAATATCTGTTGCTAGAACAGAACTACTGCACCTTATTACTGACGGCTAACATTCAAAGGAAAAAAATGTGAATCCTTCGTAAGTAGAAATTACATTTAATGTGATTCTAAGAGATAGGTTGCAAATGACCATTCCATTCCCTGTTCATACGGTACAGTAACAGATAAAAATTTTACCACCTTTTAATCGCCTTGAAAAGAAGATTAGAAGAGATTAAATAGGAAAAACATTAGAAATTTAATACCCAATAACGGAAATAAGTCATATAAAAATAAACTGTAATTGCAACCTAGAAATAAACGGTACACGAACTGCTCTATACGTAGTATCAACAGGCGTCGCTAGATCGCAGCACTATAATTTTTAATCGCGATTGCTATCTTTTACTTATAGCCTATATTCGCTACTGCTTTTACTTTTGACCTGCACCCTAGAAGCTACTATAGTCCGAATTTCACACTTATTAAGCGCCATAGTAAATTAATGACACCCTTTCTTCGTTACAAATCGTATACTGCACATCACAGAAATGATTTATGAATATCATCGTTGTAAATCGAAGAGATAGTACCTCCTGTCATTGCTAGATAGCGTCGTGATCGGAAGTTCGAACATTTCCCGAGATCAAACAACTTACGGCTATGCTGCCAGGTGACGTCGTCGACAACCTCCGATATTTCGGCAGGAGGACACCCTGCCATTCTCAAGGCACAACTGCACTTAAGGAAGCAATGTGCAAGCGTATTTAATACCTCGGTTTGCAAAGGGTAAACAAGTAAGATAACACACACAGTACAAGTCACTGCAGAGTCAACACTACCAAAGATGACAAAACATCAGAAATGTCGATAGTGACAGTTAATCAACTGGTGAGGCAGCATTAATTTTGTCCCTCTGTTTTTTGACGAGAGACAGTGCCGGATTCCAAGCAGAATTTAAACAAAAAGCACCATCTCTGTTTATAAGGTCGCTTGTTAAGAAGTTGTTGAAATTAAACTAGCAAGCGACCTTATAAACAGAGATGGTACACAGCCGATCGCTGCGGAGCGCGCGGTTGCTCGCCGTGGAGGTTCGAGTCCTCCCTGGGGCATGGGTGTGTGTGTTGTCCTTGGTTAGCTTACCTAGGTTTAAGTAGTTTGTAAGCTACGGACTGATGACCACGCAGTTTGGTCCGATAGATTTACAGACATTTCCCGATATTTCCCGAACCGTGACGTAAATTGTTCGAACAGCTCGAGTCACTTTCAGAGCCAGCTGTACGCCTATGGCCTCAAGCTGGATGCTGAAGTAGACCGTTTGATAGCGGAGCGGCAGCCCTGGCTGGCAGCGGTGCTGGCGACGCGCCGCGTTTAACAAGCAGAGCGGCAGCAGGTAGCGGCCTGGCAGCGGCCCAGCGCGACGTAAACACCAGGCCGTTGGCCGCTCCGGCTCTGGCTGTGTGAGGCACGCCCCTGAATCACGCCAGCAGCGGCGGCAGCGGCAGGCCACTGCCCCACTTAACGCCGGCGGCTGCGCAGTAGGCGCGGGCACTTCGTAAACAAGCGACACGCCACACACCTGTCGCAGGACGCGCCTACAGGCAGTGTAGTCTGAAGCGCTGGCATAGTCAAAATGTTTGTATAGTCTATGGGACTTAACTACGGGGTCATCAGTCCCTACACTTACAAACTACTTATGAACTACTTACGAACTAGGACGGCATAAATATCCATGCCCGAGGGGGGATTCGAACCCCCGACCGTAGTGGCCGTGCAGACCGTGACTGAAGCGCCTTAGTCCCCTCGGCCACCGCGGCCGGCACTGGCATAGTCAAATCGGTTTTTTCGCGAGGGTTAAGCTCCTTCATTCCACGTCCGTCCGAGGGACCGAACCGCTGTACACAACACGGCGTAGCACTCTCCAAGCACCTGGCGTGGCGGTTCGCTAGGTAATACATCTCACAAGATTTTAAGAAAAAGATTTGATTGCGAAATTTATTTTATATTAAAACTAGCTTAAACCCGCGGCTCCGCTCGCGTGTTGGTTGATTATGATAATGCGCGTAACGTGAAATCGTTTTTTAAAGAGATATATTAAAAGAAATTTCTCTTTTTCTACTGCTTTATTTATTTATTCTTATATTTTCTTATTACTATGCTTAACCTTACAGAGAAACAGCTGAAGACACTGTAGCACGCATAGACCAAAGATATCGTCTGTGGCATCACGTTTCGCTGTATGTAACCACCTTGCTATAGAGTCGCAAACGTCATCGCTGGCTTTTATAAATGTACACATGTTTGTATAGTCTGTGGGTCCTAACTACGGGGTCATCAGTCCCTAAACTTACAAACTACTTACGAACCAGCTAATACTAAGGACGGCACAAATTATCCATGCCCGAAGGCTGCACGGCCACTACGGTCGGGGGTTCGAATCCCTCCTCGGGCATGGATATTTGTGCCGTCCTTAGTGTTAGCTAGATCATAAGTAGTTTGGAAGTTTAGGGACTGATGACCCCGTAATTAAGTCCCATAATCTATACAAACATTTATATTTTCCAGTCGATAGCTAAATGAACAAGACGCATAAAATTACATAGAAAAAACCGTCGACATATTTTCAAATTTTTATATATAAAGCAGAGCGTCTGTGTGTTTGTGTGTACGTACTGCATACAAATCTACAGTTTTGATCCATTCTTTATGAAATTTTACACATCTAAATTTCAACACATGAGGACGGTCGCCGTTAAGTGTAAGGATCACATAAACACATAGTTCGCAACATAATTAGGACGTTATAAACAATGAGATGTGCGAAACACTGCTGCGTCAAGAAACATTGTTGCACATTTCCAGCTAAATCATTGGATCGATCTCAACCAAATTTGGTACACATCTTCCTTAATTGAGATAACAATGGCTGAAGGGCTACGAACCACATAAGACATATGGTTTAGGAGCTATAACGTCATAACAGCAAGAGCTGCAAGAAACTGCCACATAATACGACAAGCCTTTATAAATACACTACATGACAATGACAGTACTTAGCGACCTGTAACCAATTTTAAACATTATTTCAAACATTTATTAAAGTTTTTCTCGCTGACGACAACATCAAAATAATAAAAGGAAAACAGTTTGTCACTTACTACTTTTCCTATTTTCATGGAGCAAAAGTACGGCATTCGGTATGACGTTACAGTTGATAATTTCTACACTACAAACTGTAGACGCAGGAAATTTTACAGCCAGTGTACACACATACTACTGAATGTACTTTCGAAATTGTATCACTGGACGACAAGTAGTTCATGGAAAATCGCCGCATCACGCATCGGGTTTTTATCTATTATTGTCTTACAACTAATGCTGTTGGCAACGGATGTTACCTACATACAGTACATAAACAAATGAATATACAACTGCAAAATTATACAACTATACAACATATAATTCAATCAATATGAGATCATAAATACTGTGATTGGCAAAAACCTGTCACATCATGCACCTCGTATTAATTAATACATTTACGTATTAGCAGTAATACACTCCAGTCACCTTAAGGAAATTCCTGAAAGCCGATTGCTCTTCACAACTTTGAACCAACTGTTAACTGTGAAGCGCACACGACTGCAGGTGAGACTTTCATAGAGCTACAAGGAAAGGAAGAGAATGAACAGTGCTCATCCAACAAATACCCATTATTACCGACAGATCTGGCTTTTAACTTCACAGGGCAATCTATTCATTACTGGGGGTAGATCTGACATGTCCATGTTTCTCACACGGACAACTTTATGTCACTTGCTCAGGGGTGGCCTCACCAAAGAAATTATTCGTATTAGATCAAGGACAAGTAACAACATTCTTTCTTTAATGCATTATACTGTACATCCTATTTCACAACATAGTTCCATCAACATAATGAAAATTAAATGTCTTGCCTTTGAAATCACAGACATAACAGTGTTGCTTTTTGGGGGAGGGAGTTGTTTCTGAACCCCTATCTTCAAAGGAGACTAACATGGAATAAAGTGGTAAAATAATGATTGTCAATATTTTCATGTCAATGATCGACATTCAAATGACAATCCTATGTTGGAGAAAGTGTTTTGTGCCAAAATGAAACAATTTATTTTAAATGTTGAAAAAAAAACGAAGCACCATCTTTCTGGGAGGACGTCAGGATGTCTGGACTAAGTTAGTTTTAGTATTCTGTAAGTCCAGGGACTGATGTCCACCTAGTTAAGTCCCTTAGTTAATTGAAGCCATGATGGCTAAGTTCAGGAAACGTGACTGTGTCAAACAACAACAAAATATTCGTATTGCTGCTACCAGTCGCTTTATTTTTTACTGTTTAACATATCACAACGCGTTTCGAGCATGTTTTGCTGATCATCAGGCGCTTTTTATACGTACAGAAATATTTATTTTACCTATAATTTACTTATCTAAAGCCGCACGGGCGTAGCCGAGCAGTCTGGAGCGTCACGTAACGGATCGCACGGCCTCCCGCGTTGGAGGTTCTAATCCTCTCTCGGGCATGGATGTTGTCCTTAGGTTAGTTTAAGTAGTTTGTAAAGCTAGGGACTGATGACCAACGTAGTTTGGTCCCATGAGAATTACAAACTTTTTACTTATCTAAACCTCATTTGTTATTATTGGGCCGGCCGCGGTGGCTGAGCGTTCTGCGGCGCGTCAGTCACGGTCTACACGGCCACTATGGTAGGGGGTTCGAATGCTCCCCTCGGGCATGGATATTTGTGCCGTCCTTAGTAGTAGCTAGTTCATAAGTAGTTTGTAAGCTTAGGGACTGATAACTCCGTAGTTAAGTCCCATAAGCTCTGCAAACATTTGAACATTTTAATTTTGTTATTATTGGTGGTAGGGGGTAGTTGAGGGGGAGGGCAGTGGATGGCCATAAACTCAGATGTAGTGCTGTCTTCTGCTGGTCTTCATGCATGGTTTGAATTGTTTCACCACCTGTGTGGGATGTAGACAGAAATGTATCAGGTGTTGTGATGGAATGATCATGTGATCTACTTATGTTGTAAGTCAGTTACACACTTACGATTTTTGTGTTCCATGGCTTTTTCTACATATCTGTTGCACTTATGCGTAGCTTCTTTTACACTGATCCGACAGTGCACCTGAGATGCAGAAGAAATGTTGGAACACGAAAATCTTAAGAGTGCAACTGACTATCAACATAAGTGAATCACACGACCATTCCATCAGAACACCTGATGCATTTCTGTCTACATCCCACACAGGTGGTGAAACAAATCGCACCATACATAAAGACCACCAGACAACAGCACTACGTCTTAGTTTATGGCCGTCCGCTGCCCTCCCTCCAACTAACCCCTACCATCGACAATAACAAATGGCCTTTAGATACATATATTATAAGTAACGTAAGCATATAAGCATTTCTGTTTGTATAAAATGTGGCTGATGATAATCAAACATGCTCGAAAGGCATTGTTCTATGTTACATTAAATTCTGACAAATAAAGTGATTGGTAGCAGAAATACGAATATTAAGTTTCTTCGATTTACAAATATTTGAACATATTTTGAACTGACAGCAGACTACCTAATGGTAGGCAGAGTACTGTAAGACATCATTATGACCTGCTGACACATTGGACGGAGCGGCAATGTTACCACTGTCCTAATATTCGTAACCAAACATCACGGAGCCCTTCCTATAAAAATGAGTGTCAATGACGAGTGCAGAGGTGGGGGAAGGGGGGTAGGGGGCTGCAGCTGCCCTCACCCTCCCCCCCCCCCCCAGAGCGTGAGTAAAACCTCCTACATGATTTGATGATTTTTTTAAATTTATTTATTTATTTATTCGGTAATCAGAACACTGAGTTTATGCCTCTTCCGAAAACGGCTTAACCATGCCTGGATCGGGACATCCGACGATGTTTCTTTTATTTTTTCGACGTCAGTCTTAGGTACGAAATTTATATAAGCGAAACCCCACCTCCCAAAATCCTGGACTCGCCACTGACGTGTATGTATGAGAAAGTATGTGTTTCCGTACGCATGTTTCTTGGACTTACTTTTCTTATTTCAGTGAGTACTACGACCTCTAAATGTATTCGTCACTTCTTTTTGAACACTACAATATCATCTGCGAAAAGCGTGAAGAAACTTTCGACGTTACACAGTACGTCGTTGTGGTATATCGTGAAAAGGAACTATCCTATAACACTCTCTTGGAACAAGCCAGAAATTACGAGGGTCACCCCAAAAGAAATACACACTATTAAAAAAAATATTTAAAAAAATACAGTTCTTATTCTACACATTTGAAATTTTTACAGTGTGTAGATACATCCTTTAGGAACAATATTTTCATTTGTCCTCATAATCAGCAGGCACCAATTCGTTAACTCTCTGCACATTGTCTGGATTGTGTGCAGTACGAGGCCTTCCAGCGAGGACGATCCTCAATATTGCAGTGCCCGCTTTCATCACGTAACCTGCTTGCCCATCGACTAACTGCACTGCGATCGACAGCAGCATCTCCATACACCTTTCCAACCTCTTGTGGAAGTTTCTCACTGTCTAGTTTTAAGAGCACAGGAATTCAACGACAGTACGTTGCTTCTGACGAACTTCAAGTGTAGCAGCCATCTTGAAGACATGCTATGACGGCGTCACTCACGGGAACAAGTTGAACGAAGTTTGGAAATAAGCGGGAAGGATGTGTCTACACACTGTAAAACTTTCAAACATGCAGAATGAAAAATGTATTTTTTTTTAAAAACAGTGTGTACTTCTTTTCGAGTGACCCTCGTAGTTTGACACAATAACTCTTCTCTCTCAAGGGGACCATCAGAAGCGTAAATTACGGATTTTGATGAGTCTCGGATATGTTGCTGAGGGAAATACCCTGATTATGAGGCTATCCGCATTTTTAGCGACGGGCCTTGGTTTTCGAGAAAATTAATGTTGAAGTACACTGCGCGATGTAAGACGCGTTACGTTAGTCGCGTGGCGCAGCGGTTAAGGCCTCCATCTAACACGCTGGAGGCACCGTGTTCGGGTCCTCTCCATGCATTTGCTATTTTTTTAAATCAGAATAGTCCGACATTTATTTTACAGAATATCAACAAACAGTGTACATTGTGTGAAATTCGTAAGAAGTATTCAATTTTGCCGTAATAATTTAATTTCCACGTCATTATTACAAAATGTTACTCGCTATCGCCTGCATGGCTTGCTATGCCACAACAGAAATCTGAATGATATTCGTCGTAATATTACAGTCATTAATATTGCATGAATTCAGGGCACCTGCATTTTCGAAGATGATTACATACGCATGTTTCGCATCGAAGTTAACGAAAGAAAGAGAACTTTTTTTTTAATGTAAATGAAATTTTTCTGGTATCGCTCTTAAAAACACCGTGCACCCGCAAGGAGGTACCTTTTATGAAGTGTCTTTGGTGCTGCAAATCATTGTGTTTTGGTTGCTCTTATGATAAAAATCATCAAAATGTTCCAATGTTTGTAGAACTTATGGGACTTAACTACGGGGTCATCAGTCCCTAAGCTTACAAACTACTTATGAACTAGCTAAGACTAAGGACGGCACAAATATCCATGCCCGAGGGGGGATTCGAACCCCCGACCGTAGTGGTCGTACAGACCGTGACTGGAGCGCCTGAGTCCCCTCGGCCACCGCGGCCGGCATAAAAATCATCCGGATGTATGTTGCGATATAGCAAGCGATGCAGAAGATAGCGAGGACACAGGTATCTGTTAGCGAGATTGTATATCGAAAGTTCCAAAGTTACCAAAAATAGACGAAAAGTATATTTGTTCAGGAAAGCAGAGGAAATACAATACATTGCTTCTTGAAAGACAGTTTCCACTCATTCGAAACACTAAACATAAGTATAGACCAGATGTGGCTCCGATTCAAAGAAGTGGTATCGACACAAATGACAGTTTTATACCAAATAAATTAATAGAAGAAGCTGATGATCCCCCTTGGTACACAAAACGGGTCAGGAAACTGTTGCAAAAACAACGGAAAAGGCATGCTAAATTTATACGAACACAAAATCTCCAGGATTAGCTATCCTACATAGAAGCTCGAAATTTAGGGAGGATTTCAATGCGAGATGCCTGCAATACTTTCCACAACGAAACTCTTTCTCGAAATTTGACTGAAAACCCAAAGACATTTTGGTCACATGTTAAATATACTAGGGACAAAACACAAACAATACTCTCACTATTTGATAGTAATGGCGATCCTGCCGATGATAGGGCTACTAAAGCAGAGTTACTAAACCCAGCTTTTCAAACTCATTCACCAAAGAAGACGAAACTAATATTCCAGATTTCGGATTACAAACAGAGGCTATAATGACTAACGTTGAAGTAGATGTCTTCGGAGTAGTGAAGCAACTTAAATCACTTAACAAGAACAAGTCTTCTGGTGCGGACTGTATACCCATTAGATTTCTATTAGATTA
Organism: Locusta migratoria; assembly: GCA_026315105.1. Classification (NCBI taxonomy): domain Eukaryota; kingdom Metazoa; phylum Arthropoda; class Insecta; order Orthoptera; family Acrididae; genus Locusta; species Locusta migratoria. Next base: position 507,684,939 of record CM048747.1, read on the forward strand.
TGCTGAAGCTATAGCTCCTTACTTAACAGCAATATACAACCACTCGCTCAAAGAAGGATCTCTACCACAATACTCGAAAGTTGCACAGGTCACACCTATATTCAAGAAAGGCAGTAGGAATAACCCACTAAACTACTAGTCTACTTCTTCGACGTCAATTTGCAGTAGGGTTATGGAGCATATCCTGTATGGAAATATAATGAATTATCTCGAACAGAATGATCTGTTGAACCAAGATCAACATGGATTTCGAAAATATCGTTCACGTGAAATACAACTAGCTCTTTACTCACACGAAGTGATAAGTGCTATCGACAAGGGTTCTCAAATTGATTCCGTATATCTTGATGTTCAGAAGGCTTTGGACACCGTACCTAACAAACGGCTTTTAATCAAATTGCGTGGTTATGGTATATCGCCCCAAACTCGCGACTGAATAGGGGATTTCCTGTCTGAGCGGATGCAGTTTGTAGTAATCGATGGTAAGGCATCGACTAAAACAGAGATGATATCGGGCGTTCCACAATGTAGTGGTATTGGTCCGCCGGCCGCGGTGGCCGAGGAGACTGAGGCGCGCCAGTCACGGTCTGCACGGACACTACGGTCGGGGGTTCGAATCCCCCCTCGGGCAGGGATGTTTGTGCCGTCCTTAGTGTTAGCTAGTTCGTTAGTAGTTTGTAAGTTTAGGGACTGATAACCCCGTAACATTTGAACATTTTTTTGTTATTGGTCCTCTGCTGTTCCTTATTTACATAAGCGATTTGGGGGGAAAATTAAGTAGCTCTCTTAGGTTGTTTGCAGATGACGCCGTCATTTACCGTCTAGTAAAATCATCTGAAGATCAAAACCAACTGCAGAACGATCTGAATAAGATATTATGGTGTAAAAATTGGCAATTGACTCTAAATAATGAGAAGTGTGAAGTCGTCCACATGAGCACGAAAAGAAATCCGTTAAACATTGTTTACAAGATAAATCGATCAAAAGCGAAGGTCATAAACTCAACAAAATACCTAGGAATTTCTATTACTTCAGACTTAATGTGGAAAGAACACGTAGATAATGTCGTGGGAAAGGCGAACAAGAGACTGCGTTTTATTGGCAGAACCATTTAAAAGATACAACAGAAGTACTAAAGAATGTGCATACACTATGCTTGTCCGTCCTCCCACTTACATAGGTACAAATGATCAGCAGAGTAAAATACGAGAAATCAGAGTTCGAACGGAGAGATTCAGTTGTTCTTTCTTCCCGCGCGCTATTCGAGAATGTAATGGGTAATAAATAGTATAAAGGCGGTTCGATGAACCCTCTGGCAGGCACTTAAACGTGATTTGCAGAGTATCGCATGTAGATGTAGATTTGGTAATAATGACGTGAAGATTAAATTGCTACGACAAAATTGAATATTTCTTACTAATTGCAGACAGTGTACAATGTTTGTTGTTATTCTGTAAAATAAAATGGAAAAATATAAAACTATTCTGATTTAAAAAGAAAAAAAAAGTTAGAAAGAAACAGGGGAAGGACCGAAACACGGTACCTCAAGAGTGGTACCTTGATATCTTAAGTGCTCCGCCATGCTCACTTCCTTGGAATATCCCTAACGTTACGCTTTTTACATCCCACAGTGCACTTTAACATCAATTTTCTCGAAAACCAAGGCTAGTCTCTAATAAAGCGGATAGCCGCATACCCAAGGTATTGTCCCTCTACAACATATCCGAGACCCATCAAAATGCGTTGTTTACACTTCTGACGGTCGTCTTGTCAGTTAAGAATCGCTTCCTATGTTCTGCTTGCTGTATACCTTATACCGAGTGAAACGGTTTGAAATACCATGCGGTTGTATTTTGTTCCCTGGCAACGCAGTGGGATCGTATCGAACGCTTTCCGAAAGTGAAGGGACGCGGTATCGTAACTGGGAGCCTGTAGTTACTGCTCCTCGGTCCCGCGGACGAATGGAGAGAGCTGGGTTTCACGCGATCGTTCCTTTCGGAACCCTTGTTGATCTCACAGGGGAGATTTCTGGTCTCCGGAGATGTCATAACACTATCATAAAAAAGAATTCAGAACTCTGCAAAGGACCGACGTTAAACAAATAGTCCTATATAATTTTTGACAACATGGTCGGGAGAGTCAGCGATGTCTCATTACTTATTAATTGGAAAATTAGCCAATAATTGCGTTAATGGTCTAAACAAATGGTAATCGGTTTCGAGCTATTAATGGCCCATCTTCAGATCCATGTGGCCCTGGCTTGACTGCACGCAGTTTACGTTCCATAGCCTCCTTCAGTAACTGCTACCGTGCGTCTGCCACGTGAAGCCAGAGCCACATGGATCTCAAGACGGGCATTTAACAGACCGAAATCGGTTATCATCGGTTTAACGCGACTATTGACTGATTTACCAATTAATATTGTCCCATTATTCCACGCATATGTTGGAGGATCCTGCTGGAAAACAGACGGATGACCCGCGCTTTATATTCTAGTCGTTTTGAACGCTTGTCTCCTGTACACTGCCGCTATCCGAAGTCCATTTTCTGTCCGGGTCTGGACCCCGTCCCTGGGTTGCGAAGTTGTGCGCTGGTCGTTGAACCGTCATACGTAATAATTGTAAGCCTGCTACGGTTTGGCGAGAGACTCAACATTCCGGGAAGAATGATGTGGCGCGCCAGAGGCCACAAGTCGGCCAGACTGGCGCCAGTGATGAAACGCTGCCGAACCTTGCAAATACGCGGCGCAGCGCTTCGCAGAAGCGCGTCTGCCGGTGGACACGCACCGGCCGCGGAGTGAACGCTCCGCCACGGCCGCATCCTTGGCGGCCACACGCCCGGCCCAGCCCAGCCGCACTCCACAGCACAGTGCTGCTGGATGCTGGCCGCCATAATCGCTTCGCGGAAGCCGTCCGCTGCCCGGCGCCAATTAATCGCCCCGCCAGTCGGCCGTCATCCGAATTGCGAGTCGCAGTTGTCGGCGGAACGCAATTCAGACAGATAGCCGTCTGCGCGCCAGCACGTCCCACTGGTGCACCTCCAGGACGACCAGTCGCCAGACCGTCACAGTCTGCCCTTCTGGCCCACTGTCAGTGACGACGTTAATCGACGGTGACACCTGGTTACTCCAGCGTTGTATGTTAATGATTTTTGCATTTGGTGCAGCGCCCACTTGGTATCGCCAACTGAACGACACCTCCGAGGCGCTCTTCGACGGACCTCGGCCTGGGCTGGTTTCCAATTTTCTCCGTCAAAAAGGGGTTATGCGTTTTTGTCGCCGCACCACAGTCCATTCTGATCCAGAACTTTTTACGTTCCCATCACATGTATGTAGTAGCTCGACGCCGCTTCTTGAGCCTCCAGTTCGATAGAAAATGTATTCGCCCCATAAAAATTTAACTGGAGGCTACAAGCATGCGGAACTTAATGTTCTCTGCCTTCTTGCTCACCATCATAGGGTGCAGATCGTACTTCACTTCTCCGTATTTACGGTGCTCTGGTTTCGTTAAGCATGGAGTATGGTTGCCAGATATATGACTCGGGGACGCCTTCTACTATGAAACTGCTGTACCCCGTCCATCGATGTGGTGTGCGCCTAGATACTGGTGTTCTCAGAACGAGCCTGTACATAGTCTCCTCGCTAAAGTGGGCATCCCTCCTCTCCATATTCCATGGGACTAGCTTATTATTTCTTAGGTAATGGCAATTCGCCAGTTCCTGGACCACCCCACGAACCTCATCTTGTTTCCGTACGAGAGGTACCTACCTCCTGATTTCCTGGTTACCAATTGGAAAGCGCCTTGTCTCTGCAAAGTTTTTCGTCTCCCTTCCTTGGGCCGTACTCTCCATTTTAATTTCCCCCGCCATCTCGTTCCTTGTATGGTGTCTAGACCTCAGATTAGGATTGACGTGCCTCGCACTCCTAAGATATCGACCACACCCGCAATTTCCCGACGTTTGTAATGCTCGCTTTTTGAAGAGTTCAAGGGTGCTACCATCTTTTCTGAAAACTGTTGATAAAATAGTTACGCTTTCACACCTCCCGTCCCTGCGGAACACCACTATTTGCCAGGAACATTTAGTATCGTCACAGCATACCTGATAGCTATTAACGGGGTCCCCCCTTTCACTGCTCAGGCTTCCCTCCACTGAATCAATCATCAGCCTGTAGACCGATGCTATTCTCGGCCCCCCTACGTCTCTGCTATCCATGACCAGGTCTCTGACCTCAGTCGTGACACCTGCTCCGTTTGCTTACTTTGGGTTCCAAGTGATGTGGTTATCTTGCAGAATGAACGGGCTGACAGTTTGACTACCGAAGCAGTTACTTACCCTCCATTTCCTTTGACGAATTCAGCTGCGGCTTTTTGGGTGTTAATCAAGTCTCTCTTCGCTCAAATGCGGAACTATATGTGACGCGCTACCACAAGACTGAAGAGACTCCGCACAATGCAGGAAACAACTACTGCCTGTCGCTCTTACTTCCGCTCCTCCCGCTAAGGAATCAACCATCTTGTGTCGTCTACGCAGTGGCTATACCAGACTAACTTATTGTTTTGTTTTGCATAAAGAACCACCTCTATATCGTGGTTGTGGCGTCGTGCAGACGGCAGCCCGTATAGTGGTGGGTTGCTCCTCACCCCCCCCCTCCACCCCTATTGGCCCTTCGTACGAAGTTCAGCCTCCCAGGGGCATTATCTTCAGTACTTGTATTAACGAGCGACTTCACAATGGTAGATGAGATCCTTAGTTTACTCCGGAAAAGTGGTCTTTGTATTCAGTTATAAAATTTGGAGGACAGACTGGTAGTTACTGTAGCGTCTCCGTTCCCTGTTGTGCCCTCAGCCTGGGACACTATGACCTTACTTCGTTGGAAACGTAGCGTATTTATCCTCCTATTTTAATAATCATTGATGCTTTGTTACCCCTCCCCTCTTCTCCAGTCTCTAAGCCACATATTGATCCGCATTGTAGAACAGCGTTTGGTTGAATAATAAACGCTTGACACTGTAGTGTGTATAGGATTGGATGATGCTGGGTACACCGTCTCCACACGCAAGTAGGGGTCAGTCCCCTGTTCACTTATCTTTTTTCCCACGATCAGCTTTTATTATTAGCTTTCTTTCTCCTATTGTTTGCCCTTGTGTTGGTATTCGTTAACACTTTTGGTAAAACGCCTTTACTTTTAAATGTGATACTCATCGATCGAGGGACATATGACGTTGTTTTGTCTCTTAATCCGCCAATCAATCAGTCGGTGGTGTTGGCCTCTGAAGAGCTCTGACATTTCACACGAAGTATTCCAGAACCGTTCTCAGGACCACTGAGAACGCCGTACCCGAAACTCTGCAAATGAGTACAATGAGATCTGGTATTTAAACTATGTGCCAGTCATCACACAGTATGGCTCGCCAGGTCGATGGTTCGGCGTGTTCGTCAGACGAGTTTGGGAGTAGCGAACACGGTATGACATGTGAGATGTACCGGGTCTGAAGCGACTAGGAAAACGACAAGGCGACATGATCCCACACTGTGCAGCTATACTCCAAAAGAGGACGGACAGGCATTGTGTAGACAGTTTCTTTACTACTTCAGTTGCATCTCCTAAGTGTCCTGCATATCCCCTCAACATTTTCTGTGTGTTCTTTCAAATTTTACTCGATTGTAAGTGTAATTCTTAGGTATTTAGTTGAATTTACTGCCTTCGGATTTGATTTATTTACATACTAAGTGTTGACAACTTCGAACATTTCATTATTTAGGGTCAACTGTCAATTTTCGCGCCATACCAATACCTTATATAAGTCATTCTGCAATTGGTTTGGATGTTTTGATGACTTTACTAAACGATAAACGACAGAATAATCTACGAACAGCCTAAGATGACTGTTCAGATTTTCTTTCAGATCGCTTATGTAGTTAAGGAATAGTGGAGGACCAATATCACTACCCTGGGGAACGCCAGATATCACCTCTATTTTAGGCGATGCCTTTCCATCAATTGCTACGAACTATGTTTTCTTTGAAAGGAAGTCCCAAATCCAAACACATATCTAAGAGGATATTTGACACAATATTTGATTACAAGCCGTTTGTGAGGCACCGCCCCAAAAGCCTTCTGGGAATCTAGAAATGCGAAATGAAGTTGAGATCCCTTTGGATAGCATTCATCACTTCATTTGTTTCCAAAGAAAACCTTTTCTAAATCCGTGTTCACCATGGATCAATAGATCGTTCTGTTCAAGGTAATTCCTAACAATTAAACATGACGTGTTCAAAACCCTGCTGCGAATCATGTTAGTGATATAGGTCTATAATTCAGTGAATCTCTCGTATTGCCTTTCTTGAAGATCGGTGAGACGTGTGCATCTTTCCAGTCGTCTGGTACAGATCCTTCGTTGAGCATGAGACTTGTATATGACTGTTAAGTACTTGGTATTGCATCAGCCTACTCTGATAGAAACGTAATCGGTTTATAGTCTGAACAGTAAGGTATATTTTGTTCAGCGATTTAAGTTGCTTCACTGCTCCTTGTATATCTACTTCTACATTACTCACGATTTCTAGCATATAGTGCAGCATGAGAATTGTGATCGGCCTATACTTCTGGTGTGCAAATTCGTTATTCTATCTCTTTCAAAAGAGAAAGGCGATGGTTGAGAGACAGTTTGTGTGACAAATCATCGACAAAGTTCTCTACTGTGGTGGATGAGAGGCAGACGAAAGGCCCTGCATACGCTGAAGCTGGAGTTTGTAAAGTGTGCTCCATGTTAAACTTGGCGACATAGCATTATCGGTGCTGAGGCTGCAATTCGTGTTGCCTCGCAGCACCGACTGGCTAAATTTTCCGCATCTTCGCCTCTATGTAAACCACATTTCACTTGCACAACTGGCGAAAACCTAATCTCTGCGAGTGAAAAAAATGAAACAGAGAACAAACACGTTGTTCATGCATTTCATGTTAGCAAGCGATTCCGGTGAACGAGGTTTTTTCCAGCAGCTGAGCGCTCTCTTGGGCCGTTTATCAAGCGCTAGCGTGATGGCCACAGCCGCGATAGTTCCGGGATGCCGACTGTCCCGTGTTCAGCCGGCGCGTCACGCCGTGACTAGGTTGTCAAGCCCAGAGAGCAGACCAGTGCTGGAGGCTTTTCCATTGGGCGCCCACACTCGGGGCGACATCATTCGCGACCCACCGCGCAGCACCCAAGATTTCTGGGATATGTTTGTTTAAGCTACGAATTACTATAGTGTACCATACAAAGTAACTGAAGGAAATACGCAGCGAGACGTATAGAAATGACTCTTTTATTCAATGAGACCAGTCACAGCAAAGCCATTTCAATTGATGGCTGTCTCCTGGAGAACGAAAATGGTGGGACATGCGTCTTAACATGGCGTTTTGATCACCAGAGACGGCAATGTATGCTCCACAGTATACTACAGTGCTAGTCATTAACGTAAACTCTCTTTCAGAAAGAAAGGAAAGAAAATGTTGAAAGACTAGAGAAATGGACTTCATTTTCACATGACATGACACCTGCGTGTGTCAGTCAAAGGAACCAGCCCAGCATTTGCCTGTTTTGATTTGTGGAAGGAAATCGGACGTGCCCAGTCAAAGGAACCATCCAGGCACCTGCCTGGATTGATTTAGCGAAATCACGGAAAACCTAAATCTGGATGGCTGGAGGTGGATTTCAACCACCTTCCTCTCGAATAGTAGTCCGCGTTCACACATTGATACCAACATTGGGCAATATTTTTTCGACAGCGCCCACACATTGGAACTAACATTCAATTGAATTTGTCGAGAGCTAACGTAACTATATTTAAAGCACAGATCGCGCCCGATGCATCAGCAATTTTGAGTGTGAATAACTGTATATTTTCATTGCAAAATAAAAAAGAAAACAGTGTGAAGGAAGATCTTGAGGTGCGTTGTATCGCTTCATGTCATACACCTCGAAATCACTAAGTTTTAAAATATGTTACAAGCAATCCATACACATTAAAGTTTAAAACTGCTCCTTCATTAATTAAAATAAAAATAAAATATATATATATTTGAAGGGAAGCTATAGCTGCTAAAGTTCGTTTGTCATTGACTCTTGCATTTCTTTCTACGGGTGAGTTTCTAAATCCTACATTTCCTTTTTAAAACAACCATCTGCGTGTGATCACTGGTAATGCTTGAAGTTTGCAAACCAATTTGCGAAGGTTTGACAGGCAATGTTACGTAATGTTAATTTTTAAAATTTCATTCAGTAGCCAAGTGTTCCAAAAGCACTAGCATGTTTGAGAAGTTTATATTTACTTTTTATTGGTATATCCACTTCACCTTTGGGATCAAGAAATGGCATCACGTAGGGTTTTCCAGGCTGTGTTTGTTTGAAAATGCTGGTCACATTTAGGTTAGCAGTAGACATGGGGAGAGACGTCGCGGTGACGGCATTTGCACAAGACTTTCGGCGCCAGCTCTACGCCTTATGGTGTCGTGTGCTATTGGGTGCAACCGCAAATCACTATCGGCGCGTTTCCGGGTCACTGTAGCCATTTTGTCCTACGTGAATGACATCATGCGAGCCGTAGAGACACGCCATTTCTACACCACGCCCAAGACGCCAGTTTTCAGCAACACAATGCACGACCAAATGTTCCTGTAGGAAAACGTGCCGCCGCCACTACTCTTTTAATTATTCTGTAGCACTACGATTTGATGCTCCTGTTCTCATCTCGTCTCCACTGTTTATCACCAATTTTTCAGTTTTGCCTAGGGCTGCACTGTAAGCAATATCTTTAAAAAAGTCTGCGCGACACTAACGTAGTATTCAAGAACCTTTTCTTTGATATTGCGAATCTATCATTATGACCTCCTTTTTTGGGTCATCATCAGTTATTTTTTATCTCAAATACACTCCTGGCCATTAAAATTGCTACACCACGAAGATGACGTGCTACAGACGCGAAATTTAACCGACAGGAAGCAGATGCTGTGATATGCAAATGAGCAGCTTTTCACAGCATGCACACAAGGCTGGCGCCGGTGGCGACACCTACAACGTGCTGACATGAGGAAAGTTTCCAACAGATTTCTCATACACAAACAGCAGTTGACCGGCGTTGCCTTGGAAACGTTGTTGTGATGCCTCGTGTAAGGATGAGAAATGCGTACCATCACGTTTCCGACTTTGATAAAGGTCGGATTGTAGCCTATCGCAGTGGCGGTTTATCTTATCATGACATTGCTGCTCGCGTAGGTCGCGATGCAATGACTGTTAGTAGAATACGGAATCGGTGAGTTCAGGAGGGCAATACGGAACGCTGTGCTGGAGCCCAACGGCCTCGTCTAGCAGTCGAGAAGACAGTCATCTCATCCGCATGGCTGTAAAGGATCGTACAGCCACGTCTCGATCCCTGAGTCAACAGATTGGGACGTTTGCAAGACAACAATCATCTGCGCGAACAGTTCGACGACATTTGCAGCAGCCTGGACTATCAGCTCGGAGACCATGACTGCGGTTATACTTGACGCTGCATCACTGACAGGAACGCCTGCGATGATGTACGCAACGACGAACCTGGGTGCACGGAGGCAAAGCGTCATTTTTTCGGATTAATCCAGGTTCTGTTTACAGCATCATGATGGTCGCATCAGTGTTTGACAACATTGTGGTGAACGCGCATTGGAAGCGTGTATTCGTCATCGCCATATGGCGTATCACCCGGCTTGATGGTATGGGGTGCCATTGGTTATACGTTTAGGTGTGCTACGACCCATGGCTCTACCCTTCACTCGATCCCTGCGAAACCTTACATTTCAGTAGGCCAATGCATGACCGCTTGTTGCAGGTAGTGTACGGGCCTTTCTGGATACGGAAAATGTTCGACTTCTGCCCCGGCCAGCACATTCTCCAGATCTCTCACCAACTGTAAACGTCTGGTCAATGGTGGCCGAGCAACTGGCTCGTCACAATACGCCAGTAACTACTCTTGATGAACTGTGGTATCGTGTTGAAGCTGCAAGGGCATCAGTACATGCCATCGAAGCTTTGTCTGACTCAATGCCAAGGTGTATCAAATCAAATGTTCAAATGTTTGTACAACTTATGGGACTTAACTAAGGGGTCATCAGTCCCTAAGCTTACAAACTTCTTATGAACTAGCTAAGACTATAGACGGCACAAATATCCATGCCCGAGGGGGGATTCGAACCCCCGACCGTAGTGGCCGTGATGACCGTGACTGGAGCGCCTCAGTCACCTCGGCCACCGCGGCCGGCCCCAAGGTGTATCAAGACCATTATTTCGTCCAGGGGTAGTTGTTCTGGGTACTGATTTCTCAGGATCACCCAAATTGCGTGAAAAAGTAATCACATGTCAGTTCTGGTATAATATATTTGTCCACTGAATACCTGTTTATCATCTACATTTGTTCTTGGTGTAGCAATTTTAATGGCCAGTAGTGTATTAATATGACCACTACTTTCAGCGTCTCATTTTTAATCTGTTCGACGTGACTTACTTAAAGTATACTCCTTTAGCCTTATTAAACCTTCCTTTATGATCAGTTAATAACCTGTACTCGAGATAATGTTGATCTCATTGGAGTGCTCTTTTACCGTCTCATCCATTTCGCCTCCGCAGTCCAGTGGACAGCGTAGTAGGTTGCTACGCGGGGTGCCCGGTTTCGATTCCCGGTCCGGTGGGTGATTTTCTCCACTCGGTGTTGTGGTGTTCTCATCTTCATTTCATCATCATCGACGCGCCACCTAAAGACTTGCACCAGGCAGGCAGAACACGATCCTAGCTGGGGTCTAACGGCCAACAATGCCACTAGAAATCATCATCACCGACTCTTACAGAATTGCCACTACTAGTTTTTACTTTTCTTGTCCCTGAAGTGTTACTCCGTCTTCTCCTTGCATTCCTCCGCTGTTTGCCCTATGCAGAGACTGCATACTACGGAACATAGGCTCCTACAACCCTCTTTGGCTTCTTTGACCTGTACTAAGTCCCTTCGTGATCTCTGATATATTGCGGGGTTAATTTTCGTCTGGCGTTCGCGCACGAGACGAGAATATCCGTCTGCCTCCATCCAGCCTTTTACCTGTGGGGGCGGCGCTGCTGGGCTGAGCTCACGGCCTAGTCCTACCGCGATCGCGGATCCAGCGGCGGGAGCATCATCAGCTGGAATTTTCCGCCCGTGGCGGGCGATGAGCGCACTCGCTCCGCCCGCGATCGGCGTCCCTCCCACGTCCTGACGCCACTTCCTGGTGCCCGAAAGGTGCACGGATCAGCATCGTAGCTCACTGCCAGAACCACAGGGAGCGTGCCATCAGCGGCGACCAGTCTGGCGTGTCGAATGCACACCGAGAGCCGCGGCGCGGGCGCGGCGCTGTCTAGAGGCCACCAGACGTTAGCAAACGGAGGAACACGTTCGTCACAGTTCCGCGGCGCCTCCGTCTGCAGCCACGAGAAACGCGACGAAGGCACATGCTAGTAGCCCGATGCTATTTTCTGTGAAGTCGCAGTTAGTTGAGACAACCAAAGACATGACCTCATTGTCGATTCGGCCACTGCCACACAGACAGTTAGTTGATGCTAGCACTTCATAGACTACCGCCAGAGACCACTTGTTACGATCACTAGCACGTGTCTGAAACCTGATTGGCCGATTCACAGTTCAGTAGCGCATTCCTTCTCTAAGACAGCGTTTATCGGGTCAATTCAGTGAACTACGATTCAGGACAAAGTGCATGGTATCATCAGAGAGTGCTACGCTTCGCAGAACTGAGACCATATCTTTATACGGTACTTGTTTACATTGAGACTTAGAAATTATCGATGGCTGTCGAGGGAACTTAGAAGTACTCACGCAGATGTCCGGACTTTAAGTTCATAGTCTGTACTCCTCCAACGTCCATAGTAAAGTATTCGGTGCTTTGTAATAACTTTCGTATGTTACTAAAGTTGTGTGATCTTTCTCTTCCCGCTCTATTCAATTATTCTTTCCCCCTCCAGATGCTCCTTCCCCCTTCTCTCCATTTTCTCCTTTCCCCTAACCAACTGCTCCTTCCCCCTATCCAGCTGCTCCTTCCCCTCTATCCAATTGCTCCTTTCCCCTCTATCCAATTGTTCCTTTCCCCCTCTAATCAACTTCTTCTTCCCCCTCTATTCAATTGCTTCTTTACTCCTCTATCCAATTGCTCCTCCTCTCTCTATCCAGTTGCTCCTGCCCCACCTATCTAATTATTCGTTGCCCCCCTCTACATCTCTGCTCCTTCCACCTCTATCCATTTGCACAATCCCCTTCTATCTATTTGCTGCTTTCTCCCTTTATCTAACTGCTCCTCCCCCTCTATCCATTTACTCCTCTCCCTTCTATCCCTTTGCTGCTTCCCCCCTCGATCTATTTGCTCTTCTTCTATCCATTTGCTCCTCCTCTGTTTATTTACTCCTTTCCCTTATGTCCATTTGCTCCTACTACCACTCCATCTGTTTCCTCCTTCTTACTCTATCCATCTGTTCCTTAGTCTTCTGTACATCTCATACGCACTCTTCTCACTACAAATTTTACCACCAATCCAGTAGGAGCTGTGTACCACATTTGGTTGAAATCGAGCCAGGTGTTTAGGAGTAGCTTTTTAGACACAGCTTTACCCATGTGCAAACACATCACATATTTGACACAAATCTATACTCGTGCGGGTGTTTCGTATCTGTCTTTAGCGAAATTGCCCGTCAGTTGCGTTTGTAGGTACTGCAATGTTTATGGCATTACATCTCTTTAACTATGTGTTGTAAGACGATATATTTTTGCAGGTATATTCAGTGGTGTATGTAATACTGTTTTTCTAACACAGATTGTAGTAAAGTAGTGTTATATTGAAAGTACATGCCCGATGCAGCAGTTTCACTGTATGAACAGAGAAAATGTAGTAACCGGTGAGTTCTTTTCCTTTCAGCATTTTGAGCAATCGTCAGCGAGGAAAAACACTCATAAATTTCAAAATTAAATTAGTTTGTTGCAAGTGTGTCAATACTCTCTTATACTGGATGAATATAGTTAGACTTTTTGTGCATCGCGCGCTACACTTCATTTTCATGGGCATTCTTTTTAAAGGCTAGTGGTTTCGACCTCCATAGTGGTTTTTCCAGCATTGATATATATATCAGCTTTCGTTGAAATCAAACGGTTTATATGTTGAACATACATAATTTTATAACTTGTACAGATATATTTTTCTATCATTTCGATTAAATAAAGTATACATGTTGCCCGAAGGTACGCTGAAGTGACTGACAAAAACACCAAGAAATTTTTTAGTACTTTTGGAGTTTTGCGTTTTCAAATAGAGAATGGAAAATTTACAAGTAGACTCACTCTATTTATTTCACTCCATACATCAACTCAGGACCTCGTCTTCGTGTGTGAGAATGTACACTTGACCATTGCAACCAGCATCGTTGCACGGCTGAGGCAGCACATCAAACTAATGTGGCAGTTGTTCAAAGGACGTCTCCGCTATTCGGAAGGCCGCAGATTGCCTCTTTCCAATTCGCTGTGCTGGCTGTAGGAAGCACGAGTGGGTTTCCGTGACATGGCGTCTGTTTGCTTCACACTGAGCCTTACAACTGTAAATACTCCATATTAATGTGTACAAACATATGCCGCCCTAGCAGCTGTCAGTACATCTGCTACCCGACAGGTGGCATCTGCCACACACAGATTAAAATAGACGTCACATTTGCAGGTGTACTATTTTTGTATTGTTATTTCTTCCGGCAGTAGTTTTTCTATGTTGATACCCGTCATGCACAAGTTGCTGAGCGGGCCGTGGCGACTGGAGGCGGTGGGTGTTTCCCAGGTGGAGGTGAGGCCTTGACCAGGTGACGACAGGAGAGCATAGTGGGTGCCCGCGAGACCTGACAGCCGCAGCCGCGGCCGTGGCGTGTCATCGTCAGGCGCCCACGTGACGGCTGCCGTCAAAGCTGCTTGCCCAACCGTTCAGGGTAAACACAATTCGCGAACACAGGACGTAGTCGCAGAATTAATGCCGCCAACAAAGCTGACACTGATGACGGAAATTACTGCAAGCATTAACTTCTTTTCACAGACAACTCTTCTTGTGAAGCGGAGATCAACGCCAGAATTCAAGCTGGAACCCGATCCTACCACACCCTAAAAATGTTCAAATGTTTGTTAAGCTTATGGGACTTAACTACGGGGTCATCAGTCCCTAAACCTACATAACTACTTATCAACTATCTTATACTATGGACGGCACAAATATCCATGCCCGAGGGGGGATTCGAACCCCCGACCGTAGTGGCCGTGCAGACCGTGACTGGAGCGCCTCAGTCCCCTCACCCATACCACAAGCTAATCCAACTGCTTCGCTCCAAATGTCTATCCAAACAGTTCAAAATCCGACAGTACAAAACCCCGATTCCAGCCTGTTGTGCTATACGGCTGTGAAACATGTAGTATTCGAAAACAGGACTTCCGCAAGCTCCATGTTTATGAGAGAAAAGTTCTTCGGAAGATCTACGGTCCGGTTTTGGATGCAGACACAGGGGAATGGAGGATCAGGCACAACCGAGAGCTTCAGGAATTATACCAACAGTCCAGCATAGCACAAACCATAAAAGCCAAGCGTATGCAGTGGACCGGTCATGTGGTTCGTATGGAAGATAACAGATGGCCTCAGAAGCTCCTGGATTTCATTCCTGCAGGAAGGAGACCCCCAGGAAGACCAAGGAAACGTTGGAGGGATGGCCTCCATGAAGACCTGAAACAAGCAGCAATAGACGTGGACAGGTGGCGGACAACAGCAATGAACAGGAAGCATTGGAGACGGAAACTTGTAGCAGCGTGCGGTCCATGAGGCCTGATCACGTGAAAGAAAGAAGAAGGGAGATTAACTTTCTTGATTTCATTGAATATGATATTAAGACGCCAGTCTCACTTTCTAAAAAATTCTTTTTAAATTTTTTGGCGTAAGCTTTACAGCTGAGTTGTATACATTATTATGCGACTTGTTTTATTTTATAATTTCTGATGAAGGCAATCATAGTTTTTACTCAAACCAGGTTAAATAATTTTTAATTTTCGACCGAAGGCTGCATTTTTATCCTTTGACGTTGTAACGGTCGCTGGCAATAGCGGCTATGTTCTAAATGTTATGATATTATGGAGTGTTTTTAGTCTGTGTATTGTGTATTACCTTTCTTGCATGCAAAATATATCATATATTCTTCTCAGAAGTTCACTTTTCGAAATTTCACAATTTATTTATTTAAAAATTGCATGTAATGACGCCAGAAGCAATTCTGGATTGGTCTAAGATCCAGAATTATACTCCACTCTACAATCTACATCTACATACAAACACCACAATCTACCCAAAGGTGCGTAGCGGAAGGTTCTCAGTACCAATACTAGTTACTTGTTTTCCTGTCCATATAGAACGAGGCAAAAACGCATGCTTGTATGCATCCGAACGAGCCCTGATCACTCTGGTTTTATCTTTGTGGTCTCAACGCGAAATGTAGGTTGGCGGCAGTAGAATAGTTGTGTAGTATGCCTCAAATTGCGGCCTCTAGCTTTCTTCAACAGTGTTTGTCGAAAAGGACGTCACCTTCCCTCCAGTTACTCCCTTTCGAGTTCCCGGAACATTTCTGTAACACTCACCCAGTTACAAACTTAGGCGCCCGCCTCGTAACTGCCTCTATGTCCACCTTTAAACCGATCTGGTGGGGATCCTAAGCACTTGTCAATATTGAAGTGTAGGTCGTACAAGCGTTTTATATGCGGTCTCATTTACAGACGTATCACACCTTCGTCATTCAATGACGACACCTTCCTGTACACCACAGCATCATCAGCAAGCAGCCGCAGATTGCAATTCACTCTGTCCGTCAGATCATTTATATAGGTAGAAAATAATAGCGGTTTATCACACTTCCCGGGGCACTCCTGACAACATTCTAATCTCTGATTAACACCCCCCCCCCCATCGAGGACAACGTACTGGGTTCTAATATTTAAGTAGTCTTCGAACCACTCACGTATAATGGTCCTATTCCATACGCTCGAATCTTCATTAGCAATCTGTAGTGCGGTAACGTGTCAAACGCCTTTCAACAATCGAGAAATATGCAGTCTGCCTGTTGCCCTTCATCCATAGCTTGCAAGGTGTTATAAGAGAAAAGGGCAAGATGAGTTTCGCACGATCGATGCTTCCTAAAGCCGGGCTGATGCACCGACAGAAGCTTTTCCGTCTCAAGGAAATTTACTGTATTAGAACTGAGAATATGTTCAAGAATTCAACAGAAAACTGATAATAATTATGAATCCGTTCTTTTGCTTATTCACGCCTTTTTCAAATCGCTTGGAACTTTGCGCTGAATCAAAGTTCGCAATAGATGCAAGTTAAGTAAGGGATTAATGCCGCCGAGTGCCCTTTGTAAAATCGGGCTGGTAGCCCATCTGGATCCAGCGACTTATCTGTTTTCAAATGCTTCTCTACTCCATTTATGCCTATTACTATGTGCACCGTTTGGAATATAATGCGACCATCAAATGAAGGTATGTTTTCATGGTCCTTCCTGCGTGAATGATTTCTTAAATGTTAAATTTATAACTTCGTCCTTCATTTTGCTGTCTTCTATCACCAACCGAGAACGATCGACGAATTAGCGGCTATAGGTCTCTGATCCGCTTACCGATTTTACACAGGAACAAATTTTTTTCGGGTATTCGGCAAGATCTTCTGCTAAGATATGACTGTGGTAGTTATTGTATGTTTCGCGCACCTTTCTCTTCATAGACGCACGAATCTCTTATAACTTTTGTCTGATTTGATTTGCTTCACCTTTTTTGAACCGAGAATGCAAATGCCTTTGCTTTCTCAGAAATTTTCGAATGTTACTATTAAACCACGGTAAGTGTTCCCTATTTCTCCAGCGATTTATTTACAATGCAATTAAATTTTGCCCATAATTCCTCCATAGAACAAACGATAATAAAAATGAGTTACGAGCAGAACCGGAATGTGAAACATTTACAGAGAATCGCTTGTTGCAATGTTTCCGCTGTCACTGTTAGCTACCGAACACATCGCCTTTGGGTTGAGGCACTGAACTATTCGCAGTCGGCTCATAGAAATTGATACGTATATAGATGGTGTGCTGTCTATTTCTTGGGAGATGCCCGATGACGGCCGCTTACTGTTCATACCTAAAAATTAATAGATAAGCCCTAAAAACGGCAAAAATTAAATAATGGCACATAAACCGCATCATTTTCGGACCAAAAGTGATCCAATACGAAGATATTTTTAACATTGGTTTCGTCTTCACTTGGGGGAAAAAGTTTTCATCAGTTTCGGAGCTCTACGACCGTGAAGTGTATAGGATGAAGTGTTATGCAGCTTGGCGCAGCGGGAATTGATACGTATATAGATGGTGTGCTGTCTATTTCTTGGGAGATGCCCGATGACGGCCGCTTACTGTTCATACCTAAAAATTAATAGATAAGCCCTAAAAACGGCAAAAATTAAATAATGGCACATAAACCGCATCATTTTCGGACCAAAAGTGATCCAATACGAAGATATTTTTAACATTGGTTTCGTCTTCACTTGGGGGAAAAAGTTTTCATCAGTTTCGGAGCTCTACGACCGTGAAGTGTATAGGATGAAGTGTTATGCAGCTTGGCGCAGCGGGAAGGCGGGAAAGCAATCAGGTTTCACCTTATAGCTAATTCTAGCCGACGACTGTGTGTGGTTCACTGCATAATCGTAGATGCGTTGATCTCGTTCGACCTCGTGACGGAATCCGGATGGCGAGCGTAAGAGCGCATGGACGGTAGGGGCGCTACAGCCATAGCGTGCGACTTGTGGGAATTTGGGGCGGGTGGCAGGCGAGTCTGGGTAGCCAACATGCTTAAGGTGATCACTGATCCGTAGCGGGAGACCCGGGTTCGAATCCGATCCGGCACAGATTTTGACTTGTCGCCATTGGTTTATTTCAATGTCGTATAGCAGTCAGAGGCATTCATTTCGTTCCTCTATTAATAATATGCAAAAAAATTTACACGCCATAGAAAGCATTCCGTGACAAGGTGTAATGAAGTTAAATAATTGCTAATATGAATTTCTTCTTTAAATGGGAGAAATTACCAAAAACGGATGCGAATTAAAATGAAGCAGAATACCAAAGATCTACTGTATTTAAAACGAGTTTAAATCTACCGGTTTCCACACGGATTTGTAAGCAAATACAAATGTGCACAGAACACTATGCGACGGAAACACACAATTATTTTTTTGAAATACTAACAAATATGGAACATCTTACTCTACCCTGTGTTACCAGTGTGAGCAAAAATGAAGTACGAGTATCATATCACACTGATATTGAACGAGTACAGTACAGACACGCAAAATTCCAATGAAAGGAACCTTCTGGTTTGAAAGACACGAAAAAAAAAATGGAAGATAGTAAATAGGCCAATAAGAAAGAGTGTGAGACTGATTACGGCCCTGAATATAGAAAGTAGCGCTGACCTGTTACGTGTGGATTACCTACAATCGCGTCTTACCATTGGTCAGATACATGTCACGTGGTATTCGGCAGCCTTTCCTGGGCCAACCTAGGCCTTACATATATTGCAGGAATGTACTAATTTAAGTTTTATTTACCCAAAAGAAGTTTCCGTGTCAACCAAAGATCTTCATCAACTGTTTATGGTATAGGATAAGAGTGAACCTCGTATTTAAGTTACTGTGGTGGATTGGTCAATAACGTTCGTTTATTTCTGTCTCTGAGGAAACTTCTAGTTACCCCACGTCTACCTGATGTTTAATATAATTTCTGTTTCCCGTGTTTTTGTATAATAAAATATTAAGTCCACCCGCATGAACCACAGACATTGCCGAGGTGGGGTGGCATGCGTGCCTCAACGATGCAGATAGCCGTACCGTAGGTGCAACCACAGCGGAAGGGTATCTGTGGAGAGGCCAGACAAATGTGTGGTTCCTGAAGAGGGGCAGCAGCCTTTTCAGTAGTTACAGGGGCAACAGTCTGGATGATTGACTGAGCTGGCCTTGTAACATCAGCTAATGTGGCTTTGCCACACAGTTACTGCGAACGGCTGAAAGCAAGGGGAAACTACAGCCGTTATTTTTCCCGAGGACATGCACCTCTACTGTATGAACATATGATGATGGCATCCTCTCGGTTAAAATATTCCGGAGGTAAAATAGTCCCCCATTCGGATCTCCGGGCGGGGACTACTCAGGAGGATGTTGTCATCAGGAAAGACAATACTGGCATTCTACAAGTCGGAGCGTGGAATGTCAGATCCCTTAATCGGGTAGGAAAATTAGAAAATTTTAAAAGGGAAATGGATAGGTTGAAGTTAGATATAGTGGGAATTAGTGAAGTTGGGTGGCAGGATGAACAGGATTTCTGGTCAGGCGAGTACAGGATTATAAATACAAGATCAGTTGGGGATATCACAGGAGTAGGACTGATAATGAATAAGAAAATAGGAATGCGGGTAAACTACTATGAGCAGCACAGTCATCGCATTATCATTGTCAAGATAGATACGAAGCCAACACCGACAACAGTAGTACAGGTTTATATGCCAACTAGCTCTGCCGATGATGAAGAGATCGATGAAATATATGAGGAGCTAAAGGAAATTATTCAGACAGTTAAGGGAGAGGAAAACTTAATTGTGATGGGAGACTGGAATTCGATAGTAGGAAAAGGAAGAGAAGGAAAAATAGTAGGTGAATATGGATTGGGTAGGAGGAACGAAAGAGGAAGTCGCCTGGTAGAATTTTGCACGGAACATGAGTTAATCGTAACAAACACGTGGTTTAAGAATCACAAAGAAGGTTGTATACGTGGAAGAGACCAGGAGACACCGGAAGGCATCAAATAGATTTTATAATGGTACGGCATAGATTCCGGAACCAGGGGGAAATATAGACTCTGACCATAACTTGTTAGTCATGAACTGTAGGCTGAAGCTGAAAAAACTGCAGAAAGATAGGAAAATAAGGAGATGGGACTTAGATAAATTCAAGGAAAGTGAAGTTCTGGAGAATTTCAGCGGGAAATTTAGGCATCAATTGACAGAAACAGGGGGAAATAAAACAGTAGAAGAGTATGGGTATCATAGAATGGGTATCATTGAGAGATGAAATAGTGATGGCAGCAGAGGACAAAATAGGTAGAAAGGCAAGACCTACAAAAAAAACCTGGATATCACAGGAAATACTAAATTTAATTGATGAAAGGAGAAAATATAAAAATGCAATAAATGAAACAGGCAAAATGGAGTACAGACGACTAAAAAATGAGATTGACAGGAAGTGCAAAATGGCTAAGCAGGAGTGGCTAGAAGCCAAATGCAAATCTGTAGAAGAATGTATAAGAAGGGGAAAAGTAGATACCTCCTACAGGAAAATAAAAGAGACATTTGGGGACAAAAAAAGCAACTCTACGAATATCAAGAACTGAGATGGGAAACCAGTTCTCAGCAAAGAAGGGAAAGCTGAAAGGTGGAAAGAGTACCTAGAGCAGCTCTACAAAGGAAATGAACTGAGAGACGATGTTGTGGGAAGGGAAGAGGAAGTAGATAAAGATGAAATAGGAGATACTATACTGAGAGATGAATTTGACAGAGCCCTGAAGGACCTAGGTCGGAACAAGGCCCCAGGAGTAGACGAGATAACCTCAGAGCTACTAAAGTCTCTGGGAGAGCCAGTCATGACAAGACTATTTGAACTGGTGTGTAGGATGTATGAGACAGGCGAAATATCCTCAGACTTTAAGAAAAATGTAATAATCCCCATTCCAAAGAAATCAGGCGCAGACAGGTGTGAAAATTACAGAACCATCAGTTTGATAAGTCATGGTTGCAAAATTTTAACACGAATTATCTACAGGAGAATGGAAAAGCTGGTAGAAGCTGACCTCGGGGAAGATCAGTTTGGATTCAGGAGGAACGTAGGAACCCGAGAGGCAATACTCACTTTACGTCTTATCTTACAAGACAGATTAAGGAAAGGCAAATCTACATTTTTAGCTTTTGTAGATTTGGAGAAAGCGTTTGACAATGTTGACTGGAATACACTCTTTCAAATTCTGAAGTCAGCAGGGGTAAAATACAGGGAAAGGAGAGCTATTTACAACTTGTACAAAAGCCAGACCGCAGTTATTAGACTCGAAGGGCATGAAAGGGAAGCATCAGTTGGGAAGGGAGTAAGAAAGGGTTGTAACCTTTCTCCGATGTTATTCAATTTGTACATTGAGCAGGCGGTGAAGGAAAGCAAGGAAAAATTTGGAATAGGGTTTAAAGTTCAGGGGGAAGAAAAAAAACATTGCGTTTTGCTGACGACATTGTAATTCTGTCAGAGACAGCAAAGGATCTGGAAGAGCAGTTGAATGAAATGGACAGTGTATTGAAGAGCGCGTATAAAATGAACATTAACAAGAGCAAAACAAAAACAATCGAATGCGGTCTTAGAAAATCAGGCGATGCTGAAGGAATTAGTTTAGGTAACGAGACAATGAAGGTGGTAGATGAGTTTTGCTACTTGGGTAGAAAAATAACATGTGATGGTCGCAGTACAGAGGATATAAAATGCAGAATGGCAATGGGAAGAAAAGCATATTTGAAAAAGAGAAATTTGCTAACATCGAATATTAATTTAAGTGTAAGGAAGTCTTTTCTGAAGGCATTTGTGTGGAGTGTTGCCTTGTACGGGAGCGAAACATGGACGATAAGCAGTGCGGACAGGAAGAGAATAGAGGTTTTTGAAATGTGGTGCTACAGAAGAATGGTGAAGATTAGGTGGGTAGATCGCATAACCAATGAAGAAGTACTGAACAGAATTGGTGAGGAAAAGAATTTTTGGCATACCCTGACTAAAAGAAGGGATCGCTTGGTAGGACACATTCTTAGACATCGGGGAATCGTAAATTTAGCATTGGAGGGAAGCGTGCGGGGAAAAAATCGCAGAGGGAGACCAAGAGACGCATATAGTAAGCAGATTCAAGTGGAAGTGGGTTGCCGTTCTTATGAGCAGATGAAAAGGCTTGCTCAGGATAGAGTAGGGTGGAGAGCTGCTTCAAACCAGTCTCCGGACTGAAGACCATAACAACAACAACAAAATATTAAGTGTGGAATTCTATCGTCTCATTTAATAACATTCTTACATTCTGTCTCTCAGGAAACTTCTAGTTAACTCACGTCTACCTGATGTTTAATATAATTTCTGTTTCCCGTGTTTTTGTATAATAAAATATTAAGTGTGGAATTCTATCGTCTCATTTAATAACATTCTTACAAAGGCATTGTTACATAACGAAATACTGCTCTGTATAGAGTGCCCAGCTTCGCCGCTGTTTCAGAGTAATCGGTAAAGTTATCGCTTCTTGAGCTCACGGGAACCTTAGGGTGGGTTCGATCCTACCCGACTGCTACAATTTTTTTTCTTTTTCTACTTGTCAGGTACGTCACATTGTAAATAAATTACACATCATGACCAATGTTAATTTCCATTTATTCAGATTTTTTCGTAAGACAACTTAGAAGGAAGGAAGGAAGTTCAGGGTTAGCGTCCCGTCGATAGCGTGGTCATTAGAAACGGAGCTCACGCTTTGATTTTTGGTTGGGACATCGGCCGTGCTCTTTACACAGGAACCATCCCGGCATTTGCCTGGAGTGATTTAAGAAAACCAAGGAAAGCCTAAATCTGGATGGCTGGAGGCGGATTTCTAATCCGAGTCCAGTGTGTTACCACTGCGCCATCTGGATAGGTACCACGTAGAAAATTATGTTTGAGAGACAGCTATTACTCCTGCCGCTACGGTAATACGACCTTCTTCTCACTCTTATTACTCTCTCAGAAATAATGCCTCTGTGTCATGCCGTTATTTCTTGCTCAACTGCAGATTGTGTATACAAACAATTCCAGGAGAAAGCAATACAGAATGTCACAGGGGATGTTTGCATACATTTGCTTATGAATCAGCTAAACAGAGTGAGCGAATACACCATACCTCTGTAATACTGGTACTATTACATCAACGTATGATTTCACGTTCTGCAATTGAGCTAATGGTTGATATCCAACAGACGCGTCCCATACAATTGTGGTTATGCTGACTACATACTTTCGAAGCAGTGTAATCGGCATGGTCGGCAATGTTTTATTATTATTATTATGCATGAGAGGGTAGGAGCAATAGAAATACAAAATTATAATAATTACTTTTCATTTTATTCTTTTTATTTATTTACTAGTTGGTAAACGATGCGTTGCTGCCACAGAAGAAATACTTGTGCAAATAACGTTAGAAATTTAAAAATGTTGGCTTGTTTGTTCAATTAGAATTTGAAAATAAATCTAATATCTACAAATTAATTCTTTTTTGCTTTTTTTCGTATGTTATGCATGGCCACATAGTACATCCTACTGCGATAAAACTCTGTCACCTTATTGCTCCTTCCCCTCCTCTCTGTCCATCTGCTCCTCCCTCTCCCCGCCTCCTCTTGTCCTTTCTCTGTCCATTTCCTCCTCCCCCTGCCTCTATTGAACTCCTTTTACTTGTCTGTCATCATCTCCCCTCTCTCATTCTCAGTCTCCTCACTTCCCTGTCTGTCTGATTCAAAATGTTTGTTTGTAATTCTATCGAACCAAACTGCGTGGTCATCAGTCCGTAGCTGACAAACTACTTAAACCTAGGTAAACTAACCTAAGGACAAACACACACACACACACACACACACACACACACACACACACACACATGCCCCAGGAAGGACTCGAACCTCCACGGCGAGCAACCGTGCGCTCCGCAGCGAGACGCTTCAGACCGCTCGGCTACTCCACCGCGGCACTGTCTGTTTCCTCCTCCACCTACTCCTCTCTCACATCAAATGTTCAAATGTTTGTATAGCTTACGGGGTTCAAATGTTTGTAAAGCCTATGGGACTCAACTACGGGGCTATCAGTCCCTAAACTTACAAACTACTTGCGAACTACTTACGAACTAGGACGGCACAAATATCCATGCCCGAGGGGGGATTCGAACCCCCGACCGTAGTGACCGTGCAGACCGTGACTGGAGCGCCTTAGTCTCCTCGGCCATCGTGGCCGGCCCGTGCACCGTGCTCTGGCTTTCGAAAGGTATCCCATGTATGAATGCAGGGTATTAGCTGTCTCCATGTATCAATTCGGAGTATAAGTTATATGCATTCCAAATTTCATTCAAATCCGTCTAGCTGTTTCAGCGTGAAGAGAAACAAACGTATTCACCGATTGTAGGGTACCATCTGCCGTGCACCGTGCTCTGGCTTTCGAAAGGTATCCCATGTATTAATGCAAGGTGTTAGCTGTCTGCATTCCAAATTTTATTCAAATCTGTTCAGCCCTTTCAGCATGAATGAGTAGCAAACATATTAACCCGTTGTAAGGCACCCTTCAGCACGCACCATACGGTGGCTTACGACAGGTAGCCCGTGTATTAATCAAGGTATAAGGTACCTCTGTTCCAAATTTCTTTCATATCCGTCCAACCATTTCAGCGTGAAGATGTAAGAAACGAATTAACTAATTGTAAAGCACCCTCCGCCATGCACCATACAAAGTTAATTTTAGTTTGCATGTATCCTGCGCGCGAGTGCAAGCAGTGAGTTGAAGAAGTTTTATCGCAATCGGATGTACGATGTGTCCATGCATAAAATACGAACAAAAATACAAATAAACAAACATTAACCGGACCCGGTGGCCGAGGGGATTGAGGCGCTCCAGTCACGGTCTGCACGGCCACTACGGTCGGGGGTTCTAATCTCCCCTCGGGCATAGATATTTGTGCCGTCTTTAGGATGAGCTAGTTCATAAGTAGTTTGTAAGTTTAGGGACTGATGACCCCGTAGGTAAGTCCCATAGACTCTACAAACATTTGAACTTTAAAACAAACATTATTTTTTACTTATTAGAATTATTTTCCAAGTTGGCATTAAAACGATAGTTCGGTAACGACCAATTCCTTCTGCTGGTGGTTTTCATCCCAATGATTCGGTACGCTTGTTATGCATCAAAGCTGACAGCCAAAAAACCGTCATTTAAAAATCTGAATGAATTATGCTTTCCACTGAATCATATGTTTTCATAAAAAAGAACAAAAAATCTTACTTTAAAGTGCTTACATAAAATTCACATTTTGTTAACGATATTTATGTTTTAAATATTTCTTTGATTATTATCACTCTGACAAATGTAACGTAACTTCCAGAGAGAACTGCTAGAATTTTCAGAAATTTTATTTCATTTGAATCTTCACCGAAATCTGAAAATTAACTGTTTAGTCACGTTACTTAATTGAAATGACTGTCGGTAATCTAAATATATCAATACTGCACTAATAGACTGAATTGTTCAAATTTCATCAAGATCGGAGTGCAAGAGTAGAATCTGATGAAGTCCGTACGTGAAGTATCCTCCGTCATGCACCATCCAAAATATTATGTGAAATCTGAAAATTAACTGTTTAGTCACGTTACTTAATTGAAATGACTGTTAATCTGAATATATTAATACTGCACTGATAGACTGAATTGTTCAAATTTCATCAAGATCGGAGTGCAAGAGTAGAATCTGATGAAGTCCGTACGTGAAGTACCCTCCGTCATGCACCATCCGAAATATTATGTAACAGTGACCTTCCTCTTGTTTTGAAGGTCAAGTGTCCAAAAGTCATGAAGATTTTAGGATGAATAAAGTGTCCTTATTCGCATGATGCCACAGGTTTACAACCATATAACTGTTTATGACGTCATATCTCCTGAACTATACGTCGTAAGAAGTTCTTAACCGTACGTCAATTGTCACCGCATGGAAGGAATATGTGTACCAAATTTGGTTGAAATCGGTACAGTGGTTTAGAATCAGACGCCGGATGATGCAGCACTTTTCCGTGCATTTCATTATTTGTCGTACAGTCATTTAACGGTGCCTGCGAAAGTGCAAACAATATGTCGACAAAGTTTCATCACAATCTGTTAAACGGTACGGCCGCGAATAAAATACGAACACACAAACATTCATTTTTATAGATTAGTAGTACATAATGTAAAATCTTACATAATCGTAATTTGGAACCTTCATTGCGATCTTTCACTGACCTATTTGTCATAAACGTAGTGTTCTGTAAGGCTTATTGTAGCGCATGTAGCGCACTTTATTTCAGGGTAACAATACATTCTCGTTAGACAATGTTAGACAGTATTTAAGGAAGCTATTGAATATTCATTCGAATGGAAATTTATTATAATTTCATTCCTGATAGCAAGCAAATGAAAGCGTATGCCTACGAACTTGCTCTAGCAGACGGATTACAAATTCCGGTGTGTCGACTGCTAATATCTGTACCACTAGCAGTCATTGACGCACTACTGTGCTTCAGTATATAATTTTACCATTACGATATCATTTGCATTTTGACTTCTTCTGTAAAGTGGTGATAAACTTTTATTAATGCAGCGGCCCTGTGCTACGCTACGGGAACACGCCAGGCGCATGGCCCAACAATGGCGGACGCCGAAGAGGTGTCACTACTTTCTTTATACAGGGCTATAAAAATGATAAACTTGCAGCGCTCCAAGTGGTAGGGAAAGGAATCAGCCTGAACCAGCTGGTTGTAGGCCGCGGTTGGTCAGTATCCACAGGATACACACGGCGCTGCAGCAGTACCACCTGTAGCTGGGCCGAAATATGACGATCCCTGGCTCAGCCTACTGGGCTGGGAGACCGCCCCAGCCCTGGAAACTGAAAGCAACCATGTTGCCAAGTAGTTAGTTCGCTGCCTGGCAGTATAGCTACCGGTCCCTCTTATCTGACAGAACTGGCAAAAGTGCACAGCGCAGGCGAAGCTCGCTTTTGGGTTACTCCAAGAGTCTGCTGCCGCAGCCGGCGCTCAAAGCCGATTGAGTGCAAGCACCAGAGATCATCCTATTTCTGCTGGTCTATAGAGAGAAGACAGCGGCGCTCTCGTGTGACGTCAGGCAGAGTAGGTTGCGCGCGCATAGCTGACTGGGTAGCCGCTGGGGCACGGCCCACTATGCCGAAGCAGGGAGCCAGTCAGCTATGCGCGCGCAACCTACTCTGCCTGACGTCACACGAGAGCGCCACGGCCTTCTCTCTAGGTGGTGTTGGCCGCAGCCGCGCCCCTCAGTCCTGTGAAGTTGGCACCCCTTGTTTGGAAAATGTAAATTTTTTTCAGAGTTCTAGACAGATATGGAATAGTTCTGGAGTTCTCTGTACAAAATTTAAATAGTTTTGCAAAATTTCGCCGAAAAAATACAAAATATAACCACAAAATTTAGTTTTTCCAAATAATTTTTTGCCTATTAGTACAAACATAGTTCTGATCACAGTTCTAAATAGCTCTCAAAGAGTTCTACAGGAAATGCGAATGACATTTTTCTGTGCAGATTATACTTCATGAGATAATTGCAATAATGGGGAATCCATTTACACGCTACTGTGAAGTTGGCACCCCTTTTCTCAAAAATGTGCATTTTTTTTTCAGAGTTCTAGGCAGATATGCAATAGTTCTGGAGTTCTCTGTACAAAATTTAAATAGTTATGCACTAAGTCGCGAAAAAATTACAAAAAATTATAACAAATTTTAGTTTTTTTTCCAAATAATTATTTGCCTATAAGCGTAAACATAGTTCTGATCACAGTTATAAATAGCTCTCAAGGAGTTCTGCAGAAAATCCTAATGATATTTTTTTGCCCAGATAATAGTTCATGAGCTAATTGCGTAAATGAGGGACATAAACTACACAAAATTGCGCCAGAGTCGTGTGAAGTTGGCACCCCTTTTTTCAAAAATGTAATTTTTTCAGAGTTCTAGACAGATATGCAATAGTTCTGGAGTTCTCTGTACAAAATTTAAATAGTTCTGCAGAATTTCGCCGAAAAAATAGTAAAAATTACCACAAACTTGAGTTTTTTTAGTTTTTTTTAATAATTATTTGTCTATTAGCACAAACATAGTTCTGATCACAGTTCTAAATAGCTCTCAAAGAGTTCTACAAGAAATCCTAATGACATTTTTCTGTGCAGATTATACTTTATCAGATAAATGCAGTAATGTGGAATTCATTTTCACGTTACTGTAAATTGGCACCATTTTTTCGAGAAATACACATTGTTTTTTGTGGTTCTTTGTACATATAGTATAGTTCCAGAGTTCATGTGACTATTTCTATGTAATTGCCCGAAAAAAATTCTTAAGTCTTGACAGATATTCTATCCGCTGCACATTCAATTTGTTGTTTTTACGTCTGAGTGATTACTGCTTATCATAAACAAGAACTATTGCACTTGTCCCTAGAACTCTGGAAAAAATCTATTTTTTTTTTTTAAAGGGTGCAAATTCCACAGTAGCATGTAAATGGATACTCCATTATTGTAATTATCTCATAAAGTATAATCTGCACAGTAAAATGCTATTTGGATTTCCTCTAGAACTCTTTGACAGCTATTTAGAACTGTGATCAGAACTATGTTTGCGCTAATAGGCAAATAATTATTAAAAAAACTAAAAAAACTCAAGTTTGTGGTAATTTTTACTATTCTTTCGGCGAAATTCTACAGAACTATTCAAATTTTGTACAGAGAACTCCAGAACTATTGCATATCTGTCTAGAACTCGGAAAAAAGTTTGCATTTTTGAAAAAAGGGGTGCCAACTTCACACGACTCTGGCGCAATTTTGTGTAGTTTATGTCCCTCGTTTTCGCAATTAGCTCATGAACTATTATCTGAGCAAAAAATATCATTAGGATTTTCTGCAGAACTCTTTGAGAGCTATTCAGAGTTGTGATCAGAACAATGTTTACGCTTGTAGGCAAATAATTATTTGAAAAAAAAAACTAAAATTTGTTTATAATTTTTTGTAATTTTTTCGCGAATTTGAGCAGAACTATTTAAATTTTGTACATAGAACTCCAGAACTATTGCACATCTGCCTAGAACTCTGAAAAAAATGCACATTTTTGAGAAACGGGGTGCCAACTTCACAGTAGCGTGTAAATGGATTCCCCATTATTGCAATTATCTCATGAAGTATAATCTGCACAGAAAAATGTCATTTGGATTTCCTGTAGAACTCTTTGAGAGCTATTTAGAACTGTGATCAGAACTATGTTTGTACAATTAGGCAAAAAATTATTTTGAAAAAACTAAATTTTGTGGTAATTTTTCGTATTTTTTTTTTTTTTTTTTTTTTTTTTGGCGAAATTTTGCAGAACTATTTAAATTTTGTACAGAGAACTCCAGAACTATTGTATATCTGTCTAGAACTCTGAAAAAATGTACATTTTTCAAAAAAGGGGTGCCAACTTCACAGTACTGCGCCCCTCTGTCTACTGTGTGGCTGTCCCCACAGGCGGCACGACGCCCCTGCGCCTGCTTTTTGTGGAGTGAAGTCAGCCGATCAAGCGGCCTCGCAGGCGGCGGGCGCTGGACCGCCGTGATTTTCCGCTCGTGTGTGACTCTGCGCTCATGTGACGCGCCTTGGCGTAACCCGCCAGACCCCTCTACCTGGCTGCACTCCCAGCTGCTGTCGTACATACTGAGTCAGCCACCGGTCGGATGGGGGGCAGACCAATTTCTGTTCAAAAGTGTTGGAGCATAATGCGGTTGCCGTACGTTTCATTACTGTATGTGTATTAAGAGGTATGTCCACAAAGTAAGTTCCGCTTGATTATATAAAACAAATGTGTACAGATACAGAAAAAAATATTTATTGTACATTAAATTACTTTTCTACATAGCTTCCAAAATTTTGTAGGCATTTGTCATAGGGTGGCAGAAGTCTTCGTATGCCTTCTTCGTAGAAGGTTGCCGCCTGCGTATTCAACCATATGGTAACATGTTCTTTCAGCTCGTCATCATCGCTGAAGTCTTGACCACCATGCACAGGTTTTTGGTGTACAAAGAAAGTCGCTAGGAGCGAGACTGTACGGAGGATGATCTAACACGTCCCAGTGAAATTCCCGTAAGAGTTGTTGGGTCACATTCGCCTTGTGAGGTCGGGCGGCAACGTGAAGAGAAGAAGAAGACTCCTTTCATTTCTTCTTACACCTAAAATCTGTCCTTGGTGGTCAACACTTCAACGATGATGATGAGCTGAAAGAATATGTTTGCCACATGGTTGAATACACAGGCGGCAACCTTCCATGAAGAAGGCACACAAAAACTTGTCCCACGCTATCACAAGTGCCTACAAAATCACGGAAGTTATGTAGAAAAGTAGTTGAACAGTTGCAGATTTTTATAGAATAAATATGTTTTCTGTATCTGATCACGTTTGGTTTATATAACCAAACGGAACTTACTTTGTGGACATACCTCGTACTTATTGTTCAATGCTGCACCGAGTAAAATGTTGCGGCGCACAATGTGCCAATTAAGAGATGACAGGGTTCAAGGGCCAATGCGTTTTACGCATTTGACTGTTGCTTAAGAATTAAAATTGAACTGTTTTTGTCTGAATGACATGAGTAAAATTTCCTTCTGATTTCCCTATCGACGTTACGTTTCCTGTGAAACTCCCGTCCAAGTATCAAACGGATGGTAAGTTGTCAAAAGTTAATAGAAGTCTATTAAATAAGATCATACGTAAAATCTCTTACACTCAAATGAATGGAAATTAGTCATAAAAGTTTTGAATTGAATAAACGGCCGCTGTGGAGTGGCCGAGCGCTCTAAGGCGCCTTGCTGCGGAGCGCCCGGCTGCTCGCCATTAGTGGTTCGCGTTCTCCTTGGGACTTGGGTGTGTGTATGTGTCTGTTGTCCTTATATTAGTTTAAGTAGTTTATAAGCCTAGGGACTGATGAGAAGAAGTCCCATGGATTTAGAAACAGTCATTCATTCTTCGACGGTCTTGCATTTGTCCTCTAGCCACTCCTGCTTAGCGAATTTTGCACGTCCTGTCAACCGCATTTTACAGCCGTCGGTATCGCTCATGCATGCTTCACTTGTTGTATTTCTGTATTTTCTTCTCTCATCAATTCAGTATCTTCTGTTCTCCAGGGATTTCTAGTAGGCTTTGTCCTTCTACCTAAATGATCCTCTGAGCGCTTCGCTATTTTATTTCTGAACACTAGCCATCTTCTTGTACTGTATTACTTTCCTCCGATTCAGTCAGTCCCTGCATAATGTTCTCTTTGAAACTCTCGACCCTCTGGTTCCTTCAATTTGACCAAGTTACATCTCCTTAATTTTTTACCTTTCTGCAGTCTCTTAAGTTTTAATGTATAGTTCTTAACTAATAAGTTATGGTCAAAATCTATTTATGATCCTGGATATGTCTTGTAGTTTAAATTAGTTTTCTAAACCTACATCTTACCATTATAAAGACAGTCTGGTACCTTCCACTGTCTCTGGTCGCTCCCACGTGTACAACCTTGTTTAATGGTGATCATACTAAGTATTTGTGATGATTAAATTGTGCACTGTGTAAAAAAAATGTTTATGGGACTCAACTACGGGGTCATCAGTCCCTTAACTTACAAACTACTTATGAACTAGCTAACACTAAGGACGGCACAAATATCATTGCCCGAGGGGAGATTCGAACCCCCGACGATAGTGGCCGTGCAGACCGTGACTGCACTGCGTAAAATTCGACTAGGCGAACTACTCTTTCATTCCTGTTCTTAAGTCCATATTCACCTACTACTTTTCCTTCTTTTTCTTTCCTTACTACCGAGTTCTAGTCCCACACTGCCGGCCGGGCCGGGCCGAGCCGGGATGTGCCGAGCTGGCTGGCGCCTAGTCGGCGCACGCCGACGGCCTGGGTGCTCACACTGCGCGCCGGGCCGAGCCGAGATGAAAATCAACTTTTTCGATTTTCAAGTTGTAAAACATTTTGACGGTATATAAGACCACGCTACATCGTTTTATCAACTTATTTTTTCCTTACAAGTTTTTCCTTGCCTTTTAATTATGTATGAGTTTTTGTTTCGTAACACTCCTCACTCGATTTTGATGAAAGCATGCGGTTAAAAAATCTGATTTTTGGACACATGGTTGTACAACATCTTAGCTTTCGAGTAAAACATTCACCTTTTCTAAATTCGAAACAGTCGTTTTTAAATAATGCTTGTTACAAATCGTATATTGAAAAAGTTCGATTGCGGGCAACTTACTGTTTTATGCATTTTAGACCATACATTACAGCGAGTTAAATGGAACTAAAAGTATAGGAAAGTTTTTGAAATAGTAGTCGCACCGATATCTACCTCCTTTCACTAGTAATTGCGAGTTATCTGAGCGGCGTCATGCCGCGATCGCATGCCTACGAACTCGGTGGCTGTTGAGCGTGGCGTGAAGCACTGCAGTGCCGAAAAATTTGAATTGCTGTCCACGTGTGTAGACCCCTCATGATGTGTTAATGATCCATAACCAGAAAAAAGTATGAAGTAATTTTCCTTGGGTGGCGACCGATTACAATGGACAACGATCTGCTACGGTTTTACTTCACGTCATACTTGAATTTATGAGACGCATACAATTGGATTTTTTCCATCGATTAATGGAATATATATTTCGTGTTTGGAACTAGAAGAGAGGAAAAAATCAATGTAAACAGAGACTTTACTATTGAAGAACTGAAATAAAGTATTCTGACATTATACTTAATGGCTTTCTAGTTTGAGGTGATAGAAGAAGAAGGTCAAAACTACAATTATATTTATGGATGCATCTACTCCTAATACAAAATATATTCTTATTTTCGCTTTTTTAGCTTTCGAAAAATGTTGTACCACAACGTGAAAATAGTTGTATACAGCGTGTACACATAAAAGCGGTAACCTCACGTTTGAGATTAAATTAAGAATGAATTAAGGAAAGAAAAAACAATACGGAACAGTGACGTTAAAAACACGTTGTTATCTCCTTATAAGAAATGATGCAAGTGGTGGCTACGGGCGTACGTGAGATGTACCGGTTTTATCTGCATCATGCATTACTATATTTCGGCCCACCTCCACGTTCAAAGAACTCTACACAGCTAGCAGATATTTTTTTCCGATTTTTTATTTTTAAGGAACCTGTCTAAAGGGGAACAAAGTTTCTATGAACATTTTACTGAATCATCTGATGACAATTTTCTTTGTTTCGATTATAGTACTTTCGAGTTTTATACTTTAACTGAAAGAAAAATACTCTGATTTAGTTTAGCCTCAGACACTGCAGGACAGAAGCATGTGTCACTTTCTTAAAATTTCTTCTTCCTTCTTGGTGGGCTTGTCCGCAGCAACAAGGAATCCCCACCCACTGTCAGCAGAAGATCGAAGGAAACACGGGGGTGATCAAAACTTGTTCATTGCCGTCTACATCGCGCCAGCTAACAGTTAATTGATTTTTTTAATACTATTGTTCTCACACTGTTGTGACTCATCGGATTTGAAGCACATAAGAAACAGGTGGTAATGTACTCATCCCATGAATTTCGACTGACATTTAGGAGAGTTTTTCCTTATGAGAACAGCTAAAAACATATCCAAATTTTTTCATACATTTTTCAGAATTAATAGTAATACAAGAAAAATAAACAGAACCTTTTTTCACAAGTATTATTGTAAAAAAGAAGTATAATGCAGAGAAATTTATGTTGAGATAGGCTAGAGACGAGAGATGTTAGTGCTGCAGAAGCAACACCGTAGCCCAATCGGCTCGCGCCGGCGCCGGCTCGCGCCGGAAATATTAAACATTCCGAATGTCGTCGGCTCGGCGTGAACCGGCTGAAGCGGAGCCCTCTCGGACCGGCTGGCAGTGTGAACAGTGCAATTTGAAACAATGTATTCAATGTCTCTGCTCGGCTCGGCTCGGCCAGCAGTGTGAACATGGCCTAACAATCAAGTTTTCCTCTCCCTTAACTGTCTGAATATTTTCTTTTGTCTCCTCATACATTTCTTCGATCTCCTCATCATCGACAGAGCTAGTTGGCATATAAACTTGTACTACTGTGGTCGATGTTGCCTTCGTGTCTGCCTTTGCTACGATAATGCGTTCACTATGCTGTTGATAGTACCTCATCATCAGTTATTCATTACCAGACCTACTCCTGCGTTACTCCAACTGATTTTGTATTTATAACCCTTTCCTCAACTGACCAGAAATCTTATTTATCCTGCCCACCATATCAAACTTCAAGCTACCATTACTCTTTTCATTTATTATTATTCTGGTTTTACAATGTAAGTACATTTTTCCAGTACATATATTTTATTACATTAAGTTACGAATTATTGTTCTCCACTCTTCTCTATCCTCCCATAAGTCCTCAGGACTGTTGTTCTTCCTCATTGCTGACTGGACTTCCTGCATCCATGTGGTAGGTGGTCGTCCCTTTTTTCTTCTTCCGTTCGGTGTCCAGTCGAGTATGCATTTTGGAAGCCTTTCTTGCCCCATTCTTCTGACGTGTCCATACCATTTTAGATGTTTGTGTTTGATGAATTCAATAATTGTATTTTTACATTTCATTTTTCCTCTGATTACTTCATTTCTTATTCTTTCTTTTCTTGATATTCTTGATGAACGTCTCCAGAAATCCATTTCTGTAGCTAATAATTTTGATTTTAGTTTCCATTTTGTTGTCCACACTTCTGAACCATATTTAATAATGCTCCGAACTATTGTTTTATACATCCTAATTTTGTTATCTGTAGTTAAGTGTTTGTTTCAGAGAATTCCATTCAACAAAGAAATTGTCGTCTTTCCTGCATTTATTCGTGATCTAATTTCTTTATCCCGTTTCCCATCATTTGTAATTTTTACTCCTAAATATTTATATTCCTCTGTAGTTGTTATTGTTCCCATCCCTTCTTCTAATATTAAGTCTTCATTTATTCCACCAATTACCATGTATTTCGTTTTATTCATGTTGACATTTAGATTTGCTTTTTTATATTCCTGATTCAGCTTCCTGGTCATATATTCTATGTCCTCATAGTCTTGGGCTATAATCAGTTGGTCATCTGCAAACTGCAATGAATACATTGTTCTGTCATTTATTGATATTCACATAACTTTCTAATTTACCTACCCCATTAAGGGATAGAACATTCCACACTTCGATCCATAGAATGCCAGTGTTGTCTTTCCTGATGATCACATCTCCTGAGTAGTCCGCGACCGGAAACCCGAATGGGGGACTATTTTACCTCCGGAATATTTTACCCGAGAGGATGCCATCATCATATATTCATACAGTAGAGCGCATGTCTTCGGAAAAATTAACGACTGTAGTTTTCCTTTGGTTTCAACCGTTAGCAGTATTTGCACGGCAAAGCTACGATAATAAGGGATCGCCGAAAATTGAAGTGCTGCCAAGCAACGGACTGGAGACCGGCGTGCCGCGAGTAGTGGAAAGGGCTGTGCGTGCAGACCGCTGAACCTCGGAACGCTGGGTCGGGAAGACCCGCGATGGTATCAGCGGCGGAGGCGGGCAGACCTTGGTGGGGCTGCTATCTCAAGACAGTGCAGCAACAGAAAGAGCAGCGCCTTGGCCGCAGCACGCCACAAATGCGAAATTTACATAGAGCGCATTACTTGGGTACACAAAGCTCAGCACGTCAGCACCTCCGCCCACCGTAGATAGCAAACTTCGTTGCTGTTGTGCTCTTCAGTCCGAGCACTGGTTTGGAACAGGTTTCCTCGCTGCTCTGTCCTGCACATGCCTGTTTGCTATACTTGTCACTTGGTCCACCTTTACGATGTTTACTCTCTAGACTTCTCTCCCACACGAAACTGACAATGCCTGATGATAAGCCAGAAATTTCTTTCCCCTACCAATTTTGTTCAGCATCTAATTTCCTACCTTATCCCTGACAAAAATCATTCGAGGGTGTGCTGCTTCTCTAATGACCATGTTGATGGCGGGACTTTAATCTCCGATCTTCCTTCTTTTGTCACTTGGTGTTTCGTATCATATCTATTAAAATCGACTGATGTGGTCTAATATTCGAAACTTTATTGACAAGTTACCACAAGTACGCACGTTGTCTGTGCTCGCCGCGGTGGAGTAGCCGAGCGGTCTAAAGCCTCTCGCTGCGGAGCGCGCGGTTGCTCGCCGTGGAGGTTCGAGTCCTCCCTGGGGTATGGGTGTGTGTGTTTGTCCTTAGGTTAGTTTACCTAGGTTTAAGTAGTTTGTAAGCTACGGACTGATGACCACGCAATTTGGTCCGATAGATCTACAAACATTTGAAAATTTTGTCTGTGCTCTCCTAATTTGCCTCCATACAGTACCCGTTCAATCTATTGCCTTAGCCAGCAGGTTAATCAGACATATCACCAACTAAAAACATTTTATCCTGTATTGCGGACAATTAGGCGCACCATTGGTCCTCATCACTGTGAGTGATGAATTCTGATAAAGAGCTGAAATAGCCTGGATGAGGTACTTCTGTCATCTAAGCTCAGTCACTTTGATTCCCAACTGGGCTACAGAAATTTTTTAGGCCCAGGTGGCGGCTTGTGCAGTACGTTTTACACACTATGCCCCTCAGTTACTTACAAATTAAAATACGCAGTCTTCGTAGTATATCGTATTCGAAGTGTGATTAAAAAGTAATAGTGATTTTATTTTTTCTTAAATAATCTTAATTTATGGTCATGATCATCATCATGAGCTCTAAAATTTTCTCCTTCGGAGGTAATATTCTCGTACCTGCGTCCTTTCCAGTCTTGGAAACATTTCTCGAACTCACCGTTACGGCCTTCAGTTCCATTTTGCCCAGTCTGACTTTGTAGTGAATATTTTATCCACAGCATCTCCCCGTCTACATATTTGTCTCTCCCTCTTTCAATTTCTCCAGTCTGTCTCTCTCCTCTCCCACTGCCACTGCCTTCATCCCTTTATCTCGAGCTTTCTTACCACTGCCTCCTCCTTCGTCAATGTCACATTCTTTTTCTCTCACATAGCCACACTCTGTCTTTGCCTCTTCGACATTTGTAGCCGTCTATATGCTTCGGTGGAAGACGAGCGTCTCTCGATATCATCATGGTTCCGTGAAAACCCCAACATTTTCTTTGAAGGCAGTTATCGTGGGTCACATTGGGATAAATGAGTGACAATTGTGATGATTACTTTTGAAATAATTAACACTTTTCTTCATTTCCTTTCCAACTGTCACCTTCTTATTTTACTGCCGCTCATAGTTTTTAAGACATACATTTTAACATCCCGTGTTTACTAGAAGCTTTATTCTTACTTTGGATGTCGACGGGGCGTAAAACAATCTTCCTTCCTTCTTATTTTGATACTCTGAAAGTTGGCGGTAGAGCTCTGCTTTAGGTCTCCTACTACCAGTGTTCTCAACCCAAAATAAGTTAACCCTGCGACGAGCAAATTCCACTACATTTCACTACAATATCGATTAGGTTATCATTTATAATACATCCTCCACAAATTACTTACACTATAAACAAGCTTATTGTGTACGTTTCTAGTTACATCATTGGATATTCAGTAACACCAACGATGACAATTATGAATTTGAAGATCGCAAGTAATTCACAAGGGGCGGTGTTAGAAGAATTGAAGTTTGAGATGCAGCAGGCAATTTTCTCTTTTAACGGTATTTAAACTTGTCAACTTAATCGTAAGAGGTTTTATCAGCTGTTTCTTAAATTTTATTCACTTAAACATTTTACAGAAAATAATAACTGCTTCCCGGATATTTACGCACCTCGCACAAGTTCTCCCGTTTATACCCTTTTCTTCCACACTGTTAAATAACCATCATCATTATTTAGTAGTCTCACATCTTTGAACTACCTCTGTGGAAATAACACACATTCGATTTTCGTGACTTGTTGTAATGAGCTCATTTAAAGGTACGTTGTTACCATCTCGTGCGTCAGTTGCTTTAATACGGTATATATGATATCGTAAATGTTATGGTCTCAGATGTAATCAGATGATTCATATCTGAAAGAATGAAACTGTACAGAATAAACTGTAAGCAATATTCACAGCATACAGTAAAACTATTATTCCCTAAAGTACTAACATTTTGAAGTATACGTAATACTGAATAATTTTTTTTGCTATTTAATGTTTAAATTCTGAGAATTTACAGTTTAAACATTTTTTTAGCTCCGCCACCACGCCGCGAGAGTAAAAAAATTCCGCCACGTATAGCGGATTTTCCCTACAGTTGGCAACATTGTCTAGTTACACATGCTAGAAATTATAAATTTCAGAGTGCTATGGAATCATTTTAATAGTTACCTACATTGAGTTACTCCTAACATGTGTGTTTGTTTACATTAGTGTTCCTCCTCTGCCATGTAAAAGTAGTCAATCACATACTATTGTTGCAATATGAGTTACTTTCTGGAAATATGAGTGGCATAATAATGACATTTACTACATCGAGTATATCATGGGAGCACTATATTAGCTGAGCAGCTATGAATTTCTTTTTTTTTTAATTACTAGCAGAGCATAATATTTTTAATGATTTTTTTCAATTTTTTTCTCAGTATATACGCACTATACATTAATCGTGGTAGTGTTTATAGCTTCAAATAAAAAGTCATGCATTAAAGGGTTGAGGTTTTGTTTGAAATAACAATAAACAGAGGTTATGTCAGAGACAACGCCGAAAGTACAGATATGATAGGAGGAAATGAACAGTGACACGGGGGAGGATGAAGTGGATAGAGAGAGATGGGAGAATATGCAGAGAGTGGGGGTGGGGTGTGGCGGAGGAGGACTAGATAGACAAAGAGAGGGGTAAAAGGAGACGGCCAAAGAGAGGTTGGAGAAGCTGTCAGACTGTTTACCTAATTTCCATGTTCTTTAGCAAGTTCGAAGTATTGCTAGGTTCACTAGTTGTCATTTTATGTTCGTAACTCCTTTCTAAATCTGTAACAAGTTGTGGCCCACATCTAACATGAAAAATGAATCAGGGGCTGACTGCGTAAAGGCTTTGATCTGAAGATTTCGGTAAGCTTCATACTATTTGTTCTTTGGTTGAAGGCGGAATTTGGGAAATTTTCTAACTTGGTGGCAAGAAGAATATATTGGAGGATAATGGTTTCTGGTGACGGAGTGGAAACGCTACATTTTGTTGTGCGTCCCTGGGTAGTCAGAAGATGCCTGCGTGTTTCGGCTCACGCGGCTGGGCATTACCGGACATAGCGAAGTTAATCAGTTCGCGCCAGCCTTTGCTACGAAGTGCAACGCGCAGTTGTTGCGAAACCATACTGACTCCGCCAAGTCAGAGGCTAATTGCAAACACTAAAAAGTGTTACTCTCCCGCCGAAGGTAATAATTGTGGTTTCCAGACGAGAGCTGTACCGGGAATGTGCAGTGAGAGAAACAGGCAGGGTAGATGGGGGGAATTGACCAACGTGAGCGCGTTTCTGCGGATGTTTAATCGAGTGCCAGCGGATAGAGTGAAGGGGCCAGTCAGTCTGCCCGCAGCTGGCGTGTGATGTGTGTCTGTGCAGTGCGAGCAGGTGTTGTTATCAGAGGCTTCACTACTGGCTACACGGAGCAGCAGTCTGGGAGTTCCAACCCTGAATGGCGGGATACGGAACGACGCAGGACTCAAGGACGTGGTAAGGGAACTTCTTCTAGTGTACAGTACTAACGTGTTCGAAAACAGCGCGTCTGAAAATGCGACTTTTCACGGGTCCAAATCTTGGGTTCTATTGATTACGGAGATAAGAGGTCAAGTTGTTGGATAACCCTTGGTCTAGTACTCTCTTCTGTGTCTGTCCTACCGTATGCAGAGTAATTCCATAAGAGCGGATGCTAAACAGAAAAATTGAGTTAGGCCACCTGTGTTCAGAGAAGTCGGCTT
Organism: Locusta migratoria; assembly: GCA_026315105.1. Taxonomy (NCBI): domain Eukaryota; kingdom Metazoa; phylum Arthropoda; class Insecta; order Orthoptera; family Acrididae; genus Locusta; species Locusta migratoria. Next base: position 507,724,865 of record CM048747.1, read on the forward strand.
AAGGAGGTAATAGGAATACAAACGCCTTAATGCGTACTTTTTTATTTAAATTCCCTACAGTTAGCCCTTCCCAGCCTAAATTTTATTAACATTCATAATGGTTGCAATAATGTATTTTCTTTGAAATTTTTTTTGTGCTTTTGAAGGGAAATTTGGGATTTTATATGGCATCATTGGGCAGGATATGTTTCCTTTACAGTACCTGACAACTTTTTCAAGGTATCTACTACTATTTTAGAATAATTTATTATGAAATTTTCTAATTGTTTTGTTTCCTTTACCTTGATATATTATCTTGAAAGTCTTGCTGTTATTACTCTGAGACATTAAGAAACAATACATATTTTGTTAGTACGTTGTAGCCTAATGTTCCTCTGTTTCCTCAAAGTCATGGTACCAAAGCTCCCCGCAATGAATTTTAGAAAGTCCTGCAGTGTTCTTTATAATCAAATGTTCAAATGTTTGTAAATCTATCGGACCAAACTACGTGGTCATCTGTCCGTAGCTTACAAACTACTTAAACCTAGGTAAACTAACCTAAGGACAAACACACACACCCATGTCCCAGGGAGGACTCGAACCTCCACGGCGAGCAACCACGCGCTCCGCAGCGGGACGCTTTAGACCGCTCGGCTACTCCACCGCGGCTCTTTATACTCATTTGGTCAAATGAGTAACAGATACAGATTCAAATGTTCAAATGTTTGTATAGCTTATGGGACTTAACTACGGGGCAATCAGTCCCTAAACTTTACGAACTACTTGTGATCTAGCTAACACTAAGGACGGCACAAATACCCATGCCTAAGGGGGGATTCGAACCCCCGACGTAGTGGCCGTGCAGACCGTGACTGGAGCGCCGCAGTCCCATCGGCGACCGCGCCCGGCAACAGATACAGATGACGATGCCATACGGCATCATTGGGCTGGAAAGGGTTAACTGCAAATACCATCAGTGATACAATTAACGTACCGTTTGTCCTGTAATTTTACAAAATGTGCTCAACGCAAGCATAACATCGGAGAGAAAGACTCTGACTCACAATGCTATGTTTCGAATCATATCACAAGCAGCTACAATTCTGGCAAGTAATTCCATCTCCGGATCCACTGGAGTCTGACACACAAGTGACTTTAGATATGTCCATAGGAAATAATTTAGAGGATTCAGGTCAAGTGACCTGTAGCCCATGAAGTAGGATCTCCCATTCCAATCCACCGACCAGAAAACAGAGCACTGAGATGGTTGCGGACATCGTCCTTGTTTCCTTAGGGAAGTAATGAATGTACGTTTAAAAAAAGAGCACCATACACACGTTAGTTGTTAGTTACTTATTTACTCGTTCGGGATCTAAAAAGGCAATCATCACATATATCGCCTCCGTGCAAGCGTGCAGCCCCTATGGCTAGCTTTCCTTATACGTACTTTTAATTGTGACGTAGGCTTTACAGTGACTTGTAACCTTTATTAAATGGCTTGTTTAATTTATATTTTCTAATGAAGGCAATCGTAGTTATTGCCGAAACCAGGTTAAATAATTTTATCTTGGCGACCGAGCCTGCACTTTCATCCTTTGACATTACACATTACATTAATTACAACATTCTTGTAGCTCTATACTCATTACAGGATATTTTACAAATGTTCTTACAGTGCTATACTAAATTACAGGTACTCTTGAGCCACTCTATGGCTCAGTCACAGAATCCCTTTATATCCTTCAATTCACCATCCTAGACGCCTAGCTGTGGAGCGCGCCGCTGTTCGCCGTCGGAGGTTCGAGTTCTCCCTCGGACATGGGTGTACTTGTTGGCTGGCCTTAGCATAAGTTAGCTTAAGTACTTTATAAGCCTAGGGACTGATGACCAGAGTAGTTAAGTTCCATAGATTTACAAACATTGAATTCACCATCACAGCCGTACACTTTACACACTAGCAGATGGTCACTTGATTGTATTTTACCTCGTTCACACTCAGGACTGTCTGACAGGCCCCACTTGTACATCAGCCATTTACATCTGCCAACGCTCGTTTCTAGAGGACAGCATTGCGGGATTTTAGTTTCTGTTTCGTATCTCCTGGTTGTGGGTTTTACGTCTGTGTGCAATCTAATTTCACTCCCAGGTGCTTAGGCATCCTCATGTCTAATGTGTTGGCTATTAATAATTTTCTATTTGCATCACTGTTATAGAGGTGCTGGTTGTTCTGTTGGGATCTGGATGTAGGTGCCAAGTTAGTTGGAAATAAGCTGGAAAACAGTAATGCGAGACAACTAGCTAGACAGGTCTACTTAAACTCCAGATAACCTACCTCAATGTAGCATCATCCATCTCATGTTAAATTTTTGCACACTCCCACGGGAATACCTTAGAGGCAAAATTTAGACATTACAAACTTCCTGGGCACCAGGCAAATTGAACAAATTGTTTGGTTTTTGTACCTGACGTGCAGTCAAGTAGACTTCATGCAGTTCATAAATCACGCTTATCTTCATGATCATTCGTGAGACCCGCGTCGGAGTGGGTGAGCGCATTGAGGCGCTATGCTACGATGCGCGAAGTAGAGAGGGGCAAAACCGATCTTTTCAGAGATCGGATCAGAAATAGTCACTCACTGGGATAAACTAGTTCTTTATCATGGCTCACCGACTCACCAGCTGATAAAAAAAGTAAAATGATGTCACATTGCTTTTTTGTCACTATACCGTTATCCATGCCTGAGGGGGAATTCGAACCCCCGACCGTAGTGGCCGTGCAGACCGTGACTGGAGCGCCTCAGTCTCCTCGGCCAACGCGGCCGGCAAGGGTCTTTTCGAATCGGTTGAACTACCACTCTTTTTTTCGGATTCATCCATCACTCACTCCTTAGAAGGATATGGCTCTTTGAATCAGTTCAGGAGCAGATTACCCATCTCTAGCGCGAAGCCGTTCCCGTGGGGGGGAGGGGGTTCGAAACCCCCTCGGGCATGTATGTTTGTGTTGTCTTTAGTATAGGGTAGTTTATAAGTGACGTTTGGGAAGTAGGAGGTGAAGTACTGGTGGAAGTAACGTTGTGAGGCGGGATCGTGAGTCCTGTCGGGATAGCTCAGTCGCTAGAGCGCATGCACGCGAAACGGGCAGGTTCGAGCCCCAGTTCTGGCAAGTAATTTTAATCTGCCAGGAAATTTCAGTTCATAAGTAATTTGTAAGTTTAGGGACTGATGATCCCGCATTTGAGTCCTATAATCTTAACAAACATTTAAACATTTTTGGAGAGAGGCAGTAGCAGTAAAAAAAATAATAAAAATTAAAAAATAAATGGATGGCGATAGTAGCAGTGGTAGCAAAAGTGAAAAGATACTGTGGAAATGAAAAGGAGAAAAGACTGGAGATCAGGTAAGCTTTTGAGCGCCGGAATCCTCCATACCAAGCAACTGTAAAAATAAAGATTGTGTCTTCTTTTGTCCATCCCCTCTTACCCACGTGTCACAGTTTCCCAGACTAGGGGTTAAACGACGTGCTAATCTTGTGCAGCTGGGACGGCGGAAGAGTGGTTTGTGAAGGGAGAGGCGGTGGCATTGTGAGAGAAAAAGTGTTACAGGGACAGTTGCAAACAGACAATGACAATAGGAGAGGTCAAAGTGCAGACAGTTGGTGTGAGGCGTATGTAGACAGTAGCAGTGTGAGGGAGATGCTGATTATGAAGTCTTGGGGTAAATGCATTTAGGGAGCGCATATGTCGCCACGCCAAACTTTTGGTGAGGAAGGCGGTATGACTTCTGTGGCCCCTGGTTACTCACTTTTATGTGAGAGTCTATTAAACACAAACATATTTGCTTTTTGTGCTTTGACAGGAGTATGGTACGTTAAATATGGTAACTTTAGAGGTAAGAGGACTTGAAAATAAGAGCAGGATTCATCGTTTTTTTTTATTACTATGCACAAAGACGTAGTAGCTACATGAATAAAGAAACCGTTGGTAGCTGGAAATTAATTTAAATTTAATGCAAGTACAATCTCATTCCTCATTTATATCGACGTATCCTTGTAGTCGTCTGTCTTCCCTTCCTTTAAAGTTGTTGTTTTGGTCTTCAATCCGGAGACTGGTTTGATGCAGCTCTCCACCCTACTCTATCCTAAGCAAGCCTCTTCATCTCCTCATAAAAAAGGTAACCCACATCCATTTGAATCTGCTTACTATATGCTACTCTTAGTCTCCCTCTACGATTTTATCCCACACACTTCCAATGCTAAATTTACGATTCCTCGATGTCTAAGACTGTGTCCTACCTATCGATCCCTTCTTTTAGCCAAGGTATGCAAAAAATTCCTTTTCTCCCCAATTCCATACATTACCTCTTCATTAGTTATGCGATCAACCCACCTAATCTTCAGCATTCTTGTGTAGCACCACATTTCAAAAGCCTCTATCCTCTTCCTGTCCGCGCTGTTTATCGTCCATGTTTCACTCCCATACAAAGCAACTTCCGACACAAATGCCTTCAGAAAGGACTTCCTTATGTTTAGCTTAGTGTTCTATATTAACAAATTTCTCTTTTTCAAAAACGCTATCGACTGGAAAATATAAATGTTTGTATAGCTTATGGGACTCTATCATATTACTATCCGAACCGTTTATAGCCCATGTTTCATTCCCGCACAAGGCAACGCTCCACACAAAAGCCTTAAGAAGAGACTTCTATGCACTTAAATTAAAATTCTAAGTTATCAATTTTACTTTTTTTAAAAAGACTTTTCTTCCCCTTGCGATTCTACATTTTATATCCTCTGTACGGCGACCGTCGTATGTTATTTTACTATCCAAGTAACAAAACACATCTATTGTTTCGTTACCTAATGTAATTACTTCAGCATCACCTGATTTTCTTAGACTGCACTCCCTAGTTTTGCTCTTGTTAATCTTCATCTTATATGCACCTTTCAGCACACTGTCCATTCCGTTCAACTGCTATTCCAGGTCCTTTGCTGTCTCTGACAGAAATACAATGTCATCAGCAAAATGCTATGTTTTTATTTCTTCACCCTGAGATCTAATTCCTTTTCCAAATTTCTCTTTGCTTTCCTTCACAGCTTGCTCAATGAATAACAATGGAGAAAGGCTATAAACCTGTCTTACTCTCTTCCCAACCACTGCCCTTCAACTCAACAACAGCTGTCTCGTTACTGTACGAGTTGCAAATAAACTTCCGTTCCCTATATTTTACCCCTGCTGACTTCAAAATTTGAAAAAGTGTATTCCAAACAACATTAGATATTTGCTTTCTACAACTCTACAAAAGGTAGAAATGTAGTTTTGCCTTTTCTTGCTCTATCTTCTAAGATAACTCTTAAGGTGAGTATTGCCTCCGCTGTTCCTACATTTCTCTTAAATCTGATATGATCTTCCCTGATGTCAGCATCTATAAGCTTTTCCGTCCTTCTATAAAATATTTTTAGGTAATTTGGGTCATGACTGTTTTCCAATTGGTTCTGTAATATTTGTATATGAAGGACGCAGTGAACATAATAGTTACTAATTTAATTGAATTTATTGTTGTACATTTTCAAGGTTTGATACACCTATAGTGTGCTGATCGTCTGAATGCCATCGGTGTTGGACTTTAGTGAGCCTACAGTAATGAAATGGTACGGTACTCCTGCAAGGAGGTAAGAATCCGATGCTTTGCGCGGTAGACTATAACACCACGTTCAAACTTGCATAAATCGTGATAACCTGCCATTGTAACAACAGTAACCGATCTGATGCCTGTTGCAGAAACCTGTTGTCTTATATAGGCATTGCCGCCGTCCTCTCAGTGTTTACATATCTGTGTATATGCATAAGCATGGGTACACCAGTTTCTTTTGCAGTATATGTATACAATCATCTGGAGGCTTTTAAATATAGCCATTAAAAGTCTTACGTTTTCAGGTTCGACAGTATGTGTAGCGCCAGGACGCCTACATTCTCCGAGTTCAGGGGTATACCTGCGCGGTCGGTTCGTCATAGTGAAATTGGAGATCACTCCGCTGCAACTGGACAGAGCGACGTGGCGGCGTGTTTGCACACTGGGACTCGCATCTGGAAGGACGGCGGTTAAAACCCGCCTCCAGCCATCCAGATTTAGGTTTTTCGTGGTATCCCAAAATCATCCAAACAAATGCGGGGATGGCTCTTTTCAAAGGGCATGGAAGGATTTAAATATTAGAGCCGGCTTATCTAATCAAAATAATAAAAGAAAAAAATCTACCAACAGAGAACCTTCAAATCCAAAGAGGCTCCTGTCTGACAGACGGCAGGCGCACATAGCTCTTGCGGGACTCAGTTCACATCAGTTTCGTTTCCGAGAAGGTGAATAAACCGATGATGGTATAATTTGAGCATTCAGAATAGTTTCAGAAATCACATGCAAGTATACAATTTCAATAACCATGAACACTGCAGGCTCCTTCAACCATTTCGGGTTGCCTGCAATGTTCTCGAGACTTAAAGAACTGAAGGTGCTTCAGTCCTTATACTACAGTTTCGTAGAGTACTGAAGGGATGGGTTTCTATAATAGTGCTCGGAAAATCAGAAACGTATTAAGGAAATAACCAAAAGTTGCCCTTCAAGGATTCATCTGTGGGCCTATTATATAAGGTATCTCCATTAAACTTTTCCTTCTCTTACTGGAGGAGAGGATGGGGTAGTTGAATTGACAATGACATTAGTTGTTGGATACCAAAGAGACCAACTACTAAAGAAAAAAGAAGTGGAACACTTCATACAATTATAGTTTGGGGCAACAACGCGAAATCTGCCTAACAACAACATTAAAAGGCATTGTAGTAATAAGATATTTGCGGACACCTCTTTATGAAAGACATAGCATCAATGCTTATAGATGATTGGCGACTGACACTGATACGAACATACCACTCTGCACTCTTCGAGTCACTATCGAGGTTTGATATAAGTCAGTAGCGGGAGGCCGAAATTTCGTATAATGGTAGCTTAAAAAGAGGAGTGTACTGCTAAGACTATCTGGGACGTTTGGTACCACTTCATTCGAAGCACTGTATATGGTACTAGGAATAAATCCAGTCGATAATACGTTCAGATATCGCGATGCGTCATTCTGGTTGAAAATGAGAACCCTGATAGAATTCAAGAAATTACTGAATTGCCGATTAAGAACAAGAACCGATTTAAACTCTGGCGAGTGCAGAACTGGCAGCAAGAATGGAAGGTTACTGAAAAGGGGCCTCTTGTAAACGAAATATTCCCTAAAATTGAAGAGCTTTTCGTGATGAGCTGTGATACCATGGAATACTCACTTCCTGACCAGACACGAACCTGTGTGAATTGTTGCCCTATGCAAAGACTCTAAATGTGCACGTATGGAAATTGGAACCAAACTACACGCAGTTGTGATCTTTAGGCTGTTCACCAACCTATGGCAATCAGGACAACACAGAAATGGGTTAACACATGTCACCATAAACAACATAGTGTGTAACGAAGACTTGTGGAACACACTCGTCACGCAAGCTGACAAATCTGTACCGCGCTATAAACTTAATACTGTAATACGCGTGTAAACCATGGAAAACACACTATGCATCACCAAGACTAGTAGCTTCACAGGGTAGAAGAATAGAAGCGAGAAGCAAAACGTCCGCGTGGGAAAAGGCGCTATGTCAGGAACTGCGTGACGTCTCCCGCCGGAGAGTTCGAGTTCTCCCTCAGGCATGAGTATCTGTTGTCCTTAGTGTTAGTAAAATTTTAATAATGATTCTAAAATTCCTAGAGATTGCTTGAATAATCAAAAGATGTTATCAGTAGATTTGATTATTCAAGCAATCTCTAGCAATTTTAGAATCATTATTAAAATTTTACAATGAAGGTTGCATACGTCTACCAAGACTCAGTCTAAAATAAACTTTAGTTTATGTAGTTTGTAAGTCTAGGGACTGATGACATTGGTTTGATCCCCTAGGTTTACAAAAATTTGAAAGTTTGATCAGCAAATACGGAAATACAACCTGAACATAAAGCCAAGGCTCAATAAAAGTTCCGAAATTAAAATCTTCTGCCATACAAATGTACAGATTTGAATTCGGTATGGGTGATTATACCGAAAATGCGATTATAATAATTGAATGCGTCCGAAATACAGTGGCTCAACCAACATACCGAAACTTTTACTCCCTGTCACTAAGGTGGAACTAACCTGTCCCCTCTATCCTAGCTGTAATTATCATCAATTTTACATGTTCAAATGTTTGTAAACCTAATGGATCAAACTGGTATGGTCATCATTCCATAGACTTACAAACTACTTAAAATAAGTTACACTAAGCACAACACACACACACACACACACACACACACACATACACACATGCATGAGGGAGGATTCTTACCTCCGACGGGAATGGTTTACAAATTTTTATAGCTGGAAAACCATTACTTGTAATTAAATAAGAAAAATATTGCGTATGTAAAAGTTTACATTGTAAAAAATACCACTTATCATGTAGAGGATACGTTTTTGTAAAATTGTAGCACATAAAATAATGGAGAAAATAACTAGGCCAGTAAAAGGGAGTGACTGATGAGAAATGGAGGGGTTACACTGTGTATTGATTTCAAAATTCACATCTTTATCATTCTGTTTACATGGTTCTCACATTCAGCATTTGAGTATTGCATTTGATGTTAAATCAGTTCTTAATCAAAACTTATTCTTCGGTTATTGACAGCTTCTCTTCCTATCTATAAGCTTGCGTCTGTTTTCGATAGTTCTGTCACCTCTGCTTTACGTTCAAGAGACGCTATTAGACTATCTGATTAAAAGTGTCCTGACAGCTTTATAACATGCGCAATCGGATGCTGGGTATCACGAGAGGCATGCACGCTGGTATAAAACAGTTTTTGAGTCTGTGACGAAAGTTGAGTAAGTAGGAATATAGCCGCCCAGTTGCTGTTTGCTTTAAACACCATTTTCCGTGCCGACCTCTGTTCGTATCCGACCGGTGCGGGGGTGTTATTTTTAGGCAGTTTTCCATAGTCCTCGGCGTATAAAGGCTCTGTTCCCTGGTTCGCCTCAGCTTCGTCTTGTCGGCAACTGGCAACTGGTGCGCAACCAATTTCTCCATGATCACACATTGTACGATTTATAGTCCACATAGAACTTTGGCGTTCACGTGTGAGAGCTACCTCATGGGTATGGACTAGACAACAAACTGTATAATAACCGTCTGGTTCAGTCGGTCAGAGGATCATTGCGGAATGCACACAGATGCGGCCAAGTCTCGCTGCTGTTTTGGGCTCCCAGCTCAAATTCAGTTCATTGAAGTTCACCTAGAATGTGGGCTAGTAATTGAACATAACTTGAGAATGGGAGACAGTTAAATCCTTTTAATATGGCCAAGTTGACTGTTGGTGGCCGTATTGTGAAATAGAAACGAGAGAAAAAACCGCAGCTAAACCAGTATCAGGCACTTCTCATGCAGCGACGAACAAGGAGCGTTGACTCATAAGGACGGTGGTTGTAAAAACTCAAATGACATCAGCGGCAGGAACCAGTCTCCTTTTTGCAACTGCTACAAGCATTACAGGTGGCTAGTCGGTTGTTCATAGAGACTTAAGAACGGGGTATAATGATGGAGTAGCTGCTCACGACCCGCACACTGCTGCAGTCAGTGCTAAGTGGCGGTTGAGGCGTGTAAACAGCGACGACACTGGACGATAGAGGCTGACACGATTGTTGAGGAGGAGGTATTACGACGCTCAAGAAAGTCGGAATACATTTCACAGAGTTATGTGCTGCTTAGAACAGAGGAAGGCAATCAACATGATAATGTACTCTTTCATATAACTAACACTTGTGAGTCAGTGGTTTGTGCAGTGGCCTGCTCAGAGGTCTGATTTTACCGTAATGGAACACCTTTTGGTAACTAGGATCGTAGACTTCGCTCCAGAACCCAGCGTCCAACATTGATCTAGATTTGGTTCTTACTGGAAGAATTCTCTGCCACTCCTCCAGACACATCCAGACTCCTCACTGACATTGCTCCAGTACAGTTCAAGCCACTGCAAAGCCGAGGATTGGACGAGCCCAATATTAATGTTTGCTAATGGGCATCTGGGAGGATGCCGTACTAACAGAAGTGCCGCATTACTGAGGGAATGGGTACAGATAGGATTGTATATAAAGTATATGCTCGAAGGAAATTGTTCCACTTCTTGCACTGTAGTGCGTGGTAGAGTGAAGCGTTGCTGATGTTCTTTTTTCCTTTTCCAAGGGGGATCATCGAACAGATGGACTATATGTGCGACGTCGTGATCTGATGGGTGTTATAGCGGCAGTAAGTAACTCTGTCGGACGCCTGTCTGTACGAAGACTAAGAAGGTGTCCACCTAGGCACGCCTGTATCTACTGGTTTCTAGGCCTCGTTTATAAACACAGAGAGCTGCGTCAGACACGATCCTTGCCTTCACAATCCACGTTCATTGCTACATATTACATATGTTGTCGTCTCCATAAATATATTAATACAAGAGCATTGTAATAAAAATGTGTTTCCTTCTAAAAGACATGCTACGGAACTCCAAATGACAGCTGGAATTAGAAATACTGTTTGTATAACCCCGTTTTAACTAGGAACAATGTTGCGCAGGATAATTCGTTGCCACGGTGGAGTAGGCGCGGAGCGCTCGGTTGCTCGCCATCGGAGGTTCGAGTCCTCCCTGGGGCATGGGTGTGTGTGCTGTTCTTAGGTTAGTTTACCTTAGTTTAAATAGTTTGTAAGCTAGGCTCTGATGACCACGTAGTTTGGTCCGATAGATTTATAAACATTTGAACATTTCTGGTATTTCGTTGTTCTGTACGTCTTTTCGTATGTGCGCCAGATTACTGAAAGGCCGGACGAGAAAGGGCCTGATTAGCGAGGTTACAGTGTATATAGCCTTTAACGAAATATGTGCGAAAGCTTTGGGTACTCGACAGAGGATAACCAGCAGAACATGTCCCGTACTCGTATGGTTTATTTTCTTCCGTTACCATGTGACTTGCATTTTTGTGGTGCACCGACCACTTCATTTGTGGTGTTGTAGCGTAATTTATTACGGACAGTTGTCTACAGAAGGTGCTCAAAAATGGCTACTACGAGCTGTAATGTAGGCTTCTACGCATGTAGGCGTCTTTGACTATCTTACTCGTTTACATATTCTATGCGTCTGTCGTATCTGCTTACGCTAGGGTGACCATATTTTCAGACACAGAAAGCAGGATCTACCGGTTATGCAACGTAATAGTACTAAATTTACACCACCTGTTTTATTTTTCATTTGTATGAATTAGTTTTAACCTTTCAAAATTTCTCAGAATTGTACTACACAGTTCTAAACATTTTTTTTATTAAAATTACATTTTGTCATTATCATATGTTAATGGCTTAAGTCTGGATTTTTCATGGGTCCATATATTGTTCATTACAGAAAACATGCGTTTTGTTGACGCATTTGTAGTAGGCAGGCAAAGAATGAATTCTACAATGTTACCACTGTACTATCATTAATATTTAACTTATAAAGTTTTGCAGATATTTCAAATCATCTTAAAAGAGTTGGTTTGTGATGTACATTTCATTCCTTCGCTGTACTATTAATGACATACAAACATTTGATATTTTATCATTATGTTTTGTGCCACTAGTTTCCTTCCGAAAGTATTTACGTGCAAAATTCATAAATCTGTTAACATCAAAGTAATCTGGCTTGGCGTTGAGATTATCATCTTGTGATGGTGCAGCTCTTGTCTCTTCCGTGCCTGCAGTATTAGAATTGTGGTTGATTCCGCCTTGTGCAAGACATTTTTGTTTTGTTTAAATACCCAAACTAGTTTCGGCACTTACTGTGCCATCTTCCTTGGGTTTCTGTTGTTTATTCTATTGTGTCATTCACAGGATATGCATGTGGACTGATTGTGGAATGACGAATTTTGACAACCTGTCATATTTGAGCTGTGGTGTTGCTGTTCGTTTGTTTGTGGTGTGTTCTTATGTTTTTTGGTCCTCAGTGCGATTTTTGCTGTGAAACAGCACTGTTTACATCGCCATTTTTCTTGTTGTGGTGAATTTAGATTCACCCTAGAGAGAGAGAGAGAGAGACAGAGAGTCATCTGGAAGGTCTTAAATTCAAAATGTTCAAATGTTTATAAATCTTATGGAACTCAACTACGTGGTCATCAGTCCCTAAACTTACAAACTACTTATGAACTACTTACGAACTAGGACGGCACAAATATCCATGCGCGAGGGGGGATTCGAACCCCCGACCGTAGTGGCCGTGCAGACCGTGACTGAAGCGCCTCAGTCCCCTCGGCCACCGCGGCCGGCTGGAAGGTCTTAAATATAGCTATTACAAGTTCTATGTTTTCAGGTTCGCCAGTACCTCCACGTATGCGTAGCGCCAGGACGCCTACATTCTCCGAGTTCAGGGGTACATCGGCGGCGTCGCTCCGCGATAGTGAACTTGAAGATCACTCCGCTGCTATTGGACAGAGCGAGGTGGCGAGGTGTTTGCACACTGGACTAGCATTCGAAGGACAGTGGTTAAAACCTGCCTCCGACCATCCAGAATTTTGTTTTTCGTGGTTTGCCAAAATCATCCAGGCAAATGCGGGGATGGTTCCTTTCAAAGGGCTCGGCAAATTCTGCTCCGCATCCGTGTCAAAAACTATCCGAATGTGACCAGGATGTCGACGGAACGTTTAACTCTAATTTTCCTTCTCCTGCAAAGGAGGTCTATCAGGTGGCCAGGTACGGTAAAACGAAAAACATCATGTTGCTTCGTTTGAGTTTGTGTAGGACGACTATTTGACATAGAGAAAAAGAACCAAACTGGTATCTGTACATTAGGGTGGGAAATTTGTGGTCGCCAGTTCGCCATTTGCGACCTAAAATCGGTAGCTCGTGATATTGGCTTAATATAAGCATTTTTTTCTGGTTTCAGAAATGTACAAGCCCAAAGAGGTAAGAGGTAATTCTACTGATGAATAATGCAGGCCTACATTTCCAGGTTGTTTTGTCAGTATTTTTTTATTTTTTAACTTCCTTCTTATTACTGCAAATAACAGATACTAAAAGCCAGTTTTGTTTTGACATCACGGCTGTCGTACCTTCTCCGTACACTTTAGGTTTGTTCAGGCAGCTGCCAGCGGGTTCACGTGCATGTGCAGAACTGACATTGTGTATAAGCTGCATCTTTTCCTGCGTCTTCTTTCTGTATAAACAATGACAGCAAGCAAGCAGCCAAGCCGACTCTACTCAGATTCCTTTTTTTTCCTTTCTTTTTTTCTGGCGCTTCCAAGCTGCCAGATACATGAATGCGCAGAAATGTCAGAGTTGGAGTGAGGTTAGATTCACGTGATTCATGTTTTTATTTGAATCAGGTTCTTAAAAGTCTTGAAAGCTGTTGCAACTCCCGCGTTGGACTATTTCAGCCGGCCGCAGTGGCCGAGGGGACTGAGGCGCTACAGTCACGGTCTGCACGGACACTACAGTCGGGGGTTCGAATCCCCCTTCGGGCATGGATATTTGTACCGTCCTTAGTGTTTGCTAGTTCATAAGTAGTTTGTAAGTTTAGGGACTGATGACCCCGTAGTTAAGTCCCATAAACTATACAAACATTTGAAACATTTTATTTGATTAGACTATTTTATATTTATGTTTCATAGTCAATTATAAGTATTTTATTTAATACTATAATGAACCTTTACACATCGTCAGCTGATTCATCCTTGAGAATTCTACCGGAAATGGAGTGAGAAACGTATTAATACATCAAGCACCAAAAACTAGGAACTGATGACCAAGCAGTTTTGTCCTCTCTAAACAACAACAATAACTAAATACTAAAAGCAGCGTACAGTATTTGGCAGGAGACAGATACAGTGGAGGATTTGCTGGTAGTATCTGTGAATCGACCTCCTCTGCCTGAGATTGTCCCAAAGGTACTTCTCCGCAGAAAGACAACACTACACAAAAATGAAGTGCTAGACCGCTAGACAATGGTACTGGTATTTAGTTTTCTATTATACAATTTGATATGGTATTATGTGTAAAGATATTGTTCCAACAGTGGCAGGAGGGAGGAAGGGGAATTATTACATATTCAGATAAAGAGGTTTTGGCGAACAAAGTTATTGGACTGGCTGGTTACTTCAGAACTGAAATTTCGCACCCTGCTGTACATATTAAGATACAACATATAGAAATATTTGCATTATACATGTTTGGACAGCCACTGGTTCTTTATCCAGAACGGATGGACACACAAGACCCGAAATCTTAAGAGAATCGGCTACGTGCCACAAGTAAGTGAGTGAGTATGGGCAGGGGCACTGCGTCAGTAGTGTGTATAAAAACTGAATTTACGACTGACGGACCAGTACTGTGGTGGTCGATGCGGTCGTGATAATTACTTTGTCCTCAGTGGCATAGTGGTTCACTTCAACTGCCTAGTAAAACGTAAAACCGGGTTCGAATCCGTCTGGGCACAGACTTTGAACTTTCCTCATTCATTCATTTCAGTATAAGCTGGCAGCTAATATTTTCATTCCTTTGTGTGTTGGTGAAATGAATTTTCTTTTTGGTAACACTGGAAGGTGAAATAGATAAAATCGTAAATACGAGGGCCTTTCGGAAAGTTAATTTGAGTGTCTAACGTCACATGACCGACTTTCGCTAGTGTCGCCTACTTTGTTTCGTTGTTTAGCTCGATTCAGTACGCTCCCGCTAGTTTAACAGAGGGTTGATTTCGGCCATTTCTCCCATCAGTACATGTGTTTAAAATGTGTAGAACACTAGAGGATATTACCAAGTGTAAGGTACGTGGAGTAACACGATTTCTGTGGGGCAGCGGCAGCAAGTCATCGTGTGATCACTGAAGTGTACCAGATTATCATGGGCGACAATGTTGTTTGTCGTAGGTGTCATGCAATTCGTGGTGAACGCTCTAACGCTCACGATGAAGAACGACGTGGTCGACTGTCTGTTGTGACTGAGAAACTTGTTACGAGACAGCATGAAGAGATCAGAGAGAATCGTTGCTTTACCATCTCAGAACTCACCGAGCAAGGAGAGCGTCACTTAGTGGGAAAGTATTACGTACAAGAATTTCGAAGTTGTGAAGAGATATGAGAAATGTTTAAATGTCTGAGGTACAGTCGAAAGGATGTGTGTACTGTTGTCTGGTATACAATAAATGTCCAAAGTGTTTTTCTAAAGGAAAAAAAGCGGAATTAATTACTTTTCAAATCATCCTCGTAATGAAAGAAGTGTCCCAGCAGTTGTCATTAGTGACTAACAGGATCTCATCTTACAGGTCCGAACCCGAGCCAGCAGCCGCAGCTGAGCGCAGGCTACAGCCGCCGCAGTTCTTGGGGCCTGGTCTTCTCTTCATCGCCTGCCAGGTAAGCCATGCACCATCATCTGTGCTTTACCAAACTACTGCCAGGATATGTCCCACAGCTGGACCCCGAACTCGCAATACTTTTGATTGCGTAAATCTCTACTTGACCAAACAACGCCAGGGTGATGCAACTGTCTCAGAATTTTATCTCCTCAATCACACTGGTCACCAAACTAATAATGTTACGAGTGTCTGTGGATGAAGTCGCAATTGTAATGGTTTACTCCACATCTGTGATCTGAAGTGTAATTGCATTTAATGGTTCAGTGAAAAAATAAAACTAGAAGTTTGATTATGGGGTTATTTTTTCGTAGACTATTTATCAATTTACCAGTATTTTTGTGTCCCTGCCTATTCGATTTTGTACCTGAAGTTCAAAGTACCTATATACAGCAAACTCTGCTTCCATTTACATTACTAAAAGGCTATCCATCCTTTTACCTGCCGCATGTCTAACTACGACCAGGAGAAATAAATTTTGATTTTCAATCATTCGCGTAATTCTTGACCGATTTTGAAAATTTAAAATTCTGTCGTGTTGTACGCAATGACAGCTAGGATCTCACGTGAAGTTTAATACGATATGACATACAAACTGTATGTTCGGCTGGAAGCTGACAACGCTCAAATATTTCAACTTTGTTTACCCTTACTCGAAAAACTTAACACTTATCAACTTTCAACAACTTTCACGTAAAATTTCAAATCTCTATGAAACTTTTTCTCGCTGACACTTGCCACAAAATTGTAACATAGAAAAGTTGAATGTACATTTTCCTGTTTATGCAGTCAGACTTCAACATCTGTCATTCCTTCGTAACTTCTACCTCTATTTACATCCTAGAACGAGGTGGTGCACTGTTAACACACTGGACTCGCATTCGGGAGAACGATGGTTCAAATCCACCTCCGATCGTTCCGTATTTAGTCACTTAGTGACATCCAATTGAAATTATTTCTGACCTTTTTTTCGATTAAACGCTTAAAATATTTATCACGCCTCATTTTAAGGTAATCAGATGTTTGAAGCAGTTCAATAGCCTACTTGGAAATTCGATTCTGTATGGAATCTGGATTGTTAACCTGCTTGTAATCCCATTATTACGACCCTTTACTTGCTATCCACCGATATATAGACAGAACAATAGGATAACCTAAGTTACGGCGTGCACCGTTGAAAGTTTCTGTTCAAACTGCAACACTGCACTCTTTATTGTCATCTATTGTGTAGAGTCCATATTGTGGTTCCATGACCTGTTGCGATTTTCAGACTACGAACGAAAATGACTTTATTAAATAATCAATTTTCATTCGCATTTTTGCGAAATTGACCGACTTAAGCTGCACTTCTAGAGGTGATGTATTATTTTGTACAAATATATATGTAACTGCCGACCATCTACAATGTCTATTCCTTTGGAACAAACGTTTCATTGTAAAGAATGAAAGAACAACTAACCGATTATTTTACAATACTCTGTGCACTAAGGCGCTCCAGTCACGGTCTGCACGGCCACTACGGTCGGGGGTTCGAATCCCCCCTCGGGCATGGATATTTGTGCCGTCCTAGTCCGTAAGTAGTTCATAAGTAGTTTGTAAGTTTAGGGACTGATGACCCCGTAGCTAAGTCCCATAGACTATACAAACATTTGAATTACTCTGTGGACTGCGTATCGTTTGGAAAATGTTCAAATGTTTGTAGAGTCTATGGGACGTAACTACGGGGTCATCAGTCCCTAAACTTACAAACTACTGATGAACTACTTACAACTAAGGACAGCACAAATATCCATGCCCAAGGGGGGATTCGAACCCCCGACCGTAGTGGCCGTGCAGACCGTGACTGGAGCGCCTCAGTCTCCTCGGCCACCGCGGCCGGCTATCGTTTGGAGACACATGACATTCAGAATCAGCTGCACTAAATCAGCAAAATAAGAATCAATAATCTTTGCTTGACATTACTGTTGGACACAATATGTTCGCTTCCCGGAGGCGATGGGCGTATTTTAGGGTTCAGTACTGCAATCAGTTACACGGAACCCTTTGCAGGAACGCTTTCATCTCTATGTAGCAGTCTGCTTGCCTGTATACTCGACGAATTGTTAAGATACTGAGCAGTGCAGTCACTTAGTGGTGTAAAAAACCATCGGCTCATGATTCAGTGCAATCAGTAGACAAGTCCATTTTTGATACTTGTAAACTGATCAAAACCCGTAGCCCATAGGGTAGGGTAAAGTAATAGCACCATTCTTCTTAAAGACACGGTGGAAACATTAAAATGTTGTTTGTCAGTTAAATGAATGTGCAGAAATTATCATGTGCGTCTCGGTATAACATACATTTGAAGTAATGTTTACCATAGTATATCATGCTAATTTTTACGTCAGTCTGAAAGTCTGCAAATGGTACCATTTAGGTTACTAGTTTGCTAAACTATACCACAGGATGGCGAAATCGCACTCATTTCTATCTTTATGCGGGTTTGAGTAGATTTTTTTTTCTTTTTTCAGAATAAGGTACACGTTATAGAAATCAATTATGTATTTCACCGAATCTGGCACACAACAAAACCTTAAAAATAATCGTAATGCTGAACTGATGGAATCAGAAAAGAAGGCTGGCAGAAACCGAGAAGGGTATTAAAGAACTGGGAATCACTGATCTCCAGAACAGACAATCTGCGAGACGTGCCCTGAAGGAAGTCCGACGATTTCAGGAAAATCCCCGAAGGAAAGGTACGCCCTGGACAGAAGAAATGAAGGAGATACACCGGCAGAGGATGCAACACAGTACTGGGCAAAGATCAAAGCCCAACAGTTGAACAAGCCTGTCCAAAGTAGACCCACTCGATACAAGAAGAAGAAAAATAGCACTGTTCAGGTTATGCACAAACCTCACACTGAAACGTCACTTCTTGTATTGAAACACCAGCACAGGTTTCATGTGCCCATTTTCAGCAGACTATGCATGGCACACTTTCCTCGCAAATGAATAAAAAAATACAAATTCAAATGTTTGTAAATCTATCGGTTCAAACTGCGTGGCCATCAGTCCGTAGCTTACAAACTACTTAAGCTAAGGTAAACTAACCTAAGGACAACACAAATACCCATGTCCCATGGAGGACTCAAACCTCCGACGGCGAGCAAACGCGCGCTCAGCAGCGAGGCGCCTTAGAACGCTCGACTACTCCACCGCGGCACATATGAATCAAAACCAATCATATCCTAATTATAACCCCCCCGCTCCGCGAATACGCTTCGAAAACGTTGTCTTTGTTATTTCTTACCTTCTGCAATATCCGTTTATTTTAATCTCCCCTTCTTTAAATTGCACCAACACATCTTCTATATCTTATGCAGACCACTTCCCATATTGCCTGCCAGCAATCCTAAGGGAAATATGTAAAGAAAAAAAGGAAAAAAATAATAGACATACTTTGAAACATCGACTTCCACGCTCACCGGTGAAATTATTTTTCTTACTTTTGGATTATTAGGCTCGTAAATCTATTTAATGTATTATTTGCCTTTCTTTACTAAGATTCTCAAAGCTCACCGGTGTTATTTAGACAACTCAGGAGTTGATCTGGGAAACCAGACCATTTTGTTTGTTTGTGAAGCAGTAAGCTTTATAAATGATCGGATTAGAGTTATGACAGTGTCAAATAGTACCTACATATATATTCTAATTTTATGTAATCTGTAGAACGTAATTGTGTTTTCCCCCTTGGTATCCAGCCCCTTAAGAAAACAACAGCAATGTTGCATGCAAAATGCTTCTATCGTTGTAAAAACAAAACAGCACAAACTACTGCAGCCATGAAACAAAATGACTGTAGCGTTACGGCACAGTTACCTTGTTCAAACTACAATCACTAGGTTCTACATCAGTACCTCCAGTACTTTTAAAAGAATCATGGTGAGATTTGAAAGCTTGTGCGATATAGGCTAGTCTCCTCTACTTCCCGAAGTCGTAGAATCATAATATTTGCCAGGAAACAAGGTTTCACAATACAACTGAAGGAAAGAATCCGCAAATAGTTAATCTGAAATTATATCACATAAAAACATCTTTTTTCATTGCCCATCTTATATTGGACATATAATCAGACAAAAATCTCAAGAAGTTCTGTAGGGATTTTATCGGGGTTTCTTCAATAGGTACATGATTTACGTGGAATAGTTGTGAACATATTTCGAAACTATTACGTGGTAATTACCTGAGCTGGATGAAGTGGAGCTTCTGACACTGTGAAAACGGTGCCGTTGCCGTCTGTGCTGGCATTATGCTTCCACGCCTGCTCATTCTGTACATAAAGTCCATGCCAATGACACGTACAGCATGTGCAGCTTGCCCGCGAAAGGCAAAGGTCCCAGGTTCGAGTCCCGGTTCCGGCACACAATTTTAATCTGCCAGGAAGTTTCAGCATGTGCAGTGTTTCAGAGCAAAGAAATGTACTTGTGATTGTTTGGCATGAGGTTCCAATATCCCATAAAATATCCAGTGAATGGTCTCACAGGACAATTCGATTCTTTGTGTGCAATAATACTCGTATGGCCAACTGTACTGTTTTCTTTTGTAAAGAATTCTTTTAAATCTTACCAGTAAGAGCCACAGGAACGAGCCAATGCCTCTGCAACTCCAGTTGGCTTAGCATACCAGTATGACACTACAGTTAATTAAAAAAACTGAAAAACCAACAGCGAATGCGAAATTAGACGAAAAATTTTAACTTAAAACTTAAATCTTCCTCCTAAGTATTGGGATCTCAGGTACTGACATATTGCTTGTATATTTCTACCAAAATACATAGACAAATTGTTTTCTTAACCGTTGATATTACACTTATGCCCGGTTTCTGGAAAGCTGCAGTTACCGTACCGTTAGCTACCGCCGCGTTAAAATTTAACATGCCAGATAACTTCCTTGGGTTTCCCGTAGCTGTTTTCAACGATCGCTAGTTAACGGCGCGGTAACTACGCCTCCTGTCGATGCTAATAGTACGTCTCAACAGCTCACAGATGCCACTACTAACGAAACTCGCAATTACTCGAGTTTTATCGATTATTAAGGACAAATCGAAGACGCGCCAATAGTTTGTGTAGGTGTCACGAGTTTTGTTTGTTTTGAAACGCAGTGGGCGACAAGCGAGGAAAAAATTTTACTCTGTTTGAGAAAAACCTTTTGACTGACCTTGTCTTAGAAAGGAAATCAATTATTGAAAATAAAAGGACAGATGGCTCGACTATTTTAAAAAAGCAACAGGCTTGGGAAGATGTCACAAAGGTGTATAATTCATCAAGTCAGACAGGAGAGAGAACGGTACGGCAGCTCAAAGAGCTGTATTCTGTTTTAAAAAGAAAAGGTAGGACAAACAACAACGAAGACAGGGTTAGTATTAAAAATCATATGTATTATTTCTGTTGTCGACATCTATTTTCATAAATTAAAGTTTTCTTCTTCCCATTGTTCTGTGAATGTAACATTCCTTTTTACAATTTAAACTAATCAATTTATGTCCACCCATCCACCTACCCAAGCCCCATGATTTAATATAAAACACTAATCACTTGAAACACTTATGGATCGTAATGGCAATTGCATGGCAGAACACTATTTCAAAGGAAAGTATTTTTGTGCGTAATTGAAAGTTTTATTATGAGAGCATTGTTTTGTAATTCGGAATGTGGTAAAAATTTTACACCCAGGTCGGCGATCGCTTGATATAATGTTCGCAATTATTTCTCAGTCACTTGACCAATCGCGAGGGAGATGCAGCTAATGCATACGTCACCCGTTGTCAACATTATCTCTCGCGACCGCCGAGCGCGATGTAAAATTTAACCCGGAATTTTGTGTTCCGCGTTTTTCCCTGTTTGACCCCGGCAATGTCATTGGTCAGTATTTATTATTATTATTATTATTTTGAAACGCATATGAAATTCTCTCTCATTACACAGATCAAATGGTTGTCATCTAATACGAAAAACGCGTCGTGGTGTTTCAACAGTGCCGAGTACAGCTAAGTTTTATTCTTCTGAACAACTGTCCGAAGCATCAGAATAAAAAGAAGAAGAAGAAGAAGACGGCGGTGACGATGATGATGAAAGAATTTCCATTCTTCATCGTCATAAATTTTAAAAATTGTATGAAAATTATACGGAACCCAGTCATAAAAACAAAAACAAATTACTACTGCTAATTAACTTCTGGACTTGCGTTTGGAAGCCCACTAGCGTTACGTAGCGGATATAGTTAAAACTAAAGTTAACGTGTAGGTAACCCCAGGGGAACGCGCATTTATCTTTAACGGACAGGTAACTACGGCTGTGACGGTAACTGTTGTTTCGGAAACTCATTTTGTACTTAACGTTCAGGTAACCCACAGATAACTATAACGGGACAGGTAACTACTGTTTCGGAAACCGGCCATTAGTGTTCTTTCTCTGATCTGCGTGATTGTAACACCAAACTGCATAACTGCTGGTTTCAGCATAGGGCCTGAGTGCTAGGAATAAATCAGCAACCAATAAAGCCATATCTGTCCTTCAAATCACGTAGAATTGTTCGCAACTGTGCCATCTGTGTATATCAAAACATTATCTGAAATAAACGTTAAGGTCAAAGATAATAATTTGTTACAAGTATAATGCCTTGCCGGGTATGAAAGAGCTCTTTATTCCACAGGAATTGCCAGTTATGTTCATTCTGGTTATTTTCTTACGAGAAAAGTCTTCAAGATCAAACACATGACACGTGACACGGAGAATGCTAAGGCAAATGTCGAGACAGCTTATAGAATTAGCATTGTTTTTCCGGTTTTTTTGGCTAAAATAATGCTTTGGATTGATCTCATTTTTCAAAAAATGTTCAAATGTTTGTTAAGCATATGGGACGTAACTGTGGGGTTATCGGTCCCTAAACTTAAAAACTACTCGTAAACTAACTTATAATAAAGACAGCACAAACATCCATGCCCGAGCGAGGATTCGAACCTCCGACGGTGAACGGCCTCGCGCATCAATGCGCCTCAATGCGCTCGGCCACTCCACCGCGGCTCTCATTTTTCCAATTGATGGTATCTATTTCAGGTTTTGTGACTAAAAGTAAGAAAAAAACAAATCCCGTCTCTTTTTGAATCTGCCTCTAGTGCTGTTAGACGAGAAGCAGTCGTTTCATCATCTGGTGACAATCACTTAACAAGTCAGCAATTCATCCACGTTTGTACGATTCCTCTTTTGCTGAAGTATCCTGCCGAAACTTTCACATTTATTGCTTACTAGCTGAAAACCGGGCGTTGCCCGGGTATTTATTTATTCATTCCTGCCATTTGTCAGGTATATACTCATTTGTATGAGGGCTGTATGTCTGTAAAATCTCCTGGGAATACAGTTAGTAGTAAAGAAGTAACAGATTCAAACTTGGTGCGTGATGGGACAGTTTTCCAAGAATGTTACCATTTGTGTGCTCATATCGCACGAACTACGTGTCGTACTGTGATACAATTTAGAAGCTACATTCAACTGTATATGTGTGTACTGTCTGTAAAATGTCCTGCGGCTGCAATTTGTAGTGTAGAAATTATAAAATGTTACGTCATACCGCGAGCCATAGTTTTACTCCATAAACAGCGGAAAAGTAGTAAGCGAGAAACGTTTTTCGTTTCATCGTTTTACTGTGGTTGCCAGCGAGAAAAAGCTTAATAAAGGTTTGAAATTGTGTTTAAAGTTTGTTGCACGTCGCTATATACTGTCATTTGCATATAGTGTATTTCGAAAGTCTCGCCGCATTATATGGCAACTTTTGATATTGCTATTCGTTATGACGTAATATCTTTTGAACCATGTGCCTTATGTGACTCTTAACCATGTAGCAATTGTTACCTCACGATAAGGAATGTGTGTACCAAATGTTGTTGGCATCGGTCCAATGGTTTAGGAGAAAATGAGCAGCATTGTCGCAAAATGCAGCAGTTTTTCGCGCATCCCATTGTTTATGACGTCATATCTCGTGAACTATATATCGTATGTGATTCTTACATTTACGGCAACCGTCCTCATGGTTTGAGGCTTACGTGTACAAAATTTCATAAAGATTGGAACAAAACTGTAGATTTGTATGCAACACGTAAAAACATATGAAAACTCTGCTTTATATATTAGATTTCAAATTATGGCTGCGTAAAATATAGGTTAGACTGCAAAACTGCACTTTAGTGGAATATTGCAGCCAGCCATACCACATGGCACATCAGCTGCGAGTTACTTGACTTCTTTTTAAACTTTCCCAGAAAACTGTTTGAAACATTCTTACACGATTGTTATATTTTCTCATTGTTATTTAGTGTATGTGAATGGATAAATATTGACTTTATTTTTTTCGAAACTGAGCCGACGGAACCTGGAACGTAATTAAAATAAGGTTGAGTCATTTACGTTCAAGGCTGCTATACAGTTTTTCCTAAGATCCACTTCTATATATAGACAGTGCAGGAAGCAGAACTTTGCTCCACCCTACATTGGCTTATGTGTAAAAAGTTTCGTTGTAGGACATACTGACCGTTCAGAATGTATATTATGTGGTTGTAAAAGTTTAACCCACGTCCTGTGTCGAAAGCGGTGTGTGATATTCACTGATTGATATAAAGTTTTTGCTTCTCCTGTTCGTTGAATTCTCGTTGCCTAATCGATAAACTACGACGAATCGCTGTGTACTACAAATTAACCTTTGCAAAACGTAACGTGTTTTATACGCTTATTCGTGCAGGACGTTTTTTGGAGTTCGCTAAAAATACGCTGCTTTCTGGTGTTTGAGTCTTCTTATTATCGCTTCAGTGTTGCAAGTTCGGTGGCAGCACCTTAGAGATTCGCTCCTCAGAGAGCCTCGTCTCCAATTCAAGTTACGCCGATGGCCGATGCAAGGTCTGTCGGTTTCCCGGTCACGCGCCACCTGGAACTATTCCATTCATGGCCGCCATCTCTCTTTTTCTCTCTCAGACATCAGTTAGCTCTATCTCAACTGCTCATCATGGCGAATCTGAGGCGATTGCGTCAGCCTGCCGCCTCTCGAAAATTGTCCCAATGTAGGAGAGAATTACTGTTGAAACGAGTAGGCCTAACGTAACTACATCGAAGGTAGCCTATGATGTGACGTTCCATTTCATTCACAGACAAGTAACTATTGCTTGTGTTAAGTAATCCTCTTCTCAAACCATGGAGTATGTTGAAATCCGGAAAGACGAAAACCAAATAGAAATCAATAGACGTGACTCCATGCTGACAGCAGAGAAGATGCATTGAGCTCACACAATCGTGGGATGGTGATGTACACACATACAGATCGCTATAGTATGCAGTATACCAGTTATGAAACAGCGGTGCATTTGTACTCCGGTGGTTCTTGTGAACAGGTTTACGACGAGTGGAATTAACAGTTCTTGAATGCAGATTAGTTGCTCGAACAAGACGCACGGGGCATTCAATTATGGAAATCGTTACGGAAATCAGTATTTACAAGATCTGCAGATTCAATGCTGTTTCGGGAATACCAGATTTCATGCATTGCTCCTCACGACGGACAACGCATTGGTCGACGGCCTACACTAGCGGAGCCATGAAACTAAGTTATAAGTGGCCGATGAGCTTTGAAGGTTGGTCCCTCTGTTTATAAACAAGCCTAAGTTGTTAACAAGGCACTTTGCAAGTAGTATCTCCGTAATGGTGTGAGCTGGTTTCACATGAAATGGTCTGGATCTTCCGCTCCAACGGAAGCCATTCTTGACTGGAAATGGTTATCTTCGGCCACTTAGAGACCATTTATAGCCATTCGTGGATTTCAAGTCAACAATGACTGTATTTGTATGGATGACTGTGCACCGTGTCAACGGGCCCAGTTGTTCGTGAATGATTCGAAGAAAATTCTCGACACTTCCAGCGATCGTTTACAGGAACAAGGGACATGTTAGTTTGTGCACAAAATCCAGTTCCGACAACACTTTCGCAATTACGGACGTCTATGGAGTCAACATGACTGAGTATTCTAGCCGGATACCGCAGACAACTTGTTGAGCCCATTTACGTCGAGTTGCTGGATTTCGCCCTTCAGAAGATTGGACAACACGATATTAGGAGGTGTCCAGTAAATTATGTGATCGAAGTGTATAACAATAGAGAGCTATTACAGCTATTGGGAGTTGTTGGCAGTGGTTGATGGGGAAACTTATAGTAGTGGCCAGGCTAGTGTTAGTGTTAGGAAGTGAACGGAAGAGAGTGAGGTTGAACTGAAAGTGTGTGGCAGTGCAGACTGCTAACGAGGACACGATCATATGTAATAGGTACACAAATATGTGAGTGGCTCTAAGACTACTTAAGTAATAGAAACCAGTACGTTGTCCTCAAATGCGAGTGTTCATCATAGAGTAGGGTATCGTCAGGGATGCCCCAGAGTAGTGTGATAGGACCGCTATTATTTTCTATTTATATAAATAATCTGACGGACAGAGTAGGTTGCAATCTGTGGCTTCTTTGTGACGATACTTTGGTTTACAAGAGCGTACTGACATTGAATGACTGTAGTATGATGCAGATTGACTTGGACCAAATTTATAGTTGGTGTGACGAATGACACATAGCTCCAAACGTACAAAAATGTAAGGTGATATAGATGAGTAGGAGAAACAATCCCGTAATGTTCGAATACAGCATTAGTAGAATGATGATCGACAGAGTCGCGGCAATTAAAAATCTAAGCGTAACGCTGCACAGCGATATGAATTGCAACGAGCATAGTCGTGCTGTTGACTTCGATTTTTTGGGAGAATTTTGAGAAGATGTGATTCGTACGTAAAACAGACCGCATCTACAACGCTTGTACGACCTCGTCTTGAGTATTGTTCAAGTGTTTGACATCCACACCAGATCGTTTTAAAGGGAAACTTAGAAGCAGTTCACAGGCGGGCGGCTTGGTTTGCTACTGGCGGATTCGATCAATGCGCGAGTGATACTGAAATGATTCAGGAACTTAAATGGGAGTCGCTGGAGGAAAGGTGACGTTCTTTTCGAGAAACACTGTTGGAGAAATCTAGAGGTCCGGAATTTGAAGCGGGCTGCAGAACGATTCTACTACCGCCAACCTTCGCGTAAAGACCACAAAAATAATATCAGAGAGATTAGGTCTGCTACAGTTGCATACAAGCATTCATTTTGTCTCGTTCTATATGAGAGTGGAACAGAAAAGCAAGCAATTAGTAGTGTTAGTGAGTGGCCTCCGCCATGCACTTTCGGGTGGATTGCTGAGTATGTAAGTAGATATAATGCGGAAAGTAACAATGCGAAAGACTATTAGTCAGGTTGCATATTCTTAACGTTTTTCAAGCAAGGAGCCAAGCCAAAGTATTTGTTAAGAATATATATGCCGATATCGCTTTTTTTTTAAATTTTATTTTAGATGACCGGTTTGGACTATTTGGGTTGTCATTTTCAGATCTGCAACTCTATTTCTTTCTTATTTTATTTATTTATTATTTTTTCAATTTTAATTTTTTATTTATTTATTTATTTTTACAAAATAAAAAAAAATGTTCAAATGTTTGTTAAGCTTAAGGGACTTAACTACGGGGTCATCAGTCCCTAAACTTACAAACTACTTATGAACTACCTACAACTAAGGACGGCACAAATATCAATGCCTGAGGGGGGATTCGAACCCCCGACCGTAGTGGCCGTGGAGACCGTGACTGAAGCGCCTTAGTCCCCTCGGCCACCGCGGCCGGCTTTTACAAAATAGAACTTGTTGTGATATGGTGCTTAATGTCTAAGTTAAAAATCACATACAGAGTTTGGATGTACTGTTTTAAGTCCATATAAACTCGATGTATCAAATTTATAACTACTTGCCATAGTACTTCATTAAAAAAAAAGTTTACACTGTCTCAAGAAGCAGTTGTCTAGAAGCTAGAAGCGATCCATATGGTTCAGAATACTTATGTTATTTCTGAAACAGTAGGCAGGCAGATGAAAATCAAAGACCTACCACAAAGAATCCATGGAATTATTATTTTCAAAAGTTAAGATATTTATCACACTGGATGATGAGAAGAATAAATCCTGTTTCGTAGAACTCTTATGATGCACCCTCAAGTGCACACACTCTTGGAACTCTTTACCGATCGCGATGGCACAGTGGTAACACTCGAGACTCAATTTCGGAAGGACGGTGCTTCAATCCTGCCTCCAGCCGCCCTGATTTCGGCTTTGCGTAATTTCTTTAGATCACTCCAGGAAAATGCCGGGATAGTTCGTTTCTACAACTACATCTACAGGTGATATTCTGCAAATCACATTTAAGTGCCTGGCAGAGGGCTCATCGGACCACCTTTACACTATTCATCTATCATTCGATTCTCGAATGGCGCGCGGAAAGAAAGAACATCCGAATCTCTCCGTTCGAGCTCTGATTTCTCGTGTTTTATTTTGATGATCATTTCTACCTATGTAAATGGGAGTCAACAATATATTTTGTCATTCGGAGGAGAATGTTCGCGAAGGATTTCCGTATGTAGACCACGTCGCAGCGATAAACGCCGTTATTGTTTGTAAGGATTCCCATCTCATGTCCTGTATCATTTCCGTAACGCTGTCTCCCCTGTATCGTGAGAATACAAAACGAGCTGTCCTTGTTTGGACTCTTTCGATGGCTTCCGTCAAACCCTCTTTATAAGGATGCCACATTGCGCAGCAATACTCCAAATGAGGACGGACACGCGTAGTGTATGCAGTCTCTTTAGTAGTTCTGTGACATCTTTATTATGTTCTACCAATAAAACGCAGTCTCTGGTTCGCCTTTCCTACGACATTATCTACGTGTTCTTTCCAGTTTACGTCTGATATAGTAGTAATTCCTAGGTATTTAGTGGAGTTTACGGCCTTCACATTTGATTTATTTATCTTGTAAACGAAGTTTAACGGATTTCTTTTCCTACTGATGTGTACTGCTTCACACTTCTCATTATTTAGAGTCATTTGCCTATTTTTACACCATACTGATATCTTATTTAGATCGTTATGCAGTTGGTTTTGTCCTTTCAAAGGGCACGGCTGATTTCCTTCCCCATCTCTGACAAAAAATATCCGAGCGTGTTCTCCATTTCTAATGAGCACGATGTCGACGAGACGTTCCTTCTTCCTTCATTTCTTGAACCTCGTTGTCCGATTATAACCGATGCCCACGAAAATCTTTCTTCATATTGTCCAAGATGTGAAAACCAACTGTGCAGTGTTTTTCAACAAAATAGTCCTTGTAAATTTGGCAGTGCGAGCTTCTGTTCTGAACCGTTACAGTCGTGAAACGCGCAATCACCACTTCGAACACTAGGAGAAACAACAAAGAAAACCTCTCACACGTCCACCCGCCAGTGACGTCCAAAACTGTTCAGCCAAGTTCCGGTAAGGCCCTTCGACTGTTGCGGCCCTCTGTGCGTGGTCTGTCTCGGGTGTGGGACAATAATCAGTGCACAACCATGTAAACAGTTTCGCAGAAATGACGACTTTAAATAAAGTGAAACGGAGTATAGTGCTAGTTATTATTTGATAGGAGGTCTGTCGGTCATATTTATTATTTTTAAGGAAACGCAGTGAGAGTGACAGACTGAAGAGCTTAATTTTCTTTCTCTCTCTCTCTCTCTCTCTCTCTCTCTCTCTTTCTTTAATATAATAGGAGCAGGGCATTGAATTGCGTAAAGTTAAGGGCAGTTTGCTCCAGGAGCAGACAGCAGGGACAGCGAAGGAGATTTCAGATATTGCTGTTTTATGTGGCGGCAGGGCTGGGATACAAGAAACATGAGATGGTTCGTTTATGTTATGACGTCACGAGTTGTGTTTAATGTCTGGGAGCGACGTACTAAATTACTTTCGTACTGAGGTTCCGGTGAAGTAGGTACAGCGTCTGGCAGTCCCGTAACTTGTCTGTCTGATGCAGATGCAACGAAAGCTAGCTTTCATGGGTAGCCACTGTGTTTCACTACTTGTGCCATTACAGTTGTGCAGGTATTTGAAAACGGATGATTACATGAGTATGTATTCTCACTCTAACAAAACACTCCGAAACTTTGAAGGCACGGAGGTAAGCTGAAGTGTTCCGGTATTCGGTGACATTATTCTCCGCTCAGTTGTGGCGTTTTCACCACATTGCCTCGTGATTGTATTTCAAAGCTATACTCTACAGCAGACATACACAGAGGCTGCGTCAGTTTCGGCTGCCATTAAAGCGCCTTGCCCCACTCGAAGCCAGATGGTCGCGCATGTTTGAATGCGGACTTTTCCAGAACATTATTATGGTTGGGCAGTGGAAAGTCGCCATTCGGACAGCATGCCAAGTTGCTTATCACTCATAACTTTATTTTGCAGATTACAATTAATTTTTAGCTTGTAGCCTTACTAGTGGTATTGATTGTACAGGGGACGATTTAATAATTTCAACTACTTTCTTTATTTTGCATAAACAAAATTAAATATTTCAATTAAGATCAAAAGTTAATGGTTCTCGTAAAGGTCCAATCAGATGCGAGTCTGAAGAGATAGGCGCTAAACAGTAGTTAAACAGTCAGTTGTTCTGGTGGGGACCTGGAAGTGAAAAAACGTGTACAGTGCGTAATAGGACACTAGGTGAAGATATTCAGGGTGATTTGTGTCTTATCATTTATCAGAAGTGATTAAGTGACAATCAAATACCTGATGATCTATAACTTAACTCTGATAGCGGGTTGGGAGAGTAAACTGTACTAGGCAACTATTACGAATGGTTTTCAGAATTACTGCACACATTAGAATTAACTTTACTGATTCTGTGCCACTGCATGTTATTCACGGCAATATTTAAATAAATCGGGAGAATTATTTTGACATCAGTAATCGAACTTCATTCACGCTGAGATACGATTCAAAATTCCCCACCGCCATTATCTCTGGCACGAATCTATGCAGACATCTACGGAGAAGATTATACAAATGGCATCCACGACACAACTATAGAATGCGCCACGTGAGCTAAAACACCTTTTGACTTACCGGTACAGTGAAATTCAGTGCTGGATAATTTTATGCACATCAGCAGTACTCTGCAGTCTGTAGTAATCACTTAGCATGTTTCTTGGAGACTACTGTACAGGTGATAAATAGGCTGAAACATTTGAATTTCAGAACACTTTAATTCACTTTGATTCATTCATTTCACTGTGGTTGTGTCATACATTTAAAATTCTCAGCGAAAATTACACTCGAACTCTTCACTGCTTTCTGATGTGGTGTCAAGATTTCATTGAGTAAAATGGGGGGCAAATGGTAGCTGGATTCTGGACATATTAATTTGTAATGTGATACTAAGATTACGTGCGACGTTTTTGCATCTTGTCCTACGTTTTTCAATAACGTGACCATTACACCTACTTCTTCATCTGTATAAATACTCAGAGTCACACTAAAGTGCATGGCAGAGGATTCATCGAACAAATGTTCAAATGTTTGTAAAGCTTTTGGAACTTCCTGCGGGGTCATCAGTCCCTAAAGTTACAAATAACTTATGAACTAGCTTATACTAAACATGACACAAACATCCATGCCCGAGGGCGGTATTCGAACCCCCGACGGGTAACTTCCTCGCGCATCGTAGCAAAGCGCCTCAATGCGCTCCGCCGCGGTGATTCATGATATTTCTCTATAGTTCCATTCTATAATAGCTCGCGGGAAAAAGGAACACCTAAGTCTTTCGGTTTTCGATCTGATTTCTCTTATTTTAGTTTGATGTAGGTGGGTGTTAAAGTATATGTTCACATTCGGAAGAGAAAGTTGATGAAAGAAATTTTCCTAAAGAGATCTCGCCGCTACGATTCATGCCTTTCTTTTAACGATTTCCACTCTATCTCATGTATCATTCCATGGTGACAACCCCCCGCCCCCCCCCCCTCTTTATCGCGATAATACAAAACGAGCTTCCCTTTTCTGAACTCCCTCTAAATCATCTGTCTGTCCAATCTGGTGGATAAGAGATTGCCATTCTTCAGTGCAGTGACAGTATTTATGTCTTCATGTTCGACTCTGTGGTAGAGATTGTGGTCACTTGGCATAGAAACGACAGTACAAGGAGAGACAAGAGATGAAATATAACTGACGAATAAGGAGAACGGAAGTTGACCTGTGACTGATCCTTGTGGTCCTTTCGTGCCTCGGTTCATTCTTCTATTTTTCCAACGGATCTGCCTGGTTTCTGACTGATTCACCACTCGTTAACAGAGTAAAAGGAATTTAAGACACATGTTAACTACATGAAGAGATGGGTTATTGAACGGATCCGCCGCGGCGGAGCGGCCGAGCGTATTGAGGCGCTATGCTATGATGCGCGGGGCCGTTTCCCGTCGTGGGTTCGAATCCCCCCTCGGGCATGGATGTGTGTGACGTCTTTAGTATAACGTATTTCATAAGTAGTTTGTATGTTTAGGGACTGATGACCCCGCAATTAAGTCCCATAAGCCTTACAAACATTTTTGAACGGATCCTGTGGCACCTGCGAACTGAAGATCGCAGCAGTAGAAACATGCCTATAGGACTACAGCAGTTTCATCGCGCCCGCTCTTCCACAGGTGTCTGCATACCTGAAAGAGAAACTGTCACCCTGCTCTTAGCCGCAGTGGAGTAGCCGAGCGGTCTAAAGCGTCTCGCTGCGGAGCGCGCGGTTGCTCGCCCTGGAGGTTCGAGTCCTCCCTGCGGCATGGGTGTGTGTGTTGTCCTTAGGTTAGTTTAACTAGGTTTAAGTAGTTCGTAAGCTACGGACTGATGACCAGGCAGTTTGGTCTGATAGATTTACAAACATTTGAACATTTTTTATTCTTCTTTGCAATGTTGGAGTCTTAGGTAGAGATGTTGGTCATTGGCATACAAATGACAGTACAAGGAGAGAGAAACTATGAAATATCATTGACGTACAGGGAGAACGAAAGTTTACTTAAGACTGATCTTTGCGGCCCTTTTCTACCTCAGTGCATTCTTCTATTTTTCCAATGAGACTGTCTGGCTTCTGACTTATCCACCACTCGTTAACT
Source organism: Locusta migratoria (assembly GCA_026315105.1). Taxonomy (NCBI): domain Eukaryota; kingdom Metazoa; phylum Arthropoda; class Insecta; order Orthoptera; family Acrididae; genus Locusta; species Locusta migratoria. The sequence goes on from CM048747.1 coordinate 507,757,397, forward strand.
GACTAAAAGGGAGAGGACTGAGGCGCGCTAGTCACGGTCTGCACGGCCACTACGGTCGGGGGTTCGAATCCCCCCTCGGGCATGGCTATTTGTACCGTCCTTAGTATAAGGTAGTTGATAAGTAGTTTGTAAGTTTAGGGACTGATGACCCCATAGTTAAGTCCCATAAGCTATACAAACATTTGAACATATGTTTTTAGTAAAAGGAATTCATGACACGGGTTAACTAAATGAAGAGATGGGTTCATTGTACGCATCCTCTGGCATCTCGTAACTAAAGACCACACCAACAGACACATGCCGATAGGATTGTAGCAGACGAGTTTCATCAGGCCTGGTTTTCCAAAGGTGTCTGCATACCTGATAGAGAAACGGTCCTAAGGCGTCTCGCTGCGGAGCGCACGGTTGCTCTCCGTCGGAGGTCCGAGTCCTCCCTGGGGCATGGGTGTGTGTTGTCCTTATGTTAGTTTACTTTAGTTTAAGTAGTTTGTAAGCTATGGACTGATGACCACGCAGTTTGGTCCGATAGATTTACAAACATTTGAGCACTTCAATTTTTTGACAGAAACTGTCACTCTACCCTTATGACACGAAAGTAACCTGCTATAACAGTACTGCATCTAGAAGGCTTAGGTGGATGTATGGTTGTGAGAGTCCTGACAGTGGGACTGATTAGTGCTGGGTTAGTGTGGGTAGGTGGGCGAGGGCAGTTAGCAGTGCTGGCAGCTGGGGTTCGACACGTGACACGCGCAGACAAGTGAGCATCGCGCGGCCGCCAAGTGGAAAATTGTCCCCGTCGAGTGTTGCGCGGCGCCGCGGCCACATGTGCATGCTGGGCCCCGCGCGCTGTTTTGCGCCGCTATGACTAACCGGGACGTCCGATAAAGGCGCAGAAAGGCGCCGCACCGCTGGAAGGCCGCCGCGGGCGTCACCGCGCCAGAACGAATTTGTTTTGCTGCACGTTTCCGCCACTTGCCCCGTTTTACGTCAGGAGCCGTTACCCGTTGCAGACACCCGATCTCGGCATCCTTTTGAAACGCCTCATTGGCGTTCACTGCCTTTCTGTTCTGCCTATTCCCCACTTCAGTGCGAGATTGTTTCCAAAATACACCGATTTCGCACAGTAGTTAGCGCACGGCACTGGCATTCGGGAGGACGGCGATTCAGATCGACCTTCCGTCATCCGCATTTAGATTTGTCGTGTTTTGCCAGGCAAATGCCGGGATCGTTCTTTTCGTTTGACGTCGGTCAGTTGCACAGTTATACAACACGGGTTACGTTATAATATTATGACATAATATCACCTCTGTAGGCTCTCGAAACCAACGATAATGTGAAACGCAACTCGCTCTATTCATTCAAGAGACCCACAGGGCAGTACATACAAGCTCTCAGGTAGGTGCAGTGTTTCTTGACTTGCGCAAGGCGTTCGATACCATTCGTCACCGTCGCCTGATGAACAAAGTGCGATCATAAGGGATATCAGACCCACTGTATGACCGGAGAGAAGTCTTCGGGCGTTAAAGTGATTCAGGCATGCCTCACGGGAGTGTTTTAGGGCCGTTGCTTTTCACAGAAGACGTTCTGGACGTTCACGCATCTGCCAAGAGGTTAGTAGCAATTGGGCTACTAGCACACGGATACCTGTAGCCCGTTTCAAAAATAAAAATAAATAAAAACAGGTTCAAATGTTTATTAAGGTTATGAGACTTAAATGCGGTGTCATCAGTCCCTAATCTTACAAACTACTTATAAAAGAAACTTATACTAAAGACTAATGACAGCACAAACATCCAAGCCCGAGGGTCGATTCGAGCCCTCTACGGGAAACGGCGGAACGGCCTCGCGCATCGCATCATAGCGCCTCAATGCGCTCGGCCACTCCACCGCGCACCCCGTCTTCCACTTACGCCACAGAATCGACAGCTAGATTGACCAATATTACTAAAAATTTCCGGGCTAATATGGCGTGGTCTTATGGATTTATTATTTAAACACAACGTTTCGTCTCGAACTACGGAGGGCATTTTCAAGGGGAGTCGTGGCACTTTCGTGTGTCCGAGGCTCACCCTGGCTCGCTACTGACTGAAACCAAACTCCGTTTACGAGGGCTCCCGCGCAGAGGTGTGATGTCAGGTGTTCTGTATCTGAGCGCGCAATTCGTCGTTGCCCGTTATTAATATCCTCCCATGGTGGAAGACTGTTACATTTGTTCTTCAACACCGGAATCCAGATTTGATTTAGTTTCACTCCCTCCCCCATCCTACTGAAATTATTGGGGTGTTTTACAATTTCTGTAACCTCTACATCTACATAGATACTCTGCAAATCACATTTAAGTGCCTGGCAGAGGGTTCATTAACCACTTTCATAACTTTTCTCTACCGTTCCATTCTCTAATAGCGCGCGGGAAGAAAGAACACCTAAATCGTTCCGTTTTCGATCTGATTTCTCTTATTTTATTGGGATGGTCATGTCTCCCTAAGTAGATGGGTGCTAGCAAAATATTTTCACATTCAGAACTAAAAGTCGGTGATTGAAACTTCGCAAACAGATCACGCCGCAATGAATAACGTCTTTCTTTTAATGATTTCCACCACAATTCGTGCAACATTTCCGTGACGCTTTCCCCCCCGTAACGTGATAAAACAAAACGAGCTGCCCTTCTCTGAACCTTCTCAATATCTTCCGTCAGTCCCACCTGGTGAGGGTCCCACAAGGGGCAACAGTACTCCAAGAGAGGACGCACAAGTGTGATGTAGGCAGTCTCTTTGGTGGAGCTGGTGCATCGTCTAAGCGTTCTGCCAATGAAACGTAACCTTTGGTTCCCTTCTATGTGTTCTCTCCAGTCAAAGTTGTTCGTAATTGTAACTTATAGGTATTTGGTAGAATTTACGACCTTAAGGTTTGACTGATTTATCGCGTAATTGAAGTTCAGCGGATTTCTTTTAGTGGTCATGTGTATTACTTCACACTTTTCTTTATTTAGTGTCTCTGTGCAGTCTTTCGAGGTACCCATTTGTGGCTGCTAAAACCTGACTCTTATCAAATTGAATAACGTGGTCCCCCGGTTTAAAAACATATGCAGCAACAGCTCATATGTCAATCTTTCCCATTCTACAGTTCGCCTTGTGCTCTTCTAGACGATTTTGGGCTTTTTTTTTTTTTTTTTTTTTTTTTTTTTTTTTTTTTTTTTTTTTTGTGTGTGGCACCCACGTATACACCTCTACATCTCTACGGAATCCTATAATTCCTGCTTTTCCAGCGGTTTGGGAGCATCCTTCGTCGATTTCAGGTGATCCTGTATCTTCCGAGTAGGTTTGTAGATAACGACAACATTCCGTTTCGTCAAAATGTTACCGATGCGCTTGGTGACGTCCTTAATAAAAGGCAGGAAGTCTTTGGGTTCCACAGGAACGTTTTCATCTTTTTCAATTCTACCTGTCGGACTCAGCGCTCTCCTTATCTCTGTGAACGAATAACCATTCTTAAGTAAAGCATTACTCAGGTGTTTCAATTCCGCGTCGAGTAATTCCGGTTCACAGATGTTCCTTGCTCTGTCCGCCAACGTCTTTATAATGTCCCACTTTGGCTGTGGGTGGTGGTTTGAATCCAGGTGCAGATAAAGGTCTGTGTGTGTGGGCTTCCGATAAATTGTATGGCCCAATCTGCCAATTCCTTTTTTGAAAACTAATACGTCAAGAATATTCAGTTTTCTGTCTGCCTCCTTCTCTATAGTAAACTGAATTCTAGAATTAATCCCGCTGAGGTGTTGAAGAAAACGATATAGTTCCTCTCTACCATGCCTCCAAACATCAAACGTATTGTGTACATAGCGGAACCAAATAGCAGGTTTTTTGTTTGCTGTTTTCAGTGCTTGTTTCTCAAATTTTTCCATATAGAAATTTGCTATAACCCGGATTAAAGGGCTCCTCATAGCTACACCATGTTTGTTCATAGAAATCATCATTCCACTTGAAATAAGTAGTCGTGAGGCAATATCTGAACAGATCAGCAATGTCGAGTGGAAAAATGAGATTCCGCTGTTGCAGCACCTCATTGACTTGAACCATAGTAATACTGACCTTTCCGGCCGTGAAAGTTTACAATTTACAGCTAGATTGATGACGTCAAAGGACGCATGGAAAATGGAATGCATGATCCTCGTCTTCAACGATGAAAGCAGATTCTAGTTACACGTCGTTTGCACGAACAAGGAGAGCTTGGCGAGCGCTGACTCGTACAGTGCAGTCGTGCAAGACATACTGACCCCACTGCAAGCCTTATGTTCTGAGGTGCGATACGCTACAATACTCGTTCGCCTTTGGTATTTGTGGAGGGAACGCTGATCAGCGATCGTTAATGTACTGAGGCCAGTTTTCCTGTCATTCTTGCAGAGGAAATGATGGGTCTTTCCAACAGGCTAATGTTTGTGCACACACTGCACGTGAAGCCCAACGTGCTTGGCAAGACGTGCAGCAACTTCCCTGCGTCAGCACGATTTCCGGATTTGTTTCCGGTGGGGCACGTGTCGATATGATGGGAGGACACCTGACACGTGCGAATCGTCCAGCCTCGTCTCTTGCAGAACCACGTGACCTGCTCGAGCAGGCGTGGAATAATGTACCACAAGACAGTACCATCATCTGTATGAGCGAGCGGATGCCGAAATCCGCGACCACATTGCCGCCCGTTGGTGCTATACGTCGTACTAATATGGCTCTTTGAGCGTGGATCGAGACCCGGTTTAAGCTTGTGATAGATAAATGTAATCATTTCATGTACTCTATAGGAACTGCATCAACAAAATCTTGAGTAAATTCAAAAACTCAGAAAAGTGCATTAATTGTTATTCTTGGCGGTGAGTTTTGCTCATTTACAAATTAATTATTTTCCATGCTTTGCACAATACTACCGTTTCACTTATTGTTGTCTTTTGATACGTATTACTGAATTTCAACTTATGATAACGACATAATAAAATACGAGGGTTGGAACTTAAATAGTGGCAACTATTCATCCACAACCGATTCAGAAACGTTACATCTTCGAATCTGTTACTGTCCTTCAAAGCAGTCACCAGCGTTGTATAGAATCCGTTGCCAACGATGTGATAAGCGTAGTATACTGTTAGCAGAGCTTGTTCTGTTGATGGTGCGACTTGGGCGATCTACTGACTGTCCAATCTCTGAAAAAGTCCCGAAGCGAATTCCACGAAGTGGTTTCTTCATCTTCGGAATCAAATCAAACTCACAAGGACCGAAGTTTGGGGAATATGGTGGATGGTACAGTACTTCCCAGTCCCATCGACCGAACAGAGCAGCCACAGCTTGCGCAGTATGCACCTGCGCATTGTTGTTGACAGTAAAATTCTTCTGTAAATCAGTATATCAGTTTCTACCAACGTTTCGGCTACTGTTGCATTCGGATTTCTTCTGTATCTTTACTGTTGAATGAGGGAAACCGTCGGTGGAATTTGATATATCGACGATGCGATCCATTGCCAGAAGAATTTCACTGGCAATGACAACGGCCGTGGAAGCCCCTGTTTATACAATGTATTGATATTATATAAATTATTGACTGCGTCATAACATTAAGCCTTGACAGTAATTTGTAATAAAATTCGCGTCTTATTACTACGGGGTTAAGGGAAAGTACAATCAAGAATGGTGGTATGGCTCAGGGTGCATTTCAATAGACTTCTGCACCGTATGACCTTTCACCGTGAAAGTTGGCACATGCAGGTATGTTTTCATGGAGAAAATTCTTACACTTCGCAAGTTGTGTTGATACATTGTGGAGGATACTTTGCAGTTAACTTAGACAAAAATTCAACGGTCACCGTGGAAGTTAGCAGATCAATATTATTATTTATATTCACTCTTCAAGGTAAGGAGGACATGGATATAGAGAGGATTAGGAGATTGAAAGAGAAATGGATAGATTTATGTTGAGAGAGGGGGAAGAGGTGTTAAACGGAGAGAGAGAGAGAACGATGAGAGGGCAATGACAGAGGCCGTGGTGAAGAAACGACAGACGGGTAGGGGTACAAGGAAAGAGAAGGAGGGAGACAGAAAAGGCAAGGAAGAGATGGGATTGGAGAGGATGGAAGAGGAGACGGACAGAGAGAGGTGGGAAGAAGAGATGTACAGAGAGAGGAGCAGTAGATTGGAATACAAAATACCTGGGCCACATCGTACAATAAGAATTAAAATTAAATGTTTGTTAAGCTTATGGGACTTAACTACGGGGTCATCAGTCCCTAAACTTACAAACTACTTATGAACTACTTACGAACTAGGACGGCACAAATATCCATGCCCGAGGGGGGATTCGAACCCCCGACCGTAGTGGCCGTGCTGACCGTGACTGGAGCGCCTCAGTCACCTCGGCCACCGCGGCCGGCCCGTACAATAAGGCTAGTAGACAATAGGCGTAAGGCCGAGTCCACGCACTGGAACCAACGTTGGCGGTAACAGTATTCGTCCAATGTATGGATTGGTGAAATAGCATTGGAACCAACGTGGGTACGGCTCCGTTGCTTGTCGGTATTTTGACCAAACATCAAAGGACGTTGGGGCAATATGGGTACGTCGTCCACACATTGGCGCCAACGTTTCATTCTATCTTTGTCGTCTGCTCGTCTCGAAACTGTTTATTTATTCGTTCGATCTTCGTAGCCGTTTAAATTAGAGTTTTAAAATCTGTTTGTAAATATCAGCACTGTATCAGAATGTGATTCTTGTGTGAAAGCAACCACAATAATCGAAATGTCACAGCAAAACTTAGGCGCGATCAGTGAAATTAAAACTTTTTAGACTTGTGACACACTCAATTACTGAATGCAATTTTTACAATTAACATTAACATTTCCTGTCAGGTTTACATATTGTTTTGCAAACTTCAAGCACTAGCAGTGGTATCAATTAATGGTTATTTTAAAAAGGAAGTGTAGGCTTCTAAAACTGTCTCTTGTAACAAGAAATCGAAGCGTCAATACCAAAAGAACTTTAGGAGGTACAGCATCCCTCCAAAACGTATCTTTGTTATTTATTTTACGTTCAATCATTTAAAGTAGCAGCTCTAAGTTTTAATAATGTGGATACATTACATGTGACATATTTTAAAACTTACTGATTTCGTAATGTGGGGTAGGACGTGGTACAACACACCCCATCATCTTTTATATACAGGGTGTTTCACTAAGTGTGTTTGCCTCTGTAACTTATAAAATAATAGGTGACGGGAAATTTTAATGCGGTAGGTCAACACAAGAAATGTTACACTTATTGTATCATTTTCCAAAGAGTTACACCACAAAGATATAATATTTTAAATGGAACAATAGTTTTTTTCTATCGTGTATTGGATTTGTTTAAACCAGCTGCGTCCAAATCAATTTAAACTACATTCCTATCTTTGTTAGTTTGGGAGCTACAACCCTTCAAAGTTTCGGGGGCGGAGGCTGCGATAGAGTAGCTGACTGGGCGAGTCGCTATCCCCTGAGGCACGGTCCACTGTCTCATGACCACCAGCCAGTCCAAAAATGTTCAAATGTTTGTTAAGCTTATGGGACTTAACTACGGGGTCATCAGTCCCTAAACTTACAAACTACTTATCTACTACCTTATACTAAGGACGGCACACATATCCATGCCCGAGGGGGGATTCGAACCCTCGACCGTAGTGGCCGTGCAGACCGTGACTGGAGCGCCTCAGTCCCCTCGGCCACCGCGGCCGGCACCAGCCAGTCAGCTACGCTGTCGAAGCCTAAACTTTGAAGGGTTGTTGCTCCCAAACTAACAGTGATAGGAATGTAGTTTAAATTTATTTGGACGCAGCTGGTTTCAACGAATCCAATGCACGATAGAAAAAACTATTGTTCCATTTAAAAAATATATCTTTGTGGTGTAACTCTTTGGAATATGATACAATAAACTATGTTCATAGCTCCGCAGGAAGTGTAACATTTCTTGTGTTGACCTACCACATTAAAATTTCCCGTCACCTATTATTTTATAAGTTACAGAGGCAAACAGACTTAGTGAAACATCCTGTATGACCCCTTTTTCGGTTTGCAGTGACAAAATGTAACTATCGTACTCAAAACCCTTAATGCATCTGGCGTGATCTGTGCGTCAGATATGTTTGCGTAGTCTTTCGTCGAATTCAACTGAATGTCGGCTCCCACGTGTGGGCGCTGTCGCAAAAATATTGGCCAATGTTGGCACCAACGTTGGTATTATTGTGTGGACATGGAGTGACAATGAAAGGCCCGCCGATTTTCCTTGCAACTAGGGGCCGCTAGGCAGGTGCTCGGGACAGGTCCCTGAAGAGCGAACGCGTGACTCATCAAAAGTAGCTAATACTAAGGACGGCAGAAATATCCATGCCCGAGGGGGGATTCGAACCCCCGACCGTAGTGGCCGTGCAGACCGTGACTGAAGCACCTTAGTGGCCTTCACTCAAGTGAAAGCTCTCCATGCTGCCAAGGAACTACCACATCCTACATTCGGTATTCAACACTGGATCTCTCTCAGCAATTTTTGGTCCCTACACTTTCTCCATTACTAAATTCACCTCTTAGTGCATCAAATGTGTCAATTTAATGAATACGTTGTTACAGTCAAGTTTTATTGTAAACGAATCCAATGCACGATAGAAAAAATTATTGTTCGATTTAAAAAATTATATCTTTGTGCTGTAACTCTTTGTAAAATGATACAATAAACTAAGTTCATAGCTCCGCAGAAAGTGTAACATTTCTTGTGATGACCTACCGCATTAAATTTCCCGTCACCTATTATTTTATAAGTTACAGAGGCAAACACACTTAGCGAAACACCCTGTATGTCCCCTTTACCGGTTTGAAGTGACAAAATTTAACTATCGTACTCAAAACCCTAAATGCACCGGGCGTGATTTTTGCGTCAGATATGTCTGCGTTGCTCATTTTTTTTTTTTTTTTTTTTTTTTTTTAATGGGACTTAACTACGGGGTCATCAGTCCCTAAACTTACAAACTACTTATCAACTACCTTATACTAAAGACGGCACAAATATCCATGCCCGAGGGGGGATTCAAACCCCCGACCGTAGTGGCCGTGGAGACCGTGACTGGAGCGCCTCAGTCCCCTCGGCCACCGCGGCCGGCGCGTTGCTTCTCGTCGAATTCAACTGAATGTTGGTTCCCACGTGTGGGCGCTGTCGCAAAAATATTGGCCAATGTTGGCACCAACGTTGGTACTATTGTGTGGACATGGAGTGACAATGAAAGGCCCGCCGATTTTCCTTGCAACTAGGGGCCGCTAGGCAGGTGCTCGGGACAGGTCCCTGAAGAGCGAACGCATGACTCATCAAAAGTAGCTAATACCAAGGACGGCACAAATATCCATGCCCGAGGGGGGATTCGAACCCCCGACCGTAGTGGCCGTGCAGACCGTGACTGAAGCACCTTAGTGGCCTTCACTCAAGTGAAAGCTCTCCATGCTGCCAAGGAACTACCACTTCCTACATTCGGTATTCAACACTGGATCTCTCTCAGCAATTTTTGGTCCCTACACTTTCTCCATTACTAAATTCACCTCTTAGTGCATCAAATGTGTCAATTTAATGAATACGTTGTTTCAGTCAAGTTTTATTGTAAACGAATCCAATGCACGATAGAAAAAATTATTGTTCGATTTAAAAAATTATATCTTTGTGCTGTAACTCTTTGTAAAATGATACAATAAACTAAGTTCATAGCTCCGCAGAAAGTGTAACATTTCTTGTGATGACCTACCGCATTAAAATTCCCCGTCACCTATTATTTTATAAGTTACAGAGGCAAACACACTTAGAAACACCCTTTATGTCCCCTTTACCGGTTTGAAGTGTCAAAATGTAACTATCGTACTCAAAACCCTTAATGCACCGGGCGTGATTTATGCGTCAGATAAGTTTTTTTTTTTTTTTTTTTTAAATGGGACTTAACTGCGGGGTCATCGGTCCCTAAACTTACAAACTACTTATCAACTACCTTATACTAAAGACGGCACAAATATCCATGCCCGAGTGGGGATTCGAACCCCCGACCGTAGTGGCCGTGCAGACCGTGACTGGAGCGCCTCAGTCCCCTCGGCCACCGCGACCGCCGCGTTGCTTCTCGTCGAATTCAACTGCATGTTGGTTCCCACGTGTGGGCGCTGTCGCAAAAATATTGGCCAATGTTGGTACTAATGTGTGGACACGGAGTGACAATGAAAGGCCCGCCGATTTTCTCTGCAACTAGGGGCCGCTAGGCAGGTGCTCGGGACAGGTCCCTGAAGAGCGAACGCGTGACTCATGAAAATCCGCGAGCAGCAGGGGTGACGGTCTGGCTGCGAGACAGGCGCGCGACCTTCCGCGGGCGTTGCGCGGCGCTAGACGACACATTGTGTTCGGCAGGCGGCGTGAATCAGCGGCCCTGCATCCAGTGAAGCACCGCGACACACGACACGCCCACCGCCAGCCTCGCCCTGCTCACGGTTCCGCACGCACACACACACACACACACACGCACTAGAGGTCTGCAAATAGCCGTTTTCGCTCGCTCGTACTCGGTCGAGTGCGCAACGCTCGGCGGTGTCGCGCCGAGTATGTTACCCTCACAGCGAGCGTGTTGACACTCGAACGAGGCTGCGTGGGGCGGCGCGGGCATAGGCCGCACAGCGTAGTGCTGCAGGTGTTCTCACAAAGAAACCTACCTAAGTGTCACTCTCCGATTTTTATGAAATTTTCATATGTTATAATACATGAAAAACTATGGGGCACGTAATTTTTTTTTTTTTTTTTAGCGGCGGAGAAACATATTTAAGGGGTGAAACGGTCCCTCCAAAATTGTCGCTAAAATAGACACATAGCGATAACTTAGAGACTAGAGAAGCGATTTTAATGATGTTTGGTGTGAAAGTATCTTGACATAAAAGATTCAAGATTCAACTTCGATAAAATCAAAATAATTTTTTGAGCTGTCCCCCTAATTGTCACTCCCCCTGCAATGTACCTAGGCGAGGATCCTATATATTGCAGAAAAGCTTGCATACGTTCTTTATTATGTAGATAAGAAAGACGACAGTGTCAGTGGGGGATATATGAATGTTGCGACTGGAAAAATTCCCGTTAAGGACTCACTCGGAAAAGGTAGAGGCGCAGCAACCACGCACAGTGCCAAAATGCTACGGGAATATATATTAACGGGGCGCAACAGAGAGGCCGGCCGCGGTGGCCGAGGGGACTGAGGCGCTTCAGTCACGGTCTGCACGGCCACTACGGTCGGGGTTCGAATCCCCCCTCGGGTATGGATATTTGTGCCGTCCTTAGTATAAGGTAGTTCGTAAGTAGTTTGTAAGTTTAGGGACTGATGACACCGTAGTTAAGTCCCATAAGCTTTACAAACATTTGAACATTTGATTTGCAACAGAGAGAAAGAGAGAGACATGCACAAAACTAACCTAACGGGTGTACATCAATATCGTGTATTTAATATCAATATAAAAGTCGGACAAAGTATTCCAGGACTTGAGAGTGATAAGAGGAATGGATATAAAATACAATCACTTCCTCGTTAAGACGGCAAGTAACACCTGCCACTAAACAGGCACTAACAGTCCACAAAATGGGAACAAGAAAGAAAGAAAGATCCTGGAAACTCATTTAGTAAATGATCTTAGCACAGAAACTTTACGTTAATCACGTATAATAACCTGTATGGTATTGTATAAAATGCGAAACTCAATGGCTAGTTCAACTGAATCGAGAGAACAGCTTTCGAAGCATCCAGAAGGGAAACAATTCCAAATTTTTCAGTCAGGATGTATTCTCAAGCATCTAGTTTGCTCCCGTCACTCGCCTTGTACTCGAGTGGCGCTGCGGTGGGCGACCGTGTGGCGAGCGGGTAGTGTGGACGGTCGGGCCGGTCGAGCGTGCCCCGCTCGAACGAGCGTGGAGGAAGTCGAGCGCAGCCACACGCCTTGCCGCAAGCTGCAGTGCCGACACCTGTCGGACTGTCAGAGAACGACATGTATCACGCGATTCGAGCGAGCAACCGAGCGACGTGCAGACCTCGAACACACACACACACTGCGCCTTGGAGGGCCATGAGCCATGCGCGGGCAACTGACAGATGGCCCGGTCCTGCCAGGAAGCCTCCACTGTCACCGTAGTGGCCTTCACTCAAGTGAAAGCTCTCCATGCTGCTGAGGAACTACCACATCCTACATCCGTATCAGTCTACATTCGGTATTCAACCCTGGATCTCTCTCTACAATTTTTGGTCCCTACACTTTTACCCCTTGGTGCACCAAATGTGTCAATTTAATGCATACATCCTTTCAGTCAAGTTTTATTGTAAACATATTGTGGTGTCGCACAAGTCCAAAGTGCGCGCCACCTACTTTCGCCGCGCGCCGCCATGCACGCACGGCGTGGCGTACTTACGACGTCAGTCACGAGCGCCCTCTGTTACAACTCCGCTCGTGGCCACCACTGAACGACATCGTTCACTTGCGACTGAGATAGGAACCAGTTAGCACTTCGGAATCAGATAGGCACCAGTGAAGACTTGGCTATCGGACAGGCACTAGGCAGGCCTCTAGCATCAACTATGTATCAGCATTCTGCCGTACTGAACTATGTAAAAGTAAAGTATTGTATAAATTCTGTGCAATATATATCTCGTTCTAATTTACTCTAGTGTTTCTAGTTTCTGCTGTCCCACTGGCTGCTCACCTTCGTACCTGCACAAGCGTGCGTCCTTATTGCTGTGTCGGTATGTCTACTCGGCCACCGACACCTACGACGTAAACGAGACACAAAAGCGGCGACGAGGCTGGGACACAAAACATATCGCTGCAGCGGCGGAGTGGCCAAGCGCATTAGAGGCTATGCTCCGAAGTGCGAGGTCGTTCCCCGTCGAGGTTTCGAATCCCCTCTCGGGCATGGATCTTTCTGCCGACTTTAGTATAAACTAGTTCATAAGTAGTTTGTAAGTTTGCGGACTGAAAACCCCGTAGTTAAGTCCCATAACTCTACAAACATTTGAACAAATATAGTGTCTTCTTTAGGTGGAAAAATTACCTGTTTAGCTGAGTGGTGATTGTCTTTTGTGCAGTCACCCGGCTTGATGTACAGGCCTATTTCCACACTTATAATGTCGAAGGTTCACCTAGGGTACCTAGATCCAGACCTAAATCTCTTTTCTCACAGCTCGCGAAGCCACTGCCACTAGCTACTTTTCCATTCCCAGCCTTAAGAATACAAATTAAAATTGCTATCTTTCACGAATAAGGAAACTTCTAGGTATTCACATTGATCTGTGGATATTCGAGGAAATTAATACACCCTTAGGTATCCCACTGAAGTGCCACTAGCCGCGCGGAAATAGCCGAGCGGTCTGGAGCGCCACATTGCGGATCGCGCGGCATGCTGCGTCAGGGGTTCGAATCCCTCCTCGGGCATGGATGTTTGTGTTGTCATTAGTATAATTTAGTTCATAAGTAGTTGTAAGTATAGGGACTGATGACCCCGCAATTAAGTCTGTTAAGCTTAACAAACATTTGAACGTTTTGTAAATATATCTCTCAGACCGGATTTACAATTTCCACTAATTATCTGATTTAACTACCTAAACATTTCCATACATCAGAGGATTCCTACAGCTTCTCTTCTTATCCGCAGTGTTAATCTTCGGCGTTTCGCTGTAATAATTACGTTTTGAAAAGTTCGACTGCAGAATGGCGATCTTTGGGCGGGTGGGAATTCGTCTCTTTTCCCGTTTCAGCTAGCTTTAGTTAGGAACAGCGCGCATTTGTTTGTCCATTGAAACATCATCCAAGCAAAGTTTAAACAGCAAACCGAAGCTGGTGCCCACGCATATTATACGAATCGATTAATTGCTTGTGCAAAAGACGTCAATGGGGCTAATATTAATGCTCAGCTTATTTGTGTGTTCAATTCGGATTTTCCTTACAAAAAAATGAAAAAGCAATAATAAAACAAAATAAGAATGCTTGGAGGTTTTTTATAATCCAATATTTATTATACGTTGTCCAGATAGCCTATCATGGTTTCAAGTCGACGCTAAAATTTGCTTGTGCTGTGACTCGTTGGACATTCAGACAGTGGTGGACATGAAAGTTCCCAGTATTTGTCCCTTGTTTATTACTTCGTTGTTTATACGTTATTTTCAATAACATTTTAAGCAATTACAGTAAAATAATATTAAAGAAAGCTTTCATTTAATTTTTCGTGAAGAAATTTTGAAGATCCACACACAAGGAATTTACATTAACTTTTAGGGGCAGTGAATAATTCAATGGAGAAAGTTAAAAATTTGTGCCCTGACGATATTAGACCCAGAGACTTCCTGCTCACTAGGCACTCATGCTTGACCACTATGCCACTAGGGTGACAACCATCAGCACCGTAGAGAGGGCTACCCCTCTACGCTTCCTGTCAGAAGCGAATTCTCAACTTATTCACACTCCATTGACGTACAGCGCTTACCCATTATCACTCAGTACTTGCGCAGGTTATGTTGTGCTTGTTAATTGAAGAAAGAATCAGAGGCCGCCAACGAATATATATATATATATATATATATATATATATATATATATATATATATATATATATATATATAATTTTTAGTGGTGTCTGTTTCTTTTGATATGTCCGTAAGAAGAGACACCACAAGTACAGCTTAATTTGGAAGACCTAATTTGTCTGTTGACTACGAGATCTAATCAATTATGGCAGAATAAAATGAAAAATGCTCGTACACAGAACTAGAACAGTGATGGCAAGAAAGAAAGGCGCAAAAGAGAAGAAATGGCATCTCTCCTTATTTGGCAGATTCCCAGTTTTTATAGATCAGGGACCTCTTTGCTTTCTTTGTTTTAAGCAATAAAAAGTAAATTTTAATCACAACTTTCAACGTATTCGTTCAACTAAAAGTAATATGTATTGACAGAAATATTGTAATAGAAACTTTTAGTTTAATATTCAGTTCGGTTTGCAGCAATGTGATGTTACAGCTTTCATCCTATTTTCAAGTTTGATAACCATAGGACGAATACTGTTACTGAAAACTACATGGTTGTAATCAATTAATATCAACCGATTCCTGGATTTGTTTTCAAGCGGAAAACTCTTGTTCACCTAACTAAGGCCGCGTGGGAGCATCCCAGCGGTGTGGAGCGCCACGTTACGGATCGCGCGGCCTACCGCGCGGAGGTTCGAATCCTCCCTCGGGCACGGATGTGTGTGTTGTCCTTGGGTTAGCTTAAGTAGTTTTTAAGACTAGGGACTGATGACCAACGTAGTTTGGTCTCATAGGATTACAAACATTTGAACATTTTTCACCTAAATAAGCCATGAAGAAGATCGTAAGTTAAAGGAAGGCGATATCGGGAATCTTACTGTTCTATTTTGCCTTTTCACTACAAAACTGTTCAAGAGACGCGGTATTGTCCTAATCATCATCATTGGCACGTAAGTCGCCCACGCGGGGTTAAACCAAAAGACTTACATTCAGGCGGCCGAACAATCCTGTAAGGGTTCTCCCGAGAAAGCCATACGCTCATTTCATTTAATTTGTGACCAACGAACCACAGAACGGGAACCACTACTATAGTCTGTTTTCAGACAATATTCTTCATCACTAGTTTGATTATATGCATATTGGCGTTTGCAGCTAGTTTCAAGACATGTTCGTCTTATCGGCCTGACACAAAAGTGAAATTGGAACAATATCGTGGAAAGCTTCGAGAAAACTTATATTCTTACCGGAGACCAGTGGCCGCGCGGAATCGCAGCATGCTGTAAGGCGTCATACTACGGTCTAGACGGCCGTTCCCGCCGGAGGTTGGAGTCCTCCCTCGGGCATGTGTGTGTGTGTGTGTGTGTGTGTGTATGAGAGTGTGTGTGTGTGTGTATGTGTGTGTGTTCGTGTGTTTTGTGTTGAATCATCCTCGATGCCATTTGTTGAGTACTTGTCCCGGTCTAGTTGTTAGGAAAGGTGCGGTGCAGTATTCGTAGTCATCTAGAACAGCTCCACAAATTATTAATACAAGTTTTATTGGCTGAAGAATAGAATACTCAACTTTTATTAGTTATTCTCTCTTCTCGCGGCGTCGTCTTCTGTACGATGCTAGCTGCGCTGAGACCTAGTTACTGCGTAGTTCGTAGCCGAGTTCTGAGGAAGTTCTGACCGGCGTCCAGACG
The DNA here is from genome assembly GCA_026315105.1 of Locusta migratoria. Lineage (NCBI taxonomy): Eukaryota > Metazoa > Arthropoda > Insecta > Orthoptera > Acrididae > Locusta > Locusta migratoria. Next base: position 507,773,644 of record CM048747.1, read on the forward strand.
CATGTCGGCCTAGATATAGCAGCTTGTAGAGGGTGCGCGTCTACAGTTACTCCCTCCAAGAGGCGCGGTTACGGCGTGCGATAGCTATCGGTCGACCGCTGCCTTCTCCACGATCGTTCCCTTGCGTCTGGCGCTGACGTTACGCCACAATATTTTGTCCTTACTCAAATGTTTCAAATGTTTGTATAGTCAATGGGACTTAACTACGGGGTCATCAGTCCCTAAACTTACAAACTACTTATGAACTACTTACGAACTAGGACGGCACAAATATCCATGCCCGAGTGGGGATTCGAACCCCCGACCGTAGTGGCCGTGCAGACCGTGACTGGAGCGCCTCAGTCCCCTCGGCCACCGCGGCCGGCTGTCCTTACTGTAAGTTAGTTTAAATAGTTTGTAAGCCCAGATACTGATGACCATTCCAATTTGGTCCAATATGTTTATGCACATTTCATGTGTTGACACCAATGGCGGACTGATGGACCGGGCCTCTTGTTCTGGGAGCTCTTCAAACATTAAAAGCTTCGACATGAGGAGGTCCCACAAGACCTGATCGTTTTTCTGTTTTCAATCAAATTTTTAAATAAATATATAAATAAAATAAATTGGGTTCATTAAACGAGAGGCAGTACCATACGTACACGAATTATAAACAAAGGTAGCTACACCCCATTCGCCGAATTGAGACAGTGTGGGTAAACAATGCCAGACGCTAGGACGCCCCGCAGGAGAGCAGTGCACGGCCTGATCACGTGTTCGCCGGGGATAACAAACCAAAGGCGAGGCGCTTAGCATGCGTAAAACATCGGAAATGGCCAACAATAATGGGAATAAAATCTGTAGTTTTGGACACAGTTACGCACTCATCATTCCTGTGACACAAGCGCTGTAGTTGGATTTGCAGAAAAAAAATGGAACATACAAGTAATACAACTCACCAGTAACGTTATCGGAAAAGCTCTTTACGTTTTGCAGCACATGCAAAAGAACCACCCATCTGAGGAGTCCGATGAGCTGCTTCTGTTACTACCACTATTGACGCAAATAAATTTCCACAATTTTATCCATGTCCCACAATGATTTTTTTTTTTTTAGTTTTTTCCAGTTTTTTTTTCTGGTAACATGCAGCTTTCAGTGACTGTTTTTACCAGAAGAACTTTCACTTCATTCAGTTCTAAGGTTTCTTTCTTTGCTGAACGCAATTCTTTGTCTGTGTTTTTTTTTTTTTTTTTTTTTTTTTTTTTTTTTTTTTTTTTTTTTTTTTTTTTTTTTTTTTTTTTGTATTGCTTGTGGGACTCAACTACGGGGTTATCAGTCCCTAAACTTACAAACTACTTACGAACTAGCTAACACTAAGGATGGCACAAATATCCATGCCCGAGGGGGGATTCGAACCCCCGACCGTACTGGCCGTGCAGACCATGACTGGAGCGCCTCAGTCCCCTCGGCGACCGCGGCCGGTTCTTTATCTGTGTCCAGACAAATTCAGTGGCTTTGAGCTCACAGTAGTATGGTGAAATTCTAAAAAACTGTTTCGTCTATAACACACACATTTTTTCCTGGAAGATAGTCGGCAGTTTCCGCTTCAACATACCGTATACAAAACGTATTTTCTCGAAAGCGGTAGTCTAAAATATTACGGGTTCATAAGATTACTGTATGCGGCAAAGTTGACTCTAGTAAACGTAACATAGGACAAACGGTCACGGCTGGAGCGCAACTGCTTGGTAGTCTGGCACACAGCTGTTTTCAATACCATGACGCCTAAGTTGCGATATATGTGGAAATTGTGACATCACTGGTGGATGCCTAACGTCTGTCATGTTAACTGAAAGTCATCAAATATTGTCGGGTTCCTTACCTTAACTGATAAATGGCCTGTGTTTTAACGAAACAAGTCCTCACATACTGGTATTTCTACTGTATCCGATGAAGGTAGGGACCAAAGCTCGTGAACTGCCAACCTTTCCCAGCCGTGATTGACGTCATATAAGAGGGCTAGATAAATTGCTACGTCTTACGTAATCAGAGGCTTCTTCACACGGCGGAAGCGCACTGCAATTAACGGAAATATCATAAGTCGCGGGGGGTTCTCAGACCGGGAACGGGAAACATGTCTTCCGCCGAAGCGTCAGACAATCACGTAACCATTTTGCGAGTTCTAAATAAAGTATCTACAGTGAAACTTCTATTGTGTCTTGTATTCAGCTGCCGCAATAATGCCTTTAAGTGCATCAGTTGCTAAATCTTCTACTACGCAACATTTCACCTGAATTATTTAGACGCCTTATTTCAGCCTAGTTGTATCGTAACAATGTTCTGCCCTGTCTCTTACCTCTCCCCACTTCTGACTTTCCGTTCTCATTCAATTATATGCCACTTATTTTTATACCTTACCGATATTTAAAAATTGCGATACATTCGGGAAACTAGCTTTATCACTATGTTATCTTCTTATTGTTTGTGGGCGTTATATTCCATTTAACCGGGGTTGCAGGTAGATGCCATTTTGTGAATCATTGGGAATTCACTTTGCAGTAGTTGAGTAATTTTATTGTGTTCTAGTCTCTCTAGGAGCAGCACTGTGTAATCTTATCAGTTACACGTTGCCGAATGACTTCCTGTTGTTGTGGTGGTGGTCTTCAGTTCGGAGACTGGTTTGATACAGTTCTCCACCTCTCTATCGCAACCAAGCGTCTTCAACTCCTCATAAGAACGGCAACCCGCTGTTATTTGAACCTGCTTACTGTATGCTTTTCTTGGTCTCCCTAAGCAATTTTGTATCACCCCACACTTATCTTCAGTACTAAACTGACAATTCCTTGATGTCTCAGAATGTGTCCTGTCAATCGACACCTTCTTCAGCCAGAAAATTCTTTTCTCCCCAATTTGGTTCAGTACCTCCTCAGTAGTTAAGCGATCTACCAATTTAATATTCAGCATTCATCTGTAGCACCGCATTTCAAAAGCTTCAATCCTTTTCTTGTCTGTAATATTTATCGTTCACGTTTCACTCCCGTTCAAGGCTAAACTCTAGACAAATGTATCAAAAAAATGTTCAAATGTTTGTTAAGCTTATGGGACTTAACTACGGGGTCATCAGTCCCTAAACTTACAAACTACTTACGAACTAAGACGGCACAAATATCCATGCCCGAGGGGGGATTCGAACCCCCGACCGTAGTGACCGTGCAGACTGTGACTGGAGCGCCTCAGTCTCCTCGGCCACCGCGGCCGGCACAAATGCATCAGAAAAGACTTTCCAACACTTAAATTAATATTCGATGTCAACAAATTTCTCTTCTTTTCTTCCCTTTGCCATTCTGAATTTTATATTTTTTGTTCTGCAACCATTGTAAGTTATTTTACTGCAAAAATAACGAAACTCATCTAGCACCTTTATTGTCTCGTTTCCTAATCTAGCTCCTTCAGCATCGCCTGACTTATTTCGACTACATTCCATTACTTTCGTTTTGGTCTTGTTCATGTTCATCTTGTACCCTGTTTTGAAGACAATGTCCAATCCGTTCAGTTGTTCTTACAGATGACAGAATTACAGTGTCGTGGGCAAGCGACAGAGATTTCATTTCTTCACCCTGGACTGTAATTCATTCTCCAAATATCTCCTTGCTTTGCTGGACTTCTTGCTGAATTTACAGGCTGAATAACTTTGTGGGCTGGCCGCGGTGGCCGAGGGGACTAAGGCGCTCCATTCACGGTCTGCACGGCCACTACGGTCGGGGGTTCGAATCCCCCCTCGGGCATGGATATTTGTGCCGTCCTATTTCGTAAGTAGTTTGTAAGTTTAGGGACTGATGACCCCGTAGTTAAGTCCCATAGACTATACAAACATTTGAACATTTAACTTTGTGGCTAGCACCGTGTCTCATTCTCTTCCGAACTAGAGTGTCCCTTTCTTGCCCTTCGACTCTTATAACTGCTATCTGATTTTTGTACAAGTTGATTATAACTGTTGGTTCCCTATATTTTACCCCTACATTCAGACTTGGAAAGAGTGAACGCCAGTCAATTATCGAAAGCCTTGTCCAAATCTCAAAAGCTGTAAAGCTAAAGCTAAAGTCGTAGGGGCAGCATTGCCTCACGTGCCCTACATTTCTCCTAAATACAAAATTATCTACACTGATGTCCGCTTCTACCAGTTTTTCCATCTTCTAAAAATTCAAATGTTCAAATGTTTGTAGAACTTATGGAACTTAACTACGTGGTTATCAGTCCCTAAGCTTACAAACTACTTATGAACTAGCTAAGACTAAGGACGGCACAAATATCCATGCCCGACGGGGGGGGGGGGATTCGAACCCCCGACCGTAATCCATCTTATATATATATATATATATATATATAAATGAATGTTTGTCTGTATGTCTTCTATGTTTTCATAAACCATTCATTCGATTGCAATGGAATTTTTGTGAACGGTTCACCGTACGTCCACGGAGGTTCCTGGCCCAAAAACAAAAGAGCACGACACACAGCTCAGGAGATATAACGTCATAAATAATGAGAGGCCACCTCGTGAGAATACCCAGATTTATGCGTCAATAATTTGAAAATGGAAGTAGTTACGGACCTGCAACAGATTTTGCATGTAATTTCGGACATTTATGAAGCGTTTTGTAATTGAACATCCCCCGCACCACCATCCACACAAAATGATGCAACGAAGAGAAGTCTACCGCTCACAACAGTTTCGCTGTAGATGCCTTAAAATTTGTCGCATCAGGCATGAACTTGTATCAAATAATGTAAGCATTACAGATTGCCATATTACTATTTATTTTTGTCTGCAGGTGTAAGACAGTATTTTGTGATAGGTGCATAGTGGAGCATACTTCTTCTACAGACTTACGAAATCTAGTGTTTCATTTCGATTTTCACGAAACTTCGCGCGCTTGACCTTTAATGCGAGAGGAACGTCACCGTCTGCCTTAAATTTCATACGGTGCATGCGGGTATTTGCAACATAAATACCTTGGTCGCGCCATAAATTCAAAACGGTTTGGCCGATTTCACAGATACTTTTTTTTTTCGTTGCCTTAAAAACAAGGTTTGTGTTGTCCTTACGATTGTTTACGTTAGTTTAAGTAGTCTGTAAGCTGCGAACTAATGTCCACGTAGTTGAGTCCCATAGATTTACAAACAAACAGGCTTTCGTAATAAACGACCGCATCTTTTAACATCACCTTCGACGGTTCAATGTATATCGAATCCGAAGCTTCTGATATTTTTGTGATGCCTTCATTGACAGACATTTTTAATTGACAGTATTGCCAAAATTTCGATAGTATTTTATATTCACAGAACAGAACGCTTCAGTCTCTGCGAAAGTCAGGAATGAACTGTTACTGCAGTAGGTAAGGTCCATATGTCAATTAGTTCAGTGGCACCCTGCCTGTTTATATACACAGTAGGACAACAGCTATTCTCTACTTTTCCATGGAGAAGCCGGTACCTCGAATTTACAACAAATATTAGTAACATTTCCACGGCTTGTCATATTGCCAAATTTTGAAATAACATCGTAATGAGGATAGTAATTAACTCTACAATTCACTTCAATTAAAAATATATTTTGCAATATTCGACTTTTTAAAAAGATAGTATTGATATTGAAAATTTAATTAGCTTTACTGGTCATTTTATAAATAAAGTTATTCGTGATTTAATTAATAATACTTTTGGTCATTAACTTTCTTTAAAAGATGTTATAACGTTAAAACAATTTCAAAAAAAGAAATAAAAATGTAACTGCAGGTAGGATCGAACCTTTGCCGTTTGCTTAACAGGCAGGTACGCGACTGCCTTAGCTATTTTGTCTAGGTTTTATAAGCGTCTCTCAGACTGCTTCATAACATCCGTAGGAACTGCGCTTGAAATTTTAGAACTTTTTTTCTCGGTAAGTTCTGGATATTGCGCCTGAAGATTCCTGTGAGTTGACACCCTTGAAGGGTGCTACTAACCAACAAAGTCCAGAACGGAATTTCCAAGACCTGAATGTCCCTTTGTGCGACAAAAAAGTCGATCATGTAAAAAGGGCTTACGATGACTGGGGTACGGCTGTATAATTATTTATAATTGTCTAACACACGCCTTCAGCCGTGGCTGTAAATCTTTTATTACTAATATCGGTAACTCATTGTCACCATCTTCAGACCCCTGCTTAGCTGACTACCACCATCACATAACCAGGATCCAAACTGGTGATCTTGTAAGTATGCACATCATTTATATCCATCTAACGAAGTTACACCATCAGGTACCAGCAAAGATAAGAAAAAGAGCACTTTGGTTCAAAGCAATAGAAAAAGTGCTTTCTAACTTTCTAGCCATTACTGAGATGTTTTTATATTAAAGACACTACTCTACGTTGTATTTTCACACTGTATTCAACAAAAATGTTCCTGACCAAAATTACTGTTCTCTGAAATTCTTAATTAACGGATCTGAAAAACTTGAAACTTAAACTCATTCAGTAAATTAAATGAGAACTTCCTCAACAAATTTGCTGTTGATGGGATTTATAACAGAATATATATTCCTGCTTTCACATAAATAAAATTTTAAAATTCTTTCTACGCATAACGAATACGCGCCTCTGATTATGCAGTTCTGAATCATTTACACACGCAAAGTTCATAGACAGAAACACTTGCTAATTAAAATAGGAAAATTTAATTCGTTCTAAGACAGAGGGTTATTTAACTACTTCGTTATATACTCAATAATCGTAACAGTGGTATACAGACTTTCAGATAGATGAGAATTCTTTTTAAAATAAGTTCTTTACACTGTCAGTTCAAAACTTATTACTCAAAATACTTTGTATTATACGATTTGATATAGTCTTGTACATTAACAACAATACGTGCTCGGTGATTTGTTCACTACCAAAACTGCTATTAAACTTTAGGTTTCTTGTTTTACTTATTTATTCGTGGAATAGGATCCTGTATTCGCCATTGGGTTTACTCAATAATAAAATCCACAATTCTGACTCCATCATCTGTCTGTTACGTCTGCGAATCGGATAACGTCTCTGGCCGAGACTATGATATTATTGCACTGGTATATATCTTTTGCACGTAGTACCAAGCTTCTAACAACTTAATTATTTTTTACACCAACAAAGTTAGAGGACGTTTTGAAATTTATAGACATACGTGTTTCAAGTGCCCCGTGAACATTGGTTATACGGTAAAACATCAAATCTCCGACTTCGCTGTGGCCGGAAATAGATCCTGTAAGAACGGGACCGACGACGACTGGAAAAAATACAGAATGATCTTGCCAAAAGCCAAGAAGCGCTCTCTCTCGCACAGTAGTCGGTGGTGGGGAGAAGTAGGGGCCCCTCCGGGCCAGGGTCCTAGCATTACTAGGCCCTGGCCGGGCAAAAATCAAACCAAGGCGGCAGTGATAAGGTCGCACTGCGGTTGTTACTTCACTTCCGGTGCTCAGTATATGAATGCTGATTTTCGTAAGGCCGCTTCAGTCGTCCTACTGCCACGAGAACAAGAGCATCGAATTGCTCACGAGATGTCACGTTATAGGAAAAGATTCAGGCGTTCCCACCTGCCAGTTTCTATCTATATAAATGACCTGATAGACAAAGGAAGTTGGAATCTGCGGCTGTCTGCGGATGATGCTGACGTGTACAGGAAGGTGTCGTCATTGAATGGCTTCAGTAGGACGCAGGATGAATTGGACCAAATCTCTAGGTGGTGTGAGGAACGGCAACTGACGCTAAATCTAGTAGGAGGAACAATCCCGTAATTTTTGAATACCGAATTAGTAGTGTGCTGCTTAACAGAATCGCGTCAGTTAAATATCTAGGCGTAACGCTGCACAGCGATATGACTCGAACGAGCCCCTTCTGTAAAGGAGATCGCATATAAAACACTTGTAAGACCCCGTCTTTAGTATTGCTCAAGCGTTTGGGATCCCCACCAGATCGGTTTAAAGGATAGAGGCAGTTCAGAGGCGGGAGTCTAGGTTTGTAACTGATAAATTCGATCAATGCGCGAGTGTTACTGAAATGCTTCAGGAACTCAAATGAGAGTCGCTGAAGGGAAGGCGATTTTATTTTCGAGAAACAATGTTGAAGAATGAAACTTTCACTCTGCAGCGGAGTGTGCGATGATAAGAAACTTCCTGGCAGATTAAAATTGTGTGCCGGAACCGGGACTCGAACATGTGACCTGTGAAGTTTGGAAAGTAGGAGGCGAGGTACTGGCGAAAGTAAAGTTGTGAGGCGGGATCGTGAGTTGTGTCGGGACAGCTCAGTCGGTAGAGCGCTTGCCCGAGAAAGGCAAAGGTCCCAGGTTCGAATCCCGGTTCCGGAACACAATTTTAATCTGCCAGTAAGTTTCAATGTTGAAGAAATTTGGAGGGCCGGAATTTTTGAAGCGGACTGCAGGACGGTTCTACTGTCGTGAACCTACATTTCGCCTAAAGACCACAAAGAAAAGTTCGCAGAGATTAGGGGTCGTACGGAAGAATACAAGCATTCGTTTTTCAATCGTTTTACATGGGAGTGAAACAGGAAAGCAAGTAACTAGCAGTGGTACTGAGTACCCTCTGCCATGCACCTTTGGGAGGATCGCAGAGTATGTATTCAGATGTACAGTATCATTCAACGTGACAGGGGTGCAATCTTTTCGCAAATTGTAGCGGATTTCAATTCTGGGTCAGAGTGCAAACTATTCAACGAAACACCATCGATATGGACTTTCGGAGCCGGAGGCCGACTTGTGTAACCTTGCAGATTGTACGACACAAAGCTTTACGTCTCGCTTGGGTCCGTCAACACCGACATTGGACTGTTAGTGACTGGAAACATGATGCCTGGTCTGACGATTAACGTTTCCAGCCGCACAGCCGCAGCAGAATATCCGTTCGCACTAAGGCACCTTGGTGTGGTGCGTGCGACCGTTCGCCGTCGGGGGTTCGAGTCCTCCCTCGGGCATGGGTGTTTGTGTTGTCCTTAGCATAAGTTAGTTTAAGTAGTTTGTAAGACTAGGGACTAATGAACAACGTAGTTAAGTCAGTGAGATTTAAAAACATTTGAACATTTTTATCGTTTCCAATTGCACAAACTTGTACGGGTATGGAAACAACCTCATGAATCCATGGAACCTGTGCGTCAGCAGGGGACTGTTCAGGCTGGTGAAGGCTCTCTCATAGTGTGGGGTGTGTACAGTTTTAGTGACAAGGTACCCCGGTTCGTCTAGATATGACAGTGATTGGTGACACATACTTATGCATTCTGGCTGATCATCTGTATTCATTGCTGTCCACTTGGACTTAGGCAATTCCAGCGTGACAACAGGACAAGTCCAGAATTGGTACGTAATGGCTCCAGGAACATTCTTCTGAGTTGAAACTCCTCTGATGACCACCAAAATTCAAAAGTCCAAATGTTTGTTAAGCTTATGGGACTTAACTGCGGGACATCAGTCCCTAAAGTCACAAACTAATTATAAACGAACTTACAGTAAACACAGCACAGACATCCATGCCCGACGGAGGATTCGAACTTCCGACGCGGGAGACCGCGCGATCTGCAACGTGGCGCCCCGGACCCCTCATCTACTCCTGCGTGGCGATGACCATCTGTACCTCCAAACATGAATGTTGCTGAGCATATCTGGGATGCCCTTGCAACTCGCTGCTCGGAAGGCTCTCTATTAGCTGTTAGTCTTAGGGATTCATGGACGGCCCTATGATGTCAGTTCACTCCAGCACTACTTCAGATGTTACCCGAGTTCCGGATATGTGATCAGGGGTGCCCTATTCAACCTTTTAGACTATGTGACCCCTTTCAAATAAAAAATAATGTTGTGGTGACCCCCTTCACAATAGAAATTTTCTGGCGACCCTCCCGCTTCCATCCTCACGAACCGTAACAAAACTATGTTAATATTTGTGGTCTCTTCCGTCGGTTCTTGATGGAACATATTAAATAACTGTATACACTATATATATGTGTATACAGTTTTAATATATGTTTGTTCCATCAAGAAGCGACGGAAGAGACATTAATATTATTAAACGTGCTGACATAGCACAATTGTCCTACAAGTAGTCTCAAGATGGCCTAAGAAGCCGAAAGGTAGTTCACAACAGAATAAATATTATTCTGGAACAAATATATAAAGTATACATTTATTTAAAACTGTGTTATCTCAAAGGAAACAAAATTAATCTTCTTTACTTTGCTAAATCATTGTTGCAAATTGATGGACGAAATTTTCTTGTATGTATTTCCAACAGAACAAAATATTTTGGTTAACGGGTGTTTCGCATTTCATGCAAGATTTCATGCAGAAGCAAATTATGCTCATAAAGAAAGGTCCCACTGTTTAGACAATTTGTAAAGAAGTAGATTTTTACTTTAGAATTTTTCAGAATCACTTATTCTATCATGTCTTTCTAACTATCGATTGGTTCCTGAAAACAGTTTTCAGGCTTTGTGCGTATTCCTATTGACACACTGTATCGTAAAATACTTTGTGAAGATATATATATATATATATATATATATATATATATATAATTGAATGTTTGTTTATATGTCCTCTATGTGTTCATAAACTATTCATTCGATTGCAATGAAACTTCGGTCAACTGTTCACCGTAAGCCAACGAAGGTTTATGATCCAAAATCCAAAGAGTACGACACATAGCTCAGGAATATCACGTCATAAATAATGAGAGCCTACCGCGTGAGATGTTCGGTGTATGGTGGACAGTAATTAACTAACGGAATTTAAAAAAATACACAGTTTTCCTCCAATCTTCATAAATTTTTGCACACATGACCTTTAAACCAAGAGGAAGATCACTGGGTACATAAATGTAGGTATGGTAAATGACAGAGGGTACATTGCAGAAAACTTTGCCGAGAGGGAAAGGTGGAAACGAACAGAGATGGGAGAGAAAGAGGTGGATGCAGAAAGGGGGGCAAGGGGAGGTGGACTACGAGAGTGTAGGATAAATAAACACCCGGGCAACGCCGGGTTTACAGCTAGTATTAAATAATTTTCACTTGGCATATGTTTTCGTATTACTGAACCCCTGGTTATTTTATGGTGGAAGCACTTTCTGCTGTGACGGCGACCCTTGAGAAAAACTTTGGCGACCCTCCTGCGGGTCACGACCCACAGGTTGATGAACACTGCCCTGCACGATATGAGACCGGAGTGTCAGTTTCTTTGGCTCTTCGGTGTATTTGAAATGAGCCGGTGAAATGGCTTTCACGTTATGACAGTCTGCTTGTGATTGGACCAAATAGACACAACGCCGAGAATTGGCGCGGCGGGTGCCATATTTGGGCAGGAGGTGGCGGATCCGGAAGAGGCCAGGTGGCGGATGTGGTAGGTAGGGGCTTCGCTTTCGTTGGCGCGCGGCGCGGCTAGCGTCCCGGACGTCCGTGAGATGTGCGGTCGCGTGCGGCCGTTTCACCGCAGCGCAGCCGCCGCTGCTGGGGGCGTGGCGGTTCTCGGTAGCCGCTGCTGCTGCTGGTGCTACCGGCAGGATCCCCCGGGAATCAAAACAAGGCGCCGAGCCGAGCAAGAGAAAGTGCGCGCCCGCATCCGGCGTCCACAAGCGCCTGCCAATTGCGTCCGAGCGGTCCGCACCACTGGCGCACTTCCAGGGATCCTACCGAGCAGGCTTTCGCCGTCATATTTACATCCTTGGCATTTTTTTTTTTATCAATATACGAGGCGCGTCCAGGAAGTTTTGCAAAGGATGGGGCTCCTCCACGCCCACACCAACGTGGTGACCATCACAAAAGTTCTACTGTCACCTCCGTAATTAGGTTAGTTTGCTAAGGTGGATCACGGGATGTGGGAACCGCGATGTTATCCGTACGTGTGGGCACGATCTCGCATTAATACGGTGCATCTGGAGATAGAATTGGTCGAAAGGTATACGAAGGGTAAAGATATGTAAGGGCAGAGGGAAAAAAGTGCCAAGGCAAGAGCCAAGGGAAAAAAACCTCTGCGACAGTGGGGTAGGTTTGAAGGGCAGTAGCGGTATGTTACCTGCGAGAGATCATGCAAGGTTTGGTAATGTTAGTATGGGTATTTTCTCAGTACCGTTAACTTTGCTAGGTTCGTCATAAAGAACCAGTCCGTTTGATGCGAGGTTCTGCTGCAGCTGAGCTCCTGTGAAGTCTCCTGGGTCAGCTGCGGCAGAGTACCCGTGAACATCGGCTGTGGCAGAATACCTGTAACATAGCCAAGTTTGTCATGGTAGTTAGACAGTTCGGTCATAGAACTGGCTAAGTGTGTGGGACTGTTTAAGTTTGTTTGTGTTTAGTGCGCTGAATATGGTTTCCCTGCTTTGCCTGTAGGTCGGCTATGGGCTCAGCTGGCATTGCCAGTCAGTTTGCTGTTATGCAGGGGTTTGCCATGTTCATCGTGTTTGCGAGTTGGTGTTCCCTACGACCGTAGGTGGTTAGTGTCTGAGGAGAAGTGTTTTGGGGCGTTTATGTTTCCACCTATGGTTGTGATCTTAGTTCCCCAAGCGTAGGATGAAGGGGTTGTTCGAGTGTCTCGAGTTCTTCTACAGACGTGTGGCGAGTTTCTTGAATACCACCGAGAGGCGCTCTAGGCGGTATTCATTGAGAAAGTAAGTTCCGTTTCAATTTATCTCCGCTGCAGCGCTGCGATTGCAGTTCCGCACATGCGCTGTAGACGATGTGTATCAAGGAGAAGAACGTGCGCCATTTGGAGATCTCTGTCAGTTACATACGCTTTGTTGTGCTTGTTTGAAATGTCGGCGTTGATTGAAAATCCCGCCGCCTGTGAAATCAGGTCGGTGATTCGGCCTCTGAATGCGAGGAAAGTGAGACCAAGTGAAATTTATCGGAAATTTGCGATGTTAACGGGCCAAATGTGATGAGCGATTCGGCTGCGGTGGAGTAGCCGAGCGGACTAAAGCGTCTCGCTGCGGAGCGCGCGGTTGCTCGCCGTGGAGGTTCGAGTCCTCCCTGGGGCATGGGTGTGTGTGTTTGTCCTTAGGTTAGTTTACCTAGGTTTAAGTAGTTTGTAAGCTACGGGCTGATGACCACGCAGTTTGGTCCGATAGATTTACAAACATTTGAACATTTTGAGCGATTCGATGGTGAATAGATGGGTCCGACAGTTCAATGGCGGGCGTAGTGATGTGCACGATGAAGAACGAAGTGGGCGTCCACTTTTGGTTACAGAAGAACTCGTTCGCGCGATTGATGACAAGATCCAGGAAAATCGTAGGTTTACAATTACTGCTCTCGCTATGGACTTCCCCCAAATTTCACGATCACTGATGCATGAAATTGTTACCAAACAACTGAAATTCCGTAAACTTTGCTCACGTTGGGTACCAAAGATTCTCACTGAGCAACACAAAACTCGACGGATGGGTAGTGCACTTGAGTTTTTGACCCGTTATGCTGAAAGCGGCGAAGAATTTCTGAGACTATAGTCACAGGAGATGAATACCCCTGAGAGTAAGCGGCAAGCAATGGAATGGAGGCACACTTCATCCCCACCAAAGGTAAAGCCGAAGCAAATCATGACACCTTGGAAAATGATGTGCACAGTGTTCTGGGACTGGAAAGGGATCCTACTCATTGACTTCTTACCGCGGGGTCAAACAATCAAAGCAGATGCTTCTTGCGAGACACTTCGATAATTGCGCCGTGCGATTCAGAATAAGCGCCGGGGACTGCTGTCAAAAGGTGTTGTTTTGCTTCACGACAACGCACGACCACACACTGCAAATGTGACGAAAAACCTCCTAAAGGGGTTTGGCTGGGACGTGTTTGACCATCCTCCGTACAGCCCTCACCTCGCTCCTAACGACTTTCATCTGTTCTTACATCTTAAGTCTTTCCTTGGCGGTCATCACTACACCAATGACGACGAACTGAAAGAAACTGTTTCCAACTGGTTGAAGACACAGGCGGCAGATTTCTATGAAGAAGATATACAAAACCTGGTGCCACGCTATGACAAATGACTGCAAAATTTTGGCAATTATGTGGAAAAGTAGTTTAAGTGTTGTAGAATTTTGTGCATTAAAAATTTCTTCTGTATCTGTGTACAATTTCATTTTATTACCAAACGGAACTTACTTTCTGGACGCGCCTCGTATTTAGTTTATCCATTACGGATATTTCAGAACCAGTAACTGATAATTTCAAGACGACAGTGAAAAAGTGATGTAGTACTGTTATCTAATCACAAGCAGACCTGTGAAATGCAAATTAATTATAAAATGACAGCCATACAGTCTAACTAAGTAAATGAATAAATTTCCCGTAAATTTCCAGATACAAAACACGACCTAAACAAAGTGCAAGCGCATTTATTAAACAACGTTTCCATCTTCCCACCACAGAGCCAGCACCCAACATCACGCGTAAAATGATCCTGTAACACACGCACTAAAATGGTTCGAAAACCACTTAATAGAATAAAACAGTATCATTTCCAGTCAAAGTGACTGGTTCCATTTTTCTAAATAATATTGAATGATTTATTCAGGTTTAAATATATACATTTTAATGTAAAGTTTCATACAAAGCGTTTCGAGTCGTAATCTTAATCTTTACACGAGCAATTCATTTATTAGCTATCTCAGAATCGGGTCTAACGATTTCGATGAAATTTTGTATTTACACTGTTTTTTTTTTTTTCTTTTGAAGCTCATCAACATTGTTGTATTTTTCGTAAAAACTCGATTTTCCATAATTATATATATATATATATATATATATATATATATATATATATATATATATATATATAATTGCTTGTTTTTGAGATTATAGAAGATATGTTAGCCTCGAAAACTCGGCGGGTAGCGTCGTCGGCATTGGGGTTCTACATTTATGTTTATCTTACACCTTTAAACGAGCAATTCTTTTTTACAGGATGAATATAAATTCTCGCACTCTGGCTTCGCAGCGCGATTCCTCACACGCTTCAATAAAAAGTGTCTCTTACAAAATTTCGTCCTGCGAATATTTCCGGCAGGTAATGAATGTCGAACGTCGAAGTTGCTGGAGGGGATGTCTAGCGGCAGGAGCTGGTGGCTGTAACTTGGACTCTCCGTAGCATCGTTGAATGGCGTTACCGGACATGTGTTTCCATGCTCATTTTGTTTCTCAAAGACACCTCCCACACCCCCTAGTAGTTTCTGGTGCAATAGTGTAATTCTCAAACACACTGGCGTATGGGACACACACCCAAATCAGTCTTCGACGTGTATTTACTGTAGGAAATATGCGCAAGACGAAATTTTCTGACAGACATTTTTTTATTGCTAGCATATGAGGAATCGCGCTGCGAAGCCCGAGTGCACGAATTTCGCTTCACCCCAGATAGTGTCCATGACTTTCCGAGTTTCTGTGTTTGTATTGCATACCAACATACAGTTTTATTTCAATCTTTTTCAAATTCGGCACAACAAATAGGCAGGTCACTGTGAGTGTAAGGATGAAGGCACGAAATACTACTGCATCACGCGACAATGTTGCTCATCTGCTCCTAAACCAATGGAGCGATTTCAACTAAATTTAGTGCGCACATTCCTCACCGTGCAGTAACAAATCCCGTAACGGTGAGAACCGCCAACGACACACAGTTCAGGAGATATGACGCGTATGGTGCGTGGCAGATGGTGTTTTACCTACGGATCTCGGTAAAATCTACAGTTTTAATCCGATCTTTGTGCAGTTTTCCACACTTGACTCTGAATCCAATAGGAAGGTCACTGCCGCCATCAAATTCCGTACGGTGCCTAGTAGAGAGAACGTTATGACAGACTTCAACGTATGTGAGTTTTCATAGACGGAGTATAAGGTGGGCAGAAAGAGTAGGCACCGATAGAAACAGCCGAGAGATGTTGATGAAGGGAAATATTGGAGAGAAGAAAATGGACAGAAGAAGGAAATGGACTGAGTAAATAAATACCAGGGCAATGCCGCGTTTTCTCCTAGTTTAAGTATAAAATTAATCACACATAATGGTAGTTAACGCATATCTAATTGTCGTTATACGAAAAATAAATGTCCTCTTATTTCTGATTACGACACATAAGACAAGTTTTCGATGCAATTATAAAATCTGATTTATCTCGTATGAAAGTTTTTGCATAAAGGTTGGTACAAGTCAGTTTCTTATCTTTATGTATTTACGATTCATTGAATTTCTCTTTAAATAGTTATCTTTCTGCAAAAATGCACCACAGCTGAGAATCGAATCCACGCTATGCACATACCAGGCAAATATTCTTGTCCAGGTACGCTGTATGCAAAACAATGGACTTCAGGGTAATAATGATCCTCGGAAAATATCGAAGGGAATTTTCTCGAGATTTTTTGAAAGTTTGATCGAACTGCTCTCCCAGAATGTGAACTTCTTGTACCGTAAATATTTTTAAAAAATCGGATTGCCATGTGGTCTTCTTATTAAACAACAACATCGTTTTACATGGACCTTAATTTAGGGTAGTCACGATCCTCGTAAAACATCGAAGGCAATTTTCTCGAGAGTTTTTGAAAGTTAAATCGAACTAATTTCCCAGAAAG
The DNA here is from genome assembly GCA_026315105.1 of Locusta migratoria. Classification (NCBI taxonomy): domain Eukaryota; kingdom Metazoa; phylum Arthropoda; class Insecta; order Orthoptera; family Acrididae; genus Locusta; species Locusta migratoria. Next base: position 507,790,247 of record CM048747.1, read on the forward strand.
TGAACTTCTCGTACCGTAAATATTCATTTAAAAAGTCAGATTGCCGTATGATCTTCTTGTTAAACAACCCCGTCTTTTGTACGTTCGGGTTGTGACGTCTTCACACTGCGCCTTAGGTCGCGGATGTGTGCCGATCTGTTACGGAGTTAAATGGTAGACGCCAGAGTCCACGATTGGCGTCGTTATCTTGAACCAACATCTCGATCAGTCGACTGCTGCCGTCATACATTTGTAGGCGACGTGTGGAATACTGGCGAGTTTATCTCTACCTTAATAGTAGTGTTTCAGTAACAGTTTCTTTCTTACTTGGAAAAATCGATTGCGGCGTTTGGTTACAGCAAAGGACATGTGAAAGGCAGTCATGTTAAGTTAAAAAGTATAAAAAAAAAATACAAACATGTTTTAACATTAAAGTAGTGAATTTAAAGGCTTAAGTTAAGGAGTGACATCCTTAGAAAGTAAATGGGAATGCTCTTTATTTTAGAGTATTTAAACGTATCTAAATACTCATACCCGACTGACCAAGCTGAAAAAGAAAGAAAAAAAAAATAATTTGGTTCTCAGATCCAAAACTCGGTAAATGACAAAACTTTTCAGTTCACACAATGTTAATAACTGTACTCAGGTTTTCTAACATGCTATGCTTCTTCTTATCTGTTGCTTCTGTAAGCCCAGTGCATTAACTATAATTCGTAAAACGTAAACGCTTGTGTCAAAAATCGGCATTATGTACAGAATCGGATGTCATTTCTTGCAAAAGCCTGCCGCGTCCTTTTGATAAAGAGTCGAAAAATTTTCCCCCTTTTTATACTCCTGTAAACTCAGTGAATATTACAACACACAAGTGCTACAGAAGTCGAAAAAAAAAAACTGCAGTTCTATCCCTTGAAAAAGAAGGAACTGTCAAGACAGTGCTTCAAGCTGTACTTCTCTTAGCCAAAAGCTCCTCCGCCACACACCTTACGGTGAATTGCGGAGTATGTATGTAGAAAAGTAAAATCGATCAACATCTCATTAGTACCGGGAGTTACGGAATCGCACTGCACTTGTAATATTAATACATAAAATCTGACATTTTTCGAAACATGCCATGCACTTAAATATTATTTGCAGATTTATGTAGATGTATATTTTCCTTAGAAAGGCAGCGATCAGTTATTGTAATAACCCAAATTAAATATTGAAATGTTTGTAAACCTATTGGACCAAACTGTTGTGGTCATCAGTCCCTAGACTTACAAACTACTCAAACTAACGTACACTGAGGACAACACACTCACTCATGCCCCAGGGAGGACTCGAAACTCCGGTGGGAACGGCCACCCAGTCGGTAGCATGACGCCTTAGACCGCGCGGCCATTACATATGGGTAAACCACATTATAATGAAATGATCTCGCTGTCTGTTAACGCTTTCACGACTGAACCGCTTAACCGATTCTAATGAAACTGGATATGAAGATACCTTGAACGCTGAAGAACATAGGCTACTTTAGAAAGTGTGTATTTCAAGTTATCTGTTAATATTAAGTAGAAAGTGCATCTGATAAGTTCGATGAATGATTCAAAGTGTTCAAATGTTTGTAAATCTTAGGGGACTTAACTACGGGATCATCAGTCCCTAAGCTTACAAACTACTTATGAACTAGCTAAGACTAAGGACGGCACAAATATCCATGCCCGAGGGGGATTCGAACCCCCGACCCTAGTGGCCGTGCAGACCGTGACTGAAGAGCCTCAGTCCCCTCGGCCACCGCGGCCGGCTCGATGAATGGTCTCGGGAAATATAGGAAACAAGAGTTACAAACAACATCTCTTAACTGGCCTTCAAAGTAATCAGCATTGGCTACAATACACTTCTGACATAGGTTGTACAGCTGTAGGAAACTGCCAGCAAACCCTTCTTGTGGAATCGCTCCAAGCACTGATGTCACGCGATGTTGGATCTCCGCAATCACTGTAACACACACTTTTTCAGGGGCGGTTTCTGGGATGATGCCACTGTGCCATGACACCACTTGTATGAAAAAGAAAGAAAGAGAACTCTAACAGAAACATTGTTTCCGAGTGTGCGTTCCTTGATTTGAACAGGCGCTCTCGCGGCAGTTTTCTGAAGCTTGGAGCCGACTCAGATTGGCACCGTCTCTGCTCGTAAGTGCCAAGCCGCTACCACGCCGTAGCGGAGAAGCTAGGCAGCTGTTCCCTAATTGAAGCAGCTGATCGCCGCCATTTGCAGGGAAGAATCCTAGTACTGGGGTCGTGATTTGAAGTACATGAGACGCAACGAGGGCAAAATGAAGCACAAAATAAACGCACGTCTGTTTAAAAATATTACTGAGTATTGGAGTCTGTCTAAAAAGTAGTCTTAAATGAATGAAGTGTCCTAATTTCCGAAATACGTCTGCATAGGTACACGAAATTTAAGAATGAAAGACTTTTTTCTGACTAGTTGGAGCGATTTTGCACCCAGTTATTTGCATAAGATGATTCTAGGAAACTTATAAAGTAGCAGAGAGTGCCATTATTATTTAATTCTCTTAATTTTTCTGTTAGGTTCTGATCACTTTTTGCTGACTACTCCGGACGTTTTTGTATAGCATAATTTTGTCTACATGCCTTTCCATATTACATACAATTTTTCTTTCAACTTGCTCGAATTTGGATATGAATAATTGTAATTAAATGTTCAAATGTTTGTAAATCTATCGGACCAAACTGCGTGTTCATCAGTCCGTACCTTACAAACTACTTAAACTAAGATATACTAACCTAAGGACAACACACACATCCATGCCCCAGGGAGGACTCGAACCTCCGACGGCGAGCGAGGTGCCTTAGACCGCACGGCTACTCCACCGCGGCAATAACTGTAATGACCCATATAACTTTAAATAGGCATCTCATTCGCACATTACTTTTTAACAGAGATAGTACCTCTTGAAGTGATTCACTATGCAACATTCGATCAAATATTGACCATTAACGAAGTACAATCACCACCTCTTAATTTCCTAATAGCAATTATTTGACCTACCTCTGCATCATACTTATACATACTTATACATATGATTAAAAATCTAAATACCTCTCAGCCGGCCGCGGTGGCCGAGGGGACTGAGGCGCTTCAGTCACGGTCTGCATGGCCACTACAGTCGGGGGGTTCGAATCCCCCCTCGGGCACGGATGTTTGTGCCGTCCTTGGTTGTAGGTAGTTCATAAGTAGTTTGTAAGTTTAGGGACTGATAACCCCGTAGTTAAGTCCCTTAAGCTTAACAAACATTTTGAACTAAATACCTCTCTTATGCCTAGTTCTTCATTCAGCTCAACTTAGTATATTAATCGTGTTAGCATTTTTAGTAATTTATATGCAAATGCAATATAAGCACTTGACATGCAACAAAGTAGTTTTCTCAGTTTTAAAGAATCATTTGTGAGAGGAAACCTAAACAAAAACGAATGCTAGTGATTTATTATTTTTCCATGAAAATACTATACGATATACAAGTAATGACTGAAATGTGAAATGTAACATTGTTTCCGTCTTCGTCTTTGCTTCCGTTCTCACTGTTACAATTAAAAGCAGCACACGAACGACCCATGTTAACGCACTGTTTCCCTGCAAATGGCGGCTTCAGTCACGTCCAGTGTGGGGACGCGACACTAGCGCCAGCGAGCGGGCTAGTATTTATTTTGTTACGTCTATGGTAAGTGCCGTTTTAAAACGCCTGGCAGGTTTCTATACCTCGCTTACCGCAGGGGCTGAGCCGAAATCACTTTGACTCAGAGCTAGAGATCAGCAGAGAACAGAACCTGAAAGACCTTTAACCTAAAGAGCTTCCCTTTACCCCTGCCATCTGGTGATAACAGGCTCAAACTTTCTTTTCCAGTACCACAACCTTGCAGCAGTTTTATGCTAATTCATTTTCAAACTCAAATTATACTTTATTTTCTGGCCTTTTTTTTTAATGAGACAATGCGAATCATTAACACTCTTCCCAATCAAATTAAGATCATTGATCCGACTAAGGCCAAACAAGATATCGCCAAATTTGGAGATGTGTTACAAAGCATTAGGAACATTGATTCCATCATTAACCATATTTATTGTAAATGTTTCATAACGATACCTGCCATGAGACAATGGATCACCAAAGAAAGAAAGAGAGAGATGTTTTGGATGTGTGCGATACAGTCCTTAGTGAAATAGGATTACGTTTTCAGTCCACTTGGCACCTTATTGTACCCAATTTATTCGATGTGAAGCAGTTAGACAAATGTATAAAAATAATGCATAAAATATCTTGAAGTTTTAGACATATCTTTTGAAGACACAAAGTGTTGAAACTGCTTATCACATTGCCTGTCTCTGCATCAGAAACTGAGCGATATTTCCCAGTGCTCATGAAAATCCTAAGAAATAACGTATAAGAAGAAAGGCTGAGTGCCTTAAGAATGTTATCATGTGAGAACTCATTTATACGCAACATTGAAAATTTCAATTCAACGGTGACTGAACTATTTTCCAACGAGGAGAGAAGAATGGATTGTCAATACCGTTAGTATTAATTATTTTGAAGCTGTATTTCCGGTCATAAAGTTTCTGCTTATGGTGAGTACGATGTTTTTAATTTTAAATGTCGCTAATTGAGTTGTAATCACGTCCCAAAACCCACATTACAGAGTCTAATTTATCACTGTCTTATTTGGTACACTAATTATATTCATCAAGCAGGTATGAGAAAAGATAGCTAAAGTAACCCCGTCCCTCTCGTTTTGCAGAATCGTACACAATCGCTTCCTACTATTCTGCAGGAAGTAAAAGTGCAGTGTCGGTAGCTATTGCTAGGCATGTAGACGCTCGAATCACTGGATCATGTGGAGTGAAGATAGCCAATTACAAGTCAACTGCTGATAGCCAATGATTTTTCACTTTTCCATTTGTTTCGGATTCATAAATAAATGTCCATTATGGCCAGCTTTCGTCTGTAGTAATAAGTGCGCTTTGTCAGAAGCAATTGAAGGAATACGTAAGAAGAGCTTTAATAAATGTTTATTTCTGTTATCCTTTATCTGTGGCACTACTTCACAAAGATTGCTCTATTTCTCTATTTTGCGCTCCATGTTGCAATGAGACGAGTTCTCACACTGACCCTGTTAGCTGGGTCGCGGCGTGTACCATGACTTCACTGCAGTGCTTTGCAGTCTTTAGTGTAAGGTAGTTCATAAGTAGTTTGTAAGTTTAGGGACTGATAACCCCATAGTTAATTCCATTGAGCTTAACAAACATTTGAACATTTGAAAACTTTGTGTTCGTAAACATTGTGTGGATAGAGATTCCGATGATGAAGATAGGATACTCAGGTGCAAGATGGCGCCATAGGTGTTTGTACATACAAACTTTAATTTGTGATGTGCCGATGAAAGTTAATAAAGTAACATCAGTTTGAAATTCTTCGACGTTTTCATTTAGTAGTTGAGCAGTTTCAACAAAATCTGGACTTCTACTTAGATGAGAGCTTCCCTAGTAACGTCGAGACCAACTGCAGATCACTTAATTATCTCTCAATAGCACACTGCAGAGATATTGTACTTTCCGGTTGCCAAAATTACTCCATCTTTGACAGTGATTATGTCAAAACTAGCACTGTAATCAGCTATTTGATATATTCTCCAGCAATTTCGACATGTTACGAGTATAGATACAGTCTGGAAGACTGGCAGTACCGGAAATGCCACAAGAGGCATCAATCAAAATTAGTCGTTTTGTGTCCCATCCTCGTCGACACTTTTGTGTCTCGTTTCCGCCGGTTGACCTAGGTGTCGGTGGCCGAGTAGAGAGAGACCGTCAACAGGGAAATAGGATGCACGCATGTGTGGGTACAGTCTGAGGTGACCAGCCAGTGGGGGAAGCTGAAACTAGAAACAAATTCAAATGTTCAAATAGCTTATGGGACTTAACTACGGGGTCATCAGTCCCTAAACTTACAAACTACTTACAAACTAGGACGGCACAAATATCCTTGCCCGAGGGGGGATTCGAACCCCCGACCGTAGTGGCCGTGCAGACCGTGACTGAAGCGCCTCAGTCCCCTCGGCCACCGCGGCCGGCTAGAAACACTAAGCTAGATTAAAACAAGATATGTATTTCATAGAGATCGTACAATACTTAACTTTGTTAACTGAAGACTAGTGGAATGCAGATACATAGTTTAACTAGTAGAGACCTGGCTACTAATAAGAGACTGTTCGAGTGCCTCTCCTAATCCCCAGTGGTGGCCACGAGCGGGGTTGCAGCAGAGGGCGCTCATGGCCGACGTCGTTAGAGCCCTGTATTGGGAGAATAGCGCCAACCTTTTATGTATGGCTTACCGACCACCGCGGGCTGCTATTGGTCAGTTGAGCGTGGGTGGGGCACGTCCGCCATTTTAGGCCTAAGCAATCCATCAGCGTAAACGGCATATTTCACTTAACTAGCTGTTATTTTACCATTTAGAGGTGATGGAAATCTATATACTCATTATGTATTAAATTAAGAGCTTAACATAGCATATTCCATTTTTATATGGTGAAAAATGCCGCAGTGGTGGCAGTGAATTGTTTAACTAATACAGTCCGAGGTAGCAAGTTTTACGCATTCCACAGGGCGAAAGAGATGCGAAAAAACGCGAATTGTGGGTTCCATTTACAGATATTGTATGTATATAAAAAAGATTCGTATCTTACTTATTTTACGTAACTTTATCGCAATGTATTTCGACCCAACATTTTTATACATTTCCAGATAGTGAACAATCCTGCTTGCACATAAATCAATCAATTAACGTGTTCAAAATATTCCGTCGTGTCAATGCTGTGAAAAAAGTTGTGCGCGTATTTTTAACCACTACAATATTATATTCTTCTGAGAAAATATAACCGTCAAGCAGAGAAGCATTCCTCAGCAAAATGCGGTAGTAATAGTAGTGGCTTGATGAATGCAGTGTAGTTATATTAAGACGTAAATTTTTTAGACGAAATAATTAATTTGTAAGTTTTATTCTTTTCCTCAGCGGTCTAAGTAACTAAAGTACACATTTGTATTTTAATAAGTACCAGTACTTAAAATTAAATATGTTAACTCAAACGACTTGAAGTCTCTTATCATTAAAGCAAAACTTAGCACGAAACAATTTTACAGTTAGTTTGCTCAAAAATAAAGGTCTTGATCTGAGATTACCAATTTTTCCTTAATATTCGCTGTAGATGTGATGAAACGATTAAAAACTTGAGTTCATTGTTTACTTAACGTCGATGTACTGACCGGTTCCGTTCATCATAAATGTTAAATAGACAGTGCCGCCCATAGCTCTGCTATTGCGAGATATAATAGGCCTACAATGGCGGCGCTCGCCCGGTTGGCGGTACTCTCCCAATACGGGGCTCTAGACGTCGTAAGAACGCCGCGCCGTGCTTGCATGGCGGCGCGCGGCGAAAGAACGTGGCGCGCACTTCAGACTTGTGCGACACCACAAGTCGCAGGCAGTTTAGTATCTCTGCACACGCAAACCAACGCAAATCAAACTGTTCCCATCGCGGTGACCGACATTCAGGAGCCAATAAATTCACATCTGCTCCTTGATACACAACTTGCTCTTCGCGAACGCGCGGGCGCGCGTTTGTGTGTGTGTGTATGCGTGTGCGTGTGTGTGTGTGTGTGTGTGTGTGTGTGTGGCACAAGAAAGAGAGAAAGAGGGGGGGGAGATAGGGGGAAGAGCGTAAACTAGAGAGAGAGAGAGAGATGGCAAGTACAAGTGTGAGAGGGATAGCAAGAATGAGAGCGAGAGAGAGAGAAAGTGAGTATGAGTGGACCAGAGTGAGAGCGAGAGAGATAGCGCGCGCGCGAGAGAGAGAAAGAGAGAGAGAGAGAGAGAGAGAGAGAGAGAGACAGTAAGAGCGAGAGCAAGATCAGCTTGTCGCAGTGTTTTCAGCGAGAAAGTGTGCTATGTTGCAAAACTGAGTCTTTGCACATCATAGCGACAGTTCACAGTTTCTACTCGTAGGCCCTGCTGATTGCAAAAGTAACTTTACATAAGCACCTCTTTCCAAACGACGTTGCGAAAATGTATCAAAGAAACCGGACATCGGTGCCGCCCTCCTGCCACTTTAGGTAGCGGGCAAGTCTGTGGATTCCCCACAATGGAGTCTCTGACGTATGGCCTCGTGCAGGAGCCTGCGTCACTTTGACGGAGGACACACTTTCGTAAATGGTGAGGGCAGAGTGAAAATCGGCACGAGGAGTAACGCGAAATTAACGGCTATTGCATTATCGGAGACACGGTGATCTGCTTTCTCGACAGAGGACGCGTGAGACAATTTGGTAACCGTGGAAACACGGGGCGGCGCGATCACAGTAGAGGGCTTCCCGGGCCGGAGAAAGCCGCAGGGTGACCCGGACAAGAGATCCACTTGCCGCGGGCTCCCGGCCGCCGATTCCCGCTAAACGGCCGCTCCTGCCCTGCCCGGGCTTTCTCGCTGCACTCGGACCATCAGCCGTGACGCAACGCCCGCCTTCCTGGAAGAGCACGGGCCAGTGACGTCACGGACAGTGCTCGGGACGGGCCTCGCGCTGCCGGCGGCAGTTTCTGTATGAAATTTATCGTCTGTTCATTGACAGTTCTGCCGAAGCACGACCAAAAGTTTCCACGTCCCACACGGAACTACGCGTCACCTCACATTTCATTCACCACGCCCAAACACGCAAACTATTTCCTGTGTAAACGTGTAACTGGCATGTATTCTGGAAGAACTGAACAACATTTTCATTTGGTTTTATTTGCGGCAGCAGATTATTCGGATCAAATGTTTCCTGCATAAACAAGGAACCGGCATGTATTCTGAAAGAACTGAACGACATTTTCAAAAATGTTCAAATGTTTGTAAATCTATCGGACCAAACTGCGTGGTCATGAGTCCGTAGCTTAAAAACTAAGGTAAACTAACCTAAGGACAACACACACACCTATGCCCCAGGAAGGACTCGAACCACCGATGGCGAGCAACCGCGCTCCGTAGCGAGGCGCCTTAGACCGCACGGCTACTCCACCGCTGCCAACTTTTCCTCTTAGTTTTATTTGCGGCAGCAGATTATTCAAATCAAACGTTTGTAAATCTGTGGGACTTCTTTGGTTATTAGTCCTTAACCTTACGAACTACTTAAACTAAGTTCAAAATGTTCAAATGTTTGTTAAGCTTGTAGGACTTAACTACGGGGTCATCAGTCCCTAAACTTACAAACTACTTATGAACTACTTACGAACTAAGACGGCACAAATATCCATGCCCGAGGGGGGATTCGAACCCCCGACCGTAGTGGCCGTGCAGACCGTGACTGGAGCGCCTCAGTCACCTCGGCCACCGCGGCCGGCTAAACTAAGTTAAGTGTCTGTCCCGCTTCCAACCTTCGTATGGCTCTCTATGCCATAGCTTCGGATAAGTCACGTCGTTGTTGCATTGCACTACCAGTTCCCGACACTATCTGAGCCCAACTGTTTGCGTAATTAGTTTGTTAGAGTAAACACAAGTTAATACCAACACCCTCTGCAACAACGTTCTGTTATTACCACTTTCTCGATTGCCGTAATGTTGTTGTCTCCACTCCGTATAACCGACAGATAGACGTCGAACCAGTGTAGTTTATTCTGCCGATAACAAATACTTCAAAACCTAGGTATGTTAACTGATCGCCCAATTGGTTTGAACATTATAAATAAAAATTATAACTTCCACCGTTGTGGAAATACAGCTGTAACTGATTGTAGAATAATAATTGTTTTTGAAACGACTTTCAAAACAGGCCGTATTTTCAAAGCGATCTCTATCTCGCCTTTGGTAGTAGTACTCTGCTCGCTAGTACAGGGTGAGGATTATGCTCGCTCGTAACTTCTAGTGCGCCTTGTTCGGACACGACTTGTCTGGTACGAATGCCCCGAGCCGGCAGGCTGTGCTCGTCGCTCTGTTGTTGTGAGCCATTTTAAAAGAATTTGTAAGTATGCAGTCATTATTTCTCTCTTTAGTTTCTGTGCTTATATTTACCTTATCTCCTTATAAGGAGATGAAAAGGCTTGCTCAGGATAGAGTAGGGTGGAGAGCTGCATCAAACCAGTCTCCGGACTGAAGACCATAACAACAACATCTCCTGTACGTCGTGATGAGCATATTGTTTGGTTTTAGAACACAGCTAGTTAAAAGCTAATAATATTTTTACTCCTTTTGTTATCGGCTTAAACGTTACTTGTTACTAATGGTCTCAAATCGGGCTGTTAATTATTGTTTAAATTGGGCTAAGCTACACTTCGAACTGTTTTGTCAGTAAACGAACCACTGCCCTTTTCGCTTTACATTACCGAGAACGAAACCAAAATATTGTCGCGTTGAAATGGGAGCAGGCTTGACTACGAAGGCAACTGAACACAGCACTTATACTCAAAGCACGTTTATTACGAACTCAACATACACGCAGCACTGACTGCCTCTCAGGCAGAGTGCTCTGCTATTTATACACAGACAGAATTTACCAGAAATTAGAAGAACTGTTAACAGAAGAAACAAGTAGAATTTACAAGTGAACATAAGAAAGATGTAGAACATTCTGGAATTGTAAATTACAAAGAAATAAATTTTTGCCGGTGGGCGGGATTGGACCGGCGACCTTCAGTACCGCAGTCCGTGACACTATCCCCTGCGCCACGCCGGCACTCGGTGTTCGTCGTCTCTCGCGGCAATATGTCCCGCTGCGATAAACGATGTGAAGGCAGTTAGTGAAATCCGAAATTAAACGAAATGGACTCTGGAGTCTTCTAAAATATTGTTCGGACATATAATACCCACACAGTCAATCAGAGAGGCTTAAGCTGTTATATCTCTCTTATGCTGTAGGTTCTGGAGGTGGATTGTGGACTATACAGGATGTGGACATGGGTCTGTAACTTGAAGAATTGATTAGTCCACATATATTTATTAACATAATGAAATGAATACTTTGATGTGCTTGTGCGGTACAAAGTTCTCACTATTCCTCAGTTCTGCAACGTATCATTACAATTCCTGGCAAAACAATTCCGACCTGTGTTAAGTAGAGTGCTGGCTGGCTCTCCTCTGTTGAACTTCAGGATCGAAACTGACGAACTGCGTGAGTGGAACTGTTCCATACTCTCTCCCTGGTCCTGCGGTGCGGTGGCATATATAGTCGAGACCCCCTCTTCAGGCGGGACTTCGGACCAGCCCGGTATTCACCTAGGGAGATGTGGAAAACCGCCTAAAAACCACATCCAGGCTGGCCGGCACTCCGACCCCAGTCGTTAATCCGCCGGGCGGATTCGAACCGGGACCTACCGGTCTCCCCGTCTCGCAAAGCGTTGCGTTAGACCACACGGCTAACCGAACGGGTACCAAGAAGGTATCACATTACTAAGTGAACAATTAAAAGGAAAAAAAAGAATTGAACAGTATACTTGTTTCAAAACTGACCGAGAAACATTGCGGAACTTAAGCGAAAATAAAAATTGCCTTTTTTTGTGTCCCAGCCTCGTCGCCGCTTTTGTGTCTCGTGTCCGTCGTAGGAGTCGGTGGCCGAGTGGAATGAGACCGACACAGGAATAAAGATAGCACGCTGGTGCAGGTACGGAGAGGAGCAGCCAGAAACTAGAAACACTAGAGTAAATTAGAACGAGATATATATTGCACAGAATTTATACAATACTTAACTTTTACATAGTACTGCAGAATGTTGATACATAGTTGAGCTAGAGTCCTGCCTAGTGCCTAACTGATAGCCAAGTCTTCACTGGTGCCTATCGGATTCCGAAGTCTTTACTGGTTCCTAACTCAGTCCCAAGTGAACGATGTCGTTCAGTGGTGGCCACGAGCGGAGTTGCCGCAGAGGGCGCTCGTGGCTGTCGTCGTAAGAACGCCGCGCCGTGCGTGCATGGCGGGGCGCGGCGAAAGTAGGTGGCGCGCACTTTGTACTTGTGCGACACCACATTTTTTTTATTTTATTTTTTTTTTTTATTTTCAAGAGGCAAGAGAGACTTCGGATGAAAAAATAAACTCATAAGATTTGTACATTTCATTCCATTCCATGATGGTGGTGGTGGCGGCTGGTGCAGCAACAGTGTTGAATAATTAAAAAATGCTCAGTCTCTGTTGCAATATTTTATTCTCCAATAACGCGTTTCGCGCTGTTAGCGCATCGTCAGACTGGAAAAAGACAAATGTTTTGTTACAGTCCGTGTACCTGACGGGCAGTGAATCTAATGTGGCTAAGGTGAGTAAATTTGAAAATTCAGACTTACTTGGGCGGCGATGGAGCCACAGAACTATCTGTAGCTGTGTTCAAATAACCCTTACGCACTTTGTACGTTTACCTCTTTGCAGGCGCGCAATGACAACACAAATTGTTAAGATACCTCCTCCACAGCTATAGATAGTTCTGTGGCTTCATCGCCGCCCAAGTAAGTCTGAATTTTCAAATTTACTCACCTTAGCCACATTAGATTCGCTGCCCGCCATGTACACGGACTGTAACAAAACATTTGTCTTTTTCCAGTCTGACGGTGCGCTAACAGCGCGAAACGCGTAATTGGAGAATAAAACATTGTAACAGAGACTGAGCATTTTAAATCATATGATTTGTATCTTGTAAATATAATTTAAGCGTTTTGGGCAGCTGGGGAGTTCCAGCATAGCAAGCTCGAACAAACAATAAAAAAATGGAATGCACTTGATCCCTGCGCGCAAAGTGACTACTTCGACATCTGTCTGCCTACCACGAAACTACTCTTCGGACGAGCATAAACGCCAGATGCAGATCTACGTTGGTCATCCAAAATGGAACACTGTAAAGTAAGCATCCGTATCAGACGAAATAAGCAGCATGTGTTTGAGGCAACAAGAAATGCACGTGATTATGTATTAAATTTCAGCAAAAGCGCACATCACTGGCGGCAGCAGTGCCACCTGCAAGCGCTGTATGAGGGAGGGACACGGTAAGCAGCCAGCGTTACACCTCTGAAGTGTTGCAGCCTGGCGTCCTCCGGCACCTTTGAAGATTGCCGACAGCCACATTGCCTCGGAATAATAGGGACCTCCTGTGACACGCAATGTTCAGGACCACTTCGTGGCCCATTTGATTGCATCGCTACCTTGGCCTCCTTGCCCCTCCCCCCGTCCCCCCCGTCCACCAACAAAAATCTCTCGCCTAACGAAACATTCTGGTCAATGATTGCGGTAACAGTAGCCCGGGATTCCCCACCCATTGCTACAGCAGAATAGCTTTGCCAGTGTATGGGAGCAGAGTGGACTGCTACATCCTAATAACATTGTCTCTTTTATTCAACGCTAAGATGTGTGGCAGCGGTTATAGCCAGCAATGACGACAGCAATCAGTACTGCTTTCATTATTTTCCACAATGCTGTATTTTCCATCAATGATCTTCTAAAATGTGTTGAGTATTGCTCAAGTGTTTGGGACCCGCAGCAGATCAGTTTAAAGGAAGACATAGAAGCGGTTCAGAGACGAGCAGCTAGATTTGTTACCGGTAGGTTCGACCAATGCGCGAGTGTCACGGAAATGCTCCGGCAACTCAATTGGGGATCGCTGGAAGAAAGACGACGTTCTTTTCGTGAATTTCTGTTGAGTAAATTTAGAGGGCCGGAATTTGAAGCTGAGTGTAGTACGATCTTGCTGCCGCCTACTTACATTTCGCGTAAAGATCACAAAGACAAGATAAGAGAAATTAGGGCTCGTACGGAGGCATATAGGCATTCTTTTTTTCCTCGTTCAATTTGGGAGTGGAATAGGAAAGGAAATGCCTAGTAGTGGTACAGTGTACCCTCCGCCACGCACCTTACGGTGAATTGCGGAGTATGTATGTAGATGTAGATGTAGATCTCCCAAATAAATTTATCAGTGAGTTCTCCAGTTCTTGCTGGAGTTGCATTTTCGCTGGCTAGCAGTGTACACATATTAACATAGAAAACACATTTAAGTGTCACTCACATCCACTTAAAACAAAAATATATTCCTTTGAAGGCATCTCTCATATTTAGAAAATATACGAGGATTGGAACTTAAATAGTGGCAATAGTGCTGTGGAGACACTACTTGAAAAAACCCCAATATGGTGACAGTTATGGTGATACTCGTCTGCGACGTGATGGTGTTATCCTAAAGCATTACGTTCCTCTACGAGAAATCGTCAACGCACAGTATTACTGTTCGTTTTTGGAGCATCACATGCCACCAGTTTTGCGAAAGTAGCGGCAACAATTTCTGCGCACCATCAACAGAACAGGCTTTGTTAACGGTATACTAGGCCTTCCACATCGCTGGCAACGTGTTCTATACAATGCTAGTGACTACTTTGAACTACATGTAACGCTTTTGAATCGGTCGTGAATAAATAGTTACCTCTAATGAGGTTCCAACCCTCGTAAGTTCACCACCTAACACAGTAACGCTTTGCAATTGCAATTACGTATGGGACTGGATGCACATTCTGAACTCCTTTCCGCTTCCCCCTGCTCATTTCGTCTGTCCATACTGCTCTTGGTACATCTCAATCTGCCCATCCCTATCTCTCACTTCCATCATCGTTCTGTCTATCCATATTCTCCTCCCATCGCTCTAACTCCATTTCTTCCACCTCCTCCCTGTCTTCTTATCCTCCTCTGTTCTTGTCCCGGCTTTATTGTTACTGCAAGCGAAGCCTGAATAGAATATGAGGGAGACAATTACATGTGCTAAATTCGTGAGGACAGTACTTCAGTGACAATAACCCCGTTTTAATGACTTACAAAAACCGGATGTTTTAAATCGATTTCCCAATTCCGCTCTTAGTTGGGCATGTAAACACTGCAAAATCGATTCTGCAAAGCTGCTTTTATAAATTGCATTTCCATGTAAACGGAAACGTTTTGAAAACGTAGTTGGCTTATTAGGTTGCGTCTTCCAGTCAAGAGGTTTCCGCTAATATGAACAGAGAGACTTTTTCTGCAGTGAAGGAGGCGAATAAAGGTTACTCTCGGCATGGATCTGTGTATGTAAGTAAAGAGAAACAGTGAATGTGCTGGCTAAATCAGGAACTAAAACACCATATTTGATTGAGAGAGAAAATCCGCTTCAGGCTTTAATATGTAAACACGATAGCGAAAAACTGCTTACAAAATTTGGTTTTCGCCTTCCGGAAGATGTGTTGCAAGTAAATGTAGTGAATATTTCTCACAATTTTACCAGTAGGTTCAAATGTTCAAATGTTTGTATAGCTTATGGGACTTAACTACGGGGTCATTAGTCCCTAAACTTACAAACTACTTATGAACTAGCTAACACTAAGGACGGCACAAACATCCATGCCCGAGGGGGGATTCGAACCACCGACGGTAGTGGCCGTGCAGACTGTGACTGGAACGCCTCAGTCCCCTCGGCCACAGCGGCCGGCCACCAGTAGGTGAACCGCAGATTCGGAGAATTCAGATTCCATAGTGGTATGTGTATTACTAAAAGGCTATCCCGAGACACAGTTCCCGCCTGTATCTCATCATCATCTCATAATATCCAAGAGGAAGAAAATTTGATTTTCTGTAATTCAACGTAGCGAGGTGGCGCAGTCGTAACGCACTGGACTTGCACTCGGGAGGTCGTTGGTTCAAATCTACGTTCAGCCATTCAGATTCAGGTTTTCTGCATTTCTTTAAAATACTCCAGGCAATGGCCCCGATGGTTCTTAGGAAAGGGCACGGGCGATTTCCTTCACCATTCTTACCAAACGACAATCCGAGTGAGAGCTCCATCTCTCTTGACCACGCAGTCCACGGAGGTTAAACCCTAATCTTACCTCTTCCTTTGAATAATTCGCATAATTATTGACCGAATTTAGAAATTACAAATCCTGTAATATTCTTACACATTGAGAGGAACTGTAAGCTTTTAGACGGCAAGAAGTCTTGAAGCTTTGTTGGTCCATTATTGGAAAGTGACAATACTAAGCGACTTCTAATAAACTTCACATATAATTTCAAACTATTATGAAACTTTTTCTTGCTTACACCTTCACCCCCCCTCCGACCCCCCCCCCCCAAAAAAAAATGGAAGAAAAGAAGTTCATTACCTAGTACATTTTCGCGGTTCACGCATTCAAACTTCAGAATCTGCCAAGATGCTTTAATTTATTCCTTTTTAACTATTAACGCGGTTTCCAAACACTTTGCAGACAATATCTTCAAATAACACTGATTGCACCTGAAAACCTACGTCAGTGTTCAAGACATCCTTCTCCGCGGTGGAGTAGCCGAGCGGTCTAAGGCGCGTCGCTGCAGAGCGCGCGGTTGCTCTCCGACGGAGGTTCGAGTCCTCCCTAGGGCATGGGTGTGTGTGTGTTGTCCTTAGGTTAGTTTACGTTAGTTTAAGTTGTTTGTAAGCTACGGACTGATGACCACGCAGTTTGGTCTGATAGATTTACAAACATTTGAACATTTTGAAAACATACTTCAGGAGATACGTCATACACATGGGAAATACGCGAAAAACGAACTTCAGTCTGTAATGAAGCACAAATTACTCTATATTTATCCAGTGTTTGCCCTGTCTGTTTGTGGCCATTTTCGCAAATGAAGTAAAGCAAGAGGCGGTTATATCTTCATTTTGCATGTTTATTTCAATTGATGGAAGCTACTACCTTTTCATTCTTCCGACCTGAGACACTGCCACTACTAAAATAGCGTATGTGTGTGTGTGTGTGTGTGTGTGTGTGTGTGTGTGTGTGTGTGCAAAACTAGCAGTGCACAAGTGGTATGTTAGCTCAGTCTGTAAGTAATTGGTTGCAGTTAAGCAGGTCTGGAGTTCATACGCATTCTTTGATTTATTAGGATTTTTTCTCGTTTGACAGCCATTTATTTACGTGAAAAATGCGACGTTGTATCAGAAATGGGAGCTGATACTTAAGTTGGCCAGTTGTAACGTTCTTTTAATATCACCTGTCAAAAAGGGTCCCACATGCTTGAGAAATATCCCATAATGAGACGGACAAGCGTTTTGTAAGCTGCCGTCTTTGAAGATGCTTTCTTTAATAATTGTTGTGCAAAGCTGAAACCATTTAAGGCTTACTGTCTAATTTCAAAATATAGATATCCATAATTATCTCGTGCAAAGTGATCAACAATTGCTATGAGAACGAACATCAGTTATTTCAGAAACTTTCATTTACTATTTATCATGTACAGACAACATGAAGCTTCAAATCAAATGCAGCATAGAACCTTAAAGGACAGTTGAAGCTATAGTGGCAGCGAGAAGTTTCGTGGATATATTTAAGTTAAGAATTGCTGCATCATTTATAAGTGTATTTCTTAACTGGGGTTTTTGAGTCTCAGCTGCTCGTAGATGTTGTAATGATACAACATGGACATATCGACATTTATCTTTGGCCAACTGTCAAAACGACAAGCTGTAAATATTGGCAGATTTATTTGACGATATTTATATTACATAAGATAAGAGTGACGCCAATGCTCACTATATTGTTATATAGGCAGCGTGACACTGCACAAGGATGTTTTATGAAATCAAGTTAAAAAAATCGGATAAACAGGCCTAACATTAAACGTATAGGTACATAAAAACAAAACGGTGAATATTATATAACTTTTTTTTTACATATTTCGCAGATTGTCTGATGATGGGTGTTTAGCCGAAATGAAACCATCACATTGTAATAAAAAACTATAAAGTAGCAACACATGGGTACATTTATATGATATCTCTTAAAGAAATTTTCTGCACTGCGGGCTGTTGCGTCGAAGAATGTTTATGTCAGAATTAATCTGAAATTAGGATAATCTGTTCCATTCCGAAAAAATTAAAAAATATGCTATGAAGAATAAAACTGTACTTTTTCTTTCAAGAAAGTTGTCCAAAGAAGCGAATTAAATTTCTTGGATTTTAAATCGCAGATATAGTCTTTTTTCATTTCTGGGAAGAATGTTTCTACTTGAAAGGGGGTCGCATCTTCAGAAAGATTCAAATACACTGCATTGAGGGAGGAGGCTTCGCTCTGTACTAAACAAGATGTTCTTTGCAGAGCCATCTACTATTTTTTACGTTCTTTTTTATCGAAGTCTTTAGTACGATGTAAAAGTGAGGTACGTTGTCTAATACTTTGTACGATGCGAACTAATTCGTATATATACTTTGGGAAGAAGAAATGGAAAGGTAGCCTTTTTTCAGCACCCATCCACGTCAGTGTCACCAAAGACAATGGAGCACGTCATATCGGTACGGTTGCCTTTACTGCCCCACATCTGTCGATTGCCGACCGAAATAAATTACACTACGTAACTCCCCGACATAATTGTGCTAGCTGGGAGAATTCATTCCCCTGCGTAGAAATACTCTTAGAAATGTGTGTAACAGTGAGTATCAGTGTGTAAGAAACCACAGAGAGTGCGTAACCGTATGTTAATGTGAAAGAACAAAGAATGCTGTATAACAGATGAGAGGAAATCACCGTCAAACTGTTTCACAAAATTGACGCAACCATACACTGCATACGAAACAGAAAAACCCCTCTTGCAAAACCTTTCGCAAGACGTGAAAAGTCAACTTTCTAAGAGTGTATCAGTTGCACTACTGAATTACACCGTGTTTGATAAATTACATTAGTAAAAATACAATTTTCATGTTTCTGCTCAATTGTGTACAGCGAATTACATAGTCTTCGTTAAAGCGTAGAAGAAAATTCTTCATAACTCATTATAACATGGAAGTTGTACAAGGGATAAGTATCGGTCAGGTGTTCACCTCTACCGTGAGGCAGCGTGAAATAAAATGAAATTTAAAAAAATGTTATTTCCAGCAACGCAATGATTCATTTCGCCTATCATCTTGTGAATGTCGTACTTCTTCTTTATTTACGAGACTGCTGAGATGAACTGGAGAGGAATTCCGCGTTATGTAAGACACCTTTTGTGCTTTTACCACCCAAACAATTTTCGGTAGTTATTTTGCAAACTTCAATGGGGTTTTCCTTTTAATTTCTGAAGATAATTGTTTCATGTTACAGTTTTGTGTCGGTTGTTTCAACGAAATGTTTTTAGAGCCCACACAAAACTGTAACATGTAACAGCAACTTTCAGAAATTAAAGGCAAAAACCCCATAGAAGATTACAAAATAAGTGTTTTTTATTGTTGTGGTCTTCAGTCCGGAGACTGGTTTGATGCAGCTCTCCACAATACCCTACCCTGAGCAAGCCTCTTCATCTCCACATAAGAACGGCAACTTACATCTGTCTGAATCTGCTTACTGTATCCATCTCTTGGTCTTCCTCTTCGATTTTTACCCCACACACTTCCCTCCAATGCTAAATTTACGATTCCCCGATGTCTAAGAGTGTGTCATAGTGGTTGCACCTACGGTACGGCTATCTGTATCATTGAGGCACGCAAGCCACCCCACCTCGGCAATGTCTGTGGTTCATGGAAGTGGACAAAATAAGTACCGAAACATATTTGTGTGAATAAACACCCAAGGTGTCTTGAATAAGGTGGAATTTCTCTCCAGTGGTAATGTCAAAACAAAATACCTCCATAATTGTCATCGTAGACGTGAAATCAGCATTTCAGAAGTATCTAATTATCAACACAGATAGTGTAGTTACGTAGGTATAAACTGACTGTAGAAATTATTAACGTTAGCCACAGAAACAAATGCTCATATCCGGTCTATAAATGCATATAAGTAACCAAGGAAAATTAGCTGTTTGGAGTGCCGACAAGCGTGTATTTTTTATAACGATCAAAATAAACAACTGAATTCGATCTCTCCTACTAACAGATGAACGAAAGACAGGTGCAAAATATTAGTGGAAACCAACGTATATTACAACTGTAAAAGCTTACCTTTCCATGTGATACAATAGATTTTCCATTACACAGACCTGTCGTTTTTTCAGTGAAGTGAATTCTAAGGACTTTTCCTGACAATGTGAGTACGATTCAAGTGATTGAAAACGGTTTTTTTTTTTTTTTTTTTTTTTTCCTGAAGGACATAGCAGCATGGCTATATGAGGCGACATACTAACATTTCGCAATCGCAAGGATATTTTCCTCGATGCTCAATCGGTGTGTGACAAGGAAAAGTGACTTCATCCTGTAGTGAAAACACCGAGAGACTGTCCGCAGCGGTTAACGCACTTGATTCGCTTTCTGAAGGACTGCGGTTCAGATACGCCTCGGGGAGTCCCATTTCGGGTGTTCCATGGTTTACCCTGAATCGTTCTAGGCATATCCTGAGATGATTACTTTCAAAGGGGACAGCCCATTTTGTGCCCCATTCTTAACAGAAACAATCTCAGCTTGTGCTCCGACTCTAATGATCACGCTGTCCACGAGACTTTAGCCTCTGACTTCCGTTTCCTTCTTTTGTAGTGAAAACACTCGATAGGAGTGTGCAGCTACTACTGCGAATGGTACATAAGATATCTGAGTGACGTACTGCTTAAAGCAGAGTTTTCAACCTGTGGGTCGCGAGCTCCAGAGAGGTCGCAAAGTCTCCTTTCGGGGTAGTTGCACCTTAAGTCAATAAGCCTGGAGAATGTTATTAGGATGTAGCAGTCCACTCTGCTCCCATACACTGGCAAAGCTATTCTGCTGTAGCAATAGGCAGGAATCCCGGGCTACTGTTACCGCAATCATTGACCAGAAGGTTTCGTTAGGCGATATATATATATATATATATATATATATATATATATATTTTTTTTTTTTTTTTTTTTTTTTTTGGGGAGGGGGGAGGGCAAGGAGGCCAAGGTAGCGATGCAATCAAATGGGCCACGAAGTGGTCCTGTACATTGCGTGTCACAGGAGGTCCCTATTATTCCGAGGCAATGTGGCTGTCGGCAATCTTCAAAGGTGCCGGAGGACGCCAGGCTGCAACACTTCAGAGGTGTAACGCTGGCTGCTTACCGTGTCCCTCCCTCATACAGCGCTTGCAGGCTGCTGTCCCCAGTGATGTGCGCTTTTGCTGAAATTTAATATAAAATACCGAAAATGACGAGTACCGAAACGTTGCTCGTGCAGCGGCGTGAATCCTTCGCCACGAACCTTGATACGACTTTGAGTGTAGCTTCGAAATTACGGCGATTTCCGAGACGGGTATCAGTGCGTGCCGCACACTCGGTGCAAGGTCCGCCGGTGAAGTCGGTAAGGCCGCGTTCGCACAGCACGTGGCTCAGACGTGCCGTGTGTTATGCAGCACCCGGCTGCTTCCTGGCTGGCCGATTGGCGCTGGTAAGTGTACACACCAAACCCATGCTCTCCAATAATCTTTACTGATTACGTACTGATGTTCCACTCACACACCACCACTTTCAACAAAATGTTTCGTCTGCTCATATAATACGTGAGTCACAGCTTTTTCGATTCATATGTAAACAAGGAACAACAGAGTACCAATAACACTACCCCGTGGAACGCCCGATATCACCTCTGTTTTAGTCGATGCCTTACCATCGATTACTACGAACTGTGTCCTCTCTGAGAGGAAATCTCCTATCCAGTTGCAAATTTGGGGCGATTTACTGTAACCATGCAATTTGATTAAAAGCCGTTTGTGAGGTTCGGTGTCAAAAAAATCAAGAAATACTGAATCAATTTGCAAATCCTTGTTGATACCACCCATCACTTCGTGTGAGTAAAGAGCTAGTTGTCTTTCGCATGAACGATATTTTCTAAATCCATGTTGACCTTGGGCCAATAGATCATTCTGTTCGAGATAATTCATAATATTTGAATACAGGATATGTTCCAAAACCCTGCTGCAAATTGACGTCAATGAAATAGACCTGTAGTTTAATGGGTTACTCGTGCTGCGTTTCTTGAATATAGGTATGACCTGTGCAACTTTCCAATCTTTTGGTACAGATCCTTCTTTGAGAGAGCGGTGGGGTAAAGTTAATAAGAAACGAGATATACAAAAGACACATTATTTTACTGTTTCCCTGAGACCGCAGGCTTCCCATAGTCGCCGCACATAGGAATTATGTCCCGATTTCCTGTAGCTTTCACTTCTCAGATTTAATGACTGCCAAGTCATCGTTTCTATACGACTACTGACAACGTGTATGTTCTGCAGTATATCGATACCGAATGTACTGCTTCTATTAAACGGATATATGGGTCTCAGGTCTTCTCTGCCTTTACGTTGCAAACTTTGCCTGCCACTATAGTTCTGGGAACAACAGAAATTAGTTTGACGTCAGTCAACACGAAATACAAATTCTTTAGAATATACAGAGGGAGTAAGTTACGTAACGTTTTTTTTTACAAGTTCAGAAATGTACATACAAATCAGAGATGCCATTTAGCGATCGTTCACATAAGTTTTGATCCACTTAAGCTATAACCCCAAATATTGGCCCTTAACAGTGTTATAACCCAGAGAAAGATGAACCCTGTGTCTTCTTTTAAAACTATTGTAAGCTTTAGGCAACTGCCACGCCTCAGAGGATAAATGGTTCCCGCCAGAGCACTGAAGTTAAACTTCTTCGGGCTTGGCTAGTACCAGGATGAGTCACTGTACGTGTGTGCCAATCGCTGTTGGTAAATGGATGCCCCCAGCCCTTGTGAGGCCAGCTGATGAACTTGTTAACTGAGATGTAGCGGCTCCGGTCACGAACACTGACAGAATGGCCGTGCGGCCATGGTGCGGACCACATGCAGTCCCATACCCCAGCCGTCGACGCCTCCGGGCTAAGGACTACACCGCGACTGGCCTTCCATACGGCCTAACAGACATATGTTTTACTGTAACTTTCACACTGTCAATGGCAAAACATTTACCCTTAGTTAAGTTCATTCATAAAATTTAGTATGGCCTACCTAAATTTGTAGGAATTTTGAAAATCTTTGAAAAATATGTAACTGGAAACCAATAACGATAAGAAAACACGACGCCGATTGAAAAGAAAGAATCAGAAAAGAGTTCCTTAATTTTATTATAATAGAGACCTGCTAACCGTAGAGTAAAACTTTAATTTTTATAAAACGTTTTGCATTTGCTTTTTGCTACCTGGTCCTACATAGCTTTCTCCACAGTCACATTCCGGTCTCATCCAAGCGCATTTTAGAGAATTTATTACAACTGTTACAGTTACTCGTGTTTTCAGTACAAGGAGAAATCTCGTTGTGAACAGGGGTAAGCAGGGACAGGAAGAGAGACAGAGAGAGAGAGAGAGAGATTGAGAAAGAGCAAAATCTAGATGCTGATGAAGATACACAGAGAGCGCTTGGATGAGACTGGAATGTGGCTGTCGAGAAAGCTATCTAGGACTAGGTAGCAAAAAGCAAATGCAAAACATTTTCTATCAAATGTTCAAATGTTTGTTAAGCTTATGGGACTTAACTACGGGGTCATCAGTCCCTAAACTTACAAACTACTTATGAACTACTTACGAACTACTTACGAACTAGGACGGCACAAATATCCATGCCCGAGGGGGGGATTCGAACCCCCGACCGTAGTGGCCGTGCTGACCGTGACTGGAGCGCCTCAGTCACCTCAGCCACCGCGGCCGGCAAACATTTTCTAAAAATTAATGATCGAAAAAACGGATAACATTCATCCCAAACTGAAAACAAATTTTTCGGACTTGTATGTAAGAACAAAATATTTAATTTATACATTGGAATAAACATATTTGGAAAAGGAAACAAATGACAGATTGCGGAAAAAACTAGTTTAAGATCTACTGGTGGTAGAATGATTATAAAATGTTGAAATGTCCAAATACTTGCAAGTCTAAAGAACCAAACTGCTGTTAGCGGTTCCTAGAATGACAAACTACCTAAACTAACTTAAGCTAAGCACAAGACACACACACCCACACACACACACACACACACACACACACACACACACACACACACACACACACACACACAAACACACACATGCCTGAAGGAAAACTACGGCCGGCCACACAATCCACGGGATGGCGCCTCAGACCGCACGGCAGTTTATTATAGCATCATCGGGAAACAGTATTTAGTCTCATAGATTTACAGGCATTTGATTTGAGCTGGTATTCGGTGATACTTATGTGTGTAGTCATAGAAGCAATCGCTAGCAGGAAGAAATGAATGTGTACCATTTCGAAATATCACAACGAGGAAATGGAGTTTGCTGTCTCTGTAGAACTGAAGTGTTCGATTCTTAGTAAACTCTGATTTTGAAGTACAATTCCGAGACTTTTGTTTTGTGTGGTTTCACGGGCGTTGAATGGGTCCATTAGAGGCAGTGTACAGGCTTCTTATCGTTTTCGTTCCAGTGATAGGATCTCCAACAGAATTCTGTCGCGACGTGGATTGCTGGGTCAATAGACTTTGCGCTCTCACAAGAAGGAGAGGAGAAGCTGCTATTCAATATTAACTAGACGACCCGTGTGAGTACTTCCCACCGTTGCTGGTCGGTGACTCACACGAAGTGATGGGTGGTATCAACAAGGGTTCGCAAATGGAATCAGTATTTCTTGATTTTTTTTTACACCGAACCTCACAAACGGCTTTTAATCAAATTGCATGGTTACAGTAAATCGCCCCAAATTTGCAACTGGATAGAAGATTTCCTCTCAGAGAGGACACAGTTCGTAGTAATCGATGGTAAGGCATCGTCTAAAACAGAGGTGATATCGGGCGTTCCACGGGGTAGTGTTATTGGTCCTCTGCTGTTCCTTATTTACATAAACGATTTAGGGGAAAATCTAAGTAGCCGGCCGCGGTGGCCGAGGAGACTGAGACGCGTCAGTCACGGTCTACACGGCCACTACGGTCGGGGGTTCTAATCCCCCCTCGGGCATGGATATTTGTGCTGTCCTAGTTAGTAAATAGTTCATAAGTAGTTTGTAAGTTTAGGGACTGATGACCCCGTAGTTAAGTCCCATATGCTATACAAACATTTGAAAATCTAAGTAGCTCTCTTAGGTTGTTTACCGTCTTGTAAAATCATCAGAAGATCAAAACCAACTGCAGAACGATTTAAATAAGATACCATCATGGTGTAGAAATTGGCAGTTGACTCTAAATTATGAGATGTGTGATGTCGTCCACATGAGTACGAAAAGAAATCCGTTAAACTTTGTTTACATGATAAATCAATCAAATGTGAAGACCATAAACTCCACAAAATACCTAGGAATTACATTTACTTCTGACTTCAACTGGAAAGAACACGTAGATAATGTCGTCGGAAAGGCGAACCACAGACTGCGTTTTTTTTGGCATAACCTTTAAAAGATGCAACAGAACTACTAAAGAAACTGCATACACTACGCTTGTCCGTCCATTTTTGGAGTATTGCTGCCCAGTGTGGGATCTTTATCAGGTGGGTTTGGCGGAGGACATCGAAAGAGTCCAAAGAAGGGCAGCTCGTTTCGTATTGTCACGATACAGGGAAGACAGCGTTACGGAAATAATACAGGATCTGGGATGGAATCATTACAACAACGGCGCTTATCGCTGCGGCGTGGGCTACTTGCGAAACTCCAATCGCCAACATTCTCTTCCGAATGCGAAAATATATTGTTGACGCCCACTTACATAGGTAGAAATGATCATCAGAATAAAATACGAGAAATCAGAGCCCGAACGGTGAGATTCAGGTGTTCATTCTTCACGAGAATGGAATGGGAGATAAATAGCATAACGGTGGTTCGATGAAACCTCTGGCAGGCACTTAAATGTGATTTGCAGAGTATCCCATGTAGATTTAGACCCAGATCACTGGTTGCTGTTGCTAATTACAGGTTAAATCTAAAAGAAAGAAAAGAGGAAGCTCTCATTTCTAATATATGTAATTCCAAGCTGCTTTGTATATGGGAACTGGCCACACTTCCTACACTCCCTGCTCCACTTACCTGTCCCCCTCTCTTTGACCATTTCTTCCTTCCTGTCCATCTCCTCCTCTCCCCCTCTCCATCTCCTTCGCCTTCTCTTTGTCCATCCGATCCTCGATCCCCTACTGTCTGCGCATCTTCACCTTCCCTCTCCCTCATCGCAGTCTCTCTCTGTCCATACTCCTCCCCATCTGTGTCATTTTCTGTTAATAATCTTCTCTGCCTGGACGCCATTCTCTTCTGCTCATGCTCAGTGCACTCTAATTAAGAAATTGTAACATTAGGACCATAGAATTATTCAAATGTTCAAATGTTTGTAAATCTATCGGGCTAAACTGCGTGGTCATCAGTCCTAGGTCCTAAACCTAGGTCAACTAACCTACACACACCCATGCCCCAGGGAGGACTCGAACCTCCACGGCGAGCAACCGCGCGCTCCGCAGCAAGGATAGAATTATTCTGCAGATACCCGGTCATAACCCTTGCTGTCACCGTCAGTAACTACAGAGCATCAGATAATCCTTCGTAACTCACGGAAAAAAGTCCTATTTAAATTAAACAAAACCTCTTATGGGAATTATTTTTGAGTACTGTGGGCAGGGAAAAGCTGGGAATTTGTATCTGACGGGAGGCGTGCTTAAGTAGTCCGTGCAGGTGCGTTGATCACTGTGCCCCCAGTGGTCTAGGGGTCAGCGCAACTGCCTAGAAAGCAGGAGACCCGGGTCCGAATCACGGGTGGGTGCACATTTTCAGCTTTGGCCATTCGCAGTTGATGTCATATATTCTGTGAATATGAATGAATAACTACTGCAGGATCAGGAGTAAAGTCTGTTCTTTCTGAACAGAGGCCACACACACACACACACACACACACACACACACACACAAATATATACTGCAGGATCATGAGTAAAGTCTGTTCTTTCGGAACAGGCGCCACAAACACACACACACACATACATGTGTGTGTGTGTGTGTGTGTGTGTGTGTGTGTGTGTTCGGTGTACGTTTATCACGTCTGAACCACAAGACATAAAGAGCTAAATATTTGTGCAGTTACTAATGTCTACTCCGGGAAGGCTTTCGGTACGGTTTTATGACGATGGGATAGCTATTTATCTCTCTCTCTCTCTCTCTCTCTCTCTCTCTCTCTCTCTCTCTCTATATATATATATATATATATATATATATATATGTGTGTGTGTGTGTGTGTGTGAATATCTGTTCGGTGTACGCTTATCACGTCCGAACGACAAGACGCAGAGACTTAAATATTCGTACTGTTACTAATTAATACCTGACGAAGGTTTTAGGCGCGGTTTTATAGCGATCTGATATGTATATTTAGTAATTTGAAGAATATAACTCGAAATTCGGAACAATATTTACTCTTTGAAAATTATATTTACTCTTTGAAAACGGTTTTATTGGTGGCGTTGTCGCTTGAGTGTTGATAATGATAAAAGGGTGAAGTATACTGGGATGGAAACTTATTGGTGTATATAAAATTCTACGTGTGTATGTGTGTTAATATTTCGCTCTGTAGCGAAAACTACAGAACACAAACAAATGGTCTGTGTGTAATTGTTGTTCGAAGTCTCCCGTTGTACACCATAGCAGTTCCATGCCGATAGCTATAAGGAGATGTAAGGTATGGTGGTTGACAGTCGTCAAATTAAAAGAAAAAAAAGAAAAAAAAATTGGATTGAAGGCCAGCGATGACGTTTACAACTCTATAGCAAGGTTACATACAGCGAAACGTGATGCCACAGACCATATCTTTGGTCTATGCATGCTACAATGTCTTCAGCTCTTTCTCTGTAGGGATAAGCATACAAATAAGGAAATATAAGAATAAATAAATAGCACACTACTGAAAGACAGCTTATCTATCATAATCAACCAACATGCGAGCGAAGCTGCGGGTTTAACCTAGTATATATATATATATATATAAACAAAAACTATTTCGGCGTGAAATAACAGGCATTTCAAATGCGCTAAAATCTAAAAATCGATGTTTTTGGAGCCCATTTGCCTTCCGTCTCCCCTTAACGTCTAATCTAGAGCCTTGTTTAATGCTATGTAGAAGAATCTTATTTCTAGTAAAGATTTTGCCAAATGCTTTGAAATTTTGACTAGACGTTGCATTATTAACCTTACGTATTTCTAAATATCGGTACATAACTTTTTAAATATATGTCATATATGAATTGTTATAAACTTTGTAATAGGAAAAAGCTGTTGTCAAATCATGAAAAAGTTATATATAAAAGAAATAGGCAGCTAAAAACAGTCCTGCATTAGAGTGCAAAGTTGTGACAAAATTTCAAAGTAATTTTTTTTTTAAATACAATGAAAGAATCCCTGAGACGGATTTTCGTCTCAAATATGTCAAAGACATTATTGATAGAGCTGAAGCATTGAATTAAAATTTGTGGTGCGGCCGGGAATCGAACCCGGACCTCCATGCTTACTAGGCAGACGTCTTAACCGTTTTTTTTTTTTTTTTTTTTTTTTTTTTTTTTTTTTTTTTTTTTTTTTGTTCTGCTGGTAGATCTATGGGTCGCGGTCGTTCGTTTAGTTTTTTTTCGTGGTTGTTCGGTGAATGGTTGGCTCAGCTTTTTTTATTACAGAGGGCGTTCAGCCCCCTGACCGGACGCGCTGAGCCACGGCGCCCGGCAACCGTTAGACTACCACACCACTAACGATTAAGGCGCCTCGGAATAGTCTATGTACGATTTCCCTCCACAACACAAACTTTAATTCAGCTTCTTTGTTCCAAAGATAATTGCCACTACTGCCAAGGCTCTCCATGCAGCGGAATAGCACCTCAGCAATGGACATGGTGGAACAATCCTGTTATGGTGATATTTTTTTTTTCTTTTTCTTTTTTTTTTTTTTTTCTTTTTTTTCTTCTTTTTTCTAGAGCTTATGGGACTTAACTACAGGGTCATCAGTCCCTAAACTTACAAACTACTTATGAACTAGCTTATATTAAAGACGGCACAGACATCCCTGCCCGAGGGGGGGGGGGAATCGAACCCCCGACGGGGAACGGCCTCGCGCAACGTAGCATAGCGCCTCGATGTGCTTGGCCGCTCCGCCGCGGCTCAAAGTAATTAATCAAGCACTTTCGAAGATTAACGATTATGTCAAAATGAACAATTACGTTTTATAAGTTTCCATATTTATTACATACATATTATGCATATTCGGTCCAGTATCAAATCAAATGCAACAATGTGTCGAAATTTCATCGCAATATCTGAAGAACTCTCAGAGATTCGAGATTTTCCACAAACGATCGTTTTTCATTTTTATTAATATAGATGTTATTTCATCTCTGTTTGCAGTTGTAGTGTGTTAACAGTTGAAATCAGTAACTCATTTTAACATAATTAAATATGCTCTTTATATACAAATTTTTAATCTTACTGCTGCAGGACAGTTTTGTCATTTGTTTTTGGCTATATGCGTAGAAGTCCTGTAAGATATAGATCCTGACCTTCACACCGTTTCTCTCTATCTTTCTCTATCTTTAATGTCCTCCACAAGACACATAACGCCACATTTATTAAGCTAAGACGACATCTGCTTCTCCCTTTAGCGTAACACGATTATAGTCAACGTTTTTAGATTTTTCTCCTCTTGCTTCTCCTGCTTGGTAAGAAATAAAACGATACTAAAAACCGACAACAAGAGATACACAGAACGCTGCAAACGTTCGAGCCCGCAGAATACAGGAAACTTTTGTTTACTGATTATCGGTTTACGATAAGACGACCGAACCTGAACCTTTAGAACTTTAATCCCTTGCACTTGTAGAATAATATTACAGCTATCCTTAGACATACAGCAGCTGGACATTTCTTTCTGACACTCTGCACATCAGTGATTCCAACCGATTCACCCATTCATTTTTAGAGATTTCATTTGCCAATCAAGGTTTAATTTTCGACAAGAGTAAACGATACTCGAGGTCAGGGAGAGGGGTAAGAGGACTTGAGGGGAGGAGATTAGGCATGGAGAGGGTGGGACTAAGAGGGAGAGAAGATAAGACTGGGGCAGGGGTAAGGGCAGGGGGGGGGGGGGCAGAAAGCGTTCATGCCGTATATGGAAGTCCCGTGAATAATGAGCATGCGGAGTACTGCCCGGTTCTTTAGTCTCCCAATATCATCGAATTGATGCCCGTGGTCAGGAAGAAGTTGAAATTTTAGCTGTTTTGTTGCCTTAAATGAAATCCTTCATTTTAGAAATCTTGGGCGAATGACTAGAAAAAGCAAATCTTATTTTAGCTGAATGACTCAGTGATTACTAACGAGAGATGATGCAATGACGACGGTACAAAGTGCAGTAGTTTACTCGCGGTGACTGTTCATACATGCTAATGTTTCCGCTTTGCTCCTCCCGTTCAGATTTCCTTGTCTGATGCAATTACCGCTATATCGACATATTTGCAGGTTGTGTATAATCCTTCCTGCTGACTCGCTGTCACGTTTGTTTCTAGTGGACACAATGCCTATTAAGAACAATTCAGAAATTTATTTATTTCTGAACCATTCTATTTCAAGCGGGTAAAAGGTATGCATTTACTGTGAGACATTTGATAATATTATTTCCAGCCATATTTGGATGGTTGGGGTTCATTAACGTTATTAGCTTTATTCCTATGATATGCAATAGATCCTGGCTCCCGTAGACTACACCCATGTCTGAAGGTAATCGGCGATCAACCAGTGGTCACTCATCTGTTACGCGTGTCGTAGTTTACGCTTCTCAAATTCCACTGCGTCCATTTCAAAACGAGGTTACTTCAATTAAGGAAGTTCCTCTTTCAGGACAGATAGCGCATCAGAGTCGCATACGTATTATGCGCTTCACTGCATATCTCTCTGGGGATAATTGTAAGCTTCTGCATCACCTTACATGTTTTACACATTTAGAGCTAGCTGCCATTCATCACACCACCTAGACAATTTATCTTGCATCCTAAGGCACTCAATACTGCACCTTGCCTGCTTCAAAGGATCGTCACGAAACAGACAGATCATTTATGTATAATGACGTTGCTATCCCACTTTCCTGCGGCACTCCTGCTGATACATTTGTGTGTGATGAACACTTGCTGTCAAGGAGAAACACTGGGTTCCAAAGCTTATTAAGTCAAAAAAAAAAAAAAAAAAAAAAAAAAAAAAGTTCAAGTGTTTGTACATCTATCGGACCAAACTGCGTGGTCATCAAAAAATGTCCAAATGTTTGTATAGTCTATGGGACTTAACTACGGGGTCATCAGTCCCTAAACTTACAAACTACTTATGAACGATTTACGAACTAGGACGGCATAAATATCCATGCCCGAGGGGGAATTCGAACCCCCGACCGTAGTGGCCGTGCAGACCGTGACTGAAGTGCCTCAGTCTCCTCGGCCACCGCGGCCGGCGGATAATTGTTGTTCCAGCCTTCATTCAGAAGACTGGTTGGCTTGATGCAGCACTGCGTTCTACTCTACCCTCTGCATTTCTCATTATCTCCGAATAACTTTCCCAGCCGACACCCACTTGCAACTATGTAATTTATTAATCACTTGGTATCGTCCTACAGTTTATATCCTCCGCGCCCCTCCTCCCAGACCAAAATTGTCAGTCCCTTGGTATATTATGGAGTAGCCTATGAACCAACTTTTTTTTAACCAAGTTCACTCATTTGTAACTCGATCTACAACATTATTACTCTGTCGGACAACATTTCAAATTCTTCTATTCTTTTGTCGCTTAACTGCTTATAGGTGACGTTTCACAAACACACAGACCTACACGTATCGATACTTCCGACGAATACCCTCACAAAATACTGCTAACACTTAAATTTTTATTCCATTTATCAATGCTCTCTTCTTTAGAAACTACTTCCTTACCATTCCCATTCTACATTTTATGTCGTCTCTACTTAAGCCGCTATCGCTTCTTTACTGTCCAAATACCGAAAATCTTTATTTGCGTTTAGTGACTCGTTTCCTAATCTAATTCCCTCGTCATCACCTCTTTTCATTCCAGTTCATTTCACTACCACTGATCTGTTTTTGTTATTGATCTTCTTTTATCCTTATTTCAAGAAACTGTCAGTTCCATTCGACTGTTGTTCCATGTCCTTTGGTGCGTCTGAACGAGCTGTTATGTCATTGGTGAAGCTTTTTTTCCTTCATCCTTCCTTTAATTTTTACCAATTTCATTTTGGTTTCTGTAACTGCTTGCTCGATTTGCATATGAAATAATGTTGGGAACAACAAATTTCACTCTTTTGTCGATTACTGGTTCGCTTTTATCCCATCGACAAATAAAACTGTAGTCTGGTTTCTGTAAAAATGTAACTAAACTTTGACATCCTATATGTTGTACATACTACACTCAGAAATTCAAATACAGTAAAACTTCCGTTAACGGACACTTCCCAATAGCGAACTCCTCTCAATAGCGGACATTTTAAAATTCCCCTGCAAAACAACATTAGCCCTTACACTAAAATTATTTCGAATAGCGGACATTCTCAATAACGGACACGGACACCGTAATATGTCCCCCAACAACAATCAAAACTTCCAAATAGCGGATAGCGTGGAAGAATCAGTGCACTCCTGCGTGTCAAAAGTCCGAGTGTCGTCAATTCTAACGTGTGTTGATTGAAGATTTAGCTTCTTTATTGTTCGTATTCCGTGATTTCGTGTCATTGCCATCTGTTGGAGCTTCTTGGAAGTACAGTACGTACAGAATTGGTTCATGCAGTGCAGAAACAGACAATGAGAGTGCGGCGCCAAACACTTTCCGCCTGTTGTCGGTACATCAGACGAAGCCAAGCGCACTGTTGTGTTGCAGCATGGGCTTGGGTAGACAGGGGAGAGGCGGTAGGTGTATCGAATGTTTTCATTCGATGGCTGCCACAGCCTGGTTTAAAAGTCAAAAATTTTGTCGAAAGCGTCTTGAGTGTTTTCTTGTCGTTCGTCTGTGTGTTTTCGATTTGAAGTTTCGTGTTCGTGCTAAATACTTTAAAATGCCCAGAGATAAAAGTGGACAAATACCAAAAAGGAGTCATTCGAGTGCCGGTAAAAAAAAATAATAAAATAAAATAAAATAAAATAAAAATAAAAAAGCACTGACTACGGGCGCGAAATGAAAAAAAAAAAAAAAAAAAAAAGAATGTGATGTCGTTGTTACAAAAGCTTCGCACTTTGCAGAAAATTGAGGCTGGTGAGCCACCCGCGAAAGTAGCTGCGAATTTGAACGTCGGTATGAGTGCAATTACTGATTGAAAAACAAACTGATCACAAATTTAAACATTTTGTTCCACTCAAACGTCAAGCAGCGCAATGAAATCTCGAAAAAGAATGAGAAAAGGTTCACATCCTCAGTCAGAAGAGACTTTATTCTTGTGACATGAACAAATAAGAGCCAAAGGTGTGCTACTTAAGGTCCTATACTTCCTCAAAAACCTGTGACTTTTTATGAGCTCATTGAAGGAAAGGAGTAAGAATTCCTCGGAAATTATGGCTCACTGGATCGGTTCAAGAAGCGGCGTGGCATTCGCACGTTTTACGATCATACTTAGCGGTTTTGACGCAATTCGGTGTGTTTCACGCATGAAAACAGGAGATTTTGGTTTTATCGGAGATTTTAGTTATCCGAGCCGGCCGCCATACCGATCATTTCGGATAAACGGTAGTTAACTATTTTGTATTTTATCCTTTTCTTAACAGCGGACACTTCTTAAAAGCGGACAGTTTTATTTTCCCCACTGGTGTCCGTTATTCAGAAGTTTTACTGTAGTGTGTTTCAGTTATCACTGTCCGAAGCTTTCTCAAACTCTATAAACGTAGGCTCTTCTTTCCTTAACCCGTCTTCCTAAGGTAAGTTGTAGGACCAGTATTGCCTCACGTGTTCCTGCATTTCTGCGGAACAAAAACAAATCTTCCCCGACCGACTTCCACCAGGTTTTCATTCTTCTGTAAATTATTCGTGTCAATTCGTTTATAACAAAAACTGTAACAGCAATAAAAATCAGTCCACACAGAATTAAACTGCTGTCGCAGGTCAGCAAGTTTCAGCTCACAAGTGAAGCAAACACTCGGGGAATCACCGTCATCTCCATACATCCATACGCCGAAAGCCACCGCGTGAAGGAAGGTACCTCGTGCTACTACAATTCATAGTCTTTCCTGTTCCATTCTCAGACAGAGCGAGGGGAAAACCACTGTTTGCATGCCACCTCACAAACCCTAGTTTATTTCGTCTTCGTGGTCATTATATGAATTGTAACCAGGCAGCAGTGGAACCCTTTACCAATCAGCTGTAGATTTCGGCCCAGTAAATTTCTTCAGATATTTTTTTCTCTTTCCAGGGATTCCCATTTAAGTTCCGTAACACTTCATTCGAAACTACAGTAACGAAGCTTGCAGTCCGCTTCTGAATTGCTCCAATGCTCTTTAATTCTATTAAGTGGGGATCCCAAATACCTAAGCATTAGTCAAGAGGGAGAGGGTTAATGTACTACAATCGGTCTCCTTTACAGGTGAACCCTATCTTCCCAAATTTCTCCCAATAAAAAGAAGCCTTACCTCTCGCGTTCCCTACAACTATCCTTACACGCTCTTTCCATTTCATATAGCTCTGTAATCTTACGCCTAAGTAATTTACGTGACTGTCTCAATCAGCACACTACTAATACACATTAGACAAGTGGATAAGCTTATATACTTGGGGGTGAAACGAGATCTCAGTCTAACGTAAAACTGATGCCTAGAAGAAACAGAGCGATATGTAAATCCCGCAGTGCTATCCTGCCGAAACTCATAGAACGACATGGAGTTGTGGAACGAACACTTTGAGGACACCAGCACTGGTCGTTGTCTACATCGAAGCTAAATACTGTTCACCAGTCTGGATGAGAAGCACACACGAAGCTATAGTGGACGTCTATCCGACGGAGACAATGCGTTTAATCTCGGCTTCCCTCGGCGCTACCCATGTCCCTGCCTTTCTATCCTAGCAAAGGTACAGCCCTCTCAAGTTAGGCGATCACAGTTAATGCCAAGATCGTACACAAAAATGCTAGAACATCCGGACCTCCCTATATACGAAGATTCAACACCTGCAGATAGGCTTAAATTCAGGTCAGTTTTATGGAAAATCGACGAAAGCTGCTTGTAATACTTTGGGCTGCAAGAGAACACAAGAACCAAAATTTGTTATACTACCCAGCAAGGAAATTGATGGATTCGACCTCCTGATGAAGTTGTGGGCAGCTCTGAATAGTGTCATAACGAGCGTCGGGAGATGTAAACAGCTGATGAAAAAATGGGGCCTGTCAGTCACTGCTGAATGTGAGTGCAGCGAAATTAAATCAACAGACCAACCACTCACGTGCTAAGTGAACGGCTTGATGGTAAATTGAAGAAAATACACGGACTCTGCGATTGAGCTATAGAGGGGCTCAAGAATATTTTTAATTTTGTGCAACAATTGTGAAAAATATTATCAACATTCAAGGTTGACAAAAATTCTGTCACCCAGGAAAGCTGATACCAGTAGGAATAAAAATAACTAGTTTTATTCGTTCGGAATATACAAAGGCCATCACCACATATTGGAATAATAACTACATTCTTACAGCATTACAGCTGGAGAAAAATGTGTCACGAAATTTTAACCGTGGATAGGTGATGCCAGTAGGAAGCAAAATTACTGATATTGTGTAGGTTGAAAAACCACCATTTTTAAACTACGGAAACTTGGCGCCACGCTCTCCGATGCCCGCGAAATGTCCTGTTTCCGTTCGTCGGTTGACCGGCAGCACTACGGCTGTTACTTCACACAAACAAACGTCGCTCTCTCGTCACGTCCCCAACTGATACACACAGGTGTTGAATAGATCTTGCTGTTTATCTCCGCCGGCATTTTCCGTAGTTTAAGACTAGTGTATTTTCGACCGCCGCGGCGGAACGGCCACGAGCACTAAGGCGCCTTGCTGCGATGCGAACGGCTGTTCGATAAAAATGTTCAAATGTTTGTAAAGCTTATGGGACTTAACTACGGGGTCATCAGTCCCTAAACTTACAAACTACTTATGAACTAGCTAATCCTAAGGACGGCACAAATATCCATGCTCGAGGGGGGATTCGAACCCCCGACCGTAGTGGCCGTGCAGACCGTGACTGAAGCGCCTCAGTCTCCTCGGCCACCGCGGCCGGCACGGCTGTTCGCCGTAGGTAGTTCGAGTCCTCCCTTGGGCATGGGTGTATGTGTATTGTTCTTAGAATAAGTTAGTTTAGGGACCGACGACCACTGCAGTTAGGTTCAAATGTTCAAATGTTTGTAGAGTCTATGGGACTTAACTACGGGGTCATCAGTCCCTAAACTTACAAACTACTTATGAACTACTTACGAACTAGGACGGCACAAATATCCATGCCCGAGGGGGGATTCGAACCCCCGACCGTAGTGGCCGTGCTGACCGTGACAGGAGCGCCTCAGTCACCTCGGCCACCGCGGCCGGCTGCAGTTAGGTCCCGTAACTATACAATCATTTGAACATTTCGTTTTCGACCAAGACAGCATTAGTAATTTTGCTTCCTACTGGCATCAACTACACAGGGTAGAAATTTCGTGACACAATTTTCTCCACCCTTTAGAGCTGTAAGAAAGTCGTAATTAATCCAGTGGTCATTGTATATGCCGAACGAATAAATAACTCAATACGAACATTTCCAACATCCGTGTCGCAGTGACTACACCGTTTCCCGATAGATGACCAATGTTACGTACTGTCGGGCTAGGCTAGCACATAAACAGATCACCGACCAGGTCTGTCGAAGGCTATTCGACAGCCACACTCGGCCCGTGTGAGACCAATTGAGGAGCTACTTGATTGAGTAGTAGCGGCTCCGGCCACGAAAACCGACCCAGAGTATGGGGCGCTGACCACGTTTCCCTCCATACCGCATCCATTGACACCTTAGGACAGGGGGTGGCACAGCGGTTGGTCGTTACCCGGTGGGCCTCTCGAAGCCTGTAGGACGGAGTTAACAGGGTTACCAGAAGGACGCTATGGGATTGTATTTCCTACTCTCCTGCATCACCTTACATGTTTTACACATTTAGAGTTAGCTGCCATTCATCACATCACCTACACCATCTGTCATTTTGTATCTTCAGTCACTCGATACTGCACCTAGCCTACTTCCACAGCATCGTTACGAAACAGCGGCAGAGTGCTACTCACCTTGTCTGTTAGATCATTTATGTAGAGAAAAAATAATGACGTTCGTATCCCCTTTTCCTACGGCACTCCTGACGACTCTCTTGTCTGTGATGAACACTTGCTTTCAAGGACAAATCAAATGTTCAAATGTTTGTAAATCTATCGGACCATACTGCGTGGTCATCAGTCCGTATCTTACAAACTACTTAAACCTAGGTAAACTAACCTAAGGACAACACACATACCCATGCCCCAGGGAGGACTCAAACCTCCTCGGCGAGCAACCGCGCGAACCGCAGCGAAACGCTTTAGAGCGCTCGGCTACTCCACCGCGGCTTTCTAGGACAAAACACTGGATTCCATAACCTAGTAAGTTCAAATGTTCACATGTTCATATGTTTGTAAATCTAAGGGACTTAACTACTGCGGCCTTAACTCCCTAGGCTTACAAACTACTTTAACTCATAGTAAGGACAATTTACACCCACACACATACATACCCCCATGCCCGAGGGAGCAAACGTGCACTCCGCGGCAATGCGTTTTAGAGCGCTCGGCCACTCCACCGCGGTAACTTAGTAAATCTTGGAGCTACTCATATCTGGGAACCTCATTAGTCGTTTTGCAGTCGGTCCTCATGGTCTGACGATAAAGCGCCATCTTGGAAACAGTTAGGCCACGGGATCGAACTTAAGGCTCACCACGACGTCTTCATCTCTGTGTTAACCTAATCTTTACCTCTCAACGGTGTGATAATCTGCCAGGGCCTCGGCTTCATCCAAATCCCACCGTTAACTGAAGGTCCCCTTTACCCACTGGATAAAATGTTCAAATGTTTGTAAAGTCTATGGGACTTAACTACGGTGTCATCAGTCCCTAAACTTACAAGCTACTTATGAACTAGCTAATCCTAAGGACGGCACAAATATCCATGCCCGAGGGGGTATTCGAACCCCCGACCGTAGTGGCCGTTCAGACCGTGACTGGACAGCCTCAGTCCCCTCGGCCACCGCGGCTGGCCCGTTGGATAACTTATGTAGTATAAAACAACCATTATACTGTGACAATATGATGTCAGCTTCGTGAAGCATCAACAAAAGTAGCTGGTGTACATCTGATGCAACAGTGTCTGCTACGAAGTGAAGTAGGTGTGAGAAAGCAGGAACTCTGTGGACGCCAAGTTCATCGTGCTAACCGGTGCGTCAGCTCCAACTGTGCAAAGAATTCCCGAAGTCTGTCACGTTGGCGGCGCTAAGCTCAAAGTGACGTTGCGTGCGGCTGCGGCAACGAATGGTACCTGTAACGTCAGGCGGCGCTTGCTACACGCGTCTCAGGAAACGGACAGACGAGGGCAGTGTGTCGGCCCGGGCAGTCACGGCGCCGTAGCAGTATGCACAGTGGCAGAAACTGTCTGCACACAGCCGCTTGTAGGCTGATTCATGCCGACGTGGAAGCTGACGGCGAGGGTGTTAATAGGCGCCAGCCGCTTCCCCACCTACCGATTCACCAATCATTCTCTGCCTACAGCAACAACAGTAACAACTGCTGTGTTTCTTGTTGTTGTTACACAATCCGATGAATCTTTATACAGAGTGTTTCACTAAGTGTGTTTGCCTCTGTAACTTATAAAATAATAGGTGACGGGAAATTTTAATGCGGTAGGTCAACACAAGAAATGTTACACTTTCTGCGGAGCTATGAACTTAGTTTTTTGTATCATTTTCCAAAGAGTTACAGCACAAAGATATAATTCTTTAAATGGAACACTAGTTTTTTCTATCGTGCATTGCATTCGTTGAAACTAGCTGCGCCGGCCGCGGTGGCCGAGGGGACTGAGGCGCTTCAGTCACGGTCTGCACGGCCACTCTGGTCGGGGGTTCGAATCCCCCCTCGGGCATGGATATTTGTGCCGTCCTAGTTCGTAAGTAGTTGATAAGTAGTTTGTAAGTTTAGGGACTGATGACCCCGTAGTTAACTCCCATAAGCTTTACAAACATTTGAACATTTTTTGAAACCAGCTGCGTCCAAATCAATTTAAACTACATTCCTATCACTGTTAGTTTGGGAGCTACAACACTTCAAAGTTTCAGGAGCAGATACCACACGCTGTACATAATACATGGCTATGTGGTGGGTGATTGATGTTATGGCGGTGGGAAGTTTAGTTAAATGAGATGTTCAAATGTGTGTCCATGTTCCTCAATGCATAATGCAATGCGCCGTCGAAAGGATCTGCGGACGAGTTGTAACTTCGCCGGTGTGACGGAGCGACATGCGTCCTCGATGGCCGGCCGAGGTGGCCGAGGGGACTGAGGCGCTCCAGTCACGGTCTGCACGGCCACTACGGTGGGGGATTCGAATCCCCCCTCGGGCATGGATATTTGTTATGTCCTCAGGATTAGCTAGTGCATAAGTAGTTTGTAAGTTTAGGGACTGATGAGCCCGTAGTTAAGTCCCATAAGCTTAACAAACATTTGAACATTTGATTTCGTCCTCGATGCGCCGTTTTAGATCATCTGGGGATGTGGGCTCAGTGACATAAACACGACCCGCAAGGTCGCCCGATTTAACACCAGTTGATTTCTTTTTGTGGGGATATGTAAAAGATTGTGTTTATGTCACTGAGCCCACATCCCCAGATGATCTAAAACGGCGCATCGAGGACGCATGTCGCTCCGTCACACCGGCGATGTTACATCTCGTCCGCAGATCCTTTCGACGGCGCATTGCGTTATGCATAGAGGAACATGGACACACATTTGAACATCTCATGTAAATCAACTTCCCACCGCCTTAACATCCATCACCTACCACACAGCCATGTATTATGTACAGCCTGTGGTATCTGCCCCTGAAATTTTGTAGGTTTGTAGCTCCCAAACTAACAGTGATAGGATGTAGTTTAAATTGATTTGGGCGCAGCTGGTTTCAACGATTCCAATGCACGATAGAAAAAACTATTGCTACATTTAAAAAATTCTATCTTTGTGGTGTAACTCTTTGGAAAATGATACAATAAACTATGTGCATAGCTCCGCAGAAAGTGTAACATTTCTTGTGTCGACCTACCGCATTACAATTTCCCGTCACCTATTATTTTATAAGTTACAGAGGCAAACACACTTAGTGAAACAAAAAACAAATGTTCAAATGTTTGTATAGTCTATGGGACTTAACTACGGGGTCATCAGTCCCTAAACTTACAAACTACTTATGAACTAGGACGGCACAAGTATCCATGCCCGAGGGGGGGATTCGAACTTAGTGAAACACCCTGTATATAAAAATGAATGTTTGTCTGTATGTCCTCTATATCTGTGTTCATAAACCATTCATTCGATTGCAACGAACCTTTGGTGAACTGTTCACCGCACGCCCACGAAGGTTTCTCACCAAAAAAGAAAAGAACACGACGCATAGCTCAGGAGATACGACGTCATAAATCATGATAGGCCACCGCGTGAATATACACAGATTTATGCGTCAGTTATTGGAAAATGGGAGCAGTTAGGGACCTGCAATAAAGATTGCATGTAATTTCGGTCGTTTCTGAAGCGTTTTATAACTGCCCCCCCCCCCCCTCATTCCCCACAAAGTGATGAAACGAAAAAAAGTCTACCGCTCACAATTGTAGATGCTGTAAAACTGTCGCATCAAGCATGACCTTGTATCAAATAAAGTTAGCATTACAGATTTGCATGTTACTATTTATTTTTGTCTGCAGGTCTCCCTTAATTATCTTGTATCCAAAATTAAGCTATCTGTTTTCTTAATCTCTATCTGTATAAAAGCGAAAAGCGAAAGGACACTCACAGACTAAAAATGAATCTCGAAAACTACTTCACCTATGAAGTTTAAATTTGGCAGGAATGTAGTTTACAAATAGAAAACGTCAGCTAAGAAAGTATTTTGTGATAGGTGCATGGCGGAGCGAACTCCTCCTACAGACTCACGAAATCTACAGTTTCATTCCAAACTTCAGGAAATTTTGCATGCTTGACCTTCAAATCAAGAGGAAGGTCACCGTCTACCTTACGTTTCATACGGTGCATGGAGGACGGCACTTTGCAACATAAAAAGGGATCCCTAAACAACTTGGTCGCGCCATAACTTGAGAACGGCTCGACCGATTACACATATCCTTTTTATTTATTTATTTTTTAATTTTTTTAATTTTTTTT
Source organism: Locusta migratoria (assembly GCA_026315105.1). Taxonomy (NCBI): domain Eukaryota; kingdom Metazoa; phylum Arthropoda; class Insecta; order Orthoptera; family Acrididae; genus Locusta; species Locusta migratoria. Next base: position 507,831,597 of record CM048747.1, read on the forward strand.
TTTATTTTTTTTTTCGTTATTCTCGAATATTTGAGAGCAACAAAGTGCGTTTTTCAATGTGACCCTGCGTTTCTACTGGATAGAAATCTATAGTTTTGTTCCGATATTAAAAAAATTTTGCACGCTATACCTTAAAGCAAGAGGAATGTCTATATATAATTTCGTTCTGTGCATGGTGGAGGGTGCTTAACTTACGTAATTTTACAAAATGCATAGTTTTGCTCCAATCTTTATGAAGTTCTGCACACATGACCTTTAAACCAAGAGGAACATCACTGAGTACATAAATGTTTGTATGGTACATGACAGAGGGTACCTTGCAGAAAACTTTGCTGAGAGAGGGAACGGTGGAAATGAACAGAGAGATGGGAGAGATGGATGGATGGATGCTGAGAGAGGGGGGCGGGGGGGGGGGGGAATGGGAGGTGAACTACGAGAATGTAGGATAAACAAATAACCGGGGAAAGCCGCGTTTACAGCTAGTTGTTTAATGAAAATTTCTACAGTAACTATGCCGACCTCATCATCTACTTGTAACTATTCAATCCTACCCGATTTTGAAACTGCTGATTGTATTCATACCGTGGTCTCCCTGTGACGTTTACCGACAGAGTAGTAACACACTCGACCCGCATTGGGAGGAATACGGTTCAAATCCACCTTCGGCCGTCCATTGCAGGTTTTCAGCGATTTGCCTAAACCGCTACAGGCAAATGTTGGGATGGGTCCCTTGAAATGGCACTGCCGATTTCCCTCCTCATCATTGCCGAAACAGGCGGAACCTAAACCCTGCCGCCGCGGTGAAGTGGCTGAGCGTTCCAAGGCGCCTAGCTGCGGAGCGTCGAAGGTTCGAGTCCTCCCTCGAGTATGGTTGTATTTGTTGTCCTTAGCACAGGATAGTTTAAGCAGTTTGTAAGCCTACGGACTGATGACCAGAGTAGTTAAACCCCATAATTTACAAACATTTTTTTGAACTCTGCCTCTAATGACCACTTTTTCGACGGGGCTTTAAACCGTAATCTTTCTTCTTTTCCCTTCGTTGCGAAATATGACGATTCATTTATTTCTTCTCATCCCGGGTTTTCTCTTATTAGCCGATCAGTTCTTTTAGTCAAATTGTGCTAAATATCTCCTTTTTCACAATTTGATTCGCTACCTCGTCATTACCAATTTCATTCATAGGACTAATCTTCAATATTGTTTTATAGCACACGGTTGAACAGACTCTAGTTTCATGTTGTCTGAACTGTTTACTGTCCACGGTTCGGTTCCGTTCAAGACTACACTCTCAGACGTTTACCTCCAGAAAAGACCACCTAACATGTAAATTTTCGTTAAAGATTGAGATATTCATGTTCAGAAAAAAAAATATTTTCGTGCTATGGTCAATCTCTATTCCATATCATTCTCACTGCCACCATTATCAGCTATTATAGTCCAATAACCAGAATAATTACGTTAGCACAGGATTGCTTCTAATTCCTTTTGCTTATGACTGCTTCCGACAGACCTGTGCTGTCACGATCGGAACAGTAAAATTGTATTTAGCAGACTGTCCTAAGCCATGGTGGGTAATAGTCTTCATACAAACAGTGCCTACTTTCATTGAAACTGAGAATACCTTTTAACGTTTAGAAGTTTGCAAGTAAAAAAAAAATCACAGTGACAACTGAGCTAGTATGATATTGAAAGATGATTGTGCCTATATTACTCTACAATCGGCATGTGTTCATATAAGTCTCAAGTACATGTCCATACAGATCATATTGTTTCGTCACTTCAAGAACTTGATAGAATGAGGTGAAATGTTTTTTGCCCGTAGCACACGTAACTGAAATTATTATAAGTATTGCGATGTAATCTACTGTACGCAGACTACTCAGCTTTGCTAGTTTCACACTCACTCAATCGTCACTGAAGTGTAACGTGGACAAATATTGTCGGGCCGTCAGAACAACATTATTTATATTCCATATTTATCACATTTTATATATGACATGAGGATTTTTTCGGGCTTCCTTTGGCTTTGGGATGACTTACGAGGTTACGACCTTCTGTTAATATGTTGAAGATTATGTTCCAAAGTTGAAGTAAAGTATTCAGTGGTTGTATAATGCGTATTAGGCACCTTGACTTACGAATATTTGATTAATACAAATTTACATGTGTGATGATGGTAGTGGAGATCTGTCGAAACCACTCATAAACAGAAACACTGAGAATTGCTCTTATGCTAACCTGATATATTCTATTATGGAAACAAATTAGATGGCCCGTAACACGTGGTACAATTTGAGTAATACATACAATTATTTTATTGCCCAAAAAGTAAAACTCTGCTCCTACTTATAGTTTCTAATCTCTTAATCTAATTCGTTCGGCATCGCCCGATTTAATTCCCTTGTTTTGCTTTTGTTGATTATCAACTTCTGTCCTCATTTCAACACATTCTCCATTACGTTCAGCTGCTCTTATAAGTCCTTTGCTTTCGCTGACAGCATTTGAATGTCATCAACGAATTTTGAAGTTTATAACTATGCTCTTCAAACTTTTATTACCTCTGCAAATTTCTCCTCGGTTTTCTTTTATTGTTTACTAGGTGAACAGGTTGAATAACATCGTGGCTGGGCCACAACAGCGTCTCGCTCAGCTCTCAACAAATACTTCAATTACAAGTCCTTCTATTCTTGTAACTATCCACGGGATCCATACCCAGAAACAAGGAGGTCCGACACCCCCAAACGTCCAGGGAAAGGGGGAAAGCCGGCCGCGGTGGCCGAGGGGACTGAGGCGCTCCAGTCACGGTCTGCACGGCCCTTACGATCGGGGGTTCGAATCCCCCTTCGGGCATGGATATTTGTGCCGTCCTTAGTCTTAGCTAGTTCATAAGTAGTTTGTTAGTTTAGGGACTTATGACCCAGTAGTTAAGTCCCATAAACTATACAAAACATTATTGAAAGGGGGAAAATAGTTTAGAGAGGTGATTTTATTTGAAGAATATTATTTATAAATCGTAATTATTGTCATGACCAATTTTCTAGGTGGGTCAAAAAATGAACTCTTAATGGCTACCTAAATATCGCCATTAGTCTTTATAAATAGTAAAAATAGTCCATACTCGCAGATTTTTCCGATGGAATCCCTTGTGTAAACGCAAGCCAAGCGAATATCTGGGCAACGACGCAGAGGATACCGTGCTTACGGGTGCGGTTCCTTTAGAGGGATGCTTGTCCACTGTTGGTCGAGCTGATCTCTACGAGTTTATGAGAGTAACTCGGGCGTCCGATCGTTGATTGTCGTGAGTGCACTCATCCTCTCCCAATAATCCATTTGCAGTCTGGGGCAACGTCCCACAGATAAATTAAATTGGTCCCAATCCCCCGGTTCCGACCAAGGTTTTCGGGAGGTTTTCCTTGGTTGTAAGGCGTATGCTGGAACAGGTAAGCCCCTCCCAGTTATTCCCAATTGGGATCCCCTCTTTGACCCACTATCAGCTTGTCTGAAAATTGGCTGAATAGAACCGCGACTCTTCATGGGCCGGATCTCAAACAGCCCGCTCCATTCCTCGGAGTAGAGAATGAACAGATTTTTTTTTAATTTTATTTATTTATTTATTTATTTAATCTGGGAAGGCAGGGGAAGTCAGAGAAGTCTGCTGGGAGAGGATATGCAGAGCGTGATGTGTAGTGGGACACGAGGATTAGGTACTGTTCTTCATTCTGTGACGTGTCAAAAGGCTAAGTGGTGCAATGAACGTGGAGAAGTTGAGAGACTTGCGGAGCTCGGTGAAGACAGGAGAGGGGAGTATAGGAGGGGAGGGGGGGTTTCTGTCTGCAGCGGTGGGGCCCCTATTACACAAGGTGAGGAGTCCCCACCGCTGCCAGCGCAGGCGGGTTCCCTGGCGAGGCGGGCACACCTACCGCCGCGTCCTTACACCGGTCGCGGAAACGCGCTGAAATCGTTCCTCCAGACGAACTGCTCTGACGTCAGCGGCGCTGCTCCTGGAACGACTTTCGCCCACATGTGTAATTGTTACGCCACGCGTGTGTCACTTCGTCTTCTCGCCGCCCAGCTATACCGGCTATGGAACCGCAGTCTGCCTTCAGTGCGGCACTTTTAGAACATCATCACAGCGTGATAGTGCTGCAATACGAGAGCGAATGAGAAAGTCTTTGCCTCTGTCTTTATTAGCCAAAATATGGCACACACGAGGCGCGTCCAGAAAGTAAGTTACGTTTCGTTATATAAAACGAACGGGTACAGATACAGAAAAGACATTGATTGTACAAAAATCTACTACTGTTAAACTACTTTTCTACGTAGCTTCCGAAATTTTGTAGGCAATTGTCATAGCATGGCACAAGGTTTTGTGTGCCTTTTTCTAGAACGTTGTCGCCTGTGTATTCAACCATGTGGTACCATGTTCTTTCAGCTCGTCATCATCGTTGAAATGTTGTCCACCAAGGACAGATTTTAGGTGTAAGAAGAGGATTACTGTCAAAAGATTTTTTTTTTCACGATAATGCCTGACGTCACTCACCGAATGTGACCAAACAATTCTTACGGAAATTTCAATGGGACCTGTTTTATCATCCTCCATGCAGCTCGGACCTCTCTCCTAGCGACTTTCATCTCTTCTTACACCTAAAATCTGTCCGTGGTGGTCAGCACTTCAACGATGATAAAGAGCTGTTACCACACGGTTGAATACACAGGCGGCAACCTTCTGTGAAAGATGCATGCAAAAACTTGTGGCGCGCTATGACAAGTGCCTACAAAATTTCGGTAGTTATGTGGAAAAGTAGTTTAACAGTTGTAGAATTTTGTGCAATAAAAATTTCTTCTGTATCTGTGTACAATTTCATTTTATTACCGAACGGAACTTACCTTCTGGACGCGCCTCGTACAATTCCTTACAAATTTACATCCTATCCTACGGACCTTACTACTTTTCACCATAGGCCCCACACTCGTTCACACATGTCTGTCATCTCAGCAGTAAACTTAAAATGCTGCTGCATAGAATTAGTTGCACTGACTACCGAATTACCGTCGGATTGCTGTCTTGGCTTCATCGTTATTTGTCAAAAATGTTTTCAAATGTTTGTTAAGGTTATGGGACTTAACTACGGGGTCATCAATCCCTAAACTTACAAACTACTTATGAACTACTTACGAACTAGGACGGCACAAATATCCATGCCCGAGGGGGGATTCGAACCCCCGACCGTAGTGGCCGTGCTGACCGTGACTGGAGCGCCTCAGTCCCCTCGGCCACCGCGGCCGGCGTTATTTGTCAATCGCTATCATGCTAGGAACTTCTTCAACGGTCCGAAAATGTGGAAATCACTAGGGGCGGGGTGTGGACTGTGCAAAGCCAATCTACTTTCACCATTGCATCTACGAGGGAAATGATAGTCAACGACAAACGCGGTCACCCGACCGGCCTTGCCCTTTTCGAACGTATACCACGATCACCTCACATTTGTCAAAGCGAGACAGTTTTCCCTATATGTAGTGTCCATATCCCTGTAGATTTCGATGGGCGTTCGTCCTTCGCTCCGTATGAAACGGATGACACTTCCTTGCTGTAAAGGCTGCACCACATATGTGGTATTTGGCGAATACCGAGCAAAACACCGAGCGAGTTTGCTCGCTGTTGCATTCAGCGAATATTCGCGTAACGGCGAGCACGTTGTACCACGTACGCGCTTCCTGCCGAACAGCGGATATATACGGAAACATTCAATATTCGTCAAGCTACAGTAGCGTAGTATTCTGGACGACCGGCACTATACACGCTTTTCGCATCTGTTGTAATCGCATTGTTTTTCTGTTTATCGGCTGATCAGATAAACATGATCAGTGACACGGCAACTGCTATTATTAGCGCATCCGTTACGAATGGAGTATCATTGTGACCCTTTTTCCTTCAGTGGCTGCAGCTCCGAAACAATTGTGTTTGTCGGGTTGCCTTTCGAGGGACTAATAGTCGTTTGATTTTTCGCCTGTTCCTTTGGATTTCCCCTATTTTTTATCTATATATAAACAAAGCTAGAAAAAAGCGAACAAAGTAGTTATTCAAGTCTACCAAGTCATTTAGCGAAAGTAAGGAACCGCAGTTCATTTTTCGGTATAGAGATGAGTGTAACATCACCAAGTGGGACACACCCAATACGGAAATGCCGTGGATCTGTACCGTCGTTGAAGAATGCCGCCTCCGAGATTCCGATTGGCGCCAGGTAGTCGCGTCCTGTTACGTGTCGCGTGCGGAGGATACCAACTCACCGGAATTTCAGGGAACCGCCTGGATGTGTTGCCGGACGCTTTAGAGAGTGGATTTTTGGTATATGGCTTCTGTGGCAGCCGGGAGGGCTTCCCTGCAAAGCCAGTGAGTCAGACGCGGTTACCGGCGTGCACACTTCACGCTGACGAAGCGGCGGCGGCGGCAGCGACGAAGGCGGGATCACTAGGGCACCCAGACCAGCAGCGGTCTCCTCACAGAAACTAGGCCGGCATTCGCGACGTCGCCCGCGCAGGAAAATAGTACGGAAAACCGTCATTTGTTGCTATGAAATCTTCACGGGTTATCACCTGAGTGGCGTCGTCGTCTAGATGCATCGTTTCAGTGCATTGCATATTCATTATATTCACACTTCCGCTGAAGATGATGGATACGCAATCTACTGTAACGTTGCATCGAGACGATGATGCCACTTTTCGCCTGAAGATGAAGGATACGCAATCCATTGAAACGTTGCATCTAGATGATATCGCCACTCGGCTGATAACCGGTGTCATTTCTTGATTCTCTTCACGGGTAAGGGGATATCATCGTCCTCACGACACGATATTTCAGCGGTCCTACTGGCTGCCATCGTCACGTGGGGCTGATGGTGCACAATCGTGCCGGAGGTACCATATACGGTTGCTGCTTTATATCCCGGATACAGAACGCTGCGCGTGCGCGAGGAGTCAGAAACTGTTCAAATGTTTTTAATCCTATGGGACCAAACTACGTTCGTCATCAGTCCCTAGTATTACAAACTACATAAACTAAGTTAAACTAACCTAAGGACAACGCACACATCCATGCCCGAGGGAGAATTCCAACGTCCGACGCGGGACGCCGCGCGATTCGTAGCGTGGCGCTCCAGACCGCTCGGCTCCGCCCGCGCGGCAGCAAGGAGTCGCACTGCCCTATGCGAACCAAAGGAAATCGCAGCGCCGCTGGCTGTTCAAATTAACAAGAGCGATGAATCGTAAATCTACATCTATATAGATACTCTGCAAATGATATTTAAGTGCCTGTCAGAGGGTTCATAACCACTTTCATAACTTTTCTCTACCGTTCCATTCTCTAATAGCGCGCGCGAAGAAAGAACAACTAAATCGTTCCGTTTTCGATCTGATTTCTCCTTTCTTAATGGGATAGTCGTGTCTCCTTATGTAAGTGGGTGATAGAAAAATATTTCCACATACAGAAGAAAAAGTAGGTGATTGAAATTTCGCAAATAGATCTCGCCGCAACGAAAAGCGTCGTTCTTTTAATGATTTCCACCTCAAATCGTGCAACATTTCTGTGACGCTCTCCTGTAACGTGATAAAACAAAACGAGCTACTCTTCTCTGAACCTTCTCAATGTCCTCCGTCAGACCCACCTGGTGAGGGTCCCACACTGGGCAGCAGTACTCCAGGAGAGGACGCACAAGTGTGATGTAGTCTCTTTGGTGGAGCTGTTGAATCTTTGAAGCGTTCTGCCAATGAAACGTAATTTTTCTCTATGTATTAAGATAAGGCCAGTCAAAAACCAGAATATAAGCTAGATATTTCATATCTGATAAAACTGGATTTCGCATTTTACTTAAAGGAAAAACCTTAATCAGTGCCGAACTGAATATCTCGCAGACACGGGGTGGAAATACAAAATAGACTACCCTCCCCTTCACACCCTTTCCCCATCCCCCGCCCTGATGCCTGCTCGTCGAAAACAACAATACTCTGCAACAACAAGTCAACTCACGAACCGTAATATTATAGAATCGCTTTTTAAAACAACAACAAAAAGTAAGTTCGTGAAAAATATGTTTAAACTAGAACTGCTGGTTATCATCCAGAGAAAAATACGTATGTTATAGACAAAATATTTTTTTTTTAACTGACATCATACCATTGTGAACTGCACGCCACTGAACGTCTCTGTGCACAGCTAAGAATGACATGTCACAGCAAGGCATAAAACCATAGAACTGAATGAGTGAAAGTACTTCTCGTTGAAGCAGTCACTGAAGAACCGCCGGTTGTGTGGCACAAATGTGTGTAGCACGTTCAAGAAAACTGAAAAATAAATGTGAGACATGGATAAAAAAAAGTGTAAAAGGTCGAGACGAGAGTGTAGTTATTACCGTCAATAGCAGTAGTAGCAGCAGCAGCTTATCTGACTCCTTAGTCGGGTGGTTCTTTTCATGTGCCAGAAAAATTGTAGAGCTTTTCCGATAACACTACTGGTGAGTAGTTTTATTTATTGGTTCCTTTTTTCATCACATCCAAGTAATGAATGAGTGTGTAATTGTGTCAATGACTAAGGATTTTATTCTTATTATTTGTCCATATTTGTAATGTCTTGCGCTTGCTAAAAGCCTCGATGTTGATAAACCTCCTACATTTTGCTTCTGCGGGGCGGCCCATCGTGTGGCGTTGTTTACCCCCACTGTTTTGAGACTCGCCTAAACGACTGTATGTACCTGTGTTTATATTTTGCTTACGTATGAGGCTTCCAACTGCAGACTGCCTCTTATTTACGGAACCTAATTTGACAAGGTTTAAAATATGATCAAAAACTGTTAGGGCCTCCAGATCTGGAAGCTGTCGAGATCTGGATCATCCCGAGGGCAGAGGCCAGGAATTTATCCCCCACCCCACCCCTCTTAGGCCTTAGGCAAATGTTCAAATGTTTGTTAAGATTAAGGGACTTAACTACGGGGTCATCAGTCCCTAAACTTACAAACTACTTATGAACTACTTACAACTAAGGACAGCACAAATATCCATGCCCGAGGGGGGATTCGAACCCCCGACCGTAGTGGCCGTGCAGACCGTGACTGGAGCGCCTCAGTCCCCTCGGCCACCGCGACCGGCAGGCCTTAGGCCTCCACTGACCTTCACGTCTTCTAATAACATCACCAATAATCGTATTTCAATCGACTTCTTAAATAAAGAATCCCATTTGTCATTCGTGAGGAAATATTTCTCGAAATGAAGATTAAAATAATATAAAACGTAGCGTTCTTAACTGAGATAACTAAACACTTTACTTAAATTTATCATTTGAGCAGAGAGAGTTCAAATGTTTGTAAATCTAAGGGAATTAACTACGATGGTTATCAGTCCCTAGGCTTGCATACTATTTACACTAATTTAAAGTAATTTATGCTAATAACAACACAAACACCCATGCCCGAGGGCGAACGGCCGCACGCACCGCAGCAGGGCGCCTTAGTACGCACAGCCATTCTGCCGCGGGAGCAGAAAGAGCACCTAATATATAAACGCAAGATTAAAAGTGTTTATTAAAGAGTTCCGTCTATCTTACAAGGAAATGAGTAACGAAATTTTAACATTCTTCAATCGGCAGAGTTCTTTAAAATATCATTAAAATTTTCCTGAATCTACCACTAGTGATAATTTTCAAATAAATGAATTATTTTTTTGGTTTCTATAAAACCGAATCTACCACAGCTGATGTACTGTTAACAATTACATTGAATGTTCTCTCTCATTTTATCTCCAAATATCAAGTCACGCAATGTTATTGTTACAGAGAGAGCGACAAATATACTAATCCTTTTTGTAGGCTGCAGCAAAAATCAGAGAACTGGTTCACTGCTGGCCCATTCTTTGAACCCTGTAACCGAATAGGTAATGCAAATGAAACCACGAGCACCAACATGATTTTCAAAAGTTGGTGTACTAAATATGCAGTTTTTCAACAACAATTCTAGAATGAAATAAAAAACTTAAGATGGTGTGTTGATTATTGTTTGCAGTAGTGTAAAAGTGTTAGAAATTATATTTTCAGTATTTGGGGCATCGTAACTAATAGAGTCCGAATCAACCAAACTACACTCAAGCAGAATGAGTCCACTTATTGACTTCCAACAAACTTTATACGTAATTTCAAACCTTTACAATAATTTTCTTGACGACAACCCCCCCCCCCAAAATGATGAATGTAATATACTCATCGCGTACTACATTTTCTCGTTTCATTTAGTAAAAATTTAGGCATCGGACTTTTTTAATTATTCCTTTTTTATTACTAATTCCACACATACTACTAAATGTAGCTTCGAAATTATATGAATGTACCGTACATTCACAGCCCATAGTTAAGAAGATAGCATCTCGTGAACATTGATATGCGTGCAACACTACTTTTCTTAACTGAGCACCATCTACAGAGGCAGTATTTATCAATGTCTGCTAGTGAGACAAGTCACCGACTCACAACAGACTTTAAACAAAATTTCACACATTTTGTGAAATTTTTATTCCTTACAGCACTCACATAACTTCATCACATTCTCCCTTCCCTCCTAGGATAACGGAGGTCAATGACGAACGCTATTTCTCTCAAGCCTTATGTTATTGTTGTTGTTTTCTTCGCGTTTTTCTTGTCTACTGTATGTCTCTCTTACGTCCGTTATTCCAGCATTGTATACTCGACAGAAGTTTGCAACTGTTTAACTGGCGAGTAATTTATTCGTTAAACAATCGGGCGTTTCTAAACTGTATCTATTTTATAAAATATAAGAAAATTAATAATTCCCATGAAATTAATAATTGCTAAAGAATATTTCCAGTAGGTATTAAATCTTTCAGTTTCAAGCGCCAAAATTTGTATGCATAGGTAACATCGATAAAATGGAAATAAAAATTATCTTCGGAATATGATAAATATAGCGTAGGAGATATAAAAGACAATTACAAAAAACATAATATTCTGACATACTTAGTCAATTAAAAATGTAGGGATTCGCGGAACAGACAGTGTGGGAAGCAATGGAAAAACTGAGAGGATTGGGCTAAGTTCAGAAGGGGTAGAGCCTTGAGTTGGTTGGTCATTTAGTACTAAACCAAGTCTGTGGGCCGGATGTTTATTGATTCCCAGAGCTTCGTACAGGTTGAGTTATTGGCCTTTGTTAGCCAAGTCAAGGACATGGCACTGTGGCTGGTAGCTGTGCCTCTTCACTCAGCACATGCTCAGGAGGCCGGAAGTCATCACCTGCAACCTCCAACAGCGTTCAGGTTCAGCCAGCCTAGTTGTTATGAGCAGTATAAAACCTACCACAATGGGGACAAACAATTTTAAATACTCCACTACTGGAGAGTAATTAAGTTTTATCTTTGCTGTTGTGCCGGTCGCGTTGGCCGAGGGGACTGAGGCGCTCCAGTCACGGTCTGCACTGCCACTACGGTCGGGGGTTCGAATCCCCCTCGGGCATGAATATTTGTGCCGTCCTTTGTATTAGCTAGTTTGTAAGTAGTTTGTAAGTTTAGGGACTGATGACCCCGTAGTTAAGTCCCATAAGCTATACAAACATTTTGAACATTTTTGATTTTGCTGTTGTAAATACACTATCTGTGGTGTTTTTCACATTGTAGGAAACCCAGTGGTTGCTTGATTTCAGTACTTGAGCTACACTCCGTGATAGTATGAGTATGGTATTGTCCCCATTTGCTCCATAGTGTGCCAGATGTGGTCAGTCAGTACAGGACTGTAGCCACTGGTTGAAGCAATAAATTCAATGATGTCGAGCTCAGCTTTGCAGTCTTCTTTGGACATGAGGACAGATATCAGACTGTGAATCATCGAGTGTAAAGCTGCATGTTTGTAACTGAGTGTTGTGATCTGTGACGTATTTTTGTGTTGACTGTTGTAGTTTTGAAGAAATACTTATGGCATAGTTTTCTTTAAGTGTTTATCCACAACCGTTAATTATATTTATAAAAAAAAGTCCTTCTGCAAACAGCAGTATAATTTTATTGTTTATCTTCGACCGGTTTCGGCACTGACTGACAGCAACAGAGATTATATAACGTGTACGTTATAAACTGTTGCAAAAAAATGCTTCTTTCTGTCTTACAGTGTCTTTTTATAAGAACAGTACATCTATCTACACATCCGTACATACTGTATTCACCGTAAGGTGCGTAGCGGCGGGTACCTTGTATCTTGTACTACTCATCTCCTTTTCTGTCCCATCCCCAAATAGAAAGAGAGAGAAACATTTACATCTTCATGGATACTCTGCAAGTCACAATGAAGTACATGGCAGAGGGTTCATCGAACCACTTTTGTGATATTTCTCTATAGTTCCATTTTCTAATAGCGCGCGGGGAAAAAGGAACACCTAAATCTTTCTGTTTTCGATCTGATTTCTCTTATTTTTTATGATGATCATGTCTCCCTTTGTAGGTGAGTGCTAACAATACATTTTCGCATTCGTGAGAGAAAAATAGATCTCACCGCAACAAATAACGACTGTCTTATAATGATTTCCACCCTAACTCGCGCATCATTTGCCGGCCGCGGTGGCCGAGAGTACTGCGGAGCGCAGTCACGGTCTGCACGGCCACTACGGTCGGGGGTTCGAATCCCCCATCGGGCATGGATATTTGTGCCGTCCTTAGGATTAGCTAGTCCTACGGTCGGGGGTTCGAATCCCCCATCGGGCATAGATATTTGTGCCGTCCTTAGGATTAGCTGCCGGCCGCGGTGGCCGAGGTGACTGAGGCGCTCCAGTCACGGTCAGCACGGCCACTACGGTCGGGGGTTCAAATCCCCCCTCGGGCATGGATATTTGTGCCGTCCTAGTTCGTAAGTAGTGCATAAGTAGTTAAGTCCCATAAGCTTAACAAACATTTGAACATTTTTTAGGATTAGCTAGTTCATAAGTAGTTAGTAAATTTTGGGACTGATGACCCCGCAGTTAAGTCCCATAAGCTCTAAAAACATTTGATCATTTCGTGCTTCATTTCCGTGACACTCTCTCTCCTATATCGCGATAATACAAATCGAGATGCACTTCTATGAATTTTCTCTAAATCGTCCGTCAGTCCCACCTGGTGTGCATCCCACAATGCGCAGCAATACTCCAAAATAGATAGCACAAGTTTAGTGTAGGCAGTTTCTTTCGTAGAACTGTTGCGCCTTCTAAGTGTTCTGCAAATTAACATAGTCTTTGGTTCGCCTTCCCTACAATATTTTCTATATTCTATCCAATTTAAGTTGTTCGTAATTGTTACTCCTAGGTATTTAGTATAATTGACTGCCTGGAGGTTTGATTGATCGTGTAAATGAAGTTTAACGGATTTCTTTCAGCGGCCATATGGATGTCTTCACGTTTATTAATATTAAATGACGTTTTGCCATTCGTGCACTCAGGTTCGTCGTTGCGTCCACCATCGCAGGCGCTCCTGTCTGTGATGCAGCGTCAAGGGTCTCCGAGCTGATAGTACATGCTGCTGCAAACGTCGTCGAACTGTTCGTGCAGATGGTTGTTGTCTTGCAAACGTCCCCATCTGTTGACTTAGGGATCGAGACTTGGCTGCACGAGCGGTCTAAAGCGTCTCGCTGCGGAGCGCGCGGTTGCTCGCCGTGGAGGTTAGAGTCCTGCCTGGGGCATGGGTGTGTGTGTTTGTCCGTAGGTTAGTTTACCTAGGTTCAAGTAGTTTGTCAGCTACGGACTGATGACCACGCAGTTTGGTCCGATAGATTTACAGACATTTGAACATTCTTTGTCTTTGAACTTGGCTGCACGATCAGTTACAGCCATGCGGATGAAATGCCTCTCATCTCGACTGCTAGTGATACAAGGCCTTTGGGATCCAGCACGGTGTTCCGAATTGCCCTCCTGAAACCACCGATTCCATATTCTGATAACAGTCATGGGATTGCGACCAACGCGAGCAACAATATCGAGATGCGATAAACGGCAATCGCGATAGGCTGCAATCCGTCTTTTATCAAAGTGGGAAACTTGATGGTAGGCATTTTTCCTCCTTATAAAACGTTTCACCAGGCAACCAGGCAACGCCGGTCAGCTGCTGTTGGTATATGAGAAATCGGCTGGAAACTGTCCTCATGTCAGCGCGTTGTAGGTGTCGCTACCGGCGACAACCTTGTGTGAATTCTCTGAAAAGTTAATCATTTGCATATCACAGCATCTTCTTCCTGTCGGTTAAATTTCGCGTCTGTAGCACGTCATCTTCGTGGTGTAGCAATTTTAATGGCCAGGAGTACAATATACAGTTCTGCTATGATTCGCTTGGAGTCCTTTCAATAGCAAATGTTGCGGCTGGTATTAAGACGGCTGGCTCACGTCGATGGCACTCTTCTGTTGACTCCTGAACATCCTGGTACTGACTGGAACTGCCGTACTCCTCTACTCCTGTACTGGCTGTGGCACGCCGGCATATCTAGCCGAGCTCCCTTCTTCCTATTGGCCAGCACGCGAAGCAGGCAGAGAGGTAACGATACTGCGAGTGCCCCCGGCGGCCGAAGAACTGTGGAGCGACTTATCGCATTTTCTTAAAGTTGCGCGGCGTCTTGTGTAGAACGCCGGCGTTGTGGCGAATAGTGACGCCACAACAGTTATGTTACACTAATACATTTGAGTGACGTCCTATTCATTATTAGACTACTATCTTCAAGGATAATGACGCTGTGGGCAGTTAAATTGGTGTAGTAATTACTGAATTATCATTTCAGTATTGACGAGACACTTTGCAGATGTAGCTTGTAAGTCATCATCATCGTCAATCCGTGACGACACCTTCCCGAACACCACAGCATCATTAGCAAAACACCTGCAGATTGATTGTCGCTCTGTCCGTTAGATCATTTACGTATTTAATATTACCTTACAGAGGTCATTTATTGGGAAAAAAATGTTTTCGAAGAGTCAGTCAAAGTCTGAAGATGGCCTTTAAGCCGATAACCTGTTGACTGAACGGAATTAATCCTGTAGAACATGGACGAATATGTGCTTCACTTTTGATAAAAATAACGTCTGTTTATAAGATGGCTACAAATGTACTAAATTAATTGAACACATAGGTCGAAACAATTTTCTTGGTAAATTTTGTTGAAAATCAAGAAGGATCACAAACTGTCCTTACTGCGACGAGTAAACAGTGGTATGAAATGTAATGCAACGGTGGGTATTAGGAGAGACGGAAAATGCGATTGGAAGGAACAAAGAGGTGCCTCAATAATTAGTGTTTGCCGGCATGCAGTCAGATCTATTCTTAGAGTTCAGATGGAATGTGCAGGTAGGATTAGCATAACTTCCGGTACGCGTTTACCACCAGCACAGAACCCGGCTAGGTCAAGGAAATACGGTGGTCTGATGCTTGGCTGCATTGGTCCCTCATTTCCACACACACACACACACACACACACATACACACACACATGCTTGGCCACCGCGGTCGTTTCCTTGTCGGCTGACAATTAAGTTTTCCTCCCTGCCTCACTTCTCTGATACAACGCGCATTCTCATCTTCGACGTGGCTTTTTAACGCTGTAGTCTCTTGCTCCACTGAATGCAGTTTAGTGCAATCGCGAGGTACCTCGAAACACGATTTTCCTGTTCCCTTGTGTGAAGTTGGAAGCAGTTATTGCAACGGAAAAGTATGCTCCCTAATGTCATCATTAAAATAAAATGATTGTTTCCTCCCGTCTGTAGCAATTCAGATTCCATAGTGGCTGTCTGCAGCAGATTTCTGTCCAATGCATCCTCAACTTCTAAATGTTTCGCATATGTGATCTGGGTATTTTTTTCTACTGTTGTTCCTTGATATGGGTGCGGAGACGGGATAGATATCTTCCTGATTAGTAACGAAGACAGTTGTTGCTATCGAGTTATCGTTTCTGGTGATGACCCATGACACCTAACACGTACGCAGTATATGAAATGAATGCTGATTAGTCGCTTTGTGTTGTGTTAATAGAACGTATTTATTACCGATTTCGGACATATACCATCAGACATTCATTGAACATAGTTCATAAAATGAAAAGCACTGACATATGGGTTACAAATCCAAAGAAATTAATTACGTGCATTCTACGATTGTTATTTGTGATGTGCTGACAATTCTAAAATGCACTTGACCGATTTCTTTGGATGAATATACCATATGTCAGTGATTTTCATTTTATAATCTATTTTCAATGAGTATCTGATGATGGACTACGCCCGAAAGCAGTAATAAAGAGGATGTATTAATATAACGCAAAGTTACAAATGTTCAAATGTTTGTAAATCCATCGGACCAAACTGCGTGGTTATCAGTCGGTTGCTTACAAACTACTTAAAACTAGGTAAACTAACCTAAGGACAAACACACACACCCATGCCCCAGGGAGGACTCGAACCTCCACGGCGAGCAACCGCACGCTCAGCAGAGAGACGCTTTAGACCGCTCGGCTACTCCACCGCAGCTACGCAAAGTTACCAATCAGCATTGACTATAGCCGTATGACACAAGCGTAGTTTTTAGAACCTAATTCATTCATTTATACGAAGGATGGAACTTAAATAGAAGCAACTATTTATTCACAACATATACATAAGTGTTACATGTTTGCATCTGTTACTAAACGTTCAAATGTTTGCAATCCTATGGGACCAAACTACGTTGAACATCAGTCCCTAATCTTACAAACTACTTAAACTAAGACATTATTGATAGATGTGAAGCATTGAATTAAACGTGCTTAAACTAAGTTAAACTAACCTAAGGACAATACATACATCCATGCTCGAGGGAGGTTTCGAACCTCCGACGCGGGAGGCCGTGTGATCCGTAACGTGGCGCTCGAGACCGCTCGGTTACTCCCGCGCAGCTGTACCTGTTACTCACCTTCTAAGTAGACACCAGCTTTGTGGAAGGCGTAGTATACCGTTAGCAGAGCCTGTTCTGTAGATGGTGCGAATGGAACGGTCTACCTGTCGAATCTCTGCAATAGTCCTGAAGCGAATGCCACGAAGTGTTTCAAATGTTCAAAAGTGTGTAAAGCGTATGGATCTTAACTGTGGGGTAATCAGTCTTTAAACTTACAAACTAACTTATACTAAAGACAACACAAACATCGATGCCCGAGGGAGGATTAAAACCTGCTACGCGGGAGGCCGCGCGATCCACAACGTGGCGCTCCGCGACGAAGTGTTTCCTTCAACTTCGGAACCAAATCAAAGTCACAAGGACTTAAGTCCGGGGAGTATGGTGTACTTCCCAGTCCCATCGACCGAACAGAGCAGCCACAGCTTGCACTGAATGCGCCCGCCCATTGTCGTGCAAAATGGTGGGCGGGTTGTGTAGAAAGTGTTGTCGTTTCTTTCCAAAAGCTGCTCGAAGGTGATGCTCCAGAAACGAACATTAATACTGTGCACTTACTGTCTGTCGTGGAGGAACGTAATGCGCTAGATTCATATCATCACACCATCACGAGAATCACCATACTGGGATTCTGATGCACTTTCAACTATCGCGGCGATCTTGTCGTGCTGTGCGACCTCTGGCACATTCAATCTTGATCCAACTCCGTCGCTCCTGTTTCGAAAACATAGTGACTCCGTTATGTTCCGCTCGCTCACAAGTGACTTGTGTTTCCCTCGATTGTGCGCACGCTGGTGACGTGGGACGGGCGAGTATATTTGCTTGGAGGTAAGGCCGGTATGTCAACAACGTGTGCTATCAGCGACAATAGTAGAGTCCATTGCATAGTGTTTCCACAGCAGAGTTACCACTATGTAAGTTCCAACCCTTGTAAATGTGCGCCTCTTCTGTCGGAGGTTGGAGTCCTCCCTCGGGTACAGGTGTGCGTGTGTTGCCCTTAGCATAATGTAGTTTTAGTAATTTGGAAGTCTAGGGAACGATGACCCTGGGAGTTTGGGCCCTTAGGATTACAATCATTACAACATTTTTTTTTTTTTCAAATATTGCATTCTGTAATCAGTTTCTACCTCACAGTGAAGCCATCTTCCGTCCCCTTAATCAAATGAAAGTTCCATATCCTTGAACTCGTGTCATAGATAACTTCTTAGTTAATCCGTCCACCTGGATTGTGTAAGAGGGAGCCCATGACTCGAGTTAAACAGACTCCTAATACTGTCTAAAAGGATATGGAACCTCTATTTGTTTAGGAGCCGGAAGATGGCTGCAAAGTGAGGCCGAAACTGGTTGCACAATAAATAATTTGTAAAAAAAAAAAAAAAAAAAAAAAAAAAAAAAAAAAAAAAAAAAAAAAAATACGTCTCTTGGTTCGATTTAATTTAAAATATCTTGCCCAGCCGCAGCCCACACTCCATATTAATGATGGATCCAACGTAATTTATCTACGGAAGTTGTTGATCGAATGCTTTGAAATTTTGACAAATCATTGTATTTTTATACGCTCAATTTTCTATAGAGCTAATTTTAATCTCATATATCATACATGAATTTATATGAATCTGATAATATATAATCGCTGTTGTAAAAATAGAGGCAACAACACTGCTGTGGAGACACTACGCAATAGAATCTACTATTGTCAGTGATAGATCACGTTGTTGATATACCTACCTTACTTCCGAGTAAATGGACTCGACCGTCCCACGTCACCGGCGTGCGCACAATCGAGGGAAACACAAGTCATTTGTCTGACGTAAGGGTGTCACTGTATCTTCGAAACAGGAATAACAGAGATGGATCAAGATTTAATGTGCCAGAGGGCGTACAGCACAACAGTGTCAAGGTCTTCAAGAGGCGTGCGGAAAATTGGAATTGCCGTACAGAACATTGGCATGTTGGGTAAAAACCTTCAACGAGGTCGACAAACAGTGGGAGACATGCATTGGGTAGGTTGCCCTGGCGTCTCTGAAGAAGAAGTGCATAGTGTTGCCGCTTTAGTGGACAGTAACAGACGCCAGACGATTCGTGAGCTCGCCCACGAAACCGATTTAGCGCATACAGCGCTGCTCTGTTCGATCGATGGGACTGGGAAGTACTGTACCATCCACCATACTCCCAGGACGTAAGTCCTTGTGACTTTGATTTGCTTCTTAAGATGAAGGAACCACTTCGTTGCATTCGCTTCAGAACTGTCCTAGAGATTAGACAGGCAGTGGATCGCTCCATTCGCACCATCAACAGAACACCCTCTGCTAACGGTATACTACGCCTTCCACATCGCTAGCAATTGGTTCTACACAACGCTAGGGACTACTTTGAAGGTCAGTAACAGGTGGAAACATGTAACGCTTTTGTACCGGTTGTGAATAAATAGTTACTACTATTTAAGTTCCAACCCTGGTATATACGTTGCACAAAACTTGTGTCACGTAATTTTAACCCTGGATAACTGTTGCCAGAAGGAACCAAAATTACTAATGTTGTGTAGGTTTAGAACGCACCATTTTTAAACTGCGGAAACTTGGCGTGAAGCGCTTCGATTGGCTGCGAAGCGTTTCCGGTATTCGTTGTTAAGAGCATTCGGCAACAGGGCAATCTCGTGGGCAATCTGAGCACGTGGCGGCAACATTACGTAGTTTTAAAATGGTGCGTTTTCCACCAACACAACATTGGTAATTTTCGTTTCTACTGGCATTAGAATACAGGAATACGAATTTTAAAAGTGACCGGTTAAGAACTTTTGGAGAGTAACGCTTTCGCATGAACGTACACTTACATTTCATTAATATAGATTATTGTCACTTAGTTCATTAATTGGACAGGTTTTTAATTTGTTTCTGGGCCATTAAAATTATCCATCTATAGATCTGGAAAGTATCAACGCTGATTATCATTGTTTTGAGAGTAGTCAATACTATCAAATTATTGGACAAAGAAATATTGGAGGAAGTGTAATGGGAATGACGCACAATATTTGATAAGGCGTCGGCTTAGACCTGATCAAAGAAATCGCTCTTCTTCTGTTTCCTGCAGTGAGAAATGTGACCGCTAGGAGCGCTAGTAGTAGTACAGCCTCCTTGCCCTACAACTGTTTGACATTAATCTGCAATAATATTGTTTAGAAGCTAAGGCATGTCATAGAGCTATACATTGGTACTACTGGTAGCTTTGTGTAGTGTGTTCCAGCAGTAACAAAATTTAGAGGAATGTATAAATCAGATGGGGCGTTGTGTAAAAGCGACAAGGTGAATTCACACTGTCCATCACGTCAATTAGCTTAGCCCAATACCCCGTGGGAAAAGTGAGGTTATAAGCTACAATCCGTGATGTAAAATGTTATAATATACCATCGGAATTAAAAAAGTATCACCCCTAAGTCTTATTTACGGCCAAAGGAGACTTTGTAATGTATGTTTTTGGTCAACATAGAGTGCTGAGTGCTGGGAAGTGAAACAACATTCACAACATCGACATCTGTTTGCAAGCGAAAATATATACATAGAAACACGAGAGACAATTTTTACAAGGAAATCAATACAGCCTATTTACTTTATCAGCTTTGTTTTTCCCCTTAGCCGGCCGCGGTGGCCGAGGGGACTGCGGCGCGCCAGTCACGGTCTGCACGGCCACACCGGTCGGGGGTTCGAATCCTCCCTCGGGCATCGATATTTGTGCCGTCCTTAGTATTAGCTAGTTCATAAGTAGTTTGTAAGTTTAGGGACTGATGACCCCGTATTTAAGTCCCATAAGCTCTACAAACATTTGAATATTTTTTCCCCTTATATTGTTAATAACGTCATAAAAAACTTAGATTTTCCTCTTTGTCAGTGCTGACATTTTTCAGTTAAAACGTTATTTAATGAAACTTTCTTTTCCAACTTGCAATCTTAATCATGTACATTGTTTGCGTCAGCCTTTTCTGTTAATCTATTGCAAATCGTGAAGAATGGAGAGCTACAAAATAATCAGCAGTGAACTATCGACGATATAAAAAAGAAAACCCTCCCATCCCCGTAACAAATTTTACTGAACACTTATTTATCTCGCGCTGTTCCATTCAAGAACGTTTTCCCTCCTTGTAAATGCTGGCAACTTTGACTAAATATTGGATGATAGTATATGTGGTGTCGCGTAAGTATGAAATGCGCGCCACGTACTTTCGCCGCGCGCCGCCATGCACGCACGGCGCGGCGTTCTTACGACGTCAGCCGCGAGCGCCCTCTGCTGCAACTCAGTTCGTGGCCACGACTGCTGCATCGTTCACTTGGGAATCAGATAGGCACCAGTTAAGACTTAGCTATCGGATAGGCACTAGGACTCATCAGTAGGCAGGCCTCTGTCTAAACTATGTATCAGCATTCTGCAGTCAAGAACTATGTAAAAGTTAAGTATTACCAAGACTCCACGAAATGTATATCTTGTTCTAATTTAGCCTAGTGTTCTAGTTTCTGCTGTCCCACTGGCTGGTCACCTCCGTACCTGCACAAGTGTGCATCCTTTATTCCTGTGTCGGTCTCTTTCTACTCGGCCACTAACACCTACGACAATCGGCGGAAACGAGACACAAAAGTGGCGACGAGGCTGGGACACAAAAGTATAATACCCCCTTTAACGTTTCATCTATTACCTTTGTCAAAGAACAGGAGCAATATTTCATCCAATTCTTTGCCCAATAATTTGATAGAGTAGTACTGGCCTAACCGCTGACACAAGACCATTGTGCAGAATTCTCGAGATAGGAGAGACGGGACGAACTATCAGTCCTGTGAAGTTGGCACCCCTTTTTTGGAAAATGTACATTTTTTTCGGAGTTCTAGACAGATATACAATAGTTCTGGAGTTCTCTGTACAAAATTTAAATAGTTCTGCATAATTTCGATGAAAAAATACGAAAAATTACCTCAAAATTTAGTTTATTCAAAATAATTTTCTGCCTAATTGTTCAAACATAGTTCTGATCACAGTTCTAAATAGCTCTCAAAGAGTTCTACAGGAAATCCAAATGACATTTTTCTGTGCAGATTATACTTCATGAGATAATTGCAATAATGGGGAATCCATTTACACGCTACTGTGAAGTTGGCACCCCTTTTCTCAAAAATGTGCATTTTTTTCAGAGTTCTAGGCAGATATGCAACAGTTCTGGAGTTCTCTGTACAAAATTTAAATAGTTCTGCACTAATTCGAGAAAAAATTACAAAAAATTGTAACAAATTTTAGTTTTTTCCAAATAATTTTTTGCCTAATTGTTCAAACATAGTTCTGATAACAGTTCTAAATAGCTCTCAAAGAGTTCTGCAGAAAATCCTAATGATATTTTTTTGCCCAGATAATAGTTCACGAGCTAATTGCGTAAATAGGGAGAAAAACTACACAAAATTGCGCCTGAGTCGTGTGAAGTTGGCACCCCTTTTTTCTAAAATGTAAATTTTTTTCAGAGTTCTAGACTGATATGCAATAGTTCTAGAGTTCTCTGTACAAAATTTAAATAGTTCTGCAGAATTTCGTGAAATATCGCAATTCTGAATAGTGGGAGAGCTGTGAAGTTGGCACCCCTTTTTTCAAAAATATAAATTTTTTTCAGACTTCTAGACAGATATGCAATAGTTCTGGAGTTCTCTGTACAAAATTTGAATAATTCTGCAGAATTTCGCCGAAAAAATAGTAAAAATTACCACAAACTTGAGTTTTTTAAAATAATTATTTGCCTATTAGCACAAACATAGTTCTGATCACGGTTCTAAATAGCTGTCAAAGAGTTCTACAGGAAATCCTAATGATATTTTTCTGTGCAGATTATACTTTATCAGATAAATGCATTAATGTGGAATCCATTGTCACGTTACTGTAAATTGGCACCATTTTTTTTTTTTTTTTTTTTTTTTTTTTTTTTTTTTTTTTTTTTTTTTTGAGAACTACACTTTGTTTTTGAGGTTCTGTGTGCATTTACTATAGTTCGAAAGTTCATGTGAATATTTCTATGTAATTGCCCGAAACAAAATTTGGAATATCTGATAAGCTGTCTTATTTGTGCCCGTTATTCGAGAAATATACATTTTTCTTAGGTCTTGACAGATATTCTATCCGCTGCACATTCAATTTGTTGTTTTTACGTATGAGTGATTACTGCTTATCGTAAACAAGAACTATTGCACATGTCCCTAGAACTCTGGAAAAAAAGTCTAATTTTTTAGAAAAAACGGGTGCAAATTCCACAGTAGCATGTAAATGAATACTCCATTATTGTAATTATCTCATAAAGTATAATCTGCACAGAAAAATGCTATTAGGATTTCCTGTAGAACTCTTTGACAGCTATTTAAAACTGTGATCAGAACTATGTTTGCGCTAATAGGCAAATAATTATTTAAAAAAAAAACTAAAAAACACTCAAGTTTGTGGTAATTTTTACTATTTTTTCGGCGAAATTCTGCAGAACTATTCAAATTTTTTACAGAGAACTCCAGAACTATTGCATATCTGTCTAGAACTCTGAAAAAAATTTACATTTTTGAAAAAAGGGGTGCCAACTTCACACGACTCAGGCGCAATTTTGTGTAGTTTTTCTCCCTATTTACGCAATTAGCTCGTGAACTATTATGTGGGCAAAAAAATATCATTAGGATTTTCTGCAGAACTCTTTGAGAGCTATTTAGAACTGTTATCAGAACTATGTTTGAACAATTAGGCAAAAAATTATTTGGAAAAAACTAAAATTTGTTACAATTTTTTGTAATTTTTTCTCGAATTAGTGCAGAACTATTTAAATTTTGAACAGAGAACTCCAGAACTATTGCATATCTGCCTAGAACTCTGAAAAAAATGCACATTTTTGAGAAAAGGGGTGCCAACTTCACAGTAGCGTGTAAATGGATTCCCCATTATTGCAATTATCTCATGAAGTATAATCTGCACAGAAAAATGTCATTTGGATTTCCTGTAGAACTCTTTGAGAGCTATTTAGAACTGTGATCAGAACTATGTTTGAACAATTAGGCAGAAAATTATTTTGAAAAAACTAAATTTTGAGGTAATTTTTCCTATTGTTTCGGCGAAATTATGCAGAACTATTTAAATTTTGTACAGAGAACTCCAGAACTATTGTATATCTGTCTAGAACTCCGAAAAAAATGTACATTTTCCAAAAAAGGGGTGCCAACTTCACAGGACTCGAACTATCGCAGCGTGCGTCGCCCCGACCAAGCCTCCCACAACACCGTAACTCCGCCGGCGGCAGAAAACTACGATAAATGTGGGAAACACGCAGAGTTCGCGGAAGGCGGCGTGGCGTGGCGTGCTGCCCTGGCCGCCCACTCCGCTTCACAAGGAATGTCGAGAGGCGCGATCGATGCGGGCAAGCGGCCCTCCAGCACGAACTCTGCAGCCGACGGTCGGGCAGGGTGTAGCGGCAGCGCCGCCGCCCCTCAGCATCTGCTGTACAGCTGCACTCCTGCCAAAGGCGTGTGGCGGAGCGTGCTTCGTGAAACACTCACACCTCTCCCTTTTCCTGCCCCTCTCGCATAGGGTTCACGCGGGAAACTACTTGCCGGTAAGCCTCCACGTCGTTTACTCTCTCTCACTTTATCCTCGTGGTTTTTTCGCGAGATAAGCTAAAGAGGAAACAATGTATTGCCGGAGTAATTCAGAAACTTAAGCTCTCGTAATTTTGAAAGTGGACCCTGCAGATGCAGGACGTCTCTCTTACGGCTCCTGCCAATGGAGTGGCCCGATCATTTTCGTGCCGCTTCCGCGCTTGATTAAATATCGTGTTTTGTATCGTGCTCATCTTCTGAGGCATTTCTCTTTAGTCTCTATCGAGCCTATCTCGCGCCGATCGCACACTGACCAGCAATATTCAGATATTGGCTGATCGAGTGTTTTGAAGTTAATCTCCTTTGTCGATGGATTGCACTTCCTGAGCATTCTTCCAACGAATATCAGTTTGTCATCTGCCTCACTGACGATTAATTTTACGTGCTCATTCCTCCATATGCATACTGTCACTTTTTTTTATGGAAGAAACTACTTCCAGAAACTGTTTTCGCATCGTATATTCATACAATAAAGGATCGTTCTTTCCACAAATTTGCAATACTTTATATTTGTTTGTGTTGGCATCAATTGCCACCCCCTGCACTAAAATTCGGTTCGTTGGAGATCCTCCTCCATTGCACTACCATTTCTCAGTGTTGAGAATTCTCTCTATACTACAGCATCAGCCTCGAAATACCTCGCCGGCCGCGGTGGCCGAGGGGACTGAGGTACTCCAGTCACGGTCTGCACGGCCACTACGGTCGGGGGTTCGAATCCCACCTCGGACATGGATATTTGTGCCGTCCTTAGGATTAGCTAGTTCATAAGTAGTTTGTAAGTTTAGGGACTGATGACCCCGTAGTTAAGTCCCATAGACTGTACAAATATTTTTTCTAAATACCTCATGCAACTTCCGATGTTATCTGCTAGCTCATTTATATATTATGCGAAAAGTAAAGGTGCCGTTTAACTTCCTTTGCATATGCCAGAAATTACTTTCATGACGGTAGACTTCTGTCCATTGATAATGACATGTTGCGTTCTGTTTTCTAGGAAAACTTCACTGTCTAATGTAGGCCAATAAAATTGCTTCTTCAATCAGTATGAGTGAAAACCAACACCTCCTGTCCCCATCACTTCTGTTTTTATGAACGCTCATTTTAAGTAAATAGATTAGTAATAGAGAGACGTAGAAAACAGAAACACACTAATGGACGCTTTTATATATAGCTGGTTAGCTTGTAAATTTGACGACGGACAAATGCAGAAAACCTTTCAAGAAGTTAAGCTAGGCCGGCGGGGTGAACTATCTTCATTTCCAACATGGCAGTGAAACTGGAAGAAAAAAAAATAAAAAAAAATAAAAAAAAAAGTGGTGTATTCTCCTCGTTTTGGCTCACAGCTTGGCGTGTGACGCTTCTTCACCATCACGCCTTAGAAACGGAAGTTTGGAACTGCACAGGAAGATATAGAACGTCTAGTTTAGAATTTACACAGGCAGGTGAAAACATGTGTGGAAGACATAAGATCAACCATAAACATTACCACGTCTTGAAGAGAAGAGTCATGAAATGGCAGTGGATCGACCATGTCCTCTGAAGAAATGATGGCTGATGTGTAAAGAGACGGAGATCCCTAGACCGATGGGACAAAGGCCTGCTGAAGATCTCTGAAGGCTGTCGCTCACGGAAGAAGGAGTGAAGACCGGCGTTCAACGTCAACATCGCGGTCATTACAGACGGTGCTCACGCTCGGATTGTCTGAGGAAGGATGGGGGAGGAAGTCGGCCGTGCTCCTTCAATGCAACCATCCTGGCATTTACCTTGAGCGATTTAGGGAAACCTCGGGAAACCTAAATGAGGATGTCCGGAGGTGGATTTGAACAGCGTCCTTTCGAATGCGAGTGCAGTGAGTTACCATTGTGTCACGGAAGAAGCAGCAGCAACAGACGTACTGAAGTTGTGTGCTTGGCGAGGCAAAAATCATTTAACTATAGAAATGTTTGATGACGATGACTGCTAAAACAGACAATATTCGTAGAGGAAGAGTTTCGCTGTTTGTGCCGCAAAAGCGACTAAAAGCGACTGGAGTAGAGGGGATATAAAAATGCCGATTTGGAACAACAAGAAAAGCGTTCCTCGAAAGGAGAAATCTGTTAACATTAGAACAAAATGTAAGTGTTAGCAAGCCTTCCTTTTGTGAAGGTCTTTCAGTGGCGTGTAGCTTTCTGAGAAGTGATAGGTTTGCGACACGTTCAAAGTTACTGAAAAACACAACAACAAAAATTTTCGAAATATGGAGCGACAAGAAATGCTAAGGTTTACGTGGAGAAGTCGGATAATTGTTAAGAGTTACTAAGCGAGTTGGCGAAATTGGCAAAAAACTTGTGACACAATTTGAATAAAAGAAGGGAGCGGTTGAGAGCAAACATCCAGTTAACGTCAAGGAACAGTTTTTAGGGTACGTAAGGAAGTCAGGACGGGAGAAGGGGGAAGGGGTGCTAAAAATTGTAGAGATGGTCTGTGGCGCACCTGTATTAAACAGGCTCTGATGGATGTGAGTTGGAGTAGTTAAAGATGCAGATAGATGCACAGAAAAGAGTACCGTGTAAATTTACATACAACTAGTTATCGGAGTGGAGGACACAACAAGAACAAGTGAAGACACTTAATCTTTTCCGCTTTGGTATAGAAGCCTCCTTGGAGGACACTTCCAATAAATATAAAACGTTCGTACATTTCACAACACTAATTTATAGATGTTGGCTCCTACCAGGAAATCTTGCGACTGTTACATAACTACACGGTACGCGTACTTCAAATCAAATATTCAAATGTTTGTAAAGCTTATGGGACTTAACTACGGGTCATCAGCCTCTAAAATTACAAACTACTAATGAACTAACTAATAACAAGGACGGCATAAATATCCATGCCCGAGGGGGGATTCGAACCCCCGACCGTAGTGGTCGTGCAGACCGTGACTGGAGCGCCTCAGTCCCCTCGGCCACCGCGGCCGGCTCGCGTACTTCACTTGGAAATTTGATACGTATTTATAAAGGAACATGAGGCAGAGCTGGAGTTCATGTATTGGAAGGGAACGTGCCTTAAAAACGTCCGTGCAGTCGCTGTGACCGTTAAGCCTCGGTGGCCTAGTGGCTATGCAGTGTGCCAAGTATGCAGGAGGTCCCGGGTTCGAATCCCGGCCGCGGCATAAATTATAATTCATTGCCTCTACTTCAGTTTAATATCTTCAACAGATATCAAAACAAAACACGTCACTGGACAATGTTTGATATTTATATATCACTGAATTAAGCTAATTGTAATTAATTAAAAAGAAAACAAAAGTAGGAAAAATTCTTGTAATAAGAACTAAAGCATATTTCTGATAAAAAGGGGAAATATGTTTTAAGAGTCGGCATCTTTCGGAGTTCAAATGATACAAAATATATGTCCGGAAGTTACTGCCAGTCCGGGAGTCGACACGAATTTCCTGCTTCTTGTGAGCCTTCACTACTTCGGCTATCTGGACACGCACCCCACCTGACTGAAATTCTCAAATTACAGTGACAGTTAATCCAGTACACTTGAGAGCTTGTGTCGAATCGAAAGCGAGTCGGAATGGATAGCCGAAATACGAGAGTTGCAACTTAAATAGTTGCAGCTATTTATTTACACCCAATACAAAAGCTTACATGTTTGCATCTGTTACTGTCCTTCAAAGTAGTCACCAGCATTGTGTAGAATCCGTTGCCAGCGATGTGAAAGTCGTAGTATACCGTTAGCAGAGCCTATACTATTGATGGTAGGAATGGAGCGGTCTACTGCCTGTCGAATCTGCGGAACCGTGCCACTAGGACTTAAGCTTTGCGAAAGGAGCGGCTACACTTCCTGCACAACCCACTCATCATTTTGCACGACAATGCGCGGGCGAGTGCAGTGCAAGCTGTGGCTGCTCTGTTCGGTCGATGCGACTGGAAAGTACTGTACCATCCAGCATACTTCCTGGACGAACTGTTCCAGACAGTCGACAGGCAGTAGGCCGCTCCATTCGCACCGTCAACAGAACAGGCTCTGCTAACGATATACTACGCCTTCCACATCACTGGCAACGGATTCTGCACAACGCTGGTGACTACTTTGAAGTACAGTAACAGGTGCAAACATGTAACGCTTTTGTATCGGTTGTACAGACTTTTTATCAATGCTGTCAAGTGGGAAGAGACACCGATCTCTGCAAGTACCTCTCACAACTTATCCCACACAACACAGTCAAAGGCTTTCCTATAGTCAAGGAAGCAGATGAAAACAGGAACCCAGAACTCTCGTGATTTTTCTATTATTTGTCTTACGTTGAGAATCTGTTCACGAGTTCCTTTCCCTTCAGTTGATAGTAAAGAAATTATAAATTAAAACTTGATGCTGGGGCGGTTTTCCATTAATGTTACTGTTTATGTCCTGATATCTCATGAACTACGTGTCGTAATGCGATACAATTTCGAAGCTAAATTCAGCTCTATGTGAGTATACTGTCACTACAATTTCCTGCGAGTACAATTTGTAGTGCAGAAATTATAAACTGAAACAACATACCGGATGCCATAGTTTACCTCTATGAAACAACGGAAAAGTAGTGCAGATAATTTTTTCCTTTCAACATTTAGATATGGTTGCCAGCGAGAAAAAGTATAATAAAGGATTCAAATTATGTTTAAAGTTTGTTGCAAGTCGGTAAGTACTCTCATTCTCATACAATGTTCGAATAAAGTTTCGTCCCATGGTGTGACAGTCTTTTACGACTTCTGTGTTTTATGACGTTGACCTGAACCATGTATCGTATGTGGTTTTTACCCCTACAGAAATTGTTACTTCATGGTAAGAAATATGTGCACCACATTTCGTTGAATTCGGTCCTCGGATTTAGGAGGAAATGTGTAACATTGTCGCTTGATGCTGCAGTTTTCCGCGAATCTCATTGTTTATGACGTCATATCTCATGAACTATATGTTGTTCGTGATCCTTACACTTAGGGGTATGTATGCAATACGTACACATAAACAAACACACGGACAATCTGCTTTATATAATGAAGAAGGAGATTGTGCAAACATATTTGCGTGTGTTAACCGTTCTACTGGTTCTCGCAAATTTTTCGACTGCAATAAAGGATCGTATATACTGTTCCTTATATATAATTAGATTTTGACAAACTAAGTAAATAATTATACTCGATGGCTATTAGTTCTGTGGAACAGAAAGAAAAGAATTTGAACTGGCGTTATCTTCGAGAATATATCTCAGAATACTAGTTATTTTATTTTAGGAACCAATTTCAAGTGAGCACTTCAGTGGTGGATAACAATCATTGAGACAAAGTAAAACAACAGCAGTACGCATAGCAGCATATAAAGACATAGATACAGTCTACGCTTAATACGGCGAAACGTATACGGACATCATTCACTATCCTATTTGTAGAGTGAAATATTTTTTCTGTCGCATAATTTTAAACTCTCATCCACGCTTGTAGGAATCAGGAGCTTCTTCTTGGAAGTTTATCAGCAAAACAACGATAAAAGGCTAATTGGAGTGTCTGAACTATGTGTTGTTCCAGCGTAAAGCTACATGTTCATAAGTTGAAGCACAAAACTGATGCAGAGCTAACCACTTTTGTTTTTATTCTGTTGCAGGTCTTCTGACGGATCTTCAGTCAGCAGGGTAAGTTGTGCATAATATCTAAACACTTAAGGTTTTTCGTTTAAAGAAAACGTGACTTCTGACAGCTTTAGAGAAATAACTCTGATACCAAAAAATTCATTCCGAAAACAACAATTCATTCCGAAAACAGCTATTCACCATGGTTGGACATCCAACGAAAAGTTCTGTGTTCCTGTATTTTTAGAGAGTTAACAGAAATGAGTCACTTGATCTGTCAGGTGTCCTCGGCACCAATGATTAACAGTCAGCTCTCAGACTTGCAGTTGTTCCCACTTCTTAACTGGGTTTCGCGACAGTCTTCATGGCGTCAACCCTGCATCTGGCGTCAAAAGTGTACGAGTGTCCGGTTTACTCACAGGAGGGCGCCGATTTATTTACGAGATTCGTCGATTAAGCGATATGATGTTTGTTAGTCAGCAACCTTCGTCGTTAAACTCACTGAAATCGATACTTGATTGTCAACACTAATTACGGTGTTAATTAACGCGAAACCGCAATGCGGCAGTGGTTTTTGTTAGTCTGAATGGGAGATGAATGTAACTGTTGCGAAAGCGTTCATGGGATTAGAGGTTGTTAGGGAAGTGTGTGACGTACAAAAGCGGAAAAACAACCAAGTCAGTTGATTCGTCTTGTTATCACTTCAACTGACATTTAAAGAGTTTCCTATTAAGAAACATTAGTTTAGTAATTACAAGATACAGGCTTTCGTTTTAAGGTGGTAAGGTAATTTAGTAACGAGACGTGTTTTTATGTGTAAAATTTGCTCATACTCCACTTAGATCGCTATAAGCAGAATAAATGGAACTATCTTTCAATGAGTACGAGTGGAACTTCTTAATTGTTGTGATAGTCTACCCAATATAAGACACGCCACATTCGCGTGCAAAGCGATACGCAGGAAGCTTTCGGCGACCTAGTTCGTCTGTATCATTACAAAGAAAAATTCCAGTGCAGAAAGCTTTACGTTAATCACACATACTCTAATTAATTATACCCACTCAACGCAACATAAAAAACCAATTGTAACTTGTTGATGACATTCAGTCTGTCACGAACCGTCAGTGACCGCGAGACGAACTTACCTTTGCCAAAACAAGGGAGTGCTGGTTTATCTCATGGACAGAGCAAAAGCTTTGACCGGACGAGGCCAGGATTAACGGTTTCGATTTAGTCATACTTTGACGCAAAAAGCACTATGGCGTCGTCTTCCACCCCTATCTTGCTTACTAAGAACGCATCCGACCAGGAACCTTCAGTATAATGATGAGACGCAGGAAACCGTGGGCGTTTCACCTGCATTTACATCATTCGGTTCCACCGTTTTCCGCGTTGTCTTTTACATGTGCATTTTGCGTACGGAACACTATATCATTGTTATGTGGGAATGCAGATAGCATTTTCTCGAAGACAAGGTGACACGCCTCTGACCAGAACGACGGGGAGGGGCGGGGGAGGGGTTTTTGTGCTCCAATTGGTAAAGGTCGCAAATCGGCACTGTTAAAACCTTACTCTGTTGCATGTCCCGGAGCGTTGGTGGTATGGTTCTCCCTTTGGAAGGTAAAAATGCTTGAAATCTGTTTCTCCATTTCGAATAACCCAGTACATGGCGGAGCAGCGACAATTCATAAGATGGAACATATTTGGTTTTGTGAATTTATAGAATCGGGTAGAGTTAAAAGGCTTTGGTGGTAAGTCGACAATCACGTATTCGAATCGCTGAGGAATCTACCTACTGCCGCAGTTGGTAATATCGTGTTCAGCGATCAAGTGACCACGTCATAACACGACGTGACACTGCGAAATTTGAGACACGCATTGTCCCAGACTCGCTGTGTTCGCAGCTGCAAAGCGACGCTCAGTGGTTGATGATAAAGTGTCCATGGCGTGTGACTCTTCGCAAAGAAGACAGCCTTCCGTGTGACCTGATGTGTAAAACAGTACAAACCCATCATTTAGTTCTCTGTACGACGAAACGAGATGTCCGAACTAAACAATGTAGTGTGGTAGTGTGATGTGGACGAAGTAGTACAAACATTGCGCTCCTTTCTTTGTCTCTCTATCTGTCTATTTTATTTTATTTTATTTTATTTATTTATTTTTACAAATGCCGTATTTGTAAGCACCATCTAAAGCCGGCCATGCTTCTCTGTGTCTCAGTCTGGTGTGTAATTAACGGGAAAATTAAATGAACGAATTCCTCTGGACGTACTCACCGAGAAGACAAATAAATCAATTATTATTGAATATCAGATAATCAAAATAGAAACTGAGTCAATGGTTCATTAAAGATGAACAGTAATTTCTGAGATAAAACGTAAGTACGGTATTAATGCATTCTAAAATAATAAATAAGCAAATAAATTAATTATTATTGAATATCAGATAATAAAAATAGAAACTGAGTCAATGGTTCATTAAATATGAACAGTAATTTCTGAGATAAAACGTAAATACGGTATTAATGCAGCTACTTCTTTCGAAATCGAAATTCCTTTTCCTACTCACTCGATGCCAAGCACAAATATTCTTTTTTACGCTAAGAACCTATCATGTAGGTAGCACATAGAAAATTGAAAATTGCAGCAAAGTTGTTAACAAAATGGCATTACTTTATTACAATTTTTGTGTTCAGAATCACCAGAAGTATCACTCTCTATGCATGATAGAAAAATACGAATACTGCATGTAGCATCGGAATATACTACACCAACGTAATGTAAGTGGTATTTATCGATCGCTTTTTTATTATAAAATTTAACACCCAAAATTTATTATGTATGTTTGGTCACAAATTGCTGGACAATAGCTCCAATCAGAAACAGCTGTACCAACAAAAATAAAAATAATTAACCACCATCAGAAGGAAACATATTTCTTTAGAAGGTGTAATAGTAAAGAAAATCATTTCTGAAATGCGCGAAATGTACCCATCAATGGTACAACCTGTTGATTTGTTTCGGATCAAAATTCGATCCCCGATTTTCCGCCTTTTGCAGGTCACCGCCCTAACCTTCCCCAGTTTGCACTTTCCCCCGTTCGACCCCTTTCTTCCCCCTCACAAATGTATTGTTTCTTTGCGGACGTTGTATCATGTTTGTTTATGTTTTTTGGATGAGATCTTTCCTCAGTTTTTTTATTACACAGGGCGATCATCCTATGATCGAACGCGCTGAGCTACAATGCCAGACTATGCGTACATCTCTCTCGGAGTGACACAAACTTCCATATGCTACTCACTGTCTTCTATATATGTAAATTTCTCAAACAGCATCTGTGATTCCCGCACAGGGGAGTCATTTATTTACTGATGTACGATTTGCTTTGGCTGGACATACAATGTGCGGAGTCCGTGTTCCTACCATTATCCTGTATTGTTCTCCGGTATTTGATGCCTTGCGCAGAGTCCCAAACTGAACCCAGTGGAAAAAGAATGATCTACTATTTCTTCACATACATTAAGGCACATCACTGAAAGTGTTCACAGCAAAGTTAAACCCGCCATAAAGCGACACACCACGTATTACTGTGCGCTAATACGTTTTCGGGTGTATAAAAGAAACGAATTTCCTGAACGAGTCGGCGATGTTCATTTTCTCAATAAGAATAAAAACCGTCTAGATCGCTAAAATTATATTTATTGATTACGTTTCGACGTCTGCCATCATCTAATATAAAAAGCTCTGAAGTAAAGTTCAGCGTCAGTGATGATTTCGTGTGGCATTGTTGGTCGTTAGACCCAGCTGGAGTCGTGTTCGGCCTGCCTGGTTCAAGTCAGTGGAGAAATTCTCCAACCGAACCGGGAAGCGAACCCGGGCCCCCTGCGTGGCAATCTACCACGTTGGCCACTGAACTACGGAGGCGAACAAGCGTCAATAATATCTAGTTCACGCACATACTGTGTAGATATTTCATTATTGACGCTGAACTTTGCTTTGCGAGTTCAGAGGTTTTAGATCTGATGATGACACATGCCAGAACGTCGTAATCAATAAATATAATTTTAGCGATCTAAACGGTTTTTTATTCTTATTGAAATTCTCGGATGCTTAAAATAAGGGAGTGAGCCTGTTTAAAACTTTTTGATGTATTATCTTCGGTTCGACTACCAACATTTTCGTTCCGGTACTGCCAGCGCTGATAGACATCCTGTCGAAGGCACCTTACTTATCTATCGAATTGAAACACTTTGAAGTTCCGTAGGATACCCGTAGAGATGAGCTGCAGACATCCGCCCTTGCAAAACGTCGGCCCCCTTTCTGAACTCCACAGAAGCTCTCCCGCATACCTAGCGGGACTAGCATTGCTGGAAGAAGGGATACGGCGGAGAAATGACTTAGTCATGGCCTAGGGAAGTGTTTGCAGAAAGAATGTTTCACAATACAGTGGTGAGGTAGGATGTCTGAAACTTCCTGGCACATTGAAAATGTGGCGGACAGACGCACTGCATACGCAGTCGTTTGTCTTATCAATCCGCCCTAGCAGCTGCAATTCTCCCAATACGTCTGCCCCTTTCGAAACTTCATTTAATAATTAAGGTCCAAATTGAAGTTGTATTCAGGCACACAGTTTCCTTCTTACATTTCAGCATCATGTTTTCACAGTTATAACTTTGCCTTCACAGAGCATTACATCCTAGTAACGATGTAGATGTTGGCAAGTTTGAATAGTCCCTTCATAGGACAGTGGGAAAAATCAGTGTTCCAGATATTATTCTTGGTCCGTCACACACCTTTCACAACAGCACATACTCCGCAGCAGGGTAAAAGTTTCATCTCTCTCTCTCTCTCTCTCTCTCTCTCTCTCTTCTTTCTATTTCTGTTTTCAAACAACTGTGAGCTTCACGAAAACGGGCCATCATATGCAGCAACAGATTTTATTCGTGTCTTTCCCCACAACTAGTAAATAGTAAAGTGGAAATCATATTTCAATTCAGTCAACATCTCTTTATGAAGTAAACCGAATGTAGCTAAGAGTCGCGATCGAACGATCATCGTTAGATAATAGTAGACATCCTGGCGACGGCGTCTCATTTATCCCTCAAATTAAAACAGTTTGAAGTTCCGTAGGATATCCGTACGTAACGTAGAGATGAGCTGCAGACATCCGCACTTGCATTAACATCTGTCCCTTTAAGGCTGCAAAAGTCACGCAATTGCGATATGCGCAAATGTAGAGGCGGTAGTATCGCTTACACAAGGTATAAAAGGGCGGTGCATTGATTTTCATTTATATTGCGTTGATTCGTGTGTCAAGGCGTGATTATGGCTGCACGACAGGAATTAACAGACGCATATCATTACTTGGAACTGGACGCATAGGGGATTCCATTTCGGAAATCGTCAGGTAATTCGGTAATCAGAGGTGGACAATGGCAAGCGTTTTCCGAGAACACCAAACTTCACCTCTCACCGCGGGCAGCGCAGAGGCCAAAGGTCTGCACTTAATGACGGAGAGCAGCGGCGTCTGCGTGACGTTGTCACAGCTAAATGACACTGACCACTGTCTGAAACAGCCGCAGGAATCAATGCGGTACATTTGGGCGTCAATGGGCCCTCGCGGCGGGTAATAAACTCAAGTGCCTTTACTGGCTGCACAAGGTCCCCTGCAGCGCCTCTGCTAGGTTGGTGACAATGTCTGTTGATCCCAGGTGACTGGAAAACTTCTACATCTACACACCAACTCCGCAATCCACCCAAAGGCGCGTGGCGGAGGGTACTCAGTACTGCTACTAGTTACTTGCTTTCCTGTTCCACTCCCATATAAAACGAGGGAAAAACGATGACTTGTATGCATTCGTACGAAACCTAATCTCTCTAATCTTATCCTTCTGGTCTTTATCCGAAATGTAGGTTAGCCGCCTCAATTTCCGGCCCTCCAAATTGCTTCAACAGTGCTTCTCGAAAATAACGTCGTTTCCCCTCCAGCGACACCCAGTTGAGTTTCCGAAGCATTTCGGCAACACTCGCGCATTGATTAAATCTATCAGTAACAAACCTAGCCGCCCGCCTATCAACTGCCTCTATTTCCCAGCTTAAACCGATGTGGCGGCGATCCCAAACACTTGAGCAATACTCAAGTCAGGGTCATACAAGCATTTTATATGCGGTCTCCTTTACAAACGAATCACACCTTCCCAAAATTCTCCCATCTATCGGCCGAGGATGAGTTCTGGTGTTAATGTCGATGAGCTGTGGAACACCATCACTAAACGGCCACATAAGCCTTCGAATCATCAGTGGCACTTCTTCCAGTAGGGGAGGTAAAATCGCCACAAGAAACGCCGTTAGTTCCGGCCTTTTAGGCGACATGGAAGACTGACTGGTTGCACAATACGGTCGCCAATTACCCTGGCTCGGACATTCCGGCTGCATAGATACAGAAGATTTGCTTTCACCATATTATCCTACAAATGAATGTCATTAATATAGAAGGTATCAGTCATCTGTCAATAGGATGGGTGACACAATCCGAGAATCATGGTTCGTGACAAAATTGCTACTGACATGGAAAGTCTGCCGCAAGTAAGCCACACACACGCCTAGTAAGTTATACGCGTAGTGACAATTGGCACGGAGAATGTTCCACACGGTCGTCTGGCTTACCCTGCTTGCTACTGAGCGGCGCCCACCTTCCACACTGTTAATCACATTTCCCTCCAGGTCTGGCGCCCTTCCTACTTCTTTATAAACCCTGTATCACACATACTGCGAAACACTGCTGCAAATATGGATGTTGTGTGGTTGTTGGCAGAGGTAGGTCTCCCGATACAACCTCGCTGACCGCCGTCCGTTGCCATTTACCTTTCTGTAAGTAAACTTCGTGCCGGAAAGCTCTCGATTCGAATACGGAACCATGAACTACAATGCTCTATCGCATCCACTACCAGGTTAGGGTTAGTCAGCAAGAGAAGTGAATCGGACAGAATGTTACCAGTTACTATGGTAGTAGAGGGCGCTAGAGCATGAGGTAAGATGAACAGTACCGCCCACTTTTTTTTTTTATGCCTCCGATTCACACACTTTTTCTTCTTCTTTTGAGGGGAGAGACTCATGCCGCCTGTTCAACCTGTTCTATAATACACCAAATAGAAAGTAACAAGACAAAAATTTCTGAAAACGGATAGGCCTTTTGCGGGAAACAGAACAGCAACAGAAATATACAAATGGAGAAACTTCCACTCCCACAAAGGGAAAATAACCCAACTCCTTTGGGTAGAAATTCCATATCTCTATAAAGTAAAACAAAAATATTTCCGTTAGTGAAGTCATAATTGAAAAACAAAGCCGCGGTGGCCGAGGAGACTGAGGCGCTCCAGTCACGGTGTGCACGGCCACTACGGTCGGGGGTTCGAATCCCCACTCGGGCATGGATATTTGTGCCGTCCTAGTTCGTAAGTAGTTCATAAGTAGTTTGTAAGTTTAGGGACTGATGACCCCGTAGTTAAGTCCCATAGACTCTACAAACATTTGAACATTGATTTGAAAAACAAATCAATGGATAGAAAGTAAGATTTACTAAATAAAGGTCACTACTAAACACTAGGGGCCACACCTTTGCAGTATTCTGAAAGTGAGAAGAAGAAAGAAACACAAAGCGACCTACTCCGATGGGTCTTAAAGTAGACAGGAGATCCAATTCCTGCAACATGAAATGAAAACAAAGCAAAGAAAATCATTCAAGGCAATTTCTGTACTTTCCAGTATTCCAATGAATGACGTAGTCGGGATTCACTGTCGTGGGACTCATTGGTAGCCGTGGATAAGCGCCAGCGTGAGGAAGTTGGTGTACAGTTCGTCATTAGTGCGGAGCGCTTTCGTCTGTTGGTGGGCATTCCACAAATAAGTCATGAACGCCACACCGCTCGGAGGGCGATTACTGCGAAGGCAGAGTGCCCCAGTAACCTCTGGGTGGAATTATGCTTGGTGCGTGGGAACAGCTTTGTGTCCCGCATGGCGAACCTTTTCACAGTCGCGTTCATTGGGGTGGTTTCCTTAAAGAGGGCTATCGTGCTTCGGCGTAGCTCCCACACAGCTGACACACGGAGACAACAGAGCCAATGTTCACTGGTGTCAGGAACATGGCACAGTGCACAGTTTGGAGAGCCGCGGCGGAGTGGCCGAGCGGATTGAGGCGCTTTGCTCCGGTGCGCGAGGTCGCTCCCCTGTCGGGCATGGACGTTTAGTGTAAGGTGATTCATAAGTAGTCTGTAAGTTTAGGGACTGATGAACACGCAGTTAAGTCCCTTAAGCTTAACAAACATGTATGGTATTAAACTTCAATCGCTGTGATAGTGTTATTAAATAAATGGTCTCTAGCATGGCAGCTATGCATTTCCGAACATAAGTTCATTATAATTTTTTGTTCCGTAGCTTCCCATCGGTCAATTCCTACAGTTTTTACACGGGTCAAAATTGCCCGAGGAGGACTCGAACCTCGGACGGGAAGCAGACGCGCAGTCTGCAGCAAGGCGCCTTAGAGCGCACGACCATTTCCGCGCTGCACCTAATGTAATGTGACGAAATGTAATTTAAAGAGTAGGTCTAGTCAGTGAATACAGATATTTGCATTAGTTTGTTATTTCTTTATTCAAGTGTTCTAATGTTTGTTAAGATTATGTAAAAGCTTATGTCTGGCGACAGTAGCAGCCTCTAGCGGAGAAAGATTCAAACATAGAGACAACATCAACACCAACAGTCAGGAAAGCGACGCCAACGCTCCAAGCGGCAGCACTGCAATTACAGAAGAATGGCACGTTACAAACGGTTGGGTCTTTCTCTGCTTGGGGCGCCACTATCGTTCCAAGTGCCAGACATAAACTATCAAGTATAAATATCTTGATCCAATTGCTATCAAACTTCACATGGTCACCCAACTGGCTAATCAGAATATTTCCTGATGATTCAATTAAAATTTCTTAAGTCGTCTTGGAGTCCAATTCATAGCATACATTCATACATACATTCATTTTTATAGATACAGAGGGTGTGTGGCAGAAATTGACGAACACATTCTTCACACATGGACGAAGACATCAATCACATCGTATCTGCATGAAAAACTTTTTGACTTCGTCTGTTTTGAGGAGGCGATATAATATTATGATAGGTTCCAAAATGAATGAAGCCATGATCGCTAATACATAATTTTATTTTGACGACCGGTTTCTATGGTTTCAGCCATCCTGTCACTTTACTGATATGTAAATTTTTACTACAATGGAATAATGTATCTATGCACTTTAAATTCCTTTTATACAACAACTGTTGACATCACAAGATGATGGCTGTGTAAAACATTTTTTGACCAGTAGATGATGGCAGAGACCATCGAAACCGGTCGTCCAAATAAAATTATATACCAGCGATCTTGGCTTTATCCTTTTTGGAAACTATCACGAAGAACTTTATTCGAAACGGGTACAGCAATGTTTGAGCCATTTTTCGACAGTAAGAAAAGTTCTGAGCACTTGTATCGTAGGATCAACTTTTGTATTCCTGTGTCGTAAACGTCTGCCGCCCGTAATGGAACCAGTTTCCTTCGACTCTTATTTTGAAACACTGCCGAAACTGCGACGTGCCAGCTAGAACAAGAGGGGTGGAGTGCTCATTACAGGTGTGGTGTTGCATGACAATGCTCGTCCCCAAACGGGTTTGCATGCAGCAACCGTATTGCAGATGTTCGGCCACGAGCCGTGGCGGATTGGCCATGCGTACTGGGGCGCCGTGCTGTGGTGGGCGCGGCCGTATGCCGTCGGGTGTTCGAGTCCCCCATCAGGCATGGGTGTTGTTCTTAGGTTAGTTTACCTTAGTTTAAGTATTTTGTCAGCTACGGACTAATAACCACGCAGCTGAGCCCGATAGATTTACAAACAATTTTGAATTTCCGTCAAAGAGCTGCTTGATCATCCAGCACACGGTCCCGAACTTGCTCCCAGCTACCATGTAGTGAACCGGTGGTCAACAGACGCCGTCGTCCACATAACTGCCCAGTACTCTACCTCGGTCTACTCTGCCTCCTGAATCTCTTCTACTAGTGCTCTCATGCCCATCCGTGCCAAAACTCTGGCATTCATCTCGCACTAGAAGCTGCAGTGCTGAAATATTTGTTCAAAACTGACACGAGCATAGCGAAGATGGATACCATGTATCAAACGCTTCTGAAATAAATAAATAAATAAATAAATAAATGAAATGCATCAGTGTGTTGATTGGCACAAAATTCCTCTACATAACTTGACCACAACATTGGCATCACAATTTTAAAAGAAATTATTTACTCTGATCAAGCACAGCTACTTTGCTGCATCTAGAATATAAAAAGAGTTGATTTTTATAAAAGTTCCCATCCGTCCAGTTCCACAGACACGCTTCACCTGCAACA
The DNA here is from genome assembly GCA_026315105.1 of Locusta migratoria. Taxonomy (NCBI): domain Eukaryota; kingdom Metazoa; phylum Arthropoda; class Insecta; order Orthoptera; family Acrididae; genus Locusta; species Locusta migratoria. The sequence goes on from CM048747.1 coordinate 507,872,196, forward strand.
ACTTTTATCCAAAGTTGTTTTCGACTGTTGCTGAAGAAGTTCCTTTTGTTCCGATGTATGACTTTAAGAAGTGAGCATATTGTAGGAACTACTCACCAGTGCGGCCACAGGATAGCAAACAGTTGCCCCCTTCTAGTTCAGTTTATTGGGAGAATTTTGGGAAGACGTACTTCATCTGTAAAGGAGACCGCGTATAAAACGCTTGTACGACCACATCTTGAGTATTGCTCAAGTGTTTGGGACCCGCAGCAGATCAGTTTAAAGGAAGACATAGAAGCAGTTGAGAGACGAGCAGCTAGGTTTGTTACTGGTGGGTTCGACCAATGCGCGAGTGTCACGGAAATGCTCCGGCAACTCAATTGGGGATCGATGGAGGAAAGACGACGTTCTTTTCGTGAATTTCTGTTAAGTAAATTTAGAGGGCCGGAATTTGAAGCTGAGTGTGGTACGATCTTGCTGCCGCCTGCTTACATTTCGCGTAAAGATCACAGAGACAAGAGAAATTAAGAGAAATTAATTAAAAAAGAAAATAAGAGAAATTAGGGCTCGTACGGAGGCATATAGGAATTCTTTTTTTCTTCGCTCTATTTGGGAGTATAATAGGAAAGGAAATGCTTAGTATTGGTACAGTGTACCGTCCGCCACGCACCATACGGTGGATTGCGGAGTATGTATGTAGAGCCGGCCGCGGTGGTCGAGGGGACTGAGGCGCTGCAGTCACGGTCTGCACGGCCACTACGGTCGGGTGTTCGAATCCCCCCTCGGGCATGGATATTTGTGACGTCCTTAGTTGTAAGTAGTTCATAAGTAATTTGTAAGTTTAGGGACTGATGACCCCGTAGTTAAGTCCCATAGACTCTACAAACATTTGAACATTTTATGTATGTAGCTGTAGAATATTCGGAAATAAATGGTGTCTAGCATGGGAGCTCTTCATTTCCGAACATAAGTTCATTAGAAATTTTTTGTTCCGTAGCCTCTCATCGGTCAATTCCTACAGTTTTTACACGGTGTCAAAAATTGCCCGAGGAGGACTCGAACCTCCGCCGGAAAGGAGACGTCTTAGAGCGCACGACCACTCCTGCGCGACATCTAATGTAATGTAACGAAATGTAATTTAAAGAGTACCCGCTAGTCAGTAAATGCAGACCTTTGCATTAGTTTACGTGTTATTTCTTTATTCGAATGTTGTAATGTTTGTTAAGCTTATGAGACTTAACTGCGGGGTCATCAGTCCCTAAACTCAGAAACTGATTATGAACTACCTTATACTAAAGTCAACACAAACATCGATGCACGAGGGAGGATTTGAAACCCCGATGGCGACTGGCCTCGTTCATCGGAGGATCATTACTTGTTTATCTATTTGTTGCTTACGTGCTTGTGGCGGGCAACAATTCGTGCGTAATTGACGATGAGTCTTTAGGCCGTGTTTATAGCTCGCGGTTGCTCCATGGCGGAGGAATCGCGGCGGTTTTGGCAGTGCGCTGCGGCGGCGGCACCTTCCATCTTACGTAGCGGCGGGTGCCGCTGTCTCGTTCCTTCCGTGTTCCTTCCATAGCAATGGACTGCTTCTATCGCAATAAGTAAGAGTGGAAGAAAGCTACCGAACAGACGGAGGGAAAATATATCCATATTTGTGGTTGTAAGAACTAATTATAAACTGGAATAGACGACGGTATTGCTTTAGTTTCCCAATAGTTATAAATATTTCGATTTCTGGATATTGAAAAGAAGTTGTAATACATTTCGGCGAGATGTCGAAGAAAAAGATCTCTTCCGTATGGGCTGTATCAAGTAAGATCGGTGACGGAGGTTTGGAAGCAAACAGCAGGAGTACGGGGAAGAGCGTCCTTTGCCTGAGGGGCCGCTAATCCTAGTACCTGCCGAAGGGTCTGCTGTGGCAAATGTCCGGCGTGGCAAATATCCGGCGTGGCAAGTGCCCGGCATTCGTGAAAATACCATCGGCTGCACATCCAAACCGCTTACACGGCGACTAATGGGGGTGTTCGTTGCGCCATATCTGTGGCCTCCAGGTAGGAACAGGGTGCTCAAGTCACTACGGCTGAACCAACTACTGTGTGATAGACGAGCGGAGCCTCCTCAATATAACAGGGATTGCTCCACCGCGGAGCCTTACTTGTGGCCCGTTTTTCGTGTGCTACTCTCTATTAAATTTTTTTCTGACATGCCAGCCTTGTTTAAATTAACGCTCGCTCGACAAATTGTAATGTGATATCTCGCTAGCAGCCTCGGTTCGGGTGTAACAAAAATTGCCACTGGCCTTCCACAAAGTGTGTGTGTGTTAGAGCGGCCCCAGCAGCGGGTGTGCAGTGTGCCGCGGTCCACGCCGCGGCCGCCGGCACCGCGCGGTCTGCGCTTCCAGGAACGTGACTAAGCAGCGGCCAAGGCCGCGCCCGTCTGCGCCCACCATCCGTCTGCCGCTAGCAGGTGACGACGGCACCGACACAACAAAACACTGGCCGCCGTAAACACGCCACTTCTGCCGCCCGTGTTCCACAAGGCAGCACAAGTGTCATTTACACCCGCAGACCAACAACATTACCTGTTCCCAAGGCTTCTACATCACAATAAAGTGCGTGCCATTCTCAAATACCGCCGAAAATGAAGCACCTAAATCTTTACGTTATATATCTCATTTCGCTTATTTTATTATGTTGCTCATAACTCTCTGTGTACAAGGGTACAACATTGCCGGAGGAGGCAGTGAGTATTACTTCAGCTAAAGATGTTAAGACTCAATAATTGCATTAATAAAATCTCATTATGCATTTTTGGTCCCTATTATTAAATCTCTAGAGTGTTGAGGGAAACCAGCCTACACGCAACTGTGATTGATAGTAGAGGTAACAAAAAATCAACTTGGTCCCAGGTTCTGCAGGTTCTGTTGCTGTAAAAGTTAGTGAGGAACTAAAGACAGTGCAAAAAAAATAATAATAATAAATAAATAAATAAAAAAATAAAAAAAATGTTGGACCACACTCTGCACAGTGGCTGACATCTCACATCAGAACATGAGTGTGCGGTGCCATTGCGCCTAGTTTCGTCTACATATGCTCCGGTTACATCCGCTGACGTGGATCGCTCATTATCAGAATATAATATGCTATTAACACTCAAGAAATGCAGTTTCTCAACGGATAATCTACAGAAAGTGTTAGTTACTAACTGTGACTGCAATTATGGACATCATCATCATCATCATCATCTTCATCATCAATAGTACCTCTAATAAAATTCCTCCATGATCCCCTATTCAATGTTAACATTGATGCCTCGTTTGATGTTATGCCTTTTACTTCAAAATCATTCTGCACCGTATCTAAGTACTTTCTTCTTGGTCTACCTCGACTCCTCTTACCCTCCGCTGCCGAGATAAAGAGTCTCTTAGGTAACCTTGCTTCCCCCACGCGTGTAACTTGATCCCACCATCTCAGTCTGTTCGCTCTAACGCTCTAAACATTCTCTAAATTGTGTGTCAGTCCATCTTGGTGACGATCGCACATTGCACAGCACTATTCCAAAATTGGGCGCAGAAGTGTAGTGCAGGCGATTTCTTTAGTTGCATCTTCTAGGTGTTCTGCCAATGACACGTAGTCTTTTTCCAATTTAAGGTCTTCCTAATCTTTATTCCTAGGTATTTAGTTGAATCTTAGTCCTGTACATTTGACCCATTTATAGTGTAAATAAAGTTAAACGGATTCCTTTTACTGCTCATATGGAGTACTTCACACTCATCATTATTTAGGGACAGTTGCAAATTTTTGACCTTCCACACATCTAAATTATTCTGCACTTCCTTTTTATCTTTTGGTGGCTTTAGTAACCGATAAATTCATCCGCGAACAGCCTAAGAAAGCTTCTATCATTGTCTCCTAAATCGTTTATAAAGATAAGGAATAGTAGGAGTCTCATAACAAATCCCAGAGGAATGTCAGATATCACTTCTGTTTTACTGGGTGACTCTCTCAATTACACTAATTTGTTACACGAAATCACGAATCCATCATCAGGTTAGGAAGCTAAACCGCTCTCACTCTTAGACCGGTGATGATGGTGGCCAGTTGGACCGCTGAAATATTGTGTACAGATGTCAGAATGATCCGGCTGGAAACCCGTGAAGAATCTGATCAAGCTCATGAATACATGTTCTGTAATTGTCTGGAGTTTGTGCAATTGGAGTGATATGGGACCCCTGATACGTCTGGATATGAGTCTGACAGGTGGCACGTGCATATGCATCCTGACTGATCACCTGCATCCATGCAGGTCCATTGTACACTCCGTCGAACTTGAGCAATTGGAGCAGGACAATGCAACACCCTTCACGTCCAGTATTGCTACAGAGTGGCTACAGGAACACAGTTCTGACTTTAAACACATCCGATGGACACCAGACTCCCAAGACAAGGACATTATTGAGCGTATTTGGGATACCTAGCAGCGTGCCGTTCAGAAGGCATCTCCACTCCCTTTACTCTTAGGGATTTATGGACAGCCTTGAAGAATGCATGGCGTCAGTTTCCTCCAGCACTACTCCAGACATTAGTGGAGTCCATGCCACGTCGTGCAGCGGCACTTCTGCTTTCTCGCGGCGGCCCTACACGATATTAGGCAGTATTCATTGACTCTTCATTGTACAAAGGCCCTTAAATTTATAATAGTTGCTCATTTCGAAAAGGGAACATGCTAAGTTCAGAAGTTGGCGGCTAATCATAAGTGATTCAGGCAACACATCTTACCTGTGGACAACATGTGAGGCGTTCAGACGCCAGCTGTCCTTCAGACGACACTGGCAGAGCGCGCCGTATAGTCGCGTCGCACACGGCCGCTTTCGTTCACATTTTCCTGATGCCCGACACTGGCCGTGTCGATACTCGGCTGTACGCCTGTTCTCTCGGGTTATCCTGCTACAAGTCACGGCTGCCTTCCTCCTGCTAGCGCAACGACCGTGGTTACTGTTTATTGGGCTGCCGCCGCTGGTCAAGTACACTTCCTTGTCACTCCACAGATTTTCGCCTCGGCACAAGAGCCTCGTCCCAACGCCACCTAGATACAAGGCCTGTGCGCTGCCTGCCAAGAGTAGTCGTAGCACCAGAAAACTATTTGTCTTACGTAGCGTTGTGAGCAGGCTTTTACTGGTATGAGACAAAATGCCTAATACGAATCTTCCGATTCTAATATCGGTAAGAGATCTTACTAATAGCTAATAAGTATCTTATACCATCACGAATTTGTCTGTGAATCACATAAATAACATTAAGAACATTTGGAAATACAGTGTGCAACTTGTACGCATTCCCAAACTCAGCAAAACGCTACATAAGACGAAAAGTGTCCTTGTGTTATGACTGCTCGTGGCAGGCACCGCACAAGCTTTTTATCTAGGTGGGGTTCCTCGTTCCCTATAAGCGGGGTCAAGGAAACCAGAGGCAACACCTCGATAGCGCCCTCTGACACTGGACTGTGTAATTTGCATACAAAGCGTCTCATTCTCCCGCAAGTGAGTTTCACATTTTACTAGAGAGAAATAAAGGAATAAGATATCAATACCATAGCAGGAAAATTACACATATTTAAGTAACATCAGTTTATTACTGTATTTTCAATCAACAGTGGTAACAACGCTCTACTTAAAGAAATTATAGTAGTGCAGAAAAAACACATCCTACACACCTGCTAAATTTATATTAGCCCTCATAGTGCAGATGAAGAGTTTCCATGAAGTGATTAAATCAAAGTGGAAGAGATATATTATCGTTATTTCATCATCAACATTCACTCTGTCATTTACAATAAATTTTCTGCACCGAAATATTTGCCTATGCTTTGATATGCTTTTCGAAATGTAGGCTATGACACTTGACATACTCGTATCATCACTTTTTGATGTTTGCATTTTTGAATGCGAAACTGATTTTGAAATTAATAACTTGTTTTTAGTGAAGTTTGCACATAGTTCTCTTCCACTTCATTTTAACCACTTAATCATAATTTTGAATCCGCTCTATGAGGCACTTCAGATGTGTTTGATATGTTTGTTTTGGGCTGTTATAATTACTTGAAGCAGAGGGATTTTTCGAAATATTGGAAGGTAACAAATCACTAACCTTGTAGAAATACGTATAATTTTCCTCCTATGATATCAATCTCTTCCTTCCATCCTCCCGTCTATTAAAGTGTCGAAGTCTTTTGCAGTACAATTGAACGCTTTGCACGTAAATGACAGAACCGCTTTGACTGGAAATTTGCACCTATTTGCCGAGGATTCTGTGGTGTACGAAAACATGTGTTCGTTGTCTGACAGTACCGCAATATAAGATAACTTAGAATAAATTTCTAGCCTGTCTGAAGAATGGCAGCTAGCTCTGAATGTGGAAAAATATAAGATGATGCACATGAGTAGGAAAAACAATCCCGTTACGTTAGAATACAGTACCAGTAATGAGCTGCTTGACATAGTGAGTTCGATTAAATATGTAGGCTTAATATTATTAATAATAAGTCCAATTAACTGCTTCGTAGTCATTATTTTTACTACAATAGGCCCACTTCGCTTTTTATTACCATTTTCAACTGGTCTGTGAAAACAGACTTGGTGAGTTTATTAAAATGCATACTGCAAATATTGCATATTTGTTATATATAGATATTTAGTTACGTGTAGATGAGCCTGACGTCCATATTACTTCAATAGTAGACTTTCATGTAACTGTCACTCCTTGATTGTTGGTAAATTTGCTACGTAAACTTACGAAACGTGGAATAGTTTGACAGTGCTATAACACTTAATTTCTACGATGTTACACGATTACAGTGTGTATGCATTTAACGAGCGATGATTTTATTTTCAGAGGTCGGATTATTATGTGGGATATCTTTGGTTGTTCTGTGTTTTGATTCCATATTTATCCATTTTCGTTTACTAATATGTCAATAAAACTTTAGAGGAATTATTTATGTTTAAAATCTATATTTTCATGACTTATCTGTAAAGAAAACCGCGTGTAGAACAATAACGAGGGTTTTCGATTCCCAACAAGGTGGATTTAATGAAAGACACAGAAACAATTCTGAGGCTAGATTTGTTGCTAGGAGGCTGATTCGCCATGCGAGTGTTAGAGAGAGATGCTTCGGGAATGATAACCGGAATCCATTGTAGGAAGATAACGTTCTTTCCGAGGAACACTGCTGAGAAAATTTTGAGGATCAGCGTTTGAAGCAGACAACGGAATTTTTTTACTGCCACCAAATTACATTTCGCGTAAGGCCCACGAAGTTAAGAGAAATTAAGGATCATACGTATGTATAAAGTCATTTTTCCGTTGCTCTTTCTAGGAGGGAATCAGAAGGAATAATGATAAGTATTGGTACGAGATGCTGAGTGAAGAAAGAATACATGAGTTGCGGTTATGGCTGCGATAATAAACGGTAAAAGAAAGTGAAATTTAAAACGTCGATTTAATGTTGCCGATGTAGATGTTAGCAGCGTTTCATGTGTTCCCAGGATTCGAGGTCAAACAAATGGTTTGTGAGTGCCATTGAGTCATTGAGCGCGCAGTACTTTACTTACCCGTTGCTTAGGTGAAACAACGGACTGTAAATAATAGAAGTTTAGTTCCTGAGGAAAGGACTAAGCAAACATACAAAGAGGAAATCGGTCACGGTCAGTTTACAAGGATCCAACCTCCACATTTACCTGGAGATTAATTGAGGAAAAGAAGCACTACATTTCAGGGACCTCCAACATGGAATTGGCACACACATTGTCTTCCAGAGGTACAACACGAATCACATCTACTTCAATATATTCCAAGTAGCTGTTATTTTTCACGGTTCCCTACCTCTGTCCGTAAAAGAGGGACACTTGTAGCACTACTTTATTGTGCCTACCTCTGTCTTTCTGACAAGTCAGACCTATTTTCCTTTGTAACAGGTGAACAAATCAAGTAGAAATTTAAATCACGTAATAAGTTCATTGGTCCTTCTATGAGTAAGATGTTGAAGTAAAATATTGAAGATTCCAAGGAAATTCAGGGAAAATTACAAATTTCGACAATCTCAAGTTCACTCATAAAAAAAATAGATTACTTTCCATTGACTTATTATCATGATACTTCGTAACAAATAAGGTTTGAAGTGAAAGTAAAGGAAACAATCAAAAAATCCGAAAAATTGCAATTATATCGCATACAGACATATTTTTGCCGTACAAACTTCTCTTGCATTTGTTTTTCTTCAAATATCTCAGCAACTACGCTAGTAACTCGTTATGGAGGTGTTACAGGTAGAGCGTCGCAAGTACACTTTAAAAGAAAGATCCCACAAATTTAGCAACACATGGGAACTTTATAACAACTTAGCTGAAGACCCGGCGTCGCCCAGTTTCTTCTTTATTCCAGTCTTCACTTAACTCCATTGGTGCTTTCCTTTTCTCCCCTTTGTCCACCGTCCCTTTCCCGTACATCTCCTCTTCACCCATTTTCTCTCTCTCTCTGTTCATCATCTCAACTCTCTTCTCTCTCCTCATCTTGTCTTACCCCTCTCTCTGCCTATCTCCACGTTTCCTTTTCTCTGCTAACCTCCGGCTCATATCTCTGTCGAACTACTCTCTTACCTGCTCAGTCAGTAAAGAAAAGATTGTATAACTGTGTTAACCTTCATGGTGATGGTGAAATGTTGTCTACGTTTATTGCAATAATGTACCCCTCCTCCATGCACCATATGAATTCTTGGGTAGAGGTGAGGTTAGTTTTATTTTGTCGGTTAAGTGTTATAAATTTCATCAAGATCGCAATAAAACTGTAGATTTGTATGCAATACAAACACGCAAACTCTGAACACAGAAACACACAGACACTCTACTTTATATGTAACTAGCTGTAAACTCCGCTTTGCCCAGGTACTTCTTTATTTATTCATGCCTTGAATTGGTACTTCTCCTGTCCCTTCTTCTCTGTCCCTTCTTCTCTGTTAATGGATAAAATATAAGCAATAAGGCTGTCTTATATAATCTGCAAAATTATAAATGCAGTATTCAACCAAATAAAGATAGTAATCAAATTATAAATGATATATCATATTCATACATTAATTAATTTCAAAAGTAGACTACAAACAATATTTATTGTTCCCAGAATGAAACTTTCACGCTGATATGAAACTTCCTGGCAGATTAACATTGTGTGCCAGAACCGAGACTTGAACCTGGGATTTGACTCTGGGACTCCGCTGCAGAGTGAAAGTTTCATTCTGGAAACACCACTTAGGCTGTCGCTTAGCCATGTCTCCACCATATCCTTTCTTCCAGGAGTGCTAGTCTTGCAAGGTTCTCAGGACAACTTCTTTGAAGTTTGGAAAGTAGGAGGCGAGGTACTAGCAGAAGTAAAGTTGTGAGGACGGACCGTGAGTCGTGTCGGGATGGCTCAGTGGTATAGCGCTTGCTCGCGAAAGGTAAAGGTCCCAAGTTCTAGTCCCCCTTCCGACAGACAATTTTAATCTTCCAGGAAGTTTTAATATATCTCGTTAATTAACCAGTACTTAGTATTAATAATTTCTTTGGCGAGCCTACCCCTGAGCAAGCGGCATAATGTTGTCCGTGTAAGAAACCTGGAGATTTCAAATCTACTCCGCAGTAATTAGTAGATGCCTTGTGATTTATTAATCGTAATAGAAAATGCAAGTCCAACTGGAAACTGCAGTCTATTGAAGTTAAAAGGTATATCTGTCGGAAATAATGGGTACTCTTTCGATGTACACTGTTTCATTCTCTTCCTTTCCTTGTAGCTTTATAGAAGTCTACTGCTTGTGCCAGTAACCGTGTGTGCTTCACAGTTCAAAGTTGACAACAGTACTGTCAGCTGTCAGGAATTTCCTTAAGCTGACTGGAATACGGAAGCGTGTTCGTAGCAAATGAGAAATGGATTAAAATGTGCCGGCCGCGGTGGCCGAGGGGACTGAGGCGCTTCAGTCACGGTCTGCACGGCCACTACGGTCGGGGGTTCGAATCCCCCCCTCGGGCATGGATGTTTGTGCTGTCTTTAGTATAAGTTAGTTCGTAAGTAGTTTGCAAGATTTGGGACTGGTGACCCTGCAGTTAAGTCCCTTAAGCTTAAAAAACATTTTAACATAAGTTGCGAATAGTGTTAGCAGTAAAGAAGTAATAGATTAAATCCTGATGCGTGATGGGGCTGTTTTCCACGAACGTTACATTCACTGACTGTTGCGTGGGTTCTTGACAAAATATTTTATACATTACAGGTAACTGTGAGATATTCAGCAAATTTATTGGTTTACGAACCGGTTTTCGTCTGTTACGCCATCATAAGGTAAACATTACAAGTTTAATTTTCAAAGATCTTAGCAGGTAACTTTCAATGGAGCCTAGCGCTTTGGTTTACTATTAACCTGAAGGAAATTATTACAATTCAAATTGTGGTGTTCATTCCTGACATTGATAAAATATGTGGCAATTTAATAAATTACGATATTATCCTAAGAAATATAAATAGAAACACCAGAAATTGGCTGAAAAATCCGGTTCGTAAACCAATAAATTTGCAGAATATCTCACAGTTCTCTTGTGTTTTTCATTGATAATACATGATCGTTGCTGTTTAGGTCCTCATATCTCAGTAACTGTGTGTCTTGTGAGACAATTTCGAAAGTACATTCAGCGGTATGTGTGTATACCTTGTGTAAAATAATCGGTGATTACAATTTGTAGTGTAGAAATTATAAATTGTAACGTCACACCCAACGCCGTAGTTATATTCCATGAAGAGTGGTAAAGTAGTAAGCGATAAACTTTTTTTTTTTTCTTCCATCAATTTGATGTGGTTGTTAGCGAGAACAAATATAATACAGGTTTGAAATTGTGTTTAAAGTTTTTTACAAATCGTTAAGTACTCTCATTCTCGTACAGTGTATGAATAAAATCTCGTCGCATGATGGAGTTTTTCGCGGATCAAATTGTGTATGACGTCATATCTCTTGAACTACACATGTGTTGTACATGATCCTTACAATTGCAGCGATCGTCCTCTTGGTTTGAAGGTGAAGGGTGCAAAATGTCATAAATATTGCAACAAAACTATAGATATGTATGCAATACAAACACACGCACTCTGCTTCATGTGTATGGAAGATAAATGAATAGATAACTGTGGTTTACAGAAGTTCGGTCACACTGACAGAGGTACTGCGAAATTTCATGTCTATCATTGAATCCTGAATCGTAGTGTAGTGTCCGTTGGATCTTTGCACGCTGATGACTCGATGCGTACTCTGTCCTACATGACGTAAGCGCCACTGTTTGACTACGTTTCCGCCAATCAGGACTCACACGCGTGATCCTGTTCCTAATGCGCTGCCTCTTTCTGGACTGTATGAACTAGTAGTACGTACTGTCGGTGTTTCCGTGGTCGCTTCGATAGTGGTATACGTGTTTCGGCTGCCTCACAATATGCGACACTACATTAATTCCTGTGCTTTTTATTAATGGACTAGTTGACCCGTACGAATAATTCGCACTCTATGCTGACCAGTCACAGAAAGGCAAGATAGTAATGAAGAAAAAGAGGATGCAAGTACATACGTATTAAAGATATTAAATTTTGAACAGTAGTAGAAAATATTAGTCTCATTGTAAGACAATTTATGTAATTGAATACAATATGATTAATTGTGAAACATATAAAAAGTCAGATACTGACTTTTTCATGCTTGTTTTATTTTTTTAAATCTTGTTCATTTAACAAAAGTCTTTGAAAACAATGTTACTAGTTATAATGTGATCATAGTTTACTTATTGGTTATATTTGACTTTAGCACAAACATAAATACCACTGAATGAGCGAACTCGTGAAAAACCTGTCGTGCCTGTTTGTTACATTAAATAATTTGTATATTTTTCGTTGTTAATAGACTAATATAACCGAAATCGTGTGATAAACTGTGCCTTACATCGACTTGTATAACGAAACTCGTGTGATAAACTCATGCATCAAGTAAGATCTTTGGCATGCATAAAGAATCCAAACAACTGCCTGAGCTGTCGTTCATGTTAGTTACACAGATTGTCAATAGATGGCACCTTCCACGTTGCTTTTATATCGGCCGCACAAACTATGTTGATACTCGGCGTGGTGGCTGATGGGAGCAACCGTAAATACAAGCCCCATTAACGATCGTTCGCCGGGTACCAATGTAAATTGACGAACAGTACAGTTTTTTTTTTTTTTCAAAATAATGTTTTTTTTGTGAAAACTGTAACTTTAAACCATCTGTGTATTTTTCGTCATTAGTGGAGGACGAAACCTTGAAAATGATACCTCAATCATTAATTTTGGATAAGTAATATTGGAGATATGGCATACCCACAGAAAACATCGATAAGAAATAATATATATGATAGACTGATTATTGACGAATATTTCTGTATATAATTTACAAATATATCGTTCCAATTGCTTGAGCTGCGATTAAGTGAAGTCTATGGGTAGATATAATGGAAAGGTGGAAGTTGAGTTGGGCGGAAGGGGGGAGGATAGACTTAGAGGGAGGGAGCTACGGACTCTGATCTCTAGGTAGACGAGAGACATACTCCCCGATTTTTTTTTTTCTTTTTTCATTTCGAAATAAATCACCCGATTCATGTATGTGGATGTCACACAACAAAATTCTTCCCTTAATTTTGCCAATGCACGTTCACACGGATGTATCAGGTCTACGTGAAGTTGACATGGGCCAAACGCTTTCTGTAGCCCAGGGCCTAAACACTTATTATCCCTGCCTAGAAGTCCCACCGGCTATGAAAACGCTATCTATACCAGCTAGTGGGGATGGGCCGCAGGTCGTCCAGTTTGTGCATAGACACTTCTCGTGACAGTGTATGCTTACGACCCGTTAGGCATCTAAACTGAAGGACCAAATAAACCGGTATAGCCATGAGCGTGTAAAATCTCGGAGGACTACGCTAAGATCAGCAACGCCTGTATAAGACAACAGGTGTCTTGTGCAGGCGATAAATTGGTTAATGTTGCTACAATGGCAGTCTGTCACGGATAAGTGAGTTTGAACGTGGTGTAATAGTTGGCGCAAGAGAGGTGGAACACAGCATCTACGAAACAGCGATGAGGCGGGTATTTTCCTCTTACAAGCTTTTCCCGAATGTACTGTGAAAATCGGAAATCCGGTGAAACATCAATTCTCCGACATCGCTGCGAGCGAAAAAAAAAAAAAAAAAAAAAAAAAAAAACCCTGGAAAAACGAGACCAACGATGACTGAAAATAATTGTTCAACGTGACGGAAGTGCAACCCATCCGCAAATTGCTGCAGATTTCAATTCTGGGCCATCAACAAGTTTCAGCGTGCGAACCATTCAACGAAACGTGATCAGATTGGGCTTCGGCAGTCTCGGAGACTCACTTGTGTTCCCTTGCTGACTGCGCGACATACAGCTTTACGCCTCGCCTGGGCCCGTCAGCGCCGATGTTGGACTTTTGATGACTGGAGACATGTTGCCTCGTGTAACGAGTTTCGTTTCCAACTGTATCGAGTATATGGTCATGTGCGGGTATGGAGACAACCTCGTGATTCCAGGGACCTTGCACGTCAGCAAGGAAGGCTTATGGAGGCTCTGTAATGGTTTGTTTGCGTGTGCAGGTGGAGCGATGCGGGACGCCTGATACGTCTACATACGACTCTAACAGATGAAACGTACGTAAGCATCGTGGTAGACCACCTGCATCCAGTCATGTCCACTGTGCATTCCAATGGACTTGGACAACACCAGCAGGACAATGCGAGACATCACACGTCCCGAATTGCTACAGAGTGACTCCAGGAAGACTGTTCTCAGTTTAAAAATCTCCACTAGTCACCAAATCCCCAACACGTGACCGTTATTGAGCTTACTTGGGATGCCTTGCAACCTGGTGTTCGGAAGAGATCTCCATCCCCTCGTAATCTCACGGATTTATGGACAGCCCTTCAGGATGCTGGATGTCAGTTCCCTCCAGCACTACTTCAGACATCAGTAGAGCACATGTCACGTGCCGCGGTGGCCGAGAGGACTGAGGCGTTCCAGTCACGGTTTGCACGGCTACTACGGTCGGGTGTTCGAATCCCTCCTCGGGCATGGATATTTGTGCCGTCCCTAGTCTTAGCTAGTTCATAAGTAGTTTGTAAGCTTAGGGACTGATGACCCCGTAGTTAAGTCCCATATGTTCTACAAACAGTTGAATATTTGGAGATGTACCAGTTCTTTTGGCTCTTCAGTCAAACCTTAAGGTCGTAAGTCCTACCAAATACCCAGGAGTTACAATTACGAACAGCTTAGACGGGAGAGAACACATAGAGAATATTGTGAGGAAGGCGAACCAAAGGTTACGTTTCATTGGCAGAACGCTTCGAAGATGCAACAGCCGGCAGCGGTGGCCGAGGGGACTGAGGCGCTCCAGTCACGGTCTGCACGGCCACTACGGTCGGGGGTTCGAATCCCCCCTCGGGCATGGATATTTGTGCCGTCCTAGTACGTAAGTAGTTCATAAGTAGTTTGTAAGTTTAGGGACTGATGACCCCGTAATTAAGTCCCATAAAAAAAAAGAAGAAGAAGATGCAACAGCTCCACCAAACAGACTGCCTACATCACACTTTTTGTGTCCCAACTTCGTCGCCGCTTTTGTGTCCCAGCCTCGTCGTAGGTGTCGGTGGCCGAGTGGAATGAGACCGACACGCTGGTGCAGGTACGGAGGGGAGCAGCCAGAAACTATAAACACTAGAGTAAATTAGAAAGAGATATATATTGCACAGAATGTAACAATACTTAACTTTTACATAGTACTGCAGTATGTTGATACATAGTTGTTAGAGGCCTGCCTAGTGCCTGTACGATAGCAAAGTCTTCACTGGTGCCTATCTGATTACGAAGGTCCGAACTGGTTGCTATCTCAGTCCCAAGTCGCAAGTGACGATGTCGTTCAGTGGTGGCCACGAGCGGAGTTGTCGCAGAGGGCGCTCGTGGCAGTCGTCGTGAGAACGCCGCGCCGTGCGTGCATGGCGGCGCGCGGCGAAAGTAAGTGGCGCGCACTTTGTACTTGTGCGACACCACAACACTTGTGCATCCTCTCCTGGAGTACTGTTGCTCAGTGTGGGACCCTCACCAGGTGGGACTGACGGATGACTTTGAGAAGGTTCAGAGAAAGGCAGCTCGTTTTGTGTTATGTTACTAGGAGGAAAGAGTCACGGAAAAAAATATTCAAATGTTTGTTAAGCTTAAGGAACTTAACTGCGGGATCATCAGTCCCTAAACTTACAAACTACTTATGAACTGCCTTATATTAAAGACGACACTAACATCCATGCCCGAGGGGGTATTCGAACCCTCGACGGGGACGGCCTTGCACATCGTAGCATAGAGTCTCAATGCGCTCGGCCGCTCCGGCGCAGCGTCACAGAAATGTTGTACGATTTTAGGTGGAAATCATTAAAAGAACGATGTTATTAGTTGCGGCGAGATCTATTTGTGAAATTTCAATCATCGACTTTTACTTCTGAATGTGAAAATCTTTTCCTAGCACCCACCTACATTGGGAGACATGACCACCCCAATAAAATAAGAGAAATCAGATTGATTCTTTCTTCCCGCGCGCTATTAGAGAATGGAACAGTAGAGAAAGGTTATAAAAGTGGTTAATGAACCCTCTGCCAGGCACTCAAATGTGATATGCAGAGTATCTATGTAGATGTAGATCTTGCAACTTGGCACCGCTGCTTACATGTTAACATCGTGACACGAACGCAGTGAAGCAATTAACGAACGTTAGTTTGCAGTGTATTATAGTTTTGTTCTGGCGACGGAAAACACAAATGATCGGTGAAAAGTGTGATCTCTGAGAACTCCAAAGAGGCGAACGTAGTTCGCACTTGAGTAGTGAGTAAAACGGCTGCTCCGTTATCGTTTCACTGGCGGCAGCATCCTCGGTAGTGCTACAGTACGCAAAACAGGGTAAAATGTTATTAGCGATGAGCAGTAGTGGGGGAAACCTCAAGTTAATTGACAACAACCAACGAGCATTAAGAACGATTGTGGCCAGACGTCACACCACCATGGCAAAACTTTGCAAAACTCGGCACCCTCTGGATTAAGACAGCACGGTCGGAGCTTTACATTCACGGAAGGGCTACGGTTCCTAAACCGGTAATGACTAAAGTCAACGCAAAACTGTGAAGGAAGTGGTGTCACGAACTTATCCTCTTCACTTCTGGGATGAAAAAAATGAACAGGAAATTTTTCTGTTCATATTTTCCAACAAACTAGTACCCGAACATGACACATAAGCAAAAGAAAAAAAAATGGTGATTCACTAAGGCACAAATAGAGGTTCACAAGTGTCGAGCCCGGGTCACAGTTATCATGGTAACGTACTTGTCTTTAATTGAATATGTTAATCTACACAGAAAATAAATATTTTTAATTTTAATATTTTAAATACATTGTTTCCAACACAGGTTTCTGTTCATACTCATTGACAGTTCCACAAATGAAATAAAAAAAACAATAATTTCTGCCAAATAATAACTTGATATTGCCAGTAAATAAATCTTTAATTTCTGTGATAAGCTTCAAAACAATTATTTTTCATGACACGCAAATACATTTCACAATTGATGCAGATGACCCTTGTTTTGGAATTGCAGCCAGGTTTCCTGAATTTTGAGCCATTCTTTGCCACAACAAATTTTGGTAAAATGTCTAGATTTTCAAGCCTAACTTCTGCAATTTGTTGTCACAGAGCTCTTCTTGGCTTTTATCCATACTTTGTACATTTGCGTCTTCACTTTACGAATCTGTTCCTCGAAGAGTTTCAGCTCCTTTCAAAGCATATGGTGGTTTAACTCCTTTGCTAATAAATAAATATTGTGTGTATGTTAGGTGTTCATATTATTTCTCCATCCCCTCTAATTAGCACTCCCCGCATCGTTTTCGGTAAATGTCCTAACTACAGTGGAACTATCAGTAAACTGTATTGTTGACGTTTACACCTTTCACACTGCTAGTATAACGTTGTGTTTATTTTTTACAATGAGTTCATTTCGGCTTTTATTACCATCACCAGATTTTTATGATACAAATGAGGTAATTTATAATTAGTAACTGCAGTTAGATAAGCTGTCATATATAAACTTTTATGGCTATTACGAACTTATATTTAATGTCGTTCTTATTGCTTTTCTTTCTGCTTAAGACGTAACTGATTTTATGCAGTTATGATTGGCTTATATGGCTGTAACATACTTTTTATTTTCTGCCTCAGTAAAAATGATAGCTGGAGACAAAGTGTTTCAACGACATTATCTGTTTACATAGATCATTGTAGTTATCAGCTAATTTATTTTCCTTGATATTATAACTTTGGTGGGTTATGTTTATGTTGTTACTATGGAGTGAATACCTATGACATGTTTGTGACTCTCCATTTTCGTGGCTGAAAATATGAATAAAATTTTCAATGTATTTTTTCTGTTTTAGGTCTAAATAAATAGAAATTATACTAGCAGTGTAAAAGGAATAAACGTCAATTACAAGTATGTCACTAAAGGACATATTCCACACTGAGGGCTCGAAAGTAAAGAAACAAACCGTATGATCCTTACCCAGATAACTGGGACAATGTTGCAAAATGTGGCTTTCGAGTACAGAAGCAGACAATGGTTGGTCTTACAAAATGAATCCCTACAAATTTTTATTTCAGTAATACCACATTCACTCTTCATCTCAGAACTAATGAGGGAATAATGAGTAGAAATGGACAAAAAATAAACCTACGGCACAAGCTGAGTACACCAGACGTTGTTCCTTCTGGTGTCTTCCGATGCTGCAGTACCTCTTAGCAACTGAGCGTCGCATATGACTTGTCTTCGCCTCTGGAAAAAACCCAGCTGCTCGCCATTGTTCGACGACCGCCAAAAGCCAAACAGGCTGCAGAAATTCCCCTTGGCGGCTGCCTCAACTCGGGATCCCCGAATGTGCTCGGCAGACAGGCAGCAGCCTGCGCAAAATTCATATCGCCAGGCGGCACTGGCAAGTGGCAAGGTGCGCGCTTGGGCGCTGTGCGGAAATCTGTATCTAACAGCGTATAAGCACAGTAACAGCCCCCAGCCCACTGTTCTACCCTTCCAGTAACTATAACTGCCCTAACGGCCGACCCGCAATAGATACAACTGTTCACGTTACATCACCAAAGTTAAGCACCGTCGGGCTTGGCTGCCACTTGGATGGATCACCGTCCAGTACTGCAAGCCGACTGCACTCAGTCCTTGTGATGCCAGTAGAGCAGGCACTTGACAGAGAAGTAGTGGCTGCGGTCAAAAAACCTGGCAGTGAGGGCGCTCATCACCTCCCCTTCGTACAGGGGCGGATCCAGGACGACCTGCTTGGGGGGAAAGGGGGGAGGAGCGGTGAAAGAATTTTTCACCATCAGCTAAACTGGGGCTCAGTAGAAAGACTCTATTACCGGACACCTCTTTTTACCCCACGCCAAATCAAACAAAAGTCTCACAGTTTTGAAGAATTAGTGCAGTGATATATATACAAGGGCAGATTCTGGGGGGGGAGGGGGGCACCGGGGCACGTGCACCCCCTCCCCAGACGGCCAGACGAAAAATAAGAGAGAGGGACAAAACAGGGGAGAGAGAAAGAGAGAGAAGTGAGGATAGAGAGAGTAGGAAGGAAAGAGAGAGAGAGAGAAGGGAGAAGATAGAGAGAGATGGTGACGAAGGGAGGGAGGGAAAGAATCTTAGCATTAGAATAATTACCTGTTAGTTACGGGCAGTATGTAATTCTAAGTTTAAAAATGCAAAACCCCTGTAATTAACATAACGTAATTGGACTTTTTGTGTTATGCTTCCATTTAATTGCTCCTTGCTCTTTTTTGTCGGTAATGTAACATAAAAAAATAAAAAAGTTGTTTTTTGTTTCGTGATTGCTTGGGAGATAAATGAGCTGTTGTGTATTATTTACTCAAGTGAATAAAGTTAAAGGATTTAACTTCGCATTCTTAAAAAAAAAAAAAAAAAAAAAAAAAAAAAAAAAAAAAAAAAAAAAAAAAAAAACAAAAAAAAAAAAAAAAAAAACGAAAAGGGGTACGCGTCTGCTGAGAGGGCCGAACGACGCTTCGACCACCACTACTCCTCCCCCCTCTCCCCCCTGGATCCGCCTAGGCCTCCGTACCGCATCCGATGACGCCTTCGAGCAGAGGATGAAACGGCGGCCGATCTGTACCTGTTGGGCCTTTCGATGCCTGCAGGGCAGATTTTGGTTCGGTTCAATATCAGTAATTTTCGCTTAATCCTGTTTATTAACATCAATACGACTTTATAACTAGGCAAAAGCTACACCTTTCAGTAATTCTTCTTTGTATATTACAGTGCAGAACATGGGGAACAACGCGTCTGTAATAAACACGTTTACTTTATTATTGTTTCATTAGCGAGAATGAAACTTTCTACAAACCAAAAGGAAAACAAATGCAACGTCAGTTTACTTGACTGACTTGGATTAATAAAAATGGTCCCATATAGTAGACACTAAAAGAAGAAACAACGTTATCTGTTAAATTACTGTATGGTGAGGAATTACAGTGATGGTAATGTGCAGTAATGTGACTCATATGTGCAGTCAATGTGGTATGTGGAAGTTTGTGTCGCTCCTGGAGTCGTGTTCGGGTAGCATAGTGGTTAAAGCGACCGCTCGCGGTAAGTGGGAAACCCGGGTTTGAGTCCCAGCCCGGCACATATTTTCATGTCACCATTTGGTAGAACATCCATACCTCATACAGTGACGCTAAGAGAAATTCACTATTGCGAAAAAATATTGCTAACGTTATCTGTGCCCAAGAAGGATAGGCTCGTATGAAACTGTCACTCAGCAGAGTCCATTCTGAATATCATTATCTCGGCTTCCCACCAGTACCCCTTCTTCGTTCTCTCCTTCTCCAATCTAATTCTTCTTCGCTCTTCCCCTTTCTTCACTGCGTTTAAGTTTGTTGAACACGGGCTGTTTTTCGGGAAGAAGGAGAGGGGCTTGCAGAGCGGAAGTACAGCTAATCTTCGCCTACAGAGGCGCAAGAGCTGGATGAGGAGAGAGCAGTGGTGAGGAGGTAACAGGCGGCTCTTTCCTCGAATGCCGCGCAGTTGTGATCCCGGACAGGCTTTGCCGGGCGTTTCTTGCTCTCCCCTTTCACTAATCAGTTTTAGCAGGGCAGCGATCCCTGAGGCCCACGCCACCTGTCCACGTGATCGCCATGTTTGCTTTCAAGCGCCAGTCTCTGAATTTTACCAAACATAGGCAGTACGTAAGGGCCAAATGAAACTAGTGATATAACAGAATCGGATATTTTGGAAAGGGTTCATCTCGTGCTTTATATAAGATGTGTAACCTGGAACATTGCCGGCCGCGGTGGCCAAGGGAACTGAGGCGCTTCAGTCACGGTCTGCGCGGCCATTACGGTCGGGGGTTCGAATCCCCCTCGGGCATGGATATTTGTGCCGTCCTTAGGATAAGCTAGTTGTTAAGTAGTTTGTAAGTTTAGGGACTGATAACCCCGTTGTTAAGTCACATAAGCTTAACAAACATTTTTTTGAACCTGGAACATTTAGCTACTCGCTTTAGAAAACGCTGTTGTAGTAAGGATTCTGTAATGACCAAGGAAACCTGGACAGTAAACATTCATATAATATGCAATAAAATAATGTTAAATTTCACTTAACATCGGTAGTATCGTGTATTGTGAGGCAATCAAAGAATACTACAGGAATATTGACATAGTTGCAGGAATGCAGTCAGTTGGCAACTTGTGTTCCTCCCAAAACAGGCCACTCGTTAAACTTGACAGCACAAAGCAAGTTAAATAGGTGGCACTTATAGCCTGGAGAGACTGTTCACAATGTTCATGCAGACTGTGCACTGTTTTCATCCAGATTATGCATTGTGTTCATCCAGACTGTGCATGATGTTCATACAGACTGTGCATTGTGTTCATCCAGACTGTGCACCATGTACATCCAGACTATGCATCATGTTCATCCAAACGTTGCATGATATTCATCCAGGCTGTGAATCGTGTTCATCCAGAGTGTGCATTGCGTTCATCCAGACTGTGCACCGCATACATCCAGACTAGGTGCATCGTGTTCATCTAGACTGTCTACTGTGTTCAAACGGACTGTGCATCATGTACACCTAGACTGTGCATTGTGTTCATCCAGACCTTGCATGAAGTTCATCCAGCCAGTGCATTGTGTTCATCCAGATTGCATATGGTGTTAATCCAGACTGTGCACTGTGTTCATGCAGACTGTGCACCGTGTACATCTATACTGTGCATCGTGTTTATCCAGACTGCACAATGTGTTCATCCAGATTATGCTCCTTGTTGATCCAGTACATTTATCAAGTCAGCACTGCTACGATCCTGCAGACAGACTGCTACAATCCGAGACAAAGTGCCACACTATGCAGAACACTGCCTCAAGACCTATAACTGTATTGACACTTACAGGAATATTACAGAGAGTAACGGAACTTTGAAGTTTTAATTACTTGGATTTTAACTTTATAAGTCTCATTCTAACTCTACATCGCTAAACTCAAGTGTTCATTTTTTGTAAAAAATTTCAAAAATATTAGTAATGTACCTCCAAGGGTTTGAGACTTTTGTGTACTTGCACTAAAATGGTCCATTGCTGTTCAAGCATATATTCATTTACATTTAAGGCGTGTATCACTTTGACCAAAAGGACAAACATAAACCTAACTGCAACCTATTTCCACCAACCGCTCCATTGCACCGAAATGTAGTGTTTCTTTGCAACATCCGTATTATTTCAAACTTTTTGTGGAACAAAAGCAACAGTCTCGAATATTTCAATATGTAATTAGTTCTTCAGACCAACATATACGGCCCCATCCTCCCTCCAGCCTGTACAATATTTATTTTCCTCACTTACTTAAATTATAGAAATAGCCCATCATCATGGAAGTAACAGGAAATGAACGATGTAAAAATAATGCGACCGTTCTTTAATCCTTCTGCCGCTGCCTCTGAGGTTATCTTAATAGCTATTATCGACAGTCCAGAAACAGTCTAGGTAAGAAGATATGGGTACGTGAATGCTTCAAACGAACGACTTACAACATGCTATACTCACTAGAATGATTTATCCATTGCAGCCAAAATGCATTGTTAGTGTCTCAAAACAAAGGAGAAAGATGCAGTCTGTGACCGGCCGCAGTGGCCGAGGGGACTGAGGCGCTCCAGTCACGGCCTGCACGGCCACTAAGGTCGGGGGGTTCGAATCCCCCCTCGGGCATGGATATTTGTGCCGTCCTTAGTATTAGTTAGTTCATAAGTAGTTTGTAAGTTTAGGGACTGATGACCCCGTAGTTAAGTCCCATAAGCTACACAAACATTTGAACATTTTTTGCCGTCTGTGAGGAGTTTGGGAAGACTGGCATCAGGCCAGACGTGGTATAGTCTCCTGCGACAAGCTGGCCGACTGCTGCTGTAGACCATGTCCCGATATCCTGGACACTGACACAGGAGCTGAGCTGCGTCAGCTAGTCCCACACCTGTGCGCTGTCCCAAAGCAAACATGCCATGTATGGAAGATTACTTTTTCGTTGAGAAATGGCATCATGGTATCTTCGCCTGACAGTATGACATGAGACTGCATGCCGCCCAACTTTCGCCAATCATTAACAACCGAGCCATACAATAGAGTTTGTGCCGGGCACCGTAGCCGTTGCGTGCGGACGAATTTTCGTCCAGAACTGTGGCCGAGTCCATCACTCTGTTTGTAAGCGGAGACTTCCTCAGTGACAGTCCGTTGCCGCCTGCCGTCCAGTGCACGAAATGTTCAGCCGTTTGTAAAGCTGTACTGGTCATCAGTCTCTAGTCTTACAAACCACTTCAATTAACTTATGCTAAAGGCAACACACACGCACCCATGCTCGAGGGAGGACTGGTACCACCGACGGAGAGCAGACGCGCACTCCGCAGTGAGACTCCTTAGTGCGCTCGGCCTCTCCCGCGCGGCTTCCAGTGCACATCGGAGGACCGTACTCAGATCATTGCATAACAGCCTCCAAGCACCTACCGCTTTGGGCGCTGTGGAATAAGAGGTGGATACAGATATCAAATTGCTATTTGTTTTCAAAAAATGACAACATGATTACATGGAACGCTTTATTGGCAACAGGTACATCGATGTTTTTCGACGTAGTCACAGACAGAATTATGACACTTTGAAAAGTTAAACAAAATAAAATAAATGGAAATTATAATCTAAACCTATTTGTGTGTTTGTAACGGCACTTTTGTATGTTTTGATAAAGATGCTGTAAGTGATCAGTTTGTTTGACAATCGCACAGACTATGAAATGCTAACTATTTTGTTTAAATTAATAAGGCGATAAATGTGCTAATGAATCAGCTTGTCGATGACTGCATATGCCTCTTTAGTCAGAATGACTGTCTGTCTGAATGATAATCCAACTGAATAATAAGTGTTGTTGTAGCACAAATTGAAATTGCATAATTTTACAATCAGGTAGTTAATTAATTAACAGAGAACAAACAAACCTTTAAAACGAATGTGTTGTGTGCATGGATGACGCGATGGTACAATATTCAACAGTGACTAATAACAACAGAGTATGGAATCGTTTAAGTTGACAATCATGAAACTCGTTAAGTAAAAGCATAGTGCAACTAAATGATTACTTTGAGTATAAGAGCAAAGATAAATGTGTGCTTGGCTAACATAAGGGCAATTACTGTGCAACAAAGATTACCGAAAGATTGATGTATAATTTCATTAACAAACAGATTAAAGTTCTGTGACGAAATGGTGTAATTAATTATAATATTTCAGAATGAAAGGACATGAACAAATGAAGAGTCATAAAGAAATATCTAACGGTTCAAATATATTCACAAACAAACTCTCCTTTCTATTTATGATATCAAAGATAAAAAATTTAAAAGTCACTCACCTTTTTCTGTTCATAGTAGCGACACCTCCTGTGGTGTATTAACCAATGTGTAAAATTTTGGCATCGTACGTAATCATGAATTATATTCAGTAAAGTCAATACTTGTATTTACCCGGCCATGACTGTGAAAGCCCGTAACACGTAGCTTCCCACTAATAACTTTGAGAAATTAATTATGGGAAAAATTAACCAAATGACAGAAGTATAATCATAGTGACTGATAACAAAAGAGAGCAAAATTGCTTACTTCATTTTCGTTATTATTGTTACTTCACGAATTACAAACAAAATACGAAAAAAATAAATTTATCTGATACCAACAAAACAGTTTTGCTACATTTTCCATTATAGACCATCGTGCCTAAAATCCCAATTACACCCAAACACTGTCATCTGCCGACTATTTATACAGATAAACCACTCGGAAGCAACAAGTGTCGCTGAACAAATCAGTGACGATACAAATGAACTGTTGCCATCCTTCAACTTTTCATATCGTGGTATCAACTTCCATATTACTGTATCTTACAAGTCTGATCCCCAAGAATGGAACGTGCGTCAAAACGCTGAGTTTGCCGTCATTTACATACCCGCGTCGGATTCACGACCTCTCCCCGTCGGAGGTTCTAGTCCTCCCTCTGGTAGGGGTGGGTGTTTGTCTTGTTCTTAGCCTAAGTTAGTTTAAGTAGTTTGTAAGTCTAGGCACCTAATCAGTTTGGTTCATTGGGAATACAAACATCTGTTTCTCAGGTACTGTAAACAATAACATTACAATTATTCTTGCGGGTATATTGGGATAACTACAATTGACCATTTCAGGCACTATCAGTGAATGAATCAGGAAGAGGACAAAATGATTCTGACATGACACCCTGTTCTGTACAATGTACTGTGTGGCGTCTACACGTGTTGATTCTTCTGTTCTCACATTCGTCGCAGCCGCCCACGATACTCACAACTACGTCTACACAATACGGAGACGCAATTAGCCGAACGTGTTGTTAGCTAGAAGGCCTTGTAGCGTAGGTAGAATGAAGCTTCACGGACTGCTGCTTGATCTCCCGTTAACTTACCTCGTTGGGAAATTTCATGCTGTATTCGTTGCTGCTGCTACTTCCTTACATGCAAGATGTTTGAGGAAGGAAGAAGGAACGCGTAGTCATAGGACGATGACAGCGCTTGGGGAATCCCGACGGCTGTACGCATCGATTGCAGGTGGGTGAACTAAGAGAGCGCTCGTCCACATCGCGCTGACGTTGGGCCGTCGCTGTCTTTCCTTGTTGGGGATTGGCGCTAAGAAACGTCCACCTCCGGGACGCTATTTTCTCTTTGGTACTTACAGGAGCCACAGTCTATAGCACCTTCTTTGTCGGGGGCCAGCCGCGGTGGCCGAGGTGACTGAGGCGCTCCAGTCACGGTCAGCACGTCCACTACGGTCGGGGGTTCGAATCCCCCCCCTCGGGCATGGATATTTGTGCCGTCCTAGTTCGTAAGTAGTTCATAAGTAGTTTGTAAGTTTAGGGACTGATGACCCCGTAGTTAAGTCCCATAAGTTCTACAAACATTTGATTAGATTATTTATTTTGTCTCTCATACACGTAAACTGCAATCGCGTGTATTGCTGATGTACTGGCTTTATAGGTCATGGCCGGCTACGGTAGTAGCTAAAGCTTCTGAGTATTTTTTGCGACATAGCTTCATTCACTGAATTCCAAGGTTACGTTACTCTTCGAAATCCTCTTCTCTGTTCGAAGTGGAAGGACATCTACAGTTTGTACTGAAATTACATGTAGTTTATAAGAAACGGAGGAAGTGAAAAGAACATATAAATTGCGAAAAGAGCGAGGCAAGATTGCAGAGAGAGAGTAAAGGAAAGAAACGAGAAATTTTGCAAAGAATTGATTGTTCAAGGAGAATAAATGATAACTTCAAGGTTTACATTACTGATTACCAAATAATCCAGGAAGACACAGCGAAGAACTTGGGGGAGCATTTTGAAACGGATGATATAGTCTCTTACAAAAGTGATCATAAGGTGAACATGAATAAGACTGAAACTGGCGTGAAGGAATTCAGTGAAACTAAATCAGGAAATACTAACTAGGAATATATTAAGTAGAAATATAAATTTAAGCTTTAGAAGTATTTCCTGGAGGTAACTCTTTCGAGTATTACCATGTACGGAAGCGAAACGTGACGATAAATAGTCCTGACAAGAACAGAGGAGAAACGTTTGAAATGGGATACCACCGGAGAATGCTGATGATTAAATGGATACACACAATAATGCCTTAGGAGGTTCTGAATCTAAGTAAAAGAAAACGATAGATTGTTGCACAATTTAACGAAAAGAAGATTTCAGTTGATACATTTCTTGAGGCAGCAAGGAACAGTTAACCAAGTGGGGGAGGATGGAAGTTTAGGGTTTAACGTCTCGTCTACATCATGGTCATTCGAGACCTGGGAGCGCTCTGCATGGACCCACGCATCACTCGTATTCGTCTGTGATGCGCTGTGAAATGTGATGTAGCGGTGGAGTAAGTGCGTTAGGAAACAGGTGACGTATAACGCTGGCTCTGGAGGAAATTGCGGCAAGACAGTGAACATGCTTTCGGAGTATCCCCGAAGGATACCCAAAAAGAAAGCGCTAGAAGTCAGGTACGCCGGATTCCTCTTGTGCAATGCACGTCTGAAGAACTGCAGTCACGATCTGACTTTACTCTCGAGGACCTGTTTCGGAATGACTGCCTTATTCAGCAGTGACAAACGCAAGTATTGCTACCATATCGCTCTTTCTAACTGCAGAGCACGTCTCTTTGTGTCGTTTAGACATTTCTCTTATCAGTCTACCACAGAGTACTGATGACGTGATGTATTGCAGAATGTATTTGTGAAATATGGTTCAAGATACCTATCGAAAGAAGGAAAAAGGAGTATATTTTTTAATATGTTGACTCAGAACCATAGTGGGGTGCTTTCACATAAATGCTCTGTACTCCACTTGAAAGAGACCTCCGTTCGATACCCTGTTGCCGTATTCGTGAGTGGTTCCTACGATATGTTCAGCTCGTGCAGCCATACATAGGAATAAAACGAACTTCATTATCAACAATCGAAAACAGATTTGGATAAACGTTGTTGAAAGTGAAGGATTTGTATCCAACTAGACCGATGGAAAATGTACCAAAAAAAATAAAAAATAAAACCCTCTCTTTATTTTAGATGCAGCGAAGTAGCAGTACTTGATGAGAGTAAATAATTTCTTTTAAAATAGTGAAGTCAATGTTATGCACCAATTATGTGGAGAAAACGAGCGTTTCGTATTTTTTTTTTTTTTTTTTTTTTTTTTTTTTTTTTTTTTTTTTTTTTTTTTTTTTTTTTTTTTTGTTCAAGCATTTGGTACATGGCATCGATCTTAGATATCTTCGTCTGATGTCTGACCAAGTCTTTAAGCACTGGGGCAGAGCTTTAAAAGTATTTCATTAATGAATAAATTACCAGAAGTGACTGCCGACAAGAACATAACTGCCGTACTCCGGGCATTATAAACACGCGTGAGCGAAAAAAAGAAACTAGTATCGGAAATTGCTGTTTGACAACAGCAATAGTCTAGGAGATACATTGTTATAGAGTTGTTGTAGGTTAGTTTAAGAGAAATAGCACATCAGTGTCATACTGAGGTCGAAGTAATAAAATAGCTGTTTTTTGTTACTAAAATGTTGTTAGTAACAAAATCAAATAAAGCCCACTTGTTTGTAAGCTTAGGGACTGATGACCCCGCAGTAAAGCCCCATAATCCTTACAAACACTTGAACATTTAAAGCCCGCTTTCCCAGCAGAACGGCTAGTGTAATAATAATAATTACAGACGAAGGCTATAGACTTCACTCCAGGGATACGACAGAGAAGTTCTCAAACATCTCAGCGGACATTAGAAAGAGGCGACTAAAATTTTATGGACACATCAGCAGACTTTCACTGACCAGACTCGCCAACAGAATCCTCAGGTGCATCCAGGGTCTCAAGACCACTACATCCTGGATGATAGAAGTCAAAACTGATCTGGAAGGGGCACATATAGATTCAGAAGACATCATAGACAATGTCGTCTTTAAACACAAGGTGTACAAGTGGAAAGTGATGTCAGAGAAAACAGTACCTATGGCACAACGACTATAGTGGTCTGAAGATAGTAAGAGAGCCTTTAGTGAAAGAATGAAGGAATACTGGAAGAACAGGAAGAACAAGTAGTCATGAACGTTTCGCGTGGTCTGATAAAAGGCCTGTAACGTGTGTAATAATAACAATAATAAGGTTTTCTGTTCCGAGGGACCTAATTAAGGAATAAGACTTCATTGTCATGGAACAAGTCAATACATGAAATTTTAACACAAGAACGGCAATACAAACGACAGTGTTAAGCCTAAGTGAAAAGAATCAATAACGAAAGAAACAAAAAGGAATTAGCTTAATTGTTTAACTTTTCTAGGAGTTCCTCGAAGGAATAAAAGGAACGAGCCATGAGGTAACTCTTCAATTTAGATTTGAAAGGGTGTTGGTTAGTACTAAGAATCTTGAGTTCTTGGGCAGCTTATTGAGAATGGATGCCGCAGAATAGTGCACAACTTTCTGCACAAGTGTCAAGTTGGTGTGATGCAAAAGTAGATACGATTTCTGTCTACTCTTCATCGAGTGAAAGCTGCTAACTTGTGGTAATAAGCTGATATTATTAGCAACAAACGACATTAAAGAAAACACGTATTGTGACTACAGTGTCAGAATTCTCAGACTACTGAAAAGGGGGACATGTTCATAAACTTACACCATATATTGCTCGAACCGCCCGTTTAGTATCAGTCGAGTTACCCCAACAAATAACGCCGTAAGTTGTAAGTGAATGAAAGTAAGCGTAGCAGAGTACTTTTTGTATTGAAAAATCATCTACTTCAGATAATGTTCTAATGGTAAATGAAGCAGCCATTAAAATTGCTACACCAAGAAGAAATGCAGATAATAAACGGATATTCATTGGACAAATGTATTATACTAGAACTGACATGTGATTACATTTTCACGCAATTTGCATGAGTAGATCCTAAGAAATCAGTACCTACAACAACGACCTCTGTCCGTAATAACGGCCTTGATAAGCCTGGGAATTAAGTCAAACAGAGCTTGGATGGCTTGTACAGGTACAGATGCCCATGCAACTTCAATACTATACCACAGTTCATCAAGAGTATTGACTGGCGTATTGTGACGAGCTAGTTGCTCGGCCACCATTGAGCAGAGGTTTTTAATTGGTGAGAGATCTGAAAAATGTGCTGGCCAGGGCAGCAGTCGAACATTTTCCGAATCTAGAAAGACCAATGGCACCCCATACCATCACGCCGGGTGATACGCCAGTATGGCGACGACGAATACACGCTTCCAATGTGCCATACACGGATGCGACCATCATGATGCTGTAAACAGAACCTGGATTCATCCGGAAACATGACGTTTTGCCATTCTTGCACCACGTTCGTCGTTGCGTACACCATCGCAGGCGCTTCTGTCTGTGATGCAGCGTCAAGGGTAACCGCAGCCACGGTCTCCGAGCTGATAGTCCATGCTGCTGCAAACGTCGTCGAACTGTTCGTGGAGATGATTGTTGTCTTGCGAACCTCCCCTCAGGGATCGAGACCTGGCTGCATGATCCGTTACAGCCATGCGGATAAGATGTCTGTCATCTCGACTGCTAGTGACACGAGGCCGTTGGAATGCAGCACGGCGTTCCGTTTTGCCCTCCTGAACCCACCGATTCCATATTCTGCTAACAATCATTGGATCGGGACTAACGTGAGCAGAAATGTCGAGAGACGATAAACCTCAATTGCGATAGGCAAGAATCTGACCTTTATCAAAGTCGGAAACGTGATGGTACGCATTTCTCCTCCTTACACGAGGCATCACAGGAACGTTTCACCAGGCAACGCCGGTCAACTGCTGTTTCTGTATGAGAAATCGGTTGGAAACTTTCCTCATGTCAGCAGAATGTAGGTGTCGGCACCGGCACCAACCTTGTGTGAATGCTCTGAAAAGCTGATCATTTGCATATCACAGCATCTTCTTCCTGTCGGTTAATTTCGCGTCTGTAGCGCGTCATCTGCGTGGTGTAACAATTTTAATGGTCAGGAGTGTAGTTTTTGAACAAGATCCTGCACATGGGTTTTCCACGACAGCTTACTGTCTATCTAAACACCTAGAAATTTGAAATTTTCAGTCTCACTTATCGTATGCCCATTATGCGTAATCAGCTAAGCAGTGGGCGCTGAAATATCAGCAAATGTAGCAATAGTAATTTGAAAGGGGAGGTGACTCAGCAGCAGTGCCTATGACGTCTTTCTGTCGGGGCAGGTCCGTCAGACGAGGATCTCGCGAAAGCTCTGCGCAAACAAGGCAGTGAGGGAGTCTTGCGAGATTCCTGCGGGGACGCCGCGGCGCGCCGGTAGCTCCGCGTGCTTGCGTCTCCTCCGTCACCTACCAGGAACGGCGGCGTCCAGTGCGCGCGCTGCAATGCGTACGAGGAAATGGGCGGCGAAATTTGAGCGGCGACTCCACTAGGCCGACCTCCTTCTACCGGCTACGACGAAGCCTGACTCGCAGGCTCGGCTGTGCACTCCGTGCCGCGTCCGGGTCGCGATACCTGGACCCCGAACAGCGGCGATGCGCAACTTCCTTATTGCTGGTGCCGTGAAAATTTCTCGGGAGTCCGTGTAGAAAGTCGTCTCTTCGTTTGGTCAGCCACTGATAAGTGTAGTTAGTCATCTCTTCATTTGCTCACCCCCTTTATTTTCACTGAATACCGTCAAACGGGGTGATTTCGGATGAGTGGATGGTATGAGTAGGACAGTGCACAAATGGTTTAAATCATGCTTAACCGTAGGAGTGCAGAAAGTTGAAGTAAGCAGTTCACATGATATAGATGAAATAATTAATTTTTCTAACTGGAGAGTTATCGAAAATGGGGTCCCACAAGGTTCGGTCTTGGGTCCCTTGCTGTTCTTAATGTATATTAAATGACTTGCCGTTCTACATTCACGAAGATGCTAAGCTAGTACTTTTTGCTGATGATACAAGTATAGATATCACACTTGACAAACAGGAATTACCTGATGAAATTGTAAATGATATATTTCAGAAAGTTATTAAGTGGTTTTCTACAAATGGACTCTCATTAAACTTTGATGAAACCCAGTATATACAGTTTCATACAGTAAATGGCATGACACCATTAACAGATTTAGGCTTTGGAGATAAATCTGTAGCCAAGGTAGAATATTCAAAATTTTTAGGTGTTTGCATTGACGAGGGGCTGAATTGGAAGAAACATATTGAAGATTTACTGAAACGTTTGAGTTCAGCTACTTATGCTATCAGAGTCATTGCAAAATTTGGTGATATACATCTCAGTAAATTAGCTTACTACGCGTATTTTCATTCACTGCTTTCATATGGGATCATTTTCTGGTGCAATTCAACATTGAGTAAAAAAGTATTTTTCCATAAAATCTCGGGCGAACTGCCGGATGTCCGTAACTTCTCGCCACGATATTTCGGCGCAGAGTCTTCTGGCCATCTTCAGGTGAGTACCGCCGAAGTACTGGCGAAGACGCACTGAGCTGTGCTATTTATGCTCAATTCAGCCGACATTGTGCATGCGCGTACTTAGCGTGCGAGTTCATTACAACTACGTACGCTGCTCAGAGCGCCCTCCGTGGTGGAGGCTTGCCGCTTCGATATCAGTTCGATTCTCATTGTCATTCAGTTGCAGGAAACTACGCCGACTACGAAGTTTTTCAATGACAGGATTCCACGCAGCATTTATTTGGAAACCGCTGTCTCGATTGATAAGAGTCTCACTGTCAGACAATTTTATTTCCACAGCTTCATTAATAATTGTGCTCCAAAAGTTTGATGTGTGGGCCACAATTTTTGTTTCATTGTAGAAATACAATGTTCGGCGTTTGCGGATTTGGTGGGTTGGAGTAGCCGAGTATGACGCTGATGTTTCACAAT
This sequence comes from Locusta migratoria, assembly GCA_026315105.1. Classification (NCBI taxonomy): domain Eukaryota; kingdom Metazoa; phylum Arthropoda; class Insecta; order Orthoptera; family Acrididae; genus Locusta; species Locusta migratoria. The sequence goes on from CM048747.1 coordinate 507,904,337, forward strand.
GCGCTCCTTCACAGTGCGCGTTGTCTGACTTGCTGCACGGAATCCTGTAAACACCTGCTTTACGCAGCTCCAGACCATCTTTGACAGAACCCAACAGCGATGAAATTTTAGGAGGACGGCAAAAGATGACTCTTACTTTATACTTTTTTAGTATTCTGCCTATCTCTGATGAAATATTCCCAATATATGGGAGATAAGCAGTCGATTTGAAAGCCTCTTCTTCTTCCTTGTTCTGTCGTTTGGAAGTGTGCATCGCTCGATTTACTTGCTTCCTTGTATATCCATTCTTTATGAATACTGTCTGCAGGTGTTCCAGTTCCGTGTCAAGGCTGTCGGCATTAGAGATGGTATGGGCTCGATGGATTAGAGTCTTGAGGACGCCCATTGTTTGTGCCGGCTGGTGGCAACTAGTAGCTTGTAAGTACAAATCTGTATGAGTGAGCTTCCTGTACACCGAATGACCAAGTGAGCCATCACTTCTGCGTCGGACGAAAACATCTAAAAATGGCGAACAACCATTTTTCTTGATCTACATAGTAAACTTTATTTTTAATGTATGGAGTTCATATGATGTAAATAGTCTTGGAGACGGTCCTCGCCATGAGGCCACACTAAAAGTGTCATCAACGTACCGCCAAAACACTGTTGGTTTGAAAGGAGCTGACTCAAGTGCTCTCTCCTCAAAATATTGCATAAAAAGATTGGCCACCAGGGGAGACAAAGGACTCCCCATGGCGTCTCCGTCGGATTGTTCATAAAACTCGTTGTTAAATAAAACATATGTAGAGGAGAGCGTGTGCTCAAATAGCGCTGTAATGTCGTCTCGAAACATGTTACCAATGAAGTGTAGAGAGTCCACAAGAGGCACCTTTGTAAACAGTGAAACCACATCAAGACTGACCAACAAGTCGTTACTTTTCAGCTGAAGAGACTGAAGTTTGCTGATAAAATCATTAGAATTCTTTATATGATGTGGATACTTGCCAGTACAGGTTTGAGCACGAGCGTCGACCGGCTTTATGAGTCAGTGACTGACAGTTACTGTCCACACCCTGATACGGAAGCGATCGTGTTGTCGCCTTAACCTCTAGGCTACCCGTGTACCCAACCACCGTATGCCACACGTAGTCTACTATTGCAGATATAGCAGAGTATCTACGATTAGTGGACTGGGCGAGGCATTTATTTATTCTCGCAGGTCTTCGTGTGGGTTGTAGTATAATTTTCAATGTCCGTGCTTTTTACGATTTAACCAATGAAATTTACTTCATACAAGCACGCATATCTGAAGGACATTGCACTCGTAAAAACACACTAGAGTGTACTACTCGGAATAAATTTCGGAAGAAAAAGTCCTTTATTATGTTAGAATGCCAGCTATTTGTCTGGTCGTTATTTGGAGGCAATCACGTGTAGCTACGAGTGTGATTGATAGTGAGCCATACACGAAATTCGAGACAAGCAAATATTCTCCTGTTACCTCTGCTCTAATCATCCTTTGCGGCGAGTTGTTCTCAGTTTCTTCCTGAGAGTGCTCAGAGGGTAAAACATCCACGACGAAAAATCTTAACTGTTGCGATGAATCGGCGGAGAGCAGGTGTCTCGTTTGGTATGTATACAAACGTTGAGTCACACCTGACGCTGGCAGCTCATTTGCTTTCTCTGAACGGAAACACGAGATCAGTGTGTGTGTGTGTGTGTGTCTGGCTACGCCCGGCCGCGCCTGAAGGTAACGAGTCGTTCGCCTGTCTCACTCGGCTCGGCTCGGCAGACCGAACGGCCTCGGCGGTAGCAGTCGTCCTCCCTGCCGACGTGCGTCGCGGAGCTCCGGCTGCAGCGGCCGTCTTTTTGTTGTCCAACTGCACTGGAATCTGGCATCGCATGGCATTAGCAGTGTAAGGGCTGCTACCCAAATGAAAGGGAGACTGACGTTACATGTGGACAAATTTCAATAACACAATTATAACTGTAAAATGTTAACTTTCATGGCCGGAAAGGTCAAAATTACTAAAAATTTCATGGCTATTATGCCGCGGTCTTATGGATTTATTATGGAAACCCAACGTTTCGTCCCTGACTGCGGAGGACATTTTCAAGGGGGATCGTGGCACTTTTGAACGTCCGACGCACACCCTGGTTCCCTACTGACTGAAGTCAAACTCCGCTTACGAGGGCTGGCACGCAGAGGTGTGACGTCAGATGTTTTTGATGTGTGTTGTGGTCTTCAGTCCGGAGACTGGTTTGATGCAGCTCTCCACAATACCCTATCCTGAGCAAGCCTCTTCATCTCCACATAAGAACGACAACCTACATCTGCCTGAATCTGCTTACTGTATCCATCTCTTGGTGTTCCTCTCCTATTTTTACCCCACACACTTCCCTCCAACACTAAATTCACAATTCCTTGATGTCTAACAATGTGTCCTACCAATCTATCCCTTCTTTTAGTCAAGGTATGCCAGAAATTTCTTTTCTCCCCAATTCTGTTCAGTACCTCCTCATTAGTTACGCGATCCACCCACCTAATCTTCAGCATTCTTCTGTAGCACCATATTTCAAAATCCTCAATCCTCTTCCTGTCCGCACTGTTTATCGTCCATGTCTCACTCCCATACAAGGTAACACTCCATACAAATGCCTTCAGAAAGGACTTCCTTAGGCTTAAATTAATATTCGATGTTAACAAATTTCTCTTTTTCAAGAACGCATTTCTACCCATTGCCATTCTGCATTTTATATCCTCTGTGCTGCGACCATCATTTGTTATTTTACTGCCCAAGTAACAAAACTCATCTACCTCCTTGTTTTTGATATGCGCGCGCAATTCGTCGTTGCCGATTGCCGCCTTCAGCACCTCAACGGGATTCATTCAAGAATTCAGTTGACCATGGAGAAGGAAGCAGACGGAAACTGAATTTTCTTGATATGTCAGTTTTCAAAAAGGGGAATGGCAGACTGGGCCATACCGTTTATCGGAAGCCCACACACACAGACCGTTATCTGCACCGGGATTCAAACCACCACATACAGCAAAAGCGGGGCATTATAAAGACGTTGGTGGACAGAGCAAGGAACATCTGCGAACCGGAATTACTCGACGTGGGATTGAAACACCTGAGTAATGCTTTACTTAAGAATGGCTATTCGTCCACAGAGATAAGGAGAGCGTTGAGACCGACACGTAAAATTTAAAACGATGAAAAAGTTCCTGTGAAATCCAAAGTCTTCCTGTCTTTTATTAAAGACGTCACCGACCGCATCGGTAACATTTTAACGAAAGGGAATGTTGCCTACTCAGAAGATACAGGATGACCTGAAATCGGCGAAGGATGCTCGTAAACCACCGCTGGGAAAAGTAGGAATTTATAGGATTCCGTGCAGCTGTGGAGACGTATACGTGGGTACCACAAAAAGATCAGTCAAAAATCGACTAGAAGAGCACAAGGGGAACTGTAGAAGGGGAGAGATTGACAGATCAGCTGTTGTTGAACATGTTTTTCAACCAGGGGACAACCTTATTCAATTTGATAAGACTCGGGTTTTAGCAGCCACAAATGGATACCACGAAAGACTGTACAGAGAGGCTACAGTAATTGTAAAACACCCAAATAATTTCAATAGGATGGAGGAGGGCGTGAAACTAAATGAAATCTGTATTCCGGTTTTGAAAAAGAAATGTAACAGTCTTCCACCAAGGGACGATATTAACGGACGACTGCAATCGGCAACGACGAATTGCGCACGCATATTAAAAAAAATCTGACATCACACCTCTGCGCGCGAGCCCTTGTAAACGTAGTTTCGCTTCAGTCAGTAGCGAGCCAGGGTGTGCATCGGACATTCAAAAGTGCCACGATCCCACTTGAAAATGTCCTCCGCAGTCGGGGACAAAACGTTGGGTTTCCATAATAAATCCATAAGACCACGACATAACAGCCCGGAAATTTTTAGTAATTTTGACAATTATAACTACATATGGTACATTGCAACTACATATTATTGTGTCCTGGCGTTGATATATCGATCTCGTTGCTACAGAAGCAGTTGGATGGCTTCACAGTAGGAACTTTTGGATTATTCGTAAATCTATTGTCCTGCACTTCCTTGTCACACGTGAATTTCTGGCCTTTCAAAGGGGCTAAGATAACGCGAGTCACGTTGATAGTAAGGAATATGCTCCAGACGTCACATGGAAAATTCTGAAAAAGTTCAAGGATCTTCTTGACGTGTGGCGTTTCGTAGTCGCGGAGACGTAGTATCACATTCGGGAACTTGCCCCTGCACTTATTCTTCATAGTCTGATAAGCGTGAGTAACGTGTTCTAGTTCCCCACACACAAGGATATTTGATATTTGCACTTTTTCTGATCAGGAACAATGCACCACACAAGGAAGTGAGTAAACAATTTTTTTAAAAAGTTTAATTGTTGCGAAGCCGTTAACTCCGGTTGTATAACCGGGAATACGACAACACCATATCTCAGGAGACACATTCGCCCACGAGATCATGTATAAGGCCGCCGCATCCAAGGAATCATCTACATTTCGCCATATCTTACACGTCTGATGATTCCGACTATTGGATATAAGAACAATGTTCAATATTATATTTGCAGGATACGACCTAACTGATGGGGCACTGAACAGAATTTTGAAGAAAAGAAATTTAAATCCTCATATTAGCATAGATCTTTTGAATTGCATGTAGAGTGTGTATTGGTATACCTGTCACTGATATTTTGCCACAATAATTGTCTGTTTGATACTCACGGAATGCGTCATTGACTGAGAATAGGTAAAGTTGAAAACGTGTACCCAGCCGGAATTCGAACCCGGGTCTCCTGCTTTCTAGGCAGTTGCGCTGATCGTTACACCACTGGGGACACAGCGATCATCACACCTGCATGGATTATTCAAGCGCGCCTTCCGTCAGATGCAAATTCTCAACTTTACCCTGCTCAAACTCGTTCTTTTGTAAACTGATTCCCGAAAGAATAAGGGCCTAGCAATGCTTCAGCGCTGAAGAAAGGATCATTACCATTCATCGGCATACCGTACAAGTTACATATATATTGTGTCTGTTGTTTCGGGGACACACACACTTATTGTTTGAGTAGTTTTTTAACTGGTTTTCATCTCGTAATGACTTTACTTGGCTATAAAGACGTGAAGTTTTATTAGCGAACGGTCGCTTTTTGTCACTGACAAAACCGTAATATAAACCTGTCAACAGACAATAACAGAACACGAGTAAGATAAGTCTTCTTTAGTCTTAATTTAAATTAGACCCTAGTATAACACGTAGGTACTATTTACGATGGTTGTATTGATGAGCATGCCAATTCCCCGACGTTCAAGCATCTTTACTGACTACTCTTCCATATTATCCTTCTTTTATTAGTACAAATTTATATTATAGTTTTACTTTCCAACTTAGTGTATCTTATGCATTTGAAAGGCTACCAAAGAAAATGCAGAAAAATACAAAAGACAAGATATAAAAATAAATAACCCGTCTCCACATGGCTACGGTGGGATGGAATGTGGACGCTAGTGGGAGAAACAGTTTTCTCAACAGGACCTGCACGCCCATCTCAGCAGCCGAGAGATCTGTAACGACTCACTTTAATCAGTTACGCGGTGGAAAATAATGTGTAAATTTCTGAATTTAATGCGGCCTCTCAGTTTGTTTCCTAAATCATATAACAAGATTAGACCAGCAGAAGCCTGTAAGCCTTCCTTGGCGAACGCTAGTCTCATTTCTGTTTCCGTCAGTTACTACGTAATGTGACAGGAGATCACAAATCACGCCGCACAACTGGGATGATACTCCACAGGCACATAATTTATTTGGAAGCTACTTGTGAGGAACTAAATCAAAAGTGCTTTGAAAATCTAGAAATACGGAATCAATTTGAAATCCATTGTCGGTAACAGTGATTACTTCGTCAGAATAATGAGTTACCTGTGTTTCGCGAGAACGATTCTACCTGAATCCATGCTGACTTTCTGTTAAAATGTCGCTGTCTTCGTAGGAAACGTTATGCAAATGGACCTCAGTGGTAAGGTTCTATAATTCACTTGTATACTCGTATTTTCTTTGTTGAGGATTCGTGTAAACCATATGGTTGTCGGAGGAAAATGATTGCAGGTAAACCTCACGGTAGACTCTAATATATCTAATTTTATCCTCAGGTTTTTTTGCGCGGTAGGCTAGGAGTTTTTCAAGTGTTGATCTGTTTGCAAAGTTATCGGGCTTAACTGCGGTTGTCATCGGTCCATAAACTTACGCACTACTTAAACTAACTTATCCTAAGAACGCCAAGGACCCATGCTCGAGGGAGAACTCGAACCTCCGATGGCGAACGGCCGCGCGCACCGCAGCAACGCATCTTAGCGCGCATGGCTATTTCGGCGCGGCTAGAAGGGGTTAATTAACATAATTACATTGGTTAGCTCTTTCAGAAATATATGCTCTCGGAACTTTGATAGTAACCCATACCGTGATACGCCTCTCTTGCGGCGTGTGCCACTGGAGTTTGCTGATCATCCCTGTGACGCTTTCGTTCTTGCTATGTGAACCTGTCCGAAGCGTGCTGCTCCTCCATCTACTTGGTATGGATCCCACACTCTGAAATCAATGAATATTCTGTTGACTATTTCCTCTATTAGCTTTCCTCAGGGAAGCGTTATAGGTCCCCTTCTCTTCCTTGTGTTTATAAACGACTAGCTTAAGCCCGTGGCTCCGCTCGCGCGTTGTTTGATTATGATAAGCTATCTTTCAGTAGTGTGCTATGAGACTGTTACTGTTGTAATATGTGTAAAGTAAGTAATAATATCATAGATTGATCACTTGATGTATTGCGCGAAACGTGAACTCGACTTTTTTAAAGCGATGTATTAAAAGAATTTTCTTTTTTACCACTTTATTTATTTATTCTTATATTTCCTTATTCGTATGCTTCTCCTTACAGAGAAAGAGCTGAAGACATTGTAGCACGCATAGACCAAAGATATGGCCTGTGGCATCACGTTTCGCTGTATGTAACCTCCTTGCTGTAGAGTCGCAAAGGTCATCGCTGGCCTTCAGTCCGAATTATTTTTATAATTTCACTTTCAACCACCATATCTTCCACCCCCTTATAGCAATCGGCATGTAACTGCTATGGTGTACAATGGGAGACTTCGGACACAATTACAAACAGACCATTCGTTTGCGTTCTGTAGTTTTCACTGCAGAGCGAAACATTAACACAGACAAGTAGAATTTTATATTCGCCGATAACTTTCCATCCCAATATACTCCACCCTTTTATCATTTTCAATCCTCAAGCAACAATGCAACCAATAAAACCATTTTCAAAGAGTAAATATAATTTTCAAAGAGTAATTATTGTTCCGCATTACGCGTTATAATATTCAAATTACTAAATATCTATCAGATCGCTATAAAAGCGTGCCTAAAATCTTCCTCAGGTATAAATTAGTAACTGTTCGAACATTTAAGTCTCTACGTCCTGTCGTTCGGACGTGATAAGCGTACACCGAATAGACATTCACATTTATAGATATAGAATTAGGAGACAATCTGAATAGCTCCCTTAGATTGTTCGCGAATGAAGCTGTCGTTTATCGGTTAGTGAAGTGAACAGAGTATCAAAAGTACCCGCAAAGCGATCTAGACAAAATTCTACACGGTGCGAAATTTGGCAATTAACACTAAATAATGAAAAGTGTGAAGTAATACATATGACGGTAAAAGAAATTCGATGAACTTCAATTACGCTATAAATCCGTCAAACCTTAAGGTCGTAAATTCTACTAAATACCTAGGAGTTAAAATTACAAACAACTTAGACTGGAGAGAACACATAGAAATACTGTGGGGAAGGCGAACCAAAGGTTACGTTTCATCGACAGAACGCTTCGAAGATGCAACAGTTCCACCAAAGAGACTGCCTACATCACACTTGTGCGTCCTCTCCTGGAGTACTGTTGGCCGTTGTGGGACCCTCACCAGGTGGGACTGACGGAAGACATTGAGAAGGTTCAGAGAAGGGCATCTCGTTTTGTTTTATCACGTTATAGGGGGAAAAGCGTCATGGAAATGTTGCATGAATTGATGTGGAAATCATTAAAAGAAAGACGTTATTCATTGCGGCGTGATCCGTTTGCGAAGTATCATTCACCGACTTTTACTTCTGAATGTGAAAATATTTTGCTAGCACCCACCTACATAGGGAGACATGACCATACCCATAAAATAATAAAATTAGATCTAAAACGGAACGATTTAGGTGTTATTTCTTCCCTCTCGCTATTAGAGAATGAAACGGTAGAAAAAGGTTATGAAAGTGGTTAATGAACCCTCTGCCAGGCACTTATACGTGATTTGCAGAGTATCTATGTAGATGTAGATATTGATGGACTGCACTTGATTCTCACAATGAATCGGAGCCTGGCGTCTGTCTTTTCCACGGTAAAGTTCCGCTCCGTATCTTTCCTTAAGACCACTCCCACATCAATCTACATCTACATCTACATGGTATACTCTGCAAATGACATTTAAGTGCCTGGCAGAGGGTCCATCGAACCACCATTATACTATTTATCTCCCATTCCATTCTCGAACAGCGCGCGGGAAGAAAGAACATCTGAATCTCTCTGTTCGAGCTCTGATTTCTCGTATTTTATTTTGATGATCGTTTCTACCTATGTAAGTGGGAGTCAACAATATATTTTCGGAATCGGAGGAGAATGTTGACGATTGGAGTTTCGCAAGTAGCCCACGCCGCAGCGATAAGCGCCGTTGTTGTAATGATTCCCATCCCAGATCCTGTATCATTTCCGTAACGCTGTCTCCCCTATATCGTGACAATACGAAACGAGCTGCCCTTCTTTGGACTCTTTCGATGTCCTCCGTTAAACCCCCCTGATAAGGATCCCACACTGGGCTGACATACTACAAAACTGGACGGACAAGCCTAGTGTATGCAGTTTCTTTTGTAGTTCTGTTGCATGTTTAAAGGGTTCTGCCAATAAAACGCAGTCTCTTGTTCGCCTTTTCCACGATATTATCTACATGTTCTTTCCAAATTAAGTCTGAAGTAATAGTAATTCCTAGGTATTTTGTGGAGTTTACGGCCTTCACTTTTGATTGATTTATGTTGTAAACAAAGTTTAACGGATTTCTTTTCGTGCTCATTTGGACGACTTCACACTTCGCATTATTTCGATTCAATTGCCAATTTTACACCATACTGACATATTTCATATCCTATCGCATTACGTTACATTAGTTTATGTTGAATTCAGTGGCGACACCTTTTCCATCAGTAAATGTGTTCCTTTGTCATTCCCCTCTGCATAATTTCCATAGGACAGTATGTATCCTCCGTTCTCGCTAGATCTCTCTCTCTCTCTCTCTCTCTCTCTCTCTCTGTCTCGCTCTCTCTCTCTCCCTCTCCCTCTCCCTCTCTCCCTCTCTCCCCCCTCTCTCTCTGTCTGTCTCTCTCTCTCTCTCTCCCTCTCTCTGTCTCTCTGTCTCTCTGTCTCTCTCTCTCTCCTTCTCTCCCTCTCCCTCTCTCCCTCTCTCTGTCTCTCTGTCTCTCTGTCTCTCTCTCTCCTTCTCTCCCTCTCCCTCTCTCCCTCTCTCTGTCTCTCTGTCTCTCTCTCTCTCTCTCTCTCTCCTTCTCTCCCTCTCCCTCTCCCCCCTCTCTCTCCCTCTCCCTCTCTCCCCCCCTCTCTCTCTCTGTCGGTCTCTCTCTCCCTCTCTCTGTCTCTCTGTCTCTCTCTCTCTCTCTCTCTCTCCTTCTCTCCCTCTTCCTCTCTCCCTCTCTCTCTCTCTCTCTCTCTCTCTTTGCAAGTGTCGACACGATTGCACTCTTTAGCCGTGACGATATTCCGCGGAAGTGTTACCTACGCGGCAGACCGGCGCAGTGTTGCGTTGCAGAGGTGTATCCCCGCGGCTGGGGCAGGCGTCACAGAACAGAACGGTTCTCGCCTCAGCTGGGCAGGGCTCCACGGGGGCCGATGCGATCGGCAGGCACCTCGTGACGTCAGCGGCTTCCCAGTACTCTCCGCTCTGCCGCGCCCGGAACTCTCGGCTGATACGCCCGTCTCCCGCTTGTGCTCATTTTAACCCTCAGTCCTATAGCCAGTTTGATGCAAAACTATACCGCTGCCTTCTCTCTGGCTACATGTTGTTAATTTTTTGAAATATTTTTCGCGTTTCGTAAGACCATATCAAGTAGAATTATATGGCACAGCCCGAGCAGGATAAAGTGGCCGATGCCCAGAGTTGATCGAAGCGGTGTCCCAGACCGTTGGTTTGCTCTGGAGTCTGCCTGTCGTCCAATGCACATCGTGGGATCGTACTGGTCTACATAGCACAGCATTGGAATTCCCAAGCACCTGGAGTTAACTGAAAATTTGATATTTTCGTTCGATGTAGGACTGTATTTCTTTTCATTTTCGTTATAATTATTGTGCAGCACCATTTACGAAGTGCGCAAGTATCGTTGCTAGACTTAGGGAGTATTTTTATGTTTCCCGCGTACGTTATGTGCATAGGGGATAGCACGCACGGTGGTCGCGCGTGGCTATCGGTTTTTAATTAGAGGCAGGTGTCACAGTCAGGTAACAACTGCAATGTACTTCAGTGAAGACTACATTGGTATGACACTCATCTATGCAGCTGAGGCCTGGTTCCAACTCGACGTTGACGAAAAAATGTTTCAAATGTTTGTATAGTCTATGGGACTTAACTACGGGGTCATCAGTCCCTAAACTTATGAACTACTTACGAACTAGGACGGCACAAATATCCATGCCCGAGGGGTATTTGAACCCCCGACCGTAGTGGCCGTGCAGACCGTGACTGGAGCGCCTTAGTCCCCTCGGCCACCGCGGCCGGCTGACGTTGACGTTTGAAACACATGAGTCGCGCTGCTAGCGCGTGTCCGATACTCCACCGAGAGTCTCGCTTGAGTCTCGGGCGTGTTAGCTGTGCCTGTAACGTGACGGATTGTGATGCAACCTACGTCATTCCTTTTGTGATTTTTAATTCTATTGATTGCTTAAGAAATAATATGGGGTATCCATTAAAGAAAAAAACATAAGTTTGTGTTTAAATATTTGTTTGACTGTCTCATAGTACCTACTTTCATAAGCCCCTGCCTTACGTTCCTGACGGTGAAGGTTGTTTTCCAATATCTCTTGTAGTTTCATAGATATCTGGGGTGGAAACGTTGAATGGGACGTCATATATATGACCCAGCTATCTTGTCCACCCAAAATATCTCTGGAACAATAACACCTACTGTAAAACGACTTTCACCGGTATCAATGTACGGCTGTGGCTCATGAATGTACATATTTGGAAACATTCTAAAACGAAAGCAAATGTGTTTTTTAACACAAACTTATGTTTTTTTTTTTTTTTTAATGAACACCCTATATTTTTTCTTCAGCAATCCATAGCATGACAAATCACATAAACAATGGCGTTGATTGCATCGCAATATTCCAATTACATCCCGAGATATTACGACGTGAAGTTGACGCTTGAAATACGCGAAACGCGCGGCTAGCGCACGTCCTGAGCAGCATGGGAGTCTCAGGTCGTGCGCTAGCCGCGTGTTTCGCGTATTTCAAGCCTCAACTTCGCGTCGCAATATCTCGGGACGTAATTGGAATATTGCGATGCAATCAACGCCATTGTTTATGTGATTTGTCATGCTATGGATTGCTGAAGAAAAAAATATAGGGTGTCCATTTAAAAAAAACATAAGTTTGTATTAAAGACACATTTGATTTCGTTTTAGAATGTTTCCAAATATGTACATTCATGGGCCTCAGTCGTACATTGATACCGGTGAAAGTCTTTTTCCAGTAGCTGTTATTGTTCCAGAGATATTTTGGGTGGACAAGATAGTTGGGACACCTACCACATTTTCCTGACATCAGAAGGTCGCGGATAAGATACACAATTTTCTTGAGCGAAATCTTCAATAACATCAAAAATTTGAAACTTTTGTTAAACTGAATAGATTCAGCAGCCATAAAGGAGACCCAAAACTTTGTCAACAACAAGACCTAGAGTTGAAACGTATTGCAGTGTATGGCTCCAAATGTTTGCATCATGTAATTCAGAGCTAGAAAAGAGAAGGTATTAGGAGGAGACACAGTGAGAAAAGCTGGTGAGTGTTTGGGACAACACTGATAGACTTGATAAAGACAATTCGAATTATATTTGATGAAGAGTTCAGATGTGTGAACGTCTGCAGCTTTTACGTCCATCCTTTACGAGTGCTCACAAGATTTGCTGTATCGCTTTCTGTAGATGCCGAACAGAGTTTCTCCGCATATAAGAAGCTATTTCGCTGCAGTGACAGCGACCTGGTGCCGAATCGTTGAAGTGATGTGCGCAATCGTGTATAACAGTACCCTCTAAATAGGAGAAGTTCATACAGCTGGTTTTATACCAGTTTAAAGTAGTTTGATCTGCAGATTTTGCTCCTTTTTGTATGTATTTTCCATATATTTTATCCACTTTTCTGAACATAATTTGTACCATATAATCCAATTATTACTCACAAGGTAAACCATTTGAGCAGCATAGTCCGTAAACAGTATTTTATCTGACGCTGCCACTGAATAATATTCAAGAATATTTTATTAGGTGAGTAGCCTTGTTCCTTTCTTTCTCCCTGTCTCTCTCTATCTTTCACGCACACACACACACACTCAGGTAAAGGGATTCGGAGGGATGTGGTCGGGCAGCTCAATTGCCTGGGAAGGCTCCCCGCTGTTCAACCGGTTTCTGTCAGCGCAGCGCGGCTAAGTCGTATATCAGCCGCAGTGTAAGCAACGCATTACGTGGCTGCAGGTGCTACCGTGAAACACCCGCCGTCACGCAAGCAACTCCTGGGCGTAAAGTGGAACATGGAACCCCTGAACCTGTCACACTAAAAGGAGTGCGAAATGTTGCCGTTTTGCCTCGATGATGCCAGCAGTCCAGTTGGTCCGTATGCTACTATTAGTGATTTTGATATCTTTGTATGTTTCCCAGTAATTCCGATTTACTGGACTTGCAATTTGCTTCCGTTCTTCCTGAAGTAATTGCTACGTTTTTGGGCATGCGCGTAGCCGACGTATTCTTTCGTCCACAAGATGCTGGACGTTGCTCCGGAGCGCGCGGGAGTAGCCTCGTGGCCTAAGGCATCCTGCTGCCGACTGGGTGGCCGCTCCCGCCGCAAGTTCGAATCCTCCCTCGGGCATGGGGGTGTTTGTTGTCTTTCGTGTAAGTTAGTTAAAGTACTTCGTAAATCTAGGAACTGATAACCACAGCAGTTTGGTGCAATCAGCTTTACAATCATTTGAACATTTTTTGCATCAAAGGAGTAGCAGTATGCCCCTTATTCTTCCTATGGCTGCAGCTCCAAAACAGTTGTGCATGGCGCGTTACTTTTCTTGGGGATAATGGACGTCGGATTTTAGGTGTTTTTGGGACCTTTGCCTTTCGCAGGCGAGTGCTCTACTGGCTGAGCTATCCCGGCGCGATTCACGGTCCGTCCTCACAACTTTACTTTTTTTAATTCTCGATATATCTCTTAGGCTGTGGCTAAGGCACATCTCCAACATTTCCCTTCTTCCAGGATTGCTATTCCTGCAAATTTCGTAGGAGACGTTCCGTGAAGTTTGGAAAGTGGGAGGTGGAGTACTGGCAGAAGTAAAGTTGTGAGGATGGGACTGTCAAGTGTGCCGAGGCAGCTGAGTCGGTGGAGGCAAAGATCTCAGGTTCGAATCCCGGGTCCGGTACACAATTTTAATATGCCAGGGGATGTTTGATGTCTATCGTGTAAATTGGTTGAAGTACTTCGTAAGTCTAGGGACTGATAACCACAGCAGTTTGGTCATCGAAAAACTGAAACATTTCGTTTGAGGGCGTTGAAAAAAAGTCAACTGCGAAGTTGAAAATTGCTACTGGATCGGGATTCGAACCCGGATTTTCCTGTTCGGGCCAGCGGTCGCCTTAACGAATTTGGCTATCCTCGCAGGCTTCCCTTCCATCCCATGTCCTTAAAGAACAGGCGCCAAATCTGTAATTGTAAAAATATGCCACCAACAGGTAATTATTTCAGTGCGGACGCAGTCATAAGCTCGATCCCTTGCGGGAATCCAGTATAGGCTGCGAGCAAGAGGAATCAATGGACAGGGGACTAGAATTTGGGCCGGCCGCGGTGGCCGACGGGACTGAGGCGCTTCAGTCACGGTCTGCACGGCCACTACGGTCGGGGGTTCGAATCCCCCCTCGGGCATGGATATTTGTGCCGTCCTTAGGATAAGCTAGTTGTTAAGTAGTTTGTAAGTTTAGGGACTGATAACCCCGTAGTTACGTCCCATAAGCTTAACAAACATTTGAACATTTGAACTAGAATTTGGGTTGGCAGAAAAGCGTGCCAGGATAGCCCAATTGATTAAGGCGACTGGTGGCCCGAAGCGGTAAATCCGGATCGAATCCCGGTCCAGCACAAATTTTCCACTTCGCCGTTGAATTTATTTCAACTCCCCGAAACGGGTGAAATGTTTCATTATTTCGAACTCGTAAAATTGAGGCCGTTAGTGCCAACAAAGTAGTTGTTGTTATGGTCTTCAGTCCGGAGACTGGTTTGATGCAGCTCTCCACCATACTCTATCCTGAGCAAGCCTTTTCATCTCCTCATAAGAACGGCAACCCACATCTATTTGAATCTGCTTACTATACGCATATCTTGGTCTCCCTCTGCGATTTTTACCCCACACACTTCCCTCCAATGCTAAATTTACGATTCCCCGATGTCTAAGAATGTGTCCTACCAAGCGATCCCTTCTTTTAGTCAGGGTATGCCAAAAATTCCTTTTCTCACCAATTCTGTTCAGTACCTCTTCATTAGTTATGCGATCTACCCACCTAATCTTCAGCATTCTTCTGTAGCACCACATTTCAAAAGCCTCTATTCTCTTCCTGTCCGCACCGCTTATCGTCCATGTTTCACTCCCATACAAGGCAACACTCCACACAAATTCCTTCAGAAGAGACTTCCTTACACTTAAATTAATATTCGATGTTAGCAAATTTCTCTTTTTCAGAAATGCTTTTCTTCCCATTGCCATTCTGCATTTTGTATCCTCTGTACTACGACCATCGCATGTTATTTTACTACCCAAGTAACAAAACTCATCTACCACCTTCATTGTTTCGTTACCTAATCTAATTCCTTCAGCATCGCCTGATTTTCTAAGACCACATTCCATTATTTTTGTTTTGCTCTTGTTAATATTCATTTTATACGCTCTCTTCAACACACTGTCCATTCCATTCAACTGCTCTTCCAGGTCCTTTGCTGTCTCTGATAGAATTACAATGTCATCAGCAAAACACAATGTTTATATTTCTTCGCCCTGAATTTTTCCTTGCTTTCCCTCACCGCTTGCTCGATGTACAAATTGAATAACATCGGAGAAAGGCTACAACCCTGTCTTACTCCCTTCCCAACTGATGCTTCCCTTTCATGCCCTTCGAGTTCAATAACTGCGGTCTGGCTTTTGTACAAGTTGTAAATAACTCTCCTTTTCCTATATTTTACCCCTGCTGACTTCAGAATTTGAAAGAGTGTATTCCAGTCAACATTGTCAAAAACTTTCTCCAAATCTACAAAAGCTGAAAATGTAGGTTTGCCTTTCCTTAATCTATCTTCTAAGATAAGACGTAAAGTGAGTATTGCCTCCCGGGTTCCTACGTTCCTCCTGAATCCAAACTGATCTTCCCCGAGATCAGTTTCTACCAGCTTTTCCATTCTCCTATAGATAATTCGTGTTAAAATTTTGCAACCATGACTTATCAAACTGATGGTTCTGTAATTTTCACACCTGTCTGCGCCTGATTTCTTTGGAATGGGGATTATTACATTTTTCTTAAAGTCTGAGGGTATTTCGCCTGTCTCATACGTCCTACACACCAGTTCAAATAGTCTTGTCATGGCTGGCTTTCCCAGAGACTTTAATAGCTCTGCGGGTATGTCATCTACTCCTGGGGCCTTGTTCCGACCTAGGTCTTTCAACGCTCTGTCAAATTCATCTCTCAGTATACTATCTCCTATTTCATCTTCATCTACTTCCTCTTCCCTTCCTACAACATCGTCTCTAAGTTCATTTCCTTTGTAGAGCTGCTCTATGTACTCTTTCCACCTTTCAGCTTTCCCTTCTTTGCTGAGAACTGGTTTCCCATCCGAGATATTCGTAGAGCTGCCCTTCCTGTCCCCAAACGTCTCCTTTATTTTTCTGTAGGCGGTATCTACTTTTCCCCTTCTTATACATTCTTCTACGGATTTGCATTTGGCTTCTATCCACTCCTGCTTAGCCATTTTGCACTTCCTGTCAATCTCATTTTTTAGTCGTCTGTACTCCATTTTGCCTGTTTCATTTACTGCATTTTTATATTTTCTCCTTTCATCTATTAAATTTAGTATTTCCTGTGATATCCAAGGCTTTTTTGTTGGTCTTGCCTTCCTACCTATTTTGTCCTCTGCTGCCTTCACTATTTCGTCTCTCAGTGCTACCCATTCCTCTTCTACTGTTTTATTTCCCCCTGTTTCTGTCAATTGTTGCCTAAATCTCCCTCTGAAATTCTCCAGAACTTCACTTTCCTTCAATTTATCTAAGTCCCATCTCCTTATTTTCCTACCTTTCTGCAGTGTTTTCAGTTTCAGCCTACAGTTCATGACTAACAAGTTATGGTCAGAGTCTATATCTGCCCCTGGGTAGGTCTTGCAGTTTAGGACCTGGTTCCGGAATCTATGTCTTACCATTATAAAATCTATCTGATACCTTCCTGTGTCTCCTGGTCTCTTCCACGTATACAACCTTCTTTTGTGATTCTTAAACCACGTGTTTGTTACGATTAAATCATGTTCCGTGCAAAATTCTACCAGGCGACTTCCTCTTTCATTCCTTTTGCCCAGACCATATTCACCTACTATCTTCCCTTCCCTTCCTTGTCCTACTACCGAATTCCAGCCCCCCATAACAATTAAGTTTTCCTCTCCCTTAATTGTCTGAATAATTTCCTCTAGCTCCTCATATATTTCTTCGATCTCCTCATCATCGGCAGAGCTAGTTGGCATATAAACCTGTACTACTGTTGTCGGTGTTGGCTTTGTATCTATCTTGACAATGATAATGCGATCACTGTGCTGTTCATAGTAGTTTACCCGCATTCCTATTTTCTTATTCATTATCAGTCCTACTCCTGTGATACCCCCAACTGATTTTGTATTTATAATCCTGTACTCACCTGACCAGAAATCCTGTTCATCCTGCCACCGAACTTCACTAATCCCCACTATATCTAACTTCAACCTATCCATTTCCCTTTTTAAATTTTCTAATTTTCCTACCCGATTAAGGGATCTAACATTCCACGCTCCGATCCGTAGAATGCCAGTATTGTCTTTCCTGATGACAACATCCTCCTGAGTAGTCCCCGCCCGGAGATCCGAATGGGGGACTATTTTACCTCCGGAATATTTTACCCGAGAGGATGCCATCATCATACGTTCATACAGTAGAGCTGCATGTCCTCGGGAAAAGTAACGGCTGTAGTTTCCCCTTGCTTTCAGCCGTTCGCAGTAGCTGTGTGGCAAAGCCACATTAGCTGATGTTACAAGGCCAGCTCAGTCAATCATCCAGACTGTTGCCCCTGTAACTACTGAAAAGGCTGCTGCCCCTCTTCAGGAACCACACGTTTGTCTGGCCTCTCCACAGATACCCCTCCGATGTGGTTGCACCTACGGTATGGCTATCTGCATCGTTGAGGCACGCAAGCCACCCCACCTCGGCAATGTCTGTGGTTCATGGGGGTGGAACAAAGTAGTAATTGTAAAAAAAGTTTTACAAACATCTGAGCACTTGAACGTAGCTCCTGTCGGGACGTTGAGGGAAATTCTAGTATACCCAGTTTGTTTTTAGTCGGGCTCCTAAAACAGACTTGTTTGCTCCCTCTGACTGAAAATGTTCTATTGCAAATTGTTTTTGTAATTTAGGACGTTTGTCATTGTCTAGGACGTTCATGAAGTTAACTACCTCCGCTCTCGAAAAAACAAATGACTGCAGCAACAGTGCAGGACCACCTTCATATTGTAGCGTTCCCTATTATAAACTTCAAGTGAAAGTAAAAATGGATGTAACCACTTACTTTTATTGTTGTTTTCACTTCTTGTTTTGGAGGACATTATGTCCACCACCAGCTCCCTTTGTTCATATTAACAGCGCATAGACGGTTTGAATGTAATAAATGTTCTGACCAATATGTAGCTCTTTGAGGCATAAAGGGCAGAAGAAATTGCGTAAGGATTACAGTTGTGTGGATGCTTTAGCTGCATAAAACTTAAATTCGAAGCATGAATCGCTATAGTAACAGAGACACAAGTCAGGCAATGAACCCAGACACAATATTTCAGAGCTTTCAGTCACTGCAAGTATATGTTATACCAAACAGACATGTGATTCGGTAAATATATTGCGTGGCTTTTCCATACAGAATAACATCGTCAACACTGGTCTACACAGGCATGGTCCTTGTGAACGTTGCAGCAGTCCCTACAGTAATCCAGTATGTCAGGCAGCATTTGAGTAACGTGCTGCTGATACAGTCTGAAGGGTGTCATCAGATATGCCCCAGCGAAGTGTGCTAGCAGGGTAGGTTGTGTTCATATTGTTACAAACCTTCAGCAACGATAAAAAAGGTGAATAAGTAAGGGATTTTTGCTCGGAAACAACAGAGTCGATTGTTATAAGCGAAATCGTCTTGATGCTTCTGACAGTGGAATACGTGTGTCGCAGGGACGGCCCATGATTGTGGGTCCGTGGGTCCCAACCTCAGCAGAAATTCCGTGATGTAATTTTATCCCGAATTTTTTTCAGCATTATGTCCAACAGTTTGAGTACCGAAAACGAGCGACAGACGAGGCCCAGTTTCCAAATTTCCGCTGCATAAAAACGAAATGTCACTCTGAGCTGCCAGTATCCGGACTCTACATCTACATACATACTCCGCAATCCACCGTAAGGTGCGTGGCGGGGGCATTTCCTTTCCTATTCCACTCGAAAACAGAACGAGGAAAAAGAAATGCCTATATGCTTCAGTATGAGCCCAACTTCCTCTTATCTTGTCTTTGTGATCACTATGCGAAATGTAAGTAGGCGGTAGCAAGATCGTACTACACTCAGCTTCAAATTCCGGCCCTCTAAATTTCCTCAACAGAAATTCACGAAAAGACACGCATTGGTCGAACCTACCAGTACAAACCTAGGTGCTTGCTTTTGAACTGCTTCTATTTCTTAGTTTAAACTGATCTGCGGGTCCCAAACACTTGAGCAATACTCAAGACGTGGTCGTACAAGAGTTTTATATCCGTTCTTCTTTATAGATGAAGTATATCGTCCAAAAAATCTCCCAATAAACCGAAGTCGGCTGTCCGCCTTACTCAGAACTGTCCTTAAATGTTCGTTCCATTTCATATCGCTCTGCAATATTACGCCTAGATTCGAACGACGCGACTGCATCAAGAAGCTCACTACTAATGCTGTATTCGAACATTATGGGATTGTTTTTCCTACTCATTCGCATCACCTTTCATTTTTTTACATTGAGAGCTAGCTGTCATTCTCTGCACCAACTAGAAATTTTATCTAAGTCGTCCTGTATGCTATTACAGTCAGTTAAAGACGACACCCTCCCATACACCACAGCACCATCAGCAAACAGCCGCAAATTACAAGTTACTCTGTCCACCAGATCAGTTATATAAAGAGAAAATACTAGCGGTCCTATCACACTCCCCTGGGGCATGCCTGACGATACACTCGTCTCTGATGAACACTCGCCGTCGAGAACAACGTACTGCGTTCTATTACTTATGAAGTCTTCCAGCCAGTCACAAATCTGTGAACCTATTCCATAAGCTCGTATCTTCGTTATCAGTGTGCAGTGTGGCACCGCGTCAAACGCCTTTTTGAAGTTGAGTAAAACACAATCCGCCTGTTGCCCTTCATCCATGACTAGGTGTTGCCATGACTCCCTTCTTACACCTTCCCTCTGCGCATCCTGCCAGTGACCAATCTGTTTTCCCACCCTCCAGGGGTGACCAGACTCTGGCCCATTCTTGTTCCACACCTCAGCTCAAAACACTGCAGTGACAGTAGCATCAGCAAGCCCTTTCCCTAGACCTTAGGCGGATCCAGGGGGGGGGGCGAACCACCCTACACGCCCCCCCACTCCAGCAGCTCTTATTTTTTTATATTATTTATTTATTTATTTTGGAATGCGAGGCTATCATTCTATCGCTGCACCGATTGGTCATGGGGTAAAAATGGGTGGCCGGTACTAGACTGCTTCTACTGAGCCAGAGTTTAACTGATGATGAAAAATTCTTTCAACGCCCCCCCCTCCTCAGCAGACCGTCCTGGATCCGCTCCTGCTCTAGCTCCACCTCGCCCCTCACCTAAGCAGAGGTTAGAGCCGCGTCGGACAGGCCTGGCTCTCGCCACAGAGTAACATATACAGAGAAGCAGCCCCCCCTAAACCACTGTCCTACGCACCCCTCGTAGTTCCGTAAGATGCTAGCAGGTTAGTACCGGTAGACCACACTAGAGGCACTGCTGAGGGTAGCCTCTCGCATGTCAGAGAGTAGTGTGGAGGGGAGGCTGAGGGGAGAGGTCGTGCCACCTGCCACGAGGGCACGGCTGTGTCCAGCTTGCTGGCGTTTGAGGGCAGGTAGTGGTGGGGACAGCCGCTACCTGCCGCCTGCTCTGGCCAGTTTAAAGGGCTGCTTCTGACCGCAGCGCCATCGTGGGACATCTTGCGGAACTGCTTCAGCACCTCCCGCCCCACACCCCTGAGCGTGGGACCGGGCCCTTACGGAGGTTTCCCGTCTGCTTATATTTGTCTGTGGTATTGCCATGACTCCCTCCTCACCCCTTCCCTCAGCGCATGCTACCAGTGACCAACCTGTTTTCCCACCCTCCAGGGGTGACCAGACTCTGGCCCATTCTTGTTCCACACCTCAGCTCAAAACACTGCAGTGACAGTAGCATCAGCAAGCCCTTTCCCTAGACCTTAGGCGGATCCGGGGAGGGGGGGGGGCAACGACCCTTCACGCCCCCCCCCCACTCCAGCAGCTGTTATTCTTTTATATTATTTATTTTGGAATGTGAGGCTATCGTTCTATCGCTGCACCGATTGGGCGTGGGGTAAAAAGAGGTGGCCGGTACTAGAGTGTTTCTACTGAGCCAGAGTTTAGCTGACGATGAAAAATTCTTTCAACGCCCCCCCCCCTCTCCTCAGCAGACCGTTCTGGATCCGCTCCTGCCCTAGCTGCATCTCGTCCCTCACATAAGCAGAGGTTAGGGCCGCGTCGGTCAGGCGTGGCTGTCGCATACCCCCCTCACTGCCCACCTACGAACACGTCAGCACTAGGTTTGGAGGCCAGCAGCCCGGGACCCAAAGCCTCTCGACACTGTTTCTCGAGTGGACGATAAACTGACGTGCCTTACCCTGCCTTTCATTGGCTGGAGTTGGCTCGCCGGCAGCCTACGGTGCCGTGTGGAGAGGGCGTCGGCGTCTAATTCTGCCTCGCCCCGGCGCCTCGCCGCGCCGCGCCGGTGGGCGTCTGTCGCAGGTCAGCGCGGACGTCAGCAGCAGCAGCAGCAGCAGCCTGGAAGTGCGGCCGGCGCGCGCAGGCAATTAGCCGCCAGGAAGTGCGCCTGCCGCCTGCCGCCAGCGGAAGCCCGCTGCTTTTCTCGGCAGCGCCGCCGGCTATATCTGCCCCTGGCTGGGGGTGGGCGTTGGGCGTCTGCGACACCTGACTCACCGTAACACCTGTCACAATTACAAGAACGTCAATTTAATAAGTCTCGGACGTACATCACAGCATTCACCGTTCCATGCAGTCTTGAGAGATGGCAGCCCATCTCTCATCTTTATTATCGATGTCTATTGTTGACGTATTGTCGTAATGAGTCCTGTACATACAATTTTCTATTGCTGTCGGAAATACGATGCACGGAAGATTTTCGCTAAGGTGAGATGTAGAGCTGACTTGGTCCTGAGGGGGCGAGTGAAATTTCTACCTACCTGCGCCCTGTGGCGCCGTAGGAGGCCGGGCGCGCTGGCCTTGGGTGGCACACTGCCAGGGCAGTAGGTCGTAAAAATGTAGCCTTGTGTCCCAAACTGTGAAAGAGAGGCATTGTCTGCGCTTATAAGAAGACGATAGCAGGGCCCATGGCTGTGGCCGCGGGTTCGAAATGTAAAGCGACGGAATGTTTGCTGGAGGGTAGGCTGCCGCTCCCATGGGCAATGGATCGTACAGCCACTTCTCGATCCCTGAGTCAACAGATGGGGACGTTTGAAAGACAACAAACATCTGCACGACAGTGCGACGACGTTTGCAACAGCATGGACTATGGGGTGCCATTGGTTAAATTTCTCAGTCACCTCTTGTTCACATCTATTTCACTTTGAATTGTGGCCGTTACATTTCAGATGTGTTACGACCCGTGGCTCTACCCTTCATTCGATCCCTGCGAGACCCTACATTTCATCAGAATAACGCACGACCACATGTTGCAGGTCCTGTACGGGCCTTTACGGAAAATGTTCGACTGCTGCCCTGGCCATCACATTCTCCAGATCTCTCCCCATAATTGTAAACGTCTGGTCAATGGTGGCGGAGCAACTGGCTCGTCACAATACGCTAGTCACTACTCTTGATGAACTCTGATATCGTGTTGAAGCTGCATGGGCATCTTTACCTGTAGACGAATTCCAAGATCCATTTGACTCAATGCCCAGGCGTATCATGGCCGTTATTACGGCCAGAGGTGACTGTTCAAATGTTCAATTGTTTGTACGGCTTATGGGACTTAACTACGGCGTCATCAATCCCTAAACTTACAAACTACTTATGAACTACTTACGAACTAGGACGGCACAAATATCAATGCCCTAGGGGGATTCGAACCCCCGACCGTAATGGCCGTGTTGACCGTGACTGAAGCGCCTCAGTCCCCTCGGCCAAGAGGTGACTGTTCTGGCTACTTATTTCTCAGGATCTATGCACCCAAATTGCGTGAAAATGTAATCACATGTCAGTTCTAGTATAATATATTCGTCCAATGTATACCCGTTTATCATCTGCATTTCTTCTTGTGTAACAATTTTAATGGCCAGTAGCGTACTTGATATGATCATTCTTGAAATATTCATAATTCTTCTAGTTATGAAGTTAAACGCAACAAAAATTTATTTATTATTATACAAAAATGTTAATTTTGAAAGTTTGTTCGTTGATAACAATGTTCTTCGTTGACTGAGGATTTCTCCCGTCGACAAAAAATGCTTTCGCAGGGTACTGGAGTCGCGAAAATGCAAAATCTGTTTAAAATATACGCATACACATGAAAATACAGCTGACGACGCCTGTACCACCATTAAGCGGATCTTTCTTTCGATCTAAACCGTGAAACTACAGCCGAGCTGCAGCTCAGCTCGAGATGATGGTGACTGGCTGACTGTGAGCGCTCTCGCGTCCTCTCGCTGGTCCCCAGCAGTTTTCGGAAGAGGAGCGAACGAACTACGAGGCGAGGCATCTGGGAACTAGTTCACGTAGTTCGCCTGTGGGAGCACTCTTCCGAACTAGTTCGCGAACTACACAAGACTAGTTCCATGTTATGGAAAACGCTAGAAGAGCTCGACACTGCACCAAACTACACCCGACTAATGGAAGCTTACTACTCTCAATCAACTTGTTAAGTGAGGTTCGGCAACGAACTATCATCACCATTTGGTATTAAGAATGTACTGCGACAAGGAGATCCACTGGCGCCAATACTTTTCAACTTGACCTTGGAAAAGGTAAGTCGCGATACTGTTCGAAACAGAGAAATGGGTATGGTGAGAGCAGTTACAATCCTGACATTTGCTGAGACTGTTGTGATCCTTGGCGACACCCAGGAGCAAGTAAGTGTCGACACATCACGGATCCTCCGCAACGCGAAACAGATAGGGCTCGTAATGAACGAGAGTAAAACAAAACTTCTTGTTGTCTCGCGACATCAGTCTCTTCCTTCTTGCATTATTGTTGATGGGCATGCTTTCGAACGAGTGAACGAATTCAAATACCTGGGATCCATATTGACCAACAAAAATGTAGTAACGAAAGAGGTGGAACAACGAATAACAAACGTTAATCGCATCTTTCTCAGCCTAAACAATCTTTTCAAATCCAGGCTAAGATCACAGATAAACAATATTCGGCTTTACATGCCACTAGTAGGACCGGTAGAGTTATATGGTTGTGAAACCTGGGCAACTTCAGCAACAACCGAAGAAGCAATCTGTGCGTTCGGAAGGAAGTTACTTCGAAAATATACAATATCATAGAAAGCAAATGGGAACGACGAACAAAAGAAGACTTTTACCACCGGTATAGAAAGCCAGACATCGACGAATATTGTGGCAGAAGAGGCTACAATGGTTTGGGCACACATTCCGAGCCGACAGATCGCTCCCAAACCGTGTTCTCCGTTCCCAACCTGCTGGGAGACGTCCACAGGGACGACCAAAGACGCGATGAGACGATCGGGAAGTCTCCTCAAACACGTGGAGTCGACAGCGGTAGAAGTTGAGGCTGGGGACCGACAACGTTGGACCGCCATCTGCAAAAAATGTATCCTGTGTTGACATTGTGACTGGTCGATGTTTTCTTTCAATTTTTTTTTTAATTTTTGTAATGTGTACCTTTGGCAATTTTTTTATAATGTACAATCTGTAGTGCTTTATAACTGTGGTTCTACCCTTTTTATTCTGATGTAGGCATGAACGCAATAAATTATGATGATAATGGACGTAGAATATTAACATGACTCATTTATGTTCAAATGTATGTAAAGTTATGGGACTAACTGCTTGGTTATTAGTCCCTAGCTTACCAACTACTTGAACTAAGTTAAACTAACCTAAGGACAACACAAACACCCATGCCCGAGGGGTAGTTTAATGAAGGTATGAGAATTATGACTGTCACCGTTAGAACTACACCCATTCATTGGTCGCCTGTTTTGGCTAATATTATTCCGCAATATTTAAGGAGGGAAGCAGCTAAGGTCGAGTTTCTGAAGAACTTCAAGGCTCACAAGAACCTCCCGTGTATGATGCTCTTCGGGGTCCCGCAGCACGTCGTCTCATAGCACAGAAACCTCCCTGGTGTGACACAGTAAGTATTTATTCTATCAACGTGACGTCCCAAGTGGCAAGTACGCTAGAATTAACATTCACTGCACAAAGCCCACTTGGTTCAAGATTCATCAAAGAAGTGTGAGCGATTACATTCACGACGCCAAACCTGGTCTAGGACGAACCGCATCAGGACGGGACGACGGAGGCATGCTTACTGCATGAAGAAGTGTGGTTTCGTTCCATCTTCTGAATGTGACTGCGGCGTGGAGGAGCAAACCATACAACACATTGTCAAACAGTGCAGCACACTCAACCCTGCCCAAGAGAGGACTCGAACCTCCGATGGAGAGCGGGCACGCAATCCGTAGCGCCAGACCACATGACCATTCCCGCGCGGCCCGTTCGTACAACGATCTCGTGCTACTTCAATTCTGAGCCAGGAATATGGCTCTGACTTTGTGGAGATAGTATCAGGGCTGGTTTCATTACTACTATTACTATGACGTTCAAAGGTGTACACGCAGCAGTATATTGGCAGAATACTTCCCTCACTCGCTGTACAAACTCTGTTGACAGCACTGTTGTGTCAAAACAGATGTGAGCTCACCGATTAACGTTAACAGCAGTTTTACCGCCACTTTGAATCCAGCCCTTGTATCTGGAACTTTTAAACGACAATATGAAACCAATATGTGAGTGGAAGAGTGGAAAATTGTGTGATTCACTTGTCAGACACTGCTGCTACTCTTCATACCGGCGTAAAGTGGTCTGTATCTGAAAATAGAGTGACAAAAATCGAAAAAATGCGACAGTCAGAAAATAGGCTAGCTGCAGTAGGATCTTGTAGTAGACGCTTTCTTGCATATTAATCTGAAAGGAAAGTGAGATATCTATGATATCTGAGTTGCTACGTCGGTTCAGAGTTACTGTTCTCAGCATAGCTTTAACGTCGTGCTGCCGCTCCGCTGAACTACAATTACTGAAAGTACGTATAACGTTTTACTAAGGTGTCAAATTTCATTTATGTTTCATGGAGGGTATCAACCGTACACGGATTGATGTCTTGCTTTGATTATTTGCAAATCAA
Source organism: Locusta migratoria (assembly GCA_026315105.1). Classification (NCBI taxonomy): domain Eukaryota; kingdom Metazoa; phylum Arthropoda; class Insecta; order Orthoptera; family Acrididae; genus Locusta; species Locusta migratoria. The sequence goes on from CM048747.1 coordinate 507,930,699, forward strand.
ATGTTCAAATGTTTGTAAAGCTTATGGGACTTAACTGTGGGGTCATCAGTCCCTAAACTTACAAACTACTTATGAACTAAGTTATACTAAAGACAGCGCTAACATCCATGCCCGAGGGGGGATTCGAACTTCCGACGCGGGAGGCCGCGCAATCCACTACGTGGCGCTCCAGACCGCTCGGATACTCCAGCGCGGCAGTTATTTACTTCACCTTGGATATAAACCTGAAATTGAAAAAAAAAAAAAAAAAAAAAAAAAAAAAAAAAAAAAATGACTGACACGATCACCGAAGAAGTGAAGGCGTTAGAGATTTGTAAAAAAAAATGAAAATGAGATTCAAAATTGGGGGCCGCGGTGGAGTATCCGAGCGGTCTAAAGCGCCTCGCTGCGGAGCGCGCGGTTGCTCGCCGTGGAGGTTCGAGTCCTCCCTGGGGCATGGGTGTGTGTGTTGTCCTTAGGTTTGTTTACCTTAGTTTAAGTAGTTTGTAAGCTACGGACTGATGACCACGCAGTTTGGTCCGATGGAATTACACATATTTGATTTTTTGAGCAGTTTGGTCCCATAGATTTACTAACTAACAAACAAAATTGGGTCACTGACAGTGAGTACTAATGATTTTTACTCTGTTTTCCTCTTCACATATTGATTAATTGTACATGTTATAACCGGTAACTGGTACTTCAGCTACTTTCAATATAAAAACCAAACAAAAGCAATTTTTTTGTATTTTTTGATTTTATTATTATAATCGTTATTCGCCACTTTTAATGTTAAAATTGTAATACAGAATTCGTAATTAGCGGCCTCAAAAATTATTACATACTGATTTCAAAGAAATTCTCGAAAAAATCGAATGTTAGTTAATCTATAGGACTTTCTTTGGTTTTTAGATCCTAAGCTTACAAACTACTAAAACTAAGTTAAACTGCTCTAAGGACAACATACACATCCATGCCCGAGGGACGACTAGAACCTCCGACGGCGAGCAACCGGACGCTCCGCGCTCGGCCACTCCACTGCAGCTAATGAAATTCCAACAATTATGAATGAAGACGTCCGACATGTTGTTTCTGATATTTTGAGTTTTGAATTTTTAATATGAAATTCGTAATGAGAGCCGTCATTAACGCTTATATGACAATTTTCGATCAAATCTGGACTTTTTTTCTATTTTTGGCCAACTTTGGTGTGATGCATAGCACTGTGCGCTGCGGCTTCTACACGACGATGTCTGTGGCTGTGCTGGCGGTCTACTGGCGGCACGCGTTCACACTTCACGCTTCACTTTCTTGACGGACCTCGACCTTGGTCCGATGGTTGTGCAGGCTAAGCATTTGCTGCTATTCCTGCTGTACCTGAAACATAGGAAAGAGTATTAGAACCTGGTTGTATGAGTGGACTTAGACTGTCAGATTACTGACGATGTTTTATTATATTTTCTTTTTTCCTGGTTTGCTACGAGATTTTTGTTAATCTCGCAGCAGCTCAGGCCAGCAGGTTGTCGGCCTGAAGTGTTGCTGTGTCCCCAATTGCCGGATGAGCCGGTTGTGGGACTGCTCCGTCTTCTCGTAGAAGGTCCTGGCGGTGACGCGGAATCTCTCTCTGAGCGGTAGAATGCCGGCTTCTTCGTGAAGCAGGTCGGTTGGATAGCGCCTTGTAAGATGCAGGGCAGTCTTCAGAGCGCGGTTCTGGATGGTCTGCAGCAGCTGGGTGTGGACGCCGGCGGCGTTTCCAAAGACTGGGAACGCGCACTCGAGCACAGGACGGACCAGTGACGTACGCGTACTCGGGCGGCACGCGTGCTTCTGTATCACCTTTTCTTCTGGGCCGAACTCACGCGCTCGCCGCGGCATCGGGACCAATTTGCAGTGCGGTCGCCTTGCGGTTAGCGGCGGCTACTCGTGACAGGGGAGGGGACTTCCCAGTACCAGTCTGCATGACGCCGTGTCCACAACCGGCCATTTCGCCTGCCTATAACAGTGTTTACGATCGCGAGGTCTCTCCACAACAGCCTAACTAACGACTAATCTACGCGTGGTCTGGCGACCGCAACACACGTCACAGGATATTGGACATTTTTTTTCTCATTTTTGTCAATGACTCTATGCCACAGTGTCGGTCGTCACACATTGTAAAGTTCCACTACTAGTTAAACAAATAAATAACCCCACAATACTACTGCAAAAGCCTAATTCTTCAGATATGCGTCACATAGATACAAACTAGTACGGCGGAACGAAGGTAACAAATATGAACATTCTCACCTGATTTCTGTTGAATTCGACGATTCTAGGGTGAAATCTGGTTCCTATCTGATATTTTCAGGATGTGAGGATTCCGTATTTGCTGAATAACGTACACATATACCAGATGTTACTTTGCTTAGTTTTAAAGTATTTTAGATGCAACCGCGGTGGAGTGGCGTAGCGCTCTGAGTCGCTTTGTTGCGGAGAGCGGTGTATCTCGCCGTCGGAGGTTCGAGTCATCCCTAGGGCATGGGAGGACTCCCGCTTAACAGGTGACCTACCTGTTAATCTGCTGTTGCTGTGACCGTCACCTCCATCGGTCTTCCTTTCTTCTAGCAGGGGTTTCTTTTAATTCACAAATGAATAAAAATGGTAGCAACATGGGAAGGCTACAGACGAGAAGTCGGACAGTTCACTGAGACAATCAATATACAGTAAAACTTCTGTATAACGGACACCAATGGGGAAAATAAAACTGTCCGCTTTTAAGAAGTGTCCGCTGTTAAGAAAAGGATAAAACACAAAATAGTAAACTACCGTTTATCCGAAATGATGGGAATGTCGGTCGGTTCGGATAACGAAAATCTCGGATAAAACCAAAGTCTCCTGTTTTCACGCGTGAAACACACCGAATTGTTTCAATACCGGTAAGTATGATCGTCAAAAGTGCAAATGCCACGCCGCTTCTTGAACCCATCCAGCCAGCCATAATTTCCGAGGAATTCTTACTCCTTCCTTCAATGACGTCATAAAAAGTCATCGCTTTTAGACGAAGTAGAGGACCCAACTAGCACGCCTTTGGCTCTTATTTGTTCATGCCTCAAAAATAAAACCCCTTTTAGCTGAGGATATGAACTTTTTCTCATTCTTCTTCGAGATTTCATTGCGCTACTTGACGCTTAAATGGAAAAGGAATGTTTAAATATCTGATCAGTTTGTTTTTCAATCAGTAATCGCACTCGTACCGACGTTCAAATCCGCAGCAACTTTCGCGGGTGTTTCACCAGCATCAATTTTCTGCAAAGTGCGAAGCTTTTGTTACAACGAGATCACATTCTTTTTTCTTTTCGCGCTCATACTTGGCGTGGTTTTTTTTTTTTTTTTTTTTTTTTTTTTCGGAACTCGAATGATTCTTTTTTAGTATTTGGCCGCTTTTATCTCTGGGCATTTTAAAGCGTGTAGCGCGAGCACGAAACTTCAAATCGAAAACACTCGAAACGCATTACACAAAGGTTTTGACTTTTGAGACCAGGTTGTAACAGCCATTGGATGAAAACATTCGATACACCTCTCGCCTCCCTCCTGTCCTACCCAAGTCCACGCTGCAACACAACAGTGAGTCTACTACTCAACACTTGGCTTCGTCTGATGTACCGACAACAGGCGGATAGTTTTTGGCGCCGCACTCTCATTGTCTGTTTCTGCACTGCATGAACCAATACTGTAGTACTTCACTTCCAAAAAGTTCCAATACATGGCAATGCCATGAAATCACGCAATACGAACAAGAAACACGCTAAATTTTCAATCAACACACGTTAGAATTGACGACACTCTTAGTTTTGACACGCAAGAGTGCACTGATTCTTTCACGCTGTCCGTTATTTGGAAGGTTTGATTGTTATTGGGGGACATATTACGGTGTCCGTGTCCGTTATATAGAATGTCCGGTATTCGGAATAATTTTACCATAAGGGCTAATGTTATTCTGCAGGGGAATTCTAAAATGTCCGCTATTGAGATGAGTCCGCTATTGGGAAGTGTCTGTTAAGGGAAGTTTTACTTTATTCTGAAAATATACCACATTTACTAAACAGTTACTAATTCTTATTGCAGGAAAAAGACGTGCAAAAAGAGAGCTAGCATTGAAAACAAAGGATATTTAAAGAAGTTTATCAGGCCTTAACAAGAGAGTGCGTATTGACAGAGTGACACGATAATATCCGTTAGTCATGAGTACAGTAGACTGAGCACAAAGCAGGGGCAGCACGAACACTAAAGCAAAAACATTGTAGTAGTCAGCGCGCCTGTCGCCCGATATGCAAACTCGTGACTCGCGATTACTGTATTTTAATCGCGAAAAACTGCTCGGTAGAATTGTGAATTTCTTGTCGCTCAACGCGAAATATCACTAAGATTGAACATGGCGGCTACTTCTGGATACTAGACGATCGCGGACCTTTTCTCCTGAGAACTGGAAACATCTGAAGGAACTGACAGCGGCCACGTCGCTCACGCCAGTTTTGTTGACGTGAGTTTCGCACCACTATTTCTTCCGACGGCAAAACTAGTGACGTGCTACCAACCTGACCCAGAGTACTGTTAGAGTTAGTTGCGGCCCGCAAGGTCCGGTTTCACGGCTTCTACGGTGGCGGCCTGCTGTAGCAACTCTTCAGAGAGAGCGGGAACACAAGTGTCCTTCCGCAAGGAAGACGTTGGCTCTCCGAATTTGAATTTAACGGCTCCGGCACCCTCTGTGGCTGATCGCCATCTTACCAAATTAATGTATTAATTATTCCAGAACCCGGAAAATTATCTCGCCCCCACTAAACGATAGTTATTTGGTCACGCAAACAGACGCTGAAACAATATTTTCGGGGAAAATTAGTTTTATACGACTTAATTGGTGATTAATTTTATCAACTTCCTGAATATTCATGGGACCGAACTTTGTAACATATCAAACGGCCCGTTTTTTTCATATGATTTGAATCCAATTAATAAAAAGAAAACGAAAAGCATGGTCATAGGTTTAAAGAAAAGAAAAGTGAAAATCAAGTTGGAGTCAGAGGTCATATAACAGGTGACAGCATTCAAGTATTTGGGAAGTTGGATTAATGAAGATATGAATTGCCAACAAGACATCAAAGTGAGAATGGCTCTGGCGAAAGAAGCGTTCCAGAAGCAAAGAAGACTCCTAACCAGAGGTTTAAACAAAGAATTAAGGAAGAGACTGGTTAAGTGTCTAATATGGAGTGAGGCCTTATATGGAGCAGAAACGTGGACATTGAGAAAGCAAGATGAGAAGAAAATTGAAGATTGTGAAATGTGGAAGTACTGAACAGAGTTGGAGAGGAACGGAGGATGTTGCTGACGATAAAGAACAGGAAACTAAACTGGCTAGGCCACAGTTTAAGACGAGATTGCCTTCTGGTAGAGGCAATTGAGGGTTGCGTTCCGGGAAAGAGAAGGAGAGGTAGAAGAAGGTACCAGATGCTGGATGACGTCAGAAAGCCACTAGGAGGGTACCAAAGAACGAAGATGATCGCAAAAGACAGAGAAGCATGGAGGGCTATACAGTCTAAACGTGGCGTACGGCAGACAACCAAATGATGATGATGATGATGAATCCAATGTCAGAAATTTAAGAATTATTTTATTTATGCCCACTCTCTTTGTCATAAAGTCCTTACCATGTGGTTCATGACTCTTGATTGCTGGTCTGAGAAAAGTCTTTGCTCTACAGTGGTGCCGGAGATCACGCGGCCATTTCCTGGTGGAGTCAGTTCAGTACTGGGAATGGAGAGGAGGGAGGTGTGACTATCGAAGAGGCAGGCGAAGAAAGAAGTACAGTAAGAGCAGGCTGACATCGATGTGGCTTGCTGTTGTTGTTGATAGGCGATGATGAAGCTTGGACAAGATAGGGTAGTCTGAAGGAACTGAGGGACCAACAGCCGTAGGTATAATGAAATATTTATTCTACTAAGACCAATTTCGGCATTTCACTATGCCATCTTCAGGTCCCTACATCGGAGCATGATATCCAAAAGTAGGAATACTAAACTGGATTCGTGGATTTCGTCTCTTAGTTGGAAACAACAACAGCAACTGTCACAACTGCAGACAGTTGCAGTTGTTGTTTCCAACTAAGAGACGAAATCCACGAATCCAGTTTAGTATCCCTATTTTTGGATATCATGCTCCGATGTAGGGACCTGAAGATGGCATAGTGAAATGCCAAAATTGGTTTTAGTAGAATAAATATTTCATTATACCTACGGCTGTTGGTACCTCAGTTCCTTCAGACTCTTGACCAGCCACTGTCCCGTTTCCACCACTGATGATGGATTCAATAAGACTTAATATAGGGTAGTGTGGAGAGTAGGATCAAACCAGTCTTGGGATTGAAGACCACCACCACAACAACAACAACAAATCAACATGAAAGTGGCTAATATTTTGCTCGATGAGATGAATCGAAACTACGGCAGTTCCAGGCTTTACTGCCAAAGTGTCGCGATACCGTTTAGCATAAGGAATGATTGTGTCCAGTAATTAGGAAAACAGCCCTGTGAACCTGCAGGTGCACAGTAGTGGACTCCGGCTGGTCAGCGTCCGCTGGCCGCTCCTTTAATGGTTTCGGAAACGCGCTGCGCGGACAATGCGGGTGGCACAAAGGCCCGGCCTATTTCGGCGGGTCCAGCGGAGAAATGGGCGCGACCAATCGGCCTGCCCGGGGACTTCCAGCGGGAAATGCCCGACCGGCTAGCGGCTAGCGGGTTTCGCTTTCACCTGTTCATCTGATAATGGGCGGCGCGACGCGACGCGGCGCGGCGGCCGACAGCCGCGCTCCGGATGCGACGGCCCCGCCCGCCTCTCACCGCCCTCTAAACGTGTGAGCTATATGGAGGGTCTCCCGCTCAACGCCCTCTAAACGTGTGGGCTATACGTAGAAGGCGGCGCGGCCGATGTCACGGGCCGGCCGGATCCCGCGCCGCTCCACTGGTGGGCGGCGGGGGCGGGGGGCGGGCTGTTATCCGGGCCAGCCAGTCACAGCCGACTAGGTACCAAACACCTGGGAGAGGGCGACACTGTGCTGCCGACAGTTCAGTCTGAGGAACAGGCGGCGAATGCCAATAACAGTTATGCGGGCATGTGACCGCATTGTCGATACACACGACCCACAAACGTTAATTGGACCATTGTCTGTGTTCGACGTCAACGAGAGAAATACACGCACTGACGTGAGGACTACTCAGCACCAGTAGTGAAGGAGATTACCATCTGGAAATAAAAAGTATTACTCCCTGTTAGGATTTTCCGAATTCGCTCAAGATACACTATTGGAAGAGAGGATATGGAGTAAATGAAGTGATTGCTTTTATAGCTACACCTAGTACTTCAGTACCAGGTGTATAACCATTTTGAAACAGCCATATTAGTACCTGCTGTAGCCACCACGAGCGACAGCCTGGGTGGTGATTTTGGCATCGTTGCTGTTGTTGTTGTTGTTGTTGTTGTTGTTGTGATCTTCACTCCGGAGACTGGTTTGATGCAGCTCTCCAAACTACTCTATCCTGAGCAAGCCCCTTCATATCCTCATAAGAACGGCAACACACGTCCATCTGAATCTGCTTACTGTATTCGTGTCTTGGTCTCCCTCTGTGATTTTCCCCTCCAATGCTAAATTTACGATTCTTTCATGTCTAAGAATGTGTTCTACCAGTCGACCCCTTCTTTTAGTCAAGGCATGACACAAATTCCTTTTCTCCCCAAACCTCTTCAGTACTTCTTCATTAGTTACGCGATCTTCCCAGGTCCATGGAAGAATTAAAAGGATTTCTGGTCAGGTGAGTATAGGTTCATATGGAGGCAACGCAGGAATATGCCTAATAATGAATAAGAAAATGGGAACTTGGGTAAGTTACACTCCTGGAAAATGAAAAAAGAACACCATGATTTCGTCGACCCAGCAGAGCGAAATTTTATTGACACATTATTGAAGAGGTATGCATGACACGATGATGCAGTCAGGACCATACGCACGTCAGAACAGTCAGCAGAGCGTGAACAATGACGACGCTAGTGTCGTGTGTACCCTCCTTTTGCAGCAATGCAGGGTGCAGCTTTCTCAGAAGACGACTGTAGAGGTGCCGAATTAAGTCTTACAGTCTTGTCTGCCATGCAATTTCCATCTGATGCCTCAGTTGGACCAGATTTCGTGGTGTGTCAAGATGACGTGTCATCCGGCCCCCAGACATGCTCAATGGGAACAGATCTTGGTATAATGATGGGCAGGGTAGAGGAGCACGTTGGGTTGTACGGAATACGTGTGGATGTGCATTGTTCTGTTGGAAAAGCGCGTCGTCTTGTAGGTGCATGAACGGTGGCAAGACAGGTAGAATGATGGTTCCAATGTGCCGTGTACTGTTCAATTTTACCACAACGAACACCAGAGAAAAACCAGTGTAGGATATGGTTCCCCACACCATCATGCCAGGTGTCGGCCACGTTTGCCTCTGTACACGTACACGTGTACGGCCGTCATTGGCACCGAGGCAGCGACGATTCTCATCACTGAAGACAACGCGTCTCCATTAGTGACTTTATAAGCGTCTACCATGACACCGTTTGAGGCGGGCTGAACGATGGTGGGTCATGACCGGAGGATAGTCTAACGGCACACATGATCCTGCACCAATGTGAGGGGAGCGATATTATACACTCTCCATTCTCTTCTAGTGATCGCCTAGAGAACATTCAACAGTGCACGGAACAGTGACACCATCATTTAACCCGTCTTGCTACCACTCTTGCAAGGTGATATGCTGTTCCAACAGGACAGCGTGAACCCGCATGTATCCCGTACCACCCAACGTGCTATTCAAAGTGTACGTCAACTACCCTGGCCAGCACGATCGCCAGATCTCTCCCACCGCATGAAACATCATGTTGGGCGGTCTGCGTGAGCGGCACGAAATCTGATCCAGCTGAGGCACCAGGTGGAAACTGCATAGCAAGCCATTCCACATAACCACATTCGGAACCTCTACGATCGTTTTCATGAAAGAACTATAGCTTACATTGCTGCAAAAGGAGGGTATACATGGTACTAACGGAAAGATGGCGGACGCTGTGGTGACTGTACTCACGTGCGTACAGCTCTGCCTGTGGGTTCGTGTGTTGTATACAACCTCAAGAATGTGTCAATAAAATTTCTCTCTGCTGGGTCGACGAATTCATGGTATTCTTTTTTCATTTTCCAGGAGTGTATTACGAACAGCAGAAGAAGGTTGTTCACATGAAAGAGACAAGGAGACACCGAAAGGCAACGGGATTAACTCTATAATGGCAAGCCATAGATTTCGAATGGAGGTTATAAACTGTAAGTCATATCCAGGGCCAAATATAGACTCTGACCATACCTTACTGGTTACGAATTGTAGTTTTAAACCTAAAACGCAAGAGACAGCAAAAAAGGTGGAAAAATTTGTATATAGAACATGGGTAAATTGAAGGAGGCATAGATTGTTGAGAGTTTCAGAGGGAGCATTAGGCAACTATTGGTCCTAATGGGGGAAAGTAACACAGTAGAAGAGGAATGGGTAGGCTCTCAGAGACCAGTAGTAAGGACCGCACTGGATCATATAGGTTGAAGAACAAATTCTTGGAGATACTGAAGATAATTGATGAAAGGAGAAAATATAAAAATGCAGTAAATGAAGAAGGTAAAAGGGAGTACAGACGGCTGAAATACGAGCTTGACAGGAAGTGGAGACTGGCTAAGCAGGATTGGCTAGATGACAAAAATGTTCAAATGTTTGTTAAGCTTAAGGGAGTTAACTGTGGGGTCATCAGCCACTAAACTTACAAGCTACTTATTAACTACCTTATACTGAAGACGACACAAACATCAATGCCCGAGGGGGGATTCGAACCTTTTGTGTCTCTTTTCCGACGGTTGTCCTCGATGTCGGTGGCCGAGTAGAGAGAGACCAACACAGGGAAATAGGATGCACGCGTGTGCGGGTACAGAGTATGAGGTGACCAGCCAGTGGGACAGCAGAAACTAGAAACACTAATCTAGATTAGAACAAGTTGTATATTTCCTAGAAATATGATAATACTTATCTTTTACAAAGTTCATGACTGCCAACTAAGTGTACTGCTGAGACATGTAGAGGCCTTCCTGCTGATGAGTCCGTTTCAGTGCCTGTCCAGTCCAGTGGCGGCCACAAGCGGAGTTGCAGCAGAGGGCGCTCGTGGCTGACGTCGTAAGAACGCCGCGCCATGCTTGCATGGCGGCGTGCGGCGAAAGTAGGTGGCGCGCACTTTGGACTTGTGCGACACCACAGAACCCCCGACCGTAGCGGCTGCCTGCTGCCTGCTGCGGCCGCCTGCTGGATAACATATGCAAGGCCGTAGAATAATGTAGGGGAAAGATAGATACCGCCTACAGGAAAAATAAGAGACATTTGGAGAAAAGAAAAGCAGCGGTATGAATATGAAGAACTCAGATGGGAAACCAGTGCTAACCAAAGAAGGGAAAGCTGAAAGCTGGAAGGAATATACTGAAGGTCTTGGAAATTAAAGGCAATATTACAGAAATGGAAGAGGAAGTAGAGGAAGATGAGATTTGGCATGCGATATCGAGAGAAGAATTTGACAGACCACTGAAAGAATTGAGTCAAAACAAGGCCTATATAGTAGACGATATTTCCTGTGAAATGCTGACAATGATGATAGAGCCAGTCATGAAGAAACTGTTCTACTTTGTGTGCAACATGTATGAGGCATGGGAAATACTCCCACTTCAAGAAGAATAGAATAATTCCAAATACAAAGAAAGCAAATTCAGACCAGGGTGAAAAATATGGAACTTGCAATAATAATTCATGGTTGTAAAATAGTAACACAAATTATTTACGGAGTAATGGACAAATTGGTATAATCTGACCTCCGGGAAGATAAATTTGTCTTTAGGAGAAATGTCGCTACACACGAGGCAATATTCAGTTTACTGTTTATCTTTGCAGCTTTTGTAGATGTGGAGAAAGATTTGACAATGTCGACTGGAATACTCTCTTTCAAATTCTAAAGGTATTAAGTTTATAATGTGGGGAATGAGCAGTTATATACAACTTGTACAAAAACCAAACGGCAGTTATAAGAGAAGAAGGGCATGAAAGAAACGCAGTGTTTTGAAGGGAGTACGACAGGGTTGCAGTCTTTCCCCAATGTTATTCAATCTGTAAATTGAGCAACATATTAAATAATTCAAAGAGGAATTTGGAGAAGGAATTAAAGATAAGGGATGACTTCGTAATTCTGCCAGAGACAGCAGAGGACCTGGAAGAGCAATAGAAAGGAATGTCCAGTGTCTTTAAAGGAGGTTGTAAGATGAACATCAACGAAAATAAAACATGGGTAATGGAATGTTGTCTAAGAAAATCAGGCGATGCTGAAGGAATTAGATTAGGCAATTGAGACAATAAAGGTAGTAGATGAGTTTTGCTTTAACTTCTGATGGCCGAAGTAAAGAAGATACCAATGCACAATGACTATGGAAAGAAAGGCATTTCTGAAGAAGCGAAATTTGTTGATATCCAAAATTAATTTAAATGTAAGGAAGTCCTTTCTGAAAGCATTTATCTGGAGTGTTGTACGGCAATGAAACGTGGACGATAAAAAGTTGAGACAGAAAAGACGAGAGAATCACGTAGAATATGGTACTACCGAAGAATGATGAAGATTAGGAGGGTAGATCGCTTAACTAATGGGGATGTGCTGAACGGAATATGGGAGAAAAGAAATTTCTGGCATATCTTGAAGCAGGAGGGATAGATTGGTGGGACACATTCTTAGACATCAAGGAATCCTCATTTTAGCGTTGGAGGGAAGTGTGTGTGGAAAAACTCGCAGAGGGAGACCGAGAGACGAATGCAGTAAGAAGGTTCAAAAGCATGCAGGTTGCCGTTCTTATTCTCAGATGATGAGGCCTGCACAGGACACGGTACCGTGGAGAGCTGCTTCAATTGTTTGTAATGTTATGGGAGCTAACGGCAGTGGTCGTTGGTTCCTAAACTTACAGACTACTTAAACTAACTTCTCCTGAGAACAACACCCACACCCATGTCCGAGTGAAGACTCGATCCTCCGGCATGGAAAGGGCACGCGCACCTCAGCAAGGCACCTCAGTGCTCATGACTATCCCGCCGAGGTATCAAGCGACTCAGAACTGAAGACTACAACAACAACAGTTCGGTACACAAATTGCGTACTTTGAGAAACAGAGAAGGAAGACATGGTGAACAAGTTTAACAGTATTCCCCGACTGATTCCATCAGTTAAAGGAATAAAATAAAATGTAAATGGTTCTGTCAGTTTTTCGGCTCCCCATATACATGTGAACAATATTTTTTCAAGCGAAAACGCCATTAAAAGTAAACTGCGAAATTGCATTATTGACGAGAAGCTGGAATCGTACTTGAAGTTAGAAGTAACGACATAGGAAGCGCACCCATTTGTAGAAAAATACTGGCAAGTTGTCCATATGGACACCATATATCTATTGTCATATATTGTATTTTGTTTGTCAATATAGGGTTAATATTAATTTTATCTCTATATTTGACTGATGTTAGTACTACTAAGCGACTCCTAAATGCATAGATGTAGAATGTGCTGCTCTCAAAAAATGTTTTATTCACTGTACTATTGGAATTTGGCACTTTTGACGAATCTGTTTGTGGACCAGTGTAATATAACAAATTTTGACGTTATTCTGAGCAGTGGTTCTTTATTTTTTCATTTTTCCCAAATTATAACCATCCTACGATTATGAGTACGAAATGCAGGCAATAAGGGCCAAGGAAATGTATTCTCCGTAAAGTGTTTGAACTATAAATCTGTTAAAGATAAGAGAGACATTTAGTACCGCCAACTAGGAGGATTTTCAAAGAAATGTTGAGGAAGATCGATAAGGAAAATAATAACCACACGAAGACAATATAAGAGCGTATATAACTCTTAATGTAGTAACCTTTTTCTTGTAAAGTTTCTAGCAGGCAAGGTTATCAAGCGCAGAGATAATCAGAAGGCCATTATTAAAACGAGCTATAAATTGTGCACGAGTCACTAAGATATACCGAAAGCAAACCTTGTAATAGTTCAAGACGGAGAGCTACCTGCAAATTGAAGTATGGAAGGAAATGTCCGCGACGAACTGGTCAAGCGCATTGAGGCGCTAGTCTCCGATTCGCGAGGCCTTTCTCTGTCGTGGGTTCGAATCCTCTCTCGATCATGGCTGTTTGTGCTGTTTTAAGGTCTAAGTTAGTTTATACGTAGTTTATTTTCCAAAAGAGATAGGTTGGCTGGCCAGTACCTACGGTTTTGTTGTACCGCCGATAGTCACATACAGAAAGAAAGAAGGACGAAAATAAAACGAGTTTTCGGAACACGGTTCCTTCTTCAGGTAACAGGGAAGGGAAGAAAAACGGATTTGGAAAGGAAGGGGAAGCTATATATATTTAACCAGAGAGGAAAGATGAATCAGAAAGAGAAGAAAAGAAGAAAAGATGAGTGAACCGAATGATGCTGAGGGCTGGAGGAGGGAGATTGTCTTAAACGTTTCTGATTAACAGGGAAAGATGTGTGTGTGTGTGTGTGTGTGTGTGTGTGTGTGTGTGTGTGTGTGTGTGTTTCCATCTTTCCCTGTTAATCAGAGCCGACCGCGGCGGCCGAGCGTTCTGCGGCTCGCCAGTCACAGTTTACCGGTCACTAAGGTCGGGGGTTCGAATCCCCCTTCGGGCATGGATATTTGTGCCGTCCTTAGTATTAGCTAGTTCTTCAGTAGTTTGTAATTTAGGGACTGATAACCCCGTAGTTACGTCCCATAAGCTCTACAAACATTTTTTTGTTAATCAGAAACGTTTTAGACAACCTCCCTCCTGCAGCACCCAGCATCATTCGGTTTACTCATCTTTTCTTCTTTTCTTCTCTTTCTGAGTCATTTTTCCTCTCTGGTTATATATAGACATCCTCTTTGGCATGGCTCAGTAATAATATACACTATCTCTGACTTCCACATTCCTCAAACACTATCCTCATGACCTAGGTCGTGAATTACCTTCCCCTTCTTTTCCCATTCCTTTTCTCTTCCTTTCTCTATTACCTGAAGCAGGAACTCTTTCCCGAAAGCGCGTTTTATTTTCGTCCTTGTTTCTTTCTGTGTGTGACTATCGGCGGTACAGCAGAAAGGTAAGTATTGGCCAGCCAACCTATCTATTTTGAAAAATAATTTATCGCCTCTGTGGAGAATTTGTACGTAGTTTGTAAGTTTAGGGACTGACGACTCTGCAGTTAAGTCCCATTAGCTTAACAAACATTTGAACATTTTGAAGGATAATGATCATGATACTGACAGTTATGATGATGATGATCATGATGACGATGATGGTGATGGTGTTGATGATCTCGGGCACCTTCTGCACCAATTTCCGGTTGTCGCATCCATCTACTGGATTTGCCTCGCCACTCCACACTCTACACTACTACCTTCATCACATTTTATCTAGCGCTCCGAACGCCAGAGTTTCTTTTTCAGATGTCCATTTGGATGGATTCTTTTCTCCGCTTGTCTACGGCTTCATCTGTCCGACCGTCGCTGTCGATCATGTGTACCAGCAGACGAATCCCATGACAACATCAGCAGCGATTGCATTTAACGTTAATTGAATGTGAAGCGTTTAAAGCAGTAACGGTAATCCGGGCGCAAAGAGTTCGTCTTCATTTTTGCAGAATTAAATATTAGCGTCTAAGTAAACTTTAAAACGAAATAGAACTTTCCTTAACATATTAATTTTTTTGAGCTCTGAAGTAGAAATACCTTTTCAGTTTCTCTCGGTGACTTATTAAACCACGAAATAGTGAGTCAATGAGACGATGCTGGTATCGCTAATTTGTAGCAACGTCGTTTTGTGAAACGATTAAGCAATTCCCAAGTGCATCGCACTTTTTACGTAGAACTCCTCCTTAGAAAAGAATCATTTTTCGCCCACGTCCCTCTCTGTCAATAGGGTACTCCCATCACTACTGACTTGGATGGTGAATAAAGATTTATGTGAAAACTTATAATGGCCCAGATGTTCTCGAGTTCATGTTCAGTATTCAGTTAGTAAATAACATTAGGTGGCTTTACTGCATTATTCAAGGGGAAACATCACGAACAGAATGCAAGATTGAGTATGTGAAAAACAATGCTCTTATATAGCGAATAAAATAATTTTGTAGCTATAATAGGAATTTATATTGATCCTCTACGGAATCTTCTGGATATAGTTCTTCAGATGTTTCCTTTCATGATTTTCATCTAGGGCTGACTGGTTTGCGAGGAGGTCCTGGGTTTTCTAATATAAAAGTAAAGATTCCAAATAGACTACATTTAGTCAACTCTAGCTATTTGAGTTTTATTCTTTACATCACAGCAATTATAGTTGGCAGGTTTCCCGAAGGAAGGAAATCTTATCTGGCCACTTATATAATAACCGATTTTTAACATTTCTGCAGACTTGTTTATGGCCACCTCTCACCAAGTCTTAATATGGACACTCTAAGTACTACTCGACTTGGTTACTTACAAAGATATCATCACATAGTTACAAAGAAGTCTTGTTTTGTTGCAGGTAATTTGGACAGGAGTCTTTTTATTACACAATACGAGAGTCACTGCAAAAGAAATGCACACGTTTTCATTCTGCATGTTTGAAAGTTTTACAGCGTGTAGACACATCCGTCCCACTTGTTTTCATAGTTCAACCTGTTCCCCTGAGTGGCGCCGTCAGAGCATGTTTTCAAGATGGCTGCTGCACTTGACGTTGGTCAGAAGCAACGTTCTGTCATTGAATTCCTGTGCTGTGAAAACGAGACCGTGGGAAACATCGACAAGAGGTTGAAAAAGGTGAATGGAGATGCTGCTGTCGCTGGAAGTACAGTTAGTTGGTGGGCAAGCGGGTTACGTGATGAAAGCGGGCACGGCAATACTAAGGATTTCCCTCGCAGCTGAAGGCCTTGTACTGCACACACTCCAGACAATGCGCAGAGAGTTAGCGAATTGGTGATTGCTGACAGACGCGTCACAGTTAACGAATTGTCACGCTACCTTGGGATAGGGAAAGGAACTGTTTGCAGAATACTGAATGTGTCGGTGTTAAAAAATGTTTGTGCCAGGTGGGTTCCCAGGATGCTGATAGTTGCTCACAGAGAAACACGAAAAACGGTATGCAGCGAACTTTTGGAACGGTACGGGAATGGTGGAGATGAATTTCTTGGAAGAAATGTGACAGGTGATGAAACACGGCTCCATCATATTTCACCAGAGATGAAGAGGCAATCAGTGGTGTGGCATCATGTAAATTCACCCAAGGAAAAAAAAATCAAAACCACACCTTCTGATGGAAAATTTATGGCTACGGTGATTTTCGATTCCGAAGGACTCTTGGTTGTGGACATCATTCCACGTGGAACTACCATAAATTCTGATGCATATGTGACGACATTGAAGAAACTTCAAGCTCGAGTGAGTCGTGTTCGACCTTATCGGCAAAAACAGAATGTTTTGCTGTTGTACGACAATGCATGGGCACATGTCAGTCAAAAAAACCATAGAAGCGATCACAAAACTCGGATGGACAACACTGAAACACCCGCCTTAGAGTCCTGACCTGGCTCTATGCGACTACCATCTCTTTGCGAAACTGAAACACTATCTTCGTGGAACAAGGTTTGAAGATTATGACTCCCTTGTGCACGCTGCCAAACAGTGGCTCCAACGTGTTGGTCCAGAATTTTACCGTGCGGGTACACAGGCGCTGGTTCCAATATGGCGTAAGTGCAGTTGAGAGGGATGGGGATTATGTGGAGAAATGAAAATATTGTCCCTAAAGGTTTTTACACACTGTAAAACTTTCAAACATGTAGAATAAAAACTGTACTTAAAAGAAATAGTTCGCAATTCTTTTGGAGTGACCCTCGTTTTAATAATTGTAGCTGCAATATTTCCACCTAATTTAAGGTTTGTAAAAAATTATAGAAATCTACTAATTAGGAAATTTTTAAAATAATTTATTCTTATAGTGTCAAAACTGTATAAGATAATAACTTATACTACAAGGAAATATATAATAAGTTAAGTTCGATGAATAGTCCTGAACTATGAACTACAGTTATCTTACTGTCCTTCGAAACGGTCATCTCCCATAACCATGCTCCGCTGAAGTGCAGCGTTGTCATTCGCCTGTGTTGCCAGATCGACCGTTCTAACTTCATTCGCCGAACTTTACTGTCAGAGGTTGTATAACGTAAAATTTAAAAAAAGGAAAATTTTGTTGTGATGTTGTCTTAAAATGTACTACCAAAGACATCTCGTCTTACGTGTGACAAAACTGAACACTGTGAGAAGTATTACTGAAAATCTGCGCCCTAAAACGCCGATCATCATCTTCTGAAAATCTGGTGGCATCAAACATTGCATTAAAGAGGTGTGGTTTCGGATTCTACTGTCCTACGGAGTTTCACAAGACAACAGCATAGTTTGCTGTATGACGAGTCCTTTAGGAGTCGTGTGTACAAACCACCGCAGAGTTATTATTAATAATAGAAATTTCAGCTTTGTGGTTATGCTATAACATTATGGAGGAAATGTTTTATAATAGCCAAACTGAAATTTCTATTATGATTGGCTCATTTTGTGGTGTCATCGATAGACAGCACACCCGCGCTGGCATTCGTAGAGCGTCGACAACAGCACGGACAGTCGCCTATGACATTGCCATAAACTGAGCTCATCGGGAAGCATCAAACGTCAGCGTAGCGTCAACATTGTAGGGCACCATGTCGTATTGCTACTTGCCGCCTGTTGAGTACCATCGCTACGAAGTGCTTTTCATTTTGCGCTATCGAAAGAACCGTTTTTGTCAAGAATTCACCTCAAGTCAAGTAATAACACTGATTCCTTTTACCAGTGCCTACTGGTGCTTGTGATTTCTACCCAGCCTTCTCGGTGTACCTACTCTTCCCTGCGTCCTTAGCACATATCACTGCCTGTGGCGTTGTGTTCATATTTAGGATTGAAAAGTAATAAACTAGTTTTGTTCTACTAATTTTGTATTTTACTTTGAACTAGTTTTCGGCTTCATCAGGAAACAAATGACTAGCTTCGAGCCGCGGTGGAGTAGCCGAGCGGTCTAAAGCGTCTCGCTGTGGAGGTTCGAGTCCTCCCTGGGGCATCGGTGTGTGTGTTTGTCCTTAGGTTAGTTTACCAAGGTTTAAGTAGTTTGTAAGCTACGGACTGATGACCATGCAGTTTGGTCCGATAGATTTACAAACATTTGAACGTTTGAACTAGCTTCGATAACAAACGCTGAAACATATACAATAAACACATAGTCTTTATATATAAAGAACAGTCTAGAGTGCAAAAAAATATTTTTTGACTGTTTTCGCTCTTATTTTAGACCATCTTCAGGAAATTAAAAATAAGAGCGAAAACAGTCGATTTTTTTTTTTTTTTTTTTTTTTTTTTTTTTTTTTTTTTTTTTTTTTTGCACTCTCGACTTTTCTTTATATATAAATTTATAAGAGTGCTGTTCCCCATCAGTGAAACAAAAATGTTTCCAAAAATATGACGTAATCTTTGGTTATGACTGTAGTTGAGCAGTTGTCACATTCTTTCTCACGTTACATATATTGTTCAGTGAACTTGATTCTTAACATTGATTAACATTTGATTTGCGAAATGTCAAATTACAATCAATGGTAAATTTTGTGGGGTCGTGTGACCTGTGTTTACAACTGTCAGAATAAACACCCGTAACTTTTGCTGTGCTTCATACATTACGGTTTACATATTGCATTACATTTGAATATGGTATACGTATTTAAATTGCACTATACTATATGTGATCAAAACTATCCGTAAACCTGGCTAAAATGACTTACAAGTTCGTTGCGCCCTCCGTCAGTAAAGCTGGATTTCAATATGATGTTGGCCCACCCTTAGCCTTGATCAGAGCTTCCACTCCGGCAAGTATACGTTCAGTCAGGTGCTGTAACGTTTCTTGTGGAATGGCAGCCCATTCTTCACGGAGTGCTTCACTGAGGAGAGGTATCGGTGAGGCCTGGCACGAAGTCAGCGCTCCAAAAGAGCCCAAAGGTGTTCCAGAGGAATCGTTAAAGGGGTGATATTGTCGTGTAAACACTCCGCCACAAGCTGTGCATTGTGAACAACAGCTCAACCCTGTTGAAAGATGCAGTCGCCATCTCCGAATTCCTCTTCAACAGCAGCAAGCACGAAGGTGCTTAAAACATCAGTGTAGGCCTGTTCTGTGATAGTGCCAAGCGAAACAACAAGGGGTCGCTTTGTTGTAATTTTTTTATTGTCACATACACAGTTTCGACAGTCTAGTTGCCATTCTCAGATGTCTCTATAAAAATACAAAGAATAACGTAACATCTGCTTACAAAATTTTTACAAATTGTCTTATTTGCCTAATTTCTATACATACTACTTACATAAAGTACACTAATTTGACACAGTTTCTCACTAAGTGAATCAAGGCACTGTTTTCTCTTACGTTAAAAAAAAAAAAAAAGAAAATGTTGAAATGTTTGTAGAGCTTATGGGACTTGAATGCGGGGTCATCAGTCCCTAAACTTACAAACTGCTTATAGTAAAGACGGCACAAACATCTATGCCCGAGGGAGGATTCGAACCCCCGACGGCGGACTGCCGCGCGCACCGTAACATGGCGCTCCACTACGCCCGGCTAATCCACCGCAGCTGTTATGTTCCAATAGGCACTAGGGAGCCAATATAATTACTTCCGTGAACATTAAGAATAACACAATATTACTGTAAAACTTTTGGTAATGTTGTTTATAGGAGTTTAAGGATTTTCTCATCAAAAACATTGAAAAAAATGTGATCTCCTGATTCAAATGGGAGAATGGATTTACTACATTGTTTCCAAGTTTCCAATATATATATATATATATTGTTTTCAGTCCTAAAAACGAATTGTTCTACCAAGAAGTAGCGGAATAATCATACCGGCAGGTATGAAGAATTAATATATATATGTTCAGTCCTAAGTACGGAATTGTTCTACCCAGAAGCAACGGAATAATTCATACCAACAGAAAAGAAATAAAAGACTTGTTCTCATCAGCCAGGAAGTCACGACACATTTGAAGCACGAAACAAAAAGAAGACAGGTGTTGAGTGGAGAGGCGCTTTGCAGACGGTCCCGGTGCTCGTTGTGTGTCGCGGCGGCGGCGGCGGCTGTAGCGCGCCGTGGGCGGCGCTGCGTGACCGGCGCTGGCGCCCTGGGGAAGGCCCGGGCCTCGCGTATCCTGCAGGTGCCCACAGGTAGCCGTAGCCGCGCACGTGACCGAGGGGGCGCTACAAAACAACAACCTCTCCTGGCCGCAATAATAACTCCCACAGCCTAGTGTTCAATTCTCTTTATTCCAATGGTACCAGTTTAGATGACCCACCACACCGTCTGGAGGCCCCTGTATACCTGTATACCTCCACCAGCTTGAATACTCCCCTGCTGACATACAGGATCCATGGACTCATGAGGCTGTCTCTATGCCCGTACACGTCCATCCGTTCGACACAATTTGGAACGAGACTCGTCGGATCAGTCAGCGTGTCTTCCGTCATCAATAGTCCAATGTCGGTGTTGACAGACCGGGCTAGGCGTCTAGCTTTATGTTGTACAGTCAGTAAGGGTACGCGAGTAGACCTTCAGCTCTGAGAGATGATGTTTCGATGAATGGTTTGCACGCTGACTCTTTTTGATGCCTCAGCATTCAATTCCGCAGTAATCTGCGGAAGGGTTGCACTTGTGGTACGTTGAACAATTCTCTCCAGTCGTCATTGGTCCTGTTCTTGAAGGATCTTCTTCTGGCCGCAGCGATGTCGTATATTTGAAGTTCTTACCGGATTCTCGATATTCGCGGTGCACTCGTGAAATGGTCGTATGGGAAAATCCCCACCTCATCCCTACCTCGGAGATGCTGTGTCCCATCTATCGTGCGCCGACTGTAACGCTGCGTTCAAACTCACTTACATCATGATAACCTGGCACTGTAGCAGCAGTAACCGATCTAACGCCTGCGCCAGACACCTGTTGTCTTAAATAGGCGTTGCCGATTGTCGCGCCGTCCTCTGAGAGTTCACATCTTTCTGTATTTGCATATGCAAGCCTGTATCATTTAATTTGGCTCTTCAGTTAATATCATAACGTATCACCTCTTGTGTAATGAATTAATACGTCACTTCGTATCACATAGTACCAGGGGCGACGCCAGAGGGAGAATGAGCGGGAAGGCAGCTGCCCCCTTTGGAATTCAAAAATATTAATAACGGTTTGAAGAATTTACAAAAAAAAAAAAAAAAAAAAAAAAAAAAAATGAAATAATATAAAATAAATAAATGGAAATTATGTTTTAACTAAATTTCTTCTCATTTTATTTATTTATACTGTATACCATTTTCTTGCCATTAAACAATTATCCTGCTTTATTCATTGTACCATGATTTCTTGATTTCCTCATTCTTTTCCTCATCCTACTGACTGGTGACATCCTTGTACAGTACATCCTGTTAACATGTCGTATGAGATATGTCATAACTTCACTGCAGTATTATAGCTTATAAAACTTACTGCCCATATATTTCTGGAATTCTCTTTACTTATTGTACACTGTCGGTTTACATCAAAGACTATCATCTGCTAATTGTGTTAGACTTAAAAAATTCAAGAAATACTTGATTACTCAAGAAAATATCGTGTGTTTGGAAAATATACATAAAATGGAGTATAAAGTACGTGTATTACAAAATTACAAGCTGATAGCACAATGGCCGCCTCTTTTTTTTCTGTCTACGTCACAAACATTCCACAACTATACAACAATTACATAAAAACACAAATTGAGTAATCAAAGTGCTCGCTATCTGTAAAGATAATCTACACATACATGTCAACCATAAAAGAATAGTATGGAAGGTCAAGTATGGAAACAAAAAAATATCTGAGCTAAAATCAGAATTGGTGTCTTTACAAAATCCATTTTACGGAGGAACATGCAAATAAAAATAAAAATAGAGCTTAATGACACTTGAAGTTGAGACACTGGCTTACAGAAGACGCCTTACTTAAATTTTCATATTTAAAATCAATGAGATATTAATCAGTCGTAGTAAAATATTAAAGTAAAATATGTCACTATCAATTAGTTTTGTAACTTGTTGGAAAACATAGCACCTACCTTCACCAAAAATGTATACAAGATATTAGACATTAAGACACGTAAATTTGAAGAACATAAAATTATTTTTAAAAAATGCAGGTACGTTGGTGATATTCACAAATTAAAATTTGAAAACAAAATAAATCAATTTTATGAAACATGTTATATTGTGAAGATTGTATAAGTTCTATATATAAAAGTACGGCAACTCAAATTCATACAACGTATAACTGTTGTAAAGATTGAATGACAAATCAGTCCAGAATGGTGGAGATATGATTCTGTTTCATGAAATGATGGCGGGCAATAAGAATAAAAAACATATTGATCGCTAAA
Organism: Locusta migratoria; assembly: GCA_026315105.1. NCBI lineage: Eukaryota > Metazoa > Arthropoda > Insecta > Orthoptera > Acrididae > Locusta > Locusta migratoria. Next base: position 507,953,322 of record CM048747.1, read on the forward strand.
ATTGTATTTATTTCTACCATCATTACGGCTTCTGTCGTCATCAGATCTGTAAGATGAAAATAACAAGTTTTGGTTGTACAGAAGAACTACACAGAAAGTTTTGAATAAAAATTCAAATATTTTTAAAAGGTAATTAAATTTCTCACTCACTTAAAAACCTCTAATTCTCAGAGTAAAGTTCAGCGTCAATAATAAAATCTCTACTGAACAGGGGCGTCACCTAAAACCTTGTACAAAAATTATCCAAATTCAATTGTATCAGTTTTACACCAGTTTTTAAAAACTATTTAGCCTCGCATAATTTTTAAATTAAAATTTATCCGTTTTTCTTTTTAGATATCCAAATAATAGTAGAGGTAGAATAATAAATGTAAAAATTTAGAGCCAATGTCACACAACAGCGTTACCTGTCAGCTAAAATAAAAAGAAATTATATGGGCACAAAGCTCTGGTTGACGCCCTTACTAGGTAGAGAGGTTGTTATTGACGTAGAACTTCACTTTGCAATTTAAATACCTTGTAAAAAAAAACTTTACTTTTAATTTGTATTTAAAACTTTCTGCGTAATTCGATTGTACGACCGCCACTTTTTCATTTCATCTTACACATCTGAGATGACTGATTTCGAAACCACGTTAGAAATACATAAATTTTTATCGATATAGACGGTTTTTATTTTTATTGAGGAAAATGAAGGTCGCGGACTCGTTTAGGAAATTTGTTTCCTTTATACAAAAGTATTCTGCATTGTGTGAAGTAAAGTAACATTTTATATTATGTCATAATATGACACTTAGCATATCTCGTTTTTGCAGTATGACATTACATGGCATTTACGTTTACGAGGCAGGCATCCGAAGAGGGATAATCGCTGTTACAGGTGCATCCACCCCCTCCCCCCACCCCCGCCCACACAAACACACATACTCGCCGAGAGGTGAGTGAGTTAACGACTTAACGTCAAATCGTAAACAGCGTCAGTGTGTCAAGCTTTTATGATTTAAATGGATAAGATAAGAAGCTGGTTGTCGTACTTTTAATCTGTGATTCTGTCCGAAATATAGTCACCACATTTTGCGATGTGATGGCATTTTCTTCTGATTTTTATTTTTAATGTGTCATTTCCATACAACCCTACAACATTACATCCATTTTGGAGAATCGGTGCTTTCGTCCAGAACATGGTTGGTAGTGGCCTATCTAACGGCTACAAAGAGGTAAGAAAAATTTCACGTTAATCATTTGTCATCGGAATTTGAAAAAACATTTAAATAGCGTCATAAAATGCTATTGATGAGGTAAAATTTTTAATTTAACACGATAACGCAAGAAGTTTTCAACTTTGTTCATTCATGACTAGAAAATGATAAATATTAGCGTATTCCATTTAACTCCACACATACTTTCAAACCTTTAAGAAAATTTTTCTCTCTATCATCCTCCTCCTCCTACACACACACACACACACACATACACATACACCACACACACATAAAATTATTAAAACAAAGAAAGTTTATCTCTTACTACTATTTCGCTTATCATGCAGTAAATTTCAGCATGTGGAAAGACGATTTAATTTATTAATTTTTGACCACTACCTGTATTAGCGACACACTTTGCAGGCAGTATGTACGTATAACAATGTACGTCACGAAGTTCAGAAGAAACGAAGCGCTAATAACGTACATATGTCAAAAAAACTGCCATCGTGAATGTCCTCGTCTGGAGCTCTGTATTGGCACGTTGCAAGTGTCAGAATCTTCTGAAAAGAATTAAACCTGTGTTTCAAACCTGACTGACAGACTTTTCGTCCTCTCCAAGGCCACCCACTAAACGTCTCCACAACACAGGCTAAAAAAATATAAATAAAGTTTGATTTCATGTTGAATCGACGTGCCCAGCGACTGTTGTAATATGTAGATGATGAACAGCAGTCGCAACGATTGTTTATTGTCACATACCTAGTTTCCGGTGACTGTTCTACAATTAACAATGTCCTGTGAACGTCCAATATAGAGTGACCGTAACCTTCAACATGAAGACTGATTAATTTCGTTATGTTTTAATTGACCGAAATCCAGATTTGCGACAATAACGAATATTTGCGACTGATTGCTGTTAATCCTCTAGAAAAATATAAATGATATAGGTGAACTACAAACGTTGACTTACTGTGCGTTCGAGAAACAGTGCGGTACTTACTGTAGCAAGATTGAATGTAGAAGGGCTAACGTTTTTGTCATGTTGTTCGCTAAAAGCATTTGAACCCTGCTCTCTCTCTCTCTCTCTCTCTCTCTCTCTCTCTCTGTCTGTCTCTTTGAGTTCATCTCCCGAGAGACAGACGCGTGGAGTGCTACGTGACTTTCCGATTAGGAAATTTGGGGAAGTTGGGCGACGCGACGGGCCTATTAGTGGTCGGTGCAGCGCCGCATCCGTCGCTTAGGGAATCCCGCGCGGCGCGGCGCGGCGTCAGGTCGCGGGGACTTTTTGTGCCTTTTGTTGTGGTGGCCAGCCTGGCACTTGTCGCAGGCACGGAGTCCATGAACGGTAGGTGAGTACCGCCGGCCGACGCTTTCTCTGCTCCACAGTGGTCGATGAACTTCAATCGCCTCTACGACACCAACGTCTTTTCAACGTTCACATCATGTTCATGCGCATGTCTGCGAGGAATAGCTTTTATACAAGTGACTATAACGACTGAAATCCGCAAAGACTTTGTACCCTCTTGTCGGCATATTCCCTGTTTACTGCTCTCGCCACCTCGCGGTGAAATTATGATGCAATGTCACACATCCACGCATCAGCCACTAACGTTTACAGTTTTGCATTTTCAAATTCAAATGTTCAAATGTCTGTAAATCTATCGGACCAAACTGCGTGGTCATCAGTCCGTAGCTTACAAACTACTTAAACCTAGGTAAACTAACCTACGGATAAACACACACACACACACCCATGCCCAAGGGAGGACTCGAACCTCCACGGCGAGTAACCGCGCGCTCCGCAGCGAGACGCTTTAGACCGCATGGCTACTCCACCGCGGCTTTGCATTTTTCGTCCATACTTGTACGAATATCAATTTGTAATCAATTTGCATATCTCCTTCATGGAGCGTCGTTTTCTGTATTTTTGTTCTCTCAAGTGTATTATTCAGGAGTGGTTGATCGATAGCTTTGTAAGCTATCTCATTTCTGTAGGAGCTACATTTGCTCTGGATCCTGGCAGTCAGTTAAAGTCTGCCCTCTGCAGTTTATTTGGTTACTTTCATGTAGCCGCGGCGGATTAGCCGTGCGTACTGGAGCGTCGTGTTGCGCTGCGCGCGGCCGTTCGCCGTCGGGGGTTCGAATCCTCCCTCGGGCATGGATGTTTTTGTTTTCCTTAGATTGGTTTACCTTAGTTTGAGAAAATTGTAAGGTACGGACTAATAACCACGCAGTTGAGTCCGATAGATTTACAAACATAAACAAACTTTCATGTAGGCGTCACACATTTGACACGTCAGTGCTGGTGCCACTAATCGAATTATTATTGTCACTAGCTCAATGACTTACTGGCCATTATTTAATTATCGGTAATAGGTCTTTAGATTTACATACACCTAATGCTTTATATTTTTCTGTATTGAGGGTGAACTGTCAGTAACAGGGGCGCCGACTTATGAAAATCAGTGTCGGTGCTCGTGGTTTTATTTTGCATTATCTCTTGAGTCACAAGATTCAGATAGTGTGCCAAGTTCTGATCGTAGACAACTCGTGGACTCAATTTCTATGGGTTTTGCTTGCAACCTAGTTTTATATTTGTCACTCTGCCAGCAACAATAATTTTCATGACTTCACACTACAGTAAAACGAGAGAGAGCTTCTATTAAAATTGTTAATTTAGTGTTTCATCTCTAGTTCATTCAGTATTATACAAACTATAAAATAATTCCTTAATTGCAATATAATCGCCATCAGTGATTTTAACGGCGTTTCAGAGAAGTCAGAGAAGTGGAAAACGTTAAAATTTCGTTACCCCAGTTGCTTCTCAGAGAGACGTAATTCCTCCACGAATGCTTTGATCTCTATTATTTGCTTTGATCTCTATTATTAGATGCTATTTGCCCTTTAATGATGAATTTTAGTGGTTAAAGTGCACGTTGTGTCAGTTAGGAACGGTACGTTTGATATAAAGTTTAAATCTTTGCGACAATGCGCTTCTATCCCAACCATTTCGAAAAAGAGAGATATTACTTTAGGAATGGCAAAGAAAACCTAAAAACCTTTTTCGTGAGCAAGCCAACGAACTGTGCTGTGGTAAGGTATCTAACAATGCTCCGTTTGCATATCTTCCGACAACCTTTTGAAGTGATGGTTATTTATGCCGTGCCAAAGCACAAAACACACACACTTGAGAACATTACAGCACCTAGTTGCACTACTACAATAGACAGTGAGCAATGAATAGTAAAATATCGTTTCCGAATCATTTTTTAGTTCACTTCTGTACCTGTGTCATTACTGAGCCCGGTTACTAGCTCCCTGTGTGGTCTTACTTTACCTGTCCGCGATGTTTTCCGTCAAGACGTGTGTAGCGATGCTGTGTGTTGTACTTCTCAGCAGAATTAAATACTTCGACATACAAGACAGTGTGGTTCTCAACGCGTCTCAATGAATACAACTAACGGAACTTCCACAAATAACCATAGCTCTCACTGAACTCGGATTGACGCATCAGTTACGATTTCATGCGGCCGGGAGTGAGTGAGTGAATTCGATTCCCCCCCCCCCCCCTTCCCCCACAGCCACACCAAACGGCGTTCCCAGGTCCAAAGCCGCTGCAGGATGCGCTCTGTTGGAACAACCTGCCGGCTATATCGTGCTTCCGAGAACGCGATGCCAAAATATGCATGACCGGTAGCTTTAAATTTTCTCGAAGATTTTGTTTTATTGATTCTGTTTTATCTTCCTTCCTCATTTTGCGTGGATGCTGAGCACACACACACACACACACACACACACACACACACACACAAAATGACTAGTGGGGGTGCACGAGCACCGGAGCACGCCTGTCAGTAATTGTTTCGGCTACACTTGCAAGTGTCACCACTGTTCGGGTAGTGTTCCTATACGACGTTTGAACAGTGGGGCTTAGGTGCAGTTCACGTGCTACACATCGCCTCACACAGCTATAACAAATGTCATCGCTGTCGTGAAAATTCATGTTGCCGGTGTGTGACTTATTCTGCACACTAATTTGGGAAAAACACTTCTGGCATGCAGTGGAGGCTTTCAAAACCGGCTGAAATAGTTGCTGTTGAATCTTTCGGGATGTACGGTCGTGGTCGAAGAAACATTTCTACTCCTGACTTTTCGTCCATAGATGCGGTGTTCATCTTCAGGGTTGCTTCTTGTGGCGGTGAGTCTTGCCGTGAGTGTTTGCAGTCGTCAAGACTCACCGCTACCAGAAGCAACTCTGAATATGTCCAGCGCAGGTCTGGACGAAACGTCAGGAGCACAAATGTTTCTTCTACCACGACCATACATCCCGGAAGATTCAACAGCAACAGTTCTTACAGTCACTTTGCTGGCCGATTGATGAGGGTCAGAAATCTTGGTGTGTACGAGCTGACTTAGAGACAGATACCGATTTGGAGAAAATAGCACTATACCAGCTCGTCCTTCTTTCTTTCAAATTCTGAAGCCAACTGGGGTGAAATGTTTCGGTACGAAAAGGTATATACAACTTGGACAGAAACCAGACAGAAGGGCATGAAACTGATGCATTGGTTGTGAAGGAAGTAAGACATGGTTGTAGCCTTTCCCCAATATTACTGAATCTGTAGACTGATAAAGCTGTGAAGAAAACCAATAAGACACTTGGAAACGGAATTGAAGTTCACGGACAATAAATATAGCTTTTACGGTTTGCCGACGACATTGTAAGTCTGTGGCTGACAACAAAGAACCTGAAAAAGCAGCACTTGATCAGAATTGACAATGTCTTGAAAGGAGAGTATAATATGATCATTAACAAGAGCAAAATAAGGGTAGTTGTATGTAATCGAATTAAATCAGGCGATGTGAGAGGAGCTAGATGACGAAACTAGACAAAGTAGAAGATGATTTTTGTTCCCAGAATGGAACTTTCATCTGCAGCGGAATGTCCGATGATTTCAAACTTTCTGGCAGAGACAGAGTAGGAGGCGAGATGCTGGCAGAAGTAAAGTTGTGAGGACGAACCGTGCTGGGATAGCTCAGACCGTAGAGCGCTTGCCTGCGAAAGGCAATGGTCCCGTATTCGAATTCCGGTTTCGGCACACAATTTTAATCTGCCAGGAAGTTTCATGAGTTTTGTTATTTGGGCAGTAAAATAAATTCAGGAGGTACGCCAAATGGGATGAAAAACAAATTCGGAAAAAGAAAAATTCGTGCCCATCGAAATCGTCATGAAGTCTTTTCTGAAGGTATTTGTCTGGGTGTAGCTTTGTAGGGGAGTGAAACCTGGACAATAAGTAGATCAGACAACAAGAGTATTTAAGATTTTTAAATGTAGACCTACAAAAGAAAATGTTCAAACGTTTGTAAATCTATCTGACTCAAATGAGTGGTTTTTAGTCCGTAGCTTACAAACTACTTAAACTAAGGTAAACTAACCTAAGAACAATACTCACTCCATGCCCGATGGGGGGACTCCAACCCCTGACGGCGCCGGCCACGCGCACCGCAATAGAGCGCGCCAGTGCGCACGGCTAATCCGCCGCGGCGCTACAGAAGAATGCTGAAAATTAGAAGCGTAAATCGCCTAACTAATGACGAAGTACTCAAGGCAATTGGTCAAAAGTTAAGTTAGTGCGATGGCATGAGTAAAACAAGGGCTATATTGAAAGGGCACATTCTGAGATATCAAGAAATTTTCAGCTTAGAGGTAAGTAGGGAGAGGGAGAGGGGGTGTCAAAGGAGGGAGACCACGAGACGAATACATTCAGATCGATTTCTACTGCAGTAGTTGTTCTGAGATGAAGAGGCTTGCAGATAACAGCACAGGATGGACAGCTGCATCAAACCAGTTTTCCGACTGAAGACCATAACAACAACAACACCTCTTCTGAGAGCATTAGACACAGAACTAACACGCCGCGGTCGAGTAGCCGAGCGGTCTAAAGCGTCTCGCTGCGGAGCGCGCGGTTGCTCGTCGTGGAGGTTCGAGTCCTCCCTGGGGCATGGGTGTGTGTATTGTCCTCAGGTTACTTTACCTAGGTTTAAGTAGTTTGTAAGCTACGGATTGATGACCACGCAGTTTGGTCCGATAGATTTACAAATAATAGAACTAACGCATCTGTGTTGTTATTCAAATTGGTCCGGTGCATCTGAACAGGTGGAGCTGACCACGAAATGGCTTCTACGTAGTTACGTCAAGACTCCTGGTCGGCTCCTGGCAGGAACAGCTGTTCTGTCCCACACGGCAGGTGTTGTCGACTTGAGTGAGCTGTTCAGGTTGTAGACTGGTAGCATTTAAATGGCTTGTAGCGCGGAAGATATTCTTATCTGTAGAATGTTCCACAAGAGCCCGCTATCAGCAAACACTAGAGGCGCTAATGCAACACAACATGGCAGTGATGTGCCGCGTATGAGTGGAAGGTTAGCGTGCCTTTGCTGTTTCCGACGGCAGACGTGACAGCTGCGGATGTTCTCAAATCGATGACATCTTGCTCAAACATGAATTACTCCACTCGCTGGTGCGATGACACCTTGCTTGACATGAATCACTCCACTCACTGGTGCTACAATCCCGTTCTCGCTGCACTCTGAGAGTTGCTGACGTGTCTATATTTGCTGATGATGCTGTGTCGATTGGATGAGACAAAGTATATGATATGTCTAGTTTTTCTGTTTATCATTTTGTTGATTACCATTCCACATTGCAAATTAAAAACTTTTTATAACTGATTGCTAGTTTCGGATAATATCCATCTTCAGACGAGTGCCTATAAATACGATGAGAGACGAAATTCAAATATCAAAAAATTCCATTCCATATGACAATATACGACAAAAAGAGGATTTAATATTTGTATGTTTCATAAGCATGCACATGCCTTAAAATCAAGTATCGAATACATGATCAGCTAATGATTCCAAATATAAAAAATATTGCTTTACACCGAGAGTCATACGCTACATTATTCGTAACGATGACTTAGATACAGTATGGTAACAGACGAGCAGCGCACAGCCCGTCCGTAGGCAAACATGATACAGGGCGCCGATCGCGAAGCCGATTCGCGGCGCTACCAACACCGTACATGCATACTTATTTCGACCATAAACTATATTGTGATCTAAATTACATACTCATTAGTCACACCTCGGCACAAATACAAGATGACATTTCCTTACGTCATGCCATACCGGGCACGGACGCCAGTCATAGGTTCAAATGTTTGTTAAGCTTATGGGACTTAACTACGGGGTCATCAGTCCCTAAACTTACAAACTACTTATAAACTACTTACGAACTAGGACGGCACAAATATCCATGCCCGAGGGGGGATTCGAACCCCCGACCGTAGTGGCCGTGCTGACCGTGACTGGAGCGCCTCAGTCACCTCGGCCACCGCGGCCGGCCAGTCATAGGTCACTATATATGCTAATGCCATCCCCAAACGAAAGTCACGCCGTAAATACAGCCTATGCGGCGTTGCACCCACATCTTTGAGCTTTGTTCCAAAACTAAATTCATATCCAATTCTGAGGCCTTACGCACAAGTGTAAAAAAGTCGCAAAGGAAAACAAAAATACATAAAAATGCAAAAAATGTTCAAATGTTTGTTAAGCTTATGGGACTTAATTGCGAGGGGGTATTCGAACTCCCGACGGGGAACGGCCTCGCGCATCGCAGCATGGCAACTCAATGCGTTCAGCCACTCCACCGCGGCAAAACAGTTGCAATACGCCTCGCTGAGAGGACATCGTAAACTGTTAAAGTACATAAAACAACCATTAAATACATCGCTAATTTGCGAAAAGAATATACAGATCTTCAAAATTGTTATTTTTAATGTTTCGAAAATGTTTGTAAATCTAAGGGACTTAAGTAATTTGGTCATCAGTTCTAGGCTTACAAACTACTTACACTACCTTAAAGTAAGGTAACTAATCTAAGGACAATCACAAAAACCCATGCCCGAGGGAGAACTCGAACCCCCGACGGCGAATGAACGCGCTCACCGCAGCTGGGCGCCTTAGTGCGCACGGCTATTCTGCCGCGACTTTAAATGTTTGTCGCGTAGTATTTACATCACTAATTATATCCACACGAAACCTCAATCTCAGTCAAAGTACTTTATAAAGCTACCACTAATTTAAAATTTAAAAACTGAAATTCATACTATATGGTTCTGACATCGCAACTGCATTCATGAAAAAATATAATATTTAAGTCATCATAGAAATCTCAACACTGTTTCGTACTAAATTTGCTTTTTAGGTGTGATCTACCTTGAGTAAACACAATTGTTTTTAGTTTTTTCCAAACATGTTTCGCTGTCGTTGCAGCATCATCAGTGGGATATTTATTTTATACCGTCTGTGAAATGAAGAATTAAATGATTATTACTTTTATGTGCATTTAGAGTAGCAACTACAGATAATTGTGAAACCAATATAATTCGCTTCTTGTTTTTATAAGTACACCAGGCCTACCTTAATACCACAAGTCGTTGTATTTGTGGTTCTTTATCTCACAAAACATCTCTGTGTATTTTTGACAGTTTGTCATCTGCAAACCAAAACGTGTGAAGTTAATTGGGAGAATGGTTGACTTGTAAATATCGGGATTTTTTTACGAAAATATAGTACATAATTATTTTTTTGTTTTTTTGTTTTTGTTTTGGTTTATTTTACTGTTGCGACTGTTTCTATAACAAAATGTCTATGTGTTATGATAAGTTTGTGTCACTTGTTTCATCCTAACCGCTATAGAATCAGATGCCATTGCTAAGGAGAGGAATCTTCCATATCACTAATTAACAGTAAGAATTAATGGTCAATCTGCAAGCCCACCACAACATTGCACATGATGACATACATTCAGTCCGCCTTTAAACATTTTGCAACAAACCTGTTATTCCATAAATAATCACTGTAACAGTTAGTCCCATATTCTAACGTTAGATTTAATAATTTATGATTGCTTCATCTTACTTGTAGGCCTATATATCTCCAGTTGTTCCAAAACATCAATCTTCAACCGCTTAGGAGCCATGTCCAAAATATTCATTGTGTTCTCCATGCCACCCACCACATGACCCTGGTCCTGTAAAAGATACCCGATCGCCGTCCCAGTAGTGTTTTAATTCTGCTTTTACATCTCTACAGACGATAGGAGCGTCTGCCTGACAAAGCAGATGTTCCATGTCACACAGTCCAATATACCAAACAATGAAGTGCTTCCCCGTCCTATCTTTGAAAGTTCTTTCTAAAAAATACTACATAAAGTTCACTTGATGTTTTGTTTTGTGTTGTAATGATCGATTAGTTTTATTTGATTGTAGAAATCTGCCTACAATGCCAGACTATCTGAGTCTTTTAATTGTCAAATACTTTTCATTAATTTATGCACGTAATCTGAACTAACAACAATTAATTAATATGGATGGCATCTGACTTGTTTTTCTGTGAAAAGAAAATTACCTGATCGTGAAATAAACCTTTACTGACAGCATCTTGATTTATTTGAATGACAACAATCTGACTATCGTTAACACATTCGTAGTGCCTGCTAAAAACATTTCAGTTTTTTTTTTTTTTTTTTTTTTTGCCTGCATAACCCTACTGATAACAGCATTTGTGACACCGTTCTAGAACTACCGCTTAAGTGTTCCAATGCAGCAGATTTCTAACTACAGTATTCACCGTGGTGCAATGCGAATAAGCTAACTACTAAAATATTTGCTTTGTGCATCCCAGTTCAATTGTTTTTAGTGTTAACGAAAAGACATTCGTGATTCGGGAGAGAAATAAATTCGGAATAAAGGACAAGAAAATTCATGGCATTATACGTATGATCGGTTAAAGTTTCTTGTCGAAAATGTAATGAGTTAATTTGATCGTTTCATGCCATAAATTTCCAAGAAAACATACTCGTATTACAACATTATAATTAAAAGAAAAACCAGAAAAGAAAATTAACACGTTCTTCACATTAATACGAAATTCCTCACAAACAATTAATAACACGTATCTCCTGTGCTGAATGTCGTCAGATCCAAGGTCGTCCAGATTCCTCGAAGCAGCAACATAGAAAAGAGAAACATTAGCTCATCATTCTCTTCACAAATAAATTGCCTTTTTGTTAAAAAGTGTTATGGAAATGACTCATTCTCTTGCTCTTCCTCCACATTTTATCTTTCTTCTGCATTGCAAATGATACCGAATAAAAACTTCCATTTCCTGTTTTAACATCTTCCCCATTGTTGAACTGCTTGCTTTTTCAGAACTACTACTACACTAGACAGCACCACAGTATTTCTGACGCAGTTCACGTGCATACCAAAGCTTTTCAGACGTCCTCTAAGCTTTCACAGGCGTTCAGTATCCAAGAAACTCCACTTTGATCTCGTAGCACAAACTTATCACCTTCCTCTCCAAAGTAGTGTTTAGTCTACATTCAAACTGCTCCCTCATACGCTGTAGACCCAGAGAAACTGGTGTAGACAAGCGTATGCAGAGATATGTAAACATTCAATGGTCGACGCTGCGGTAGACAACCCCTACATAAGACAACTGGTGTCCAACGAAGCTTTAGTAGCGTTACTACTGCTACAATGACACGTTATCGTGATTTAAGTGAGTTTCAAAGTGTTGTTATAGTCGGCGCACGAGCGATGGGCCACAGTATCGGCAAAGTAGCGATGACTTTTTTTTCCGTACCAGTATTTCACGAGAACATCCTGAATATCGAGAATCCAGTAAAACATCAATCTCCGACAACGCTGCGGCCGGAAAAACACCCTGCAAGAACGGGAAGAGAATTGTTCACCGTGGCGGATGTGTAAACCTTCCGCATCAGTAAGTGTCAGCGTGCGAACCATAATTGATATGGACTTTTGGAGCCTAAGTCTCCCTCGTGTAACGTTGCTGAATGCCCGAAACAAAGCCTTACGCCTCGCGTGGGCCCGTCAAGACCGACTTTGCATTGTTGATCACAGGTAACGTGTTGCCTGGTCTGACGAGTCTCGTTTCCAACTATCACACGGATTGACATGTATGGGTATGGAGAAAATGCAAAGAATCCATGGACCCTGCATCTCGGCAGCGGACTCTTCAAGCTGGTGAAGGCTCTGTAATGGTGTGGGGCGTGTGCAGTTGGAGTGATATGGAACTCCTGATTCGTCTAGATGCGAATCTGACAGGCGACACGAACGTACGCATCCCGACTAATCACCTGCGTCCATTCACGTCCATTGTGCATCCCAACAGACTTGGGCAATTCCAGTAGGACAATGCGACACCTTACACGTCCAGAATTGCTATAGACTGGATCAAGGAACACTCTTGTGTGTTTAAACAACTCTACTGGCCATGAAACTCTCCAGAAATGAACATTATTGGGCACTAGCTGCAAGTACCCGGCTTTGCCCGGGTTTAAAAGAAGGTTTTCTGCAGAAGCGTCTTATATAACTAATATGTACAGAGATTGCAATCGAAGTCTGTAAGTAAAGGACTCTGCCCCATGCACCGAATGAAGTTTTATGTAGACAGTAACCTTCATCTTGTTTTCAAGATCAGGTGTACAAAATTTCATCAAGATCGGAGCAAAACTGTGGATTTTAGCGAAATCCATAAATACCATCCACCATGCACTGAACGAAATTTTATGCAGACAGTGCCCATCGCCCTGTTCTGAAGGTCAGTAGTGAAGAATTTCATCAAGATAAGTGCGAAGAAGATATAGATTTACACGGACACATTGAAAACGCACTTTCACTTTTTCTCACATTTTCCGGCTCGTTTCCCTTTGAAAAAAAAAATTGGAACGAAACGTGTTCAAGAACCTTCCCCATGTAATTTTGTGTACGTGTACAAAATTTCACGTTACTTGGTTGTTTGGATCTTGAGTTATAAGAGAACAGGCAGACAACAGATGCGTCTTATAAGTATAGAGATATCTTGCATCGTACTGTTCAGAGGAGATCTCTACCCCTTAGTACTCTTACGGATTAATGGACAGCCCTGCCGGATGCATGGTATCAATTCCTTCCAGTTCTACTTGACACATTAGTCGGGTCCATGCCACGTCGTGCTGCGACACTTCTCTGTGCTCGCAGGAGCCCTACACCATATTAAGCTCCTCCGTCCGACAGGCCTCAGGGGGCCCACTGGGTACTGACCGGCCGCCGTGTCATCCTCTGCCCAAAGGCGTCAACGGATGCGGTATGGAGGGGGACGTGGTCAGCGCCCCATACTCCCGGCCGTTATTTCAGTCTCCGTGACCGGAGCCCCTACTTCTCAATCAAGTAGCTGTTCAGTTGGCCTCGCAACGACTGAGTGCACCCTACTTGCCAACAGCATTTGGCAGACCCGGTCGGTAACCCATCAAAGTGTTAGCCAAGCCCGACAGTGCTTATCTTCGGTTATCTAACGGGAACCGGTGGATCCACTGTGGCACGGCCGTTGGTACATGTTAAGTTGGTGTTCCAGTTTCTTTGACTCTTCAATTTATGGTAAGTCATTCGAAACCAGATGGTTACTGATAACGTCATCATCTCAATTATATTTCAAGGGCATAATTTTTCTCCCATCCTGCCTCTTCTTAGCTCGGTTAAACTTCCGGTGTTCATATTTCCAGCAGATCAACTAGGTCGCTAGCCGCCCCGCCAGGACCTGGCCCTGGTACCTTCGGTCACGTACGCCACCGCAGTGCCCAGAGGTGCCACGGCCACTGACACACATCTGCGGCCCGCCACGCTCTTTAATCTTCCAGGGCAGACGCAGCTGCGGTTTTACGCAGTATTTCCGAGGTTGGGATCCAGCCGCGTGCATCTCTCTTGGCGTCGCGCTCATCTCGCGGACACACGTGCATCGGCGAAATTCTGCGGTTTCTAGACCTGTGTGCTGAATAGGAGAGCGAGCCGGCGGTACGGCCTAGCACGGCCCGGCACCAGGGTGCGTCCGCTAGGAAGTGTGGAGCGCGGTCGGCGCGTTCCCACGTCGTGTGCTGCACCAGCCCGAGATGGCTTCCACGTGAATCACTCACTCCCAGACACAGTGAGTGCTCTCTTTCGAAACCTTCGGGCAAGCCACTCAGCAGCCAGGTCTATGGTACCCTAGCTCCAATCGTGATAGTGTCTTATATTATAGATTACGTATCGTGGTATCACACCTTATTACACGAATGATTTAAATGTTTTCTTTGGAAACTACGGAAGGTATCTGTGTGCTCCGTTCATTGCTCGTATTACGTCCCAGGATAATACAAATTGCTCTCTGCCTTTGGTTCATTTCGATTAGCGTTAAGATCAAATCGAAAACGGAAAAACTAAGGTGCCATTAGAAAATAAAACGGTAGAGAAATATCATAACAGCGGTTCGATGAAACATCTACCATGCACGTAAATATGATTTGCAGAGTAATTAGGTAGAAGTAGAAGTAACTTTAGGGCTGAGATTGAGAAAAGAAAATTACGTTGCCCATAACGCTGCGGCCGGGAGTGATAGATATATCAACCACCTGTCACGTGGTGAGGTGTTCGATAAAAATAGAAAACCGACAATTTTTCATACTAATTTTGGTCAAATAAGAAGTCGATTTGAAATATCTCAAGGGTTAATCTTCTGGACTCGCCCCCTCAGGTTTCAGCTTCTACGGCTGACTTAGTGTTCTTGGTGTTCTTGATTTGTCCCCTTTCTGTTCTTCTAGTTACGTTTATTTCTCTAGCCTTTCCTGAGTATTATTGAGTGTGGTACCAACTTTCCGTGGTGACATTTCTGTTACTGAAAAGCAACACAATTAATAAACATGTACAGTTAATCAGCAATGTTTGTATTTTATGAGATGTGATGGAAATCGATAAAGCTGATATATGTGTATAAAAATTTATTACAGTTTCAGAAGAATTCGATGTTTTCTTGACATTCGTAAATTGAGCAAGCCAATAACGTATTCGTTCCCCTCTAGCCCGTATGCTAGTCGTTATTGTGCTTTTCGCTGATTTATGACGTCGTAAGGAGTATATAGGTCCTAATTCTCTCAGATTGGCGCATTATATCGTCAAATTCCCGAGTAGGTTGGAGGACCCAGCCTACAATGCTCCAAACGTTCTCAATTCGGGAGAGATGTGGTGAAGTTACTGGACAAGGTAGGGTTTTGGCAAACGTGAAGACAAGCAGTAGAAACTCTTGTCGTGTGAAGGCTGGCATACTTTTCCTAAAAAGGAAGCCTGCGATTGCTTGTCTTGAATTGCTTACCGACGTGCTACAGTGATGCCACGTATGACACTCAAGTGGTCCTGATATTCAGAAAAATGGTCTTCCACACCATCACTCATGGTTGTTGGGCTGCATATTCGAGAACATCACTTTACTATCCTGCGACTGGGGCATCAACAGAGAGTCTTCTCTGGTCGACGGTGGTCCAGTTCGAAGCGAGACTCATCACTAAGGACAATTCGACTGCATTCATTAAGATTCCAGGTCGAATACGTCCGACACCCGTCCAAACGTGCACACTGATCAGTCGTTAGTTCAACGGGTGTCTTGATATATTCAGAAGGAATAAGGAAGCAAGGTTAGGGTCTACCGACCCGTCGACAACATGGTGCCGGCCGCGGGAATGCGGCGCGCCAGTCACGGTCTGCACGGCCACTATGGTCGGGGGTTCGAATCCCCCCTCGGGCATGGATATTTGTGCCGTCCTTAGTGTTAGCTAGTTCATAAGTAGTTTGTAAGTTTGGGGACTAATGACCCCGTAGTTAAGTCCCATAAGCTGTACAAACACTTGAACATTTGACAACGTGGTCATTAGGGTCGGAGCTCACGCTCTGATTCTTGGTTAAGGATGAGGGAGGAAATTGGTCATGACCTTTCAAAGAAACCATCCGCACCTTTGATTGGATTAATTTAGAGAAATAATGGAAAACCTAAATCTGGCCGGAAGTGGCTTTGAACCACCGTCCTCCCGACTGCGCCACCTAGTTCGGTGGTCTCCTTTCTGTGAGCTGCCTGTTAATGCTCCTTGGGGCACTAAATCGCCATTTGCACGCCAGACCGATGGTAATGATGAATAAGGCGACCTGCGTGTCTCTCTGACAGTTGTTCCGTCCGCACATTCTGTTGTCCTTCTACGTCGACGGTTTCCATCTTGATGCTGCTTTCGACCATAATTCACCCTTCCCTGTGAACATCGCTGAATAGTGGCATCGCTCTAATGCAAGTGTCCACCGATTCGCCAGTTACTCCAATCGGCTTCTGTGAGCCCAGCTACACGTCTTCTCTGAATTGTCCTGTTGCTGCTCTTACCACCCTTACCGCACTGAAACTGCGCTGCTGTTTCACATGTTCATCCATCAGTTTAAAATTTTGCTTTTTCTGTTGTTACCTGAATGAGTCTGAGTTTGTAACTATTTCCTATACCGGGAAGGGGAGAAGGTTGTACGTGAAACTCAAATACCATTCAAACAAAGCAGTTCGACATAATTCCCTAAAATTCTGAAGTTTTTCGAGAAATTGACTTCTTAGTTTTTCCGAGAGTCTTTAGTATCTTAAAGTTAGATCGTTTCTTCTACTCGCAGCTTAAAACCTGTGGTATGCCTGCTACATGGATGGGGTAGTTAAGTTTCTAGGTGATACAAATTCCTAAACGAAGATGCGAGATGTACGAACATTTTCGTGACACGTAAAATACGAAAAGAAAAAATAATTTGTAAACTATTTCAAATTTCAACACTTCTTATTAATGATCTCACGAAGTGTGTCTAAAAATTTCGGTGAATCAGACAACAAACAAAACAAAAGATGATTACAAATGTTCTTCTTTGTTTTTGAAGATGAAATAAAAGAACGCCTTGCGTTTGCTGCAATTGATTTTATTTCTCCCAGACGCGTTTCGCCTTTTATTTTAAAGGCATCTTCAGTGGGATCTAAAAGTACAATTTTTTTATGAGATACATTTTTTCCAGGTTATAAACAGTTCACGTGTCTTTCTCACATAAGGGAAAAAGTTTTTACTTACATTTGCGTAGTCTTTCGGCTTATTTCTGCTGTTTCCTCCATATGGTGAACGTCACATGTTGTACATTGTATAACTAACAGAATTTCTCTCATTTGTACGATTTTTGAGGTGTTTACCAGCCATGATTTACCTTTGTATTTTCGTGTTTCCTCTCTTCTTTTTATTTATTTATTTATTTATTTATTTATTTATTTATTTTTTAACTTAACGAAAGGACTATTGGTTGCTAATCTTTGTGTGTGAACATAATGAAAGAGTTCACACACAAAAATTAGCAGCTAACATTCATTTCGTTAAGTTGGCAAAAAAAGAAAAATCATCATCATCATTATAGACTGATTATGCCTTTCGGCGTTCAGTCTGGAGCATAGTACCTCTAATAAAATTCCTCCATGATCCCTTATTCAATGTAAACATTGATATAAAAAAGTGAAACACGAAAATACAAAAAGTAAATCATAGTTGGTAAACACCTCCAAAATGTGTACAAATAACAGAAATTCTGTTAGTTATGTGACGTTGACAATATGGAGGAAACAGTAGAAGATAGCTGAAAAGACAACGCAAATATAAGTAAAAATTTTTTCCCCTATGTAAGAAAGATACGTGAACTGTTTATAATCTGGAAACAATGTATCTCACAAAAAAAATTGTACTTGTAGATCCCACTGAAGATGCCTTTAAAATAAAAGGCGAAACGCGTCTGGGAGAAATAAAACAAATTGCAGCAAACATAAGGCTTTTTTTTTTCACCTTCATAAACGAAGAATTTCGGCACTTCCTGCGAATGAGGGCCACCCAAACAAACAAATGTTCTTGATTGCCCTTCAAAATAGTCGCCACTTGCTGCCGCACGCTTTTGACAACGTTCGTTCTTGGAAACGAGCTGCAATGGCCTCCTATGGAATCGATCGCAAAACATATGTCGCACGATCTTTCACGTCATTCACGTCCGCAAAATGTTCACCTTTCATGGTCACCTTCAAACGGGGAAACAGGAAAAAGTCCGCAGAAGCCACATTCGGCGAAACGGAGTTGTCGTTCAGATACGAAGCCATTCACCAAACGTTGTAGTCGCGCCACGTATATAAAAGATCAGTAATCAAGTTCTTTCAGATTTGATAAATTTTTGAACAGATGACCTACAAAATAAGAATAAGGCCACTGTCTACGTAACACTTCGTATGGTGAATAGCAGACGGTACTTAACAACAGATTCGACACAGTATCACAAATCACCAACAAGAAAGTTGGCACATGTTTGTATTAATGGGGAAGGCTTTTATACGCATCACGCCACTGTATGGTGCATGATAAAGGGTACTTCGTAATAAACGTGGATACCGTTCGTCACCTCGAAGGGGAGGATAGGAATAAGTGGTGCATTGTCCGCCTCTTTAGTTCAGTGGACAGAGTGTTAGATTGCCACGCGGGAAACTCGGGTTCGATTCCCGATCCGGTTGGAGATTTTCTCCACTCGAGAACTGGATGTTGTGTCGTTCTGATCATCATTTCATCATCATCAATGCGTAAATCGCCCATGTGACGTCTTTTAAAGACTTGCACCAGCAGACAGAACACGATCCCAGCTGGGGTCTAACGGCCAAAATTGCCAATCGAAATCATTGTCATCAGATGTGCATTATTCATAAAAATTGTAATTAGGAAGGTTTTAATCAACGATACGTTCGAACTGAGCGCATAAAACAAGACTTGAACCAGCTATCCAGTGGTTCGTCATCTCTACTGATTTTTAAACATCTTCATGAGTTTCACGCCTTACTAAACGTACGCAAGTCATACATCTTAGTTTAAAAACATACATCTGCTGGAAATTGAATTCATCACCGTCCCCCCAATATTTCAGGTAAGCATTCCACCACAGTGCCACAAAAGCTGTCGAAAAAATCGACCTCACTTTCAAGTATCAGACAATTTTGAAAAAAAAAGTAAAGTTGATTTTCTCGATAGTTTTAAGCATTTCATCGAACAGCTTGAGTGATTATTTCTGAAGCTGAAGTACTAAAAATAAACATAAAAAATTTCAAAACTGATATTAGCATGATGGAAAATACCTCCATAACAGCTGTATTATCCATTAAGCCTCAGCACACGTTTGCTGTCGGTTTATCCCTTATGTCATGGACCACCACAAGTGGGTTCTCCCATCTCAAGTTCCGGACATTACAGCCGTTTTCTTTCTAGGAGTTGTGAAAAGTCTCCTTTTCGGAAACCCAAACGTAACCAGTTCTTTCCAACATGTTGCTAACAAATTACCGCGTCTGGTCCTTCTGGTTGCCAAGCTTGCGTGAGTTGCACTTTGCATGTATGGAAATACAGCCGTTCGTGTAAAATCTTCACCACAGTGCCCTGAGGTATGCCCGTTTCTCTGAAAACACGAAGGGTCGGCTTCCGGTGGCTGCCCTGAGATGCTCAGCTCACCGCATTAGAAGTGTCGCCACGCACTCCAAGTCTGCCACGCCTTGCCTGGTCAGCAACACTGACAGTCTCTTCGGACCGTTCGCACCTTCCTTTCCTTCTCTTCGCATCTGCCTGACGTGTGGAACAGAAAATTCTGAACTGTTTTTTAATTGCAGAAGACGATAGTGATCCATGGAACCCCAAATCACGTTGCACATTCTGCTGCAAAGGCGGCACACTTGCAGCCATACTGCCAAATTAAGTTTAATCGGTTCCATGACAATGAACGGCGCTTCAGCTGTATATACAAGGTAGAGTGAAATGCACCAACAGCTGTCATTTCAATTTTATTTTTATTAATTATTGGCAACCAGTTTCTTCAGACTCATAAGACACGGAGTCTGAATTTTGTCATAAAATAATTAATATTTAAGAAATAACTGGTTTGAACATTCATGTAACAACAGAGTATAGAATGTGAGTCAGTGGAATACTAGTACCAGGTAATGTTCTACTGAAAAAACTTATGAATTTTGGTGATGAGACGTGATCGACCACAACCTCGATGTCTAGTATGCATGTCTTCACGTCCCTATGCACTCCAAAATCAGTGCACTATCACATCCAGATGCGTCACAAGTCTGAGTATTGGAGTATTCGATCACCGCGCCAAAATCAGCCACAGTTTTGCCTCCTTTCAAACCCTGACAGCTGTTGATAATGCTGTCTCGCGTGCCATCTCGTTGTGCTTGACAGTGATCTTCTACGGAAACTGGCCGTATCACAATGGATTGGTAAACCTGAAAGAGTATAAACTTTTGCAATTTCCCTCTGCTGTTCTGCTGCACAGTAAGCACGTCCTGTCTGGAGTGCATGGAAAAGACAGACGTCATGAGATACGTCCCAGTATAGCGTCGCACCTCCTTCCGGCCTGCGAAATGGTGCGGCTGGCCGTGGCATATAGTCAACCCTTCGACGCAAATGCCCTGTAGGGATACCGAGCCCAGCTACCTCTATAGCTGTCAATAATCGCGAAGTGTTGCTGGAGGCAGGATGTTGTGCACCAACTGACCCCTCAAACATATCCCATGAATATTTGGATTCATGCCGGACGTTCTAGGAGGCCAAATAATTCGCTGAACTACTGATATGGTTTCCAAATCACTCACGAACAATTGTGGCCCAGTGTTATGTAAGCTTTGCTTGGGAATAGGAAGTCCACGAACGTTTCGCAAGGGTCTCCAAGAAGATAACGGCCTAAGGCTGTTGGAGGCCCGGGGCGGCGGCGAAACAAAATGAGCACCCCTCCCCCCCGTCCACTTGAAAATACATGTCTTACTGTTAAAAAAGAATTGGATGCCCTTCCCAGGACGAGAGGCACGTGATAGTCTAAAAAGTAGCTTTCGAGATTCAGAGACCCCAGCAGAACGAGATGCGAAGCGAGCAAAAAAAAAAAAAAAAGGCCGGAAGGAGGTGCGACACTATACTGGGACGTATCTCATGACGTCTGTCTTTCTGTCTTTTCAATGCACTCCAGACAGGACGTGCTTACTGTGCAGCAGAACAGCACAGGGAAATTGCACAAGTTTCTACTCTTTCAGGTTTACCAATCCATTGTGATACGGCCAGTTTCCGTAGAAGATCACTGTCAAGCACAGCGAGATGTCACGCGAGACACCATTATCAGCAGCTTTCGAGGTATTTGGAGGCCCCCCCAAGACCGGAGGGGGCGATCCACCACTGGTTGGACCAGAGGACCCTACCCATTCCACGTAAAACCAGCCTGCACCTTTATGGCGCTACCACCAGCTTGCTCATTGCCTTGTTGTCAGACTGGAAGTATGGCTTCGTGGGGTGTGCTGCACACTCTAACGCTACCATCAGCTCTTACCAAATGTAATCGGGACTCATACGACCAACCCACGGGTTTCCACTAGTCTAGGGTCCAAACGATAGGATCACGATCCCAGGAGAGACGTCACTCGAGTCGGTCGTCTGTTGCCGCCAAATTGCGCCGAATTGTCCTTGCGGATACGATCAACATTGATTCCAGTGGCCACCTCGTGCGCTGTTGCTTGTCTGTTAGCACTGGCAACTCCGCACAAACGCCGCTGCTTTCGCTCATTAAGAACAGGCCACTGGCCGCTGCGTTGTTGTCTGTGGTGAGAGATAATGCCTGACATTTCAGATTCAAAAACGAGAAGTATGTTCTTTACGGTTTGAGTCAGTAAGCGCGAAATGGTTGTGGGGATAATCGACAAACTTCAGTGGCAGTCGCTGCGAGAGATGAGTTGTGCATGACGCTATGGTCTACTATCAGAGTTCCGAGGGCGTACGTTTCTACAAGATGCAACCAATAAATTGTTTCCTCCTATATATATCTAGTCGACAGACCATTAAGATAAAATTAGAGACATTAGAGACCACACGTAGGCTTACTGTCAGTCATCCCTCCCACGAACCGCACGCCTCTGTATCAGGAAAATGAGGAAGTGACATTAGTGCACAAAGAACCCTCCTCCACACAAACTGTGGGATGCCTTGCGTAGTGTGGATGTGGGTAGCATGTGCGTGCAGGAAGTTACACTGATATACGACCGTGCCTCCCGACTGTTGTCAGGCATGCGTATTTAAGGAGTCACTGCACGGTTGCGTAAAGATCTGAAATGCCTTCCCCGGGAAAATAAGAAATTGTCTCTAGTAGCCCAGGAAAAGTTGCCCAAAAAAAGTCCGTGCTGGCTAAAATATAAGCACAAGCTGGAAATAATTTCAATCTATGTTAGGTATCCCGAATGAGGGTAGTATTAGTTTTCGACAGTTTCTAGCTTGTTCGTAATTTTTTAGGACCAAAACCAACGAAATTGTTTGCCGTTTTCCAGTTTTTCGCCGACAACCTGAAAACGATACATCGTACATTTTTTTATTTATTTATTATTTATTTATTTATTTGTGTTGGGATCAAAAATGAAAAAGCATAAAATTTCGCGTAATCTGACCTATTTACAACTTAACCCTGTGGTGCACCGATTATTAAAAAAATCTGGTGGAAAAATTGAAGCCGTCCGCAGTTGCCAAGCGATCTGCGGCGCGCCATTCACAGTCTGTACGGCACGCTCCCCTGAGGCATGGATGTTTGTGTATAAGGTAGTTCATAAGTAGTTTGTAAGTTTAGGGACTGATGAAATGTTCAAATGTTTGTATAGCTTATGGGTCTTAACTAAGCGGACATCAGTCCCTAAACTTTCAAACTACTTATGAACTAGCTAATCCTAAGGACAGCACAAATATACACGCCAGAGGGGGTATTCGAACCCCCGACCGTAGTGGCCGTGCAGACCGTGACTGGAGCGCCTCAGTCCCCTCGGCCACCGCGGCTGGCTAGGGACTGATGACCCCGCACTTAAGTCCCTTAAGCTTAACAAACATTTGAACATTTTTGCGGAATTGAAATGGGAGTTTTGTAGTAAATAACAATGTCTGTTACCATAAAATACAAACATTTATTCAAATTTATCGTTATAGGTTGCCGTTCTTATGTGGAGATAAATAGGCTTGCTCAGGATAGGGTATTGTGGAGAGCTCCATCAAACCAGTCTCCGGACTGAAGACCACAACAACAACAGAGAAAAATATTCCTGTTACTGTAGTGGTCACAATGAGGCTTGGGACCTTCAGAGTCTCTCTTGTTTGTTTTTTCCCTTTTGTGTGTAAACTTTGGAAGCAGTTTGAACATAGAGGCTACTTGCTGTTAGTGAATATATACTTTGTCTCTTTTTGTGAAATTGGTGGAATACCGATTGCTGCCCTTCACGGTCGTCAACGTGACACGATAATGCTTTCGCGTGAAAAATGGTCGTTTGTCAGTTCAGGCGTCGACACGCAAGGTGCAGCAGCTATCGCAAAGCTCCTCTTTGAACTCCATGTGTTTACGAATGAAAAAGCGAAAGCAGGTGACAGAAATGCGACCAGTAACAGTGGACGCCGCGCACCTCAGGGTAGTGACGGACTAAGGCTGTTGGAGGCCCGGAGCGGCGGCGAAACAAAATGAGGCCACCCCCTCCCGGTAACTTGGAAATATATTACCATAAAACAGGAACATTTGAGATTTGGAGGCCTCCATAGGACGAGAGGCATGGGCCAGTCTAAAAAGAATAACTTTCGAAAATTCAAGCAGAACGAGATGCCAAGCACGCTCAAAAATTAAAAAAATAAATAAAAATTAGATTAAATTGAAATATAATAAAATAAATATTAAAAAAAAGACCGTAGGCCGGGATGGCTCGCCCTATCCGCCCCCCCCCCCCCCACTTATTTTACTATCTTTATGGACGAGTGAATTATGCTCATTTTCCAATGCCAGTAACTCAAACCCGGCTACTCCAAATGCAAAATGGCAGGTATGAAACTTGTTAGATCATTCTGCGTGAAAAGAGTTCCTGCATTTTTTAAATTAACTCCCTCCTATGCATAGAAAAACTCGTCGTTGTTTTAGGCTTTCAAAACAGGCACAAGCCAGAAACCGTCGCAAACTCATATTGCTCCTATTTGGGATAGCTAACATCGATTGAAATGGTTTCCAGCTGATGCTTATTTATTTAGCCAGAAGAAGTCTAATTTGCCTGGACTATAGCATCAAACTGTGTCCCAGCCGGCCGCGGTAGCCGAGGGGACTGAGGCGCTCCAGTCACGGTCTGCACGGCTGCTACGGTCGGGGGTTCGGGCATGGATATTTGTGCCGACCTTAGAATTAGTTAGTTCATAAGTAGTATGTAAGTTTAGGGACTGATGACTCCGTAGTTAAGTCCCATAAGCTATACAATCATTTGAACATTTGAACTTCCTATATAAGCAACTATTATCAATACTACACGTCCTATGCTGCCCGTAGTTCATAGTGAGATCTCGAGTGTTAACATAACTGCTAAACTTTACTCATGACCGGCGTGTATACTGGTCAGCTCGAGACTGAATCTGCGGCGCGGTGCGAGAGGGCACCTGACGCACTATTTAGCGCCAAAATATGGCCGTCGCGTGCCTTCTGCAATATCCTCTCTTGTTGTCCTTGAGAGATATCTGTAACAAATTCTCAGCTCTGAATAATTAATAGTTAGTGAATAATAAATGAAACTAATATCAAAAGAAATCACGTGACATGAAATGCAGTAGCCAAGCGAGGAGAGTACCAATAACATAGGCGGGCTTTCCCAGGGGAACCAGCACCTACTGTGCCATATGCTACTGCTCCCCACCCCACCTTCCATCATATGCTGCACTTCTTACTTCTGCGTTTAATACACATAGAATGTTAGCAAAGAAACGGCCAGTGGCCAGAAATATGAAGTGGCCATAGGCCAGGAATATCACAAAAAGAATTCCTACATTTTGGCCCACTTTAGGTTACGGTAGTAACATTAAAAATGGGCCTCTGCGATCGTCTTTTAAAAGTTCGAAATTTAAATGAAAATAACGTCCTAACTATTCATCTGACACGAAAATTGAATAACCGAATTTGTAGAGGAGAAAATTCTCTACAACGTTCCTCTCATATGTTTTTTTCATATCTCGTAGCGTTTCAAAAATATTTGCAAAAATAACGGCGATTTTGGGATGTATGCCTGTCTGTCTGTCCGTCTGTCTGTCTGTCCGTAACATGTTGCCTGTTTTTAAGACGAACCGTTCAACCGATCAGCACCAAATTTTACAGACATGATTGTAGGCCGCCAGAGACCAGAACCTCCCTTTTTCAAATTTTTCGGACAAACAATACGGTAGTAAGACCAAAAAAAGCAGTTTGTAATATAATTGTAATTGCAAACGAACCGTTCATCTGACACGAAAATTTAATAACCTAATTGGTAGAGGAGAAAATTCTCTACAACTTAGCTCCCTTATGTTCTTTTTTTTCATATCTAGTATCGTTTGAGACATATTTGCAAAAATAACGGAGATTTGACACCCTCCTTTGAATTAACGAAAACCAGCCGTTCGGAGATGTCACGTGACATTCCTCGGGTATTTGATGATTTTCTTATTGTAACTTACACGTTGTCATTTCCAAGCAACGGCACACTGAGAAATTAACAAAAACACATCGTTCTTCGTACGATAAATGATAATCTAATGTTTAGAAATGCCATATTAACGTCATTTAATAACGGCCATCAATAGTAAGAGATTAAAGTATTCCTGTTCTGATTTATAGCTGTAGCGTAGTGAGGAAGGTGCTGTACTGTGACCCGAAAGATCGGTGGTTCGTAACCCACCAATACTTTTTTTTTCTTCTGAAAAGGGAATCAGACACTCTTATTAATTAATTTATTATTATTTACATTATTATTTTGGTCCAAAATTTTTGCAAAAACTTATAAAATTACAAATCTAAAGTGGGCCGTAAAACACGCCAGTGCGATTTTTTTTTAATTATCTCCCTCCTATGCATAGAAAAAGGTTTCGTTGTTTTAGGCTTTGAAAACACGCACAAGCCAGAAGCCGTCGCAAACTCATATTGCTCCTACTTGGGATAGCTAACATCGATTAAAATGGTTTCCATCTGATGCTTATTTATATAGCCAGAAGAAGTCTAATTTGGCTGGACTATAGCGGCAACCTGTGTTCCAGACATGCCGCCCTGTGTTGCTCTCGCGGCTGCCACCTGTCTCGTCTGCATACAGTGGGGCCCTCCTCAGTGATGGACGGCGGCAGCGCGATACAGGGCCCACCGCGGCCTGTTTGAAGAGCGCGATTGTCCGCGCGGCTGTCGCTAAGAGCTCATTAGCCAGACAATGCGCCGGCCGTAATGAGAGGAGCCGGCAGCGGCAGCGGCAGAGGCGTCGCCACACAATCGCCCGCACGCGGCCACCTCGCCTCGCCTCGCCTCGCGCCCATTAGCACGGCCCATTTGCCACGGCCACCTGTTGACGAAACACCTGGCACGCCGGCTGCCGTGTCTATTAGCCGCCGCTGGAATGCGCTCGTCACCTGTCCACGCCCCCTCATTCTGACGCGTTCATTCAGCGCGCCGCCGCGGCGCACTTCAAATGGCCGAGAGCCCTGCCAGTCACAACTGGGTCAATCTCCCTCGCTGTTGATAGTCGAGACGTCCGACAGCGGTCCGAGGTCTTATATCGACCTCCAAAATACAGTAGTGTGCTATCGTTAGACGGAAGTACGTTTCTCGTGCTTTGTCACAAACAGAGACCATACATAGAAAGACCTGTTACTCCACTGTTTCTCGACCTTTTTGAATACGCGATCCGCTCCAAGTATTATGTCTATCCCTTCCTTCCCCACAAACCGAAACAGAACTATCTGTTTTATGTGAAAAGGACAAAGAATCGTTTTGTTCTTACAACTTCCTTTAAAAAACAAAAAAAATCTTTATTTAATCTTCCACAAAACAACGCAACATCTAAAATATTAAAAAGGGTCTTTCATGCTACTTTCAACAAACACAGCTTATTACAATGCAACTTTTTCACAACTTATTACAGTGCAACTTCTTGTCAACCCAATAGTCATTAATTACAGTCTACTTACAATTCTGCAAATTAAAACCACTTCCTTCAGTGTCAGAGGTGTGCCAATAGGTAACAATCCTGAGGATGGTGGTGGCCAACTTACCTAGCTAATCCCGATGAGCCTGCAACTGGCACTGGAAGGACCACGACTAATTACTGTCACTGCAGTCAACCAACTACAGGGTGTCTCACGAAAGACGCCTGCCAGGCTTTCGCGGGTCGCGCGGTACGGCTCCCGGCCGCCGGCACCACATCCACCGGCCACGGCAGCGCCGGATTCTCGGACTCAATTGTGCCGCGGGCGCATACACTGAATTAAAGTTCAAGTGTTCAAATGTCTGTAAATCTATCGGACTAAATTGCGTGGTCATCAGTCGGTAGCTTACAAACTATTTAAACCTAGGTAAACTAACCTAAGGTCAACACACACACCCATGCCTCAGGGAGGACCCGAACCTCCACGGCGAGCAACCGCGCGCTCCGCAGCGAAGCGCTTTAGACCGCTCGGCTACTCCAACGCGGCTGAGTTAAAGTCTAAAAAGTCATCTGAGTAACCTAAGCATATCTTTATTTACAGTAGATATTCAAAATGATGGACCTCTATGGAAAGAGTGGCCTGACATCCCTTGAACACATTTGCGAACACTCGACGAATTTCGGCTGCCGAAATCTGGAAAATGACTAATGGAATCCTGTCTTCAGACTCTTAGAGTGTATGAGGATTGCTTGCATACAACTTGTCTTTTAACATTCCCCAAAGAAAAAGTCATAGGGATTTAGATCTGGAGAACGAGAAAGCCACTCAACTACCCTATCATCAAAAACACTTCATATTGCTGCCATAGAAGTATTGGCAATGTGATGTCTTGTATTGTCCTGCATGAAGTAACCGTACAGATTTTCGTTGGGAGAAAGTTCTTGAGAAAATGGATGCAGGATATTGTTCGCATACCTGTCAGAATTTATTGTTTCGTGAAAAAAGATTCGACTAGTCATTTCCCAGATTTCGGCAGCCGAAACTCGCCGAGTGTTGGCAAATGTGTTCAAGAGATGTCAGGCCGCTCTTTCCATAAAGGGACATCATATTGACATTTACTGTAAATAAAGGTAAACTTAGGTTACTCAGATGGCAATGTTTTTAGACTTTAACTCAGTGTAGGCGCCCGTGGCACAATAGGGTCCGAGAATTGGCACTGCCGTGGCCGGTGGATGCCGTGGCAGCGGCCGGAAGCCGTACCGTGCGATCCGCGGACGCCTGGCAGGCGTCTTTCGTGAGACACCCTGTATCATTTCCCAGTTTTTATTATTAATAAGAACCTACTAATCTACTCTCTAAAACTACGTGTAAGTAAGAATCGATGGTGCCATGTCTACCCCCAGGTCCAGATCACTGAGGAATCAGCCGGTGACAGTGACCAGTCTACCCTCCAGCGGCTTGATCAAACTTGGCAGTTTTCATTGGTGATTGTCAAAATCAGTGTGGAGTTGTTATGTTGTCATTATTGAGTGATTGTTCTCATGTTTGATGTTTATGTCCTGATTTGAGTGTTTGGTTTATCAATTGTGTCTGATGTAATCTTGTCTTAGTTTGAGATTGCATCTGTAAGTTTGTTGAGGACACCAAAAGTGTCTTGATACCTCAGATGTTCATATATGACATTGCTGAGCAGTTGTCCACGTAAATCTAGCTCCACGTCATCGAAGATGGGACACTAGAAAACTATGTGCTTAGGATTGCCTTCCGTGGTTCCACATTCACACACGGGTTGGTTATAAATAGTTCATAGAGAGCCTTTCTTGTGTGCTGGGCAGAAGCTGGTATGTTCTTCTACTGGTGTCCTCGGTGTCCCACAGCTCTTGCCCATGCTCCAACCCCTTTCTTTTGATGGCAGGTTTGCTCTCTGATCTGCATCCTATTATAGCCTTCACTCTGTCTTGCTTACCTTTTTTAGCCCATTACCAGGCTGCTTGCTCCCTGATCTTGATGCGAGGGGGAATAGCCCCATCGAGACCAGGAGTGCCCCACTATGTGTTGTTCGGCAAGCCCCACAGAGTGGAGCAGGATGTAATTCTGCACTCCTCTGAAAGACACAGAGGGCGCGCCACCCTCTTGAGGCTGTGGGCCCAGACTGGAGATCCTTAGCCCACGATGGACGCTAGTATGCTGTTGTTGTACAAGTTGATGATGTCGGGCGGGAGGTGCAACTTTCGATGCCCGATTCCCGCTAAATCGTGCGTTGCTGCTAGGGATCTTTCACCAACAGTGTTCACATCAGCTGTGAAGTTCCGCTTCTCATCAATGATAATGCCAAGGTAATGTCCTTGTTTTTATCGGATTGTGACACGCCGTTAATCCTGACTGTTAGGATCCTCAACAATTGTCCTTTCATGAGCAGGTAAACTGACTTATTTGGTGCAATGTGTAGTTTGGTGACTGTGCACCATACTGAAAGCACTTGCATCGCCGTTTCAACTTTGGGCTTCAGGTCTTCGTAGCTGCGGCCGCCTACCAGCAGGAGGAGATCGTCTGCATAAGCTATCACCTCCAGCATGTCGTCACAGTTCTTCAAGTCTCTCAAGAGAGGTTCCATGTTCAGATTCCAAATGAGTGGCCGTAGCACAGAGCCCTGAGAGCACCCCTTCACAAGTAGGAGAAGTGTGAGGTCCCCTACAGGTTGTCAAAGGCGCCATTGATATCCTCCATGATCCCGACCACGTACCTGTGCCACAGACATCGGCCGCCAGGGCAACTGTATTGGTTGCAGAGCATCCCGGCTGAAAGTCGAACTGCCTGTTGCTCATGCCGCACAGAGTTTTGTGTGCCGACATCCTGTCAGCCAGCATTCTTTCAATCAACTTGACAATGACATCTGGTAGACGAATGTGCAGATAGGACTTACCCAAGGTCGGGTCCTTATCGGCTCCTTTTTTATGATCACAATGCTCCCCTTCTTCCACATCTTGCGGAACATGCCTGCTCTCAGATATTCATTGAAGAGCTTAGTTGCTTGAGGTACTAACTAGGGGGAGGGGGGCGAAGAATTGCACTACTTCCGGCAGTGATCCCATCGGGTCGTGGGGCTTTGCCCTCTTCAGGTTTTGATTTTTCCAGCTACCTCCTCTTCAGAGGACCAGAGTGTTGTTAGTGTAGTCAAGGAGTCCCGATTCCTGATTTCGCGTTGGACATCACTGTATGTGTGCCTCTCATCATCAGGGAGTAGGGTCCAGAGTAGGACCTCGGCAGTTTCCTGCCAAGACTCCGTCATCGTTTCCCCATCCCTCACAATGGAGATCACCATGGTAGATCTGATTTTTTCGCGAACAGCTATGGACCTGTTCTGCCAAAACTGCCGTTCATGCCAGCCCACGAAGCTCTGGTAGTACCTCCTCGTCCTTTTGACTGACTGTCGCAGCTGTTCCAGTTCAGATGACCACAGTGAAGGGGAAGCCACGACAGCTGTCCTCCTGGTCAGCACAGCAGCTCTCGCTGCTCGAACCAAAGCTTCATTCCTCTGCAGCTAAATATGAGTTCTCCAGTAATATTGACAAGTCACATCCTCTTGCTAGTCGTTCCCAGTCGGTTTTATTGTAGTTCAGTTGCCACTGCCACCCCAGGTCCTATCCGCACTCAATTGAAGAGATGCAGAAAGTAGTGACAAGGTTCTGATCACTGGTTGTCAGGCGATCATGTACAGCCCAGCCAGCAACGTTGTCGGCCACTTTTGGGGTCACTGACATGACATCCTTATTGATTGCATCACCTCTGCCATGCACGTAAGTGGGGCAGTTCCCTGGTTATTGGCAATCACAAGCTGGAGGGCCATGATCACTTCTTCTGCAAGGCTGTCTTTGGCATCTCGAGTCTGGCTGAACCAGAGGGAGGAATGGCATTCATGTCAGCCATGACCACCACCATCGTGAGATGCAGTACCGTCATTACTCTTGCTAGATGATCCAGATGTGGCTTAAATGGGTCTGCATACTGGAAGTAGCAGTTGACTGGGACTATGACTCCAACAGGTGATTGTAACTCTACGACACTACAGTGGTCGCTGGAGACATGCGGCATGATCTGTTGGCAATGACGATTGCAGTTCTTGGGTTTGACTGGTGCTAATCACCTGCCAGTTCAAGGGCGTGTAGGTGACTCTTCCTGCCAGAGAGTATGGACCCTGCAGACAGAGAGCATTCAGTCTTCTCTCCTCCACTACTCTACGGAGTTCCTGCTGTTGTGGGCATTAATGTGTCCAACCTCTATTTTATTCATCCTCCAGGGGAAGTGTATATGAAAATTGCAGTCCGGCCAACTTTTGGTATAATCAAAGGCTATCATTCCGCAGGCCAGAACTGCCCGATTGTATATTTCATCGAGGTCAAAAGCTTCCCCTACTCTTTCACAAACACTTTTCCGAGTACGCTCAGCAGGGCTCAGAGTTCAATGGGGAGATTCATGGACCTGAGACGTATCCTGTCCGGCTTCCATTACCGGGAACGTGACCTTCCTTCCATTCTTTTGGCTCGCCCTGATGACGTGTCGCAGAGCAGTTGCAAGGACCGAAGGCTGCTCCAAGTTGGCCATTTGTAATGTAATTCCAGGTTTGGATAGATTTTCTGCGGGTCCATTGCAGCCCATTTGGGCGGAGGACGAGCCTCCGCCATTGAGCCGAGGAGGATCCGGATTCGTTTGCAGCGGCATTGTGACTTCTTGTTTTGGATTCATGTTGTTCTCAGAGTCCGCTGAACGTCCTGCCTGCCACTTAGGTTTCAATTTTGGTGTTTCATTTCGGCAAGGGGGAGGAGCCTCAGGGTCGCTTTGGGTGGTAGCTTCCACAGATGTGGCTTTGACCTATTTCTGTATCGCTGCTGGTTGCGTTTTGCGAGGGAAGCAACTCAGACGCGATACACATGCATACGGTCTATTAGCGACATGTTCGCTATGAGCTGAAACGCCCGGTTCATGCGATCAGAAACTATACAGAACGGGTAAATAAATCTCTAAAGGTTCAGGCTTTTTTGTTTTCGCTCTTGAAGACGTGTTTATGGGACCAATCTGCCGAGCATGAAAAAATTTTCAAATATTTATGAAGCTGTGGGACCAAACTGCAGTAATAACTACTTAAACTAACTTATGCTAAGACAACAACACACACACACGCATGAGGGAGAACCTGCGACGTGGAGCAGAAGCGCACACCATAGCAAGGCGCTTCAGAACGCACGGCCACTCCGAGCGGCGCGAGTCTGACACAGCTCAAGACTAGTTACTTCTATATCTCCCTGAATAAAAAGTTTAGAGTATTTACCCAAGAACATTTATGCGTTCTTGCATGTTATCTTTTATAACAACAAAAAACTCGTTTCATGGTTTGAAGCGAATGTGAGATAGGACGACAATTATAACGCATGAATTCAAATGCACAGGGACGGAATGGAGCACACCTTGCGCGACCATCTACTGGATACTACAAGCAATATGTCGAGAGGGAACTTGGATATATTTCTGCTCTCATTTTACATAAAAATTCGATATCTTATCTACATTTCGTACACACACAGGAGGAAACATAGGCGGGAGGAAACAATATCCACCGTCTTGCTAAGTCCCATTACCGCTCAATTCAGGACATTGGACACGTCATGCACATAAAGAAAGCCGACGTCAAACTGATAGTAGATATAAAAGCTATTCTTCATCGTTGGACTGACTACTTTCATAACATCAGCAACAAAGAATTTACATATCCACCAATTACCAGTCCTGATCCTACCTTAGGACCTGTTCCTTCAATTAGATCTGAAGAAGTAATGTTTGCCATCAACAAGAAGAAAAACGGAAAAGCAACTGGCCCAGATGACCTATCAGCGGAAATCTGGAAAATGCTCGGAAAGCCTGCTTCAGAATTTCCTGCTTCACTCTTCACCCTTCTCATCGCCGACAAACAACATTCACACACATGGAAAACTAGCATAACATTACCAATCTGGAAGGGAAAAGGAGACGTGAATGAATGTTAGACTTATCCCCCTATTCGACTCCTCTATCATACTTTAAACATCTTTGAACGTGTTCTTGATAGCAGACTCAGAAGTACTGTCTCTGTAACAGCAAACCAGTGTGTATTTGTTAAGGGATGCAGTCCAATAGATGCCATCCATGCTACACGCCTTTAGATGGAAAAGCACTGAGAGACAGAAGCGTGAACACATGGCATTTATAGACCCTATCCTACACGATCTTATCTGGCGAGCACTTTGTTGTCATGGTGTCCCTGCACAGTAGGTAAGCTGGGTGCAACTTCTGTACCGCAATTCCACTAGTACTATTCGGAGTCCTGCTAGAATCTCTCCACCCTTCGATATCTCTGCAGGTGTTCATCAAGGTTCTGTTCTTTCACCTTTGCTATTCATTCTCTTCAAGTATACGGTGACAGCTGACATGCAGACTTTACATCCCAGGACCCTTCTTTATGCCGGTAATGTGGTAACTGCCGAACAAACCCACCCAGAACTCCAGCACCAAGTTCAAACGTGGAAGGACAGACTGGCTAAAAATGGACTACAGCTCAAAGCCCAGCAGACTGAATACCAAGAATCTGGCTCCCAAACCGGGGGCACCATACGTATCGGAGAAGAAGACCTGCAGAAGATCATGCATTTTTAAGTACCTGGGGTCCGTTGTCACTTCAGACTGTGATACAACTCTCGATACTCGGACGAGAGTGTATGCAGCTTGGCTCAAGTGGAAGCAGTCCTGTGCGAAAAAAAGATGCCTCATTATCTAAAGGCAAAAATTTATAAAACCATGATACGTCCAGCAGCAATCTATGGGACTGAGTGTGACCCTATAAAGAAACAACAGGAGCAAATGTTACATACCATGAAGATGGTTCGTTGGTCCATGGGACTGAACCGATGTGATCATGTAAGAAATACCGAAGTCCGGCAAAGGTTTGTTATCGCTCCCATCACAGACAAACTGAGGGAAGCCCGTCTCCGCTGGTACGACCACATCGTGAGAGAAGCGGGACAACTCGGTCGCAGCTCTCTGCATCAACCCAGGAGGGGATTTATGCTTGGAAAGAGAGCTTTCGTACACAGGCCTCTGCAGACCCTTCATACTTTTGTGCTGTATTGTTGTTAATTTTGTGTTGCTCAGAAACTACGCAATTACTATGGTCTGATATCTTCACTTGTAACTACAGCCGTTACTTTTCCCGAGGATATGCAACTCTACTATATGAATATATGATGATGGCATCATCTCCGGTAAAATATTCCGGAGGTAAAATAGTCCACCATTCGGGTCTCCAGGTGGAGACTACTCAAGAGGATGTCGCCATGAGGAATTTGGCATTCTGCGGATCGGGGCATGGAATGTAGGTTCCCTTAATCGTGTAGGGAGATTAGAATATTTAAAAAGTGAAATGGATATGTTGGAGTTAGATATAGTAGGGATTAGTCAATTTCTGTGGCAATAATACCAGGATTTCTTGTCAGGCGAGTACAGGATTATAAATATAAAATCAGTTGGGAGTATTACAGGAGTAGGTCTAATAATGATGACTGAGAAAATAGGAATGAGGGTAAACTACTATGAGCTGCGCAGTGATCGCATTATCGTAGTCAAGATACATACGAATCCAACACCTACCACAGTGGTACAAATTTATATACCCTCTATCTCTGCCGATGATGAGGAGATCGAAGGAAAGTATGAGGAGACAAAGGAAATTATTCAGACAGGTAAGGGAGAGGAACCTTCATTGTGATGAGGGACTGGAATTTCGTAGTAGGAAAAGGAGGGGAATGAAAAATAGTAGCTGAATATGGCCTGGGAAAAAGGAATGAAAGAGGAAGCCGCCTGGTAGAATTTTGTTCGGAACATAATTTAATCATAAGAAACACATGATTAAAGATTCATGAAAGAAGGTAGAATACGTGGAAGAGACGAGAAGACACCGGAAGGTACCAGATAATTTTATAATGGTAAAACGTAGATTTCTGAACCAGATTTTTAACTGTAAGACTTATCCAGGGGCAGATATAGACTCTGACCATATCTTATTGGTTATTAACTGTAGACTGAAATTGAAGAAACTGCAGAAAGGTAGGAATATAAGGAGATGGGACCTGGATAAATTAAAGGAACCAGACGTTCTTGAGAATTTCAGAAGGAGATTTAGGCAATAATGGACAGAAACGGTGGAAAATAAAACAATAGATGTGGAATGAGTAGCTTTAAGAGATGAAATAGTCAAGGCGGCAGAGGACCAAATAGGTCTTGGATACCACAGGAAATACTAAATGTAGTTGACGAAACAGAAGATATAAAAATTCAGTTAATAGAGCGGGTAAAATGAAGTACAGACGACTAAGAATCGAGATTGACAGTAAGTGAAAAAAGGCTAAGCTGGAGTGGCTTCAAGCCAAATGCAAATCTGTAGAAGAATGTATAACTTAGGGGAAAATAGATGCCGCCTATACGAAAATAAAAGAGACACTTGGAGACAAGAAAAATAGATGATGAATTTGACAGAGTACTAAAAGAACACAGATGGAAAAGCAGTTTTGAGTAGTGAAGGGAAACCTGAAATGTGGAACGAGTATATAGAGGGGCTCTACAAAGGAAATGAATTTCGAAACAATATTGTAGGAAGGGAAGAGGAAGTAGAAGAAGTTGAAATAGGACTTAATACACTGAGAGATGAATTTGGCAGAGCACTGAAAGACTTAAGAAGAAACATGGCCCCTGGAGTAGATAAAATTCCCTTAGAAGTCTCTGGGAGAACCAGTTATGACAAAACTATTTCACCTGGTGAGTAATATGTATGAGACAGGCGAAATATCGTCAGACGTTAAGAATTCCCATCTCAAAGAAAGCAGGCGCAGACATATCTGAAAATTACATAACAATCAGTTTAATAAGGCATAGGTGAAAAATTTTAACTCGAATTACTTACAGGTGAATGGAAAAGCTGTAATAAGCCGACGTCGGGGAAGATCAGTTCGGTTTTTTTAGAAATGTAGGAACACGGGAGGCAATACTCAGCTTATGACTTTTCTTAGAAGATTACTAATTATAAGGCAAACTTACATTTCTGGCTTTTGTAGATTCGGAGAAAGCTTTTGACCTTGTTGATTGGATTACACTGTTTCAAATTCTGAAGTCAGCAGGGGTCAAATATAGGGAACGGAAGATCATTTACAAGTTGTACATTAACCAAACATTTGTTATTAGAGTTGAAGGGCAAGAAATGGACGCAGGGAGTGCGATAGGGTTGTAGCCTTTGTTCAATTTGTACATTGAGCAAGATGTAAAGGAAAGCAAGGAGAAATTTTGAGAAGGAATTAAATTTCAGGATGAGGAAATGAAACAATTGCGTTGCGTTCTGCCGATGACATTGTGATTCCGTCATAGACAGCAAAGTACCTGGAAGAGCAATTGAACGGAATGTGCAGTGTGTTGAAAGGAGCGTATAAGATGAACATTAACAAGAGCAAAACAAAGAATCTTAGAAAATCAGGCGATGCTGAAGGAATTAGATCAAGTAACGAAACAATAATGGTGGTGATGAGTTTTGTTACATGTTAAGTAAAATAACATATACTGATCGCAGTACAGAAGATATAAAATGCAGAATGGCAATGGAAAAAGAGCGGTTTAAAAAAAAAAAAAATTGCTAACTTCGAATATTAATTAAAGTGTAAATAAGTCTTTTCTGAAGGCATTTGTATGGAGTGTTGCCTTGTACGGGAGTGAAACTTGGACAATAAATATTTTAGTCAGGAAGAGGATAGAGGCTTTTCAAATGTGGTGCAACAGAAGAATGCTGAAGATTAGGTAGGTTACTAATGAAGAGGTACTGAAAAGAATTGAGGAGAAAAGGAATTTTTGGCATACCTTGACTAAAAGAAGGGAAAGATTGGTAGGAAACATTCTTAGACATCAATGAACTGTAAATTCTGCATTGGAGAGAAGTGTGTTGGGAAAAAAATCTCAGCGGGAGAACAAGACACGAATGTAGTAAGCAGATACAGATGGATGTGGGTTGCCGTTCTTATGATGAGACGAAGAAGCTTGGTCAGGATAGAGCAAGGTGGAAAGCCGCATCAAACCAGTCTCCGGACTGAAGACCACAACAGCAACGCTTCTCCACTTGGTAAAGGACTGAATTTTCCTTCGCTATTTATCAAATACCAAATATTTCACCTAATAGTTTTCTTATAATTAGGTGTTAAGCATTTCATAGTGGCCGTAACCCTGTCTCCCAGCTTCTCTTGCAGCAATTTAATGCACAATGTTTTTAAAACTCTGCAGTCTCCTTCTGTATATTGCACAAAAAATGTTCAAATGTTTGTAGAACTTATGGGACTTAACTACGGGGTCATCAGTCCCTAAGCTTACAAACTACTTATGAACTAGCTAAGACTAAGGACGGCACAAATATCCATGCCCGAGGGAGGATTCGAACCCCCAACCGTAGTGGCCGTGCAGACCGTGACTGGAGCGCCTCAGTCCCCTCGGCCACCGCGGCCGGCTATATTGCACAAACCGTCAATACTCGTCGTAGTACAACAATATATTACGCTATACTGAGTATTGCGCAGTAAATAAGCGAGCCTTCTTTACAGCTGTATTCTGGGTTCAAAATCATTTTACTGTTCCACAGTTCTGTGCACAGCATCTTCGTCTATGTCTATTCCTAAAATCCTATGCATTTCATAGGAACTAATGAAGTTATTCGTCTGTAAATACGAAGCCATGTTGAAGTTTAATTGACCTTAACAAAAAAGGTTTTCCAAGGAGCGCTCCAAATCAAAGATCTTTGTTGACTTATTTAGATTATTTAATGAAACAAAACTTTCGATGTGTAAATCACAACGTCAGGCTACAAGGTAAAATAAAATCATTTAGAAAAAGTTAAAGATTTAGATTTGACCCTTTGCTGTGTTGGTATCTGCTATGGACAACCTGCAGAAACACAAAAGGGTAACCACGTGGTCTGCTGTCCAGATATAAAATCTATTTAGGTGTTTTTTCGGACATGTACTCTTTTAAATGGCTGTCTTCCGTTTTGGTCGACTGCATCCACTAAAAGATGCCCATCAAAACAAAGCTAGTTTTAGTTTATGTACTGATGTGTCCATGATGGCAGCTTGTTTGCAGGCTAACAAAGGAAGTCACTACAGCGTTATACAAATTGTCTTGAGCATGCACTGTATCTAAGATGCTTTTTATAGCACAGTTTGGAGTTTTTTCCAACTTGATAAATCATTACTGCCGTGTATCAGAGTTTTTTTCCACGACCTATCCTATTGTGTTGTGGTACACTGAAAATATTTGGTATCTATATCCTTTATTTCAGACTGCCTGGAACGAAACCTTCACCTCTTAAGTGATGCGGTGATTCACTGGGAATCACAGATGGTAGGAATTCCACCTTAGACAGCAGTTTCACTTTCACCAGTAAGATTACTGGAGCAGACTAGGAACACGCAATCGCCAATTGCGACAAATTCATAGGCTGGTGTCAGATCTTGAAGCTACACGGAATTATTATTACAGCACTAATAAAATCAGAAACAAGAACTGTGTCAGTGTTGAAACGTGAACTGAGGAGAAAATTTTATCTTTGTTGTATATATAACACATTTATTTCTTTACTGACATGATGTGATGCGTGCTATAGACATGGGATGTCAAAGATATTCCGCATTTCTAGATTTCCGGAATGCTTTCGACACTGTACCTCACAAGCGTCTTCCAATCAAACTGCGTGCTTATGGAATATCGCCACAATTGTGCGATTGGATTCGTGATTCCTGTCAGAAAGGACACAGAACGTTGTAATTGACGGAAAGTCAGCGAGTAGAACAGAAGTGATAACTGGCGTTCCCCAGGGAAGTGTTATAGGGCCCCTAATGCTAGTAATTTTTATAAACGATTTAGGAGACAATCTGTGTAGCTCCTTCACACTGTTCGCGGATGATGCAGTTATTTATCGGTTAGTAAAATCACCATAAGATCAATAGCAACTGCAAAATGATTTAGCTGAGATAACAGCATGGTGCAAAAAAATCGCAATTGACAATAATGAGAAGTATGAAGTCATCCATATGACCACTAAAAGAGGCCCATTAAACTTCATTTACAAGATAAAACTGCAACCCGTAAATTCAACTAAATATCTAGGAGTAACAATTACAAACAAATTAAATTAGACAGAACACATAGAAAA
The DNA here is from genome assembly GCA_026315105.1 of Locusta migratoria. Taxonomy (NCBI): domain Eukaryota; kingdom Metazoa; phylum Arthropoda; class Insecta; order Orthoptera; family Acrididae; genus Locusta; species Locusta migratoria. The sequence continues at coordinate 507,992,716 of CM048747.1, forward strand.
TATTGTAGGGAAAGCGAACCAAAGACTACGTTTCGTTGGCAGAACACCTAGAAAATGCAACAGTTCTACTACAGAAACTGTCTACACCACACTGGTGGTCCTATTCTGGAGTGAGGATCCCCACCAAGTGGAACTGATAGACGATTTAGAGAAAATTCAAAAATGTTCAAATGTTTGTTAAGCTTATGGGACTTAACTACGGGGTCATCAGTCACAAAACTTACAAACTACTTATCAACTAGCTTATCCTTAGGACGGCACAACTATCCATGCCCGAGGGGGATACGAACCCCCGACCGTAGTGGCCGTGCAGACCGTGACTGAAGCGCCTCAGTCCCCTCGGCCACCGCGGCCGGCAGAGAAAATTCAGAGAAGGGCAGCTCGTTTTGTATATTCGCCATATAGGGGAGAGATTGTCACGAGTTGTGGTGGAAATCATAAAAACAAAGGCACTACTCGTTGCGGCGAGATCTATTTAAGAAATTTCTTTCACCAACTTTCACTTCCAAATGCGAACATATTTTGTTAGCACCCACCTACAAAGGAAGACATGATCATCAAAATAAAATAAAATAAATCTTATTCCCCGCGAGCTATTAGAGAATGGAACTGTAGAGAAACATCATAAAAGCGGTTCGATGAACCCTCTGCCATGCACTTCAATATGACTTTCAGAGTACTTATGTGGATGTACAGTAAAACTTCCCTTAACGGCCGCGGTGGAGTAGCCGAGCGGTCTAAAGTGTCTCGCTGCGGAGCGCGCGGTTGCTCGCCGTCGAGGTTCGAGTCCTCCCTGGGGCATGGGTGTGTGTGTTTGTCCTTAGGTTAGTTCACCTAGGTTTAAGTAGTTTGTAAGCTACGGACTGATGACCGCGCAGTTTGGTCCGATAGAATTACAAACATTTGAACATTTTTTTCCCTTAACGGACACTTCCCAATAGCGGACTCCTCTAAACAGCGGACATTTTAAAATTCCCCTGCAAAACAACATTAGCCCTTATGCTAAAATTATTCCGAATAGCGGACGTTCTGAATAACGGACACGGACGCCGTAATATATCCCCCAACGACAATCAAAACTTCCAAATAACGGACAGCGTGAAAGAATCAATGCACTCTTGCGTGTCAAAAGTCAGAGTGTCGTCAATTCTAACGTGTGTTAATTGAAGATTTAGCGTGTTTCTTGTTCGTATTCCGTGATTTCGTGTCATTGCCATCTGTTGGAACTTCTTGGAAGTACAGAACGTACAGTACTGGGTCATGCAGTGCAGAAACACACTATGAAAGTGCGGCGCCAAACACTTTCCGCCTGTTGTCGGTACATCAGACGAAGCCAAGCGCACTGTTGTGTTGCAGCATGGGCTTGGGTAGGACAGGGGAGAGGCGGTAGGTGTATCGAATGTTTTCATTCGATGGCTGCCACAGCCTGGTTTAAAAGTCAAAAATTTTGTCGAATGCTTCTTGAATGTTTTTTTGTCGTTCGTCTGTGTGTTTTCAATTTGAAGTTTCGTGTTTGCGCTACACGCTTTAAAATGCCCAGAGATAAAAGTGGCGAAATACCAAAAAACAACCATTCGAGTGCCGGTAAAAAAAAAAGAACAATACTGACTACGGGCGCGAAATGAAAAACGAATGTGATGTCGTTGTAACAGAAGCTTCGCACTTTGCAGAAAATTGATGTTGGTGAGCCACCCGCGAAAGTTGCTGCGGATTTGAACTTTGGTGTGAGTGCGATTACTGATTGAAAAACAAACTGAAACATTTTGTTCCACTCAAGCGTTAATTAGTGCAATGAAATCTCGAAAAAGAATGAGAAAAGATTCACATCCTCAGTCAGAAGAGGCTTTATTTTTGTGACATGAACAAATAAGAGCCAAAGGCGTGCTAGTTAAGATCCTCTACTTCCTAAAAAAAGCTGTGACTATTTATGAGCTCATTGAAGGAAAGGAGCAAGAATTCCACGGACACTATGGCTGGCTGGATCGGTTCAAGAAGCGGCGTGGCATTCGCACTTTTACGGTCATACTTAGCGGTATTGACGCAATTCGGAGTGTTTCTCGCATGAAAACAGGAGACTTTGGCTTTATCCGAGATTTTCATTATCCGAACCGACCGCCATACCGATCATTTCGGATAAACGGTAGTTTACTATTTTGTATTTTATCCTTTTCTTAACAGCGGACACTTCTTAAAAGCGTACAGTTTTACTTTCCCCATTGGAGTCCGTTATTCAGAAGTTTTACTATAGATATATTTGTCGTAATAATGAGACATATTTTTGATTAAGATGGAATTTAAGAAGCTCGTAGAGCCATCATATTTTACGATAGAGCGGCGAGAAAATGTGTAACTAAATTGTTATTGTTATGTACTGTCTTAAGTGAAAAAGTATACTCTCTGTGTACGATTTAATATTCAACTTTTTGTTAAGTACCGGTTTTGTTCCAAGTCTGGTTTTGAGATGCACCATCTGCTATATACCAAACACAGAAAAAAAATACGGAAAACAGTAGAGGAGAACAGGGTCGGGGTCTGGCGCCAGTCGTGCGCTCCATTGATGTTCCTATCCGTGACGCACGTTGTTACAACAGCCGGAATGCCGTGTTTTGAAATGAAGACTTCGACAAGGTAATGGGTGTATTAAACCCGCCGTGGAAATTCCGGAACGTAATGGGACTGTGACATCCGGAATTTGCCCGAGTCTGCGCTGTGAAACTGATGACACGGGACAATAGGCCGCCGGACGAGGCGACAGCTGTCACCGGGCAACGAGTGAGCGGTGAACCCGCGCTAAACCAGTACCTCGTGCAACTATCCTGCGAACTGCGCGCTCTGCAAGCAGACAATGACTGCTTAACACAGCAATGCGAAACACGCGTGAAGTACTGCAGTAAACAAATGCAGTTGAGGTAGGACTTGCAGTAGGTGCTACTAAGCTGAATTCTTCATCAGTAGTCTGTTACAAAGATTTCGTGCAGCATCATGCGTCATTTGGAAAACGTTAAACATAATTATTTTAGAAATTAGGATTGCCGTTCTTACTTTTTATGAAAAAATTACGAGTAGTTGTTCCATGCCCTTAATGAAAACAGTGTAGTTCAAATATTTGTATAGCTTATGGGACTTAACTACGGGGTCATCAGTCCCTACACTTATAAACTACTTATGAACTAGCTAATCCTAAGGACGGCACAAATATCCATGTCCGAGGGGGGATTCGAACCCCCGACCGTAGTGGCCATGCACACCGTGACTGGAGCGCCTCAGTCCCCTCGGCCACCGCGGCCGGCTAGTCTAGTTCAGTTTACAATGGACAGGCAAGAAATTTCAATACCAGATACACAGAACACAGAAGAGCACTAAAAGACAATAGTCATTCTACATTTTCAGAACACCTCATGAGCCTGAACCACAAACCAACCGACATAAATACTGGTCTAAAGATACTGAAACATTGAAAATGCCTCCCACAAAAATTTACAATCGAAGAGAACTACCACATACAGAAAGCCATAATAGAAAAAAAATGAATACACAGCCCTCTGCAACGGAACTATATTCTCTGCCCTCAAAGAACTGACAGAAAACCCATAAACACGCACACACTAAAAACGAAAATAACATGCTTCAGAATTCCCACCCCCACCATAGTCAGCTGTTCTTAACACTACTCCCAGAATTCAACTGTCCACCATCTTCATAACATAAACATTGAGCGAAGTGAAAGTGCCACAGTGCTTGTTCACAACGTAAAAAGACCGCAAATTCATCAAAGTAAGTGACACAAACTTGGTATAAACACGTAGACATTTTGTTATAGAAACAGTCGCAACAGTAAAATAAACCAAAACACAAAAAATGACGTCCTATATTTTCGTAAAAAATCTCGATATTTACAAGTTAACCTTTCTCCCCATTAACTTCACACGTTTTGGTTTGCAGATGACAAACTGTCAAAAATACACAGAGATGTTTTGTGAGATAAAGAACCACAAATACAACTACATGTGGTATTAAGGTAGGCCTAGTATACCTATAAAAATAACAAACGATTTATATTAGTTTCACAATTATCTGTAGTTTCTACACTTAATGTACTAAAAGTAACAATCATTTCATTGTTCAAAGATAAAAATAAGTCTGGTTCGCAAAATTTTACAATTTATTATTACAGGTAACGGTTTCGATCCAGGATTAGATCATGTTTAGACCTCTCGCTGTAGACGTTCAGGCGGTGAGCGTGCGGCGACTGCTGAGGTCTGAAAATGATCTAATCTTAGTTTGAAACCGTTTAACTGTAATAATTAATTGTACAATTTTGCGAACTAGACTGTTATTTTTATCTTTAAATAATTATAAGTTCGCTGTTTTTTACAAATAAGGAAACCATGTTTTCCAAACTAATTAATTTCATTGTTCATTTGACAGACAGTATAAAATAAATATCTCACTGGTGATGCTGCAACGCCAGCGAAACACGTTTGGGAGAAACTAAAAACAATTGTATTTGCTCAAGGCGGACCATACCGAAAAAGCAAATTCATGAGAATAATGTTTCCTACGGTTTGATTTTCGAAAGAGATCAGCAACCATATGGAATGAAGAATGGGAGAAAGCCCATGGAGAGAGGGCCACACGGAAGAGAAGGTAGATGAATCATAATCGCACTGCGTGATCCTATAGGGCCTATATGCAAATAATAATAAAATTCAATATGATCAGTTCTCTTGAGCAGAAGCTGGGGATGCCACATGTCCCAAATTCCAGGAAAGTCCCGGTAGTACTAAAGAAACTGGAGTGGCGAAATTATTTTCCGGACGGTGGTTTGTCCCAGATTTGGAACTTTAAGGAAATAAATTCTTATTACCTATACTTTTTCCTCAAAATTGTTGCATGGATCTAATGTTTTCATCTCCAGTTGTAAAGCTAAAAACCCGTTACTTAAGGAGCATCAATGGTGCTGAGTTTACGTTATTTTTCCTTATTTAAGTTTATGCTTTGCAAGACCGTGGTTCTGTGTGTCTGTCTGAGTCGTATCGCGTTTGATTTGATTTGGTATTAAAGAGTGTGATAGTTTCAAGTGAACTCAAAATGCCTAAGTGTAGTGTCGGAGTGTGATTATTCTAACAATAAAGGAATGGTGCGGGTTGTGAAATCCGTACTACCGGGATGACATATTAATGTCTGCACTGTGAATGTCAGCCACGTTGAAATCTGAAGTTTTGTCTGTCTCATTAGTTAAATGTCTTTTCGTTTTTGAAAAAAAAGTAGAAAACACTTTTGGGACTGTCATTTCACGAAATAGTTTTAAATTTCTGCCTCGTGGATTTGAATGCTTCAGCATGGTGCTGACCGGCGAGACAGTAATTGTGGAAATGTACCTCTGCATTAAAGGTTTTAGTCAGCAGCATCCTTCACAGGCTCGTGACATGGTGTGGCGGTGATGGCGCAACATTTTTTGCCCTTTCTTTTTATTTTTTTTTTTTCGTCTATAACCGCAACAGTGACTTCTACCTCGCTGCCTAACGCAGTGTGACTCACTGGCTGCCCTAAGGGCGGCTCTTACGTGAGGTGCTAGGGCACAGTTCCTGCTTGAACTAGCCACTTCTAACGCGAGTACTGCGCGTAAGCGGTTAGCAGTCATCGACGTGAACTGTGCGCTGGGTTGAAACTTCCTGACATGAAAAGCGTATGCTAGGCCGGTTTTCAATCCTCGCTTTTCTTACTCGGCTTTTTTTTTTTTTTTTTTTTTTTTTTTTTTTTTTTTTTTTTTTTTTTTTTTTTGCCTGCGTCGCCTTTAGCCGTTACAGACTATTGACATTTTCACCGTAGCGGATGGCTTTCTTCCAGTGTCGACGGGAGTTTTCGTCGACTTAATTTGATGATTCTAAAATGAATAAAAAATCCTTGTTTTAAAATGAAATAAAGTAACATTTGCGTAACTCAAGAAGGCGAACTTTTGAATATGCGTAGCACTCCTATTGATGCGAGAGTCAGATTTTAAAGCGTATTATACGGAATATAATTATAACAGTAAACGTTGAAGTGACTACGCCACTTCTGTAATTTCTTGAGGAAACTGGATGTAAAGAAGAGGTTGAGTTGGGGCGGCTTTTCTGATGTTAACTTGTGATACTCTTTGGAAGATGCAGTTGATGAAAATGGGTTTGTATCTCATTCGCACGTGCTTCATTAGATACCAACTCGTGATTTTCAGGCTTGGTGCACAATATCGGCATGTTCTCTCTGTACGCCATAGTACACGGAGTACTCAGCGTCAATCGCACGTCTACATCCGCACCCCCATAAGCCACTGTATGGTGTACGGTGTGATGGAAAAACAACTATCTACATGCTTCCGTAGGACCTATGACTTCACTCAGCATCTTTGTGGTCCTTAAGCGAAATGAACATTGGTAGGAGAAGAATCGAATTACAGTGAGCTTTAAGTGCCGGTTGTCTAAATTTTCATTATAGAGTTTCGCGTTATAAGTGTCATCTTCCCTCCAAGGACTTATATTTCAGTTCACGAACAATCTCCGTAATACTAGCTTGTTGGTCGAAGCTATCGATAACGAATTTACCTGCTCGCCTCTCAATACATCAGTCTCTTCGTTTAACACACGTGATTGGAATCCTAAAAGTTGCAGCAGTACTTAATAATGGATCACAGTAGTGTTTCAAACGTGATCTCCTTTGCAGACGGACCAAATGTTTACAAAATTGTCCCTATAAAACTAACTGGAACATTCGCCTCCCCTACGACAATCAAATGTTCAACTGTTTGTTAAGCATAAAGGACTTAACTGCAGGGTCATCAGTCCCTAAACTTACAAACTACTTATGAACTAACTTATACTAAAGACGGCAACAAACATGCATGTCTGAGGGGGGATTCGTAGCGGTAGTGCAGACCGTGACTGGTGCCCCGCAGAATGCACGGCCACTGCGGCCGGCCATACAACAATCCTTAATATTTGTGACTATCAACCAGTGGGCTAATAATCTTGTATTCGAGCTCCGCTATGCACCATACGAACTTCCATGTGTACAGTAACCTCCATTTTGTTTTGAAGGTCAAGTGTGAAAAATTTCACCAAGATCGGAATAAAACGGTAGATTTGTATGAAATGCGAGCAAACAATCACACATACGGATATTCTTGGTTGTTGTTGTTATTATGTTGTTGTTATGGTCTTCAGTCCGGAGACTGGTTTGATGCAGCTCTCCACCCTACTCTATCCTGAGCAAGCCTTTTCATCTCCTCATAAGAACGGCAACCCACATCCACTTGAATCTGCTTACTATACGCGTCTCTTGGTCTCCCTCTGCGATTTTTACCCCACACACTTCCCTCCAATGCTAAATTTACGAATCCTCGATGTCTAAGAATATGTCCTACCAAGCGATCCCTTCTTTTAGTCAGGGTATGCCAAAAATTCCTTTTCTCGCCAATTTTGTTCAGTACCTCTTCATTAGTTATGTGATCTACCCACTTAATCTTCAGCATTCTTCTGTAACACCACATTTCAAAAGCCTCTATTCTCTTCCTGTCCGCACTGCTTATCGTCCATGTTTCACTCCCGTACAAGGCAACACTCCACACAAATGCCTTCAGAAAAGACTTCCTTACACTTAAATTAATATTCGATGTTAGCAAATTTCTCTTTTTCAAAAATGCTTTTCTTCCCATTGCCATTCTGCATTTTATATCCTCTGTACTGCGACCATCGCATGTTATTTTACTACCCAAGTAACAAAACTCATCTACCACCTTCATTGTCTCATTACCTAATCTAATTCCTTCGGCATCGCCTGATTTTCTAAGACTACATTCCATTATTTTTGTTTTGCTCTTGTTTATGTTCATTTTATACGCTCTCTTCAACACACTGTCCATTCCATTCAACTGCTCTTCAAGGTCGTTCGCGGTCTCTGACAGAATTACAATGTCATCAGCAAAACGCAATGTTTTTATTTCTTCCCCCTGAACTTTAATGCCTATTCCAAAATTTTCCTTGCTTTCCTTCACTGCCTGCTCAATGTACAAATTGAATAACATCGGAGAAAGGCTACAACCCTGTCTTACTCCCTTCCCAACTGATGCTTCCCTTTCATGCCCTTCAAGTCTAATAACTGCGGTCTGGCTTTTGTACAAATTGTAAATAACTCTCCTTTCCCTGTATTTTACCCCTGCTGACTTCAGAATTTGAAAGAGTGTAGTCCAGTCAACATTGTCAAATGCTTTCTCCAAATCTACAAAAGCTAAAAATGTAGGTTTGCCTTTCCTTAATCTATCTTCTAAGATAAGACGTAAGGTAAGTATTGCCTCCCGGGTTCCTACGTTCCTCCTGAATCCAAACTGATCTTCCCCGAGGTGAGCTTCTACCAGCTTTTCCATTCTCCTGTAGATAATTCGTGTTAAAATTTTGCAACCATGACTTATCAAACTGATGGTTCTGTAATTTTCACACCTGTCTGCGCCTGATTTCTTTGGAATGGGGATTATTACATTTTTCTTAAAGTCTGAGGGTATTTCGCCTGTCTCATACATCCTACACACCAGTTCAAATAGTTTTGTCATGGCTGGCTCTCCCAGAGACTTTAGTAGCTCTGAGGGTATGTCATCTACTCCTGGGGCCTTGTTCCGACCTAGGTCTTTCAGGGCTCTGTCAAATTCATCTCTCAGTATAGTATCTCCTATTTCATCTTGATCTACTTCCTCTTCCCTTCCTACAACATCGTCTCTAAGTTCATTTCCTTTGTAGAGCTGCTCTATGTACTCTTTCCACCTTTCAGCTTTCCCTTCTTTGCTGAGAACTGGTTTCCCATCTGAGTTCTTGATATTCGTAGAATTACTTTTCTTGTCTCCAAATGTGTCTTTTATTTTCCTGTAGGCGGTATCTACTTTTCCCCTTCTTATACATTCTTCTACAGATTTGCATTTGGCTTCTAGCCACTCCTGCTTAGCCATTTTGCATTTCCTGTCAATCTCTTTTTTTAGTCGTCTGTACTCCATTTTGCTTGTTTCATTTACTGCATTTTTATATTTTCTCCTTTCATCAATTAAATTTAGTATTTCCTGTGTTATCCAAGGATTTTTTGTTGGTCTTGCCTTTCTACCTATTTTGTCCTCCGCTGCCTTCACTATTTCATCTCTCAATGCTACCCATTCCTCTTCTACTGTTTTATTTGCCCCTGTTTCTGTCAATTGTTGCCTAAAGCTCCCTCTGAAATTCACCAGAACTTCACGTTCCTTCAATTTATCTAGGTCCCATCTCCTTATTTTCCTACCTTTCTGCAGTTTTTTCAGTTTCAGCCTACAGTTCATGACTAACAAGTTATGGTCAGAGTCTATATCTGCCCCTGGGTATGTCTTGCAGTTTATAACCTGGTTCCGGAATCTATGTTTTACCATTATAAAATCTATCTGATATCTTCCGGTGTCTCCTGGTCTCTTCCAAGTATACAACCTTCTTTTGTGATTCTTAAACCACGTGTTTGTTACAATTAAATCATGTTCCGTGCAAAATTCTACCAGGCGACTTCCTCTTTCATTCCTTCTGCCCAGTCCATATTCACCTACTATTTTTCCTTCTCTTCCTTTTCCTACTACCGAATTCCAGTCTCCCATTACAATTAAGTTTTCCTCTCCCTTAGCTGTCTGAATAATTTCCTTTAGCTCCTCATATATTTCTTCGATCTCCTCATCATCGGCAGAGCTAGTTGGCATATAAACCTGTACTACTGTTGTCGGTGTTGGCTTCGTATCTATCTTGACAATGATAATGCGATCACTGTGCTGCTTATAGTAGTTTACCCGCATTCCTATTTTCTTATTCATTATGAGTCCTACTCCTGTGATACCCCCAACTGCTTTTGTATTTATAATCCTGTACTCACCTGACCAGAAATCCTGTTCATCCTGCCACCGAACTTCACTAATCCCCACTATATCTAACTTCAACCTATCCATTTCCCTTTTTAAATTTTCTAATTTTCCTACCCGATTAAGGGATCTAACATTCCACGCTCCGATCCGTAGAATGCCAGTATTGTCTTTCCTGATGATAACATCCTCCTGAGTAGTCCCCGCCCGGAGATCCGAATGGGGGACTATTTTACCTCCGGAATATTTTACCCGAGAGGATGCCATCATCATGTTTTCATACAGTAGAGCTGCATGTCCTCGGGAAAAGTAACGGCTGTAGTTTCCCCTTGCTTTCAGCCGTTCGCAGTAACCTTGTGGCAAATCCACATTAGCTGATGTTACAAGGCCAGCTCAGTCAATCATCCAGACTGTTGCCCCTATAACTACTGAAAAGGCTGCTGCCCCTCTTCAGGAACCACACATTTGTCTGGCCTCTCCACAGATACCCCTCCGCTGTGGTTGCACCTACGGTACGGCTATCTGCATCATTGAGGCACGCAAGCCACCCCACCTCGGCAATGTCTGTGGTTCATGGGGGTGGTTATATATAAGAAAGGTATGATTAAAAATCGGCTCTTCAATTTTTGTATTCACGTATCAATACAAAAAGCGTTGAAAAGGTTTTGCACAGTCGTCTCCAAGGGTTTTTTTTTTTTTTCCAGAAGGAGAATGACATTTTGTGTGAACATACATGGAACATTTAGCTATAAGTGTTTTTCTTTTTCATTTACAGGTGAGCCATAATAGACCGTGAAGAAGATTTCAGGTTGCGACGACGGTCGGTGATGGGAGTTCCTCTTCAAGACGGGCGATGACTCTGCCTCACTGATTCACAGGAAGCTGCTCCCTGTTTATGGGGAGGACACGGTGGATCGAGCGGTGGTTGCAGTCGTTTAAAGAAGGTGATTTCTCCCTTTGAGTGATGTGAATGATGACAGCACTGATTAAATCATTCAAAATGACAGATGTGTGACGACTCGCCAATTTGCTGAAATGACACCTTTGTCATTGGGTAGTGTGGTATTTCTGATACAGTTATTACGGTACAGAAAAATCGTTATTCACATCACTCAGTGCCGTAGATGGCCTACCGCATCGTGGATTGTCCAGCAGAGAGAAATCACCTTCTTTAAACCTCTGCAGCCACTGCTTCATACTGCTGTGATCCACTGTGTCGTAGCCATCAACAGGAAGCAGCTTTCTGTGAATCGACGGGGAAGAGTCAACGCCGGTCTTGAAGAGGAACTTCATCACCGACCGTTCTCATTGTCCTTTATAGCTCAAATGTAAATAAAAGAATACACTTTTATATACCAGCATATAGCTAAATGTTCCAAGTATGTTCTCAAAAAAAGTTCTCCTGCAAAAAATAAAAAAAGGGAGACGGTTGTGCAAAACTTTTTGAACGCCCTTTGTATTATGATGTACCAACGGAGCCGCGCAGGAGTGGCCGCGTGGTGTAAGTCATCATGCTATTCACTGGCCGACGGTTCCCGCTGGAGGTTCGAGTCCTCCGACGACCGTGTGTGTGTGTGTGTGTGTGTGTGTTCCCCTTAGTGTAAGATAGCTGAAGTAGTTTGTAAGTCTAGGGAATGAAGACCATAGCAGTTTGGTGCAATCAGTTTACAATCATTTGAACTTTTTTTTTTTTTTTTTTTTTTGTGGATCAAAGGAGTAGCAGTATGCCCCTATTTCTACCTACGGCTGCAGCTCCAAAGCAGTAGTGTTTGGCCATTTACTTTTCTTAAGGATAATAGGCGTCTGAATTTAGGTATACTAGCTGTAAACCCCGCGTTGCCCGGGTGTTTAATTATCCTACACTCTAGTAGTCCTCATGCCCTTCCCCAGCTCTCTGCATCCACCTCTTTTCTTTCCCATCTCTCTGTTCGTTTCCTCCTTTCCCTCTCTAGGCAAAGTTTCTGCAAGGTATCCTCTGCCATGTACCGTACAAACATTTATGTACCCAGTGATCTTCATCTTGGTTTAAAGGTCATGTGTGCAAAAATTCATAAAGATTGGAGCAAAACAATGCATTTTGTCAAATTCCGTAAGTTAAGTACCCCACCACGCACCGAACGAAATTTTATACAGACAGTGACATTCCTCTTGTTTTTAAGTAGAGTGTGAAGAATTTCATCAATATCGGAACAAAACTATAGATTTTTATGCAATAGAAACGGAGGGTCACATTGAAAATCGCACTTTGTTGTTCTCAAATATTCCAGTTTTATTTCATACAACCCCTGTTCTGAGTATAACTGAAAAAAAAATGTGAAATCGGTCGAGCCGTTCTCAAGTTATGGCGCGACCAAGGTATTTAAGGAGCCATTTTTATGTTGCAAAGTACCCTCCTTCATGCACCGTATGAAACTTCAGGTAGACGGTGACCTTCCTCTTGTTTTGAAGATCAAGCGTGTGAAATTTCGTGAAGATCGGAATGAAACTGTAAATTTCGTGAGTCTGTAGGGGAAGTATGCTCTCCATGCACCTATGACAAAATATTTTGTTAGCTGACGTTTTCTAGCTATAAACTACATTTCTGCCAAATTTCAGCTTCAAAGGTGAAGGAGTTTTCGAGATTTCTTGTTTCGTCAGTGAGTGAGAGAGTGTTCTTTCGCTTTTATATAGATAGTGATTAAGAAAACAGATTGCTCACTTTTGGGTGCTAACTTTATTTGATACAAGGTCATGCCTGATGCGACAGTTTTACGGCATCTAAAGCGGAACTGTTGTGAGCGGTAGACTTCTTTTCGTTTCATCATTCTGTGTGTGTGTTTGTGGGGTGGAGGGGCAGTTACAAAACGCTTCATAAACGTCCGAAATTACATGCAAACTTTGTTGCAGGTCTCTAACTACTCTCATTTTCCAATAGTTGACGCATAAATCTGGGTGTTGTCACGCGGTGGTCTCATTATTTATGGCGTCATATCTCCTGAGGCCTGAGCTATGTGTCGCGCTCTTTTGTTTTTGGATCAGGAACGTTCGTGGGCGTACGGTGAACAGTTCACCATAGTTTCAGTGCAATCGAATGAATGGTTTATGAATACATAAGACGACATACAGACATACATTCTTTGGTTTTCACGGTTCGTTATTTGTGTGGTTTCTAGTCTTTTCTTTCTTTTTCGTTTTTTTTCCGCAAATTGTTTGTAAATCTATCGGACCAAACTGCGTGGTCATCAGTCCGTAGCTTACAAAATATTTAAACTAAGGTAAACTAACCTAAGGACAACACACACACTTTTTTTCTGTAAATCATTTCTGTATTAAGTGACCAAAAAACTATTGATATCGGCAAATAATTTTCGAGTTTCAGGAAGACTAACGCACAGTAATGTGCTTTTATATTCCTGGTTAAAGATTCTTACAGGTGCTAGTAAGCAGCAAAGCAAGATAAAGTATGATATAAACGTGAACTCCAAAGAACTATGGAGTTATGGAGATTTAGATGTTGCTGAGCACATCTCCAACTATGAAATAGATTTTTAGGGCGGTAAGGAAGTAAGACCCCCGATAACCGAAAGCTGCGTCTGAATTCCTACAGATAAGACAGTAAGGAAGGGCGGAAGGGAGCTTAGGGCTTAACGTGCCGAGTGGTGATTAGAGTCGTAGGCAGTAAGGCTATCCACTTAAAGAAATGGTGGGTTACGTAAGATCCGCTCTGAGGAGACAAGTGTAGCGGTCTGCAGAGGCCAGGAAAACTCGTCCAGGATCCGGCGGTAGGCGTGCCGGTGAGTGACGTGCTGTGTGAGCCGTAGCTGCCAGCCAGCCAGGTGAGGAGGCGATACCCGGAGCCGCGACGTTCTGGCGGGGAAGGCCTGGCCGAGACCGCAGCCGGGGCGCAGCCGGCGTTCCTCCCCCGCAGCTTCAGCGGTGGTTGCGCATTCCGGCACCCCGTGAATCACGCCGATAGCGCTGCGATTATACCGAATTCTGGAACAATGGCGCCGCGTCATCCGCTGCCCTGCCGCAGCATCCTGCAGCTACACTCCGGCCGCAGGCGAGGGCGTCTAGGATCCTGGGTTCCGTGAGGCGCTCTCGCGGGAAACACGCCGTTCAGCTAGCGGGCACGTCCGAACTGAGCAACTTCTACCTTGTAACGTCACCGCTGCGTCCACCTAATCCTCGATGGGCGAAGTTGCAGTTATATTCTATTTGCTGCTTAATCATTTAATAATTGAAACTTCCTGGCAGATTAAAATTGTGTGCCGGAACCGGGACTCGAACCTGGGACCTTTGCCTTTCGCGGGCAAGCGCACTACCGACTGTGCTATCCCGACAGGACTCACGATGCCGCCTCACAACTTTACTTCCGCGAATACCTCTCCATGTCTCCACCATATCCTTTCTTCCAGGAGTGCTAGTCTTGCGTGTTTGCAAGAGAGCTTCTGTGAAGTTTGGAAAGTAGGAGGCGAGGTACTGACGGAAGTAAAGTTGTGAGGCGGCATCGTGAGTCGTGTCGGGATAGCACAGTCGGTAGTGCGCTTGCCCGCGAAAGGCGAAGGTCCCAGGTTCGAGTCCCGGTTCCGGCACACAATTTTAATCTGCCAGGAAGTTTCATATCAGCGCACACTCCGCTGCAGAGTGAAAGTTTCACTCTGGCATTTAATAATTGTTCCAATGATTTGACGGTATGGAATGCGGACAGTTACTACATTGATCCATAACAATAAACTTTGTTAACTTCCTTTATTATAGAACGACAAATGTTAAAAACTCTTCCTTTCTGTACACTGATTAAATAGCCGCGTGCCACCACGATAAATGTCTACAAGTCCACACTGAAAGATTTCAATACGCAACTGCACATGCGATACGACTGAAGGGCAAAAACTTTAGCCACCACTAAACGCGGGTTACGGACGCACTGTCAACATGCTACTCCCTCGCTCTGCGGTCGGCGGGAGACTGCTGCACACCGGCCAGCAAACAAAAAACATTCCAACCTAAGCATTGTTGCCAGCAGCCCTCGCTGCACGCCAACGATAACTATCATTCGACCAAAACGTACCAAAGACAGTGGCGTAACTATGGGGGGGGGGGGGGGTGAGGGGGATGAGTTTCATAATATTTCGTCGCAATACGATAGTCGGCAGCCCTTAACCCTCCGTCGGGCGCAGTCGGCCTCACAGGCCATCAAAACACTTTTTTGAATACCGTGCTTAACAGTGGTGGCCCAGCGGCCCGCCTCTCCGTTTACTCGCGTAGCTTTGGGAACCTCACACAGTGCCGATCCGCAGGCTGCCGTAGATTTCCACGCGGATCACGGGGAACTCCTTGGGCCTCACAGGCCGTCTGCGCCCGTTTACGTTATGGTTTTTAAGGTGTGATTTTTCAAGATATTTTTATTTTATTACTTCGTTTCAATCACTATAAGTCTGCCTTCCGGAAAAAAAGAAGACTTTGATGACCCTGGCCCTTCAGACTGAGTGCGCCTGATCGAGTTCTAATTTCAGTTTTCCTTTCTTTTCCAACGTTATCACATCCATATTTTCTGCTAAAATGTCCAGAAATGTATATTATGCCTCTAAGCCAATGATCTTGTGGAAATAATGCGCCTCCTCGAGGACGAAACTGCTGAAGATCCAGCCGCACTCGAAGATTTAGTCGATGAGAGAGACACCCACACTCCGGATGAGGTAGGAGAAGGCAAGGAGGACTCAGCAACTGAACAGGAAGTTTAGGGAACAGCTCGGGAATATGAAGAAGAGAAGAAAATACCTCAGGAGTTTTTATTTTGGAAACGATAAGACGATGAAGTAGTCTAAGTAGATACCTTCTACTATTCATATTGTGAAGAGTCACATCATCATTACACAACATCCAGTGTAAAAGATATTGCTACAAATGACGCCACCAATTGCAAAACCTTGTGTCAACAACTTTTAACTGGACAATTTAGCCTGTGTATGCTAATAATATATGTGAAATGTCGATTCGGCTGCAAACTCGACTGAAAACATTATTACCCCACAAGGAACGGGAAAGTTCTCCCACATTACCATCCAAATGGCTAAAACGTCGACCATGCGTGGCTGAAACGAGAGTTAGGAGGATGGAGAATCACGAATGTTCAGCTTGTCATCAACCAATCTGCTTGAGCGACGTATACGTTCTGTGCCATACCTGTGTTTCAGCTGTTGATTTGGGAGCTATAGCATCGGTTTTTGGCTGCAAATGTGGCGAGAAAAGATGATTCCATGTCAGAATAGACTGCCTACTTTTATGGATGTCTGTTCGACCAATTTTTAATGCTCTTTGTGGGAAATTGGTAATTTTGGTCACTTTAGTTTAAGGTGTATTGTGTTCAATAAATCCATTATTATGCTTTAAGTTTGCTGTAATTCGTTCCTTTAGATCCTATTCAAGACCAGCCAACAAGCATTTTGAATTTGATTTAACATGGCGGAGCTAGTCCACAAAATATGTGGGTGGCCTCTCAGGCCGGGTGCGCCTGATTTTGTTTCATCTGGAGGTGCGCCCGACGCCGGGTTAAGTTTATGATACACAAGGTCGGTAGTTTGAAACTCGCCACTATCTGTTTCTTCGCTTTGGCTTCTAAAACGGTTTCGGGAACAGTTATTAATTAATTATTAATGTTATGCAATATATAGTCTTGTGCATTTATAAGAATGCTCCCTCTACAATGGGGCCGGCCGCGGTGGTCGAGGGGACTGAGGCGCTTCAGTCACTGTCTGCACGGCCACTACGGTCGGGGGTTCGAACCCCCCCCTCGGGCATGGATATTTGTGCCGTCCTAGTTCGTAAGTAGTTCATAAGTAGTTTGTAAGTTTAGGGACTGATGACCCCGTAGTTACGTCCCACAAGCTGTACAAACATTTGAACATCTAAAATGTGCGTTTGTCTTATTTCGTGAACATGCCGTGAAATAGATAACAACGCATTGAACAATGGTCTTCTGCAGCATATACACATAAACTGGGAAGTTACTGTAATAAGGAATATTTTAAACAATGTGCTGATACTGATAGTTTCATATATAAATTAAGTCCTAGATTTCTCTGGCAACTGTCGTTCCTTAATGAAACGGAAGGTAAGTGTATACATCGCAAACTTACGGATTATGTTGAACGTCATTAATTAGATTCAATGCATCTACTAAAATGATTATCTTTGGTATGGTTGCTATGGACGCTTATATCGTAGATTGTATTTCCCATTCTGTATTTAAGATAATTATGACTTTGTTCATGTTACTTTGTTGTGTGCAAAAATAAGGAGCAAATATTCTGTTTCACACTGTGACTACGTTTTCTTTTACAGCTAAAGTAACGAACGGATTAAGTGTGGTAATACTGAATTGTACGTAACTCTATTACTGATACATATATAATTATTATGTGATTTACAGCAGTCATATAACATATCTCACGAGTTTAAGTACATGTGATAAAGAAGCCTGTGTTTGCAATTCTTTGGAATGTATTTCAGGGCATGTTCGCAAAATAGAACAAATGCACTTTTCAGATAAAGCGCTGTTACTTTTGAACAACTAGGAATCTCGTTGAATATAGTTGTGTTCAATTGACAAGAGCGTGCGAAAGCCTTGGAAAAAAATTGCCAGGGGTAGTTTTTTATTTATTTATTTATTTTTTCTTCTTCACGTAAATCGATGATTTACGGTTGTTCGTTCTTGTTCGTTCTGGGTTGTTCGTTGAGAATTTTGCTCAGTTTTTTTTTTTTTTTTTTTTTTTTTTTTTTTAATTTTATTTATTTATTAAAGATGTCGTTGAGCCCTCTTTCTTTTTCTCTCATTTCATTAGTTCTTCGGTTTCATGGGTCCTTTGTGGAAGTTGGTTTATTTTGATCGTTTCGTCGTTGACTCAGTTTTTTCGTTACAGAGGGCGTCGGTCCCTCTGACTGAGCACGGTGAGCTACCACCGTACATGGAATGTAAGTTACAAATATCAGTTGGTGACACATGAAAGGTTTTGCCACACCGGGTTTCGAAGCCGGACAGTTTCCTTCTTCTGAGCGGCCGCCTGAATCGCGTCGGCAACCCTCGCTGGCGCTAAGCCACCGCGCCCGGCAAGTTTCGAACCACTGTCTAACACGTTCGAACAACACAAACTAATTCGCCGCCCATTATGCTACGACGAACAGCTCAGAGAGTAAATCGTAATTCTCGTGCCATCGATGGCAGGTGTTAAATGCTAACATGGCATTTTTAAACATTAGAGTGTAATTCAATATCTAAGGACGACGTGCTTTTGATAATTTTCAGTGCGCCATTGCTTTGAAATGACAACGCTTGAGTTGTAATAAGAAAATCATCAAATACAGAAAGCAAAATGGCGTATGCAAAAGAGAGTTTCGGGCGAGGGACATCTCGTGACTGATTTACGATCCAGAAATGTAAGCTACATTCCTTCCAGGCTATAGTCATTCGTAACCAGTACAGTCAAAGAAAATAAACTTAGAACACACTACCAACGCAAGACAGGTGGTAATATTTTAACGGGAAAAGATAATGAAAATGTGGAAGAAATATTAAAATAATAGTTTAAAGAGATAAAAGTTCGATTTTTTTAATGTCACTTTCAAAATAACAGATATTGATGACGATCCGTAGCTGGGATAAATTTTCCGAAACTTTTATGCAGTTTGCGTAATGTTCCGATGTCAGCTGTATTTCGTGAGATGGATCGTCAGTTGGAGACACATGAAGGGTTTTGCCACACCGGGTTTCGAAGCCGGACAGTTGGCTTCTTGTGAGCGGCCGCCTGAATAGCCTCGGCATCGCGTGCACGCTTCTCTGACCCACCCAAACCTCCTTTGTCACACCTGGCCACATTCCGTAAAGCTCCCATTCATGCTAGTGCGATTTTCACGCAACAGACAGGTAGTGATGTTGTCACCAATAGCAAGTTAGTGAAGTTTGTCTTGCAAAGTTAGTTCCAAAAAGTCTGACACTGGTGACGATACGTTGCGAGCACTAGGGGGCTACACTAGTCTAACAAGGAACCGTGTACGGATGGCCGAAGCGGTTATGGCGAGAGCTCACGATAATGGGAAAATTCCTGTGGAATTCCAATTGATGGAAAAGTTTCACGTGTCACCAAATCATAGCCCATCTCATCCAATACAGATGATGTCGGAGGATTTCCCAAACTGCGAGTAAATTTCGGAAAACTCGTAC
This sequence comes from Locusta migratoria, assembly GCA_026315105.1. Taxonomy (NCBI): domain Eukaryota; kingdom Metazoa; phylum Arthropoda; class Insecta; order Orthoptera; family Acrididae; genus Locusta; species Locusta migratoria. The sequence goes on from CM048747.1 coordinate 508,011,807, forward strand.
TTGTTGAGATATTGGCAGATCTGTCCTGATATTGCCGATATTACGTTTCGTCTTCCGCTGTCTCGTAGGCTCTGCAGACGCTGGAACATATTTAAGTCAGCCTCTGAAAATCAGCAGTAGACTACGAAACGTGAGGCAGTGTGTCATGCCCCGGACCACGACCTTATTCCCAGGTTCTTATTGAATCCATCATTACTGGTGGATTCGGGACTGCGGCTGGTCAAGAGCATGTAGGAATTAGGATACCAACAGCCGTATGTTTAACAAAACCATTTATTCTTTCTCTACCAGTTCCAGCATTCCATTACGCCATCTTCAGAACCCTACATTGGAGTATTATATCCATTAAGTAGGGATTGAAACTGGTTGCGTGGATTTCTATCTCTCAGTAGGAACCAACAACAAGAACTGTGACCCTGCCGGCCGCGGTGGCCGAGGGGACTAAGGCGCTTCAGTCACGGTCTGCACAGCCACTAGGGTCGGGGGTTCGAATCCCCCCTCGGGCATGGATATTTGTGCCGTCCTAGTTCGTAAGTAGTTTATAAGTAGCTTGTAAGTTTAGGGACTGATGACCCCGTAATTAAGTCCCATAAGATTTACAAACATTTGAACTGTGACCCACAACTGTTGTTGTTTGTTCCAAGTGAGACCTAAAAATCCACGCAATCAGTTTAGATCCCTACTTAATGGATACAATATTTCGATGTAGGGACCTGAAGATGGCATAATGGAATGCCGAACTAGTAGTGAAAGAATAAATGGTTTTGTTAAACATACGGCTGTTGGTATCCTAATTCCTACATATTATTCCCAGGTATTTGACAATACCGACAATAACTCAACAACCGGCCGTGAAGTCCTACATTCAGTGATCTGCTCCCTCTTTACCATCTCTCTGTTACTTATAAATATACACCTAGCCGCGCTTGAGTAGCTGAGCGGTCTGGAGCGCCACGTTGCGGATCACGCGGCCTCCCGCGTCGGAGATTCGAATCCTTCGTCGGACATGGATGTTTGTGTTGTTTTTAGTATAAGGTAGTTCATAAGTAGTTTGTAGGTTTAGGGACTGATGACACCGCTGTTAAGTCCCATAAGCTTTATAAACATTTGAACATATATACACCTACATCTATATACATACTCCGCAATCCATCCAAAGGAGCGTGGCGGAGGTTAGTCACTACTAGTTGCTTGTTTTCCTGGTCCACTCCCATATAGAACGAGGGAAAAAACGAATGCTTGTACGCATTCATAGGAACCCTGATCTCTCTGATCTCATCTTTGTGGTCTTTACGCGAAATGTAGGTTGGCGGCTGTAGAATCGTTCTGCAGTCCGCCTCAAATTCCGGTCCTCTAAATTTCTTCAACAGTGTTTCTCGAAAAGAACGTCGTTCTTTCCAGTGACTCTTATTTGAGTTCCCGAAGCATTTCAGTAACACTCGCGCATTGATCGAATCTACCAGTTACAAATCTAGACGCCCGCCTCTGAACTGCCTCTATGTCCTCCTTTAAACCGATCTTGTGGGGACTGAACACTACTCAAGGCGGGGTCGTACAAGCGTTTTGCATGGGGTCTCCTTTACAGACGTATCATATCTTCCCAAAATTCTCCCAATGAAACGAAGTCGGCCATTCGCCTTCTCGTCGACTGTCATATCGCTGTGCAGCGCTACGCCTAGATATTTAATTGCCACGACTCTGTCGATCATCACACTACTAATGCTGTATTAGAATATCACGCAATTGTTTCTCCTACTTATCTGTATCACCTCACATTTTTCTACGTTTAGCGCTAGTTGCCATTCCTCATACCACCTAGAAATTTGGTCCAAATCATCCTGCATCCTACTACATTCATTTATTGACGACACCCTCCTGTACACCACAATATCATTAACAAACAGCCGCAGATTGCAACTCACTCTGTCCGTCAGTTCATTTATATAGATAAAAAATAACAGCGGTCGTATCACAATTCTCTGGAACAGCCCTGAAGATTCCCTAGTCCATGACCAACCCTCGCCGTCGAAGACAACGTACTGGTTTATATTACTAAAGTAGTCTTCGAGCCAGTCACATTTTTGGGTACCTATTACACAAGCTCGTATCTCCATTAGCAGTCTGTAGTACGGTACCCTGTCAAACGCGTTTCGAAAGGTAGTGATGTATGTATGTATGTATGATACCACAGGTATTCTCGAATTGGCTGATTTATGGACTCCTTCTGGGTGTTCTCACGGGTAGTTGTTTCTTTTTATGTACAAGAATTTCGACAATCGACCCAACTGCCGTCTTCTGGCGCTGCGATGTTTTGCTGTTATGTGTGTTCGCTGCCCGGACCCACACCAGAATGGTATCTACCGCTGTTTAAGAGCTGAGTTCTGCCAAGGTACTCTGGGTGATCGTATCTTGCTTAGTGGTCGGCGTTGTGGTACCGCGTTGAACGCCTTTCGAAAACCTAAGAAGACTAAATCTATGTGGTCACCTCCACCTATTGTACTGTATCATCTTTTGGGCGTACACCTGGGAAAACTTCAAGGAGCACGTATATCTATTGTTTTCAAGATGTCGTGTTTGACTAGAGCAATCTGTGATTCACTCGAGTGGTTTTTCCTGCATCCGTGCTCATAGTTTGAGAGGAACGTGTTTTACTCCAGGAACTAAGCATTGCCTGTGCTCAGAAAATGGTCAGGGACTCTGCCACACACGGACGTCAGCGATGACGACGCACTTTTCCGCGGGACATGGCTGTACAGATCCGTGGTTCATCTCTTGCCGCGTCACATTTGTGTTTATTCTCGGGCTACCGATAACTTATTCCGTCGTCATCGCATATATAGACCCTTGGGTAGGCTACTTTATTTATATGGCCGAATTATGTCATGTAGACGTCACGAATTCGCGGAACATCCGTATACTACCTTACTTCCATGCCTGTGACTGAAGAACATGAGTAGCTATGATTTTGTTAGATGGTGGGTGACTTGGCCTACTTTTATGTCATCTTACATCATCTCGTTTCCGTGCACCACTGAAAGTGTAGTCATTGTTCCACTTTGAAATTATTCTAAGCTTTTTATTTTTATCTGAACGGGTTCTTTGATGCTTCCTCTTGTTACAAAACAACAGGTACTTTGATGCTAAAGAACAACGGGGGAATAAGTATGGAAATCAGGATCAGCATAATCTCCTGTAGCGTGTGGACGTTCTGTGACGTCGTAATCTGCTTGTAACTGGGCCAATTAAGAAAACTACCCAACGGCCTATTGAAATCTCCAAACGATGGTGATTGATGGAGTAGCGTGAGACTGAATACAAATAAGACGCGACAAGAAACCAGTTGAGCTTTTATTCAAGGCCCGTAGCGAAACTGATTTGCAATTTTGTACGTATATATATATGAGGTATGTCGGCAAAGTAAATTCTGTTTGGTTATGTAAAAGTAATGTGTACAGAAAATATTTATTATACAAAAATTAACAACTGTTAAACTACTTTTCTACATAATTTCAGAAACTTGGTAGACACTTGTCGTAGCGTGGCACAAGTTTTTTATGCCTTCTTCATAGAAGTTTGTCGTCTGTGTATTCAACCACGTGGTAGCATTCTCTTTCAGCTAGTGATCATCGTTGAAATGTTGACCCCCAAAGACAGACTTTAGGCGTAAGAAGAACTGAAAGTCGCTAGGAGCGAGGTATGGGCAGTACGGAGCATGATTGAACACGTCCCAGTGAAATTTCCGTGAGAGTTGTTTGGTCATATTCGCCGTGTGAGGTCGGGCAGTGTGTCTGTGTTCTAACCACTGAATCACTCACAGCATTTTGTCCGTAAATCTCGCAGATTTTCCGATAACACCCCTTTGCCTTAACTTTCTTTGCATTTACAAAACGAATCACATATCATTTCACACGCGGCGACATTTTGAATTACGGCTGACATTATAAAGAAGCACTACAAAGCACACGTCGGCAGCAGCGACCTGAAAATGGCGTATATGTCTTCTCTAATTGAGTCAGAGTAACTGCCGCGCAAGATCGGAATTGCGATCTTAGCGCTGCTGCGGATAGAAATAGAAACAGAACTTACTTTGTTGACGATCATATATATATATATATATATATATATATATATATATATATATAGAGAGAGAGAGAGAGAGAGAGAGAGAGAGAGAGAGAGAGAGAGAGAATCACCTAACACTTGCACCGCAAATATTGCGGAAAGGAAAAGTGTGATTGGTTTTCGATTTTCACAGTATAGATTGGTAGTCAAGGACTCGTATTGTTAGCCAATGAACAGATTGTAAGATTACCTATAAAGTTTTTTGGTTTATTTTATTTTTTTCTTTTTTATTTATTTTTTTTTTTGTAAAAACATACAATTTTTCAAATGGAACAATTGTTTCTATCATGCACTGGAATCTTTGACACCACATGTAAACAAAGAATATTGAACGGCATTTTTATCACGTTTAGTTTGTCAGCTACAACCATACCAAGTTCCGTGGGCGGAGGCTGCGATAGAGTAGCTGACTGGCCGAGTGGCTATCCCCTGGGGCACGGCCCACTGTCTCATGACCACCAGCCAGTCAGCTACGCAGTCGTAGCCTCCGCCCCCGGAACTTTGAAGGGTTGTAGGTCCCAAACTAACAGTGATAGGAATGTAGTTTAAATTGATTTGGACGCAGCTGGTTTCAACGAATTCATTGCACGATAGAAAAAACTATTGTTCCATTTACAAAATTATATATTTGTGCTGTAACTCTTTGGAAAATGATACAATAAACTATAGCTCCGCAGAAAGTGCAACATTTCTTGTGTTGACCTACCGCATTAAAATTTCCCGTCACCTATTATTTTATAAGTTACAGAGGCAAACACGCTTAGTGAAACACCTGCTGGTTATAAAACTTGCAACACCAAAAAGAAATGCAGATGACAAATATATTATACTAGAACGGATATGGGATTACATTTTCACGCAATTTGGGTACATAGGCCCTGAGAAATCAGTACCCAGAACAACCACCCTGACCGTAATAACGGCCTTGATACAACTGGGCATACAGTCAAACAGACCTTGGATGGCGTGTACAGGTACAGATGCCCATGTAACTTCAAAACGATACCACAGATCATCAAGATTAGTGACTCGCGTATTGTGACGAGCCAGTTGCTCGACCACCATTGACCAGACGTTCAGTTGGTGAGAGATCTGGAGAATGTGCTCACTAGGCCAGAAGTCGAACATTTTTCGTATCCAGAAAGGCCCGTACAGGACCTGCAACTTGCTATCGTGCATTACCCTGCTGAAATGTAGGGTTTCGTAGGGACTGAATGGAGGGTAGAGCCACGGGTCGTAACACATCTGAAATGTAACGGCCACTGTTCAAAGTGTCATCGATGCGAACAAGAGGTGACCGAGACGTGTAACCAATGGCACCCCATACCATCACGCCGGGTGATACACCAGTATGGCGATGACGAATACACGCATCCAATGTGCGTTTACAGCAATGTCGCCAAACACGGATGCGACCATCATGGTGCTGTAAATAGAACCTGGGTTCATCCAAAAACTGACGTTTTTCCATTAGTGCACTCAGGTTCGTTGTTGCGTACACCATCCCAGGCGCTCCTGTATGTGATGCAGCGTCTAGGGTAACCGCAGTCATAGTCTCCGAGCTGATAGTCCATGCTGCTGCAAACGTCGTCGAACTGTTCGTACATATGGTTGTCGTCTTGCAAATGTTCCATCTGTTGACTCAGGGATCGGAACGTGGCTGTACGATCCGTTACAGCCATGCGGATAAGATGCTTCTCATCTCTACTGCTAGTGATACGAGGCCGTTGGTATCCGGCACGGCGTTCCTGAACCCATCGATTCCATATTCTGCTAATAATCATTGGATCGCGACCAACGCGAGCAGCAATGTCGCGATACGATAAACCTCTATCGCGATAGGCTACAATCCAACCTTCATCAAAGTTGCAAATGTGATGGTACGCATTTCTCCTCTTTACACGAGGCATCACAACAACGCTTCACCAGGCAACGCCGGTCAGCTGCTGTTTGTGTATGAAAAATCGGTTGGGAACTTTCCTCATGTCAGCACGTTGTAGGTGTCGCCACCGGCCCCAACCTTGTGTGAATGCTCTGAAAATCTAATCATTTGTATATCACAGCATCTTGTTCCTCTCGGTTAAATTTCGAGTCTGTAGCACGTCGTCTTCGTGGTGTAGCTATTTTAATGGGCAGGAGTGTAGTAATACCATACTGAAACTTTTTAACGTGAGTTAACGCAATGTAGTGGAGTGAGGCTTCAGTCAAAGAGGCAAGTTTGCCAGATTAGTAATATATGTCTCTGGACGTGACTGGTGCCGTCAGAGGATAACTTTACAGATGGAACCGCGGGACTCGGTTTTCGGCGATAAAAACAGCTTCTGTTTGCACGCAAGCGGTGGTCATTTGCGCGTACGATGTATATCTGGCAAGCGCTGTCTGTAGTGTATTCGTCCAAAACACACTGGCACCAGTCGTGGCCTCGTGGTGTTGGGGCACGAGAAGGTACAACTCTTGTCCACCCTTGCTGTATGTAGAGAGAACGTTGATCAGCATTCGGTACATGCAGAATGTTGTAAGACCAGTTCTTTTGCCACATTCAACGTGCTCTGTAAGACGTGCAGGAACCTCTTTGGCCAGACACGATCTTCGGACCTGTCTCACATCGCTCACCTGGCGGATAAGATCGGACTGCAACTGACATACGCGACTAGTCAACCCATAGCTATTGCAGAACTACGAGGGGACTGATGACCCCGTAGTTAAGTCCCATAGACTATACAAACATTTGAACAAACATAACTACGAGAACAAGTCGCGCAGCCGTGAAATAATATATCCCAAGACTGTCTCCGCCATCGATATGATCGAAAGCATGCCAAAATAGACATCTGCAGTGCTGTCCCAGGACGCTAAACCACGTGCTGATATGGGTGTGCCGCAGTGGAGTAGCCGAACGGTCTAAGGCGCCTCGCTGCAGAGCGCGCGGTTGCTCGCCGTCCTTCGAGGTTCGAGTCCTTCCTGGGGCATGTGTGTGTGTGTGTGTGTGTGTGTGTGTGTGTGTGTGTTGCCCTTAGGTTAGCTTACCTTAGTTAAAGTAGTTTGTAAGCTACGGACTGAAGACCACGCAGTTTGGTCGGATAGATTTACAAACATTTGAACATTTGATATGGGTGTCTGGGCATGGATCGACAGCTGGTACCATGTACTCCATTGAACAACGCGTTTTTCTGGTGCTAGAGTACGACAGGTTAGAAGAGAGTCCTACGGCAACAAGGCGAAGTTTTCAAGCACGATTTAATGTTCCAAAAGGACCCGATGCGAGAAACATTCGTACACTCTTCGCAAAATTTCAACTAACAGGCAGCGTAACTGATGATCTAGTGGGGCATGTTGGCCGCAAGCAAACTGCAGTTACGCCTGAAAATATCGCCACAGTTTCTGAAATTATTCAGCAAAATCCAATGTCATCCGTCTGTAGAATTGCATCTGAGACTGGTTTGAAGCGTTCCAGGACGCATAAAATACTGAGAAAGAGCCTACACATGTTTCCATTCAAAATTCAAACGCACAAGGTCATACCCGTACGAGCTGTGCAACAAAGGGTTGCCTTTGCTAATCAGATGCTCACAATGATTGATAGTGAAGGATTTGATGTTGGCTAGATCTGGTTTACAGATGAAGTACACTTCCGCCTGAATGGACACGGGAATAAGCAGAACTGGCGATTTTGGGGTTCCGAAAAGCCATATTGGTGTGAAGCAAAACACCTGTATTCTCCTAAAGTTACTGTGTAGGCTGCAGGATGCAGCAGAGGCATTATTGGTCCCTTTTTCATTCGAGAAACGGTCACTGGTGCACGTTACGTTGCAATTTTGGGGCAATTTGTCGCCACACAGCAAGCGTTAGGATCGACTAGGTACTGAATGGTTTATGCAAGATGGAGCCCGACCACATCGGACCGAACAAGTGTTTCGCTTTCTTGAGGAATACTTCGGGAATCGAGTATTTGCTTTGGAATATCCCAAATTAACTGGTGCAGGCATGGATTGGCCTCCATATTCGCCGGATTTGACTCCCTGTGACTTTTTTTGTTTTTTGTTTTTTTTTCTGTGGGGCACAGTGAAAGACATGGTCTATCCGAAGCATCCCGCCACGCTGGACGAGCTTGAATCGGCGATATCTGTGGCATGTAAATCCATTTCGGTTGAGGCACTACGAAATGTGATGGCGAATTACATTCTTCGTTTGCGCCACCTCTGTAGTGCCACTGGTGAACATTTTGAAAACATTGTGATGTGATTGTTTGCAAAGAGTGTTTTCATACGATTATATCACTTACGTGTGCTGATATGAGCTGAACAGCATGCAGCGCCATCTGTTAGCAGCTTTTGTAACTATTATTTCAAACTGATGTATAAACTTGTTATAGCTTTCACAATAAACATACCGTTTACTGCATTCCTCTATCTATCTTTGTTTTCGAGATATTTAATTTTGAAATCAGGGTGCCCTTTTCTGGACACCCTGTGTGAATGAATGAACGTGAGTCGCTGGTGGCTGGAGGCATTGTCGTGAGCCTCGGCAGTGGCACTGGTGTAGAGTGTACTCGCGGTGGCTGGGCTCCCTCCTGACACACGCCTCGGGCACGCGCCTCCTGTCGCAACGCCGTCCCCCGAACTGTGTGAGCGGCTGACGTCACGGCCGCGGTGCGTACGTCACGGGCGCCGGCTGGCACCGGCTCGCACCGTGGCCTCTGCCGCCGCCGCCGGCCTTCCAGACGCCTCACTGGGTCAAGTCGCTCCCCCCCGCCCTCCACCGAAATCCCCGCTTCACTTGCTGCGCGCGCAACGTTGTGTAACGCGCTTTGCTCGAGCCGACGCCCCACGCGAATCAAGTACTACTCGTCTACCGCTACGCTGTACGTCAGGGCTGTTCTCGATATGTTCTATGCCTATGGAGCAGCGCGGTTCCACTCTTTGCTGCGGCTGCGTCCGATGTTTGCGAGCGGGAGCGCGGAGTACTGTACCAATGGCTCAAGAGCGACAGCCAACCAGCGCTACAAACCCGGCTTCTACTCATTTTGTGGAAGGCTCTGGCGTCGTATAGAGACGACAGCATTTGGGATTCTTTGGTAACAAGTAAACCTGACGCGGTGGAGTGGTCGAACGTTCACGGAGCGCGCGGCGTTGCTCGCCGTCGGAGGTTCGAGTCCTCCCTCGAGCTTGGGTGTATTTCTTGTCCTTGGAATAAGTTAGGTTAAGCAGTTTGTAAGCCTAGGTACTGGTTACCAGAGTAGTTAAGTCTCATAAATTTACAAACATTTGATTTGAACAAGTAAATCAATAGTCTGATGAGGAGTTCGGCATATGCAAAGTAAGGGAGACGTTAAAAGGGATTGAAACTGTAGTTAAAGACGTTGAACATTCAATGAAGAATCTCTTTACAGTAGTCTTAATACCAAACAAATCCGAAAAATTAAGAAATGAATATAAATCAACACACATGTACAAAATAAAAGTGTGTGTGGAATCAGTGTTTGTCAAACATTTTCTCCATAACCACTCATGAGTGCAGTGCTAGATGGCCCTTGGTCTGCAGTTGTAAGAAAGTGAGTTTGGTCTCGGTGGGGGGAAGCGGGTGTCCGTTATGAAGTCATAAACAGTGAAAAACTCGTGTTCGTGTCGTAACCGTGCATCGAAGTCTCTGACGAAATTATAGCTTATTGCTTATCCAATGTCCATCTAGTTAAATTACGGCATTCGGCGTGACTTTACAACTTATTAGTTCTACATACTAATTGTATTCGCGAAACGTTTCACAGAAAGTATACACACATACCACTGAATGTACCGTCGAAACTATACCATAGTACGATACGTAGTTAATGAGATATGGCCGCGTCGGAATGGTCGCGAGGGCTGGTGATCATGCCGCTCCCATCGGAGGTCCGAGTTCTGCCTCGTGTATGTGTGTGTGTGTGTGTGTGTGTGTGTGTGTGTTGTCATTATTTTAAGTTAGTTCAAGTAGTCTAAGTCTGGGGACCGGTGACGTTAGCAGCTTTGTCTGTTAGGACTGAAATCATTTCAAATGTTCAAATATTTTTAAACCTATTAAACAGACTACTAATGTCATGGATCCCTACACCTACAAACTGCGGAAACTAAGTTACACTAAGAACAACACACACAACCATGCCCGAGGAAGGAGTCGAACTTCCGGCGGGAACGGTGACCCAGCCCGTAGCATGACGCCTTATACCACGCGGTCATTTCGCAAGGCTATAAAAAATTGAACATTTTTTAATTATATGTTACGTCATAAACAATTAGGTTCATAAAAACTGCTCCGACACGCATAGGTATCAATTCATTACGTCTTTATTACTATCTCCATTCACAACCTATTTCTAAAACAGTTTGCTAACATTCCACTGTGTGAATCTGGAAAGTTTTACTACTGTAAGACACATAGTGTTGGAGATTTGAAGTCATAAGGATTGACCTGTATTAAAACAAAACTGAAATGGATAGAGAGCAGGGTAGAATGCGATTGACTGAGAGGGAAGAATGAGACGTATTAACATATTAAGAAAGTAGTAAATACACGCCAGGGCAAAGACGGGAACCAATGCTAGTAGACACAAAATGAAACAATTAACGGATGTTGGCTAAGTGGATGGCAAACCATGAAACTGACTAACGAAGAGCATTTTCGAAGTTTTCTATTGCAGATTTGTACGTTTATTTACTTTTCTTTGCGTAAGACATTTGGAAAAGAACTACTCGCAATTGTACGTTGATCCGAACAGACTAAGCAACTGCTTCCACGTCTATGAAGTTTCGGGTAACGTTTCTGTGACATATGTTTGTAAGCGTCACTGAAATTCTTTCTGCTTTTACAGCCATTTTTCAGTTCTGAACCGCACGAAAGATATACGATTTTCATGTGTAGAGGTAGTCTTTTAAAAACGACGCTACATTGTAGGGCGTAGTAAAGATTCCCAAATCTGTTTCCAAGCGCGAAGTTTTCTAAAGATATATGTAAACGCTCGAAAATATGCAGCAATGGCTATGTTTGTTAATGATCACAATTTTGGAAAGTAAGTGACGTCCATAGCTTCCAGCTGCCTTTACCAGAGCCAAAGTTTCTTCTCGAATGCCTTTATTTCGTCATACAAATGGAACAGAATACACACACACAGTAAGGGACGTATTAAATTGAATGTCCTAGTGTTGTTCAATACTTTATGACACGCTTAATTTCTTGCACCTGTTCAGTAGAACGGTATGGATCTTGCCATGCGCCATTATTACCAGGTTGACGCTGAATTGCTGGCCCTTTGTCAGAGCTGCCTGCCGCTGCCTCGTATGCCTGAGTGCACTCACGTCTGCGACTGTCGGCCGCTAGTCAAGCGATCTTTCCGCTTTGCCCACCTGTCGCTCTGTTTACTTCTCGCAGCTCCAAGCTCCCGAACGGCTTTGCTGAATGGGTTTGCTGTGCGCGGACGTAACCACACAGCGTCACTCAGCTCTGTACGAGGGACAGTCGTCAACTATCAAGTAACGGAAACGTAAACACAACTTGTGCCGCTGTGTGGTTAACCGCACTAAGCGTATGGGACAATGCGGCCAGCAGCCATGTGCTGGCTACTAGACTTGCGCATAATAGTTCGCGATCGGGAGCGCTCACTTTACTTCGCGGTTCTGCCGCGAACTAGTTCGTTCTTTTAGTTCGTCCGCTCCCATTGACGGCTGAGCGGCTTGGTCTGCGCATGCAGGTGGAGGGAGAAGTTCCCCCACCTAGGTGCTTCATGCGCTTCCTGCTTGAGCCGCTAACGATATCACGCAAACCAGAAGAAACTGTTTGTGGATAATTGCTCGCGTTTAAGGTTAGAGTTATCTCTATATCTTGGCATTATGGAATTTATTAGTCAGATATTGCAGAGTGCAGAATACTTCAAAGCACTGAACTATGTAATCTAGTAGGCAAACGCTAACCTCGAAATGGCTATCATCAGCAGAAGGCAACCACGTGATTTTTTAATTCTGTTCGCGACCTATCGCGCTCTTAGTACGCGACTTATCACGCATGTTTTAGTTCGCGGCCTATCACGCATATTTTAGTTCGCGACCTATCGCGCATATTTTAGTTCGCGACCGGTAGCTCTCCTTTTACTTCGCAGCTCGGCCGCGAAGTAGGTCGCTCTTTTTAATTCGTCCGCTCGTTTTGGCTTTTGCTACCGCTACTAAAACTACAGATGAGCTGCATCTCAGCTCGAAATGACGGCAACTGGCAGAAGGGAATCACGCGATTCTGCGCGCTCTCGCGTCCTCTCGCTGTTACCCGTCAGCCATCGGAAAAGGAGCGGACGAACTAAGAGGTGAGGGATCTGCGAACTAGTTCGCGTAGTTCGCCTGTGGGAGTGCTCTTCCGAACTAGTTAGTTCGCAAACTACACAAGAGTACTGGATGCTTCTGTTCATCAACATCTATCCACACGCAATCCATAGAAGCGAGGCCTTGCTGAATGAAAATCGTAAACTACAGGAAAATATGGAATTACCCATACAGGAAGCCATCCGAAAAATTACAGGCCCATATCATTGATGTCGATTAGCTGCAGTATTTTGGAACATATTGTGAACAACCTCGAAGAGAACGATCTACTAAGCGGCAGTCATCAGGGATTCAAAAAATATCGTTGTTGTGGAAGACTCTCAATGAGTGTTATTGACAAGGCGTCTCAAATCGATTCCATGTTTCTATATTTCCGGAAGATTTTTGACATTGCACCTCACGAGCGGCTTCTCATCAAATTGCGTGCTTATGGTGTTTAGTCGTCCTCGTCGTCATGTGTTTTGTCCTTCCCGGCCTGTCTTTCAGGAAAGGTTCAATTCAGGACGTTTGGGATGAGTTGATATCAAAAACAGCTATACTGATTAGTAAAACAAGTTTTATTTACTGAAGAATACAATATACTCAACTTCTATAAAGTATGTCTCTTCTCGCGGCGGCGTCTTCTTCGTCGATGCTAGCTGCGCTGAGTCCTAGTGACTGCCCATTTCGGAGCCGAGTTCAGACGGGCACTTCCAGACGCATGTCGGACTAGATATAGCCGCTTGTAGAGGGCGCGCTTCTAGGTTGCTCCCTCCAGGAGGCGCGGCACCGGCGTGTGATTGGCTGCCGGTCATCCGCTGCCTTCTCAACGATCGTTCTCGTGCGTCTGACGTGTGGCGCTGACTTTACGTCACAACATATGGAATATCGTCGTACCTGTCAGATAGGATTCGTGAATTCCTGTCGGAAAGGACCCAGCGCATACTAACCTACAGAAAATTGTTCTAGTAAAACAGATGTGATATCAAGCTTTCTCCAGAGAAGTCTTATTGGGCCCCTACCGTTCCTTGTCTTTATATACGATTTAGGAGACAATCTGAGCAGTTCTCTTAGACTGTTCGCAGATGACACTGTCACTTATTGGTCAGAAGATCAAAATCAACTGCAAAACGATTTAAATAAGGCGCGAAATAATGTAGCAGAAGATAGTGTTCGCCACCTGTCTGCATTGCCGCCCGTAGAGTGTACACCACCTCCTGATAAGGGTGTTTCTGTACTGATGGACAACCGGTACCTCAGTACCGCTTGACCTACTGATCTGTCAATGTAATCGTTTCATGTTCTCCATTTGCACTGTTTCAACAATAAATCTTTAGTGAATCGGAAAACTTTAACAGGTTATACTGATTTATATTTCCAACAGTAAGTGTATATAGAGATGAATTACGGTATGTGTTGATAAGCGCAAAAGTCGAGAACGAGTGGATCAGAACGGTTATTTATTTATTTAATATTCATCAGAAACAGTGAGGCCTTTTTATGAAGATACTAATTGGAAAGATTAAACAGAAAAACGTAAAAAAAAAATTCTTTTATCTGTTACAACATCTGTACATGCTTTTCACGAATCTACTAATCCGCTGGACTGATATTGATTAAATTTTTTGTATGTGTTTCAGTGAGTTCCTGGATGCTTTAGATTCATTACATTAGATTAATACTTGTTCCATAGATCATATATACGACATTTCGTAATGATATGGACCGTGTCAGTTTAGTAAATGTTGTTTATACATGATATTCAATTTTTTAGGATTTTTATTCACATTTTCTTTTAAGTTTTATCTAAAAAAAATCGTCTACATTGTAGGAGTTGCCATTCAGAAATTCCTTTAATTTCTTTTTAAATACTAGTTGGCTATCTGTCAGACTTTTGATGCTACTTGGTAAGTGACTGAAGGCTTTTGTGGCAGCATAATTCACTCTTTTCTGTGCCAAAGTTAGATTTAACCTTGAATAGTGAATATCATCCTTTTTCCTAGTATTTTAGCTATGCACACTGCTTTTGAATTGGGTCGGATTGTTAATAACGAATTTCATGAGTTAATATGTTTATATTGGGAAGCTACAGTGAATATTCATAAATAAATGTCTGCAGGATGCTCTTGGGTGGCCTTCAGCAATTATTCTGATTAAACGCTTTTGTGCATTGAATACTTTTTTACTCAATGTTGAATTGCCCCAGAATATGATCCCATATGAAAGCAGTTAATGAAAATAGGCATAGTAAGCTAATTTACTGAGATGTATATCACTCAATTTTGCAATGGCCCTGATACCATAATTAGCTGAACTCAAATGTTTCAGAAGATCTTCAATATGTTTCTTCCAATTCAATCCCTAAAACAACTAAAATTTTGAGTATTCTACCTTAGCTCAGATTTATGTTCAGAGTCTAAATTTATTAATGGTGTCATGCCATTTACTGTATGAAACTATATATACTAGGTTTTATCATTTGATTCACAACTGCCCGCGGAAGGTGACGCTAAAGTAATTCTGTATTGGCAACGACTCCTCGCATTAGATTCCTATTTTACGCATTGCGATCCCGTTCATCCGATTTGGATAAAATGTTGCACAGTTGACTTCAGAACAAAAGAAACGGCAGTATCTATATAACAAGTTGTACGGTGCATGGTGGAGGGTATTTTACTTCACGCGTTTATATCGTTTGACCGATCAGCATGAAGTTTTCGCACATACTGTAATTTTTCGTATACAGGGGAGGGAGGGGATTAGCGGATAAAGGGGCAGGAGGAGTTTGGCAGAGAGTGCGAGCTTACGCACAGATAATTATGCAGTAGGTGACGGTGTATGAAAAATGTCAATGGTTCATATAAACGATAGCTCGAGCCCCCATGTGCTAATGGACGACACAAACAATCTTAATCACCCACACAAAATGACATTTACTTCCTCCAGGGCTCCGTGAGATGTGGTTGCGCTTGTAATAAATTAGCTACGTTCAAGTCTGAGGGATGCCAACCACATACTCCGCAATATTGCTAAAAAATGTAACAAATTATACTGACAGGCAGGAATGTTCATTGAAAGTAGGAGAAAGTTCTACTTTTTATTCTTTCTAATTATGTGTCGTTTATTCAGGCAAATGTTGATAAACAAGAATGTTTAAGTTTTTTACTCGACTCCAGAGTATTCCCAAGTTATCTAAAGGTACCAACTCACGATAACCAAAATCGCAGTTTATCACTGGAAATGTTTCTAAGTCCAGCAAATCCATTTTAACAGAAAAATACAAGTTCCGTGAGCAAAATAATTCAGAGTTCCACACGGTGTTATTTTCTGTAAATCAGCTGAAAATCACAAGTCCCACAAACTAAATATTTCAAAGTTCCACACTGGGTCACAAGGTGTAGAAAGTTTAAGTTGCATAAACACAGCTCCGCAAATTATTCTAAGTTCACTAACTTCCTCCGTAAAGTATTCTAAGTTCACTAACTATCGCGAAAAATGCTAAGTACCAGGCGACAGCCTAGTCAGTCCACACACACACGCGTCGTCGCGCTCTGAACGACGCGAACACACTGACTCAAAACCAATAAGGCCTCCCCGTAGATAGTCTTGTAGCGATACTCTTGAGTTTAGAGTTAAATCATGATCTATTCAATACAAAATACTCTTATTATAATAGTGTAGTGCTCTTCTTTCGGAGGAACAGACACCACATCAATATAATAAGTATTTACACGCGAAGACGGCGTTAGATTCAATTACTTCACTGTAGATGCGTTCATAAGTTCGACCTCGCACGGGAATCCGTAATGGCGTGGGTAAGAGGGCATGAACGATAGGGGCGCTACAGCAATAGCGTGCGACTTGTGTGAATTTGAGATGAGGCGAACACGGGTAGCCAAGTGGTAAAGGCTACCGCTGGTCCGAAGCGAGGGTCTCGGGTTAGATTCCCGGCCCGCCTCACATTTTCACTTGTCGCCATTGTTTCATTTCAATGCTCTAAAGCAGCTGCTGTCAATCCTTTCCTTCCTCTCCTTTATCAATAATTTGCAAACAAAACACTTTTTTTACTCTTAATATGAATGATAAAAATGTATGTTATATATCAATAAAACAGAAATTGTCCTATTAATTCGGAGATGCCATCAGAATTTATATACATGATTTGGTTTTTAAGTTAATTAATAAATACGAAGTTTTCGTAATGTTAGAAAATTACATTTCGGCCCCTTATTGAAATTCCACGGGTTGAAAAAACAGCTATATACCTCACTTAATTTAACTGAATAAGGGCTTTCACGTGAGCCCTTGTTTGGGCAATTTGCTCGAAACGTTTCCAAAATACACATTTTACAAAATTATTATTTAATGGCAATATTCATTTTACTATAACTGAAAAACTATTAATTTCACTGGAGGCGCGTTTATATGAACGCAACCATCTACTCTTTAGCTTCAAAATGAGAGTACAAGCTCCTTTGTACCTACATCTACATCTACATCTCCATGGACTACTCTGCAAATCACATTTAAGTGCCTGGCAGAGGGTTCATCGAACCACCGTATACTATTTTATCTCCCATTCCATTCTCGAATAACGCGCGGGAAGAATGAACACCTGAATCTCTCCGTTCGGGCTCTGATTTTTCGTATTTTATTCTGATGATCATTTCTACCAATGTAAGTGGGAGTCAACAATATATTTTCGCATTCGGAGGAGAATGTTGGCGATTGTAGTTTCGTAAGCAGCTCTCGCCGCAGCGATATGCGTCGTTGTTGTAATATTCCCATCCCAGATCCTGTATCATTTCCGTAACGCTGTCTCCCGTGCATCGTGACACTACGAAACGAGACGCCCTTCGGAGTCAGCTGTTATTAATTTTTAAATAGTTTGTAAGATGCTGTTTCGCCTCTCCAGCGGCAGCCATTAACACAGTTGTAACCGCCGGTATTTCCAGTCACGTGATCGTTACGCCTAAGCGATACTCGTCAGAGGTGGTGTCTCTGTCGGCCAGCTCCTGAAATCGGTCGACTGGCACATGGCATGCAAACTGTCATAACACAGGCCAACTGTGCGGGCCTGAGACGCGGAACCCCGTTGCAAACATAGCTTCACAAGGCTTGTCACCTTACAGGAGGCAGGATAATAACAGATATACAGTGGGATGAGTGGGAACATAGACGGGGAGACAGGGACCTAGAGAGGAGGGAAGACTGCATAGGCAAACAAAATATTGAAATACATGAAATCCCGAGCAACGTCGCGCTTTGAGCTAGCTAATGTAGAGAGAGGGGCTGAGAGCAAAGAGGAAGGCAGTAAGTAAACATAGAAATGGAGTAAGTGAAGGGCATAGAGATTAAAGAAAGGAGTGGAGGACGTGTATCCAAGTCACATGCATATTGAACTGTTGCGAAGCATGCTGGTTTCCACAGTTCCATTAAGAATTGATCGTCAGAAGAGAATATTCTACACAACATATCTCAGAAAAATACAGGGAGTCTCACGAAAGACGCCTACCAGGCGTCCGCGGTTCGCGCGGTACGATTCCCGACCGCCGCCACCGCATCCGCCGGCCACGGCAGCGCCCGATTCTTGGACTCTTTTGTGCCGCGGGCGCATACACTAAGTTAAAGTCTAAAAAACATTACCATCTGAGTAACCTAAGTTCCGCTTAGGTGCGCACGTTTCCCCCACATTCCCCTAATGCTTTTCAGATTAAATGACAGAATGAGTTACACTGCAATGAGTCTCGGCATTTACAGTACCCTAACAATGACATTTCTTCTGAAGTTCCACACACCGTTAGATAGGCAACACTGGCATTTCTGAACTAGAGAATGCGCAGTGCTCTGTTCTAAGACTAAATTGTTCAGGCCGCCCAGTATCTTTCAAATTATTCGGGCAGCGCAATATTTTCCCAAGAAATGTTCAAATATTTGTAATCCTTCGGGACTCAATGACTTAGGTGATTAGTCCCTAATCTTACAAACTACTTGAACTAACTTAAACTAAGGACGACAAATACACCCATGCCCAAGGGAGGACTCGAACCTCCGACGGGGAACGGCCGCACGCACCGCATCAAGGCGCCTTGGTGCGCTCGGCGATTCCGCCAAGGCAGTTTATATTTCCTCTCAGTGTACGTTTACTCCCGAATCACCCCTTATATCAGTTTATTTCCAAAAATAACAGCCGGCCGCGGTGGCCGAGGTGACTGAGGCGCTCCAGTCACGGTCAGCACGGCCACTACGGTCGGGGGTTCGAATCCCCCCTCGGGCATGGATATTTGTGCCGTCCTAGTTCGTAAGTAGTTCATAAGTAGTTTGTAAGTTTAGGGACTGATGACCCCGTAGTTAAGTCCCATAGACTTTACAAACAACAACAAAAATAACAACCCGGTAGACCATAAAATCCGTTCGCTATAATCGTATAATGTATTTCAAATAGTCGAAAAATAGAGGAACTAGCAGGAGAAGCAGAGTGAACATGCTGACCAGTAACACTAAAAATACCCTGTATAGGAAAATCACATCCCACAATGAAGCTAAGAGAAATGGGAAACTACAGTACCAGGAGAAGGCAATCTCATCTTTGTGCGGAGCCCTACATTTGAAACCGCGGAAGGTGTTGCAGTTAGTACGATGAGTAGACCAGAATTCAGGAGCATACCTGTTCACAACCCCACCTGGTCATCCAAACTCAGATTTCCCGCAATACGACCGATGTCCTTCCTATCCTTTCCTATTCCGAGCTTACGATCTGTCTCTTATGGCCTCGTGGTCGACTCTTCCTACCTGTTTATTGAAAAAAAATAATAGTGTGGTTGTACCATTTTTATGTGCTCTAAAACTTTATAACTTCGATAACTCACGTGTGACATTGTAGTGGTTGCTTTCCATGCCTTGTGTTCAATATAGGAATGACGGAGACCTCAGCGTGCCACTTAAATGAGACACGATCACACAATATATCTGTTAGGCGTAAGCTGGAAATTTTACCAGATATTTCAGACAGTTGCGACATCTTACGTCTTTGCGCTCCAACAGACCTCCTAGGTTGAAAACCGCATAGTGCTATACGAAAAGTGTAAACACCGACAGAATATAAATTTACACCAGTAACGAAGAAAAGTTAACAGTTCTACATCCAAATGCACGCCAAGTGCATTGCCTTCATAAAAGAAATTCGTCCCTCCGTTTTCTCTAGCGCACACAGAAGACTCAGGAGGAAACTGCGTCTTTCCAGGAACGGTAGGTTCATTTACATATGAGGTCCACCAGTCACCATTCACGAACGGCACGAGGAAAGAAGTGCTGTGTACAGTGACGCCTCTAAGGCTTTCTACGGTCAGCATGAGATACTTAATACGTAGTATTTTACCCATTGCAGCAGGAGTTATTCAGCTGGTTTTTAAATTAACAGTACAGCTAATGTGGTTTTATTAGATGGCAGAAGGGTGCCTGTAGATATCTAAAGAAGGACATTAAGTGTCCGAAAGCGGTCTAATAAAACCATTGTATGTGCAACTGGCAGCTGATTTTTTTAAAACCAATTATGAATATTGTTTGTATTTCGTGTATTCGGGGATGTTTTGTTTTCTTGTCATTTGTTTCATATTAAGAATGTATTAAATTGTAACTGAAGTTATGATTGATTTTTTTTTCTAAGCGAAATGTTTTGTATGAATTGTACATTGTTAACCAACATATGTTGGAAAGTATTGTATACTGAAACTGCTTACACTGCTCCATCAACAATGTTATAATAAGCTGGGAAAGGAAGGAAGCAAAAAGAAGATTAGGATTAGACATCGATAAGATGCGAGCATTTGTCTATTCTTGAGGCTAATATGAAATTAACAAAAGCACGCTCTGCATTGTAGAGATCCTCACTAAGGCAGAATTACAAAATTTGGACTTAAACACAAGACTATCGACATCATTTCTCACTTCGTGCCGTCACAGAATTGTGGTACGCAGAGTTCAAATGTAAATGAACCGTGCCAAGTACAAAGTTTCCTCGTCAGTAGAAATGGTCGTTACAAGGAAGAAGGACATTTATGAGGACGGCTGTCCAAAAATACTGTCACCAAACGAAGCATAGCGGCATTGAAGGCAATGGATTTCTGTTCGAGGTGACAACGCTGCAAATCTTCGTCGGGTCATGCAGACCTAGGTTTACCGTGGGTCCCTCAAACGCTTAAGCCAATGCCGGGATCGTTCATTTCAAAACTGCTGTTTCAACATCATTCACCTGCCTGACCCTGTATTCAGTTTCCATTGTGGTAGTTGACGGCAGGACGGTAAACCCTAAGATTCCTCTTCCACATAGAGTACTGTCTGCATATGAGACCCTGTTGGACAGCTTGTCGCAGCAGTAACTACCTGTTGGGATGAGACAGCCTGGGCGCAGTTCATCTACAGGGAGTCGAAGTCCGCTCGGATAGTTTCAGTTTTCCATGTTGCAAAAAATAGCTTGATTGATCACTTAGACCCAAACCTTCAGATGTCAGGCACTCAGATCGGTACCAAACGTTGTATATCAACCAAAACTTCTATATAATTCGTGCTATTTGCTGCCGTCCAGGAGAACGTGCGAGAACTATAACAATAAGTAATACCTAAATTACGGAGAAAAGAAAAAGCATAACTGTGAGAGCTTATCACGTTTGTTACCGTGGGCTAGTTAGTAGAGCGTTATTTAACCGACCAGAGGGACGCGGGTTCATGCCCCGCCTAGAGCCTTTTTTTTCTATAAACTGCAATACGTTGAAAATTATTAAAAGAGAATGTCTATAACTTTTCGCAAAACAGCACTGTCAGCTGCAGCAGTAGCAGTAGCGTGCGGACTGGACAGCAACGTCAGCCCCACTTGATGGTGTGGGCAAACACACGGCACTCTAGCTACAACAAGCACATCCGCTGAACGGCGGTGCTGCCTATCTAGCAGTCATTTATTACTATTATTACAATTATTACTTTAATACTTCAGCACACATGATGCAATTGTCTCTTTCTTCTACGAATATACTCTACAGGTTTGCCACTTCAAACAAAACGAAGCAGAAGCAAACTGCTGATAACACAGTGCTATAAAATCCGAACAGTCCCTTTACATTTCTGGAATATGTTGTCCCATGTAACACTCGGTGTACGTTTGTCGACGTAGAACAATTTGCAATGTCATACAGAAAAAAAAAATAATAATTCGCGCGCAGGGTGTGAACCGAGGACCGTCGTAACGACAAACATTCGCTCTATCAACTACCCTAAGGGAGTTCAGCGCGCAGATCCCTACAGATACGCTTTTCCTGTGCTCCGTAGGACAGGTGTTACATATTATTTTCCGTTTACGCACTTTCTCTTGGACGGCAGCACATAACAAGAATTATATAGAAGTTTCGGTTGTTACTCTATCGATACACAACGTTTGGTACCGATCTGAGTGTCTGACATCTGAAGTTTTGGGTGTTAGACCTTCAGAAACACGAAGCACTACTAAAACTCCCTGTCAGCGCAAGATTGCACATAACTAACGGGCTTCAGCCGGTTTTGCAAGCTCAACCCCCTTTTCCCCAAGAAATTATTTGACCGTCTACGTCAGGAACAAAAGTGCACCGGTTATGTTGGTCGTTTCCAGTTCCCAATGCAAGATCTTGAGAAAGAGGCGCTTGCGACAGGGATGTTTTCAAGTTAGTTACCGAAATCCAATGTTAGTCATTCGTGCTTGAAAGCAGCAGGCACGGCGAGACACACATTCATCCGGATTACACAAAACCGCTTCATTACATCCCTGGTTGAGAACAGACCGGAATCCAGAAAACCGGCGTTAGTTCTCACTATAGCGACCTGCAGGAAAGATGTACGAGGCCATGACGGACACTGTCTGAGAAACAAAATTGACGCCCCCAGGAGGAGTGATTGGATGTGACTGAAACTACACTTGATAGAAGGCAATATCAATTGATTGGACTGATTACACCATGGGATGAAAGAGACTCGACGGTTGGCAGTTACAGGTGCAACGTTGGCACCAGGTCATTGAACTGTCGCACCCCTTCCGGCCGCAATTTGGCAGTTTACATTTGTGTCAAACCGCCTTTCGATCCTCCTGTGAGGGATTTCTCTCCACATTGTTAGACCTGTCCCTCCAGATGCTGCAGGTTGATACTGCGACTAAAGCGACTTCCAGTCTCATTCCACACGTATTCAATGAAGGAGAGGTCTGACGATCTTGCTAGACACTGACCTTAACAAGATGTAGACATTCCATAAACAAACGTGCTGTTATGAGCATCCATTACCTTGTTGGAACACTTTCCCAGATTACTGCGCCATCAGAAGTGGGACGCAGAATGTCTGTACTGTTAATGACTGCTGAAGCACGACTAGAGATGACGTGAACGCATATACTATTACCCCCTCATCCATGATGACAGGGGTTACGCCTCTAACCACTATTGGCCATTAAAACTGCTACACCAAGAACAGATGCAGATGATAAACGGGTATTCATTGGATAAATATATTATATTACAACTGACATGTGATTACATTTTCACGCAATTTGGGTGCATAGACCCTGAGAAATCAGTACCCAGAACAACCACCTCTGGCCGTAAATAAAGGCCTTGATACGCCTGGGCATTGAGACAAACAGACCTTGGATGGCGTGTACAGGTACAGATGCCCATGCAGCTTCAACACGATACCACAGTTCATCAAGACTAGTGACTGGCGGATTGTGACGAGCCAGTTGCTCGGCCACCATTGACCAGACGTTTTCAGTTGGTGAGAGATCTGGAGAAGGTACTGGCCAAGGCAGCAGTCTAACATTTTCTGTATCCAGAAAGGCCTGTAAAAGCCCCGTAACTTGTGGTCATGCATTATCCTGCTGAAATGTAGGGTTTCGCAGGGATGGAATGAGGGGTAGAGCCACGGGTCGTAACACATTTGAAATGTAACGGCCACTGTTCAAACTGCCGTCGATGCGAAGAAGAGGTGGCCGAGACATATAACCAGTGGCACGCTATACCATCACGCCGGGTGATACGCCAGTATAGCGATGACGAATACACGCTTCCAATGTGCGTTCACTGCGATTTCGCCAAACACGGATGCGACCATCATGGTGCTGTAAACGGAACCCAGATTCAACCGAAAAAAAAGACGCTTTGCCATTCGTGCACCCAGGTTCGTCGTTCCGTCCATCATCGCAGGTGCTCCTGTCTGTATGTAGCGTCAAGGGTAACCGCAGCCATGGTCTCCGAGCTGATAGTCCATGCTGCTGCAAACGTCGTCGAACTGTTCGTGCAAATGATTCTTGTCTTCTAAAGTTCCCATCTGTTTACTTAGGGATCGAGACGTGATTGCACGATCAATTACAGCCATGCGGATAAGATGCATCATCTCGACTGGTAGTGATACGAGGCCGTTGGGATCCAGCACAGCGTTCCGTATTGCCATCCTGAACCCACCGATTCCATATTCTGCTAACAGTCAATGGATCGCGACCAACGTGAGCAGCAATGTCGCGATAGGCTACAATCCGACCTTTATCAAAGTCCGAAACGTGATGGTACGCATTTCTCCTCCTTACACGAGGCATCACAACAACGTTTCACCAACCAACGCCGATCATTTGCTGTTTGTGTATGAGACACCGGTTGGAAACTTCAGTACAGTTGCACATCTGAGTGACATGGACTCTATGAAGTTATCAGTTAGCTTGTAATACTAACATTTTCATAATTTCCGTAGTCAGCACGTTGTAGGTGTCGCCACCGGCGCCAACCTTGTGTAAATGCTGTGCAAAGCTAATTTGCATATCGCAGCATCTTCTTCTTGTCGGTTAAATTTCGGGTCTGCAGCAATTCATCTTCGTGGCGTAGAAATTTTAATGGCCAGGAGTGTATCTCGCCATAATATTGAAAGTGTGTGCCCTCTGTCCTTGACGCCGCCAAATGCCAACAAGATGGTCATTGGGTTGGTCATACCTGACTCGGCACCACAGAGAAAGTCGACATTGATGTTCTCGGGCCTATGCAAACCTACGCATGGGGCGGTAGGACATCACTCCGTCAGATGCGTGTCATCGAGACACTGTGCAAGACCTCACTGGTTGTTGTAGGGGCTCCGTTACATGTTCGCGGATAGCAGATGCCGAGATAATGGGATGCGACATTGCCGCACGAGATAGCCACGTGGTCTAAGATGTCATGCTACGGACTAGGCGGCCACTCCCGCCGGAGTTTGTATTCGTCCCTCGGGCATATGTGTCTGTGTGTTGTCCTTAGTGTATTTTAGTTTTCGTTGTTTGTAAGTCTTGGGACTGATGACCATAGAAGTTTGGTCCAGTAGGTTAAACAATTATATTTTGATCTGGTACTGCATAGCGATCCTCCTCCCACGTGGAGTTTGTTAGTCGATCTAAACAAGCGCGATGTGATCGGGGCCCTCATGTAGCCACTAACTGCGATATCAGGCCACTGTGATACCTTAATGGCCCACATAAAGGGCAGTGGCAAAATAGGACCACCCCGCTTCACATTCCAACGATACGAACTCGTGTCAAATGCATTCTGTATTTCCACAGGGGATAAAACTATTTGTGCATCCGCACAGAAATTGTCACTTGCCTGTTAGAGACATACAGACAATTATAGATATGATTTCTGTTCTTTTGGATAAGTTCTTTTTCTTACGGTAATAAACATTATTATCTTTAGGGAGCCGGAAGCAGTCACTATCGAAAAGAGGAAGAAAGAAAGGAAGATTAGGGTTTAACGCCCCGTCGACATGGTGGTCATTAGATACGGAGATCACGCTCGGATTGTTCGGGTAAGGATAGGGGAGGAAATCGGCCCTTTCCCATCCAAAGGAACCATCCTGGCATTCGCCTCAGGTCTATTAGGGAAATCGCTGAATACCTAAATCTAGGTGGCCGGCGTTGGATTTCAGCGACTGTCCTCCCTAATCCGAGTCCATTGTGATGCCATTGTGCCACCTCACTCATTTTGCGTGAACACAGATAAAGCTGCGAACAAGTGACAGGAATGGACTGGGGGTCTACAATCGTAGTGTGCAATCAGAAGTTTTGATGAACGAGAAGTATATCTGGATAAGGCGACTCCTGGCCCAAAGCGGGACATCCGGATTCGAGCCCCGGTTCGGCACAAATTTTCGACTTAGGCAGTAAATGTAATTCACTGCCCTGAAACAGCCGAGATCTTTGTATATAAAGCAGAATGTCCGTGTGTTTGTGTGTACGTATTGCATGCAAATCTACAGTTTTGTTCCAATCTTTATGAAATTTTGCACACATAAGCTTCATTCCATGAAGACGGTCGCCATATGTGTAAGCATCACGTTAACACGTAGTTCGCGAGATATGACGTCAAAAACAATGATATACGCGAAAACCTATTGCATCGCGTGACAATGTTGCATATTTCCTCATAAACCACTGTACCGATTTCACATATTCCTTACCGTGAGGTAACAATGCTGTCGGAGGAAGAATCACATAGACACATGGTTCAGGAGATGTAACGTCATAAGCATTAGGAGTTGCAAGAAACTGCCACATAATGCGACGAGACTTTCTTCACACACTGTATCAGAATAACAGTACTTAGCGACTTGCAACCAACTTTAAACATAATTTCGAATATTTATTAAACTTTTTGTCGGTGATAACCACATCAGAATAATGAAAGGAAAAAATTTCTCGCTTACTACTTTTTCGCTGTTCATGGAGCAAAACTGCGGCATTCGGTACGACGTTACAGTTCATAATTTCTATACTACAAATTGTAGTCACAGGAAGTTTTACAGATAGTATACACACATACAGCTGAATGTAATTTCGAAATTGTATGACAGTACGACACGAACGTCATGAGATATAAGGACATAAACAGTAATGTTCGTGGAAACCCAACCCATCACACATCAGGTTTTAATCTATTACAACTAACTCTGTTCGCAACGGATTTTACCGAAATACGGCACTTATACAAGTGCATATATAACTGCAAAATTATACAACTTTTGAACATTTAATTCTATAAATATGAGATCATATATACTGCAATAGATAAAAATGTGTCACTTCTTGCACCATGTTCTAATACATTTCTTATTTACTACTAAGACATTCTTGTATTCCCGTCAGCTTAAGGAAATTCCTGAAAGCTGACTGCTCTTGACGACTTTGAACTAACTTTGAATTATGAAGCGCACCCGGCTGCAGGTGAAAGCAACAGACTTCTATAGAGCTACAAGGGAAGGAGGAGAATGAAACAGTGTACATCCAACGAATACCCATTATTTTCCAAAGATTTGCTTTTAACTTCCAGAGATCGCAATTTTCAGTGAGAAAAAAATGTTCAAATGTTTGTTAAGCTTATGGGACTTAACTGCGGGGTCATCAGTCCCTAAACTTACAAACTACTTATCAACTAACTTGTACTAAAAACAACACAAACATGTATGCCCGAGGGAGGATTCGAACCTCCGACGCGGGAGGCCGCGCGTTCCGCAACATGGCGCTCCCGACCGCTCGGCTATTCCCGCGCTGCAGTTTCTAGGGAGACTTGCATTTTCTATTACCATTAATAAAACACAGGGCAAGCTATTCAATACTGTCAAGTGGATTCGACATGTCCATGGTTTTTTTTTTTTTTTTTTTTTTTGTACTCATCTTTAGCAACGGCTGACAGTTCCTCCTCGTTGTTTTTTTTCCAATATTGTCAAATCGCTCTCCTTTCAAATGACCCTTTCCATGCGTGGAAATAAAAAAAATAAAGTCATACGGAGCCAGGTCAGACGATTATAGAGCGTGGGGCAGCTGAAACATGCTTTTTTTTTGCCAAAAACTGCCTATCAGAGATGGTTGTGTGTCCAGGTGCGTTGGCATGGTGAAAGAATCAGTCTCCCGCCTGCCACAATCGGCTCTCTTCTTGGTTCGTGTCCTTCCTCGGGCATGGGTGCGTGTATCTGTTGTTCTTAGCACAAATTATTTGTAAGTTTAGGGACCAATGACCACTGCAGTTAGGTCCCATAACTTAACAAACATTTGAACAGTCTCGCAATTTTCTTAAAACTTCCGAATGCATGATTTGACATTTTTCAACTTGACGTTTCTTATGATTATGAGTCAGACCCCCAGGAACGAATTTGGCAGCAATCCTTTTCAGGCCCAAATCTACCGTGCAAATTCGGTGAACCGAGCTCTAAGGTAACCCACTATCCTTTGACAGGTGATCAGTTGTTAGTCGACAGTCTGGAGCATAAGCTCTCCAACTCTTGCAATATTTTCGTCGATTCGGGAAGTTGATGGATGCCTACAATGAGGTTTATCATCAATTGATACGTATGCCTTATTATAAAAAAGGAACAACTTCCTGAAGTTCTGAAAAACTTATTTATTCGTCACAAACCGGCTTTCGACTTCTTAGGCCATCATCAGGTGACAACTGACTGTAGTATACATGTTTTCAAAGATGTTACAAACATGTTACGATTTACAAAGATGTTATCACAGAAAATCGATACTTCACAGGAAAGTTCATTACAAGTACATATTTGTGAAAGCTATTAACATTTATATAAAAAATAATACGTATGTGTACATGATTAAAACTGACATCCTGTCCTTTACACATACTTATTATATTTTTATAGAAATATGTACTTGTAATGAACTTTCCTGTGGAGTATCGATTTTCTGTGATAACATCTTTGTAAATCGTAACATGTTAGTAACATCTTTTAAAACATGTATACTGCAATCAGTTGTCACTTGATGATGGCCTAAGAAGCCGAAAGCCGGTTTGTGACGAATAAATAAGTTTTGCAGAACATCAGGAAGTTCTTCCTTTTTGATATTATTATCATGTTCTGTCAAGCACCGACGGAAAAAAAAATCAATTAATTTTTAAGTCTAACAAAACACTTGTACACTTCAGTTTTTTTCCCACTGCTTCATCTTACTAATCTGTTTTCTACTCTAGAACAGTTTGAGCAGCATTTTGACCAAGTAGGAAAAAAATTCACGGCAACATATTGTTCACTTAATCTTGCCATCATCATAAAATAATTGAACAATGACAAAAGAGCGCTATTGCAAACGATCACTGCAGATGAACAGAAGAAGGTAGGTCAATAGAACAGACGGTACTGAACTGGCACTGAGTTGCGATACACACATAGCGACAGAAATGAGAGAATCTCCACCCAGGGCAACTTTATTCCGGATTTTCGGGGGCTATTGAGTACTGTTCTGTACCCGCTCGGTTAGCCGTGTGGTCTAACACACCGCTTTCGGAGACGGGGAGGGGTACCGGCCCCGGTTCGAAACCGCCCGGCGGATTAACGAAGGGGTCGCAGTGCCATCCAGCTAGGATGTGGTTTTTAGGCGGTTTTCCACATCCCACTAGGTGAATACCGGGCTGGTACCCATGTACCGCCTTTGTTACACGATCCGCAAACATTTCGTAACACTTTACACTTTCACACATATTTTAAGTGGTGACAGGAAGGGCATCCGGCCACCCCGTTAATATTAACACGCCAAATTCGATTAAAAAAAAATAAAATAAAATAAAATAAAATAAAAAAAAATTAAAAAAAAATGTTCAAATGTTTGTTAAGCTTATGGGACTTAACTACGGGGTTATCAGTCCCTAAATTTACAAACTACTTATCAACTAGCTTATCCTAAGGACGGCACAAGTATCCATGCCCGAGGGGGGATTCGAACCCCCGACCGTAGTGGCCGTGAAGACCGTGACTGAAGCGCCTCAGTCGCCTCGGCCACCGCGGCCGGCTAATTCGATTTAATGAGGCCGACCCTGCATGTGTGGGAACAGGGCCAAAGAGAACGATTGAATACTGTTCTGTCCACAGCTATCTGCAGCGATGCACAGGTGAGACTGCCATTCTCAGGTCGGAGCTCATTGCCTGCCAGGGCCGAGCTGAGGCGGTTCCACATCCTGCAGACCGAAATATCACCCACGCCGGACAGCTCAGCTCGCTGCTGTCGAAACCGGCGGCAGTTATCACTATGACTGTGACGTGCCGCCGCGGGACACGGCCGTGACATTTGAGCAGCTCCTCCGGCGCGTACCCCCGCAGGAATGGAACTCCGGCCCGCCGGGTCGGCCGCCCGCCACGCCTTGAGCTGTAAAACGCCGCCGGCGGAAATGCTTCGCAGTCTGTCGACCAAGTTTATCGGCTATTGAGCGGACCCTATAGCTGAGGTCGGCATTTCTGAAGGCGGTAGACCGCTGTACAAAGTCACGAAAGCTACAGCTGAAATGGTTAACACACAGGGGTACGAGAGGAAAGAGCATTCGAGGAAGGAAAAAAAAAAAAAAAACCAATCCAATGAACAGAAACTCTGTGCTGAGATGACGAAAATCATGGGACACAGCTTAGCCACGGTGGATTGGCCGAGCGCTCTAAGGCGCCTTGCTCCGAAGCTTGCGGTTGTTCGCCGTTCAAAATGTTCAAATGGTGGTACAACTTATGGGACTTAACTACGGGGTCATCAGTCCCTAAGCTTACAAACTACTTAGGAACTAGCTAAGACTAAAGACGGCACAAATATCCATGCCCGAGGGGGATTCGAACCCCCGGCCGTAGTGGTCGTGCTGACCGTGACTGGAGCGCCTCAGTCACCTCGGCCACCGTGGCCGGCTGTTCGCCGTCGGAGGTTCTAGTCTTCCCTGGAGCATGGTTGATTAGCTGCTGTCCTTAGGTTTGTTACTGTTCAAACAACTTACGGGTATGCTGCCGGGAGACATCGTCGATAACCGCCGATATTTCTGCAGGAGGACACCCTGCTATTCTCAAGGCACAACTGCACTTAAGGAAGCAATGTGCAAGCGTATTTAATACCTCGGTTTGCAAAGGGTAATCAGGCCGCGGTGGCCGAGGGAACTGCGACGTGTCAGTCACGGTCTGCACGGCCACTACGGTCGGGGGTTCGAATCCCTCCTCGGGCATGGGTATTTTTGCCGTCCTTAGTGTTAGCTAGTTCATAAGTAGTTTGTAAGTTTCTACATCTACAATCATAATCCGCAAGCCACCCTATGGTGTGTGGCGGAGGGTACCTTGAGTACCACTATCGATTTTCCCTCTTATTCCAGTCACGTATTGTTCGTGGAAAGAAGGATTGTCGGTATGCCTCTGTGCGGGCTCTAATCTCTCTGATTTTATCCTCACGATCTCTTCGCGAGATGTACGTAGGAGGGAGCAATATATTGCTAGACTCCTCAGTAAAGGTAAGTTCTCGAAACTTCGACAAAAGCTCGTACCGAGCGATAGAGCGTCTCTCCTGCAGAGTCTTCCACTGGAGTTTAGCGATCATCTCCGTTTAGGGAATGATGACCCCGTAGTTAAGTCCCATAAGCTATACAAACATTTGAACATTTGCAAAGGGTAAACAAGGAAGATAACTCACACAGTACAAGTCACTGCAGAGTCAACACAACCAAATACGACTAAACATCAAAAATATCGATAGTGACTGTTAATCAACAGGTGAGGCAGCATTAATTTTGTCCCTCTGTTTTTTGACGAGAGACAGTGCCGGATTCCAAGTAGAATTTAAACAAAAACCACCATCTCTGTTTATAAGGTCGCTTGCTAGTTTAATTCCAACAGCTTCCTTAATAACACTATCCCAATAGGTGGAAATAAATGCCAGAATCTCCGTGTTGTTGTATTCCATAGGATGACCGGTGCCAAGGCAGTGTTCTGCAACAGCGGATTTGTTTGGCTGTTGTGAGCGCGTGAAACGATTATGTGCAATACACCGGTCGTCCACAGTCCTGATTGTCTGACCAATATATGACATGCCATAACTGCGAGGAATACGATATACACCTGCTTTACGCAAACCAAGATCATCCTTTACGGACCCCAACAGGGCCTTTATCTTAGAAGGTGGTCTAAAAATACATTTCACATCATATTTCCGCAAAATACGACCAATCTTGTTGGAAATGCTTCCTGCAAAAAGGCCATAGATGTAGGTGCCACTTCATTACTATCGTCACTCACCCGTTGCACAGAAGGCTGATAGCGCAATGCACGTTTTATCTGTCTCTCACTATAACCATTCTGACAAAAGGTCTCCTCGAGGATGGGACAACTCAGCTGTCAAAGTTTCAGGGTCTTAAATGACATGTGCCCTGTGAACAAAGGTACGAAGTACTCCTTCACGCTGAACTGGATGGTGACAACTATCAGCTTGCAGATACAAATCAGTGTGAGTAGTCTTCCTATAAACGGAATGTCCCAATGTACCATCAACTTTCCTTCTGACCAACACATCAAGGAAAGGAAGACAGCAATTCTTTTCCACCTCCATAGTGGACTGAATATGCGGGTGGATTGAATTTAGGTGTTCCAAAAACCATTTAAATTCTCACTACCATGAGGCCAAACGACAAAAGTGTCTGGAAAAAAAAACCACGCAGGTTTCAGAGTCGCTGACACTAAAGCACGTTCCTCGAAATCCTCCATAAACAAATTGGCCACAATAGGTGACAACGGGCTTCCCATTTCAATTCCATCAGTTTGTTCATAGTACTGACTATTAAACAAAAAGTATGTGGAAGTCAGTACATGTCGAAAAAGATTTGTTAACTCGACACCAACTTAACCTTAATTAGCTGCAACGAATCTGACAGTGGAACGCGAGTGAAGAGAGACACAACATCAAAACTCACTAAAATATCAGAGTCATTAATTAGTTTGTAAATCTGGGGACTGATGACCATAGCAGTTTGGTCCAGTGGGTTTACAAACATTTGAACATTTTGGTACCGATTAATATCGTGTCGGACCTTGTTTTCTCCGGCGAAATGGAGCAACTCGACGTAGTATGGAATCAAGAAGTCACTGGAAGTCCGATGTATGAATGAAGAGTCGTCGTGTTTCTATGATAGTCCCAAAGTGTTGGCGGTGCACGATTTTCTACACCAACTGACCACTCGACTATATCCCGTAAAAATGTTTTTGGACAGCAGGCGGACGATCTGGGTGGCAAATCATTTACTGGATTTGCCCACAATGTTCTTCAGCCCAATCGCGAATTGCTGTGGTTCGTTGAAATGGCGCACTGTCATCAGATTAAACAAAAAATTAAAACAAAGTATCCTTGTTCGGGAGCATCCATCAATGTCTGCGGATGTGTCCCCAAATCCGAACATACGCATTTACAGTCAAAGACCGCTTCAGATCCACCACAGGATCAAGTCCTTCCAAATAAAGAAAGACGGCGCCATTATAAGCTTCGCCTCCATAGTACAGTGGACGATGTGGAGGGTTGCCACGCAGGGGTCCCGGGTTCGGAGATTTTCGCCGCTCGGATGTTGTGTTATTCTCATCACCATTCAATTAACATCGACTGGAACGCCGCTGAAGTGGTGTCACCAAAACGACTTGCACCACTTAGGCTGAACACGGTCCCAGTACTACTGTGGACTTGATAGCGGGCCTTGGGCTAACGACAGTCACGTCTTTAGCACCCGAACAAAATTAAGAGGTGATTAGTGTGAACAAAAAAAATAATATAAAAAGGAAAAAAAGAGTTAAAACCAACAACAAAATTAAAGGAAGAGCAATCCAACAAGTAATGTATGCTTCTGAGGTAAAAACTAAAAAGCAAATGTCACGGGTGAAGATAAGAAAAATCACGTACCGGAAAAGTTTGAGAGATAGTTAAAGCAACTGAGCAGATAACCACGGCTGGCTGACCATAGGGATAAAATAAGAGTGAGCCAGCCACTATGCAACATATAAAAAAATTTAAAAAAAAGCCTTGAAGCTTAGGTCAGAGTCGAGACAAATCAGAAAATTTTTAAACATTGCTCAGGTTCGTTTCGTTATCACCGAACAAAGAGACCACATAACCACCAATATTCGCCACTATTCTGTCTGCGTGATGTAACTCACTCTCTATTAAAATGTGGCGTACTGTAATATGCACACCACAGGCCTCACAGATCGGATCTCCTCTCGTCGGTGTCGGAAAGCGAACACGATCCCAAGTGGAGTCTAACTGCTAAACTGCCACCCAACCTTCATCAACACCATTATATTGCCTCCACGAGCTTCCTCAGTCTCTTATTTACAATGTGGGTCCATGACTTCTTCGAGTCTGCGCCACACTTTAAGTCCTAACATCAGCTCTTTCCAACGGATATCGGTACTCGTCTGATCTAGCCATTGTTTTCCATTCGTCTAGAGTCCAACCTACAAATACGTCCACGAACCCATGAGATTCGCTGCATGCTATGTCGTGCTGTTAGCAAAGTCATTCGAGTCAGTCTTTTGCTGCCATAGCCCATTGACACCAAACTACACCGCAGTGCCCTACCAGACGTTCCATATAAGTGACACATTGATTTCTGGGGCTATTTACGCAACGTTTCTCGCTTGTTAGTACAGGCAGTTGTCCGTAAAAGCACCGCGACCGAGTGGCCGAGCATTGAGGCGCTTGCCACGATGCGCGAGGCCGTTCCACGTCTGGGGTTCGAATCCCCCTCGGGCGAGGATGTTTGTGTTGTCTTTAGTGTAAGGTAGTTTATAAGTAGTTTGTAAGTTTAGGGGCGGTTGACTCCGCTTTTAAGTCTCATAAGCTTAACAAACACTTGAACATTTGTCCGTAAAAGCCACTGCTCCTCTCGCTCATTGGGGGGGGGGGGGGGGGGGGGGGAGCCCGTCGCCCACTGCTTTGTCCATGATGAGAGGTCATGGCTAACACACGAATTACAGCACTCTTTGCGGCAATCTATGTAAACTCGGCCACAAAGGTGCCATATGGCAGGAAGGGGCTTTCGTGGATACAGCAGAAATAACAAATCTGGACCCACTGTGCTGGATAGAGTTAGCAATGGTTGTTCCGACGAGAGGCACATGACGCAGGCATCCAGGCACTTGGCGGCGTTCGCATGCAGTGGGTGTTGCCTAACGTTCAGGCTTCTACTCTGCGTGGAAGGCAGTGGGCCAAGCAACATTAAAGTTCCTGAATTGCATCCAAAGTATTTTTCTCTCTCTGTAGCTTCCTTGTTGAAATCACTACCAGTTTACTGGTGTAGGAAGCATGCTACACACTTGCTTACCGGACGCGATAGTTAAGTGAAATATCATCTCAGGAACAGCCAAGGACGCTCAGTTTCGCTTGGAGGACTCACCAAAACTTTTGTCTCTAACAGAGGTTATTAAAATGACGTATTGTTTTGCTGAAAGGCCTTTCCCTGAATATTCTATCGAGATGAGAGATGCACTTTTTCTTTTTTTTTTTTTTTGCATGACATGTTTCATGTTCTCTTACTTTTCAATAGTGTGGAGAATTTACCATACGACCGTTCACAAGATTAGCCACTTTCAATCTTGTTTTGGTCAAAAATAAACTACGCTACCACTGCTTGCTCATATTTTGTATTAGCATTCTTCCAATACTTCGAAAAAGGAACAGTCCCTCACAATCTGACTTTCACCGTTCATGTTCCAGACTGCATATCGTACAAACGCACACAACACAACTTGCCGTGCTAATGTATAAATATAAACCAATATTAATGACAAACTCGGTACAGGCAGGACGACTGCAGTACACTCACTTGTCACGAGTATTCATTGGAGATAAGGTAGTCAATTCTGTAAAAGACACCTAAGGAACAATTTAGGTGACACGAAGACAAAACTGCTCAGGCGAGAGAGATTAGTTTAAATTAATAGTTGTTCCATAGATCATATATACGACGTTTAGTAATGATGTGGAACGTGTCAGTTTAGTAAATGTTGTTTATACATGACAAACAATATTTTAAGGAGTTTGTATTTATATTTTTTATTATTTTTTTATGTTTTATCTAAAAATTTGTCTACATTGTAGAAGGAGTTGCCATTGAGAAATTCCTTTAATTTCTTTTTAAGTACTAGTTGGCTATCCGTCAGACTTTTGATGCTACTTGGTAAGTGACCGAAGACTTACTGGGCAGCATAACTCACTCCTTGCTGTGCCAAAGTTAGATTTAAAATCGAATAGTGAA
Organism: Locusta migratoria; assembly: GCA_026315105.1. Classification (NCBI taxonomy): domain Eukaryota; kingdom Metazoa; phylum Arthropoda; class Insecta; order Orthoptera; family Acrididae; genus Locusta; species Locusta migratoria. Next base: position 508,047,316 of record CM048747.1, read on the forward strand.
TATCACCCTTTCTCCTAGAGTTGTAGCTATGCACATTGCTATTATTTTTGAATTGTGTCGGATTGTTAATAACAAATTTCATGAGTCAATATATATATATATATATATATATATATATATATATATATATATATATATTGTGAAGTTACAGTGAAGATCCCTAGATCCCTAAATAAATGTCTGCAGGATGGTCTTGGTTGGGCTCCTGCAATTATTCTGATTAAACGCTTTTGTGAAATGAATACTTTTTTACTCAATGTTGAATTGCCCCAGAATATGATCCCATATGAAAGCAGTGAATGAAAATAGGCATAGTAAGATAATTTTCTGAGTTGTATATCTCCAAATTTTGCAATGACCCTGATAGCATAAGTAGCTGAACTGAAATGTTTCAGGAGATCTTTAATATGTTTATTCCAATTCAATCCCTCGTCAATGCAAACACCAAAAATTTTTGAATATTCTACCTTAGCTACAGATTTATGTTCAAAGTCTAAATTTATTAATGGTGTCATGCACTTTACTGTATGAAACTGTATATACTGGGTTTTATCATTTGATTCACACACAAAGTTTAATGAGAGTCCGTTTGTAGAGAACCAATTAATAACTTTCTGAAAGATAGTATTTAAAATTTCGTAAGTTAATTCCTGTTTGTCAGATGTGATAGCTATGCTTGTCTCATCAGCAAAAAGAACTACCTTAGCATATTCGTGAATGTAGAATGGCAAGTCATTAATATGTATTAAGAACAGCAAAGGACCAAGACCGAACCTTGTGGGACCCCATTTTTGATAGCTTACCAATTAGAGAAATTAATTGTTTCATCTATAACATGTGAACTGCTTATTTCAATTTTCTGCACTCTTCCAGTTAAGTATGATTTAAACCATTTGTGCACTGTCCCACTCATACCACATACATAGGATTCACTGTGCCTAAAGAAAATTTGAGTGGGACGTAATCACATTACATACTAACTGCCAAGAATGAAGAGACAAAATTATGAGTGCTAACGGATAAGGACAGAAAATTCAGCAAAAACGAATGCGTGAAATATAAAACAAAATTTCGCAAAAACTATTATGTGAAAATTAAAGCGAAATTCGGGAATTTTGGAGGAATAACGCGAATCGTCTATTTTTACGATATATCGTGAAAATTGCCATTTTGTCCTACAAAGAAGTAAATCTGATGACAAATTTTTCCAAATACTACTAACAGATACATATTTAACATTAAAATTGAATTTTACTTTCTTTTTCCGTGAAAGTTGAAAATCATATACGATCCTCTAATGACAATTCATTTATCATGAAACTAACTATGATCTGAAGTCAAAAAATTGTGCCGAAACTGTCAAAAACGAAATTTCAAACATATTAGAATAAGCACAAAAAGCAGCGAAATGGAAAGAAATACTAAATTTGATAAAAACATTAATAGCAACAACAACAAATGTATCGAGTTTGATTACAGTTACACTGAAGACCGACAACGGAGAGTCTTGACAGGTAACAAGAAAAACAACGAAACAGGAAAAAGCAACGATGCTGGGAAAAATAGCGCCAAATTTGGCCACAAATTATGAAAATTTCGAAAAAAGTACCGTAATTGGCAAGACACAAAAATGATAAGGGAAGAGGATAACGTCAGGAGGAGGAAGAAAAGGAAATAAACGCCGAATTTAGCTAAGAGTAGTGTAAAATTGTCAACTAAGTTGGTAGTAAACACATAATTTGGTAAAAATGACACTGAAATTGACAAGAAAATCATGAAAATAGAAGAAAGAGTGTATTGGCCATAAATAAAACCGAATCGGTTCTTACAAACAACGTGTTTAGGCAAAAACAGCACCGAAGTAGACAAAATCTTACTAAAACACCATGGTTGGTATATACATAACAAAGAAATAAGCAGAAAGGGAATTTGCCATTAAAATAGCAGTGAATTTGCCGAAAAGTAGGACCGATAATAGCAAGAAAAAAATCGCACTGATGTGTTTTACGGCCCAATTTAGTTTTCTAGTTTTATAAGTTTTTGTAAACATTTTGGACCAAAATAATAACCTAAATAATAAAAAATTAATTAATAAGAGTGTGTGAAATCCTTTTAGGGAAAAAAGTTTAGGTAGTGGCGGGATCCGAACCACTAACCTTTGGCGTCACAGTACAACGCATTGCCCACTACGATACTGCTAATAGGTAGGAGTTGTGTTCTTTAATCTGATACTATTGATGGCCGTTGTGAACTGATGCTAATATGGCATTTGTAGACACTAGATTATGATTTATCATACGAAGAACGACATGTTTTTGTTAATTCTTCAGTGCGCCATTGCTTTGAAATGACAACGTATAAGGTACAATAAGAAAATCATCAAATACGCAACGCAAGATGGCGTGTGCCAGAGACAGTTGTGGGCGAGGATTGTCACGTGACATCTGCGAACGGCTGGTTTTCGTTAATTCAACGGAGTGTGTCGAAACTCCGTTATTTTTGCAAATATCTCTCAAACGATACGAGATATGAAAAAAACATAAGATAACAAAGTTGTAGAGAATTTACTGCCCTACAAATTCGTTTATTAAATTTACGCGTCAGACGAACGGTTTATTTGTAATTAAAATTACATTACAAACGGCTTTTTTTTTATATTACTAACGTATGTCTTGTCCGAAATATTTGAAAAAGCGCGGTTCTGGTGTCTGGTAGCCAACAATTATGTCTGTAAAATTTGGTGCCGATCGGTTAAACGGTTCGACCTAAAAAGTGAGAACACCTTATAGCCAGACAGTCATCGTCAAATCGCAGTTATTTTTGAAAATATCTCTGCAACGATGCAAGATATGAAAAAAAAAAGATCATAATAGAGCGAAGTTGTAGTGAATGTACCCGTCTACCAATTAGGCTATTCAATTTTCGTGTCAGAAGAACGGTTCGTTTGCAATTACAATTATATTACAAACGGCATTTTTTGGTATTACTGCCGTACTTTTTTTCCCGAAAAATTTGAAAAAGGGAGGTTCTGGTCTCTGTTGGGCTACAATTATTTCTGTAAGATTTGGTGCTAATCGGTTGAACGGTTCGTCTTAAAAACAGGAACACGTTACAGACAGACAGACACACATCCGAAAATCGCCGGTAGTTTTGCAAGTATCTGTCAAACGATACGAGATATGAAAAAAAAAAAAAAAAAAACATAAGAGAGCAAAGTTGTAGAGAATTTTCTCCTCTACAAACTCGGTTATTCAGTTTCCGTGGCAGATGAATGGTTAAGCCGTTATTTTCATTTAAATTTCGAGCAGTCAAAAGACTATCGCAAAGGCCCACTTTTAGTGTTACTACCGTAACCTAAAGTGGACCAATAACACCGAATTTTGGCAAAGGATCAGTTTTCCCTGCTCCTACCAATGGGTACATATTCGAGAAATGGGAAAGTACGAGCGACAAATGAGGGAGTGATTTTTTTTTTTATTACAGACAGAATAACATGGGCCTGTCTACTGATGAGTCCTACTGCCTGTCTTATTGCCAAGTGGCCGATGCAGTTCAGTGGTGGCCACAAGTAGGGCTGCAGCAGAGGGCGCTCATGGCCAACGTCGTAAGAGGGCCGCGCCGTGCTTGCATGGCGGCGCGCGGCGAAAGTACGTGGCGCGCACTTCAGATTTGTGCGACCCCACAGAAACAAAACACCGTAGTTGGTATATAAATTACAATGAAAAAGCAGATAAGGAATTTGACGTCAAAATAGCAGTGAATTTACCAAAAAAAATAGGACCGTTAATATCAAAAAATGATAAGAAATTGACAACTTCGAATTTTGGCAAAACAAACCTTTTTTCCTGCCCCCTACATATGGGTACAGATTCGAGAAATGCGAAAGTACGAGCGACAAATGAGGGAGTGATTTGTTGGAATACAGAGATAATAACGGGTACAGCGGAGTGGTGACACGGTGCGCGAGTTGGTAGAAGAGCATGCAGCGGCCGCAGGATATGACGAACGGCTCCGGCGTCAGAGTGGAGTGTCAGCCTCGGCGGAGTGGGGCGCGCGGCCGGCGCATGCGCATGCGCACGCGGCTTCCGCCTGGGGTATCCCGGCTGACTCACGCCGCTGTGCGACACCTGCCGCGGATGCTCCGCCAACAACAACAACAGCAGCAGCAGCAGCAGCGCGCTCCACTTTGAGAGCGCGGGGCACTGCGCCCGCAACACCGCATACTTGGCGCGCCGCCACGCATTCCGAGGCGCCACCGTTAGCAGCGGTCCGTGGCACTATCAAAGCGGCTGAATAACCACCGCACGCCGTCGCTATTTCCTTCGTCCTTTATGATTTTTTTAATGGGCTGTTTCGCCGTGGCTCAAAACACATTCCTCTGCCTGACGTTTCTTCTTTTAGTGCTAGGAAGTCTTTCCAATCCGTGTCATTTATTTATTTACTCGATGACCCGCTGAACTTCGTATCACTGACCTCTTAATATAAACCATATTAATTTAAATCATATAGCTTTATAAAGGCATTTGCTTTGAACGTCAAATACGCAAAATTTTATCGCAACCAGACGAATGATATTGATATCCCATTGAAAAAAGCTCTTTCAGTTTCTCACAAATTTCCAAATTTTCCTGGTAACTTTCCCGAATTTTTAGTTCATAAGAACGTTCATCATTCGTTGAACGCCAAATGATGAAAATGTTATCGCAATCAGTTGAATGGTTCTCAACTTATAGTACATAGTACATTTAGAAACACAATGAAAAAGAAACTTGGTTCGAATTTTGCGACTTTCCTTTTTAACTGTCTCTATTTAATTTAATTTTTTTTACTGAATATTTTTCCAAGATCATAATGAGCAAACCAACAATAGAATTACCCCTCTCCGTCGTGCGAATAGTCAGTTATAGTGCTGAATTCAATCGAAAACACGTTGAAAAACCCACTTTCAGTTTTTCCCAAATTTTCCAATTTTCCAGTGGATTTCCCCCCCCCCCCCCAAAAAAAAATAAATAAAAATAAATAAAAAATAAATAAAAATTATTTCACACAAACCTCGTCCTGTCAAGCCGTACTCAAGTGATGCTCTTACAACCATGTGGCAATTGATTTTTATTCATAGAAAAAAATCACTTTCGGTTTTTCATAAATTTTCCTACTTTCCGGGCGACTTTTCCTAATTTTTATTTGACGCGAACCTTCCTCTTGCTTTCAACATGAAATGTACAAAACAGTAACGAACAGTTATTCATATATATATATATATTGAGAGAGAGAGAGAGAGAGAGAGAGAGAGAGGAGGGAGAGAGAGAGACATTTATTTATTTCAATTCTTTCCACTAAATTTTACAGAATTTCCCTCAACCAGAAACAGAATTTCCCTCAATTTCCCCCTCCAATACTAATAAATACAATTTACTTACAATAAATATCATTTATGTTATATTTCGTATAATTATATCAAGTTTGATTCCATATTGGATCACAGTGCTCAGAGACTGTGTTGTCATATCTAAATGATGAGCAGCAATCAGTACTAAATATTTATTTAAAACTGTGACACCTCAGTGTTAACGTAAAATTCAACATGAAGATGGAAAAGTTTTATATAGCTGAAACCACGCTTTTGAAGCATTGATAATGGTTTCACAATGGTTGCATAAATAAATATTTGTGTCTGATTCACGCTCATTATCCATGTATTTCAGGGATTCCCAAAATTTTTGTCTCGTAGACCCCTTGCCAAATTTTTCTGCCCGATGTAGACCCCCTGCCTTTTGTGTAATTATTATTATTTTTACGTATTCCTAACTTAAAATATGGTGCTACCAACTTTGATAACTGTAATAGGGCGGAGCGAAAAAGTGGATCGAAAAAAATGCTTTAAAAGTTAGAATATATAGATCATAATCATAAGACTCCCCACCCCACCAAAAAAAAAAAAAAACGATAGCTCACTACGGGCCTGCAGCAGGAGACCGAAAATACAAAATTCCTCCAATTTCTCCCTTAGTCTATGAAGCAAACAGGATCAAGCTTCAGCATTGTGAGAATAATTCTGAATTTTGGTTGCGACCTTCCTAAATGTGAGCCACTACCGTGGACCCATTTACAACAAATAGACACCCAAATTATTTTTCCGCTGACGTGGAGCCCTTGCAGGTTGAAATAGACCCCTGGGGTCTATATAGACAACTTTGGAAATCACTGATATAATTCATATATTTATTTATTTTTTTTATTTTTCATCTGGTCTTTTAAATCACAAATTCCGTTACTTGCATATTCATGACAGACATTAATGTTTCATCTACATCTACCTACATCTACATAGATACTCTGCAAATCACATTTAAGTGCCTGGCAGAGGGTTCATTAACCACTTTCATCACTTTTCTCTACCGTTCCATTTTCTAATAGCGCGCGGGAAGAAAGAACACCTAAATCGTTCCGTTTTCGATCTGATTTCTCTTATTTTATTGGGATGGTCATGTCTCCCTAAGTAGGTGGGTGCTAGCAAAATATTTTCACATTCAGAACTAAAAGTCGGTGATTGAAACTTCGCAAACAGATCACGCCGCAATGAATAACGTCTTTCTTTTAATGATTTCCACCCCAATTCGTGCAAAATTTCCGTGACGCTCCCCCCCCCCCCCCCCCCCGTAACGTGATAAAACAATACGACCTGCCATTCTCTGAACCTTCTCAATATCTTCCGTCAGTCCCACCTGGTGAGGGTCCCACAAGGGGCAACAGTACTCCAAGAGAGGACGCACAAGTGTGATGTAGGCAGTCTCTTTGGTGGAGCTGGTGCATCTTCTAAGCGTTCTGCCAATGAAACGTAACCTTTGGTTTGCCTTCCCCACAATATTTTCTATGTGTTCTCTCCAGTCAAAGTTGTTCGTAATTGTAACTCCTAGGTATTTGGTAGAATTTACGACCTTAAGGTTTGACTGATTTATCGCGTAATTGAAGTTCAGCGGATTTCTTTTAGTGGTCATGTGTATTACTTCACACTTTTCTTTATTTAGTGTCAACTGCCAATTTTCGCACCAAGTAGAAATTTTGTCTAAATCGCTTTGCAGTTGCTTTTGATCCTCTGTTGACTTCACTGAACGATAAACGACAGCATCATCCGCGAACAGTCTAAGGGAGCTATTCAGATTATCTCCTAAATCGTTTATAAACACGAGGAAGAGTAGGGGACCTATAACGCTTCCCTGTGGAACGCCAGATATCTCTTCTGTTTTACTCGATGACTTACCGTAAATTACAACGAACTGTGTCCTTTCTGATAGGAAATCGTGAATCCAATCGCACAATTGGGGAGATATTCCATAAGCACGCAATTTCATTAGAAGCCGTTTATGGGGTACAGTATCAAAAGCCTTCCGGAAATCCAGAAATATGGAATCGATTTGAGATCCCTTGTCGATGGCACTTAACACTTCATGTGAATAAAGGGCAAGCTGTGTTTCGCAAGAGCGATACTTTCTGAATCCGTGCTGACTATTGGTTAATAGGTCGTTCTCTTCGAGGTAGTACATAATATTCGAACAAAGTATATGTTCCAAAATCCTACTGCAAATCGACGTCAATGAGATAGGCCTGTAATTTTGGGGATCACTCCTATTGCCTTTCTTGAATATTGGAGTAACTTGGGCAACTTTCCAATCTTTGGGTACGGATCTTTCGCTGAGTGATCGGTTGTAAATTATAGCTAAGTACGGAGCTATTGCATCAGCATACTCTGAGAGGAATCTAGTTGGTGTACAATCTGGCCCGGAAGATTTATTTTTGTTTAGTGACTTAAGTTGTTTTACTACTCCAGGAACATCTACTTCTAAGTTTCGCATGCTGGCAGCTGTTCTTGGATTGAATTCTGGAGTGTTCACTTCGTCTTCTTTGGTGAAAGAATTTCGGAAAGCTGTGTTTAGTAATTCTGCCTTAGCAGTACTGTCGTCGGTAGTATTACCATTGCTATCGCGGAGTGAAGGTATTGTTTGTGTTTTGCCGCTAGTGTACTTCACATATGACCAGAATTTCTTTGGATTTTCTGCAAGATTACGAGACAGGATTTCGTTGTGGAAACAACTATAAGGTTCTCGCATTGAAGTCCGCGCTAGGTTGCGAGTTTCAGTAAAAGATTGCCAGTCTTGCGGATTCTGTGTCTTTTTTTAATTTTGCATGCGTTTTTCTTTGTTTCTGCAACAGTGATCTAACCTGTTTTGTGTACCACGGGGGATCAGCCCCCTCTTTTATTAATTTATTTTGTATAAATCTCTCGATTGCTACTGATATTATGTCTTTGAAAGTAAGCCACAACTGATCTACACTCGCATTTTTAGTTTTGAAGGACTGGAGACTATCACTCAGGAAAGCGTGAAGCGAATTTTTATCTGCTTTATTGAATAGATATATTTTTCGTTTATTTTTGGTTCATTTGGGAATTTCGATATTCAGTCTCGCTACTACAACTCGATGTTCGCTAATCCCTGTATCTGTTTTGATGCTCTTTACTATCTCGGGATTATTTGTTGCTAGGAGATCAAGAGTATTTTCGCAACCACGTACTATTCTAGTGGGTTCATGAACTAACTGTTCGAAGTATTTTGCAGAAAAAGCATTCAGAACTAGTTCGGACGAAGTTTTATACTTGTCCCCGGTTTTGAATACGTAATTATGCCAACATATCGAGGGTAAATTAAAGTCGCCACCGATTATAACAGTATGCTTCGGATACCTATTTGAAATATGATTGAAGCTTTCTTTGAACATTTCTGCAACCGCATCGTCTGAGTCAGGGAGCCGATAAAAAGATCCAATTATTAATTTATTTCGGTGGTCAGATATAACCTCTACCCAGACCAATTCACAGGAAGTATCTGCCTCAATTTCGTTGCAGGATAAACCTTTTGTACCAGCAATAAACACGCCACCCCCTGTTTCATTTATTCTATCCTTTCTGAAGACCATTTGGCCCTTTGAAAAAATTTCGGCCGAATTTATCTCAGGCGTCAGCCAGCTTTCAGAACCTATAACGATTTGTGCCTCAGTACTATCAGCGCTTGGAGCTCTGGAATTTTCCCAACACAGCTACGACAACTTACAACTGTTACACCAATGGATTTTAGGTCTGCTTTCTTCCCGTGTCTGACCTGCCCCCTTTGAGACTGAAACCCATTTTGTGTATGGTGTATAAAGTATGTTAATTTATTTATATCATCACTTATTAACAGCCCAGCGCAATATCATATGGGAAAATTAAAGTCGTCGTGGAGTGGCTGAGCGGTCTTGCTGCGGAGCCCTCGGTTGTTCGCCGTCGGAGGTTCGATTCCTCTCTGGGACAGGAGTGTCTGTGTTGTTCTTAGGTTAGTTTAACTTATTTTATGTATTTTGTAAGCCCAGGGACTGATAACCAAAGAAGTTAAGTCCCATAGATTTACAAACATTGAATATTTGACTCAGTTAAGAACGTATAGATTTGCAAGATATTCTTCTACGGACAGAAAAGCAGAAGTTATTTTGCAGACATTAATAATTTATTTTGGCTCATTTACACCAAAACGCATGATTAACAAAACATGGCAGGTGGAAAATGACTAAAATAATATCGTTTGAAACCCGTTAAATAACAATTTCAAATCACAAAATTATTATTAAAATAAACTTTTGCACTTCGAAACACAAGAAATCTTAATAAAACAAATTAAAATATAATTTTCCATAAGCTATGGAGTAAAGAATAAATTTTAATACTGTGCCAGACATTTTCTTTGTTCAACTTAAAAATTAGACCTGAGAAAGTACATAAAAATACAGAAAATATCTACAGTAATATATGTAAACATTAAAATAAAGAACATAGTTGCACTTTCCTCATAATTAATGAAATGCGTTATTCACCATCTTCTGAAATTCTCGAAACATGTGACTGCTCTATACTCTGCGAGAAAAGGAAATTTAATTTCAAAAACTATCTAGAATATCTAATGAGGTAACGTCCTTTTAAACATTTTTTTCTGTAAGTTACATCTGACATTTTTTACATGAAATCTGTTTCGACTACTCATACTTTTCCTAGAGTGCTAAGCATCGTTTCACTTGACCCACTCGAAAAAAAATAAAATAAAAAAAAAACCTTTTATGACATTTTAATACGTCTTTTCACCTCTATCATCTTTAATTTCAAGTATCTTACTCGGCACTTTAACATGCTTCAGAGGGAAATTTTCTACATCTTCATATATACTCCGCAATCCACCGTAAGGTGCGTGGCGGAGGGTACACTGTACCACTACCAGGCATTTCCTTTCCTATTCCACTACAAAATAGAATGAGGAAAAAAAGAATGCCTATATGCCTCCGTACAAGCCCTAATTTCTCTTATCTTGTCTTTGTGATCACTACGCGAAATGTAAATAGGCGGCAGCAAGATCATACTACTCTCACCTTCAAATTCCGGCCCTCTAAATTCCCTCAACAGAAATTCACGAAAAGAACGTCGTATTTCCTCCAGCAATCTCCAATTGAGTTGCCGGAGCATTTCCGTGAAACTCGCGAATTGGCTGAACCTACCAGTAACAAACCTAGCTGCTCGCCTCTGAATTGCTTTAAATTGATCTTCTGCGGGTGCCAAACACTTGAGGAATACTTAAGACCTGGTGATACAAGCGTTTTATACGCGGTCTCCTTTACAGATGAAGTACATCTTCCCAAAATTCCCCCAAAAACCGAAGTCGGTTGTCCGCATTACAGCTGTCCTTACATGTTCGTTCCATTTCATATCGCTCTGCAATGTTACGCCTAGATATTTGAACGACGCGACAGCATCGAGAAGCTCACTATTAATGTTGTATGCGAACATTATGGGATTGTTTTTCTTACTCATGCGCATCACCTTACATTTTTCTACATTGAGAGATAGCTGCCATTCTTCGCACCAACTAGAAATTTTGTCTAAGTCATCCTGTATGCTATTACAGTCAGTTAAAAACGACACCCTCCCATACACCACAGCATCATCAGCAAACAGCCGCAAATTACAAGTTAGATCATCTTTCCTCCATGAACTATTTCTTTTGTTCCCCCCCCCCCCCCCCCTTGAGCTTTGCAGTTTTCCTAAAATGGGAAAATTTTCACCGAAGTGGAAACGTTCGTGCAGGAGACGTCATCAGATATTATATAGAGAGCTGCAGCAAATTTAAGCAAGTTCAACAAGGCGTACGGTTTGTACATGCAGACGAAGTTGACAAGCGGCGTGGGAGCTGATGAGAGTGATTGCAAATGGGAAATTTCTTCACGGTCGCTCCATCAGTCACAGTCATGAGTGTCTGCCTACTTTTGCGGTTATTGCTCACCCACGTAATCGACTGTTGGTGACGTCATCAGGCCGTTGCCTAAGACTGGGCAGTCGTATCGAAGTGTCTTATTCTATTTTGGGAAAGAGTTGGTGCTGTTTGTTGTATTTAATATATGTCTCACAACTAGTAAAATCTATCTTATAAAATCTACCTTATAAATTCTATCTTATATATTAAAATAATCTACGAAAACTAAAGTCACTCGGCCAGGCCAAACTAGCCGGCTGATTTCCTTCATTTTTGTTCGAAACTAAAGGTATTCATCTACAGAATTATCATCAAGTATCATAATTTACATAACTCTTGCCGTCCTTTTTCTATATTCAATCGCGATTTTCATCTGTATATGTCTTATGGGGTTTTCCTTTCTGTAAACTAAAGTCAGTCGGCCAGGCCATTCTACCCGAAACATTTTTTTTCGTTTTTGCTTTAAACGGAAGGTTTCTTTCGCAGATTTGTCATCAAGTATCAGAATTAACTTAAGTCTGTCCATCCTTTATTTTTATTCAATCGAGGTATCATTCTGTCCTTTCGTTGAATATTTTAATCGGTTTGTTTTACGATATCTTCGGTTCTAATTAAGGTACGCAGTTCTTGCTGACCTAACAACAATCAGCGGATCAAGCTCTTTCATTTGCGCTTTTAAATACTCGCATTGATTGACTCTGAAGAAAGCTATGCGTGAACATTCAACTTTACTTCTATTTTTCCCAACTTTTTTGTCAACCACTAACGGTGCAAAGTATTCGCACGGGTCCTCTAGTCAAAGTTATTTTTCTGCTTTGAATTTCTGTGGCCGCTCTGTACGTCTTAGCATTCTAGTAATCATTGGTTGAAGATGGAGCTATAGCATCGGAGGATCGAATATGATGGTTCCCTGTCCTAAAACGTGATCAAATACAGTCGATTGTTAATTATTTCCCAGACGAAAAATGCCCAAATGATCCTTCAATCAAGAGCTATCGTTTCTTTTAACAAATTACCGGAAATCACACAGTCCACATCACGCATACGAATGACACAGTAACCATATATTCGTGCAGATGTTGGCTTATATTTTTCTCTTTCATATTTAGATTGTTTATCCTGCCTGGAGCAATAAATATATAGGACAGAGCAAAGAAACGTCGCTGAGAGAACGGAGTTGCAGGTTACAAAGAAACACAGCAAAGGAATGGAAATATAGTACTAACATGGCTATAGCAGATGCTTAAACTCACCACCATTCATCCATTGGCACTTGTGGGCCCTGGTCAGCAAGTCGCTGAAGGCTCATCGAAGCTGGACTGCTGGAACTACTACCATCTCATCCGAAAAGTTGTGCTGCAGTTTTTGAAGATTGTGAGGGTTATTGAAATACACCTTAGACTTCAGGACTACACACCGGGTATCAAACCCGCGACCCTTCGGTTTCCAGTCGAGCGCTTTCCCCAAAACCACCGGGCCCGACAGTAACATTAAAAAAAAGACGTTTGTGGTGGCCTTTTGACAGGAAGAAATTTAATTGCAAATAATGCCTTAAACCGTCCATCTGAGACGAAAATTGAATAGACGTATTTGCAGATAAGAAAATTCTCAACAACTCCGCTCTGTTATGTTATTTCCATAATTCGCACTGTTTCCGAGATATTTGCCAAACTACAGCAATCTGACACTGTCACTTGATTTTACATCAAGTAGTACAGGCAAAATAAATAAACAAACTTTAAAAAGATGACTAACTACCACAGCAAGACAGGTGATAGTATTTTAACAGAAAAAGATAATGAAAATATTTGAGAGATATTAAAATAATAGTCTAAAGACATAAGGTTTTTTAATAAAAAAAGATTATGTCTGTCAAAGCTAAACGCAAATATCAAATAATTTTTCCTATTTGTTAAAATACGGTCAGAGATAATACTAAATGTTGTGTGCATAGATATTATCACAATAGTAGAATCGTAATCGTATTTTCTTACTATTTATATTTTCATTAGTTTTGTCCTAAATCTTTGCAAAAAATTATAAGACTACTGGAAAGCCTAAAGTCTGTCGTAAAATACGCCAGTGCGATTTTTTCTTTCTTTTAAGAATGGGAGGAAAATATTCACTGCAGTGGCTCCATTTCTTTTGAGATGTAATGCCCTGTTTGTCTCTTTACAAGCGTTCCCACTTTTTCTGATGTTGTTGTTGTGGTCTTTAGTCCGCAGACTGGTTTGATGCAGCTCTCCACGCTACCCTGTCCTGTGCAAGTCTCTTCATCTGAGAAAACGTTCGGCAACCTACATCCTTTTGAATCTGTTTACTATATTCGTCCCTCGGTCTCCCTCTACGATTTTCACTCCACACGTTTCCTTCTAATGCTAAGTTGACAATTCCTTGATGTCTCAGAGTGTGTCCCACCAATCTATCCCTTCACTTAGTCAGAAACCTCTTTTCTCCCCGATTCGTTTAAGTACCTCCTCATTAGTTATGTGGTCTACCCATCTAATTTTCATAATTCTTCTGTAGCACCACATTTCAAAAGCTTCTATCATATTTTTTTCTGAACTCGTTATCGTCCACATTTCACTCCCATACTCCCATAATCAAAACAAATGTTTTCAGAAAGGACTTCCTAACATTTAAATTAATATTGGATGTTAACAAATTTATCTTATTTAGAGATGCTTTTCTTCCCATAGCCATATTGCATTTTATATCTTCTCTACTTCGGCCATCAGAAGTTATTTGCTCCCAAATAACACTACTTTTATTGTCTCATTACCTAACCTAATTCCTGATTTTCTGACATTCCATTTACTCTTGTTAATGTTCATCTTATATCTTCCTTTCAAGACACTGTCCATTCCATTCAGTTGTTCTTCCAGATCCTCAGCAGTCTCTGACAAAATGACTATGTCATCGGCAAACCGCAATGTTTTTATTTCTTCTCCCTGAACTTTAATTCCCTCTCCAAATTTCTCCTTGCATTCCTTCAAAAATGTTCAAATGTTTGTTAAGCTTATGGGACTTAACAACGGGGTCATCAGTCCCTAAACTTACAAACTACTTATGAACGAGCTTATACTAAAGACGGCACAAACAACTATGCCCGAGGGGGGATTCGAACCCCCCGACTGGGAACGGTCTCGCTCATCCTAGCATAGCGCCTCAAAGCGGTAGGCCGCTCCGCCGCGGCAAGAGATTATTATTGGTACAGTGCATAAGGAGTAGATGTAAAGTATACATTTCTACATAATAGCTCAAGGTGTACAGAGGTATCAGGAGTCATTCCATACTGAATTTTACTACCTGATACAACCTCCGCCGGTGGCAATGTGGAAACAGATTCTGGCATCTATTCGATCATACAGATGACGAATACTGTGCTGGGATTCATTATTCGACGCCTTCTCCACTTGTTCACGTAGTTCTGCAATACGTGTGGACTGATGAGTCGCTCATGTAGAGCTGTCGTTCAATCATACGCTATACGGACTTGTTTGGAGACAAGTCCCTAGATCGTGGTGTCGGGGAACTTTCACATTGAGTTTCCCGTGCAGTGTGTGGGCGAACAGTGTACTATTAGAACAACACAGCGCATTCCTGTAGCTAGAATGGCAAACAAAATTGTCGTACTACATTCCGTACAAAACGAGCGTCGTCAGCGTTCCCTCCAAACACACCAAAGGTGTATAACGCAACGCAGACTATAAAGCCTGGATGGGCCTAGTCTGCATCAGTCTAATACACTACTATCCATTAATATTGGTATACCAAGAAGAAATGCAGATGATAAACGGGTATTTATTGAACAAATATATTATACTAGAACTGACATGTGATTACTTATTCACGCAATTTGGGTGCATAGATCCTGAGAAATCAGTACCTTGAATAACCACCTCTGGTCGTAATAACGGCCTTGATACGCCTGGGCATTGAGTCAATCAGAGCTTGGCTGGCGTGTACATGTACAGATGCCCATGCATCTTCAACACGATACCACAGTTCATCACGAGTAGTGACTCGCGTATTGTGACGATCCAATTGCTCGGCCACCTTTGACCAGACGTTTTCAATTGGTGAGAGATCTGGAGAATGTGTTTACCAGGGCAGCAGTCGAACATTTTCCGTATTCAGAAAAGACTGGACAGGACCTGCAATATGCGGACGTGCATTATCCCTCTGAAATGTAACAGCCACTGTTTAAAGTGCCGTCTATGCGAACAAGAGGTGACCGAGACGAGTAACCAATGGCACCCCATACCATCACGCCGGGTGATACGCCAGTATGGCGAAAACGAATACATGTTTCCAATGTGCGTTCGCCGCGATGTCGCCAAACCTGGATTCATCCGAAAAAAATGACGTTTTGCCATTTGTGCATCCAGGTTCGGCAATGCGTACACCATCGCAGGCGCTCCTGTCTGTGATGCAGCGTCAAGGGTAACCGCAGCTATGGTCTCCGAGCTGATAGTCCATGCTGCTGCAAACTTCGTCGAATTGTTCGTGCAGATGGTTGTTGTCTTGCAAACGTCCCAATCTGTTGAGTGAGGGATCGAGACGTGGCTGCACAATCCGTTACAGCCATGCGTATAAGATGCCTGTCATCTCGACTGCTAGTGATACGAGGCCGTTGGGATCCAGCACGGAGTTCCGTATTGCCTTCCTGAACCCACCGATTCCACACTCTGCTAACAGTCACTGGATCGCGACCAACGCGCGCAGCAATGTCGCGATACGATAAACTGCAATCACGAAAGGCTACAATGCGACCTTTACCATAGTCGGAAACGTGATGGTACGTATTTCTTCTCCTTACATGAGGCATCACAAAAACCTTTCACCAGGCATCGCCGGTCAATTGCTGTTTATGTATGAGAAATCGGTTTGAAACTTTCCTCGCGTCAGCACGTTGTAGGTGTCACCACCGGCACCAACCTTGTGTGTGAATGCTCTGAAAAGCTAATCACTTGCATATCACAGCATCTTGTTCCTGACGGTTAAATTTCCCATCTGTGTAGCAATTTTGATGGCCAGGAGTGTACACTGTACAAGATAGCGCTCCCCGTACCGACCATCACTTGCGTGCAGGCAGTATCTGCTTGCATCACTGCGGACCACGTCCTGCCATACCATTTTCCAAGTGATGCTCCGACGGCACCAGTAGGGCCGCGCACTTCGATGCTGTGGCATGTGTGGCAGGTGGGATAGACGTTCGTGTGCCCGTTGTCACAGTGCCAGCAACCGGTTGGCAGGAGTTCGTGTTTACACTTGTGGGCTCAAAGATCTTTTTATCAGTGGTGTAGTAGGTGAACGATCTGCCACTGGTGCCGTTCACGTGACCATGGCAACCAGCTTCGTTGCGCAATTGATGGAGCACGCCCAACTCATCTGGCACTTGCCCAAAAGGACTACCCCGGCACTCTGAGGGCCACAGTTTGACCCCCCCCCCCCCGCCCCCCTAAACTCGCACTGTTGGCTGTAGGAAGCACAAGTGCATCTGCGTGGCGTGGCTCTTGTTTGCTTCACACGTTGACATCGCGCAGATGGCGCTGGGATACCATGTCACTGTCTGTTGGCGGGCGACGTTCAAACCATTATCAGAACATCTGCTATCCCCTAGATGGAGTCTTTCGTCATCGGATCAAAATCGATGTGCTGTCTTTCCAGGTGTCCTAATGTTTTCTTCTAGCAGTATATAACACAACACGCAGACAGTTTTGGTACACATATTTTTTCTTGCTGCGAGGTAATGGCGTGGTGGCCTTAGGGCCAATTCACACTGTCCGTCACTTCCATTCGCTTATCCCAATACCCTATGTTGAAAGTGAGGTTATGAATGGCAATATGTTATGTAGAAAGTCATAATTTAATACTGAAATTGAAGAAACAATAACACTAAATGTTATTGGCGGTCAAAATCAACTTTACAACGTACGCTTTTGGCCAACTTAGTGTGAGTAAAGTGCTGGAAACAGAAACAACATTTCATATCATCGATACCTATTTCAAGAGAAAAAATAACCATTGGAACACATCAAACAAACAATAAATAGAGCCTGTTTACTTTATCCATTACGATTTGCCCGCTGAAATTGTTAATACCGCCTTCATTAGCAATGACTTTTTTTCACTTGAAATGTTATTTAATGAAAATTGCTTCATAAAATTACAGTGTTATTCGAATAAACAATTTGCTTCATTCTTTTCTTTTACAGCATCATAAAATGTAAACCATTTTTCGGTTTCAGATAGCCGACTTCGCTTTTGTACGATAAATGCGAAAAATATTTAAGTCCTCATGAAACATGAGGAAAGAAACTGCATACTCTACGCTTGTCTGTCCTTTTATGGAGTATTGCTGTCCAGTGTGGGATCCTTATCATGTGTTTTTGACAGAGGACATCGAAAGAGTCCAAAGAAGGGCAGCTCGTTTCGTATTGTCACGATGCAGGGGAGACAGCGTTACGGAAATGATACAGGATCTGGGATGGGAATAATTACAACAACGGCGCTTATCGCTGCGGCGTGGGCTACTTACGAAACTACAATCGCCAACATTCCGAATGCGAAAATATATTGTTGACTTACACTTACATGGGTAGATACGATTATCAGAATAAAATACGAGAAATCAGAACTCGGACGGAGAGATTCAGGTGTTCATTCTTCCCGCCCGCTATTCGAGACTGGAATAGGAGATAAATAGTATAACGGTGGTTCGACGAACCCTCTGCCAGGCACTTAAATGTGATTTGCAGAGTATCCCATGTAGATGTAGATTTGTAATTTACCGCTAAAAGAAAGTATAATAATGAAATACAAATTAATAAGACACATTTGCATGTAAACCGTGTAATCGTCGACTAAGCATGAAAATCGCGTGACGAAAATAGGTTAACTTTAGATGTTATCAGACGAATGTTTCGTGAAAACATTATTCTCGAGAAAGCTTGACGTGACGTTGACGTGACGTGACGATCCGGTGACGGACAATGTGAATGCCGCCATTAGAAATACATTGCTGAATGTTCAGACGGACGGCGACGTGACGTGACGTGACGTGACGGAAACTGTGAATTGACATTAACACTCTAACCGCCAAACCCGTAAAATTTACGAGCCTAGGATCGCGTAGAAATCACCAGCCCCGTGAAATCTACGGGCCGCTACATTTAATTTAATGCAAAACACAGCGACGTTAATTCTACGGATTTGGCCAGCGTTATATGTTCTACAGATATTTAGTAACAAAATGCGTTCATAGACGGTACGAATGCGAACAGTGCGGCGTTGCACTCTGTGTGGAAACCTTGCCTGAAAATTTGCCACAGTAAAAAGCAATATGATTGGATGTGAAATTTGTATGCTGTTACTGTAGACTGACAGAAATATGTAATGTAGTGTCGTACTATTGGTTAAAAATAAATCACAATTGCATTATCTTATTTGTGAAACTTTTCTAAATTCTCAAAAACATCTAAGTAATTCTATAACTGTACCTAAAGCAATGCATTCCAAGTATTTTCTTTCGCACGGAATTAAAGTAGAAAAGTGCAGCTTCAAAATACTACTAAATTTCCCACAATCCTAACAGCAGATTTCATTCAGTGATTTTTTTTTTTTGCTATATTGTGCAAAATTGCCCGGTTTCTATGAACAGTTACATAAAATAGGCCTGGTACAGAGAGTGTTAAGGGCATCCGGGGAGACCCGTTAAACCAACCACGCTAAATCCGGTTAACCACGCCGACACTGCATGTGCAGCAGAAAGACGGCAGAAAAAGAAGAAGAAGGATATTATAGTTTTAATAATCAATGTTCTGTCATGTGTATTGTTGAATGTGTTGGGCTATAAATTTACCGCGATTAAATGAGTGGCAGACATTGCCCACCTGTATTCCGGAATATGCTTTTATTTGCATGTACGAGATTTAGGGGACACTGGTCGGTTTCTCGTCGTTGGCGGCCACGGTCTCCCACACACGGCACACGTGTCAGCTTAATTGCTGCAGCCGCGCACAGTAGCCGGCTGAAAGCCTTGCGGGTGAGATCAGAATTGGGAAGTCCGCGCCGGAAGCGGCGGGACACCTGCTCCGGCGAAGGAGGCGTAGTTTTCGCCGTCCGCTCGCTCCACTAGCGTTTATGCAAACGAATGCAAATGCGAGCGCGCCGAGAGGCCGGCGATGGCTATCTGTCTGCTGTGTCGGTCCTTCTGGCCTCAGAGCGGAGCCGACTGCGCGCGGAAAACCCACAGCCGCCGATCACAGCGCGGAATGCGGAGGTGCGCGTCCGACGAGTGGGAGCCCCTCTGTTTGCTGAGGGGTGGACGCCAGCACAGAGTAACATATACAGAGGAGCAGCCACCCCTAAACCACTGTCCGACGCTCCCCTAGTAGATCCGTAAGATGCTAGCAGGTGTCAGGCGGATCGCTGGCTTAGGGTGCCTCTCGCACGTCAGAGGGTAGCGTGGAGGGGAGACTGAGGGGAGAGCTTGTGCCACCTGCCACGAGGCCGCGTCTGTGTCCACGTTTCTGGCGTTTGAGGGGAGGTGGTGGTGGGGACAACCACTACCTGCCGCCTGCTCTGGCCAGTTTAAAGAGCTGCTTAGACCGCAGCGCCATCATGGGACATCTTACGGAACTGCTGGAAACCCTCCCTCCCCGCACCCCTGAGCGTAGGACCGGGCCCTTAGGGAGGTTTCCCGTCTGTATATATTTGTCTGTGACGCCAGTCACCGAGCACCTAGCAAGTAGAGAAGGCCGGGGTCTCACGTCCCCCCGACATCGGGGTCGTCGAAAATTCAGCACACGCTCTAGTTTCTTTTGTTTTCAGTGACGAAGAAAACTGATCATTCCCTTTCAAATGAAGCTGTTCAAAAATGTTCAAATGTCTGTAAATCTATCGGACCAAACTGCGTGGACATCAGTCAGTAGCTTACAAACTACTTAAACTAAGGTTAACTAACCTAACGACAACACACACCCATGCCCCAGGGAGGAATCGAACCTCCACAGTGAGCAACCGCGCGCTCCGCAGCGAGACGCTTTAGACCGCTCGGCTACTCCACCGCGGCCCCAAATGAAGCATCCCGCCCTTTACCTTAAGCGATTTAGGAAAATCACAGAGGACTGGATGCGGATTTGAACAGTCCAGTGTCTTAACGACTGCGCCGCGTCGACCGGTAGATATGTGATGTCTGATGCCGTTGCAGAAGAATTTACCAGACCTCCTGACGCACGGGGAACGTGATGGCCACGCGCGCTCGATCACCATCAGCACCTAGTACGTCCGGTGTATCGTTCGATTGGACACCGTCATGTTGAAGCAATATCGGATCCACCTGATATGACGTATGATAATCGCAATTGCTTTCACTAGAACCACTTAATGTAATATGTCCGCCGCCGCCGATCACAGCGCGGAATGCGGAGGTGCGCGTCCGACGAGCGGGAGCCCCTGTGTTTGCTGAGGGGTGGACGCCAGTCACCGAGCACCCAGCAAGTAGGGAAGGCCAGGATTTGTCGTCCCCTCGACATCGGGGTCGTTGGAGATTCAGCACAAGCTTTGGTTTCTTTTGTTTTGAGTGACGTCAGTGTTGCCAGATGGCAGAGGGAGAAAATACCTACAGTCTGACAAAAATGTACCTAAGTTTCCCCTACTTCCTCCGTACCACCTCATTAATGCCCCTACATCAGGGTCGTAGCCAGGATTTGGGTCTGGGAGGGGCTGAATCTAGAAGTCCGGCCAGCAGAGGTTAACCAGTTGATTAATATGACATTTTACAATTTTGAAAACCTTTAAAATAGACATTTGGCATCATGCTTCACTTGCTAGATATGTTTTTCCAGTGACTGATCGTTACTGATTCATGGAGTCAAGTGTACATTATGCCGCTAATTCCAACTGCTCTGTAACAAGAGGATTACTGATTTTCGATTGGATAAGGGTACATCAAGAACCTGTCAACCATAGAGAGTAACAGCATTAATTAGTTTCCCCAAATAGGCCGCTGTTACCCGAGGATACGTCGAGACACTATCAAGCATAGAGTAGGAACAGCAGTAATTATTTAGTTCACGGTCAGCACAAAAAAGAAAGTCTGTTACTCTACATGATTCGATTTTCAAAGAGTAATACTTTGTAGTCAACGAATATCTAGCGCTTTGTTCATTTATAACGTTGGCTGTCGCAAATGTTTTAGCGTTTTCTTGTCAGCCTCTTCTCATTTACAAGTACTAACTAGTATATCGTCTTTACGTAAATAAATAAGTCTTGTCAAGGTAATAAAACGTCTTTCGTTCATTGAAACAATGAATTTTCCTTGTGCTGACATGTTCTAACACTATTTCCAAACCGACCCTTGATTCCACTGATATACATTGAAATCATATTTCGGAACAATTTTAAAGAATCTGAAATAAAGTTTTCAAATTAATATTGATTACTATGAACAGAAAACAACTATGCCGTCTAAAACATCATTGGCTACTTCAAACTTTGCCACAATTGGTCGGCTTCATTCCCGCGTGCTGACAACCGTTCTGTTGCCAACATTACCCGCTAGGCCCGTGTCGGCAATTGTTAAATTTTACCAAAGTACTTAGGTGTTGGGGACTTTTGGATGAAAATTCCCTACATGATTTTAATGCTTAAAAGTACCTACGTGTCGGGAAAATTCCCTACGTCTGGCAACACTGCTCATCGTACCCTTTCAAATGAACCATTCCGTCCTTTACCTTGCAAGATTCCCCTCCTTGGACCGAACCTATTGTATTGTGTAGTTGTAGTCCTGAGCCCTTAGAAGACGGAAAACTGGAGCGTACAAATATACCGTCCCACACTGTCCATCCGGGACCTGCATATGTAAGCCAACGCGTTCTTGTTCAAATGTTTGTAGAGTTTATGGGGTTAGCAGTCTCTATACTTATAAACTACTTATGAACTAGCTTATACTAAAGACGGCACAAACATCCATGCTCGAGGGGGGATTCGAAACCCAGAGCGCAGCGGCTATGCAGACCGTGACTGGCACGCCACAGACCGCTCGGCCACTCCGGCCGGCACGCATTCTTGAGTTGACTTGGTGAGCACACTATTAGGCCCTGCGCCTACCTGTTTTTGTAGAACCGCTCTCGTTGCTGACGTCCCTTTTGCAGATTGACAACACACTGGAGTATCGGTGTAAGTGCTAGAGCTGAAAATTTCGAAGTCTTTACGGATAGGTAGCTTCTTGAAATAAAATTGTAGGATGCCATTTATGGTGTTTTATTAACGAAGTCACCATAATACAACGTCAAAAATGTACAACTTTTACCGTAACCAGTACGGCCGGCCGCGGTGGCAGACGGGACTGCGGCGCTCCAGTCACGGTCTGGACGACGACTGCGGTCGGGGGTTCGAATCCCCTCTCGGGCATGGATATTTGTGCCGTCCTTTGTGTTAGCTAGTTCATAAGTAGTTTGTAAGTTTAGGTACTGATGATCCCGTAGTTACGTACCACAAGCTCTACAAAAATTTGAACATTTAATTTGAATTTGACCGATTCCCGCTCATCATTTATGTATTTCAGGGGTTTCCAAACTAATTGTCTCGTAGACCCTTTGCCAAATTTTTCTGCCTTGTGTAGACCCCGTAACTTTTGTGTAATTAATTTTTTTTACGAACTCCTAACTTAAAATGTGTTTTCGTGCCTGACATCTTTAACTGCAAAATACAATAGTTAAAGTATGGCGACATACGGTAATTTCAGTCGTATTTGATGTCTGAGTAATCCGTGCAGGTGTTTCAACCCCGTGTGCCATGGTGGTGCAAGGGTAAGCATAGCTGTTAGTAGGAGATCCGAGTTCAAGTCCCGGTCCGGCACAAATGTTTGTATTTCTATGTTGCATCAGTACAGTAGCTACCAGCAGCAGAAACTAAAATACCGAAACTAAATCTTATTTATTTATGCTACAAACGTTGCCGGTATAACCGTGCGCTCTAAGGCTCCTTGCTGCGAGTGCACGATCGCTCCCCGTCCCAGGTTCGACTCCTCCCTCGGGCATGTGTGTGTGTGGGTATGTGGGTGGTTGGGTGCGTGTGTGTTGTCCTTAGCATAAGTTAAATTAGTTTGTAAATCTAGGGACTGATGGCCATTGCAGTTTGGTCCGTCCCATAACTTTACAAACATTTGAACATTTTAATTTGAATCTGTACTCTCGCCATTTTCAAGCTCCTGAGCAGACGTATCAAATAGTTAATGGTTGCCGCTTTTTGCGTCAAGATGGGGCAACACTCGGATATTGGGGCCTATAAATCCTTCATCAATTGCCAGTTACCTCCACATCAGATACGAAGTAATGTATGCAAACGGCACACGATGCTATCACTTCAATCAACTCACCCACCAACAGCCACATTGTACAGTCTTTTCATGAGAGATTAAACGACACTCGTCTTCGACTGCTGTCCCAACTTAACACAAAAATCGTTCACCTTTCAGTACCGCATTACGAGTGCTCATGAACCTGAAGATATATGTTGCCTAAACAGATAGCAGAAATAAATTAAATTAAAGGCTAGTGGCTGAGAGTGTTGTATTATTATTTATTAAGCACTAGAGTGAGGTTTTGTTTATCGTATCTATCACGTACAGTTATTCCGAAAAACGAGAGGAACTGAAATATTATTTGAAATTGAAAAAAAAAAAAAAAAAAAAAAAAAAAACACCCTAGAGAAATTCATGAAATGTTGAAAATTATGTATATCAATCATATGTCTATTTTTAAAGTCCATTTACAAACGATATGAGCCACTGAAAATCGGAAATCAGTCTATTGAAGACGTTAGCGTTGGAGACGCCCATTAACTACAAAACAAGATAACGTGCCAATATTATTATTCGAGAGCTTACCAAGAACTTAGCACTTTTACAGGTCTGTCAGAAACGTATTAAACTCTAAACTGAATAATAGACGAGTGAGTTAAAATTTGATTGCGGCCTTCGAGTGAAGAATAAAGCAGAAATTTTGTGTCAGTTTGCACGGAGTTAAAGAATCTGAGCCTCATAATGAAAAAGTAGATGAAGATGAAACGTTAGTTATGAGTATGAGTCTAAGATGAAAATTTTGTGCTACCATTGGCATAGCAGTCAATCTCGTTCCCCTAAAAAGACGCTTTAGTCAAAATCGGATGTCAGTGTCATGGTCATTCTTTTTTCGACACGGAGGTCATAGTGCGATTAGAGCTTGTTCCAAAGAGAAGAACGGTAATGATGAATTTTACAAGAGAGTACACCAACGCCTGCAAAATGATGTAAAAATGGCCAATGTCTTCCTTCTTAATAAAGACTACGCACCGCGGATTACCTCCTTTCTGATTCGTATTTTTTGCCAGAAAATGTGTTCCTGGCTGT
This sequence comes from Locusta migratoria, assembly GCA_026315105.1. Taxonomy (NCBI): domain Eukaryota; kingdom Metazoa; phylum Arthropoda; class Insecta; order Orthoptera; family Acrididae; genus Locusta; species Locusta migratoria. The sequence goes on from CM048747.1 coordinate 508,072,042, forward strand.
CAACATCGGCCTTACTCAACAGATTTAGCACCCTCCAACTTGAAAGAGAAAGTTTTGACACAATTCCTGACATTGACGACGACGACGACAAAGCAGCAGATCGTGCGTCCAAAAGAAGCCTTCTATACAGGGTGAACCACCCAACACGTGTACCGCAAATATTGCGGTTTACACAGAATGGATTGGTAGTCAAGGGCTCGTATTGTTAGCCAATAAACAAATTGTAAAAAAACCTAGAAAGTGTATTTTTATGCAAACATACATTTTTTTTCAAATGGAATAATGATTGTTTCTATCATGCACTGGAATTTTTGACACCAGCTGTGTACAAAGAATTTTGAATGCTATTTTTATCACGTTTAGTTGGGCAACTACCACCGTTCAAAGATTCGGGGGCGGAGGCTACGACAGCGCAGCTGACTGGCTGGTGGTCATGAGACAGTAGGCCGTGCCCCAGGGGCTAGCCACTCGGCCATTCAGATACGCTATCGCAGCCTCCGCCCCCGAAACTTTTAACGGTTGTAGCTGCCAAACTAAACGTGACAAAAAATTCAATCAATATTCTTTGTACACAGCTGGTGTCAAAATGTTCAAATGTTTGTTAAGCTTAAGGGACGTAACTACGGGGTCACCAGTCCCTAAACTTACAAACTACTTATGAACTACCTACAACTAAGAACGGCACAAATATCAAATGTTCAAATGTTTGTAGAGTCTATGGGACTTAACTACGGGGTAGTCCGCCTCCGTAGTCCAGTGGACAGCGTGGTTGGTTGCCACACAGGGGGCCCGGGTTCGATTCCCGGTCGGGTAGGAGATTTTCTCCACTCGGGGACTGGGTGTTGTGTCGTCCTCATCATCATTCCATCATCATTGACATGCAAGTCGCCGAAGTGGCGTCAGATAACGGTCATAAATGCCACACGATCATCATCATCATCAACTACGGGGTCATCAGTCCCTAAACCTACAAACTACTTATGAACTACTTACAACTAAGGACGGCACAAATATCCATGCCCGAGGGGGGATTCGAACCCCCGACCGTAGTGGCCGTGCGGACCGTGACTGAAGCGCCTCAATCCCCTCGGCCACCGCGGCCGGCGGCACAAATATCCATGCCCGAGGGGGGATTCGAACCCCCGACCGTAGTGGCCGTGCAGACCGTGACTGAAGCGCCTCAGTCCCCTCGGCCACCGCGGCCGGCGCTGGTGTCAAAAATTCCAGAGCATGATAGAAACAAACATTGATCCATTTAAAAAACTGTATGTTTGCATGAAAAATACACTTTCTAAGTAATATTCCAATCTCTTTTTTTGGCTAGGTGATTCACGCTGTATATGCTCTCAGTTGTGAATTCAACGTTGGGGGAATTGCATTGACAGCCAAAGACGATACGTTTAAGTAGAATTTTTTAACTGGGGTTTCTGAGCCTCAGATGCTAGTAGGTGCTGCAATCATACAACATGGGCATATGAAAATATGTGCAGAGACCGGGATTCGAACCCGCGACCTCCTGCTCACTAGACTGTTCCGCTAAGCCTCTGCGCCACCACAGACACATGGACTTAACATCATCTGCATGGACTACCGAAACATGGACTCCACCCTTCCCGTATCATTATGTGGCTCGGTAGCACAGTGGTAATTTACCAGACTATAAATGCGAAGCTCGTGGGTTCGATCCCCCCAAGGTCCTACGATTCTTATCTGTCCCTTTCCACTTCTTTCATCTTTCGCGATGATGCTGATGTGAAAAATATCGAGTAGCACCGTGGTTCTGAAACCACGTTACAATGTTGGTCCCTCTATAACTGTCTGGGTAAGTCAGTTCGAAGGTCGGAGGAAGGCAACGGCATACTGCCGCCAAACAGGACCATGCCTAGTAAAGCACTGTGGTGTTCAAACCAGTCTTCTGATTGTTGACTGCTTTACCTTTTTACCTTACTTCGACCACTGTACTCCATGGTTCGTAGCAGGGCCTTTATTTCCGCTAGGAGAACGGTTCTCGCGTAGATCCTCACTAAAATAACGATCAAACCGCGACAAGGTAGATTATAATGAAGGACAGGCGCCCCAATTCTTAACACTCAAACAGGTTAGCTGAAATTCCATGTAAGCTTGTTCGTTTATGATATAGTATTTCACTTGTTTTAAAATCACATCTTGTGCGCACGCTGTGTACAAGGTGTACTGTGTCAGGACGTCCAGGTATATTCTTTTAAGAAAGCCAACACGGGTTGTTAACACGGTTTCTTCTAGAGCACTTGCTGATCTGTGCCAGGGCTTGCGTACCTGCCCTGTAATACGGATTCTGCGTTAGGGAATAGCTACAAGAAATGTAATGTTAACCCTGCGGCATGTTGACGTCGTTCTCAAAAAATTCTTTTTGACTTGCCAGGCTTTGAAGAAAGAAGTTGGTGAGGCGGACGCAGATCCTATTGTTTAAAACTACTCCCACTACTTGTAACTCGATTACAGTACTCTTTTCCCCGCTCATCGATAGGGTTATGTTCCACGACGCTGTGTCACACGCCCACTAGAGGCAAATGGGTCCAACTTGAGTCAACGCAGCGAAAAAGTGGACCAAGAGTTGTGTATGATACCGTTACTGTGAACACAATAAAAATTATTAGCACTTTTCAGCAAGCTCTCAAATAAGAATCCAATTACTGCTGATAGTTTTGTGTCCCAACTTCGTCGCCGCTTTTGTGTCCCAGCCTCGTCGTAGGTGTCGGTGGCCGAGTGGAATGAGCCCGACACAGGAACAAAAATAGCACGCTGGTGCAGGTACGGAGGGGAGCAGCCAGAAACTATAAACACTAGAGTAAATTAGAAAGAGATATATATTGCACAGAATGTAACAATACTTAACTTTTACATAGTACTGCAGAATGTTGATACATAGTTGTTAGAGGCCTGCCTAGTGCCTGTACGATAGCAAAGTCTTCACTGGTGCCTATCTGATTACGAAGGTCCTAACTGGTTGCTAACTCAGTCCCAAGTGAACGATGTCGTTCAGCGGTGGCCACGAGCGGCGTTGTAGCAGAGGGCGCTCGTGGCTGTCGTCGTAAGAACGCCGCGCCGTGCGTGCATGGCGGCGCGCGGCGAAAGTAGGTGGCGCGCTCTTTGTACTTGTGCGACACCACAGATAGGTTCATGATCGAGTCAGGTGGCGCAGTGGTAACACACTGGACTCGCATTCGGGACAACGGCGGGTCAAACTCGCCTTCGTCCATCCAGATTTAGGTTTGCCATACATCATTCCGTCCAAACACTGGGTTTTATTCCTATCAATGGGCATAGCCTATTTTCTTCCCCAACCTTAACTATAACAATTCGACGGTTTTTTCCGTCTGATGACCAAGATGTCGACGAGACGTTCAACCCCAATCTTCCTTCTTCCCCTTCTTCTGTTAGGTTTCTCGAACTTAGCCTCTTAAGCTGGGTTGCTCGTCGTGTTACATTGTGTCTCATTTTTACTTCATTAGGTCATTATTGCCCTACCTAGAATACTCAACTATTTTTCTATGGAGAAACATATGTCTTTAATACAGGTCGCCTCAAAATTTTAGGATCAAACAGAAACAGCTGATAGTATATTTGCAACCTGTTATATTGAAAAAAAGAGAACTACTGTTGGGAAATGCGTATGAAATATGTTACTTATACAACTGCTATACACGTCTGGTTACTTACAATTTTTCGTTACTCGGGTTTAAGTTAGCTGTTCTTTCCATACGATCATTGTCTGATGTCTTACAATTGCTTACGTTTTTCGTACAAATATAGATGTAACACGTCAACTTACATTATTTTAGCCATTACTTTTGGTCAGAGAACACCGCAGCTGTTTTCGTAATAATATTGCAGTAAATAAAAAATGCAAGCAGCCACAAGATTTTTATAAATCAGTTTATTTCACCGTTACTAGCTTCGGGCCTGAGCACATTACCAGACGGTAGTGTTGATTTCAGGTTTACATCGGTGTCCTAAAATAACAAAGATATGTGAATCCATTCGTTATTTGCTACAGTATTATTAGTCAACTTACACTCCGTCTCTTCGGCAACACGTCAAAAAAATGAAATATGAAAAGATACGAAATGAGAAAAGAAAGAAAGAAAGAAAACGATCAAAAATCACATAATTGCAACAAGTGTACGATAGCACACTGTCACTAAATGAGAAGAACAAAAACCAATCCGAAAGACGATATACTGTAACAAATTGTTTGCTTTAGGGAAAAGACGGAAAATGTATGTAATCTATAAAATAATACATCTAAAAATAAAACTTTAGTTTCTAGAACCGAGAGAGCACGCCTTGAAGCAAAAAATATATAAAAATAATGTGTAATTATTTATTAAACTTCGTCGTACTTCTCTAGTGCGATGAGTCGTTTGAGGGACTGGTGTATTACGTTCTACAAATATACGCCTCTTCACTGTTGAAAAATATGAAATCAACCAACATGTAGTTTCACAAACAAAAACTATATGACGTTCCTAAATCAACTGTTTCTCTGCTATTTTTCGATAGAAATAGTGGCAATTATTTGTGAGAAAAACGGATTAAGGGGCAAGGCGCTACAATCTTTACCACTCAACTACTGTATGATACTTTGTGGAGTACTGTAGATGACTGGAGCTTTCTTTCTGTTTGCAGGTGCAGCCGCTGAACAGCTGAGCGTCGACAGGGTAAGTGCCGCTGTGGGCTGTTTTGAGCAGATCTCTCTTCCTGCTTTATCTGTCCTTTACCACTTCGCGGTTCCCAACATCCAGGACTCCCTACCCTCAGTCCAGCTTTGTCATAGAATTTGCGGCTATTAAAATTTCTCGGGAAATTTTCCCATCCGCTTTGATTGCGTTACTTCTTTCCAGAAGGATCCATTTTTCTCAATATACAATCTCATCGCGGGTATCCGCAAAAATTTATCCATGAGGTCGCTACATTCTGAAATTTGCAAGCCGACCCATTTGTGTGTAATGCGCCCCATGCCCAACAATAAACTATAGCACTACAGTAAACCTCCAAAAACAACCCATATGGATTGAATTAAGAGATTCCTGGCCTCCGTACTTAGAAACTTAATGTATCAGGCCAGATGAACCTTACGAATTCGTAACTTTAATGGCTGACTGTTGCCACCCGTAAAGATCGAGGAGCCGTCTTCTGGAGACTGCATTTGCCGATCCTAGCTCAGAAAGTAACTGTTCCGTTCCGATTCACATACCTGTTTAAGTTGACTGCACCTACAGTGTGACATGGGCGTTTTATCGTGGATGTAGTACAAGCCAAATGCTACGTAAAACCATGTAATTTAAGCAAACTTAAAACCCAGTTTAACTATGGAAAATGCAGATTGGAATGTTAGTGATAGAGGACAGGTGCAACTCACCGTGAAGACGATGGCTGTGTCGTAGACACGTAAAACAGGCAATCACATTAACACAACTTCAATTTTCGGCCATTCCCTTCAACAGAAAAAGAAACACATACATTGCCATAATCACTCGCTCATAACCGATGCACACATCAGCGCCATGCCTGGAGCTGCAGCTCTTCGAGCATCTTTAAAGTTAAGAAAGTCAATGTTTGTGTTTCTTTTTCTGGTGGACGTCAAGGTGGAAAATTTACGTTGTGTGAATGTGACTATCTATTTTACATGACGCTCTGTGGCTCAGCGATCGTCTTTAGTTTTATCCTCATTATTGACATTAAAACGGAATTTTTTGCTTATTAACAAGAGGTAAATTGATTTTGCGATTCAGTTCTGCATCAGTGGACTGGAATATCATTACGAGAGTCGGAATGGATGTTGACCAGAATTAATATAACAATCACCTTTACGTGACCTAACTTTGGTAAGAGGGAAAATTTCCATGTGATCGGCATCTGACACCACTACCATTCTAGTACTCGATAAGCGCAGTAAAAAAAAGCGACAGAGAAAAGTTTCCGTTTGTACTCTTCTGCAAAAGTTCAACATCTAGCTAGACTGCAGGATAGACTGAAAATTATAATCAACCCGAAATTATGACGGTTTTTTTTTTAATTCACACATTTGGACAGATGTGCCAGGCCCTGAAACATACGGTATGTCTATATGCCCATATTCCTAAGAGGGGAAGACCGCCCCCTCTCCCCACGTCTTGGATTCCCCTCAACCCTGCGGATGCCTGTGAGGGTGACTCAAGCGGTTACGCGTAAGTTGAAGAAAGTTACGGTCTTGGAAGTAATTTCTAGACCAGTGAAAGTTCTGGAATGCCAGAGACGCACGGGAAATCAACGCACGAGCGCCGTGAGTTCAGCAAATACAATGTTCCGGTTCTGGACAGGAGTGGTTGGAAGCAACTAGACTGGGATTCTGAACAATTGTCAATTGAAGCAACTAGACTGGGCTTCCGAACACTTGTCTGTGCAAGTAAATGAGGTTCACAGTGCCACAACTCCCGGTAGGTGGATTGTAACGGGTGGTTTACTAGAAGATGCACATCTATTCCCATGATCCGAAGTCTCTTGATTTTTTTTTCTTTTTTTTTCTTTTTTTTTACACCAATTCTGGTCAAAGACTTGGGTAATTGGTTGATTGCACCAGATTTTTCTACGAAGGAATCATACATCTAATGATTGTGGTGAAAGCCATTTGAAACTGCAGTACGATATTGACGAATAAATTGTAGACTATCGTTGCTGAACTTGCAGACGCGTGTGTATTTTGTCCTAGAGCTTTCAGCGACTCGGGTTTATTTCCAGCTCTTGTTCAAATTTGGTTTGTATCGACCTTCTCTTTCAATTTGTGTGCAACATTTGGAATCATCCTGTGTAGGTTAGCCCTCAGTACTCGATAATAAGAGCCTCTTTGTTCCTCTGTCAAACACATATACTACATTTCACATTTGAAGCCTGCTCATTAGCATGTGTTATACACTTTTTGTCTTGGTATAAACACATTCAACGTATGTTACTAAATAGTTTTTATCTGATTTCCATATTGTACTGTTTTTATTAGCCTTCTGTTGTTAGGTTCAATACTTGCATCTGCCGCCCAAGTTACTGAATGTTAAAATATATTTTCGTTCCACTTATTTTATTTTGTTTGCTGCTTCCTCCACATCTTTGTCGTGATGGAACTGTATTTACTTAGGCGTTACGACTTTACCAATTGTTATGTTCACTAGTTTGTGTGTGTGTTTCCATTTTGAATTAGTTGTTTATACTTTCTAACGATGAGCGAATTAATACTTGAATTACACTGGTTTTTTATATATTCTTACCAACTGAAGTAACTTTTTATGAGGAAAGTATCGTATATAACGTCTTTCTCTTTTGACTGTTCATTCAAGGTTCACGTCCATATTTTATTATATGCTGCCGGGCATGGTGTACTTTATAAAATAACTAATTACTTCTAAGAACTAGAAAGATTCCTTGACTGTGGTGAAACAGTGCGATAACAATTACGTCCGATGTGAAGACTTGAGAATAGCCTGCATTTTCAGCACGTGAATCATATATATGGTGACGATTGGTTGAGTTTAACAGCCATGAATTTACGAATTAGAAATATTTCGACACTTCTGGTGTTCCAGGACATTGGATTAGTTGAAAATATGTGCTATACAGGTTCTCGGACTAGGATTTTCCACTTCGGGGCAGCAGTAGGCTTAACCATTAAACTATCCGGACTCGTCTGTTGCCCTACCAAAATTATCAGCTTACCTCACGCTATGGGTGCCGTGAATCCTGCCCATTATTTCCTCTTGCTTGCAGCTCTGTCTGTACTCCCGCAAGGAATCTGAGTTATTACCGCAGCCGCATCGAAATTGCCATTGTGCGTTTGTACATGATCGAAAGAACAGACAGCATATCTATAATGGCGAAAATAAATGTGAGAACCCCTCGATAACATCATAAGTCGAACTAAAACCGTTAAATAACTACATGCGACAGAAGCTTGTTCATCAATCTAACACTAAGAGATTGATGTAGAAATAACTGAAATAGGCAGAAATATGTTTTAAACTAATTTACCGCACACACACATATATATATATATATATATATATATATATATATATATATATATATATATATATATATATATTCCATAAGAAACAAAACATTAATTATAAGTCTCTAAGGACATTCCAAAACAGAAACAAGCGAACGTGGCAGAAAAAAAAAACGTTTATTCAGTCTTTTCTGCTACATCTTCTTCATAAGTTCTTCTATCATCAACTTTGAATGTTTCTCTGTATGTCCTCTATGTGTTCATAAACCATTCATTCGATTGCAATCAAACGTTGGTGAACTGTTCACCGTACGCCCACGAAGGTTCCTGACCCAAAAACAAAAGAGCACGACACATAGCTCAGGAGATATGACGTCATAAATAACGAGCGGCCACCGCGTGCGAATACTCAGATTAGTGCGTCCATTATTGAAAAATGGAAGTAGTTAGGGACCTGAAACAAAGTTTGCATGTAATTTCGGAGGTTTAGAAAGCGTTTTGTAACTCACTCGCCCCCCTCCCCCTCCCCCCCCCCCCCCCACACACACACACACAAAATGAGGAAACGAAAAGAAGTCTACCGCTCACAACAGTTCCGCTTTAGATGCCGTAAAACTGTCGCATCGGGCATGACCTTGTATCAAATAAAGTTAGCATTACAGATTTGCATGTTCCTATTTATTTTTGTCTGCAAGTCTCCATTAATTCTCTTGAATCCAAAATTAGGCAATCTGTTTTCTTAATCTCTATCTGTATAATAGCGAAAGGACACTCACTGACTAAACACGAAATCTCGAAAACTACTTCACCTACGAAGCTGAAATTTGGCAGGAATGTAGTTTATAGGTAGAAAACGTCAGCTAAAAAAAGCATTTTGTGATAGGTGCATGACGGAGCATACTTCTCCTACAGACTCACGAAATCTACAGTTTCATTCCGATCTTCACGAAATTTCGCACGCTTGACCTTCAAAACAAGAGGAAGATCACCGTCTACCTTACAATGGCGCCAAAGCGCATCTAATTTTCTATATTTATTACTTTCGTAATCCTTCATACTTATAATACAATAAATAAACGAAATTTCATGTTTTTTTGTGCCATTGTACACTTTCTAATGCCACATAATGGCGAGAAATGTCTTCTGGGTCAATTCCTACATTAATCACACTTGTAGTCTACTAGTGTCTGTACACAGAACATCTTATTGAACATCTGTGTACTGTTACATGTTTAGGATAGCTGTTGCTCCCGAACAGGTATAACATAATGTGAATCCCACAATTTCAGTCTTATGGATATATATGTATTTTTTTACTAATAAGTGCCACACTAAAATGTTTGTTTTTCATTTTTTGTAGATGAATATGTGATGATGGATAAAATTCAAAACGTGCCATAATAACGTGACGATGATGATGGGTTTTTTAGGGCGGTCAACAACAAGGTTATCAGCGCCCATGATGTGCCAGGTGCATGACCTTCAATACTGCGACCTGTTCAGCCTGTTGCCAACACTACTGATTAATTTAACTAGCGTCGCGTGCCTCCTAGGAGACTTTATGTCTCATTTACAATGCTTCACTCTGTTGTTTATTACTGTGGCTTTTCCATAGGGTACATATACATAGGTGACAAACGTGTGTTCTGAGTCTCTTGATGGCATAATCGGCGTGTGAGAACTCGGCTGGGGAATGTCGGCGCTGTGACAGGGATTCTCCGGACCGGATCCGGCAGAACCGGTACCTGTCGCTGCTCACTGGCCGGGAATTTGCATCAGGTGTCGACCTGTCGTCGTGTATGCCGTGCGTCGAGTGACTCCTGTTTGTTTACGTAACAGCAACCGTGCCAAAACAACAGCCGCGACAACAGAAATAACTGCTCAAGACCACATCTTTCCAGTTAGCCCTTTACAACGACAGTTTCCGAAGCAGCATCTTCCCTTCTTCGCCTGTATTTCAAGTTTATAATGTTATTCTACACCGTATTGGCCTCCACGGCAAGGCAGACACAGTACACTTTCACTCACAACATCAATCAATAACTGCCATACCTTGTAGACGCGATAAAATACTTTTCCTGCTTCTAGTTATCCAGATGACTTCTGGTACCTGAATTTCATCGTCAGTGATTACCATTTTATTTCTGAGAAGTCTGTTTTTAGCGATTTTCATTATACTTGACTTATGTAGTATGTTACACAATTTTTCCGAATTTTTTTTTAAATTAACATACGCCATTTAAGACGTAGCTTTTTTATATACACTGAATGGATTTCCAGTATTTCATGTGCACAGTACTAACCAAATAGTTTTTTTTTTTTTTTTTTTTTTTTTTTTTTTTTTTTTTTTTTTTTTTTTTTTTTTTTTTTTTTTAATGAAAGGTAGACAAATATTTTTAAAGAAAACTGTGAACAGTGTCCGTAATCAAAGTATCGCACTTCCGTTTAATGCCTTTTATGCGTCTGTTATTTGTTCCGAAGCATGTATTTTGGACTCCTATTTTTGACACACTTAACCAATAAGTGGACTTGTTTTGTCAGTGCGCCAATTGCAACGAATGAACAACAGAAACGTAACTGCAACAATGGTTCCGAAGATACCCGCCCGTTTCGCAGCGTGTTGTTCCTATCCTATGTGGCGTGATTTGAGAGAGATAGTGTGTGTGTGTTGTGTGTGTGTGTGTGAGAGAGAGAGAGAGAGAGAGAGAGAGAGAGAGGGGGGGGGGGGAGGGAGGGAGGGTGAGGGGTATGTTTCCACAGCGGGAAAAAAGTTTGTCGGTTCATAATTTTTGTTGTTGCCAATCGTACATTGAGTTTTCCTTCTGTTTGTCCTTTAGCCACTCCTGCTTAGCCAGTCATCACCTCCTGTTAACCTCATTTTTCAGACGTCTGTACTCCCTTTTGCCTGCTTCACTTGCCGCATATTTATATTTTCTCTTTTCATAAATTAAGTTCAGTATTTTCTGTATTACACAGGGTTTTCTATTAGGCCTTGTCCTTCTGCCTATGTGATCCTTCACTGCTCTGTCTCTCAGAGCTAACCATTCTTCTTTTACAGTATTCCTTTCGCCCATTTCAGCCAATCTTTGCCTAATTCTCCCTCTGAAACTCTCAATTACCTCTGGTTCCTTAACATTGTCCAGCTTCCATCTCTTTTATCTTCCACCTTTTTGTAATGTATTAGGTATTAATCTACAATTCATAACCAATAGGTTATGGTCAGAGTCTATATCTGCCCCTGGATATGACTTCCAGTTTAAAACTTGATTTCTAAACCTATAGCTTACCATTACAAAGACAATCTGGTACCTCCCAGTGTCTCCTGGTCTCTTCCACGTATACAAAATTCTTTCATTGTGATTAAATCGTACGTGATAACGAAATTGTGCTCTGCACAAAATTCCGCCAGGCGATTTCCTCTTTCATTTCTTTTCCCCAATCCATATTCACATACTACATTTCCTTCTATTCCCTTTCCTACTGCTGAGCTCCTGATCCCCATCACAAACAACTTCTCCTCTGTTTTGAATGTCTGAATAATTTATTTTATCTCCTCGTACATATCTTCGATGTCATCATGGGCAGAGCTAGTTGGAATATAAACGTGTACTACTGTGATTGGTGTTGGCTTCGTATCTATCTTTACTACGATAATGCGTTCATTATGCTTTTTATAGTAATTTAACCGTATTCCTATTTTCTTTGTCACTATTATAAATAATCCTGCGTTTCCCCTCCCTTCCCCGACCACCACTGTTTTTTATGCATGACACTGTACTTACTTTGACTAGAAATCCTGTTCATCCTGCCACCGTAAGTCACTAATCCCCGCCGTATGTAACTTCACACTATCCATATCTGTTTTCAAATTATGCAATTTACCCCCCCCCCCCCCGATTAAGGGATAGAACATTACACGCTCCATTCCGTAGAATGTATGATTTTTCTTCCCGATGACGACATACTCCTTTATAGTTCCCACCCAGAGGTCCGTATAGGGGACTATTTTACCTCTGGAATATTTTACCCGAGAGGACGCCATCATGATATATTCATATAGTAGAGCTGCATTTTCTCGGGAAAAGTAACAACTGTAGTTCCGCCTTGCTTTCGGCTGTTAGTATCGGATAGTATCGAAGTCGTCTTTCTAAGGTAAAGCAGTCAACAATCCGAAGACTGGTTTGAACACAACAGTGCTTTACTAGGCATGGTCCTGTGTGGAGGTGGCGCCGTTGCCTTCCTCCGACCTTCGAACTGACTTATCCAAGGAGTTAGAGGAGGACCTACAGTTTAACGTCGGTTCTGAACCACGGTGCTACTCGCTACTTTGGTCCACTTTAGGTTACGGTAGTAACACTAAAAGTGGGCCTTTGCTCGAAATTTAAATATAAATAACGGCTTAACTATTTATCTGACACGAAAATTGAATAACCGAATTTGTAGAGGAGAAAATTCTCTGCCACTTTGCTCTGTTACGCTTTTTTTTTTTTTTCATATCTCGTAGCGTTTCAAAGATATTTGCAAAAATTACGACGATTTAGGGATGTATGTCTGTCTGTCCGTCTGTCTGTCCGTAACGTGTTCCCTGTTTTTAAGACGAACCGTTCAACCGATCACACCAAATTTTACAGACATGATTTTAGGCTGCCAGAGCCCAGAACCTCCCTTCTTCAAATTTTTCGGACAAAAAATACGGTAGTAATACAAAAAAAAAAGCCGTTTGTAATATAACTGTAATTGCAAACGAACCGTTCATCTGACACGAAAATTGAATAACCTAATTGGTAGAGGAGAAAATTCTCTACAACTTAGCTCCTTTTTTTTCATATCTCTCATCGTTTGAGACATATTTTCAAAAATAACGGAGATTTGACACCCTACATTGAATTAACGAAAACCAGCCGTTCGGAGATGTCACGTTACATTCCTCGTCCAGAACTCTCTCTGGCATACGCCATGTTGCGTTGCGTATTTGATGATTTTCTTATTGTAACTTACACGTTATCATTTCAAAGCAATGGCGCACTGAAGAATTAACAAAAACACATCGTTCTTCGTACGACATATGATAATCTAGTACTTACAAATGCCACATTAGCATCAGTTAATAACGGCCATCAATTTCTATGAGATTAAATCAATTGTTCAAATGTTTGTAAATCTATCGGACCAAACTGCGTGGTCATCAGTCCGTAGCTTACAAACTACTTAAACCTAGGTAAACTAACCTAAGGACAACACACACTCTCATGCCCCAGGGAGGACTCGAACCTCCACGGCGAGCAACCGCGCGCTCCGCAGCGAGACGCTTTCGACCGCTCGGCTACTCCAATGCGGCTAGTATGAGATTAAAGTACCCGTCTTTTGATTGTTAGCCATGGCGTAGTGGGCAAGGCGTTGGACGATGATGTTAAAAGTCGGTGGTTCGGGATCCGCCACTACCTAATTTTTTTTTCTCTGAAACGGTTTCAGACATTCTTATTAATTATATTTTTTTATTACTTAGATTATTATTTTGGTCCAAAATGTTTGCAAAAACTTATAAAACTACAAGTCTAAAGTGGGCCGTAAAACACGTCAGTGCGATTTTTTCACATGAGCAATACTGCCAGATGTGAAAGAAGTGGAAAGAGACAAATAAAAATCCTAGGACGTGGCGTGGATCGAACCAGCGACCTTTGGATTTGTAGTCTGACGCTCTACCACATTTTTTCCCGCGATTTCTTACTTACACACTTGTAAATGCGACTCTTACCACTTTTTTTCTCCTTTTTTTCATTTTTTTTCTTTTTTTGTTATCGGCGTCGGCTTAAAATGCCATAAACAAAACATTCCTCTACTGTAGGTACCAGTGTTATATTGCAAAACAAATCAATTGCGTCTTCCCTTCAAATCATAATACGAGACTAAAATGATGCTCTATGGTATGAGTAAGAACTGCCCACTCTTCGTGTAGCAAGAAGAAAAGAAAAAAAAGCTTGTAATTCAAACAAATGAAATGATATTCAATACGTAAGTGAAACCTTTAAAAAGTTTTGGAACAAAGTCCTGTATTTGGAACGCTTTTGTAGAACGTAATGCTGGTCGTGAATATAGAGTATGAAATCTTGTAAGGTAGGAGCTTTCCGATTAATCGCATAATAAATAAACTTTCCAAGAAGCCATGTGTAACTATTATGTTAGGCGTCAGGGTAATATTTACAATCAGGGCGCAGTATGTAATGTACAGTAATGTTCAGTGCGGTGGTGCGAGTCATAAGAGCTGGTCTTCTTCTAGTCCACGTCCAGATTTCAGTCTGATCTCGACAGACAAATGCGTGCGCTAACGTGTCCAGCAGCTGGCACCGAGTGCAGTACGGCGTGGCTTTTAATTTGATATTGTACATCTTTTCGCCAGTAGGGATGACATCATTTACAACGTCATACCAGTTGGATCTATCTTTCGTACTAAGTACTGAATTATGGATGTTTTTCCATATAGCAGTCCAGTTATAAAGCGGATATTTCAGCTCGATTGTATTCTGTGGACCACTGAGCAACCGAGGCGCACTGATGTGTTCGAATTATTTTCTCCGGCCAGTATATTTCACGGACTGTCTACCCGACTTTTGGCGCAACAGTAACCGTGAAAACCGAAGCGGGCAGAGAGGGAGTCACGCACGTGAGTAATGGTGGATTCTGCAGGCGCTATTGGTCAGCCTTCTGAAATAGAGGTGAGTGGGGACATGAGTGGCAGCAGCCGCCTTCCGGGAAGAGCCGAGGGGCGTGGCGCGCACCAGATCCGTCACCGCCGCGCGGCTTCGGCTGCGGCTCATTAATCGTGCCCTACACCTGCTGCCGGACGCCCTGTCCTCACAGTGCCGATGCGTGTTTCCCCAATCTCCGTGCCACTCGCTTACGTCACCCAATAGCGCGCTGACCGCTGCCCACGGCTACATCACTGCTTCGATAGTCACCTTGCAGTGTGTGCCGGAGCTTACTTCCGATTTCGCCACCATTTTCCCCTTACAAGACGCCATCATGTAAAATCCTACTTCTCAAAACAGTTAGGCGATCACTTGATATATCATCTGTTTAGACGCCATCACACAACTGTTTCACAATTATTACTGAACGTCACGCACCAGTTGTCAATAATAATATATATATATATGTCAACACGACATGTTTCGGGACGACATTATCCCATCATCAAGTCCTGTAAAACAAGGAAATGTATAATAATAAGGGCACTATACAAAAACGACTGTACCAACAAATATTCCAATGAAACTAACCTACCTACCATGTGTGTGCTTGTATTAAATATTGACTTCGTGCCTTTAACTTCACTGAAAAATTTGCAGTGTATTTCCATTTGAAAAATTCTTTAATTTAGTGACTGATTTTATGAATAATGTCAGGTACCTTAATTAGAATATCTTTGGCCATCAAAGAAAGCGGTTAAACAAATGGACAGTCTTTGTAGTTAGATCAGCTATCCGTTCAAATGTTTGTATAGCTTATGGGACTTAACGACGGGGTCATCAGTCCCTAAACTTACAAATTACTTATCAACTAGCTTCTACATCTACATATACATAGATAATCTGCAAATCACATTTAGGTGCCTGGCGGAAGGTTCATTAACCACTTTCATAACTTTTCTCTACCGTTCCATTCTCTAATAGCGCGCGGGAAGAAAGAACACCTATAATCGTTCCGTTTTCGATCTGATTTCTCTTATTTTACTGGGATGGTCATGTCTCCCTAAGTAGGTGGGTGCTAGCAAAATGCCGGCCGCGGTGGCCGAGGGGACTGAGGCGCTTCAGTCACGGTCTGCACTGCCACTACGGTCGTGGGTTCGAATCCCCCCTCGGGCATGGATATTTGTGCCGTCCTAGTTCGTAAGTAGTTCATAAGTAGTTTGTAAGTTTAGGGACTGATGTCCCTGCAATTAATTCCCATAAGCTGTACAAACATTTGAACATTTGCTAGCAAAATATTTTCACATTCAGAACTAAAAGTCGGTGATTGAAACTTCGCAAACAGATCACGTCGCAATGAATAACGTCTTTCTTTTAATGATTTCCACCCCAATTCATGCAACATTTCCGTGACGCTGCCCCCCCCCCCGTAAGGTGATAGAACAAAACGAGCTGCCCTTCTTTCAACCTTCTAAATGTCTTCCGTCAGTCCCACCTGGTGAGGGTCCCACAAGGGGCAACAGTACTCCAGGAGAGGACGCACAAGTGTGATGTAGCCAGTCTCTTTGGTGGAGCTGGTGCATCTTCGAAGCGTTCTGCCGATGAAACGTAACCTTTGGTTCGTCTTCCCCACAATATTTTCTGTGTGTTCTCTCCAGTCAAAGTTGTTCGTAATTGTAACTCCTAGGTATTTGGTAGAATCTACGATCTTAAGGTTTGACTGATTTATCGCGTAATTGAAGTTCAGCGGATTTCTTTTAGCGGTCAAGTGTATTACTTCACACTTTTCTTTATTTATTGTCAATTGCCAATTTTCGCACCATGCAGAAATTTTGTATAAATCGCTTTGCAGTTGCTTTTGATACTCTGTTGACTTCACTAACCGATAAACGACAGCATCATCCGCGAACAGTCTAAGGGAGCTATTCAGATTGTCTCCTAAATCGTTTATAAACACAAGGAAGAGTAGGGGACAAATAACGCTTCCCTGTGGAACGCCAGATATCACTTCTGGCACAAATATCCATGCCCGAGGGGGGATTCGAACCCCCGACCGTAGTGGCCTTGCAGACCGTGAATGGAGCGCCTCAGTCCCCACGGTCACCGCGGCCGGCTATCCGTTAGTGCACGACTTGTTGCCATCAGATGGATGGATGGATGATTAGGGTTTAACGTCCCGTCGACAGCTTGGCCATTAGACGGAGCTAACGCTCGGAGTTTTTGGGTTAGGATGAGGAAGGAAATCGGCCGTGCCCTTTGAAAGGAACCATCCCGGCATATGCCTGGAGTGATTTAGGGAAATCACGGAAAACCTAAATCTGGATGGCCGGAGGTGGATTTGAACCACCATCCATGCGAGTCCAGTGCGTTGCCATCAGAGAAACATGTGGTATTGCGCAAAGTTTTATTTTTGACAATGTACATACACAGATATTGAGTCTAACGATGTTTAATAGCAGCAGATAAGTATTATGGTAGGTAGGTCAGTTTCGTTGAAATATTGTTGGTACAGTCGTTTGTGATTAGTGCCCTTAATATTCTAAGTTTCCTTGTTTTACGGAACTTGATAATGGGATAATGTCGTCCCGAAGCATGTCGTGTTGACATATATATTTATTATTGACAACTGGTGCGTGAACTACAGTATATACAAGGTGTTTCACTAAGTGTGTTTGCCTCTGTAGCTTATAAAATAATAGGTGACGGGAAATTTTAATGCGCTAGGTCAACACAAGAAATGTTACACTTTATGCGGAGCTATGAACATAGTTTATTGTATCATTTTCCAAAGAGTTACATCAAAAAGATATAATTTTTTAAATGGAACAATTGTTTTTTCTTTCGTGTTTTGGATTCTTTTAAACCAGCTGCGTCCAAATAAATTTAAACTACATTCCTATCACTGTTAGTTTGGGAGCTACAACCCTTCAAAGTTCCGGGAGCGGAGGCTGCGATAACGTAAGCTGACTGGCCGAGTGGCTATCCCCTGGGGCACGGCCCACTGTCTCATGACCACCAGCCAGTCAGCTACGCTGTCGTAGCCTCTGCCCCTTAAACTTTGAAGGGTTGTAGCTCCCAAACTAACAGTGATAGGAATGTAGTTTAAATTGATTTGGACGCAGCTGGTTTCAACGATTCCAATGCACGATAGAAAAAAACTATTGTTCCATTAAAAAAATTATATCTTTGTGCTGTAACTCTTTGGAAAATGATACAATGAAGTATGTTCATAGCTCCGCAGAAAGTGTAACATTTCTTGTGTTGACCTACCGCATTAAAATTTCCCGTCACCTATTATTTTATAAGTTTCAGAGGCAAACACACTTAGTGAAACACCCTGTATGTCAACACGACGTGTATCGGGACGACATTATCCCATTATCAAGTTCTGTAATAGAAGGAAACGTAGAATAATAAGTGCACTATACACAAACGATTGTACCAACAAATATTCCAATGAAACTAACCTACCTACCATATGTCTGCATGTATTAAATATTGACTTCGTGCTTTTAACTTAACTGAAAAATTGCGTATTTCCGTTTGAAAAACCCTTTAATTTAGTGACTGATTTTATGAATAATGTTAGGTATCTTGATTAGAATATCTTTGGCCACCAATGACAGCGGTTAAACATATGGACAATCTTTGAAGTTAGATCAGCTGTTCGTTAGTAGACAACTTGTTCCCATCAGATAAACATGTGGTACTGCGCAAAGTTTTATTTTTGACAATGTACATACACAGCTATTGTGTCTAACGATGTTTCCTAGCAGCAGATAAATTTTATGGTAAATAGGTTAGTTTCATTGGAATATTTGTTAGTACAGTCGTTTGTGAATAGTGCCCTTATTATTCTACGTTTCATTGTTTTACAGAACTTGATAATGGGATAATGTCGTCCCGAAACATGTCGTGTTGACATATATATTTTATTATTGACAACTGGTGCGTGAACTACAGTAACATTGTCATCAGCCGACCGCGGTGGCCGAGGGAACTGAGCCGCTTCAATCAGGGTCTGCACGGCCACTACGGTCTGGGGTTCGAATCCCCCTTGGGCATGGATATTTATGCCGTCCTTAGAACTAGTTAGTTGATAAGTAGTTTGTAAGTTTAGGGACTGATGACCCCTTAGTTAGGTCCAATAAGCTATACAAACATTTGAACATTGACATCGGCAGAGTGAACGAAGCTGGTTCTAAGTCTTCCTGTCCGTTTTACGGACTGGAAACAACAACATTACTTCAACCGAGATAGAGATAATCACAGAAAATTGCTGCAGTAGGGGTTGGTGTTGACTCGTGTTTACAAGCAGTTGGATTCAAATAGTGTAGTGAGAAGGTGCTGCAATGCAACACCCGAAGCTAAGGCCTGGAGAGCCATGGAAGGTTGGAAGAAGAGGCACAAACAGAGAGGAAGGCAGCTGCAGCCATTGGAGTGTCCTAAACTATAATTTTCAGGACCTGGACGCTATTTCAGACAACAGGAAACGTTAGAACAAGGCAGGGCCAAGGCGGTCCACGGGTGACATCAGCAAGAGATGACCGTTAACTCCGGTTAACAGTCCGCCGCGACAGGAAGCTCAGTGCAACTCAGATGCAAACGCAACATCAAGGAAGCAACAGGATGCGCAATATCAACACAAAAAGTCCGAAATCGCCTTGGGGAATTTGGCCGCTACGCACGGAAACTTATGATGTGTGTCCAGTTGAAACCACGACACCGTTTAGCTCTAAGAAACTGGGGGGACGAGCACCAGGATTGCAGTCGTAACGAATGGCGCTGGGTTATGTTCACAGATGAGTCAAGATTTTGGTTTTCAGCCGGGCAATCGTCGATCCCTCATTTGGAGAGAACGTGGAACTGGGAAAAATCCTGCTTATGTGCAGGAAACACCTGGTGGGGGACAAATAGAGTGGGGATGAGTCAGCATTGGCGGGCGTACAGACCTATACGTGGTTCTAAATGCCGCTTTGACTGCTTATAGGTATAAACACGACATCTTTCGTCCTTTTGTTGTGCTCTACGCGGGTGCCATAGGAGATGGGATCCTTGTGATGGAAGATAACGTTCGTCCCCACATTGCTGCATTGGTGGACAACATAGTTGAAGCTGAGGGAACTGACCGAAAGAAGTTACCAGCTTGTTCAGCGGACTTAAACCAGATTGAGCATGTCTGGGATACACTTGGCAGACGGATTGCAGCGAGCAGCATCTCGCACAACGGTTGCAGGATATTTCACTCTTGGAAGAATGGCCATGTCTCTCAAGAGCCGATTGATAACCTCATACCATCCATGCCTCGCAAGTGCACAACATAATGGCCGTCCAACGTGATCACACCATATTAGAAGGGAACAAGAATGACTTTTTCACTATTATGGTAGCCCTTGTAAGGCCCATGGTGCCTCGCTCTAAGTAAACCCCATGTAACGTCAAGCAAAGAGTTGAGACAGCAACATATACTGTATCACACACGAACAACAATTATAACCAATATCTGAATGAGATACTTTGCCATATCTATATTGTGGATGACATCTCGCGTTATCCCCTAACTCTTTTGAGCACTGTGGTGGTACAAATCATTTGAGAATGTCAACTTTTTGCGGCCGTCTTACGCAGCAACTACAGAAACATTTGTTTTCGGAAATGAAACAGCCGTTTTCTTACTGCAATCATTTTATTTGCTTCATAAGCGTTTCGCCCTTCATTTTAGGCCATCGTCAGTGGATTACATATCTCGAAATTACATTTTTGCTTACTGATGTAGCCTCAGCAGATTACAAGTAGTTCAGTTTGTTTTAATCGAAATAATATAGGGTAATCACGTTTTGTATTATTACGATTTTCATGGTGTTCTTCCCTCCTGGTCACTGGTTCAATTCACACAGCTTCACCACAAATGGTGTAATTGCTTCTTCGTTTTATCACTATTTCAGTGTTTACTATTTGACAGAATTCAAGGTCTGTCTCGTTTAGAAATTCGTTTGTTTATATGTGTTGCCAACTTAACTGAGTATGTGAAGAGGGCGTCTTTTTTGTGTGTGTACGAAAAAGAGAGAAGAATGTGTGTGTGTGTGTGTGTGAACTAAAAGAAAGAAAACGGCTGTTTCATTTCCGCTAATAAATATTTGAGAATCACTTCAGGAGAAGAATTATTCAAGATCTAGAGTGTTTTAGACACAAAGATAAACAGGGATTTAAAGCTATTGTTACAAAATTTTACTTGGTACAGGGAAAAAACAAATGATTTCATTGAGATGAGTGAGAATGTTTCAGTTTGCTCAATGAGTTTATATCTGTTATATAGAAATCAGAATTTTACCTCTTCATAACAAAGATGAGCTACAAAAGTTGAGTACAGGTCTAAATTTTTTCTGCATAGTCCCACTCAAAACAATTCTTGCATCCAATAAATACCGCGTGGGTTAATGGTCAAATTAGTACTCAAAATATGAACTTTAGTGTTTATGGTAACAAAAGGATTGGTAATGTCAGAAGTGCGGGGGTTTTCCCTGTAGCAGATGAGGATTACCCAGGTTACGTAGTCCCTATAATTCTATTTTTTTGACCTGGTTTCTGTTCTTTCTGACAATTTATGTGTAGATGCCACAATTCGTTCGATCCCTCCTGGGAATCCATAATACGCTGCGAAGAAGAGGAACTAATGGGCAGGGGACACTACGATCGTAGAGTGCTGTAAGTAGAGAATTTGGGCAGGACGGGAAGTACGCCTCAATTGCGTAATTAGCTAAGGCGACCGCTGGTCCGAAGCGGGAAATTCGGGCTCGAACCCCAGTCCAGCCCAAATTTTGAACTTCGCCATAGTATTTATTTCAATTTCGTGAAACGGTCAAGATGTTTCCATGTTTCGAATTCGTCCTTATTTATATAAGGCATCAGGTAGGCGAAAATGTACCGCATACGACATCTGGAACTAGTTATCCATCTGCTAGTCAGCGGCTCAAACTTTGGCAGTCCTTCGACAATGGAACGCGCAACAGTGACGCCGTACTTCACCCAAATATTCCTACTAGGGCGATTCGCAAAGTAAGTTGCGGTTTGTTACGTCAGGTGAGTGAGCGGCGCTAACATCGCCTGCTTAATTCCACTGTGTACCTTGGTTCAATAGACTCCCGGCAGTATAACTCTGTGGTTCATGTCGGACAATTCTCACGTTAGCTGGCCTACTGGTACGCGGACTACTACGATTCCTATGGCCAAAACAAATTACACGAGTATCAATTCGTTGTGAGGTTACCGAAGGATGGAAGCTTGGAGTTTAACGTCCCGTCGACAAGCGAGGTCGTTGAGTCGGAGCTCGTGCTTGGAGTTTTCGGTAAGGATTGGGAAGAAAATCGGCCGTGCACTTTGAAAGGAACCATCCCGGCATTTGCCTGGAGTGCTTTAGAGAAATCACGGAAAACCTAAATCTGGAAGGTCGGAGGTAGGTTTGAACCACCCTCCTCCCTAATGCGGATCAAATGGGTTACCACTGCGCCACTTGGCTCGGTGAGATTTCCATAGAGTACGGGAACGTTATGAGTGGCTGTATTGTTTGACGGTGGTGCCGCTCATTTCGAGACGGATGCACTGACATCCATGATGAAGAATGAACTGGGTGACCGTCTGCTGATAATAGTGAACGTGTTGCAAGTGGAAGAATTGGTCAGACAGAGTGACCGTTTCACCACCTATGAACTCTCAACCTGAAAGAGAATACAATGCAAACAGCACCAACCCAAGGCCTTCTGGTGTGGGGTGTCACTGGCTACAACCGCAAATCACAGTTGGTGCGTGTACAAAGCAACGTGACCGGTTTGACCAATGTGAATAACATCTTGCCATCCATAGCCTTAACGCTTTCAGACCCAAAGTTGTAGGTGATGTGATTTTATTATAGAGAGGGACGTTTAAGATATAAAACACACACAGTAATTCATTACAAAACAGAAGATAAATTTATTTGCAAAAATTTTGTACCCACACAATTGTCTGTTTTGGGCCTTCACTACAAATTTTTATGAGCTGCACCATCTTACAGTAACAAACCTTTTAAAGAAACAATAACATCATAGGATCACATAAAATCAACTGTCTGTCGGATATGATAGCTTCACATGTCAAAACAAGGATATCTACACCTTGTCAACAAGTCTTTATTACCGCCATTGTGAGTGTACTGGAAGTTTGCCGATTGCTAGTGCCACGGAGTGTAGAAACATGGAACTAAAACACATTGTACACGTTACCACAGTCCATCCGCTATAGTGTGATACAGACCGGAGCTTCCCAGCTTGATCATACAGAAATAAAGCTAGCAAAACCAGAACCGCATAATTGTGGTTGCAGGGCTTGAAAGGGATACGTTTTCTTCACGACAGCCTCGAAGCGTAGTCACGATTTTTCATAAAGACAATGCACGGCCGCGTGCTGCTCCACGAACACCCGCCTTCTTGGTGTCACAGCACGTCACCTTTTGCCCTGGCCCGCCAAATCACCAGAGTTGTCACCAATTTAAAACGTGAAGGGTATAGTGAATGGACGGGCGAACCACGTGAATGCAGCATGGGAGGGTATATCCCAGAACGCCAGTCGCGTGGATGCCATCACGGCCCATTGTGGAACCTGTGCCTACTTCGCAACAGGACACATGCTGAACAGAGGTGACTGGTACGCTAATCACTTCTTCTAGTGAAAACCTCCTGTGAATATGAAAGTGCTGCCTCTAGCTTTTCAAGGAGTTCTGATTATTACAGTAGTTAGATTAGTATTCGTCCCATGATGTGCTCCCGATCTCTATCGATTGACGTCAGGTTGTTTGTGCCACTGTGCTTCCGGGGGTAGGCCGATGATGAGGTAAGTGTGGCACAAGTGTTCCCGACTGGCCACACCCGCCGTTTACCGGTTTCTAAAGACTTCGGCATACGAGTCTGCTGACACACAAAATTGGTTCCTGTGAACGGACTGACATCAGAACGCGACTATGCTCTCATTTTCTGAAACAGAATCGAGGTCAGAGAAATGAATATCCGTAACATATATTGTTTGTTAACGGGGTCGAATGGGAAAGTGCTGTACTTCCGGCTTCTTTCCTGCAATCACGGAGACAGAGCTTAACCCTCAATTATGAAGGTATTATTTATTCAAGGCACGCAAACTATCCAGAAAATTAGCAATTCAGATTTTTTACAGATGTTCTATGCTAACGGAAGCAGTGAACAAGTCCTGCGTGTAAATCACAACGGACTTCGTTACGCGTGTATTCAAGTGACAATTTTGACAATAAACTGTATGCCTTCTCTTTAACAGGCGAATGAAAGTTGTAGCAAAATTTGTTTGTGGGAGAGTGTTGTACCTTGAGTCTAATCTACTTAAGGACACATGATATTTCCTGTTGGATACTTCAATTTAGTCATTGATTTAGCGATTTTTCGATAAAATGAAGCCTTGCTCACCTAATGGTCGGTATATTCAGTTTAGGGCGCATGTTTCTGTTATGCTGAAATACGAGGATCACATTCATGCGTTATTTATAAACATTCTGAGTTATACAAATGTAAGAGTTGAATAACATGTAAAAACTATTTCAACGGTATTGGTAGATCATGTTATGAAACGTTACATCGATTAAAGATCTGAATTTTTTAAAAGTATTTATATAACATGTGGAATAGCCATACTTCGTCAGTCGTGGACCATCTTCTATCATTAAAGGGAAGACGCCTTTACAGCGGAAAATCTAATCATTACAAATGACTTAACTTTCATTAATATCATAACAGCTTTAGCTGTAATGAATACGTAAATCTGTGTTAGTTTCCAAAAACTCATATTTCAGAATGAATTTTACTTGTAACTGGTACGTAGTTATCATTCATTTGGTTTCACTTAGTGATTGTAGGCATGTAGTACAGTAATAATGTTAAAGACAGACAATTAAATCCAATATTTTCAAGAGTTTCGGATTGACACACTTTTGAATTTAAATGTGATAGCATTTCTCCAAGTAAATGGCAATGTTCCACCTAAGAACTTTTTTCACGTTTAGAAAAAAATTCATATGTTATGACGTATTTTTTCTTTAAATTCCGAAAAAGACGGTACCGTAGCAGACAAAAATACAACACCTGTGTTTGTAAGAGAATCAAAACAATAATCTACATCAGCAAACAACTGTCCCAAGGAACGGTCGCAACCTGTTTCTCGCCACTTATCCACCGGCTTGTAGAATAGCCTGATCATTGGTCGTATTTGAATATATAAGATTCTGACATAGTTTTCTCATTAGGAGGCAAAATTTTAAGATTAACCCGATAAGGTGAGTATTATAGTTAACAACTATGTATTCTTTCTAGGTACCCTGACGTACGGCGCGAAAATACGTATAATGTATTAAAACAAAATTTGAGAATGACAGCATTTAGCGACTTTCAACGAAATTTACACATAACTTCAAACGTTTATGGAACATTGATTCTACATCCTTCTTCTTGCCTTTATCACGTATTAAATCAGAGTCGTCATAGTTATTATGCTTGTCATGTGGTTTGTTTTAAAGCGTGGCTTCATGCCGTTCCTGCTGCTACCTCGTTAAAAAATCATATGTTTGTAAAGCTATGAGAGCAAATTGCAATGGTCATCAGTCACTAAACTTACAAACTACTTAAACTAACTTACGCTAAGGACAACAAACACACACACACACACACACACACACACACACACAAGCCCTTGCCCGAGGGAGTACTCGAACCTCCGACGGGGAGCTGACGCACACTCCACCAGCAAGGCGCCTTAGAGCGCACGGCCTCTTCTCAATACGCCCCTCCCTTCACCCGGGAGGAAATTTGTGTTCTCAACTATATGCGTGCATTGTTAAAATGTGACAGTGTGTGGACGTTTCCTAATTGTTTCCGAATCTCATAAGACGAGATAGACTTGGGAACCATCCCAGTATTCGCCTTGTGAGATTTGGAAAACCACCGAAAAACCACGTCCAACCTGTGCTTAATCATTAATACTCCACACGGATTATAACCAGAAGGTGTAGACGTATCCTAATGTTTGTGAATTCACTAGTGCCATAACTAGGGTTTTCTTAATCCCTAAACCTCCGGTCGGATTATAACGAGAATGTGTGCGGACGTTCCCAAAATTAATAAAATTAATAAAATTTTCTAGGGCTTCCAGCCGCGTCGGGTGGTTAGAATGCCACGAGCTTACAGCTAAGCTCTGCTTGACCATTGTGAAGTGGGGTCCAAGCGCGATCGTAGCGGACGCTTTGGACATGCGACGTAAACAAAACCATACATGGCAAGCAAGCAAGCCTCAGTGACTTCAAACCCAGCAGCACAGCTATATACCAGCAAGGCAACGACGATGCAGCAGTTATTTACCTGACAATGTTCAAGGAGAGCTCGGACGAAAGCTTGGGGATTTTATCCAGCTGACGCGGCTGGAGGCCAGAGAAGATTTTATTCATTCATATCGCCGCGAGACCATCCACTCAAATGTTTCCTGAATGTTTGCGAATCGTGTAAATGAGGTGTAACTTGGCTGCCAGTCCGCTATTCACTACTTGAAGTATAAAAAATCGCTGAAAAACCTCTCGGCGGAAAAAAAAAAAAAAAAAAAAAAAAAAAAAAAAAAAAGGGACTTAACTACGGGGTCATCAGTCCCTAAACTTACAAATTACTTATGAACTACTTACGAACTAGGACGGCACAAATATCCATACCCGAGGGGGGATTCGAACCCCCGACCGGAGTGGCCGTGCTGGCCGTGACTGGAGCGCCTCAGTCACCTCGGCCACCGCGGCCGGCGGCGGAATCCAACGAGAACGTGAGTGGTCGTTTCCAAAATGTATGCAGATCGTGGAACTGAGGTGGACTTGTGTAACAGTCCGATATTCAAGAAATGAAATGTGGAGAACCACCGACAAACTACATTTAGGCTGTCCTTAATCGTTAATTCTAAGGGTGGATTCTAATCGGAAAGTGTGTGGATGTTTCCTAAATTTTTACGAATTGTGTATCCGACGTGGGACTTGGGTACCAATTCCGTGTGGAAAACCGATGAAAAACCTCATTCAGACTGTCGTTAATGCTTAATCCTCTGGATGGATACAATATTGAGATTTCGTTAATGTTTTTGAATCAAGTAACTGAGTTGGGTCCTTGGTATCATCCCGCAATTTCCCTAGTGAGTCGAGGAAAATTGCCGAAAAACCACGTCCAGGCTGCTCTTAATCTTTAATGCTGTACGCAGATTCGAACTGGAATGTGAGTGCTCAATTCCAAAATATTTGCCCCAATCATGTAACTTTATTACTGTGTACAAGTTCGGTATTCACGAACAGAGATTTAAAAAAACCGGAAGAAATGGACATAATATGCTGGCTTTGACTCTTAATCCTCCAGGTTGATTCGAATTGGAAAGTTTGTGGACGTGTCCGAAACGTTTGCTGATTATGTGGCTGAGGTGGGATTTGCGTACAAGCCCAGCATTTACCCAGTGAGATGGTCATATCTGCCGACAAATTACATGCACCCTATCCTTAATCTTGGCACGTGGATTCTAACCGGTGCCGGAGGTCCTCCCCGTCCCTGAAGCGGTTGATTTAACCCTTTAGTGACTAGTGGGAACTATAATTCCCACTTACTTCTTTTCGTTATAAGTTCAGTGTTCCCACTTCCAACTTGTGCTACCATCACTAACTACATATAGATTGTTCACAGGCGCGCGAAACTGGTTGTATTTGTATAGTGTGCTTGCCTTTTGGAGTGACTTGTGTTCTAATTGTGTACTTTTATGTTTATGGGGGAGATAGTATTCCTGTATATTTGCCGGATATCAATGAAAATTATATAACTATTACAAGGTAAGTTTGTGGGAACTATATTTCCGACTGAACGTGTTTGAAGTGCAGTGTGTATGGCTGTGCAATCGGCATTGTAGTTAATGTTTGTTTCTTATTGTTTAGACTGCCTGGATTCATGCCAGAAGAGGTTTTGAGAATTTTGTACACTTTACCAGAAGATCGAGAAGATTCAGATGTCGTTGCTGACTCTGATGAAGATTTTGAGTCACCAAATACTTCGCAGATTTTTAACAAAAGACGGAAGGAGAAGTCCATTGAAGTCCAGTAAAATAATGGGAGGGTTCATCGATTTGATCAACTGCGATAATGGTGTGCTGTAGGACGTCGTTCATGGAAGTGGTGGCACAGACTATTTTTCTTTCTCGTATATTTGGCAGCTGTCAATACCTACATTATGTGGGAGTTACAGAAGCAGACCAGCTAACATTTAGATTACATTTGGCCAGGCAGCTCATCTCCGGCTTCGCAAGAAGGCCTGTTTACATTCAGACACCAAAAAGAGGCGTGTCTGGAGTTCCAGAGGAAGTTCGTCTGGCGAAAGTTGGAACTCATTTGCCAACAAAAGGTACTGCAAACAGAACGTGCCGCCAATTTAGCTCCAAAAACAAAGAAAAGAGGGCAAAATAATGTGTACCAACTGTCGTGTACCTTTGTGTGTAGCATCATGGTTCTCTAAGCTCCATAGGATATCACCTTAGTGAACTCGATGGACAATATGAACTAATACAGAAGTAAATCAAATGTTTAAAATGCTTTTTGTAGTAAA
Source organism: Locusta migratoria (assembly GCA_026315105.1). NCBI lineage: Eukaryota > Metazoa > Arthropoda > Insecta > Orthoptera > Acrididae > Locusta > Locusta migratoria. Next base: position 508,100,400 of record CM048747.1, read on the forward strand.
AATAAGGAATATACCTCCTTTTTCTTTCTTTTTTTAATTATCAAGTCCAGTTACTGCAAAGTTCGGTGGGAACAATAGTTTCCATTAATTTTGTTATACCCGTAGGCTAAACTCTCACTTTCAACACTTGAACTATGATTTTATGTATGGCTTCTTAGCCCAATACAGTATTCATAAGAAGTCTATAACTTCTGGAAATAATTTGGTCACTAAAGCGTTAAGATGCTATGGGCGAATTGGCGTTGCGTTCTGTCTCCCTATGCAGAAGACTTCCTCGGCCCATTTGCTAGTGGTACAGAGCTCTAGTACTGCAAAGTTGTTGGGAATCGGCGTGGCTCAAGGCGTGTCCAGGCTGTTGGTGAGAGGCGATGGCCCAGTGAGTCTATGCTCGTTAGCCGTGGCTCGACTCTTCCGGGACCGCCTCGGCGGCTGACAGCTCGCGTCTCTTTCTGCGTCTGCTCCGGTTCTCTCGCACAGTTCGCCAGCGGCTCGCCGCCTCGGCATTGCCGTCAGGTACGCCCCATTAAAATTCCTTTTGTATTCCGTCTCTCGCCGTCCAGATCCTGCTGCTTATCCTTGTCGCGACGACTAACTTCTTCATAACTCAGCCATAAGTGACGGGTATTGTATCGGCCACTAGCCATTCCGTACGCGAGCATTATTTTTTTTTCCGATACTGCACACGTGTGGGTGCAATGTTGCTGATTTGCGTTCTGGGCCTCTCGATCCGTGAACGCGACGCTCATTATAACAGGGCAAGTACGGAACCGAGCGGCGAGTGGACGAGCCGTCTCTGGCGCTTAAAGGACACCGGTTAAAATCCGCATCCTTCTGTTCCGTTTCCACGAACTCCAGGATGACGCCGGAACACTTCGCCTCACAGCGTGGAACCGAAACCCAGCTCGGCCGCAGTGGCCGAGCGATCAGTTCTAATGGAAATAGCCCTTGGGGCATTGGATCCACCAATAGATGTGCGCCACGTTCCCACTGGCTTTCACCATTTTAAACAGTCTTTAATTGAACTTAGCGTCTGTCCCACGAAGTAGACCAAAGTCAAGGCAGTGTATGAGAAATTAATGGAAGCCAAGAGTAGAAACATAGTAGAAGAAAAATACCATCGATATGACTGGCGAATAAAATGGCAAAATATAAGCACCCGTAATTTACCGACAAATGTGAGAACTACATGGTACAAAGCTGTGAACAGAAAACTAACTCCACGCCATCCATTTAGTGAACTCGCCGCCGTGTGGGGACTGTAGCATACCAGACACTGACGAACATAGGTTTGCCTGCAATAACATGAAAGCACTCTGGTTACTCATTAGGCAAATGACAGCCAAAATCACCCGGACCGTACCAGACACTATCAAGCCTGCAGATTTTTTGACTCCATATACAAAACGGAACGCCGTCAATTGGTTAAAAAGTCAAATAGTCCATTATATCCTTACTGAAACAAATAAAAGCAAAGAGTATTTTCTATTATACCTTCAGCTGCAGCACCATATTCTAATGATATCACGACCCTATAAGAAAAATTTCGCCAACTTTCTGAAAATCTTATATTTGACACACGAAGGAGGACCTGAATTGAAATTGCTCACATTACAAGATTCGTATTGTGACATTTTGGAAAATTAGAACGCGCCGATATTTTCATCTTTGCCTCAAACAAACTTTTTTTTTTTTTTTTTTTCCTTCTGGTGTTTCCGTTTTAGTGATGTTGAACAGGTTAACAGGATTCAAACTTTTGACGTCTGAGAGATGTAGATGTACCAGAAGTGCTTTTCGTTTCGTATGGGAAAACATGTCCTTCGGCAGAATCTGTCGTCTTATTTCATATTTTAAATTTCTTTTCGCAGTTCCATCGCTAGATGGAGCGATTATACCTTTTCATTTGTCCCGTGGAGAAACCTTGCTAAAACGACGCCCACGGCACAAGACAAGCGCAGAGTTAGGAGATGAGGAAAAATAAACAAATAAAATTAAATATAACGATGTGAGAAAACAAAAATGTAAAGTGAGAAAACACAAATTCCAGAAAACAGACGCATGGATCGATCAAGAACGGAGTGGGGGAACACCTCCTAAAAAAAATCATACGTGAAGATTAACTCTGCAGCTGTCAATGAGCTGGGATTGTTCAAGTGAAGTTTTTCCCCAGGAGCAGATCCGTAAAAGGAAGACATATATTTATTTATTTTTTTTAATTTATCTTTCTTTGGAACAAATTTCCGTGTCAACAAGAACGAATGGCATTGAAGCCAGGCCGAGAAGGCAAATCATGGCGAGCGGAAGGACGGGCTGAAGAGAAAGACGGAGGCCCGAAAAAAATTAAAAAAAATTAAGCGGTATGCGGCGCGCCAGTCACAGTCTGCACGGCCGCTACGGTCAGGGGCTCGAATCCCCCCTCGGGCATAGATGTTAGTGTCGTATTTAGTACAAGCTAGTTCATAAGTAGTTTGGTAGGTTTAGGGACTGATGACCCCGCAGTTAAATCCCTTAAGCTTAACAAAAATTAGGGAAACTCAGCATACGGACACAGAATAGGCAGTACACAGAAACGATACTCCGCTGCAATCTGTGCAGCAGAATTTTGTGGGCATGCGCGAAGTCCGCCATCTTGAGAGAGAGTAAAGAAACGTGACTAAACACGCTTTGCTTACTTTATGAACTGTGCATTTTAAGTGTTTGCAAGTAAACAGTTATTTGATGCAGTATAGTAATTAGAAAATTGTGTTAATACTTGGAGCTGTATCATTTTTATTATGAGCAGAAGTAGGAGAAAAGGTGGCCGATGGTGTTCAGCCCCTAATTCCCGACATAATTCTAATATAAATAAGGACATAAGCTTTTTCACCATTCCAAAAGATGTAAAATGGTAACTGAAGTTCGGTATGTATTTAATAAGAGTTAAATGTCATCAGTTAGGAAGCCGAGCTATAGGTGTATAATCATTGCAGCTACTTACTCGTGTAATTGGAATAAATAGATGCCCTACAGTTGAGTGCGTTTTAATTGGATCTTCTGTTGACGATAACTCTCGCTGTTGCTGTAGCGATTCCAGAGCACCGAAATATTTCAGTTTATTTAAATTTCATAACTAAAAGTTCAATGTTGTAAGAAACAACAAAAATGAAAAAATATATCATTAGTAGTACGACTCGAACCCATGCCGTTGAATTAGCAATCTACGGCATTCCCCACTATATTACACCCTTTTGATTGTAACGTTACTCAAACCACCTTACACTGTAATCGGAAAATTTCCGCCATTGTTTTTTATTTAAATGGTAAACTTTTACAGCAGCAGCCTTTAGTGTGCTTATGTGGGCAAAGAGAGTTGAATGCTCGGTAAAATTTTACTTATGGCAGCGGAGGGGGTAGTGAGTTGATGTTAGCAACGAAAAAAATGTTCAGATGTTTGTAGAGCTTATGGGACTTAATGCGGGGTCATCAGTCCTAAACGTACGAACTGCTTTATGAACTAACTCATACTCCATTCCAGAGGGAGGATTCGAACCTCCGAAGCGGGGGCCGCGGGATGCGCAACATGGCGCTCCAGACCGATCCGCTACTCCCGCACGGCGTTAGCAACAAGCGCTGCTTGTTCTGTCGAAACTAAATGACATACAATAAGGAGAATAATTTTTCTTGTTGTCCATTAAATGAACATGTAATGCTATTCCTGCTCTATAGTGAACAGTTTTTGTACGTACCCTTCTCAGTACAGTAATGTACTATTTATTACTGTTATCTATTTTCGTAAACATTATTTCGCGTTACTAGGTTTTTTTAAAATATATATAGAAAAAAGTTGCAGGGACGTAGCTAGAAACCATGCCTTAAATTAATTTAAATGCTTTATTACAAAATGGAGTACTATGTAACAGGTTTTTTCAGAAAATTAAATTGTAAATAAAAAGTTTATTATATTGATTGCTGTTTTCTACTACTTATTACTTATGGAAATGATTCAGTAAATGATAATAAAAAGTAGTTGCGTTTGACTGATCGTAACGAGCAAAGTAGCAGATAAATAAGGCATTGATTTCATCGTACAGTTCCGTTATTATTATTTTTTAATTAATTGGATCAGAATTAGATACAAGAACAGGTCGCAAATGGAGAAGAACGTAACGGAAACCCATTCCCTTTCGTTTAAGTCTTTATTTAATTGATGACATTCTCCCCGGTTCGTGAAAATTCCCATTCCTAGCTATAGTATTAAGTGGCTATTACTTAACGTTTACTCTCTCTCTCTCTCTCTCTCTCTCTCTCTCTCTCTCTCTCTCTGTCTCTCTCTCACACACACACACACACACACACACACACACACACACACACACAATATGGCGTCGAGCGCTACGCTTGGCTGTACACAGATCAAAGGAGCCGCCCCTACTTTTCCTCGTGTATACTTCTTATTCTGTGATAAGTATGCAGACTTCGTAGTCCGCTGCGCGAAACTGTTTCCGTGTCCAGAAACTATGCTGCAACGTCCATTGTTTGCAGTTATTCCCTTTTTAGATTGAAATCCAAGTAATGGTTTGGGCAGCACGGATCATTCCTGTGGATGGTTTTGTCGCAGATTAAACCTACGATTTTTGAAATGTGATATTCAACCAGTTACAGAGGGAGTTACAGTCCAACGTAGTCAGAATCACAGGGTGCCTGCGTGTTTTGTGATAGTAAAGTATCTTTAACGCGGGCCAAAGGAATCAAAGATTTCCAATAATAATAATAATAAGATTTTATTGTCGTTAGGCTTACAAAACGCAATAGACAACGTCAAGTTACAAAGTATGTACAAAATTATATACAAGAGTTTTGATTACTACTATTACAATGGTTTTGTAATGGTCAATAGACAGGAGATACCATATAAAGAAATAGGGTAGTAAAACCAATCAATAAAAATGTACCAATACAGAATACAGAAAAAAAATACAGAATACCAATACAGGAAAACATATTATATACACTGAGATATTTACATCAGTTTTATTACTACCTGTTACAACTGTTACCGAGAAAAACCAAAATTAATGCTTATTACTAACACTATCAATATAGGGAACTAAATTGTTAATAAACTATTAATATGATACATCAGGAAATGCCAAAGTTTACAATATTATTTGTTTTTGACTGAATTCAAAGAATTCATCGAGTGAATAAAAAGGATGAACGACCAGCCACTCATACAGTTTTGGCTAGATCTTTTCAATAGGACAATCTAATTTACAAAGAGAAAATTTGTTGAAACATTTGGAACCTATTACATGATAACTTTTTTAAAAACTTAGTTAATCGTTGAAAAGGACATCAATGTGTTTTCTGTTTCTCGTATTGTACGAATGTATATTTTCTCTTTATTGCTGATTTGGTAAATTGTTCATGGTATGCAGAACAACAGTGTATATATAGTAATTAACAACGGTCATTACTTTAAGTTTCACAAACAATGGCTTACAGTAATCTAGTCTACCTGAATCAGTGACAATTCCGACAACTTTTGTTTCCAGTAGAAGAATAGCATGTACATGGCTACTATTTTTCCATAGTAGTAAACAATAAGAAATAATACTCTGAAAAAAAAGCAAAATATGCTGATACACAACATTTTAACCTTCTCAGGAAATAAATCACTCTAGAAAGCCTAGCTGATATATAATTAGATGGATGAGTTATGTAGCAAGGCAGAGGTCACTGAATTTTTTCCCACTGGAGGCGTGTATGGAACTGCATAGAGAGAAATAGACATAGAAAATTTACATAAATTAAAAATAAATAAAAATTAATATAACAAATTTAAAAATATAAAAAATTGAACATAATCCTTCCCATACTTTATATTTTCCTCTCTCCCCCTTCTTCTGTCCAGATTATTTGTTTTTTTTTTTTTTTTTTTTTTGTTTTTTTTTAGTGCAAAAGTGGCGCTGCCAAGTAGGCCCTTTTATTTATTTATTTTTATAGTTTAGTTTCCTTGTCCAAGGGAAGAAAAGATGAAAAAAGTACTCGTTCTGATAATTTTAATCCTATAGAGCAGCAAATAAAACAAAAATCAAAGGTGGCACGTTCGACTCAGCTCTTTGAACACGCATGTCCAGACACAGGGGCTCCGTATGACGACGGCCTTAGGGAGCCTGTGATCGCGAAGTTAATTGGGGCAGCGTCAGAGGCGGATGCCCTTCGCGGACAGCGCAGATGGGAGGGAGTGGTTGCGCGCGCTGGGCATGCTAATGCCAGCACAGCACCAGACCTCACCTGCCCCCCCCCCCCCCTTCCTACTTTACGTGGCGAGTGCGCGCCAGCTGTACGTGCTGGGACCTGCTGGTGGCGGTGGCGGGCCTCGATACTTACCGCCACCAAGGCTGAGGCCGCCCCACGCCGGAAATCCCGGACCCCGCCTCCGGCGCCGGCAGACATCAAAGACACACCTCTGGCGGCGCTTTCGCCACAGCGGCCGCTCCGAATTGCAGAAACGCCTCCCACACCGCCGCCAGATCAAAAGCCGCCCGCGGACGCTGTCCACACTCAAGCCAGCTCAATCCGCCTCTTGATTAATCGCCTCGCGGTCGCAGGTGACTGTCTACCATAGTCAGGCCCCGACGTCTCTCTCCACTGCCGTCACTACCATCTACATCAGAGCTTTCCAAACTAGGTGTCGCGACGCCCTGGGGTGTCGCGTAGTACTATCAAGGGTGTCGCCAAGACTAACAAATTTAGACTCTAAACAAAAACACTTATCATAAAAATAACACAAAATATCCTTCTCTTCAAACTACCCTGAAGACTCGCCTGCAGCCAAGCATCCTTCTCTTCATTCAGTGCACCACAGATCACATATTAAATCGTTGTTGTTGTTTAAAGGGGACCAAACTACTGGGTCATCAGTCCCCTTCACGTATTAAAGGAATGATCGCTGCACATTAATTGCGTGCTCAGTCGCTAGGAGGCAGCTCTGCTTCAGCAGCAGTACACACTCAGGATTCGTTCAAGCATCTGCCAGTTGCCAGGTTCCAGCGAACTCCGCATGCGCAGAGCTGCTGATGATCCTCGATAACAGCTCTTCCCATGTGCAGTTTGCTGGAACTGGCAGCTGCTTGAACGAACCTTCACTGTAGTCTGGTTTCCTTCTAAAAAAAACTGCACCTGAGCGTTTTTAATGGATTTATCAAAGCCACGTTACCCTCGATAGTGTTTCTTACAATTAAATGTCAATCAACGACACAGTGGCTGCAAAAGCAGTCACAGATTGTAAAAGCAGTCACAATTGTCCACTGACTAAAACTATTCAGTAGCGATGTTTAGTATGGAGTATGACCGGGTGAATAACTGAGAGTAGTGTTCTAAATGCAGTGATCGTTGGTTCAAACCCTGGTATACGTTGATTTTTTTTCTCTCAGTTTCCTGTATATAAAAGATTCTGGGACCAGAAGTGACATTAATATTCTTACTTGTCACAAATATTTATCCATTTTTTCCGTATATGTCGGGACTTCCGAGGTCGTGGTGAAGCAAGAACCTAACAATAGTTAAATAGTAATTCATCACTTGTCATAAATATTATTTATTTCTGAAAATAATGTGATAATATTGAAATGAAAGGGAACAGCCACTGTGCTGTCTAAATCAGAAATCCGAACAGCTAATTTCCAGATGCCGTTTTCAATCGATCCAGCAAAACCGTATCTGGTCCTGACGTGAACACACGACAGCGAAAAACTGTTTCCGGAATTCGGTTTTCGTGTTTCGGAAGTTTGGTCGCATGTAGAAGAAGAAAGTATTACTGAGTGAGTTAAGCATTGTTGTCTGCGGTGTTACTCTGTTGTACATGTCCGTAGTGCCTAACGTTTCCTTTTCTTGCTATGAGTGTACGTAATTGCTGCAGTCAGGATCAACATTAAACATGTCAATGCGTACGAGGGTTTCAGTCTCGTTTACATACTACATTTAAGCGCCACTTTATTTCCGCCCCCCCCCCCCCCCCCCCGCTAGAGCCATCTAAATTCTACCATATGTATTTATATTAGCGAAAGGGTGTCGCGCAAAACTGTAAGCTATAAAAGGGTGTCGCCATGAGGGAAAGTTTGGAAAGCACTGATCTACATCTAAATTTACATTCCGCACGCTACCTAAAGTTGTACATCGAAGGGTGCCTTGTGTGCCACTCACCTTCCTTTTGCTGTTCCAGTGTGGTACGACAGGAAAACGACTGCCAGTAAATTCCCCTGAGCGCTCCAATTTCCGTAATTCTATCCTTGTCAGTAGCGTAGACTGTAGTAGGATGCAGGATAACCTGTAGCAAATTTCTAGACGGTGTGAGGAATGGTAACTAGCGCTAGATGTAGACAAATGTAAGGTGATGCAGATGAGTAGTGTGGTGTCGCACAAGTCTGAAGTGCGCGCCACCTACTTTCGCCGCACGCCACCATGCACGCACGGCGCGGCGTTCTTACGTCAGCCACGAGCGCCCTCTGCTGCAACCCCGCTCGTGGCCACCACTGAACTGCATCGGTCACTTGTCAATGGGACATGCTTCTATCTAGTTAAACTATGTATCAGCATTAGACTAGTCTGCAGCAATGAAACTTATGAAAGTTAAGTATTGTACTATTTCTTCGAAATATATATCTTGTACTAATCTTGCTTAGTGTTTCTAGTTTCTGCTGTCCCACTGGCTGGTCGCCTCAGACGCTGCACCTGCACACGCGTGCATCCTATTTCCCTGTGTCGGTCTCTCTCTACTCGGCCACCGACACCTAGGGCAACCGGCGGCAACGAGCCACAAAAAGTAGCAGAAACAGTCTCGTAATGTTGGAATACAGCATTAGTAGTGTGTTGATTGACAGAGTCGTGTGAATTAAATATCTAGGCGTAATCCAACCGATATCTCATACACAAACAGCAGTTGACCGGCGTTGCCTGATGAAACTTTGTTGTAATGCCTCGTTTAAGGAGGAGAATTGCGTACGATTATGTTTCCGACTTTGATAAAGTCTATCGCGATTGCGGTTTATCGTATCGCGACATTGCTGCTCATGTTGGTCGCGATCCAATGACTTAGCAGAATATGGAATCTGTGGTTTCAGGAGGGCAATACAGGGCGCTGTGCTGGATTCCAACGGCCTCGTATCACTAGCAGTCGAGATGACAGGCATCTTATCCGCATGGCTACAATTGATCGTGCAGTCACGTCTCGATCCCTAAGTCAACAGATTGGAACGTTTACAAGACAACAACCATCTGCACAAACAGTTCGACGACGTTTGCAGCAGCGTGGACAATCAGCTCGGAGACCACGGCTGCGGTTACCCTTGACGATGCATCACAGACAGGAGCCCCTACGATGGTGTACGAAACGACGAACCTGTGCGAACGAACGGCAAAACGTCATTTTTTCGGATGAATCTAGGTTCTGCTTGTAGCATCATGGTGGTCGCATCCATGTTTGGCGACATCGCAGTGAACTCACATTGGAAGCGTGTATTCGTCATCGCCACACTGGCCTATCACCCAGCGTATGGTATGGGGTGCCATTGGTTACACATCTCGGCCACCTCTTGTTAGCATCGACGGCAGTTTGAACAGTGGCCGTTACATTTCAGATGTGTTACGACCCGTGGCTCTACCCTTCATTCGATCCCTGCAAAACTCTACATTTCAGCAGGATAATGCACGACTGCATGTTGCAGGTCCTGTACGGGTCTTTCTGGATACGGAAAATGTTTGACTGCTGTCCTGGCCAGCACATTCTCCAGATCTCTCACCAACTGAAAACGTCTGGTCAATGGTGGCCGAGCAACTGGCCCGTCGCAATACGCCAGTCACTACTCTTGATGAACTGTAGTATCGTGTTGAAGCTCCATAAGCATATGTACCTGTACACGCCATCCAAGCTCTGTTTGACTCAATGCCCAGGCGTATCAAGGCCGTTATTACGGGCAGAGGTGATTGTTCTGGGTACTGATTTCTCAGGATCTATGTACCCAAATTGCGTGAAAATGTTCTAGCATAATATATTTGTCCAATGAATACCTGTTCATCATCTGCATTTCTTCTTGGTGTAGCAATTTTAATGGCCAGTAGTTCAGGCCTTCTATTGACACCTCTACAATGGAAGTGATAGCCGCGACCCCGACCATTGAAATCATGCCGTTACTTTGAATATGGGCGAAGACAGCATCTCAGATGGAATGTCGGTTAGAATCGACCTGAAAATGCCTGGGGGTAGTAGAAAGGGCAGAAGTGAAACTAGCCCTTCGTTTAGACCGCTGATTACCACACGGCTGTGGCCGTGGCGTGTGATAGTGGCGGGCCCCGTTGTCAGTGACAGGTGGAGCAGGTGTGTGGGCGGGTCAGGCGGCGCATGCCTCGGTGGTCGCGGCTTCCGGAGCCTGCTACGGCCGCTGCTATCGCCCCCCATCTCGCAGCCTCACAGCCTTTCACACTGTGCCGAGACCGCCGCGGATCTTCCGCCTGGCTTTTCGCTCACCGCAGAGTCATGCCTCGGCAAACTTTTATGGTCGCCGTAATGTCAGCACGTGTTGCACAGTATTCCAACACGTCTCAGCCTCGCTTCCTGAGCTATGTCGTGGAAAAAGCCGCCTTATCCAGAAGCGAATACAATATGCCCCGTCCCTATCTTGGCTGACACGGGAATAATCTTTATAGACAGAAAGTGCAGGTAATACCCTACCGAATACCACAGTTGTTTGTTGGGCACGATATGAAACCACACAAAATCCTGATGCCTCCTCCATGTGACAGGTAAATACATCATCACGTGACGTTGAGATTATTAATCAAGTGCATTAGGAGTAGGTGTACCAAGACCAGACCAGCACTGATAAAGACGTCACGCTGCAGTTATGGAGGTTCAAATGTTTGTTAAGCTTATGGGACTTAACTATAGGGTCATCAGTCCCTAAACTTACAAACTACTTATGAACTACTTACGAACTAGGACGGCACAAATATCCATGCCCGAAGGGGTATTCGAACCCCCGACCGTAGTGGCCGTGTAGACCATGACTGGAGCGCCTCAGTCCCCTCGGCCACCGCGGCTGGCAGTTATGGAGGTCTCGGTCATTCCACCCTCTTGATTGGAAAAGATTCTCAGAATTTTTACCCCCTGGTCATGATGAGAATTGGTAAACCTTGAACAGGCTGAAACCAGCAGTGGGGAGTTCATGGACTAACTTGGTAAAATGGGCATACACTGAAGAAAACAATATCAGTGTGACTGTGGGGAAGAACAGACTGTCTAGCCAACTGCAAGATGATTATCTCCACCAGGAAACGGAAATGTATTGTGTAGACTGTTTTCGAGTATGTTTCTGACACGAGAATAATAATAATAATAATAATAAAGTTTGTTGTTGTGGTCTTCAGTTCGGAGACTGGTTTTTTTTGTATCCCATCCTCGTCGCCATTTTTGTGTCCCAGCCTCGTCGCCGCTTTTGTGTCTCGTTTCCGACGGTTGTAGGTGTCGGTGGCAGAGTAGAAAGAGAGACCGACACAGGAAGTAGGATGCACGCGTGTGCAGGTACGGAGGTGACCAGCCAGTGGGACAGCAGAAACTAGAAACACTAGAGTAAATTAGAGCGAGATATATATTTCATAGAGGCTTAGTAATACTTATATTTTACATAGTTCTTGACTGCAGAATGCTGATACATAGATTAGATAGAGGCCTGCTTACTGATGATGCCTAGTGCCTATCCGATAGCCAAGTCTTAACTGGTACCTATCTGATTCCCAAGTGTTAACTGGTTCCTATCTCAGTCCCACGTGAACGATGCAGCAGTCGTAGCCACGAGCGGAGTTGCAGCAGAGGGCGCTCGTGGGTGACGTAGTAAGAACGCCGCGCCGTGCGTGCATGGCGGCGCGCGGCGAAAGTAGGTGGCGCGCACTTTAGACTTGCGCGGCACCACAGGTTTGATACACCTCTCCACCCTACTCTATCCTGAGCAAGCCTCTTCATCTTCTCATAAGACCTGCAACCTACATGCATTTGAATATGCTTACCGTATTCATCTCTTGGTCTCCCTCTGCGATTTTTACCCCTCACACTTCCCTCCAACGCTAAATTTACGATTCCTCGATGTCTAAGAATGTGTCCTATCAGACGATCCCTTCTTTTAGTCAAGGTATGTCAGAAATTCCTTTTGTCCCCAATTCAACACCTCTTCACTAGTTGTGCGATCTACCCACCTAATATTCAGCATTCTTCTGTAGCACCACATTTCAAAAGCCTCTATCCTCTTCCTGTCCGCACTGTTTATCGTCCGTGTTTCACTCCCATACAAGGCAACACTAAACACAAATGCCTTCACAAAAGACTTTCTTACACTTAAAATAAAACTCGATGTTAACAAATTTCTCTTTTTCAAAAATGTTTTTCTTCCCATTGTCATTCTGCATTTTATATCCTCTGTACTGCGACCATAATCTGTTATTTTACTGCCCAAAACTCATTTACCATCTCTAATGTTTCGTTACCTAATCTCATTATAATGTCATCGGCAAAACGCAATGTTTTTATTTCTTCACCCTGAACTTTAATTCCTCCCACAAATTTCTCCTCGCTTTCCTTTAAAGCTTGCTCAATGTACAAATTGAATAGCATTGGAGAAAAGCTACAATCCTGTCTTACTCCCTTTCCAATCAATCCTTCCCTTTCGTGCTTGTCAACTCTAATAACTGCTGTTTGGTTGATGTAAGAGCTGTAAATAACCTTCCGCTCCCAATCAAGATTGTCAAAAGCCTTCTCCAAATCTACAAAAGCTAGAAATGTAGGATTGTCTTTCCTTAATCTATCTTCTAAGATAAGCTGTAAAGTGAGTATTGCCTCCGGTGTTCCTACATTTCTTCTGAATCCAAACTGATCTTTCCCTTCTGTAAATAATACGTGTTGAAATTTTGCAACCATGACTTATTAAACTGATGGTTATGTAATTTTCACATCTGCGCCTGCTTTCTTTGGAATGGGCATTATTACTTTTTTCTTAAAGTCCAGCACTTTATAAACAAAAACTTCGTCAACGAATGCATTAAAATGTGGTGTCCTGTAATAAATAATCTGTAACATAAAAGCAGTCCATAATTTATTTCAAATATTTTGTCAGGCCGCTACATCTTGCGGGGTACCCGCTAGCTTGCTTTCCGGGTCGGACCGATAGCGGCGCCACCAGCGGCAGTTGATGATGGAAGGTGCCGAAACGACCTTATGAACAAAGACGTTTTTAGCGATGTAAACTGTTTTATTTATATTAAAAAATTAAGATCGCGGACTCATACAGGAAATTCGTTTCCTTTGTAAAAGAAATCTGACTTGTCCCACGGAGTGGAGCACGCCAGAAGGCGTTGCCTGGGTTCCCGCAGCCTGGATGCAGAGACAGAGCGGGGAGTCGTGAAAGCGGCTCTCCGCAGCCCTGCCCGTGTCCCAGATGTTTGTTTGGTCCAGCCATTTCCTCAGGGCTGCGCTGACGCACCCGGCCTTCCAGGAACTCCTGCCCTGTTCTGCTCTCGGCTCACGGGCGCTAGACTCGGCCCGGGGACCAACAGGTCACGCGCCGCAGTACTCTCTCTCACTACTGGTAGGGTCGATAGGACGGGGGCTTGACTTTCACAGACGCTATTCAGCCAGGAGTCGGTGCAGGAATATTACGTAATATTAGAAGAAACGTGGGAATACTTTACAGTGCAGCTCTGTGGGTACGAGGGTTATCGTCCACCAGACGCAACCCATATCCTATGGCTCCAGAGTAAGGTACGACAAAAGGTCCGTCCGCTGTATTCTCATTTATTATTAATTGGCTACCAATTTCAATGGTCCAATCCATTATCTTCAGACCCTTGTGATAGGGTAAACTGCATTTTGCTGTGTTAGGATCAACAGAATAACTGGTGTCGCACATACATGTAACATTATAGCAAAGAGGACCAACAGTTCCTGTTACTTATATGGTCTAGGGGACGCTGCAGCCCCATAGCTCCTGGCCTAGATTCGCCACAATTTCTCAAAATCAAAATGTTCAAATGTTTGTAAATCTATCGGACCAAACTGCGTGGTCCTCAGTCTGTAGCTTACAAACTACTTAAACTAAGGTAAAATAACCTAAGGACAACACACACACACACACACACACACACACACACACACACACACACCCATGCACCAGGGAGGACTCGAACCTCCAACGGCGTGCAACCGCGCACTCCGCAGCGAGGCTACTCTACCGCGGCACCATTTCCCAACCTGAAGCTTGGAAGAGAAGTGATCCCCCAGTGTGCCAAACTGTCTGCAGCAAAACACTCTCGCGTTTATCCCAGCCGTGGATCAGCAACAATGCGGAACTGTATCGGGACATTCTCTGAGTCAAAGAGAGACATGACGGTCGGTCCCGAAATTTCCCCGGCGCGGCGCGGTGCGGCGTGTGCATCTTCTCGCCGCTGCCGCCGCCGCCGCCGCCGCCGTCGCATTGGGAGGGGTTTTCCTGGCGCGTGGTGTTGTATGTTAATCGGGCGTAATGCAGCTGTTAGCGGCAGACAGGCTGCGGCACGATCGCGCACCCGCCTTTGTTGTGAGCGGGGAAACACGGCGGCGCCGGCCGTGGGAACCTCACACTAAGACAGCCGCATCCGCGTCTCCTGACAGACGCGCCGGATCACCACCACTAGGGTTGCCAGATCTCCGGGCGCCGCCCGGAGTGCCCGGGTTTGGAATGAATTCTCCGGGTCTACGGGCCAATGACTCTCATCTCCGGGCGTGAATGTAACCTTCATCTTAACTACTTATTTTTCTTTCTTTTATTTTATTTTTTTATAATTTTTACGACGCTTTTTAAGTACTATGCTCATGTAGCGACGATCTACATCGAACTTACCGTAACTTAAACTAAGGACACAACATCCATGCCCTATGGGCGAGCAGCCTCGCGCACCGTGGCAACTGCGCTGCTAGCTGTTAGAGCTCAGCTCTCGCCGTACGTAGTATAGCACTGTCGATCAATTCACTGTACAGTTCGCGATTGTTGTTGATATCCTGTACTTCGGTGTATAATGTTTAATTGATATTACATTAGAACGTCGATGATCCGAACTAATTGGGGAACGTGGGTGTTCGGAAAACTGGTTTATTCGAATAATCTTATCTCTCATAGAAAGGACAGCACTATTACGTTTAATCATTTTATGCCCTCAAGTTTACTTCTTTACGCGGCAGCAAGTGGTCGTAACACGGAACAGACGGTAACTGTGCCCCTTCACATGGAGCCAGTGAGAAGCTCTTCTTGGTGGCGCGCGATATCCCGGTTGGGGGGGGAGTTGGTCGCAGTTGGGGGGAGGGTGAGTCATTGGCCAAGCCAAGGGGGAGGGGGGTACGTCTGATTTCCGGGCCTGCCTCGAGTTCAATCTGGCAACCCTAACGACCACACGTCACAAACCGACACCTTCGCCGACCGACAGGGTAATTTACCTTCTTATGAGAGGGGGCGGGGCAGGGAGGAGTCGAACAGCTTGACTGACTGTCTCTTTACCCCTTTTCCCGCACCCGCGATGGAGTAGCTGAGCGGTCTAAAGCGTCTCGCTACGGAGCGCGCGGTTGCTCGCCGTGGAGGTTCGAGTCCTCCCTGGGGCATGGGTGTGTGTGTTATCTTTAAGTTAGCTTACCTTGGTTTAACTAGTTTGTAAGGTACGGACTGATGACCACGCAGTTTGGTCCGATAGAATTACGAACTTTTTTTTTTTTTTTTTTTTTTTTTTTTTCCTCACATGCAGTATCGACACTGAGTTAAACGCGGATTTGCCATGGGTTAATATTTACAGGGTTGTCGGATGCCATTCCTGCCGCCACCCCATGCCCTCAGGAGGAAATGTGTACCCCAAATGTCTGCGTATAGTGTTACGAAATGTTGGCGAATTGTGTAATTGAAGCGGGACTTGGGGACCATCCCGGTATTCACCTAGGGGGATGTGGAAGACCGCCTAAAAATCATATCCAGGCTGGCCGGCACTTCGACCCCTTTCGTTAATCCGCCTGGCGGATTCAAACCGGGGTCGGTACGCCTCTCCGTCTCGGAAAGCGGTGCGGTAGACTACACGGCTAATCGAGCGGGTGAGGATTCGAAAAGCTTCTAGCCTAACAAATAAGGAAAGACAACAATTTTACAGTAGCAATTTATTTTCCAATACAATACCTGCGTACACTAATACACTCGATTGTTCCTGGAGTAGTAAAACAACTTAAGTCACTAAACAAAAATAAATCTTCCGGGCCAGATTGTACATCAACTAGATTCCTCTCAGAGTATGCTGATGCAATAGCTCCGTACTTAGCTATAATTTACAACCGATCACTCAGCGAAAGATCCGTACCCAAAGACTGGAAAGTTGCCCAAGTTACTCCAATATTCAAGAAAGGCAATAGGAGTGATCCCCAAAATTACAGGCCTATCTCATTGACGTCGATTTGCAGTAGGATTTTGGAACATATACTTTGTTCGAATATTATGAACTACCTCGAAGAGAACGACCTATTAACCAGTAGTCAACACGGATTCAGAAAGTATCACTCTTGCGAAACACCGCTTTCCCTTTATTCACATGAAGTGTTAAGTGCCATCGACAAGGGATCTCAAATCGATTCCATATTTCTGGATTTCAGGAAGGCTTTTGACACTGTACCCCACAAGCGGCTTCTTATGAAATTGCGTGCTTATGGAATATCTCCCCAATTGTGCGATTAGATTCACGATTTCCTATCAGAAAGAACACAGTTCGTTGTAATTGCCTGTAAGTCATCGAGTAAAACAGAAATGATATCTGGCGTTCCAGAGGGAAGCGTTATAGGTCCCCTACTCTTCCTCGTGTTTATAAACGATTTAGGAGACAATCTGAATAGCTCCCTTAGACTGTTCGCGGATAATGCTGTCGTTTATCGGTTAGTGAAGTCAATTGAGGATCAAAAGCAACTGCAAAGCGATTTGGACAAAATTATTGCATGGTGCGAAATATGGCAATTGACACTAAATAAAGAAAAGTGTGAAGTAATACACATGACCACTAAAAGAAATCCTCTGAGCTTTAATTACGCGATAAATCAGTCAAACCTTAAGGTCGTAGATTCTACCAAAAACCTAGGAGTTACAATTACGAACAACTATGACTGGAGACAACACATAGGAAATATTGTGGGGAAGGCGAACCAAAGGTTACGTTTCATTGGCAGAACGCTTCGTAGATGCACCAGCTCCACCAAAGAGACTGCCTACATCACACTTGTGGGTCCTCTCCTGGTGCACTGTTGCCCCTTGTGGGACCCTCACCAGGTGGGACTGACGGAAGATATTGAGAAGGTTCAGAGAAGGGCGCCTCGTTTTGTTTTATCACGTTACGGGGTGGAAAGCGTCACGGAAATGTTGCAAGAATTGGGGTGGAAATCATTAAAAGAAAGACGTTATTCATTGCGGCGTGATCTGTTTGCAAAGTTTCAATCACCGACTTCTAGTTCTGAATGTAAAACTATTTTGCTAGCAGCCACCTACTTAGGGAGACATGAGCATCCCAATAAAATAAGAGAAATCAGATCGAAAACGGAACGATTTATGTGTTCTTTCTTCCCGCGCGCTATTCGAGAATGGAACGGTAGAGAAAAGTTATGAAAGTTGTTAATGTACCCTCTGCCAGGCACTTAAATGTGATTTGCAGAGTATCTATGTAGATGTAGATTGATCATGTAACTTCTGCAAACCAATCAAATGATAGGCGTTCACAGAATCAATCACTGAACCATTATTGTCAAAACCCCGTCTTCTTTTAGATTTGGGAAAAGAAAAAAGTCTGATGCAGCAAAATATGGAGAATATGGCGGATGACGACCAAAATTCGAAACCGCCATCACGCAGAGTTTCCAGTGTTCCGAGAGCTTTTAGCCCCCGTGCGTTGTCCTGTCCTGTCTCTTCTCTCAAAAGGCGCAGTGGGGTGAAAGTTGTTAATAATAGAATTGTAAGGATTGTTGTTGCTGAAAATATAATTAAAATAGTACTGTTTTATATTTTACTCACAGGTTGTCAATAAAAATTGCTTGACTGTACTTTAGAGACTTCTCAAAACAATTGTGTCGTGTGTAGTTGTGTGTGTATGGGTAGCTGTAAAAAATGAATCTGCACTATAACTAAAACTTGATAATCTGACTGAACACTTTATCCAATTATTAAGCATCATTTCGAACAAACACCAAACATGTAATAAAAACCTATTCTGACCCTGTGACTTTATTCATAGAATGAGCTATTTGACCTCCGGTAAAAAATAATCTGTTTCATTAAAGATTGCAATTGTTTGAACAATAGGACATCAGCTTGCTGCAGAAGTGACTGATTGGCTAGTAGATCCTTGTTTGACATTGATTTTATGGTCTACCTGTGCGCAAGGAAACATGAGCAACTGCACTCTGAATTACTGCCAAAAGATGCTGTTGCCCCAAGGTTAAAAACTAACTACAGAATTCGCTGTAGTGGAATACGAACCCACTAGCTAAATAAATACTAATTTTGTCCATCTCTGTAGTATTTAAAACAAATAATTAATTGGGTTTCGGGATGAATGACTAACACGAAAACACCTGGTGTTGAAGTTGACACTTACGCACTTTATTTTTATTTTATTTTATTTTTTACAAAAAAGGAGAACATGAACTTAAACAATATTGCACAAAAATGGTGATTAACAATTGGGAATATCTTACACAAATCTTTTCAGGAACCCATTTACTACTACTGTCATTTTCAACAAAGGAAAAACCAGCCAGTACTTTATACGATGTAAAGCAAAAAATCGAAATTATCTACATCGCAGTTCTTCCGTTTTTTGTACAGTAAAACATACTAAATTCTTGCACTATACTTTTAATTATTTTAAAGAATGGACATAAAAGACGAAAATTAAACCCTACATGTTGAATGTCTGTTAGAGATGGACTACAGTTACGCGAAGCGCCTAATAAGGGAAAAATGACTCTCGTTACCTTTATTCTTCTTAAACACAGAACCTTTTCAAATTCAGATTTTTTTAACGTTTCCACACATAAAAATATTCCAATGATTCAAGCTCACACTGCAATTTGCGACTACATTCCAAGGCTGCTTGCACAACACTACTCCTGCTCACCTGTTTGGAGGCCGGCAACCTAACTCATAAAGCTCAAAAGCGGGACAGCGCACACCAAAGATTGTTCTCGCGGAGCCAAAGATATGATTTTACAGACATCCAACGTTATTCACTTTACATACCTACGTTTCAAAGGTGCAATGGTATGATGCATTGACAGCTACGCCCTCAAGCAAGCGCAAAGACTGCTCTCCCCCACCTCTTCTCAGACAGGTAAATATTTGTGACAACGAAGAATACAATCTTCATAGACGCTTGAAATCGTCAAGCATTTGAGGCAAGTAACAGTACAACAGTCATTGCTCGATCTAAGGTCTTTATATAGAAAAATGAATTTCCCTTGGTCACGCCATAACTTGAGAACGGTCGACCGATTTGGTATTTTTTTATTTTTTATTTATTTATTTTTTTATTTTATTTGTGTGTGTGTGTGTGTGTGTGTTTTCCTAATTCTACGGACAATGTTTTTATGTAATAAAATTTTTGCAGTTTATGCATATGCAACTGGCGCTTCAAGCGTAGACGTCGGTACCGGCTCGATTAGAGCTCTTAAATACCCAGGCCTAATCGACCGCCATATTTCCCCAACATGGTTGGATTCACACTGCGCTCACAGCATAAAAGCGCATGCCCTGCCATCTCTCACAAACTATTTCGCAAAAACTAATCGGGGGTAAAATTTAATTTTTATCTTACTTAAATCTTCACATATCAGCTTCAGTTCGTTAGTAGTCACAGTAAGATATTGGCTCTGAAGTAAGAGACTGCGCTAGGTTATAAAAGATTGCATTAAAAAATAAAGGCTGTTATCATATTCAAATGTTTGTGAAGATTATGGGACTTAACTGCGGGGTCATCAGTCCCTAAACTTACAAACAACTTATAAACTACCTTATACTAAAGACAGCACAAATATCCATGTCTGAGGGGGGAACGGCCTCGCGCATCGGAGCATAGCGCCTCAATGCGCTCGGCCTCTCCGCTGCATCGCTATGATATTTCATTTGTTGCATGTTACACCTACTTTGCTACGGATGAAATTTTCGTAATAGATTGAATTTTATTTTCGACTTAGGTCCATATCTCTACATTTCATCCATACTGCTAAAATTTATGTAGCGAACTCATTTCCGATGGCAATAAGGCCAGAGTGAAATATCGCGTATCTCATATACGGTTAGAGGTATCAAAATGATATTTTGACAAACGATAACATGCAAAGACGGGCGTATTTTTCCATGTAGTTACTATACAAAACTTCATTAACTATCGCGCTATTCAAGGAAGTGTAGATTTTCGACGAAAAAAAGTAAATTTAGGGATATATGAACTGATTTATAGGCATTCCTTCAGAAATGTTTATTTCTCTATTTGTTGTCCGATGCGTTTCGAAGCTACAACTCTGTTTTCAAAAACTAATAGGATTTATATTTCCTTCAGTTTATCGCCTACCACTAACAGAAGGAACGTTACTACATTTGACGAGGATTTTACGCGAGAATACTAAAAAAGCTGACATACCAACGATCTCTTCACTAGGTAGTGAACAGCCTTCTTCTCATTTCCTCGAATAATAAAGCACCCTGTATTGAGATGTATTTCTTTACATATGACTGAAAAATTGAAATTTAATATTAAATTGAAATGTAGGCACAGACACATTTGTGTGGTAATTTGCAACTCTTAAATTTAATGTGAAGCAGTCGGTACCAGTATCTTTAAGTATGGGTGTTATGCAGTAACCTGTGTCCAATTATTAGGAGCTCTAATACTGAAGACAGTTATTACTAGACGGGCTAGTGCGTCATATTTAACTGAAGGTGCGTTTGTAACGGAGTGATATACCAAACAACAGGCCCCTGACATGCAATATTTACGAGGATAATTAATGTACTTACCGGGCTGTAAAGTTGGAAAATTTGAGAAATGCTTGAAGTGCGTTTTTTAATGTATCCATGTGTTAGCCGCTGTGGAGTGGCCGAGTGTTCTAAGGCGCCTTTCTGCGGAGCGCGCGGTTGCTCGCCGTGAGAGGTTCTAGTCCTCAAAAATAAATAAAAATGTTCAAATGTTTGTAAAGCTTAAGAGACTTAACTGCGGGGACAACTTACAAACTACTTATGAACTACCTAAGACTAAAGACGACACAAACCATTCATGCCCGAGGGGGGATTCGAGCCCCCGACGGTGGACGACCACGTGCATCGCAACACGGCGCTCCAGTACACGCGGCAAATCCGACGCGGCTTCTAGTCCTCTCTCGGGCGTGTTTTGTCCTTAGGGTAGTTTACTTAGTTTAAGTAGTTTGTAAGCCTAGGGACTAATAAGAAAATTGTTAAGTCCCATAGATTTACAACTATTTGAACATTTTTCCATGTGTTACTACTGTACAGAGATCTATCGTTTTGTCCCGATTTTGATATAATTTTGCTTACTTGACTTTCAAAACAAGAGGAAGGCCACTGTCTACATATCATTTCGACCGATGCATGTTGGATGGTACTTACGTATTTCGCCAGAATCCACAGTTTTACTCCGATGTCCAGAAATTTTGTACAGTTGACTTCAAAACAAGAAGATGCATAAAATGTTGTATGGAGCATGGCGGACAGTACTTACGAACGTTGACAAAATCCATACATTTTCCTCGATCTTGATGAATTTTTCCACACTTTGCCTTAAAATCAATAGAGAGATCACTTTTTTTGTTTCTTTTTTAATTCCATTTTAATGAAATTTGGTGTCGCACTTTTCATATCAGTGACATACAAATACCACTGCGAGAAGACTGGCCAAAAAGCTGCTCCCAAGAACAACATCTTGAGAAAACTCATGAATAGTAAATGAGGAGACAGATCAACCGAGCCACGCGGGAGTGGCCGTTTGCTCTAAGGCGCCTTGCTACGGATTGCGCGTCTGCTCCCCGTCGGAAGTTCGAGTCCTCCGTTATATATATATATATATATATATATATATATATATATATATATATATATATATATATATATATATATATGTGTGTGTGTGTGTGTGTGTGTGTGTGTGTGTGTGAGTGTGTGTGTTGTCCTTAGCATATTTTAAGTAGTGTAGGAACGGATGACCTCTGCAGTTTGGTCCCATAGGTTTACAAACATTTGGACAAACCAATCGTATTGCGACCAAGTGCCCCAGCATTTTGCTTTTCTGCGGCAGAGTATGCACGCCCTGGTTGTGGATGAGTGAGATTCGCCATTAACATTTTTTTTTATAAACAACTGCTTTTGACTACAGGTAACACCACAAGCGCAGAGAAAATAATACGGCACATTCAAAGAGAGATGCAACTGCATTAACAATTTCTTACCAGACAGTGAACAGTACGCTCAGGAAAAAAAATATTAACCTCCACCTCAAAACAGCACATTGATCATTACATAGTGCTGTATGTACGTCGTGTGGGGCAGGTATCAGACAGTTAGGTGACCCTCCACTTCTGACGTATGTCTCTAGACTCTAGATCGCAGCCAGCACCAGCCACGGTAGTGTGTCGGTGCTGATCGTAGCTCAACAACGTGTCAATTTTACGTAACCACTGGCGAGAACAACGATTTTTTACGATCAGCAATTACATTGAACTTCGAGACAATATTATAGTAAGGGAAGAGGAATCAGATGAATTGAAATAGGAGATGCGATACTGCAAGAAGAATATGACGGAGCCCTAGCAGTAGATGATATTCCATCTACACTGCAAACATGGTTGGGAGAGCTACGGATCCCACATTTTAAAATAAAAAAGCGGGACACTTGATTAATAAAGTTATGACAATACGTACGGACCATTAGGAGGCCTATATGTTGTTTCCAGTCGCTCCACTTCTTGGTGCTGATGTTGCCGCTTCTGCTGGATTTTGTGAACCGTATTTTGCATATCCATGGAACTGAGGCAAAAATTTTACGACTTTTTAAAAGGAAGTAAAAAAAATTCCTACACTATTAGTCTATGTTTTACTGTAACTACCGCTTTCAGCCTGTCAGTGTTCCACGATGTCGCTTTATTGAGGGTTACCATACGTCCTCTTTTTCCCGGACACGTCCTCTTTTTGAGGCAAGAAAATGTTCCGGCTGGAATTTATAAAATTCTAAAAAATGTCCCCTTTTTTGGGTTCCGAGGAAGAATATTTATTTTTCTGTTATTGGCGAAAACGGGTTCGTTCGCACTGCAGTTCCAAACTGTTCCAGAGGGAAATTGCCGTTCACAATTTCGCTCTCCGCATGCGTCTGACAGTTGCAAACGATTCAGACCAGTCATGTGGATGTAGCTCTTAGGAATCCCTATCTGGGGGGATGTGGGAAACTATATCATGTATCTCAATGATCAAACAAATGTAAACATTAATGACACATTGTGCTTTGATCAGTTTTGTAATTTTATAAAATTTCTGAAGGATTATCAAAGAAAACAGAACAAACCAGCAGCTGATGTGTGGTGTGCATATTTCAATCAGTCATTTTGTGTTGATAGTTATTCTGAACTACTGAAAATTGTGGAATTTGCCAACACAGAACGTGTGTTTTCTCTTGTGAACACGCAGTGGACAAAAGACAGGAATATATTTAAAATAGAAAATATAAAAGCTATTGTATAGGTATAGTATAATTTCATACATTTGAAATGCCTGAGCTTTTATCAGTACTTGTTGAAAAACAAAAGGCTCTTGAGAGACATTTCGTCGTTCTACAAATATAGTTCGTTCAAGAGTGAAAAAGACAAGAATGAGACAATTGAGTGTAGTGATGACGATCAGAATATTTTGTTTTACAATAACCTGACAAGGTTACTGTTTTAGTTCGTTGTAGTTTTACGTGGTTCATTAATAAAGTTGTAAATTACATTAACAATAAAGTATCCTCTTTTTATATGAGCTGTCCTCTTTTTTGATTATGTTCATATCGTATCCCTATTACTGCCCAAACTGCATTCGCAAGAGAGAGTATACGCTCTACAGCAGCGATGGTTCTGGAATAGAAAATGAGAATTGTAACAGTTTATTAAGGCTCACGTGATATCTACTCCTTATTGCTTAAAATAACACAAAACACTTTATATCATTGTCAACGCTATTAAGAAAGGGAAATTGGCGTTTAGAAACGTCCGAAAACACGCACATCCTATTCGGCCGCCTTTCACTGTAACAAAGCGTTGAACCCGGACGTGGCACACACAGAGACCCACTACTCGTATTGACTTCTCTTCCTTCAATACTGCTCAGCTGCTCATAATATAGTACTGTTGGACCGCTTTAATGGGTTACAGCTGACTGTTGACATCAAAGAAAATTGCCGCGATATCTTGCTTGTGCTAACACAGACTACGAAAAACATTGTTGTCGCAGTTTCGTTTCAAAATAGACAGCAACATCATATCACTGCGGTAGTGACTATTTTTGTTTCTTCCATTTTTACTGACCATGTCATAATTCGACGCACTAATTTCTCAAATTTTCATCAGGAAACTACACTCAACAAATGAAAGCGTAATGCAAAACAAAAATTTAATAAGACAGTAACATTAAAAAGCGGTGACAATGGTGGTCCCGGGAGACATACAGGCGAGACACGGAACGGAAGTTGCAAAATCGCTACTATCTCTTTCAAACCGGGACGTCTAGCATTCCTGGGAGAGCCAGTCATGAAGAAACTGTTCCACCTTGTGTTCAAGATGTGAGACACGTGAAATACCCTCGGACTTCGATAAGAATCTAGTAATCGCGATTCCAAAGGAAGCAAGTGCAGTCAAGTGCGTAAAATATAAAACTATCAGTGTAATGAGTTGTGATTTCAAAATAATAACACGAATTATTTACAGAAGAATGCAGAAACTGCTAGAATATGACATCGGGGAATATCAGTTTGGATTTAGGAGAAATGCTGGAACAGTGAGGCAATAACATTACCACCTATCATAGAAGATAGGTTGAGGAAAGGCAAATCTACGTTTTTAGCGTTTGTAGATTTAGAGAAAGCTTTTGAAAACGATCTCTGGAATTCACTCCTTCAAATTCTCAAGGTAGCAGGGGAAAATATAGGGAACGAAAAGTTATGTACAACTTGTACAAAGACCAGGAAGAAATTGCAAAAGATGAAGGGCATGAAAGGGATGCAGTGGTTGGAAGGGGAGTAAGACAGGGTTGTAGCCTTTCCCCAGTGTTGTTCGATCTCTCTAATGAGCCAGCTGTGAAATAATACAAGGAGAAATTTGGAGAAGGAATTAAAGTTCAGAGATAAGAGATAACAACTTTGCTGATTGCCGATGACATTGTAATTCAGTCAGAGATAGCAAAGGACCTGGAAGATCAGTTGAAAGGAAAGGGCAGTGTTTTGAAAGCAGGTTATAAGATGAACATTAACAAGGACAAAACAAGGAACCTGAAATAACGTGTAAGAAAGTCAGGTGATACTAAAGGAATTAGATTAGGTAATGAGACAAAAGTAGTAGATGAGTTTTGTTATCTGGGTAGCAAAATAACTTCTGATGGCCAAAGTAAAGAAGAGCGGCTACAGAATAAAAGCATTTCTGAAGAAAATTGTTGACATTCAATATTAATTTAAATGTTAGTAACTCCTGTCTGAAAGAATTTGTGTGGAGTGTAGCCTTCTACCGAGTGAAAAGTGAACAAAAACGGTTCAAGCAGAAAGATGATAGAAGGGTTTGAAATATGATTTTACAGACGATTGATGATTAGGTGAGTAGATCGCGTAACTAATGGGGAGGTACTATACTGAATTGAAGAGAAAAGAAATTTATGGTATATCTTGACTAAAAGAAGGGATCGATTGGTGGGACATATTCTGAAACATCAGTGAATTATCAAATTAGCATCGGAGGGAAGTATGTTGGGTAAAAGCAGTAGAGGTCAGACCGAGGTACGAATACAGTAAGAAGTATCAACAGAATATAGGTTGCCATTCTCATTCAGTAATGAAGAGCCTTGCACAGACAGGGTAGCGCGGATGGCTGCATCAAACCTGTCTTTGGACTGAAGACCATAACATCAGTTAAATTTATAATTCTATTTGTCACACAAATTTGGCAGTTTATTCCGCGTATGACACAATTTCCAAGGTGATGGTTAGCGTAAACCTGACAGTGCAGCCCTTTAATAATTGTTTATATACACAGGATTTCTCATCCATTGACGTGAAAATGTGATATTATTTCATACGTTGCCTACTGCTTTCTCAACGGCTGGATTAAAATAAATAAATAATAAAAAAAGCTACTGACGTCTTTCGCCCCATCGTACTTCAGTGCCAGTCTTGATAATACTGGTGCACGCAACCCTAAATCGTGGCAGCGAATTGGTGGCCATGTGCCAGTTGATTCTACTGTATTGATTCAGTTGTGTGTATCGGCGTAGCAGAATGGCAGAAAGGAACCATCCTGTCGGGACGTCAACATGACCCTACGGCGAATGAAATTTCCCGTTCTGTTTTTTGTATCAAAACTGATCGAATTTGGATTATACGCATGAGATAGTCCCTTAGACTTCAAGTTAAATATAATGAACCTAATACCAAAAACGACATTTGATAACGGATGTGAATATTACAGAGCCGGCCGCGGTGGCCGAGGTGACTGAGGCGCTCCAGTCACGGTCAGCACGACCACTACGGTCGGGGGTTCGAATCCCCCCTCGGGCATGGATATTTGTGCCGTCCTAGTTCGTAAGTAGTTCATAAGTAGTTTGTAAGTTTAGGGACTGATGACCCCGTAATTAAGTCCCATAAGCTTAACAAACATTTGAACATTGAACATTGAATATTACAGAAACATCATTTAATAACTCATGGTCGAAAATATTAATCGAATTATTACAGCCGGCCGCGGTGGCCGAGGGGACTGAGGTGCTTCAGTCACGGTCTGCACGGCCATTACGGTCGGGGGTTCGAATCCCCCCTGGGGCATGGATATTTGTGCCGTCCTAGTTCGTAAGTAGTTCATAAGTAGTTGGTAAGTTTAGGGAATGATGACCCCGTAGTTGAGTCCCATAGACTATACAAACATTTGAACTTTTTGAATTATTACAGGGGATGTAACAACTGGTAAATACCGACTTGTGATACTATCAGTTTGAATTAGAGAGAAATGGAGGAAAATACAAGATTTACCGTGGAAAATAGACGAAGAAAGATAGTCCTACATTTTAACATTTTCAGATTTCGTAAAAGCTTTCACACTGTTGACTAGAATGCATTCCTTTTCTGAAATTATCAAAGATAATTAGGGGACAAAGCTTGAAGAAATTTTGGTAACACGTTGGCACTTCTTCGATTTGTTTAAAAGTTATAAAAAGCAACGGTCTAAATCGCAACTTTTTTTTCTTACAACTGGTTTCGGTTAAATCTTCCAAGATAATATGAAGTGTCAGTGCTGGGAGCCTCTGCGCCGTTCCATATGTGCAATATGTGTTGTGGGTAAGTTAATATTTCCGCCTAGTGATGGTTATACCACAAGTAGAAAAAAATAAGAGTCGATTTAGACTGCTACATTGGCTCATAAAGTTCGAAACATCGAAAGAACATGAAAGGAAAATGGCAACAGCAAAGGCAGTCACAGAAGGTCATACATGTAGTAGTCTAGCCCTTCTGCTTTCCAGTGTGTACATACAACAAGCAATAAAAGGAAATATTTTTCTGAAAAAAGAGAAATGCGACAACTTAGTCAGAAGTCTAAATACCGTATTGGGTAAGTCTCTTTTGGCGTGAAGCTCTATACGGTAATGAAACGTGAATGATAAGTAGTACAAACATTAAAGAAGCTGGGACTTAGGAAACGTGATATTACTGAATAATGCTGAAAATTAGATGGGTAGATCGAGTAACTAGTCATGAGGTAGTAAATCGAATTGAGGAGATAAGAGTTTCATTTGCTACGGCTATTTTGGAGGCAGTGCTTCACTTAGCAGTATGCGGAAGAACACTGTTCCCTGAAATCGAATTTCAGGTTATTAATTCTCAACGTAATTATTGCATAATATGCCCAAATGATCTATTTTGATGTCAGATTACACACTGATTAGTTAACATTTTATAAAAACAACTTATTGGCTTATGTAGATTTATCGACACGTTTCATCAGAATGCACGTATTCTTTGTAAAGCGTCAGCGATAATTTATTTGCTGGTACTTTCGTTTTAGAGCCTCATATAAATGGAGAAAACGAAGGAGTTATTTCAATGATAAGCTAGCAAGTAACACGGTAAGGTCGCTTGCACATTACATAATTACACCGTTACGGGGAAAACCGTACGGGTCTAAATCGAAGTCGCCTGATTTTCACACTGAACGATTTTTAAACGTTAAACAACTCAGTTCCTATGAAAGTGTGGCCTGGTAAAGTTCTTATTATGGATCGAGAACAAGTCATTGAGTTACGGATACTGTATCGACCTCGGAGAAGACGAAACGCGCAATCGCCGTCACCGGTTTTATTCAATTAATCAGAGACGTGAGGAAGTCGGTAAGCAGCGCCAAAGATAGTGTTGCGAGTGATGCATTCCGGGAGATTTTTTTACTGCCTGTAACAGTTACAATGTGTTCGGATAGGTGGCAGCACACGCAGGCAGCGTTCTCTCGTGGAACGCCGGTTACGATTGTTGTTCCACACAGGTCTGTAAAAATGGCGCGATGACGATGGCAGTAGCGTCTCCTCATCTGCTACGATTGAGTAAATGAGTGTGACGCGTTTTAATTTTTTAGTTTCAAATAATGAAGCAAGTCGGTATCTTGTTTTGTCGACCGTATTGTTGGTTTCGGTACTTCAGACTTTTTACTGTGATTTGGATCTTGCACTTAAAACTTCTGTGATATTGGTTGCATGTACCGGCGTGTATTTGAAGATACGTCGAGACGAATTCGTCACGCTGGTGATTAAATGGTACAATGGAGTTTTCTAAACATTACAGGTAAGACAGCATATATCCTCTAACGTATCGTTGGACGTCTCTAACTGAAGGTCTAGTTTTTGTTATTTTTTTAATATGCTAGTTTTTGAAGACTCTCTGCCCGTGGCATGTTCCATTTTGCAGCGATGCGGTATGCTGCAGTGTTACCCACAGTTTAGTAATGCCGCTAAGTAGATATATTCGTGTATAACTTCACAGATGAAAACGTTAAAGTAACCGACGTTTTTTTGTATATGTTCGCTGTATATAATTTTCATTTCCAACGCGAATGTTTTGCAGCCTTCTCATTAAATAAATTCACATTTGCCTCAAATAGATCAGCACGTATTAGGACTGAAGTATGTTGCATATATAGCGAGTGGTGAAAATGTAGACGTATTTGTATTCTTTATTGTCATTAACCCCGATTTCTTCCATATAGTCTCAGATCACGCCTTTCTTCGCGTGGACAATTTGCTTCATTACTGAGTGGCATCTTTTATAGAAATAAAAATAAATACCTACGTTCGTGGTCTCCTCAGAATTATCAGACAGATTATTTAAAGGCGGCAGCTCCAACACGTTTTTTTTAGCTGCAGGTCAACATGGCGCCACATACTGTACGTGTTTTTTCTTTCTGTGACTTTCTTCATTTTTCTCACATGGCAACCTGAAAAATGAAATATTAGCTGCAAAAACCTACGTTATGTCCACAGTCTAATTACTAAATAGTATAATTATTATAAATCGAAGTACCAAACCTTATAGAATCTCATTCAGGTTTTGAAGATCAGAGAGAGGGTTAACGTACTTCAAAATATTTGCTTCCATTTGTTTACTGCCGTTACGGGTTAATTATGGTGAATTATAAAACTGTTATCAGCACGATTTTTGCCTGTTTTAATCGAATTCGCACAAATGAAATACCGTATGTCAGAGACAAATTATCTCTTGTGATAAATATTAAGTTTTGTAATGCAGATTCACATTAGAAAGTCACAAAATGTGTACCGACGAACAAGATAACCGTGTAGTACAAACAAAACTCATCAAAAAATATAGAACATTGAAGGATTACTTGTATCAAAAAAATTTCAAAGGAACTGACGAAATGTCGGAGTTGTCACTCACACAGTATCAAAATCTTGGTAAAAATTTAACCTACCCGGCGGTCTCGGGGAATTATGTTGGCAACACCAACATGAAGGCAGAAAATCCTTGCCCAGATGTTAATTTTCTTAGAAATTAACATAGAGTGACTTGAGTAGTGTTTCGTACAGACCACGAAGTAAATAAATAATGCTGTACCTGCTCTATGGTTAACAGGTCTTTGTGTGTACTCTTGTCTGCTTAGTAAAATAATTGCCCTAGTAAAACGAAGATCTCATGAGAAAATATTTGTGTTATCACGCGATTTGCTAATGCCAACATCCCATGGTTGCCAACATTATCACGCGAGGCCGCCAGGACGCTAAGTAAATTGTAGGCCTAACCAAAATTTGCAGCTCATCTCCGCTTCTTTCCTATTTTCATTGCAATCTGCTCTTCACTATCAGTTTTATTTTTTGTAATATACAAGGTTGGAAGTTCGGTAGTTTCAATTTCAATTCGACTCTCTGTACATGTTTTAGAATACCAGTTCTGTAACTCTCTATTCCCACGCTCCAGTAGATTTTATTTATTTCTTCGACGCACGAAAAATAATAAAACGAGCAGGAGGAAACACTGCATGAGAGGTAATGGGAATAAATACAAAGTATCACCTCACTCGTCAGGGCTCAGGCAAGACAGTGAAAATGACGCAAAGTGGCGTTCTGAGCATAACGTGTGGCAACAAGGTGGTTAGTAGTCAGAAATAAAAATTATGTATCATAATTTGATAATTATTCTGCTTTGGACATATAATCTCTCCAGGACTGTTGACGATAGAATTCTTGTCATTAGACGTTCTTTGTATATGTGATAGCAATATACTCTACAGCAATATTTGTTGTAAATTAACTCTTGCTATTAAGTAGGAGTTTACCCTTTACGCGATATTTTTGCGCTCGTGGAAGCAGCAAAGTAAGGAACTATTGACATTTCTTATTTTAACAGATCTATATTTTATTATTGATACTTTCATCTGAGAAGGCTGAAGGCCTCAGAACCTGCCACTATGATATTCATGCCAGCAGCCTTCTGAGAACCCTACGGAATCGAAGCGGCAGCGATATATCGATGAGGGGCAATGAAAAGCTCTTACTACCATCGATACATCGCTCTCACTGTGAGCGATACATATCGAACGAGTGAATTGTGACTCCGATTTTGGATGTTGTTTTGTGGAGTGACAAAGGCGATTGTCATTTTTCGTTACGAATGTGAATATATGTTTCTCGTTATAATATCTGTAAGGAAATATCCGTTTTAGGTGAACCCGTCCCGACGGCTTCGCGTGATTATGTCGGTAAAGGATTCTCAACGCCGGCCATCACGTGACATTGGCATTTAGCCAATCGCGTGACTTGAAATCTTCGTTTTACAAGAGGAATTATTTTTACTGAGCGAACAAGGATAATACAATAACCTGTCAACCATAGAGCAGGCATAGCATTATTTATTTTCTTCGTGGTGTGTAAGAAACACTAGTAAAGTCATTCTATTTGGTTCGGATTTCTGATAACATTTCGGAAAATATTTTGTACCGTGTTGTTGATGCTGCCAACATAATCGCGCGAGGCCGCCCGGACGGAAAGTAAAATTTTATCTCCGTGTTACGATAAAAGAGTGATGGTATTGGAATGCCGTCATAGCAATGTTTAGTGGCGTTCATAAATTCAGAGATTGGTTGTCACTGACGATTAAGTAAGTGAGAGACTAGTAGTAAGAAGTGCGATTAAATCCTAGTTTACGTGAAGATAACGTAATTTTGATGTTCAGATATTGGTACCGGAAGACAGCCAATGATAATTGTTGAGAGAGCCAATGAAATCGCGTCTTTTCATTTTATTTTGTAAACAACACTGCAATGTTGATGTGAATGTTTTTAACTGAAATTCGTGACATACTCGTTTGAAAGAAGTCAATTTTTTATGAATCTGTGATGACATGATTATTTCTTAGAAGAGACTAGTGAAACGTTCTTAGGAAATAACAGTTTTTTTCTTTTTTTTTACGATTTTCCGTATAAATGCCATTGCTTAAACTCTCACTGTCGCTACAGAAGATTTTCAAAACGTATATCGTGAACCATTCACAAAATTGGTGTGACAGTTTTTTCTTTCCTTTACGTAGCTCTCAGTGGAGGGTATTTTAAATTTTAAGAAATCTATTTTATTGACGAATTAAATTCAGTCAGTTTTTTAAAAAACTGTCACACTCATGTAGTTACTGGTTCTCGATGTACTTTTTCTGAATATCTTCCGTAGCGATTTTACAGACGTCCACCTAGAACCAGTCACTACATTTCGAGTTTCAAATTAAGCGCCATATTCTTCCATGCCCTGAAAAGCACATATTCATTGGCTCTCTCAACGACACTTCTCATCCGCTACCTTCCGGTAAAAATATCTGAACACCAAAATGTCACTATTTTCACCTAAACCTGGATTTAACCGCTTTCTTAACATTTAAAATTCTCGGCAGTCAAAGCTACTTAAATAAATAGATAAAATAAAAGAAATATTTTAAAAAATGCCGTGCCCGTATAGTGGCTGGTTCTCGATTTACTTTCCTGAAGTATGAAATGTGCATTCTTTTTGGCTCTCTCTACGGCGTTTCTGAGTGAACGCCTTTGGTTGCGCCGCTACCAACATCTGCACATCAACGTGAAGCTATTGTGATCTAAACTAGAGTTTAACCAAGATATCAATATCATTCACTAAATTGCGCTCGTTTTCCATTAATTTAGAAAAACTGTCACATCCATATATGTATTTTATTTATTTATTTTGTTAGACATAACAATTTCGGTGTTTTCGTCCTCAACCTTCACGTACTGTATGGATACCTAACACTGTGTTCGCAGTATGTAGTTAGTATATGTGTGTGTGTGTCTTTTCGTTATACATACACACTTTGTAATTTCACCGTTATATTTCTTACGGAAGGTATTCTTTTGAGGAAGGAATATATAGTTTGGCTCGTACTGGATTTACGCTCACAGATTCTGCATACTCCAATGCACAGAGTCTTAATAATACAATCTCCCACCTTGTCAACATTTCAGTGACCACCTTGCTCAGGATGAGAATAACCTTGCTGGATCGAGCAACTCCTCTTTGAATTTTGTTTATGTTGGCCTACACGGACCAATTCGACATTTTTCACACAAGCTATTAATCCATTGTTCTCCCTCCTTTTCTTTTTCCTTGTACCCGCATCAGTTTTCGCTGCTAACTACGCTAATGCTCTGTATAAAACTGTAGAACTTGTGCTCCAAAATGAGCCGCAGCTAATTGTGATACGCCCTGTGTAGTAATCCGACGTTGGCGGAGCACCAGGCGCCTCTCCCAACTTAACCACCCCAAGCGGCGGCTTGTATTGCCTTGGGCCTTAAATCGGCCCTGAATTGCTGATGGTCGCAGAGACCAAAAATTAGGCTGTAGCGCGGACTTACCCCTCCACAACTCGCGATGAACTCAGCTGTCTACCGTGAGGATCACGTTAACCTCGTCA
The DNA here is from genome assembly GCA_026315105.1 of Locusta migratoria. Lineage (NCBI taxonomy): Eukaryota > Metazoa > Arthropoda > Insecta > Orthoptera > Acrididae > Locusta > Locusta migratoria. The sequence goes on from CM048747.1 coordinate 508,134,165, forward strand.
TCATGAACTGTTAGTTTCTTGCCTAAAGTTGCGGATAAAGCATGTATTAGTAATTATTTTCCACGTGACGACTGGCAAGGACAGATATGAAAAGCAACAAGGAGCATGCTTAATGCACTTAGGTTCACACACCAGCAGAGAAACACGGAACACTCCCCCCCCCCCCTCTCTCCACGTGTACACAATGTAAAAAGTGACTAAAGGTAAAGCAGTCAACAATCCGAAGATTGGTTTGAACACCACAATGCTTTACTAGGCATGGGTCCTGTTTGGAGGTGGTATGCCGTTGCCTTCCTCAGACCTTCGAACTGACTTACCCAGCCAGTTATAGGGGGACCTACACTTTAACGTGGGTTCCGAACCACGGTGTTACTCGGTATTTTCACATGAGCAATACTGTCAGAGGTGAAAGAAGTGGAAAGTGACAGATAAAAATCCTAGGAGCTGGCGGGGATCGAACCCGCGACCTTTGGATTTGTAGTCTGGCACTCTACCACTGTGCAACCGAGGCGCACTAAAAAGTGACTAACACAAAAATATTAAAAATAATTTTTCCCACAAGCTGTGCCTCTCTTTATTAGTTCATAACTGAAAATCTAATTCGACAACAACAACCTGCCGCTCACAGTCGCTAACTTTAAAGCGAAAATTCATAGGCAGTACCAGAAAAACTGTTGAGTCATAGTTGAGTTCTGTTTGGAAGCAACATAGGTCAACTTTTTCCTTTCGCCTTCTGGTCGTCATAGCCTTCGATTACTAACGTTAATAACAAACCACTTCGTGTATCTTTAGAGGCAGTTTCATAGGTAAATTTTTCCCCTGTTGTGTTCTTCCGTCCGAAGATTGGTTTGATGCAACTCGGCACACTATCCTGTCCTGTCTAAGCCTCTTCGCCTCGGTATAACTCCTCTATCCTACGTACATCCATTTAAATCTGCTTACTATACTCAGATCTTGTTACTCTTTATAATGGACAGTTTTTACCTTATCACCCGTACACTTGGTGCTCCCATTACCGAATTTACTATTAATTGATGTGTCATGATGTGACTGATCATCTGAATCTTTTATCGACTAATGCCACACAATTTCTTCATCCTCTAGTCTGTTCATTACTTCATCTTTAATTATCTGATCTTCCCATGTGTCAGCATTCTTTGATGGCACCACACTTCAAACTCTTCTGTTCTCTTCTTCTCTTAATTGTATCACCCATGTTTCACTTATGTACAAGACTCCATTAGATACAAATGCCTTGAAAATCTCAACAGGTAAATTTATAGTCTTATCTTAACAAACGTCTCGTTTAGAAACACTTTTCTTTGCTACTGAAGATCAGCATTTTATATTCTTCCTACATAGGCCTAGTTAATCTCAAGTTACTTTGGGGCTACTCTTAATGCCTCATTAATTAATCTAGTTGTATTAGCATCGCATCATTTAATTCGACTACATTGTTAGGATACATGTGATTCTACAGTGTAAAAAAATTAGATTACTAGCTAATATAGCTTTTGAGAAGTCGACTCCCTTGTTAGCCGTAAGCAACAATATAGTCGTAAGAAAAGATTTTCTTCGTTGGATGAAAGAGATCTACGAAATCTGTTATAAATAGAATAAGTAATTTGTTTCTTCATTTTCTTTAAGTAGGTCTAATTGGAAAGAGGTACACCATGATTGGGCAGTTGTTCAACCAATCCCAGTTAAGTAAGAATTTCAGACACGGTCCTGTCAAATAACTGCTAGACAGTTATTAAATTTGCCGGCCGCAGTGGCCAAGCAGTCTGCGGCGCGCCAGTCACGTTCTGCACGGCCACTACGGTCGAGGGTTCGAATACCCCCCCCCCCCCCCCTTCCCCGGGCATGGATATTTGTGCCGTCTTTAGTCTTAGCTAGTTCATAAGCAGTTTGTAAGTTTAAGGGACTGATGACACCGTAGTTAAGTCCCTAAGCTCTACAAACATTTGAACATTTAGTTAGTAAATTTAACTTCGAAGCCAATTCCCCGAAACTTAATTTTTTCACGCTTATGTCTGCTTTGAAAAGCGCTTCATTCGTACATCGATTAGAACCTCCTCACTGTCAATTCATGGTGTCCTTTTACGATGTTTAGCCACAGCAGTTCTCTCCATTATCAAACAGACTGTTCTTTGATGTCTATCAACTGATCGCTTGTAGTCTCATTTTGCCATATTATTTTCTTCCATACTTTCCACTTTTAATGCACATTGTCTCATCTTTCAATGAAAATAGGCCGGCCAGTCACGGTCTGCACGGCCAGTGCGGTCGGTGGTTCGAATTCCCTCTCGGGCATGGATGTTTGTGCCGTCCTTAGTATTAGCTAGATCATAAGTAGTTTGTAAGTTTAGGGACTGATGACCCCGTAGTTAAGTCCCATAAGCTATACAAACATTAGAGCATTTGAATGAATATTTAACTATCAAATTTTATGTCTGCGATTAGACAGCTAATGTGTATGTATAGCTTATACAGAAAAACTACCCTGGTGCATAACTATCCTTTTCAACTTCCCAGTGCTTCTCGAAGTCTTTTCACAGCGCCTTTTTTCATCTCCCGTGCTTTTTTTACTAAACTTTTGAGACAGCTGTTTGCATTTCGTAGCCCAACCTGATCTAAGGCATGCACTGTCTCAGAGCCAACAGACACTCATAGTAGCTCAAGAACCTGGCTTTTTGTGACGTTGCCTTGGTTAAATGCTGCCATGTTATCATATGTACCAAAATGAAACGTGTAAATATTCAAAAATGTTCAAATGTTTGTTAAGCTTATGGGTGTAAATATTCAGATAACACTCATTTTGAAATACGGTGCTACATTACACTGTTCACGCATTAATTTGGAAGGAAGGAATGAAAGAAAACTTACGGTTTAACGTCCCGTCGACAGCGTAGTCATTAGAGACGAAGTTTACTCTGGGATTTTTGGATGAGGATCGGGAAGGAAATAGGCCGTGCCCTTTCAAAGGAACGATCCAGCCGGTAGCCCTGTGTAATTTGGGGAAATCACGGAAAATCTAAATCTTAATGGCCGGAGGTTGAATTGAACCACTGTCTTACCGAATGCTTGTTCATTGAGTTACCAAGTGTTCTATCACTGCGCCACCTCGCTCGGTGCTTGGGTTCTGTGCACTGCCGTGAAGATACTTCTTCAGGAGGATTATTTAGACATATTCCCGCAGACTGGTTTAATTTCTCCCATTACAGCTACTTCTAAAATGTGGTGATGATTGTAATTCTCTGCTGTTGTTTTTTTTTCATATTATAATTACACCAGCTATTATGACCATCAGTACATTAGTGACTAGGGTGCTCACATGTAGAGGCATTGTGCAAAACAGTGTCCATACCACATTTCTCATAGCTTGCACATCATTTGCATTTTGTTTGTTTGCTAGGCAATAACAGTTACGAATATAGTCAACTGCAGCATCAGCCGCCCTTTACCATCTATTTTTTATCATTTGGCATTTTTCCTTTCATTGTTGCCTTCAGACATTCAAGTCTAGCTCCAATTCTTTTTCTGAACGTTCCCTAAACACTGGAGCTTCTGAATTTCAACATTTTTTCCATATTTTGCTTTTCCTAACGATGTTCGTTGTTAATTTTATTACCACAGCGACAGTATTTTGGTATAATAGCCACGCCAATCACCCTTCCATTGTCAACACTTGTAGCTGCAACAACGCCATTGTTGAAGGTGTGACTTCGTTTCTGCCATGTACCACCGAAATGAGGTGACGGGAATTTTTATTTCTTTGACTGGTGCTTCTTCAGCTTCACGCATATTTTGTGGTCTATAGGTTCAGTTGCAGAGCTTTTCTTCTGACAGTTCACACGTTTGTCGACACTTCTCCTCTAGCCCTTCCCATCTTCACATAAAAGTACAAACATTACGCAGAATTTTCTCCCTGTGTTCATCACACGTAAATAAACGATGAAGTTAAAGAAATAAGCATAGCCAAAGATATAAGCAGAAAGAAAGGGATCATTTTCTCCACGCTGGCAATGAGTAAAGTTGCGAATAGCCCACATAACGTAAATTGATTACTGGAAACTAGCAGTCTTGAAATCACGATAAAAGAATGACAATGTCCTGTCGGCCACGCGGGAGAATAACTGAGCGCAACATTTCGGAAAACTGGTAAATTAATTTGATTAGGATTGGAGTACAACAACGTGCAAGACATTATTTTAAAGGGCAAGTTCCGTAGAATACTTTAATACAATTTAAAAAATCCGCTATTTTCATGGAAAGTAGTATCCATGTCCCCTTATATCAGAGGGTCCCAATCGCCTTTTTTCCCTCGTACGCCATGTGCCACTTTTTATTTCATTTTATGGCATTTAATATTTTCCCAAACGACTAACCCAGTGCGCGTTTCATAGATCTAATTGCACGTTGCCTACCTAACGGTCTTCATGAGTAAAGATAATTTCTTTTCAGTATTTCATGTAGGTCTAATTAGGTTTCAGACATTAAGATAAGTATTACAGTTGGAATATATGACTGAGGGTTGGACAAGAACTGAAGTCCGTTATTTTTCACTAGTCAGCAACACTCAGCGAGCACAGAATAATATAGAGACTGTACCGCCTACATCAACGTACAGGCAGTGAAACCTGGTAGCCATCTTGGTTGGGTGTAGAAACGGAGTTGGGCCGATAAATGCGCAGTTCTTCAAAGTGGCGCTCGCCTTAATTACATTGTCATTTGGACCCCTTAGGATAGGAAAAGAATTACCAAATTTTTCACGTAGACAGGTGAATACTGAAGGAATGCAAGAATGTTCTTAAGAAGTACAAAACGTATTGTGTTTTTATAAAAATAATAATTGAGACTACTACTTTTATATGAAATAAAAATTGTGACATGAAAAAGTTTGTCGCCTGCCACATTTTTGTTTTGTGGTCCGGAAATATTCGTCAGCGAGAAAGTTGTAGAGAATGAAATGAACGTTTCTTTTTATTTAAACAAGATTTTTATACCTCCCCTGGTTTTCTCACAACTGAGAAAGAAAGGATACTGGCAACAGTGCGCGAATATGTTCGCATGCCAAAAATTTTGGTGAGGAAGTCGGAATGAGGATTGAGGCAGCTGGTTCCACACTTTTGAGTCAGAGTACATGCCTGACCCCATACAGCAGTTGTATGTAACCACAGCGCTCCTGCTGTCTTTCAAGCAAGATGCCCGTCGCCAACGGGTTCATAACCCTGACCTGGCGTACAGTGACTTCCATATCTTCTATCACCCGAAGAAATAATTGTCCGGAAAATGCTTCTCGACCGACGAGGAAGTTCAGGTAGAGGTATCAAGCTGAGTGCGGACCGCTCCGGAAGACATTGTTGACAAACGGATGCATCTCATTACTCGACTCCAAAAGTGTGTCGGGAAAAAAAAAAAAAAAAAAAAAAAAAAAAATCTTCAATTCTTGGATTCTAATATATATTAAGGCAGCAATATAACTGACAATGTGCAAATTACTCAGACTGAATTACTCCTTTGTTTGAGAAAGGTAGTACTTACAGATTATTTTACGAACATTTTCTCGGTGACATCCATTGATTACCAATGGTCGACCCATCAGACACTTCACCACACAAATAATGTCACAAAACGCAACTTCAGAGGCACACTGCACCGTCACTACTGGCGTACCGGCAGGTCAAAGTGCAATGCGGCATGGCACACGCAGAGGCTTCTAATGGGCGACTGCAGAGTTTTGCAAATGCGGGAGTATCACTAGTGCAATAAGAGACTTTTACATTATCTGTCATACGATTTTGGTGTATTTCTGTTTGTTCGATCATAAGTACTTTCCTTGTGAGTTGTAAATGTCATGTATAAGCAACATTTAGTTATTGTCGTCTGTTATGATTCCATTTGTGCCGGAACAGATCACGGGAGTATCCGTCCTTTACAGCGAAATTTTCGGCAACAAAATTTACATTGTACACTGTTGACATTCTCTCTCTCTCTCTCTCTCTCTCTCTCTCTCTCTCTCTCTCTCTGTTTTCCGAACATGACGTCGTCAACATAGATAAGTATCCATCCCACTGACTGTAGGTCTTATCCAACAAGGGCCCGTGACTAAAATGTTTTTAGAGTTGGTAATAAGGGAAGTCTTTATGGATACCAAGTGTGAAATGAAAATTATTGAGTATTTGAGCGGATCCTTGCTTTACTATATTTCCGCATGGTGTACACGTAAATAGAATCAGTGACGAAAACAGTAGTGATCATTGCAGAAGCATAACAAGGAAGAGTTTCAGAGTTTCCGGTGGCTGTTGGCGAAGAGGCGTGAACACTAAGCCATCTGCGTCACCAAGTGCAAACACGCCTCCTGCCAGACTTCATAAACCACCAGCTGGTGTAGACCCATGAGTTACTTTCTAGAGGAGTTCCGCGAAGTGCTTCTGCAACGTTTCTCGTAGTTGCAGAAGAAAGTGTGCAACCAACATGTCAGCGGCTATTTTCCTGTCTTTGATCCGCGTTTGCATCCTCGGCATCCAATCCAAAATAGGGTTCTTCCACAGTGTAAGAGCAAGCTCCCACCCAACTTATCAGAAGGCCCAAGATGAATTTTTATTCACTCAGGTATAACAAGAAAGCTACGTGAAATTGTATGTCGTAGGTAGATTACTACACTTCGTCTCAACCACGTGTTATAATCTAGGACTGCGGCCGAGCGCATTGAGGCGCTATGCCACTATGCATGAGGGGGGTTTCGAACCCCGAACGGGGTTCGAAACCCCCTCGGGCATGGATGTTTGTGCCATCTTTAGTATACGTTAGTTCATAAGTAGTTTGTAAGTTAGTCCCATAAGCTTTACAAACATTTGAACATTTATATAATCCAGGTATGGCCAACTTTTCCGTCGGCGCTGGACTGTCCCGCGGTCAGATCCAACGTAAACGAAGTAACAGAGGAAGCGCATCTCTGTAATGTGGTCGAAGAACGCTAAAACAAGCAAACCATTTACTGTTTAGGAAACAGTGTTTGTATGGCAGAATCACTACGCGAAGCTTTAGAAAATATTCAAAACACGAATCGAAGAAAAACTTAGTAATTTTGTTCAAAAAATGTTCAAATGTTTGTAAAGCTTATGGGACTTAACTACGGGGTCACCAGTCCCTGAACTTACAAACTACTTACAAACTAGCTAATACTAAAGACGGCACAAATATCCATGCTCGAGGGGTGATTCGAACCCACGACCGTAGTGGCTGTGCAGACCGTGACTGGAGCGCCTCAGTCCCCTCAGCCACCGCGGCCGGCAGTAATTTTGTGACCCAAATTTGATTTTATTAGTACTGCACGTGCTCACTCGTCATATATGCAGTAGGCTTCTTCTGAAAGATATATTTTTCTTAAATGAACTAGTATCATAAATATGATATTTTAAAAATAATTTTACGTAACGGCTATAGACTCTCATTGTTACAAGTAAATATTTTTTGTTAAAAGACAAATGTTCAAATGTTTGTTACGCTTAACTGCGGGGTCATCAGTCCCTAAACTTACAAACTACTTATGAACTACCTTATATTAAAGACAGCTCAAACATCCATGCCAGAAGGAGGATTCGAACCTCCTCGCGCATCGCAACGTAGCGCCTCAATGCGCTCGGCCACTCTGCCGCAGCACTTACGTATGTGATACCGTTTTTGATCCTGCAGCTATTATCAATCGATACACAAGGAATTTACTACGTCAACTGCTAGTGGGCAGTGAAATAATTAAATGCAGAAAGAGCTGTATGCATGCATTCCAAGTCCTAACTCTTACGGGAATCAACTACATGCCATGAGTATTGAGTGATAGTGGCTGGTACCACGACAGTAGTGTGTAGATAAGTTGAGGAAATTTGCGTCTGAAGAGAAGCGTGCAAGAGTAGCCCTTGCGACGGCGGTGATCGCTGTGTTCCCAGGGGCGCAGTGGTTCAAATGTTTGTAAAGCTTATGGGACTCGACTACGGGGTCATCAGTCCCTAAACTTACAAACTACTTATGAACTAGGACGGCACAAATATCCATGCCCGAGGGGGGATTCGAACCCCCGACCGTAGTGGCCGTGCAGACCGTGACTGAAGCGCCGCAATCCCCTCGGCCACCGCGGCCGGCGGCGCAGTGGGCAGCGCGACTGCTTAATAAGCAGGAAGACAAAGACTCGGGTTCGAATCCTTGCTGGACACAAACGTTCAAATCTCTCCTTCGAATTATTTCAATGCTCACGAGTAGTTAACGTATTTTATTCCTTGTGTGTATACTCCTATCGCTCCCTAGGTTTTATCCCCGCTGTGTTCAAGACTGATGATTCAAAACTTTGAAGATTTCTCGAAAACAGCAGACACTGTGTACGTACGTGCTCCTTATTTTAGTCTAACTGCTCATATAGGCCTATATGTCTAGAGTCAGACACCGCGTTTTTCTACATTTCTGCGGAACCCACATTGATTATTCTGAATTTCGATTCTTCCAGTTTCTCCATTATTGTGTAAATAACTAGTGTATTTTGCAACCACGACTTATTAAGTGATGGTTGGGCAATAATTATGCCTGTTTACGCTACGAAATCTGAAGATGCTTCTCTTTCAATCTTAACTTGGTTGTCCCAATGTATAGCGAACCTGTCGGCACCTACTTTGTGGGAAAATATTTCTGGTACCCGTTTTCCATTCATGGATGCACTCGAGAATCCAACGCATATATTCCTGGCAGCGCCCTGTCCCCACTCTGTGTGTGTGTGTGTGTGTGTGTGTGTGACGTGACTTGCACTCCGGCTTGCACGCCTTCCTGGACATGTTGCAGCGGAAACTGGGCGCGGTCTCGTGTGTATGTAAACATTGCAGTTACAGGCCATTGACGTCAGCCGCGGCACAGCTTCTCCTCAATGGCGGGAAAACCATCGTCGAAATGTATTTGTGTTGTCAGTGCGTCAGAGCGCCATTCGTGGGCTCCGTGAAATCACTACGCGACGTGACACACGCAGTGACGAAGCGGAATGACGGGCTGCTCGTGGCTTTTAGCCGCGATAGACGCCGACAAGGAAACCATTGTGTCCGTGCATATCGCATTCATACGTTACACCTTCAATCAGAATGAAATCTCTGTTCCGGGCTATCGCGTTGGCGATTCATATTCGCTTTGGGATTTCTTACCCCACTTCTGATACTCCAGAATGAGATCACTGTAAACTGATATTTCCCTCACAGTTTCCTTCTATGGAAATATTTACGATTGCTGTACCGGAAGTAATGTGTGTGTGTGTGACGTAACTCCTTTACTTTAAGGATGTACAACTTCTTCTTTGGATATATAATGGGAGTTACTTCCGCTGTACAACGTAGACCTAATTAAAATCGATTCATTGCCGTCATCATTGATCGTATCTGTGGTAACCTGCTAAGAAGAAAGTATGCATTGTTGCATCTACATATCGTTGTCAACAAAAACGTACTCTCTTCGAACTTTAGAAAACGTAGTCACCTTGACTCCCTGTGTTGATTATTGGCTCCTAAACTTCAGCAGAACAAAAATTTCTCTCTTTGTTTTAATACATTACAATTGTTTCCGATAACCAGTAATCACCTATTGAATGTCCAGTTTGTGATGGCCAAACCTTTTGGCATCTCATTATGACCATAGTTCGGGACTGCAGCAAGCACACATCTATAGCGCAAATTATCTCATCGACTCGCACATAGTTTATGTCAGTCGGCTCAGCTGAATCAAAGAAACATGATGGGCCGGCCGCGGTGGCCGAGGGGACTGAGGCGCTCCAGTCACGGTCTGCACGGCCACTACGGTCGGGGGTGCGAATCCCCCCTCGGGCATGGATATTTGTGCCGTCCTTAGTATTAGATAGTTCATAAGTAGTTTGTAAGTTTAGGGACTGATAACCCCGTAGTTAAGTCCCATAAGTTATACAAACATTTGAACATTTTTGAAACTTGATGGAATAGACAGTTGATCAGTATGAGGAGTAGATATCAGAGATTTTTCAGTTGAATATAAGTTCAGAGATATTCAAAACACTTTGCTTTCAACAGAGGCTCCCACACCTAGTAACCTCTGCAGACAAGAGAAGCGCGAGATCTCATTAATTCTGAATGGGATAGTAATCTGAAGAAGCCCGTCCACTTCGGCCTTCTGGTGTTTTGTTTCCAGCCGTTACTAACCTTGCACTGTAGATACTGTGAAGTAATTTTAGCGTTGTGTTCTTTTTATTGTCACAATTTAAGTAGTGTTGCCGCGGTGGAGTAGCCGAGCGGTCAAAGGCGCCTCGCTGCGGAGCGCGCGGTTGCTCGCCGTCGGAGGTTCGAGTCCTCCCTGGGGCATGTGTGTGTGTGTGTGTGTGTGTGTGTATGTGTGTGTTTTGTCCTTAGGTTAGTTTACCTAGGTGTAAGTAGTTTGTAAGCTACGGACTGATGACCGTACGATAGATTTACAAGCATTTGAACATTTTAAGTAGTGCTTTAGTGTTTTTTATTTCGAATTGTCTGTGAGAAGTGATACTGAATTAGGAGCAACAAGTACCATCATTTAAGACCGCTTGAAGCCTTGCAGCATAAAATTGATGGCAAGTGTGAAGCGCGGATTGTTATCATTCGTCCCTGAGAGCCAATGTCCGGCAGTCTGCAGGCGGAGCTTGCTTCCTCCGCTCGTAGCACCCCCACGAGAATTCGCTATCCTTCTTGCGAACAAACTGTGTCATTACAGTATTCAAAGATGTCTTCACACACATTTCGTAACAATCGGAATGCTAACAGATAGCATTCCTCCTTAACCACAGAGCACACTGCTTCTTTACCTCCAGGAGGAAACTGATTGTACGAGGTATGTCATTTGACGACTGACGAGACTAAGCGCGGCCTTCCATGTCTAAAAGAACAACTATAACGGAAGTCAAGGATGTGCCTTTGCACGCTGTTGCTATTTAAGGTTCAGTATATCATTCGATAGAAACGGAACCTTTATAGGATCACTTTGTCAACAGTAACTTTTTTTCTATCCAAACAGTTATATATTAAATAATACCTACCGAAAACAGTAAAGGAATATCGTTCAAGTTTTAATACGCAAAGAGAAATGAGTAAATCTGTAAATCATAGTAAAGTAAATTCAGTGTTATATTGTATCTGTAAAGATAAGACCAGTGATGTTTAATAGTAGCTTTTATGTAAACTTCCGACAACGCTAAAACAAAACAAAAAGTATCATCTTTCTCTTGTGTACAACGTTATTAACAGAACAGCACCAGCTCTTGCTTCTTTGATACACCAAGCAAAGCAGACACCGGAAAATTTTAATTACAATACCAGTGGAGTGTGCGGTGTTATTAAACTTACTGCCAGGTTAAAACTTTGTACCAAACCTGGATTTGAACTAAGAACCTCTGCCTCTCGCGGGCAAGCGCTCTAGGAACTGAGCTACCTGTGCAAGTCCTCACCATTTTAGGTCTGCCAGCATTTCGTCTCGTATCTTCCAAACTTGAACAGATTCTCAGGAGAACTTCTGTGAAGTTTGGAAGATACACAGACGAGGTACTGGCAGAACTAAACCTGTGACGAGGTGTATATACGTAGCTCAGTAGATACAGTGCTTGCTGGCGAGAGACAAGATTCTGGGTTCGAATCCCGTTTTTTTACCCAGTTTCAGTCTGCGAGGAATTTTCACAATATTTTCTTTCCAAGAACCGATTTCGATTAAATAAACCTATCTGCTGTGCTCAAGTTACTTTTGAAAACCGCACGCGAATTCGTTTAGTTACCTCGAAGATTGGCGTCTTCACACGGCTAAGTCGCTTTTAGATCAAATTTTAATCGCGATGTTCTCTTTTTCGACAATATGATTTTGATGAAACAATGCCTATATTTTGCCGCAAATAATACACTAGGCACCAGTGAAAAACACTTGCAAATTCGTTGAGTAGTTTTGGAAATTGGTGCATTCAGATTGACGATAAACGCGGCAGTTTCATTACAGTACAGATATGCCTTTACCGACTAGACCTGTTCTACGCTGATGCAGAGCTTCTGACACTTCGCGAGAATGCAGTGTGGGCTGGGATCAAGAGGTAGAACTGACGGGGACATTGCAGTAGCGTTGTGTTACAGGTTGAGCTTTTGCATCGGAAAACAAACGGAAACGGGCGCGGGTGCGGGTGCGAGTGATCGAGGTGGTTAATGCAAGTATTTACGAGAGACGGAGAATTCAATATCTAGTTCCGGTCCGGCACAGAGTTTAAACGAGTTGTTGTTAACAGCCAATAACTCTGAAAAGTTCTGATTTATCATTATAAGTAGTGTGAAGGGATGGTGTCTGTTATTCTCAACATACCAGAAACAATAAGCACCACTCATACAGTACTTTCATGCCTCGTTACTACCAAAAAGTCCTAGATCTTGACAGAAATTTCACTTGATACCTGTACGATCGTATTTTTGTGTAAAGCGTACGTGTGGTCCCAAGCCAAATGCTTTTGAGAAATGAGAAACAGTGAATCTGCCTGACTGCCTTTATCCGTGAATTTCTGTAGGTCACGTGAGACATGATAGATGATTTCAAAATTCATGCTGGTTGACGTGGAGCTGGTTTTTCTTTTCGAGATTCCTTATTTTGCTTGAAGTCAGAATTAGGTTCTAAATTCATATATGAAATGGATGTGAAGGATATTGGAGGCAGGTTTATGGATCACTCCTGTTGTCCTTGTAAACCGTTGTGACTTATTACGTAGTACGGTGTTTTCTTTGAGAAATCTCTGATAGATTACATTTAACAGAAGGGCTATCTCAGCCACAAATTTGGGTGTGGAATCTGCTAGGGGTTTCATAAGGTCTTATCGCTTCGTTTAATTCTAACCATTAAGAAAAATCTTTCTGATTGATAATGTTTAGCAAAGAATCTTTTTTTTTTTTTTTTTTTTTTTTACCCCTTAGGCATTACTAATGGCGTCATTACTGAACGTCTTCATGGCACGTCCCCTTCCCCACCTAGTTCTCGACCCCTCTACACACTATGATATGGACTCTTTCGGCAGTTTCATCCCTCCATGCTTCGGCCTTCTTGAGAAAGTTCTTATATTCTGTATCGCCTTATCGTACTTCCTCCTCTCGTAGATAAGCTTTCCTATTTCCATCATTTCCATTGCATTCACTACCCGCTCACCGATAGGACAGATTTGCCTTCAGTGAGAACACAGCCGAAAATGCTTGGAGGCGCACATAGCTGCCAGCTGCGTCGGCGTATCAGAGAGAAGATGGCGCTGGTTGCTGCGACAGTTGCGTTAGACGCCGCACCACAAATGCCCTTTGCTTGACCGACACGATCCAATAATAAACTTTCGACTCTACGTTGCCGCCGCCGCACAGCCAGGCAGCGTTGTGTCTAGTCAGGCCTTTATTGGAGTCATTATTAGAAGTTAAAGCTATGAAAGTAACGAAGAAAGTGTATCCTTATATACTCGTTACCAAAAGCAACACTACTCGTTTCAAAAGTATCGTTACTTTCGTTAGCGAAGATAACGTATGTAATCCAATCGCATTCATCGATTACTTTGTGGTACTGTGATTCCTATTAATACACATGAATCCATTTAAAGCTGGTTTAGTCATAAAATAAACTGTGAATTTTAAAGTATTTAATTTGCAGTTTAAAGACAAATTTTTAAGAATGAAAGATGTACTTTAAACAAGTTATAATAAATATAGCCTCGGTGGAGTGGCCGAGCGCTCTAAGGCGTCTTGCTACGGAGCGCGCGGTTGCTCGCAGTCGGAGATTCGAGTCCTCCCCCGAGGAGGATGTTTGTGTTGTACTTAGCATAAATTACTTTAAGTTAGTGTAAGTAGTTTGTAAGCCTAGGGATTGAAGACCAACGTAGTTAAGTCCCTTAGATTTACTAACATGTGAGAATAAAAATAATGTTATTAATTCCGCAATCAAAAGAAAATTTTGCTTCATTTCAAAGTAGGATCCCATTTTTGAACAGACATAAAAATATTTTAATCAATAGGCCTACCGTATATGAACGTACAATGTGATCCAAAAAGAATACCACAACTTTGAAAATCTGCCTTTAGTCAAAGAAACATGATGGAAGAGTCAATTAATGAGTACGAGGAGTACCAATCAGAGATTTTCACTAGAATATAAGTTCATAGAAATTCAATAACACCCGTTCAAAAAATGTTCAAATGTTTGTAAATCTATCGGACTCAGCTACTTGGTCATTATTCCGTAGCTTACAAACTACTTAAACTAAGGTAAACTAACCTAAGAACAACACAACCACCCATGCCCGAGGGGGGACTCGAACCCCCGACGGCGATCGGCCGCGCGCACCGCAGCACGACGCCCCATTACAACACCCATTCCAGACACACTAATGACATCAACCCAGTGGCGTATATAAGGGGCGACCGAGGGGCTTGGGTCCTCCCCGAAATAATTGATACAAAAAAAAAAAAAAAAAAAAAAAAAAAAAAAAAAAAGTAAGGTATCTAAATTGTTTTGAATGACGCGCGAAGGCATTGCAATGAGGGACAGTCATGCTTCCCTGTATTAGTGACGTGAGTGGAGTGTTAGTGGTGTGAAATTCGTGTCAGTTTTTTTTAATAGCTATATTTTTATGAGTTAATGTCAACAATAAAGAAAGCGTGGAACCTAGTAAAGTAAAAGGTGTTTCAGTGCAACTTATCCTCTGAATAGGAGCAGCAAAACTGATACAAAATATCACGGGGCGTCTACTTAATATTACTTACGTTATCTTTACATTAACATTGGTCCCCCTCTCAGAAATATATACTATATTCGCCATTGCATCAACCCATTACACGAACTCGTTCCACAATCTCTGTAGCATCTCAGGCGTTACGGTATGGATAGCTGCAATTAATTAGCTGTTACTGGTGGACGAAACATCATATGTTTAAAGTACCCCCATAGAAAAAATCAAAGGTATGAGATCATGGCTTTTTGGAGGCCAATGATTAAGTGCCCTCATAAATCACTTATTGAGCTGCAGAGAAATGTAGTAAAAAGTCGAAAAAATTATTACATGAAGAAACATATTACGGGAACATCACGGAAACTTGAGTTTATAAAAACTAGGTGAAAAACTGGCGTTGCCAGTGTATTTATTTATGACTATCTCTTGTTTGTCAATTTCATTTTCCCGTCTTTCTCTGTCCATATCCTCCTCTCTCCACTCTACCCATCTCCCCCCTCCTCTCCCTCTCTGTCCATCTACGCCTGCCTATTCCCACTCCTCCCCGCCTACTCAGTCCATTGTCACCTCTCCTTGCCTATGAAAAACTACATACATCTCCCAACATTCATAGCAGTCAAACGGTTTGGAGGTTTGTTGTAACGTACCCTCCGCCACGCACCTTTGGTCGGGTCAAATTTCATCAATGAAACTATAAATTGATGTCGAACTTCGTAGTAATTTTTTTCCCGTAGGGGACAAGACTACTGAGGTCATCGGTCTCTAAACTTACAGACAACTTCAACGAACTTAAATAACTTACTCTAAGGACAACAAACACACCCATGCCCGATGGAGGATTCGAAACGCCGACGGGAGCGGGAGTGCAGTTTGTGACATGGCGCCTCAGACTGCACGGTGCCGTGATGACATACCCTCCGCCATGCACTGTACGGAGCCTTATGTCGACAGCAGCTTTCCTCTTGTTTTGAACGTCAAGTGTGCAAAATTCGATCGAGATCATCCTTCTCAGGTATAAGAGAGGGCATTATGGCTTTAATCTGGCCAGGCTAACAAGGAAATAAATAACATACATACTAATGTTATAAATGCAAAAGGTCTGTCTCTTACGCATTTACAACGAAACCGCTTAACCGATTTTGAAGAAATTAGGTCTGGAGGCAGCTTGAACCTGCAGTACAACAGCCGTGCGGGATTATTCATGCGGTCTCGCGCCACATCAAGGATCGTGCGACTGCTCCTACCGGAGGTTAGTGTACTAAGCTCGGGCATGAGTGTGTGTGTTGCCCTTAGAATAAGTTGGTTTAAATAGTGTATAAGACTAGGGACTGATGAGCGAAGTTGTTTAGTCCATAGGACTTTACACACATTTTAACAAAATGGGATACTTTGAAGGTGTATAATTCAATATCTTTGTTGATTTTAAAGTACATAACTTGAAATATTCTGTGACGTTCGAAATGTATCACATTTATTAAAATACTTCTGATGATTGATATGTTGTACATAATACGATTCAACATCATGAATACAATGCTTACACAAGACGTCAGCGACTTCAAACAACCGAACAGACTTCGATGACATTTGAATCCTGTATAATTTACACGTTGTGCAATGTATAGCTTCAATGTATAGCTTCTTCTGTGAGCGGTTTAGACATGTTGTAACAAACGTTGTTTATTTTCGTGTTTAGTAATATCTTTATTTTCATCTCGATAAAGGGGGACAGTATTTATCGTCGCTCTACTCACAGTTTGCATTTAAACGCAGCGGTGGAGTGGCCCAGCACTGGTACCTTGCTAGCGAGCGCGCCGTTGCTTACCTTTGGACGTTCGAGCCCTTCCTGGGGCATGTGTGTGAGTAATGTTCTTAGGGTACTTTAAGTAGTTTGTAAGCCTAGGGACTGATTGTTGTGGCTGTAGTTTGTAAGCCTAGGGACTGATTGTTGTGGCGTAAAGTCAGCGCCACATCCCAGACGTAGAGAAAGATCGTAGAGAAGGCAGCGATCGACCGAAAGCCAATAGCAAGCAGGCGCCGCGCATCCTGGAGGGAGTAACCGAAGATGCGCGCCCTCTACAAGCGGCTATATCTAGGCCGACATAAGTCTCGACGCCCGGCAGTTACTATTCGGGAACACGACAGTTACTATTCAGAACTCAGGCAGTTACTAGGCAGCTACGAAGACAGAAATAGGACTGTACTAAGTTAGATGGCGGCTACGAACTTAGCAATCATTAGGTCTCAGCGCAGCTAGTATCATACGGATGACGCCACGAGAAGCAAGAAGAAAGAAGAAACAGACTTATGTTCTTAAGTCGAGTATTATCAGTTTCAGTCAATAAAAATCTTGCAGTACTAACTATATTAGTGTTTTAGATGTCAAGGGATCCTGCACCAGTCCCTTTCCTAACAACTAGATCGGGATGAGTAAACAACAAAAGGCGACGAGGTCACAACACTGATAACCATAGATTTACAACCATTAGAACATTTTATATTTAAACCGAAAAATTGGGAACTTTTATCCTGATGATCCTAGTCATAAAGTAAGAACAAAGTTGCGAAATTATTGTACTTTCGATGTTCTTTGACATACATACAAGGACACCAACGTGAGCGAAGCCGCGGGTAAAAGCTAGTAAATAAATAAACCAGTAGATTTGTAATTAAATATAAATAGACACTCTACTATGTATATAAGAAGGTAACAAGCGCTCATCGTCGCCATATTTGTAGAAACAATACTTTAAAAACATGTAAAAAAAAAGACAATAATTAATAAGAAGACCAATTTTATGCTGTGTTTTAATACAAGTAACATAAAAGTGTTTTTCTCATAAACTGTGGCGTGATAGCACTATTTTGCAAAACAAGAATTATACAAAAAGATCAATTAGCATCTTCAGGTCGCCTATGTCGTTCCTCTCTGCGGTTATAAAAATCACTTAGAAGGTCGGAGAGAATGAGGGAGAAGGGGGCAATAAATTAAAAAAAGAAGGGAAATATTGAATTATAATATATTTACATTTTTCGCAAAGGTAAAAGGCTCGCCGGCCGCGGTGGCCGAGGTGACTGAGGCGCTCCAGTCACGGTCAGCACGGCCACTACAGTCGGGGGTTCGAATCCCCCCTCGGGCATGGATATTTGTGCCGTCCTAGTTCGTAAGTAGTTCATAAGTAGTTTGTAAGTTTAGGGACTGATGACCCCGTAGTTAAGTCCCATAAGCTTAACAAACATTTGAACATTTGTAAAAAGCTCGTTAGCAATAGCTCGCGTGGCGACACTTGCAACCAGTAATCGCCAACAAACCCGGATGAATAAAATGTTCAAATGTTGTAGATCTTATGGGACTTAACTACGGGGTCATCAGTCCCTAAATTTACAAACTACTGATTAACTAGCTAATACTAAGTACGGCACAAATATCCATGCCCCAGGGGGGGATTCTAACCCCCGACCGCAGTGGCCGTGCAGAACGTGACTGGCGCGCCGCAGATAAGATAAATGTTTGTATAGTTTATGGGACTTAACTACGGGGTATTAAGTCCCTAAACTTACAAACTACTTATGAACTACTGACGAACTAGGACGGCACAAATATCCATGCCCGAGGGGGGATTCGAACCCCCGACCGTAGTGGCCGTGCAGACTGTGACTGGAGATCTTCAGTCTCCTCGGCCACCGCGGCCGGCGCGCGCCGCAGACCGCTCGGCCACCACGGCCGGTCTTGGATGAATACCTATGGTCTCTGAGTAGAGAAAAGATGTTAAAATCTATATCTATATATAAAAGGCTTGTGTGTGTACGTGCTGACAGACTTTTCTCCATGACCACATACTGCCACCCACTCGTGGTTGTGGTGGTAGATAGCCCTTGGTCAATGATGTTAGTAAGGGAGTTTGGTCGCGGTGCGTGGCAGTGGGTGAGTGTGACGAGCAATAATTCGCAAAATATGCAATAAAACGATTTCGCATTGTCCGCCATGTTTAAATTTGGCAAACGAGTTTCCATCGGTTATTACGTGACAAAGAATTGCTTGCTTATCTCTTGATTTGGAATTTAATTCCATATTCGATGTTGTAGGCTGATATGGGAACGGAATCGAAACATATTTTCTTCTCTTTTTCTTTAAATGCTTCTTAGCAGCGATGTTTGAATTTGGCAAGAAACTAAATATGAATATCTATGGCTGGCATGCTAAGAAAACTGAAGTTCAACATCCAGAGAGTATAGAGATCAATGCTGCGACACTATCTGATGTGAAAGGTGTAATCGTTTGTTTTGTGTCCCAGCCTCGTCGCCGCTTTGTGTCTCGTTTCCGTCGTATGTGTCGGTGGCCGATTGGAATGAGACCGACACAGGAATAAAGATAGCACGCTGGTGCAGGTGCGGAGGGGAGCAGTCAGAAACTAGAAACACTAGAGTAAATTAGAATGAGATATATATTGCACAGAATTTATACAATACTTAACTTTTACATAGTACTGCAGAATGTTGATACATAGTTGAGCTAGAGTCCTGCCTAGTGCCTAACTGATAGCCAAGTCTTCACTGGTGCCTATCGGATTCCGAAGTCTTTACTGGTTCCTAACTCAGTCCCAAGTGAACGATGTCGTTCAGCGGTGGCCACGAGCGGCGTTGCAGCAGAGGGCGCTCGTGGCTGTCGTCGTAAGAACGCCGCGCCGTGCGTGCATGGCGGGGCGCGGCGAAAGTAGGTGGCGCGCACTTTGTACTTGTGCGACACCACAGTTTGACATCTGAGTCAAGAAAAACTATGCGACGTAGTCCTACTCATATCCCGGCGGCCTCCTGTGATAATGTTGGCAACAGATGTTGAATAACGAGAAACATGTGACATCGTCATAAGCCAATCGCGTGACGCGCAAATATTTTGTCGTGAAATCAAGCATACAGCAAGAACAGCAGTATTTATCTACACTTTATGTGGTTCGGTCATCTTTGCAACGATTTTATATCGTGCTATTGATGTTGCCATCATAAAAACACGAGGCAGCCAGGATAGAAAGTAAAATTTTACCGAATCAGATACATCCGTTGTTGTTACATGTCATTATGATCAGCACTTTCACGCGAAACTCTTTTGTATAGAGTCTCATGATTCACACAGTCTTACAATTCATTCCAAATTCCTATTCAAGAAGATATTTGTGAAAACTGTTACAAATCAGTATTCACACTTATCCAATATCGTTTTTAGAAATGTAATTTGCCAGCTGCTTTCGGCGCTGCTGTTGCAATGTGTAACAAAATTGAGAATAACGACGTATAATATCAAATATATAAGTTTTTAACTTCTCGGCGCGTTTTCCTCAATACTTTACCGACGATCGACAGAGACAAAGTTGAAAATGCAGATAGGCTAACAAATGAATAATAGAGCGCTACACTACAGTCACAGTCATACTTCGATTAGTTGGTTGGGTGATTTAATTATTACTATTTCTCATCTCAACGATAGAAGTGTTTTCAGAAGTTTACTTCAAACAGAGAATTACACACCGCAATGTTTACTTTATGAACACAACATAACATTCAATTTATATCGTTCCGGAGTACGGACTTAATTTCACGTTTTGTATGAAAAACGTTATGAACATTCATTGTTTTTGACCATTACTTCTACTTAAATTTGACATCTTAGCTAGGAGAACTGAGTTTATTGACAGAACGATCCAACAAGGATTCTGTTTTTGCTGACCTAGGTCCGAAACCCTAAAACCCATGAGCTACACAGGCCCTTCTTTAACAACCGTTGCGAAGCACGGGCATATAAGCTAGTGTTTATAAAGCTATGGAACCAAACTGCAGTGGTCATCAGTCCCTAGACTTACAGACTACTTAAACTAACTTACGCTAAGGAGAACACACATGCAGACCTCCGACGGGGAGCAGCGGCACACTCCGCAGCAAGACGCCTTAGAGCGCAAGACCACTCCCGCGCGGCCTCTGAGCACAAAACTGTGGCTGCCTATTCATATGTCGTGCACAAGGTTTCGCATTGCCTGCCATATTATGGAAATGGTTTATACTTTTTGTACTGAAACTGATCTCAATAAACGCTTTAGTAGGCTTGTATGGCAGGCTTCGGTTGCGCAGTGGTAGAGTGCCAGACCATGAATCCGAAGGTCGTGGGTTCGATTCCCGCCAGGGCCTTGGATTTTTATCTGTCACTTTCCACTTCTTTCGCTTCTGGCAGTATTGCTCATGTGAAAAATACCGAGCAGCACCGTGTTTCGGAACCCACGTTAAACTGTAGGTCCCCCTATAGCTGGCTGGGTAAGTCAGGTCGGAAGAAGGCAATGGCATACCATCTCCAAACTGGACCATGCCTAGTAAAGCACTGTGGTGTTCAAATCAGTCTTCGGATTGTTGACTGCTTTACCTTTATGGCAGACCACTCGGAACGTGTTTTCTTTTCATATTCAGGTTACATTTCTTAGCCTCCATGTTGTAGCTGGGCAAGAAACATTAACATCCGCGGCTGGCACGGCCAGACAACCGAAGTTCTACATGCAGGCAACGTGGACATCAGTGCTTGTACCGTATGAACCAAACACAGTATAGCGCGTGGCGGCACCTGCACCGTTCTGGCTCATTTGCACGGATAGGCTCCAATTAGCGACTGTTCCGTCAAGGTCAGGTGCTCTCCCAGTGTAAAGAGGCCGGCGCCATCACGTCTGCCCATAGAGAACCGGGGAGCACCGTGAGTCAAATGAGGCCCTCAGTGTGCGTTTAAGGGCAAATCGTTACATTTTTAAAACGGCGGTGTAAAGTT
Organism: Locusta migratoria; assembly: GCA_026315105.1. Taxonomy (NCBI): domain Eukaryota; kingdom Metazoa; phylum Arthropoda; class Insecta; order Orthoptera; family Acrididae; genus Locusta; species Locusta migratoria. Next base: position 508,155,710 of record CM048747.1, read on the forward strand.
AATCTGAAGAAAATGGCCGAATGATTATTGGAAAGTGTCACGACCTTCTCTCTACGTGTTCCTTGCCCATATCGGTCATTTGGCCTTTCTCTATTGACATCGTGTTACACCACTGTTGTTCTCTAGGAATTCTTCTTTTTTTTTTTTTTTTTGGGTCAATGAAAGTAGGAAAAATTGTGTAAGGACATATGGAATGTACATTTTATTGAAATTACTGATTTAAGAGCCGCGGTGGAGTAGCCGAGCGGTCTAAAGCGTCTCACTGCGGAGCGCGCGGTTGCTCGCCGTGGAGGTTCGAGTCCTCCCTGGGGCATGGGTGTGTGTGTTTGTCCTTACGTTAGTTTACCTAGGTTTAAGTAGTTTGTAAGCTTACGGACTGATGACCCCGCTGTTTGGTCCGATAGATTTACAAACATTTGAACATTTGAACTGAATTAAGACTCGTTATTTCAGTGTTCTCTTGGTACTGCATGTTGCAGGATTATTCAGTGTCTGATTTTTTTTTACCGAATTAGATGTGTCGTTAACATTTTCACTCCATAATAAGGAAATTACGAAAGTCTTATTACAAGTATTCATGAACCACATTAATACTAACGTCGAGATTATGCGCGGCGGTTGTCCAAATGTGTGATTTATTTAATTTATAAACCAGTTTTGCTTCGCCAAAAACAAATTACAAATGTTTGGACCTTACCAGCCGATAGCTAGGTTTCGAATATCTTACTGGCGGGACGATCTAGATCAGGGGTAGACACGTGGACACCGTGGGCACAAGTGTCGTGCTGTCGGCACGATGGGCGCGCAGCTCGTATTCTCTTCCTGCCGGTAATACTCGATCAACAGATGTAACATGTGAGTAGCACTTGAGGAATTGTAGCCTTAAAAGATCAGTCTTCTACCGATTCTTCTTCTTCTTCTTCAATTTCTGAAGTGAAAAACATCTCCCTAAAGCACCAACTAAATTTCAGGAGCTGCCCTTCGAATACCCACTGCAAAAAAGCGAAATCTGTTTGATACGGTTTATCATAGCTCTCGGCTTTTGTAACGGATATCCTATTGAAGGAAATACATTTTAGTTACAAAAGCTGCGATTTATTACCATCGTACTAAAGCATAAATCATTTCTTATCTTTACGATAAAACATACTAGTTCGAGTAGCAACTGAAGAATATTGCTCAAATATTATCAACATTATGCTAAATCAAATGTATGTAAGTCACTTATTCCAGTATCAAAATTTTGTAAGAATCCATTCACTGCAAGAAATGTATCATACTGTTCGCTCAATATCTCCTTTTCAAGATTTAATGTAATTAAATGGAACTAGTGCAGTATTCGAAAAGATAGCGAATGACCTTACTGAAAGTTGCTCAATCCAAAGACCAGTTTTATATTTTCAAGCCCAAAATAGTGTCAAAAACATCGGCAATTAGTTGATGAGTAACAAGCAAAGTGTTACTGAAGACATTCACGTGCTTTGTAAGATGAGTTAGACATGCAAGATGTAATGTCCACAGTGGCCATCATTTTCGATTTGAGGATGAAACCCCTTCTCAGCCATTTTATTCCCTTTTCTCTAATTTTGTTCAACATTAACTACAATGATACAGTTCGAGTCATGTAGGAAGGCGCTTTCGCGCATAGAGGCGTTGCGATAGGGGCAGTGTTGCCTGCTCCATCACAAAGATTTCGGCTAAATCTATTTTCAAAATCAAGTCTGTTATGGAAAGATGGAAAACTAAAATGTTAAATACTGTATATACATGCACACTTACTTTATTTAAACTACTGAACATTGATTATGGTTAAAAAATAAATTTTTATTTTATTTACTCGTTCGGCATATGCAAAGGCAAATATTCTTTAGTTAACTGCAATATTCTTATACAACAATACAAGGCTCTTACAGTACTAAACTATATTACATATTCTCTCAAGCCACTTTAAGGCCGAGTCATTGAATCTGTGTATGTCTTTCAAGTCACCATCGTAGCCGTACACTTCACACACGACCAAATGGTCCATTGTTTGGGTTTCGCCACACTCACATTCAGAGCTGTCTGACAGGCCCCATTTCTTCATTAAATGCTTACGTCTGCTTACATAAATAGATATTTTTAGCGGAATATTTCACTCCATGTGGGAAACAGGTGTCTATAGGTCATCCACTTCTTCTACCTCAACCTGGTTTAATGTTGAAGGTCCTGGGGTCTCTTTGCTAGCGCCACAACTAAATCCGTAGGCTTCGATGGTACCTATAAAACAAACAATATTTATTTTGTAAAGCATGATAATGTAGAAAACCTTAAACATTTATAAAATCACCTGGATATTCAATTACTTTGCAGCTTACCTATGTTTTTAAGGACTGCGTCTTCAAATTGAAAGTCAATGCGCAGAACAAGTCTTTCGTCCGTTGTAGCACTTTTTATTTTTTTTATTTTTGGTGTATAGTCTCCCTGTAAACTGTTTCCTGGGCATGGCAGTTTGTCGGAAGAAGGGGGGGGGGGATCGGTGATTAGTTCAAATGTTCAAATGTTTGTACAACTTATGGGACTTAACTACGGGGTCATCAGTCCCTAAGCTTACAAACTACTTATGAACTAACTAATACTAAGGACGGCACAAATATCCATGTCCGAGGGGGGATTCGAACCTCCGACCGTAGTGGCCGTGCAGACCGTGACTGGAGCGCCTCAGTCCCCTCGGCCACCGCGGCCGTCCGGTGATTAGTGGCATTTCCCTAATCCCCTGTGCTTTTGTCTCTGATTGTAAATCAAAGTTAAATGTATGATCCAGCAACTAGGAATTACAGTAGTAATTTAAGGCCAATGATGTATACGCCTCGCACATTGTCGGAAACCATAGACAGCGAAAATAAGAGAGTTCAAAAGCAAGGAACGTTCAGTTCAAATGTTTGTATAGCTTATGGGACTTAACTACGGGGCCATCAGTCCCTAAACTTACAAATTACTTATGAACTAACTAATACTAAGGACGGCACAAATATCCATGCCCGAGGGGGGATTCGAACCCCCGAACGTAGTGGCCGTGCAGACCGTGACTGGAGCGCCTCAGTCCCCTCGGCCACCGCGGTCGGCAACGTTCAGTTATCCCTAATGTTATTACGACCTGTGTTAGAGAAGGGGAGCAAAAAGAACTGTTGTGCAGTCAGCTGGTCCTGTTCAGAACTGCAGTCTATGAAAATGGTAGCCTTTCAAAAACAATTATTTTTATTTATTTATTTATTTATATATAAATTTTTTTTTATTATTATTATTTTTTAATTAAAAGACAGCAATACCTGAAACCTGTCAGATTTTCGGCTGGAATATTTTCCGGCCTTAAAAGAACACAAATCTACCACAATCAGCACATAACCTGCTGTGAACACTGGATAGAGGAAGCGTGAAGGGGACGAACTACGGCCGAGCGCCAACAATGGAGCCTGCGGGAGAAACATTGTCGTTAACTCGTGGCTTGCCACGTGCCTAGAGACCGAATATTATTAGTGCCGAAAACACAAAGGACATCATATAGAAAAACTCGTTTTATTGCGATTCTTGCCAGCGATGTTAGCGGAGAGGTAGAGGCAGAACTGTCCGCGGTCAAGTAGTGCTTCCAGTCACTTTCTGCACGGCCACTACGGTCGGGGGTTCGAATCCCCCCTCCGGCATGGATATTTGTGCCGTTCTTAGTTGTAGCTAGTTCATAAGTAGTTTGTAAGTTTAGGGACTGATGACCTCGTAGTTAAGTCCCTTAAGCTTAACATTTTTGAACAAGCAGTGCGGGCAGCCGCTTGCGCCCGCGGTCGCGATGGTCATTTGCCCACCTCTGTTCTAGATGTCGTGCACTGCGGGCTTTGAAGCTTGGACTCTGGCTGAATATGACAGGTTAAAATGCTGTCCATAAATGCATCGTTTTCAGAACTCAAACAATTTTTTTTATCTGTGTGATGAGTCTCTGGAATATCAGCTTCCACAAGACCTGCAGTACTTCCGTTTGTTTTGAACAACGGAATCAATGTTTTCAACACTGGCCTCACATTTTCTGTATTTTATTAATTACTTCGTCAATCTGTCCGGCCAGCCGTACGTATTAAGGGGCCTATTTCCGGTACTGGAAGGTACGTCTTCCCCGGTTTGATTACGCCCGGCGGATTAATGAGATGGGTCGGTCTGCCGGCCAGCCTGGATGTAGTTTTTAGGCGGTTTTTCACATCTCAGTACGCGAATACCGGGCTGGTGCCCTATTCCAGTCTCACACGATTCTTAATTTTAGAAAACTTTTGCTTGCTTTCACGCGTGTAATACTATACGCAGATAATTTCTGTACATGTATCCTACTGGGCAGTAATAGGATGTGACAGGAAACGCATCCGGCCGGCCTTGCGAATGCCAGGAAAAGAAAACGTAGAAGCTACATAATTTCGTCAGTCTTCTTTAATAGTTGAATCTGTGAGCTGAAAACAACGTGGTTGCCATTTCTATGTGGCGCTTGGAACGGATCTCATCGGTTAGTTTTGCGACCATTTTTAAACTTATTCATCAGATATAAAATCGGAACACAGAATGCTGTTTTTTCTTGGAGAAGATATACCATCCTAAAACCCTGAATTAGGCGTTGCCTTGACTACGCATGTTAGTATAATTATTAAATGAGCGGTTACTCCGCAGAAGGTTATAGTGTGTGTGATGTCCTTAGGTTAGTATAAGTAATTTGTAGCTAAGGCTGAGGATTGATAACTTCACTAGTCATGTATCATAGATTTTCAAACAACTGAACATTTTTTATTGAAAGTGCGTCTATTCTGATAGCACTCGCCACGCCAACAAATCAGGTAAACCACAAACACCTAATGGAACAATACAGTTACGCTACATACTGACCATTAAACGTATCCTGTTAGGTCTGTTACTTGCTCAAATAATTTGATGTAACATACGTCCTTCATTGCCTGATCCGTAACATGTTTGTAAACACGCACACGAGTCGATAGCCGCCAAGGCAAGCGAAGTGGAACCCCGCCTTGTTACGTCTACGACAGAGAGAGACAGAGACATTGGCCAGGCACGCTGCAGTATTGTGGAACGCCGTTAACACGCTGCTCATGCCATTGCCACGACTAAACAAACAACGCTACGATGTCACTATCTTCGTCAGCTGTAATCGTAGTACTCTTTTCTGTCATTTCGGCTGTGAATAGTAGTGACCTACTATTCGTTGACATTCATGCTGCCCAGTATTCTGAGTATATTGGTTGCTGAAAAAATGTGTCTGTAGTAATAATCACATACACGTATCAGCAAGGATATATTCACCCACTACCAACTATCAATATAAACTCCGTCCAGGCGGTAGCAGCGTGAGCTGACGTGGAATGACGTCCCTGTGTTGAATAGGGTAAACGCGCGCGACCTATTTGAGTTCGATTGAGGCTCGGCACGAGCATTTCGGAAACACCACGACTGTGTTTTCGAGGAGTGCTTGAGGTGAGGTCTTCATCAGATATCGGACGAGGTGGCGAACTGTGGCGGAAATAACATCAGACTTAAATGCTGGGAAGATTACAATTGTCTTCGAAAACACAGTGCGAACATTCCTAACGACGGGATTCCACAGCCGACGAACCACACAAATGCCCATGTTAACATCACGACATCGAGAACTACGACTGAAAATGGCAAGTGACCAACGTCACTGGAAATTCGCGCAGTGACCCGGCGTTGCGCTATCTGGTGATTACCGATAACTTCTTCAGTATGCCGATGGGAGACCTATACTGTGGGCCGAAGAAAAGGTGGCATCGGCTCCATTATGCTCTCGGGCTGTAGAACATTCGCGTTGGCATTCATAGGTCCAGTGGAGTTCGTGCAAGCTACCATGACCCCATGGGGCATCATACACTGATTACAGACCACGTACGCCCCTTCAAGATGATCATGTTTCCCAACGGCAGTGACATTTTTCATCAAGATATTGAACCATGTCACAAGGGCAGTAGTGTGATGATGGAGTGGTTCGAGAAACACAGCAAGCCGATTTATAAGTGATGTGCTTCAAATCAAATGTTTGTAGAGCTTATGGGACTTAACTCCGGGGTCATCAGTCCCTAAACTTACAAACTACTTATGAAGTAGCTAATACTAAGGACGGCACAAATATCCATGCCCGAGGGGGGATTCGAACCCCCGACCGTAGTGGCCGTGCAGGCTGTGACCTGCGCGCCGTAATGCGCTCGGCTACCGCGGCCGGGCTGGGTTTCGGTTCCGCGCTGTTGGACGAAGTGTTCCGGCGTCATCCTAGAGTTCGTGGAAACGGAACAGAAGCTCCTTACCTTCCAGATCTGAAACCGATCGAATACATCTGCGATGTGATTGTATGTGGTGTCAGAGGTCATCCCCCACTCCCCGGAATATACGGGACTTAGGTGACCTCGTATTTGTGCGCAGATGTGATACCAACTCCCTCTAGAGACCTACCAATGTTTCATTACTTCCATGTCAAGACGGGTCGCCACCTTTATCCGCGCCAAAGGTGGTCATATTTTTCTTGCTGATCTGTGTGTCACGTATCAAGCTACACCAGTTTTCTTCTCACTGTGTTGCAGAAGGAGCCCTAAGCTTTTATGACCTTAAAGTGACCATATTATTTACATAATAACAGTTGTCCTGTTTACGGTCTAATAATACAATAGCTTTCGGCGTGTTTTAAAGTATGTTCCACACAAAATGCATACGTAACAAGACGCTTACTAGCCATTGCGACAATCCAAGCTGTGGTATGACTATTAAAGACTAACAAAACCAACTGCTGGTTACTTGCTAAATGCCAAGACATTAGTTCAACAATGAAATCCCTTTATTAACTGTGTATGTTACGCAATTACCATTCACTTCCTCGGTATATTCCTGAAATTTATTATTTATAAACAAGCTATCACTCATAATTTTAATTATGTGGAATGGAGGATGTATTGTCGTTAGTTGACACCTTCAGATGATTCTTCAGTAAGACAATTTATTTCCTCAAAAACAAAGCAGACTTTTCAAATTATTCAGTGACGTTTGGCACTAAGAAATTTATTAGTGAATCCCTGAGATGTTTTAGTCTAAAATGGCTTCATTCAAGCCAAATGTTAAGCCCAGAACACAAAGGAGAAATGTTAAGGTCTTGCACTGAGCATCTAAAATAATTCGTGTTGTACATTAAGCACAACACGTATCACGTTTAGGTGCTATACAAATGGTCTAAAACCAAAAACGGATTTCGAAAACTCGTTTTTTTGTTGTATTATTAGGTCCAAATCTATTTTGTTTTTTCGAGCGCCAGATGTTTCACTCAAATAGTATTTTAAATCAGATGTTCAAATGTTTTCAAAGCTCATGGGTCTTAACTGCGGGGTCATCAGTCCCTAAACTTACAAAATAATTATGAACTAGCTTATACTAAAGACGGCACAAACATCCATGCCCGAGGGGGGAATCGAACCCTCGACGCCGACCGCGGTGGCCGAGGAGACTGAGGCGCTCCAGTCACGGTCTGCACGGCCACTACGTTCGGGGGTTCGAATCCCCCCTCGTGCATGGATATTTGTGCCGTCCTAGTTCGTAAGTAGTTCATAAGTAGTTTGTAAGTTTACGGACTGATGACCCCGTAGTTAAGTCCCATAAGCTGTACAAACATTTGAACATTTTTTGAACCTTCGACGGGGAATGGCCTCACGCATCGTAGCATAGCGCCTCAATGCGCTCGGCCGCTCCGCCACGTCATATATAAATCAGATACTGCAATTATACAGCCTAGATTAAGTGAAGTAGTTAACAGTGCTAGTAAACGTTTTTGTGTACGATTAAATTACGTATGTTGGCAACTTTGGAGAGGAAGAGGAGGATCAGATGGATCAAGAAAAGATGTTTATAAATTCTATCCTTGCCAGTTTATGAGCGCAAAACTTTTTTTATGTTATCATAGAGCAATAAAAAACTAGAATTGTTTGCAAAAACCGTAGTGAGTTAAGACATATTTTACTCTTGCGCGCAGAATTGCCGAGTATGTTATCACCAGCTATTGATTTTGTAGGAGTGCCTTTACAGTTGGCGATTTACAAATTACCCTGCTCAACAGTATAAACGATTAACTCTTCAGGCTTTCCTGGCGATCTGTTGACATGATGCGTGAACGGGTCTTCTGCCGGATGTTTGTGTCGCTCTTTTGACTGCGTACCTCGCTGCCTTTTTCAGGTGCTCCCTGAGACTGTCTCGGGGAGCACGTGAACAAGGCAACGAGGTACACTGCCAAAATATTGTGCTAGAGCTACACGAACGTCAGGCAGAAGACCCTTTCAAATCAAACGTTCAAATGTTTGTTAAGCTTATGTGACTTAACTGCGGGGTCATCAGTCCCTACATTTACAAACTACTTATGAACTAACTTATACTAAAGACAGCATAAATATCGATGCCCGAGGGAGGCTTCGAACCCCCGACGGGGAATGGCGTCGCACTTCGGAGCATAGCGCCGTAATGCGCTCGGCCACTCCGCCGCGGCAAGACCCTTTTACGCATCATGTCAATATAAAGGGTTCTTGCCTAGAAGTCCGATTTGAAAGTACATGGCGTTTAAAACTTTGTGATGGACTGCGACTCGAACTTGTATCTCTTCCTATCGAATAAAGAAAAAATTAGATTCTCCCCAATTAAGTAAAGGAAATAAGTAACTTCCTGGTCAGTCCAAAATTTCTTCTTTTTATTAATTATGTACAAAATCACTTTGTACACATAACTAATATTAAAAAAAAAAACATGTAGTAACTGACAACCCTGTCACGACTCATATGCGGGAAAGTGTTTACATGGCGTGAAAAACGACGGCAGAAGCAGATCCGGCAGCCAGAACCGCATTTCTAGAATCTATAATGAGTTGTTTATATGATCAGCCTGAAGCGGAATTGGGATATCGGTTTACGGTAAACCAGATTGGAGAGTCCATGTCTCTTGAAATCCTATGTCCACAAACTGTAACATACACAAGATTGTGTGTTCTCTGTCTTGCTCTCGGAAATTAACGATGTCCAGAAGTCACACATTGCGAAAATATATTACACTTCACAACCAGGATTCACTCCTTGCAACAGGTGTGTGAAACTGACACAGCTTCCTCTTCTTTGCACCCATACTTGGTATACTCTGTAGCCGCAATTGCAAACGCAGTCCTAAAAGGCGGCTCTTGAAACTATGTTCACTGTTCGTAAACCTAAGAGACCAAACTGCTGAAGTCATCGGTCCCTATATTTACGAACTAACTTATGCTAATGATAACATACACATCCGTGCTCGAGGGGGAACTCCAACCTTCAACGGGAACCGCCGCGCAATTCATGACATTGCGCCTCACATCTCACAACCACTTCCTCTCGGTTCGAATCTGTGGGCTGAAAGAAAGAAAGGGGAGAAATTTGGTGGCGTAAATCTTGTTATCGCCAGGCTTCGTGTGTAAAATTACACTCCTCAGTATCGTGTCTCATGAAGCGAGGACAAGTGACACTTGTCACTGATTCGTCTGACGGACGGAGGCGCTAAGTCCGGTGACCCTATTGATGATATTCGAGAAGATGAGAGTATGTGCCGTCACAATGTTATCATTTGATACAGATATATCATTATACAAGGTATTTCAAACCCTTCACCTCGGCTCGGCTATTGCAGAAATGAATATATAGTCTAGTTTGTATTAATAGCCGCTAGATGTCACTTGTCTTCTGTTTTGCTTGCTACCCCACAGCAGAAATCATTTTGTCTTATCGAGTTTGCGAAGTGACAATCCATGATAACAATGCAAAGACGTTTTAAGTTGAGGTGCCAAGTTGATCCTCCTAGTGGTTGGAACATTCGCAGATGGTACCGACAGTTTGTAGATACAGGATGTGTATGTGAAGAAAAAGTCATGCCGCCCTCGCATTCCCGAAGAAAATGTTGCACGAATTCAAACTGCTTTCCAACGTAGTCCACCGAAATCAACTCGTCGTGCCAGCCGGAAATTACAGCTGCCTACAACAACAATTTGATGTGTTTGAGACGCCGTTTGGTTAAGAAGCCGTACAAGTTGCATCTGTTACAAGCTCTGCGTCCTGGTGACAAACGCAAACCTGTGACATTTTGTAACGAGATTCTCGATACTATTGACAATAATAACACTTTCGCACAATTCATCATGTTTAGTGATGAAGCGAAACAAACACAGTGATCGGATTTGAAGCCCGCAGAACGCACATGCAGTCACTCGAAATGTACGAGATTCGTCCAAAGTCAATGTGTTTTATGCGATATACCGATCATCTGTTTAGGTCCCTTCTTCATTGAGAAACCACGGTTAACGGTCAGCAGTTTCTCGCTATGTTCCAAAACTGGTTGTTTCCGAGGCGTCACGAAGACAACTTCATTTTTCAGCCAGACGGGGCACCCCCTCACTGGAGTAGTCAAGTGCGTGAATATCTGAATGAAACTCTACCGAACCGTTGGATTAGTCGTCAAGGAGCTGGCGACTTATAATGTTTCAGCTAGGCTGCAAAGTAACCGGATTTGACACCCTGTGACTTCTTCCTTTGTGGTTTCGTTCGAGACAACATTTATGTACCACCACTTCCACAAAACCTGGAAAAGTTAAAGAACCGGATCCGCTGTACCATAACAACAGTGACGAACGGCCCGACTATGGGAGGAATTTGAGTATCGATTAGATATTGTTTCTGTCACTGATGGAGAACATATTGAACATCTGTAATCTGAACTTGAGAGGTACGTAAATATGTGTGTAAAGTTTCATATTCGATGTCTTAAAATTTAATAAATATGTGCATTCGAAAGACGTATATTCTTTTTGAAACATCCTGTATTGTGCACACACACCCAACGCAGTCACACAGGGGGAAAAAATCGTAAGACACAACTGTTAGACATTCATGAAGCATGGAAAAGGACCACTAAACGCAAAGGTAGGCAGTCTTTCCAACTTCAGTCACTCAGCCACTGAATTTCATTTCGTGTCACTCGTTCTTAGTCCTATGACCTGCTGCTGCAATCGTTCTTCTTCACATTGATGTGCCGATAAAAACGTTAGCGAGAACATGAGTCCCATAATATGAGCTATTCTAATAGATGTTTAGTTATCGCATTTCACTTAGCATGAGTTTGATACAGTAAAGGAGATTAGCAAGAAATAGGGAGAAATGATGCTCTGAAAGGTTTTTACTGCCGTTGATGTGATTTTCTACTACTTCACGTCGTTCGAAATTAATCGAGATAATTCGAATTCGCCACGGTGGAGTGGTCGAGCGCTCTAAGGCGCCTTGATGCATAGCACGCGGTTGCTCGTCGTCGGAGGTTCTAGTCCTACCTCAGACATGGATGTGTGAGTGTGTTTCCTTAGCATACCTTCGTTTAAGTATATTCTAAAGTTAGGGACTGACAACCGCTGCAGCAGCACTTATGTCCCTTAATTTACAAACATTTGAACTTTTTTTTTCAATTAAAATTCATGAAGTTTCTGGAATATATAATATATAGCTCAGTTATTATTAGTATCCTTCTGCATGCTGTTGCCTACGATTGTCGCCATTCGTAAGCACTCGTAAATTAATGAGTGGACATCATTCGTCATTAGCGAAATCCTACGCCAGACAGCTAATCACCTTAGTGCACCGAGAAACGTCATCTATTCGCCGCTCGCGTATCATGTCTATTTTTATTTGCAAGTTCTAAGCTAGTAAATTACCTAATTAAATATTTTACAAACAACAGCTACTATATTTTTCGAAGGATCAATTAGCTCTGTACTCGAGAAATTCCACATCTTCTCCCAGCAAGCCTCCTTGGTATGTTTGGCGGAGCGTACGCCTGTTAGCACTGTCATATGCAACGACCTATATAAACAACATGGACTGGCTAAGGTGCTGCCATACTTGAACCAAATTGAAAGCTTGGCTGCCATGTTTTACAACGTTACGTAGGCGTAACCAGTCGTAGGCGTAACCAGTCATATCACTTTCACTTTGTGCATTGACTTAACAAACCATTCTCTACCTGCTTATTGTTATTTTTATACCCAAGCTAATATGGATAAAGGATAAATAACAGACAACAAGGGTGTGGTAGACAATTTGGAAAGTTTAATTATAAATGTCACATACAATGGATAGGCTAAACATCGTCTGATTCATGCCTTTTCACTGTCCTTTAAACAATATTATTTTCGTGTACATTTGCCTAATCTGCTTACCTCTTTCCTCCGCATATTTGACTTTATATAAATGATGTATTCTACAACTGAAGTAGTATTTTAATAACAGGTTTATTAGGCTGGACTAATGACATTCCTCCCAAAATTTAGAGGATACCATTAAGTGAACGTAGTTGGTAAATAAAGTAGGTCTGTTTCCCAACATTCTAAATACATCTACATACATTCGCAAAAGAAAATTTTTCTTCCCTAATGATGTTTTATGATTCCTCAGAACCGTTTCTGCCACTCCGAAAAGTTTTACAAGATCTTTATAGGGATTGAACAGACTGTCTTTTATGTCTTTTAACCGGATTAATTCTGTTTTACTCTCATTTGTATGAGCAACGAGAACTTCCAAGCAATCTAAACATTTAAGTTTTTTACTCACTTGCCTAATTATGCTTCCAGAAATATATTCAACTACTTTTCGGAATATAATGTCAGCATTTCGTATTCTGGCACATAGTCATGGTCAAACTGAATTGGCCTACTGCTCTCTGAATGACTTAAATCATGATTTGCAATAGGTGATAAAAGAAGTTCCATGTCTCCTGCTTGGCTAGATATCTTCTAATGAAGCTGATTCAGCTATTAGCCAGAAGCCGCTTCGTATAATTAGTTACTTACATGATCTCTCCTCAAAATGCGATGAACAGATGCAACTGTATGCAGTAGGCGTCCGCTTATCTTGCCTCATATTGGCTGTCATCGTTTTGTAGGTTCTTCATTTTCCAAAGGAAAACTGAAAAAATATAATTACAGCTTACTTTAGTTACAGTTAAACACATACACAGCCCATATGACTGTTGTATGCAGAAATTTGGTAAGTACAAAAGACGAGCACACGAAATGTTAGAAACGAAAACATACAAATACTAACTGAAAATGCGATATTCCAACAGTCTCATTACTGCGATTCGAACAGTTATATGCTGCGCATACACTCGGCATGATTTCAGCTTAATAAATAACCTTTGAAGCTTATTACGGTACATAAAATGTGAAACCAAAACACGTAAATAGCGTCGGTCTAACTTTCGTATTCGGCGCGCTAGACGTTTAAAAAAATGGCTGCCACAGTTCCTGGTTGCTGCCACAAGGAGCGCTGTTCACCCAGAGATAGCCATTCTATGTAGTTTATATATAATCGTTGGTCATATGTGCCCTCCCCCCTCCCCGCTCTTCCGTTTAATTCGCGTATAGTGTATAGGAAGATCATCGGCTAGCTTATGCATTGAAGCAGAATATCTCTGATTATCACGATTTTCTCTTCAAAACGTAATGTCTGCTTTAATTTCCATTCTAGTAAGATGCTTGACAGTCTATCATTCGCCATCTGGATCTGCTAGCAGCTGGTTCACTTGCATTTCATGTTAATCGTAGCCACGAATACGTAGCTTACGTGGAACTGTCGCAACATACTTGTTTTTTAGTGTACTTATAATAGGTGGAATTCCGTATAGAGCGCGTGTCGCGCATTTATGGCTACTTGTACTTATTATTAATGTAATATACTTTATTTCAGACGGTAACCTATTATAATTGATACTCCCCTGTTCCAATACGTGTTAACATGTCCCGAATCCATGGTACCGTGCCTGCAGCTTGTCCATAACTGTATCAGAGATGGGCTTAGGGACATGGGAAATAAAAAGAAATGGTTTTGGAACCTTCCGTACGTGATGAAAAGGTAATTATGAGTTTTTGTGGGAAAAGAGGGGGTGTTATACTACGCAGGTACATATCGCGGAACATTGATTCTATTAATATATCTTAAATATTTGCGTCTGATAAACTTAAGACGGATATCGACTGCATTGCACAGTGCAAGTAATCTGTACTCACTCTGTGCCCGTATTTGAGTGGAAGAAGAAACTTCAAAAGCAATTCCCATTTATTCTGCTGGCTCAGATGAACATTTTTAAATACAGGACTTGCTGAAATTTGATTTGTAAAATATCAACACACTTGCTGTTTCTCACGAGACCAATATATAGGCTATAATGGGAAAAGAGAACTCCTGATGAGATTCATTCGTCGTTGCCTTCGAGTACCTTACATGTCACTGATCACTTTATGCATACTTTAGACGTTTACATCACAGGGACAACATTTAAACCCCTTTTCGAACGGATTGTTGTGTACATGATATTATTATTTAATTGTATATTTTGTCAATTCAAAGCAATACTGTAACCATACGTGCGCTATAATTTTTTATTTAGATTCCACATAGAACATAAATATATTTATTTGTTTATTTAGCCTGATCAGATCAGGGCCATCAGGCCCTCTCTTACATCGAACCAGGGTTTTACACATACAGTATTTCTTTACATGTGAGTTACCTAAACATAACAATGATTTTTACAGATAAACAATTAATAACATAATTTATACAAGTTGATTACATGTAAAAGGATGTAAATAAAAGGTATTGACTTAATTCTAATAGGATTAATACTAGTATACCACTGAGACACCTTCTGCTGCTATTGGTGTAATTGTAGAAGTAACAGCATTGATATTAGCAGATACAATATGTACTTTTGAATATATCGAGACTGGTTAAGGCATGGCGAATTCTGACAGAAGGAAATTAAGAAAGCTGTACCTGGCGAGAGCAATGGCAGCAGGAGAATATCTGGGAGGAGGAATGAATGTGACTTACCTGGACCGTAGGGTATTAAAGACTGGTGTAATTATTGCTATAGTAGATAATCTATTAACTGTCGTTTGAAGCTGGCAGTGTTATGCAGTTCTCTGATATACTGAGGTAGATTGTTCCAGAGCCTGGTTCCTGCTACTGAAAAGGATTTTGAGAAACCGGCTTAGTGATGGATGACAGGAAGGGTTTTGCTCTGACAGGAAGGAGAAGTTCTATTATGTTGATCAGATAAGAGTGTTAAGGTCGAGGAAAGATATGAGGGACAGTGTACGTTGATAAGAGAGTAGAGGAAACAGAGTGTATCAAAATCTCTGCGCTTGTCTATAATATTGAAACACGGGATATTGGAAATACAAAGATAGTGTCTGTTACCGCTACAAGCAGTGCTCCTGATTGTTGCAGCTGGCATATCGGTTTTAGGGGAATTTCAGTCTTCCCCAAAAGATGTCCCAGAAAATCGTTGTACCCTTTATATAATCACAAAGATTTGCATCCTCTTTCATTGTAAATTAGTAAGTATTGCCTGTCTTTAAATCTATTAATTTTACAGCACGTCAACCGTAACTACCCTTATTTTTGTAGAGGAATTTGACGAGATGGGACATTGTCTCTGTTTGCTTAACCATAGAGAACTAACGCCTATCAATAACGTGCTTTCCTTATTATAAATTTAACCTGCACTGTTCTTGGGAAACTTTGGAACTTATTGCTGTCTAGAGTGTCCGAACATTTACACCGTCTTATTATCATCACGTTGCGTTTAAGCATGTTAAAGCTGAACAACAACGTTAACAGTTTCGAATCTACTGCATGTTATTCTAAATGGCAATACTTCTTGCAAGGTTTCTCCTACTTTCTAAAGAGCGGGATTCTCATTTGCAAACAAGGCTGA
Organism: Locusta migratoria; assembly: GCA_026315105.1. Taxonomy (NCBI): domain Eukaryota; kingdom Metazoa; phylum Arthropoda; class Insecta; order Orthoptera; family Acrididae; genus Locusta; species Locusta migratoria. The sequence continues at coordinate 508,171,553 of CM048747.1, forward strand.
CGTCTTTCAATATACATTGTGGGAGGGTTGGGGATTTCCTATGGGCGCCATTCCGTAATGATACTGTCTCCTGTAGACTTCCTTGCGTGAAAATTACAACCTAATCGCAAACTTGATTATAAATACAAAACGAACACATAAGTTGTTGATTAAGCGCTATTGCCTTCCGCAGTTGTTCACCAGTTGTTGCCGTACTCTGTAAGTCATGAATACGACAGTTTACAATGATTTGTAACATATAATCTGGATTTCAGAACTGAACATTATTCTCATTCAAAATATTACCTGCTTACAATTTATGTGGCTAGTTTCAAAATCAGTTTAAGTGTTCCTCCATTTATATTAAATACAATTTCATCTTTTCAGAAAATCTAGTAAAAGTAGTTTTTAAGCCGAAACTTGACAATCTGCTAAATTTCTTTACGTAAGTAATTTAGACAGATAGCACAAATACAAGCCGTGTAGAGAAAAAAACCTGATCTTACAAGTTTGTGTACTAGTCAGATCCACCATTTGATAACTGTCTGCTTCAAACTAGAACCCATTTGAGTCCACAGCCATCTGCATTCGTTCGTCACAACTCTCCTTCAGAACTTGTATATCTTTTCCAGTGAAGATGCGTGAAGACCCCTCTGTTTTGCATTTCGGCGGACTGTAAAAACACGTTTGTACTAAACCACTCATCCATCTGTATGTAATTCACTGAATGTTATGAATGCAGTTATGCAACGACAAATAGTGGCTGAGTTACAGGAACAGTCTCGTTTCTTTTTGCTTGGGTTCGTTCGCGTACACTTAAGTAATTTTGATTTGGCCTTTTTGTCGACTGTGATGGGATTTGGGCATGCCGTGGATGATTTACGAATGGCGTATCGAAAACATGAAATTTCACGGAAGTACCGTTGAGAAGGTTGCTGTACATGTCCTATTGAACATGAACTGGATGGGGTCGAGTAAATCATGCAGCTGAGTTTTATTTCCTGAATGCTTATCTCAGGAATATCTACCATGTGTACTAGAAGTGTGGTAGCAGTGGAGCAAATCTTCAATTAAGAATGAGGGTATCGCTCCAAGTCGTTCTGCTGCCTTTCTTCTTGGTAGATGTAAGATGTATTTTACAGCCTCTTCTCACCGTATTGCCTGTAACGATTCATCTAAAATGCACCTATAACACATACGACAACATTAACGACGATAATAAGTACTACATGGAAGTACTAGAAGACTTAGAAAGGGTGAAGATGATGACGTGATCGTTATTAGTTGTTCATTCAGAACTAGGTGTGAGGGATCGTGCGATTTTCCTAGGGTTACCACTTTCGTATCTCGGTGACACTTCGCACCACTGGCAATATTGTGCAAGGTAAGCACGCTGGCTGAGTAATCGCTTCGTTCGTGTAGCCCCTTCAGCATCTGTAACGGGACCGTACATCCCCACCTCTGCACGGGCTCGCTAATTGGCTCTGCTAACTGTTAGTACTGTGTCTCTCGCAATCTTGGTCCAACGCGCATACAAGCAAAGATATAAAGACGCTACTAGAAATGTGTGTTGGGACATAAAGGACACATCACTTAGTTTATTGGTGGCCGTATTTATTACTCGACAAAACATACGGTGGCGCAGTTCTGCTTGAATCTGCGTCTTGTTTTCGATGCTGATTTAAATACAAACCAAGGCGTTCCGCGATTTTAGAACGCTGCTATACTTCAATACATTAAAATGATCCTTCAAGCGACTGTCAAGTTTCTGAAAGCAAACGAACAGAAATTTCCAATTTATTTGCTGCTCATGAAAATCCGCCAGTAGTGGTCACCGATCACTGTAACTGGCCTATCACGATATTGACTATCTGTGATCGTGGACTGTTTATCGGCCACGAATGTAATGTGGACTTTTCCTTTTTTGTTATCTGTTCTTACTATGCTTTCAGGTCCCGTAAAACACTTGCCATTCAGTAATTAACACTTTAACGTGATCTATTGCCAACACAGGGATTTAATAACGCCTTTTAAAGCCATAAAAAGTCGAATGCCTGTCACAGGGATCAAATACTATTTTAATTTCTACAAAGAGAATCATTTATTGTAGTATTTGCAAGATCCGCAGTAACTGTCACTTGGGACTGAATGTCACTTGGGATGCAGCAGAAGGATTAAAACATTATCTTTCAAAACGTTATTTACTGAAACACAGGAGAAGATGGAGCAGTCAAAAGCTGATCAATAGTATTGGTTGTAGTAGGATTTATGTAGTCACTTTGTAGCACTGAATAATCATCCATTGAGCGAATACTTGTCTCATACGTTTAGACCAATGGCTGTTTGTTATGAAATTCTTAGTTTCTGTCTATAAATCCACTCGAGCAACCATGAAATAATGTTCGTACACAGTACTAGCCCATTACCGAACTTTCAAACGGAACGGATGCCACTGTCAAAGTAGAATTCGTCAATATTTCATTTTCTTCTTTTTGTAGATTTGCATGTTCTTTCTAGTCTGAAGACTTTCTCAGACTGCCTGAAATCGATACCCCACATTTCTGCTTCATATTTCACGGAACCAATGGCAAATCTAAATCCCTGCACGAGAGTGCACAAATACACGAAATATATTGCCTATGTAAGTCAAAGCATTCACTCACAGCTGTAATTTCATGTGCTACAGACATGTGTAGCTACGGACTTAACAGGCATCGCAACGTGTGGAGAAAGTGATTTCGAGGTATGACAGGCAATTTGGTACGAAGATCACATGTGTGTTTTATTTGCACATTATAAACAAAATATTGTGTTTTTTATTTCAGAGGTAAATTGTTTCTTTATCATCACAGTCTACTGTTTGGTTAATTTATGTTACACAAGAACTAGTACGAGCTGTTATACATCCTCACTCATTCTTAATCTAATTTAACAACCCGTGCTTCGCCACGGAAATAAAAAAAACTTCAGTATGCTATCGCTCATTTGGGTTCCGTTCCTCAATCGGTAAAAACGGAACCCTTACAGGATCACTTAGTCAATAATTTCATTTTTTCTAGCCGAGAGGACCAAAGGCATTTCGCTATGTTTTTGAGAGACAAAGTGAAATAGGTAGATCCATAAGCCATTGTCAAGTTAATTGGCAAGGCTACAGAAAGAGAACAGAGATGTCAGTGGCCGGACGGATAGTTGGTAATTTTGTGAAAAACCAAAAAATAAATATATAGAGCACAACGGAAACTTAAAATCTGTCTTCTGCGTCGCAGTTAACACCATGACTACATAATCACGATGCCATAGTTCTTGGCACATACACGATGTTGCATATCTTGCGATTGGACAGTATGGTTTCTATTTTGCTTCTTTCTGCTTCCGTGCTATGTGTGGGTTAATTTTTGACACGCTATTCACTCCATTCTCATACCAATAAACTGAGAGAGTTTCATGTGGAGTTTCCCTTGTAAGGAAAACAGACACCTGATCCGATTGTGTTGATATGAAGCCTCCGCGTTGCCCCACGATTTGTTCAGTTTACCATTGAAAACCCCATGGCCGATAATCCAGTAGTTTTGCGGATTAGCGTGTTCAAACAAAAATGTTTGTATAGCTTATGGGACTTAACTACGGGGTCATCAGTCCCTAAACTTACAAACTACTTATGAACTACTTACAACTAAGGACGGCACAAATATCCATGCCCGAGGGGGGATTCGAACCCCCAACCGTAGTCGCCGTGCAGACCGTGACTGGAGCGCCTCAGTCCCCTCGGCCACCGCGGCCGGCCGTGTTCAAACAGACGCAGAGGCAGATATGACAGATTTTGGTGAAGTTTCCTACTAGCTATAAGTTAGTGCTTCGCAGCGGAAGTTACAGAAGGGACTTCAATGTTGTTGCTTTTCCTGTGCAGTATATGAACCGATGAGAACGGAACCACTTCGTTTTTCCAAGGCAAGAAGTCAAATGTACATAAAACCTACCAGAGGAAGTTTTTACTACACAAAGCGAAATCAGTGGATCTGTATAGCCTAGTCAAGGAAATTTATTGGTAGTTTGTATCCAAAAATTCTACTGTCCTGTTAGTGAGCTGAGAAAATAACCGTGTAATTTACTAGTTCTTTTGTGTACTAATTAACAGAACAGTGCCAGAAATTGGTTCTTTGGTGTACCATACCTTACTAATGAGCAGAGCAGAAACCTAAAACCTTGTTTACGATATATTTTCTTGCCATGACCCTATTTTGATGAAATAAAGCCTGTATGTTGCCCCAAAATACGCTCAAGTTATGTGTAAATACCCCACATAAATTCGTCTCGTAATTTCGGAAATTAGGTAGTTCACAAAGACAGACAGACTAGACGATATATTTTCTTCCCCTGATCCCAATGTGATGATATAAAACCTGTATTTCGCTCAAATATATGTTCACTTTAGCTGTAAAAACTGCATGTAAATTCATCTAGTATTTTTTGCAGATTAGCATTATGAAACAGACGAAAAGACATTAGACACGACGGGTTTAGATAAAATAAATTACGAAACTTTTTGTTTTGTAATCATATATGATTAAAATGGACACTATAGGTTGCCCCATACTACACGTTGATTAGGTCTGTAGAAAATTGTGCCAGAACAGATTCAACTGTTAAAATGTTTGTAAAACTAATAGACAAAACTGCTGAGGTTATCGGCCCCTGGACTTACAAACTACTTAAACTAATTACAACAATACACGTACTCATGCACAAGGGAGGACTCGAAAGTCCGACGGAGAGCGGCCGCGCAATCCGTGCCACGGTGCCTTGGACCACGTGGCCATTCCAGCGCGGCCCAAACAGATTGGCAGTCTTATCATAGTATAGGGGTTCCACGTAATTACTGGCGTGATACAAAACTTGAAAATACTGTCATCTACTGATTTAGAGGTACGCTGTTCAAGTTCAGAGTTTAGTTTAATTTATATTAGAGTTAGAAACAGTGTGTGTCTTGATTCAGCGTAACTGATGGCGTACAAATATCTGCACACCATTCATCCATTATTTGAGAATGAAAGCTTTTCCTTGCTGATATCTTGCAAAGAGGTATGATAAGAAAATATTTATCGGCTTTATATATTTTCGCTGTTCATGAAGTAAAACTGCAGCATCACACATGACTTTTGCTTATTTACTACTTACTGTGTTCGCAACGTAATTTGCCGGCCGTGTCCACATATACCACTGAATGTACCTAGATAACTATATCATTGCTTTCCTTTACTCAGATTTTTCAGTTGAAGTCGCACTATTGCAAATTTTATTGTATTCCTATTGACTAATTTTGGACGTTATCGTCCATTATCAAAGCAGCCTAAACAGTAAGTGCTAAAAATTCCAACAACCGAGGCACTTTCCTTTTCATTAGTAATACAAATTCTATGCTTCATATTTAACCGTTGTTAATAATCCTAAAGTACTAGTGCGACTTCGAATGAAAATTACAAATCTGTGTAAAATCGTATGTCCTGCTTCTGAAATGAATGTCAGTGAATTATATCATTTTACGACAAATAGTTAAGGTAATGTGACGTAATAAACAAAGAGTTCCGTGACTACTGCGTAAAATGGAGCGCAAATTACCCTTATTTTAATAATTTAGTGCTTATGAAATTACAGCATGGGTTTTCAGGAACAGCAACCCCTTTACTCTTATGTTAAATATTTCAAAACAGTATTAGTTCCATTAATGTTTTTATTTTTTAAGACTAGTATCGAACTTGCGTGAGCCCATTTCCAGGTCCTCGAAGTCACTGTGAACTTTTAACGTACGAAACGTATATCTTCAAATTTACACAAAGTATTACTGACGTTGCATGAGTGAAACTGAAAGTAATAAATTAACATAATTTAGTGTTTTTTAATGTAAACACTTAGCAACTTCCAATAAAATTGAAGTATAATTTCAAACTTTTTCTAAATCTTTTCTTCAGTTACGTACTCGTACTGAAATCAGCTTAACTCATTCGTAAAGTTACGAGTCGTTTGAAACAGTAAGGAAAGTAAGGAATCAGTGGTTTTCTGATTAATTTAGAAACGTCTGTACGTGTTCTAAAAGAAAGATTTGAATAACCGTGAAGCTAACACTCTCCTCTGTTCTTCCATGTTTTCACACATAATGCCGGTTTTCTTCTTTTCCTGATGTTAGTTTCTACAGTGCATAATGCAGCGACCGCAGAGAACGCAATTGCTCATTTCCTTTTAGCACTCGACGTCTGACCGCTTGTTCTCTACGTATACAATAGGGACTCCTGGCGTGCACTTTGTAGACGTCTGACCCACACAACTTTTCCCATTCACATGAGCTCGCGCTTTGTGGAACGCTGTAAGAAACGTGTCAATAGACAGCAACTCGATTCTATCTGTGACAGAAGCTGATGCGCTAATTACACTGCTCATTGTGCACAGTATCAACAGCCTCATAGTATAAATGTGTTGCTCTACCATAGTAAATTAACTGCCTCTGTCCCTCTCTTTCTCTATCTCTGTCTTTGAGTAATGAAGTATCATTTGCCGCTGTGGTATTTTTCGACCGTCATCATATAGAAACATATGGTACTTCAGTTTCTCCTGGCGTATTTCTTGATCGAACAGTCCACGGGTATACTGCATAGTGTCCAGTGAACACAATATTTCGGCGATCATAAATGTCGTCATCGTTAAGTGCACCGCCGAAATATTGTGCCCGTTGGACACTATGAACCGGCAGTACACCCATGGACTGTTCAGTCGTATAAAAACGTGTCTGAATCATAAATTGACTTCGTTTACTTATATTTAGAATGTTCACTACTCTTCTAATTTGTTTAACGAAAGCCTCTTCAAGTGTCTCGTAGACAGATTTTCAAGCTGTTTGTTTTCACTCATCCGTTGCTCGGCGCGGTAAGCAGATCCCTTCTTTATCATTGCCCTCAACAAGACGAACACGCTACATGAACCTGTTGCAAAATGATATAAGCGTTTTAATATCCTGTCGACGATATGATAGACTAAGCTCACGTTGTTTTTGTGGAAGGATCAGGAAGGAAATGCACTTTCAAAGGAACTATTTCAGCTATTGCTTTACGAATTGTAGGGGCACGTGGAAATTCACAATCTAGATGATCGGGTTCCTGCGGATTTAATTCCCCGCCCTTTTGAAAGCCATATTAATCAGTGCGGCACCTTTTCCGACGATAAGTTACAGTTAAAAAGTGACATCTCGAACACGATATTCGCGAAATAACATCCTACTTTAAGACTTTGCCACTTGTAAAATAACAACGGAAGCAGAGAAGATTATGCTGTAGCGGCCCAACAATGACCAATCATTACGAACCACAGCTCGCATTGGAGCAAGAATGGAGAGGAAAATGGGACGTCCTTTTCGAAGCATTTTAATGCTACTTAGGAATATCATCAACCACCCCTATGAACCACAGATATTGCCGAGGTGGGGTGGCTTGCGTGCCTCGTCGATACAAATAGCCGTACCGTAGGTGCAACCATAGCTGTGGGATATCTGTAGAGAAGCTAGCCAAACGTGTGGTTCCTGAAGCGGGGCAGCAACCTTCCCATTAGTTACAGTGGCAACAGTCTGGATGATTGATTGAGCTGACCCTGTAACATCAGCTAATGTGGCTTTACCACACAGTTACTGCGAACGACTGAAAGCAAGGGAAAACTACAGCGGTAGATTTCCCGAGGACCCTGTATGAATACATGATGGTGGCATCCTCTCGGGTGAAATATTCCGGAGGTAAAATAGTCCCCCATTCGGATCTTGGGGTGGGGACTACTCAGGAGGATCTAATCATCAAGAAAGACAACACTGGCATTCAACGGATCTGAGCGTGGAATGTTAGATCACTTAATCGGGTAGGGAAGCTAGAAAATATAAAAAGTGAAATGTGTAGGTTGAAGTTATAGTGGGGATTAATAATGTTCAGTGGAAAGAGGAACAGGATTTCTGGTCAGGTGAGTACAGGATTATAAATACAAAATCAGTTGGGGGTATTACAGGAGTAGGTCTGATAATGAGTAAGAAAATAGAAATGCAGGTAAACTACTTTGAGCAATACGGTGATCGCATTATCGTAGTGAAGATAGATACGAAGCCAACACCGACCGCAGTAGTACAGGTTTATATGCCATCTAGCTCTGCCGATGGTGAGGAGATCAAAGAAATGTATGGGGAGGTAAAGGAAATTATTCAGACAATTAAGGGAGAGGAAAACTTAATTGTGATGAGAGACTGAAATTCGGCAATAGGAAAAGGAAGGGAAGGATAAATAGTAGGTGAATTTGGATGGGGCAAAAGGAATGAAAGAGGTGACCACCTGATAGAATTTTCCACGGAACATAATTTAATCATAACAAACACCTGGTTTAAGAATGACGAAAGAAGGTTGTATACGTGGAAGAGACCAGGAGACACTCGAAGGTACCATAGATTTCGGAATCAGGTTTTAAACTGTACCCAGGGGCAGACATAGACTCTGACCATAACTTGTTGGTTATGAACTGTAGGCTGAAACTGAAAAAAACACAGAAAGGTTGGCAGATAAGGAAATGGCACTTGAAAAAATTGAGGGAGCCTGGAGTAGTTAAGAATTTCAGAGGGAGCTTTAGGCGACATTTGACATAAACGGAGGGAAATAAATCAGTTGAAGAAGAATAGGTGGTATTGACAGATGAAATAGTGAAGGCAGCAGAGGACAAAATACGTAGAAAGGCAAGACCTAAAAAAAAATCCGTGCATATCACAGGAAATACTAACTGTAATTCATGAAAGGAGAAGATATAAAAACGCAGTAAATGAAACAGACAAAATGGAGTACAGACGACTAAGAAATGAGATTGACAGGAAGTGCAAAGTAGCTAAGCAGGCTTGGCTAGAAGGCAAATGCAAGGATGTAGAAGAAATTATAAATGGAGGAAAATAGTTACCGCATACAGGAAAATAAAAAGAGACAATTGGAGACAAGAAAAGCAGCTGTATAAATATAAAGAACTGAGATGGAACACCAGTTCTCAGAAAACAAGGGAAAGCTGAAAGGTGGAAAGAGTATATAGAGGGGCTCTACAAAGGAAATGAACTTACAGACAATGTTGTAGTAAGGGAAGAGGAAATAGATGAAGATGAAATAGGAGAGAAGAATTTGACAGAGCCCTGAAAGACCTAAGTCGAAACAAGGCCTATGGAGTAGATGACATTCCCTCAGAACTACTACAGGCTCTGGGAGAACCAGCATGACAAAACTAATTATTTCACCTCGTGCGTAAGATGTACGAGACAGGCGACATGTAATAATCCCCATTCCAAGGAAAGCAGGTACAGACAGGTGTGAAAATTACATAGCCATCAGTTTAATAAGTCATGGTTGCAAAATCTTAACACGAATTATTTACAGATGGATGGAAAAGCTGGTAGAAGCTGACCTCGGGGAAGATCAGTTTGGATTCAGGAGAAATGTAGGAACACGTGAGACAATACTCACTTTACGGCTTATCTTAGAAGACAGATTAAGGAAAGGGAAACCTACATATCTAGCTTTTGTAGATTTGGAGAAAGCTTTTGACAACTTTGATTGGAATACGCTCTTTCAAATTCTGAAATCAGATTTTTTTTTTAATTTTTTAATTTCAGTTCAAGCGAATATTCCTAATAATGTATTCAGAGTTGTCGAAATGTAATGGGTAAAAGGACATACTACGAATTTTGTGGCCCGGCCTCAATTCTCAGTACTTCCCATGTCTTTAATTGCTTTTTATTCATATGATTTTATTGATTCCAGTGATAAACTTTTAAATATAGTATTTAAATACACAAACTTGTCAATATCTCTGAATCGCTATCTCGGTGAGCCTTATCCCTAAGGAAAGATGCAAACAAAACGCATGTGTACCTACAGCTGTCTTCACGCCAGTGATTTGGTATGCATGAAAACTGATATAGGAATTACCTGATTGAAACTTTGAATGATATATGCTTCTCACTGAAATGCCTTTGCTCAAAAATGATTTCGAAACATGCGCATGATGTGAGCAACATTAATGTTTACGACGATTATGAACCAAAAATTTAATTAATTAGAAAATAATTAATTTATAAAATTTCCTGAAATATTGTTTTCATTCAAAGCTTCCCCCAACTATGAAAATTATCTCTTTAAATACATTAATTAATTACATGAAGTTAATTGTAATTAAAACGAATAGGATATATTAATTTTACATATTTAAACAGAAGTGTTTAAGTATATTTAAATTTGACAATTAAAAGTTTTACATTACAAGGAATAATAAACTTGAAGAATAAAATAAATTAGTAAGTAGGAATCACACTCGGGCCACAAAACTGTCCTGTTACCCGCTACACCACACCTACATTCAATTCATTGTTACTATAATTCGCATCTGCTTAAATAATGATAATGCAAACTTTCGGGAGATTTTTCTAGGGCGTACTCAAGCCAGATATTTTACGAATTGTTAAGGTGCATCTAGCTTCTTCTTCTCACACAGTTGAGCCAAATAGGTGGGACTCGTCCCTTGCCCTCCACCTATTACTATTTTTCACAACAGTACTTTTTCAGTTTTTGCGTCGTTATCAAGTGACCTGCGAAAGTAACATTCGTGGCTGTGTGTTTATGACACCATTTATTGTGGTGTTAACGTACTGCAACCAGTTTCAACTTTTCATTTTCAATAACAGTATTAATTGCAGAAGCAAGAATATAGCATACCTACGCCAAAGAATGTCATTATACTTTATGTAACTATATATAAACACTTCGAAAATATCGATATTTGAATTTGATAGTAAAATGAGACTGAACAGTTTAGATACCAATACATCAACGGCGAAACTGTTAATTTAAAAAAAATTAATCTGTGGGACTTAACTACTTAAACTAACATAGAGACAAGACATACACCCATGCCCCGAGGGAGAACTCGAATCTCCTACAGGGAGCCACCTTACGCCTTAGAGCGCTCGGACATTCCACCGCGGCTGTTAATTTTCGCTTTTCCAAGATTGTCCAATTACTCGCCACATATAACAGCCCAGTGTATAAAGAAAACAGAAGAAAATTACAGTGAAAATAGAACTGCAAGCGGAACTAGCCCACAACAGTGAACGTCTCTTACAAGAAAGCCAAGAAAAAGAAACAAGGAAAACAACAATTGAATATATTGTATATAAAATCATTGCTATCATATTTTAGAAGGGTTTCCCTCGTCTGTATGGCGAGTGTTAAATTATAATTTAATCCGGCAGACCAAAATCAAATCTCGGAAAGAAACTAACGATATATTCAAAATTCTTCTTCCTCCTCGTCTAAAAATGGAGGAAAACATAATACTTGTATCAAGGCACAAAGGAATTAACTACATTGGTTGCCTATGGTAATTCAGTTGCATCAACAGGGGGAAGTTGAAAAACATGCTGGACCGGAATTTGAACTGAGTCTCTTTTTACTAGGGAGTTGAAGAGTCTCCTAAGCGGACACAGTGGTTTTCACATCTATACGGACTACCGTAGCACACTTTTCGTGAATCCCAGATTTTCATCTTCGTGAAACCCAGATTTTCAACTATCTCACGTAGTGCTCCTACCCATCATCCTCTCATTACTCGTGGGATTTCGACGAATCCCATAAGAGTTCAAGTACGATGTACATATGCAAAATTGTCTTTTTCACCTTAATTATAAACATGTGCTGTCTGTTCTTCCGAACATGTCGAAGTCTTAACGGGAATGGAAGCAAGGCCACGAGCAATAAGGATAACATTCAGGACACTGTATCAGTTGTGTATGGATAATTTGAGAATTTGGGTCCAATGGCAGGTCTGCAGTTGTTTCGACCACAGTGTCCCGATGGCGTATTGGCAGCACATGCGTGTAGTGAGCAGGGCATCCGCTTCCGATTCTCATTCTGCCACAAATTTTAGTTTCCCTGTAGATGTAATTCAATATCCACTGACATCGAATGTCACATATTTCCTTTCTGTGTCGCTTTACAATGGCTGCAGCAAAAATAACTGGCGTTGTTCTTTCAGACGTGCAACATAAAGTAATTTTATTAAACCAGAATGAAACTTTCACTCTGCAGCGGAGTGTGTGCTGATATGAAACTTCCTGGCAGATTAAAATTATCCGTCGGAACCGGGACTCGAACCTGGGACCTTTGCCTTTCGCGGGCAAGCGCTCTAACGAGCTATCCCGACACGACTCACGATGCCGCCTCACAACTTCTCCGCCATATCCTAGTCTTGCATGTTTTGCAGGAGAGCTTCTGTGACGTTTGGAAAGTAGGAGGCGAGGTACTGGCGGAAGTAAAGTTGTGAGGTGTCATCGTGAGTCGTGTCGGGATAGCTCAGTCGTTAGAGAGCTTGCTCGCGATAGGTAAAGATCCCAGGTTCGAGTCCCGGTTCCGGCGCACAATTTTAATCTGCTAGGAAGTTTCATATCAACGCACACTGCAGAGTGAAAGTTTCATTCTGGAAACATCCCTTAGGCTGTGGCTAAGCCATGTCTCCACCATATCCTTTCTTCCAGGAGTGCTAGTCTTGCATGGTTCGCAGGAGAGCTTCTGTGAAGTTTGGAAAGTAGGAGGCGAGGTACTGGCGGAAGTAAAGTTGTGAGGCGGCATCGTGAGTCGTGTAGGGATAGCACAGTCGGTAGTGCGCTTGCCCGCGAAAGGCATAGGTTCCAGGTTCGAGTCCCGGTTCCGGCACACAATTTTAATCTGCCAGGAAGTTTCAATTTTATTACTATTTATTTATTGCCGGGGTATGATGACTGAACCACATATGTAGCTTACAAAAGCATTAGCCCACACAGTCCCTTCAAGAGAGGGGAGGGGAGGACCAGGTGCAGAATTACTAGGTTAAACAATCCTAGGCGATGAGACCAGAACAAGAGCTTTGCTAATCGACTTTTGCATGCGGCGCAAGACGGTACTGGGGTGTGACGAAAGTGACTGCAGTGCAAGGTTTACGGGGTGCGACGTAATTGCACGCACTCGCCGGTAACAGAGCAGAACCGGGCGCGGCAGGCGGACGTCGGACGGTCCATTAGCAATGCAAAGCGGGCGGCCACGCGACCAGGGCCGGCCTAACTAGCTGCCGCTGCTACCTGCTACCTGCCGGACGCTGCGCAGGCCTTGGCGCACCGACCACTGACCCCCACACTGGGGCCGGCATAAGCCTCTGGTGAAAGGGTGGGGCCGCTACACCTGGCGCCTAGCGAACGCTAGCGAGGGAGGGATTGGCAGGGTATGGCGAGACCAAACAGCGAGGTCATCACAGCCCAAAGTTACTGTTACTACTGCGTGTACATTTTACCAGGGTTGGAACTTAAATAGTTAAAACACTGCTGTGGAGACACTATCCAATGGAATCTACTATTGCTGTTGATTGTACACTTGTTACCTCCGAGCAAATGGACTCGCCCTTCCCAAGTCACCGGCGTGTGCACAATCGAAGGAAACAGTCACTTGGGAGCGAGCAGACTAACGTAACGGTGTCACTATGTTTTCGAAACAGGAACAACGGAATTGGATCAAGATGGAATGTGCCAGAGGTCGTACAGCACGACAGTGTGATCGAGGTCTTCAAGAGGCGACAACATTTTCTGCGCAACCCACCCATCATCTTCCTCGACAATCCGTTTGCGCATACAGCGCAAACTGTGGCTGGTCTGTTTGGTCGATTGGGACTGAGAAGTGCTGTGCCATCCACCATACTCTGTGGACTGAAGTCCTTGTGACTTTCAAAAAATGTTCAAATGTCTGTAAATCTATGGGACCAAACTGCGTGGTCATCAGTCCGTAGCTTACAAACTACTTAAACCTAGGTAAACTAACCTACGGACAAACATAAACACCCGTGCCCCAGGGAGGACTCGAACCTCCACGGCGAGCAACCGCGCGTTCCGCAGCACACTCACTACTGCGAAAGTTGTTATCAACTGACAGTCTTCATTGACACTAGCGCTCCTAATGGTGGGCAAGGCGACGTAAAACTAACGTTCGTTTATAATTAGGTTTCTACATATACAGGGTGTTTCACTAAGTGTGTTTGCCTCTGTAACTTATAAAATAACAGGTGACGGGAAATTTTAATGCGGTAGGTCAACACAAGAAATGTTACACTTTCTGCGGAGCTATGAACATAGTTTATTGTGTCATTTTCCAAAGAGTTACAGCACAAAGATATAATTTTTAAATGGAACAATAGTTTTTTCTATCGTGCATTGGATTCGTTGAAACCAGCTGCGTCCAAATCAATTTAAACTACATTCCTATCACTGTTAGTTTGGGAGCTACAACCCTTCAAAGTTTAAGGGGTGGAGGCTACGACAGCGTAGCTAACTGGCTGGTAGTCATGAGACAGTGGGCCGTGTTCCAGGGGCTAGCCACTCGGCCAGTTAGCTACGCTATCGCAGCTTCCGTCCCCGAACTTTGAAGGGTTGTAGCTCCCAAACTAACAGTGATAGGAATGTAGTTTAAATTGATTTGGACGCAGCTGGTTTAAACGAATCTAATACACGATAGAAAAAAAAACTATTGTTCCATTTAAAAAATTATATCTTTGTGGCGTAACTCTTTGGAAAATGATACAATAAACTATGTTCATAGCTCCGCAGAAAGTGTAACATTTCTTGTGTTGACCTACCGCATTAAAATTTTCCCGTCACCTATTATTTTATAAGTTACAGAGGCAAACACACTTAGTGAAACACCCTGTATATAACCAAATAGTATCTGTAATTATTGCGCTCCAACCATTAGTAAAATATCTAGAAACATAAATAATCGTGAAATAAATGTAAAAACCAACCGAATTTCATTGATTCAGTGATATAAACAAGAGCCCATTCATGAAGAAATACTTACGAATACATGTATAATTGCAGCTTATTCAGCTTAAAGTAAGTAGAATATAAACATGACAGACACACAAATTCCTTTTAGGGTCTGTTGTTACATGAAAGGCACTTTCTTTGACGTGTAACAATTCGGTATGAAATGTAATTATTCGAAAATTTTTACACTTCACTCGTCTTTCGTTTAAACGCATATACTTTTCAGATTAATTGCATTTGCTTACAAAACGAATGTCTTGAAAATTCTTGTGCTTGTGATTCCGATGTAGTATCAATTGTGGAAAGGTTTCTGCTTTGATGGGGAACGGTTATTTTTGCTTTCCATGTTTTATTGTCACATTTGTGAGGATTTTCCTTCACCTACAGCTATGGTGGCTGATCCGGTATATTAAATAATGTAGGTATTCTACTCCATATAAGTTTCTTACGTTCGACACTTACTGGTTTGACTGAAATTGTATCGACGAAACCTTGACGTTTCTGAGTAGTAATACGACGTATTTCAGACAAAGGTTGGCTCTTCTGTTGTTTATTAGCCATTTTTTGTTCTTAATAGAAAATGAAAATCTCCATTAAACAGCCGTAGATTTCAAGAGAAACTTAAAGAAACTGTCCTGCAATGTGCCGTTTTGCACCTGCCGATATTGCTTAGGAAAAGTAATAAAGACAATCGTGGAGTTTTTTTTTTTTTTTTTTATTTTTGTAGTTATTGCCGATTTTTGTGAGACTACATACCTTCCCTGCTGTAAAAACTACGTTAAAATCAATTTAAACAACAATTTCACACTCAGCCGATGTAATATCCAGAAATGTACATCGCCAGCCGCTTGGAGCGCTGCTGTCGTGGCGTATAACAAAAATCATTGGGAGTGTCGTGACCAGTTTGAAGGACAGTAACAGGTGCAAACATGTAACGTTTTTGTTTTAGTTGTGAGAATAAATAGTTGCAACTATTTAAGTTCCAACTCTCGTATTTAAAATGGGGACCGTTTAAAGTTCAAATAGTTTTTTGGTATGTCCTCAACAATTCAGTCGTAAACCTAATTATAGAAATGGTGTCTGTTGTCTTGGAGATGTCCGAAAGAACAGACACCATTGGTTGACACAGTGGTTGTTGTCTTCAGTTCGGAGACTGGTTTGATGCAGCTCTCCACCTTACTCTATCCTGAGCAAGAACGGCAACTCACATCCATTCACATTCAAAATCTTCTCTTTTCGTCTGATCTGCTTATCATCAGCGTTTTACTCCCGTACAGAGCTATACTCCAAACAAATGTCTTCAGATAGGACTTCTTAATATTTATTTTTGGATGTCAATAGATTGCGCTTCATATCTTCTTTACTCCGGCCTTCTGAATTTATTTTGCTACCAAAATGACAGAACTCATCTCTACTTTTCTTCCTTTGTTTCAGCGTTGGTTACTTTTCATACAATGCATTCAATTACCCTGTTTTGCTCTTGTTAATCTTCATCTTATAACCTTTCAAGATCGTGACCATTCTCTTCTGTTTCTCTTCCACGTCCTTTGCTGTCCCTGACAGAATCACATTGTCGTCGGCAGTAAATAGAGTGTTAACCGACATTCCCCATCCGATGGGGTACAAAGTGTCTATTTTACTTAGTTAAACATTACATTTCCACATTATGAATTCAGCTCTGGAAAAATTAAAATTTAGTGTTTTCTGTGTTAATACAATATACTAAACATCAAAATACTTTTTATTTTTACTTTTGATCGAACTATTGTTTTTCTGTGTCATGTATTTTATACGCAAGACAGACGTTTGTTTCGGGGTACTTTATTACTTGGGACGTTATATTAGTGATAGATAACAGTGCCCGATCAATAATGCTAGCATTATCTACGCCACAGCACCAAAGGCACGACAATTCACTACCGAAATAAAATAACAAGAACCACACTCACAGCCACATCAGACGGCAACGTAACACAACGTCCATGACGGATAAATTAATGCCGCAGAAGTAGTTACACGTCGTACCTAGTGGCAAAATGTCGTACTAGAAGCATGTTGTTCATCAACAATAATTCGACTTTAAAGACTAATACACAAACTACGGTTTAAATCAGCTTTTAATACGTTGTTGCCCAGGAACAACACTAGGAATGGAAGGGTTATACAGGTTCCATACTTCTGTCACCTACTAATTAGATCTTTTAATTGTGAAATTTTGCTCATGATTCATATATTTTCACTTCTAATATCATTACATAAAATCAATTTACATTCACGTAAATACGGTCAATTTGCAAGACGCATTTCTCTTGCCACAAATTAGTGCTTTACTAATAGTGTACAAAACCAAGGAAATAATAATGCAAGTGACATGCAGTTGTTAGAAACGTGTCACCAAAAATCTTACACCAGTAAAATTAGTAAAATAACAGAAAGAGAACAGTATTAATTTATCGTAAATCATCTCAATAGTCGTAGTTCTTTTAGTTAACTCCGTTCTCACGATTTAAGACAGAAAGGTCAAATCTTAACCTCTTCCGTTCCAGATTCTCTTCTGATAGGACTGCCATTCAGCCAGGACATGGGCTGATTTTTTTCATTAACAATCTGAGGTGTATCCTCCGTCAAATATCCCATATCGTCAGTTCTGTATTACAAATTGATGCAGTGGTACATTAACTTAATTGCCAGACCGTCGCTTTCAATGCGTTTTGTAAAGTACCACTCGCGTTCAACATGTCCGCAGTGGCATTTCCACAGAAATGCATACATATTGATCACTAGTGTTGCATTCACGTGCGACACATTACGGTTAATAAATCATAGAGTTAGCGCTGTTTAATTTTCTACCATTCATTTATCACCCTTGGAGAACGGTATGAGGAGAGGGCGTGTCAGTCCAATCAGATTCTAAATACCTACGTACTTATAAAGGTTTAGATACCATGTTGGCCGGCCGCGGTGGCCGAGGGGACTGAGGCGCTCCAGTCACGGTCTGAACGGCCACTACGGTCGGGGGTTCGAATCCCCCCTCGGGCATGGATATTTGTGCCGTCCTTAGTCTTAGGTAGTTCATAAGTAGTTTTTAAACTTAGGGACTGATGACCCCGTAGTTCAGTCCCATAAGTTCTACAAACATTTGAACATTTGAATTGAAGACCATGTTGTTGTTGTGGTCTTCAATCCGGACTGGTTTGATGCAGCTCTCCACAATACCCTATCCTGAGCAAGCCTCTTCAACTCCACATAAGAACGGCAACGTACATCGGTCTGAATCTGCTTACTGTATCCATCTCTTGGACGTCCTCTGCGGTTTTTACCCCAAACACTTCCCTCCAATGCTAAATTCATTATTCCTTGGTGTCTAAGAATGTGTCCTACCAATCGATCCCTTCTTTTAGACAAGGTATGTCAGAAATTCCTTTTCTCCCCAATTCTGTTCAGTACCTCCACCCACCTAATCTTCAGCATTCTTCTGTAGCACCACATTTCAAAAGCCTCAATCCTCTTCCTGTCCACACTGTTTATCGTCCATGTTTCACTCCCATACAAGGCAACACTCCACACAAATGCCTTCAGAAAGGACTTCCTTAGGCTTAAGTCAATATTCGATGTTAACAAATTTCTCTTTTTCAAGAACGCTTTTCTACCCATTAAAGACTATAACAAGGGAAAATAAAAGGACGTTGAGTTTTCAACTAGTTGGGGTTGACGTTTAGTTATGGTGGTTTATAAAATGAATTCTGGAAACGAAGTGGGCCTCAGAGTTATTTCAAGAAGTGAACATGTAAAGAATTCTAGAGACATTGAAATAGTTTTATGTCTACTATAGTATGGCCATTTGTACGCTGCTGACTGAAAGATACATTCCCAAAACATAACCACGGTCATGGATAAAATTCCTCATACTCATTCTTCCAGGACTGATGACGATTAATACACTCAGGAAGCCTTCTGTGATGCTTGAAACGATTGGGATTGAGATGGTATGTCATGAAGCGTCCATGAATGGCTAAGTATTACGCGCGAAAGACAATGTTACGAATTCTAGTGCTAGCTCAACTTAAGGATAATGCGGGGACATAATATGCCCTGATAAGCACATTGACGGTACTCATCCCCTTGACTACTCAAATTTTTGCGCCTGTAAACGGAATTATTACTGCTGATATCCCAGTTAGTGTGTGGGTGATAGCAGTATTTTCTACAGCCACATTAAGAGAGGCTGCTTTGCCTGCGTGGAACGGGAAAGCAGAGGCGGCGCCTCAGAGGAGGTGGGTACTTGTGGTCGGGCGGATGAGGCGCTTGCCGGTAGTGATTCACCCACGGGCTTCCGCCGAGATGACGCGGCCAGGTGACATTCCCGCGCTGCAGCCGGAGCGCGTCACACACCCCACACTCCGCTGCGTAACGTTTCGTAACGGGAGGCGTCCCCGCAGACAACCCAGTCTGTCCTATTACTGGTCTACAGAAAATACAGTCAAGTTTCGGGAAATATCAACAGGAGAAAGGATAAATGTCATTGAAATGTACTTCGTACCACATACTGAGTACACAAATTACTAGCTTTGCAACTATATCCACAATCCCTTACATTGTGAATGGTTTTGAGACCCATATTCTAGAATCAAAGGTGTCAAACGCCGGGAAGTGGAATCATTGATGATCTGGATATATGCGAATGCGTGCAGTGTGAGCAGTGGTTGTACGAAGCTCGTGAGGAACAACGGAAGTGGAAGGAGGAGGATCTCCGCATACTGTCGCTTTATGGGGTTCAATACCCTAGTCGGTGGAATCAGAACACTTAGAGGATCACTTCGTCAATAAATTCGTTTTTCCTAGCCAAGAAGTCAGATATCAATAAAACGGTAAAGAAAAATAATAATAATAAATAAATAAATAAAAATAAAATAAAAAAATATCGAAGTGCTTAAGACACAAAGCGAAATCTGTAAAATGTGTATCAAAGCCAAATAAATGTTAGTTTGTATTCGTAAAGATAAGGTTCTGACATTTAATTCTGTCGTTTATATAAGCTTCAGAAAATAGTGATGTCGCTGTTTGTAAGCTACAGACAGTAACAGCACCAACTGATGACTCTTTGCTCAACTACGAAGAGAACAGCATGGTATACAATGCCATACTACTAGGCAGAGCGAACTCCTGAAATTTTAAATTAGAATTTTTCCATTATCTCATTCCTATGAAACATAGCATATAAGTTGTCCCAAGCTGCGCTTAAGTTATCTGTGGAAACCCCAAACAAATTAGCCAGGTGGTTTCAATTTCAAAGATAATCATACAGACAAACTGACAGTTACAACGGTTGAAGATAAATTTTAAAATGACGTCATCTTTTGTTTGATAATTTATGATTTATTATATTCTGTATGATGCCTCAAGGTTTCTCACTTTACGTGTCAGAACTCTATGAAAATCAATCTAGTAGTTTTGCATATTGGCGTGTTCAACATACAAAGAGACACATACATCGGTTTTAGTTTCCTTGAAAACCCCATGGGAATACGTTGAGTAGTTCTGGAAATAAGTGTGTCCAAACAAATTTACGTCAGACACGGTGGTTTTACATTAATTGTCTTGTACTACTCTATTTATACGTAATAATTACTTCGCCCGTACATTTTCATGGGACCGCAACACCAGATTTCGTAAATCACTACAAGTAAATGCCGGGATGGTTCATTCCA
This sequence comes from Locusta migratoria, assembly GCA_026315105.1. NCBI lineage: Eukaryota > Metazoa > Arthropoda > Insecta > Orthoptera > Acrididae > Locusta > Locusta migratoria. The sequence continues at coordinate 508,192,127 of CM048747.1, forward strand.
AAGAGCACGGTCAATTTCCTTTGCAAACCCTGATACAAACTATCCGAGCGTGTGCTCTGTCTCTGGTGATCACGATGTCAACGGGACGTTAAACCCTAATCTTCCTTCTTTTCCTCCAGCACCATGTACTGCATAACTCGCGAAGCTCATATTTTCGACCCGCATTTTTGTACTTTTATGTCCTCCGCTCCTCAGGTGTTCCCCATCATTTAAGAACGTGACTAAAATGCCTTAATTTGGGTATGTGTGTGTGTGTTTTGTTTCTTCTTGAATGCAAGCCGTTACCGCCAGCTGTGACGCACGCATACAGTCACTACGTTTCCTAAGCGTGCGTGTTAAACGACTACTCAGGTATTCTGTAGTGCACGAGGAAGGAGTGTCACCATGTGGTGTAAGGAGGGGCGACCCCAGACTCAGGTATCCACACGAGGAAGTTTGCATGCGCGGTGCTCCACCACTGACAGACTTTTTCCTCTTAGCGGAAACTTCCAACAATTACTCAGAATACTATTTACTCATTCCTATAGCAGTTTCATACGACGAAAAGGAATCATCTCTCCCTCTCTCAGCATTTTATGTCACTGATGGGAGAAGACCCACTAGCCTTTTATATTAAACGCATTCTTCTGCCGTGTCTCCTAAGGCCAATTGCCTGCGTTCCATTCGGATATCATATCGGCATTTTGTTATGTCCGAGAATCCAGGGAATAGTTTCCATGGCCCGTCTACCAATTGTTCGCCGTTGACTACATGTCTTGCCCATCGTAATTCTTTCTCGTTACGATCATAATCACTTCTATGACCGTTCTGTTCACTGATCCAAAGAAAAATTATAGTTTAAACCAACATTTTTTTTTTTCTAAAGAGTGGAGCCCCTCCACGCTCGCACTAGCATGGTGACCAACTAAATAGTTCTACTGTCACCTCTGCATGTGTTAATATGTCTAATAGGGGAGTCACAGGAGCGGGTACTGTGGTGTGTCCGTACAATACGGTCCATCAGGATGATACAAGTGGTCGAAAGCTTTTGAAACAAGAGCGGTTTTAAGGGCAGAGGGAAAATAGTGCCAAGGGGGACAAAAACCTCTGCGATAGTCAAGAGCGGGTAGTAAGAGCAGTAGCGGATTCTTGCTATCTGCGACAGATCATCCAAGGGTGTGGTTATGTTAGTTATTGGGTATCGTGCAAGCTCGGTATCATTTTCATTGCGTGTTTGTCATAAGTTTGTCAATCCGGTTTGATGAGTCGCCCCTCTGCAGCTGGCACTGGGGGTGTCTCCTGGTCCATCATCAGCGGCGGCTGGCTGCAACAATCAAGATTGACAGGCAAGTGGTCGATGTTTGAGATCGGCCTCTAAGTGTATGGGTTAGGGTGGGATTTTTAAGGTAGTTTATAAGCCTATGGACCGACGACCCAAGCAGTTGGTTCCCTTAGATTTATAATCATTTGCACTTCTTTTATCTAATTCTTTTTAGTGCCTTCTCATTATTTACGCGACCTATCCAAAGACGAAATAAATTACAGTCGTCTGATGATGAACTGTAAGGTTTGAAACTGGTAAGTGTATGGGTCAGTGTGGGATTTGTTTGTGTTTTGTGCTTGTTCATGTTCCCTGCGATTGCCGGTTTGCGGCGGTGATAGCTCATCTGGCGTTGCCAGTCAGTTTTGCTGCGATGCAGGGGTTCAATGAACAATGATTTTGTTTGCGTCTATAAGGCTTACCATAGGTGTTTATCTATTCCTGACAAAGAGTGTTTTTGTTCGGTTGTGCTTCCACCTATAACCCAACATAGATGATTAGGATATTACGGACGGTGTACAATCTCAGTAGATAGGATATCTAACGTGAATTTTCGATAGACCTACTTCTGGATTCACATTTAACGTTTTAAGTAAATCATGTTCAACCTAAGTGTAGATATCTGGACGGAGCTTCGACCACCTTCCTTCTAAATACTCACCCAGCGACTTGCATGTCACTCGCTGTGCCGCGGTGGAGTAGCCGAGCGGTTTAAACCGCCTCGCTGCGGAGCGCGCGGTTTCTCGCCGTGGAGTCCTCCGTGGGGCATGGGTGTGTGTGTTTGTTCTTAGGTTAGTTTACCTATGTTTAAGTAACTTGTAAGCTACGGACTGATGACCACGCAGTTTGGTCCGATAGATTTACAAACATTTGAACATTTGACTTTCACTCGCTGTATTCTCTGGTCCATATGTTTCCGTAGTTACTTGTGTTTTTCAAATTGCATTTCTTCATTGCTTACTCAGTATTTGAATGATTTTCGAGTTATAAACCTATGTATGCAGTATTAAGTCAAAATAGTGACACCTAGTGGAACGTATCTCGAGATCAGTTCTATGAATGCAACTTTTTTTATTTAGATTTACGTAGTTGGAATGTTATTGTCTCAGATGCCGGCAGGACTTCATTATTACACAACACTGCCGTAGGAAAATTTTTTTCCGGGGCCGAGATTCGAACCTGGTTCTCATGCTTACTAGGCAGCTATGCTAATTCTTGCACCACCAACGCACATCGGCTTCACACCCCTGTACGGTCTACTCGAGCATCTACCCCATCCGACCCAGATTCTCACAGCCTTATGCTTTGACCATTGTACACCATGGCTCGCAGCTAACGCTGTGTTCCCATCAGAGTCCGGTCCTCACATGTATCAACACTGAAAGAAACATAAAAAATCTCGACTTGGTGTGTCCACAAGAAGCATATTATAACACTCTACAAAAACTGCTGTGCCTGCCTGACTGAAACTGGCAGTTATTTGCTGCATAGCTACGAGGAGACTTCATATTATTGTGGCAGGTCAAGGAAGTTATCGAATGCTTTACTACACTTCCAAGTGACGTAGCTAGATGACACTATTTTTCAACATAATTACCAGATCTATGTAAACAGTCCGAATATACTTAACAATCTTTAAATTCTAGGCGATATATATTCACTCCTTGATTACGGAGTCATCCGACAACGGCTTTTTGAACGTCTTCATCGTTGGGAAGACCCCTAATACCAGATAAGATTTTCTTTCAGCTCGTCGAGTGATGCAAACGCAAGTGAACATCCCGATATCTTCTCTACGGCCTTGTTCTCCCCATTTCACTACCGACAGACACGACGTGACTTTTGGTCCATATACCGCCATAATATGAGGATGAATCTGTGCGTGTGTGTAGTTCAGACTTTTCCTCACAACAACCGGACTGCCCCCCGTACTTCAGCTTCGGAACACGTTTTCAGTTTTTACACTATTATACTAGTACCATTTTCCCATTCCGCAGCAGAAGTTTATGTCACAAATGCCCAATCTTGTTGGGCAGTGATCTTAGCTTGATACGGCAGGACTAACTTATTCTGTGAAGTCCCAAAGAGGGTTTGTTCCAAAAGGCTGTAACGCTCACCCAATTCCAGTTGCAGACTGACTATCTAACAACTTTCAGAGGCAACAAAACTTTCATTTTTATTTATTTCGTATATTTACTGGCCAAATATAAAAATATAATTTGCTATTAACACGAACTTAACACAGTAAATCACGACCGTAGTAAATTTAAGCTACCCCAACATATATACAAAATTTTAACTCACGGCGGTTAATTAACCAGACTTTTAATAATGTTTAAAAGAACTGCTCTTCCAGGCTGTGAAAGCCCAAGGAATCTTTAGCAGGCCTTAGCCTCCAAATAATACAAAGCCTACTCACTAGGAGCTTACCTCTGATGAGCAGTGTCGCCGCTGTAGTTCACACTTATTCCGCTGGTGGCGCCACAAGCCAACCTCATTCCGTGTAGATTCTTATGGAACCGAATAGGAAATAAGGCTTAAAAATATGTCCATATAGCACAACGGTTCATTTTGGTCACTGATGTCGAGAACAAATATTGAAGTACATGTTACTGTCTTTATTTAACAATGATAACATCGATTGTTTCTTGTTATTATCATGTACACTGATTATTAGGCCTAATTGATTGGAATTGTTTTGCGGCTTTTCCTAGAGAGCTTCTTTTCTAAATTATCATTTCTTTTCGCAAAATATTCCCTACGTACCTAGTCTGTCATATTGTTCGTGAAATTAGTTAAGTAGGGCCGCAGAAATTTTTGCAGTATTAATCTGCTGAGTAGCTCTTCATGCGAATCTTTACCGCACTGCAACACGGGGTTGCGACTAATATGAGGCAGTAACATATGTAAAAGTGTGAACAGTACTTTTGGCTTGTCTATGATATATCAATGCCTCGTTAGTCACCTCCAGTCTTGTCAGGAACATGACCAATGTAGGTTTGGGGTATCGAAGACCACCTCTGTCTTTTCCTTTTATTAAGGCCATAATTGGTGACGGAGACTGTACACTGCTCATCTTGTTGACACAATCCTCACAATTTATATTTTCTTTGACGACACGTACCAAATATCCGCCGACATACGCAGCGGCAGCAGTCGTCATTGAAACAGAGGGCAATTCTGTTGGTTCCTCCTCAAGATATTTCAATTTTGCAACCATCCGTGAACTTGATACAGGAAAAGAAACATTCACAATTTATTCATTTGGTGACATAGATTTTTGCATCCAGATATTACATGCGGAATCAGATTTTATGTTTCCAGAAAAATGATGATGAAACGAAACCAGTTAACAAAATTTTGTGCAGTGCCTGAGTAACACTTGCTGCATTTGTTTGGTCATTACTTCCTGCAAGTTGTCTTACACAACTAAACAGACTTTCCTCTTCATCAGATGAGAATTTTCTAGTGAGCACGAAGTGGAAACCATTCTGCAGTAGGTACTTGATGCACTCAATAGCTGACTTCGTTGTTAGACAAGCAGCTTCAAATGTTTCATTGCTCATGAATTCGGATTGTCTGGTAATTGATTTCCGCCACATTTCCAAATAGGGTATGAAATCATTTTCCAACACAAAAGTCTTGCGTATTCAATTGAAAAAAAGTGTATAGCATCATCATGTCGTTTGTGTACATGCTGGCAGGTGTTTTTTACATTCAAAATAGTAAACCATTTGTTAACCATTTTCAGAAACTCGATCGTCTCTTCTGCATTTGCAAATTCGGAAATGCCAATTTGAGGGCCATGATCTTTCAGAAAAACCACCCAGTGATAGGTTTCCCGCAATTCTTAAGCTCCTTTTTTGTGTCCAGTAAAGCATTTCTGAAATTCTTCAGAATGTGACACTGATCAAATGAAAGAAAAATTTGGCGAGAACTTTCCAGTGAATGTTGCACTACTGGCTGGGGGGTATTTCCGCCTGACAGGAGGCGGAACAATTGCTCATTTGTAGCATGGTTGTCTGCTACAATTCTCAAAACAACAAGAGACGCTTTTTCAACTTTTTCAGTGACCTGAATTGTCGGGTGCTACAGTTCTTCTGCTTTCATATCTCTTGTAAAGAAATAGCCAACCGGAATCTTAAAATACGACGCTAAACCAACATAGACAAAACATAGCAATTTCGTTGCAATAATTATTTCCCCAGAAAAGTCATCTTCAAGACAATGCGTCGAAACCAGACCCAGGACTTCATCCGTTGCCTTACAATATATTGAACGTGGCTGTATGGTCGTTTCGTCTAAAATAATAGAACCACATTTATTTATTCCTTCTGAACACTTTGCTTCCTGGAGTAGCCTCTTTTGAATTAGACTGGATACCATCACGCCAGAAGTACTGCCAACATAGCTCTTTAAAGTAGATTTTGATGGCAACCTTAATATACGGGCATTTCTCACAAATTCATACTCTGACGGCGACTTGCTTTGCCACAGAACACAATATCTAATTGTCGAATCATCCACCGAGGTTTTTTCTGGGAGAAAACCCGTAATTGCTCCAAAAAAGACCGCTGCTTTGATGTTCCCATCTACACTTGCGCTTTGAATTTTATTAAGATTGTAATTAGGAACAATACCTTTTAATTCCCTAATTTATTCTTTCAGTTTTTTCTGTTCTTTTCTTAATTCTCGTACCTGTTGTTTAGCACGCTGACAAAATCTTTGCAGAGTTTTCAGTCTTATATTTCTAAATGATGTACTTCGCCTATTTAACTTTGTACTATGGCATTTTTATTATGAGGTTGTGAAATATGGCTTTCTTGGCAGACTTCTTCGCTTACATTTCCCTTGTCAGTAGCGATTTTGTCGCTCTTCTGTTTCAAAGATTTTTCCCACATCTTTCAATTTCTCTTCTTGGTTCTTTTATCTTAATTCGTTTGCTTGGCGGATACAGTTCGAAAACACTGGGAACTGCATCAGGATTCAATTTCTTTATCTTCAGGCCGGATTTGTAGTCTACGTTGCCTGTTTGACGTGGACCGCGGCAGTTGCAGGGCGCCGCAGCGATTCGACTCACTGCTTCTGCACTCAAAACACTTGGCGTGCCGCAGCCCTGCGTCCTGCTACCTCCGCTGATTCGCGTGGGCCGAGAAAGCTGCAGTACGGCGATACAGCAAATACGTAACATCTATGGAATATCAACATGGTCTTAATACGTTATTGACTAGACTTAATTGAACGGCACAGAATTTGTTTGCTACTACGATTTTACAATTGTGATAAAGCGAAAATTTTTCCTAAGTTCTCGTATTTTCATACAAACAAATATTGTAACAAAGGAAGCACAAAATAGTGATGTTCAAATTCCAAATTCATGAAACTTTTTCCAACCTTCAAAATTCCATAATTAAGTTTAAATAAAACAAGAAAGATCATGGTTCAAATGTCTACGTGCATCCAGAAATGAATAACTTTTCTAACCAATCAATATAAATAAAATATTTAAGATTTGTTCCTAAGACATATTTAATGCAATGAACAGATATTACAACGAGTATTAACACAAGAAAACACATTTCACGAAACCACAAAACTGAACAAAAATTTTTCAATGTCCAGATAGGTATTCTAATAATCAGATTCATCTTCAGTCAGTCAAATAAAAGAGAGTCAGTTACAGTTTCTTTAAATTGCAACGTTATTTTTGATATCTTACTGTGAATGCGGTTTCGTCTCACTAAAATTATTTGCCCTTGCTTCGAAAAGAGACGTTCACCTGGCAAGTTGTAGCGACAATACATAACAACACTTAGTTCACGCGAAATTACCTTAAAACAGTAGCATAATTCAAAATCTCGCGTGGCGCGTTAGGGGAACAACTTCAAACCTGTTGCACGCCTGAGCGTTGTGTCGAACTCACCCAGGCAGACGGACAGCAAGACGCATGTTAAACGGTACCTAGCGTCAGATACATGAATTACAAGATTCGTTGTTTCGAAAGAGTGCCGATTCATGTTTCGACTCAGTCGAACAGTTCGCTGACTCGATTCACTGAGTCGAAACATCAACTCAGTAGCCAACTCTATAGTGAATAGGCTTTGTATTATTTGGAGGCTAAGACCAGGCGCCTTGTCATGCTCTGCCTTCCGGCGTCGTTACGCGGTTGCTGTATGTCAGGCACGTACAGTAGAACCCCTCTAATCCGACCTTGGATGGTCCGTCACTCCGATTAGTCCGACCATGCTCAGGCTCGCGAGCTTGTGCCGATTTGTCACTGACTGGACGCCTGTCGGGCCATTGTTGCTTTGTCTATCGCTGTGCATATTGTTGTATTGTACGTTATTGTGCAGTTTTATGCTTTGTTGGGATTAAAAAACGTCGTTGTTTGCTTTATTCCGTGTTCTCTACAGTACTCATTAGATTCATTGTGTGTAGAGTTGTCTGTTTTTAACATGTCTGGAGTCAAACGTGAACACGTAACTCTTTCACCAAAAGAAAAATTAGCAGTGCTACAAAGACTGGACACAGGAGAGTTGCTCCAAAACATTGCAGATGAACTGAATGTAGGTGTTACGACAGTTAAGGATTGGAGGAAGAATCGGAAAGACATTGAATCCTATACAGTTACGATTGATGGTGTGAAAACACTCTGAAGAATCGCAAAACGTTAAAAAAGCCTAAACTTGAACTGCTTGATAACGCACTGTGAATGTGATTTTGTCAAGAAAGAAGGAAAGTAACTCCAATATCCAGGCCAATACTCGAACAAAAAGCGATAGTTTTGCACAAAAAGCTGGAAGCCGAAAGTAAATTTCCTGCCAGTAATAATAATTTCGTGTGGCTCATTGGCCTGGTGCAAGTCCTTCAATTGGACGCCACTTCGGCGACTTGCGTGTCCCTAGCCTACCCCAGTTATCCAACCGGGGAAAGGGGACCTACAGCTTAACGTGGAATCCGAACCACGTGTCGTTTCTGGCGACTCCTCACATCGTTGAGAGGTGAAGGATGGGTTAAAGTGCAGACTGAAAAAAAAATCCGAGGTCCGACCGGGTTTTGAACCCGCGACCCTTCGGTTTCCAGTCGAGCACTTTACCCCAAGACCACCGGGCCCGACAGCCTGCCACTGAAAGCTGGATTGATCATTGGAAAAAAACTCGTCATGGTGTCCGATTTATTTCTGCAGTAAGTACAGTACAGTACTGTAATTTGTTTGTCGTTTTTTCTTTTAAAACGAATAATGACGTATTATAGTGCGTGTAAACGTTTGTTAGTTAATATATTGTCTAACACTGTATAAGAAACATCTTTTTATATTACTGTAGATGTCTTTTAGTTCATAAATCGATTAATTTTTTTGTACTAAATATCTTCTTATATTTTTTGCAATAAATATTAGATTTTTCGGATAATCCTACCAATTTTTTCGTTCCGACCATGGTCCCGGTCCCGAAGATGACGGATTAGAGGGGTTCTACTGTAGTTAGCACATCCATCCCCCGGCCGTTTTGCAGACCGCGGACCCAAATCAAATGTTTGTATAGATTATGGGACTAAACTACGGGGTCATGAGTCCCTAAAGTTACAAACTACTTATGAACTAAGACTAAGGACGGCACAAATATCCATGCCCGAGGGGTGATTCGAACCTCCGACCGTAGTGGCCGTGCAGATCGTGACGAGCGCCTCAGTCCCCTCGGCCACCGCGACCGGCACCGCGGACCCTCTACTCGACGTTTACATCTAGATAAATACCCTGCAAATCATGTTTAGTGCAGGGCAGAGGATTCATCCAATCGCTTATATGATATTTCCCTACCGTTCCATTATGTAATACCACGCGGGAAAAAGGAACACCTAAATATTTACGTTTTCGATAAGATTTCTCTTATGTCATTTTGACGATCATGTCTCCCTAGGAAGGTGGATGCTAAGAAAATATGTTTGCATCCGGAGGAGAAAGTTGTAGAAAGAAATTTCGCAAATAGTTGTTGTCGCAACGAATAACTCCTTTCTTTTAATGATTTCCACCCCAGCTCGTGCCTCATTTCTGTGATACTTTCTTCCCTGTATTGAGATAATGCAAAACGAGCTGCCCTTCTCTGAACTTTCTTTATATCCTCCGTCAGTTTCACTTGACGTGGATCCCATAATACGCAGCGTACACCAAAACAAGACGCACAAGTGTAGTGCACGCAGTTCCTTTATTAGAAATGTTTCATCTTCTAAGTGTTCTGCCAATGAAACGTAACCTTCGTCTCCCCTTCCTTACGATATTTTAAAATTCCAAGGTATTCAGTTGAATTTAGGGCCTCCAGACTTGACTGATTTAACGGATTTCTTTTAGAGCTCATATGAATAACTTTACACTTGTTACTTAGGGTCAATAGTCAGTTTTCTCCCCATGCTGATATCTAAATTATTCTGCAGATGCTTTTGATATTGTGATAACTTTTCTAATCGATAAATGACAGCTTCATCTGCAAACAGTCTTAAGAGAGCTGCTCAGTGTGTCTTTTAAATCGTTTATAAAGATAGGAGACTGTAGTGGTCATATAACACTGCCCTGAGAAACGCCAGATATCACTTCAGTTTTAGTCGATGACTGTCATTTACTACGTACTGTGTCCTATCTGACGGGAAATCGCGAATATCTCAGTACTTCCTCAGTTGTCATCACGCAGTTGAGTGCACCTCGTACTAGTCCTTCCAGGCAGTGCTGGTAATCGAATCGCCGGCCGCGGTGGCCGAGGTGACTGAGGCGCTCCAGTCACGGTCAGCACGGCCACTACGGTCGGGGGTTCGAATCCCCCCTCGGGCATGGATATTTGTGCCGTCCTAGTTCGTAAGTAGTTCATATGTAGTTTGTAAGTTTAGGGACTGATGACCCCGTAGTTAAGTCCCATAAGGGTAACAAACATTTGGTAATCGAATCCGGATCTTCTGGATGACAGCTGTCTCCGTTGACCACTCTGCTACAGATAAGGACGGCCATCCTATATTCAATCAGTAATTTGAGAATGCTATCTCTTAGCGACTTCCAACAAACTTTAGACAAAGATTTGAAAAAAAAAAAAATCATACGTCTTCTCTCGCTGACATCCACACAAAATATGAAAGGATAAAAATTTGTTGCCTACATTGTCTCTAATTATGTACTATACTTTAGCATCTGGCATGACTTTTCAATGTATTACTTCTTTCCTACTAACTCTATTCTCAGCACTTTTCGTCGACGGTATCTAAATATATGGACAGTCCAAACGTTTTGGGTCGAATTGAAGTAGATGATGGTGGGTCGACAACCGATTGTATTGAGACCTATGATCGGCAATGCTTATTTATTGTGTTATGAACTTATACAGCATACATTGCATAACAACGACACACAAGTGAAAATCATAAAATCTCTGCCCGTATTTTATTATCCAAAGTAAGGTACATACATCCAATACTACGGGCCTTACACTATTTGCCACATAGGTCCCACACCGGTTCACACATTTTCCCGTCGCAGCACTAAATTTTAAATGCCCCTACGCCAGAGTTCTGGCTGACAGTGGAACCACCGTCGGACTTCTTGGCGTCAGCGTTACGCGTGAATTGCTGTTCTACCGAGAACTTCTTCGTCCGTCAGAAAATGTGGATATCACGAGGAGCGAGGTGTAGACTGTATGGTGGGTGGTTCAGGATCTCCCTATCATAAAATACTTTACGGCCCTTTTTGAACTCACACTACCGACGACCACCTCATACTTCTCAAAGCGAGATCCTTTTCGCCATATGTGGGCTGCTATTCCTTGTAATCTCCGCAGAAAACGAATCACACTTCCTTGCCCTAACGCCGTGGTCATATTAAATACAACAGCCATCTTCAACGACTAATAGCAGGTCTAGCGCTGGGAATGGATACGTTGATTTCCAATTTGCAGCCATAATTTGTCTACAAAAACAATAGGGGGCAAAGATTCCTGATTTGCCTTCGCAGCCATAGTAATTGTTCAAAGCGACCACAGTTAGTCCCTGTGCGTGTCTGAAGTAAGTACAATCTCCATACTACCCACATCAGTTGCCACCAGCAACAATTCTCTATCAACGAATGGGCGAGCATTGTCCGAAATCACGTAATAGAACCTTACCTGCTGCCTCCTCGTCTGACTGGTCCACGTTACCTGGCGTTCCTTGTAGCTGCGATGCCACACAGTTCTTGAAGGCTGTACCACCTCTTGTTTTCGCGAAAGAATGTGGTTTCTTTCAGCACAACAGTCCACTTCGATGATAGTATTCTCGAACTCCTAAATAACCCATTAACAACATCGTTATATCCGAAGGGCCTGTCTAGCTGACCAAAGCGATCGCCAAATCTCACAGCTCTCGACTTTTACTGTCAGGTCACGTTAAGAAACGTATGAATTACTGCTTGGTAGGGTTCAAGCTGCCTGTGTCCTGGTACAACAGACGAGAAAGTGCTACAGAAGTTCATGCGCCGTTTGCCATGCATGAATTGTGACTGGGGTCGTCATTGAGCTACGTTTTTGTTACACGGTGTACGGTTTATCCATAGTATAGTATAAATGTATTTCCAATCACTGGTTCGCTATCTCAGTGTAATCGGTTGTGGAACCACTATCACACGTTTCAGTTTGGTCCAGAAGGTTTCAAACATCCGGTACGTGCAAAATTATCTCATTGTACGGCACGTAGTAAATGAGACATGACGTCATATAAAATGAGATGCGTGAAAAACTAGGTTTTGTTACCATGAAGCGCAAATTGCCATGAGTGTAGTCTTCCAATACTTGATAACGCAGGAGAGGGGGGCATTAAAAGTAGCATCCTCTGCATTTGCTACATTTTATTACGTGAAAAGCAAGAAAAAAATGTTTGTAGAGCTTATGGGACTTAACTACGGGGTCATCAGTCCCTAAAGTTACAAACTACTTATGAACTAGCTAACACTAAGGGCGGCACAAATATCCATGCCCGAGGGGGGATTCGAACCCCCGACCGTAGTGGCCGTGCAGACCGTGGCTGGCGCGCCGCAGTCCCCTCGGCCACCGCGGCCGGCGTGAAAAGCAATTGATTTGTTGTTATGCGACAGGTTGATAACTGAGCAACACTCACCAGATGACATGTTACTGAGCGAAGAATCTCTCGCAACGGAACCGGTAACGGACTGTTACCTGTCACAGATGGAGATTGTGATAATATCTCGAGACTGAGTGGAAGTGTTGTGAGCGGCAGCATTCCAGTTGAAGCCACTTCGCTAACCATTTACTCTAGTAGCGACTGTTAGTGGTAGTGGTCCACTTGCGAGAATACTCAAGTGAACCTGGGTTCCATTTACCTCTCTCTCTTCACGACGGTCCTTTTCTACACTATCTCTTGTCAGACAGTTCTTCCATTTTGTTGTTAGTAAACACTGTTTCGCGATTCCTGCTACGAAGCAAGCGGCGGTAGCCAGTGTCCTGTCCTCATGCCGCCCGACGACTTTTCTTATGCAAAATTATTTAAATAAGACGCCGTTAAGAGCATGTCTCTAGGCGGACGTTTCCAGAGACATTTCAACCAAAAAGGTAAACATATAAATGAAGTGCGACCTTCCCGGCGTGATTGTCCGGAGAATGTGGGGAAAATCACATTATGCTGGTGTGTCGCTCAAGGCTGGAAAAGGGTCTATAAATTTAATAAGGAGCTTGTCGTGAGCGGACCGAGCCGTCGCTGACCTGCTCCCGGGGGAATCCCGCCCTTCTCTTTTTCGTGTCCTTGCTAAAACGCTTTCCTTATTTTGATGCGGAGGGTTTATTAGTTTGCGAACGCTCTGTCATATCACGTAGCCTGCATCCGCAGAATGCACTGGAATTTCCGCACTGCACAGGGTGGGGCTGCTCTGGCACGCGGCTCGACCTCCCGCTCGTGTCCCTGTGCTGCGTCCTGACAACTGGACTGGCCAATAACTGGAAACAGTAGGGGCCTAAAGCAGAGATGCAAACTTCTGAAAAAATAGATCTTGTAGGCAAACCACCAGTCTCATAGGTTTGACACTTTTTGTAAACAGTTCTCAACATCATACATTTCCTATGAAAAAATAAGCTACGCACTTCATAATATGAAATTTTAATTCTTCTGCCTGCATCGTTTTGCGCGACTCGTGAGCACGGTTGAACCTCGTTACCTGATGTGTTAGTGTTCCTAAAAAAATTTCTTCATCCTCTCGCTAAGCTGTTTCTTTCCTTCTTGTGCCCAAGTTATAGTGACTCTTGTGTTGGATTTGTCTGCCATTCGGTGATTGTCCATTTCGGTTCTGGATTCACTGATGTTGATTTCCAGATCTGTTTCAATTTCACAAAGCCAGCTGTTCTTGGTTTTTAATGAGAAGACCAGTTTGATGAGTCTTTTGGTCCGTCTGTCACTGTTCATTCTGCTAATGTGCTTGTAAAATTTCAGTTCTCTTTTCCGAAAAATATGGCAGAATTTTTTACGCACTGACGACATATCTACTGGGATGTTTTTTCCTCCAGATTACTGTATACAAATTAGGCCCAAATATTTATTGTAAAATTTTCCCTGTATTTTCCTGTGTCTTTGGTTAAATATGTGGCACCAATGATTAGAGTTTGCGATGCGTATAAAGCTTCAGTTTTGCTTTCAGAGCTACTTATTCATACTTATTCTAAGCGATTCTGCAAGCTTTCTATAGTTTTTTTTATGTTTCTCCGTTTAAAGCAGAGTGCTGAACACTTTCTCCCAATTTCTCTTTAACGATTATGACGAATTTTGTTATTATAGGTTGTCCGTGTATCGTGAAGCTCCTTCCATGTACTGGGTTTTCTCATACGAAATTTGAAGTCCCTTGTTGATGGCAATATCATGTTATTTTTCACATGAATGAATCGCTTCTAGCCTGTTATTAAAAAGAATTTCTATGTCATCAGCCAAGGCCAGACACTACACTTGAATCATATCTTTAAGTACTCTGCTGACGGCTATTCTCTTAGATTCATTTTTCCAAGTAATGATGTACGAGGTTGAAGAGCAACGGAGTTAATCCGTCTCCTTGGCTGACTCCCGAGTTAATTATTGTTTTTATTATTAATTCACATGGTTTTCATTGTGGTTCCTGTAGTCATGTATTAGTTCATGAACCACGGGAACGTGTGAATGACCAAGTAAGTGGTCCTGACAGTTGGGATACCAGTAACTTTGCAACAAAATTGGCCATCTCGGAAATATAACTTCTCGCCACTAGGGATTGCAATCCCGCACTGTTTTCAATCCACCACGATTTTTGCTGGATTGCCTTCAACCAGCGGGGTCGCGCGGGATTCCGCAAAGGTGTTTTTTTAAATCAATAAATAATCTTTTCTATAATATAATATTTATTAAAAGTCACAAACGTCAACGATATCTTACTGCATCTGACTAATTATATTGCTGTTTGACTACTTATTTATTAACAATAAGTTGAAGGACAATAGCAAATGTCAGTATTCGGTAATTTTGTGGTCTATATATTCTAGTTAACTAAAAATATTACTTCTAATCTTTATCAAAGGTAATTGTAATCAGTATTATTTAGTGAGGGGTTTACAGTATCATATGAATTTAGTTTATGTTAACTAATTGTCTTAATTTTCTTACTAAAGTAAGGTACAATTTTATAAATATAAAATAACAAGTCACTTCTCATTTTGCAAATATGACCTTAAAAACAAATAATATCAATAGTTTTATTTCCCAATCTCTTATAGAACTATGTATGTGGCCAGCAGCGGGAAAGGCTCTTTCTGTCTCCCCGCTTGTTGGTTTGATGGTTAATAAATAGTAATGAAATTCAAAATAAGACAAACGACTGAACGGCAACGTCACGTCAACACACATTGCGAATTTAAGACAAAGCTCTACGAAGTAAATTTAAGACGGCAAATTTGAAAGAATTTGCTCGATTTTCTGCTTGTGGATCCGTTTGCGAAATCGCAGGCTGTTGCGGGATCCCGCAGTTCCTAAAATTATGCTGGATCCCGATAGATTGCGGGATCCCACGTTGCTGGATTGCAATCCCTACTCGCCACCTTTGTGCTGAAACGACAAAGACTACCAAATCCACCGGTTAGCCCTCAATCGTTACGGTAAAACGCAATGGGACCCTGGCCAAGTAATGCTAGCAACCTGCTGGTAACAGTCAAGCAAAATGCCTCGCCCTTTGAAGGTAACGGAATCCCACCTCTAACTGACAGACCAGGGACTCCTCAGATACGACCTGCACCAGATCTGCAATGAGCTATTAATATCATTGAGGGCTACACCGGGAAGAATGTAGAGCTGCCAGAGGCTGCAGGTAAGATGGGGTTAGATTTTTTAGCTGTTAATGACGTTCCGGTAAGGGGAGACAAAGAAGACAAAGTTGTAGAATACAGGGTCTCCCGGCCAGGAGTCAAAGCAGAAAGAGCACAGTAGGTGTAAGGCTTTACGTGAGGAAAGCAATCGAACCCAGCAAAAGTGCAATAAGGTATGAAAAGTTACGACTGATGTCAAGGGACATATCAAGATGAGATATACAAATTTTATGACGCACTCAGTGATTTAGTTGGTAGATTAAAGGACAAGAACAGTGTTTTGCCCATGAATGACTTCAGTGCCAGGATAGGAAATCGAACAGAATGGTATGAAAATGTTATGGGAAAGTTTGGAGAGGATGTGGAGGTCATCAGGTACGGAAAACAGCTCTTGTTGGATTTCTGTGCCAGTATGAACTTCGTTATCACTAACATCACTAACTCTGTTTTTAAGCATAAGAACATTCACCGGTATACTTGGGAAGACGGAGAAACCAGATTTGTCGTTGACTAAACAGGGTGTATCAAAAAGGATGGCGCAAACTAACACGGTCAAAATTACACGATAATAGAAGCAAAAAAGTCCCAGTAAACTTGAGCCCGCAAACGAGTCGTTTGCGAGATAATTACGAATGTATGGATCTAAGCCGCCACTGATGTCATAGTAAACAAGTCCTACTTATTACACACTAATTTGAAATTTACACTTTACTATTAAGATTTACGTCGCATTTAGTTCATATTTTACAGACTTTATTGTGAACATCGGAAGTAGAGTGTAAGAGGAGTGCAGGTAGACCAAGGTCAAAGTACTTGAATTCGGTCAAGAATTATTTTGAAGTAATAGGTTTAACATCAGACGAGGCATCACTGTTGAAAAGGGGATCATGGTGGAATTTCATTAGGGGGGAATAGGCTCCAGACTAAACGCTGGAAAGGTATAATCAGTCTCTAATGATGATGATGATGATAATTTTCATTTAAAGGATTATGACAGTAGTGTCTTCTTATAATTGTAAACTTTTGATGTGAAACTAGAATAAGAACGTAAAGAACAGGCACCAAATGTAACACCATGCAATAATGACGTATTTATACAGTGCATAGTTTTCCTTCATCACTTCAATTATGTCCTGAGGTTCAGATAAAACTACTAGTCTTCCTCTGATTGTGAAGTGTTACTACGTACCACCTCCACCCCACCACCACCACTACTACTGGTACTATTACTACTACTACGTACATGATGTAGACACTAAACTGTGCTGGCAACCGTAGAGAATGTTTGAGTAGCACAGAGCAACACAAGTATGCTTTGACTTGGCGTCAATATGGGAATGAACATCAGTCCTTGAGTCAGTTTTCCATGAATGTTGTTACACACAATGTACGCTTAAGTGCAGATAAAGCTGGTTCACATAAGATCAACAGATGTTAGAGGCATGCATACACGATACAACTTCTAACTTTACAAACGTGTGCATTAAGTCCTTAAAGTTCTTATGGTTTCACTTAAACAGACTGTCTGAGATGATAAAAAGAAGAAAAAACTACAAAGAGTGAAATTGTGTTAGATTGAAATTCTCAAAAAAGGAAAAAAAGCCGAATAATATGCAATATGTGTTGGGGGTGGTAAGGCGACAACGGAAAACTTTAACAGAAACAATTTCTCCACTTTAGTAGAACTGAAATTTAGTTAAAAATAAATACTAATCTTAAATATTGTTAAATATGGGTCTTGGAAAAATTAAAGTAATTCTATACTAACTGATTAGATTAAGTTTTAGACACTGGGTGATACCTCAAAGTTATGTTGATACAGTCGTCGGTAATTCTAAGTGTGCCTGCCGGCCGCGGTGGCCGCGGGGACTGAGGCGCTCCAGTCACGGTCTGCACGGCCACTCCGGTCGGGGGTTCGAATCCCACCTCGGGCATGGATATTTGTGCCGTCCTTAGTATAAGGTAGTTCGTAAGTAGTTCGTAAGTAGTTTATAAGTTTAGGGACTGATAACCCCGTAGTTAAGTCCCATAAGCTTAACAAACATTTGAATTTTCTAAGTGTGTCGGCCGCGGTGGGCGAGCGGTCTGCGGCGCGCTAGTCACTTTCTGCACGGCCACTACGGTCGGGGGTTCGAATGTCCCCTCGGCCATGGATATTTGTGCCGTCCTTAGTATTAGCTAGTTCATAAGTAGTTTGTAAGTTTAGGGACTGATGCCCCTTAGTTAAGTCCCATAAGCTCTACAAAGATTTGAACATTTTGAATTCTAAGTATCTGTCCGTAAGTGTCTACACCGAGTCTGTAGCGATGAGCTCGTAGGCACTGCAGCACGACGGGGATACTCTTCTGCGAATCGATGCACTCTCTGCCCCATAGGCCGTAGTTGCCAGCTTTGTAACTAAAGTTCAACCCGTCATGTTACACATACATTATGATCTTCGTACGTGCGCGGCCTCTGACGGAAATCCAGGAAGTGATACTGCCAACTGCGATGTTCCCGCAACTGCGAAGGCAATCCACAGCGGTGCCGTGATCGCTGGTGTCAATACCACAATATGTACAGCAAACGAAAGGAGAAAATCAGGATGGAAAAACAGCGGACAAGTTCTCGGACTAAAACTAGGCATAAGGAAGCAATGCAGTCTTTCTCACTTTCTGTTCAACGTGTATATCGCAGAAAGAGAAGTTCCGAATTAGCATTAAAATTCCGCCTGAAAGGCTGTATAAGTGATAAGTTTGAATGATGACATACTATCCTCAGTAGAGGTGGCGAAGAATTGTGATTTGTTGGATGCAATGTACACCTCAGTGAGCATAAAATATAGACCGTGAAAGAATATGGACTTTTAATAAGCCAAAGAAAGACGAAAGTAATTAAATGGAAAAATAAGCACACTGATGATCCTAACATGATAGTTAATGGATTTTGTTACCTTGAAAGCAAGATAACGATTGAACGCCGAAGGAAAATATAAAAACCGCACTGGCACGCACAAAGAGGACATTCCTAACCAAGAGAAGCCTGTTAGGTACGTCTTAATTTGAGGAAGTAAGGCGAAAATATGAAAATCGAAGCGTTTTACTTTTTTGGATACAGAGGGATATTGAAAATTAAATTTATTAATAAATTCAGAAAGGGAACGTTCACCACAGAATCAGCGAAGAAAGGAACATTTGGAAAATACTGATTTGAAAAAATCGCAGGAAGAAACTACATGTTTTAAGGCATCGTAATTGACGAAACCAAAGGGCTAGACAAAAGGTAGACTATATCCAAATCAATAATCTCTTATGTAGGCTGTTATTACTACGAGATGAAGAGGTTTCCAAACGAAGCTACTTTTTAAAAATATTAAAATGTTTGATGGGAGGTCGGGTGATGGTAGCATTATGTGAAAGTTTTCCCACAATAAAACGCAGTAGGTTGTAGTTAATGACTGTACACAATCAGAGGCTACATAAGTCCCCTACATAGAAGAACATTGCTCTTGGACGGGGTTGGAAGTAACGAAGATCACACGTCTTAAAACTGCTGTCAGATGTCTTGCTTCTACATTGCCATCCTGCCAGGCAATGTGGCATATAGCGAGACTGTGAGTTAAGGAATGACCTCGCACAAAACGCCTCATGTTGCTGCTTAACTTGATTCTTGTTGCCATCATTTTAACGCTACAGTATTATTGTTAAACTACATAATACATACCGTATATCACTGTGTGTCTCAGATGTTGATACATTGCGAGAAAATTGCTTCCAAATTAAGTATCCTCTTTGCCAGTGTTCACAATGTATTTCCCTAAAACAACTTAGTGGCAGCTTGCATAAGTCTACCGATTCTCATTTATAAATTTTCTATTGAGACACTGAGTTGACAATTAGGAAGCAGTATAAAGTCGCTGGTTTCAATGTCATCTCCATCTAAATTACTTGCAAAAGTAATAAATTTGTCGACAATCACGTTGAAACTATGTTGCTGTACACATGTCTTTACACAAACGATTAAGACTAAATCTGAAAATGTATGTACATACCAAATTTTTTTGGATATGCATTTGTTCGCCCCAGATTTGGATTAATTTTGTTCAAAATGTTTGCAAACCTACTGGACCAAACTACTATGCTCATCAGTCCCTAGACTTACAAACTACTAAAAATAACTTATACTAAGGACAACACACACACACACACACACACCCATGCCCGAGGGACTCGAACCTCCGACGGCCAGCACCCGCGCGCTCGGCAGCAAGGTGCCTAGAGCGCTCGACCATTCTACCGCGGCTCATTAATTTTGTCTCCGAAAATTTGCTTTCGTTCTTTCGATTTATTGGAACATTTTTGCAAGTCGCTTACAGCGAGGTTACGTGAAAGATGTCCTTTTTGTTTTCACCTCTTCTGCAAAAGGATTCCATTTTAGCGCAGTCTTGTTTTCAACCGAAAATTATTTAACCGATGAAGACTTGTGAGTGGGTGTCTTGTTTCGAAGCAGTTTGGGCTTTTCTTCATAACACGTTGTGGATGTTTTGAAATTTTATTATGCTGTCTTTTGTTAGCTCTTTGACCACTGCATGGCCATGTTGCACCCTAATGCATTGGATATTGAAGGAAACCAGAAAAAGGCCATAAAACAGTCCTACTTCGATCGTGGGGAGATGGAAATTTTCACTGCGTCGATTGCGGTTTGCCTTGTAGAGCATATGTAGAAAAAAATCATCATAATTATTAATAACACTCGATAAACAATTCGGCTATTTCTCAGTAAGTACCAAAATATCAGAATAAAATCATTTTATCATTGCCCGTCTTGTCTTTCCCCTTTGTTCGCCAGGCAAATTTAATTTTTTTGCGACATTTTCGGGCACACCGCGCTTGAGTTTAAAATTTAGGTTCAAATGTGTCGAACGCCTTCTTTACCAATCACATCATTTCAGTTATTCGATGAACACTTAAATACTTTCCGTATCCATTCTCAAACTTTTGCAATGTTTCCTCTTTCTATTCTACAAAGTCCTTGACTGCAGAAAAGCCCTTACACCTTTCCGGAAAAACATTCGCAGCATTTTTGATCTCCATAGATTCGTATTTTCCACTGTTCTTTTGTAGCATGCATTTCACCGCGAGTGGAACAACGTCTGTAGTTAACTGCTCTTTCAATGTCACTGAGTTGACAAAACACGCTATAATTCGTTCCTAATGCGAATGGACATATTAACCCTCCATATACGAATTGATATGTTCGCCTTTGTTTATAGCGGTATGGACGAAAATGTCCAGGCATATGTTGTAGTCACCATTTGCGCAGAAATTCTGCTTCTTTTTTATGTACTTTGTAGCTGCCGAATACACACATTCAGCAGTATCTGACACAGTTCTTGCTAGCATCAGCAAATGTACAAGTTGGACGTTCGCTGGATGACAACACTCACATAAAACCTTGAGATAACTGCATGTGAAGCTTTAAACGCAGAGTAAAATAAAATATTTCTCTCGAATTCTCATGAACAGTAAAACGTGCACCTGACCTTTTATGGAGTAAACACCTTTTTATTTGGTTTATAATATCATTGGCCCTCTGATTTGATGCAGCAGGCGACATATTCCTCTGTTGTGTCATTCTGTTCAACTCATCTACATCTACATATCACATTTAAGTGTCTGACCACTTTGATAACCTTTCTGTACCGTTACATTCTCTAATAGCGCGCGGGAAGAAAGTACACCCAAATCGTTCCGTTTTCGATCTGATTTCTCTTATTTTATTGGGATGGTCATGTCTCCCTATGTAAGTGGGCGCTAGCAAAATATTTTAACATTCAGAAGTAAAAGTCATAGTATCACTTGGATCCTCTGTACTCAGTTATTTGTTAAGTGGGTTCTAATCTGTATCAAACCTTCAGCATTACTCACTGCAACTCCCTCTATTACTGGAGAAACCCATTGCGTTGTTGGTGCCGTTTGTATAGGACCTACACTTCTCGTGATATAAAACTGGAGTTTCTGCGTCCTTGCGAGCTTTCTCTCATTCCTTGCCTCGTTAATTAGAGTATCTATTTAACGTAATCAGCATATCCGAATTCGAACCTGTTGTTCAAGTGTATATGTAATTAAGCCAGTGCAGAACTTTGAAGTTCCTTGCTTGTAGTTTCCCGCGAATGTTGCGCTGTGTACGATTGTAATATTAATCTTTAACTTCTGGGATGCAGTCTCCCAGACCGATCGCTAAGTTTGATGTTGGCATCTATATTTGTACTTTTGTCTATCTTAGGCAATAATGCCCTTGAACATTGCTGAGATTTCCATTTACCTTCAACTATTATTGAGTGAGAGATGTAGCGTTATTATTAGCATGTGTAGTCTGTGTCACATACCTTACAAAAGTGTAATTTTTTTTAAAAAAAGGAATAAATTATCATATAAAAAGGTAAGGCAATCAACAATCCGAAGATTGGTTTGAACACCACAATGCTTTACTAGGCATGGTCCTATTTGGAGGTGGTATGCTATTGCCTTCCTCTGACATTCGAACTGACTTACCCAGACTAAAGGTGGCCCTTCAGTCTAACGCGAGTTCCGAACCACGGTGCTACTCGATATTTTTCACATTAGCAACATTGCGAAAGGTGAAAGAAGTGGAAAATGACGGATAAAAATCCTAAGACCTGGAGATCCTGTTCTAATTGTTGAGCTCCACTCAGTTGTCTCTAGATGTGCAATTAATTATGTAATATTTTACTAATGCATTTAGTACGAAAGTTGAAATCAACAGGATTAATTCTCTCTTAAATTTTAAGCTGAATTAATGCAAGTCGTATAAAACATACATAAATACAGTTAAGATTAGTATTAGTTGCCGTTGGTCACTAAGTAGTTAAGTACTATTCTGTACAATCAAGTTATCAGATTTTAGTTTCCTGGGAAAAATACAGTGAAGCAGTCTGGTAGACGTCATCTCACAAACTACGTCCTAATATACGCACCTTAAATGTTGCGCTGTGCCGAACGCTGTCGGAAATATGGTTTACAAGCATGTTGTTCAATAGAATATATGGGTTTTTGCGGGATAAAAAAACTGTATTTTGTGAGACGTGTATCGAACCTTCACATAATGATACATGTCGACGAACGGTACTGATGTATAAAGACTCTTCTAGACTTGTGACTCTAAGTAGAATTTCACTGGTAATGTAGCCTTGTTTCGAAATACTTCTAAGGGCTTGTAACTTCGTTTTCCAGATTTACGCTTCGTGATTGTTATCTCCATTTCTGCGCTGAGAAGGTGATTCACTGAACAATGCTTGTCATGCAGACTGCAGTGGACTTCCCAGCTGTCTACCTGCCACGCTGAAGTGATGGCGTGGCTGCATATGTAGTAGGGGTGATGTCGGAGCGAATCGTGTTGACGGAAGAGCGGACGTAGCCAGTGAACTGTCATGTTAAGTGATGTGCTGCTACCGCTTTACATGTCTGTGGCTCTGGGGTGCTTGTGACCTCACGGCACATGTAGACTATTCAGTTCTTTCAAGAAATAGTCATTATTTTTAAATATGCAATCCTTAGATTTAGATTTTCATGTGATCTTCATAGCTACGTGAAACAAGAACGACGGGGAAGTTTGCTACGTTTAGTATTCATTCTCCACATTTGCGCGGAAGACTTACTGTTGTTTCAGTTAAGGTCTGAGTAGATAGGACGATGCTACGTTCAGCGGTGTGGCCACTGCTGCCTCAGCCGTTGCATTGCGAAAGCTGTCGCGAACCAAGTTGGTATTTTGTTTCCACCATGTATTTAGTATCACCTTTGTACGCGCAATATATCTCTTTCTCGCCTCTTCGTCAGCTTTTCCCTTTGGCTGTTTTCACGCCCGGTCTATACGCTCGAGTAACAAGTCCGCTAGTCCCCTGAAATCCATCACGAGCCTCCTTAAGTACAGAACTGCCGAAACATAGTCTTTTCAGCAACTCTTTCAGTAATCATTTTCCTCCTCGGAAACCTATTCTCAGCTACTTCCTCAAGTTCAAACAATTCTACAAATGTTAAGTATTTAAATGTTTTACCGCCAGTCGTAGTCAAAGCGTTTAGAGGTCGGTTGTTCCTCTCGAATATGGGTGTTATCGTTACTTCGTATCAATTTCAGCCAGTAATCTTTCTCTGCGTAGTGTTGCCTGCAGATTGCCGTCTGGTACCTACGGCATTCTTCTTATCATTTATTGACACCCTAACGTCCCTGAAACGCCATCCTGTTATCACATGAGCACGGAACCACGGGCAAGGCACGAAACCCATCACGACATTTTTTGATACACTGAAGCGGCCTCTACACGCTAAATTATATTGACAATATTTTCCGGCTGCGCAATTATATTGACGGTCCAAGGTTGCGACTGAGAAGAAGCGCAATAATATTGAGAACATCAAAAACTTCTGAAACATATTGCGCTGCCTGTAAATATTGTGCCGTATGTGGGCAGTATTAACAGAATCTTTGACAGGTTATCGCGCTATGTTGTTATGTTTGCCGTTTCGTGAGTGACTCTTTGACGCTCCTTATACCAGTTTTTCATCCATCTTCTTTTTTTTCGGCTTGCAACAAAGTAAAGCAATAATAACAGCAGCAGCGTCTTTATCGTCCAAAATTTCACACCACAATATTATTGAGCAGTCTAGAATAGAACGACAATAGTATTGTACAATATTATTGACCTTGTAGGGACCGCTTGATCGTGGTCATTAAAGTCTTTTCGAAAAAGCTGCGGATCTGAGCATTACAACAAGGCCAATAAATACAAATCATATCGACAACAAGTCGCAAGGAGAAGTTCTATTGTCAACATTGACAAATTCTGTTTTTAAGATCAATATTATGCTGTTAAAAATGTATACGTACATACGGCGACAGATGAAGAAGTCGCGATTGTTTACAGTAGTTCTTTTCTTTGCGTAGTGTATGTATCGAAAAAAAGATGTTTCTACATAATTTACCTTATATAAAGTGTGAAAAATTAAATAGTCTCCCTCAGCTTCTTCCACATATTATGCCTATTAAACACACACACACACAAACGTGTGCATATTATCTTCGTTGTGGTTTTCAGTTTCCCCTCTGCTATTTCATCCGAATTTGGAAAAAAATTCTCCAGGAGTACCTGAGCTATGCTTGAATATCACCCACTTTCATTCCAAACTCTCAGACATAGGCCTGCAAGGAGTGCCTCACAGTCATAGGACAGTCCCAATTAGAGGGTAATAGTCATAGGAAATTTTTCCCAATTAGAGGGTAATAGGTGAGCCAATTTTGGTACAAATACACTCTGAATAAATACGGTCACCGAGGCCACTGAAGTAAAATAAGTAGCAAAAATAGATTAATTAGTAGGTAGCATTTAATTATCGGAACGTTTCGAAATAGTACTAATGAAAATTCGGAAGACTATTGTAAGAAGTAACATTCTGTCCTCTCCCTAATGTCCGGTTTTTACCCATAAAGTGGTCCAACAGGTACGACATCAGATACAAAGAAACTTAGGATATCGGACGTCGACGGCCTTCCCGTCAGATCATCGAAGTTAAGCTCGGTTAGGCGTGGCAAACACGTGGATGGCTTACCATCCGCTGTTGACCTGCTGAGATGCACTCATCGTCGTGATGCCTATTGAGGAGCTACCTGAGCGAGTAGTAGCAGCTGCAAGTCACGAGCACTGACATCTGCCAGGAGAACAGTGCGCACGCCACAAGCTCGTGTTTAATTCACAGCCCATGACGCCAGTCCAAAGGATAACACGTGGTCAGTCGGTACAGTTAGGCCTTCCTGGACTGCGCGAACGACGTTTAGTTTTAGTTTTTACACTATATTAGGGGACATACTCTTACACTCATTTCGATATTAAAACTTTGTCGACCCAATATTTTCGTCATTCACCGAGTATTATTTTATTATAGATCATTATTCAGGTTGTTTGTTTTAACTGAAGTCAATCAAATATCTGAAAACGACGCATCGTTGACGTAACGGACCATCTGTGTGTACCACAACTGTCCCCGGCCTCGGTGGGGGGGGGGGGGGGGGGGAGGGAGAGGGTACACTCAGTTGACGGACAGATCGATAACATGTAACTGCGTGAGAAAATCAGATGCATGCAAGGGGCTGGAAGCCGTAGAAACATAAAACTACGAATCAGATAGAAAAGTTATAGTAATTTAAAAATAATTGTCCTGCAAACAAAGAGAGAAGAAATGATATAAACACCTTCAATTTACGTTTTATAAGTTGGGTAAAAGACTTTTTCCTGCTATATTCAACAATTACATCCCACAGAATGCAGCTTTCACTGACGTTTTGATACGATTATAGTGTTACACAGTGAGTTGGTGGATTACCTTTAACGGAGACCGGCCGCGGTGGCAGAGCGTACTGCGGCGCTCCAGTCACGGTCTGCACGGCCACTACGGTCGGGGGTTCGAATCCCCCCCTCGGGCATGGATATTTGTGCCGTCCTTAATATTAGCTAGTTCATACGTAGTTTGTAAGTTTAGGGACTGATGACCCCGTAGTTAAGTCCCATAAGCTCTACAAACATTTGAACATTTTTAATGAAGATATTAGTGACTCATATTTGCCAGTTGTAATGAAAATAAATCAGCCGCAAGGCCTTTTGCAAAACAAAAAAATTTCTCTCTTGTTCCCTATTAGATGTTTCATCATGTTGATGGGTTGAAAGATAAGTCATTACATACACCAAAATTCATATAGATCTCTTGTAATATCAGTTGTTTTTCGATTTGTTGAATCGCTTCACTATGATTCTGTGTGATTCAACTTTTGGAAGATGAAAATCAAATTTCCGACGCCGTGTTCCGCTGTCGTTTTAATATTTTAAGGCTTATCGCTTTTTGCTATACCAATCAAATATAAGTTGTTTCTCACAAATTCCGTCTGAAAATCAGCTGTTCCAGATTCTGATGCAGTTGGTTGTAGCTTCAGGTCTCCTATTATGTTTTCAAAAGAAACAATCAACATCAGGGTCAGTCTATTATTTCTGTTTTCAACCACTCTTTCTAAATTAGATAATTAGAAAAGACGTAACTTGACGATCCAATCAATTTTCAGAAGTGGTTGCCCATTTAAGTGGGAGCGAAATAAAAATCCCAGCAGCTAGAACGGAAGTCTCAGATTCGAAATTAGACCGCTTGCATGAATACGTGAGGCTGTAGTCGAAATCAATTTACTAAATACGGTTAGGGGAGTTGTATGGTGACTGTGGCTTCATGGTACTATCTGGGCAGTAGCAAATCGGGCACTCGACCAACGGCACCTAGATTAACAATGCTTTGTGCTGCTTGCCAGGAGTAGTCACGTTATTTACATGATGAACATTTCAGATTTGTGTTGTTAGTAGATATTCATGAACTATTACTTGATCTATGTCAATTACCTTCGTATCCGACCATTCTTGGCATTGTCTACCAGAAACGCAAATTTGAACCGTGCATCATATTACATTACACATCTCATACACAACTGTCTTCAATTGTTCAATTCAATTGTTTGTAAATCTATCGGACCAAACTGCGTAGTCATCAGTCCGTAGCTTACGAACTACTTAAACTAAGGTAAAATAACTTAAGGACAACATACACACCCATGCTCTAGGGAGGACTCGAACCTCCGACGGCGAGCAACCGCGCGCTCCGCAGCGAGGCGCCTTAGACTGCTCGGCTACTCCACCGCAGCCAACAGTCTTCATACGACTGCTTTTCTTTTTTTTTTTTAATAATTAAAAAAAAAAAAAAACTTACGCTAAGGACAACTCACAGACCCATGCCCGTGTTTGAGGACTCGAACTTTCGCCGGAAGAGACCGTGCAGTTCGTGACACCGCGCCTCAGACCGCGCGTCCATCCCCGCTCGGCTGTTATGAGTACTCTTGGTATGTAACCAACGGGTGTTACTGGTCTAGGTTGCGTCGACACGATGCGGTGTTAAATTGGGCAATCTACTCGTTGTGAAACTGGGCACTTGACAAATTGTCAAATTGGGCATTCGACGCGGTTGAATGCCTCTGACAGTGTACTGTGGTACAATTCTGCATGTACGCCACTGGTAGTCAAACGGCACCGAGGATATGAAGGAAATGAACTAACGCGTTCTCCAGCCGGGCCATTACTATCATGAGAGCACGGACGACACTTTGTGAGGTGTTGACCCAGGTGTAGTGTTTACAAACATAGAGCGAGATGAGTGGTTTGTCGGTCAGTAAATGGTTTGTGGGAGAGGAGGGGCGTGTCGGGAGGCGGCGGCGGCGGCGGCCAGCTGGCGCGGCGCCAGCAGCGGCAGGCAGCGTCCTTGGCCTTGCTGCCAGCTGAGCGCGGCGCCAGGCAGCTGAGCACCAGCGCCAGCCAGCCACAGCTAGCCAGTGTCACCGTTCGCCGAACGCCTGCCGCGGCCGCGCCCCTGGAAATACCACGCCGGCCGCCGTCGCGCCACTCACGCCTTCCCGAAACCGCGCGCGCGCGCACGTCTCCGAGCAGATCCCCGCCGGCCGTCATATCGCGCGGCTCCGCGTATTCATCACGCCGGGTATCCCGAAGGGCGGCGTGCGAATCACCACCGGAACTTCAGCCACTGCTCTCACCGGGTCCCGTAACCGGTGCACCAACTCCACCAAAATTACATCTGCATCCAAATGTACAGAAATATGCCAGATTGTATCTGCAATACCTGGCGTAGACCTGATGTAGAAGCAGCTGTGTCCTCTCCTAAGTCATGGGAAAAAGACAGTTGCTTGGGGGGTCGTCGCTACAGAAGGAAGTACTTGCACCATTAAATTATTAGGGTTTAGTAATGCAAAAACGTATGCCTAAGTGAAATTTTTTATACAGATAAACAATCCCTGAGACGTAGTTTCGCCTCGATTATGTCAAAGACATTATTGCTAAATCTGAAACATTGAATTAAAATTTGTACTTATACTATTACAAGACGCTTTAATCGTTAGTGGTGTGGTGGTCTAACGGTTAAGACGTCTGCGTAGTAAGCATGGAGGTCCGGGTTCAATTCCCGGCCGCATCACAAATTTTAATTCAATACTTCAGATTTAGCAATAATGTCTTTGAAATTTTTAATGTTAAAATCACGTTGTTATTTGTGTAATATTCGTTATGAATTGAATGTATCAAAGATTGTTTTACAATACTGTCTGGTAACGATGAATAAGCGCAGTCAGAAAACTGTTTTCAGGGAAACAATTTGATACAATAAGTAATTCTGAAAAATTCGAAAAATTCTACTACTTTACAAATTGTCTATATATTGGGACGTTTTTTAATTAGCATCATCCGACTGAGTATTGACTGAAATGCAAAATATTCGTTATAAAATACATTTCACGTAAAAATAGGATATGTGTACCATTCTGAGAAGGAAAGTACTTCGGCTCTAACAAACATATCTGTATGAACGTTTGGTTACAGTATCTCTACTTACACCTCAATGTGCTGGTGGGTATCGTTTTTCTGCAAAACTCTTTAACTATGCTCTAGATAGCACTATAGATGTAATGTAGACGCCATACATAATGCAAATATCTTAACTATAACTTATGTAATAATCATCGTACATGTTCTCTAGCGAATTCTCATCAAAAGCCGTGATGATAGTTGCAACTTTAATCTTCTTCTCAGAAGACTGTTGGTATTCACTGCCACTGCTTCCATCGCCTTTTTCCCGCACTTACCGTAGCACTTGCAATGAGTTGTTCGTCATTATCATTCCTATTATCATCATTACGTGTTACTTACAACAGTATCTAACTTATGCTCATATTTCTGTACCATAACAGATACGAAAAAGCATGTGAATGATTCATCTTCTACACTAATACCACCTTTACGAAGAAGGGTTCTTCGTAACTTCATCTCAACCAGTCGCAATACTTTAGCAGGATTGATTACCAATCGCCAGTCTGCGCCAGGCAGTGCAGCGGTGAGGACGGACTGTTTACGTCCCGCCGCCGAGTCTGCTGCTCGCGTGTGTTTACGTGGCACAGTCGCCTTCGCTTGCGTAATTTACTTAGAACAAGAATGGCCCACTCCTGGCGAAAATCAACATTGAAAATCAGTTTTTCGAATGAATATGCACGACCGAAGGCACTTGAAGTCGAACAATTTATTAGAGACGAAGTGAAGATTGACTGTAACGATCTTATCGGCATCCACTTCTCTATAGTGAGCAGTGTAGTGTATGTGAAGCTTACCAGCGATGCCGTCTGTGAGAAGATTCTAAACAGATCAAGAAATGGACTCAAATTCCGTCACTCAGATGGAAATATCGGTGAAGTGACTATCGAACACGCAGGTCTTGGACTACGAACAATTAGAGTGTTTGAACTTCCGTTTGAAGTACCTTCAGACGTGGTTGTTTCTGCGCTGCGCCCTTATGGGAACGTTATTAGCCACATGGCCGAGAAATGGGTTCAATTTACAACATATCCGGTATTCAATGGGGTGCGGCAGGTACGCATTGAATTGACCAAACACGTGCCATCTTATCTATATATTGGAGGGTGCCGAGCCATCATAATTTATGATGGCCAGCCGAAGACGTGCTCCGGTTGTGGCCAAGAAGGTCACGTTCGTTCTAGCTGTATGCAGCGCAGAATAACGCAGTTACCACCTGGTGATGAGCAGATCCCATCGGCATCCACGACGCTCCCATTGACATATGTACAGGTTCTTCAAAATGAACGCAGCCAGCAGCCTGTGACAACACCACTTGATGAAACTATGCCAAACACGGTAGAACTTCAGGGCAACGAGGACAGGATGGAGGCTACACCTGCGCCGGCCCCTGAACGTCACGTGAGGAAGGATAACGAAGTGTCTCCGAAGGAGGGAACAGATGCCGCCTCTATGGTCGTGCCTACCGCCGCCTTCGTGCCAGACAGTCAGAATACCCAGACTTCGTCTGATACTGAAGTACACGTGCGAAAACAACGGTCACCACAGAGAAGGAAGAAACGTCGGCTTGCTCCGTCTGATATCAGCCGATCACAATCTAATGATGAATCCCAAGACCTTCTACCATCAGAAGACCCTAAAGTGGAACTTCCTGCCTCACTCCAGTCGGAAGCGGAATCAACACGGCGTATGTCTATTACTCCTACTACAGATGATGACCAGCAGTCAGCCATTCGTCAGTCGTACACCGACGACACATCAATGCATGTTGACTCACCAGGGGCTTCAACTGACGACCAGCGTCCAAGCAACGCAGCATGGCACGAAGATGTTGAAGATAATTCATCCACAGCTGACGTAGCAACAGATGTTGCTACTAAACTAAATGTATGCTAATCGATGAGGGTTTGGGGGAGAATGTGCTACCTGATCTTCGTGTTACAATGAGCATCCCTGCAAATATGGCACAAGGGCAGGCTTACAGAATTGGATCTATCAACATTAATACAATCCAAACGCAGATAAAGTTTCAGTTATTCCGTGACATGATGCGGGCGTCAGATCTAGATATTGCCCTTCTACAAGAAGTTCGCCTCGAGTCATTTCCAGATATTTCTGGTTATGATACATATCAAACGCCATCTTCTTCCAACGGTAGTGGGACGGCCGTACTTCTGAGAGAAGGTATTGTCGTTGACGACGTCACTTATTTACCATCGGGCAGGGGCCTTGCTGTGACATTCCATGGTGTCCGGATCATCAACGTTTATGCTCCCTCCGGCACGGACAAACGAAGGGAACGCTCGCACTTCTACTCAGAAGAGATAGCTCCACTGTTTGCAGGTCAATACGATCACATTATTCTTGGAGGAGACTTCAACTGTGTGCTCGCCATAAAGGACCAAATTCCTCATTTTACCACGTGCCAAAAACTTAAATTACTTATTCAAGAACTGGACCTGATAGACACATGGGAGCATAAGCATGGTGATCGACCTGGATACACTTTTTTCACCAGCCATTCTGCGAGCCGTCTGGACCGAGTCTATGTCTCCCGCGGACTCACAACGGCAACACTTGATGCCGAGCTGTGGCCTACCGCCTTCTCGGACCACATAGCCTACATTTGTACTGTTTCTCTTCGACGGCAGGGCGTGTGGCGAAGTCGAGGTACTTGGAAGTTAAACGTTGCACATCTTAAGGATCCCGAGTGCAGACAGCATATAGAAGCGACGTGGAACAACTGCCAGAGACGTCTTACGGCATATCCTTCAACGATTCGATGGTGGCTCGAGTGTGCTAAGCCAGCTTTGCGTCGCACGTTGGTACAGTATGGACGTGACAAAATGAGTTGGCATCGACGAACCATGGAATTTTACTTTACGGCACTCCGTGAGCTTGCTAGCCAAGCACCGTCTCCTGAACGACAGATTGCAATTCAGCGGATTAAGGCGAAGATTACTTTACTTATGCGCCGCCGTCTTGAGGGAACAGTGATACGTGCGAGATGTCAAGATCGAGTCGCTGGAGAACCTCCTTCCATGCATCACGTTATTCGAGAGAAGCAACGGTGTAGAAGAGCGCTGGTGCACGCTATTGATACCCCAGATGGTCGTCGACTGACATCTCAGAATGACATCGCCGCTGCTTTCGTGGGTCACTGTCGACAGTTGTATGCAGAAGAAGATCAGGGTGCTATATCAATGGAAGAAGTGCTCGACTCCATGCCTGGTACTCTTGATGGGGAGTCTGTGCAGACCCTTACAGATACGATTACTGCTGATGATCTCGCTGACGCTCTATGCAAGGGAGCAACAAACAAATCCCCAGGCCCAGATGGCCTCCCGCTGGAGTTCTACCGCGCCTTTCAAGACATCATGGCTCCTCGCTGGATAGAAATGTATAAAGAACTGACGATACCTGACGTCCCACTCCCACCTGCTTTTGTCGAAGGCCTGATCATTCCAGTCCCGAAGAAGTCCAGGGGACAAAAAGTGGAACATTTTCGGCCGTTAACCATGCTGAACTGCGACTTCAAGATTTTTACCAGGATCCTCGCTTCCAGACTCCGGCGTGTCTTGCATCAAGTCGTATCTACGGATCAAACATGTCTTGGTGGCAGAAGTAACATCCAGACAGCACTAAGTGATTATCGTGACATCATAGCCTTGGCCGAGACTTGCCGCATTCGTGGTGTCTTAGTGTCCGTAGACCTGGACCATGCTTTTGATAGGGTGAGTCATGACTTTCTTGAAGCAGTGCTGCGAAGAATGGCGTTTCCTCCCGCCTTTACACACACCGCCCTGCGCCTTCTCCGATGCGCCACATCACGTGTACTGATCAATGGACGTGTGGCAGGCACTGTTACCATTTCGCGATCTGTACGACAAGGCTGTCCGCTATCGATGATTCTTTTTGCCATTGCGCTTGAGCCATTGTTACATGGACTGCGATGTCGACTGTCTGGGATGAAGATGAGGGACCGGTCCTTTATCTGTCGCGCATATGCTGATGATCTTCTGTTCTTGGCTCAATCACGGGACGAAGTGCGGATAGCACTAGAATGGATTACCAAGTATGGAACTACTGCGGGCAGCCGTGTGAATCTGACCAAGTCTGCCGCTATGAACATTGGCAGGGGTCTTCCTGAAGGAAGCGTGGCCCCGCTACAATCAGTGGACAAGCTCAAGTGTTTAGGGATAACCTTCACGCGCGACATTCGACGAACCTCGGCAGTCAACTACAAACGCCTTCTTCAGGTACTACGAGCTAACGTCCGAAGCAATCTACTACGGTCGTTAGACTTAATACAACGAGTTGCTTTCGTGAACATCCATCTGGCGTCTAGGATACCGCACCTGGCCCAGATTCTACCGATGCCGAAGACGATGGCAACAAGACTGCTGGCTGTGTTTGGATACTTCGTGAGCGCCGGCCTTATCTTCAAAGTCCGTTATGAAACATTAACTCTCCCCCCTCGAGACGGAGGTCTTGGGCTTGTCAATGTACATGTCAGAGCGTCTGCCCTTTATGTAAGTACAATGATTAAGCTGTGGAAACATCGCCAGACCGGAATATCTGGGATTCTGATCGACGAACTTGCTCCTATATCTCTAATGCCGCCCATAGCAGTAGCGCATATCTCTACCCATCTCTCACATATTAAGACATTTTTTATAGAATATAGTTACGTCCATGAAGACTTGCCCCATACACGGACTCCAACGACACGTGATGTGTACCGCATAATGATGAAGGGCCACACCCGGAATTGCGTGGAGAGACGACATCCAACAATCAGATGGCCCGTGGTCTGGCGTTCTGTGCATCATGCCCTCCTCGATACAGATGCTCGTGCTACCTGGTATCTGGTTGTCAATGGAAAATACATGACGCGACATCGGCTGCATGCAATTAAGATGACGGACTCTCCACACTGCCCTCAGTGTCACGTGTTAGACACTGATGAACATCGGCTGATGTGTGGACCTGCTGCAGAGGTGTGGCTGTTCATAAAGAAAATACTTGCCTTTCTTTGTCGTACAGCTCCACACACTATTGAACCGCAGTCACTTCTATTTCCGGACGAGAGCTTTTTTCCACGCACAAAGACTAATGCAGTGAACTGGATCAAAGGCCTATCTATATATTATTTGTTTCACGATCGAGAAAAGAGTGTGCTTGATTTTTGGACGTTCCTCCAAGATCGCTTCACGTCTCTACTACATAATTCAAGACACCGACAATACTATGCCAATTTTCTGGGTAGTGTTTTCCTGGATCCTCCCCACAGCTTGGGTGTGCCGGGTATGAGACGATAATTTTAGTATGAATGATCCCTCGGAAGAATGAACCTATGTAACGGATGAAAACAATTTATTCGAGAAGACGTGCCCGGAACTCGCGTGAGGAACAGAAATTCAGCTAATATCTATCCGCATATGGTCGGTGTGCAGTCACCATTTATGTTTGTTCCGCCGGGAGGGCGGTCTTATTTATGTTCACTATCAGACGCTATTAATGCTGCACTTCATGTAGAGATATTTTACTTCCAGTGAAAATCCTCACAAAAGAAGGAGATATTTTTCTTTTCCTTTCTTTTATTTTCTCTTTCATTGATATATATAGAAATAAAATGAAGTGCGTAAAATTAAAAAAAAAAATTAAAAAAAAAGGGGGGACTAAGGCGCAAAAAAAAAAGAAATTAAAAAAAAAATAAAAAAAATAAAAAAAAAATAAAAAAAAAAGAAAAAAAAAGAAAAGAAAAAAAAAAAAAGAAAAGAAAAAAAAAAACGGTTAAGACTTCTGCGTAGTAAGCATGGAGGTCCGGGTTCAATTCCCGGCCGCATCACAAATTTTAATTCAATGCTTCAGATTTAGCAATAATGTCTTTGAAATTTTTAATGTTAAAATCACGTTGTTATTTGTGTAATATTCGTTATGAATTGAATGTATCAAAGATTGTTTTACAATACTGTCTGGTAACGATGAATAAGCGCAGTCAGAAAACTGTTTTCAGGGAAACAATTTGATACAATAAGTAATTCTGAAAAATTCGAAAAATTCTACTACTTTACAAATTGTCTATATATTGGGACGTTTTTTAATTAGCATCATCCGACTGAGTATTGACTGAAATGCAAAATATTCGTTATAAAATACATTTCACGTAAAAATAGGATATGTGTACCATTCTGAGAAGGAAAGTACTTCGGCTCTAACAAACATATCTGTATGAACGTTTGGTTACAGTATCTCTACTTACACCTCAATGTGCTGGTGGGTATCGTTTTTCTGCAAAACTCTTTAACTATGCTCTAGATAGCACTATAGATGTAATGTAGACGCCATACATAATGCAAATATCTTAACTATAACTTATGTAATAATCATCGTACATGTTCTCTAGCGAATTCTCATCAAAAGCCGTGATGATAGTTGCAACTTTAATCTTCTTCTCAGAAGACTGTTGGTATTCACTGCCACTGCTTCCATCGCCTTTTTCCCGCACTTACCGTAGCACTTGCAATGAGTTGTTCGTCATTATCATTCCTATTATCATCATTACGTGTTACTTACAACAGTATCTAACTTATGCTCATATTTCTGTACCATAACAGATACGAAAAAGCATGTGAATGATTCATCTTCTACACTAATACCACCTTTACGAAGAAGGGTTCTTCGTAACTTCATCTCAACCAGTCGCAATACTTTAGCAGGATTGATTACCAATCGCCGTCCCATCTGACGCTTCAGCACACAAATAACGTCACAAAACGCAGCTTCGCAGGCACACTGCACCGTCCCTACTGGCGAACCGACAGATCAAAGTGCAATGTGGCAGGGCACACGCAGACGCCTCTGACGGACGACTGCAGACTTTTACAGATGCGGGACTATCACTAGTGCAATAAGGGACCTTTACATTATCTCTCATAAGATTTTGGTGTATATGTGTTTGTTCGAGCACAAGTACTTTCTTTGTGAGTCTTGACTGAAATGCGAAATATTCGTTGTAAAATTCATTTCACCTAAAAATAGGATATGTGTACAATTCTGAGAAATAACACAAAGCATTTTCGACCAAAACAATGTGCAAGAAAGCTAAGATGATTAACTATATTTCTTTTAAGATAACATTGTTTTATTACTTTTCTTGGGTCAGGGGTCGCCACAATACTTTTGTTGTAAGTGGGTCACCATAATACCTTTAATTCTATAGCGGGTCGTATATTCGAAAATGTTGAAAAAACACTGCGCTAAGGCAATAAAAAACTGTCAGACTGAATAAAAACAAGAAGAAGGTGCCCGCCAAAGGGCCGCAGCGGAAGTGTGTGAGTCATCTCAAAATGGATAGTATCATATGTCTCTTGGGACGATTGCATTTCTTATGAAGTGATCTTGCAGATCGTAGCTGTTTTATCTAGATCTCTTAGAGGCAGTCAAATGGAAACATAATATCTGCCTGAACGTCACCATTTGCAGATGAGACGTTTAATTTCTGTTTCGTAGAACGTGATCGGCCGCTGAGTCCATTCTTGCACCTCCTCGAACAACTGAAACCCACGCATTAGTTCCGGTTGCCACATACGTGAAAATAACGTGATGAAAGATCCGGGCTGTCCGGATCATGTCGCAGTGTTTCCCAACCATATCGCTGAAGCGCAGATTTCGTCCGATTGGCGGTGTGGGTGTGTGTGTGGGAAGAGGGGTCGTTACCTTGCAACGCTTCTTTTCTGCACCGTCTCCGTGAAAGTCAACACTGGAAACATCCCACATCTCACTGGCAAAGAAACTGAAAGCTTTACAAACAATTTACGGTAAGTTCATGATAAGCTCCTTTATTCACCTCAGCAGCCCTCTGTTCCTCGAATTCTTCAACCACAGAACGAAAGCAATGCTACGCACCGTAAAATCGGAACACCCGGGAATTCTGTCGGATGAAAACATAGTTTCAACAATTCTTTAGAAAAGACGCGAACATTCTCCGTGCAGTCCGGATATGTCACCAGTGTGATTTTCACATCGTTGGCTACCTGAAGGAGGACTTCTGTGTACCTCGCGTTCAGCTGGAAGAGGAAATGCAAGAGTCGGTGCGGATGTGGATCCGGCAGCGGCCGACCGCGGTCTAAGAAGCAGGAACTAAACGTCTCGCCTTCCAGTAGGATAAACGTCATAACGCGTGTGGTGATTACGTTTCAAAGTATTTATTCCATGACGCCATTGTGGCGTGCATTGCGTTGATTGTCCCTCATATAGACTACTCCTGAATCCGTGCGTTTTACAGGCTTTTCCTGGAAAGTAAGCTCTCGAAATTTTAACGGTAAATGTCTCTGTGAGGAACAAAGCCTGTCTTGTAGCGTCTGCTACTGGAATTACTTTTGCATCTCCTTTACTTGAGAATACTACGGATAACTTGTGGATGTACCCAAAATAGTTCAAATGTTTGTATAGTCTATGGGACTTAACTACGGGATCATCAGTCCCTAAACTTACAAACTACTTATGAACTACCTAATCCTATGGACGGCACAAATATCCATGCCCGAGGGGGAATTCACCCTCGTACAGGACGACCCCATGCGGAAAACAATACACAGATAAACGTCTCCCTTCCTCGTTCGACGTTGATCGGCGCTGGACGATCTTTCTTGGACAAGCTCCCCATCATTCCGCATGACAGTGCAGTACGATGCCCCTCTTGCGCCGCTTATAATAGGAGATTCTACACCGTACACATCCGACATGTGTCCCTGCGATTACGATCTCTTTGCCAAAGTGGAAGAGCCACTACGACGCATCCCATATAAAACCAGAGATGACATAACCCTTGCCATACAGCGATCAATGCGGACAATCACCAGAAATAGACTCGCAGATGGCGTACGACGACTTCGGGCAACTGGCGAAAGGTAATAAATACCCGGGGCGGTTATGAGGTACTTTGACGGTGTGTAACTACGTCTGTCAATAAAGTATTTTCAGAGTTATCAGTACATTTTATCTAGCTCTTGTATGTGTACTAATTTCTACCGGGTATAGAAACAGTTGTTTTTCCATGAAAGAAGGAAGGGGGTTCTTTTGTCGGAATAAAATACAAGGTGCAAACTGTATAAGCTGCATCGGTCACAAGAATCAGTCACAACTCTCAAGTAATAAGGAGCAAAGACTTAATGTAGAATAGTCACGTAAATCTAGGTCTGGAATAGGTAAAAGCCAGACCGACATTTATTGCAAGAAATCAGAAAGTTGTTTTCACCTGCGATTGAAGTTAATTACCAAATTCTCTTTCGGCCTAATCTGAGTATAGTTCCCTGACATGGAATAGGTTGGGTAACAGAAGAAGTAGATAAATCTCGTAATGGATTTGATTTTCTTATCGTCGACGCAATATATATTTCTTCTAGTAGAGGTAATACCCACAGGGATTCTTTTACCATACCAGCCGTGACTGTATCAGGAAATTTGGCTTTCAGTGTCCCAGTGGATGAGTGTACATGCATACATGTTTTGTAGTAATCTCCCATTGTACATCTTTCAGATGCAGTAAAGGAAATGTCGTATATCGGTACGCTGGAAAAAATGACAATAATTTAATTTAATTAAAAAACGCTATGATTGTGCGTATTTCGAGCGATGGAATGCGCGACAAAGCGAAATTTATAATTGGGAGGAAAATTTTAATTAGTATTATCCATTGCAGGGCGGTGGCGTAGCAATTTCTGGGACTGTTAACCGAATGTTGATCCGTATGATGAACGCAGCCGACAGCGAGAATAGACCAGATGTGTAGTTGAACTACATGGCGTTAATTACTGCCGCGAAAATTTTTGCGTTTGAATGCTCCAGTATGTTACGGAAGTACGTATTATCCTTACTGGTTGGCGTATGGATCTTTTTATTTTTCCTCAGCTTGAGAAATAAATGTCCGCTCCATATGCCATTAAAAGGCATCGTAGAAGTAAGTTTAAATTTTGAAGGAAGAAAAAAAAGTAAGATAATTT
This sequence comes from Locusta migratoria, assembly GCA_026315105.1. Classification (NCBI taxonomy): domain Eukaryota; kingdom Metazoa; phylum Arthropoda; class Insecta; order Orthoptera; family Acrididae; genus Locusta; species Locusta migratoria. The sequence continues at coordinate 508,231,220 of CM048747.1, forward strand.
GCTCTGTTAAAACGCAAATATTTGATGGTTCGCTTTAAGAGACAGCTAAAATTGTCTGCATTGAATATGATGAAAGATGTAAATAACAATGAACCAGGGTTTTTTGTCTCATCATAATACAGTTATTGATTCTGAAGTTCATTCATACGCTCTGAAATATAATAATAATCGAAGAAAGGAAAGAGCAATAGAAGGAGAGACAGTATTATCGGCGACTACAGCAAGCTCTCTCTTGTCATTATTTAACAAACAGTTTGGTATATGGTACTAGATATATTTCTTTGTATTCGATGATTTCAAAAGCGATTCAATTTATCAGTCACTTAACAGAGTTATCATAATCTGAAATAGACGTGTATTTGTGTTACCAAGCGAAAAATGCTTTACTGTGAACGAACGCGAGTGCAGACGTAGATAGATAATCCAGCGTTTTATTTTTGTTATTTTAGTGTAAAGAGGTTTTCTGGATCAAGGGTACCGTAATCCGCAACAGTACGTCTAGAAGCTGTTAGTCCTATAATTTCAGCACTTTTTCTAGTGTAGTAATGACTTATAAATCGATGACAAAGCTGATATATGTACTATAGGTATAGAACCAATAATAGTAAAAAGAAAATAAAGGAAAAAACAAAAAAGTAAACTAACGATACTTTAACTTTTGTTTCTCGTTTGAGTATATAAATGTTTATTAAAAATTCGTTAACATTATTGCAAATTTGTCTTTCAGTAAGTAAAATCGTATATCCATTAGTGTTATCAATTGTATAAATTATCCTACACTATAAACTGTGTATGTAACGCGTAAATATTCACATACAACGCAGCTTCAAAAAACCTTTGCAGAAGACATTCAATAAGTAATAAATACGCGCAGTGTATATCGTCAAAGGCAGCAATACACAGACTTTGCAGGGCATTTGTTGCTAATAGGGGTCTCTCCTCTGAGTACTGTAACGTAAACATCGCATTCAGTGCCAGTGATTCGTTTTCAGTTATGGAACAAGAGTATTTCGACCTCTGCGGCTCTACATTTAGTGTATTTAGCTTGAAGGAAATGTGCATTCATGTCGCGAAAAAAAATTCTAATCGAGGAAAACAAAATAGAACTGACCTTTCTGAACATTTTACACATAACAGTTATCACTGGTGGAACACTGTTTAGCACGGATTCACATCGTTCGAGAACGTGGAAAATAATGTAAAAAGGTTCGTACGGAGTCAAAAGGTAATAAACGTGTGGTACTGCACAGTAAACACTGATATTTGCCACAGAAGTCAGTGCTCAGTTCCTGAGTCACGTAACGGCGAATTTAGGAAAAAAACCTCAACACAGCACACGTCGCAGAGATCGGATGCCCGGTGTAAATGTCGCAAAACGGTCCGTCGCCGCCGGGAAAGGGACGCGGATGGCCCTCGTGGTCGCGGCGGCAGCGCGCGGTGGCGGACCGTAGAGGCGCCACTTCGCTAGCACCCTCTCGCCAGCGCGTGTGCCGCGAGAATGACGGGTGCGCGGCGCCGCGCGCGCTGTCTGCCCCCTCCCCCTCCCCTGGCGCGCCCCCCCTCCACCGCGGCCGGCCGCGTGCCGGCCGGTGGAGGGGGCAGCGTCGGGCCCGGGCCGCGCTCAGTGACAGCGCGGGAGGGCGCCGCGCGCGCCGCGCCGCCGCGCGCATCCGCCGCGGCGACGCCGACGCCGGCGCCGACGCCGCACCGGCCGTCACCCTCGCGCGACCCCCGCCGCGCGCGCTTTTCTTGTGAATGACCGAGACCCCTCCCTCGCGCCGCTCTCGCCGGCCAGCCTATTGGCTAATCGGACGCGTTCGCCTAACCGCTCGGAAATGCCCAGCCTTTTGTCGTACTGCCGCGGAGGGTGGGAGGGGAGGCAGGGCGGCCCGGGGAGGGGGGGGAAGGAGGGGCGTTCGCGAGGTGGGATAGTCCGGTACACCCTTCTCGCGGTGACTACCACGCGGAGGACTTTATTTAAGTGCCGACGCCGGCCGGCCCCCGGCAGTTCCGCTCACCCGTAGCTCGGTGGTGAATTGGTGATGACGTGTGTGGTTCCAGCTAGCGAGAGGTACTAGGCGCGTATATATACACGACTCGGTGTAGCTCGGTAGCAGTCGTGCGCGCAGCAGCAGCCGGACCAGTCGTCCCCCGACCGCCTCCGTTGGCCTTCGCCGGTGTTGTCGATCCTCTGTGCGGAGATATGGAAGTGCCGGCCTGCCGCCTGGAGGAGATGTTCGCGGTCCGCGCGTCGCAGTACACGTGCACCGTGGCCAGCCGCCGCGCGCCCCTCGCCTCGCGCCCGCCACACCCCTCGCCGCCCGCCGCCCCCTGCCGGCCGGCGCCGCCCTGCGCGCCGTCGACGTCCTCGTCCTCTCGGTCGTCTTCGTCGCCGTCGGCCTCCTCGTCGACGTCTTCGTCGACTTCGTGGTCGTCCAGCGCGGCCAGCCTAACGATACGTAGTAAGTCCTCTTTCTCGTAATACTTTGACGTTCGACGTTCAGTGCCGATTCGATTGTCAGTGATTTTATTTGCCCCACTGCGCCTTTTACTGTAATAATATTTTGAAAACATTGGTCCTCCACTCGCTTCGAACGATTTGTTGGCTCGATCTCTCAGTGCCGATTCGATTGTCAGTGATTTTAATTGCACTACTGCGCCTTGTACTGTAATAATATTTTGAAAACATCGGTCCTCCACTCGGTTCAAACGATTTGTTGGCTTGCATCGTATTATTCGATAGCTTTACTTCCGAGGGTTCGGTTGAAAACATCGATAACGATGTGATAACTCATAATTTTTCCTTTAATTTTCTGTGACTATATACAAACTATATAGCAATTTTTGTCAGTTTTCCTTGTGTCTGTCATGATTATTGGGAGAAACCCTTTCGCGTATTTTCACTAACCAACAGTTACTATTTTTCATTCCTTAACCATTTGTTACATTTCTGTGCGCTGTGTTTTTCATTAACTTCAATATTGATTAATTTTAATTTTCTTTTATTTTTTATTAGTTCTGTCTCGACTTTAACGATGTGTTCATCTGCTTGGTGGAGAAGTGGTGTCCAGGTCCTTGTATTATCTGGTTTAGATTTTTCTCGGATTTTCTACACATCTTATGGTATTTACCTGCATAGTTGAACAGAAAATACGCGCTCAGTTTCCGTAACTTCCATTTTTGTCTACTGTGGACTGCCCTCCTGCTCTAGAATCGGATCGGCGGAACATCAATCCCTAAACTATATAGTCCCCTGTGTTAATTATGTAATAACTGTGACTTAAATATTTACTTACTACCGCAACAGACTGCCGTGTGTTAAGCTTCATTGATCAGACGTCAGTGAATATATGTACGAAAAGTCTTTAGAGGTTTATTACTTTAGCGATCATGTCCTAACTACAATTACGAAATGCAACGTTCTGCATAGCTCTAGTTGCATTGTGTGACTTAATGTATTTGAAGCTGGTATCTACGAGGATTCAGCAATTCATTATGTTACATATTGACGAAATATCAACCCCGTACCAAGATTAGAAACTAGCTCTCCAATTGTAAAAATCCAATGCTATTTACTGATGAAACATCATAAATTTTCCTATTCAATTTGTGCAGTTACTAGTGTTGGGAAATTTTTACTAATATTCAGTGGTCAAATGTGTAGATAAGCGAATATACCGACCGCATAAGCTTAGTTGTGACGCAATTAAGAAACTAGAAACGAAAGTACAGACTGCCCCCGAAACAAAATTTACAACATTCTAGTTAGTTTCATGTGTCGTTCTGTTCAATTACGTCGAGTCCACTTAAACGTTTGGGTGACAGAGAAACATACGGTGTACACAAATAAGGGAGGTAAAAACTTTATGGAATATTTGTATTTATCAAATATCTTTTATGAAAACGGTTTTATAAAATCATTGCCCGTGTACTGGTGTAGTTTCATTTTATCTTTTATTGAAGTTTGAACATGTTTGTAGCTCTTATAAGAGATACGTTAAACATCTTTGATACTACAATACGATCCTCAGATAAATTTTGAAAAAATATTTCCTAAGAATTCCAAGAAAGTGATCATATTGTTTCATGCATTCAGAGGGGGAACTATAAAATAATTTAGTTATTCACGTCTGGAATCCGTGAAGATCAAATTAGACTAATGAAATGCTCTCACGCTTCGTCTGAAAATGGGACAGGAAGATTTCGTACCATATAGCACACTAAAAAGCGAAATGTTCACTTCTACCACTTTATGGTGACTTTGAGAATACACGAGTAGGAGAGTTGGCGAGCCTTGTAATTCGTATAATGTAAGGCCCCGTTCGCGGAGCGTGCGGTAACGCACCAAGCGGTGCGGTGGCCGCTGCGGCCGCACGCATAGCCACCTGTTGCTGTTGTCTCTTGTCCTTTTGCCAGGCGGCGCGGTCGAAAAGTTTTCGTGCGGCCGCTGAATCATAGCGTCGGCGGGTAGTTACGATCCGCGACGAGGAATGCAGTTGACACGCGACACAAAAATGCTGCCGGTGGCGTTGCTCCGGGTTGCGAAACCTGCCGTAGGTCATTGCGAGTGTGTGGGCCCCGCGCGGTGACGTCAGCGCCGGCGCTACCTGCACGACAATGCCGTCCCGTTACTCTGGCGGGCCCATTTGACTGCGTCGCGGTCATCTGCTGCGTTCGGCTCCTAGTGGAAAGCGGCAACTCGACGCCGGTTGCCGCGTTTCTGCGGAGCTGTCGTTCGTTAATGAGCTGGAGGGTTATATAATGGGCATTTAGCGTCGTTCACGGGAGATTTCTGTGCGCTGAGTAAGCAAATTTGCGTAGCCTTGCTATGAGTCTCCCCCGTCTTTGCTATTAATCTATACCTATAAAGATAGCTAACATAAAAATTAGTTGGACAGCATCCTGTAAGTTTTATTCCCCGCCAATGTGTTTCCTCAGCAGTCTCCTGATGTACTGAAGTATTATTGCCTGTCCCGCCGCTGCAGTTTGTAGCCATTCCGTCTTAAATCGCTCCTGAGAGGTGCGCCTATATGCTAAACTGTTGTACGTTATTCCAGTACCATTCGCTATCGTGAAGTTGAATTGTGTTATATTTTTTCGTCTTTTCTGTGTACATTACCATATCTATGTTGCCGTTGATTGTAAAAATCAAATGTTCAAATATTTGTAAACCTATTGGACTAAACTGCTATGGTCATCAGTGCCTAGACTTACAAACCACTTAAACTAACTTACACACGCAAGCACGCACACACACCCATGCCCGAGGGAGAACTCGAACCTCCGTCGGGAACCCCTCCCAGTACGTAGCATTGCGCCTTAGACCACGCGGCCCCATTGACAGCGCGTCATGAGCTAAAACCTGAACTACCCCTTCATTTATAACTGTCGTGAACAGTAAAGGACCTTCACACTTCCTCGCCGAACGTCAGATGTCCTTACAACTACGTCTTCAACTCAGTGATATGCCTTTCTTTTTTTTTAGGCCCGGTATCTCACGAGGCTTACATAAAGCAACATTTACAGTACTCTAGATGTGATCCAAGATAGTTATCCAAATCTTTTCCGAATCACATACCGAGAGATGCACTGCCTCTACATAAGGTTTGACGATCCCTGTTGCTTATACTACCTGCATGGTAGCTCCGCCGAGCAGTGCAGGAAGTTCTTAGAAGCGAATATTCCACAATTTTTTCGACTTTGCTTTCTGTTTTAAATTTCTCGGTACAAGTCATCCATTCTGCCTAAGTATAAAGCGCGCTGCCAGCAGAAGAGAAGTCCCCTTTTAATTGTGCCCACGGGAGTGTTTGCGAGAGGCGGGGCTTCCATTGTGGCGCGCAGATTTGCGCGTGCCTGGTACAGCACGGAGCGCCTTCGCGGAAGTGGCTCGTCCTCACCCGCTACCTTCTGTGTTTCGGCCACGGGGAAAACCAGTAATTTATCCTCTGTATGCTCCTTTTGCCGACTGCAGTTCGAAGGCAGTTAACGAACTTTACTTCCGCACGAGCGCGGTATCTGACCAGCTGATGTTTTGCTGCCGACTCGGTACGCGCCCTTTTATTTCTGGGTCGTACGCACGTAATGACTGCCAATTCCGCCGCACTGCTTCAAAGAGCAAATGATTTTCTGCAGTCGTCATTTGCGCTAAGCGCGGTGCTGCAACGACGACGTTTTTGCTCCTTAACGTGACGATTGTACAATTATGAGTGTATTTTGTGCTCGCGTACTGTAACATTTTTCGTGTCAAAACAGTACCTCTCATCCCGTATTCCATAAACACCTTTCGGATGAAACTCAGTTTGTTCTCTTCTTATATGAGACTGAGGAGGCTACACTTAGCGAAGGGATTCAGGTTATTACTGTTTTTCTTGAAACCGGAACGTCTTCGTCACAATTTCACAGCATTGTTTAGTCTAGGAAATCTGTTCTTAGAGATTATCGAACCTCTCCACAGTACGTCGTTGTTATTGGGAAGAGGCCGTTAGAAACGAAACTCGTGCCTGAGCAAGGAAGATTGAATCCGATCTCTAGTATTCACAACATAGACGTCTCGGCACGTAAAGTTGTTGAAAATGATAGAAAGACTTTTTTCTACGCATAGTCCTGTTGGAGGTGATATGCCGACCTTCGAACTGACTTATTTAACCATTTACAGGGGGACTTAACGTGGATTCCAAACCACTCGGCATTTTTCTCAAAAACGTTAGCAGAGGTGAAAGAAGTGATATTTAAACAGATAAAACTCCTAAGAATAGATAGGTGATCGAACGATTTGATTTGAAGCCTGTCCCTTTGCCACAGCCGCTGAGCCACACTTCAATAAAATAAATATTCTATAATACAGCATACCTACGTAGGTGAAGAGGTCGTACATTTTCTGATGACAAACTAGTAATCAATCAGATCTGTGAGATATTTACGTCGAGTTTCCACAACAGTTTACGGTTGAATAACTTCGTAAATCTAGCTGTAGGCCACAGATTTAACTAAGAAAGCTGTAGGGAAGTGTTATTCTACCAGAATATTCTTCACTTACCCATTGCGACCCATCCGTGATCAATGCAAAGTTTAATTATGGAAGTATTCAGGTGAGATTAAAGATAGTAAGGAAGACGACGGTTTAGATCCCCGTCAACAGCATGGTCATTAGAGACGAGCCGCGGTGGAGTAGCCGAGCGGTCTAAAGCGTCTCGCTGCGGAGCGAGCGGTTGCTCGCCGTGGAGGTTTGAGTCCTCCCTGGGGCATGGGTGTGTGTGTGTTGTCCTTAGGTTAGTTTACCTAGGTTTAAGTAGTTTGTAAGCTACGGACTGCTGACCACGCAGTTTGGTCCGATAGATTTAAGAAAATAAATTTGTATTGCCGAAGGCGGATTACTACTGCCATCCTTCCGAATTCAGAGTCCAGTGTCGCAATCTTTGCACTACCTTGCCCGGTCGTGTTTGTTTAGCCAAGTCTACAATTTACTAGTAGCAATCATCAAAGGCCGCTGAAGGACATGGAAAAACGTTGTGGATCGCGAAACTTTTTACTATTGAAATATGCTTCCTCCTGCATACATCTCACTTAATGGAGAATGGTGATGTTATTTAGATGAAAATGGCAATTTACAGATTGGTGCAAGAATCATCCCCCCAGGCAACGATCCGTGGCCTAGCTTAAGTCTGTGCCAGTGTTGGAGTGTTGTACAGTAAGTACTCTTGTAGAAGTTGACCTCCGGGGCAGTGGCGAATCCAGGATTTCGTTTTGAGAGAGGCTTGACCCATTTCAGACTGGGTCTTATGGAGGTAAATGCTTAAAACGAAGTAGTTTTTGGAGGGGGAGGGGGGAAACGTTGATGTCGGAGCCGCGGACTGAGGGCACGCTCGGTACTTGACACTGGCCGCTCCCTGCAGGTCTGGATTGTGTGCCGCAGTTTTTGGTACAGCGCAGCCGCGAGCCGGCGTGATGGATGCAGCCACTTAGCAGCAATTAGAGGACGTTACAGATCGCCCGCTTCGCCTAGGCTTGCTAGAGCTTCTTCCCGTACACTTGGTCCGCGCGCGGCTTCTCGGAAGCGGCGGCGCGCCGTCTTTTTCGTGTCGGCGTTTGCTCTTGATACACGCGCGCATGAAATCCGGGACCTCGCGTCTAGAGGCAGGCAGCAATGTTAACGGCGCTGCCGCCGGCTCTTCCAGCTACTCTGGCGCAGCCGGCAACGGAACGTCTGGTACTGTACAGCGAGATCGCGGAATTACAGAAATTATAAAGGTGGCAGGTGTTCAAGCTTTCCCAAATATTCCAGTCTTTGGTCTTGCGCACTGTTTCCTCTTATTCGCGATACTTATACAGCTTCTGAGCTTTCTTCTTAGTTTAGCCGATATAGGCGTATGAGAGCCGAACACACAGCTCCCGTTCTCGTAGTAATGCAGCGAGTTCCTCCTAATGGTCGTCACACACATTTTCTCCGGAGCTTCTGCACTAATTCCAATTTTGTTTTTGCAGTATGTAGCTGGGGTCATCTCAAACAAATACTCTCCATAACATCTTTTATGTGATATCAAAGGTCGAATGAAAGTGTCACTTTGTTTTCCATTAGAAACAAAGGGCAGGGCGAAGCTGGGAATTTGTATCTGACGGGAGGCGTGCTATAAGGTAGCCCTTGCAGGTGCGGTGATCACTGTGTCCCCAGTGGTGTAGGGGTCAGCGCAACTGCCTAGAAAGCAGGGCACCCGGGTTCCAATCCCGCCTGGGTACACATTTTCAGCTTTGCCCGATCGCAGTTGATGTCATATATTCTGTGAATATTAAATAATAACAACTGCAGGATCAGAAGTGACGTCTGTTCTTTCGGAACAGACGCCACATGTATATATAGAAACAAAAAGATTTTAAGCAGAATGTTTACTTGCTCACTCGTTAGAACGGCCCCATATTTCTCTAGTGTAATATTCGGTTTATCAGTATGTATTAAGAGGGAAAATATGAACTGGCTGTACTACGACTATAGCAGTTTTCTGGCCCGCGTTGACTTCTACCACCATGCAGTGAACGCTTCTAGGTTTCTGCTGGGGTAATAGTTCTTTGTGTTTCAGTGTGCCTATTATTACATATTGCTATTCTGATTGTCACACTATACTAATTTGGAACCGTCCTGTCAAAAGCGCACGTTAAATTCTACTCTAAAAGTATTTTTGCTTGTAACGACACTTCTCGTCGATAGTGGGCGTCGCTAGTAATACAGTATGGGCATTGTTTGTTTGGGCCTACTCCTGCTACACACTGTAAAAACAAACTGCAAAATATGTGCAGAAATATCAGAGAAAAAATGTTTGATGGCCATTAGGAGAGACTTGCGGTATGTGGTGTACGAGGCGAAATGCCAAGTTAAGAAAAATCCATTTCATCCAGACGCATCAATCTGCACCTTTTCAGTTAACGCATATGATAATTTCGCGGCATTTGACTCCAGCGTCAATACTTCCACGTGGTGTCCTTGTAACTGCAGTTGACGTAACACACAGTATCAGTTATTGTTACGTGCAGCTTGTGACTTCACGTAGGTGTATCAACACATGTTCTCCATACAGCACCTATCTGCTTCCCATCAGTGCTTTGTATTTTTTACCTCTATGAATTACTAAGACACTATTTCTTTAACGTTTCACCACCCGATGGAACAACTCGGGATATATCAGGGCCAGATTTATTACACGAAGAAATATTCTTCGTAATTCGCCTCACTTTGAACACCTGTTTCACTAGTACGCTCCGTACAGTAGCGTGGCAACGGTTAAGACGTCCTGGAAACGTGGTTCCTGATTTTGAGTAATGGTCTAGAGCTTCGAAAGCATCCAGGGGAAGCGTCTTGCCGTCCGCATAAACAAACGTTGAAGCGTGTAAGGAGTAAAACTTAGGAGCAGTAATTTACAGCCAAACTGGTCGTAGCTGCCCGCTTCTTTCATTTTGCTCTTGTCTTTTTTCCGCCGTTCGTCTGGTCCAGCGCGGAGAAGGGCTCTTCAGGGAGCCGTTAAACTAACGGGCAGGAACGTACAGTCTCCAGGTTTCTGGCTGCCTAAACTACAACATGTCTTGTCACGGGAATTCTTTTACAGACTGCTGTCATGGGCAGATCCAAGTGGATCTTGCGTAGACAAATGTACTCGTCTTTCCTAGTTTGAAAGAAAATGTTGATTACGAAGTATCTGCCAGAAAAGAACGAATCATATTTCCGTAAGAGTGTTCGTTGCTAGCTGTTTTGACTCGAATTCTTTCTGGTCGAGGCGTAATGAAGCTTACAAAAAGAAAACTAACCACCATAATTTAATTGTCTTCGTGGAAGCGCCTAATTTGGATGTATTTCTGTGGTACTGTTTAGAAAAATTCTCGTCAAAATACCATTTGAGGTTTTTTTAACCTCCTTTCGTTCTCTCTTTCCAGAATCGTACCTAAAAGCATATACAGGGTGTTTCCGAAAGAGCATGAAAAATTAAACAGGCATAGAGTTTTTATTTCACTGAACAATTGGAGGTAGGAAACCTGCAGTGGGAGGAGCAAATCACTGTACTGTGTACTTTTTGATTTATATTAGCTACAGTTAATTCCAAACACCACCATTGATAGAGTGAACGTTTGATTTGCGATGTAGCTTACAAAATGCGCTGAAACTGACGGCCATCAACCTCAATCCAAGCATGACATCGACGAACAAGTTTCTGTCGCATTGTAACAAATATCCCTGCTGTGTTTCGAATCATCACACGTAAATAGAGTTCTGGCTACTAATTCCAACTCCTTATCCACTGCGATCTCAAATACAACTGACTTTAGACCCATGGGAAATAATGAAGGGGATTTGAGTCAGGTGACACTGTACGATTCTACAGAGCCACCTGATGGACAACAAAACCTGTATCACGACTTCTTAGTAATCAATCTCGTCCTGCTTGTTTCCTCACATTAAATGATGAGTTAACACCACAGTACGTGTAAACTAGTACGCGTATTAATTGTAAATAAGCTGGAAAACAGTAATGGGAAACAAAGCGACAGACAAATTTAGTTCCTCCTCGGGCTCCAGATTCCCCACCTCATATTGTTCAGCGGAGCATCCTCTACGTCCTGTTAAATTTTTGCACGCTCTTACCGAAACAACCTGTGTATTTGCCTAACTGTTTCTTCTTGCAAGATTAGACAGAATGTATTTGCTTCACGTTTGTGAACCGTTGCCCGTGACTCACTGCTGAATGACTGTAAGTGGCTAACAGTGATTCATTCATTTTCCCGGTTGCACATCTTCCATATCCGATATAGATTAGGAATCTTGCTTTACTTCTTAATAAATGGAACTTTATACCATTTCCATGTCATAAATACTGAGATTAAAGTTCTACTTTTTGCAATTTGGGTTGTCCCTCGTAGCTGAACATTGACCAGTGTGTACAAGGTATTGCCAGGTTTCGCCTAAGTGAGGGGACTTCGACTCTACATCTACATACATACTCCGCAATTCACTGTAAGGTGCGTGGCGGAGGGTACACTGTACCACTACTAGGCGTTTCCTTTCCTATTCCACTCCCAAATTGAACGAGGAAAAAAAGAATGCCTATATGCCTCCGTACGAGCCCTAATTTCTCTTATCTTGTCTTTGTGATCTTTACGCGAAATGTAAGTAGGCGGCAGCAAGATCGCACTACACTCAGCTTCAAATTCCGGCCCTCTAAATTTCCTCAACAGAATTTCTCGAAAAGAACGTCGTCTTTCCTCCAGCGGTCACCGTTTGAGTTCCCGGAGCATTTCTGTGACACTCCCGCATTGTCGAACCTACCGGTAACAAATCTAGCTGCTCGTCTCTGAACCGCTTCTATGTCTTCCTTTAAACTGATCTGCTGCGGGTCCCAAACACTTGACCAATACTCAAGACGTGATCGCACAAGCGTTTTATACGCGGTCTCCTTTTCAGGTGAAGTACATCTTCCCAAATTTCTCCCAATAAACCGAAGTCGGCTGTCCGCCTTACTCACAACCGTCCTTACATGCTCGTTCCATTTCATATCGCTCTGCAATGTTACGCCTAGATATTTGAACGACGCGACAGCATCAAGAAGCTCACTACTAATGCTGTATTCGAACATTATGGGATTGTTTTTTCTACTCATGCGCATCACCTTACATTTTTCTACATTGAGAGCTAGCTGCCATTCTTCGCACCAACTAGAAATTTTGTCTAAGTCAACCTGTATGCTATTACAGTCAGTTACAGACGACACCCTCCTATACACCACAGCATCATCAGCAAACAGCCGGAAATTAGAACTTACTCTGTCCATCAGATCATTTATGTAGATTGAAAATAATAGCGGTCCTATCACACTCCCCTGGGGCACGCTTGACGATAGACTCGTCTCTGATGAACACTCGCCGTCGAGAACAAGGTACTGCGTTCTATTACTTAGGAAGTCTTCCAGCCAGTCACAAATCTGTGAACCTATTCCATAAGCTCGTATCTTCGTTAGCAGCCTGCAGTGTGGCACCGCGTCGAGCGCCTTTTTGAAGTCGACCCTGGGAAACAAGGCGGCGAGTTGAAGTGGCGAGGCGTAGGCTGTCAGCAGGTGTTTGGCGCCGCTGGCTCAAGTTATTTCCCCGCGGCTGATCCGCTGCCAGCTCAGGGCCTGCAGCTGAAACGAGGTGCGCGGATGTTGGCCGTGGCCCAGGCGCCGACCATTGATTGCCGCCCGGGGGAGGCCTGCGACTCACAGGCAGCGTCTGGGGGGCGCTCTTCCCAGAAAGCCGTCTGGCTGCGGCTGGACGAACCGTTCCTATTTTTGCGCTACCGTTGTTGCTCTTCCTCTATAGATCTGATACGCTGTCTGCGTTCAAATTAATGTGCCGTCACTGACTTGGAACTACCAGAAAAAGAAGTGGTATGTGCATTGTCACATCTACCCCTTCACAGCTAATTTCTCGTCCTCTTTTTCATCGAAATTGTGTTCTCAAAGAATCTCCACGACAAGGCGGAACAAGTAATAAAAATAGTATCGGATGTTTGTACACCTAAGGGACCGACCTGCTGAGATCATCGGTCCATACTCTTACAGACTAGCCTACTTAAACTAACTTCTGCTAAGAACAACACACAAACCCATACCCGAGGGAGGACTCGAAACTCCGACGAGGAACGACCGCGCAATCAGTACCCTGGCCCTTTCCAGGCGGCTATAGAAGTTCTGAGCTGGTGGAAGGGTGACAATAGTCAAAGCCACTTACGCAATTGCTCTCTTGCATTTGTTGGTTTCAGCGTCTACATATCCATTCTCTGAAAGGCACTTCGCAGTGTGTGGGAGTGGCCGATCTCATTGAGGAGGTATGCTCCGATGCGCGAGTCCGTTCCCCGTCGGCGGTTCGAATCCTCCCTCGGACATGGGTGTTTGTGTTGTCTTTAGTATAAGTTAGTTTATAAGTAGTTTGTAAGTTTAGTTCCATAAGCTTAACAAACATTATCATTAAAAAAAATCCTGCAGACATGCCTCCGTATGGGCTCTAATCACTCAAAGTTTATCCTTGTGGTGTTTTCGCGAGATATACGTAGGTACGAAGCAATATAGTCGGTGACTCTTTCAGAAATGTATGTTCTTCTGCAGATCCTACCACTGGAATTTGCCCACCGTATCGACACGCATTCTCGTAAGGAATGTTATCAGTTTTCACATTTATGTAGAGTCGAAGTGCTTGTGTAAAATGCGAGGGTGTCTTTATTGCAATTGCAATAGATGTGCAGCTGCGTTGCAGGAATGAGGATAGTGGCGTCCTTATCCACTACAAGAAAGGTATTCGTTAATTTGTATACTGAGCGCTGGGCTTTTAAACTACAGAATATATGAAATCCTCTCGTTTCACCCGCCTTATTGACTTTAAAAGGTTCTAGCTAATTAGAGCATAGGTCTCCCTGTAGTTGGACGTGAATGTCGAGATACCCGCTACGTGATGTCCACATGGTTTTGTACGGTATTTTGCCACAGCTCAGCTGTGCAGCAAGGACACGGATAGGGACACGCGCGATAGCAAATTATCTTGTTAAATTCCAGTGATCAGGGACACCAGAGACAACTGATTGTCTCCTAGACATTCTAGCTTCCGATGACTTATGGGAACTCTTTCATCTACATTAATAATTTTGCTTTACGAAAAGGTGTCGTATTAATAGCAGTTGGTACTCATCAATCTCCTCCTGCAAGAACGACACCTTATTCCCGTGAAGTATCCATTATTATGAGAACACTGTCTTTCATTCGTTGCCGTAGATAAAACAAGGCTAAGGGAAACAGCAGAACGATATTTGTGTGTCCAGTGGTTGGGTGGTTTCTGTGTTGTGCGCCGGTCGTGTTCGGCAGACGTAGTGTCGCCGTCGGCAACAGCTGGCCAGGTGGGACTCGCCTCCCACGCGTACCGCCGGCGCTGAGGCGTGGAGCAGGTGTAGTGCGCGGTCGCTCGGCGTGCCTTATCTGCAGCCGCAGCCTGCCGCATCCTCAGCCTCACATTCCACATCTGCCTGTCTTTATTGTGTCTAAGCCGCCGCGATAACAGCGCGACGCGTGCCTGCCAGCGCGGCCGTCTGCCGAAATTATGCCCGTTGTGACACCGCAGTCTGCACAAAAAGCAAACAACAACAACCCTATGGCTGGCTCCTGCTCTCTGTGTTCGAGGTACATTTTTAATGGGCATTCGTGTTAGCTTACTTCCATTGTCTTGTTTACCAGCCACTAAAGAGTGGTCGTGCTTTGTAACGGTAATAGAACTGGCGTTATTGCTTTCGCTATATGGCCGCCTTGTAAGAGCGAACAAGAGATAGTTAATAATATAACTTTAGGTAATATAGAGCCTTCCGGGAACGAGCGCTGCGGAATGCATTTATTTAGAGATGAAGAGTCTACTTGTACCGAAAAAGTTGTTTGTAAATTTCTTTATCTGTTACAAGAAATGTAAGTCTGCCAGATCGACGGTACCTTTCACAATAAACATATTATCTGTGACGCCACCGCGATGATTATCGCATTCGAAGACGACGTTTCGCTCGATAGAACGTACTATAAAAATTCCGAAAGTGACTCGGCTAAGACGACTCCTGAAGCGTAATACCTGTTTCATAACGATTGAGCAAACTGGTGATGAGGTTAGCGCAGTGAACTCTGGCCATCCAGATTAATATTTTCCGCGATTTTCGTAAATCCCTCCAAGCAAATAAGCAAATCTCTGAATAGTTACTTTAAACGTTACTCCCGATTTCCTTCCACTCCCTACCAACTGAGCTTGTTCTCCGTCTGTTATGTTCCCTCTGGTGACTCGACGTTAAAACCTAATCTTCGATGCTTCCTACATATAATGTCAAGAGTCATGAGACGAAAATTTGAGCTTCCATCGGAGCAAATCTGTAGTCCTACTTCTCGTAAACCTTGCACGACTTAAGGAGAACGATATTCATTGTGTGTGTGCGTGTGTACATTTGAATTACATACACACACACACACACACACACACATATATATATATATATATATATATATATATATATATATATATATATATATATATATATATATAACATTTGATGTTCGAAGTCGCCAGTTTTTCCACGACAAACGACTTTCAAACAATTTATTATATGCAACTGCAGACTTCGAACATCATATACAACAAAGTTGTATTTCACAAATGTTATTAATTGGCTTCATAATGTTTACCGCATATAGTCAACGGAAGAACGATATTCCGAAACGAATACGTATAGTGTAAGTCAAACCTGACGAACGATAGAACAATTTTTCAGAATGTCGATCAGGTGTGTTTCCCAACAGATAATTTAAAAAATCAATTGTTCTTGTAAAAACGTATCGTTTATCAAATGTGCTCGATGTCGTGCTGTTTTCTGCTTTCCATATTCCTATGATAACTATCACTCTGGTTCGTGGGATATATATATACAAAAATAAATAAATAAACAAAAGCTGCATGCCGCGAGATTCGATCCGGCGACCTTCGGATTACCAATCCGAGCGCTTACTGCTGCGCCACGCCGCTGTAGAAAATTATTAATCGTAGAGAGTATTTCACCGCAACGTTTTTATTTTTTTTATTTTTTTTATTATTGTCTATTTTTTCGTCAACGGCCGAGAAGTGCATCTTGGTGCTTCGCCAAATTACACCTCTGGCCTTGAGCTTTCATTATGCGCAGTATGAATCGAATCTGAATTTCATAATTGGCGGTCTCCCCTTGTAAGAACAACATTCACACACCCTTGCACGAAAAAGGACTCGAACCTCCGGCGGGAATGGGCCCCCGCGCGGACCCCTCGGCATTAGCCGGCCACCGCACCCACCGGCAGTGTGGTGGTGCGCCCCATTGAGAGAGAGCAGAGGTGGCGTGGCGTGACTCGGCGCTCTTTAAAGCGCGGCCGGCGGCAGCTGTTTGGCAGCGAGCACAGCGGCTGCGGCTGCGGCGGCGGGTTCCGGGCGCGCTGCGGCCTTGCCGCAAGGACGGGCCGGCGCCCTGCCCGCCGGTCTGCGCTGCCCGCACCGCCTAACCGAACCCCGCAGTCTCGTTACAAGACGTTGCACGTTAGTACTCGGCACAGTGTTATTATTGAAATTTGTGCCGCGACCGGGAAAGTAAAATATTGTTTGACTGCAAATTCATATCTAGTGCTTGCAACGCGTGCCATATCCCAGCCAGAGGCAGATTTTCTCATCCAACTAGATGACCCGGTGAACTTCGTATCACTTACCTCTTAATACAAACCATAATAACCTCTTCAGTCCCAGTGCCAAGGAAATTTACAATTTTGAAAATGTCAATATTTTTTTGTTTATTAGGTTGCATAGGCATCATATGTCTCTCTTTTGTAATTTGAAAAATTTTCATTTTTTGAACGTTGATGGTACGCACGTGTGTACCTCGGATTTCAATCGTAAACATATTTCTTCAATTTTCATAAAAGAACATACTGTATTTAAAAGGAAAAATAATCGCAGTATGTTGTATTTGTACAAACTACATATTTTATTTAAAATAAGAAATTTTACAATTCATATTTACAAGTATTTGTTTACTGCCAGATGGTTTTGTATGAGTCCCCAGTACAACTTTAATCGCAACATAATGCAAAATTTCTGATGCGGTTGGTTTGAAACTAAGTGAAATAGCCTGAACAGATTTGATGGTTGATAATATGTCACAAGCTCTCAGAATTCGCCTCGAAAGAATTCAGTGAAAGATTCCAAGTCTCCTTTGAGTCACTGGAAACACTTTCCTCTCCAGAGATGCACCAACGTCAGGCATGCTAAAATAGAAACGAACAAACCATGGATAGGCACAAGACCTATATTTTTCATAAAATTTGATGTGAAGATTTACATATTTTGTTACAAATAAAGAAATAAACAAAAATACATTTCTTCAAAGTATAGCAATTCTAACCAAGTAGCTCTTCACGTCAAACCTCTAACGGATTTTTTAATATCACCATTCATTAAATCTTCAGTGTTTTGAGACTGAATTTCGTTACGAGCATCTCCTGGGGAGTCAGAATTCGTACGCTGTCGATTCATTATAGCAAAAAAGTCATCCTCAGTTACAGAATTTGAATATTCTGCAACACTTCCATTTAGTATGCGTGACATCTCTTCATCACTTAGCATATATGGTAAACCTTCCCTGGACTTACACTAACATTTCAAGACTAAAATTAGCCAAATCGTTTCAGCTGTTCTCGAGTTTTAGCGAGACTAACGAACAGCAATCCATTTTTATTTATATAGATATTGACCATGCTACACTGTATGCCTTTTATAGATGATGAGCTGAGCACAGGCATATTACTTGATCCACGAGCAAATCATCACCCAAAGAAGTTTCGCTGCATTTTATGTTAATTAAACTGGTAATTTTCCCTTTTGACTCTTGGAAGTGTTTAGTGAAACGTTTTATGCATTTCTCATTTTAAAACAAAGAGGACAGATGTTCACCTTGCGTAAAAGAATAGATCATATGATTGGACGCAGTGAAGACGTCAAGGAATCGGGAGTTTGGTAATAGACACAAATGCGTGGGAAAGAAAATACAGCAAGTGCGTGACGCATGCGGGAAAATGGCATTTCAAGCTACCCCGACCATCCAAATCTGGGTTTTCTGTGATTTTCCTAAAGCACTCGAGGTAAATACTGGGATGTGTCCTCTGAATGGCCGCGGCCGCAGACGGGTAGTGAGGAGTGTGCGTGTGTTGCAGGAGTGTGCAGAGCTCTGGTGGTGACGGCGTGCGTGCTGAGCGTGTCCCGGCTGCCGGCCGCCATGTCCGCGCCCACGGGCAGCGCGAGGCTGATGGCGCTCAAGGCGTCGCCTGCGCGCTGGCTGACGCCCTGCGGCAAGGGCCAGCCCGACCCCAGCCCCGCAGACCTGGCCGACCACGGCGACGCCGCCGACGCGGCCGCCAGCCCCCTGGCCAACCTGCTGCTGCAGGTCGGCATCGCCTCCGCCGAGGCCGCCGCCTTCCTGAAGCACTTCGTGAGTACCGAGAAGGCATGTTGTGTTTGCACGTCTCGTCCGGCACTCGCTCTGGCGCGCCGCCGCTGAGTACACCCGCCTCTAGCTCCACTGCACGTCGCTGCTCTTACCACTTCACACTGACACTGCAAACACATCACTTCTTCCCACAATGATAATTCCACCCTCACTGATACGAAACTTCGTGCCAGGTGCCGGCCCGGCATTCGAACCCGGGACCTTCGCCTTTCGCAGGTAAGTGCTATACCAGTTTAACTACCAAAGCAAGTTTCACAGCCCGTACTCACAGCTCAAGGACTGGCGGATCTAAAGCTGTGAGGACGAGCCCTGAAGCGTGTCAGGGTAGCGCGTATGGTAGATCGCTTTCCCAGGAAAGACAAAGGTCCCAGGTTCGAATCCTGGCCCGGCAAACACTTAGGAAGTGTCACTCCACTTGTTCTCCTCAAGGGGCAGTGAACTGTAAACGAAGTAGGTGGGGCACAAGTAACCTCCATAATGTTTACATTTGTCTCATTCTGAGAAAATATGGTCAGTGCCTCCAATGAAAATGTTTACTGTTGTCTACTGTAACGTGGCGTGCATTCGAGGCAAATCTACGACCTCGAACGTCATTTTCCAGGGTTCCAAAAAACGGTAATAGGATACAGAGAGATAGAGACTGTATGGTGGACGTGTGAAGGCTTCTCGGCGAAACTTGTGCTGCGTAATCGAATTGTTTCCACTGATCAGTACAAGCTCTTCTAGTATATCCTTACACATCATGGTACAGCCCTGATCTTTCTTCCCGAGCGTGTTGCTTTCGTTTGACTGTCAGTTAGAGTCTCGACAAATGACTCTCATCATCTGTGCATTCTCTTTTATTCTCTAATGCACGAAATATTGATTCGTTACATACGGGAATATGGTAATATTCAGTGTTGTTTTTAATTAGTTTTTGGTAACGTTCGGTGCAATTGTTACAACTCTCTACAGTTCTCCTGGTTTGTTCTGCAATTCGCATACAGTTTGTCAGCTGCAATATGAGCATTAATAATCACTGTTCAAATGTTCGTTACGCTTATGGCACTTAACTGCGGGGTCATCAGTCCCTAAACTTACAAACTTCTTATGAACTAACTTGTACTAAAGACAACACAAACATCCATGCCCGAGGGGGGATTCAAATACCGGACGGGGAACTGCCTCGCGCATTGGAGCATAGTGCCTCAATACGCTCGGCCAGACCACCGCGGCAATAATAACTGAAGTTAAAATTATGACTGCGCATAACTTGTCTGTTCTGTAATGAAATACATTAAAATGTATTTACGAAATAAAAGATATTACCATCATTTCCGAAATAAAATACATTAATACCGTGATTGCGCCACTGACTTCTGTTTTCTTCAACGACGCTTGTCAGCAGCTTATACCCTTATGTTCAATTTGATCAGTGGTTCCACGAGTATTTGTTTTCTTACTATTTGTCTTTAGTACATGAACAGTCAATTTCACACAGATAGCCCAATTTGCACGCAGAGGTGTGCACTCTAAGAGTAATCGAGGCATCGCATTAAAGTCTTTTTCCGCAGTTTCGGAACATAGAAATCAAAGGAAATCCTTTAACAGTAATCAGGTCATCGTACTGAAGCCTTTTTCCACAGTTTCAGACCATACAGGACTAAGAAAGTTATAATTTTCACCTACGACGCCCTCCCAGTGTTTGCATACTTCGATACTAAGCCTGTACCCTAGGCGGCTTGTCTAGCGTATCGGTAATGTTAATCACTGCTTATTGCGTAGAATTTTGACTGTTAGGCAACTGAATGCTAATTCTAAATGCTAGTGTAACTTTCACGATTAAAACAGCACATCCGAAGAAAGTTCACAGAAGGCACAACTTACTCGCCAAACATATTTTTAGTTCATTTAATTATCTACGCAAGTCTTCCTCGCGAATCATTGCATCTATTAGTCAACCCCTGTCGAATCCTTACCGTAGTTCCTGTAGTACGTAGATTTCATCAGTTTTAGATGCTTATATTACAGATGAAATGCTGTGTAGAATTTCACAACATGTATTTCATGTTAAGACATGTAGGAAATATAACAAAGCATTAGGTTTTGTATTTAACTTTACTAAAATATTACTCAAAACAATATTAAAAATAAATTTTCTGCACCGTATGAATTCTATATTTCGTATGTTAGTCAGAAAAGATGAAAAAACCACAAAAATTTGCATCAACTTGGTCGTGAGTAGTGATACGTAGATTGATCGACCAATGCGGTATACATGTTTTTGTTTTCTGTGGAAAGGAGGATCGTATTCATTATAAAACTGAATGAATACATGTAACTGGGACTTCAACATGATATTCGACAGCTCAGTGAAAGATGGCGAGCTTGTACGGCGGCAGTTAATGCGTCGTTTGATTGCTGAATGCAGCCTACAGGCTGTTCGTCAGTGATAAGAGAGGTGCAGCTTCACCCCGTTGAGGAGCTGGTCTGTTGAGGCTGGAGTGGAGTGAGAGATGTGGTCGGGAGTCGTGTCGCAATGCCGGACGGCGAGGCGCGGTGGGGACCAAGGCCGCCAGGGAATTCCCTCCAGCCTGTCACACCTAGCGTCTGTTCCGCCCAGCTGATCTGTTTGGCCGGCCCACTGCAAACAGTACTGTGCTCGCCGCTTTCACTTGTAAATAATCGCCAGCTCGTTGACAAGTACACCTCCTCCACCTACCGTAGTCTGCATCTTTGTACAGTTTGTGCATGGCACGCTCATCCTGTAGTGCATGCCAGAGGATACTTTCTACCAATATCAGCCCTTCTCGTGCGTTTGTGTATCGCTTTTTACGGTCCTGTTCTAATTAGTTGCCATTTGACGGGCGATCGTGCTGGACTCTACATGGGCGAAACACGAGTGGCAGCCAGCTGAGACATTGTTGGGTCATTCGGTACGGAAAGCATAATATGTGATATTTGCCTGGTACGGAAATATGCCGAAAACGAAACTTTTGACAATTTCTAAAACTAGTAACTTCGTTGTAATTAGGTTTTCAGCTTAATTTTGAAGAAAGAAGGAAGATTAGGGTTTATCGTCCCGTCGACATCGTGGTCATTATAGACGGAACGCCCGCTCGAATAGTTCTTGTCAAGGATGGGGAAGGAAATCAGGCGTGCCATTTGAAAGGGCATTTGCGTAGAGTGCTTTAAGGAAATCACGGAAAACCTATATCAGGATGGCCGCCTGAATACAATATGTAACCATTGCACAACCTCCCTCGGGTTTAATTTTGAGATCCTTAGACACCACTGAGGCATATAACTGAAATGAGTTTACATAGTCTTTTGTGGCTTTCGCAGGAGACAAACTAAAAAGCGCGATTGTATCGGCTCTGAGAAGCGAGCGGAAAATATTTAAATAGAATTGTTCGCAATGACGCGTTGTTTGCGGTTTCACTGGCGGATGCCTCAACTTCCCCGCAGTTTCCTTCTGTTCTGAATTTCCGCATTCGTTTTGTCCATTTCGCATCACGGTGTTGCGTCTTTGAAAGTTTCTCTCGCTTCCCAGTCTCTTTCTACCATTTACCCGTACTCGAGGAAATCCTCCGCTTATTACATCATTTCGAAATAACGGGGGGAAAAATCGATGCGCTGTTGCTTACAGTGGCGATATTTTCCTTTTGAGAAGGCCTCGTCAGTTTCTAATCTCGAGTTCCACGCGAGTTTCATAAATCGGTTATGTGTAATGCTAACGGTAGCTCTTGTGTGACACTCGCTGGACCCATGCTCGATGTTATCGTCTCTTTTTTTTCAGGTATAATGTAATAGTGTTCCAGCACTTACATAGTCTTTCCAATGAGAAACAGGAGAAGATATCGTATGAATTCAATGTCTCTTGTTTAAAAAAAAAAAAAAAAAAAAAAAAAAAAAAAAAAAAAAAAAAAAAAAAAAAAAAAAAAAAAGAGAGAGATTGGTTTGAACACCACAGTGCTTTACTAGGCATGGTCCTGTTTGGAGGTGGTATGCCGTTGCATGGTATGCCCATCCAGTTAGAGGGGGACCTACAGTTTAACGTGGGTTCCAAACCACGGTGCTACTCGGTATTGTTCACGTGAGCAATACTGCCAGAGGTGAAAGTGGAAGGTGACAAATAAAAATCCTAGGACCTTGCGGGGATTGAACCCGCGACCTTTGGATTTGTAGTCTGGCACTCTGCCACTGTGCAACCGAGGCGCACATCTGGAGACTATGAGATAAAATTTAGAACGTCCTACGAAAATGTTGCACGGAATCCGCTTACTTACTCATTTTGTACGTGCCGTGACGTTTCCAGCGGGCCACGTCGAAGCTTAACTCATCGCTGTTGTAAAGCGCGTTGTATCGGTGTGGGCATCAGCCCGGTGACATGACGGCCCCCGGCGAGGCACCTGCGCCGGGCGGCGACTTCAAGGGGCCCGCGTCCTTCCTGCGCTTCCGCCGGAGGTCCCACCGCCACCACACACGCAACACGCACTCGCGTTTTCTGCCCGCCGTACGCGCTAGCAGTCACATCGGCCCCGTACAATACTGGCGCGTCTATAATATTGACCAGGCATAACCGGCCGCAGAAGTGTTGGCTCGTTCTGTCAAGCTGTTCTATATAGACATTCCATTGCATTTTAGTCATCAATGTTTCACCTGCCGATCATGTGACTGTTTGGGGATACATGAAGTTCTGAGCTACAACGATAGCGGCCGTCATATTCAAGATGTAGCCTTAGACGCTTGTTGCAGTTCTATTCTCATGGTAAAGTTTTTGAAATATATATATATATATATATATAGAGGTTCTACCATTCATCTTGACTATCCCAAATAAGCCGCGACGGAGTGGCCGAGCGGATTGAGGCACTGAGCTCCGATGCGCGAGGCCGCTCCCCGTCGGGGGTTCGAATGCCCCCTCGGGCATGGATGTTTGTGCCGTCTTTAGTATAAGGTAGTTCGTAAGTAGTTTGGAAGTTTAGGGACTGGTAACCCTGCAGTTAAGTCCCATAAGCTTAACAAACATTTGAACATTATCCCAAATAACTTTTTATACTGACGTAAATAAAAAATGTAGATATAACTAGCAGGATTATGTCTGTTACGAAGATAGGAACAGCGGTATGTCTATTTCGGAATACCAATATGTATATTTTTTGTACATTAATTCTATCCCTTTTATTAAGACCTGTTTACAAAATCACCATATTAACATAACAATCGGTAAACCTTGTCTCAGCTGCACTATTGCAATGAAGGTACCTAAGGAAACACAACTCGCTCATTTGCTGCACTTGACGGTAAAATTATGAAAAGAGGGGGGAAAATCCACATTTCCTGTAATGGTGACCACCCCAAATGCGTATTTCTACCTTCTACTCGTTGCAGTACACTGTACTCACAGAAATTATCAGTTAAATATGTTTGGATCTGAAATATAATATTGCTGCTAGTGAGATTCGAACCAGTGACTTTTCCAATACAAGACGTCAACGGTGCGCATTTAGTTGCAAGGATTTTTTTTTATTTCCTTTTTGAAGCTTCTTGAAAATGTTTTATACTTTTTACAGCTCGTAAATTTTCTAATCTAAGTGATGTTTACCGTTTGTTTTGTGAACTCTATTAAAAAAAGAAATGTCGGGGCACTGAGTTTGGAATCCTCTAAGTGTAATGGAAATCGAGGATGGCCAGTTGCTCGGACTCCTTACAAGATATAGGCCTACGACAAGGAAAACAACAGTCCTTCACAGAGCCCTCTGGCAAACTCTAAAAAGTGTTCGTAATCGGACCAAACTGCGTGGTCATCAGTCCGTAGCTTACAAACTACTTCAAATGTTTGTATAGCTTATGGGACTTAACTACGGGGTCATCAGTCCCTAAACTTACAAACTACTTATGAACTAACTAATACTAAGGACGGCACAAATATCCATGCCCGAGGGGGGATTCGAACCCCCCGACCGTGGTGGCCGTGCAGACCGTGTCTGGAGCGCCTGAGTCCCCTCGGCCACCGCGGCCGGCCAAACTACTTAAACTAAGGTAAACTAACCTCAGGACAATACACATACCCATGCCCTAGGGAGGACTCGAAACTCCGACGGCGAGAAATCTGGCAAACTCTCCAACTGCTCCCACTTTTCTCGTTTAACAACTTGCACACAGGACCCTAGTCGAAATGAAATTCTTCCTCCGTTTGGTGACAACAGAGGACGGTTATTTGCACCTGTTTGAATGACGGCGGATAATGACAGCGGTAACAAGTGGATTGACGCGTGGACAGAAAGGGCCGTCATTTGAAAGGAGGAGGAGTGGAGTGTGCGCGGGGGTAGTGAGACGGTTGGCGGTGGCAGCCAGGTGTCGGCGGAAGGAAGCGCCATCAGCATGCGCGCCGCGCGCCGCCGCCGTCGTCTGCTGCTGCGGCTGCGGCTGCCACGGCCGCGCTGCGCCCGCTGCCTTCTCCAGGCACCTAATTGTCCACGTGGGCGGCCACCCACTCTCCGGACACGTGCTCGACGCACATTTTCTTCTGTGCCTCCCGTGACATTCGAGCCCGACAGAAACTAAAATTTTCTATATAAGGAACTAGGTTCGATGGGGCGATCTATAATTGTTTAATAATGATTTTGCAGCCAAGATCGCATTTTTCATTTATTAAGTTACCGGTTTCGGTGTGCTCGACGCCATCTTCAGACCTGTCGTAATTTACGTAACTTCACATTTTTTATATACTAAACTCTTTATATACTATACTCTTTTAGTATATAAAAAATGTCGTGAAGTTATGTAAATTACGACAGGTCTGAAGATGGAGTCGAGCACGCCGAAACCGGTAACTTAATAAATGAAAAATGCGATCTTTGCTGCAAAATCATTATAAAATTTTCATCGAGCTGGTAACCAGTGATGTTATTAGGAGGGCAGAGGCATAGAACACTTCGACACTTTCCATCTTCCTACTTCCTCTTCCGTCATTTGGAAAACATTGCAAAAATCCTAGTCTTAGGGCGCGTACAGACTCCTTATACTCATTAGAAAGTCCTTAGTTGTGTAAACATTTGCAATGACTGCGTGGAACTTCTAAGAACAAAATACTCTGTATAAACTCCTTATGTTATAACGACGAATAAACCATGCAACTTCAAACACTCGTACTTTAGTCACGAACTGGCGTTTTGTGATCGCAAAACGAGCGGCAATGCTCTTTCGTGGTGATTCAGCTTAAATATAGATAGCTCTGATTGACTCCTATAACCCTTTCGACATAAAAGTGCACAAGTCAGTTTAATGGCCTATCTTCTGGCAGCAGAGCGAATGTAGCTACCATTTTAGTAGTCGGTTCTGTCGGGGAGAAATATGATTAGTTCTATTTTATCATGTGAAATAGAGATGGTTTATTAGTGCTTGTGCAGGACGCACCATTTGGAACGTGATTTTGGCTTGTTAATATTGTTTTTCAACCTTGGCCAGCAGATGAAATACTTTTGAGCTCTTGAGGACTCATTTGACTGTAGCACGAGGGTTTTTACACTTATTTCAGCTAGTATTTTGTTTTGTGAATAGAGTGAAAAAAATTCTCTTCTTTGTATTGCCTTTGATATGGGTTGGACATTCCTTAGATTTTTTTTCTCGCCTACTCTGTACGCGCCCTAATTTTGTATTTTGAAAACGACGTCACTTGACATACATTCTCATTCTGTCATCGTCAAATTTTCTTACTACTTCTCTTTCCGTTCTGTGATTTTAAAACTGTGGCTTCCATGCGGACCTGTTTTTCTGTGGTCGAATGACATCCTTATAGTTCCTGAAAGAAGCTAAGAGTTGTACTATCCGTAATAGCTTTACCTTTGACTAGTCGTAAAATATCAAGTTTCTACATGTGCGATGAGACCCAATCAACTGACAGGATTTAAAAATATTGTGAGTGACTTCTAAGCCTCGACTATTCGTTTACACGTCTCTAACGACCACGCTGTCGACGGGACGTTAAACTCCAAGCTTCCTTATTCGTTTACCTCCAAATACGACTCGGAATGGCGGAGCACACACTATTCGCTTTCATTGCTGCTCTTGTTTTTCGGTATATAGCTGCAGATTGTAGCAACTAGCAAAGAGAACGGTGGTATCGTGCAGCACACTAATGTGTGTATTTCACACATGCTCCACACCGGAAACTGACTGTCCGTCTGTGGGCTCGGGATAAGGAGTAGAGTGGTTATTGCGCTGCACAGTAGCAGGCGGAGTGCGGCAGCTGCCAGGAGGCGGCCGTAACTCCATTAGCTGGACCTGGGCCCCTACATCAGATGGTTACGGCTCATCGCGTTAGTCACAACTTATTCCCATCACGCCGACCTCTGGCCGCGGTGCGCTCACAGCTGACTGCGGACGCGCGGGGACTTCCACTTACGCTTATTGTGTAGTCGCACCTTATCGACAGTTTCAAATGACGAACCAGCCTACATCTTTTAATTATTACCTCATACACATCTAATTTATTAAAAAAAAATACTGTTGCACAGGTATTGAAGACGACAGTTTGTTACAATCACCTTTAACACATAGGACTTGAATTGTTAGCGAAAGAAGGAACAAGTAAGGCAAGAAAATAGAACACTTGTCTAAAATTTTTTCATCGAAAATATTTGAAAGTAAAATAACATTTTTCACTATTATAATGTAAGCCTCCGTGGCTACAAATGATGATTATCGGTGGCTTGGGGCAAACATCGGATAAAAGAAACTTGAAAAAAAAAAAAAAAAATGTCGTAACACTTAAACTTCAGAAAGCTATCAGGAACATTGTTAGTCATTTTACATCGAAAGTTCTGCTTACAAGGAACCTAGTCGCAAAAGTTCGCCTTAATAAAGTGGTTGAGATCTGAGTGATTAGATTGTAAGAGAATCCCATAATATTCATTTACAAGATACGCTTTAAAGCTTTTTTCATTACTACTGCAGT
Source organism: Locusta migratoria (assembly GCA_026315105.1). Classification (NCBI taxonomy): domain Eukaryota; kingdom Metazoa; phylum Arthropoda; class Insecta; order Orthoptera; family Acrididae; genus Locusta; species Locusta migratoria. Next base: position 508,258,708 of record CM048747.1, read on the forward strand.
TAATTGGTTTTCGGTAAAACATGAAATTCACGCCAAGCTAGCGATCCGGCGTATTTTCGGCAAGCCGTCTTTTATTTTTTTAGAAATAAAAACCCTTGCCGGATAACCCCACGCACATTTCCTGCTTGGTATGACTGCCACAGCCACAACCTGCGGTCGGAACCGGATGCTCCTAACTTCCCACCTCCACATTTTCTGGAATCCATTGTCTTCCCGCGGGAACCATAGAAATGCCAGATGTCCCGTATGAAGTAGCCCCACTCGTCGTAGAGCGTTTGTTGAACTGCATTTGTGTGAGCCGTATCTCGAGTAGTACGCACACAATGTGCATCGCAACCGACAGCGTATTGCCTGTCGATCGTCCAGGGCTTTACGAAATGAGTGTTCTTCCTGTACATTCGAGACAGAAAGAGAATCTCAGGTGGCCTACCTGTATTCACTGTACGGCCGATTGGATCGTACTGTGTTACAAGAAATTAGTTGTTTGCTGTTCGCCGACGTAGTCACGGAAAGTATAGACTATATATCCTCTTCTTCCCCTTCCACGTTTCTCGCACAGCTGTAAACTCCTCTTACGTGAATGAGGGGTTATGTTGATGAAATTAATACACACACATACACACACACAAACACACACACACACACACACACACACACACACATATATATATATATATATTCCGCATATTAGTTCAAAAACATCAAATGTTGAGCTTATGGGACCTAACTGCGGGGTCATCAGTCCCTAAACCTACAAACTAATTATAAACTAACTTATTATGCTAAAGACAACACAAACATCCATGCTCGAGTATGGATTCGAAACCCGACGGGGAGCGGATTCGCGCATCGGAGCATAGCGCCTCAGTGCGCACGGTCACTCCGTCGCGGCGCATATTCGTGTTTTCAAAACTCAAAATGTATCTTTAATAATATGCTACGTTTAAAGGATGCTATGTCTGACGTCTTTTTCATCGCAGTGAGACCACAAGACTGCTATGTATTTCTACTCTGATTTTACACGTACAAAAAGTGGATCCTAGTACTGTTCCTTGCTATACACGAGCGGGTATTTCATCTTATCTTATTCACCTACGGATCCGCTTCCACATTTTGTTGCACGATATATTTTCCTACACTTTACACTACTCCAACTTATGTGGTTCTTTCATAGACTCAGAAGTCGTGATTCCCGTTCATAACTGTCGACCACCCGCACTTCTCGTAGGCACTATCTCGTTTCCAACTAGATTGGAAGTGGGAATGTTGCCTCACCCTGGCTGTCTCTTTTGCCAATTCTTATAAAGGAGGTAAATTTGGGCTTTAAACGCCTCGTCGACAGCGAGGTAATTAGACGGAGCAAACGCTAGGATTGGGATAGGAGGTGCAAAAAATGTTCAGATGTTTTTAATCCTAACGGATCCAATAACTAAGGTCATCGGTCACTGTTCTTACAAACTACATTACAGTAGGAACGACATACACACAGACACTCATGCCCGAGAGAGGACTCGAACCTCCGACAGTAGCGGCTGCCCAGTCCGCAGCATGACGACTTAGACCACTCCGCTACTACCTCGCGGCGTCAGCCGTACATTTCAGAGCAACAGTGTCAGTATTCGCCTTAAGGAATTTAAGGAAATCAATGACAATGAAAATCTGCATAGTTGAACGGTGATTTGAATGGCGAGCCCCCAGAATACGAGTGAAGAGAGCCACATATTGACGCTGTTATCGATTATTCTGTGCACCGACATTTGGGGCGTAGGTGGGCGGCGAAAGTCAGCTGTGCGGTGATTCACGGCGGGGCGGGCGGTGCGATCGATGTCCGCTGGCCGTGAGTCAGCCGCGGATATCGCCGGCCAAGGCCGCCGCGCCGCGAGCGAGCGAGCCTCGCCTCGCTTCGGGGAAGCGGGCGCGCGCCTCCGGGAAGCCGGCCGGCCGCGTAAACACGCGGGGCCGGCGCTCAGCCTCCCCACACTCTGCCGGGGTGGGGTGCACGGACAACCTGCCCACTGCTGCACCACCTGTGCACGCCGTAAACACATTCCTCCTGGGCCTACGTTGACATGTACCGAAAAACTTGCTGATTTGTACTGCCATAAAATGTAAACAAACTGTCCTATAGAACCATATGCCCCTCCCCGCCACACACCCCCCCCCCAAAAAAAATAATAATAAAAAAGGGGGGATCCGCTTCAGTTGCACAATTGTTATGGTCGTTCTCTTACGGTTTGGATAATATGAATGTCTGATCATTCGCAGATCGTAGCTTTGTGTTACTGAGAACTTTCATCAAGCGAAGTTATAAGGTGAATAATCGTCAGTCAAGGTGACGTAAGACTCAGGAATCGCTTTCAAACTGCAGGTACTGTTTGTAACTTGCCCAGTACTGTTCGCACTAGGGCGGTAACTGTGGGCCGCAGTGGAGTAGCCGAGCGGTCTAAAGCGTCTCGCCGCGGAGCTCGCGGTTGCTCGCCGTGGACGTTCGAGTCCTCCCTGGGGCATGGGTGTGTGTGTGTTTGTCCTTAGGTTAGTTTACCTAGGTTTAAGTAATTTGTAAGCTACGGACTGATGACCACGCAGTTTGGTCCGATAGATTTACAGACATTTGATCACACTTATATCGAAAAGTTAAAAAGCAACGTCATTACAAAAGCATATAAATATTAAAAATGTTCAAATGTTTTATAACTTTTGGGACTTAACTACGGGGTCATCAGCCGCTAAACTTACAAACTATACTTATGAACTAGCTAATCCTAAGGACGGCACAAATATCCATGCCCGAGGGGGGATTCGAACCCCCGACCGTAGTGGCCGTGCAGACGGTGACTGGAGCGCCTCAGTCCCCTCGGCCACCACGGCCGGCTATACATATTACCTTATACATTCTTAGTCTGAATATCTTCATCCTATTCAGCAGTCGAGCTAACAGACATCCTCTGCCCACCGCTCACAGCTCAACCTCTTACTGCATTACAACAACAAGACACGACTGCCCATTCACACCGTTACAATGCGACACCCAGCGCGCCACCCGCACCACCATTACCACACAGAGCAATAATGCTACCTCTCTGACCAAGGAAGCTAACTATACAGTATATACTCTTTGACTTACAAGAATCTTATTCATAAAATAATAATTGTAACTGTGGCAGACGGATTTGCGATTTCTCGACCGAAGAAACCCTGACGAGACTGTGACAATGATAAACAATGAGTGTGAGGGCCATTGAGAGCCAAGTGTCTAACCAGACTGAACGAAACAGACTCCACAACTCTGCGTACTGTAGACGACCACCGAGAGGCCTGGCCCTTCATCCCAGACCCCAAACTCCACGGTACAGGTGCTCCCCAAAAGGATGAATTATGGAAAACTGGCGAGAAGTCCTCTTCTCAGATGCATTATACCTGACGAGTGTCGACAGCGAGTACGGAGGCAACCTGGTAGTGCGGCATCCCGGAAACGTACCGTCAATCGATTACAGCTAGGTGGCGGATCAATGATGTTCTGTACGGGTTTCGTGTCGGGAATTCAGACGACATTCTTGCACATCAAGGGCGAGCACGAGGCTCCACAATACATTGATAACTTCCTCCAACCCATCGTTGAACAGTTTCATCAGAATTTCGGGAGAGAATTAAAGTTTAGGGACGACATCCCCCATCGAGGTGGCGTAGTGGTAACACACTGGACTCACATTCGGGAGGACGGTGTTTCAAATCCATCTCCGTTGATGCAGAGTTAGGTTTTTCATGACTTCCGTAAATCACTCCAGGCAAATACCGGAATTGTTCCTTTGAAAGAGCACGACCGGTTGCTTTCCCCATACTTACGTAAACAATCCGAGCGGGAATTCCGTTTGTAGTGAACACGCTGTCGTCGGGACGTTAAAATCTTCCTTCCTAGCATTAGTAGTCTCGGTGATGCTCCGTCGATAAAATGGAAAGATCGGGCGAGCACATACTGACCACCTACGGGAGTTAAGCGGGATTTCCACTGAAGAATGTGATATGTTGACCTACAGTAAAAGTAACTCATCGGATACAGCCTTCGATTCATGCAAGGGGTCATAAAGTTGTTTTTATAATCAAGCTTCTACAAAACGGACTAACTTCAAGAAAAAATGATTTTACGTCATGTTTTCTGGGTTCAGAGAGGTCCCGCTCGGCTGATCGTCGATTGGGCGATGTTGCTACTTGTCTCGATGGGGTTTTTAGGCGATTTCCGAAATCACAGCAGATGAATATCGCCCTGATTTATTATTACGTCTCAGATATACGCCAACATTTTGTACACTTCCTCACATTTGCACACAAAATTTACTCAAGATATTAGCGTATTGAGTACACAGCTTCTGTGAATGTTGTTAAGGTCTTCTGTCCTGAGACTGGTTTGATTCAGCTCTCCCCGCTACTCAATCGTATGAAAGCCTCTTCATCTCTCAATACGAACGGCAACGTACATCCTTTTGAATCTCCTTGCTGTATTCGTCTCTCGGGAGTATGAATACGAGAGACTGAATCAGCAACATCAGAAATTTATTTTGCAGATGCTACTGTGAAACACTGATCGCACTTCAGAAATACCCATCTTTTGAGTTGGCGTGAATTCTGGAACAATATTGCGGCATTGCGTGTGGTGGTAAAGTAGCATTTCCAATGCAATTTGTGAAGCAAAAGCATCGTTGTTCTTGTAGTCTTTATCGACCGAGAAATTAGCGTCACTGGTATGATGGTTAATTCTGGCGTCATGATAGGTACTTGAGTTTTCTCCAGACACCCGAGGCAGTCTCGATAAATGAGCAGCCTGCTTTGTTAGTTCATGTTGACACGTACGTTCACATGGTACTGTTTGGGGCCGCGAGATTTTGCACGTCATTAATGTGCTCTCAGAAATTATTGGTTCTGTTTACGACCGTCGGAGTTAACTATGAAAGGCGGAAGGGTTATGAGATTAACACGTTTTCGACTTGTACCATACATTTTATATATCTTTAAGTCAAAGTCGAGGGCAAGGGCAAATATTTCACGAGGAAGTAACCACATAACGTCCTGCAGTTCTCTAGGCACAAATGGTACGAGCCATCGCCATGAATGACAAGTTTAATTCCTCAAACGTTAGTGAATAACAGTTAAGCAACTAACGGTACATGCGATTGGTTCTCGTCCTCTAGTTCCAGATAGCATCCAAAGGTCGGTATTTCCATCCCTATTGTGGCGATAGATATTTTTGCCTCCTACCTTTCGCCTGTGGCAATGACGTGTTAATCTGAAATGTTGTGGTTCGGAGCCCACGTTAAAGTGTAGGACCGTGGCGATTCGAAGATCAGTGGCATGCCACAGCTAATGCGACAATGCGAGCGGTTTTCCCCATCTTGCACGAAGCTGCCGCGAGGAGCCTGCGCCGGTGTGGTGGGCGCGCGGCGGCTGACGTCACGGCCAGGTGCGGTGCGCCGCGTTTGCTCTCCTGACTCAGGTGTGGGCAAACGCGCCGCCGCCACAACTGCCGCCATTGTCTGCTGCTTAGCTGGCCGCCCCGGAAACTAAGCACGTCTCGCCCTTTCTCACGTGCTCTTTTTCCTCCTCGTCGACAGGAATTTTACAGTCTTGTGCGGAAGCGTACGCCGATTTGGGGGAGCTGCACAGTGGTCTGGCGGCGGTCAGCGGGTCGCCTGGGCTTTAGGCCGCCCGGAGGACGGCCGGCTCCGGCGTGACGTCAGCTCGCTAGCGCACAATGCGGCGGCGCGGCGCCGGCTAATGAAACGTGAAATGCGACTTACGTAAGGCGAGCCGGTCACCGGCTGTCTGTCGCCGCCGGCTGCAGTCGCCTGTGCACGGTGTCATGCGAGGTGAAGGGTCATCTCGCCTGGCATTTGTCGCCAGCTCCGTACTGACCTGCGACAAAGTCAACTTTACTGTAGGTCTCTTGTAGATCAAAAAATGTTCAAATGTTTGCAAATCTATCGGACCAAACTGCGTGATCATCAGTCCGTAGCTCACAAACTACTTAAACTTAGGTAAACTAACCTAAGGACACAACACACACACATACACCCATGCCCTAGGGACGACTCGAACCTCCGACGGCGAGCACCGAGCGCTCCGCAGCGATACGCTTTAGACCGCCCGGCTACTCCACCGCGGTCTCTTGTAGATGAACATTAAATAAGTAAATAAACAAACCTGGCGTATATCCGAGTGTTGGTTTGAACACCACTTTTTTCTGATTTTTTTTTAATTTAATTTATTTGTTTTAACCAATCACGGTGCTATTGGCGGCGGTATGCCTTGTCCTTTTCTCGATCTTTTGATCTGACTTACAGTTACCACACCGCAGTTGGGGGTTCTAGACTTAGCAATAAATCTAACTCTAGATTCATAGCTTGACATTTTAACAAAAGTCCGCTTGATTTTATCCCATCGGTAATCACTGAATTTCGTTTTTTGCCATTTTGCAGTATCGTCACAGCTACCGTTGTTTGATATTTTAATTGATGTGATGAGTTAGGCGTGTGTTCCATTTTCTCCTGGAATGCCCCGTAATCGTTCGTCAGAAAATCCGCTTCTAATCTGCCAATCATTTTACAGTAGCTTGTCGAGTGATAGACATATTTGAGCTTCAGAATACCGTACCAGCTAGATTTCGTACAAATTAAACTATTATTTTGTTGTATTTGTAAAAGAGCGGTCATTTTACATAAAACACAAGATGAAAGCATCTCACAAATAGATATTAACTGATGCAGTACGCCGTTACGTCAAGCAGAATTTCACTGAATTGGGAGGGGGTTATGGGAGAAAATTGGAATCGTTGGATGTAGTAACCTGTGCATAAATCCGTCGTGTTCAGGCGGTATTGGGTGTCGGGCCCGGTGGTCTTGGGGTAAAGTGCTCGATTGGAAACAGAAGGGTCGCGGGTTCAAAACCCGGTCGGACCTCGGATTTTTTCATTCTGCACTTTAACCCATCCTTCACCTCTCAACGATGTGAGGAGTCGCTGGAAACGACAATTGGTTCGGATTCCACGTTAAGCTGTAGGTCCCCTTTCCCCGGTTGGATAACTGGGGTAGTGTAGGGACACGCAAGTCGCCGAAGTGGCGTCCAATCGAAAGAATTGCACCAGGCCAATGAGACACACGAAATTATTATTATTATGGGATATTTGGTAACTGAACCTTCAAGATATAAACCACTTAATAAACGATATTACGTTTGGTTTAAAAAGTTCAAAGACAGAGTTTCCTTTCGTAAGTAGGCATGCCCTGAATTTTTATTTATTTGCTTATTTTCGTTCAAAATTTCACAATAATCTGAGGGAATATTTCATTCCCGAGACTTTGCCTTGGTAGGTGGGAGTGAGGCGGGCCGGGAGTGGGCCTGTAAGTGTAGGCGGCTCGGCAGTGTCGAATTGCCCGTGGCCGGGTCACGCGCGCCAGTCTATATTGACGAGCTGATCTGGCCGCTGAGGCATTCGTCTGGCCGCGACCGAGCGCAGCCCACTGCAGCGGGCTGCTCGCTAGCTAAAGTTCACTTACCCGTCTTGTGTCCCTATATACTCTCTACCAAAAGCCTGGCTTTCAACCTCATTCTGAAGCGAGGCGTTCTCTCGGATGGTCGAGCGGATTCATCATCACCAAATGGGACACTCCGTTCTCTTCGAGTGCAGCACACTGTAAAAACCGTATTCGAATGCCAAGTAGGGTACTATTTGTCTCGTTCCACAGATAACAACTCTGCTGGTTTCCATTCTTATTAGTTGGCTCATACAATGTCATACTTTCCTTGTGAGAAAGAACTTAGTGGAGTATGTGCTTGCAATTACACAACGTAACATTGGAACCTACAACTTTATTTTGAGCACTAGGCGTAAAAATGAGTTCTGCGATAAATTTGAGACCGTCGCGATTTGCCCACCAGTCGCCGTGTCCTCTGCTTTCGGCGTAATAAAATACGGCATGGGGCTGAGTGTGACCACCGTGGAACTTCGTCTGCTGTTGTCAACTTCCCTTGGAGCTGGGGTAAACGCGGGCATTTTTTAGGCTGGGAAAGGCACGGAAAGCGATAGAATTCCGGGGATTTTTCTTTGGTTTAGTATTGAGTTAAATTTCAGATATTATGAGTAGTGATAACGGATATTCGAATAAAATTTTACTTCAGTCTTCTATTGCAGCATTAAAACATAAAAAGTTGCAAAAACGACTGCGCCATTTCTAAGTAGAAAATAGAGCATACACATAAGGATCTGCAGACAGAACAGTGTAGGAATAGTTAGTGGATGAAGACCATGCACCACTGCCATGGATGAGCGAATTGTTCATTCATTGTGTTTCGGAGCCCGGTGATGTGTTGTTTAATATGTATATTTTGAAGGTGGGTGATAGCGTTCTAGTGAGCGGGGTATCTTATATGTATGCCAACGGTGCGGGCGTATTGTTCCCACCAGGCGAAGTTGCTGTACTTCATTCCGAAGTAAGTCGACCTTGGCGAATAGTTTGGTGGCATAGTCTTCAATCTTATCCTTGAGATAGTGCTCTTGTAGTGTAGCATTAATTTCTCTTGTCCTCGTCCATCTGAGCGCTCCTAATGTCCATGGGAGGCATCTATTTTGTATCGGTTGGAGAGACTTGATATTTTTATCGCAAGTGATACCCCATGCTGCACAGACGTAGACGAGCTTTGGTTGTACCGTCGACCGATAAAGCTGGTATTTCGTCTTCGCGTTGAGGTTTTTACTCGTGAAGAACGGGACTAGAGCGTTCACCATCTTCAGAATGTCATTTTTGCGTTGTTGGGCGTGCAAGGTGAAGGTCAAGGACTTGTCTAACGTTATTCCCAAATATTTCATAGATGTCGACGACAGGATCGGCTGCCCTATGACCCTCAATGGGAAGCGGAGAATCGGCAGTCTCTGTTTGGCGAAGAACACGGCCGCAGTCTTCGTTGGGTTGATGGAGATCTTGTTAAATAGTGCCCATGGCATCTATCTGCTGTTGTGCTCTGGCGAGTACCTGATCAGTGTTGCTGCCAGATGTGATAAAAGCTGTGTCGTCCGCATATAGGCTGCAGGTAACCTACGGGATCGTCGGTAGATCATTTATGTATAGGTTGAACAGCAGGGGCGATATCACCCCCCCCCCCCCCCTTGTAGAATTCCTGCCTCTGGAGTTTTCACCGACGAAAGTTTTGCGTCCACGCTAGTGGCGGCAGTAGAAGCGTTAGTATCGATGTAAATTTCTTTTTCACGCAAGTTTAATTCTGTTACGTGTCGGAAAGTGTTTAAACTGGAAAATCACCGTGCAAGCTGGCGCAATGGTAACACATTGGTGTCGCATTCGGGAGGGCGGTGGTTCAAATCCATTCATATTTAGGTTTTTCGTGATTTTCCTAAATTACTGCAGGCAAATGCAGGGATGGTTCGTTTCAGGCCGATTTCCTTCCCGAGCGCGTGCTCTCCTTCTAATGACCACGCTGTCGACGGGACGTTAAACCCTCCCTTCCTTCTTTTAGCTGGGAAATCGGCCATTTATTTTTCTCGTCAGCGTGATAGCGCAGACACGCGCGGAATTTCTGTCGGGCTATCAGTGTGCGCGGCCGCCGCCGGTGCAGACGGCGTGTCGCCTGCTGAGGCTATCTGGCGCGTATCCCACGCGGCCAGCAACAGGTGGCGGCGAAACAGGAGCCGCTCCGCGCGCAGCACATTGCTGGCCGCTGACGTCTCCCGCAGCTGTGCGCCGCTCGCCTTTCCGTTCCTGCCGGCGACCAGTCTGTCAGCCGTACCAGGGGCGCGGCATGGACAATTTAATGTTCAAAAAATGTTCAAATGTTTGTAAATCTATCGGACCAAACTGCGTCGTCATCAGTCCGTAGCTTACAAACTACTTAAACCTAGGTAACCTAACATACGGACAAACACACACACCCATGCCCGAGAGAGGACTCTAACCTCCACGGCGAGCAACCGCACGCTCCGCAGCGAGGTGCTTTAGACCGCTCGGCTACTCCACCGCGGCGGAAAATTTAATTACCAGGCCATAGCGGCTACGGGTGTGTCAACATTTTATACAAGTTTTGTACTGTACTGTACTGTAAAATAATTCAGTTATTCTATATCATACGATTTGATGCCGAAGCTATTTACACAGTTGTACTGTAAGTCTTCTAATATATAAAACAGAGTGTCCGTATATTTGTACGTGTTGCATACAAATCTACAATTTCGTTCCACTCTTTATGAAATTTTGTACACGTAAGCTTCAATCCATGCGAACGGTCGCCGTAAGTGTAAGAAACACATACGATATTTAGTTCACGAGATATGACGTCATAAACCATGAGATGCGCGAAAAACTGCTGCATTTTGCGACAATGATGCTCATTTTCTCCTAAACCATTGGACCGATTTCAACCTAATTTGGTACACACATTCCTTACCGTGAGGTAACAATTGCTGCATTGTTAAGAATCACATACGGCACATGGTTCAAAAACTATTACGCCATAACCAATAGAAATCGCAAAAAAAGCCATATAATGCCGCGAGACTTTCGAAATACACTGTATGAGAATGACAGTACTTAGCGACTTGCAACAAACTTTAAACATAATTTTAAACCTTTATTAAACTTTTTCTCGCTGGCAACCATAGCAAAATGATGGAAAGAAAAACGTTTCTGGCTTACTACTTTTCCGCTGTTCATGGACTAAAACAACGGCATTCAGTATGACGTTACAATTTATAATGTTTACACTACAAATTGGAACTGCAGGAAATTTTACATACAGTATACACGCATATAGTTGATTTTACCGTCTAAATTGTTTCGCAGTACGACATGTAATTCATAAGATATAAAGCACATAAACATTAACGTTCATGAAAAACCGCCCCATCACGCACCAAGTTTTAATCTATTACTTCTTTACTACTAATTGTATTCCCAAGAGATTTTACAGACATACAGCTCTTATACAAATGAATATATACCTCAAAAATGGCAGGTATAAATAAATAAATACCCGTGCAAAGCCGGGTTTTCAGCTAGTGCAGTATAAAAATAGGCTGCAGATGCAAAGATAAGCTTCCCAGTGATTTATTATTATTTTACTAAAGTATTACATTCTAAAAATTACTTTTTGAAAATGAATACGTGATTATTGTTAATTAGTATACAGTTCACACAAGTGGTCGTAACAAAGTGCATACGGTTAATGTTGGCAACTCGGTATTGATATTCGGGAGCACTGACATTTATGTTCACACTTGAATCATTCGTCGACAGATCTAAACTCTGCTCAGCATCTTTGATGAAAACTGCTGATATTAATCTATTCGACATTTAGAAGACCAATACGGGCTAAAGGTCACTAAAATATTAAGAAGTTGACTAAATGTACTTCCCGATATTTCCTTGGTTTCTCCATGTCGGTCGCTTACAGTGTCAAAGTTTGCGCGGGCGAGATTCCCAACCGAATGCGCACGAAGTGTAATGTTCAGCAAAAGTTTAGTTTCTCCTTGCACTGCAAAATATTATACCTATAGGTTGTCATGGTTCCTTCGCTGTTGATTGAGAGTAAATTCCGGTATATGCTAGTTACATCTAAGAATATTTAGATGGTCAACTACAAACAGTTCACTCATCTGTTGACCAACGAAAACTATTTCTTTTATTTTGGCAGAACTGTTTTGATGGCTTCATGGCTGTTTCGTAACGTCAGAATGAATACTTAGCATTAACTGACACAAACTCACCTCCTACTACATCATTTCTATGTCACATCTATGTTCCGCGAGGGCGATCTAGTAGAACACGACGAGTTTATTCAAGAAAGTATTTCAACGTTGTTACTACACTCAGAACCGTTACTGTGCAGACGGAACGAAGTGATTATTTACGTCTTTCGTTACCACCGATTAATGAAGAAGATTGAGAACGTAAACCGACAACTGCCTGTTAGTGTAAGGAGACGTTTGATGTAACCGTATCAGTTTCGGCCTGCTATCATTTTAATCATACTATATACCAACCTGGGACCAATAGAAGTGAACATTTTACCGACAAATGCTTATTAATTTCGAATAACATAACCCAACATCTCCGTACGCCTCCATAACGATGAGATCAATTGTCTTTCTTAATACAGTGTCTGATTTTTTTGTACTCCAGCATGAGCGCCATTAATGCTGAAGCTGGTGTACGCTAGAAGTTGTTTGAGAAGCAGTTCAGACATAATTTTGTCTTCGATTTTAAAACCCAAATAAAGTGGTTACACATAGGTGATCAGTGTTTCCCCTTAGCTCGTCCTCCGTGTACGGGCGTACGTGACATTTCGTAGCATTACGGACGACACACTTTTCGCTGTTGTTTTTCTCGCCTTTCAATGAGATTCAGAGCGTTTCTGTAATACGCTGTTTACGTCGTTTCTTTTCCTAACAGTGCTAGTTTGTGACGCACGCCGTCTAAATGTTGGGGTTTCCTGCACTCAACCTCCTGACATTTCACGGAGACACATGTTCTGGCACGCGTAAGTCCCCACAGTTCAAAGCCCTGCTCCATTTGTTTCCAGTTTCGTCAGAATTTGCTGCATATGCTTGCTTTTCAAATGAGCGGGATTGATGTCAGTTGCGGATATAGCGAGAGACATGTTGGCGTGCGCATAGATTAGTCGTGAAATCGTGGCTCCTACCACATGAGGGACCTAACTGCAAAGGCGGCCAAGAATGCTTTCAAAATTGAAATCATTACCTCCTTCCCCCCCCACCTCCCACCAGACTCTGGATAAGCAAATTTTCCGAAATATTCGTCCAGGACTAGTAATCCTGCAAGTTAGGCACTATAACTTTTGTGAAGTTTGGAAGATTGTAGATAGGCACCGGTGGGTGTAAAGCTGTGAGGGCGGGTTTCAAGTCATGCTCTGGTAATTTAGTTGGTGGAGCACTTGTCCCCGAAAGACAAAGGTCCTGGGTTCGAGTCCCAGTCCAGCACAGAGGTTTGAGAAGTTTCATATCTGTTCGCTCTTCGGTTGCACTGTGAACGTCTCTTTAAGTCCAACATCTTTTGGACCTACAGATCCATTTCAAAGGGTTGGATTTCGGTTCTACTAGATTTTTAACTTCCAGGTGCGTCGGACAAGCTACGTAGCATATTACGGGGAAGAAATACTGGGGATTACAGGTCTTTCCTAAAGTATTTTCTGCTATTTTTATCCACAGAAACTACAGGAGATACGTAAATCAGAACAGCGCAGCTAACTAGAGCATCTACAGATTCTCATTTTTCTACGTAATCACCACCATCGGTTATGACAATGAACCAGAGCTTTCATGACGCTATTGCAAAATTCGGAACTAGCTGAGGCTAATCTCTTTCTTATGGCTATGACAATATCATCCACCTCTTATGTCTGTTGACGATGCTATTCAGTAAACTGTTACCTTCAGCTTTATATTATTCAGCAGGTCCCGACTGATTTCCGTTTGATTAGTTTTTTTGTTCTTCTGTCAGCATCCGCGGGACCCATCTCGCACAGACTTTGCCATTACCAAGATGTTCCTATATCGTTTCCAAGACATTACAGCCGACATTCAGATTTGTACACGAGCATCTTGTCTTTACCTGCCGATCAGCACGGAAGACGCTCTTTATAGCGAGGTTTGACAGCTGTACAGGATCGACAGGACAGTGACTTTTTCACCACCTAGAAAATACTGTATCCATTGCTTCACATTGCTCATGTCTATTGTATCGTGCCCGTACACCTTTAGGTAACGTCGATAGAATTGGATAGGCTCAATTTCTCCGGCAACGAGCTGTTTTATGCGCGCATCCATATCAGACTTAATATTAGAACACTCCTGTGCTAGCTCCAGCCATCACAGAACAACGGAGCCACCCGCAGTTGAAGCACTTGCACTGCACCAGCGACACCAGAGCGTCTCCCCCGGTGATCTCGAGTGCCGCGCGGCTCCCGGATGCTGGCGGACACCTGCGCGGCCTGCCGTCACGCGCCAGCCGCAGCCGCGTTCACCCCTCGCCTCGCACGCCTAATGAATCCCCGATGGCCGCCGCCGCCGCTATCCTACTTATTTCGCCTCGCCGCGGCGCAGCGCGGCCTTTGTGCCCGCTTGTCAGCCGTAAAGCCGCCGGCCCGCCTCCTCGGACTTCCGGTTACACGTGGGCGGAGCCCACTCCTCACTCGCCGTCTTCACCTGCGCTCCAGGTCCGCCTCGGCCATCACACCCGCTAACACCAACAAACACTCGTGCGGCGCCCTTTTGTTGCGCTCCACAATTCGTTTCCAGTGAGCGCTGAAGTGGGCTTGTTCACTTCTTACATCCTGATGTGTTGGCTGATACCCTGCCTGTTGCCGCCCCCCCCCCACCTCCCCCAATCACCACCTCCCGGAACAGATTCTGTCTGCGTCGAGTGTTGCCTCGTGTGAGATTGTTCTGGAAAAGTTTTCGAATCGTGTAAATGGGGCGGGACATTGGTACCAGCCAGGCTTTCAACTGTTCGTATGTGGAACAACCTAAAATCCACATCCATGCTGGTCAGGATACTACTCGTGGGTCGTTAACCCGCTGGACGCGGCGTGCCTACCCGAATCTCAAAATCGGCGCGCTACCGCGCGTAGGTTAGTTAAAACTCTGATCGTAATTGGCTGCTCCGAACACCTATTCTGAATAAAGGCATCAGGATTTTCGCGAAAGTTAAGCTATTGTTCCGTAGTAGTTATTGTATTCTTCGCAGGAAATATCCAGTGAAGCTCTGCTTATGCCATGATTTGTTGTCCAGAGAAATACATCGCATTTGTAATAAATAAATAAATCACACTATTTATTAAAAAAAATGTTCCAATGTTTGTAGAGCTTATGGGACTTAACTACGGGGTCATCAGTCCTACTACTATGAACTAGCTTATACTAAATATGGCACGAACCTCCATATCCGAGGGGGGATTCGAACACCCGACCGCAGCGGCCGTGTAGACCGTGACTGGCACGCTGAAGACCGCTCGGCTACTGCGGCCGGCCACTATTTATTAAGAGATGGTCTAGAAGCTATACGTAGTGCTTGTCTACAGCATAGCAAGCGAACACCTACGGCTACCCTGCAGCATACACTGAAGCAAGAAGGCAGCATACATTAGTCGTAAACAAACTAGGCGAGATTCTTACCTATCTTCCCGGAAAAGTGTTATAATGACAGTTCAAGGCTATCCGAGGTACAAATACAAAAAATGACAGTTAATAATTGTAGCTAATAGCCGCCTGGGGATGTTAAAATGAGAATGCGCGCAATTGCGACAACCTTTCGCGTTTCAGTTCACTGACATGAAATCAGTGCATGATTTGGCCGAAATGAATGAAGATGCGATACCGTGGAATGATGGCAGTACAGCATCGCAACGTCGTTAGAATCGTAAAAACGGGCGAGGTGTTGGAGTGGTAAAAATTAAAGTCGCATTCACGGTTTTAAGAGGTGGTTCAAATGCCCATCGTGCCATTGAGGCCTGAATTTTCCAAATAATAACCCGGATCCAGAAATGCTTCAATTGAATAGGCCGTGTCTTTGTTCTGCAATTCGAGCGTGTGCTTCAACAAAGCCAATGATAATGGAAGCTTGAATCAGATCTCGTGGCTTGCTCCGCTAGCACAGTGGTAAGGCTACTGCCTGCGGAAAACAGGAAATCCGATTTCGAGTTTGGCCCTATCGTTACTCCCGGCAAACACACTAATTACGCGCTCGAAACCGGAAGCAGAACGACCTAAGTGACAGTTTTACAATAGATGCCGCTGGCGATCTTAAGATGTTGTAAGAAGAATCTGCGGGGAGATGGCGGGAATTGAAACAGGAGAGCGCGGTGGTAGCTGGCTGGTGGCGGTGCCAGGTGGCTCGGCGCAGCTTCCGGTCGGTCCCACGGCAGCGCAGCGCAGCGCAGGTTACGATCGGCGGCCGGGCGCAGTTTTACGGCGGCAGGCAGATCAGGCGCGGCAAAAAGCCACCACTCTCACGGCCGGCGTCGGCCACAATTAGCGACGCCGCCCCGCCCCCGCCCGCAACACTCAATAAACCGCCCGGAATGCCGCTTCTTGCCGCCGTCGCGGACATTTTCATCTCGCCGCCGCCGCCGACGACGACGTGTGCTCTGTACCCGAGCTGGGCCGGCGGGACCCAAACATCGGTATGGCAGGGCAGCAAGTTAGCCCACGGCGATCGCGATTATCAGATGAGACTTACATGTAACTCTCGTCCAAACAGCTCCTCGAGGCTTTGGGCATACTCTGCGCTTGCCTTAAAACCATTACTGTGCCGAGAATCGAAACCGGATCCTCCCAACATGACCAACAATGGGGCGGAGGCGGTATCTTCAGACTTCAGTTTTCCAGGAACTTTAACAAAGTTTGTAGTTTTATTTACCCATTAGTGTATGAGGTTCACAATGCTCGTCAAGTAATAAAAACAGTATTATCACTTTAACCTCATCATCCTGTAATAATACGCGTTCTGGCCATACATGGGCCGTTCGGACCCGACCGACGGCCGTGTCATGCCTCAGTGGCATCTTCGGATGTGGCATGGAACGACATATGTAGTCAGCACATGGCTCACAGGTCGTTGCCAAATTCCGTGATCTTGGAGCCGTTGTCAATCTGCCGTGTTCCTCCTCAGTTGGCCTGACGAGGTTGAGTGCATCCCGTTCCAGTCTTCCCACCAAGAAAAATTCTCTGGCAGTGCCGGGAATCGAACCCAGGACTCCTTCAGCTACAAAGGTGGACTGTCAGCCTGTGACGCATTACTATAATCATCAGCAGTCCATTTTTTCATCTAGCAGATGCCTAACTTTGCGAAGGTTCTAGGAGATACCGGATTCCATTTTGCTGGTGTCATACCTGGGAAATAAGGCAGTTCAAATCCTTCGTCTAGCCGCTCAGATTTAATCATCGATTTACTTAACTCGCAAATATTGGACTTGTTTTTCGGGCACAGGCAGTTTCCTTCTCCAGTCCGAGCTTCTATTACATTTCTAGTCAGAAAGTACTTTTTCCCATTGCGCTTAACGGGACCTGTTTTATAACTGTACGATTTCAGATTCGCTTGCATAACACATTTAAACATTTATTAGCCATGTTATTTTTTATTCCTGAGGGACCAAATTGCTGAGATCATCGGTTTCTACACTTAAGGTAAAGCAGTCAACAATCGGAAGATTGCTTTGAACACCACAGTGCTTTACTAGGCATGGTCCTGTTTGGAGGTGGTATACCGTTGCCTTCCTCCGTACTTCGAACTGACTTACCCAGCCAGTTATAGGGGGACCTACAGTTTAACATGGGTTCCGAACCATTACAAACTGCTTAAACTAACTTACGGTAAGCACAATACACACGTAAATGCCCGAGGGAGTTCTGTATCATAGGAGTATTAGATGGTGATGCATTGCTCTCTTTCGAAACTGGTTATCGTCTTGACTATCGTTCACTCCTTCGTGTGCGTCTGATACGGACGTAATTGCGGAAGGAAGTTAATCTCCCATATCCCCCGTAACCCCTTCCGTTAGGTGTCAAGGGGAAAAACTTTGTGATTGATAACAACACTTTCTCGCTAATTTGATTAGTGCGTTATGTATTATAGTAGGTCGTTGCGTCCGCAGCGGAGCGACGGGTGCTGTGTGAGTAGCTAGTTGCATCTGTTTGTTTGATGCGCTTTCTGTGGACGTCCGCTTGTGTGTGTCGCTTCGTGTGCCGTCCTGCGCTGTGTGTGCCAGCAGCAGCTGTGTTGTGTTGTGCCGGCATGAAAGTGTAGCGCCGCGCCGAGACGGCGGTAAGCGGCGGCAGACGGAGGTGACGGAGCTGCAGGCACGCTTCATTGTATTTCGGCCAGTGACGTCAGCGCCGCCTCCCATTGCCTCACCTAGCCGGCTGCGCCTCCAGCCGCGCCGCGCAGAGCCGAGCCGGCAGCGTCCGGGACCTCAGCTAGCCTCGCGCTCCAGGGGGCGAGCACCCACCCACTGTATATACTCCAGAGTAAGGTTCCACACAATCAATGACCACTCCCTTCTACCGTCTGATTTTGCTTTCGTTTGTAATCGAACGGATCTGTTATTTTACACGACTGAATACTAGGCGAGTCCATCTAGGGAGGATGAAGTACGAGAAACAAGTCATAACTGGATAGGCCACCGGTAGGTAGTGAGGTTGGACTGTATAGACAAACCGAGTGCAGTGGTTAGCACACTGGACTCGCTTTTAGGACGACGGCGGTTCATCTACCTACATATACATGGGATACTTTGCAAATCACATTTAAGTGTCTGGCAGAGTGTTCTTCGAACCACCATTATACTATTTATCTCCCATTCCATTCTCGAATAGCGCGCGGGAAGAAAGAACACCTGAATCTCTCTGTTCGAACTCTGATTTGTCGTTTTTTTTATGATCATTTCTACCTTTATAACTGGGAGTCAACATTATATTTTCGCATTCGGAGGAGAATGTTGGCGATTGAAGTTTCGCAAGTAGCCCACGCCGCAGCGATAAGTGCCGTTGTTGTAATGATTCCCGTCCCCGATCCTGTATCATTTCTGTAACGCTGTCTCCTCTGTATCGTGACAATACGAGACGAGCTGCCCTTATTTGGACGCTTTCGATGTCCTCCGTCAAACCCAGCCGATAAGGAACCCACACTGGGCTGCAATACTCCAAAAATGGACGGACAAGCTTAGTGTATGCAGTTTCTTTTGTAGTTCTTTTGCATATTTTGAGGGTACTGCCAATAACACGCAGTCTCTGGTTCGCCTTTCCCAAAATATTAACTACGTGTTCTTTCCAATTTAAGTCTCAAGCAATAGTAATTCCTAGGTATTTTATGGAGTTTACGGCCTTCACTTTTAATTGATTTATCTTGTAAACAACGGATTTCTTTTCGTACTCATGTGGACGGCTTCACACTCAGATCAACCTCCGGTCATAGAGATTTAGGTTTACCTCGATTTCCGTCAGTCGCTCCAGGATAATGACGGGAACGGCCGATTTCCTTCCCTATCCTTACCAAAACAAGCCGAGCCGGCGCTCGGTCTCTAATGACCAACATGTCGACGGAACGCTAAACCGTAATCTTCTCTGCCGCGGTGGAGTAGCCGAGCGGTCTAAGGCGCCTCGCTGCGGAGCGCGCGGTTGCTCGCCGTCGGAGGTTCAATACTCACGGCATGTAGCCGATTCTGTTGACAGTTCTGGTCTGGCGTGCACCGGATTCGGGAAGGGATAAATTACCGTCTTCTCCTATATGTTGTTATTGATATGGTCTTCAGTACGGAGACTGGTTTGATGCAGCTCTCCATCCTACTCTATCCTGAGCAAGCCTTTTCGTCTCCTCATAAGAACGGCAACCCACATCCATTTGAATCTGCTTACTATACGCGTCTCTTGGTCTCCCTCTGCGATTTTTACCCCACACACTTCCTTCCAATGCTAAATTTACGATTCTCCGATGTCTAAGAATGTGTCATACCAAGCGATCCCTTATTTTAGTCAGGGTATGCCAAAAATTCCTTTTCTCACCAATTCTGTTCAGTACCTCTTCATTAGTTATGCGATCTACCAACCTAATCTTCAGCATTCTTCTGTAGCACCACATTTCAATAGACTCTATTCTCTTCCTGTCCGCACTGCTTAGCGTCCATGTTTCACTCCCGTACAAGGCAACACTCCACACAAATGCCTCCTATATACTGTGACGAAATAGTGAATTTAAAAAGGCGGCGTAACTTCCGTGTAGCTAGCGCCTGTCTGCGCGGCGTGTGTCGGTGCAGCGCCAGCGCGGTGTGACGCGAAGTGTCGGGGACGTGAGAAACTGTAGGGGTCGTCGGGCGTGTGGCGATGCGGCGACCGATAGGGCGCGCTGGGAGGAGCCATGTGACGGGTCAAACCGAGCCCGCCCTGCCTGGGAAAGCGCCCGCGCCTCACGTCTGACGTCACGCCGCGCGCGCCGTCACTGTACCCAGTGTGGAGCCGCTACCACAGTCGAGTATTTAGGGGAAGTGTTTCCCCTATCCTTTGCATTAGCTGAAATCTCTTAATTACTCGGCGATGAATACCAGAGGTATCGGACTACTCCAATAAAGATTTCCCCATCTTATTGCAGTTTTTCAGAGTAAGGTCTCATTTACACCATTTGTCGTTGGAGTCAGATAACATTCTCTATTTCTTTTTACGGCACACATCCTCTCGATAACGAAATAACGTAATAATGAATGTTATTACAGAAATAACTACCACTTAATATAGGCCACAGATGTTCAGATATTTGTATAGCTTATGGGACTTAACTACGAGGTCATCAGTCCCTAAACTTACAAACTACTTATGAACTAGCTAATACTAACTACGGCACACCCATGCCCCGGGGAGGACTCGAACCTCCGACGGCGAGCAACCTCGCGCTCCGTAGCTAGGCGCTTTAGACCGCTCAGCTACTCCACCGCGGCTTGCTTCGTACTTCCTGTGGCGCTCAGATGATATTCCTTGTACCACCACGTTCTGTGCTTGTTCTGCATTAAATTTCAACAATTGCCTAACGTCTCACTCGTTCGGGCATGTATTGGTTCTTGTTCCGTTATTTCCTCTTTTCACACACTTGTGGTTTGTTCTTTAATTCGAACCATTTTGCTGACATCTACTACTGGAGTTAATTGCGAAATGAAATTGCTTGTTACTAAAGGTACGTGTTAACAAATTCCATACCGAAAACGGAAGCACTGTCAGAGAAATATTGAACAGTTTTATTCTTACACATTTCGCGTGGTTACCTAGCGATAGAAAACAGTGAAGTCCAATTTAATATGAGCAGTTCCGCCATTTCTCCTCTGCGCTGCGATTGCAGCGCGAAACGTCTAGTCTTTCAGTACCGGCTGAATGATTAAGGCCCATAGCGCCGAAATGTGACGGAGCACCGCAGAGGTGAGTTGCTGGCGGCAACCGCGATAATTGCGCGGCCGCTGCATCGCGTGTCGCCGCCTTCTAATGAGCGCGCCTCTGTTTTCTTCTCAAACCGTTCCCCTTAATTGGCCGCCTCTGCTGTCCAAACAGAGGGCCTTACTCCATCTCCGTCCTGGCATTTTTCCTCTCAAAAGGAGTGCGCGCGGTAAAAAGACCTGTGCCGTGCTGAAAGCCGCCTTGTTTTGTCAGCCGACGTACTGCCTACTACTCCCTACGGCCAGAAACGACTATTTTCGGTGTATACCTAAGTTTCCATGTAGAAAATGCAATTTGTGTTGGTAGGATATTAATTCCAGCGCTGTCATTGTGAAGTTCCACGAAACGAAATGTGCGACGCCGGCCGCGGTGGCCGAGGGGACTGAGGCGCTCCAGTCACGGTCTGCACGGCCACTACGGTCGGGGGTTCGAATCCCCCCTCGGGCATGGATATTTGTGACGTCCTTAGGATCAGCTAGTTCATAAGTAGTTTGTAAGTTTAGGGACTGATGACCCCGTAGTTAAGTCCCATAAGCTGTACAAACATTTGAACATTATGTGAAACACACGCAGAAGCAGATTCGTCCACTTCGAGGGCTAGAATCCAGTCATTCATATTTTGTCCTGGATCAGCCTGAATGCATAATATTCATACCAATTGGATCTATAATGCAGAAGCAAGAAAAACTTTCATGAAGAGAAGAATTTATCGATATCGAATAGTGTTAAGAAGTCTTCTCTGGAAATATATGCCTGATGTGTAGCTTTATATGGAAAGGTAAAAAAGGGAGGTATGAAAATTAAGGTTAAGATCGCAACGACGATGAGATTAATAGAAATATAATTTCGAGCTCCGATTGGGAACATAAATCGGCCGACACTTGCCTTAATCGTTTGAGGAAAAGCTCGGAAAAAGTAAATACGGATGGTGAGACAAGAATGTGAAACGAATGAGGGTCAAGTGTTCTACCACTGGCCACCTATCTCGGTAGATATAAACAGAAAACAGAGGTGAAATGCTGTGCTACGAGATCACCAGACCCGAAAAATAATGAAATGAAGCTTAATCGACAGGGGAGTGAATATGACACAATTTGTCCAAATCTACATCACTACACTGCAAACCATCTTACCGTAGATATTTGATGCGACACTTGTTGCAATAATCTTGTAAGGGCGCTAAAGACCTAGCTGTCGTGCGCCCACATCATCCTATCCATCCATCCATGTTGTGGCATCAAGGTATTCATTTGTTAATAGGGGGGGGGGTGAATGTTAGGGGTAATGGGGAGATTCAGGCGTATTTCAATATTAGTGCGGAGAGGTACAGACTCTCACAGGCAATACAGGCGTGTAGAGGTCCTAAAACCAGTCTCTGAACTGACGAGTGCTGGAACAGCAAAGTTTACCGCCCCTGATTGCAACCCGCAGACTTATTAATGTGTTGTAAAAGTAATGGCCCTACGCGCAGTTTGTCTGCTGTAGTTGGCATCGTCAGTACGACGTGAGACGTGCAGTTCCTGTGCGGTAGACTAGACCTGTGCAGGCGGTTGTCGGCGGCGTGGAAACGCGCCCACCGGCCGCCGTGCTGCCGCAGCACGCTGAGTCACGTAGCGCTGTGCCGGCGTAAACAGAATATCACTGCACCGAATAAGGCCGCCCGGGCCCCGCGTCGCCTTACCGCCGCCCCGCGCGTCTAATTTAGCGCTGTTTCTCCACCTGGACGTGACCCGCCGTATCGCGCTGTCACAACGGCAGGTCGCACGCCGGGGCCCCAGTAGGCTGTCACTCAAAAAATCCGCCGTGCAAGCACGCGCGTCCGCATTTCAGGCGAAACTCTGTGTCTACTCGAATACGGTGTATCAAAATGGCAAGACCAACGGTTGGGTGCACGCATTTAAAATGTTAATCATACTTCGGATTGTTATTTTCGTTGTGATCGTCCGTCCAAAGTCTAGCAGCTCTCCACTCTACCCTGTCCTGTGCAAGAATCTTACATCTTCTCATAAAAACGGCAATCTACACCCTCGAACCTGCTTACTGTATTCGTCTCTGCGCCTCTCTCTGCGATTTTTACCCCACACGCCTACCTCAAATACTAATTCCTTCATGTCTCAGAATGTGTGCCATCAGTCTAGCCCTTATTTTAGTCAAGATATGCCAATTTTTTTCTCCCCAATTCTGTTCTGTACCTTTTTGTTAGTTACGCGATTTATCCGTCTAATTTTCAGCATTATCCTGTAGCACGAAAATTGAAAAGCTTCTATCATTTTTCTGTCTGAACTCCTAATCGTCCACGTTTCACTCTCGCATAATGCTACACCCAAGAAAAAAAATGCCTTAAAAATGACTTCCTAACGCTTAATATTCGATTTCGACAACTTTCTCCATTAATACTATTATTCGCACAGCCGATCTGCATTATATATCTTCTGTACTTCACCCATCGTAAGTTATTTTGCTACCGAAATATTAAAACTCATCTTCTTTTGACTTGTTACATAATCTAATTCCTTCAGAATTCCAAGATTGTCTTAAATTTCATAAGATAACAAAATTGTTTCTGTATGTCACATATCTAGAAAAAATATCACATTATTAGGCTTCAGTATTCGGAGTGAAGTAGCGTTCAAGTCGGATATGCGCCTTATAATCCTCGTAAGGAAAGGACTGTTCTCCGGCCGTAGTTGCTCAGCATGGCTAAATGAACTGGCAATATGAAGTTCCTATTCATCAAACATGACGCCAATGAAAACCTCAATGCTCATGTGAGGGGGGGGGGGGATGGCACTTGTCACTAGTTGTGACACGGCATTTGGATGGAGGTGTTAAGCCAGGTGGCATCCTTTGAGAGGAATAGTCTGTGTCTTATCTTCTCCCTTCTCTTATCGTCATGTAACATAAAATAACAGCCGCGCGGAGTAGCCGAGCGGTCTGGAGCGCCACTTTGCGGATTTCGTGGCCTCCCACGTCGGAGGTTCGAATACTCCTTCGGGCATGGCTGTGTGTGTTTTCGTTAGGTTTGTTTAACTTAGTTTAAGAAGCTTGTATATCTAGGGACTTACGACAGAAGTAGTTGGTCCCATAGCATTACAAACAAACATAAAATAGACACATCTATTACAGTCTGTGAGTGAGAAATGTTATACGCCGCTTGGAGAAGGTACATTGTGTGCGTAGAAAGCAGGTCGGCTCTACACCTCGCCGTCACCTTGTCAACAGTATCATACGACTCTCTTTCTTCCGTCCAGGCACTGATCCATTTTGAGGCATTCTTGCAATACCTACAAACGTTATTGTCTTCGCGCTGTGAAAAGATATGTTTATGATGTATCAAATAATATGTATAACTTCAAAGTAGAAAGTTATGTTGTCGAAGTTAGGAAATAGGGGTGGTTTTTATTTGGCGACAAAGTACCACTAAACATCTGTTTGACGTTGAATGAAGCCTTTGTGCCACGACTGCAAGCGTTCGTGTACTGCTACTAAGAGCATTTATTTTCTGCTGTAATTCTTTTCAAATATCCGTAGTAAACGTTGTGATTAGTCCTTAAGAAAAAAGTAAATTCGACTCGTGAACGTTGTGGAATGGCGTGTCTCTGCGAGGCCCGCCTGCTACCTGCAGAGTGCAGCTTAACCTCTGGAAGCGCGAGGCAGCCGTGCCTTGCATGAGCTGAGGTGTCGCGGGCTTGCCATCATTCCGTGCTGAAGGCCACGGATGCTGCGCTTACGTAACGAGGAAGCAGCGACCGCCGCGGCCGCCTTTGTCGGCTCGCATTGTCTGCGCTGATGCACCTCGTCTCGCGGCCCTACCTTCCTATGCGCAGCCGCTGCCGATCGACACCTAATGTCGCCAGGTTACGCACCTTTGAATAATTGCACACCTGTACGATTTACAAGTCGCTGCCGTTTAGGTAGGCGGTGACATCATTGTACCGTCATCGTCTCGTGTTCTTTCCCAAGTTTTTCGTCTTCCTATGCAATGTCGAGTTTTCCCTCTCTATATAATGCCCGTTATTGTTTTACTTTCAGGTTTGACGATTTTATAGTCACGTCGCCTATTACCTAGTTTCTCCTCCGTTTTATAACCTTGCGTTCTTCTGCAGCTTTTCTAAACCATATTTTGTTAAATTTGATGTTCTGGTTGTAGCCCTACCAGTTTTTTTCACTTGATTGCCCTTAGCAACTATCTTTACTACCATTTTAATATCCCTGTTTTCTTATTCTACCCTTTCGGCTATCACGTTGTGTCTTATCTCCGTATTTACACTTCAGAGGCGTTCTGGCGTTTTTCTGACTATAAGCAGGGCTTGTCATAGGAGATACTCCCATGACTTTTTTGTGCCGTCTTATCCGAAGGCTTACAGATAAATTCTGTGTTTGATAAAGTCTCTTTTGCCATTGCTGTTCGTGTTTCACCTATTCTTCAGTTTGGATATTTAACAGTTCCGTCCCGCTAATGACTCAGATTTTAACTTACTTTGTAATTTCCTCGGGAAAATATAAATTTGTTGGTTCTGCCGATTTAAATGTCTTAATTAAACTTCTTTCTTTGGAACCCATGACAAACTTCGATAGGCTCTAGAAATCTGATCCATTTTTATTGTATTCTGTAGTTCTAGAAATTCTAGATTTTTCCGCCGTTTATTCATTGATCGTCTGTTTTATGTTTTGAACCCGAAGTAGTCTACATCTACATCTAGATACATACTCCGCAATTCACCGTAAGGTGCGTGGCGGAGGGTACACTGTCCAATACTAGGCATTTCCTTTCCTATTCCACTCCCAAATAGAACGAGGAAAAAAATAATGCCTATACGCCTCCGTACGAGCCCTAATTTCTCTTATCTTTTCTTTGTGATCGCCACGAGAAATGTAAGTAGGCGGCAGCAAGATCGTACTACACTCGGCTTCAAATTCCGGCCCTCTAAATTTCCTCAACAGAAATTCACGAAAATAACGTCGTCTTTCCTCCAGCGACCCCCAATTGAGTTGCCGGAGCATTTCCGTGACACTCGCGCATTGGTCGAACCTACCAGTAACAAAACTAGCTGCTTGCCTCTGAACTGCCTTTAAACTGATCTGCTGCGGGTCCCAAACACTTGAGCGATACTCGAGACGTGGTTGTACAAGCGTTTTATACGCGGTATCCTTTACAGGTGAAGTACATGTTCCCTAAATTCTCCCAAAAAAGCGAAGTCGGCTGTCCGCCTTACTCACAACTATCCTTACATGTTCGTTCCATTTCATATCGCTCTGCAATGTTACGCCTAGACATTTGAACGACGCTACAGCATGAAGTGACAGCGGTGGGGTAGTCTCCTTTAAATCCTTGGGTGTGGTAAACGCAGTTGAGGATTATTTGCAGATATTTGTCATCAGTATATCAGAATCCTATAGCTGCAAAATTTCGAAGCATCAGTACAATATGGGTTACAAACTGACTGAGGTCTTGAATCCGTGTAGATGGATTGCTGGCCTCGGGAGAAGTTTAAGTCGCGGGGTGGGTGGAAGCGCGTACGTATATAGCAGGCGGTGAGTGGCGGTGGAAGTAGCAGCGACAGCGCGAGCGCGGCTGGTCGTCGGAAGAAGAGGCGGAGGAAGCGGGCTTCCGGTGGCCGGCTCCTCCACACCACGCGGCGCCCATTGTGCGTGGCCGTGCAGCGGCGTGGCCCGGGGACGAGCCAGCGGCAGGTGCCGGCTACTTGCCGCATTCCGCTACACCCAGGCGAACGGTGGCTAGAGTTGGGTGCCGTAGTTCAGAAGGCCGGTAGCAGGTGAGGTAAGCGTACGCTTCGTAGCCTTGAAGCCGACGCGCCGAAACCCTGACAGTCAGTAATGGGAGAGTAGTGACTTTTAATTTTATGGCGAGGCACGCTGTACTCCGCGATAGTTCAGTACTAGGCCGGCTAGCCACGAGGCAGCTCTTCGCATTTCCTCAGAGGACTGGCCGCCCTCTGTAATAAAAGGACTGAGATCTCATCGATGCACATTGAACAGACGGGGGGGGGGGGGAGGGGGCAGCAACTCTTTGAAGATTGGGATTCGGCGAGGCGAGCCGGCCCAAGATCGAATCGGGGCTGCGGATGAAAGCCTATGGGTTGGTTTGTCAGCCATCCTTTGCGTGGTTTTTGGCAGTTTGGAACATCCGACTAGGTGAATAACGGAATGGTACCCACGTCCCGCCTCAAGCCAAACCGACAACAAGCATTCATAAAACGTCCGCACAAATGTACATGATAACAGTACACGCAGACAGACAGGGTGCCCGAATTCTGTTTCCCATGTAAACGGCTGTTAATAGTTAGGGAATTGGAAGTGCATTAAAGTACAAGAACAAGAGGACTCCGCCCTAATTCAACTAATAACCTACTCATCTTCAGGCGAAGTATTCTACTTTTAGAAGGCGTTAATTATCCTAGTGAACTATCATAGTTATTGTGGGGAGTAACGCAGCTCACCTTCTAATCGCCTACTCTTAAGATCGCCTTTAAAAGCAGATGCCAATTCATCGTCTCAGTCAATAGTTTTCCAGGAGTGAAATAATTATATGCTCCTCATATTTGTATTGTCCCATATTCTGACTTGCCGCGGTGGAGTAGCCGAGCGGTCTAAAGCGTCTCGCTGCGGAGCGCGCGGTTGCTCGCCGTGGAGTTTCGAGTCCTCCCTGGGGCATGGGTGTGTGTGTTGTCCTTAGGTTAGTTTACCTAGGTTTAAGTAGTTTGTAAGCTACGGACTGATGACCACGCAATTTGGTCCGATAGCTTTACAAACATTTAAACATTTTTTAGCCTTATAATGTAATGCTATCAAAGATAAATACTATTTCGTATCTACGCATTTGTATGCAGTGGTAAAAATAGAAATGAGCGTATGGCTTTCTTGGCCGGGAGATCCCTGACGGGTTGTTCGGCCGCCCGAGTGTAAGTCTTTCTGTTTGACGCCGCGTGGGCGACTTACGTGCCAATGGTGATGAGATGATGATGATTAGGACAACACACAACGCCCAGTCCTCTGCCGGGAATCGAACCCGGGCCTCCCGCGTGGTAGTCAGCGATGCTGCCGCTGAGCTACGGAGGCGGACTTTGTAATCGTAATTATGTGTCTAGGTATAGAGCTGCATGTGGCTGAAGCTATTTTGAAGTCGCTCTACAATGTCCCACGCACTTGTCACCTGTAGAGAACCGGCAGGGAGAGTTAGTACATTTTGTAAGCAGTTATGGATGTACGTTAGTGCCCCAGACAAGCGACAGACTGCAGCGAGATCAGCGATGCGCCGCGCCCGCGGCACTGCTCCGTATTCCCAGCCTCCCCACCGCTGCAGCCGTTTTGTTTTTGTGTAGTTTTCTGCTCCTCGCGTCGCACGCATGCGCGCAAAACGGCCGTACTGTACTGCCGGCGAGCCGTGGCGTGTTCTAATGAAAGATAATTTATCCCGCCGGCTGGTAATGAGGGCCTTAGCGAACGGCGTAATGACAGAGCGAGCCGGTGGACAGCCGCTCCTAATTGCGACAGCCCGTGGCGGCTGCCGGCGGGCCGGCGCGCCCTGCCGCCCGGCCGGTGCTGGGCTGGCTAACGAGGCGCCGCACCATTACCAACACGACGCGCTGGCACCGCGGCCGCGGCGGGGACACTTTAGCCTGGCGGTCGACTGCCAGTGTAAACAAACAACGCCAAAGAGGTCCCGCCTCGCACTCTGAACAATCTGCGCGTCCCTTTTTACGATCCTGCGAATGCAGAACGGATGCATAGTCGTAGGAATCACCGACTCCTTCTGGTGTCTTAGGAGTCGCAATCGAACGTGACGGATCGCGATTAGTCGCTTCACGTAACCTAAAGTGATGGCTCACGATTAGTCCTATCACTCCTAACCCATCCGTCAAACCTTCAAGAAATGGCACTCAGAGAGGTGAACTGATATCGAGGATTTGTCGAACTAAGGTCTGGTAAACAGTATCGTTCGAAGTGAATTCAGCTTCCTCGGCAATAGATTTCAGTCTGACACATGTTTTCCCGCCGGGTCGCTCCGCGTTATTTGCTTCGGACACCCTAGAATGAATTGCAGTCCTTGAGTAAATATTTGTCACTTCAACTAACTCTGTTATCACAGAAAATGACAATTGTTACTGGATAGTTGTCGTAATAAAAGTTTGTAAGGTAATTTACTGAAAGTAGTGTCCTTCTGTATTTGGAACCCGTTCCTACTATTCCGGTAGGGATCACACGATAAAAAATCTATTATTATGAGTTACAGCACTCATGGAGAAAGAGATAGTAGGGCGATGTCTGGTGACTCAAATGGGTCGGTCAAGACATGTCATTGAAGTCTTTTCATGGTTTCCTTCACTCTGTTTGCAACATATGGTGTGTCATCTTTATGAAGCAAAATCACTATTCACATTGAGTAACTGTACTGTTTCACTCATCTCAAAATAGTAGTCTTTCAATCGTCGAAACATTTCCGGCGGAGAATGTATGGTGTGCGCCGCCATAAGCAACGATAACATCCCTAAGCAGATTTCTCGAGACGAAAATCCCAATTTTCTACTCTTAAAATGGATTCGTGTTGCTCTGCGGTCTGTTGAGTTAGTACAACTACTGCCTGTCTTAGTCAACAACGGGACTTTGAACAAACGTCCAATAGGTGGTTATAATGTGTAATGTTCTTTTAATTTTCTTTTTACGTCATCAGTATGTCAAGCGCATTATAGCGTAATTGTTATTTTCTTCGGGGTCTTTTGTTCACCGGCTCTACCAGAAAATTCCGAAGACGAATCCAGCAATGGGGTCGGAACGTTGGTTGTGTAAGAACAAACGCAACATGAACATGACATCAACTTTGTGCAGCCCAGTTGTTCAAATGTTTGTAGAACTTATGGGACTTAACTACGCGGTCATCAGTCCCTAAGCTTACAAACTACTTATGAACTAGCTAAGACTAAGGACGACACAAATATCCATGCCCGAGGGGGTATTCGAACCTACCGTAGTGGCCGTGCAGACCGTGACCTGGAGCGCCTCAGTCCCCTCGGCCACCGCGGCCGGCGCAGCCCAGTTCCTTTAATGTTTTCGATCACGTGCTACTCTTTACACCTTGCGTCATTCAACGACGATTATAGCTTCAAGAGTCAGTTTGAGGAAATTAAATTATCGTGTCTCATTATTGATCGGATGACACGACAGGGCTCGTTCGGTCGTCTGGATTATGACAGCACAAGCACCCAGTCCCTAAGAAAAGGAATATTTGGGAGCCGTACGAGTAACTACAAATTTGTGGCAGCCAGTTAGCACTGAAACGCAATGTGCGGGCGGGAGTGGCGTCTACACACGCGTCTGCTCGCCGCAGCGAGGGGCGAGGACGAGAGGCGGCAGCGGCCGCGGCCGCGGCGTGAAAAAACCCGTCGGAATAATCAGCGACAATTATGTCGTAAGGCAATCACACGGCGGACGGCGGACTGCGCGGCTCGTTTCACTTCTTGTGCGGCCGGGCCTCGTTTTTCGAATCGGCCGGCGGGGGGCGGGCCGGTCGCGTGACTCCGCTCCAGGGCCACGCTGCGCCCCTCCTCGTCCCTCGCGCTGTCTGCGCTCCGCGAAGCCGCCGCCGCCTTCCCTGAAGCCGCGCCTCTGTACGCAGAAGTGCTGCCGCCGCCGCCGACTCCCCTCATCTGCATACCGGCCCTCTCCTCTCCGCTCCACCACTTTCCTCTCGGCTCGACCCCTTTTCCCCGCGCCCCCCTCCCCCGCAGAGTCAAGGTTCCGCGGGGTCCCCGCAGCCGCCGCACGCTGTTGTGTCCGCGTATATTTAGGTTCTTACGCGAGAGCCGACTGCAGCCATTGAGCACAAGTCGCCGACTACCCGGACGTACTGTAGAAACGTGCTGTACTCGCTGACGTAACACTCGGCAGTTACTGCACCTTTTTATCCTCCCAGTATCGTAAATCCACAAATAACTTTAGCACCGCGAGTAGACCTCTCCTATAATCCTCCATTGCCCTTTTAGCATGCTGCTTTAACTAGCCACATGAATATGGACCTTATCATTCTTCGCAAACAGGTCGCCACGGACTCATTGACTTGAAGTATTCTTCTTAAAATATTCAAATCTCTATAAATCTATCGGACCAAACTACTTGGTCATCAGTCCGTAGCTTACAAACTACTTAAACCTAGGTAAACTAACCTAAGGACAACACACACATCCATGCCGCAGGGAAGGACTCGAACCTCCACGGCGAGCAACCGTGCGCTCCGCAGCGAGACGCTTTAGACCGCTCGGCTACTCCACCGCGGCTTTTCTTCTTAACATATGAGGTTACGTTAGACAAAATCATACCCACCACCCCCCGCATCTGTAGAACTATTCCTATTTTGTGTGGTTGGGACTTGAACTCACCAGGCGGGACGAGCTAGAACGAACGACGAAGCAAAATTTGTGGGATACGAAATGGAATGAACACGGCTCAGTCTTGCGTTAAGCAACTGGCAAACTTTGGTTTA
Source organism: Locusta migratoria (assembly GCA_026315105.1). Classification (NCBI taxonomy): domain Eukaryota; kingdom Metazoa; phylum Arthropoda; class Insecta; order Orthoptera; family Acrididae; genus Locusta; species Locusta migratoria. The sequence continues at coordinate 508,290,186 of CM048747.1, forward strand.
TTGGTGGAATACTAAGGAAATGCAGTCAGTCTAGATTGTAAATTCGTGCTTAAGACTAAATAACATTGCCCATGTGTCTAGTTGTAGCTAGGGATTATGGAAGCCTACTTACAACAATTCAAGAAATAGTATTAAAAAAAAACCAATATTATACCACCCCTCGTGCCTTTCTTGCAAAGACCGCGAAATCAGATCAGACTGAGTACAGGAGGCAAATTCCTTAGCAGCAGACGGCACTTGCTCTCAGATAGCGTTTGTTCCCGACCTATTCGGAGTAAAAAAAATTGATTCAATGCTTCCGTGAGTTTAGTATCTGCTGGAATTCTGTCTGTCTCTGCGATCATTGGGGGCAGAAGTATATTCCTAGATTGCGCACGTAATAATCGTTTGTGATTTTTCACGGGATTTGGCTTTGTTCAAATGTTGCTACACCTGTGAGACCCAAACTGCTAAGATCATCGATCCCTACAGTTACACGCTACTTAAAACACATACACCTTGCCTAAGGGAGGACTTGAACCTCCGACGCGGTCCGTAACGTGGCGCCACAGACCTACGACATTTGGCCTAAGACTTCACGCGACTTCAGGATCAGGTTTTTCAGCATTCTAATACTGCCCTCTCCTGACTCAATAAAACCTGTGATCGTGGTGCCAATCTTTGCATACTTTCAGTATTCCCTGTTAGATTTGGTCCAGGTTGCGCTAAAAAGCAAAATTCCAGATGTACACGAGAATTTCCTAACCAGTTTCCTTTCTGGACCGATCACTCTTTCCTAATATCCTACCAAAGAAGTATTACATAGGAGTAACTAGAACTACATGGTCGTTACACTTCGTATCTCCAAACATTGATACACCTAGGAGAGACACAGACAGCTGCTCTGAGGTGCTGGCAAGTCTTAACTAATTAAAAGAGAATCACAGAAGTAACGGGTTGAAGTTGTTGGCGTAACTGGCGGGGAAAGTCCCCTGAGGCATAGGTAGCAGGGAACAAACAGGAGCTCGCCCCGGGAGTCTGGTGGCGTGGAGCCAAGGATTCTCGGAACGTCTTCGGAATCCCCCTTGAGCGGCACAAGTGTCCCCTCCTCCGCCCGCCACTGCAAACGGGGCGCTCACTGCCCCGCTCTCGATTTAGTTTCGGGTGCCGTGCGCACCTGTCAGCTGCCTTTTTGCTGGTTCTCCGTGAAACGTAATGATTATCACACCCCGTCTCAAAAAAGTATTCGACAAGACCTAGTTTAAGGCCCACACTGTTACGAAGACGTCAGTAGTTCTGGCGTCTTACATAAACTAGAAGTCCACAGTCGTCAATATTAAAACAATAACTGCAATTTTCCACACACCATCCAAATACTGTTTTACTTCCCACCTCAATTGCTCCTGACAAGTACTGTACTACTTTCTCAGTTTAGAATACGACTTTTCACTTGCCAATATTTGTCCACTTCCACTATTGTATTCTTTACAGATCCATGCAATGTCGAACAAATACTTTACACTACATAAACTTTTATAACGTTTATTGTCCCTGAATCAAGGATGGCTAGACACTTAATACAGTAATATGAACTTACCTAGACGTCCCCTTCGATATCTGTTTTGCTCGTCTACAACGTTTTGATGCAGAGAGTACACATACGTGTTGCTTTGCTCAGATTCTGGTCTACTCAGCGCGGCAAATCAGAGCTTGTGTTTTGTACTGTCTTACAGAAGTCCCTCTCGGCGTGATGTTCTTATGTGTTCTTCTCTCTTCTGTTACAGTCGAAGGAAGTCTTCCACGGTAATTCCGAGATTGAAAGTGAATTCAAAGATAAGAAATACCCGTGGCTACCTGAGCTGCCTCAGATGGACGAGGACCTGCCGCCCGAACACTTCAATGGTCTGGAGGTGGGTAAAACTTTAACTGCTGTGTATGACTCGTCTAACAGGTCAAACGAAGCTTCGACTTCAATGAAAGCTGTTGAAGTTATATATTTGTGTTGCGAAAGAAAAAGTTGGATGGTTCTAGATCATGATGTTATATATTAACAATCTTGGAAGTTGATTAGATTTTGTGCAACTGCTCAACTTGTAGACAATGACAATGACAATTGTGATAATGACACAGGCTTTTAAATGCATTGCACAAAGTAAAATATGATCTGGAGGCAGATTTATTAATACAGTGTCACATGAGTAACATATTTAACAAAAAACTTCTTACTAAGCAAGCATTTGTAGTAATCATGAATTAGTGTGGTTAGAGTGTGCTATCTCACTTGTACTCATTTATATGGAGAAAAATAACTGTCTCTGTTTGATTTTAGGTGGGTGAAGCTCTGCGCAAAGCATTCACAAACATACAAAGATTCGCAGTGGGCTTGGAGCAGATTGTCTGGGACCGCAAGAACGATCGTGATGCACTTGCCGAACGCTTTGGGAAAGAGGAAGATCGTCTGCGGCTGGTGAGTATTACTGTTGTGTATGCAGAAAATAGACAAGGATACAAAGATAACAATGACACCACTCTCTTCCATCACCTCTTGCAATCATAGGTGCTATCATACCCAAGTGTGCAGAAGGTAAAACTGCGCAGGAGCCCAATCTGTCAAATCTGCAGTAGATTAACACCGTGAAGATTAAAATAAAATCTCAGGAAGATTGGCTTCTTCATTACTTACAAAAATATGGCTAGACCAACGACCTTCGTACGTTTAAATCTTCTGTGTAGAAAACAAATCGTTTTTTTCATCAAATCAAAACTTGCCCCCATAATATATCCGCTCATTGTTGTCTATTAGATCATCCTTTATGCACTTCCAGATATTGGTCCAGTACCAGTACATACTATGACTGCCCATGATTGTTTGATTGGTTTGGGGCTCAGTGGACCAAACTATACTTGTCATCGGGCCTGATGGCAAAGGTTCTTTATGTATGCATTACATATCATTTCAAGGTTCTACTCATGCAATTCTCAGTTTCTATCACTTGACAACTATCTTCATAATTTTAAGATAACTACTGTGTTTCCCATGACCAGAAATCCATGTGTTTCATCCAAGCAAATAAAAAAGGCTATTTTGGGCCATGGGATATGTTGCATGTTTCACATCTTTGTTGATAATGTGTTTGAAAGACAATAAGATATTACTCCAGGTGGTACATAATTGATTACATTACCTCAAGAAGTCATTAGACCATACTTCTCGGAAGATAATAGATTAGTAAAGAAACGGAAAAGATGCTCGGTGCGGGGGGGGGGGGGGGGGATTAAAATTGTAGATGGAGAGAAATGCCTTAATACAGGAAGCAGATTAAATTAGATATATGTTGCAGTAACTATTTGGAAACGAAAAGACTTGTTTTCATAGGATAGACTGAGAAGAGGTGCATAATGTCAATTGTCAACCATCTTAAGGTTTATGTTTTAGATTTTAATTTTATCGAAAGTAATTTTCCTGTATGCACTCTTTGCTACTATATCTTTCCTGAGTCATACTTCTTTATGCATTCTACATTCAAAGTAGCAGAATTCACCCTCATGCCAAGTCTCTCTTTTACAAGTTTCTTCCAAGCGAATCATATATTAGTGATGTGCATCATTCGCTTTGCAAAAAGAGAATGTATTACTTTTTTTGTCCTTGTGAGACGAAATCATTCCATTCCACAGTCTCAAACACCTTCCTGAAACTTAAAGTGTAATTTCTTTCTTTACTTTTCCTAAAGCTGCCCTCTTGTCTTTGTCAAATTGCTTCATATTGCAATTATTTCTATTAAAAGCATAATCCTTTCCTAATTTCCTGTTAGTAAATAAGATGAAGTGCAGTTTTTTAGATGGAACTTCTGTTTTGGTTCCCAGGTGCTGTGCGAGCTAGTGACGGCCATGCAGCAGCTCTCAGTGGAGGTGCCAGAAAGTGTGAGCCGCGACATCATGGAGGACGCAGTGCGGATGGAGTCGGGCGACGCCCGCGACTGGATCATCTACCGTGACTACGTGAATGCCCTCAAGTACACTGACGCTGTCCTCAAGCACTTTGCAAATCCCTAGCTGCTTTCCTGTCTGGGGAGGCTTCACATAGTTCCGTGTCTCCGCATTACCAGCTGCTCTACTAGCTGCTGGCGTCACAGTTCCTAAAGCCCGGAACGTCAACCTCAGTGTATGCGGTCTATGTAAAATAGCCTATAATGAAACATGATTGCTGTTGTTAAGAAGGGACTGTACATTGTTTGCAGAGAACTACAAAACTGTACTGTTAAGTCTTTGGTTCTGTTCTCCCAATGTATGATTGGTTCCTTACGCCCTCAAATGGAGCTTTATCAGTGAGATATAGCCAATTAATTTTTCTGCCTAGGAAATTTTTATTTTTAAGCCAGTTTTCAATATTTGACCAAAAGTAAATATTCATTTATGGGTGGACTGATCACAGACGCTGATCCATAACTATTTTAACATTAATTTTCTGCTTTGGGCAAAAGGAATGAGTCATAAAACTTGCTGAAAGTGTTATTTCATAAGAAGTATTGTTCATGTATAGCTCTACAGAAAATAGACTGCCCTTATGGTGCACTGTGCACTATAATCCAATTCCAGTAATCATTCAGTGGCATAGCATAAAGGACTTGCTCAAATTTTTGGAGCACTGCTATGAATTAGCTACAATGATACTTAATACAACCATGATGAATGCTTGTCTTTGTTCACTGTAAAATTAAAACTGTGAAGTGCAGTCCCTATAAAACCTGTTTATGTATGACATGCTGTGTATTTGTGTATGTCCCTGTGACGCATTAAATATTTACTTAATTCCTCGTGTGAGTCTGATCAAAAGCTGTGTAGCTGCCAGCAGGCATTTTCTAATGTAGCAGTGTATCAGTGTGTTTGTGTCTGTGCTATGGTTCTGTACAGTATTAGACTTTCCTAGAATGTAAGACTAATTTATGAATATTGTGATGAGTTATTTATTTCATTAATTTAAATTTTGTAATTTTAAACTGTAGTTATGTAAAAGAATGTTAAAAAGTCATAATTCGTGCTACTTTAAGTGAAGCCATACTTAGCCGAATATATTTATATTTTCGTAATTTATTTCTTTATTTATTTATACCTAGTGTCACTATTATAAAATGTAAAAAGGAGTATTTTAATGAAAACAAGAATTAATTTTGCAATTTGCTATATAAATAGTTGATGTAAAATCGAGTTGTTGTTATGTGTGGAAGACTGCCGCCTAGCATCACTGTGTTGCTACTGATTAATTTATGTAGTGTTTTGTAACTGTTTCCCTGGACACCTAGGATTAAATCATTAAGTTGTAAACATCTGTATGGAGTCACATATTTATGCTATGGAAATGCAAATTCCTGTAAATGTATATTTTCTGTTGGGTACATTGATGTCAGGTGGTCAGTCTGCTTCTTGGTATCAGCCGGTGTAGAGAGAGAGAACCTTGTGCCCGGTGGCAGTCTTGCCGGTGTTGCATTCAAAGGAATGCTTGCTGAAAAGAATGGTCTGTGCACAATTAAACTTGGGGTAGCTAGTATCCTTCAGCTGTCATGTAGTTTTACTGTTCTTGTCCAGTATGGTGTAGGTTTATGTCATAGTTCGGGGTTTTTAAGCAGAACTGACAGCCTGGTACAAGCAGTGGGACAAGAGAGAAAGAGATCGGTTTTAAACCACGTGCAATTTATTTGATAATTCAAGATGTGGAGAGACAGATAATGTCTATGATAGGAGACTGAAGTTTTCCCTGTCTTCTAGAATCTTGGTTCAGCTGATGTATGCTAAGTAACTGTGGACTATTTAAGAAAGTCATGTTGTATCTCAAGAAAGTTATTAGTTGATGATGATGAAACTGTATTTCAGTCAAAGATGTTTCCAGTTGATGTATGTAATGTTATGGTTGGCATAGAACATTTTTTACTTGTTCCTATATTTATTTTTATGTCTGATTGCATAGAATAGTTAGCTAAAAGCCTCAGATTAGGGATGGAAATTTTTGTACATTAGCCTGCATTTTTTGGTTATCATTCAAGAAATTTTATGCCTCCTGTGCATTCTATGTAAAAATTCTGAACAGTGTATAATGACTGTTTGAAAACATGGCTGTGATATGAAAATATATTTATTATTTTTAAAGGAATGTTGTGCTTTTTTTGTTCTCAATTTATTTAGTGCCTTATGTGTCTTTTTAAAACCTGTGTCAAATTGTTAATTATGCACAAACTATTTGGCTGCAAAAAATGGAAAAGAGTTGGTTCACAGTGTAGCTGGAGTACTGTTCAAGATGGAGAACTACCAGACTTTTGCATAGCCTGTGCAGAATCTAATATAAATTATACTAACTGTTAAGGATGAAGTCATAAGGTAACGCTTAACAGGGAAGAATATCTGGAAATATAAGCCACTTTCAAAGGATTTTAATTGCAGTAGTAACAACTAAACATCTATGTGCAACAGTGAAGTATAATTGTGTTGGTTTGGTAATTGGTAGGTTCATAAAGGTGTCCTAATCACAGGGAATGTGCATTATAGTAATTTGGTATTGCAAGCTTACAGTACGGATTTAACATGGTCCAGAATAGATTTTTGGTTAGCAAAAGAATTCTGAACATTCTATTTAGAGACCAACCACTATCAACTTCCTTAGACCTGTCAATTTGTTTTATAAAAACACCCGGGTAGTGTGGTGAGGTCGTTCTGTGAAAGGGTAGAGTCTTACCTTTTACGAAAGATTGGTCAAAGTGTGTTCATCCAAGAGTCAATTCAAGTATCATTGGCTTTTATTGAAAACCTTGTCTCTCAAAATATGAATCACATACATTTTTATTGCACTATCAATTAGAAAACCCAGTTTCTCAACAATCTGTATGGCAGTGGAAGGTAAGATCTTTGTGCTACACTCCACTGCGTTCCTAGGGAAGTGTCTTGTATGAAAAAGACATTAAATCTTTTCTGAGATACAAGGTTTTCAATATAAGCTGGCAATATGTTACATACAACTAGTTCACGGGGGATCAGTAAGAGTGATTTTGCAGTGGAGGATCCAGCAACAGCACTGAATATCTGTATGATGGCTCAACCCAGGTGAGATCTCACCTGTGCCATGATGAGCAGGATGCTCTATGAGGATGTCACAATGATCACTGCCAGTTTTAAATGTGGTAACACACTTTCTGCACATCAAAATTGTGGTAACACAATTTATGCACATAAAAAAACTGACTGAATATTCAGCTTTACCTGATGAGACAATTAATATGACTTGGTTTTGTGTTTTGAAGCCTAACAGTTCTCCTGTTAAGCATCTTGAAACTTTTTTTGCTTAGACATCATCTTGCAGCAAACACATGATGACAAGTTAAACACCCATGTATTTCTGTTCTTGGCTTGTTAATTGTAACAATATATCCATAAAAGCATGGACATTTTAAATATCAAGTTACAACCATATTTTACATAAACTTTGGGGGCTTAAGAAAGATTTTAAAGGAAAGTATATAACTATCAAAAGCGAACATGTGATTATAAGACGAGCAGCACACTTTACCAGAAATATTTTCTGATTATTATCACAGTATCCTCAATTTGTTTAGCATATATCTTACTCTCATGGTATAAGCAATTTTTATTGGTTCACATACGGACTTACTGTTATTTTTGTGAAAATTACATCAGAGGAAAGCTATATTTGTCTGGAGCAAATATTATTCCACATATTAGCTACTTAACAGTGCAGTCAATTACAATAACTCCATAATTTCTGACCACAAGAATACTTTGTAATGACTGGATATGACTTAGCTGCTAGAGGATTTACATGACAAATTGTGTATCAACAGTGTCTAGGCAAATGATGCTAACAACATGTTATTGTTGTGTAACAAGGCAGTGATGAAATACGGCATGTGGAGTTGCCTGAATGGGGGTGTTTTCTATTGTCAGGTTTACTGGATGTAGTTAGTGATTGCTATGAACATTTTTCTGTTTTAAGGTTCTGGAAAGAAGAAAAGAAAGCAGAATTAGAATCTTGGTGATGCTGATGTAATTAGGGTCTGATGAACCCTTAGGCTGTGGAGGACTAGTAGAAAAGTTAATCCTAATTCTGTATAGGCAGATGAGGTTTTGAATTCCAGTCCTCCACATATTAGCCCAGCATCTTGTCCATTCATCTCCTCACGGAGTAGGAACTGAAATGGCCCCAAAACCACATTTTGAATTTCCTTCCTACATTGCTCTAATTTGTATTGTACTGTTTCTGATGGGCAACATATCATCTAACTTCGCCATTAACAATTGTTCAACAACTTGGAGAGGGACTCATATGCAGACAAAACTTCACACCATCAATGGTGTATACTTCTTGATTGTAATTGGGGGTATATGTTGCTTCTGGGCTTCTACAGTAAAACCAGGTTGTATAGAAATTAATTATAGTGGTTAATAAGTTGGAAAATTGTAAAAAAGAGAATATTAGGGTTTAATGTCACATAGTTTTCAAAAATTGTCAGTTGGATCTCTTTACTGATAATACTAGTCAAGTTTCAAGTTAGACTAAACCACCTCAGAATATAAAATAATAACCTCATTATGTGCAAAATACCCACTTCTGCACTGCCCATGAGGTAATATTAGCACCAATTTAAATTAATGAAAAACATCTTGATAACAAAAGTTTTTTTCTATTGAAGAAAAAGAATATCTAAAGAAATCTTACCAAGTAGTAGTAAACATTTATTTCATGTACTAGAACTGGTTTTCACAAAGTTATTCAAATTTTCAAAATAATACACTAAGAAAAAACTTAATGATAATAAAACAAAAATATAGCAGAAGAAATAATTTTTCCCTTTCTCAGTACATAAATTGTTCACAACTCGGCAACATCAAGAAAGATACAGGATCCTACACATATTTGATAGCGAATTCAAGAAGAAATATCCCATCTATTTACACTTTATTAGGGTTTACCGTTTTTATTTTATATATTTTGGTAGGTCTGTAATTTTCTGCGTCTTCGTTTTCTTCACATCTTGTTTTAATTTTCCCATATAAATGATTTCGTTATGAGATTTTGTTTTCTTCTTTCTTTTTCTTGCTTTTTCAGATTTATCTTCTTTTTTTTACCCAGAATTTTTCAGCTTCCAAATTATTTTTATATGGAGAGGATTGTATTCCTGTTTCCAACGTCCCGGGAATAGCTGTGAATTCACCTTGTGATTTTGAAAAAAAATCTATGAAAATGTGTACTGAGTAATGCAGTAAATAAATAAAAACATGACGTAAACTCACATTTCGCTCATCATAAAGACATTGAAATAAGCCAAAAACATCGTTAATTGAATTAATTACTTATCTATATCTTTTCAAAATAACTGTCTAAGAAAAGCTAAGCTGATAATTTCCCACAAAACATTAAGACGGTGGACGGAAAAGGAGCAGGTATCCGTTAATGACAATTATCTGCAACTCCCCAAAGTGTCAGCTGCTTGCACTTCTGAACGTCATCGAACCAATCTCATCATTAATCACAGGAGCGTGGAGGTACCTAATTGGACTTGCACATCAGGTTTTCCCCTATTCTCGCCCATAACATCGGTGCATTCAGCAGCTAACACACTCAATGCAATGCTCTAGCATCGAGCCAGTAATGCAGACGAATCTGAACGCTCTATAATAAGATGTCGATGTGGGACACACTCGTCACTACGTAGGTCCATCTCCCATTGGCTTATTGCTATTACTCTGTTTTATAAAGTTTCATAGACTTTAAAGCGCATTTTGCTACATCCGTCCTGTTAAAAATAACTCGGCTTTTTCGTATATTCGACTGTTGTTTATTTGTCTAAATTTCTAAGTGTCAAACATTAGAGACTTCTTAAGCTGCATTTATCAAGTCTGTAAGGATATCTCTCAATAATATTTGGCTGAACTTACCAAGTAAAGAAGTAAAAGACAGCAATGAACAACGTAAGTGTAGTGTCACCATACAAACTTGAGTGATCCTGCCTGGAGTTGAAACAAGAGAACAGAAAGAAACGTATTAGAATAAAACGTAGTGCCAAAATTTCAATTTAATAGATCAAGAACTTTTCGCGATTTGCTGTTGAGAACAATCGAATAAAAAAATTAAATATTTGTAATCTCAAATCTCGATAAAGATATTGAACGATTAAATTGAAATTATCACACATTGATATATTGGAACACGCCCGTTGTGTTATATGCTTCTCTTTTAATTTGTTTGCAAAATGTGTTGCGAGTAGATATATCTTCGTGAATACGTTGTAGCTTTGGATCTCACAACATAGCAACCGTGATATTCGCAACATTTTACATTTACTTCATTATCAATCGTATCCCTTAATAATTTGCTGAGACTTGGAAAGCATAAATATACTGTAATAAGAATTTATTTAGTTAATTAGAAAGCTGTGAAAGAAATCAAAGAGAAATTTGGAGAAGGAATAAAACTACAGTGCGGAGAAATAAAAACATTGTGTTTGCTGATTTCATTGTAATTCTGTCGGAGACAGCGAAAGATCTGGAAAAGAAATTGAACGGGATCGACGGTGTGATGAAAGCAGCTTATAAGATGAACATTAACAAAGGCAAAGCAACTGTAATGGAATGCAGTCTTGTGAAAATCAGGTGATGCTGAAGGAATTAGATTTGATAAGGAAATAATAAAGGTGTTAGATGAGTTTTGTTACTTGAGGAGTAAAATCACATATTATGGTCGCAGTACTGCGGATATAAAAGGCAGAGTGGCCATGGGAAGAAAAGCGTTTATGACAAGAGAAATTTGTTTAAATCGAATATTAATTGTTAAAAAGTGTTTCTGAAGGCATTTGTGTGAAGTGTTCACTTGCACGGGAATGAAACATGGACGATAAATAGATCACACAGGAAGAGGATAGAGGCTTTTGAGTCGTGGTCCTACAGAAGAATGCTGAAGATTAGGTGGTAGATCACGTAACTGAAGAGGTACTAAACAGAATTCGGGTGAAAAGAGATTTCTGGCAGACCTTGCCTAAAATGAGAAATTGATTGATAGGACACATAGACAACAAAGAACTGTGATTTTAACATTGGAGAGAAGTATGTGGAGTAAATATCTCAGAGGGAGACCAAGAGACGAATATAGTAAGCAGATTAAAATGGATGTGGGTTGCCGATCTTATGAGGAGACGAAGAGGCTTGCTCAGGATAGAGTAGGGTGGAGAGCTGCATCAAACCAGTCTCCGGACTGACGACCACAGCAACAACAAGGAAAAATATTACGGTTGGTTTCTCTTCGCCAGGGTCACTGTGGCCGGTCCAGGAGTCGAACTAAACTGTCACAGTAGTTACTCGCGGTTGTACCAGTATGTCAGACTGCGATATTGGTACGTAAATCTGACTTAAACACGCTGAAGATTGTATAGAGACTGCATAGAGTCATGTTTCATAGATCAAAGCAGCAAATAAAATCATTTACTAAAATATGGTGAAGTTGAAAATTCGAAGAGTAAATGGCATTTTCAAAAACTAATTATTGGATAGAGAGAGAGAGAGATTTATGCGTGAACACTATGCTAGCCTAACCATGTTTCACGTCCTCACAAATTGCAGTTATTCACATTAGCACGCCGGAACTGGAAAACTATGAAGTCAAAGTACAGTGAATACAGAACCGGCCCGTGACGGATATCCAGTTATTCTTTATTCTGAATACGCCACGGAATTCCATACTTTCCTAGTTGGTAGCTCGCATCTTTTGTATATGCGAATAGTCCAGTCACATTACTGAGAAAGACCTTGGATAATTCTTTTTAACAATAAGGGTAGGATTAGACTTACAGAACTACAGACTAGTATTTCTAACGTCTGACTGTCGCAACGTACTCGTGAATATAATAAAAACAAAAACTATGACTTGCTATAGGAAAACCAGCTTCTGTCACATGATGAGTGTCGATTCATTATAGATTATTTTAGGAACAAAAAATTGATGATAAGGCGTAAAATAACAACATAATTACGGAATAATGTACCATTAACTGTGAAAGGTGAATTTGAATATAACAAATACAAGCTGTGTTTTCAATTATTGGGCGTAAAACTGATAGTTATGTCCATGATTCCATTGACATAAACAGAAATAGTTTGAGGGGTGGGGGTGGAGGAACTTTAAAACTGACATTCCGTTTTGAAACATCCTAGCGAATTGCACGTTATCCATTTTGTAGTTTTTATGGGTTGAACACGTAATTTTTACGGGTTGAACACTTAACGCATGATTACACTATTTTCTTCACAGTATATCTTTTTATATTACTGAAATGATGGTGGATGTGACTCATTTTCGCTGGGTATATCTCATATGTAATGATATTAAGATATACAGGCAAATAACTTTTCCATTACTTCTCTGTACCTTGCGTTACAGATTATCAAAGATTTTATCCGAAGATGTTAAGATTGAGACAGGAATATCTGCCACACAACATGATTCCGTTCTTTGGGATACAATCAAACGCTCTGTCACGTAAAACTAAATGCCGTCCCTGAAAGCTGTTACAGGAGTAAATTTGTGCGCGGGTGACAGGGTTATGGGGCTGAGGTGACACGAGAATAAAAAAAAAAAAAAAAAAAAAAAAAAAAAAAATAAAAAAAAAATAAAAAAAAATGGAGGTCTGTATTTCAGCACTGTCCTGCAGGGCAAAATTGCAGTTGCGTAGAGAGATGGGAGGAGTTCTGTTTGGTTGTAGGACATCCATTCAGACGAGCAACTCCAGTAGCTGAACTGTTTGAAGGTTTATAATTGGAGCATAGTTCCCTCTGTGAGCTAATAAAAATAAATAAGATTATAAAAAAAAGACAACTTTCACGTGGAAGAGGGGGGTGGGCAGACTGGGCTAATTTTTCATGAAAATTTTGACAAGGAAACTCACGTAGGTATTAAACGTAAGGAGAGGCTTTGAATTAAAATTTATGCTCTGGCTGGGATTCGAACCCGGGACTTCCTACTTACTATGTAGGCGCTTTAGACCACACAGCTAACACAACGTTACAGCCAAAGCGACTACACGGACTGTCTTAAAGCACGTCTCCCTCCACACCATATACTTTAATTCTGCCTTATGTCCCCTGTGAAATGGGTATCAATTTAAAGGGCGTGCTAACATAATAATATTGTCTCACTGCAATCGGCCACGTAAAGCTGTGTAGGAGAATTTTGTACTCCAGATCAGACGGGAGGGTAATTTCCTAGATCTCGTGTATATCGAAGAAAACAGCGTTGCGATCGATACATGTCGAATGTTCGATATGGTGTTTACGTTCGATGTAGTGTTTCTGAACCGGAGATTCGGGCGCTATGCGCCCTCACGCACTAAAATAAAAATACTTGTTTGACCTATACCTAACCTACCATTGACTTTAAAACATTGATCTGTAGAGTAGCATTAAGAAGGTTAGTTTCAGGTTAAAGAAGTTTTTTTTATTTTTATTATTATTAATATTATTATTATTATTTATTTATTTATTTATTTATTTATTTATTTTTTTTTTTTTTTTTAGTACGAATCTCCGGTTCAGAAACACTAAATCGTCAAAGGTAGCGAATCCATTTGTTTAAACTTTCTCAGGATTATAAAGGATGTGGTTAGGCAGGAACCTAAGAGTACAGCATGAATAGCACGAACGAAACAATCATATATTATAGAAAAAAATAGTACACTTACATTATTCCTGAGAAACACCTCCGTTACTATACGATAGTGGTAATAAAAAGCCATACACTTCAATTCATACACTTGTTTACGTCACTTAATTCAGGAATTAATTCCTTGCCGGCCGCAGTGGCCGAGGTGACTGAGGCGCTCCAGTCACGGTCAGCACGGCCATTACGGTCGGGGGTTCGAATCCCCCCTCGGGCATGGATATTTGTGCCGTCCTAGTTCGTAAGTAGTTCATAAGTAGTTTGTAAGTTTAGGGACTGATGACCCCGTAGTTAAGTCCCATAAGCTTAACAAACATTTGAACATTTGAATTAATTCCTTCCACGATAGCGACATGACTTCTCCCTTACAACTTCCAAAAGACGCACAACGAAATATCACTCAGTAAACTCTGCACAAGATACAATTAAAAACTAGAGCTTCCATCTGTCACCACATCTACCATGGCGTAAGAATCGAACATTCGATATATATCGATCGCAACGCCATTTTCTTCGATGTACACGAGGTCTAGGAAATTACCGACGGGGGTATTGATTTCACCGTGGTACATCTACTAAAATAATGGAAATTAATAAACACATATACATTTCTCCCAGCTTGGTATTGACTGATCAGACGCAATTACCGTACTAACCACTTCCGGCTGCAGAACCAGTTCATAGCCCTATCCTGATCATGTAAACCACCTTCTCACTTGCCGTACTTGTTCCTACTTCTGTTTCATCGTCTAGTTGAAAATTCTACTACGATTTCATAGCATAGTTACAAAATTACTTTGTATAATCCTAGCTGCTAGGGAACATGGTTAATTTCAATTGTAATAGTGTGGTTTTTTTTTTTTTTTTTTTTTTTTTTTTTTTTTTTTTTTTTTTTTTTTGTTATGGCTTACAGTACATTTAAGCCAGTATACAAAATTCAGTAAATTAAAAAATCACAGTTCTTTTCATTCAGATTAATGGCACTGTCATTTGTTTCAAATGTTTGCCTGTTAAAGATAAGAACGTATTTTCAGGCAATTTTGATGAAACAGGTCAATAGTTTTATGCAGCAATATCAATGGATTAATTCCTCTCAGTTTAGATTTTAAACTTTTAACACTTATTAACTTCAAAAATGACCTGAGATACACTGTATACGCCAATTTAAGATCTATGAATCTGAAACTTTCACGTCTATATGCTTACATCTTTGTTGTCAGTCAATGATGATGGCGTAACAGCCGAAAACCGGTTCGTCAAATAATAAAAATATTGTCTTGTGTTTCCTTCAAGTAGACAATATACTTATTTCCATAATTGTTGCCACATGGAACATTCTGGAAGACGAATGTTGCTCTACTGTTGTTGTAATTTGCTACTACTTTAATATGAAGGTTTTTTTTGTGGAAGATGATGCGGAAAGTAAATAGCAGTAGTGAAGAAAACTGAGAAGAAAGTAGCGATTATTAGACTATAGCAGAAGATGACGGGAAGAGGAAGATATCGATTGTATATCAAATGTTCAAATGTTTGTCAATTTAAGGGACCAAATTGCTGAGGTGATCACTTGCTAGACATACAAACTTCTTAAACTAATTTACGTTAGGGTAACACACACACATACTTATGCCTGAGGGAGGACTCGAACCCCCGGCGGGAGCGGCCGCGCAACCCGTAGTATGCTGCCTTTCAGGTTTCCGCGCGACACCGATTTAGCGTTCACATTAGAAGAGTACACTTACAACGTGATCTTTTCGGACAGCAAACTGAACTATTTTCCGTTATCTTTAAGGCCTAACGGAGAGTGCTTCTTTTACTGTTCTGCAGCATTATTAGTTGAAACCGAACGGTATTGCTGTGTGCATCGAACTGCAAATTGTATTCCAAACTGCTTTTATAATGTGAGGTCCAACCAAATTTCCGACATTTTATTTTGCGTGAGTGGAGTAGTAAAACCGCGGTGGTGTGACCGAGCGCTTTGAGGCACTATGCTCCTTTGCTCGAGGCCATTATCCATCTGGGGTTCGAATCCTCCCTCGGGCATGGATGTTTCTGCTGTCTTTAGTATAAGTTAGGTTTAAGTAGTTTGTAGGTTTAGGGACTGATGACTCCGCAGTTAAGTCCCACAAGCTTAACAAACATTTCAACATTTTTGGAGTAGTAAAGACATTACTTACTATTTAAATACATGGTTAAACAGAATCCATTCTTTAAAGTGTAAAAATCTGTATTCGTAGTGTTAACCTGACATGTTCCATCCCGCATACAATTTGGTAACTGCTTAGAGAATCTTTTACAGCTTCTTTTGTTACCAAACGGTGGTAAAGTAAGCGTGAAGTTTTTCTTCAGTTGTAGTAAATAATTTGTTAATTAATCAGGTTGCCATCACTATGTTGCTATGTAGATCAGCGAGCTTTCCGAACAACAGGGGAACGGTTCCATAGAACTCCATCCACGGCAGCGACGTACCACGGTAATTAATTTAAATTAGTTAAGTTGGGAATGTGGATATATCTGTGACTATAGACAGAGAGAGAGGGAGTGTACACTAGTGATCAATGAAACAGAGACAGAGAGGCTTTAGCATATTACGTAGCACTCTCTGCCGTACCTCCTATGACTATTATGCACCATGTTTTCGGAAGTTATTTTATAATTATTTAAAAGCGATGGAGTACGTAAGAAGCAATTTATGCAAGATATAAATTTATGCGAAAAAGTAATAAAATTTGCAATATATCTTATTTCAAGTGAGTACCAGTTAAAAATATGATCTGTTAATGGATATATACCGTACATTTTTGTTCTACGCAAGCACAGAAAGCATTTTCACGTGTTTTCGTGAATTTGTGAATTCATTATTTTACCCTATGTTTCTTCACTTTCTTACGCACTGAATGTACCATGCACCTTTGACTTCCGCAAACACTAAGACATGGCGTAAGTTTGTTCAATTTGCTTCAGTCTGTTTGTATTGTCTTGCTATGTTACCCTCTCTGCTTCAAATGCTCCACAATCTTTTGTCATATTTATTGTAAGAAACAGAAGCTTTATCCAAATAAAAAAATAGCCAAATAAGTGAACTGTGATAGAAATTCCTTTAAGACATAACTAACCACCTGATTGTAAATATGTTACATTAGCAGCACACAAATATGTCTCATAGCGAGAACATCATAGTCAGATAACAAAACCAGAACTTTATAAACATTAAGACTTGTGTAATAGTCTGATTTTATGAGTTATAACAGAAATAACTAAATTTTTTATTGTTGTTGTTGTGGTCTTCAGTCCGCAGACTGGTTTGATGCAGCTCTCCACGCTACCTCGTCCTGTGCAATTCTCTTCATCTGAGAATACGTTCGGCAACCTACATCCTTTTGAATCTGCTTACTATATTCGTCCCTCGGTATCCCTATACGATTTTTACCCCACACGCTTCCTTCTAATGATAAGTTGACAATTCCTTGATGTCTCAGAATGTGTCCAACCAATCTATCCCTTCTCTTAGTCAGTATATGCCAGAAACTCCTTTTCTCCCCAATTTGGTTAAGCACCTCCCCATTAATTATGTGATCTACCCATCTAATTTTCATCATTCGTCTGTAGCATCACATTTCGAAAGCTTCTATCCTCTCTTTATCTGAACTCCTTATCGTCCACGTTTCAGTCCCATACAATGTTACACTCCAGACAAGTGCTTTAAGAAAGGACTTTCTAACATTTAAATTAATATTGGATGTTAACAAGTTTCGCTTCTTTAGAAACGTTTTTCTTCCCATAGCCATTCTGCATTTTATATCTTCTTTACTTCGGCCATCACAAGTTATCTTGCTACCCAAAAAACAAAATACATCTACTACTTTTGTTGTCTCATTACCTAATCTAATTCTCAGCATCGCCTGCTTTTCTGACATTGCATTCCATTACTTTTGTTTTACTCTTATTAATGTTCATCTGGTATCTTCCTTTCAAGACACTGTCTACCCCATTCAATTGTCCTCCCAGATCTTTAGAGGTCTCTGACAGAATTACTATGTCATCGGCAAACCGCAATGGTTTTATTTCTTCTCCCTGCACTTTAATGCCCTCTCCAAATTTCTCCTTCCATTCCTTCACTACCTGTTCAATGTACAGATCGAACAACATTGGGGAAAGGCTACAACTCTGTCTTACTCCCTTCCCAACCTCTGCGTAACTTTCTTGCCCTTCGGCTCTAATAACCGCTGTCTGGTATTTGTATAGGTTGAATATTACTCTTCGTTCCCTATATTTTACCCCTGAGACCTTCAGAATTTGGAACAGTGTATTCCAGTCGACATTGTCATAAGCTTTCTCCAAATCGACAAACGCTAAAAACGTAGATTTCCCTTTCCTTTTTTATTGTATCAAAATATAATCGACAAAGAAAAGAGTGTTTTCCTGAAATAGCATCTGAAATTTAAGAGATACCTATGTTTTAAGTGACAGTAACTTTAAAATTAGACACGATACACTGGCGACAATGGCATTAACTATACTTAATTGCTGATTACTATTACAACTATTTTAACTCCATTTAGGAATCACATTATCATACGATACCAACCTGTACATTGGTCACCATTTTGTTATGATCGATTTAAACTTAGGAAAAACTGATATGATAACTCGCATCAGGAAAGCAATTGCATTCGTATACGTACGGCCTAACCATAGCACCAAACACAATTGTGTTACTTATCCAAGTATCTCTCTTCATTATCAAACGGTTAGCCAGTAGTAACTGTCATTAAAGTATTGGATATCAATATATATGAATTTGTTTGTAATAACTATTCGTAAGAGTGAATGCGACTGGATTATTATGTTATCTTGCATACCAAAGTCAGCCAGTAGGGAAAAATAGCCATAAGGCTATTTTTACAAATATATTTAATCTAATTTGGAGCACCATGGGATAAGCCAAACCAAAGTGGTGCGGTACTTACAGTTAATTTTTGGTTTACAAGGTTCTGTAATATAGGCCTTGCAGTATATAAAGATAATTAGCTTCTGCGGCTTTATACTTATTTGCTATTATCACTTATTTACAGAATATTGGTTTTGCCCACATCTAACAGCTAAGATATTGTGGACCACGTCACTGATTTACAAACTCTACTAAGTTTTTAAAATTGTCATAACCAAACCAGTAACTGTGATGATCGTAAGTTCGGTGGACAGACGGTGGTAAAAAAATAGTTACGACCGTTTTCACAGATATTCTGACAGGTATTATTACTACAGAAACATCAGCTTAATGAGTAATGGTTCAAAAATACGGATGCGAAATATTTTCGGAAGTATTGTAAAATTAATTGAAGCCAATGTTCAGGAATATCGATCGGTATTTCAGGAGGTTTCGAAATTGCCCCCTTTCTTGTAGTGAAGTTATTCCATATATATTTTTTCCAAAAAATAGGTTCAATGCCTCTTCATTAGTCATCTTATCGTTCCATCTGAACTTAAGCATTCTTATTGTTAAAATTTAAAAACTTCTAGTGTCTTGTGGTCTATATTTTACTTTCGTGCTATGCCACATTCAAGACAAACACTTTCAGAAGAGACTTACAAAAACTTAAATTTGTAACAGATGTAAAAAAAAAAAAAAAAAAAAAAAAAAAAAAAAAAAAAAAAAAAAAAGTAATTTTCTGTAACGTTTTTCATGCCAGTCTACAGTTTACATTCTCTCTAGTTCTGTTATAATCAATTATTGTGCCGCCTCGACAACACAACTCATCAAGTATTTTTACTGTTTTATTTACAAATATAAGCCCATCAGTACCAGCTGATTTAGATGACTAAATTTCATCACCCTTATTTTACATTTGTTCACCTTGTTACTTCTTTTCAAGACGCTTTTCAGATAAACAAAACCATGACAGGCATCAATTTCAAAACCATATATTAAAAATATATAAGAAATTGGAAGTATGAAAAAAGCCATTCTACCTTTGCTGAACACCCGATAAAACGTGAACATGAACCATACAACGGCGAATGAGACATGAAAACTATTAGAATGAATAATCACAACAAAAAATAACTTTACAGGAATATATTCGTGTGAAAGAGGCCTAACAATGAACACAAAACAAAACAGATTGATGGCCAATAAACATAATGATTCACAAACACACACACACACACACACACACAAACACACTTACAGAGAGAGAGAGAGGGGGGGGGGGGTCGCCAAGAAACAGTAACAATCGACCGTGTGGAGCGCATATGCACAACTCCAGGATGACACTTCTGGAATAACACCACCACAAATCCTAAGTATTACTAAATGAAAATCAACCCTCCAAAAATTCTGGTACAAAAAGTTGTTTCTCATGTAGTAGACAATAAACTTGCGCATAATAGTTCGCGTTCGGGAGCGCTCACTTTAGTTCCCGGCTCTGCCGCGAACTAGTTCGTTCTTTTAGTTCGTCCGCTCCCAGTGACGGCTGAGCGTCGTGGCCTGCGCATGCAGGTAGAGGGAGAAGTTCCCCCACCTAGCTGCTTCATGCGTTTGCTGCTTCAGCCGCTAGCGATATCACGCAAACCAAAAGAAACAGTTTGTGAATAATTTCTCGCGTTTAAGTTTATAGTTATCTCTGTATCTTGGCATTATGGAATTTATTAGTCAGATATTGCAGAGTGCAGAATACTTCAAAACAAAAATTATGTAGCATTGAAGTATGTAATTTAGCAGGCAGACGCTCATCTCGAAATGGCTCTCATATTCAGAAGGCAATCACGTGATTTTTAATTCTGCTAAGCGCCCTCTCACTATTGCCCGTCGATCTTCGGAAAAGAATCCAACAAACTAAGAAGCGAGATACGTTTGGCGTAATAGTTCGCGGCCGGTAACGCATGTTTTAGTTCGCGATCGATCGCGCAAATTTTAGTTCGCGACCGGTAGCTCTCCTTTTAGTTCGCAGTTCGGCAGCGAAGTAGATCGCTCTTTTTAGTTCGTCCGTTCTTTTTGGCGTTTGCTGCTGCTACTAAAAGAGCTCTTTCTTTTGTTATGACAGCTTTTTTATATAATGACCAGTGTTGCCCAAGCGTGTGCTATTACCCGTATGTTTGGGCAATTAGACATCAAATACATAAGCCAATAAACCATTTATTTACACGCAAGGGGGATACAATGGTATTCAACTACTTTGCATACAGAGTACTCGTAGTATTTTATTTTTAAAATTTTTGTCTTCGGTGCTGGGCGAGTCCAATCCTTTGTTTCGGAGGGGTGGCCGCCTCAGTTGCATCGAAAGTTAAGCCAGTCCGGTCAACCTCACACGTATTAAAGAAAATGATTTTGTATTAACAAATGAAATAGAAGAAATTTTTGATCTTCACGCTAGCGACATTGATGATAATTGGCTTCGACCTTTACATTCTGATGACTGGCAGTAAACTATTCTTTTATAGCTAATTAATTCTATACGGGTTCGTTTCTTTACAGTGTTAGTGTCGCTTATACGACGTTATTCTCAACATTCTTTCCCCCAAGCCGTCAAGTATCGTGCAGGCGAGAGAAAATGGTTGATGCATAATTTCTCGCATATAAATGCAAACGATGTTAAGTTTTGTGTTCTCTTTACTTCTTTACACTATGGAATGAGGGTTATATTTAGACACTGCTGAATACCTCAGAAAAGAAAATTTGTGGCAGTAAACTATGAAACTACAGCTGAGCTGCATCTCAGCTCGAAATGACAGTAACTGTCAGAAGGGAATCACGCGATTCTGCGCGTTCTCGCGTCCTCTCGCTGTTCCCCGTCAGTCTTCGGAAAAGGGGCGAACGAGCTAAGAGGTGAGGGATCTGCGAACTGGTTCGCGTAGTTCGCCTGTGGGAGCGCTCTTCCGAACTAGTTCGTTCACGAACTACACACGACTAGTAGACAAGAATAAGAGAATAATAATAGAAGCTGTAAAATAGTAAAATATTTGTAACTATTATACAATAGGTAAAATATACACACACAAAAAATAATACAGTCCACAGAGGATGCTTCCCAAATAAAAGAAGAGATAAGCTTCCGGCCTAAAGAAGCCCCTTTCATTTAGTTTCAAAGACGAAAAATTGATTCATTTCCTTCAACTGCTCTAGCAATTCGTTTCCTATCACTTACAAAATTACAATATTGATATCAAATCTTGGGAGGTTCTATTTCTGAGCTTTAATTGCTTTTTCAAATTTTATTCTTGATTTTCATGCCAGGGCAATCCTGTCGTACAGCCTTAGAAAGGAATCAGTCTTCAGTCTCTTAATTTAATCCCACACGAATTTTTCCTATTCAGTGCAGTGGCACTTTCAGTATACTCATAACATTCCATGAATATTAACGATGGTAATCACGTTTATCGTAATTGTAAAACTTGTTTAAAAATTACGTCCATTTAATTAACTTATATCAACCGAGAAATTATTACCTCATTTTCGTTGAATATCCGATGTTATAATACCCTTTCAACTTACATTCGTCCGAAGGAAGTGGAGGAATGAAGAAAGAAACAGTCGGCTTGAATTGGTTTAATCTGTAATACTGATTTTCAGGTACTTCAAGTTTTACGTATTAAGTCGATTGCTGAAAACATCGTTCCTCGTAATTCTGTTTTCTTCTATATGTAAATGTAAACCAGATCGAATTTTTACAGCAACTTTGGATAAGTTTAGCATATAATTATTGCTGCTAATGCGCGCAAGTTTTGCTTTTAGAATATAGTTTT
The DNA here is from genome assembly GCA_026315105.1 of Locusta migratoria. Taxonomy (NCBI): domain Eukaryota; kingdom Metazoa; phylum Arthropoda; class Insecta; order Orthoptera; family Acrididae; genus Locusta; species Locusta migratoria. The sequence continues at coordinate 508,312,618 of CM048747.1, forward strand.
GTGACATGCATACAAAATCGTCTATCCTTATCAAGAGCAAAGACTTTTGTACTACTAATTGACTCCTCTCAAAATCTCTTTCATCCGCTTTTATCTGACTGTTCAATGAATCACATGCAGTACATGTATCAGATAGGGCATGTCCGAAACGAATGTTAAAAGTTCTGAAGACTATCCATTAGCTTTTATACAGAAGACTGATATTGGTACTGATGTAAAAATTGAAGATGCATGTTACTTATGATCAAATCTTCTGACAGTTGTCTCCGATTTTGGTTATTATGAAGAGAGCAGTGCATATGCCGTGTTTGACAGGACTACATGACATTCATTCAAGAGAAAACGCGGATCTGGTACTATTTTTGATCTGTCCAACGTTTCAATATCCACGTAAATCACATGTGATTCTACAGAGTTAGTCGTAATACCTAGGAATCCTGAATTTATCCAGTTACAAGGGACTAGTGTCGTTTTCCTAGAATGAAAAGATTTTTCAACAGATATTTCTTTGAAACTGTGCGGCTTTTGCTGAAAATAATACCGCCAGGTTATAATTTTGGTGGCGGCGAAGAAAAGGACAGTATTAGCCCAAAAAGCCAGTTTTTGGAATTCGGTTTTGTGATAAACTACTCTTTCCTGTTTCTGATGCCCGCAGTAGCAGTGCAGTTCTGCGATAAGAGCGTTGCTGGTTGCCTACATGACACCTGCGCTCTGGTCTGAGCAGGAGTAACTCAGCGCAACCGGGAGTCTTTTTTCAACTAATTTTTGCTATTGTTTCGTTACTATAAATTTTTTAGATGCCATTAGAACCAACAGTTGGTAACCAACCACTGAGTGCCACTTTCGTCAATACAATAGAGAAAATGCACTTTCCACTCGAACAGCATTGCGGGTACCACCACACTAACACGAAACGCTCTATAAAGCAAATTGCAACATAAAATATTTGTGGTAGGTACTGAAATTACAAATATATAAAATTCTAAGAAATTCACTCGCGGTACTACGTGGTTCACATTTCAGACATGTGTGTGCCACTTGTAACGTAAACAGAAATTGCCACACCTACTTTAATCAAAATCTAATTTATTTTCTTTCTGGCTAAAATTTAATGAACATTTATCAGCCTTTCAGTGCATGTGTGGAATCCTGATCTCCAGGCAATATCGTTGTGAAGAGATTTTTCAACACGAAAAGTAGTCTATTACGCTTACTTTCACTCACTTATGACGTACGGCATTATTTTTTGGGTAACTCGCCTGATGTAAAAATGATATTTCTGGCTCAAAAACGGGCGGTTCGAGCAATATGTGGTGTAAGTTCACGAACGTCATGTCGACCCCTTTTCAGTAGTCTGGGAATTTTGACACTGACGTCAGAATACATTTTTCTTTAATGTCATTTGTTGTTAATAATATCAGCTTATTCCCATGAGTTAGTAGCTTTCACTCGGTGAATACTAGACAGAAGTCGAATCTACATTTGCATCACACCACCTCGACACTTGTGCAGAAAGGTGTACAGTATTCTGCAGCATTCATTTTCAATACGCTGGCACAAGAACTAAAGAATCTTAGCACTAACCCACACGCTTTCAAATCTAAATTGAAGAGTTACCTCATGGCTCACTCCTTTTATTCTGTCAAGGAACACCTAGAAAAGTAAACAATTAAGATAATTCATTTTTTCTTTAGTGATTCTTTTCACTTTGTCTTAGGATTGTCGTGTGCATAGGACTACTTAAAAAGCTTCTGTTACCATTCTTGTGTAAAATTTCATGTATTGACTTGTTCCATGACCATGGAGTATCACTCTTCAATTCTGTCCTATGAAACAGAATACCCCCCATAATTAATTTATTTATTTATTGTCCCAATGGAAGCATTCGGGAGAGCGAAACCGAAGTTTAGGGACCGATGACAACTGCAGTTAGATCCCTTAACCTTACAAACATTTGAATACTTGGTAAACGTTACATTGAAAAGTTATAGGCCTTAAGATTATCTACAGCTTGAACGATTGCTTTGTTACGTTTCTAGATATGTCAGAAAACACTTTAATACCTTTAAAAACTAGAGTCTTTATTACTCGTCAACATTCACGCTTCAAAACTTACCATGGCACGAGATAAGTAAAAAAGTACTTGTTCGAAAAATTTTAAAACATTAAGTATTTTTCGAGATATGTTCATTTTTCTTGGAAAAAAAAAAAAAAAAAAAAAAAAAAAAAAAGACTTATCGAAAATTGGTTAGAGTTGCGCAGGGAATCGACTTTATGCCTTCATGAATAGTTGTAATATCATACTATTTAATAACTTTTCAGATTTTTTAAATTGCAAGTATCAAAGAATGACTTTGAAGAACCTACACTTTTTGGGCATTTTTTTAGTTAACTGACTATTTCTATTTTTATGTTATGAAAGGAACTGTTAAAGATATTTATTGAAGACATTTTTTCACAGATTTTAGAATTAATAATGTTGTTCTATGACATTATGAAGTCGAGATAAATATTTTTCTTAGAAAGGTATAGTGGGCGTAATTAAAATTTTACAGCCGTGTGCTCCATGGAGCTTAATACTAAATACTTATAGTGGTAAGCCCAGAGTGGGCGAACGAGTGAGCGGGCGAGAGGCCGTTGGGACAGAGGTAGGAGAAAGGGGGGGCTGAGAGACTGGTGCGCGTTATTTTTCAGAACATTCTCAACGGCGCACACTTTCAAAATCCTTGATATATATTTGGAAAAAATTGATTCTTTAGGGGAAACAGCATTCTTCTAATTTTTTTTAATACAAAAACAAGCAGAGTGCACTGCGGTGACATAACATGAAGGGTTTCACAGCTGCAACTCCGCACCATCTTGGAGGAACATACTGAAAATGGCCCACCGTTCGGTCGAAACTAATTCATAATAAACAATAAATTTGCTCTCTAGATTGCTTTTATATAAAAAGAATAAAAGAAAATCTTTTCTATCTTGTGCGCCATATTATTTGCAGCAACACATTTACCTTAACTCTCTCTAAAAGCAACTATAGATCACGATTGAATTTATGTTGTCAATATTTAAAAAAATTAATATATCTCGAAAAACACTTGATATTTTTAAATTTTGCGAACAAGTACTTTTCGTCTTATCTCGTGCTATACTTACGGCAAATAGTAAGTTTTGAGAAATCAGTATCCAGAACAACCACCTCTGGCCGTAATAACGGCCTCGATACGCCTGGGCATTGATCTTGGATAGCGTGTACAGGTACAGATGCCCATGCAGATTCAACACGATACCACACTTCATTAAGAGTAGTGACTGGTTATTGTGACGAGTCAGTCGCTCGGCCACCATTGCCCAGACATTTTCAATTGGTGAGAGATCTGGATACTGTGCTGGCCAGGGCAGCAGTCGAACATTTTCCGTACCCAGAAAGGCTAATACAGGACCTGCAACACGCGGTCGTGCATTATCCTCCAAAAATGAAGGATTTCGCAGGGATCGAATGAAGGGTAGAGCCACGGGTCGTAATACATCTGAAATGTAACGGCCACTGTTCATAGAGCCATCGATGCGAACAAGAGGTGCCCTAGACGTGTAACCAATGGCACCCCATACCACCACGCCGGGTGATACGTCAGTATGGTGATGACGAATACACGCTTCCAATGTGCGTTCAGCGCAATGTCGCCAAATACGGATGCGACCATCATGGCGTTGAAAACAGAACCTGGATTCATCCAAAAAATGACTTTTGCCATTCGTGCACCTAGGTTCGTCGTTGCGTGCACCATCGCAGGCGCTTCTGTCTGTGATGCAGCGTCAAAGGCAACTGCAGCCATTGCCTCCGAGCTGATAGTCCATGCTGCTGCAAACGTCAAATGTGCAAATGTTCAAATGTTTGTTAAGCTTATGGGAATTAACTACGGGGTCATCAGTCTCTAAACTTACAAACTACTTATGAACTACTTACGAACTAGGACGGCACAAATATCCATGCCCGAGGGGGGATTCGAACCCCCGACCGTAGTGGCCGTGCAGACCGTGACTGGAGCGCGTCAGTCCCCTCGGCCACCGCGGCCGGCTATGAGAAATCGGTTGGATTTCCGATGCCGATTCCCCGCACGCCTATTGAAGACCTAGCTGACACTGTGGTACTGTACGACCTCTGGCACATTCAATTTTGATCCAACTCCGTTGTCCCTGTTTCGAAAACAGACGTTAGACCGCTCGCTCACAAGTGACTGTGTTTCCCTCGACTGTGCGCAGCCGGTGACATGAGGCGGGCGAGTCCCTTTGTTCGGCGGTAAGGCAGGTTTGTCAACAGCGTCTGCTATCAGTGACAATAGAAGATTCCATTGCACAGTGTCTCCAGAGTAGTGTTGCCACTATTTAAGTTCCGACCCTCGTAATTTCCTTCTTATAGTAGTATAAAAATTTTCTGTGGCTCATTGGCCTGGTGCATGTCTTTCAATTGGACGCCACTTCGGCGACTTGCGTGTCCCTAGTCTACCCCAGTTATCCAACCGGGGAAAGGGGACCTACAGCTTAACGTGGAATCCGAACCACGTGTCGTTTCTGGTGATTCCTCACATCGTTGAGAGCTGAAGGATGGGTTAAAGTGCAGACTGAAAAAAAATCCGAGGTCCGACCGGGAATCGAACACGCGACCCTTCGGTTTTCAGTCGAGTGCTTTACCCCAAGACCAGCGAGCACGACCTTTTGATAGTGATATACTATTACTTTGTTTCTCTCAGTTGAAATGTTACTTGAGGTACAATGCAACCTTTTGCTTGGAAACAACACACACCACTGTTCTGTTTATGGCTGCTTGTTATTCTAAGCACGGTTTCGTGCGGTTCGGAACGTTCGAGGTCAAAGGTGTCCCTCGTTAGAAGTAAGGGCGCCTGCAACGTAATGGGAGATTTCGCAGACCCGAGGAGGAACTGGGGAGTCGTGACGGTTGGAGTGGACAAGTCGAGTGATGACCCGCGCCGGGACACGAAGTCGCGGCCCCCGGTCAGGTGCACGCATTCAATTAGCTGGCCCTAATAAAGTGGCCGGCGCCTAATATGTATGCAAATGGCGGCGGCGGCGACGGTCGGTGATGTACGGGTGCGTTAACAGGAACGCGAGGCGGATGAGCCCGAATACCCGTGACGTGATGGCGTGTGATTGGCCCCAGCGCGAGCGTGTGGTGAGGTCACTACTGAGTGACGGCGTCCCGGCGCCGGAGGCTCTCGACTGCGGAGCCGCAGAGGCTGCAGCTGCCAGCCGAGGGCCTTCCAGCGATGCGAGACAATGGGCCAGACTCCCCGACCAACACGTCACGCCGCGCAGTCACACGGGTTGTTCGTCCGAGATATCAACAGGGCTGGAGCCGTGTGTGTTGACCGCCGAAAAGCCGTAGACCACACGGCAATCGGACTTTTGTATGTTTAGGCTCTCGTACATACAAAAATAACTATTCTCGGATCACTTTACTATCCGTTTCTCTGTCTGTCCAGATGTTTACCTGTTATATGTGTCTGTCCGACTGTTCAAATGTTCAAAAGTTTGTAAATCTATCGGACTCAACTCCTTGGTCACCAGTCCGTAGCTTACAAACTACTTAAACTAAGTTAAACTTACCTAAGGACAACACAAACACCCATGTCCGAAGGGGGAGATCCGAAACCTCGACAAAGAGAGAGAGAGAGAGAGAGAGAGAGAGAGAGAGAAAAGTGAAAGAAAAAAAGCTTCTGATTCAACCAGTGATCTCTGTCACTACGTTTACATGTAACACATCTTCCGGAGGATGCATAATCGCTATTTTTCTTTACTTAAATACACAGATTCATGCTCACTCTAATACTAGTACTTTTATTTCACATTATAAAATATCACTCTGTCCATATGTGCCGAAAATTCTTACCAAAAAAAAATACAATCTGACAAGCCAACAACACTTCAAAAACGATTGCGTTTACATGAGCACGAAATTCGATTGTGGAAATGGAATACCGCTTTAGAGAAGCGGATTTCCAGAAATCGATTTTGGAGTGTTTACATGACCAACCAAAAGCGGAATTGGGAAATCGGTTTACGAAATCCGGTTTTGGGAGCCCATGTAAACGGGGTGTGTATAACCTGGATGTATAACTCTGATGTCTGAGCATAGAATTGTAGCGAGCCTGTGCATGCATATGCTTTGCACACGAATTTGCATTTTCCGCCATGTTGTAATTAGTCAAACGAATTTCCGTCAATTAGTACGTGAGAAATAATCGCTAGATTACCTATGCACGTCAAATTTACGTCAATATGAAAAGGCCGCGGTGGGGTAGCCGAGCGGTCTAAGGCGCCTCGCTGCGGAGCGCGCGGTTGCTCGCCGTTGGAGGTTAGAGTCCTCCCTGGGGCATGGGTGTGTTGTCCTTAGGTTAGTTTACCTAAGTTTAAGTAGTTTGTAAGCTACGGACTGATGACCACGCAGTTTGGTCCAAAATGTTCAAATGTTTGTATAGTCTATGGGACTTAACTACGGGGTCATCAGTCCCTAAACTTACAAACTACTTATGAACTACTTACGAACTAGGACGGCACAAATATCCATGCCCGAGGGGGGATTCGAACCCCCGACCGTAGTGGCCGTGCAGACCGTGATTGGAGCGCCTCAGTCCCCTCAGCCACCGCGGCCGGCAAAAGCACAGGTACTTCGTACGAAGACTCGTAATAAATGCTAGACTGTCTCATAGACGGCAGTGTTAGTCGTTGGGCTAACAAAGAAACGGAAAGCAGAGATTACAAGAAAGAATAGAGGGAGGCCTTCAGATGAAAGTACGTTGTTGTCTGTACATCGAAAAACAAGAAAACCTGTCATTCGGTACCCAACGATTTATGCTTCAATGGGGTATAACACTGGCCAGCCAAATCAGATGATCCCAATGGCAACAGCAGTCATGATAGGGACTGCCGACGGAAAACACGTTACACTTGAGAAACTTGCTGTGTGTCCTGAGTGCCTCAAACAATTTCATTGTACAAAAAATACAAAATAGTGGACACTCTTCATGTATTCTTTTATATTATCAATAGATGTTCCGTGTGAAATGTAGCAGTTTTAGTACTCACTGTCCTCGTTTGACGACACCTGCCAACTGGTCTATGAAACCATTTTTTTTAGATAAATTATGATGAATTATGTACAAAATAGAAGTTACCAAATAATGTATCAGAAATTTTGTTAATTGTGGGATTGATAATTCGTGCATGAGAGGGTTAATAAAGAACAGTCTAGAATGCACTAATTTATTTCATTCAACTAATGTTTCCAAAAATATGTGAATCGGACATTTGTATATTTAGGATCTCGTACCTCCAAACAACTATTATTGGATCACTTTACTGTCCGTCTATTTGCAAGATTTATCATCTATATACAAGTTAGAACAAAAAAGCATGTAAATACAATATGATTGCAAATCTGTTTTCTATGTAATTACTTTTTGTTTAAAAAAAACGATGTAATTACTATATTGTACCTGATTGTATCAAGTTTCGCTCATTTTAAATTGTATGACTGACAGTTGTAGATTATCAACAGACTTCAAAACACACCTTTTTATATCAACTGACTGTTACGTAAATCTTCACTTTGCCTGTTTTACATTCTTAATGTGTTTTCAAAATTTCTCTAGGGGCCATTTTATAGTCGTTTATTGCATGATTATGATCTTATCGTCTCAGACAGAATCCTGTATTATATATATATACGGTTTCAATACAAAAATCACGTCAAAAACCTTGGCTAAAAATTAACTACAAGATGTTAATATTCTATTGAGACCAACTCTGTATTACCTATACCTACTTCAAATAATAGGATTTACTGGAATTTTACTATACCATTGTGTTAAAAATATTTCTGTACAATTTAAATCAATCCGTTCTCTATGTAATCATTCTTTGTTAATCACTACTGTAATTAAGATATTGTACATGATCGCAGGTCAACTCGAATCTCTTTTCAGATTATTTTTATACTGATGTGATGCACCGTAAACAAATAAGAATTGATTACACCATTATCCTATTACTGTCCTGCACTATCTCTTGTTATAACTTAAATGTAATTCATATTTAAAAACTATTTTTAATTAATTGTATACTTACCAAATTTTATGTCTGTAGAATTTATGAATAATGTTATTCTAACACAAATCTGTAATCACACACTTATTATTTTGAATTTCATCTTTATTTCAAATGCTTATCCCAAACAAAACAATGTAAACTATATTTGGTAGAAACTTTAAGTCACAGAGTTAGGTACGGTTGCGAAGAACTGGCTCGCCTCCACGTGGTTATGGACGGGTAGCGGCGTAGAACACACGAAGGTAATACTTCCAGTTCCTACGACGGCTAAGAAACCACCAACTGTTATCAATTCTACTAACACAGGTAGTATACGACCCACCTTAGAGTTTCAATGTGATCGGTCACTCTGTATTGTTAATGAAAATTAAAATTAAAATGTCCGTCTCTCCAGATGCTTACCTATTTTATGTGTCTGTCTGACTGTTCAGACACCTTTTTGCTTAGAAAGTTGAAATTTATATCATTTGCTGAGATCGACGGTACCATGACCATGGGAAAAAAATTAAGCTTCAAACTCAATGCCCTCAAAACAATGTATAGAAAGCAGGACATCAGTGGCAACGAACATGCCGACAGATTAGACAGGATGGGGACAGAGACTCAATTTATTGCACCGGAACCTGTCCTGACAATTACCAAGGCAATGATCAAATTGGAGCTACGTAACTGGCTCAGAAGACAGCACGTAGAATATTGGACCAAAGTCTACGAACAAAAACATGGCAAGGTAATGATGGCAAAGCCATGTTTTAAAAGAAGCTCTGCAATCCTGGGCCTGAACAGGAGAGAGGTTAGACTCATGGTTGGATTGCTGACAGGCCATGGGAATTTCAAAAAACACCTACATACAATGGGAATAACAGAAGAGGACCCTAAATGTAGGATCTGTGATGACGGTGATGAAACTGCATCACATCTAATCTTCGAACGCATTGCATTGGAGAGTAAAAGGCTCAGAACATTTGGGGCAACCAGACCTGAAGAAATTGTGTCTAATAAAGAACTGGTAAAGGGACTCCTTGAACTGTTCAAGGGCATTGGTTGGCTTTACTAGATATACAGGGAGCAATACCGCACAATAAACTTGGTTTCGGTGCGGGCAGTGGCGGGTTGGACCAAGATTGTTTTGGCTTCCCTGAGAAAATCAATCAAGTAGGCCATCGAAGGGCTGTCAAGAAAATCAATAAAGGAGGCCCACAGAGATCCATATCCATTTATGTCATATATTTTGATACTCGCTAACTATACAGTAGTGTACTTACCGTGAACCCACATCCATGAAATTGGATAAGGAAGGAAGATGGATTTCACAGTACTCGTAAAGGGGAAAAAAGCGTAAAATAATTTATAATTTTATCAATAGAAAGAAACCCATAATTTCTTATCTGTCTATATGTACGTCTGTCTGTTAAGACACGTTTCTTTCAGCTACGGGTAGACTTATCTAGTGGATACTGGAGGTCCACGTCTTATGTTAATAGTGCACCCCCGTTTAGTTTCACACTTTTCTTCCAAGATTAAGGGTGAGAAATTTGTTTCTAAAAGATACTAAACGTTGTTCATTTTGCCTTGATAATAATCACCAAGAACACATGAATATGCACATGAACACTGTTATTGTTGTTGTGGTCTTCAGTCCGCAGGTTGGTTTGATGAAGCTCCCGTGCTTCCCTGTCCTGTGCAAGCCTCTTCATCTGAGAATACGAACGGCAATTTACGTCCTTTTGAATCTGCTTACCGTATTCGTCCTTCGGTCTCCCTCTACGATTTTTATCCCACACACTTCCTTCTAATGCTAAGTTGATGATTCTTTGATGTCTCAGATTGTGTCGCACCAACCTATCCCTTCTCTTAGTCACAACATGGCAGAAACTCCTTTTCTCCTCAATTCTGTTGAGCACCTCCTCATTAGTTACATGATCTACCCATCTAATCTTCATGATTCGTCCGTAGCACCACATTTCTAAAGCTTCTATCACCTTTTTGTCTGAACTCCTTATCGTCCACGTTTCAATCCCATACAAATGAGAGACAAATGCCTTCAGAAAGGACTTATTAACATTTAAACCAATATTGGATGTCAACTAATTTCGCTTCTTCAGAAACGCTTTTCTTCCCATAGCCATTCTGCATTTTATATCTTCTTTACTTCGGCCTCAGAAGTTATCCTGCTACCCAAACAAAAAACTCATCCACCACCCTTATCGTCTCATCACCCATCTCATTCTTTCACCATCGCCTGATTTTCTGACGCTACATTCCATCACCCTCATTTTACTCTTGTTAATGTTCATCTTATATCTTCCTTTCAAGACATTCCATTTAATTGTTCTTCCAGGTCCTTTGCTGTCTCTGTCAGAATTACTATGTCATCAGCAAACCACAATGTTTTTATTCCCTCTCCCTGGACTTTAATTCCTCTCCAAATTTCTCCTTCCATTCCTTCACTGCCTGCTCAGTGTACAGATTGAACAACATTAGGAAAAGGCTACAAGCCTGCCTTACTCCCTTCCCAACCTCTGCGATCCTTTCATGCCCTTCGATTCTAATAATTTCTGTCTGGTTTTTTGTACAAATTGAATATAGCTCTTCGATCCCTATATTTTACCCCTGCCACCGCTAGAATTTGAAAGAGTGTATTCCAGCCGACATTGTCAAAAGCTTTCTCCAGATCCACAAATGCTAAAAACGCAGATTTCCCTTTCCCTAACCTATCTTCTAAGACAAGTCGTAATGTGGCTATTGTCTCACGCGTTCCTACATTTCTCCTAAATCCAGACTGATCTTCCCCAAGATCGGATTCCACCAGTTTTTTCCATTCGGCACAGATGTACCAATTTGAAATTTATATCATGTTCTGAGATCGAGTAACCATGACCGCAAAAAATGTAATCTTATAACTCAAACTTGGCAAAAGAATGAATGGAAATCAGGCCTTCGAAGGGTTGTCAAGAAAATCAATACAGAAAGTCCTTAGGAATCCATTTCTATTTACGCTATGTATTTTCATACTCTCTAACTATAGTGTATTTCCGTAAATCTACAATCATGAAATTTGGCAAGGAAAATACCTTTCACAGTACTAGTAAAGGAAAAAACTAAAAATAATATATAATACCACACGAAAGAAACCTATAATTTCTTATCTGTTTGTCTGTTAAGACGCCTTTTTCTCAGACCGGTAAACTTATCTAGTGGATATTTATCTCATTTCATTTATGTCATATACTAAAGCTCTATGGTCTCTTTACATTGTAATAAATTTAAGCTTGTAAGTCCAGGCATTCAAAAGGAACGGCCATTTATGTCAGATATTTTGATACTGGCACACACACTCATTATACTGTGCTTTCCACTAGAACCACGATATTTAGCAAGAAGCAAGTTTTCACAGAAAAACGAAAGGGGAAAAATCCGAAATTTGTCAATTTACATAATATTAAACTTTTTCTGCCGCTATAAACTAACACTTATCCATAAGTTGCAAATATCTTAGCAAAACAACAAAGAATTTTGATCTGGTTTTCAGGCCTACGGTGATTATCGAATATGATTTCTGTACATAATTTACAAATGTTTCGTGCTAATTGTATGCAAAACGATGAAATTAAGCCCTCTGGCGTTCTGGAAACGCAGTCTCAGTTTTCAAGAGAGGACTCAACTTTGCACCTAGTCCTAAAACTGAACCTATCTCTGACATCATCAGCACGGTAGAGCAAATGGTAGCACGTCTTCCATCGGAAATAGCTGAGGAAATATGGAGAGAAACGTGTCGTCCTCTCACGAAAACCAAACATATGAAACTAACATATCTACCAGAGAAGAGACGGCAATTCCGGAACTTAGAACAGATCCAGATGCTGTAGTTATACCGGCTGACAGGGCAACGCCACATGAGAAGAAGAGATGCCTGCCAGAAGACAGTGCCGCGGTGGAGTAGCCGAACGTGTGGTGTCGCACAAGTACAAAGTGCGCGCCACCTACTTTCGCCGCGCGCCGCCATGCACGCACGGCGCGGCGTTCTCACGACGACAGCCACGAGCGCCCTCTGCTGCAACCCCGCTCGTGGCCACCACGGAAAGACACCGGCCACTTGGGACTGAGATAGCAACCAGTTAGGACCTTCGTAATCAGATAGGCACCAGTGAAGACTTTGCTATCGTACAGGCAGTAGGCAGGCCTCTAACAACTATGTATCAACATTCTGCAGTACTATGTAAAAGTTAAGTATTGTTACATTCTGTGCAATATATATCTCTTTCTAATTTACTCTAGTGTTTATAGTTTCTGGCTGCTCCCCTCCGTACCTGCACCAGCGGGCTATCTTTATTCCTGTGTCGGTCTCATTCCACTCGGCCACCGACACCGACGACGAGGCTGGGACACAATAGCGGCGACGAAGTTGGGACACAAAAGAACGGTCTAAGGCACCTCGCTGCGGAGCGCGCGGTTGCTCGCCGTGGAGGTTCGAGTCCTCCCTGGGGCATGGGTGTGTGTGTTGCCCTTAGGTTAGTTTACCTAGGTTTAAGTAGTTTGTAAGCCACGGACTGATGACCACGCAGTTTGGTCCGATAGATTTACAGACATTTGAACACAGACACAAGACAGTCATACCGGAAGATCGAGACAGTTCCCACCAAGAAAGTGAAAAGGAAGATCACGGCGCTTCTGAAAGATTTTGGCCTGTCAGATGAAGTCGTCGGGAAGCTACGAGTGAAAGCACCGATCCGTCCTAGCTCTATGGACTTCACGAGGTCCGCAAGGAAAATGTGCCACTACACCTCATTGCTAGCAATATTGAAACTCCATCATAAATTCTAGATTAACACTTTAAGGGCATGCTTAGCCCTTATGTTGGCAAATGTCCACATCATATACGAAAATCGGTGGATTTTGTGGAACGCCTCAGAAACTATAGGCTCGCAAACTCTGACCTACTATTTAGCTTCGCCGTCGTTTTACTTTTCACCAGAGTGAATCTTTGATGTAAAGTTCACCAACCTTTTCAAGCATGTACTGACATCGACTGACTTCCTATTCAACGATGCTTACTACGAGTAGACAGAAGGAGTGGCCATGGAGAGTCGACTCTCTCTGTTTCTCGGCAACATGTATTTGGAGCATTTCGAAGAGGAATATCTAGATTCAGCTGAATGGCAAACAACCTGTTTTATCAGCTATGTCGACAATACATTCGTCGTATGGCACAATGGAAATGAAAAAATTAATGATTTCCTGGAACATCTCATTTCCAGACACCAGAATATAAAGTTAAAAGTCGACGACTGTACGAAACAAAAGCTTTATTTTATCACTAAAACTAGCAGATAAGGTCCATGTGAACTACCGGTTACTCCCTGCTACAAAGCCTTGTTCCCTGGCCCAACCTGAGAACTGACTCGTTTCAAATTATTTCAATAACAGGAAGTTAATACTACAGTGGCCAATATACATAGCAGCACACACGTTATTACACACAGACATTAATAAGCAATCCACCACAATTAAAGTTATCTTTTAGGAAGGTGGCTAAGAAAACATTTATGGCGCAACGGAACTTAGACATAAGAAAAATTGCTTCTGATCTTGTTCTCAGCACTTGTGAAGAACAATATTAAATAAAATAGGAAAGGTGCTCTAAAACTACAATTTATAGACAACTTACGGGTTATGCTAAAGTTAAACTTGTTTATTCAGATAGAAAACAAGCAAAATGGGGAACCAATTTTGTTAATACAATAAAAATGCATCTCTTACATGGATTAATGAGGACGGTGCCCATCCTAAATTATACATGATTTAACGCTACTGGGGGGGGGGGGGGAAGGATTCACAAACAACGCTCATTCTCTCACACATACACAATACCACAGCGAAACTCACCAAAATCAGCGAGCTGAGACGAGGCGGAATCAGGCACCGCTATCGTATGCGAAATTCAGCAAGTAGGAGGTAGCACAAAACACAATATAAAAAACCACTTTGAAGCTGGCTCTGGTCTGTCGTACCTGTTTTGAGATGGTGCGTGTGTATATCCAAGTTAAATTACATCTGATTTGGACCGCGAGCAAACACGCTAACGGTGACACACGACTACGTTACATGAACACACTCCACTGAAGGTGAAGTGGTTGAAAATCGTATTCATTATACAAAATCACATTAGATTCTTAAATTGCAGTCTGTTAGAAATCGATCTAGGTTATATGAGAAGTGGCGAGAATTCAGGCTGCAAGCCCCGGAAGTCGGAACTCGGATCCACGCGGTTCCGCAAACCGATAGAATTGAATAAATACAGTTTCCGAAAAATAAAGAAAATTAACTACAGCATGCAACCCATAGAAATGCTTAGAATTATATAAGGAAGCGAATGAAATACAGCTACACGCGATAGGGGGCGTTTACAGAGACGGATGAAGTCGTGTCTCAGAAAAACTACAAAAATGAAATAATTACAAAGTCGGAAAAATAAAAACAAGAATTACGGCATGCAACCCATAGAAATGTTTAGAATTACAGAAGGAAGCTATTGAAGGAGGTTGTACTAGGCTCTGAGTGAATTACTGACAAAGACAGAGTGCGTACTACAAGTTGGAGAAGAACAGCAAAATTAAAATAGGCGGGGAGAGAAGATCGCGAAATATCAGTGGAAATCAGAAGGATACCCGCGTAGTTACTTACCTGATGGGCAGGGAACAAACAAGAGTGGATGCTGGGATGCTGAAGGCTGTGTTCTATGAACCAACCACGTGGAACGTATCACTCACGGAATGAATGGATGAGAATATATTTACATGCACTGTACAAAAATGAACATATCACCTATTAGAAATCGGGCCCCACAAAGCTAGAAAGTATTTAGACAGAGTTCATATACCGCTACATGATCAGAAAAGGTTTTAACATACCAGGTCGTTATCAAACTGCAACTAGAATCACACACACCGCGTTTATCTATTGGAAATCACTGAATTAAAAAAAGGAGAACACATTTCTGCACATTTTCGGAGAATATATTCCAAAAAATGATACTAAGTTCACGAATCTATGTTAAACGTGCTAGTCAGTGAAACGCTACCATCTCCAAAAACAAGAGGAGAACCAACCTTACCTCACCAGAAGACCAGCACAGAATGGCCAGACCGAGCGGCCACGAGACGCGGGAAGCCCCCGGAAGCCGGAAAATCCTATATCAGCGGTGGTGGGGACGGAGAGCGAATAGACTCGCGCTGGAGAGGGAAGATGGACAGCGTGCGGACAGCTGCCACCATCCGACGCAGAGAAACGGTGTGCTGAGAACACTGGTACACAGGGCGTGTGCCCTCTCGGACAATGACAGTCTCAGTATACCACTTGGACATTTAAAGACCGTTTTCCGAAAGAACGGCTACACAACGTGACAAATTCGGAGAGCCTTACGCCATGCCTCGACAGAACCTCCTGCGGAAACAGTTGATGAAACTCAAGAGGGCTTTGCCACTGGATTTCTTTCATACTGTAGCGCAAGATAGGGCGAATTCTTCGAAAACACCAAGTGAAGACTGTTTTTCGCCCGCCAGCCAAAACTGAAGCTTTGCTTGGGAGACTTAAGAATGACCTGGGGCTACGTAAATCCGGAGTTTATTAGACGCCTGCCAATGTGGTGAGACCTACATTGGTCTGACGTTACACACTGTTGAAGATCCCTGTCTTGACATCAGCGACACTCGAGAGTACAACAGCCCAACAAATCGGCAGTCGCAAAACACTGCCTTTGCGACTGACATTGTATGGACTACAAGAATACGATAGTTCTGACACAGACGTCCAGCTTTTGGGACTGTACAGTTCAATATTCCATCGAGGTCCGAGTGAGGAAACCGCAGATTAATCGCAACAACGGCTACATACTTAGTGGTGCCTGGAAAGCTGCACTCAGCATAATTAAGACAGGAAAGAAATTTTCGAATAACGAACTCATGTCGGCCGTGGGTGGGGATACAGCGCAACACCGCCATCGGACACTGCTGGAATGGAAAGAAAGAAGCAGGAGACGGATCAGAGACACCCTCTGTTTGGAAGCGAACATCAACCACCAAGACTGATGTCGAGAAATAGTTTCCTTCGAACAACGCAACCAATCCAGACATCACTTGCAGACCGTAGGATACAACTCATCATCAGATAAATATTGGGACAACTCCAAGGAAGAACTTGGTACCGATCATCACCTCCCATACGAGACATGGAAGGTACTCAATAGACTGAGAGCTGGAGCATCTCGGTGTAAGAAGAACACGAAGAAATGGGGATACATCTCAGGGGGAGAACTATGTGAGTGTGGTGAACCGCAAGACCATCAGCACTTACTCAACTGCAGGAAACTATCGGAACCTGTTTCCATGGGCGATCTGATTTTCGTCAATGATCAGGCAGTCTTGGCCAACTGTGAGTGAAGAGAAACAAAAATTGTTTTGTTTCTACTGTGTGTTTGGCGGTGAAGGATTGTGGACAACAGTCGACTGCAAGGATCTATAGCATTTAAGTGGACGAATAAAGAAATACGAGGAAAGTGGACTTCATTTAGAAAATGCTTGTAAATATAAAATGTTTGGCCAAATTTGTGGTGTCGCACAAGTACAAAGTGCGCGCCACCTACTTTCGCCGCGCGCCGCCATGCATGCACGGCGCGGCGTTCTTCCGACGACAGCCACGAGCGCCCTCTGCTGGAACGCCGCTCGTGGCCACCACTGAAGGACACCGGTCACTTCGGACGGAGATAGCAACCAGTTAGGACCTTCGTAATCAGATAGGCACGAGTGAAGACTTTGCTATTGTACAGGCACTAGGCAGGCCTCTAATAACTATGTATCAACATTCTGCAGTACTATGTAAAAGTTAAGTATTGTTTCATTCTGTGCAATATATATCTCTTTCTAATTTACTCGAGTGTTTATAGTTTCTGGCTGCTCCCCTCCGTACCTGCACCAGCGTGTCGGTCTCATTCCACTCGGCCACCGACACCTACGACGAGGCTGGGACACAAAAGCGGCGACGAAGTTGGGACACAAAAGTGGCGACGAGGAGTGATAGACGAACCTTGGACCAGCAGCCAGACAGCAGCAGTCGGAGCAAGCAGAAATTGCTCCCGCCCACCCACTCTTATTATAAGATTTTGGGGGAACATTTTCAGTTACGTGTTTGTGGACTTTTTTTGTTGCAGAGCGTCCTCATTCATATTGCATTTGTGTTTTGTTATAATTTACTTGTATGCGCGGCGCCTAATCGGTCATCATGGCCACTACCCCGAACCCAAACTTAATGGAAATTATTCAGTTACAGACGGCGCAAATAACGCAACTCCTCCAGGCGGTGTCCCAGCTCACAGCGCAGGCAGCTAACCAACAACAACAGCCGCCGCTTCAGCAGCCCACACCTGCCGCCGCAACACTTCCTACGTTTCGCCAATACAACGAACGTGAGGAAGAATGGAGCGACTATTTCGCACAGTTTCAAGAACTCGTCGCGGCTCATCAACTTACAGGTCAGACTGTTAAGCATCTTTTATTGTCTGTGGTGGGCCCCAAAACTTTCGTGTTACTGCAAAAACTATTCCCTCACGCATCTCCTCGTGATGTAGACTTTGAACAAATTGTAGATGCACTGAATGCTCATTATGAGAGAAAAGTTCTTGTAGCCGCTGCACGATACCGATTTTTCAGACTTAAAAAACTACCGCAGCAATCACACCAAGAGTGGATTACGGAATTGAAGGGCTTAACCCGCCAATGTAAATTTACTTGCTCTTGTGGACTTTCGTATAGTGACGTGATGTTGAGGGATGCGATTACGCAGAACATTCAGGACCCCAGAATTAGAGCAGCAATTCTAAAACAATCTGACCCTTCATTAGACAGTGTACTGCAGCTTATAGAAGCACATGATACTTTTGACTTAGCAGATGTAGAAATGCAAAGCCACAGTGTAAATTCAGTGCGCCGCAACGGACGCTTTCCTAGCCGTAGTTCTCAGTATAGCACTAGTGATTCTTATTTTTCTACCGGCCGTGCTGAACAGACAGTGAACAGTAGCCAGAGTAAAAGTGCGACGCAAAGGTCGCCCCGTAGTGTTAGACACAGTAATTTGCATAACGGGCGCCAACGCTCATTTCAGAAAAATGTACGTAAATCTTGCCCCCAGTGTGTGTCTCGCCACAAGCGTGCTCATTGCCCTAGTCGCAACGCGACCTGTTATCAATGTGGCAAATCGGGACATGTGCAGTCGGTGTGTATGCAAATTAAAAACTCAAAGAACGGTGCCGTTGGAAACGGTGCTTCGCGGAGTGCGAGAACAGTTCCTTCTGTAAACGTTATACGGGCTGTGGAATTGAACAGTGCTTTCCTTGGATCTCAATTGCAAGAAAGTAGATCTGCGCCTATGGAAAAACTATATAGTGCACCACGTAGCAAGCGCCGACGAGCGCGTAAAACAGTGCAACGGAAAAGGGTTCGGGACAAGCAAAATGACTATGAACAGTGCATTCCGGTAGTGAAAATAGTGCCTTCTGCAACTGCTCATTGTACTAGTTCCCAGTACTGTGTAGATGGTGACAGTAGACTTGGAGTAGCTACTCAAAAGTTTAGTGCAGTAGTTGGTGACTCTGTAGTAGCCTCGCATTGCGCGGACGCCGATCCGGCGGTAGTGTCATCTAGTGACAGTGTTGTTAATCCACTGCGTGCCGAGTCTGCGCCGCTTCCTTCACTACGCGGCCCGCGCATACGCAGCAAACAAACCGTAGCAGACGTGGCCCACATTCGCGCACCTGTCGTGCGCCAGAAGCACAAACTTTTTGTAAATCTCTCCATAGAAAATAAGACTGTGCAATTTCAGCTTGATACTGGTTCCGCTGTTACATTAATTAATAAAGATACTTATGAACTTCTGGGTTCGCCAAAATTGTCGCCGTCACAGCAAGTGTTAACAGCTTATACAGGTGAAAATATTCCCGTGCTAGGAACATGTAGCCTGCCCGCCTCTTTTCAAGGTGTAACAAAAACAGTTGCTTTTGTAGTTCTTCAGGCCAAATCGACACAGAACATTTTTGGACTAGATGCTTTTGACTTGTTTGGTTTATCAATTCAAAGAGATGTGCTTCAAATTTCGTCAATAGTGCCTCAGGATAAAATCAATGCATTGCGTGATAAATATAGTGACTTGTTTTCGCCGGAACTAGGTTGTGCAAAAGACTTCGTGGCACATGTAACTTTAAAAGAATCTGCAGTTCCAAAGTTTCGTAAAGCTAGACCAGTGCCTATCGCAATGCGTGATACAGTTGCCGAAGAACTTAAACGTTGGCAAGATAGTGGGGTGATTTCTCCTGTTTCTGCGAGTCAGTGGGCCTCGCCTATAGTAATTATACCCAAGCCGTCAGGAAAACTTCGTCTCTGTGCGGACTTCAAATCAACTGTCAACAGTCAAACAATTGTCGACACTTATCCCCTGCCCAGACCTGAGGAACTGATGGACAAATTAGGACAGTCTCGTTTCTTTTCTAAGATTGATTTAGCAGAGGCATACTTACAGATTCCACTTGATGACGAGTCAAAAAAGTTTTTCGTCATTAATACTCACATGGGCCTTTTTCAATTTCAACGCCTACCCTTTGGCAGTTCTTCCGCTCCCGCTATTTTTCAGCGTTTTTTGGAACAGCTGACAGTTTCTGTACCGTGTTGTTCGAACTATTTAGATGATATTGTGGTATCCGGACGTACAGTGGAAGAACATTTAGCAAACCTGGAGTGCCTTTTCAAAGTGTTGACTGCAGCAGGTCTACGTTGTAATAAAGCAAAGTGTTCGTTTTTTCAAACTGAAATAGAGTACCTAGGCCATGTGATTAATGCCCAAGGAATTCATCCCTTACAGTCACATCTTCGAGCAATCAAAGACTTGCCTCCTCCTAAGAATGTGCATGAATTGCAAGCAGTAATGGGAAAGCTGAACTATTATTTCAGATTTATTCCCAATGCCTCTCAGATTGCAGCTCCACTGCATCACTTACGTAGGAAGAATGTTCCTTTTGTATGGTCTAAAGATTGTCAGGTTGCCTTTGACAAACTAAAGTCTGCACTACTCAGTGATGCATGTTTGATTCCCTTTGACCCACAGAAGCCTGTAGTGTTAGCAGTTGACGCCTCGTCGTACGGTCTGGGTGGCGTTCTGTCGCATCGTATTGGATGTCACGATCGTCCTATTGCCTTTGCATCCAAGCTACTGACGCCGACGCAACAGAATTACAGTCAGATAGAAAAGGAGGCCTTAGCAATCATTTACGGCGTCACAAAGTTTCATCATTATCTCTATGGCAGAAAATTCTATTTGTTGACAGACCACAACCCTCTCACGTCGTTGTTCTCACCCACAAAGCCAATTCCGCCACGAACGGCACAAAAGCTTCAGAGATGGTCCTTGATATTGTCAAATTATCAGTATGAGATTTTGTACCGACCTACCACTAAACACGCCAACGCGGACACACTTTCCCGACTTCCGGTTGGCCAGGATGTATCATTTGATTCTTCAGAAATAGCATGTTGTCAGATAGACTCCAGAGATGCTTCCGCTGTCGCAGACTTTCCTTTGAACTCTCGTCGGGTTGCACAGGAAACAGCTGCGGATGCAGACCTAAGTGTGGTAGCAAGTTTTGTTCGCTCAGGGTGGCCTGCCAGAGCCAAAGACATTGATCGGCCTCTGGTTCGACGTTATTTTGCACAACGTCATGCATTATCTTTAAGTCAGGGTGTTCTGTTGTTACATACGGACAACGACCAAACGAGAGTGATTGTTCCTCGTTCCCTGCAACGTGAAGTGTTACGCCTCCTGCATCAAGGACATTGGGGTATTGTTAGGACAAAGCAATTGGCCAGACGTCATTGTACCTGGGTTGGTATGGACGCTGAGATAGAGAGCATGACATCACAGTGTACAGTTTGTGCGGAGCATCAGGCGGCTCCTCCACAGCGTTTCTCAGACTGGCCACGCCCCAAGGGACCATGGCAACGTTTACATATTGACTTTGCCGGACCTTTCTGGAATACGCGCTGGTTAATTGTTGTAGACGCTTTCAGCAAGTTTCCTTTTGTGATTGCCATGAACTCAACGACAGCTTCTAGTACAATCAGTGCCTTAACATCAGTGTTTTGCATCGAAGGCTTGCCTGAAACTATCGTCAGTGACAATGGACCTCAGTTTGTTAGTGCAGAATTTCAACAGTTTTGTCGTGTGAATGGCATTCAGCATATCACCACCGCACCTTTTCACCCTCAGTCCAATGGTGAAGCAGAACGTTTCGTTCGAACATTCAAGTCTCACATGGAAAAGATGAAAGGTCAGCACTCCAGGCAGCAAGCTCTTCAAATTTTCCTGTCTACGTATCGGTGCATGCCACGTGACGGCCCGTCTCCTGCCGAGCTGCTACACGGCCGCCGTCACCGCACTCTCCTTCACCTGCTGCAGCCTCCCACGCACCGAGTCGGTTCGTATGGCGCTACGCGTTTTCAGGTTTCTACGCCGGTGCTGTACAGGGTGTTTGCTGGCAACAAGAAGAAATGGATGCCGGGCATCATTCAGCGCGTGCTCGGGCGCAATATGTTTGTTGTACGTTCTTCCACAGGGTCGGAGCTGCGGCGCCACGCAAACCAATTGCGCCTGCACAGGCCGCGCGATCTTGTCTCCGGTTTCTTGATTCCAGACCCAGTTCACCGCCAGGGAGCACAACCACATCGTTCGTCCCCGGACTACGAGATCGTCCCGATGGAGATCGACGCGACGCCGCCGCTGTCGCCGCCGCAGATGACAACGTCACCGAGAGGGACTCCGGGACCGTGCGTGCCGCCCCAGCTTGGGCCACGCACCTCAGAAGAAGACGACCTGCTCCCTCTGGGCGGGGGCGGGCGCCCTTCCCCAGGTTTCGGCGGGTTCCCTGGAGGATCTCAAGGCGGATGCCGGGGCGCGGACGGCGTCTCGATCCCGGCCTCAGCTACGACGCCCGTCCCACCAGTAACGCCCCCGCCCAGGCCCTCCTCCCAGTGCCGTCGCCGTGGCCCTCAGCCCTACGCCACGACGGCGCGGCGGTTTGGGGGGGAGGGGTGTGGTGTCGCACAAGTACAAAGTGCGCGCCACCTACTTTCGCCGCGCGCCGCCATGCATGCACGGCGCGGCGTTCTTCCGACGACAGCCACGAGCGCCCTCTGCTGGAACGCCGCTCGTGGCCACCACTGAAGGACACCGGTCAC
Source organism: Locusta migratoria (assembly GCA_026315105.1). Lineage (NCBI taxonomy): Eukaryota > Metazoa > Arthropoda > Insecta > Orthoptera > Acrididae > Locusta > Locusta migratoria. The sequence goes on from CM048747.1 coordinate 508,335,015, forward strand.
TTCGGACGGAGATAGCAACCAGTTAGGACCTTCGTAATCAGATAGGCATGAGTGAAGACTTTGCTATTGTACAGGCACTAGGCAGGCCTCTAATAACTATGTATCAACATTCTGCAGTACTATGTAAAAGTTAAGTATTGTTTCATTCTGTGCAATATATATCTCTTTCTAATTTACTCGAGTGTTTATAGTTTCTGGCTGCTCCCCTCCGTACCTGCACCAGCGTGTCGGTCTCATTCCACTCGGCCACCGACACCTACGACGAGGCTGGGACACAAAAGCGGCTACGAAGTTGGGACACAAAAAAATTAACATTGCTGCTCAGACTGATTCGGCATATAAAATATCAATTCAGAAACATTGAATTAGTCATGAAGAACAGACACATATTAAACAGAATAAAAGAGTGCTTAATTTTAGGTGGCACTCATAGTTAGGACTAACAGCTCACAATGAAAAAGAAGAGTCAGCAAACTGTGGCAGTTTCTTAGACTTGTTATCTCCTTTGGGAAATCTTGACAGTGTATTAGATGATCACTTAAACAGCTCTAGTAATTCCGTGTGTATAATCTGTGATTATAATGCGGTATATTAAGGGGAAGAAACCTACTGAAAGATTTCTTTACTTTGAAAACGTTAATAACAGAACAGCGAATGGATTAGTGAGGTCTTAAAAAGACGTCTGGAAACTTTCAATGTTCAAGAAAAACTCACTGTTCAGGCATACAATGGCGTCCCAGTAACGAGCGGCAGTCACAGTGGTGTGCAGACACTGATGCAGATCACTTTTCCACGTGGCAAGTACGTTCACTGCTATGCCCACCAAATGCATTTGGTTCTTCAGAATTCTTGCAGTAAAAGCATAGAGTCGATAAGTCTGTTCTTCGCAAATATTCCTGGTTTTACAACGTTTTTTTCTTCATCTCCCATACAAAGTGATTTGCTACAGACAGTCTACAACAAGGGAATTCCTTCAACCTCTTCAACTAGATGGAACTTCCAGTCCCGCATTGCAAATAATGTCAAAGAAAACAAATTGCACTTATTGGAACGTTTTGAAAAGATCGAGGAAGAGGATTCCTGGGATGATGCTGCAATAAGAGAAGAATTTGCAATCCACACTTTTTGTTCCTTCTAAATTTTTTCCATTATATTTTCCATTATATCATCAGTTTGATAAGTCATGGTTGCAAAATTTTAACACGAATTATCTACAGGAGAATGGAAAAGCTGGTAGAAGCTGACCTCGGGGAAGATCAGTTTGGATTCAGGAGGAACGTAGGAACCCGGGAGGCAATACTTACCTTACGTCTTATTATAGAAGATAGATTAAGGAAAGGCAAACCTACATTTTTAGCTTTTGTAGATTTGGAGAAAGCATTTGACAATGTTGACTGGACTACACTATTTCAAATTCTGAAGTCAGCAGGGGTAAAATACAGGGAAAGGAGAGTTATTTACAACTTGTACAAAAGCCAGACCGCAGTTATTAGACTCGAAGGGCATGAAAGGGAAGCATCAGTTGGGAAGGGAGTAAGACAGGGTTGTAGCCTTTCTCCGATGTTATTCAATTTCTACATTGAGCAGGCGGGAAGGAAAGCAAGGAAAATTTTGGAATAGGCATTAAAGTTCAGGGGGAAGAAATAAAAACATTGCGTTTTGCTGATGACATTGTAATTCTGTCAGAGACAGCGAATGACCTGGAAGAGCAGTTGAATGGAATGGACAGTGTGTTGAAGAGAGCGTATAAAATGAACATTAACAAGAGCAAAACAAAAATAATGGAATGTAGTCTTAGAAAATCAGGCGATGCCGAAGGAATTAGATTAGGTAATGAGACAGTGAAGGTGGTAGATGAGTTTTGTTACTTGGCTAGTAAAATAACATGCGATGGTCGCAGTACAGAGGATATAAAATGCAGAGTGGCAATGGGAAGAAAAGCATTTTTGAAAAAGAGAAATTTGCTAACATCAAATATTAATTTAAGGGTAAGGAAGTCTTTTCTGAAGGCATTTGTGTGGAGTGTTGCCTTGTACGGGAGTGAAACATGGACGATAAGCAGTGCGGACAGGAAGAGAATAGAGGCTTTTGAAATGTGGTGCTACAGAAGAATGCTGAAGATTAAGTGGGTAGATCACATAACTAATGAAGAGATACTGAACAAAATTGGCGAGAAAAGGAATTTTTGGTATACCCTGACTAAAAGAAGGGATCGCTTGGTAGGACACATTCTTAGACATCGTGGAATCGTAAATTTAGCATTGGAGGGAAGTGTGTGGGGTAAAAATCGCAGAGGGAGACCAAGAGACGCGTATAGTAAGCAGATTCAAGTGGATGTGGGTTGCTGCTCTTATGAGGAGATGAAAAGGCTTGCTCAGGATAGAGTAGGGTGGAGAGCTGCATCAAACCAGTCTCCGGACTGAAGACCATAACAACAACAACAACATCATGAAACACGTTGATATTTTCTATAACGCAGTTCAGATGCGGATTGCAAATGTCGTTACCATATCCAATGCATTACATCATTCTGAGTGTGCTGTATCTGAAATACGAGAGAACTTTCAACGGTTTCGGGTTTCTGATGTTAGGTATATTGCTCCTCCAAGAAAACGTTCAAAATGTGGCAGTGAACTTAATTTGACAGCAGATGCCAAAGAATTGTGTGACATTATGACGAACCAACTGAAAGGAAGATTGCAAAACTCTCATTTATTTAGCAGCTTCGAAATCATTGATCGAAAAAAGTTTGCTAATTTTAGAGAACATTTCCCAGCCACTTTAGTCAATACTTTTTCATTAAACTACAGTCCGTTTATTTGCCATGATAAATTGAAAAATGAACTGTCAGCAGTTTATCGCAATGATACATTCTGAGGCATTACATCGGTTTGTGAGCTGTTTACTTTCTTTGTGCAACATTCCTTTGAAGAATCGTCCACTGAAGTGCACAAAATATTATAAATTGCGCTAACAACACCGGTTTCAACAGCAGAAGCAGAGCGCAGTTTCAGCACCTTAAAAAGAATCAAAACCTCCCTCAGGAACAGTATGAGTCAGGAAAGGCTGAGCTCACTGGCTCTTTGTTCCAGTCACAAGGAGGATATTCCAAACTTCAGCAACAGAGTAATTGACATGTTTTTCGATCAGAAGAACAGACGTGCACATTTACTGTATACATAACCGGTCAGAACACAGACCTCAATAGTGAACGTGCTAGTCATGTAAAATACACGTGAAACTGCTCCTAACCAAGTTTTTTCCCAGAGTTTTTATCTTGGCTGCCAGGCAAAAGCCAGGAGGGTCCCTGTTGTCTCTCTGGTGCATTCCCAATGGGGAAGAAGTCATCTGCGTCCTCCCGATGTTCATTTTGATTTTGACATCATAGTCAGTACACAAAAGCACAACTACAATAAGTACGAACTTCAACAAGAGAAGAGCTGGTGAACTTCGCTTCTTATCCAAACGCCTCCAAGCCCTCCAAGTTCTTCAATCAATTGTGTCAACACAGCATAAACTCAGACCCCCACAAAAGTACACGGAAGACTAGAGGAGCTGGTGGACCAGATCAACTACAATATTATACACACATAGAATCTCCCACCCAATAATAATAATAATAATAATAATAATAATAATAATAATAATAATAATAATAATAATAATAATAATAATAGTAATAAAATAAAAATGTTTATTGCACATTTGTATACATTTTTATTAGCTACAGTGTTTCGTGGATTATATTAATGAGCTGAAAAATGCTCCTGCCGCAGCACAGAAAAATTGAATATGTTCTCTGACACAAAAGTGTGGAACCAGCTGCCACAATCCTCATTCCGACTTCCTCACCAAAAAGTTTGGCACGCTAACATATTCGCGCACTTTTAGCGCATAACTTTGTAAATACTTTTGCCTACTTAAGTCCTCAGAGTCAGCAAAGTCGTCTCACTGTCAGTGTCTATGAACGTCTCTGTCCGTTTGTTTGCTCTCTCTCCCACTGCCGCTTTCTGTCTGTATCAAACTTTCAATGTCTTCATCCCTTTCCCTCGCGATTCCTCACCACTGTCTGTGTCTGCCACTTTTATCGTCTCTCTGCCCCACTGACGTTGTCCCATTCACTTCCTGTCCTGTTGCCAGTATCTTTTCTTTCTCACTTCGAGTCGGCTTTCATTGCCTTCAGTCACGATTGTCTCCTTTACACACATGTCCATGTGGATGGTTTGCTTGGGGTTTGTCCTGTAGACCGGGAAACTTTAGGACGCGGGTACTGGGGATGCGAAAAATTGGACAAATTGTTTCGTGCCATAGTATTCGAGAGCCGCACGCTCGTGCTTTATGTATGGTCTCCATTCGTCTCAGTTTCCCATTGTTTTCTCGTTTGTTCCAATTGCTACTATCTGCATCTGACTTAGTTTGTAGTTGACACTGTTCCTAACTTCCAACATCTCGTTTCGCTTCCCACTGCTGTTTTCAACATATGTCTTTCTCCTGAACTGACACTTTCACTGTTCCATCATATATGGATCTCTCTGCCTGTTGCACTGTCTCTGTCCTACTCACATTCAGCCTAAAAAAGCGCGAATATGTTCGCATGCCAAAATTATTGGTGAGGAAGTCGGAACGAGGATTGAGGCAGCTGGTTCCACACTTTTGTGTCAGAGAACATATTCGCCTTTTCGGTGCTCCGGCAGGAGCATTTTCCAGTTGGTTCCCGTCTTCTTCCTGTTACAGCAGAGTGTACTGTTTATACAACTTGAAATCAATGATGAGTAAAATTTCGATAGCATAATATTAGAACGCATCGTAAAAATTTCGACGATTTGTCATGAATAGAAGTGTAGATTTGCCAATGCACGCAGATGGATCTTTTGATACCAAAAATTATGATTTTTGTAGCGTATCGCGATAACGAATACACATTTCCAGAAACGGGAAACAGATTTTCCAGATAAACACCTAAAGAACATACACATAACATTTTAGTGATTTCCTATTCCTCAAGATACGTTATCTCACAATCAGAAATAGCGTTTTTGAACATATTACTGTCACGTGCTATCATTCACGGACCGATATCTCAAGAACCACATAAGATATAATTCTGCTCTAAACTTTAAATAAAATTTCGATATGTTATCTACATTTCATACTAAGCTATGTGTAACCTAAAATCAACCATACGAGAAGTCTACGCAAACTCATTAAAATATGATGCAATAGTTCACTAAACCGGATGCTGCATATTAACTGTAAAGTAAACGAAAACAAAAATCACCCCTTCATCGACCGAAGATTGCAATCTTTAAGAAGTACAAAAATCAAATTTTTTCGCCGAGTACCTTTTTTCAAATCGCATGGTAAATTCCAGAGCTGACCGAACGCCGTCTTTCAGCACAATACGCACTTTTTCTAGCAAAACATCACGGTATTCCGGCCGTATCTTGCTAACGTATTAAGATTTACGAAAACGGAAAAACGCCGTTTATAGATAAATGTCTTCAGGGTGTATTGTAAATATTTGAACAATTTTCTATGGTTAGTTATTTAGATATTTACGATCCACGGTGCTAAAATAGCTAAAAATCGGGTTCTGTGATTTTGTACAAAACTATGATAAGTTTCTACCTCTGGATCTCGGTAACGGATAACGATATTAAAAATTTAAAAACGGCCTCCATAATATCATCATAAGAACATATGGTAAAAATATGGTAAGCCATTTAAAGCCCAACATAAACTAGACGTCATGTACAAAAGCCAACTGATTTGCTTAATTTGGAAGGGCTCCAGGAAGTGTGTAACTTATTTTGACGATGCACTGTATGATAGCTATAGTATACCCATTCTTCTAATATGTAACAAATGATCACTAGGCCAAAAAATGAGAACTTGAATCATTTTTGGAAGATTTAAATTCAATCCACCCCAATATCCGTTTTACAATGGAAGTGGAAAAGAATGGTTGCCTTCCCTTCCTTGATGTGTTGGTCAGGAGAAAGGCAGATTGTACGTTGAGACATTCGGTTTATAGGAAGCCAACGCATACTGATTTGTATTTGCAAGCTAATAGTTGTCACCACCCAGCTCAACGTGAAGGGGTTCTTCGAACCATAGTACATAGGGCTCAGGTCATTTCTGACCCAGAAAGTTTGCCCGCTGAGCTGTCTCATCTGGAGGTAACATTTCGACAGAATGGCTATGGTGCAGGGCAGGTTAAAAGAGCGTTGCGCTATCGACCACATGTGAACGGGCTAGTGATGATAACACTGAGTCGTCACCCACGTCAGTAGCCTTTCTGCCATACGTTGGCAGCACTTCTAATAAGATTGCTCGCATTTTACGTGAAGATAATGTAAAATGTGTGTTTCGTCCACCTTCAAAAATTAAGGCACTGTTGGGATCCGTTAAGGATGAACTCGGTTTGCATAAGGCTGGTGTCTATCGTATCCCATGTAGCTGTGGCATATCATATGTTGGTCAAACTATTAGGACTGTTGAGGACCGTTGTATTGAGCATAAACGTCACACACTTTTACAACAGGCAAACAAATCTGCTGTGGCCGAACACTGTCTTGACACAGGTCACCCTATGGAATATGACAACACGGAAATTCTGGCATGCACTTCCAACTACTGGGACTGTTTTATCAAGGAAGCGATAGAAATAAAACTAGGTGACAAGCTTATGAATAGGGATGGAGGCTTCTGCTTAAATTCCGCTTGGGATCCTGCTCTCTCACTTGTCAAAAACAGAGGGAGAAAACTAATCCGACCTCATCTGTCGAGAACTGATGTTTATTATCGATATTCTGACCGGTTTCATCTTTGGTCGTGTCGGCGCTGTGTGCTTGCTTGCTCGATGTGTGTTGCCTTTCCTGTTTACTCATTGAAAACCGAGGTGTTAAAGATGGTTGCACATTGCTTTCTTACTGCAGTTTGGCTTTGAAAATGATAGGGTGGTCTCCTGCCGAAATATCGGCCGTCGTTGATTTTGGTACCTGGCAGCATACCCGTAAGTTTTTCTAACTTAAGGGACTTGACTGCGGGATCATCAGTGCCTATAAACTTACAACCTACTTATTAACTACCTTATACTAAAGACAGCACAAACATCCATGCCCGAGGGGGCATTAGAACCCCCGACGGGGACCGGCCTCGTGCATTGGTGCATAGTGCCTCAATGCTCTTGGCCACTCCGCCGCGGCTCCGAAAATTACCCCCGGCAGTTGATTAGAGAGCTGACACACGGAGACCTGCTGATGACTAATACATCCGAACGTTGTGACACAGCGTAGAACAGTGAATCAGCAATCATAAGGCTGTTACAGCATCAGTGACTACAGGTGTAAATAAAAATATAAAAATAGGTAGGAAGACAGCTCAACATGAAAGTTTTGTCTCTAACACTTAAAGTTCTGAGCAACTGTGGACGAAGTTGAAGTGCACCGTACAGCACGTGCCGAATAAAACTGTGAAAGATGGGAAAGATCAACCGTAGTTCAGCAACCGAATTAGTAAACTGTTACGATATTAAAGAGAACTTCACTGGAAATAGAAACGAAGCCAAATCTTGCAGACAAACAAAATTCAAATTATGCCAAAATTAGCGTAAGGGCAGTCATGTTTGAGGCGTTCAGCGACTTTGAGAGCAATGTTTTTTGTACCGACTTTGCAGGAAATTATGACATTTGGGTCCTATGTCAATTATGAAAGCGGGTCGAAATATTTATCCAGAGTCTCTGTGACCATAGCGGTGTTGAAGCAGAGGATGATACATAAAAGGCCAAAATACTACATTTCTTTTTCCAAAGATGTTTCACATAGGAAGAACCCGCTTATTTCCTCCTCTAAACCAACGACAACATGACATGTACTGAAATAAAATGTCAGACGGATAGAAAAGCAGTTGAAATCGCTCTACAGAGGAAAGGCCCCGAGACCTGATGGGCTAACAATTCATCTTACACGGAATAGGAAAAGTAACTTGCCCACCTTCTAGCAGCAGTGCACTGAAGGTCTCTCGAGAAGCGAAGCGTTCCTAATGATTGAAAAAGAAAATGCAGGTAATTCCTAGATACAAGGCCTATATCTCTGACATCAGTCATTTGCAGAAATTGGACGCACATTTTATATTGGGGTATTCCTCATTAGACAGAAAATCGCTTTTGTAGGAATCAACATTGTTTCACAAAGCAACGATCTTATGAAATTCAGCTAGCGCTATTCATTGACGAGATCTCGAGGGCAGTAGATACTGCTGTTTTTCCTGCCGTGTTTCCTGACTTCCGCAAGGCGTTCGTTACCGTTCCGTACCGTCGCCTGATTAACAAGGTGGAGTATCAGACCAACTGTGTGACTGGATTGAGACATTTCAAACTACCAAGACTCACAAGGGGAGGCCGCCAATTGTGAAATTCAGATTCGATCGATACTGCGCACAATAAAAGCTGATGGCAAGAGTTGTAATTTGGCAAAGCAGCAAGATGCACTTCTCAGCCGTTGTCCAGAAAATCGACAATTAAGAAAAACCGTTGCGGTGAAATACTCTCTACGATTAATAAATTTCTACAACGTCGTGGCGTAGCGGTAAGCGTTCGGGTTCGTAATCCAAAGGGCGCCGGATCAAATCTCGCGGCACTCAACTTTTTTTTATTATTTGTTTTTTTGTAATTCAAATGTATACACACACATACACACACACACACACACACACACACACACACACACACACGGAGAGAGATAGAGAGAATGACAGAGAGAGCGAGAGGGCTCTCTCTGTCATTCTCTCTATCTCTCTCCGTGTGTGTGTGTGTGTGTGTGTATCCATCCATATTTCCCTGTTTATGAAAAACGTTTTAGACACCCCCCCCCGCCCCTCCTACACCCCTCAGCATCATTAATTTCACTCTCTTCTCTTCTCTTTACTACTTGATCTTTCCTTTTTAGTTATATTTATCCTCTCTGGCTTGGCTCAGTACATACATGCAGTATCTCTGACGCCCACACTTCCGAAACACCACCTTCATGACCTAGGTCGTGAACCACCTTTCCCTTCTATTCCCATCCTTTATTCTTCCCTTCTCTCCCACCTGACGAAGGAACTCTGTTCCGAAAGCTTGTCCCTTTGTCCCTTTTTTTCTGTTTTTTCATTTTGCGTTACTATCGGCGGTACAGCACAATGGTAAATACTGGCCAGCCATTCTATCTCATTTCAACATATATATATATATATATATATATATATATATATATATATATATATATATATATATATATTCCCAACAATCAGTTTCAACAATTATGCATATAATAAGTTGTTTTTAAGTCGTTTGTCGTGAAAAACTGGCGACTTCGAACATCATTATGTTTTCCGCAAACAAATTTGCATTTCACAAGTGTTATTAATTGTCTTCACAATGTATACCACGTATAGTTAACGGAAGAAGAATAAACGGTATTCGGAAACGAATACGTATAGTGTAAGTCAAACGTTCGAATTAGAATAGACTCCCCGAACACAAATTTGCTGTGGCAGGTATGAAATATAAACTCCGTTATTCGCTCGTTAGAACGCGCGGTTAGTCGCCGTTGGAGGTTCGAGTCCTCCCTGGGGCATGGGTGTGTGTGTTTGTCCTTAGGTTAATTTTCCCTTGTTTGACCACGCAGTTTGGTCCGACAGATTTACAAATATTTGAACATTTTTTTCGCTCGTTACACTTGAAGGACAGATGTTGAACGGGCCGAAACTAGCCGCCGCATAACAGCGTAGTTGCCTGCTAACTTCGAAAGAAGGTAGATGCGGTCCCTAGCGCAACTTATAACATCGTCGAAAATCAGTGCATACGTGAGAGTTTTGTTAAACAAATAATAAATAAATAATAAAAATGCATGCCGCGGGATTTGATCCGGCGACTTTCGGATTACGAACCCGAGCTCTTAGCGCTGCGCCACGCCGCTATAGAAAATTATTAATCGTAGAGAGTATTTCACCGCAGCGGTTTTTTTTTTAACTGTCGATTTTCTCGACAACGGCTGAGAAGTGCATCTTGGTGCTTTGCCACATTAGGCCTCTGGCCATGAGCTTTTATTATGCGCAGTATCAACAGAATCTGAATTTCACAATTGGCGGCCTCCCCTTGTCAGCATATCATTCTTAACGGAGAGAAGTCTTCAGACGTTGAAGTGATATCAGGCGTGTCCCAGGGGAGTGTTATAGATAGAGGACTACGCGGATGCGGATATCCAGTATTTCTTAGTGTGAGGATAAAATTGTGAGCGACGCGGATATCCGCGTGCTACATGCGGATACGGAAAGAGGTATCTGCCCAGTACGTCTGTCGAAATGTTAGCTGAAAACTTCAACGATTCTTGAAATCCTTGCAGGGCCCAAGTAGAGTGGCACAGCTGTAACCGAGCACAGGCAGTGATACTCTGTGACCCGAGGGACCTGCGCCTAATCCGTTTGCGCGACAGTGTCTTATCTGCGGCCTGTAAAGTGCTTTCTGGGTGGCAAACCGGCCTACTGCCACCCGAGGTGCCATGCCAAATTTCCGCTTCCTTCAGTTAGCGCTTTGTAGTGACCGAGTGACAACGTATTATCGTAGTGAATACAGTGGCAGTTCTTTCTTAAAATGAACACAACATCAATGGATACTATATCGTGTAAATTGAAAAGAGGTGTTTCGACATTAGTGAAGGAAAATAAATTGAAATAGTCCATTTTGGGAAAAAAAAAATTGGATACATATTTGATGGCACGGAAAAGATCAACGATATAGTGGCCTGTTTGGGGTGTAAAAAAGTATATTCTCACACTGGACACAAAAGTGGAACTTCAAATTTGCTGAAACATTCGTGTGAGTTAGGACAAAGTAACATAATTACTTGTTTTAATACCAAGGCAGATGCAAAACTTCCTGAAGTTCCGACAAATTTGAAGACAATCGCTACCGGAAAACTTATCTCAAAGACATTTTACCGTTCGAAGTTGCGTGTGGATCTGGGTTTCCCGAGACGACACAGTTTCTTATAGATGTGTCTTATAGTCATTTAATTATGTCAATAACCGTTGCGAAAGTGCTAACAATATCTTGGCCAAGTTCCATCGCAACCGAATGGACGGTACAGCCACGCATACCCCTTTGTAAAACTTCGAAATTACCGTTTCCTTCTTTGAATGTAAACACAGTAAAGTCTCCTATGTGCCAATCAGTTTTCGCCACAGAAATTTAAGAAGATACCTGTATTAAACAGCTGACGTAGTGCTCCGACCACACGGGCTCCGAATAGCTACTGTATGTGTCCACAGCGTCATTGTTTTCCTGTTTGGAATAGCCTGTTTTGGAGTAGGTATGAAACAGTTACCGTGATTCGCCGGAATGACACTCTAACAATAATTATATCATTACATACCATGGTTTTAAAAACTGCTGTTGTTGTTATGGTCTTCAGTCCGGAGACTGGTTTGATGCAGCTCTCCACCCTACTCTATCCTGAGCAAGTCTTTTCATCTCCTCATAAGAACGGCAACCCACATCCACTTGAATCTGCTTACTATATGCGTCTCTTGGTCTCCCTCTGCGATTTTTACCCCACACACTTCCCTCCAATGCTAAATTTACGATTCCACGATGTCTAAGAATGTGTCCTACCAAGCGATCCCTTCTTTTAGTCAGGGTATGCCAAAAATTTCTTTTCTCTATTTATTACTATTACCCATTCAAAACTTTATAATCTGCGGATGCGGATAATCAACTTGCGGATGCGGATAAAGTGCAGTGGATGTGGATGCGGTTGCGGATATGGACCTTGCGGATGTGGTGCGGGTGCGGATAACACTTTCCTTATCCGCGCAGACCTCTAGTTATAGGACTGTTGCTTTTCACGATGTTTATAAAATCGTGCCACTCAGAAGCCAAACCGACTAACTCCACCTTTCCTAATTTTTCAACTATTGATCCAGAAAACCTCACAAAGACAATTTTTTTAATATTCTAAAATGTTTAACTTTATTTGTCTTTTTTTACAGAAATAAATAATATTTAGCATGGCAAGGGAACATTTCGTTACGGTCTTCGAAGGCCAAAGTGACTAACTCCATTTTTCTGCCGTAGTATTCGCAACATTGTTTATTGCTTATCCATAATTGGTGTGTAATGTTATTTCCAGCAATGAATTTATTTCGAGGTCTAGCTAAGTGATTAACTTTGTTAGTTGTTGGCTTACGTTTCAACAGTGTGTTACAAAATGATTGACAGTGAAGGAAATCCATTTTCTGGAGCTGCAGACAACGTTCGTGATTTAGATTTCAGTCCTGTCAAAAGTAAGGGAAAACTACACTAGCCAATATATATTTTAACTTACCTAACAGCTCATCTTCATTGTGTTCAAGACACTGCAAGAGACCACAAGCATATTCGTGCATGGATCAGAATCGAAATATAAAAACAGTGTTGACAATGATGAAACTTGTACAAAGCTTTGAAATCAAAGCAGGCATTATTCATTTCAAATTTTTAGTACTCGGACACAGCTATCTGCCAAATAACACGGACTTCAAGGTAATTGAATCTAAAGTGAGAAAGACACGAAACATTTCCTCGCCGTACCATTGGTACAGTATAATTTGTAACTGCAAAAGGAAGAACACCTTTGTAGCAATTTCAATGAGTCATAATGACTTTTTGTCTGTGAAGACTGTTGAAGATTTCATAACAAATGGCAAGAAGACGATCGATGCTTTACCCATAAATTGGCTTGACATTGGATGGTTTCGACTGGAGTACAAAATGACTTTTTGCGAAGAGTTTTCATTTCTTAGGATAGATTTCAAGTAATTTATACCAGGCAGGCAACCTGAGTTGGCGAATATAAAGAAATATGTCCTGTACCCAAGTATTCGTCGCATCAGTAGGGATTAAAAGGCAGATCTCATACCCCTCCTGAAGTATATTCTTCCTATGAACCATGACTTATACAGGAAGCTACTGACCGCTCTTGAGGATCAGAACAGTGAAGTGTCAGAGAACTGTGATTTAATTTATTGTGATTATTAGCCACGTTTGAAGTTAAAATGGAATAAAAAAAACACGTTTTCAGGTGACGATGTGACTAACTCCTGGAAAAACACAAATTTCAAGTTGCTCTCTGTTTCAGCGATTATCTGTGTTGTTTTTACATCAAATTTCTATGTCAAACTAAATTGTAATTCTCATTGCATTACTGTAATGAATAAAAAATTAAGTTATTATAAGCCGGCCGCAGTGGCCGAGCGGTCTGTAGCGCGCCAATCACAGTCTGCACGGCCGCTAGGGTCGGGGGTTCGAATCACCCCTCGGGCATGGATGTTTGTGTTGTCTTTAGTATAAACTAGTTCATAAGTAGTTTGTAAGTTAAGGGACTCATGATCCCGCAGTTACGTCCCTTGAGCTTAACAAACATTTCAACATTTGAATATTTAGTTATTATTAAAGCAGTAATTTCAGGATGCTCTTGACGTCAAACTCAGTAATTTTTCAGTTTTCGTTCATATAGAGTTAGTCAGTTTGACTTAATGACCTCGTAAATAACCATAGAACCCTAAGGCGCCTTGCTACGATGCGGGTGACCGTTCCACGTCGGAGATTCAAGTCCTCCCTCGGGCACGGGTTATGTGTTGTTTTTAGGATAAGTTAGCTTAAGTAGTTCGTAAGTTTAGGAATCGATAACCACTGCAGTTAGGTACCATAACTTTACAAACATTTGAACATTTGATAACATCGGCAGTTCGAGAAGCGTTTTGCGGATGATGCTGTAGTTTATCGAGATGTCGCAACACTGGAAAGAGTAGCTAAAGACAGGGGATCTACCGCGTATCGACACATTGTGCAGAGAATGGCAATTGAGTCTCAACATAAAGCAGTGTAAAATGCATCGCAGCATCGAAGTATAGCGCCTCAATGCGCTCGTCCACTGTGCCACGGGTGAGAATCATTGAGGGAATCGTCAGAAAGTGTAATCTGTCAATAAATGAAGTAGGTTACAAAACTCTTTGTTAGCTTATTATTATTATGATGCTTGTAAAGCTTATGGGACTTAACGGGGGGGGGGGGGGGGCGGCGGCTCATCAGTCCCTAAAGTTACAAACGACCTATGTACTAGTTTATAATAAAGACGGCACAAACATCCATGCCCGAGGGGGGATTCGAACCCCCGACGGGGAACGGCCTCGCGCGTGGTAGCATAGTGCCTCAATGCGCTCGCTCGCTCCGCCGCGGCTCTTTGTTAGCTCTTTGCTGGAGTGCTCCTCATCAGTGTAGGAGATAGGGTTCATAGAAGCACAAGTGGAACAGGTAAAGCAGGCGCGGTATAAGGAGTCACAACACATCTATTAATTGTACAATGTTTTACACCTCAGAATACCATTCGAATGAAATTGCTGAAATTAGTTTCGTTGCCATATGAAACTGCCTCTGCAGTAAGTACTTACTGTAATATTGCTTTAGAAGAAAACAAAATTTCCAAGAGTAAGGGATTGCGACGAGGAGGTACAAATGATCTATACACTAGGTTCGAAAGTAAAGTAAACGAAAATGTTATAGGAGTTGGCTGCCCTACACGCACACCGCAGCATGCTACCAAGACATCCGCTGACGTGATCAGTCTTGACGTAGAAACCTTTCTAATCAAACTTTTCAGTTACTTTTCCATATACACAGTACTACGCATTGTTGCCACAATGTTGATTTTTGTTTGGATTTAAATGATCTGTGAAGGGGAGGGGTTAAATGAGAGTATGAAGGATTGGGCTATGTAACTATTTTATTTAGCAGTGTAAACAGTGAATTATTTGATACGTGTACTTGATCATTCAGCAGAATTTTCTTTTCAGCTTTTGTTTTCTGTATATGATAATTTTCTTGAAGTGTGAGAAGGTGTTTGTTAATATTATTTATTCTAATTATTTTCATGTCATCTCCTCTAGAGGTTGGTCTGTGATTCTGTTGTCTTAGATGTTCGGCAAATGTGAAATGGTTTGTACCATATTTCCAGGCTCTCATATGTTCTTTATATCTGAAATCAAAGGTTGTGCTGGTATTTCCTATATATATGCCATCACAGGTGCTGCACTGTAACTGGTATATTCCAGATTTTTGGTATACATCTGTTTTGGCTGTTATAATTTTCTTGGACCACTTAGTTTTGCCATCTTTACCAACAAAATACCCACAAATAAAATCAATATTATCGTCACCATCTTCTTCATCTACATGACGTTGCATTTTGCCTTATTTAAGATGTATATGTGTCCTTCCCTCTTAAGGAACTACTTCTATTTCTGAGTCACTGTAGTTATCAATAACTTCTGTTTGTTCTTCTTCCCCGTGAGACTAGTCAAATCGAGAACACTTGCTTTATTAGAAGCTTTTCAATCTTCTCCTCTAATAACCTTATTTTGAATACGACCCTAAAAGTATAAATAAAATTAAAAGATACCTGCTAGAGAAAGATTTTAACCCAAAATAAATATGGTATTTACAGTTACCATGAAAAATACATGACCAAATATATTTTAAAAAATGCGTAGTCAACCATCAGCTGTTTATTGTTTTCAGAACTTTACCGGTTTCGGATATTATCCATCATCAGAAGAGGAAAATTAAACAGAATGATTGAGATCTAAATAGTCGATCAGATAAACTAAGCAGAGATCGAAGTATTCATGGTGTGAAATTAATATATCTTTCACACCATGAACACTTCGATCTCTGCTAAGTTTATCAGATCGACTATTTAGTTTTCAATCAGTCTGTTTAATTTTACTCTTCTGATGATGGATAATAACCGAAACCGGTAAAACTCTGAAAACAATAAACAGCTGACGTAGACTGCAATTTTTTTAAATTACATGTCCGGTTACATGGTTGACTCTGGATACCACAAAGAACACGAAAAATTACATGCCGCTATTTTTGTCATGTGCGATCGCTACAAATTCATCAACATTGCAAGTGACCAACAGAGGTCGAATTTGAAGACAGGTAGAACCGCCACCACGGCAGAAATACCTGAGTGAGAGTCAACCAATGCGACCGCTCGATGGCGGCTGTTGCCAACAACTGAATGTCGGACAGACTGTGCCCAGTATGCGAGCGTTGAACAGCGCCGTGTAGATACGAGCGATGCTCCCGCCTTTACGCTACCCCGAGAAACGTAAACTTTTACGGGCGGAAATGTTTATTACTAAAATATTTCTACCTATTGCGAATTTATTATAGTTTTAGTACAGAACCCAACGTTTCATGAAAAAGTTCGAGCCGCGGCGGAAAAGCCGTGCGCACTAAGGCGTCTTTCTGCGATACGCGTGGCTGTTGCACTTCGGAGGTTCGAATCCTCCCTCGGGCATGGGTGTGTGTGTGTTGTTCTTAAGCAGTTTAAGTTTAGCGACCGATGACCCCTGTAGTTAGGTTCCATAATTAAAGAAAAGAAGTTCGAGGAGCAGGCGTTGGATGTCGCAAACAAAACGCGTATTTCGTTTCAGTTGTGAACTATACCTTTGTTTTGCGGAGGCATGCAGAGAGGAATTTCATCGTTTCCTTGAGCCTCTCATAGTTATTCATCCGTTTTATTTCACCAGAGTGAAAGAGACAGACAAAAGATTAAATTTTCTTGATGTGTTAGTAGTCAGGGACGACATTGGTAGCTTAGGCCACATAGTTTATCGGAAACCCACACTGATCGTTATGTCCACCGGAATTCGAAACACCACCCACAACAAAAGCCAGGCATCATAAAGACGTTGGAACAGGACCAAGGAACATTTGCGAACCGGAAATACTTGACGCCGAATTAAAACACCTCACTAATGCATTGGACAAGAATGGGTATTTATCCACTGAGATAAAGGAAGAGTTAAGACCACAACGTAAAAGTCATAGTGATGTACACTCTCCAGTGAAATCGCAACTTTCACTAAGGACGTTACCGGTCGCGTAGGAAAACTATTGTCGAAACGATACATTGGCGTAGTGTACAAACCTGCCCGGAAGATATAGGATCACGTAAAAGTGGGAAGAATAATTGACAACCACGCGAAAAACTGCGAGTTTACAGAATTCATTACAGTTGTGGGACCGTGTTCGTGGGTACCACAAAGGCTGTTGTTGTGGTCTTCAGTCTGTAGACTGGTTTCAGGTAGTAATCCATGCTACCCTGTCCTGTGCAAGCCTCTTACACGGAGAAAACGAATGGCATCCTACATCTCTTTGAATCTGCTTACTGTATTCGTCCCTCGGTCTCTCGCTGCGATTTTTACCCCACACACTTCCTTCTAGTGCTGAGTTGACGATTCCTTGATGCCTCAGAATGTGTCCCACCAACCTATTTCGCTTCGTCAGGATATGCCAGAAACTCCTTTTCTCCCCAATTCTGTTGAGCACCTCCTCATTGCTTACGCGATCTACCCATCTAATCTTCATCATTCGTCAGTAGCACCACATTTCTAAAGTTTCTATCATCTTTTGTCAGAATTCCTTATCGTCCACGTTTCAGTCCCATACAATGCTACACTCCAGACAATTGCATTCAGAAAGGACTTCCTAACGTTTAAACTAATACTGGATGTCAACAAATTTCGCTTCTTCAGAAACGCTCTTCTTCTCATAGCCATTCTGCATTTTATATCTTCTTTACTTCGGCCATCAAAAGTTATCTTGCTACCCAAATAAGAAAACTCATCCACTACCATTATCGTCTCATACCCCAATCTAATTCCTTCAGCATCGCCTTATTTTCTGACACCATATTCCATCACTCTCAGTTTACTCTTGTTAATGTTCATCTTATATGTTCCTTTCTTCAAGACACTGTCCATTCCATTTAATCGCTCTTCCAGGTCCTTTGCTGTCTCTGACAGAATTACTATGTCATCCGCAAACCACGATGTTTACAAGCCTGTCCTACTCCCTTCCCAACCAGTGCGAGCCTTTCATGCCCTTCGGCTCTAATAATTGCTGTATGGTTTTTGTACAAGTTGAATATATTTTACCCCTGTCACTTTCAGAATTTGAAAGAGTGTATTCCGGTGAACACTGTCAAACGCTTCCTCCAGATCCACAAACGCTAAAAATGTAGGTTTCCCTTACCTGTCTTCTAAGATATGTCATAACGTGAATATTGCCTCGCGTGTTCATACATTTCTTCTAAATCCAAACTGGTCTTCCCCAAGGTCGCATTCAACCAGTTTTTCCATTCGGCTGTAAATAATTCGTGTTATTATTTTGCAATCCTGACTTGTTAAACTGATAGTTCTGTAATTTTCACATTTATCTTCACTTGCTTTCTTCGGAAGTGGAATCACTATATTCTTCTTGAATTGTGAGGGTATTTCCCTCTTTCATACATTTTGCATACCAGGTGGAACAATTTCTTCATGACTGGCTCTCATAATGATGACAGTAGTTCAGAAGGAAGATCATCTACTCTAGGGGCCTTCTTTCTGCTCAAACCACAAAGGAACAGATGGAAAACGACTAGAGGAGCACAAGCGCGACTGTAGAATAGTAGAGAGTGACAGATCAGCTGTTGCGCAATATGCTTTGCAGCCAGGAGACCGTCTTATTCAATTTGATTAAACCCCAGTACTAGCAGCCACAAGCGGGTACCGTACCATGAAAGGCTCCACAGAGAGGCGATGGAAATTGTTGGAAAAGTCAAGAGAGATAAAATTTCAAAATATTAAAAGACAGCTAAGGGTTCAGCTTCTGACACAATAGCCATCTTTTTCTCCACTTACAAGTCAGCAGAGATCTCTATTCATATATATTTCCCCATTTCCTCACATCCATTGGCACTGTCAGTTTTCAATCTTCTCCTCTTTCACTAATCATTTTTCCGTTCTGTTTATATTAAACTTAACTCAAATGTATTAAACATCTATTTCCATGTAGATATCTCTTGTTATTATTAGTATTACTTTGATTTTTGTGTTATTATTATCATTATTATTTATTAGTATTATCATACATTGGTATTATTAATATAGTGTTTTTGTTATTAAATCCTTTGTTTATGTTGTTCCTTATCAGATGTAAGAGAGGGCTCTATGGCCAGGTTAAATAACCAAATAACAATATCAGTAGGAATGAGTGCGTGAACCTGAATGACAGATGGGCTCTGATGCGGAAAAAGTGGAGTACCGGTCTCCCATCGCGCGACTGTAGCAACTGCGAATGACGGAAACCGACAACGGAGCATGACACTCGGATATTCAAAGCATGTGACGTCACGCCACTGCGTGGGAGCACGCGAAAACGCAATTTGGCTGTAGTCAGTAGCGACGCAGGGTGCGATTCTGACATCAAAGAAGCGACAGTCCCCCTTGAAAGTGTAGACGAAACGTCGGGTTTTATTAATGAATAAATCCGAACACGGCACAATGGCCAGAAATCAGGCTAGGCGGGGCAGTGCCCCGGGTCCCCGAGCTCAAGGGGCCCCTTGGCCCACGTGAGCGACGTTCGAAAAAAGTTACCGCAGATCCTTGAACACTTTCATGTCCGCCAATTACTTCGGATAATCGAAGTTCGACTGTATATAATAATTTAGGTGAATGAAGTTTTTCCGACTTCGAACTTTTTGAACACTGACAAACAAATCTCAAACGCACGAAGTGAAATCCAAAAATTATTCGCACCCTAGAATATAAACATAACAAGGTACTGGCGGAAGTAAAGTTGTGAGGCGGCATCGTGAGTCGTGTCGGGATAGCACAGTCGGTAGTGCGCTTGCCCGCGAAAGGCAAAGGTCCCAGGTTCGAGTCCCGGTTCCGGCACACAATTTTAATCTGCCAGGAAGTTTCATATCAGCGCACACTCCGCTGCAGAGTGAAGTTTCATTCTGGAAACATCCCTTAGGCTGTGGCTAAGCCATGTCTCCACCATATCCTTTCTTCCAGGAGTGCTAGTCTTGCGTGTTTGCAGGAGAGCTTCTGTGAAGTTTGGAAAGTAGGAGGCGAGGTACTGGCGGAAGTAAAGTTGTGAGGCGGCATCGTGAGTCGTGTCGGGATAGCACAGTCGGTAGTGCGCTTGCCCGCGAAAGGCAAAGGTCCCAGGTTCGAGTCCCGGTTCCGGCACACAATTTTAATCTGCCAGGAAGTTTCATATCAGCGCACACTCCGCTGCAGAGTGAAGTTTCATTCTGGAAACATCCCTTAGGCTGTGGCTAAGCCATGTCTCCACCATATCCTTTCTTCCAGGAGTGCTAGTCTTGCGTGTTTGCAGGAGAGCTTCTGTGAAGTTTGGAAAGTAGGAGGCGAGGTACTGGCGGAAGTAAAGTTGTGAGGCGGCATCGTGAGTCGTGTCGGGATAGCACAGTCGGTAGTGCGCTTGCCCGCGAAAGGCAAAGGTCCCAGGTTCGAGTCCCGGTTCTGGCACACAATTTTAATCTGCCAGGAAGTTTCATATCAGCGCACACTCCGCTGCAGAGTGAAGTTTCATTCATTCTGATAACAAGGTCCTTTGCTTTTTCACTAAGACGTGGACCCTACCATCGTCAGCGTGTTATCGGTTGAAGTCGGAGTTGCCGTGCCTGTCAATCTTTGAGAAATAACAGCGAACGGTGCTGAATTACTAGCACAGTGTTTGACAGTAGACAGTGTGACCACATTTGAGAATGAAGTCTCTACATTGTATTATTACAGAATGGTATTATTATGGTAACGTAACTGTTTGTGTAGTGAATTCCCCAACGGCGTGTTCCATAATCATAGATCCCAATGAAGTGCTGTAACCAATTGCACTCTTACATTCGTGCAAGAAGTAGAGAAAATATGGTTACTTTGTCACAATAGTAAGTTGTGCATTCGAGACACTACCCTGTACCCCACTGCCACTATAATAACCGAAGATGTCTACTTAGTTATTTTACGTATTACTTTTTCCTGGCCAGACATTAATATATACTTCATGAAGCCTGGTAGGGGCACGGGTCAAACCAAAGTATTCCATCAAACAAATTCCGGCAACTTTCTTTACTGAAACCATCCTACACGAATATTTTCCTTATTTCCCTTCTTTTATTGGGCTATCAACGAAATTAGGCTGCTCGGTACGGAGCAATGACCTCACAGAGAGGAGTTTAGGACAGTGAGATGTCGGCATTGACAACAGTCCGCCTGCCTGTCACCGCGGATTCGACTGTTCCCGGTTTGCTTCGCGGCAGGGTGCCATGTTTTCATGGTTAAGTAATACTTCATCATTGAATCTTCCTGGAAGATTAAAATTGGGTTTATTTTTTACTAGCTTATGCCTGCGACGTCATGCACCTAGTATGGAGCAACTTCGGAAACTATCCCAAGGGGTCGTTTATCTTTATGTCCTACCCAGGTCCAAATCTATTCCTCTCCAAAATTTCATTCAAATTCGCCCGGTAACTTTTGCGTGAAAGCATAACAAACAAACCAACTTTCACAGTTACAATTACATTTGAGAGTACAATTAAATATTATCTGCTGCGTGACATATTATAATTTACTTAATAGTATTTTGGTTTGCCTTATTATGTCTTCCAGTAGGCGGTAAGGAACTGATGATGAAGTAATTTTGCATAGTTTTAGTTTAATGTCATTTTTTCCCCAGGGCCCTTGGTGACATAGCTACGCCACTGCCAGAAATATTTCAGTAATTTTAAACCAGCAGGAGTCGAACATTCTTTAGATAAAGCATTCCACAAGGTATCTGTCATTAAAAGTACAAGTAGTTTTTTGGGATAGCGTCATAAAATCAACAATAAAATAAAAAACATGACAATACCTTCAATAATGACATCGGCATGTATCTATGTATAGCCTGGGACATGGTCATCGGGAAGTCGAAGCGAAAGCGGCTGTCACGCACTGCAAACATTATCACGTATGGCGCTGTACATTGATTATCTAAGATTTTTTTTTTTCGTGTCTGTGTTAGCGTGTTTCTGAATATTGAAACTTGTCCTTCAGAAACACACCAGTCTTTATGTGATGAAAGTGTAAGGTGTTAAATGTTGTTTTAGTTAGATTAGATTAGATTAATACTTGTTCCATAGATCATATATACGACATTTCGTAATGATATGGAACGTTTCAGTTTAGTAAATGTTGTCTACACTTGACAATCAATATTTTAAGGATTTTTTATTACATTTTTTGTTGTTTATTTATTTTTTATTTTAAGTTTCATCTAAAAATTCATCTACATTCAAAAAGGAGTTGCCATTCAGAAATTCCTTAATTTATTTTTAAATACTAGTTGCCTATCTGCTACTTGGTAAGTGACCAAAGACGTTTGTGGCAGCATAATTTACCCCTTTCTGAACCAACGTTAGATTTAACCTTGAATAGTGAATATCATCCTTTCTCCTAGTGTCGTAGCTATGCACACTGCTATTACTTTTGAATTGGGTCGGATTGTTAATAACAAATTTCATGAGTGAATATATATATATATATATATATATATATATATATATATATATATATATATATATATATATATATATGTGAAGCTACAGTCAAGATCCCTAAATAAACGTCTGCAGGATGCTCTTGGGTGAGCTCCTGCAATTATTCTGATTACGCTTTTGTGAATACTTTTTTACTCAATATTAAATTGCCCCAGAATATGATCCCATATGAAAGCAATGAATGAAAACAGGCGTAGTAAGCTAATTTACTGAGATGTATATCACCACATTTTGCAATGACTCTGATAGCATAAGAAGCTGAACTCAAACGTTTCATGACATCTTCAATATGTTTCTTTCATTCAGTCCCTCGTCAATGCAAACACCTAAAAATTTTGAATATTCCACCTTAGCTACAGATTTATGTTCAAAGTCTAAATTTATTTATGGGGTCATACCATTTACTGTATGAAACTGTATATACTGGGTTTTCTCGAAGTTTAATGAGAGTCCATTTGTAGAGAACCACTTAATAACTTTCTGAAAGATACCATTTACAATTTCATCAGTTTGTCAGGAGTGATAGCTATACTTGTATCATCAGCAAAAAGTACTAGCTTAGCATCTTCGTGAATGTAGAATGGCAAGTCATTAATATATATTAAGAACAGCAAGAACCCAAGACCGAACCTTGTGGGACCCCATTTTTGATAACTCCCCAGTTAGAGGAATTAATTTTTTATCTATGTCATGTGAACTGCTTATTTCAACTTTCTGCACTCTCCGGTTAAGTATGATTTAAACCATTTGTGAACTGTCTCACTAATACCACAATACTTAAGCTTATCTAGAAGAATCCCACGATTTACACAGTCAAAAGCCTTTGAGAGATCACAAAAAATCCCAACTGGTGATGTCCGGTTATTCAAAGCATTTAATATTTCAGCAGTGTAGGTATATAAAGCATTTTCAGTTGGAAATCTTTTTTGAAAACCAAACTGACATTTTGTTAGAACTTTATTTTTACTAATATGTGAAGCAACTCGAGAATACATAACTTTTTCAAAATTTTTTGATAAACTTGTCAGAAGTGAGATGGGGCGGTAGTTGTTGACATCGGACGTATCCCCTTTTTTATTCAAAGTTTTAATGATACCATATTTCAGTCTATCCGGGAAAATACCGTGCTTTAAAGAGCTATTATAAATATGACTGAGAATCCAACTTATCTCCTGGGAACAAGTTTTTAATACCCTGCTGGAAATGCCATCAATTCCATATGATCGTTTACTCTTGAGAGAGTTTATTATTTTCCTAATTTCTGAAGGAGAGGTGGGTTGAATTTCAATTGTATCAAATTGTGTGGGTATGGTGTAATTAAACGGAAGTGTTTACATCCACGTTGCTTCCGTTTAGGCTGGATAAAATATCAACCGTTTCTGACCGTATGACTAACTAATCTTGCTTGTGGTGCCCATATGAGACAGCAAATGTTCCCAAATAGAATCGTATAATATGTACCTCTGTTTCGCAGGGCTTCCAGGTTTTTCAATTGCTCTGTCGCCAAATTTTAAACAAAAAATAGCCATAATATCGCCATGTTTTTATCAATAAAACTGCAAAATATAACCATATTTTCATCAGTAAAAAGCCGATTATCGCAATTTTAAGCAGTTAGCTTTATTGTGCTGTGGTAATTAAGTCGCGTGACTCGCTATTAATACTCCTGATTAGTGAGTAACAAGTGACACAAACTGTGCCACTCACACTTTCACAGACACCAAACTGGAAGTGGTAAACTTCTTTTCGTACCCAGTCTCAGTGAAAGATGTCAGTGGTAGGACCTTGTCATAGCAGTTATGTTGCTCAAACGATCACTTAAAATAGAGTTTAGAAGTCGTAATAAAATGGGACAAGGAATGAGATGCGCATTCATTTCTAACGTACCAGCTCTGTCAAGAGTACCACAAAGTTAGCGACGGGCAGTCCCAGGGCAACACCACTGGTATGTATGTTTAATTCTATCCATTGTTTCAATTCGGGCAATCGAATGTATTTAACATTTTTTTGAACAGGTCCTGCGCTACAGTTGTAAAACAGACTGACAGAGAATGCTGGGTCGTCTAGAGACACTGAGAAATATATGAAATAATTTGCGAGTACTTCTCACCAACAGTTTTCTTTTCTATAGCTCAAATGTATATTACCATAACTTGATTATTATTGGCATTTGTTCTTCGTTGTATACAGATGACCCTGATTATGTGGCTTTAATACCACAAAATTAGTTGCTTTAGTAATCGAGCACCGTACAGCTGAAGCGGTTTCCGTTCAAAACGACTCAAGTCGCGGATACTCACAATACATAATTTGTTACAGCTTGTGTTTGGAAACACGATGAGACGAATTGAATTGTCTGTTCAACACCAGGGGGGACACTCTCAACATTTAATGTGAAAAATTTGTAAGTAAAAATGAATATTCAGTAAATTAATGACTTGTATTTCACTGAGAATCATTTCGGTATATTCACTGCGGCATTCGGCGCGCGCGAATGCAATAAAACGACAAAGCGGAGAGACTTTTTGAACACCCGTTATACAACAACTACCAGCAGCTGAGACTAAAATAAGCGAGGCAAAAAATATATATTAGTTACTTTCTTCGTATTGCTATCATTTTCAAGTTGGACGTGTAACACTTCTTCTGCTCGACCATCTACCTGGAAAATGGAAAAGGAACACCATGTGTTCGTCGACCCGCATTGCGAAATTTTATTGACACATTCTGGAGGACGTATAGGGTAATGTGG
Source organism: Locusta migratoria (assembly GCA_026315105.1). Taxonomy (NCBI): domain Eukaryota; kingdom Metazoa; phylum Arthropoda; class Insecta; order Orthoptera; family Acrididae; genus Locusta; species Locusta migratoria. The sequence goes on from CM048747.1 coordinate 508,360,243, forward strand.
TACAAATTCGATATAGGTACAATTCCGATCAACATAATTTGTCAGTCTCGTAGTGTTGGTAGCACTTACCTTTGGGTGGCGTGTAGCGGGTTTCTCCACCTCCTCCTGTCTTTTCCAGTAATACACCACTTTGCGCTACGGAGATATAAATTTTTTCTTGTTAAGAGGTACGTGGAGAAACTTCGTCGAACACGCTCGTATAAATTATCTAGTTTCCACACCATTGCAAATTCTATAGTATGCAATGTTTGTTACCTCGAAGTATGCGTTGGTGCCCAAGAGAAAAAGTGCTTTTCATGTGGAACAAGCCAGTGATCAAAATTGTACGAAGAAGTGATCATAATTGTACCTAGTGTGGTACATTTTCGATAGATTTTTCACACTTCTGTAAGCTTTTTTTGTGTTTATACCAACATTTGTAATGGTCTAGTATTTGTGCTACATATTCGTTAAACATCCAAGAACAAGTGCCATAGCTAAAATTATCTCTTTTCTCAACATATTTTCAGTACCAACAACATTTGACCTGAAATGATCGCAATTGTACCACCTTACCCTATAACACATGATCACAGGCAGAGCCATGCGCACATGATTACAGTCACCAGAACGAGCGCAATGTCGACGCTAGTACCGCGTATGCTCTCCTTGTGCAGCAGTGTAAGCTGCATTTCTGCCATGGAGACGATCGTAGAGGTGTATAATGCAGTCTTCCGGAATGGCCGTCGACGCCATCCCCACCTCGTGCATCAGTTGGGCCAGGTTTCGTGCCCGTCGTGCAGCCCGCGCAAGGCGACGTAACATCAAGTCCCAAACATGCTCAGTTGGGGACAGATTTGGGGATTTTTCTGCCCATGGTAGTTGATGAGTACCTTGAACAGCACGGCGCATGAAACGTAGCAAGAAGGTTCAATGATGCTTTCATTGTACCGTGCACTGTTCAATGTTCCTTCGACGATTACCAGAGGAGAACGGTCAGTGTAGGATATGGCTCTGTATACACACCAGATTTTCGCGCTCCCCTGCGAGGCGCCACATACGCGTGCGACTATCAGCAGTCCTAAGTAAAAGCGATTGTCATCACTGAAGGCGACACGTCGCCGTTAATCCTTCCACAAGCGCCTATCACGACATCAGGCTGATCGATTTTGGGGCTTGAGCGGAAGACTTCCTGGCGACACTCATGCTCGTGCATGATGGTGAAGGAAGCCACATTCCACACTGGCCGTTCTCCTGTGGCGATAGTCAGGGGAACATTGAAACCATCATTCAGACAGTCTTGCTGCCGTTCATGCACCAACAAAGTGAAATGCGTCCAAAGTGGCGGACTAATGCTGTTGGAGGCCCGGGGCGGCGGTGAAACAAAATGAGGCCCCCGTCCACTTGGAAATACGACCATTACTATAAACAAGAACTGGAGGCCCCCCAGGACGAGAAGCACAGAACAGAGTATAAAAAAAAAAAAAAAAAAAAAAAAAAAAAAAAAAAAAGAAACTCCACTGGCCAGTACGATCCTCAGATCTGTCCCCCTTGAGCATGTTTGAGACCAGATGAAATGTCATCTTGCGGCGTCTACATGAGCGGCACGAAATCTGGCCAGCTAAGGCACCAGGTGGAAATCGCATGGCAGGACATTCCACAAGACTAAATGCGACACCTCTACGATCGTCTCCAAGGGAGATTGAAGCTTGTATTACTACGAAAGGAGGGCGTACATGATACTAGCGTCGACATCGTGCGCTATCTGGTGACTACACATGTGCGTATGGCTCCGTCTGTGTGATATTGTATATATCGCCAAGAATTCGCCAATAGAATTTCCGTCTACTGGATGAGTAACGTAGAAGTAGATATCATCGGAGTAGTGCAGCAACTAAAATCACTTAACAAGAACAAGTCTTCTGGTCCGGACTGTATACCCATTAGATTTCTATTTGATTATGCTGAAGCGATAGACCTTACTTAACAGCCATATACAACCGCTCTCTCAAAGAAGGATCTGTGCCAAAAGATTGGAAAGTTGCACAGGTCACACCTATATTCAAGAAAGGTAGTAGGAGTAACCCAATTAATTACAGGCCTATTTCATTGACATCAATTTGCAGCATGGTTTTTGGAACATAGCCTGTATTCAGATATTATGAATTATCTCGAACAGGACGATCTATTGACCCAAGATCAACACGGATTTAGAAAATATCGTTCATGCGAAACACAACTAGCTCTTTAGTCACACGAAGTGATGGGTGCTGTCGACACCGTACCTCACAAACGGCTTTTAATCAAATGGTTATGGTATATCGCCCCAAATTTGCGATTGGATAGGGGATTTCCTGTCAGAGAGGAAACAGTTCGTAGTAATCGATGGTAAGGCATCGACTAAAACAGAGGTGATATCGGGCGTTCCACAGGGTAGTGTAACTGGTCCTCTGCCGTTCCTTATTTACATAAACGATTTAGGGGAAAATGTAAGGAGCTCTCTTAGGTTGTTTGCAGATGACGCCGTCATTTACCGTCTAGTAAAATCATCTGAAGATCAAAAGCAACTGCAGAACGATGTGAATAAGATATCAGCATGGTGTAAAAATTGGCAATTGTTTCTAAATAATGAGTAGTGTGAAGTCGTCCACATGAGTACGAAAAGAAATCCGTTAAACTTTGTTTACAAGATAAATCAATCAAAAGTGAAGGCCGTAAACTCCACAAAATATTTAGGAATTACTATTACTTCAGACTTAAACTGGAAAGAAGACGTAGATAACGTCGTGGGAAATGCGAACCTGAGACTGCGTTTTATTGGGAAAACCCTTAAAAGATGCAACAGAACTACAAAAGAAACTGCATACACTACGCTTGTCCGTCCATTTTTGGAGTATTGCTGCCCAGTGTGGGATCCTTATCAGGTGGGTTTGACGGAGGACATCGAAAGAGTCCAAAGAAGGGCGGCTTGTTTGGTATTATCATGATACAGGGGAGATAGCGTTACGGAAATGATACAGGATCTGGGATGGTAGTCATTACAACAACGGCGCTTATCGCTGCGGCGTCTACTTACGAAAATCCAATCGTCAACATTCTCCTCCGAATGCGAAAATCTATTGTTTACTCCCACTTACACAGATAGAAAAGATCATCAGTATAGAATACGAGAAATCAGAGCTCGAACGGAGGGATTCAGATGTTCTTTCTTCCCACGTGCTATTCGAGAGTGGAATGGGAGATGAATATTGTAAAGGTGATGAGCCGGCCGCGGTGGCCGAGGAGACTGAGGCACTCCAGTCACGGTCTGCACGGCCACTACGGTCGGGGGTTCAAATCCCCCCTCGGGCATGGATATTTGTGCCGTCCTAGTACGTAAGTAGTTCATAAGTAGTTTGTAAGTTTAGGGACTGATGACCCCCTAGTTAAGTCCCATAAGCTATACAAACATTTGAACATTTGATTCGATGAACTTAAATGTGATTTGCAGAGTATCCCGTGCAGATGTAGAATACCACCGAGAGTCGCTCTAGGCGGTATTCGTTGTGAAGACCCACGGAGCGTGTGTATCGTGGAGCGTTGCTAATGATGCGTAGTACCTTGTTCTTGAGCTGCAGGTGGCGCCGCGTCAACGTATAACACTTCTCGCTCGGCCATTTATACTAGGGTGTGAGATGTCATTAAGAAATTATTTTATTATTTATCGTATGGCTTTACAACTGCAAGTGCGGTATTGATATCATAAATTTACGTAATATCAGATATAAATAGAAATTCACATATACATATACATAATAATATGAACAAAACAAACGTTAGTGATTATTAAATGTGAGCAAAGCTGAAATACAATGACAGCTACAATTGACTATAAAGTTATGTCTGAATGCGACAGCCACTCAATAGCAGCATAAAGTCTCTCCAGTCACCACAGAATCTTCGCAGTGGGCAGTCTTGCACTATATGTTGTAATGTTTGTTTGTCACTTTCACAGTCACACGTTGGCTTATCATTGGCACCCCACTTGTACAGCATGGATTTAGCTCTTGCATGTCTAGTTCTCATACGATTAAGCTGACACCAGATTCTACGGGAAGTTGCATTCCTGGGAGTTTCTGGCTGGGATCCTCTGTGTTGTGTTGGTTAATGTCACTATTGTTCCACTTAGTTTTCCAGGATTTGTGGCATTCATATTGCCTTGGGCAAGTGTTCCGTCTTCCCTAATTGGCGCTCTTGATCTGAGGCGATATCGACAGTGGTCATCTAGTACTTGGTGTACCGGTAGTACTCTTGCCTTATTTGGATGATTTATTTTTTTGCCATTCCTGTATCATTGCCTGCTGTCTTCGGATTTCAGGAGGAGCAATGTTTGAGAGGACATGAAGCCATTCTAGAGGAGTTGACTTTAATGTCCCTGTTATCGTCCTCATGGCTTCGTTGAGCTGGACGTCAATCTTCTTTACGTGGGCACTCCTACTCCACACAGGGGCACAGTACTCTACTATGGAATAGACGAGTGATATTGCTGCAGAACGTAGTGTATTTGTATCCTATCCCCATGTGGTACCTGCTAATCTCCGGATGATGTTATAGCGGGTTTTCAGTTTCTAGCTAGTTAGTTCCAGGTGTTTCTTGCAGGTAAGTGGCCTGTCAAGAGTTATGCCTAAATATATGGAAATTTGTTGCGTTTAATTCGCTTTCCGCAGAAAGTAATATTTAGTTTCTTGTCTGCTAGTCTGTTATTTAAATGGAAGGCGCAGGTTTCTGTTGTATTTGGGTTTGGACAGAAATGTTCAAATGTTTGTTAAGCTTATGGGATTTAACTACAGGGGTCATCAGTCCCTAAACTTACATACTACTTATGAACTAGCTCATACTAAAGACGGCACAAATATCCATGCCCGATGGGGGATTCGAACCCCCGCCCGTAGTGGCCGTGCAGACCGTGACTGAAGCGCCTCAGTATCCTCGGCCATCGCGGCCGGCGGGTTTGGACACAGTTCCCATTTTTATACTACTGGTTTAGTACTTCTAGGTCAGCAGTTAGAGTTATTTCACCATTTTCTAGCCAGTTTCTTTGAGTATAGCCATGTCATCAGCGTAGCAAAACTTACGACGCTTAGTGTCTGTCATGTCACTGATATATACATTGAAAAGCAGTGGAGCTAGTACAGATCCTTGGGGGAGTCCCCGTTTTTTATTCTTTTTGACTTGCTAGTTTGTGAACCCAGGTTTGCTTTCAAATATCGGACTTTCAGCAATTCTTCCAGCAGGTTTGTTAATTTCAAGAATGGAATCATGTTGGCAAATTTTAGGATGAGACCATCTATCCATACAGTATCGTAAGCTGGACTGAGGTGAACAAAGACTACTGATGTTTTCAATCCTTGCTGGAATCCCGATTCTATGTATGATGTAAGGGCTAATACTTGTTCGCAGCAACTTCGATTAGTTCTGAATCCGGCTTGTTCATAAGGCAGGTGTTTGTCTATCGTTGTGTATATCCTATTGTAGATCAGCCTCTCACGCAATTTACAGCAAATGCACAGTAAGGCTATTGGGCGGTAGTTTCCAGTGTTTGCAGGGTTTTCAGGAGATGAGGGACGACGTGTAAACAACCTCCAAAACGGTGTCTCCCGGGCAACGGGCTGCGTCAGCAGCAAGGCCTGCCATCAGGACATGTGTGGAGGAGAATTTGCGTAAGCGCTACAAAGATCGTAGCATCTATATCTATTCAGACAGCCAGGCAGCCCTGAGATCACTGGCAGCTCCTGCAACAAGGTCTAAAATTGTTGCAGAATGTCACAGGGTTCTGGTGGAGCTAGGGGAAAGCAATAGAGTAAACCTATTGTGGTTCCCTGGCCACTCGGGGATCGGTGGCAACGAACATGCCGACAGATTAGCCAGGATGGGGGCAGAGACTCCATTTATTGGACCGGAACCTGTCCTGACAATCACCAAGGCAATGATCAAATTGGAGCTACGTAACTGGCTCAGAAGACAGCACGTAGAATATTGGACCAAGGTCCATCAACAAAAACATGGCAAGGTAATGATGCCAAAGCCATGTTTTAAAAGAAGCTCTGCAATCCTGGGTCTGAATAGGAGAGAGATTACACTCATGGTTGGATTGCTGACAGGCCATGGCAATTTCAAAAAACACCTACATACAATGGGAATAACAGAAGAGGACCCTAAATGTAGGATCTGTGATGACGGTGATGAAACTGCATCACATCTAATCTTCGAATGCATTGCATTGGAGAGTAAAAGGTACATTACATTTGGGACAACTACACCCGAAGAAATTGTGTCTAATAAAGAACTGTTCAAGGGCATTGGTTGGCTTTGCTAGATATACAGGGAGCGATCTTCCCTGGAAAAATCAAATCAAATCAGCATCACGGCAGAAAGTTTACACAAACGGCGACAGAACTGGACGAAGAGTCTCTCGCGGTCACCAGCAGCAAGTGCATCCTCAGCGAGGAAACCGCTCACCTCAGAGCGCTAAGACAATTAAGGAATGATCTCTACGCCGCTAATCTTCTGTTACGGCTAACGGAGCAGTAGTGCCGGTCGTGTTAGAATGGCCGCCTGCTCCGTGCGTGGATCTGCTGTCCGCGCAGCCAGACGGCAGTAAAAGCCGCGTCGCACGTGCGTCGGCGCCTGCGTTTACTCAGCGCGATTTACGGACCGTCCACGTACGTCCACATGTGCGCGCTTACGTGACGCTCTCTCGCGTCACTCGCGCTGTTAAACCCGTGTCGGAAGCCGTCGAGGGGCGAGCGGGGCACCGGCCAATCAGGAATAAGCGTGACCGCCGCAGATCTGGGCGGCAGAAAATTAACGCGTGACGTGACGGAGGCGAGGCGGAGAGATAGCCGCGGCGAGCGTATGCAGATGAGGCAATTAGAAGCGACCGATACCGCGCCGGCCGAGACCAAATTTAGAGGGCGCTTTGTCGCCGCGACAAGTGTTTCGCTGTCCGGCAGGCTGCCGTCACCGGCAACAATGTCTCGGCCTTCGGCGGGAGAGAGGTGAGGAGTTATGTCATCCTAGAGGAGAGCAGCTAGTGCGCTGCATCGACGTACGCTCCAAAGTATGCGGTCACAATCGCCACTGCTACGTTGCACAATTTAACCTTTTAATGCACATTTTAGCTGATCAGCTGCATACCTTATTTTCTCCATTATCTCTCAAACTGATCAACATTTTTCCACAAATTCATTTGTATCTGTGACTTCTGAAGTTTTCCCGGCGTACTTCTTCATCCAGTAACTTTCGGGTGTTCAGCCGGATCCCGTCGTCATACTGACACGATATTTCGGCCTGGAAACGTCGGCCCATCTTCAGGTGAGTAACAAGTACTGAAGAGCCCAGGTGCAGTCACGGTATTTACAGTGGATCTTGCGCATGCCAAAAGTGCTGGTATCATTTTGCGCATGCGTTAGATGGTGACATGCGCGACACCGCCGAGTTGTATGTGCTGTGGAAGAGCATCGCTCTTCTAATCATTGATAATAGCTTGATGGCGTCGATTACGCTATGTCTGGATGATATTAATCACAGGATTCCAATTTTTGTCGAGCTGAAAGCCGTTGTCACGATTTAATAGATTGTCGGCAAGACGAATTTCCACCGATTCTTTAATAAGTGAATCCTAGAAACTGGAGACTGGGGTTAAAATTTTAGTTTTACTATAATCCATTGTGTTTCCCATGGACGTTTGGCACGCGCAAGATGCACTATAAATACCGCGACTGCACCTGCGCTCTTCAGTACTCGCAACTCACCTGAAGATGGCCAGATGTTTCCAGGCCGAAATGTGTCAGACTGACGACGGGATCCGGCTGCATACCCGAAAGTTACTGGATCATTTGTAGCTGCTTGTATACGTAGTGTTACATATGCTAGTAGCTCACCCTAAAAATTATAAATTGCAGAGTGCTACTGAATGGTTGCTTTGAATTACTCCAAACATGTGCGTTTGTTTACTTTATAATTCCTCCTTTGCCATGTAAAACTAGTCAGTCACATACTACTGTTGCATTATGAGTTACTTTCTGGAAATATGAGAGGCATAATAATGACATTTACTGCAATGGGTACATCTTGGAAGCACTATATAGTTGACCAGCTATGAAGTTTTATGTTACTAGTACTTCGTAATAATATAAGGATTTTATCACTATTTTTTGAGTATATACAAATTATACATTAATCGTGGTAGCGTTTATAGCTTCAAAGAAAAAGTTATGGATTAAAGGCTTAAATGCCGTACATTTTATATTCCATAGCGCCCGCAGTGTAGTAAAGATCAGCAAGTGACATAACAACAACAAATAACCAAATCGTCGCTACGTAATATTATTTAATATTACTAAAATTTTCCGGGCTACTATGCCACGGTCTTATGGGTTTGTTACTGAAACCCAACGTTTCGTCCCCATCTGTGGAGGCTATTCTCAAGGGGGGTCGTGGCACTTTTTGACGTCCGATACACACCCTCGCTTGATACTGAACGCAGCCGAATTCCGTTTACGAGGGCTCAGTAACGAGCCAGGGTGTGTATCGGATGTCAAAAAGTGCCACGATCCCCCTTGAGAATGTCTTCAAAATAAAATGTTCAAATGTTTGTACAGCTTATGGGACTTAATTACGGGGTCATCAGTCCCTAAACTCACAAAACTACTTATGAACTAGCTAACACTAAGGACGGCACAAATATCCATGCCCGAGGGGGAATTCTAACGCCCGGCCGTAGTGGCCGTGCAGACCATGACACGCGCCGCAGTCCCCTCAGCCACCGCGGCCGGCAGAATGTCTTCCACAGATGGGGACGAAACGTTCGGTTTCAGTAACAAATGCATAAGACCATGGCATAATAGCCCGGAAAATTTTAGCAATGTTGACCTTTCCGACCATGAAAGTTAACATTCTACAAGTAATATTATTTATTTTCACACGACGGTCTCCTTTGGGCTTAAACTGCCATTATCAAGTGACGTATGTTTCTAGATGGTTTGACATACATAGGACATATAGGGTGTTTCTATATCGACTGTCAAAATATTTTGGTAATTGCTTTGTAAACATACGACACCGTGGCCACAACTGTCAAAAATTCCAAATCAAGATTAAAAAGCCGGCCGCGGTGGCCTAGGGGACTGAGGCGGTCCAGTCACGGTGTGCACGGTCACTACGGTCGGGGGTTCGAATCCCCCCTCGGGCATGGATATTTGTGCCGTCCTTAGTGTTAGCTAGTTCATATTCAATGGCGAAGTTGGACTAGTATTCGAATGCGGATTTTCTGCTTCGTGCCAGCGGTCGACTTAACCAATTAAAATATAAAAGAACGGTCCCTGTCCTGCCCCTGCCCAATACTGCCTGTTGCTAACTGTACTCGCGAACGAATGGTCACCATTTCAGTAATTGTATTTATGCCCCCAACGTGCAATGCCCCCAACTGTACGAATGCACAAATATGCTCGATACCTTGCTGGAATACAGTTAGGTTGCGATCAAGAGGAAGTAATGGTGAGGGAGAATTACTATTGTTGTGTTAGATATGTTGAGGATTTGGGCAGGACGAAAAGCGTGCCTGGGTAGCATGATTGGTTAAGGTGACGGCTAGCAGGACTCGGGAAATCTGGGTTAGAATTCGGTCCAGCATAAATTTTCAACTTCATCATTAAATTTATTTCAATGGCCTGCAACGCGCGATATACAGGGTGTCGCACGAAAGACGCCTGCCAGGCGTTCGCAGATCGCGCGGTACGGCTCCCGGCCGCCGTCACGCATCCGCCGGCCACGGCAGTGCCCGATTCTCGGACTCTGTTATGCCGCGGGCGCATACACTGAGTTAAAGTCTAAAGGACATTGCCATCTGAGTAACCTAAGCTTACCTTTATTTACAGTAGATGTTCAAAATTATGCCCCTCTATGGAAAGAGCGGCCTGACATCTCTTGAACACATTTGCGAATACTCGACGAATTTCGGCTGCCTCTGCACAGCCCGGACCTCGCTTCTAGATTTTCGTCTCTTCTTACACCTAAAATCTGTCCTTAGTAGTCCACTCTGGAATGATGATGACGAGCTGAAAGAACGTGTTACCACATGGTTGAACAAACAGGGGGCAACCTTCTATGAAGAAGGCATACAAAAACGTGTGCCACGCTAGGGGAAGTGCCTACAAACAGCTATGTAGAAAAGTTGTTTAACAGATGTAGATTTTTGTACAATAAATATTTTTTCTCTATCTCTTCAGGTTTGTTTTATATAACCAAACGGAACTTACTTTGTGGACATACCTCGTATTACCTTGTGATCCAGCAGTCAAACGCACTATGCATAGGCTAACATTTGCGAAATAACAATGACATATAAAATACAGATAATGATTAATTGATAAAACAGGTTTTATTCTAACATTAGCAAATGAAGTAGGCAAAGTCATGAACAATGAGTAAAATCTTCTCGGGCATCCAGCCGCGTCAAGTGATAAGAAACGCACGATCTTTCAGCCAAGCCCCACTTGGCCTTGTAAAGTGGTAAAGTGACTGCTGTATCGTCGTTGTCTTGCAGGTATGTGCCCGCGCTGCTGCCTGTGACGTCACTGGAGATAAATGTTTCGCCTGGATCCACCACCATCTAGAGAGAAGGCAGCGGTGCTCTTGTGTGACGTCAGGCAGAGTAGGTTGCGCGCGCATAGCTGACTGGCTCGCTGCTTCGGCATATTGGGCCGTGTCCCAGCGGCTATGCGCGCACAACTACTCTATCTGACGTCACACGAGAGCGCCGCGGCCTTCTGTCTAGGTGGTGGTGGTGGTGGTGGGTTGAAGCGGGAGCTCGGACACGTGACGAGGCAGCGAGTCCCAATGACGTCACAGCTAGCAGCCAAAAGCGGACGCAACTGACCCAGGATATAAACATTGCCATATATGGCGAGGCAGCTGGCCCCAGTGACGTCACAGCCAACAACGCTGATATATAACGACAAGGCAACGACGATGCAGAAGTCGTTTACCACTTGACAATTATAATGGAATGAAAAAAAATAATTAGAGAAAAAAATAATAATTTGCGGTCAAAGAAAGACGATGTTTGTCATAGTTTCTTTTAGTTAAAGTGTTTTTTTTGTTTTTTTGTTGTTTTTTTTTATGTGCAAAAATTCATTTGTGAAAAGGTGAAAGATATTTGTTCCTTTCAAAATTTTTCTTCAACAATATTGTTAATTACTCCAGCTAGACTCGTCATTACCATTTCCTTTCCTGAAGGTCGAGGGCACTTGTTGCTTTAAGGCCTTGATGTAGTTAAAAATATAACACTGAAATCCACTACTTAAAAAACTAAATAAATAAACACTTCCACTTTAAAATTTAATTGATCATCAGCTTCACTGTCACATCTTTTTTATCGAACTGCATCAGATCTACTTAAGAAAGACAAGTCAACAGTCACACACATTCAGTTTTTTTTAATCAGAGATAATGCACTGTTTAATTGATGCAATCGATAATCTGTGGTAACGAATCTGAAAATGTATTGCTAATGAAATTTTTTTACGTTATTTTTTGATGAAATAGAAAATAAGAAAAATATCTCTCCACGAAAAAATAAAATCATCTGAAGATCAAAACTAACTGCAGAAAGATGTGAATACGATATCACTATGGTGTAAAAATTGGCAATTGACTCTATATAATGAGAAGTGTGAAGTCGTCCACATGAGTACGAAAAGAAATCCGTTAAAATTGTTTACAAGATAGATCAATCAAAAGTGAAGGCCGTAAACTCGAAAAATACCTAGGAATTACTATTACTTCAGACTTCAACTGGAAAGAACACGTAGATAATGTCGTGGGAAAGGCGAACCAGAGACTGCGTTTTATTGGCATAACTCTTAAAAGATGCAACAGAACTACAAAAGAAACTGCATACACTACGCTTGTCCGTCCATTTTTGGAGTATTGCTGCCCAGTGTGGGATCCTAATCAGGCGGGTTTGACGGATGACATCGAAAGAGTCCCAGAGAAGGGCAGCTCGTTTCGTATTGTCACGGTACAGGGGAGATAGTGTTACGGAATTGATACAGCATCTGGAATGAGAATTATTACAACAACGGCGCTTATCGCTGCGGTGTGGGCTACTTACGAAACTACAATCGCCAACATTCACCTTCGAATGCGTAAATATATTGTTGAATGCCACTTACATAGGTAGAAATGATCATTAGAGTAAAATGCGAGAAATCAGAGCTCTAATGGAGAGATTCAGGCGTTCTTTCTTCCCGCGCGCTATTTGAGAATTGAATGGGAGATAAATAGTATAATGGTGATTCGATGAACCCTCTACCAGGCACTTAAATGTGATTTACAGAGTATCCCATGTAGTTGTAGATATCACACACAATATACATATGGTAGCGTATTTTACTCAGATATTGGTTACAACTGTAATTGGTATGTGATACAGTGCGAGATTTTGCTGTTTCCACTCTTTACTTGTAGCTTACGTGGTGTTTCCTTAGAGCTAGACACCATGGAGCTACCGTAATACCGACAAAGTCGTTCTCGTTGCCCTCTAATATGGTTGGTGACCACCTCGCACGGCCAGCACAGTTGCACACCTGCGTGGCATGGACAGTATGAGGTTATCAATCAGCTCTTTAGGGATATTTGGCCATTCTTCCATGAGTGCAATATCTAGCTCTGCAATCGCTGGGGCAGGTGCTGGTCTGACTGCAATGAGTCTGTCAAGTGCATGTCGGACATGTTCAATCGGGTTCAAGACCGGTGAACAAGCTGGCCACTTCATTCAATTTGAAAAGGATGTCGTCTCTGTACCTCTGAGCAGACAAAGAGCCATCATAAACGACATAGAGGTCCGTACGTCCGGCAATATTAAATCCTGCCATTCGTCCACCACCATACGGGTTGATGTTTCCTTCACATAAGCAGAATTGTTCCGTGTTCCACGCTCTCTGCCGATCAGCGCGCTCAAAATGTTGACTCATCTGTGAACAGAACCCAGCACCATTTTTTACGCCTCCAATACTGATGTACCTTCGCCCAGTTTCTGCAGACTAAACGTGTCGTGCTTAGAGGCCACATTCCCGAAGCGATTTCAGACTGTTTGATATTTCGCATCTTATTGCTGCTTGGAGGATGCATTGCAGCCAAATTGCATTCAGCCTCCTGTCTCGACGGGCTGTTAACGGGAGATATACATCTACATTCATACAAGCCACCAGACGGTTTGTGGCGGAGGGTACCTTGAGTACCACTATCGGTTCTCCCTTCTATTCCAGTCACGTATTGTTCGCGGAAAGAAAGATTATCGGTATGCCTCTGTGTGGGCTGTAATCTCTCTGCTTTTATCTTCATGTTCTCTTCGCGAGATATACGTAGGAGCAAGCAATATACTGCTAGACTCCTCGGTAAAGGTATATACTTGAAACTTCGACAAAAGCCCATACCGAGCGACAGAGCGTCTCTCCTGCAGAGTCTTCCACTGGAGTTTATCGATCATCTCCGTAACGCTTTCACGATTACCAAATGATCCTGTAACGAAGCGCGCTGCTCTCCGTTGGATCTTTTCTACTTCCTCTATCAACCCCATCTGGTACGGATCCCACACCGGTGAGCAGTATTCAAGCTGTGGGCGAACAAGTGTACTGTAACCTACTTCCTTTGTTTTTGTACTGCATTTCCTTAGGATTCTTCCAATGAATCTAAGCCTTGCATCTGCTTTACCGACGATTGATTTTATATGGCCGTTCCATTTTAAATCACTCCTAATGCCTACTCCCAGATAATTTATGTAATTAACTGCTACAAGTTTCACACGCTAAAACACAATTTCTTCGGGTCTGGTTGTCCCAAATGTTCTGTGCCTTTTAGTCTCCAATGCAATGCATTCGAAGATTAGATGTGATGCAGTTTCATCACCGTCATCACAGATCCTACATTTAGGGTCCTCTTCTGTTATTCCCATTGTATGTAGGTGTTTTTTGAAATTCACATGGCCTGTCAGCAATCCAACCATGAGTCTAATCTCTCTCCTGTTCAGGATTGCAGAGCTTCTTTTAAAACATGGCTTTGGCATCATTACCTTGCCATGTTTTTGTTGGTAGACTTTGGTCCAATATTCTACGTGTTATCTTCTGAGCCAGTTACGTAGCTCCAATTTGATCATTGCCTTGGTGATTGTCAGGACAGGTTCCGGTCCAATAAATGGAGTCTCTGCCTCCATCCTGGCTAATCTGTCGGCATGTTCGTTGCCACTGACCCCCGAGTGTCCAGGGACCCACAATAGGTTTACTCTATTGCTTTCCCCTAGCTCCACCAGAACCCTGTGACATTCTGCAACCTTGTTGCAGGAGCTGCCAGTGATCTCAGGGTTGCCTGGCTGTCTGAATAGATATAGAAACTACAATCTTTATAGCACCTACGCAAATTCTCCTCCACACACGCCCTAACTTTCCTATGACTCACGTCAGGTTTCTGTTGCAGTGCACGACCTGCTCACTACACCATCTCAACCCAACTACTTGTGTAATTCCTTTGGTAGAGTAAGCATAAATCAACACCAACTCCCTCATCAGCATTTTCAGCTATTAACACTATAGCGGTAGCCGAACTGTTGTTGCCTCCACTCCGCAGAACCGACAGAATGACGTCGAACCATTTTAGTTCATTCTACCGATGACAATACTTCAGAACCTCAACTGATCCCCTAATTGTTTTGATCAGTCTAGTTGAGTAGTTTCGTGGATAATCGTTGAAACAGGTTAAAGAAAGACACAGCGATTTGATTTTTGTTAGTACAGATTCCGCAGCGGTTGAGGCACAGTCCCGCATCGTCGTGGTCCGTTGAGTCTCATGGTGGAGGTGTGAGCGGGTTAAACAGGGCTATTCGGCAGCCGTGTGGACACGGAACACGCCCCGGCCATCACGTCACCGGCCGCGTTACGCGGTGTGACCGTTTAGCGCGGGGAACGAAACCCGGTCATAATGAGGTGACACGCCCGCCTCGCCTCGCTAATGTAACGCTTATAATCTGCACCCAATTGTTCGGGCGGCGTGTCCTCCGAATTAATTACTTGACTGATGGAGCGGAGCCCGCACCAGTTCATGCAGTCCCGTGCTCCTGTTCTAACTGCCACCACCTCTTCCATATATTTTTTGAATATTTCTGTAAAGTTATAATTTATTTAATGTCGCTAGATTATCATTTTGTTAAAACTTGAACCCCACTCTTTTCAAGGCTTGAGGAATAGCATTTTTATTTCATGTGTTAAAATATTAGTTAATATTGTTAGGTTTTTCTTATTTTGTTATGTTAATAATTTATTATTAAATTAATTAATGTGGCATAAGTACGGCTTCTCCGCTACGCCACTGTCTCTGTGAGAATGTGCACTTCATGTACTTTTAAGTGTGTACGAGAATCTATGGCTGTTTGAATGAGGGGAGTGATATCTCGCCTTTCATCGTTCTCTCTGGCTCGGAGTCGATAGCTGCTGAGGTTACCAAAGAGGTTTCTACACCCTTTGGTTACAGTCTAGTCAGCGAGCCTTCTCCAGCGCGAGTCTACTTGCTCTTTGTCCCCACCACCGCTGTTTCTTGGATTTTCCGGCTTCCGGTGGCTTCCCGCATCCAGTGGTCGCTTGGTCTGATCATTCTGGGCTGGTCGTCTGGTGAGGTAAGGTTGGTTCTGCTCTTGTTTTTGGAGATTGTAGCGTTTCATTGACTAGCACGTTTAACTTAGACTCGTGAACTTAGAATCATTTTTTGGAATATTTTCTCCGATCGTGTGCAGAAATGTGTTCTCGTTTTTCAATTCAGTGATTTCCAATAGATAAACGGGATGTGTGTGATTCTAGTTGCAGTTTGATAACGACCTGTTATGTTAAAACCTTTTGTAATCATGTGGTGGTGTATGAACTCTATGTAAATACTTTCTAGCTTTGTGAGGCCCGATTTCTAATAGGTGAGATGTTCATTTTTGAACAGTGCATGTAAAAATCTTCCCATCCTTTCCTTTGATTAGTAATATGTGTTCCACCTGGTTGGTTCATAGAACAAAGCTTCAGCTTCCACTCTTGTTTGTTCCAAGCACATCAGGCAAGTAACTATGCGGGTATCCTCCTGATTTCCACTAATATTTCGCGATCTTCTCTCCTGGACTATTTTAATGTTGCTATTTAGTTTTCCAACTAGTTCAAAATGTTTGTAAATCTATCGGACCAAACTGCGCGGTCATCAGTCCGTAGCTTACAAACTACTTAAACCTAGGTAAACTAACCTAAGGACAACACACACACCCATGCCCCAGGGAAGACTCGAATCTCCAAGGCGAGTAACCGCGCGCTCCACAGCGAGACACTTTAGACCGCTCGGCTACTCCACCACGGCTCCGACTAGTATTACGAAATCTGTCTGTGTCAGTAATTCTCTCTTAGCCTTGCACAACATTCTTCAATAGCTTCCTTATGTAATTCTAAGCATTTCCATGGGTTACATGCAGTAGTTAATTTTCTTTATTTTTCGGAAACTGAATTTATTCAATTTTACTGGTTTTCGAAACCACGTGGGTCCAAGTTCTGACTTCCGGGGTTCACAGCTAGTCGCCTGAATTGACGCCACTTCTCATATCAAAAGCAGTACTTTCGACGATTTCTAACAGACTGCAAGTTAAGGATCCACCGTGATTTTGTATAATGAATCCGACTTATAACCACTTCACCTTCAGTGGAGTGCGTTCATGTAACGTAGCCGTGTGTCGCCATTAGCGTGTTTGCTCGCGGTCCGATTCGGATGTAATTTAACTTGCTATACACACGCATCATCTCAAAACAGTCACGACACACCAGAGCCAGCTTTAAAGTGTTTTGTATATTGTGTTTTGTGCTACCTCCGACTTGCTGAATTTCGCCTACGATAGCGGCGCCTGCTTCCGCCTCGTCTCAGCACGTTGATTTTGGTGAGTTTCGCTGTGGGATTGCATGTGTGTGAGCGAATGAGTGTTGTTTGTGAATCCTTCCCCCCAGTAAGGTTAAATCATGTGTAATTTAGGCTGGGCACCGTCCGCATTAATCCATGTAAGAGATGCATTTTTATTGTATTAACAAAATTGGTTCCCCATTTTGCTTGTTTTCTATCTGAATAAACAAGTTTAAGTTCAGCATAATCCGTAAGTTGTCCATGAAGTATAGTTTTAGATCACCTTCTCTCTTTATTTAATATTGTTCTTCACAAGTGCTGAGAACAAGTTCATATGCAATAATTTTTTTACGTCTAAATTCCATTGCGCCATAAATGTTTTTTCTTAGCCACCTTTCTAAGATTGTTTTAATTGTGGTGGCTTGCTTATTAATGACTGTATGTAATGACGTGTGAGCTGCTATGTATATTGACCACTGTAGTATTAACTTCCTTTTACTGAAGTAATTTGAAACGAGTCAGTTCTCAGTTTGGGCCAGGGTCAAGGATTTGTAGCAGGGAGTAACCGGTAGTTCACGCGGACCTCAATTGCTAATTTTAGTGACAAAACAAGGCTCTTTTTACGTACAGTGGTCGACTTTTACCTCCGAAGCCATAAAACTCGACAACTAGTTAGAAATAAATAAACAATGATATATGGAATATAAGAAGACGCGTTGAATTAAAATTTTTTGCTGCGGACAGGATTCGAACCCAGTACCTTCTGCTGACTAGGCAACGCTTTAGGTGTTTTTATTTTTATTTTTTAAAATTAATTTTTACTGGTGGTGTCGAGCCCTGTGGCGCGAGCAGGCTGAGCTACCACGCCGTCAACAGCTAACACAATCTTTTGAAACTTCCTGGCAGATTAAAATTGTGTGCCGGAACCGAGACTCGAACCTGGGACCTTTGCCTTTCGCGGACAAGCGCTCTACCACTGAGCTATCCCGACACGACTCACGATCCGTCCTAACAACTTCAATTCTGCCAGTTCCTCGCCTCCTACTTTCCAAACTTCACAGAAGTTCTCCTGTGAAACTTGCAAGACTAGCACTTCTCGAAGAAAGGCAAAGGTCCCATGTTCGAGTCCCGGTTCCGGCACACAATTTTAATCTGCCAGGAAGTTTCATATCAGTGCACACTCCGCTGCAGAGTGAAAGTTTCATTCTGGAAACATCCCTTAGGCTGTGGCTAAGTCATGTCTCCACCATATCCTTTCTTCCAGGAGTGCTAGTCTTGCAACTTTCGCAGGAGAACTTCTGTGAAGTAGGAGGCGAGGTACTGGCGGAAGTAAAGTTGTGAGGCGGCATCGTGAGTCGTGTCGGGATAGCTCAGAGGTAGAGCGCTTGCCCGCGAAAGGCAAAGGTCCCAGGTTCGAGTCCCGGTACCGGCACACAATTTTAATCTGCCAGGAAGTTTCATATCAGCGCACACTCCGCTACAGAGTGAAAGTTTCATTCTACAGTCTTTTGGATATTGCGGCTACACGGACAGCCTTAAAGCGCAACTCCCTCAAATCCACATCGTTTAATTATGCCTCAATGTTGTGGAGGGGAACGTGCTTTACGACAGTCTGTGTAGTCGCATTATCCATTAGGCTGTGTTAATCGCTGTAGCTCAGCGTCCTCGGTCAGAGGGCTGAACGATCTCTGTAACAAAAATACTGACCAAGGGATCAACTAACAACCTAGAACTAAAAGAAAACGAACAAACGACCGCAACTAGCCGATCTACGTAGGGGAAAATGTGGTTAAGGCTTCGTCCTAGTAAGCAGGAGGTCCCCGGTTCGAATTCCAGCCACAGCACAAATTGTAATTCAACGCCTCTACTTATATTCAATATAATGACTATATTGAGAGGATAAATGAATCAAGCAATTCGATTATTGTTGATAAATAAAAATATGAAAAGTTACAATTGACTCTAGTTTGCAAATTAATGATGTAAGCTGATTATTATATTAGTATACTTTAAAATTAAACATCTATTGTGGCCATTCTGAAAAAGACTTCCAGCATTATTGGGTTAGTAAACATTATGTGAACCTCGATAAAGACACTGATTGTTCCTTTTGCTTTCTACAATACCAAAAATAAAAATTAGTATGCCCACTTAGAGTTTTCCCGTTTACTAAAGATTTATTGTTGACACAGTACACATTATGGAGTACACAGTATTTAGATTTACAAATCAATAGCTCAAGCGGTCCATCCATGCTGTCGCACCTAAATTAGTACGTGGTGACAATGCAGGCGCTGATTCTGGCATCCATTCGATCATACAGATGATAAATACTGCCTTTGGATACATTATTCCACGCCTGCTCGACCTGTTCAAGCATTTCTGCAGGAGTTATAGGTTGATGAGTCGCACATGGTCTGTGTCGTCTCCTATCCTACAAGTGGTCGATTGGAGACAAGTCTGGAGATGGAGGTGGCCACGGAAGTTGCTGCATATCTTGCAGAGCACGTTGAATTTCACGCGCAGTGTGCGGGTAGCATTGCCCTGTTGGATCAGCATATCACCTTCTTCACGAAAGAATGCAAAAGAGTAACTCTTATAACATTCTGCACGAACACAGTGCTGGCCAAAGTGGCATCTTATCGCACCTCATACGGTAAGGCCTACGGGGTGCCAGGCTGTCTTGGACGAATGTAATCTACAAGCCAGCCCTCACCACGTTTACGTCCTCCGTTCAAGCGACCATCACTTGCATGCAGGTGGTACACTACTGGCCATTGAAATTGCTAAACCAACAAAAAAATCCAGATGATAAACGGGTATTCATTGAACAAATATATTATACTAGAACTGACATGTGATTACATTTTGACGCAATGTGGGTGCAAAGATCCTGAGAAATCAGTACCCAGAACAACTACCTCTGGCCGTAATAACGGCGTTGATACGCCTGGGCATTCATTCACACAGATCTAGGATGGCGTGTACAGATACAGATGCCCGTTCAGTTTCAACACGATAGTAGTGACTGGCGTATTGTGACGAGCCAGTTGCTCGTCCACCATTGACCAGACATTTTCAGTTGGTGAGAAATATGGAGAATGTGCTGGCCACGGCAACAGTCGAACATTTTCTGTATCCAGAACGGCCCACACAGGACCTGCAACATGCGGCCGTGCATTATCCTGCTGAAATGTAGGATTTTGCAGGGATTGAATGAAGATTCACGGATCGTAACACATCTGAAATGTAACGGCCACTGTTCAAAGTGCCGTCGGTGCGAACAAGGGGGGACCGAGACGTGTAACTAATGGCACCCCATACCAACACGGCGGGTGATACGCCAGTAAGCCATGACGAACAGACGCTTCCAATGTGCGTTCACCGCAATGTCGCCAAACACGGATGCGACCATCATGATGCTGTAAACAAAACCTTAATTCATCCGAAAAAAATGACTATTGCTATTCGTGCACCCAGGTTCGTCGTTGCGTACACCATCGCAGGCTCTCCTGTGCGTGATGCAGCGTTAAGGGTAACCGCAGCCATGGTCTCGGAGCTGATAGTCCATGCTCCTGCAAACGTCGTCGAACTGTTCGTGCATATGCTTGTTGTCTTGCAGACGTCCCCATCTGTTGACTCAGGAATCACGACGTGGCTGCACGATCGGTTACAGCCATGCGGATAAGATGCCTGTCATCTCCACTGCTAGTGATACGAGGCCGTTGGGATCGAGCACGGCGTTCCGTATTGCCCTCCTGAACCCACCGAATCCGTATTCTGCTAACAGTAATTGGTTCGCGACCAACGCGAGCAGCAATGTCGCGATTCGATAAACCGCAATCGCGATAGGCTACAATCCGACTTTTATCAAAGTCGGAAACGTGATGGTACGCATTTCTCCTCCTTACACGAGGCATCACAACAACGTTTCACCAGTCAACGCCGGTCAACTGCTCTTTGTGTATGAGAAATCGGTTGGAAACTTTCCTCATGTCAGCACGTTGTAGGTGTCGCCACTGACGCCAACCTTGTGTGAATGCTCTGAAAAGCTGATCATTTGCATGCCACAGCATCTTCTTCCTGTCGGATAAATTTCGCGTCTGTAACACGTCATCTTCGTGGTGTAGCAATTTTAATGGCCATGAGTTTATCTGCTTTCATCGCTGAAGTCCTCGGCCCGCCATCTTCCTCTGACGGCGCCAGCTCGATCCGTGGAGTCGATGCTTTGGCTTCGATGGAAGACGGGCTAGAGGTGTGCGTAACCATAATTCCACTTCTGATAACCGATTGTTAGCAGTTTGAGTGGACACTTCTGGGCTCACAAGCCCTCATATCTGTGCTGCGGTAGCTGTATGATCTGCCACTGTTGTAAATGTTCAAATGTTTGTTAAGATTATGGGACTTAACTGCGGGGTCATCAGTCCCTAGACTTACAAACTACTTATAAACTAACGTATACTAAAGATAGCACAAACATCAGTGCCCGATGGGGGGATTCGAACCTCCGACGCGAGAGGCCGCGCGATGCGTAACGTGGCGCTCCAGATCGCTCTCGCACGGCTGCCCTGTTGCTCTTACAATACGACGATCGCAGTGGCCATCTGTGCTGAATAGACGTTCAAAACTTTGTCTACGGATCAAAGGATGTTGACGTGACCATTGTAACCAGCATCGTGGTATAACTGACGTGGCACGTGCTATCTGAGTGGCAATTTTCCGAACGGACCATCCCGCCAGTCCAAAGGCATCAATATAACCCCTTCAAACTCGCTCATTTCGCTATAAGAAGCACGAGTGCGCCTCTATGGCGTGAGTCCTGTATGTTTCACTTTATATCAAACTGAGCCTTATGGCTGTAAACATTGCGCATTAAATGGTACATCCAGATAGCACTAGCAACTATGTCTGTTCATCACCTGTTGGCGACGATGATGATGATGAAACCATTATCAGCACAGCTACCAAGTGGTCCATTTTACGCCCTTATATATACTGATTTTCCTCTACCTTTGGCTCTTTCCATTCATCTACGGTAGACTAAATCTTCCTAAGGTGGCGCTGCATTAAATGATATAAATACAGAAAATAGAAATCAGTACGAATAACTTGTAAGTACTTTAGCTATTGCTACTTCAAATAATTTCAAATAAACAGTTTATTAATTTTTATGCTAATCAATACACTAGTGATCAAGTCAAGTCCTTACGATGCATTAATAATAGCTCGAGCTTACAATATTGTGAACAAGTCACTGTATACAAGCCCGATAAGTTAGCTGGAAACACCTCATTATGCTCACATCTAAAATTACCGGCGTGGAAAAAAAAATCTCCTTTACTGTGCCAGAGGCGAAATTCACCAGAGCCCGAAAATATTTAAAGTCAAAACTGCACCTGAAAATTTCTAAGTCCCGCTAGACACAAACACTTATCTAACTTTAATAAGAATAAAAAAAACCGTCTACATCGCTAAAATTGTAGTTGTTTATTACGGCGTTTCGGGATCTGCCATCATCAGATCTCAAAACCACTGAACTTTACTTTGCAAGTTCAGAGGTTTTTAGATCTGATGATGGCAGATCCCGAAACGCCGTAATAAACAAATCTAATTTTAGCGATCTACACAATTTTTCTATTCTTATTAAAGAAAATGAAGATCGCAGACTCGTACGGGAAATTCATTTTCTTTACACAAAACTTACCTAAGTGCAGTGGTCATGTTTCCGGCCTTTCCAACTCTTCTCGTAAAAAATCTGCGCCAGAGTCCACACAGTGCCTTCCAACAGAAAGGCCCGACCGCATATAGTCGCAGTCTCTACTAGCAGAAATCCACCTTCCTTCTCCAAATCGTAGCACTCTTGTTCTAAAAGCGCGCCAAATAACGTATTGCTGCCACAGAAAAAGTAATTGTGCAATAACGTTTGAAATTTGAAAATGTTTAATTACGAACTTTTATCGCAGCCGGATGAATGTTATAGCAACGTATAAAAATACTAATAAAGAACAAATAATATACCCCCCGGGCCATTAAAATTGCTACACCACGAAGATGACGTGCTACAAACGCGAAATTTAACTGACAGGAAGACGATGCTGTGATATACAAATTCTCAAGATCTCTCACCAGCTGAAAACGTCTGGTCAATGGTGGCCGAGTAACTGGCTCGTTACAATATGCCAGTCAGTACTCTTGATGAAATGTGATATCGTGTTGAAGCTGCATGGGCATCTGTACCTGTACACGCAATCCTAGCTCTGTATGACTCAATGTCCAGGCGTATTAAGGCCGTTAGCACGGCCAGAGGTGGTTGTTCTGGGTACTGATTTCTCAGGATCTATGCATCCAAATTGCATGAAAATGTAATCACGTGTCAGTTCTAGTATAATATATTTCTTCAATGAACACACGTTTATCACCTGCATTTCTTCTTGGTGTAGCAATTTTAATGGTCAGTAGTGTATATGTTTCCAATATCCCATTAGTCCGTCTCCTCCTTCCCCTTCTCTCTGTTCACCTGCTCCTCCCTATCCCCGTCTCCTGCTGTCTCTTTCTCTGTCCATTTTCTCCTCCCCCTGCCTCTGTTCATCTTCTTTCACCTGTCTGTCACCATCTCCCCTCTCACATTTTCCTCCTCTCCCCTCTTTCTGTTCGTCTTCTCCTCCACCCACTCCTCTTCCTCCTATATATGATAACATACATATATGCGCCAAGTTTCATGGTGACTGGTCAGACGGTGTCAAAGTCGCAAGGTACCCTCCGCCATGCTAAATTTTCTGGCTTTAAAATTATGACAATCTCCATCACAAAAACATTCATTCATGTGGTGACTTTCATGGTGACCAGTCAAATAATTAGGATATTTGTTGTTACGTACCCTCTGCCATACATCATAGGAAGTTTCTGAAAGGTAGCCATACGATGCCATACGTTGGCTTACGAAAGGTACCCCATGTATTAATTAGGCGTATAAGCTATCTCCATTCCACATTTCATTCGATTCAGTCCAGCCGTTTCAGCGTAAAACGTAACAAACATGTTAACCCACTGTCAGGTTCCCTCCACCATGCACCGTACAGTGGCTTCCTAAAGATGTCTCATGCGCTAGTTCAGGGTATAAGCTGTCTGCATTCCAAATTTCGTTCTAATCCGTCCAGCTGTTTCAGCGTGAAGAGGAACAATCGTATATACACATTATAAGGTACCCTCCGCCACGCACCATACGTTGGGTAACGAAAGGTAGTCCATGTATTAATCATGGTATAACCTCTGTTCCAAATGTCACTCATATCCGTCCAGCCATTACAACGTGAAGGTGTAAGAAACGAATTAATTAATAGTAAAGCAACCTCCGCCATGCACCATACGAAGTTAATTTTAGTATGCCTGTAACCTTCGTGCAAATGCAAGCAATGAATAGACAAAGTTTTATCGCAATCGGATGTACGATATGACCGTGCTAAAATACGAACAAGAAGACAAACATTAATTTTATATACTATATTGTTCTCTTACATTTTATCAAAATTGACTTTGCACCATCAGTTGACCGTTAAAATTATACACGAAATAATACGTATATGACAATAATTTACGATGTATTGTTCGCCCGCAAATAAAAGTTTAAATATTTCAAATTTATGCTTGCATAGGTGAGAACTGCAAATTCTCGTGGTACTTATATTATTGTAATATAAATATTGATGATACTTCTATTTAATAATATTTTTACTCCTCTTCCCACCAGTGTTTATACAGTTTCGATTCTTCATTGCAATTGAAATTATGAACAAAACTATAAAAATTTCAGACACAAAAGAAACATACCATAAAAATAATCTTAACATCTAAACAGTGTGTGTAATTTACTGTATCCTTTGCTGTTTTTGTTTAGTCCATCAATTAAAATGTCCCTCCCAGCTTAATTATTAAAGTTATTAAAATGTAAGTACTTAAATCGATGAGGTTTCACAAGAGCTATAATTTGAGTCCTCGATCACTTTGATGTGATGAATACTTTTCAGGATATAAATTATTTAATGATTCTCTCATGTTCATTTCTAATTGTTTCATATCTCCTCTCGTACAGGACATGAAGGTCATATCTGTGCATCATTGGATATCTACTGAAGTTACTTTTCATTTGCCACAACGTGATCTGCTGTAATCTATCATGATTCATGCTGTACACTGACCTATTTGAACAACAGCCATCTATGCTAACTGCCATAGTCACTGATGTCATGTCCACAACCGGGCTTAACTCCACGCTTGACAGTAGCAGGCCGCATGGACCACAGTAGCCACTGCGCGCGTTTAAAATGCATCGCTTTACTGTACAGACGACGAATGATCAAATGCAACGTGTCGTGTCACACCCGAAACCATTGCAAAACATCATTGGCGTACGCCACCACTCCATCGACTTGGTCATTTTTTCGCAACTGTCACAGGAGTGGCTAGATTGCCAAATGACAGAACATTCCGCTAAGCGACCCCTGCGGGCACCCTTTGGTAGTTCCTTTTATTACTGACGCGCAAAATGACCGCGTGGTCTTAGGCGTCATGCTTCGGACTGGGCGGCCGTGCCTGCCGGAGGTTCTACTCCTCCCTCGGGCATTGGTATGTGTGTCGTCCTTAGTGTAAGTTAGTTTAAGTAATTTGTAATTCTAGGGACTGATGACCGTAGCAGTTTGGTCCAATAGGTTTACAAACTTTTCAACATTCTTTTTATTCTTCACAACTTCCGTCTAAGTTAACCATTTCTTTGGTCAGTAGCTTTCGACCATCTTGTCCATTTTCAAACGATATGCCTACAAAAATGTACCAGAAGTCAGAAAATCGACGTAATCGACAATATCAAAATAAATATTAAATGTTACAAAATATTTTCAATCACAATTCAGGGACATTACATATTATGTTACATATCTCATCATAAATTATACATACAATGGCCTACTTCTATGCAGGAACCCAATACATCCTTGACACAAGTTAAACTGAGAAATTTCAGTGACCTTATGTTGTTGTTCATTTAATAGTAAGTTGCAGACTGACGCTCTAGGATCCATCTTACGTAAGTTGCGTGGTAGCCTCGATAGAGGTCGTTAGAAAACATGGCGTCTCGTGCAGTGCAGTCCCCACGTATAATAATACGTACAATCCTCTTTATTACAAAAGATAATAAAGATCACCAGTCACATCATAACTAACCATTCATGCAATAATGTGTTACTTTAGAGCCACCTGGTCCTAAAATAAATAAAAGCGAACGTGACATCATCCCACTTCGTGTTATAAGTCACAGAAATTACATTTAAATTTTAATAACAATCGTTTACCACTGATCTCAGTAATAATTTTACTACTATTTATTTTGTCAGTTGTCATGCGCAAAATATTTTACAATCTAATTAGTATGAGTTACGTATGTAACGTATATTTATGCATCTCGTATGCCAGTATCATGCAGTTATATTCACTAGGGCTCAGTCACAAAACGTATTCCCTACGTAAATTATTTTGAAACAAAATTTAATATTTATTTTGTTATTGTCGATTATGTCAATTTTCTGATTTCTGGTACATTTTTGTAGGCATTTAGTTTGAAAATGGACAGCATGCTCCGAAACTAGTCACCAAATAAATGGTTAATGCAACTTCGAGTTGCTGATCCCGCTTTCTTCATTATATTGGACTTTCATAAATTTCAACATTCATTTCTTTTTATTACTTGTTGCGTGCCGTCTAACTATTCCACAAGTCTGCTTTTGCAGTAATCTATGAAGCTGTGATGAAGACACTTTGGCTAGCTATAGTTCCCGCGTCGTGGTAGGTAGCACCGGGAACCTAAATTATTGAATGCCCCTGCGATGTCTATTAGTACCGCTATTGCGCATTTTCTGTTACAAGTCCCTACTGATTTGATGGCCTTGTTAGTTGCGTCATCGATTCATTTCCCATCATTAAAACCAAATTGGCACTAATTAAGTCCGTGTCGTTCCCTGTGCGAATGTAACCTGTCACACAGCAGCCTTTTCCGAATTATTGTATAGATTGAGGGGTCTCCAAATTATAAGACCATCAGGTTTCGATTCTCAATGAGAGCCGGATGACATAGTTTGGGATTACTAAAAATGGTAATAGCAGCAGTATAATTTCGCACGTGACGTCATCAAGATGTCACCACGCCTGTTTCAAGCATATTTCATATGATCAAATCTAATAAAAAAATAAAAAAAAAAATCCAATAACATGCGAATTATTTAACTCCACCAAATGCTTCAACACATCATCTGCGAATCTTTTTATTTGACCACGCATTTCCTCTCAAGAAGAAAACTAAACGAATTTCAATGTTTTTCAACACAGGGACAAAATTCTGTGAAAACTTCTCGTAATCATTATTACTCTTTATTCCCCTTAGTGTAACGAATGAAATTTGCATTATGCATTCAAAATTTACGCTAATTGTGGCTATAACATATTCTGTTGCATGAGTAAAATATTTGCTAAACCGTCGTCACTCAAATTGCTTCTCTGTTTAGATTTGGTAAAGATCAGAAAAGAAAATTTGTATTCACACCTGTATATTGTGCTAAATACTAATTAAGTCTTTGTAAAGTCTTTTCCTTCAGTGTAGTTTCATCTGGAGGTAACATGTCTCTAATTATGTCGTCAGCTTGCACATCAATGATTTTTATTTTCAGTGCTGTGGGAACATCTTCCGCTTCATACAAAATGGGTTCTGGAAAATTCGGATTTCCTTCGAGTGCGCATCTCAATCTAAGAACCTTAGTCTTCAGACCACTTAAAAAATTCCACTTCAAAAGACTGTGAAAGACATGATCCATATTCACACTTTATTTAATAGCAATTGGGAAATTGCGAGAAAACTTTCTATCTAGTATTGTTTTCAAAAAGTATCAGTTTTTGACTGAAAGCCTTAACATATATTTAAAGGTGACAAACAATATTGTTCTCCTCATACAAAATTTTGGCACAGGTTAATCACTTTACTTCCTTGTGGTTGGGGAGCTCGCTTCACAGTAGCAAAAACCTTGTACCAAAAACCCAAATTCGCCATGCTTGAGTCTATAGCTTAGAATAAAATTGGCAATAGAAATTTCATCTTTCAGCTCACAGGAATCATCTACCGACTTCGTACAAAGTGATCCCAATTGAAGAATGCAGGATACTATCAATGCTTTGATAATACCACGGGTATGATGTACTGAAATTATCCTAGCAATACAACTTGCACACATGCCATACATAATTTGCCTTTATTTCATTCTAGAAAGAGAAAGTTTGTACTTTGTAACTAAAGATAAATGTTCCTCTTTAAACATGTTGTAGTACTGTGGAAGGAAATCAGAGCTGCAGTTGTTCAGTAACTTCGAATTTCGTACAAAAACCTATAGAACCCACAGAACTTGAACAGTATCAGACATGTTTCGTCAAGGGCTACCGAGTAGAAAGCTAACTTAGATGCCTTTTCTTGTAAATGATTTCTTAAATCAGCATCAATATCTTCATATCGACCGGCGATTGTATTTTCAGAAAGAGAAACCACTTCGCATTGCTCAGCTTTGTCAGAGAAAGTCCATGTTTTAATGTGTCGCTTTTATGTTCTCGTACATTATCATTGAGTTCAATAAATCAGTTGTTTGTTTTTTTTTTGTTTTTTTTGTTTTTTTGTTTTTTTTTGGAATATTACATTTCTTGACCACAGAAATAGCTTCATTACAGAACACACCCGTTGTTTTGTTGTCTTTCTCCATAACAACACATTTCACATCCCAGGTCTCTTTTTAGCTTCAAGCGACGTACAACACGAGCACTCTGAACGGAGAACGTATACAGATCCCAAATACAAAAATTTTGAAATAGCAAAACACTATAATTAATCAAACAAGACGAACACAACAAAACACATCAAGGAAAAAGAAATCAGAATCACCTGGAGCCATAACGATCATATTTATGAACAAGTGGGGGTGATTCTGACTTGCTTTGAGTGCGGCAGCTTACCTAAGAAACCTCTCTGAGTTAAGCGAGCGGAAATCTCGCGTTAAATTACGAATCACTTTCGCTGAAGCGCGGCCCGGATTAAAACGCCTCGCGGGCCACATTCGATCCGCAAACCGTACTTTGGAGACCTCTGGTCAGAGCTGGGCACCGTTAATCAAAAAATTAGCTTCGATAATCATTAATCCGTTACGAAAAAAGTTTACTTAGTTAAACGTTAAAGCGTTACTTTACGGACCATTTAACGGAAATTAACGTTAATCGTTAACTCGTAAAAGTACTATGCATCCGCGAAAACTCGCCTTCAGTCTTGAAATTTATATATTTGCTGTTGTTGTATTATGAAAGTGTGCAATTAAATAAAACGTATTACCCTATCTGATATATATAAAAAAATGTTTGGGAAACTTTAAGTAGGAGGACTTGGAGTATATATAAAAACAAGTGTTACTCAGACACACTATCCTGGCGCAAAAGTGTTATATTCTGTGAGATGATTAGTCTTCTTGTACATAATGAAGATTTTGTAATTTGTGAAAACTTAACTTTTCCCGGCGTAATGAATGTTCAAACAACTTACGGGTATGCTGCCGGGTGACGTCGTCGACAACCGCCGATATTTCGGCAGGAGGACACCCTGCCATTCTCAGGGCACAACTGCACTTCAGGAAGCAATGTGCAAGCGTATTTAATACCTCGGTTTGCAGAGGGTAAACAAGAAAGATAACACACACAGTACAAGTCACTGCAGAATCAACACAAGCAAAGTTGACCAAACACAAAAATATCGATAGTGACTGTTAATCAACAGGTGAGGCAGCATTAATTTTGTCCCTCTGTTTTTTTGACGAGAGACAGTGCCGGATTCCAAGCAGAATTTAAACAAAAACCACCATCTCTGTTTATAAGGTAGCTTGCTAGGAAGTTGTTGAAATTAAACTAGCAAGCTACCTTATAAACAAAGATGGTGGTTTTTGTTTAAATTCTGCTTGTAATCCGGCTCTGACTCTCGTCAAAAAACAGAGGGACAAAATTAATGCTGCCTCACCTGTTGATTAACAGTCACTATCGATATTTTTGTGTTTGGTCAACTTTGCTTGTGTTGATTCTGCAGTGACTTGTACTGTGTGTGTTATCTTTCTTGTTTACCCTCTGCAAACCGAGGTATTAAATACGCTTGCACATTGCTTCCTGAAGTGCAGTTATGCCCTGAGAATGGCAGGGTGTCCTCCTGCCGAAATATCGGCGGTTGTCGACGACGTCACCCGGCAGCATACCCGTACGTTGTTTGAACATTATGTAATTTGTTTATGCTCGCGGCCGTCCGCCAGGACATAGTGTCCTAATAATACATAAATCTTAGTTTGTAATAATAATAATAATAGAAATTGAACAGTAAAATAAAATTTACCGGAGACTCAAAATATGTAACTTCACTGAATGTCATTTGACATAAGGTACATATTGCGTTTAAAAATCATTAACATATTAAAATTCCCCCCTGACTGTTAGAATTGTTTGGGTGTCAAAATATCTTTTCCCCATAGCAAAAAAAAAAAACGTTCCAAAGCAGCACTTGAAGATGTGACGGTAATATATTTTATAAAAACAACCATTAAAATATTTTCCACAAGAAATACCACGTCGTTAAATGAATATTTTGATTTTATATCCAGCCACATTTTCACTAGACTCTGTGCTTAACTTGTTAAACGTATTTGTCCTGTGGTCTCCTTAAATTGATGACAAAGTTAAAAAAAACTTGAACAGAAGGTACGTTACAAATAAAAAACGAAAAGCATCTGGTGTAAAATATTTATTTAAATGGAGTCAGCATAAGACGGAAAAACTAGTATAATTAAAAATATATGCTAATTTTCTGATTAGGCGTGTCAGCCATATCTCAATTTTCGCAGCCTCCATTATCGATTGTTTCGCGGTATGCAAATATAAATTTCTTCCTCTCAACTACAACAAAGTTCAATAAGGAAATTGTAATGAAAATTAACCTTTCCTGCCTTCCAGTCCCCATTCACCACTAATACCTACGACGAGCAGATACTCCACAAGTTAGAGCTTAAAAATAGTTATTTGTTTAGTACGTCGTCGCTGAACGTACTATTAATCAACAAGGGACATAACACAAAAATTTATTTTCGTTGATACGTTCTCATTCGCCTTTGTTATCGATGATGGAAACAAGATGTGGGGACAAAAATAATGGATTAACGGACTTAGGAAAAGTTAACGGAAGTTAAAGAGTCCATAAATGTTTTTTAATTAACTTAAAAGTTAATCTGATACTCAAAAAGTTAACCCTACACTGCATGAATTTCTATTTTGTCGTAATATACAGTGTCCGAAAAATCTTACCCTGATTACATAAATTGATAACTCAGACTAGAAGTAAGTCAAATTGTTTACAAACTATCAAAGTTATTTTTCTGTTTTAGGTTCGCAGTACGTAAGTAGTGGATGAGGTGCAGTGCCCAAGAAGCCATGTTAACCAGTCACGAGAAGGCACAGTGTGTCATGTGGTACCATGAGACACGATCATCAACCACAGTGCAGAGACACTTCCAGACAACATTTGGAAGGCATCCACCTGATGTCAAGAGCATTAAAGCCTAGTACGAGAAGTTCAAGAACACATGATCGGTTGCTGACCTTCCGAGGTCTGGTCGACCAAGAACCTCAGCAGAGTGATAGCTGTGAGGCAGTCTTTTCTGCGAAGTCCGAAGAAATCGGTGCGCAGGGCCCACGTGAATTACAGATGTCAAAAAGCTCTGTCCATGACATTTTACACAAACGTTTATTGTTTCTTGCATACAAAGTGCAAATCTTTCAGGCCTTGTTGGCCAATGACAGTACACGTCGATATGACTTTGCGGTCGAAATGCTATCACGTATTGAGGACGATGATGGTTATCTCAGACGATTTGCCTTTTCCGACGAAGCGACCTTTTTTGTCAGTGGAGTAGTGAATCGCCATAATGTGCGCATTTGGGGTTCACAACCCCCTGGCGAGGTCATGGAATGCACCAGAGGCAGTCCAAAGGTGAATGTTTGGTGCACGCTATTGCACGATCGAATTATCGGGCCATTCTTCTTCGCTGAGGCTACCATCGTATCTGCAGAGTGTCTGGACATGTTGCAACTGTATCCCCAGCTGCTTCAGTATCACCCAGATGTCTTGTTTCAGCAAGACGGTGCACCGCCTCATTGGGGTTTGGACGTCCGTGCCTATCTCGATATGAGTGGATGGAAATTGAATATCGCCTAGATGTGCTACGTGCTACCAAGGGTGATCATGTGGAAGTTTACTGATGTGTGAAAAAAAAACTTTGGTAGTTTGTAAACAATTAGACACCAGTAGCATATTTGTATCTTACCTCTAGCCTGAGTTATCAACTTATGTAATCAGGGAAAGACTTTGCGGACACCCTGTATATATTGGTATCTAACATGATTTCTAGTTCGATTAGATGCCTGTAACACGATAAAATTTTTTCTCTTGATAGAAGTCGTATCAGTTTGTAATTACATTAATGTTCAACAGTGAGTAAAATCCGCTGGAGCGCTCTTTGTTGCATTTCTCCTCAATTCATGACTGCGCTGCCTTCTACGGAGAAAACGATCAACTAAATGCTTAGAACAGACTCCAGTGTATGCGATATGCATGCTGTTTCCATCTGTGAACAAGAAGTACCGGGTGATCAAAAAGTCAGTATAAATTTGAAAACTTATTAAATAACCGAATAATGTCGATAGAGAGGAAAAATTCACACATGCTTGAAATGACAAGGGGTTTTATTAGAAAAAAAAGTTAAATAAATTCCGACAGATGGCGCTTCATCTGATCAGAAAAGCAATAATTAGCATAGCAAATTAAGACAAAGCAAAGATTATGTCCTTCACAGGAAATGCTCAATATTTCACCATCATTCCTCAATAATAGCTGTAGTCGAGGAATAATGATGTGAACAGCACTGTAAAGCATGTCCGGAGTTATGGTAAGGCATTGGCGTCGGATGTTGTCTTTCAGCATCTCTAGGGATGTCGATACACTTGCGACTTCAGGTAACCCCAAAGCCAATAATCGCACGGACTGAGGTCTGGGGACCTGGGAGGCCAAGCATGACGAAAGTGGCGGCTGAGCACACGATCATCACCGAACGACGCGCGCACAGATCTTTCACGCGTCTAGCAATATGGTGTCGAGCGCCATCCTGCATAAAAATCGTACGTTCCAGCAGGTGTTTATCAGCCAGGCTGGGGATGATGCGATTCTATAACATATCGGCGTACTTCTCACCCGTCACGGTAGCAGTTCCAAAACCAGAATCACGCAGTTCCTCGAAGGAAAAAGGCCCGATAACGGTAGATGTGGTAAATCCAACCCACACCGTGACTTTCTCCTCGTGCAACGGAGTTTCCAAGACAGTTCTAGGATTTTCGGTAGCCCAAATTATCACGCGCAGTCACTGATGTTTTGCTGTCCAGCGCCATCTGTCGGACATTTTTTGAACTTTGTTTTTTTTTTCAGTTTTAATGAAAACCTATGTCGTTCTAAACATGTGTGTCAATTTTTACGTCTCTATCTACATTGTTGTTGTTGTCGTTGTGGTCTTCAGTCCGCAGACTGGTTTGATGCAGCTCTCCACGCTACCCTGTCCTGTGCAAGTCTCTTCATCTGAGAATACG
This sequence comes from Locusta migratoria, assembly GCA_026315105.1. Classification (NCBI taxonomy): domain Eukaryota; kingdom Metazoa; phylum Arthropoda; class Insecta; order Orthoptera; family Acrididae; genus Locusta; species Locusta migratoria. Next base: position 508,393,906 of record CM048747.1, read on the forward strand.
TTCGACAACCTAGATCCTTTTGAATCTGCTTACTATATTCGTCCTTCGGTCTCCCTCTACGATTTTTACCCCACACGGTTCCTTCTAATGCCAAGTTGACAATTCCTTGATGTCTCAGAATGTGTTCAAGCAATCTATCCCTGCTCTTGGTTAATATATGCCAAAAACTCCTTTTCTCCCCGATTCGGTTACGCACCTCCTCATTAATTACGTGATCTACCCATATAATTTTCATCATTCGTCTGTAGCACCACATTTCAAAAGCTTCTATCATCTTTTTATCTGATCTCCTTATCGTCCACGTTTCACTCCCATACAATGCTACACTCCAGACAAATGCTTTCAGAAAGGACTTTCTAACATTTAAATTAATATTGGATGTTGACAAGCTTCGTTTCTTTAGAAACGCTTTTCTTCCCATAGCCATTCTGCATTTAATATCTTCTTTACTCCGGCCATCAGACGTTATCTTGTTGCCCAAATAACAAAATTCATCTACTACTTTTATTGTCTCATTAGCTAATCTAATTCCTTCAGCATCACCTGATTTTCTGACATTGCATTCCATTACCTCCGTTTTACTCTTGTTAATGTTCATCTTATGTCTTCCTTTAAAGACCCTGTCCATTCCATTCAGTTGCTCTTCCAGATCTTTTGCAGTCTCTGACAGAATTACTATGTCATCAGCAGACTGCAATGTTTTTATTTCTTCTCCGAGCACTTTAATGCCCTCTCCAAATTTCTCCTTCCTGAAAGCAAGGGGAAATACAGTCGTTACTTCTCCCGAGGACATGCAGCTCTACTATCTACATTATACAGTGATTTATTAATTTTTCCAAATTATACTGACTTTTTAATCACCCAGCAAACGGCAACACCATGCAGTTTAGGGTTACCTTCGGTAATTAACGATTAAGGGACTTGTGCCCACCTCTGCCTGCTGGTATAGTTTAATGGAGTAAATTGAATCTGTACAGGTGTGCATCTGCGCCGTTCATAAACTCGAGCCGGCGCTTATCGCCAGATGGCAGAGGGTCGCGTGCCGACGCCATCGACCGCCGCTTCCAGTGAGCGCGCCGACAGCTGGGGAAACAAGCGGCAATCGGCTTCCCAGAATCGCCGCTCGCTGGCCCGGCGCTGCCTGTGCCAGGGGGCGCCGCGGTGATAGACGCGCCTGCCGCAGGTATAACACTGCGCGCTAATGCGCCCTAAATCTCTGGCCGGCCGCGGTGGCTCAGGGGGAGTGGCTGCACATAGAAAATTAAGGCCCTGCTGTGACTAGGCGAGCGCCTCTGCATGGCACACTGCGCTCCGATCCTTATCGCTACTCCGGAGGGTTTCCCGGTAAGGGCCTGCGGCGCAAACTGCGTAAATCAGCAATCGTTTGCCGCTTTTCGTAGGAAAGGAGGAGTCCCTATGCTGCCAATGAGTTTCTTTAAACTTCCGCTCAGCTTTGTGGCATACTGGCACGAGAGGTCTTGCGGCCACTTCACCAAACACTGCTAATGACTTATACGTACGAAAGGAAAGCATTAAAAGATGTCGCACCTGTGAAACTAATGTAAAACAACCGGATAGGTGCGAACAGGACTTGAACACCGCTGGTTCTGCGCAAACATAATCACACACTACACAACCGGAAAAACCCGGCGTTTCTCGGGTACCGGTGTTTATTTATTCTATTATTAATTAAGTCTCCATCTTACCTTATTTCCTCCCTCCGTCCGACCCCTTCCTCTCTCTCTCTCTCTCTCTCTCTCTCTCTCTGTTCGTCACCTCATCCCGTCTATATCCGCCCTTTTCCCTCTCCACCTCTTCCTTCTCTCTCTCTCTCTCTCTCTCTCTCTCTAACCATTTCCTCCTCCACCATCTCCGCCCACTTCCTGCAAATTGTAAACTCCATCCTACAGACCTCGAAGGCCCAACACGTTCCGACTGGCCGCCGTGTCATTCTCTAAAGTCAACACGGATTCAGAAAGTATCGTTCTTGTGTATAATATGATCACCTAACACAGACTTCTTCTTCTACGGTTCTACACTTATCGCGTGTCTTGGCCTCTTCAACATTCTCTTTCATGTATCCCAGTCCGTTGCTAGCATTTTCGAATTCCTGGCCGCGGCGGAACGGCTGAGCGAATTGAGGCGCTATGCTTCGATGCGCGAAGCGTTCCCTGTCGGGGGTTCGAATTCCCCCTCGGTCATGGATGTTTGTGCCGTCTTTAGTATAAGATAGTTAATAAGTAGTTTGTAAGTTTAGGGACTGATGAACCCCGTATTTAAGTCCCATAAACTCTACAAACATTTGATTTTCTTTCCAATTTCTGTAGCCCATCTCCCGATGGTTTTCAATCACTCCGACTTCCCATCTGGCCACTTCGATTATGCTGTAATTACTTTTTCTAGTATGTCCTGATCGTTCATTCGCGCTACGTGTCCGGGCCACTTGAGCGTGGAAGATTGCACGGTTCACAAATCTTCTAAGAGGTTGACCTTAGTAAATGGCGTACAAATTATGATTGTAAATATTTCTTCAAACCGTCTTGATTGCAAATTTTTTATTAGTTAATGACGCGTTTCGCCCTTTAGCAGGGCATCTTCAGATTATCTGCGTGACAGAATTTACACAAAATTACAAGGCGGAATTACAAACGGTTATAATGGTACATGGGCTTATTTTGTGTTAAGAAGACAGTATAAATGGCAAACAAAGCAATTTATACCATGGTATACCATTTACCATTTATACTGTCTTCTTAACACAAAATAGCCGGCCGCGGTGGCCGAGGAGACTGAGGCGCTCCAGTCACGGTCTGCAAGGCCACTACGGTCGGGGGTTCGAATCCCCCCTCGGGCATGGATATTTGTGCCATCCTTAGTCTTAGCTAGTTCATAAGTAGTTTGTAAGCTTAGGGACTGATGACCCCGTAGTTAAGTCCCATAAGTTCTACAAACATTTGAACATTTGAACATTCTTAACCTAAAATAAGCACATGTACCATTATAACCGTTTGTAATTCCGCCTTGTAATTTTGTGTAAATTCTGTTACGCAGATAATCTGAAGAAGCCCTGCTAAAGGGCGAAACGCGTCATTAACTAATAAAAAATTTGCAATCAAGACGGTTTGAAGAAATATTTATTCTAACCGATTGCTGTTGTACACCATGGATTGGAAATCATTTTAAATTATGATTGTATCTCCTCGTCCTTCCTTGGGCCACTGATTCTTCTGAGTATCAAAAAAATGTTCAAATGTTTGTATAGCTTATGGGACTTAACTACCGGAACATCAGCCCATAAACTTACAAAGTACTTATGAACTAGCTAATACTAAAGACGGCACAAATATCCATGCCCCAGGACGGCCGGCCTTCTGAGTATCCTTCTCTGAAATGCATGTAGCTATTCAGCGTCTTTTGCTGTTAAGAAGCCAGGTTTTGGAGGCATATGTAAGCACTGCTCCGGTTTGTGTTTTATAGATGTTTAGTTTTGTGGTTCTAATCAGGAGCGCCGAAGGGGAAATAACCTCTAATTAAAAACTTGCTTGAAATTTCCGCTACCAGTCACAACTATGATTTAAGTGTTAAAAAACAGTGAATAGCGACATGTTTCGATGCTGTGCATTATTATCAGGCTATAGGCATACAAAATATGTTGCTAAAGTTGAACATTAATCTATATTGACAACATCTTGATGTTTGTGGCAATGAACCTGTGAAAACAGGTAGATGACCTATGTATGGTTATGTCTCTTTATAGGCTGAGACACAGAATGTTTATAAAGGTGTTTGTTTTAAACACTCACAGCCTCACAACACAGCACTTTTCGACACAATTTCCGTGCCATGACAAGTCTGACACACTAAATTTACTCTACAAGATAGAGCACTGCCCAATTCAAACTTTTGCAGTACCTCAAAGCTCTCCATGGCAAAATCGTAAGTGTACTATATGATAGTGCAGATATTTAAGTTATCCTGATTAATAATAGATTTTAATTTCATATGAATTTCGCCTTTATTTGGAAGGCATCATCAGTGGTCTGTAATATACATATGAAAATGTTTTAGAATATTTCGTATTTACGTTTCTTAGTATTTTAGGTTATAAACAGTTCTGGTGCGTTATTTAAGTACAGTTACTGATATCTGGATGTTATTACTTACAGTATTTCGTGGATCCTGCTTTACATGTATTGGTGATTGGTGATTTCTGGTTGTTTTGCTTCAATTATGTCCCTTTTGCGTTTGTTTTTCAGCACTTCACAGCTACAACTACTAGGCACACGCCATTTTATTTGTGTTGTGTATTTGTTTTGGTTGGTGTTGCCAACTGTTGAATGTATTTTTGTCCTATCTTTGCTTTATGCCAGTGTGTGTGTGTGTGTGTGTGTGTTTTCGATGAAATTGTATAGAAAACTGCACCAGATACTGATGTATTAATTAATTAATTAATTAATTAATTTAATGACTCCTGATTGTAAAGGGAGAGAAAGAGAGCGAGAGAGGAAGGGAGGGAGGAGTTAGAGGAAAAGAGAAAGAGAGAGACAGAGACAGAGACAGAGAAAGAGAGATAGAGGCAGAGAGATAAAAAGAGAGAGAGATAGAGACAGAAAGAGAGAGAGGGGGGGGGGGAGGGAGGGAAGAGTGAGGGAGAGGGATGGTGGGAAAGGGAGAGAGAGATGTGTGTGTGTGTTTTTTTTTTCTTTCATTCTTTTTCTTCTTCCTCTTCTTCTTCTTCTTCTTGTTATTATTATTATTACTAAATTTTGTGTTTATGTATGTGTGTGTCAATTTTTCTCTGTAATTTCTGTCTCATATCTTTGACTAGATTTAGCAGTGAGTTTTCATTGATGCCATCTGTTCATTTATTACTTGTTTGTTCTCGCCCATTGCTTTCTGGATATGATGCCTTTCTTGTGTTTGTATGAGGTGTTTGTTGTGGTTGTTGGTCCTGATAATTTTCATATCTTGGTTGGGTGTTGTTGTTGTTTTAAGTGTTCGGCAAATGTGGAGTAGTTTGTTTCATATTTCCAACATTTGATATGTTCTTTGTATCGTTTTTTCAAAACTCTGCCATTCCTATGTACTCTGCATCACACCTTTGGCACTGAAGTTTGTACATACATGATCCTTGGAATAAATCTTTCTTGATTTTTGGTTGTAGATTTGTGTGTAGAGATTGGGCAGTTTTATATGCTATTTGGAGTCCTTGTTTCTTCAGTATGTTTGTCACTCTGTGCAGTGGCGTAACTAGGACTTGGCTTTGGGGGGGGGGGGGGGGTGATAGATCTGCTTGATGAGCAAAATTTTAGTCAGTTTCCAGACAGACTACCATCTACCAATCCCGTTGAAGATTAATTCACACAATGAAAGCTTATGGTAAAACACCCCGAGTTTCCAATCCTTACATTTAGCAGATTGCGGTTATCAATTTCTTTCTTTCTTTCTTTTTTTTTTTTTTTTTGGGGGGGGGGGGGGTTCTATCCCCCTGATCCCCCCCTCCCCCATAGTTAGGCCACTGACTCCGTGTGTTAATTCGTGTGTGTATGTCATGTTGTACCACTTGGTTTGTTTCTGTGTGTTGTTGTATGTGTTTGTTGTTTGAGTGTTGTATATTTTGCTGTTTGTTGGCTTTGTTTAAAATGTTGTATTTGTTCCGTATTTGTCTTTTAATTTTCTGATTGAGTTTTTGTATTAATTTTGTGTCGTAACCATTGTTCCTTGCTATTTGTATAATTGTGTTCATTTCTTTTTGATAGTTTTTCTTGCTGGGAGGGATTCTGTTTAGCCTATATAGCATGTGTCTAAATGCAGCACGTTTCTGGTGTGGGGGATGACTGGAGGTGGAATGTATAACCATGTCTGTTGCTGTTGGTTTTCGATAAATGTAGAACGGAAGTGTACTCGTTGACTAGACAGGAATCTTCATTCGGTTACATGAGAACATGAAGAAAGATTGCTGACTGACGTTGTAATTACAGACAATGGTGTTGGGAAACCACTCAAATCCCTAAAGTGTAGTGAAACTCCAGGCCCAGACTAGGTTGTTGACAGTTTCTACAAGGAATCTCCGCTGGATTCATTGCCCCTCTTTACCACAATTTACCGCGTGCATCTTGAGCAAGGAATTGTTCCTAGTGATGGGTAAACAGTCAACTAACCCCCGTCTGTAAGGAGTAGACACCTGCAGTTAGCTACCTCTTCACCTGAAGCAAACTGATGGTCGCGGCAGAATAGCCGTACGCACTGAGGCTCCGTGCTGCAGTGCGCGCGGCCGTTCGCCGTCGGATGTTCGAGTCCTCCCTCGGGCAGTGGCGTAGCTATCACAGGGCTAGGCGGGGCAGTGCCCCGGGGCCCCCGAGCTCAAAGGGCCCCCTCGACCACCGTGAGCGGCGTTTGAAAAAAGTTACAGTACATTATCGATTTTTTTGTTTTTTGCTCTCCCGCCCTACCGACCATTATATATGGTTACTTTGTCAGAATAGTGAATTGTCCATTCTAAACGCTGCCCTCTCCCCAGTGTCGTGATAATAAGCGAAGACGTCGACTTATTTTACTTATTACTTCATGCAGCCTGGTAGCTGCACAGCTCAATACAAAGCAGTGGCGTAACTATGGGGGGGGGGGATTAGGGGGATTGAACCCCCCCCCCCCCCGCAGAACCCAAAAAGAAAGAAAAAAGAAAAGAAAAGAAATCGTATAACAGCAATCTGGTAAAGGTAAAGATTGGAAACTTGGAGTGTTTTACCATAAGCTTTAATTGGATGGGAGTGAATTAGTTTGTTCCTAGGGGGTGGTAGATAGTAGTCTGACTGGATACTGACTAAAATTTTGCTCGTCAAGCAGATTGCCCCCCCTCCCCCAAGCCAAGTCCTAGTTACGCCACTGATACAAAGTGTTTCATCATGCAAAATCTGGCAACTTCGTTTTGCCGAAACCATCCTACACGAATATTTCCCCTATTTTCTTTCTTTGACTGGGCTATCAAAGAAATAAGGCTGATCGGCATGGAGCATGGGATCGTTTTATCTGCATGTCCTGCCCAGGCCTAACTCTTTCCCTCGGGAAAATTTCATCCAAATGTAGCCAGTAATTTTTGCGTAAACGAATACCAAATAAACAAACATTTACAGTTATAACTATATTATCTGCTGCGTGACACATAATTTACTTAGCAGTATTTAGGCTTGCCTTATTATTTCTTCCACTGAGCGGTAAGGAGCTGATGAAATAGTTTTGCATCGGTATACAGTTTTATTTTAAAGCGGCTCCCAAAGTCATTTTTGCCCCGGGGCCCTTGGCGACATAGCTACGCCACTGCCCTCGGGCATCGGTGTGTATGTGTTGTCCTTAGGTAAGTTTAACATATTTTAATTAGTTTGTAAGCTAGGGACTAATAAAGTAACGTCCCATAGATTTACAGACATTTGAACATACCGATGCCCATCAGTGCCTTCCTTCACGGCTCCAAGATATCGCATGGTTAGAAATACGTACTGTATGGAACAATTGTAACGGATTGCCAGCCTTCACAAACTGTAGGTGGGCTGTAGCCTGATACAGAAGGAAGCCATTATTTTTCTAAGTTTTGTCCACATTTCTGGAGGGGTTTGAACCCCAGAAACCCTCTCTGTTGCTACGCCCACGGACTTCCCCACAACTGTACTTACTTGCGTTCTGGTACTTTACGTCATGATATTTAGTCGACGCGATTGTATGAAGCAGTACACTGCTAACACTGTATTCTAAAAGTACGGGGTTCTTTTTCTCACTGCACTGCTTTACATTACATTTTTCTATAACAGCTTTAGCTGCCATCTATCATACAAGCTGGAAATTTTGTCAAAGTCATCTTGTCACTCAACGTCTACACCTTCAAATCAAATGTTTATTAAGCTTATGGCATTTAACTGCGGGGTCATCAGTCCCTAAACTTAAAGACTACTTATGTACTAACTTATACTAAAGACAGCACAAACATCCATGCTCGAGGGGGAATTCGAACCCCCGACGGGGAACGGCCTCGCGCAGTGGAGCATAACGCCTCAATGCGCTCGGCCACTCCGCCGCGTCTACACCTTCCCTAGACAACATCATCAGCAAACAGTGCCAAATAGCTACTCAGACTGACTCTGTAGGTAGAAAATAATAGCGGTGCTATTATCACTTGCCTAAGGCACTCCTGAAGACACCCTTTGTTGAACACTCGCCGTCGTGGACAGCGTACTGGGTTCTATCGCTTAAGAAGTCTTCGGCCGCTCACATATTTGGGTATCTATTCAAAAGCTCGTATCTTCGTTAGCAGTCAGTAAGGCGGCACCGTGTCAAACGCCTTTCAGAAATCAACAAATATGCAGTCTTTTACCCTTATTCAAGGCTTGACAGATGTGATGTGAGCAATACTTGCTGTCTGGAAAAGAAATTACTATGAAAGTAATACTCTTCCAGAACCCCTACAGCTAAGGGTTTGGTATAGAAAACTGTGACATAAAAGCACAATTTAGGAATGTTTGATAGAACGTGAATCAAGATTTTTTAATATTTCGCCTTGTAAATGACGAACGAATAATATTAATAACAAGAAAGGTTATGGTTATGCAGGAACCTAAGAGTACAGCTTAAATTGTTGCGAGTGAAGAAGCAATGATATATATGGATTCCGGCCGAACAACTTCGAGTGTAAGCTTTCTTGGAAATTACCGTGAAATGTGTTACGAATGGAGTTGGTAGTATGGGTGTAATAAATCACAGCCTCATGTATGTTGGGGTCAATTTTTACGGTCTTATCTCCTTAGCCATGTGCCGTTCTGTAATATAATTTCTAAGTTACATTCAGTGGTATGTGTATATGCCGTCTGTAAAATGTCTCGCGAATAGCAGTAATAAATTGTAGCGACATGCCGAATGCCGTAGTTTTACTGCATGGACAATGGAAAAGAAGTAAGCTTTCCTTGCATCATTTCGTTGGGGTTTTCCGCAAGAAAAAGATTCTTAAAAGCTTGAGATTATGGCAACGTTAGTTGCAAATCGCTAAGTGCTCTAATGTTCAAATAGTGTATACACGAATTCCCGTTATCCACGCGTCGTATGATGAGACATTTTATTGTTTATGAAGTCGTTTTCGTGAACCATATGCCGTAGATAGTTTTTACTGTAATAGCGATTTCTGTCTTATAGCAAAGAATGAGAAAGGTCTGGTAGTTCAGAAGCAGAAGCGGAACATTGCCACATGTTGTGGCAGTTTCCGCGCATTCGTTGTTTGTGACGTCATATCTCTCGGAAAATGTGTAATGGTTTGGTCTTACCCCCACAGAGTTTGTTGTCTGGCAGTAAGGAATATATTTACCACTTTTGGTTGAATTGATCAAGTAGTTTAGAAGGAGATGTGAAACACACACCTACATTCACTGTTATATATTGTTCTACATAAATACTCTGCAAGTCACATTGAAGTGCATGGCAGAGGGTTCGTCGAATCGCTTTCATGTTGTTTCTCTACAGTTCCATCCCCTAACAGTTCGCGGAAAAAAGTAATACCTAAATCTTTCCGTTTTCGATCTGATTTATTTTATTTTGATGATCATGCCGTTCTATTTAGGTGTGTGCTAAGAAAATATGTTCGCATTCGGAAGAGAAAGTTGGTGAAAGACATTTCACAAATAGATTTCGCCGCATCGAATGACGCCTTCCTTTTAATGCTTTCCATCCCAACTCCTGCACTATTCCCGTGTCACTCACTCCCCTATATTGCGATTATACAAAACGAGCTGCCCTTTTCTGTACCTTTTCTAATTCGTCTCTCAGTCCCGCTTGGTTTGGATCCCACAATGCGCAGCAATACTCCAAAATAGGACGCACAAGTGTGGTGGTTTCTTCAGTAGAACTGTTGCATCTTCTAAGTGTTCTGCCAACGGCACGTAGTCTTTGGTTCGCTTTCCCTACAATATTTCCTGTGTGTTCTTTCCAATTTGTGTTGGTTGTTATTGCTACACCTAGGTATTTAGTTGAATATTTGGCCTGTAGTTTGGACTGATTTATCGTGTAAATGTTTAACGGGTTTCTTTTAGTGGTCATATGGACCGTCATCTGCAGACGAATGTACGTATGGACGGGCCTGCGTTTGTTCCGTCTGCCAACATATTTCAGAGCTGCTCTGAAGTGTCACAGGCTGATTGATGCTATTACTCACTGTAGACTCCGGAGGTAGTTTGAATTTACCTATTTCGAACTGTTAAGAAGTTACAAAAAAGTGTACCTGAGTCGTTTGGTTGACTGTGATGTCAAACACGTCTGCGGAGATGAAAACTGTGACGCAGATTGTTAACTGAGTTTTGTTAGCAATTTTTTTCAACCCGATGTTATCCTGTTTACTATTGTCCGCGGTGGAGTGGCCGAGCGCTCAAATGTTCAAATGTTTGTAGATCTTATGGGACTTAACTACAGAGTCATCTGTCCCTAAACTTACAAACTACTTATGAACTAGCTAAGACTAAGGACGGCACAAATATCGATGCCCGAGGGGGGATTCGAACCCACGACCGTAGTGGCCGTGCAGACCGTGACTGGAGCGCCTCAGTCCCCTCGACCACCGCGGCCGGTGGCCGAGCCCTCTAAGACTCCTTGCTGCGGAGTGAGGAAAAAATACAAATGTTTGTAAATCTATCGGACCAAACTGCGTGGTCATCAGTCCGTAGCTTACAAACTACTTAAACCTAGGTAATCTAACCTAAGGACAAATACACACACCCATGCCCCAGGGAGGACTCGAACCTCCACAGCGAGCAACCGCGCGCTCCGCAGCGAGACGCTTTAGACCACTCGGCTACTCCACCGCGGCGCGGAGTGAGCTGCTGCTCGCCGTCGGAGGTTCGAGTCTTCCCTCGGCCATGTGTGTGTGTGTGTGTGTGTGTGTGTGTGTGTGTGTGTGTGTGTGTATTATCCTTAGCGTAAGTTAGTTTGAGTAAGTTTAAGTTTAGTTTGTAATCACAGGGACTGATAACCATGGTAGTTAAATCCTTTAGATTTACAAATATTTGTACATTTGATGTAGTATTACCAGTAGCTACCTATACAAGTCCCAACGCACGTCCGGCCACAGTACCGCTCACAATAAATTGTTTCGATGTAACAACACAAATACTGTGAGTACTTCTGCATTATGGGGCTAGTGAAATAAGTTGTAGTAATTTATCGAGTCGTATTCCGATTAATCGAGAGGAAGCGCTAAACATTTCTACAATTTCATAAAATATATTTAAAAACTTAATATCGGGAGAAACAGTTTTTTGGGACGTCGTTTGTTACGGTGAGAAATAAGGACAATCTCGGTTTTCAGGGACGTTTGTTCTGGTAGCAACAAGGAGTTCGCCGAAGCTTAACGACCCCATCTGACGGAGGTGTTGAAAGCCACTGTCTGAACGTATGTATTGACGCCAGGACAAAAGGTGGTAATCAGACAATAGGAGGACTGTCCTGGGAAGAGTTAAATATCTGTCCCAAAGTGCTTTGCCGATCTCGCAACTATGCCGAGACTCTGCCGAAGTAGCGTTACCTGCTTGAGGGTCCACGTGAACAGCTTAGGTCTGGTGACGACATAACGGTACCCGCTCCCCTCTAGCCCAGGTCGCTCTCAATTTCTTCCTTTGGCTGCACGGCGTGTCAGATCTAAAGCCTCAAACCTTTACCTCTTGGCTGTAGCGGTTTAGCTGACTTGTAATGACCAACTTCTTCTTGGACTTTTTTAAGTCGTCATTCCGTTTCGTACATTTATTCCAGCTCCGGCGCAAGCCTAACTGACGCCCCATAAGACTTGCAAATTTACCGCCCCCTCATTGAAAAAAACATAAAAGAAAAACAAATCCTCGTGTAACGTTAAAATCTGTTCGGTTCTTGTACAACACTTCTGCTGTCACATGTTTCCACAAAACAAAACTAAGTTTGAGAGATATATAAAAGACATAGAACAATACATCTAGGCCTTATATACAAAGGTAATTTTTTTTTTACCAAAAATTGTAAATACTTCTTCACGGTTTTATTACAAATATTTGCGCTACACTATGATGAACAATCGGAAAGGCACAGACTGCATATTTTTGAAATCTACGAGTCACATTAAGCCACTACAGAGTAGACGAGCGCATTAGTGTCATAGGAAACATACCGTCACTCAAGTCAATGGAGTGCGCTGAGTGATCAATGTTAAAAATGTATGTGAAGCTGTAAAGCACGAATTTAGAAATACTGTCTTGGTGAAAAATATCTCTCTCAACTTATTTCATGTCGTGACATCTGCTGCAAAAATTTGTAGCTTATAATAATTTACCTTTGTACAGTGCCTATATGACGCTATTACTTCCCCTTGTGAAAACCAGAGATTTAGTATTGAAAGTGTTAAGGACACAATTATAATTAACAATCACGTTTAGGATACTTTATATCTTAATTTTCAGGAACTGTATTTCCAATTATCATACTCTGGAATGACATGATTATAATCTTCTGAAAGCTATAGTTGAGAAAATGAGAAATAAGTAACCTATGTACATAATACAAGATGCCCGCCCTAATGAAAGACGTCGGTATTATAAAGTTGACTTATTGTTTTGCATGTGACAACTATAAAATATTTACGCCATTAGGAACGCAACTTATTTTTCCGCTTTTTTAATCGCGAGTCTTGACAAAGATGCAGGTGATGTATATAGCTTTTGTATGGACCAAATATTTGAACTAAAGTCTATACTACTGATACTGTTTTTACGAAATGTTTCACAAAATCTGGCTTCGTTTCAACTTATAATTTTTGTGTCCCGTATTTTGGTTTTGCAAATCTGGGCACACTAAACTAAGCTTCAAAATTAGCCATTTAGAATCGTTGGTGTAAAACAATGAGTTGATTTTATTAGCATTTTTCTTGTCACATTTTGTCACAGGTGTTGCTACACGTTCGGATAGTACAATCGATTACCAGTTTGGCCCGCTGGCACGAAGTCACGATCAACTAATCCTTCAGAGTCAAGGAAAAGCCGTGGCAGAGTGGCCGAGCGCATTGAGGCGCTACGCTCCGATACTCAAGGCCGTTCCTCGCCGGGCGTTCGACTCCTCCCTGGGGCATGGAGACATGAATGTTTGTGTTGTCTTTAGTATAATTTAGCTTATAAGTAGTCTGTAAGTTTAGGGACTGATAACCCCGCAGTTAAGTCCCATAAGCTTAACAAACATTTGAACATTCGAATCAAGGAAAACTGTCAGCATGACTTTGACATGAGTAGAGGAGCTCTATTTTGTCTTGGACAGCTGTTTTCCGACACATTGTGAAGTTTGAACACACCACGATTGTCCAATTGCACACGACTGACCATTACAAAATTGATGAAAAACGTTATCGAAGCCAACGTTTTGAATGGCAAATTCTGAGCCGACAATGTTTTGTCCAATGATAGCCAAAGACGTGCCACTAGAATTCAGACGCGTTCAATTTCGTATTAGTTCGTCATTCGCAGTGGCAATAAATCGCAAGGCTAAACGATGACTGTTAGCGTCTTAGCTTTTGGTACACATTGTTTTTCACACGGAAAATTATACGTGGCACGTTCTTGCGTGGGCAAATCATCGCGTTATTTGTGTTGGCTAAAGCCGGGTTGACCAAAAATATCGTACGTTTCAGTTGCTCTTCGAAATTAAAGTTGATCTTCTTTATTTCAGTTTTAATTCTTAGGAATAAAAAATGTTTCTTTATTTTAGTTGTAATTCTTTGGGTTATAAATATATTCTCTTTTTTAACTTACGTGTAACTTTTTTCAAATCAAACAATACATTGCATTGACCAAATAAATGTTTGCTATCCTTTTTTATTGGCCATTGTTGTATACAGAATCGTTGATCCACCTCCCATCACCAGTTATGATTGTCTTGAGGAACATCTCGTTCTCATTTGTGCGATCTGAAAGCTCTTCACAGATTGGGAGGCGATGCTTGCTTGTAAAGCTAAGGGACTTAACTACGTTGTTCATCTATCACTAGGCTTACAAACTACTCAAACTAACTTAAAGTAACTTACACTTCGGATAATACAAACACCCATGCCCGAGAAAGGATTCGAACTCCCGACGGCGACTAACCTCGCTCTCCGCAGCAAGGCACCTTAGAACGCTCGGCCACTCCACCGCGGCTCGAGACGATGGTCTTTCTGGTCTACACTCGTGAGCCGTGGAACGAACTTCGCAACAAAACGATGCATTCCAAGGTCCTGTGTCAGGATTTCATGACGTATGCAACTGAAATGTTACATTCTTCTCAGTCAGTCTTCGATTGAAAAGCACAATTTTGTTGACGTTCCTTACATGATAGATAAACGTGGAAGGGTGTAACAAGTCATTTTTAAAGTCAGTCCGACCATTTTTAACCGCATGAACAATTCGCAACACAAAGTACTTTTATTATTTCTAAACTATTAATTTCTTTATACATGGTGAGTCAGTTGTACTGTGTGTCCACCATAACTTGACAACTTAATTGAGGATGACAGAAGCGCATAACATAAGTACCATCTGAGTTATATTGGTGTTTCTGCAAGTGTTGTGAACGCCTATTGAATTCCAGAATGACAGAAACTACAATAACGTATTTAAATTCATTCTATTGGGCAAGATCATACAATAACAGTCCGGGAATCACCTTCCGTAATTTTTCGATTTTTAGTTAATGACACTTGGTTACTGCTTTGTTATTGAGTGAAACAGTATGGCATAACAATGCCAAAAATGTTTGTGTTACTTTGATACACTTTCTACTCCTGACACGATGATGTTCCCAACATTCTCCTATTTTAATGCAGGTCCAGTGGTCTGATATGTGAATCATGTTCTGTTAATGTGCAAGATATCGCCATAGCAACTTAGATCTTCCAAAAATGGTAAAAAATAAAGATGCTTTAAATTGCTTTAGGCAGCGTTTTCTGTTTTCCATTTTCTAAAAAGAAGTTAGATGCGGTCAAAAGACTGAAAAGTAAGAAATATATGACTTTTTTGTAATTTTCGAATTTTATTCGCAGTTTCTGAGAGTAGGGGCCCTTAGTGACTTACTTCATTGTCTCCTTTTCGTTCCTGACTTGGGCAGCCTCTTCTTCGTTGCATCTTTGTGGTCATTTTCTTTTCTCTACATTTTCGTTTCCTCGTGACAGGTTTTTTCGTTGCAAACGTATATAACAGGCTTTTACACAGTTTTACCCTTTGGCATATTGACGAAATTATGTAATCAGTAATATTAAGTCATACAAAATAGTTGAGATAAGTTCTTGTTGTCCTCTTCAGTCCGGAGACATGTTTATTGCAGTTCTTCATGCTACCCTGTTCTGTGCAATGCTCCTCGTCTCTGCATAAGAACGGCAACCCAAACATGCTCACTGTATTCATTTCTTTGTGTGCCTCTGCGATTTTTAACCCATACACTTTCCTTCAATACTAAATTGACAATTCCTTGATGTCTCAGACTGTATCCCAACAATCGATCCCTTCTTTTACCCAAAATATGCCTGAAATTCCTTTTCTGCCAAATCTGTTTTGTACCTCCTCATTAGTTAAGCGATCTACCCATCTGATCTTCAGAATTCGTCTGTAGCACTACATTTCACAAGCTTCTGTTATCTTCTTGTCTGAACTATTTATCGATCTAGTTTCACTCCTGTACACCCAGCTTTCAGAAAGGACTTCCTAAAATTTTAGTTAATACTGGTTGTCAACAAATTTCTCTTCTTCAGTAATGCGTTTTTCCTATAGCTATCCTCCATTTTATATGTATTTTACTTTGGCCATCAGAAGTTATTTTACTTCCCAAATAACAAAACTCATCTACTAATTTAATCGTCTCGTTACCTAATCTAATTCCTTCAATATCGTCTGATTTTCTTACTCTTTCCTTTCCAGACAATGTCCATTCTGTTCAATTGCTCTTCCAGATCCTTTGCGGTCTCTAACAAAACTGTCATTGGTAAACTGCTAGGTTTTTATTTCCTCTCCCTAAACCTTAATCACTTGTGATAATTTCTTCTTGTATTCCTTCACATTGGGGAAATTCTACAACTCTTACTCCCTTCCCTACCATTGCGTCCCTTTTATGCACTTCGACTCTTATAACTGCTGTCTGGTTTTTCTAGAATTTGAATATTACTTTTTGTTTCCTGTATTTTGCCATTGCTATCTACAGAATTTAAAAAGATGGTATTCCAGTCAACATTGTGAAAAGCTTTCTCCAATTCTACAAAAGCTTGTATGTAGATTTGCCTTACCGTAGCCTGTCTTCTTAGATAAGTCGTAATTATTTCCTCACATGTTCCTTCATTTGTCCTAAATGCAACAGATCTCCGCCGCAATCTGAGCCTAAAATTTTCTATTCATCTGTGAATAGAAAATAGAATTCTATTCTAAAAACGGGGAAATTGCTGAACTGTATTTTCCTACGATCCGACAACGTTTCATTATTAAACTCTGAATGTTTGCAAATTTTATAGCAATGTTGATAGGTCGTGGGAAACTGGAAGCCTTCCGAAAGCTTCTGAATAATAAACGTACACGTGTAAAAGAGATATCCAAACTATTGACCACCTGATTTTGACTGCTATAACTTACTGAATGGTAGGGACCATCTCAGGAAAAAAATATCTGACAAAGGAGGAGGCCCGTCAGTAAATCGGATTTGGTTCATAAAATCACTGCAGATTTTAAAACTTCCGTAATTCGATGAGATTTTCTGCTGTCTAAAACTCGTCTGGTTTCGTCATGTAAAGCGATAAATCCTGCACAGCCAAAACGTCTTCTTTTGTGAATCGTTCAGTCTTATGTATTATGTTTGCCAAAGTACCTGATGTAACGACCTAAATTTAACATTCAAATATGTAACGGGGTATGCCAAATAAATAAATAATAGCCGCGATGGAGTAGCCAAGCGGTCTAAAGCACCTCGCTGCGGAGCGCGGGGTGCTCGCCGTGGAGGTTCGAGTCAACCCTGGGGCAACGGTGTGTGGGTTTGTCCGTAGGTTAGTTTACCTAGGTTCAAGTAGTTTGTAAGCTACGGACTGATGACCACGCAGTTTGGTCCGATAGATTTACAAACATTTGAACATTTGAAATAAATAATAAGCGATGTATCCTCCGCCACACACGGTGAGGTGCTTTGCGGAATATGGATGTATATGTAGAATATCGTAAATGACAAAATAATAGCTCTTACTAATAGCATTTGCTGCTCCACATTTCGCGGAATTTTGCCTGCCACAGTCACCCACTGTAACGCACAGTGATCACACTCCCGTACTATGATCGAGAGCCAACTACTATCACAATCACGAGATGATGTTAGTGGGTGGTGATCGAGAGAAGTCAGCCAGTACGTACACACACAAGCCTTTGATATACAGGTGTACCCTGCAGGACTGTTTGTCCTGCTCATCTGCATTATCGTACAAGTTTGTTGCATTCAGAGCGAGCGGCCGTTTATGTCGCCGACTATAAATTCTGTCTGAGTGATGCTGTACTCTCCGATAGCCACCCAACGACGGCACTTTCCCGTACAGCAAACAGCGCCGTAAGTAAACAGTAACAGATTACTGCCCACACTACGAGTCACGTCGTTAATGTGTACAGAGAACTTCCCTGGGGCACTCCTGAGATAAATGATCAAGTTCGAGTCCTTCGACTACATTAACATACGGCTAAATATAATTTATTTATTTACATAGTTTATGTCCACTTTGATCACTAAAATCAGGCATTATACAAAAGAATGCACAGTGAGAAGGTTAGGTGTTATGAGTAAAAAATTTCTTCCTTTCCCAAAATTTGTAGAAATGTAGAGTCTCGCGGCGATAACTTTGAATGAAACGTTCTCGGGTTTTCGAGCGCGTCAAGTGTTTAAAATCCCACGAGCTTTCGGGCAAGCACTCCTTTGCCATTGTCAAAATTAACGACATGGGAGACGCTGATTCACTGTTGAAAGAACAAGTGCATCTGGCACTCACTGAATCTACTTATTCTAATTCCACTACTCAAACCATTTCTGGAGACGCTGAGAACCACGGCCCATAATATGTGAGAAGTATTAGGCATCCAGAAGTGTAAACTATAAGTGTTAAGAAACGTTAATGGTTATTAAATGTACTAAAGAACCATAGGTTTTATTTGTATTCCTTAGTTTTCTATACAAGTATTATCAGTTATATATTTCGATTTGCCTATTTCAGCTAATAATAGTTCAATTTACTGTCACTAGTTATTTAATGTGCTTAAAAATAAACTTTTAACTTCGATTAGTGATGTACGAATCAGAATAGATGCCAGATCCGAAATACCCCGATTGCACATGGGGTAATGGTATACCGCAAAGTAAGATCTTTAGTTAGAGTGTATAAACTAATATGTGGGGTTGAGGATCCTCTTGATGCAAAACACTCATTATTTTCTTTTCATACACAAACTAGTTTCGGCGGAAATCTCGTAATCCTCAGTGGGTTTTGTATTTAATCTTAAAGAATGCAGCAAAGACAAATTTACAAAACTGTGAAACATTGTAGTGTAAGGTATACACTTCTTTTTCGCAGTATCATTGTATAAATAATTATTTCCGATCCTTTCAACGTTTGGCTATTTTACACTTCCACAGCCTAATATCGACACCCTCACAAACTGCAATGACAGCCAAAAACAAAACGCGAGGCGTACACATACTGAAGTAAGGTTTTCATAATAGTAACACATGGCAATAACAGCCGCTCATACGCTGTATGACGCATAAAAGGCAAAAAAAAAAAAAAAAAAAAAAAAAAAAAAAAAAAAAAAAAAATGGAAGAGTAAAATAGCGTAATGATGAAAGGTACGGAAATCAATGTTTATACAATGATACAGGGAAAAAGAAGTGTATACCTTATACTACGATGTTTCACAGTTTTATAAATAAGTCATTTTTGCATTCTTTTAGATTAAATACAAAACCCACCGAGACTGGCAAGATTTTCGCCGAAACTAGTTTTGGTATGAAAAGAATATAACGAGTGTTTTGCATTAAGGCGCATCCACAGCCCCACATTTGTAACGCAAACACGGACCACAGTAATTGTAAACAGATATATATATATTATATTTCGAAATTAGATGTGCGGTAGATCAAAAGTGTAATAAAAGTAAAGTATTAAAATACCAAGATCGCAATTAATTAATTGATTTCTCTGACGAACGTTTCGATACACTTAGGGTACTATCATCTGGTCACTTGTGGCCTATGCTTTCATTTCGTGAAGGCGCACGACATTAAAATATTACGTTAATCATAAAACTTTTAACTTTTACAAATGTTACGTCAAATATAAAAACAGTCAAAATATTTAAAACACGCTCTCCCTTATGTGTCATGTTGACAGTCGGAACGTCTTCTTACAACTCATACGCTCTAACTGTTTTTATATTAGACGTACCATTTGTAAAACTTAAAGGTTTTATGATCGACGTACCATTTTAATGTCGTGCGCCTTCACGAAATGAAAGCATAGAACACAAGTCACCAGATGATGGTACACTAAGTGTATCGAAACCGGTCGTCAGAGAAATAAATTAATTAATTGCGATCTTGGCATTTTAATCGTTCAAACTAAGGAGATAGCCGTCCTACCATGGATAAATTAAATAAAATAAAAGTGCTCAGAACTAAGTATTTTGCCATTTCTAACCTAGTATACCGGCCCTACTAACGGGCGGAGAAAAAAGGTGTAGGAATCAAATTTCTTAAGAATTTTGACCCCTTTATATGTCTAAGTACTAGGGGCCTAGGGGAAAAATAAACTGAAATCTAGTTGTAGGCTTCCTAAAATTCATTTTCAAATTAATAATATCAAGGAAGGTGTTATTCTTTGTGGCGAGATCTGAGACACGATCATCAGAGTAAAATAAAATAAAAATAAATAAATGAAAGATGTAAAGCGGAACTATGTAACTGTTCCTTTTTCCCGTGTGCTATGAGAGAACTGAACGGTAGGGGAGTCCGCCTGCGTAGCTCAGCGGTAGCGTTGCTGACTACGACGCAGGAGGCCCGGGTTCGATTCCCGGCAGGGGATTGGGTGTTGTGTGTTGTCCTAATCATAATCATCTCATCATCATTGGCACGTAAGTCGCCCACGCGGCGTCAAGTAAAAAGACTTACACTAAGGCGACCGAACAATCCCGCAAGGGATCTCCCGGCCAAGAAAGCCATATGCTCATTTCATTTCAACGGTAGGTGAATGTTACGAGAGCGGTTCGTTGGAAGGACAGAGAAGGAAGGAGTTATTCAAACATATAAGTAAGGAGAACTCATATCCGAGAAACGCTGGCAACGTTCGCTAGCAGAACAAAAGAAGTTCCCTCTCCCGTACAGTTAGGGCTATTCGCAGAGCACAGTTGCCGCTGTGGATGGACAATACAGTATGCGTGAGAGTGCCTTCCCGGAATTTTCGCCCTGCCCGTGTGATGGCGATCTCTCGGTGGACCCTCCGTAATTAGCCCACTGACGTGCCTGTACAGGTAGCAGGCTAACTGTTAACTGAGCGAGAGCTGAACGTGGACCTCTCTGTGCGTCCCGTTAGTTGGTAAGTCCATAGGTGCCACGCACTCGGCGCAGTGCTTCACGCTTCGAACTGCTGTCACGGGCTGATTTGCAGACAGATTTTGAGCGACAGAAAAAAAAAAATACTTCTGTTGGGTAGGCGATTTTAACTTTCAATTCAGTAATTTAGGTGCGATGTCTTCCGAGTGCTACCAATCCCGTCTAGGAAGGGGAAGGTCCCTTTAAATTTCCCTCAAATCCACACTTCCCTCTGAAGCACTTATGACGCTAAAAATTCCCCTAGAATTTTTATCCCGCTAAATATCGCCCCCCCTCCCCTCCCCCACCTATAATTTCCCCCCTACATTTAGGAGGAAAACTACTAAGTTGGGAACCCTGATCTATATTAACAAAAATGAATTTTCACATGTATGAAAGCGCATCACTTGAGGATGGCTTCACCGATTTGGCTGTTCTTTCCTTTGTTCTGTTCGTAATTTTCAGGACAAGGTTTGTATGACAGCAAATGTTCGGAAAATCTACTAGAAAATATAAGAATTTGAGAAAACGTGCAAGTCCACTTCCTGGTCGGATCATTTACTAGATTCTTCAATAATCAGTTTATTCAGTCGCTACTTGCTTAGCGACCACATACGCTGTAACGGAGCAAAGAAATACGCCAACGAGATTGGCATAAAGGGAGATGGCGTTATGCCATGCGTTAGAATCTCTGGAGACGACCTAACATCGAAAAAGTGAAGCCAGCAAAATGCAAATTCCGGCATTTGTTTGTACCCGAAACATTGGTCGTACTGTGTGGTCGTTGAAATGACCGTCAAACCTAAGTAAATACTAAGACTATCAATTTATTGGCTTTACGTAAGGAGGGCAATATTCACAGGATTATAACCGAGAAATCCTTGTTTTGGTTTCAACCAATTCCTGTTCTCAGCATCTCCATCTCCCTTTATTCTAACCTTATGTGTTAAAACAGCAAGACAGATTCAACATGAAACGTTGGTTCTTTAGAAGCGTCTCTGTATTATTCCTACCTCCATGGTGTTATCGGTGGCGATCATATCTTTGGAGCTGCAAAGACAGATTGATGTTACCTTTTTGGTATTTTTGAGTGTTACAGACAAATTGAGTACAGATCGTGGTTCATTTTTTTAAAACAATGCCTCCATTGCGGTGTCGTAATATCGGTCGGCGTACGCGCAACGCAATCCTACTACGTGATCGTAGGAGTCAGTCAGACCGACGAATATCGTACACAGGGCTTGGAGGTAATTCGAGAAAGAAATTCTCAACCGAGATCCGTTATGGCTCTGGAACAACGGGTACTGTCCAGTTCGACTTCCTCATTTGCAGCTTACGCACGAAATAATTTGGATCGTCGACGAAACAGACGGCCACTTGTGACGATTAGAACTAAACGTTTTGCGTTCAGATACGATCCAGCAGTCGATTCTCAGCGGATGCATCAGTTGGTTTCGGAACAATGAACAATATTTGTCAATATTGTAATGCTTTGAGATTTCGGCAAGAACAATACCAAAGACTTTCGAAATATTGTATTTCCATTTCACTTATTGCATTTCAAAAATAAAAAGTTTGTAAATCTATCGGATCAAACTGCATGGTCATCAGTCCGTAGCTTACAAACTGTTTAAACTAACCTAAGGACAACACACACACCCATGCCCCAGGAAGGACTCGAACCTCCGACGGCGACGTGGCTATTGCATTTCAATTGTTTTGGTTCAGTGTGGAATTTACATCTTTAAATTATTATTACGCTACAATAATTTTGTTTTCAATTCAAAAACTCTGAAGAAGATATAAAGATATTTCTATTCTGATCGCTGCGAGAAAAACATGCTAAGTCGTGCTGTAAAAATGTGCGGTTTTGTTTTCCTTTTTCCAGTAATTTTTAACATCAAATAGGAGAGTTGTTTTCATGCCTAAATTTATAATCATACCCGTTCGTGGAATACAACCACAAAAAGTACGGCCATTAAAGCTACTAACCTCACAGACAGAGCAGCTGGAAAGGTCTCTCTAGTAACCCTTTTTCAGTTGATTTACCCAAACAATTTTGACTTCCATTCACAATCAGGGTCCCGATTGCAATAACAATAAATAAGATTCAGTTTATCCTTGTGCTTCATAAAACATAACTTATGCTTCAGCACAAAAACCACGGAGTTAAGGTACTGTGATGGTGTGTTCAATGTCTCGTCTAGGCTACTCTTTTAACAGAGGCATTCAAATAAAACTTGCCATCTTGCCATTATAGTAAAGTTAATAGTTGAGTGTTTTTACCGGTTCCCCAGTGCTTCTGTAGCAGTTTTAGGGTCATTCAAAGAAAGTCTACACCAGGTAGTGCGTAGGTATCCGGGCCATGTAATATTAGTCGGGGGAGACTTCAGCCTTAAGAGTATAGATTGGGACCTCGCTAGTTACATTTCTGGCGGTACAGACAAGCAGTCTTGCGAGCTACTTTTCGACACATTCTCCGAAAACTGTCTTGAGCACTTATATCGGCAATCCACGCGAAATGGAAATATTTTAGACCTTATAGCGACGAAGAGGCCTGACTTATTAACGATGTTTGTGTACAGACAGGAATTAGTGATCATGATATCGTCATAGCTTCAATGGTGACCAAATTTTACAAACCAATCAAGAAGGCTAGGAGCGTGTTTTTGTTGGGAAGAGCCGATAAGCAAATGTTACGATCGCATTTAGAAAATGAATGGGCATCGCTTAGTTCCGGTACTGTGGATGCAGAGGAATTGTGGACTAAATTTAAGTGCATTGTACATAAAGGGTTATAGAAATATGTGCCTGTAAAGTCGATTAAGGATGAAAAAGATCCACCGTGGTATAATAATAATGTTAGAAAGCTACTGAGAAAGCAAAGATTGTTGCACTCTCGGTTCAAAAAAGAACACGCAATTGATGACAGGCAAAAGTTAGTAGAGATTCGTGTGTTTATAAAAAGATCGATGTGAGAAGCATACAATAATTACCACAGCCATACCTTAGCAAAAGATCTTTCCGAGAACCCGAAAAAATTCTGGTCCTATGTAAAATCGATAAGCGGGTCAAAGCCCACTGTCCAGTCACTCGTTGATCATTCCGGGGCAGTAATAGAAGAAAGCAAACGGAAAGCCGCAGTTCTAAATTTAACTTTCAAGAAATCTTTTACGCAGAAGAACCGCACAAATGTACCATCGTTTGATCAACGTACTAATTCCGAAATGGAAGACACAGTAATAGGTATTTCCGATGTAGAGAAGCAGTTGAAAGAGCTAAATGCTAAAAAGTCTGCTGGTCCGGGTGGAATACCAGTTCGGTTTTACAAAGAGTATTCTGCGGCATTGGCCGTCTACTTAGCTTGCATTTATCGCGAATCTTTAATTCAGTGCAAGCGCTGGTGACTCCCGTTTATAAGAAAGACAACTGACTCACATAATTACAGCCCAATATCGTTGACATCAGTTTACTGTAGTATTTTGGAGTATATTCTCAGTTCGTATATAGGAAATTTCCTTGAGACGGAAAAGCTTTTTTCTATGAATCAGCACGGGTTTAGGAAACATCGTTCATGTGAAACTCAGCTTGCCCTTTTCTCACATGACATCTTGCGAGCCATGGATGAAGGGCAACAGGTGGGTTGTGTTTTTCTCGAATTCAAAAACGCGTTCGACGCGGTGCCACACTGTAGACTGCTAACGAGGTACGAGCTTATACAATAGGTTCACAGATTAGTGACTGGCTGGAAGACTTCCTAAGTAATAGAACGCAGTACGTTGTTCTCAACGGCGAGTGTTCATCAGACACCAGTGTATCGCCAGGTGTGCCCCAGGGGAGTGTGATAGGACCACTATTATTTTCTATCTATATAAATGATCTGATGGACAGACTAACTTGTAATTTGCGGTTGTTTGCTGATGATGCTGTGGTGTATGGGGGGTGTCGTCTTTAACTGACTGTAATGGCATACAGGATGACACAGACAAAATTTTTAGTTGGTACGAAGGATGGTAGCTAGCTCTCAATGTAGAAAAATGTAAGGTGATGCGCATGAGTAGGAAAAACAATCCCATAATGTTCGAATACAGCATTAATAGTGAGCTTCTTGATGCAGTCGCGTCGTTCAAATATCTAGGCGTAACATTGCAGAGCGATATGAAATGGAACGAACATGTAAGGACAATTGTGAGTAAGGCGGACAGCCGACTTCGGTTTATCGAGAGAAGCTGTACTTCATCTGTAAGGGAGACCGCGTATAAAACGCTTGTATGACCACGTCTTGTGTATTGCTCAAGTGTTGGGACCCGTCGCAGAGCAAAAGGAAGACATAGAAGCAGTTCAGAGGCGAGCAGCTACGTTTGTTACTGTTGGGTTCGATCAATGCGCGAGTGTCAAGGAAATGCTCCGGGAACTCAATTGGAGATCGCTGGAGAAAACCCGACGTTCTTTTCGTGAATTACTGTTGAGGAAATTTAGTGGGCCGGAATTCGAAGCTGAGTGTAGTACGATCTTGCTGCCGCCTACTTACATTTCGCGTAGTGATCACAAAGACAAGATAAGAGAAATTAGTGCTCGTACGGAGGCATATAGGCATTCTTTTTTCCTCGTTCAGTTTGGGAGTGTAATAGGAAAGGAAATGCCTAGTACCCTCCGCCACGCGCCTTACGGTGGATTGCAGAGTGTGGATGTTGATATACGTTTGTTCATGTATTGAATTACCCACCTTTGAAAAAAAACTACACGCAAGGAGCAACAAATTACAAGAAATTCTTATTTCTTAAATGTTTCTGCACAAAGTGCTCTGAGGTAATCGGCTTTTATTCAAATGCATAACCCACACGCATCTATAAACAAATTATAAACACACCCAGGTAAATCAAAGCTTAAAAGACACTGTTTATTAAAAGCAAACGATCCGTGTCAGTCTAATGGTAACCTGCTTATGGTCACATCGCTTTGTGTGTTCGTAGTTATTACAACCGAATGCAACACATTTACTCCCTCTACCAATCATTTCCTAGTTCGGTAACGTAAGCCGATTAATCAAGTAAGTCTTCTGCGTCTCACAGTGTAAATCCGCTGCTCTCTCCCAGTTTAATTTCATAACTCACACCACTAGGAAGTGCTCTGGAGAACTGTCGCAAGTTTTATAAGCTATTTGGTAGTGCTACCGTGTTTCAGCTCTTTCGCGATTTAATGCGACGAAAATAGCTGTGCTCGGTGGTACTTCGCGAAGCCGATAGCTCATTGGGTAGCAAGTGGTTTTGGCAGTACTGTTTCTCCTAGGAATACGAAAATTAGCCCTCCGTTTTATGAATCAAAAGTCAGTGGTAAATTCACCATTGAATTCATCTCGAATACATAAGAAACCTACCGTTCTTTGTACAACTTACGACAAAAAAGTTCGGTGAATAGCCTTCTAAGATTAACGTAAATGAACCATGAACTACACGTACCTTACTGTCCT
Organism: Locusta migratoria; assembly: GCA_026315105.1. NCBI lineage: Eukaryota > Metazoa > Arthropoda > Insecta > Orthoptera > Acrididae > Locusta > Locusta migratoria. Next base: position 508,419,983 of record CM048747.1, read on the forward strand.
TCCAAAAGCCACCTCCGAAAACTGTACACCGTTGGACTCAGTGATACATGTCCTGGAATCCTTGTAGGAGGTCTTCCTTTGGGATCATGCTCAAACGTCTCGTCACGTTTCGTTGTATTTAAGGAATATGGACGAACTTTTTCATTTCAAAGCGAGTTGCAGTCGATGGAAGGGAAGAACTCTGGAGGATTGAGATGCGGCGACTATGGTAGATTTTCGAGTTGCATCACCCTTTTCTTTACCAGAGACTGTTCGACGATGTTGTCTATGTGTTGGAGGGCGTTGTCGTGTAACTTGCACATCCGCCATACTCACCGGATCTCAATCCTCAGACTTCTTCCTATTCAATTTAAAGCCATGCTGTCTTTTGTGACTACCGTGACTATATCTAAATAATTAAAAGGTTGCTTGAAATTTTCGCGATCAGCAAACAAATATTATTTAGGTGTTAAAAATGTTTATTAGGAATATGTTTCGATGCTAAGCATCATCATACAAATCTGTTACTACAGGTATACGTTAATCTACATTCCCATTACCTCCATTCAAACTCACTTTCAAAGGAAAGAACTTTGACGGTATTTCTGAAATTCATCGAACGTGACGAGGCTTTTGAACAACGTCCCAAAGAAAGACTTCTTTCAAAGTTTCCAGGACATGTATCTCCGAGCTCAGTGTTCCATAGCTGTGGAAGGTGACTACTTCGAAGGACAGTACGGTATCTGCAGTTCATAACTCATCTACGTTAATCTTACGGGATTAGTCACCGCATTTTATTATTAGAGGTTGCATCCCGTGAAGACAGTTAGCTATCCTTTTTTTACTTTTTTGTCACCTCACGTAACAGGCTGTACAAAATTACAGACTTCATTACAAAAACAGTCCTTGTCAAATATTAAATTTTTCAACAGAGCGAGAAAATTATGCAAATACTTTTTTATAACGTCCTGCCGTTAATTATATTTTATACTGCTTCTTATGAACGCGTAAAACTTTTTTAAAGGACTGTAGTAAATTACTTTTCAGTAGAACATCAACATTAAAAAAAAAAAAAAAAAAAAAAAAAGTACGTAGCTTGTAATGTGAGGGAATGATTCGATAGATGAACCTTACAATATGTTACTTTTTTTACATAACTAGATTTTGATATATTTGTAAGTTCCTCTAGACGGATCAAATAAACTTTACCTGGTCCTCTCCACTGCTGTCTTCAGATTCAATCACATCAAGTTCGGCCGATCTTGCTTCTCTTCTCAGAACATGTTGAAAAGGTTTTGTCTTTAACTCGAAATAAAAAAGACAACTTCTTGAGGTCGTCAGCTTTTAACTCCTTAATCCTTCTCCTTTTTGACATGTCTGCTTTTTAGGCCACTGAACACAGTCTTCGGAATTCATTAGAGGACTACAGACCCTGAAGCGACACTTGTCAAAGAGGAGACTATAATAACCCAACAAAGGACACGGAGGCGACAGTGATTATTGTTGCATTGTCGTCTGCTTCCACACAAAAAAGCCAGTGTCAGATGACAAAGGCAATTTCTGTAGGACAATTAAATTTTTGAACTCCAGTAAAATCGAACTAGGGACGCTTTTGCCGCATCTGCTTATAAATCCTGACTCTACGGAAATGATATGCTGGAATCGCAAAAACGAAAATAAAACAAAAACGGCAAGGGAGGTTTTTGATATGAAGTCTGCAATTTTCAGGTCTTATCTGTATTTTTATTAATATAGGTGGTAAGGTCTTGGCGCACTGCACGAAGAAATGTATCACTACGATGAATTTTCTTCAAACTTTTAAAAATTACAAGCAATATTATACGGAATGTTCCGTGTAACTGATCGATACAGTAATGTCAACATTGAAGAGCAAGTTTTACGTTTATATATGCCATTTAGAATCGACTAAATTAGTTTGCGAATAGCAGATGGAATTTGTAAAATACGTCGAAATTAATCGGTAACAAACGAGTCACTATAGGTTGAAGATGAGTTTTGTTATTTGAACAGTAAATAATTTACGATGGTCGGAGTACAGAAGCTATGAAATTCAGAATAGCAATAGGAGGAAAAGCATTTCTGAAGAAGAGAAATTTGGTGACATCGAGTATACATCTAAGTATTAGGAAGTCTTTTTTGAAAGAATTTGTGTGGAGTGTTGTCTTGTACGGGAATGAAACATGGATGATAAATAGTTCACTCAGGAGGAGGGTAGAAGCTTTTGAAATGTGGTGCTGCAGAAGAATGTTGAAGATTCGGCTGGTAGATCGCGTAACTAATGAAGAAATGATTAACAAAATGGTAAGAAAACAAATTTCTGGCACATCTTCACTAAACGAAGGGCTCGATTGGTAGAATACAGTCTGAGGCATCAGGGAATGGTCGGTTTAGTATGGGAGAGAAGTGTGTGGGGTAAAAATCAAAGAGGCAGACCATGAGACTAATATAGTAAGCAGATTTAAACAGATGTAGGTTACCGATCTTATTCGGATATGAAGAGGCTTGTACAGGACAGATTAGAGCGGAGAGCTTCATCAAACTAGTTTGCGGACTGAAGACCACAACAACAAAAAGCTTTATTAGATATCTAAAGTTTAAATGCTGCGTTAGTAAAGTTTGTAGATTTCCTGTAGCTGAAAACAATCTTACTTACATTATTACCATTCCTTAGTTTCTCTTAGACTTTTTACATATTATTTTTCACTAACCAACCTTCTAGTTCGCTGACAGGTGATGGAGCTCAGCAAGAAAGGATATATCTTCTCTGGTTCATTTTGCATTAATTACTTTATTTTTAGTTTCATCAGTTTTCAGATTCTTATTTGCAGAAAATGTTAATATAATCTTTTGTTTCTAAAAATGGTTTTTCGTAATTCGTCAAAGATAGCAGCTATCATTCATTTCTATTATAAATGACGCATGATGTGCTCTTTAAGTGGTGACAAATACAACATGGAAAAGATGGTGTAGAAGATTTTATTGCTTTAACTACTTCATATGATTGGAAAGTTGAATAACTAAATTTTGCCAAACAGAATTTATGTTGGTTAGTGTTTCGAAGTAAAAAAAAAAAAAATAAATAAATAAAAACGGTGTAAAAAAACGGTGATTAACTGAAAATCACCGTTTATTTATTTATTTTTTACTTCGAATCACTAACCAATGAGGCAAAAGTAATATAGAACTTAGACGTATATTTTCCTTTTTAAAAAGCGCAAAAAATTTTAAAAATGTGGTTCCTACAACTTTTTTCTCTGTCCAATACTAAAGGCGCTATAGTCGGTGCAAAATGGTGAAATATTCAGTTTTGAGCACTTTTAATTTCAGTTTTGGTCTATATATAATTATGAAATATAATATTTATCAGTTTATTCACTGGAACTAAAAATCTCAATTTGTAGTATATAATTACCCAATTTGCAATCGGGCTATTTCGGGACATCGATCTATTCTGATTTGTTCACCACTAGTCGAAGTTAAAGTTTATTTTTTAAGTACTTTAAATAACTAGTGACAGAAAATTGAACTATTTATTAGCGGAAATAGGCAAACCGTAATAGGTAACTGATTATACTTGTATAGAAACATGTGCAATACAAATGACACCTACGTTTCTTTATTACATTTAAGAACCATTAACGTTTATTACCTGTTACTATTTTCACTTCTGGATGCCTATTACTTCTGACATATTATAGGCCTCGATTCTCGGTGTCACGTCGGCCGCGGTGGCCGCGGGGCCTGAGGCGCTTCAGTCACGGTCTACACGGCCACTACGGTCGGGGGTTCGAATCCCCCCTCGGGCTTGGATATTTGTGCCGTCCTAGTTCGTAAGTAGTTCATTAGTAGTTTGTAAGTTTAGGGACTGATGACCCCGTAGTTAAGTCCCATAAGCTTTACAAACATTTGAACACTTTTTCTTGGTGTCACCAGAAATGGCTTGAGTAGTAGAAACAGTGTAAGTAGATTGATTGGGTCTCAGATGGACTTGTTTTTTCAATAGTGAATCAGCGCCTTCCATGTCGTTAATTATGGCGTCTATTTACTCAATGATTTTCATAAAATCTTCTTCTTCTTCTAGTATGCGACATTGCAGTTCTTGCAAAAGGAAGGAAACTTCAGAACTACATTTCTGTAGGAATATTCCCCGACATAAATTACATCAGCAAGAGATGACATATTCACATTGTTTCTTTCTCATGTAAGTTCAGGTACCGGACCTTAACCCTTTACAAGAATCGTACCGCCTTACTGTGAGTACATGTCTCGGGACGTTTAGAGTTTTCATCCAATTTTGGACTTCCTGGTATCCCAGTACCAAATAATATTCCACAGCATTTTATGTGGGTGGGAACACTACATTTAGTGAAAATCTTGGCGAACAGGTGGAATCACAAAATATTTATCCACATGTGGCGTCTCGTCCCGAGAGCCGACACAGGTCTGTATTATTTCTTTACCGAAAACAAAGGTAGTTGTATCACTTGCACAACAGTGTGAATGAACGGAATATGTTCACTTACGAACTTGTAGCATGTTGTATCTTCTTTACTTCCTGTTCCTGGCTTTGAAAAAATAGTTTTCCAGCTCTTACTACGAAGTATTTATGTAGAAACATAAGAGGTCAGCTATGCCCACGCGTTCGATATAATCGGTTCTTGGTGTGGCAGATACTACAGTCATAATTCCAGTATCTTATTGTGCCTGGTCCACGCCATTTCTACACCCTATAAATTAATTTTTAAGAAGTGTGGTCAGGCAATTTTTGTTTCGTAATTTTTTCGACTCGGAGTTTTTATTATTGCCGTGGCTTCAGAAAAATTCTGCGTTTGAGGTCTGCCTGATATTTTACACCCAAACGTGTTTCAGGTCCTATGTCCCATCAACAGTAGGTTTTGCATTTATTTATTGCTTGTTTCGATGGTTATGTAAAAATTCGTCCCGAGGGATTTTGTTTACCATATCCGATATCACTACAATCAAACCTTAAATTATTTTATGTAAACCTAAGAATGCTGTCAGCACTCTTCGTGTTACAGTACCCACCCTAACATTGGTACCAATCAAATAAAATAGAAAACAGATATCCAAAATGATGACGCAAACAATAAAAATAACTTTTGGCTATTGATTTCTAGGAAACATTTCGAGGCTGACTTCGTTTAGGGTAAGGTGACACAATTGCGATCATTTTGGACAAATGTTAATGTAACTATGCCACTTGTTCTTGGATGTTTAATGAATTATGTAACACCAATATAGACAATTAAAAATATTAGTATAAACACAAAAAAGGTTATAGAATTGAGAAAAATCGATCGACAATGTACCGCACTAGATAAAATTGTGATCTCTTCCTGGTACAATGTTGATCACTGGCATCTTCTACATAAAAAGCACTTTTTCCCTCAGGCACCAACGCGTTTGCATTGAACTTGCAAGTGCGTGAAAACTAGAAAATTTATTAGAGCGCGCTAGACTAAGTAGCTTCACTTACCCTCTTAACAGCAAAAAAATATATCTCTGTATTACAAAGTAGTGTATTCTTGGAAAAGACAGGCGGAGCTGTAGAAACCTGCTACAGTACAACGCCACACAACGAGATACTACGAGACTGAGAAATAGCGTGAAAACTTATGTTGATCGGAATTGTTCCTTCATCGAATTTGTACCACCTTACCCTGTACGGTATCATTCGTGCACCAAACAATGTTGCCCACTATACTACAAATTTCAAACACATTTGTTTCTTACAAGTGATCATTAATGTAATTCATCAATAAAATATGTACAGCACCCGCATGAAATCAGTCAACTCGTATGCCACAAAGATACTTTATGCACTGCGACCTGTGTTAGTAAAAAATGTTCAAATGGTTGTAAATATATGGGACTTAACTGCTTGGTTATTAGTCCCTAGCTTACAAACTACTTGAACTATGTTAAACTAACCTAAGGACAACACATACACCCATGCCCGGGGAGGACTCTAACCTCCGACGGCGAAAGGCCGCGCGCACCGCTGCACGACGCCTCAGGACGCACGGCTGTTCCGCCGTGGCCCTCTGTTAGTATTTACTGAGAGAGAGATGTTCAATAATCTCTATCTATATAAAAGCTAAAGGATACTCATTCTTTCACTCAATCACTCACTCACTAAACACGAAATCTCGAAAACTACTTTACTTATAAAACTGAAATTTGGCGGGTATGTGGTTTATAGGTAGAAAAAGTCAGCTAAGAAAGGATTTAGCGATAGGTCTGATATTTCAGGAGATAAAGAATGAAAACTTCTCCGTCTTGTGGCACGTGATAGTGTGACTTTATCAGTCCACTATTTGACAAGGAGAGCATTTACCGACTTGCAATAACCTTTAAACATAATTTTAAACCTTTAGAAAACTTTTTCTCTCTCACAGCATAGCAAAATGATGAAAGCGGAAAAGTTTCTCGCTTACAACTTTTCCGCTGTTCACGGAGTAAAACTACGGCATTCGTTATAACGTTGCAATTTATAATTTCTACACTACAAATTGTAGACGCAGGTAATTTTACACACAGTATACACATATATAGTTGACTGTACCTTCGAAATTTTATCAAAGCAGGAGACGTACTTCATAAGATATACGAACATAAACACGCACCTTCATGGAAAACCGCTCCATAACGCACTAAGCTTTAATCTATTACATCTTTACTACCAATAGTCCACCTCCATCAATCACACACATTGCCGAGGTGGAGTGGCTAGCGTGCCTCAACGACGCAGACAGCCGTACCGTAGGTGCAACCACAGCGGAGGGGTATCTGTGGAGAGGCCAGACAAACGTGTGGTTCCTGAAGAGGGGCAGCAGCCTTTTCAGTAGTTACAGGGGCAACAGTCTGATTGATTGACTGAGCTGACCTTGTAACATCAGTTAATGTGGCTTTGTCACACAGTTACTGCGGACGGCTGAAAGCAAGGGGAAACTGCAGCCGTTATTTTTCCCGAGGACATGCAGCTCTACTGTATGACTATATGATGATGGCATCCTCTCGAGTAAAATATTCCGGAGGTAAAATAGTCCCCCAATCGGATCTCCGGGCGGGGACTACTCAGGAGGATGTGATCATCAGGAAAGACAAGGGAAATGCATAGGTTGAAGTAGGATTGATGATGAATAAGAAAATAGGAATGCGGGTAAACTACTATGACCAGCACAGTGATCGCATTATCATTGTCAAGATAGATACGAAGCCAACACCGACAACAGTAGTACAGGTTTATATGCCAACTAGCTCTGCCGATGATGAGGAAATCGAAGAGCCTTTTCTGATAGACTGAGCTGCCCTTGTAACATCAGCTAATGTGGCTTTGCCATGCAGTTACTGCGAACCGCTGAAATCAAAGGGAGACTACAGTCGTTACTTTTCCCGAGGACATGCATTTCTACTGTATGATGTACTGATGGCGTCTTCTAGTGTAAAATATTCCGGAGATAAAATACTCCCCCTTTCGGATCTCCAGGTGGGGACTACTTAGGACGATGTCGTCATCAAGAAAAACAAAACAGGCGTTCTACGGGTCGGGGCGTGAATGTTCTAACCCTTAATCACGTAGGTAAGTTAGAAAATTTAAAAAGAGAAACGGGTAGGTTAAAGTTAGATATGGTATGGATTAGTGAAGTTCGGTGGCAGGATGAACAGGATTTCTGGTCAGGTGAGTACAGGGTTATAAATACAAAATCAGTTGGCGGTAACGCAGGAGTAGGTCTGATAATTAATAAGAAAATAGGAATGCGGGTAAGTTCCTCGAACATCATAGTGAACGCATTATCGTAGCAAAGATAGACACGAAACCAACACCGACCACAGTAGTACAAGTTTATATGCCAACTAACACGGTCGATGATGAGGATATCGAAGAAATGTATGAGATTAAAGGAAATCATTCAGAAAGTTAAAGGAAACGAAAACTTGGTTGTGATGGGGGACTGGAACTCGATAGTAGTAAAGGGAAGAGAAAGAAACGTAGTAGGTGAATTTGGACTGGGAGAAAGGAATTAAAAAGGAAATCGCTTGGTAGAATTTTTACTCAGATCACAATTTAATGATCACCAACACTTGTATTAATCATCATGAAAGAAGGCTGTATACGTGGAAGAGACCATAAGACCCTGGAAGGTAGCAGATTGACTTTATAATGGTAAGGAATCGATTTAGAAACCAGGTTATAAACTGTAAGATATTTCCAGAGGCAGATATAGACTGACCATAACTTATTGGTTATGAACTTAGATTAGCACTTAAAGAGACTGCAGAAAGGTAGAAAAGTTAGGAGATGAAACCTGGACAAATTGAAGGAAACAGAGGAGGTTGAACTGAAATGGAGGAAATTAATACAATAGAAGAATAATGCGTATCTCTGAGAGGTAGAGTAGTGAAGGCTGCAGAGGATCATGTAGGCAGAACGACAAGGCCTAATAGAAATCCCTGAATAACACAGGATATACTGAACGTAATTGATGAGAGGAGAAAATATAAAAATTCAGCAAGTGAAGCAGGCAAGGGACTGCAAACGTCTAAAAAATGAGATTGACAGGAAGTGCAGACTACCAAAGCAGAAGTGGCTAGAGGATAAATGCAGAATCGTAGAAGAATGTATAACTAGGGGAAAGATAAATACCGCCTACAGGAAAATAAAAGAGATATTTGGAGACAAGAAAAACAGCTGTATGAATATCAAGAACTCAGACGGAAAATCAGTACTAAGCAAAGAGGGGAAAGCTGAACTGTTGAAGGAATATATAGAGGACCTATGCAACGGAAATAAACTTCAACGCAGTATTCTAGAAATGGAAGTCGAACTGAAGGAAGATGTGATAGGAGATATGATACTGCAAGAAGAATTGACAGAGCGCTGAAGGATTTGAGTCGAAACCAGTTCCCTGGAGTAGATGATATTCCGTCTGAACTGGTGATATCGTTAGGAGAGCCAGTCATGAAAAAATCAATTCACCTGGTATGCAAGATGTATGAGACAGGAAAATTACATACCGACTTCAAGAAGAATATTGTAATTCCAATTCCAAAGAAAGCAAGTGCAGATAAGTGTGAAAATCAGTTCAATAAGTCATGGCTGCAAAATACTAACACGAATTATTTATATACGAATGGAAAAACTTGTGGAATCCGACCTCGGGAAAGATCAGTTTGGCTTTAGGAGAAATGTAGGAACACGGGAGGCAATACTCACATTACGCGTTATCTTAGAAGATAGGCTAAGGAAAGGCAAACCTACGTTTTTAGCGATTTGGAGAAAGCTTTTGACAATATCGACTGGAATACAATCTCTGAAATTCTTAAGGTAGCAGGGGTAATATATAGGGAGCGAAGAGTTATATTCAACCTATACAAAAACCAGACAGCAGTTATTAGCGTCGAAGGGCAAGAAAGGGCCGCAGAGGTTGGGAATGGAGTAAGACAGGGTTCTAGCCTTTCCCCAATGTTGTTCAATCCGTACCTTGAGCAAGCAGTGGAGGAATGCAAGGAGAAATTTGGAGTGGGAATTAAAGTTCAGGAAGAAGAAAGAAAAGCCTTGCGGTTTGCCGATGTAGTAATTTTATCAGAGACTGCAAAGGTTCTGGAAGAGCAATTTGAACGGAATTAACAGGGTCTTGAAAGGAAGATATAAGATGAATATTAAAAAGAGTAAAAGGAGGGTAATGGAATGGAATGTCAGAAAATCAGGCGATGCCGAAGGAATTAGATTAGTTAATGAGACAATAAAAGTAATGGATGAGTTTTGTTATTTGGGTAGCAAGGTAACTTCTGATGGCGAAAGTAGAGAAGTCATAAAATACAAAATGGCTATGGGAAGAAAGGCGTTTCTAAAGAAGCGAAACTAGTTATCATCCAATATTAATTTAAATGTCAGGAATTCCTTTCTGAAAGCATTTGTCTGGAGGGTTGCATTGTATGGAAGTGAAACGTGGACGATAAGGAGTTCAGACAAAAAGATGATAGAAGCTTTCGAAATGTGGTGCTGCAGACGAATGATGAAAATTAAATGGGTAACTAATGAGGTGGTGCTTAACCGAATCGGGGAGAAAATGGGTTTCTGGCGTATCCTGACTAAGAGAAGGGATAGATTGGTAGGACACATTCTGAGACATCAAGGAATCGTCAACTTAGCAGTAGAAGGAAGTGTGTGGGGTAAAAATCGTAGAGGGAGACCGATGGACGAATACAGTAAGCAGATTGAAAACGATGTAGGTTTCCGAACGTATTATCAGATAAAGAGACTTGCAGGGTAGCGTGGAGAGCTGCATCAAACCAGTCTGCGGACTGAAGACAACAGCAACAACAACTACCAATAGTATTCGCTACAGATTTTACAGGCATACACCACTTATACAAATGAATATATACCTGAAAAATTATACAGCTGTAGAACATATAACTCAATCAATATGAGATCATACATACTACGATGGGTAAACTTTTTCACAATTCTTTAAAGCCCTATTCTATTTCAACATCCGTCCCTGAATCATTTAATAATTATCTGCTTGAATTAACTACGAAACGGCGGTCAATGGCTGCAGTTCCGTGAGCGATGTTGAAGATGCTTCAACTGGAGATAAAATCATGAAAAACTTAAAATATATCTATGGATGATGTTACTGTGGAGAAGACGATACACTGTTTAACATTTCTATTGCCGGCCGCAGTGGCCGAGCGGTCTGCGGCGCACCAGTCACAGTCTGCACGCCCGCTACGGTCGGGGGTTGGAATACTCCCTCGGGTATGGATGTTTGTGTCGTCTTTAGTATAGGGTAGTTCATGAGTAGTTTGTAAGTTTAGGGACTGATGACCCCGCAGTTAAGTCCCTTAAGCTTAACAAACATTTGAACATTTAACATTTCTATTGATGATCGTATCTGACATTTTACAATCGTTTAATAGATCTTGACTACTATTGTTCAGAAAAAACAATCTAACAGCAACTCCAGCAAAATTATGATAATATCATGCGAAAACGAAATGATACCTACAGGAGTAAGACAAGACATGAAGCATTAAACGTTGTACAATTGTTTACAAGGTACTCGAACAAAGAGCTGAGATAATATTCACGACGATACTAAAATTTCTTTGTTGTAAAAAACTGTTCATGCCAGTCTTCAGTTATATCTTTGACATGACTGCACTGATGTTTTTGATTAGAATTCAGTACGGCGTAACTTACTATTAATATCGTTTTTCCAGAAAACACTACAGACTGTCGCAAATCAGTATGCTACATAAGTCACTCTACGTACTCTCCAGACCTGGACCCTGTGGATTTTTTCCCAAGTTCGACATATATATTCTCTTCAGTCCGGAGACTGGTTTGATGCAGCACTTCACCCTACTCTAACCTGAGCAAGCCTTTTCATCTCCTCAAAAGAACGGCAACCCACATCCACTTGAATCTGCTTACTATACGCGTCTCTTGGTCTCCCTCTGCGATTTTTACCCCACACACTTCCCTCCAATGCTAAATTTACGATTCCCCGATATCTAAGAATGTGTCCTATCAAGCGATCCCTTCTTTTAGTCAGGGTATGCCAAAAATTCCTATTCTCCCCAATTCTGTTCAGTACCTCTTCATTAGTTATGCGATCTACCCACCTAATCTTCAACATTCTTCTGTAGCACCACATTTCAAAAGCCTCTATTCTCTTACTGTCCGCACTGCTTATCGTCCATGTTTCACTCCCGTACAAGGCAATACTCCACACAAATGCCTTCAGAAAAGACTTCCTTACACTTAAATTAATATTCGATGTTAGCAAATTTCTCTTTTTCAAAAATGCTTTTCTTCCCATTGCCATTCTGCATTTTATATCCTCTGTACTGCGACCATCGCATGTTATTTTACTACCCAAGTAACAAAACTCACTACCAACTTCATTGTTCCGTTACCTAATCTAATTCCTTCAGCATCGCCTGATTCTCTAAGACCGCATTCCATTATTTTTGTTTTGCTCTTGTTAATGTTCATTTTATACGCTATCTTCAACACACTGTCCATTCCATTCAACTGCTCTTCCAGGTCCTCTGCTGTCTCTGACAGAATTACAATGTCATCAGCAAAACGCACTGTTTTTATTTCTTCCCGCTGAATTTTAATTCCTATTCCAAATTTTTGCTTGCTTTCTTTCTCCGCCTGCTAGATGTACAAATTGAATAACATCGGAGAAAGGCTACAACCCTGTCTTTCTCCCTTCCCAACTGATGCTTCCCTTTCATGCCCTTCGTGTCCAATAACTGCGGTCTGGCTTTTGTAAAAGTTGTACATAACTCTCCTTTCCCCATATTTTACCCCTACTGACTTCAGAATTTGAAAGAGTGTATTCCAGTCAACATTGTCAAATGCTTTCTCCAAATCTACAAAAGCTAAAAATTTAGGTTTGCCTGTCCTTAATCTATCTTCTAAGATAAGACGTAAAGTGAGTATTGCCTCCCGAGTTCCTACGTTCCTCCTGAATCCAAACTGATCTTCCCCGAGGTCAGCTTCTACCAGCTTTTCCATTTTCCTGTAGACAATTCGTGTTAAAATTTTGCAACCATGACTTATCAAACTGATGGTTCTGTAATTTTCACACCTGTATGCGCCTGATTTCTGTGGAATGGGAATTTTTACATTTTCCTTAAAGCCTGAGGGTATTTCGCCTGTCTCATACATCCTACACACCAGTTCAAATAGTCTTGTCATGACTGGCTCTCCCAGAGACTTTAGTAGCTCTGAGGGTATGTCATCTACTCCTGGGGCCTTGTTCCTACCTAGGTCTTTCAAGGCTCTGACAAATTCATCTCTCAGTATAGTATCTCCTATTTCATCTTCATCTACTTCCTCTTCCCTTCCTAAGTTCATTTCCTTTGTAGAGCTGCTGTATGTACTCTTTCAACCTCTCAGCTTTCCCTTCTTTGCTGAGAACTGGTTTCCCATCTGAGTTCTTGATATTCGTAGAGTTGCTTTTCTTGTCCGCAAATGTCTCTTTTATTTTCCTGTAGGTGGTATCTACTTTTCCCCTTCTTATACATTCTTCTACAGATTTGCATTTGACTTCTAGCCACTCCTGCTTAGCCATTTTGCACTTCCTGTAAATCTCATTTTTAGTCGTCTGTACTCCATTTTGCCTCCTTCACTAACTGCATTTTTATATTTTCTCCTTTTATCAATTAAATTTAGTATTTCCTACATATAAGAAATAAATGAAAATTCGAAGACGGTGCTCCGGCGGTCCGGCAAGAGGCGTACCAGCAGTGCCGGTGGTTGAAGCGGTAGCTGTACCCACTCCAAAAACTGAGAGTGGGTAAAATACCCTCTCTTGATTTGAGGTTATATTTATTTACACTGAGCCGCGCGGGGAATGCCACTGCCGGTCGGGTCGGGCTGGGCGAAAGGGGGAAAACACTTTTCCGATTTTCACGCTGTAAATATTGTTGACGGTATACTGGACTACCCCACATCGTTCTATCAACTTACATTTAGTTTCCAGAATGAAACTTTCACTCTGCAGCGGAGTGTGCGCTGAAATGAATCTTCCTGGCAGATTAAAATTGTGTGTCGGAACCGGGACTCGAACCTGGGATCTTTGCCTTTCGCGGGCAAAGGTCCCAGGTTCGAGTCCCGGTTCTGGCACACAATTTTAATGTACCAGGAAGTTACATTTAGTTTCATAACGCTTCTCACTCTATTTTCAAGAAAGTATACGGTTTAAAGATTTTATTTATTTATTTTTTACAATTGGGAGTACAGCATCTTAGCTTTCTAATAAAACATTAATCTTTTCTTAATCCGTAACAGTCGTTTTAAAATGACACTCTGTACTAGGTACGTGTACAGAGGGCATTTAAAAAGTTTTTTTTTTTTTTTTTTTTTTTTTTTTTTTTTTGAATGCCATTCTTTGTTAACACAAGTGGAATAATTACTTATAAGTAGCCATAGACAAGTATTTTCTTTTATCTACAGGTGAGCCATAGTGGACCGTGAACTAGATGTCAGGTTGCGACAACGGTCGATGATGGAGTTTCTCTTCAAGACGGGCGATGACTGCCACATGGATTCACAGTAAGTCGCTCCCAGTTTATGTGGAGGACACAGTGTATCACAGCAATATCCAGCGCTGGTTGCAGAGGTTTAAAGAAGGTGATTTCTCTCTGCTGGACAATCCAGGATGCGGTAGGCCATCGACGGCAGTGAGTGATGTGAACAAGGAGACCATTGATCAAATCATCCAAAATGACAGATGTGTGACGACACGACAGCTTGCTGACATGACTCGTTTGTCATTGGGTAGTGCAGTATCACTGGTACAGTCACTAGGGTACAGAAAAATCCCTGCACGTTGGACGCCTAGATTATTGACAAGAGATAAAGTATGTCTGAGGGTCTCATAAGACCTTTACTGAAGAGTAACGTCATTACCCAGGTTGAAACATGGTTGTTTTTGTCCCGTTCTGAGAGCAAATCTAGGCTCCACTGGGAAGAAGAAACCAAGACTTTCACAGCAGGCCGAAAGATGATGGCCTCCTCTTGTGGGATCAGCGTGGTGTCATTGTCACTGACGTTTCGAAACCTAGCACCACCATTAACCGGGACGGTTACTGTTTGTCATTGGGCCATCAAGACCAATAGACCACAGACTCAGGGTCAGCTCATCAGAATACACTATGGCAATGCCAAACCCCATACAGCCCTTGCGACGCAGGAGAAAATCAGGAAAATGAGTTGGAAAATTGTTCCTCATCCTCCCTACAGTACGGACGTGGCTACGACTGTTTTTAACCTCTTTGGTCGTCTTAAAACCCACCTGCGCGGTAAAACATTTGATCTTGAGAAATACCTTATGTCCTGTGTCAAGCTATGGTGTAAAAATTCAGTCCCAAGAATTTTACCAAAGTGCATTTACATCGTGGCCAGTTGAATCACAGCTGATGGAGGCTACACTGAATAGGCTCAATGAGTAGCTAAATGTTCCATGTATGTTCGCAACAATTGTCATTCTCCTCCTTGAAAATAAACTGAGACGACTGTGGAAAACTTTTTGAACGCCCTTTGTACATATAATTATGAATAGAGATTACTGACAACGGTGGAGGGGGGCGGGGTGGAAATTACAGGGGATGGGCGGATGGGCAAATTTGGACAACTACGCACTCTAAAAAAATATATGACCCGCCGGGCCTGCGTACTAGGACTGATTGCAAAAGTTGGAAACGGCGTTGCGAACGGAGTATCAACAGGGGATAAGACTCTGGAAGGAGGACATGCACAATAAGTAAAAGACGCGCCATGTCATGGGACTGTGCAGCTACTCCTGTCGAAAGTTCGAGTCCTGCCTCGGACATGGGGACGTCTAAGTAATATGATAAGACAAACAGTCAAGATAGCATTAAATATTTTTATCTTTGATGACCGGTTTTGATCATGTAAGATCATCTTCAGATCATAATCTGTGTAGAGGAACGAACATATGAGAATATAATGTGATATACAATTATAAGGTTATAATAAAATAAACTACAATAATTATTTTTATCAAATGTTTTTGATATGTCGCGTTTTGCAGCTCTTAAATATTGTGGAAAATATTTTTTTTTTTTTAAAGATGCACCAAAGCTGCTTTTATTTGAAATACTGACGACTAGTTTCGGGCATTGCCCATTTTCTAAGTCACCTATTACAGAGAACAAAGTGTGTTTTACATGAAAATACATTAATATGGTAATGTTATATTGACTGTACAATTTGTAATTACTTACATTCGTATATATATTTATATTTGGTTACTGTTTAGGTTACGCTGTTTGTTGTAATTTCTTTTTGTGTAATTTACAGAGCTGATGATCCAAAGATGTTTTTATTAAATATTCTTTGCTTAATTTGGTTTGTAATGATATCGTTGGTTATATGCAGTGTGACATAAACAGTACCATTACAAATATCGTACAATAAATTTTACATTTCATTCCGAACTATTTTAAGTGTAATAAATTGATTTGTGTCCTATATTGTAATACAGGGATAATATTGCGGTGCTACTATAATTTATCGCGTTTTGTTGCATATTTTGAAGTATATTACGGTAGGATGAATTGTACTTTATATGCTGGCTAAGGTGTTATGGAAATTTTCAATGAATTTTTTATTGCGCATTTCTGTTTGTTCATTTAACATTTGTTCTGGGTACTTAGTCATATGTGTATAGATTTGTAATTCTTCTAAAACGTCCATTAGTTGTCCTTTGCATACAATATGTAAAATTATGAGATTTTCTTCTATACTCCCAGTCGAATGCTTACTTTCTCTGAGGTGTGTGCCGAATGCTGAAACATTATTTTCGCGTAGTTGTCCAAAAGTTGCCCATCCGCCCATCCCCTGTAATTTCCACCCCCCTCCACCGTTGTCAGTAATCTCTATACATAGTTCAGAATGTTTAGCCGACATAAATTATGTTGACAAAACTTGTCTCTCGAACAATTCCGACCACATGAATGACATTAAAAAATAAGATCTAATACCTGACTGTCTCTTAAAATATGACTGAATTTGTTGCATATACGTTTTGCCTTTAGTTTTTTTAAACTGCAAAGCCTTTTTTCGAACAATAAACTAGTTGGTATTTGGCTAAAAAGAACCTTTATTTTGTGCTTTCTGAGGATCTGTCCTGTATTTGACGACATTATGGTAGCAAAGTCGTGCATTTAAATGTTTCCCTGTCTTCTTATCCATTCCTTATGCCCGCTGTTGATGTCATTCGTACTGCCTTATCTGGTGTGGAGAATACCCATTCCCTTCAAAACATCTTATGAAGTGTACGCTGAGTGCTTTCGTCAGAAATTATGTGTACTCGGCGAACGCTCTCCTTGTCTACCATGTGTTTTCACAATGGACAAGACCTCAAAGAGCACGATTAACGAGATATAAACAGTTACAAGAGCGGTGATGTACATTCTGCAAACAAATTTTCTACTGAAATTTATAAGTGTAAGAATGGAGAACATATCTGATTAAGAGTTCATGTGATTTTTAAGAACGAACATCTCTTCCACGGTTAACAACAAGGATTACGCAAAGGAAATGAAGTGAAACTCAGTTCTGTCTGTCAGTACACGAAACCCAGAGAGCATTGGATGGTGTCCGCATTGGTGCCTTTGCCTGGACTTCAGCAAGACTTTCATCGCAATTTCGCACTCAGTTAGTGAAGAAAATACTAGGACTAAGAAATTCATTTTACGCTCGCTGGTGCAAACGGAATCAGGGGTAAATGTGCATTTACGCTATGGACGGTTTTCTTGTGACGGACAGATGTCGGCGACGGCGCTATGGGTGACACAATGTGATGACGGCCAATCATGAGGCAGATGCAGAAAGCCGATGAGAATGTCATTGTACATTTCTTTCCCTTTGTAAACAAATCTGCTTTATAACCGTACTTTTCCTGCGTCATCAGGTTCCTGTCTAACCATCTACTCGACAACAGGCATATCCGTAAAACAGATGAAAGTAATTTTGTCATACAGTATTGAAAATTCGTGATTTTTCTTTTCCTCACAGATATTAAGGCTGCGCCCATACGTTCCTACATGAACATAAAATCGAAAATAATAACATGCAAGTAATCGTACAATACAGCAAAATATTTTTGACAAGTAAGTGCGTGAATCTCATTACTTCTCATCCCGCTTGCAGCAATTCAAGCTGTGCTATTAGGTTCGTGCCTACAATCGCGCACGAAAATCGGACCAGTGAGATATTCGTAGAAACAGCAAAGGTGGTTTACGAAAAGAAAAAAAAAAAAATATATTACAGAACTTACTATCACGAAATTAAGATTAATCGCGGGAAAGCATACAAGTACGACATTAACGTCGTGAAATCCTTACAAACTTCGATATCCATTACAATATTTAAGATAATTAACTAAAATTGGTGCGGCTCGGTAACACAGTGGTGTTTTTTGGATTATGAATCCAAAGGTCGTGGGTTCGAACTCCGCCTGGTCCGAGGATTTTTATCTCTCACTTTCCACTTATTTCACCTCTGGTAATGTTGCTGATGTGAAAAATACCGAGTAGCACCGTGGTTCGGAATCCACGTTAAACTGTAGATCCCCCTATAACTGGCTGGGTAAGTCAGTTCATAGGAAGGCAACGGCATACCACCTCCTGCCTCCAAACAGAACCATGCGTAGTAAAGCACTGTGGTGTACTAACCAATTCTCGGATTGTTGACCGCTTTACCTTTTAATTAAAATTGCTTAAAAACTAAAGTATATATGAGCCCTTAAACAAAATTCATACTAGTAAAAAACAACCTAAAGAACAATTGTATGACTTAGAAAATACAAAAGAAATACAAGCGCATATTGCCGCGTAACATCGCTGACTTATTTGTCAATATAGATAACACGTAACATCATTATAAAAAAACAAAGTTGATTATTTGACAGGTACATAAAGAACTATTCCATCGGAAATTCTAAATTCATTAATGCTCCAAAAACTAAAATAGTCAAAGAGAGAGACACTATCTGAGACATCGATGTTTCGCGAAAATCCAAACTGCTTGATGTGCGTAAGGAAACTGCATATCTGTTACAGGTTAAATTAATGCCGTTAAAAATTGAAATATTATACCTATGTACTCTTCAGAGATAGTCTGACGATGGCAATCACGCCGAAATAAATATTCATACAGCAGCGTCTCTGATATACCATCATTATTTAACAATACCCTCATAAGAAATATGGCACCTCGGGCCCGAATAAGTACAAGAAATTCTCATAGATTCTCAACATCTGAAATATCTGGACAAACTTGGAAATACACGCCAAATTTATTTACGAAACAAAAGAAATGTAAAACAGCATTTCTGTTGGTGCCTGAACCTGTCTCACCATTGGCCGTCCTTCCTCCACATTATTTAGCATGCCGTGATCATCAGATACACGTCACACAAAAACCAAAGGCGCAGTAACTGTACTTCAACAGAATAAGGCGACATGGGTTCTCAAGACTGACACTTGTACCCATTAATAACTCTAAGTAAAATACATTAGAGCCAACTGTGGTAACACAGGAAAAAGTATAATAATTAAATAGCACTAAACAGACACAATTTGTTGGTTACTTATACGCAGAATGTCAAACTACTGAGCTCCACGGACGAACAATTCAGCATTGCAGTAGCTGGCGCTTATACCACGCGATCTAAAGCACGACTGACTGCATGTTTTTCAGTCCGTCTCGTACCTCAACTCTCGTAGTGTGATAAATGGGCACTAGCAAATGCAAGCAATCAACCAAAAGAGAGATTGTGCTTACCGTTTAAAAATTTGTCTCTGTTAGTGACGTAGGACGACCGTCGTCTGGGACGCCTTCCGGCAACTGCAGCAGACCAATGCTAGGCAACTGCCTATGACGTCACTCGACACTGCCCATTGTTGGAGGCTCTGCTCGACGCAGATGACAGATGGAGACGCCAATTCTGCACCGCGAGAGAGAATTTTTAACGCTTCCGAATGCTCAGTGGTAGATATTGCAGTAAAATAGACCACGACTAAAAGCATCAATAACAAAAATCTGTGTACCACCGTTTCATATTAAAAATTTAATTTACTGCTTTTAAAACAAACCATTATCTCATTTCGAATGTAGTGAATTTACTTGAGACGGGAATCCTCTCTCCATGCATCAGCATGGCTTTGAGACTATCGCTGATGTAAAACTCAGCTAGCTCTTTTCACACATGGCATATTGCAAGTCATGGTTGAAGAACAACTGTTTGTTCCTTGATGTCCCAAAAGGCGTCTGATATGGTGGCGCACTGCAGACTGCTAACGTAGGTACTAGTAAGTGGAATAGGTTCCCACATATACGAGGGGCTCAAAGAGTTGTTAAGTAATACGACCCAGAACGTGGTCCTCGACGGTGAGTGTCTATCAGACACCAGAAGATCATCAGGAGTGTTCCAGTGAAGTGTGATAGGACCGTTACCATTTCCCTATATATAAATGATATTATGGATAGAGTAGTAAGCTGTGGCTGTTTGGTGATTATACTGTGGAGCACGGAAAGGTGTCGTCATTTAGTGACTGTAGTACGATGCAAGATAAGCCACAATTTCTACATTGCACTAGGGGATGAGGTGAGATGTCATACACAATATGCATATGGTAACGTATTTTATTCAGATATTGGTTACAATTGTAATTTGTGTGTGACACAGTACTATATTTTGGTATCTCGACACTTTACTTGAAGTTTACATGGTGTTAACTAAGAGCGAGGCACCAAGGGGCTATCATAATAGTGAAAAAGTCATTCTCGTTGCGCTCTAATATGGTGTCACGAAGATGACGAGCTACAGACGCGGAATTTAACCGACAGGAAGAAGATGCTGTGATATGCAAATGATTAGATTTTCAGAGCATTCACACAAGGGTGGCTCGCCGGTGGCGACACCTACAATGTGCTGACATGAGGAAAGTTTCCAACCGATTTCTCATACACAAGCAGCAGTTGATGAGCGTTGCCTGGTGAAACGTTGTTGTGATGTCTCGTATAAGGAGGAGTAATGCTTACCATCATGTTTCCGACTTTGATAAAGGTCGGATTGTAGCCTATCGCTATTGCAATTTATCCTATAGCGACATTGCTGCTCGCGCTGGTCGCGATCCAATGACTGTTAGCAGAATATGAAATTGGTGAGTTCAAGAGGGCAATACGGGACGCCGTGCTGGAGCCCAACGGCCTCGTCTCACTAGCAGTAGAGATGATAGGCATCTTATCCGCTTGGCTGTAACGAATCGTGCAGCTACGTCTCGATCCCTGAGTCAACAGATGGGGACGTTTGCAAGACAACAACTATCTGCACGAAAAGTTCG
The DNA here is from genome assembly GCA_026315105.1 of Locusta migratoria. NCBI lineage: Eukaryota > Metazoa > Arthropoda > Insecta > Orthoptera > Acrididae > Locusta > Locusta migratoria. The sequence continues at coordinate 508,440,908 of CM048747.1, forward strand.
ACGACGTTTGCAGCAGCACGGGCTATCTGCTCGGTGACCATGGCTGCGATTACCCTTGAAGCTGAATTACAGACACGAGCGCCTGCGATGGTGTACGCAACGACAAAACTGGATACACGAATGGCAAAACGTCATTTTTTCGGACGAATCTTGGTTATGTTTACAGCATCATGATGGCCGTATCCGTGTTTGGCGACATCGCACACTGGAAGCGTGTATTCGTTATCGCCATACTGGCGTATCACCTGGCGTGATGGTATGGGTGCGTCTCGGTCACCTCCTGTTCTCATCGACGGCACTTTGAACAGTAGCCATTACATTTCAGATGTGTAACGACCTGTTACCCCCCTTCATTCGATCCCTGCGAAACCCTATATTTAAGCAGGATAATCTACGACCGCATGTTGAAGGTCCTGTACAGGCGTTTCTGGATATGGAAAATGTTCGACTGATTCCCTGGCCATCACGTCTCCAGATCTCTCACCAATTGAAAACGTCTGGTCAATGGTGGCCGAGCAACTGGCTCCTCACAATACGCCAGTAACTTCTCTTGATGAACTGTGGTAACGTGTTGAAGCTGCATGGGCATCTGAACCTGTACACGCCATCCAAGCTCTGTTTGACTCAATGCCCAGGCGTATCAAGGCCGTTATTACGGCCAGAGGTGATTGTTCTGGGTACTGATTTCTCAGGATCTATGCACCCAAATTGCGCGAATATATAATCACATGTCAGTTCTAGTATAATATTTTTGTCCAATGAATACCCGTTTATCATCTACATTTCTTCTTGATGTAGCAATTTTAATGTCCAGTAGTGTAGATAGAGAGAGAGAGAGAGAGAGAGAGAGAGAGAGAGAGAAGGAGATTTTCCCAGGAGGAATAGTAAATATTTTAGGAGTGCAGTCTGAAGAATGGCGATAAAAATGCCATATAGCATGTGTTCCGTTTTCATGAAGTATATAGGTTCAGCAGAATTCGATGCATTTTCGTTTCGTGTGTTGGTACACTGGCAGCAATTGGCGTATTTATTGAACGTCAGCAGCAGAGTGTTGACGTTCAAGTTGTGAAGTCGTGCTTTAGTATAAACTGAAGTTTTCATTGTGATTTGTGGCTACGTCTACTGTATTGTAGCGTGTGAACATGCCACACGAATGTACCCCTGCTGAGTATGCCGTTATGGTATTTGAGTATGGGTTTTGTAAACGAAACACTGCTGCTGATTGTAGACAACATGGCATATGATTTCCTAACCGCAGACCAGGATATTCAAGAGTGTTACTAGTGTGTTCTATTCACTAAGCGACGCATCTGAACGTGTAAATGGACAGACTGTACTTGTTAATGGACGACTGGAATTTTGTCTTTGGTTACTTGAAAATTACCAAGTACTCACATTTTTACTCGTATGTGATGGAGGCACTTTACTTCGTTACGGCTTAAATAACTCTCGTAATTCACATCAGTAGTACAAAGAAAACCAACATTCCATTGTGGACAAACGTTTTCAAGGATGCTTCTCTGTAAATCTGTGGTGTGGTTTGACAGACAACCATTTGATAGGGCTTATTGTGGTACAGCATCGTGTTTAGGAGCCTGTTATCTATACTTTGGAAAATGAGGTTCTAGTATTATTGGAACGATCGGGCGTACCCTGGGCAACGTTAGGCTTCTGCCTAATGGCCAATCTTTTCAACACCAAGACACCACAAAAATGCTTTTATCAAAGCCAGATTTAACGATAATGTCTATAAACATTGAAGGGCTTTCACCCGAGAAAGAAATACTACTTGTTGAATCACACAACTGCGATCTCTTATTTATATCAAGAGATCCATAGTGGCCCTACCAACAGAAGTCCGAAGATCCAGGAAATGAAATTAGAACCTGAAAGACCACACGCACAATACGGTAACTCAGTCTTCGCCAAAACGAGCTTGGATATTATATCTGCAGAACTGACATCTCAAAAAGAAATCGAAATTCTGACTGTAGATACACAATCCTACACTATGACATCTATATAGAAGCCCCCGAACAGTGAGTTTCGATGCAGTAAACCATTGAACTTTGCTTCACAACCAACAAAACTGGTAATTGGTGACTTCAACTGTCATGGTTCAGCCTGAGGTTATAGGCACACAGGTAAAAGTGGAGAGGACCTTGAAACCTGGGCAGACTCAATGGACCTGAAACTAATACACGACCCTAAACTTCCATACTCCTTCAACAGCGGTAGGTGGAACCGTGGATACAACCCAGATAACATCTTCGTCAGTGATCACATTGCACAAACCAGGAAGAAAGGGGGGAAACCACTGCCACGTGCATAACATCGAGCTATATATCTCGTAGAAGCCGTTCTTGAACCAACAACCAACCATTTTAAAATACGTTTTAATTTTAAACGTGGCCAGTGGGACCTATTCTCCAGAGAACTTGACAAAGGGGTGCAGAAACTTGATGCGAGTCCCGAAAAATATGATACATTTGTTGAATTCGTTAAAACTGTTTCACGTAAAAATATTCCCAGAGGTTGCAGAACTGTGTACATTCCTGGCCTCAACGAAAACTCGAAGGTTCTGCTGGAACATTATGAACAGCTCTTCGAAGAAAATCAATTTTCAGAAGAAACAGCTGAGGCGGTAGGAGAACTCCTAGAGGCTATATCAACCTCTAGAACAGCGAAATGGTGCAATTTAATTACAAGCCTTAAGGCATGGCAACTTCTTAAGAACATCAATAACCATCCCTCAACTAACACTCAAAATTTGTATAGTCACACTAAATGAAATAGCACATCAACTCCTACTTAATGGTAAAACCAACACCAAACATGCTAGAAAGAAGTTACAGCGATTCACTCAAGAAGAAGATCACCTAGGCACCCCCTTTACTCTGAAAGACTTAGAAGACTCCATGTACCTAATGAAAAATAATAAAGCCGCTGGACTAGATGATCTACGCCCAGGGCAAATTAAAAAGTTCGGAGCCGTCACCAGACAGTGGTTACTAGCTATGATGAACAAATATGTTCTTGAATTGACGATACCGAAGACTCGGCGGAAGGCAAAGATAATAGCTATACCAAAGCCTGGGAAGAGCCCCACAGACGCTAAAAATTTTCTGCCTATTTCCCTCCTCTGTCAACTCTACAAAGTCCTTGAAAGAATGATCCTTAATCGCATATCTGAACATGTAGAGCAGAAAATAATTAAAGAGCAAGCAGGGTTCCGCCCTCGGAGGTCATGCTGTGGATAAATCTTGAACCACACGCAGCACATAGAAGATGGATACGAGCGGAAAGAAATCACGGGTACAGCGTTTATCGAAGTTACAGCGCCTTATGGCAACATTACCCACAATAACATAACATCAAAAATATATAACACCAACAAAGATTACCGACAGGCGCAATTCATCCAGTGCTTACTAAAGAACAGACGCTGCTGTATTTTGTAATACTGCAGACAAACAGGAGCCGATGACGGACCCTGAAAAACGGACTGCCTCAACGTAGTGTTCTTGCCTCACTGATGTGCAATATCTATACCAATGACCAGCCGATCAGCACAGGCACTCGTACCTTCATGTACGCGAATGATACAGTAGTTGCTGCTCAGGGCAGAACTTTTGAAGCGGTGGAAAGAAAATTAACATTAGCGCAAGAGAACAGTCTATTACGAAAATAACCACCTCAAGGCAAATCCAGCAAAAACCCAGGTCTGTGCTTTTCACCTGAGCAATAGGGAGGTCAGGAGGAAACTCAACATAATCTGGAGAGGACAGTGCCTCTGTCATTGCGACTCAGCAAAATACCTTGGAGCTAAACTCTACCGTGCTTTCACGTACAAGGAACACTGTGTGGACACAAAACAAAGTGAGTGCCTGGAACGACATCATCTGCAAGCTCACAAATAGTAGATGGGGAGCACAACCCGCAGTTCTCCGTACGTCAGTTCCACAGCTATGTTCCTCTGCCGCTGAGTATTCAGCACCTGTTTGGCATAAATCCACCCATGCGGAACAAGTAAATTTAGCCCTGAAGAGACAGGACGCATCATAACAGGATGTCTCCGTCCAACCGCCTCAAATCAGCTGTACCAGCTCATGGGCACAGCCCCTCCAGACACAAGAAGAACAGCTTCAGAAAGCGAAAAGCTCAAACAGGTAATAGATCCCAGGCATTCGCTGTTTGCTCATAGCCTCCAACCTTCTAGGCTTAAATCAAGGAAGAGTTTCCTACAAACAACCAAATCAACTGTCTTAACGCCTAAAGCACGACAAGAAGAACTGTAGCGAAACTTGGAACCAGAACGACCAGGGAAGATTCCCAGAGAAGTACCTGCAGCTGGTTTTGAACTCCCATAAACGACATGGAAAGCAGTAGACTACGAACGGGAGTATCACGGTGGAGAATAAGCCTGAAGAAATGGGGCTACACCAGCGCAGACAAGCCCTGCGAGTGTGGAGGGTTGCAAGACCCACAGCACTGCTCGTCTGCAAGAAGCTGGATGAAGCGTGTACGATGGAGGATTTACTAGCAGCAAATAACAAAGCCATTCATGCTGCAACGTATTGGGCTTCATGTGGAATATGAATTTTGAAATCCCTGATAGAATTAAATCATCTCTTTTAAATGTTTTGATGTATTCACCTTTTCACTTATTTTCGATATTAATGCATTTAACTTTCACTTCCCTACTACTATGTGTTATAAATGGTTTATATGTGCGCCTCGGTTGCACAGTGGTAGAGTGCCAGACTACAAATCCAAAGGTCGCGGGTTCGATCCCCGCCAGGTCCTAGGATTTTTAGCTGTCACTTTCCACTTCTTTCACCTCTGGCAGTATTGCTCATGTGAAAAATCCCGAGTAGCACCGTGGTTCGGAACCCACGTTAAACTGTAGGTCCCCCTATAACTGGCTGGGTAAGTCAGTTCCAAGGTCGGAGGAAGGCAACGGCATACCACATCCAAACAGGACCATGCTTAGTAAAGCACTGTGGTGTTCAAACCAATCTTAGGATTGTTGACTGCTTTACCTTTTATGCTTCTCCTCTATTGTAAGATAATTATTGTAAGATATTTATTATAATTATGGTATTGTACTATTGTAAGATATGTGATGTCTTGGATACGATAAATAAATAAATAAGCATAATTGGGAGGGAGTCCTTTGACTACTAGAATGCGCATGTTCTTCCAGAATGAGGGGTTTCTAGTTCTCAGGTGACACATCATCGAAAAAGGAGACCAAATGGATATCGAATTTTAGAATTTTCTATATTTACGATACGTGAAATTCAGAACTTAAATAACAATCAGGCAAAGTCAGTCGATACAACTCTAAAAATTCTCGAGAAAATCGACTTTGAAGTTTTGCAAGTACGTGTAAGTACCAATAACTAAAAGAGTTGCAGCATCTGTCGATGTAAATTAAAAAAAAAAAAAAGTGTCGGCGCGGTGGCTCAGCGCGTTCGGTGGGACGGCTGAACGCTCCCTCTGATAAAGAAACTGGGTCAAAACTTGAACGAACAACAAAGAACAAACAGGAACATGCGTCCACAACGAAACGTTGTTCTGGTCTTCAGTCCAGAGACTGGTTTGATGCAGCTCTCCATGCTACCCTGTTCTGTGCAAGTCTCTTCATCTGAGAATACGTGCGGCAACCTACATCCTTTTGAATCTACTTGCTATATTCGTCCCTCGGTCTCCCTATACGACTTTTACCCAACAGGTTTCCTTCCAATGCTAAGTTGACAATTCCTTGATGTCTCAGAACGTGTCCAACCAATCTATCCCTTCTCTTAGTCAGGATATGTCAGAAACTCCTTTTCTCCTCGATTCGGTTAAGCACCTCCTCATTAGTTACGTGATCTACCCATCTAATTTTCATCATTCGTCTGTAGCACCACATTTCAAAAACTTCTATCATCTTTTTATCTGAACTCCTTATCTCCCACGTTTCATTCGCATACAAAACTACAATCCAAACAAATGCTTTCAGAAAGGACTTCCTAACATTTCAATTAATATTGGATGTTAACAAGTTTCGTTTCTTAGAAACGCTTTTCTTCCCACAGCCATTCTGCATTTTATATCTGAACGTACAACCCGAATATAAACAAATAAGTGGTAGCGTTTTGGCCTCCGAACCACAGCATCGTTGGTTCGAGTCTAATGTGACAGATATATTTTTCTTTTGTTGTTTTCTTAACTTACACCATTTTAATACGTAATGGTAATTTTTATGAAAAATGCACGCATTTTTGTTCACTCGTATTTTTCTATATTTTATGAAAGGTTGTCAATAATGATGACTTAAATTAAAAAATGAGAAACAAAAACCAACCAACCAATCAAACTCGTGTGCGAGGAATAACTTCAGCCGCGGCCTAGCGCATTGAGGCGCCATGCTACGATGCGCAAGGCCGTTCCTCGTTGGGGGTTCGAATCCCCTCTCAATCATGGATGTTTGTTCTGTCTTTAGTGTAAGGTAGTTCATAAATAGTTCGTCAGTTTAGAGACTGATGACCCATAAGCCTTACAAACATTTTTACATTTGTTTTAATAACTTCATGGAGGATGTAAACTAATTTACACTATTTCAAATTCTGTTATATAAAACACTTTGGGATCTCTAATTCCACGTGTTGTGTCAATTTCTATTTATGTGTATGAAGACGAGCTCAACACCTTGTCGTCACATAAGACGTTGGTTGAGTAGGCTAGCTGGTTGGAAAGCCATTAGTAGCTGATTTTCAAAAAAAACAGCGTCGTAACTCTTACAATCAAAGACAACTGTCGTCAATTTAATATTGAACTCATACTGTAAAAAGTGTAACTTACGTTTTTTATTGAAACCATCATTATTAACAACCTTTTATAAAATATAGAAAATTACGAATACGTAAATAAAAATAGGTGCATTTTCTAAAAATTACCATTGTGTCCTAAAATTGTATAAGTATTTGAACAAAAACTGTCACGACGGTATTCGAACCACCGGCACTACGGCTTTAAAGCCAGCATGGTACCACATTTTTTTTTTTTTTTTTTACTTTTTTTGCTCTTTGGTTACTTTTGTTCCTTGCTGTCGCTAATCGTGTTTGTTTTCTTCGTTGTTGTTCGTTGTGTTCTTAGCTCCGTCTTGATTTTTTTTTTTTTTTTTTTTTTTTTTTTTTTTTTTTTTTTTTTTTTTTTTTTTTTTTTGTATGCAAGTCACTGCCTTGTATGAAGTACATGGTAATGACTGAGCCCTGTGGTCGACTTTCACAAACACCAAAGGACGCTACAGTACATTGTCTTCAACAATGTTAACAACTGTGACACGCATCAGACAACACTGTAACAGACTCGTCCTTTTAATGTTAATTTCATTCCCACTACTACCGAAGATAGATGTCGAGTTAATATACATCAACATACATTCGATCAACAGTCACCAATACTCATGTAAATATGCGTATAAGCGAGAGGAGCCACTACTAAAATTTTACTGTACTCGCATAAAGGTGTCATTGTAACACCTCCGCCGGCCGCGGTGGCCGAGGGGACTGAGGCGCTCCAGTCACGGTCTGCACGGCCACTGCGGTCGGGGGTTCGAATCCCCCCTCGGGCATGGATATTTGTGCCGTCCTTAGTCTTAGGTAGTTCATAAGTAGTTTGTAAGCTTAGGGACTAGTGACCCCGTAGGTAAGTCCCATACGTTCTACAAACATTTGAACATTTTTGTAACACCTCCGTAAGAAATCACTACCCAGTCAGATCAAACATACTGAGTTCCAGCTTAGGTCTCAATAGCATTAATAGCCTGTACAACACTATTTCTACTTAGTATTTCTGTGCTGACGACTTAGTAACAATTCAATTTACATAACACACCGTTCTCTTAATGTGACACCGGACTAGGTAATAAATCTCAGTATAGTAGTAAGAAAATGTATATCATTACTCAACCTGCGTAACAGACCTTTTGCATTCCTAAGTTACACTTTTCAATTAAAGAATATTTACACCAAGTAATGTCGTCACCTCGGATTATCTTACACTCTAAAGATACATCAGTTTCGGTCAAATATCTCTATACTTTAAAGACTCATTTGTTGTCTGTCTGTCTGTCTGTTGTCTTATAACTCAAGATCCAGACAAGCAAATAACGTGAAATTTGGTACATGTACACAAAATTACTTGGGGAAGGTTCTTAAACAGGTTTCGTTCCATTTTTTGGAAAACCAACCGGAAAATTTGAGAAAAAGTGCAAGTGTGTTTTCAATGTGTCTGTGTAAATCTATATCTTCGCAATGATCTTGATGAAATTTTGCACAATTGCTTTTCAAAACATAAGGAAGGGCACTATCTACAAAAAAAATTCGTTCTGTGCATGGTGGAGGGTACTTATGGATTTCGCCAAAATCCACAGTTTTGCTCCGATCTTGATGAAATTTTGTACAATTGACCTTGAAAACAAGATGAAGTTTACTGTCCACATAAAATTTCGTTCGGTACATGGGGGAGAGTACTTTACTTACAATCTCTATACATATAAGACGCAGTTTTGTACGCTTCTACAGGAAACCTTATTTTAAACCCGGGCAAAACCGGGTACTTGCAGCTCTGGAACTTCTGAGTTTTGTTTATTTTCTTTGGAGCCTAAAACCGTTAGATATAGATTAATTCATGTATTATCTCTTTCCGTATAAATAAATCTTTATGAGAAAAGTATCTTTGCCTCAGTCGTGAATATAATGGCATTTTAAATCTCAGCAAATCTGAGAGTCAGAGATACTATGAATTTTTACATTTCTACGACTTGTAGCATACGTTTGAATCCAAAATAGATTTTTCTACTCTCTCTTTCTTTCTGTATTCAAACGCAGTAGAATGTTGAAGTAATATAGGGAGTTTATTTATTTATTTCTGCTTTGATGCTTTTTCTGTTTGGTTTGGTTTTAAATCAGTCAGTTACAAGATATAGCTGTCGAGTGACTCCTGACAGCTACTCCCCCTGACTACCTAGTTAACAGTTATAATAAAATAAATCAAAATTAAACCTCTAAAGCGCCATCGCCTCTTTTAACCACGATGAAAGTTAATACAAATCAAGGTTCAGTCGGCCTCTTCAGTCGTTGGCATCTTGACAACACTAAGAAATAAGAAATTATCTGTCACCCACAAATTCCTAAGTAACTCGCTCTCCGCCCTACTCTATCCTGAGCAAGTCTCTTCATCTCCTCATAAGAACGGCAACCCACATTCATCTGAATCCGTTGATTCTATTCGTCTCTTGGTCTCCTTCTGCGATTTTTCCTCCACACACTTTCTCCAGTGCTAAATTTACGATTCCTTGATCTCTAAGAATTTGCCCTACCAATCGATCAATCCTTTTAGTCAAAGTATACCAAAAATTTCTTTTCTCCCCAATTCTGTGCAGTACCTGTTTATTAGTTACGTGATCTACCCACCTAATCTTCAGCTTCTTCTGTAGCACCACATTTCAAAAGCCTCTATCCTCTTCCTGTCTAAACTATTTATCGTCTAAGTTTTACTCCCGTGCAAACCAACACGCCACACAAATGCCTTCAGAATGGACTTCCTTACGATTAAATTAATATTTGATCTTATGAAATTTGTCTTTTTCCAAAACGGTTCTTTTCTGCATTTTATATCCTCCGTACTGCGACCATCATATCTTATTTTACTGCCCAAGTACCAAAACTCATCCACCACCTTTATTCTTTCGTTACCTAATATAATTCCTTCAAAGTCGCCTGATTTTCTAAGAATGCATTCCATTACCCTTGTTCTGCTGTTGTTGATGTTCGTTTTATATGTTGTTTTCAATACACTGTCCATTCCTTTGAACTGCTCTTCCAGGCCCTTTCCTGTTTCTGAGAGAATTACAATGTCATCAGCAATACGCAAAGTTTTTATTTCTTCACCCTGAACTCTAATTTCTTCTCCAAATTTGTGTTTGCTCTCCTGCACAACTTGCTCAATCAACAAATTCAATAACATTGGAGAAAGGCTACAATCTTGTCTTATAATCCCTTCCTAACCACTGCGTCCGTTTCATGCCGTTAGACTCTAATAAAAGCTGTTTGGTTAATGTACAAGTTGTAAAGGTTTTCCGTTCCCTATATTTTATCCCTGCTGACTGCAGAATTTGATAGAGTGTATTCCAGTCACCATTGCCAAAAGCTTTCTCCAAATCTACAAAAGCTAGAAATGTAGGTTTGCGTTTCCTTAATCTATTTTCTAAGATAAGGCGTAAGGCGAGGATTGCCTCCCGTGTTCCTATATTTCTCCTGAATCCAAACTTATCTTCCCCGAGTTCAGTATATATCAGCCTTTCCATCCTTCGGTAAGTATTTAGTCTTACAATTTTGCAACCATGACTTATTAAACTGATGGTTCTGTAATTTTCACATGTGTCTGCGCCTGATTTCTTTGTAATTAGGATTATTATTAGAGGGTACTTCGCCTGACTTATACATCTTACCTTGTGAAATCGTTTTGTCATGGCTGGTTCTCCAGTGACTTCAGTAGTTCTAAAATGAAATGTTTGTAGAGCTAATGGAACTTAACTACGGCGTCATCAGCCCTTAAACTTACAAACTCCTTAGGAACTAGCTTATATTACAGAAGGTACAAATTTCCATGCCCGAGGGGGAGATTCGAACCCCTAACGGGGAACGGCCTCGCGCATCGTAGCATAGCGCCTCAATGCGCTCGGCTGCTCCGCCGCGGCAGTAGCTCTGAGGGACTGTGATCTACTCCAGGGGTCTTGTTTCCACTTAGGTCTTTCAGTGCTCTGTCAAATTCATGTCTGAGTATAGTATTTCCTATTTCATCTTCATCTACTGCCTCTTTTCTTCCTACAATATTGTTTCGAAGTTCACTACATTTGTAGAGACCCTCCATATACTCTTTCAACCTTCCAGCTTTCCCTTTTTCATTTAAAACTGGTTTTCCATCTGAGTTCTTGATATTCAAACAGCTATTTTTCTTGTCTCCAGAAGTGTCTTTTATTTTCCTGTATCTTTTATTTTCCCCTATAGATTTGCATATTTGAGCCGTCCCGGCTCCTGTTCCTTGGACTGACCCTGTCCTTGATTTAATTACTGGCGCAAGTACCATCGATCTCTCTGTGCTTGCAGCGCTCGTGGAGCTGTTTGATATATCGAGCGTCGATTGTCTTCTGACTAGTGTTTTCCTTGCCGAGTGTGACGCGACGGTGGTGCGCCGAGGCAGTTGGAAAGTGGAGTGAGTCGGTCGCTGCGGGGATAGCAGAGAGAGGATCATGCAGGGAGTTTTGATACGGTGTATGACATCGCCAGGGTCGAGTTATTTTGATTAATGGACCGTTTATGGCCGGGTCCGGCGTGTGCATCGAAGATGTTCTGGGTAGGACTCTGTCTGTCGTTGGGAGTCATGCATGCCATGAGCTGAAGGGGTTGGTTCGGAATGGCTTTTCTGTCAAGTTATAACAGCACCTCCGCTCGGGCTGTTTACCTCGTCTCCCGGCTATGTGGTGGCGTTCCTAGCGGCCGTGCGACACACGTCCGTCCCTCGCCAAGCGCCGGAGCTGTCAACTTCTGGTACTGTGCACTCAGCCCGGCTGCGCCTCGCGTCGTTCCAGCCGCTTTTCATCTGCGATCTATGAAATGCTTCCGGGCGTTGGTTGACATCCCCCTCCTTCAACATCGCGAGGGTGCCTGCACTTGTGAAGTTCAAATCAAATGTTTGTAGAACTTATGGGACTTAACTACGGAGTCATCAGTTCCTAAGCTTACAAACTACTTATGAACTAGCTAATACTAAGGACGGCACAAATATCCATACCCGAGGGGGGATTCGTACCCCCGACAGTAGTGGCCGTGCAGACCGTGACTGGAGCGCCTCAGTCCCCTCGGCCACCGCGGCCGACTGTCGTGAAGTAAGAAATAAATAAGTGACTGATACAGTCCTGCTCCGCAAATTTGTGTGTGTGAATTTGTCAAGATCGGTGATCGTTCCCCAGGAGCCGTGAATTCTGTGTCTACGTCTACTTGTTTATTCATGTGTTATACGGCGCCGGCCGCGGTGGCCGAGGGGACTGAGGCGCTCCAGTCACGGTCTGCACGGCCACTGCGGTCGGGGGTTCGAATCCCCCCTCGGGCATGGATATTTGTGCCGTCCTTAGTGTTAGCTAGTTCATAAGTAGTTTGTAAGTTTAGGGACTGATGACCCCGTAAGCTATACAAACATTTGAACTTTTTATTATTATTATTATTATTATTATTATTATTATTATTTTTAACCGCATTTCTAGTTCGGTTCACTTGAATTTTTTTTTCTCTTTGCTCAAAGTAGCAAGTACTCTATATTCATTAATTTGGTTAACGTAACTGGGGAATTTATCTTCTTTGTGCCCTTCTGCTAGCTCGCATCTGCATAGGCGGTAGTTGTATAGCCTTCCTTGCAGAATTTATTTTTTTTATTTTTTTTTTTTTTTTTTTTTTTTCTGTGAGGCATCGCCAGCATGCGGTTGTAATTTGGGGTTCCTTCCGTTTGTGTAAGCCCCTACGTGTAGTTCTTGTTGACCATTGGGCATCTTATTCCTCTCCTTCCTGTTTTCAGTAAGCTCATCTGTTTTACCTGTGTGAGTGTATTAAATTAACGAGTAGCCAGCTCCCCACCTCATTATGATTTTCCTGTAACTAAGCTGTAAATTTTGTGTGTTTAATTGCACTTCTGCCTATTGATAGCATTGAGCGGGGTTTCTTGCTACCATCCTTTACTACTGAAGTAAAATTCAGTCTTTACTTAAAATTTTGAGCTCGTCTTTAGTATGTTTTGGTAATTTTTTTTAAAGGCCTGTGTTCATTTAAATTTTTGAATCCCACCTTAGTGTGTTTTTCCTGTAAATATGCTGAACTGCTTTCATTTAAATTGCAGAGCTCATTTCTAAATTTTATTGTGTGTTGTTTAATCGGCCTTCTGCCTATTGATATCATTGAGCGGGGTTTCCCACTATCAGCCTTTGCTATTGAAGTAAAACTCAGTCTTTACTTAAATTTTTGAACTCGTCTTCAGTGTGTTTTGGTAATTGTATTTTTAAAGGGCTACGTTCACTTAAATTATGGATCCCCACTTTAGTGTGATTTTGATAAGTTGAGCTGTTTTCATTTAAATTGTAGGTGTCATTTGTAAATTCTATTGTATTTACAAGGGTAGCTTTTCATTAAAAATGTTCCACTTTTGCTTAAATTGCTGGGCTCATTGCCTTTTATTGTATTTTAAAGGGTTGCTTTTACTACATTTCGAGCCTACCTCTATGCTCGTTGGTGTTATGAAAAATTGCTTCGGGCCCTCAGCGCGTTATTAACTTATCAAAAAATTGGTTCTCCCAACTTGGCCTTCTGCCTTGCATCACTTATCTGAACTGTCTTGTTGGGCCTTCAGCCTCTGATTGTAATATCATATATATTTTAAACAAATATGATATATAATTTAAACAAATGGAACCTGAACTGACTACTCTTGCTTAACTTCAGCAACCAACTACCCACCGCTGCCGCAAACCCAACTCTCAATATTATTTCTAGCCACTCCTTCTTAGCCATTTCGCATTTACTGTCGATCTCATTTCTTAGTCGTATTAGTCGTATGTACCCCATTGACCCATTTCATTTATTGCAGTTTCATATCTTCTCTATTCGTCAATTAAATTTAGCATTTCCTGTGAAATTCAAGGATTTTTTGCAGGTCTTGCCTTTCTACCGATTTGGTTTTCTGCTGCTTTGACCATTTCATCTCTTAAAGCTACCCATTCCTCTTCTACTGTTTTATTTTCCCACGTTTCTGTCAATTGTTGCCTAAATCTCTTTCTGAAATCTCTCAAGAACTTCACGTTCATTCAATTTATCCAGGTCCCATCTCCTTATTTTCCTACCTTTCTGCAGTTTCTTTCAGTTTGCCATATTATATGGTTAGAGTCTTACTTTGTATCGAAATCTATGTCTTAGGATTATAAAATCTATCTGGTACCTTCCGGTAGTTTTTCCACGTAAACAACCTTCTTTCATGGTTCTTGAACCAAGTGTTTGTTATGAGTAAATTATGTTGCGTTCAAGCAGGCGGCTTCCTCTTTCATTCCTTTTTCCCAGTCCATATTCACCCACAATTTTTCCATCCCTTACTTTTCCAACTACCCAAATCCAGTCTCCCATAACAATGAAGTCTTCCTCTCCCTTAACTGTCTGAATAATTTCTTTTATTGTCTCATAGATTTCTTCGAACTCCTTGTCATCGGCAAAGCTAGTGGGCATATAATCTTGTACAACTGTGGTCGGTGGTGACTTCGTATATATCTTGACTACGATAATGCGATCACTGCACTGCTCGTAGTAGTTTACTGGCATTCCTATTTTCTTCTTTATAATTAGACCTAGTCCTGTAATACCCCCAACTGATTACGTATTTATAACCCTGCAATCATCTGACCAGAAATCTTGTTTCTCTTGTTGTACAGCAAGTTTCTCTTATTACCACTGTCTCGGTTGCCATATTGTTGTCTCCGCTCCGTAGAACCGACAGAAAGGAATCTATGAAAATTGCGCCCAGTGAGATTTGGGCCCAGCCAGAAATGTGTGAAATTTGCGCCCAGTACCTGCTCCCTTTGTGTCGGGGTTGGAACACTTGCGTGGAGTGACACTTGCGCGGAGTGACACTTGCGCGGAACCCGGGGCCCTTGGGGCGGCTGATGGCTTTTCCTGGGTACAGGCACACCAAGAAGTCTAGCACTGCTGTGGTCAAGTTTCCACACTGTCAACATAACACGAAAATCAGTGAAATTGCACAACCCTTTCAAAGCTGAAGAGCAATATAGTAACTTGATCTAACTACATATTAATCCGTTGAGTGTTCCTCCTGTAAACAAAAAGGTATTTTAATAGTGATAATGTTTGGAGAGTTATTAAGACAGTCTCTGCTACTACAAGACGATGGCTTTCCACAGTCATACCTCCTAAAAGCATATTATTCAGAACACTAAGCATATCAAGACACCTGCGCAAGCAATAAATATATTAGGCATCCTGCACAGATACGTTGATGTAATTGACCGCTATGTAACCCCACTATCACGCAACTTCCATCTCTTTAAAAATAGCTACTATGCTTTTTAATAGGAGACGCAACCTTAAACCTTCAATTAAAAAACGTTAATAATAAGTCGATGAGTATTTTACATACTTGAAGCGTTTATTCGTAGACCCCAAAACAATTTGGCTGTATTCGAATTACAAATACATCTAAGAAATATATGAAATACGGAATGTCATACACCGAAAAACGCTGAAGATAAATTCTATTTTCCATCGCCGTCATATAGAACCATTTTTACTCCGAACTCGGCATAAACCAACAGGGAGAAACAAGTTGCAAGACTGCCAGGAAAAATGAAGCGAAATTAGCAGCCAATAGTTGGTTATAAATTACATTGCCTGTTAACTGTATAAATATAAATTACGGAATACGCGGAATTACTGTTCAGTACAGTCAAAAAGGTCTAAGGTAATAGGCAGTGGTTTGCAATCAGATATCCGTATCACTCTCCTCCTCAAGAAGTCTGTGTGAAGATTTATATTCAGAACATTCAGGAAAAAGGTGTTGAAACTATAAGAAGCAGCTCATTTACTCAGGAAGGGAAAACGTTCTGGTGGCCGTAAATTTGTATGGCTGTATCTCTTGTAGTAAAAAAAAAAGTAACATTCATTTTTTGATAAAATGTTAAAATCCAATATACCAGAATTTTGTTTTTCTAAACTCAGTGCCAACTTTTTTGTCAAAAATTTTGCAGGAAGTAGTCTTGACGTGATATCATACTTCTATGCATTAATATTATCAAACATGTAATTTGTGTCACAAATTGCGCGGTCGGTCCGGTCGGAGGTTTGAGTTCTTCCTCGGACACGGGTATGTTTGTTTGTAATTTGCCAAAGTTATTTTAAGTAAGATTAAGTAGTGTGTAAGTCTAGCGACCGATGACCCAAGTAGTTTGGCCGCATAAGACTACACGTATAAACGTAATTTATTTATTTCATCACCACATTTAAGTACTAATAATTAAAGAAACTTAAATGTAGAAATTTGAAATACACTGATAACAAATGATTGATATTTCTCATAAGATGAATGCACAGAACCGTTGAATTATGTCTTGTGAATATACCTACAAAATCAGCCATAAGAAAATTGTAATGTAAGTCCTAAATTTGTTTTTTCTATAATAACATTAAAAACATAATAAAAATTCAGAACTCGAAAACCAGTGAAGTTATGGACTTGAAGCGTTTTGTGTTGCTAACTCTTTACATTGTAGACACGATTTTAAAATTTGGTTGCTATCGCCAAAGTAGACGAAACGTTAAATTTTTTGGTGTAATCTTCGCCGTGTAGACTGCATGTTGTAGAAGTCTACGCCGAACCTAATTATAATCATACCACTGAAGAGAGAACGTTGTTTGCACTTCTCCTGCGTTTCCAGTCGGCCGTGCTGTGCTATGTAACGACATCGTACCGTTCCATTTTACTGAGAGCTATATATGTATTGTTGTGATGTCTGTTCTTTCGAAATAAGACATCACACCAATATATGTATCATTTAGACGCAAAGATTCTGGGTTCTGTTTTCATCGCTAACGCGATTAACAACGTTAGACCTTGTGTGTAAACAGTTAAAGGTTCTGAGTGCCACTGGAAAAATGCATAAGTAACACCTGTTGTTTGAGACTTGAAGATGACCTCAAATTAACCGAAATCGATATCTCATAATAAACATAACGTGTAGCTGTCTATATTTCATAATGCAATTTCTAACATATTTAAAAGCTGCTCAAAACCACCTACAAAAAACCTTTATAATGAGATTGTATATAATTCCACGATCAAATTGTGTTTTAGTTATTCATAGAAATACACCTAAAGATCTGCCCTTGCTTTTAGTGCCTTGATCAGCTGTTTATTTTTAGAGGTAATTCTAGGGACAGGAAAAATTCGTATTTGCGATAAATTCGAATATAGATGCGAATCCTGACTCAAAATGCAGTAAATCCGAAATTGTCATAAATGGTATTTTGGTGTGAAACACTATTTAATCAGAAATATTGGGAGATAACTTTATTTTCTGTCCTTCAATATGTACAAAGTAAACAGTAGGTACCGGAAAAATTCGCATTTTTCAATGAATGCGAAATATAGGCCCATGCTAATTTTGGGCCGGAATGCGAGAGACGTGAATCTTGTAATATACGCTATGTTTAGCGAACGTCCCGTTACTACTGCTCCACCTCGCTCGGTGAGCCTTTCCCTGAA
This sequence comes from Locusta migratoria, assembly GCA_026315105.1. Classification (NCBI taxonomy): domain Eukaryota; kingdom Metazoa; phylum Arthropoda; class Insecta; order Orthoptera; family Acrididae; genus Locusta; species Locusta migratoria. The sequence continues at coordinate 508,458,266 of CM048747.1, forward strand.
TACGGCACAGGTAGCGGCTGGAGGGCGTGGAGTAGGGGTGGTGTATCGCTACTTCTGGAACACCCTGTTCACTACCTGCAGCGTCCGGGTCTCCGCGCAAGTGTCTACACATTCCCTTTCCGCGCAAGTGTCACTCCCCGCAAGTGTCGCAAACTCCTTTGTGTCAGGCATACCCGCGCCCGGGCCCTCCTAATCACCCTACACTACCTGCTCCTTTGACACGGCCGAGCTGCGTCCCGGTAGACCTCCTCTGCCACAGAAACCACAGCCGTCGGCTGTCTCTTAAACAGTCTTAGTACCTCTCTGACTGTCGAAGAACTCTCATCGTGCGATTTGTATATTTTTGACACAGTAGTTTATATATGCAAGTTTCAACCACTAATCGCGGTAAGCCAAGTTGCCACTACGAAGGTTATTCTTACATAGTGAAGAGAATCAAAGAAGCTGGAACAGTGGCGTGGTGCTGTTCAAGACAGAATGCAAACCACTACCAAGGAATGCTGAACGCCAGGGATTCGACACTGTTTTTTTTTTTTTGTTTTTTCATTTTTTTTTTTTTTTTTTTTTTTTTTTTTTTTTTTTTTTTTTTTTTCATTCGAGCATTAATATGCACCTCCCGATGTCGCTCGGCTGGAAGTAAAAAGTAAGGAAGACTTTGAATCAGTCAAAGAAAAGGGCAAGAGACGAAGAGAAAATATATTCAGAGGAACTGGGTTGCTTACATAATGGAGGCTATGATTTTGTCATTGAAATGCCAGAGCAGCAAGCAACGAAGAGAGCATTGTACTACCAGCGGGCAAAATCACAGGGAAATGAGAGAGATCCACCGACAAAAGAAATTGACCTTAAGGCAGAAGGCAGATTTTCTAGCTATGAATGATGGCAGCAGTTTTGTATTAAGCGACGAAAAACTAGGAAAGAGGATAATAGATTTTAGCGGAAGGACAAAAAGAGAGGTGCTAAGGAGTAAACAAGACTTGTTTTGTGGATGGTACGTTCGTGCTGCAGCAAACAGTTTTCGCAAATATACATTATTCTCGCCGACTTTGGGAGTACAAATAATGAGACAAACATCTATCCACTTGCCTTTACGCTACAGCCAAATAAAAGAAAACAGACGTACGTACGTCTTTTCCGAAATTGGTGGAAATATCCCAGAATGGAAATCTGCAAACGTGACCGTAGATTTCCAATCAGCTGTAATTGCAGCATTTAAAGTTGAATTTCCGACCCGAAGTGCATGGATGTTATTTCCATGTGAAAAAGTGTCTCTGGAGAAAAATGCAAGAGCTAGGACGTACTCGTGAATACAAAGAAAACGAAGAAGTGAGACAACAGATTCGCATGTGTGTTGCGCTGGCGTTTCTGTGGCCTGAATAAATATGTTATGACTGGCTAGAAATACATTCACATACACCGGATATCACCAAACATTCTGAATTTTTTGAGCACTTCGTAGATACATGGTTGGAAAATGAAGAAACCCCTATCATCCTTTGGAGTTGCTACAAAAGGCGCCACCGAAAAACCAACGCTGTAGAAGGTTGGCACCACAAAATTAATAACATGCTTGCTAAACCAAATCCGAAAATTAATCACGTTATTAGCTGTTTGAAAAGAGAAGCAGAAAATTCAGCGTGCGTCTTAATGAGGGCAGAGCTTAGTACGAAAGGTTAAAGGGAAAGAAACAGTCTAGATGAAACGTGATGAAAAGTCGTAAAAAATAGTAAAAAAATACTAGGAGAATGATGAGATAAAGGATTGCTTGAATGCCATATCTTACCTACAGAAACTTGACTGAATTTATCAGAAGACGTATATAGATACAATACTGTTCAAATGTAAATAGCAACAATACATATATATAAACAAAAATACTGACGATGCTTATCAGCTGATCTAAACATTCCTAAATGACAATAATTATCTTTTGCTGTTTAGCCAGTCCAAAGCCTGGATAAAGTGTGATGAAAATCAAATTATTTTTAAAGTACAGTATATGTGTTTCACAATGCACGAAAACAAAAGCGAACCCTTTTCAGAGTCAACCCTATACAATTAAACTTTTCATTCAAGCGTCACTAGCCCCATTCCTCACTAGTTTTTATAAATTAAGAGTTAAAATTAAACGACATTACAAATCGCGAAGTATAAAGTCACTTGATATTTGTTTCAAGAAGTGTAGTTTGTATAACTACATATCTAATGGAAATGTTATTGATAACGACTGCTGAACGGTATGCAAGTGAAGCAAAAGAAAGAAATCTCTTGTATTAACTGCAGTTTTATGTCTGTGTTAGGTCTATTTTGTTCTGTTTACTGTTGACCAATTTAGTTTGTTTGACAATCGTACCGAGTAGAGTTGTCTGCAGTGGCTAGCGCATTAACTCAATTCGGTAACCCTGTCTCACTTCTCAGGTCAGCCAATCAGGCTTTTCGTGGTTTCTCAGCTCATTCCAGACAAATGCAGGGATTGTTCTTTACGGAGGCCATAGTTGCTTTCTGCCCTTCCTATTACTAGAAATATGAGCGAAAGCTGTATCTTTAGTAACAATCAACGCGACATATAACACCAGAAGTAATGTTCGTTTGAGCTAGGTTATGATGATAAATGAAGATATAATGAGCTAAAATTAAACATATACACATGCATACTTTAATGATGCAAACATAAGACTCAAGAATTATTTGAGTGTTATTGAATTTCTTGGCTATATTTCCTGTGAACAAAATCGAACTGTACTCATAATTTTTCTGTTTGGTTACCTAAATACATTATTTTACCCTTGTTCAAACTGACGTTTACGCAGAGGCGTAGTTTAGTGCCCACTACAGACCGTTAATTTGCACCCCCCCTCCCCCCCCTCACCACCCCACTGACTATCCACAAAAGCATAAAGTACAAAATTTGTGTGTAGGAGCTTTTTCATTCGCGTGATTATGTAATGGAAGTATAATGTTAACTATTTCGCAAACAGATTTTTATGGATTAAAACGAATACGGGAAACGCATTAAAAACAGACGAACTGATTATTAAGGAAACAGAACAAGTAACTGAAGCTCTCATTAGGGGCAGGTGACTAGCAAGTATGTTAGAATTTGTTCCTTCTTTTTTGGATGCAAATATTAAAATTTCCTCACCAATATCGATGTCTTCTGCTAGCCCATTTTTATTCAATGATGGATAAATTAGACATTCGTGCCCATCTCATAGCGAACCTAAGATAATTCTTAATTAATTGACATATGAGACAAATATTCTTACATAATGCTATCAACATTACAAACGTTAAGAAAAATCCCAGCGATACAATAAAATTTGGAACGGTTTGGAGAAAAATCTACTTACTAGTGAAATTTGTGCAACGATGACATTTACAGGAATCTCACGACAATTATTAACTGATATTTCTATAAATGTGCGAAGCTTTGTTTCTGAAGTTTCAGTCAAATGACTATGATCTGAAAAGCGTATGATGTGATTTTGCAACGTGTATCTATTGTTTGCAGAAAGATGTCGATGCACTCTCCGTGCTGTCTAATACGATTGAAAACAATTCAGTTTTTTATATAGTTTAAATTCTTTTCTTAACAGTTGCATACACTAGTAAGATAAATTCTTTTTGCGTTGTCGGGCACATTTTTTTCTCTGTGTGCAGAGAATATGACTTTAAATTAAAGGTCAGCAGTCTCTGCTGACTGCTGATATTCAATTTACTCACCAGTATTGCTGCACCAACCGCCACCACCAGCATGGAATGGAATGAATTTTGAAGATAATTTTGTTCGGAAAAAATCATACTGACGTCTACAAGTCTTTTAAAACTATTGTTTCAATTTCTTTCTCGTGTTTCAGGTAACGTAGTCAATATTTATATTGACAGACACTTTATTAATGGGTTATGCCTCTCTACAAGCTCCAAAAAAAAAAAAAAAAAAAAAAAGGCTTGTTGGGGATTTAGTGTCAGAAAAACTACAAAATAAAGCGAGAGTACCAAAAGGGTAGGCCTATATGTATCACACAAATCAGTAACTGTATACAATAATTTTTGTGAGGCTTTTAATTCCAAACTGTCGGCTGTGCAGCGTTTTACGATGACTCTTCGATTCTCCCAGGCCCCAGTGTCAGAGGAATAGCTCCTGTGTGTTTGGAATTATAATAAGCCAATGACTGTCGTTCAATTACATATAATAACAGTCATAGAAGCACGTAGGGGTTTTTCGATATATTGCTTTTAGGCCACATGCCGCACTCATAAGAGGAAATCCGTCACATGATTGTTAACAACATGAGAAAACAAAAATCCTACGTATCGTACTTCTACACACAATGTATTGTTCAAGATATATTCACATTTCAAGTGATTCGGTTAAAAATTGTCTGAGGTATGTTTCCGGTAAACTATAAAAATCCTGTTTGGAGATACACGTCTCGAAGTGGTGAGTATTAGAAATTTTTCTCTGTGTGTGTGTCTGACGGCTGAGAACCCCAGCTTGTAAATCTCCAGGTAGCGTCCCTCAACTCTTTTGTCTGCCGGGCAAGGGGATTAGCGGGCCCGTCCAAGACCCTTTCTGGGCACAATTTTCATTACATCGGCAGAAAGACGTCGAACCATTTAGTTCATTCTTCCGATGACAATATTTCGAACAAAATAACCCAACTGATGCCGTAATTGTTTCGAGCAGTGAATTTACTTCATTGTTCATTCTCTACTCAGGTACCTCATGTAATTTCCGACGACACCTCACACCATAGAGAGGCGTAAGCTAAGGTGAAATATAAGTTTAAAAAATTATTTCTCTTCACCTGGTATCCAACATAGGCCTCGCAGATGAGAGTCATGCACTTTACCACAAATCCTTTATCAGGACGTTACAAGGAAAACAAAGTTAGCGGATACTATTCAAGCGTTCAAAACGGGGTAGATATTTAGGAAGGTTTGAATTTTTGCCGGCCGCGGTGGCCGAGGTGACTGAGGCGCTCCAGTCACGGTCAGCACGGCCACTACGGTCGGGGGTTCGAATCCCCCCTCGGGCATGGATATTTGTGCCGTCCTAGTTCGTAAGTAGTTTGTAAGTTTAGGGACTGATGACCCCGTAGTTAAGTCCCATAAGCTTTACAAACATTTGAACATTTTGTTTGAATTTTTCTTTCCATTACGAGCTTAACACTACTAAATATAAACTTTCAAATTTCTGTGCAATCTTGAAGTACTTTAGAATTTTTAAAGATCGGTGAATGACTGACAGAATTAATGATATTCGACTATCAAAATTTCGTACACTATATAAAAAAAGAATACTATCATCTGGGAATACAGCTAGTGATCTTGATCAGTAATAATTCTGGTTTGTAGCTGTATCCACAACGAAGATACAGGGGGGTAGAAAGTGGAAGTGAAAGGCCGATTAACACTGTGAGACTCAGAACACTTACATCTTTCGTCGGGTTACTTTGTACTGTAGAAGTAGCAAATCGTTCAAGAAGAAGTGTATGTGCTGCATACGGCTGTAAAAGCTAACTACAAACAGCGATGCACTCAGAAATCTTTCTTCAGGTTCCCCAAAAATATGATAGTTCAAGGAGGCCACCACTAGGCATACACCGAGCGAGGTGGCGCAGTGGTAACACACTGGACTCGTATTCGGGAGGTTGGTGGTTCAAATCCACCTCCGGCCATCCAGATTTAGGTTTTCCGTGATTTCCCTAAATCAATCCAGGCAAATGCCGGGATGGTTCCTTTGAAAGGGCATGGCCGATTTCCTTTCACACTCTTAGCCAAACACTCCGAGTGTAAGTTCCGTCTCTAATGACCACGCTGTCGACGGGACGTTAAACACTAATCTTCCTTCCTGCCACTAGGCATACTCAGTTGGTTCACTTGTTATAAACAGTATTTTTAACCTTTTTTAAAAAGTTTTTTATAGATACAGACAGTGGGTTGTTTATAAGCTTAGAGCTGAGTTGGATAAAATTTTGAGAGCATTTGAGAGCATTTGAATAAAAAACTTTGTATTATGTCCAGACTACTTTATGGAGAAAGATTTCAGAAATAATATTTTGTAATGATAAATGTAATTTATTCATTGCGTTTAGTTTTGTTAAAAATGGTGGTTAATGTATCTATAACAACACATGTATAACAGCAATTTTTTTTTGAATCCCTTTATGTAAAGCGTAGACAAGTGTTTTTTGTTTTGTTTTTTTATTATTATTATTGGTTATGTTGTTGTTATGGTCTTCAGTCCGGAGACTGGTTTGATGCAGCTCTCCACCCTACACTATCCTGAGCAAGCCTTTTCATCTCCTCATAAGAACGGCAACCCACATCCACTTGTATCTGCTTAGTAAACGCGTCTCTTGGTCTCCCTCTGCGATTTTTCCTCGATTTTTAAGAATGTGCCCAACCAAGCGATCCCTTCTTTTAGTCAGGGTATGCCAACAATTTCTTTTCTCACCAATTCTGTTCAGTACCTCTTCATTAGTTATGCGATCTACCCACCTAATCTTCAGCATTCTTCTGTAACACCACTTTTCAAAAGCCTCTATTCTCTTCCTGTCCGCACTGCTTATCGTCCATGTTTCACTCCCGCACAAGGCAACACTCCACACAAATGCCTTCAGAAAAGACTTCCTTACACTTAAATTAATATTCGATGTTAGCAAATTTCTCTTATTCAAAAATGCTTTTCTTCCCATTGCCATTCTGCATTTTATATCCTCTGTACTGCGACCATCGCATGTTATTTTACTACCCAAGTAACAAAACTCATCTATCACCTTCATTGTTTCGTTACCTAATCTAATTCTTTCAGCATCGCCTGATTTTCTAAGACCGCATTCCATTATTATTTATTTCATTTTTTTAAAATTTTTTTTTGCTCTTGTTAATGTTCATTTTATACGCTCTCTTCAACACACTGTCTTAAGCAACAATAATACTTAATGAAACACATGGTTAAATAAAAATTTAAAATAATGTCTATCATTTTCGTTGTCATTTGCGGTGCTTTCGCTGTGCTGCATTTCGCTGTGCTGCCTAATTGCTCATAAAAAGTGCGTTCATGTATATCATAAAAATTACGTCATGTATTGTGTTCTGTTTAGTAGAATTCTATCCAAAGAAACTGAACGGTATTATTCGTCCGCAACTACAATAACTACGACCGTTTTTCACCAGACGTGTTTCGTTGTACTGAATAATTATCATCTAATATGATATATTAAACAGCGTAACGAATGTAAACCTTGCAATGTAATTTTGGTACAATGCAAAATAAGATACGGAATCACACATGTCAAGGCAAGTATAGCCTACAACTGGAACCAACAGATGGCACTGCTAGCGGTATCGCCTGACAAACGCATGCAAATGCCACGGAGTTTCCGCTGTTATCTTGATAAGCTATTTGGTACGTTACACCGTTTGACGGCATTGACATAAAATCCTTACAAGGCTGTGTAAAGAGGAGGCAAGGTCTGGACAGAGACACAGTCTCAGGAATGACACAGCAACTCACTGTCATTAAGTGAAGTCATCACTACCTCCTAACGGTTACGGTCGGGGGTTCGAATCCCCCCTTGGGCATGGATATTTGTGCCGTCCTAGTTCGTAAGTAGTTCATAAGTAGTTTGTAAGTTTAGGGACTGATGACCCCGTAGTTAAGTCCCATAAGCTTAACAAACATTTGAACATTTTTTTCCTAACGGTTGGTCATTGACCTGTAAGTGAAAATTACAGTACGCAAAATCCAGTGAGAAAAGTTTCGTCATATTTTTTGATAAATGTCGCATAATTCTCCGAAACCAGTTACGGAAGAACAGTTCAAGTGATTTTTGGCAATTGAGGCTGTAAAACGTACCTACCTATGGAGGTCTGTTGTTTCATCCATTATCGTATTGCACTTGCTTACAGTGACCAGATGGTTTAGTGCGTAAAAAATGTTCGCTATTGTGTTTTACATAAAGATTGTCTGTAATGCATCCTGGATTATTTATTTATTTATTTTTTACATGTATATGTGGACACTAAATAATGAGAATGATAATTACATTCTTTTGTACAGAAATTGGATGAATTAAAGGTTTATTTATTTATTTATTTTATTTTATTTATTTATTTATTTATTTATTTATTTTTTATTATTTTTTTTTTATTTTTTTTTTTTTTGCAAAAACAGAATGAGATGAACTATGTCGCCACTGAACATCTTGCGATTTATCTCACCTAAATTATGTCAGATGCATCAAGATAATCAACTTCTAATAGTTTTCAGTGATGAACCAAGATGGACGTAGTAGATACATTGTTTGTTAGCGGATTCGCATTGTTCCACAGAGAATCATGTAATGAGTATTATCTTTCAGCGTTTTCACATTTCGAGAGCAATGTCACAGACGTGGAATCCACTACGCACAAGCAGACCGAAAAATAACTTCAAGTACAGTAAATTAAAAATTCATCAATCGTATTATTTCTTTCTCGCAGTCATAAAAAGTTTCGAAAGTAATAAATTTAGCTCACTCTAATTGAACATCGAGCATCCACAGCAAATAATTTCTCAGGCCCACCTCAGTATCATGCCTTTTACGATTTCCTTGATCTGGGTGAGTAGAAAATCTAAACTATAATGATAGCCCAGCCCGACAAACCACCCACTGACCCATTGTCCTATTGACCAATCTCGCTCCTCGACGTAATAGGAAAGACGTACGAACGCATACTCACTGACAGAATACGAAAATACATCGACCATAAACAATTACTACCCCTATACCAGTCTGGATTCAGGAGAAGTCACTCCACCTCTCACCCCCTAATCAAACTAACAAGCAACATTGATGAAGGATTCAACAAATCACACTGCACACTGACAATATTTCTGGACAATGATGGCTGCAATGCCACTGCCAAGTGCATGCCAGACGCATTCAAGCCCATTTAAGTCTACTGAAAAAGCTGGTCACTCCTTTCATTCAATACCCTCAGCCTCAAGCATATTGTCCACCAGTGCAGCTCTCTGGAGACTGTAGTGGGACGGATTATTGTCTCCGCTACATATCTCATGTCAGCTCAGTTTGTGCAGGATAACTTACTTATATTTGTGTTCTTAAATGATTTTTATGTAAATTTTTAATGTTATATGATTCTTAAAGAAGTTTTTTGTACGTTTTTTATGTTTCATGTGCTGTTAGGCGATTTAACCTACGAGGGCAACATCTTCGACGCCGATTCCAAGGAGCAGAAATCTGGCCACATCAATTCGCGGGTCGACGGCCACGAGGCAAGAAGATGTTGATCTCTGCGGTTGTCGTCGCAAGAGTTGACATTATTAACGACGTTTCATGATGAAACAATAATTTTAAAGTCAGTTCCCTTTTGTCTGTCAATGACTACGTATGTAATATCATAGAAATAAATAAACGTTATCGTGTTTAAACTTGACGAAAGTACATCATTTATGAAGAATTATTTTACGATAAATAATATATTAATGAAATGAGGAGAATATTTAATTTAAATATTCTTCAATGTGAAGGAAGAATTTTTTATGAATTTTTATTGGTGGAAAAGTTACGTCAAGAAGACTTCGATAAATGTTTCTTTTAGAACTTTGATTAATCGATCATACACATTGATCGATAATCATTGAAGAAATATTATTTTTTCTCTGTGGCTATAGCAACGACCACAAACTGAAGAATTTCTTTTGACCGTCTTATCTATGAGAGAACTTAGAAATATTTTAACAAGAGTGACAGTTAAAGACTTCTTCCCTCTGCGCAAGAATCTGATTTTGACATATTGCAACGTATAAAGATTTTACATGAACATATTTATTTTAATTTTATATAAATTTTTATGGGCGAGTGGACACCTCAAGGATTACGAAGTCTGACACGGCCACATTCAACCCTAATCATACAAGACGAGTGCTTTTGAAGGTAAGGTTTTAGCACACGTTCCGCCGCACGAAGAGGTCGTTCCGCCGCAAGACGAGAGCTGTCGTTCACCAAAAGGAGCCCGTCTCCTATGGCACCAGCGTAGGGCACAACTGAAAGTTAAACGATCTCGCCTCTATACCTCTGAGCACTCCTGAAAATTACACTTTGAGCCACTCCAATAGCTGCAGCCATCTCCCTCTGTGTCTGTCCCGCTTGCAACCTTCCTATGGCTCTCCGTGCCATAGCTTCGGGTGAGGCACTTTTTTGTTGCATTTCAGGTGTTACACTATTTGCTCACTACAATATTTGACACCAATTGCTTGTGTAATTGGTTTGGTAGGGTGAACACAAGTCATCAGTCTTCTCTGCAGCAACTTTCGGTTATTATCACTATCTCGGTTGCCGTAATGTTGTCTCCATTCTGTACATTCTGTAGAGCCCACAGAAAGACGCCGAACCATTCTTCCTGTGACAGTACATCAGAACCTAGACCCCATCTGATGCCCTAATAGTTTCGACTAGTGTATTTACTTCGGTGTTCATTTTCTAATGAGATACCACATGTCATTTCTAACGACTCCTCACATCGTAGAGAGATGTAGGCTTAGGCGTGCAACCTAGGTCTCGCAGATGCGAGTCCTACGCTCTACCGCAATCCATTATCATGACCTTACAACGAAAACAGTTATCAGATCCTACTCAATCGTTCTCAACGTTCAAAACAGATATTTAGAAAGGTTTGAATTTTTCCTTCCATTAAAGGGCTAAACACTACGAAATACAAATTTCCAATTTTTTCTTCATGCTAGAAATACCTTAGAATTTTTAATGATCGGTGAATGACTGGCAGAATTAACGATTTTCGACTATCAAAATTTCGTACAATATAAGTTACAGAATACTATAATAGAAACAGCTAGAAAATTCTGGTTTGTAACTGTATAGAGGGAAAGGGGGGTAGAAAGTGCCGTCTCCGCAAGTAACAAAGTTTCCTTTGCACACGCATATCCTTTTCAACATCGATTTATTTCATTTTCCCATATAATTTTCGATAGTCCGGGTTTTCAGTATTTCGAAGTGGTCCTGGTCCCCTCTAACTATGGAACCTGTACTATATTTTACCTAATGTAATTATACTTTATTCTTGTGTGATCGTGTTTAGTTCGATAACAGACTTGAGAAATTCATTATTAAACGTAATATGTCTTAGATTTTGTAGACTTAATGTAAACAAAGGACTTTTCAGAGGCTTTGATATAAAGATGTTTGACAAGTCTGGACGGCAAATGCATCTAGGTGAATTATATTCGGTGACTAAAAACTATAGAGCATTGATAATAATGAATTCGACATTCGTTATATGTAATCCGCCCATCTTTTCAATCTCGAAAGTGCTAGGTACAGTTGTAAACACGGAACAGTCCATCAGTACACCGATTGCACCAACAGTTTAAGCTGTAATTCGAACCACATTCACATTTGAAGACTCCTAACATCTTAGAAAGGTTATATTCTCCTTCGTCAAGCAAAAATGCGTTCGAAAACGGGACTGACATTTACGGATGTTTGAATGTTTCCTTCAGTTACAGGCAAAATACTATCTGTATAAGAAATTTGACATTTGTGTTCAAATGTTCAAATGTCTGTAAATATGTCGGACCAAACTGCGTGGTCATCAGTCCGTAGCTTACAAACTACTTAAACCTAGGTAAACTAACCTAAGGACAACACACAACACATCCATGCCGACGTTTGTGTGTCTGGGAGAAGTACATTACAGTTTTGACTTTGGATGAGTGACAGAAGTAGCAATTTTCGACTGATTAAGGCGTAGAATAGTAAAATTTGGAAATATAACTGTTTATAGTAGATTCTCATTCTCAATGAAACTTCCAGCTTCTAGCTTCACCCACAAAGAAGACACAATGGGTGGAAATTGCCGTGAACGGATTCGAGAATATGATGGTCGACTGTGCGCGATCGACTAGGCGGGGAAACTTCCGTGCCCCCAGATGAAGTAGAGACATATCTTCATTTCCATGTCGAGATGTTATTTATGTGGGCAGTTGTTATATGTTGTAGTGGGTATAAAGTAGTAGAAACAAAAATAGGTAGGTAACACGTAAGGCGACCTTATGTATATAAATTCAAATGTTCGTAGAGCTTATGGGACTTAACAACGGGGTCATCAGTCCCTAAACTTACAAACTACTTATGAAATACCTTATACTAAAGACGACACAAACATCAATGCCCGAGGGGGGGAATCGAACCCCCGACCGCAGCTGCCATACAGACCGTGACTGGCACCCCGCAGACAGCTCGGCCACTGCGGCCGGCTGTATATAAATATTCAGAAGTTCTGAAAATTGTGAAACGGTTTCTTACAACCACTGGCCACATACAGCTGTGGGAAGGATATTTTCCTTTCTAAATTATATTGGACTGATGAAAGAAAGATGCTTTTAGCCACAATGTGTAAGGAATTTCTTGCTCGCCAGTTGTAAGTAATATCTCACTGGTTCTCAGTTCTATGATAGCATCAAATCCGCGAAAGTTTCTCCGAAGTTGATGGTGACGTGTCGAGAAGGCAAAGTGAAAGTCAGTGCGGCTTACATTGTGTTGCACGCTTTTATGTGGCAGACTTTCTCATCGGGAGGTAAAGACAAAGCCATATAAGAGTACGTTAACCGGTTTTACGGCATTGGAAAAAAATAAAAATAAAATTAAAATAATAAAAAAAAGAACAACGGTAACACAATTAAACGGCTGTATCAACATGAGGAAAACGCTGGACAGACACATAGTCTCAGGAATGACGCGGGCACAGTAGCAACTCACTGTCAATAAGTGACATAATCACTACCTCCTAATGGTTGGTCATTGACCTACAAGTGAAAATTACAGTTTCGGTGTATCTTTTGGTAATTGCGGCATAGCTTCTTATGAAATTGCGTGCTTATGGAATATCTCCCCAATTGTGCCATTGGATTCGCGATTTCCTACCAGAAAGAACACAGTTCGTTGTAATTGACGTTAAGTCATCGAGTAAAACAGAAGTGATATCTGGCGTTCCACAGGGAAGCGTTATAGGTCCCCTACTCTTCCTCGTGTTTATAAACGATTTAGGAGACAATCTGAATAGCTCCCTTAGACTCTTCGCGGATGATGCTGTCGTTTATCGGTTAGTGAAGTCAATTGAGGATCAAAAGCAACTGCAAAGCGATTTAGACAAAATTTCTGCATGGTGCGAAGAGTGGCAATTGACACTAAATAAAGAAAAGTGTGAAGTAATACACATGACCTCTAAAAGAAATCCGCTGAACTTTAATAACGCGATAAATCAGTCAAACCTTAAAGTCGTAGATTCTACCAAATACCTAGGAGTTACAATTACGAACAACTTTGACTGGAGAGAACACATAGAAAATATTGTGCGGAAGGCGAACCAAAGGTTACGTTTCATAGGCAGAACGCTTCGAAGATGCATCAGTTCCACCAAAGAGACTGCCTACATCACACTTGTGCGTCCTCTCCTGGAGTACTGTTGCCCAGTGTGGGACCCTCACCAGGTGGGACTGACATAAGACATTGAGAAGGTTCAGAGAAGGGCGGCTCGTTTTGTTTTATCACGTTACGGGGGGGAAAGAGTCACAGAAATGTTGCAAGAATTGGGGTGGAAATCATTAAAAGGCGTGATCTGTTTGCGAAGATTCAATCACCGACTTTTAGTTCTGAATGTGAAAATATTTTGCTAACAGCCACCTACTTAGGGAGACATGACCATCCCAATAAAATAAGAGAAATCAGATCGAAAACGGAACGATTTAGGTGTTCGTTCTTCCCGCGCGCTATTAGAGAATGGAACGATAGAGAAAAGTTATGAAAGTGGTTAATGAACCCTCTGCCAGGCACTTGAATGTGATTTGCAGAGTATCTATTTAGATGTATGTAGATGTAGAAACTAGGTAAGGAATGTGATTTTTGCAATTGTGGCTGTAAAACATATTTGTTTACGGAGGTCAGTTGTAACTTTCATACATTATCTTATCCCACCTTGTTGTAAACAATAATGTATGAAACATCGAAAGCCTTCTCTACCCCATCCTGCGGTAGAAGTTGCGTTCCCGGTTCGTGACGTCCTTGAACCATGGTTGAAGCAATAGGGCTTCAACAAGCTTCGAACCCTCTGTCGTCACGCTATCTTCACCCACGAGCAATGGGACATCACGATCCGAGATCTTCTGTATATCATCACCGGCCGACAATGGGATCCTGTACAAACGTGTGTGCTAGATCCTCTGCCGCCGTATCTCCACCCACAGATGACTATTACTGCGCCTACGGCTCTTTCTCCTGATCCAGAAAAGAAGAAATGTTCTTCCCGAAGACGTCAGTCAATTCTTCTTCGAATTCATGCAGATCAATACTTATGACAGCATATAATACTCTTGACTATGTGTCCTACAATAATATAATTTTCCAGATTTGTAGAGTGTAATATTAGGAAACTGTCTTCGATGAATAAATAGTGGATGAATGAAGTCTCGTATTTCACACGTCGCGTTGTGGGAAAGTTTTTTGTGACTCATTGTTTACGACGTCACATCTTCTGAACCTTGTCGCAGGTAGTTTTTCACAGCGATAGTTGTCTTATAGTAAGAAATATTTGTACCACGTTTAGTTGAAATCGGTCCATTATTTTAGGAGGAGATGTGGGAAAATAGTGCATGATGTAGCAGTTATTCGCAAATTTCGTTGTTTATGACGTCATATTTCCTGAAATATGAGTTGTACTATGACATTAATTTGAAGGTACATTCAGTGGTATATGCGCCTAATGCCTGCAAAATGCCTACAGAATAGCTATGGGAAGAAAAGCGTTTCTAAAGAAGCGAAACCTGTTAACATCCAATATTAATTTAAATGTAAGGAAGTCCTTTCTGAAAGCATTTGTCTGGAGTGTAGCATTGTATGGGAGTGAAACGTGGACGATTAGGAGTCCAGATAAAAAGATGATAGAAGCTGAAGAGAGAATAGGAGAAAAGGAGTTTCTGGCATATCCTGAGTAAGAGAAGGGATAGATTGGTTGGACACATTCTGAGACATCAAGGAATTGTCAGGTTAGCATTTGAACGAAGTGTGTGGAGTAAAAATCGTAGACGGAGACCGAGGGACGAATATAGTAAGCAGATTCAAAAGGATGTAGGTTGCCGAACATATTCTCAGATGAAGAGACTTGCACAGGACAGGGTAGCGTGGAGAGCCGCATCAAACCAGTCTGCGGACTGAAGACCACAACAACAACAACAACAACGCCTGCAAAATATGTCGTGAACGGTGTTAGTAGTAAAGGCGTAATAAATGGAAATCTCATGCGTGATGCAGTTTTTCAAGAAGCAAATTGTTTATGTCTTCATATCTCATGAACTATTTGTCGAATTGTGATATAGTTTCAACGAAACATTCAGTGACATGTATGCGTACTGTCTGTGAAATGTGTCAAATGTTCAAATGTTTGTTAAGCTTATGGGACTTAACTACGATGTCATCAGTCCCTAAACTTACAAACCACTTATCAACTACCTTCAAAACGGGACAAATATCCATGCCCGAGAGGGGATTCGAACCCCCGACCGTAGCGGCCGTGCAGACCGTGACTAGAGCGCCTCAGTCTCCTCGGCCACCGCAGCCGGCTGAAATGTTTCTATAATAAATTGACAGTGTAGAAGTACTAACTTGTAACATTATTCCAAATGTCGTAGATATACATCATGAACACCGGAAAAGTAGTAAGCGATAATCTTTTTTCCTTTCATCATTTCATTGGGGTTGTCAGCGAGAGAAGTTAGGATAGGAGAGCACCACCCCTAATGATTGTCAGCTAAGATGGCCGCCACCTTACCCCACAGGAGTCGGTTTTGGAGCCCTGGTCCTCTTCAACTTCTTCTCTTCTGTCCATAAATGCCTTATGCCACTGAAAAACTTATGCACGGGACATTGTGTGGTCCCTATACGCCTGTTTTAATTTTCTAAACATTTCTGCTGCATTGTCCTTGAGTTTCACACAAAATTTGATGGCTCTAGTTTAGTACGCCCTATCTCTCAGACGAGCAGCACTAACACACCCTCACAAAATATGTTATAAACCGTAGGTACTTCAAATTTTCACTGCTTGTAGCCAAAGGGTGCCTATAGCAGCTAAACTGGTTTCATTGTTCTACCTTGTGTAATTCCTGAAATAGAGGAACAGTCTCATTTCTCATTACTTTCCTGTCAGACCTCGTATATATATATCACTATGTATTAATTTGTTTGCATGATTTATAGCCTATGTCCATCAGAATGTTTATTGCAGTATCATCTAAAATATGAAGTAAATCCGAGACTCTTGGTAAAATCGCTAAACAGTGACTAGTCTCTTTATAATAGTCTCAGTACTAAAACTGGAACTAAAATTGGTTGGTAACACATATAGTCACTTGGAACTAATATCTCAATCGTTCTCAATTATATGACATTTTCCGATGTTGGTGGTGACGTGTCGAGAAGGCGAAGTGATAAACGCAGTGCGGCCATGCACTGTGTTTGACGATTGTATATTGCAGACTATCTTTGTCACTTGGAGTGGTCAACACAGAAACACATCATATGCACAGTGGTAGAGTGCCAGACTACAAATCCGAAAGTCGTGGGTTCGATCCGCGCCACGTATTAGAATCTTTATCTGTCACTTTTCACTTCTATCACCTCTGGCAGTGTTGCTAATGTGAAAAATATCGAGTAGTATCGTGGTTCGGAACCCACATTTCTGTTGGTTCCTCTATAACTGGCTGGGTAAGTCAGTTCGAAGGTCGGAGGAAGGCAACGGCATAACACCTCCAAACAGAACCAAACGTAGTAAAGCAATGTGGTGTTCAAACCAATCTTCGAATTTTTGACTGCTTTACCTTTATGAGTTTTTTACCAGACAGACAGAATGTTAGCCGGTTTGACCAGTTGCATAAAAATCAAGGAAACGCTGTCAGGCAATGGGTGAAATCGTCACTACCTCCTAAGAGTCGGTCATTGACCTCTAAGTGATAATTTTGTAAAATCATATTATCTTTAGATTATAGCGGCAAAGTTCAGCGAAAGTAATTAAGGAAAGAAGAGTTTATGTGATTTTTACAATTGTGGTTGTAAAACTTCCTTTTATATGGACGTCTGTTGCAACTTCAAACATTTTCTTATCGCACTCCTTATTTTCAATGACCAGTAGCTTACTTTGCAAAAATAAATAAATAGAATATATAAAATAAAAAGTAAGTAAAAATAAAATATATTTAAAAAATAAGACACGCCGTTCTATTTTTATCCCCCTCATAGCAGGAAGGAAGGAAGGAAGCTTGGAGTTTAACGTCCCGTCGACAGTGTGGTCATTAGAGACGGAGCTTACGCTCGAGAGGTTTGGATAAGGATGTGGAAGGAAATCGGCAGTGCCCTTTCCAAGTAAACTCCCGGCATTTGCCTGGAATGATTTAGGGAAATCACCGAAAACCTAAATCTGGATGGCCGGAGATGGATTTGAACCACCACCTTCCAAATGCGAGTCCAATGCGTTACCATTGCGCCACCTCGGTCGGTGTTTTACAAGATTATCTGTAATACCCCCGATTTTTTCATTTGAATATAAGGTAACTCAACTAATGAGAAAGATAATTAACTTCTTTTGTACAGGAGTAAAGTGTTGCCGGATTACTAAATGAATTTACGTATTTTGAAAAAAAAAAAAAAAAAAAAAAAAAAACCAGAATCATATGAACTTAGTTGCCACTGGATATTTTGCGATTTACCTCTCACCCAAGTCATAACAATATCATTAAGATAATCAGATTTAATTAAGTTTTATGATCAAGCAATATGGACATAATAGATTGTTTGTTAGCGGATTCGCATTGTTCAACGACGAGTTGTGAAGTCGGTATTATTTGCAGCGGTTTCAGCTTTTGATAGCTATGCGGAATCCAATGAGCACAGGTAGTACCAAATACTACGTTTATTTGAACTTAACAAAATACAGCATCACTAAAGAGGGATTTAAAAATTATCACGATTTATTTCTCGCAGCCATCACAAATTTGGTAACCTACAAATTTATCTGATTCAGTCAAATTTTCGCATTTCGACGATCAATTTAGTAATGAATAATACTACTTCATTCACATCTGTTTTAAGCATTTGGACGGCGTGGTCAGAAATGGGTTTGTGCTGAGATACTTGCTTATGTTCCCAGTAAAGCTATGAGAATAACGAGAAGATTTGGATCCGTTACTAAAAGGAAAAGTACTCGTTACCGGTGCAACCCAGAAATACGCCAGCTACATTGTCTTTCAAACTGTGAAGAAAATTTAACTGTTGTGTTAATACCTCTTTAAGTTTTAAACTTGACACGTAGATACCGTGTGCTAGCATTCTAAGGCCATTATACTACTGAGAAATGGAGCTGCGAAATTTGCACTTAAAAGTTCGTCTCTGATGTCTATATACTCATCTCATAATAAATAGTATCACAGAATATATGCATTCTCCGTATAGGTTTTCGTTACAGATTTCGATTCGATACGGTAGCTACGAATAACTAATTCATTCATTAGTAATTTCTCAACGATACGGTAGAAGCGAGGAAGAAATGTACTTATGAGTAACCATTCAGAGCTTCGTATCAGAGTATTCGTTACTCAGTACCGAATACATACGGTTTGCTACAGCTTTAGTTCCAGCTTATTAAACAATCCAGTACATCACTGTTATTATTACTGTTGTACACTTTTTTCTCTGATCTTGTCGAACACTCTCATTTCAATAGTTTTAAGCTCTGCGATCGTACTTGGACGCCCATTTTAGGCTGTTTATCTTCTACCAGATTGGTTATTTTAAAGTCTACCATTGCATTTGCACCCTCCAAAGTTACAAAATGTAAAAATGTCGGGATCCCCGTCATCAGCATTTTATCCCTCTTCGTTTCTCTCGACAACTTTCGTTTCTATAATTTGAAATGCTATTTGTATCTTGTACCTTGACTCTATCCATGGTTAACCAAAATCGACTCCTTCATTTAGATCCTCTTTCGCAAAACTGAAGGTCTAGGTATAAGCTATCTTTAATTCATTCAAGGACCGCCATGGTTAAACAAGGAAATAAGATAGAAGTACGTCTCTAGCATCTGTTCCACGCCGTAGAAAAAGTGAATGATAAGATATAGATTATCCCTTATTTTCAGGAACTGTTTACCGTCAAGTAACACATAGCACTCAACTTTAGTAGAATTGGACGTGGTTTTTACCCGTCCGAGAAACTGACTACAATGGCGTTCTTGTGTGTTAGTATTTTATTATTAACTGTGTTTATAAAAATAGCCCAACACTATGCTACAAGCGATTAGGGGATAAGGTGAGATATCGTACTCAATATACAATAACGTATTTTATTCAGATATTGGATACTATTGTGATTTGTGTGTGATACAGTACGATATTGCGCTGTCTCAACTTTTTACTAGAGGTTTACATGGCGTTTACTTTTGGGGCTACTATAACAGTGAAAACGTCATTTTCGTTCCCCTCTATTATAGTGTGTCTTCACTTCGGACAGCCAGTACAGTTGCATAACTGCGTGGCATGGACAGTATGAAGTTATCAATCAGCTCATGAGGGGTATTTGGCCATTCTTCCATGAGTGCAATATCCAGCTCCGCAACCGTTGTGGGAGGTGCCGGTCTGGCTGCATTGCATCTACCAAGTGCATCCCAGACACACTCAGTCGCGTTAAAGTCCACTGAAAAAAATGTTCAAATGTTTGTATAGTCTATGGGACTTAACTACGGGGTCATCAGTCCCTAAACTTATAAACTACTTATGAACTACTTACGATCTAGGACGGCACAAATATCCATGCCCGAGGGGGGATTCGAATCCCCCGACCGTAGTGGCCGTGCAGACCGTGACTGTAGCGCCTTAGTCCCCTCGGCCACAGTGGCCGGCGTCCACTGAAAAAGCGGTGGCACCAGAGTAGGGCACAACCAAAAATCAAAGGATATCGTCTCTATACTTCTGAACAGTCAGAGCGCCATTCTGCATGAGATAGAGGTTCGTACGTCCGCCAGTACTGATTCCTGTCCACACCATTCGTCCACCACCGTGATATGGTGATGTTTGGTGCACGCCTTCTTTTAACGGTTTCTGTTGCCTGAAATCTTGTCCAGGTCCTGGAATTTCACTTCCGGACACTCCAATAGCTGCAGCCACCTGACTGTGTCTGTCCCGCTTCCAAGGTTCATATGGCTCTACAGACCATAGCTTCTGGCAAGTCACTTTTTTGTTGCATTTCACTATTCACTCACTGCACTATTTGAACGCAACTGCTTCTGTAATTCGTTTGTCAAACACAAGTCAACACTACCCCCTGTGCAGCAACTTTCTGTTATTACCACTATCTCGATTGCCGTAATGTTGTTGTCTCCGTAGAACCGACAGTTCATTTTGGGTCAGTCTTTACTATAAAATCGCCAGATATGGCCATTTCTGTGTCTTGTTTGGGAGTTGAGAGATGCGTTAGGGAAAAAAAAAATATGTCTGTCAGAATGTTTATTGAAGTATCATCTAAAAATCTGAATTAAATCAGTCAAGGCCGCGGCGGAGCGGCCGAGCGCATTGAGGCGCTATGCTGTGATGTGCGAGACCGTACCCCGTCGGGGCTTCAAATCCCCCCTCGGGCATGGATGTTTGTGTCGTCTTTAGTATAAGGTAGTTCATAAGTAGTTTGTAAGTTTAGGGACTGATGACCCCGCAGTTAAGTCCCTTAAGCTTTACAAACATTTGAAATAAGTGAAGAAATTTTCGAGACTAGGTAAAAGATCTTCTGTCTCTATATAATATCCTTTGTAGCCGTGTTTATCGTGCATCTCATTGCCAACCAGGAGCTGCTTAACATTGTTACTGGATACAGCAGTATCTCGCGCTTTTCATTTTTAATGACGTCAAATTTCATGCACTGTGTGTAGCAGAGTGATATATGCTTATTACCTACGCGAAAGTGTAAGGAATATGGTGACAAAATTTCATCGCAACCGCGTGAAAGGCACGGCGGCGTATACAATACGAACAAACATACGCTAATCGTTTATATGTATATTAGACAAGCTTAAAACCGCGGCTCCACTCGCGTGTTGGCAGAGTAATTATTACAATAGAATAAGTATTGCAATAAATAATACATACAGAGTTTCTTACAGCCAGCGTGCATTATCTCAACAGGTATGCTGAGCTAATGCCCAAATTCATTTTCATTTCAAGGCATTCCGGTAAACTGGATTATTTGTTGTATTGCTTGGAGCGTAAATGTATAACTTTTTTGGGTTGCCTATCCTTAAGCAAGTCACTTATAATTGGACTGTAAAAACATAAAGGGCTGTAAATGGATTCCTGTGACGTTTAATGACAGTCCGTGTGAAGCAGTACTGTAGGTACGTTTCATGAACCTTAATCAACTCTTACGCAACAAAATAGCAAGCCAAGTCGCTGCAAAGTAGTCTTAAACTATCCTTTGTGAATTCTGCAAGTGTGCCTTCCGTAGTCATTAAGGTTACCAACTAGTGGACATGGAAAGTGGCAACTGTGTTTCATTTCGTAGTCACTCGATTGTATTTTTATCAGCTGGGGCACACTTCCTCTTTTCTTTTAACCTTTTCTTTACTTGTGAGAGTGGCTGCATGTAGTCTGGTTGTGCTGTGGTTAATTAACGTGTTGGTAGGATAGAACAGAGGTCCTTGGATAGTAGATTGCAAGGTAGCTCAAAGATACTTATATAGTAGTGTCTCAAGGAAGGAATGAAGGCAGGAAGACAAGGGGCTTGCCACAGGAAAGGCTGACGAAAGCTTGCGGGGTGGATTCGCGAGGTAGAATGGGCGGAGGCCACCGTCTCAGCCAATAAGGACAGGGCGATTCAAGCGAGAGCCGTTGGGATCAAAGGAAAGAAAGTTTAGCGAGCTAGCAGTGCTGT
This sequence comes from Locusta migratoria, assembly GCA_026315105.1. Lineage (NCBI taxonomy): Eukaryota > Metazoa > Arthropoda > Insecta > Orthoptera > Acrididae > Locusta > Locusta migratoria. Next base: position 508,480,252 of record CM048747.1, read on the forward strand.
GTGTTTTGGCATATTTCGTTATGCGATCATTTTATTGAAGTTCAGTGGTTGTAGGAACGCGATAATATATTTTTTGTGGGTTAAATTGCTCGATTTTAATAGTTTGGCAGTAGTGGCAATTATCTTTGGAACAAAGAAGCTGAATTAAAGTTTGTGTTGTGGAGGGAAATCGTACATAGACTATTCCAAGGCGCCTTAATCGTTAGTGGTGTGGTAGTCTAACGGTTAATAACGCGAAGGTCGTGGGTTCGATCCCCCCACGGGCCATTATTTTTATTTTATTGTTTCATTACTGAAGCGAAGCCGAAGAGTACTGTATAATTAATTATTTGCTTGCTCTTGTAAGTTACTGAAAGGAAATTTTTAAAACATTAGTTTTTCCCCTTACTTCAACAGGGTTGCCTCAAGTTCTGAAAGGCAGAGAGTTTCATGTGTCAGGAAATAGGGAAGTGTCACAGGAATTCGAAGATAATCTGGAAAATCCCATTTTTGGCTCTGTGGATGAAGTTTTGGAATTGACGAAGAATTTGTTTTTCTCACTGGTTTTCATTGATTGATTTTGATTTATTGCCACTTTTATTGTTGGACAAAATAGTCTTATTTGGCAGAGAAAACGTCTCTATAAAAACCATAGTGCTGCGGTTCTTATTTTTTGAAACTTAAGTTTCACAACCCATTCATTTTATGTTTCTTGTCTCATGTGATCCATTGTCTCGAATGGGAAATTCATAAATTCTGTATGGGAGAAGGAGCAAAAACTTGCTTTTAATTCCGAATTAACTGGTTAACTAACACAAACTAACCGAAGATGCCCTTTTATTCACACGGCTTCTGTTTTCTTCCAGATCTGAAATTTCGCTAGGGAAAAATTCTGAAGTTACGTCTGTAAATAACTGAATTTCTGTTTATAAACTTGTGGTAATCTTTTTAAATAGCAGTGTGTTAAGAATTGCATAACAACTTTAGAAACGTAGCTAGAACAAAACGCGATATTAAATTTTTCCAGGCAGGTTTGAACGAAAACTGCTAACAAATTAAACATAGCGAATATTCCTTGCTTTTTCCTGGAAGTCAAAATCTTGAAAACATGCACAAGACGCCATAACAGAAGTAACAATTTAGTTTCAAATGTGACATTATGGGATGTTACTTTGTACTTTTAAACCTAGCTGGTGAATATATAGCAATCTAATCAGGTAATTTATATTTTAATATTCTGAAAAGTTATTCTCTTTCCTTATCTCTTGTGCCAGATTCCATAAATGGTTTAAAATTTTCAGATAAGCCTAAACCAAAAATTTAAAGTTTTGGTAGTAAATGCGACCTTCACTGCTTTACAACGAATGTCATACACAATATTTTTAGACTGACTGTCACGACCGTAGGCCTACGTATCTTTAAAAAATATATTTGTGGTAGAAGTAAAAAAAAAAAAAAAAAAAAAAAAACCGGTTAAGACGTCTGCCTAGTAAGCATGGAGGTCCGGGTTCGATTCCCGGCCGCACTACAAATTTTAATTCAATGCTTCACATCTATCAATAATTTAATAGTTTGCTTTGTACTTTGCCATTGGAGCACCTGCCTCGTAGCAGGTGAATTTTGTTTCAGTATAAGTACCGCTCATGAGGTCGCTTAATTGTTAATTTGGTTTAAACTGTTTGTTATAACTCAAGGTAAAGCATTTGGATTAATTTGGTGGCGCAAATTTGTTTTATGCTAATGGTTTCTTTGTGTCTCGTACATGTGCACGTGGTTGCGTCTTGGTTGCTGTATGGTATAAGGCAGAGCTTTCCAAACTGGGTGTCGCAACACCCTGGGGTGTCGCGTAGTAGTATCAAGGGTGTCGCGAGACTAACAAAATTTAGACTCTGAACAAAAAAACTTGTAAAATAACACAAAATATTCTTCTCTTCATACTACCCTGAAGACTCGCCTGCAGCTAATCGTCCTTCTCTTCATTCAGTGCACCACAGATCACGTATTAAAGGAATGATCGGACACTCGATTATCCAGACCTCAGTTATAGGGATTCGCGATTATCCGGATTGTCAACTTGCGAGTAAATATCTTTGTTGTCTGGTCCGAGCATGTACAACATTACCCGCTGGAACTACCCACCGCATCCCACACAATTGTAAAAGCAGTCACAATTGTCCACTGACTAAAGCTATTCAGTAGCGATGTTTAGTATGGAGTATGGCCGGGTGATTAATGGAGAGTAGTATTTTAAATGCAGTGGTGGTTGGTTGGAAACCTGGTATGCGTTATATTTTTTTCTCTCAGTTTCCTGTATGTAACAGATACTGGGACTAGAAATGACATTCATATTCTTACTTGTCACAAATATTTATCCATTTTTTCCGAATATGTCGGGACTTCCGAGGCCGTGGTGAATCAAGAACCTAACAATAGAACTTAAATAATAATTCATCACTTGTCATAAATACATTCTCTTTATTTCTGAAAATAGTGTTATAATATTGAACTGAAAGGGAACAGCCACGTGCTGTCTAAATCAGAAATCCGAGCAGCTAATTTCTACATGCCGTTTTCAATCGATCCAGCAAAACCGTACCTGGCCCTGACATGTACACGCGACAGCGAAAACGGTTTCCGAAATTCAGTTTTCGTCTTTAGGAAGTTGGGTCGCATGTAGAAGAAGTGAGTATTACTGTATGAGTTAAGCATTGTTGTCTGCGGTGTTACTCTGTTGTACATCTCCGTAGTTCCTAATGTTTCCTTTTCTTGCGATGAATGTACGTAATTGCTGCAGTCAGGATCAACATTAAACATATTAATGCGTACGAGGTTTTCAGTTTCGTATACAAACTACATTTAAGCATACTTTATTTCCGTGCCCCCCCCCCCCCCCGCTAGAACCATCTAAATTCTACCATATGTATTTATATTAGTGAAAGGGTGTCGCGCAAAACTGTAAGCTATAAGAGGGTTTCGCCATGAGGGAAAGTTTGGAAAGCACTGGTATAAGGGAATGCAATAAAACTAATGCTGACTGAGTTCAAAGCAAGGTTAAAAAGATGAAGGGCGAGCGCTTTACTATCAGATTATTTAGCGGGATCGGTGTGTGAATACTAGCTGCTTCTCAGTCGGTACCACGCGTCCTCATAATGAACTGTTAGTGTCCGATATGGCACGCCATGCTCTCCCTTGTGGTGATTCTGTTATTCGTTTAATTGTTTTGCAGGCTTATTTAATATGTTTTTTTTGTGTTGATTATGTTCAGTCTTTGTAACGATATTGGTGTTGTGGCCACGTGGTGCTCCGAAGTTTATCAGTCGGGTGTGGAGGTACTTACTGGCATGTTTTACAATTTATTAGCTCCATCAGGGCAATATTTAGCAAGTGATTTGCACGGTGAACATTATTTTTCTGATTTTTAAGAACTTTCGAAATTCTTTGCTTTGTTGGGATATTTGTATGGCTCGCTTTCTTAAAGTGTTGTTACCTGAGCCGTAACACGCAAGGAAAATTCCATCTTCCCTAGTTTATTTCATTTAACGAATTTTTTCGCATGGTTCTGCTTATAGTGGTAGCGCCAAAGCGGTATTTCGCAGGAGACCAGAAGGATCCTTTTTTTTTTTTTTTTTTTTTTTTTTTTTTTCATTTCTGAAGTAATCGTTAAATTCATGTTGTGTTAACTATTTGTACGACTAAAGTTTTTGTCTATGCTTTGTCTCATATAATAATTAATGATTCATTTTGAAACATACCTTTACTAATTTCAATCACTTTCAACAAATAAAATGAAGCTATCATTCCTTCACCAGCAAAACAGAGCTTGTTTTAATAATTCTTAGTCTCATACTTCGGATTACCCACGGTATAATTATAGGAAGGAATGGACACAATTTGCGCTTGCGCTACGTTGGCTCTCCGTAAATGCCAAATGAAACAGAAGTGGTCGGATCTTACTTTGACGAAACGGTGTGGACGATGCTGTTGGACGTTGTCGGCATACAGTTGGTGAAACAGGCTCTTCTCAGCGATGATTTACTTCTGAAAATATTGTGCCCACATCACTCCTCTTACTGAGTATGTTCTGGTGATTGCGCTTTACGCATGTAACATGATTTATTTTGCCTGTCCACGATTTTTTTATCTTGTGTCATACTAATTACGCGTAATAAAACAGCTCTCCACGAGCAACTGCTGTGCCTTCCGACTTAACATCGACTGAGCACCGACTTTGCACTAACTGCGCAACTTGGCGCTACCAATGATGATCAATGTCCTTACTCCACAGATTTTCATTGTACAGTACAATGTCCAAGTCCCTAAGCCAACGTGTTTACTACATTTACATAATTATTTCCATTCAGATACATAATGTACTTTCAATACTGTGTTGACATTTAAATATATTACATAAATTGACAGAAATAATTAAAAAATTTGGACCGAATAAATTTTACATAAGAAATATACATTACTCATTTGCACGTAAATGAGAAAAACGTTGTTGCTGCGTCGTTGTGTTACACTATCTTTGGAGAAATCTCTCTCAGTTGTGGCTAGAGGATAAGATCCAAATTTATGCTACCCAAGATTTTTTCACAGTAGCACATTTCTGTTAAGACTAAAGTATTGAAGAAACCCTGGGATGGTACACTAACCTGTGCCCTTCAAAGTTATGGGGGAGTAAACAAGTAATAAACTTTTTTATATTTTAAATAATTTATTTCAAAAAGCAATACATAAACGTTGATTTTCTTCTTGGGTTCAAATGTGGGCTAACTTTAACCTAAAGAAAAAAATTTAAATACAAGTGTGAAATACAATTTTATTTGCAATAATTCCAATTGTATACTACATTGTCCGTTCCTGCACATTCCCTATGCGTCCACATACAGCACTGAAAACAATGTATCCAAAATTCTCCGTTTGTGTCCGCTGAAAATAGGCTGTCGCAGAATATGGACGATACATCTGTTCCAGAAGGCGTGTGTGTGTGCTCTTCATAAATCTCTAAATAACTTTCCTTGGACATAATAGTTTGTTAGCGGATTCACATTGTTCCACGGCGAATCTTGTAATAGGTATTTCTGTAGCGTTTGCAGCTTTTAAGCTTGCGCACAGGTAGATCCAAAAATTACGTTCATCTGAACTTCAACAAAATACATAAAAAAACACGGATTTATAATTTAACCCGACTTGTTTCTCGCAGTCATAATATACAAGGTAACCTAAAAATTCAGCTCAGCGAAGCCAATTATTCGTATTTGACGCGCCAATTGAAGTATGAGTCACTACACTGTCAGCTGGTTTGCCCCATCTAATTCATTTGCTTCACGTGATTTACTCAACTAACAACGTTTCATGAAGAGGCTAACTAGTAGTTATCGTGCTCTTTGCGGCGATCTGTGTAAACTCGGCCGCCATATCTTTGATGGTATTTACTCTTGAGAGGAGTATATTGTGTTTCGTGTGTTTTTTCTGTACAATTTTCGGTTCTTAAAAATGCCTATAGTGTGTTCACAATTTAGATCACTAATCGAAGTGATAAAGCGACAAGCACTCCGTGAAAGAAGAGCAGATGTTTAGCCTTATTTGATCGCAGTCTGCCTATACTCAAACAAAATTCCTGACTAATGCCAATTAAATGCTTCAAGAGTGAAGCTTCAGATGACATACACTGCAATTCCCTTGAAATGCACACCAAAAAATGCTCATTTTTCTACCTAGTGTTGGTGTGTTGAAATTTTCCTCTTCTGTTGCTCTTGTGGTTGATGAAACAACATTTTTGAGTGGCTACACTTTTTTAAAAAATATTTTCATTTGTTTTTGACAATACTTGATCGAGCATGGTTGACTTGCAACCAGAGCAAAGTGTGGACGCAGTAGTGGCAGCCAGACGTTTTTCACTTGTACATATATCTGTGTTGTTTGCAACAAATATGTACTTATTTCAGCGTGCCAACAACGAAAGTTATTAATGATACATTATTTCGGTGTGGGATTCTCTTATGGCAGCTAACCCAGGCACATTTTTATTTCAATATTCTGTTGTCACTTTCGTCTTTGTACTCACATTTGATACACCAAACGTTACTTGTTTCAGCGCGACATCAAGGGACAACACCTTATTTCGACGTGGAATGCTTTTGTAGCAGATGTGCCGCGGCGGAGCGGCGCAAGGCCGTTCCCCGTCGGGGATTCGAATCCCCCCTCGGGCATGTATGTTTGTGCTGTCTTTAGTATAAGGTTGTTCATAAGTAGTTTGCAAGTTTAGGGACTGATGAGTCCGTAGTTAAGTCCCATAAGCTTCACAAACATTTGAACATTTTTTTTGTAGAAGATGACTTAGGTGCACTTTTAACAGCAGTATTTTGTGATCACTTTCGTCTTTAAATATAAAATGAGAAACCCTGAGACGGTTTTTCGTCTCGAATATGCCCAAGACATTAAAGATAAACGCGAAGCAATGAATTAAAATTTGTGGTGCGACCAGGAATCGAACCCAGACCTCTATGCTTACTAGGCAGACGCCTTACAGTTAGACGACCGCACCTCTAACGACTAAGGCGCCTCGGAATAGTCTACGTACGATTTCCATCCACGTCTCAAATTTCGGCCGCCAAAACCCTTTTAGATCGATTTCATGTTTGTGGTCTTGATAAGTTAAGCAAACACAAAATAAATGTACACTAGACTTTATGAAAGCAGTTGTTACAACAAATTAACACTTTGACTGCCAGCCCTGTAAACTTTGCCATTTCTAAGAATGCAAGGTGTTTTTATCAATATTTAGTATTTTGTATTAGAAAAACTATTTAAATGTGGTAATAACCTTTTCTGAAAGCCTTGGACTTCTTCTTCCTGATTACCTACTTTCAGTTTCTTTGAATTTTTATTTCCTTTTCCACATATTTTCAAACAATGTCATTTTTTGGGAAAAAGAAAAAAGTTTACGGAAATCATAAAGTTTTTACGTCATGCTTATCGTAGTAGAAAAAATTTTATTCCACTTTCAATAATAAAACACTGATAAAACTCTTATTACATATATACACACATTATTTTCACACAGTGTAATTTTTTATTTTTTTATTTCGTATGATACAATGTAAAATATGGTTCTTTGCACATTGCGATTTTGCACTCACTGCACTGGTATGATGTGTCTTTTCTTACTGCCTTTCCAGTTTGGTTTTTTCCTCTGGTTGAGCATACTTTGCTCATCCTTTGAATTCTACTTTTACCTGCGGGAGGTAGAATTTTGAATTTTTTCTAGAAAATGCTTTCCTGCAGATGACCTGCTCAGGTGGCCTCTATCGGAAGTTGGTTTGGGAGTACCGTCTTCACACATTGGCAATTCTGTACACAACACCTTTATGAACTTGGATAGAGGCATCTCCTCAGCTTTTATTTTGTTATGGAGAATACATGCATATACCAGGCACCATAAAGAGACAGTGAAATGCAAGTTTCTTCCACCATTTCACAGTTCTATGTTCAAAAGCCCCGTATGACATCCTTTGATCGGACAGATAAAGCCCGACCTTCTTTTTGTTGTACTCCACAACACAAGCAGGTTTTTGTTTTTTTGTTTACATCTTCTGTTTTCATAAATATATCATTTCTGCCCTGTGTCTTGTACTTAGCATATATACATATCTTTTGTCTTTCCAGCACACAGCCAAAAGATTTCCACTCCTCCGGAATATCTGTTCCCTCCTTTGTATGTTGGGTGATTTCAAAGCCTAAGGCATTCCCTTCCTGTATTTCATTACAGTTCGAACAAGACCTGTCTTCTCCTTTTCTTACATTCTAATTACCCCTTGCGGCACAATGAAGAGATGCTGAGACCGTCAATGGACGTGATTTCGTATTTACAAAATATGAAAAATCGAATTCCGTCAATTGACGGGATCGGCAGTCTACCGAAATTTTTGTATCCCGTCAATTGACGGGATTGGCAGTTAAAGTGTTAACAACAGATGCAAATCTATGGTCATGAGGGTTCATCATAACAATTACTGTTCACTGTATGTTTCACAGCTTGTTTAGACCATGTACTTGCATTAAAATCAACACATATATTTTCACAGCGGCTCTTTCGTGGTTATTGCAAACCTCAGCTAACTGTTATCTTCGAACAGGAACTGTATTACTGACTGGTTCGTGATATTCTGTTACCGCATTTTTTAGGAAATATACTACCAGGCTCATCAAATCGCAGCTTTGATAAAATCTGACGGAACTTGATGCACATCCGTACTCAATAGTCATCTTTATTTAAAACGTGGAACTGGAAATAGGTAAAATTCTCGAGTGGGTGTGGTATAGCAGCTGTCAGCTGATACTCGAAATAACATAGCGGACGCCAGTTAAATTTACCTCAAACATTGCGCACCTATCGCCACTCTATGAAATTCAAGCTGTTTGGATCTACCCATCTAACATTTCATAATTCTTATCATTCGTCTGTAGCACCACATTTCAAAAGCTTCTATAATCTTTTTGTATGAAGTCCATATTGTCCACATTTCACTCCCATATAATGCTACACTCCAAACAAATGCTTTCAGGACTTCCTAACATTTAATTTAATATTGGATGTTTCACTTCTTTAGAAACGTTTTTCTTCCCATAGACATTTGCATTTTCTACCTTCTCTACTTCGGCCGTCAGAAATTATTTTGCTACCCAAATACTAAAACTCATCTACTCCTTTTTTATTGTCTCATTACCTAATATAATTCCTTCAGCATCGCCTGATTTTCTGACTCTACATTCCGTTACCCTTGTTTTACTCTTGTTAATGTTCATCTTATACCTTCCTTTCGAGACACTGGCCATTCCATTCAATTGCTCTTCCAGATCATTTGCAGTCTCGGACGAAATTACTTTGTCATCGGCAAACCGCAAAGTTTTTATTTCTTCTCCCTGGACTTTTATTCCCTCTTCAAACTCCTCCTTGCATGAATTCACAGCTTGCTCAATGTACGGATTGAAAATCATTGGGGAAAGACTACAACCCTGTCTTACTCCCTTCCCAACATCTGCGTCATTTTTTTGCCCCTCGACTCTAACAACTTTCTCTAGATCCACAAACGCTAAAAACGTAGGTTTCTCTTTCCTTAGCCTATCTTCTAAGGTAAGTCGTAATGTGAGTATTGCCTACCGTGTTCCTACATTTCTCCTAAATCCAAACTGATCTTCCCCGAGGTCGAATTCTACAAGTTTTTCCATTCGTCTGTAAATAATCCGTGTTAGTATTTTGCAACCATGACTTATTAAACTGATAGTTCTGTAATTTTTACACTCTTTTGCACTTTCTTTCTTTGGAATTACAATATTTTCTTGAAGTCGGCAGGTATTTCTCCTGTCTCATACATGTTGCATACCAGGTGGAACAATTTCTTTATGACTGGCTCTTCTAACATCAGCAGTTCAGACAGAATATCATCTACTCCAGGGGCCTTTTTTCGACTCAAATCATTCGGTGGTCTGTCAAATTCTTCTCGCAGTATCATATCTCCTATCTTCGTCTTCCATGTCTAGAATACTGCCTTGAAGTTTATTTCCTCTGTATGGGCCCTCTATATATTCCTTCCACAGTTCAGCTTTCCTCTCTTTGCGTAGTACCAGTTTTCCGTCTGAGTTCTTAATATTCATAGAGCTGTTTTTCTTATCTCCAAATATCTCTTTTATTTTCCTGTAGGCTGTTTATATCTTTCCCCTAGTTATACATTATTCTACGGTTCTGCATTTCTCCTCTAGCCACTCCTTCTTAGCCAGTCTGCATTTCCTGTCAGTCTCATTTTTCAGACGTTTTTACTCCCTTTTGCCTGCTTCACTTGCTGAATTTTTATATTTTCTCCTCTCATCAATTACGTTCAGTATATCACATGTCATTCCGTGATTTCTGTTAGGCCTTGTCGTTCTGCCTATATGATCCTCTGCGGCCTTCACTACCCTATCTCTCAGAGCTACTCATTCTTCTTCTACTGTATTACTTTCTCCCGTTTCAGCCAATCCTTGCCTAATGCTCCTTCTGAAACTCTCAACCACCTCTAGGTCCTTTAATTTGTCCAGGTTCCATCTCCTAACTTTCCTACCTTTCAGCAGTGTAAGTTTTAATCTGCAGTCCATAACCAATAAGTTATGGGCCGAGTCTATATCTGCCCCTGGATATGTCTCACAGTTTAAAACCTGGTTTCTAAATCTATTCCTTACCATTATAAAGTCAATCTGGTACCTTCCAGTGTTTCCTGGTCTCTTCCCCGTATAAAGCCTTCTTTCATGATGTTTAAATCATTAAATTGTGCTCTGCACAAAATTCTACCAAGCGATTTCCTTTTTAATTCCTTTCTTCCAGTCCAAATTCACCTACTACGTTTCTTTCTCTTCCCTTTACTACTATCGAGTTCCAGTCCCCCATCACAATCAAGTTTTCGTTTCCTTTAACTTTCTGAATGATTTCCTTTAATCTCATACATTTCTTCGATATCCTCATCATCAACCGTGTTAGTTGGCATATAAACTTGTACTACTGTGGCCGGTGTTGGTTTAGTGTCTATGTTTGCTACGATAATGCGTCCACTATGCTGTTCGTACTAACTTACCCGCATCCTTTTTTTCTCTTTCGTTATCTGACCTACTCCTGCATTACCAACAACTGATTTGTATTTATAACCCTCTACTAACCTGACCAGAAATCCGGTTCATCCTGCCAACGAACTTCACTAATCCTTACCATATCTAACTTTAACCTATCCATTTCTCTTTTCAAATTTTCTAACTTACCTACGCGGTTAAGGGTTAGAACGTTCCACGCTCCGACCCGTAGAACGCCTGTTTTGTTTTTCTTGATTTCGACATCCTCCTGAGTAGTCTCCGCCCGGAGATCCGAATGGGGGACTATTTTACCTCCGGAATATTTTACGCAAGAAGATGTCATCATATATTCATACAGTAGAGCTGCATGTCCTTGGGAAAAGTAACGGCTTTAGTTTCCCCTTGCTTTCAGCCGTTCGCAGTAACTACATGGGAAAGCTATGTTAGCTGGTGTTACAAGGCCAGCTCAATCATCCAGACTGTTGCCCTTGTAACTACTGAAAAGGCTGCTGCCCCTCTTCAGGAACCACCCGTTTGTCTGGCCTCTCCACAGATACCCCTCCGCTGTGGTAGCATCTACGGTACGGCTGTCTGCATCGTTGAGGCACGCAAGCCACCCCACCTCGGCAGTGTCTGTGGTTCATGGTGGCGGCCTAATGCCTAGTCCCAGATAATTTATGAAAATAACTGCTTCCAGTTTCTGACCTGCTATAGTGTAGCTAAATGAAAAAGGATCTTTCTTTCTATGTGTTGATACCAAATTACACTGATATTGACAGAAATAATTGAAAATACATACCGAATAAATGTTTCATAAGAATTTATGTATCTGCTCATAAATGAGAAAAAAATTGTTACTGCGTTGTTGTGTTACACTATCTTTGCGGAAATCTCCCAGGGTTAAGGCTAACAGTAAGTCCTAGGATTGCTAGTCCTCAAACTGAAGCAGGAGAAATTCTGTGAAGTTTCGAAGATGGGAGGTGCGGAACTGAGCGAAGAAACGCCGTGAGGTCGGGTCGTGAGTGGTGCTTGGGTAGCTCGCCTGCTAATTGCAAACGTCCCACATTCGAGTTGTGGTCTAGCGGACAGAAGTAGTTCCATGTAAGAGCACAGTCCACTGCAGAGGAGAAATATTTCTCAGTTTGCTTTGACATCAAGTCCACCAATCCACCAATGTGCGAAACATTCTGTATTTTATTTGAACCTGTGTGTTCATACAAATTTATATCCTCATAAGTTACTACACCAACGTAATTGAACGAGTAATTTTTGTATAACTTTTAAATCTCACGACGATCTCATGCGGTATTTTTCCAAAAAATGTTTAAGCCGCGCGGGAGTAGCCGAGCGGTCTAGAGCGCCACGATGCGGATCGCGAGGTCACCCACGACGGAGGTTCGAATCCTTCCTCGGCCATAGATGTGTGTGTGTTGTCCTTAGGTTAGTTTAACTTAGTTTAAGTAGTTTGTAAGCTAGGGTCCCTATACTTAAAAAACTGCTTAAACTCACTTATGCTAAGGATAACACGCACACTCGAACCTCCGACTGGAGTGGCCGCGTAAATCCGTGGCAAAGCGCATTAGACCGTGCAATATTTATGCAGATACAGTAAAACCTCGATGTGTCGTATTTCTAGGGAACACACAATGAATTCAATACAACGAGCGTTCGTTATAACTAGATGTTCCAGAGAAAAGTACTTAATGTGAAGGATCCTCTTTCGTTTTAACTTTCAATTATCACTACTTTCGTTATTTACACTGGCTGTTTCCCCACACTTTTTTCGGAAAATATTGCCATGCCTTTTCCTGAAATTTTCAAGTCATCCATTACTCACACGAAACGAATCGAATCACAAAGCTGCTGCAAAATAATCTGCCTTTTCTTTCAAAATAAGTCCTCCAGTCTTCACATTATTATTCTTCTGTTGCCGGAAGACTGCACTAAACACTCTTCTAAATCTGAAAGCTCAGCCTTTCGTTTCCGATCTGTAACTTCATCTGCGATAATCTCATGGTCTTGACAGTGTCCTTGCCGGAATTCCACTCAGCTGCTACGTCCTTCCTTTTCTTTACTCCTGCTCTCACTTCATTAACTTTCGCTCTTCAGCAGTAGATGCCATGGCTGGCACTCACAGCTCACACCGAATCAAAACAAACACTGCCCAAAATTGCACTGCGCGGAAGTGGCGGGAACTGCAGAGCGAACCAGATCTCAGCGATGCACAGAAGCAGGGAGCGAAGGTACTGGGACTGCCCTATTTGTGCGCACTTCGATATACAGAGGTAGCACAAAAAGACTTCGATATATAGGGGTAAAATCTGCCCTTCAAGAGCCCTACAAAAAGTCTGATATAATGGAGGGTGCTTCGCATGCGTAGGCTGGCTGGTTGGTTTCTCCCTCTTAATATAAATTTTCATAGATATAGCTTAAGTACTATCATAATGAAATGTGTGATACTACTTGCAGCCGCGGCAGAATGGCCGTGCGTATTGAGGCGCCATGCTGCGGTGCGCGCTGCTGTTCGTCGTCGGGGGTTCGATTTACCCCTCGGGCATTGGTGTTTGTGTCGTCCATAGCATAAGTTAGTCCAAATTAGTTTAATTACTTTGCAAGCCTTAGGGACTGATGACCCCGTAGTGAAGTCTTTTAAGATTTAAAAACATTTGAATATTTGAGTTTACTATGGCACCCCTTAATTGTTGAATTTCGAAAAATACTCCGACATGTGTCTTTTTAAATTTCAACCACTTATGCAATCATCATTTTTTGTAATTCTGGGTTCAAAATTGGCTTAGTAGCAACTTATTTTCCAAGAATGTTTCATCCCCTATTTGACCCCCTAAATGATTAATTTTCTGAAAATACCGAAACACGTGTCTTTTTAATTCTGACCAAGAAAACATACACCAGTTAATGTGGTTGTAGCTTCAAAATTGCCGTAATAGCAAATTTAACCCTCTTGATGGTTGAATTTCCAAAAATACCAAAACACGTATTTTTTAAATGCTAACGAACAATACAAATACTAATTTTTGCAGCTCCAGCTTAAAAATTGTCTTGACAACAATATGCTTTCGAAAAGAATTTTGATCCCCCATTTAACCCCTTAGTTGTTGAATTTCCAAAAATACCGAAACTTGTGTCTTATAATCCCGATCAAGAGTCCATACGATAAGTTTCATAGTTGTAGCTTGAAATATAACTTAACAGCAACATATTTTTGAAAATCAATTTTTGCATCCCGTATTTCACCCCTTATTGATTCAATTTCAAAAAACGCCGAAACACACGTCTTTTAAATTCGAACCCTGAATTAAAATCCGAATTTTTTTGTTCTAGCTTCAAAACTGCCTAAATAGCAACGTATTTTTTTTAAATCATTTCCTCCCATATTTCACCCCCTTACGGGCGGAATATCGAAAAGTCGCATCTTAAATGACGCTTACAAATTTCAAGTTTCTATCTTCTGTGATTTGGGCTGGGCGATGATGAATCAGTCAGTCAGTCAGTCAGTCAGTGAGTCAATCGGGACATTGCCTTTTATACATAGAGAAGGTATCAAGGTTTTGGGCTTCCAAGGGATGGGTATGAGGAAGACATTCGATATAGACAGGTACTCGATATGTCGAGGTTCATTATATGGATGTTTGACTGTAGTACACCATAAGAAATAACAAAATCATATGCACAATTCTGTTATTTACGTCAATACTGCTGCGTGCCTAGTCATTAACATAACGATCAGTGAGTCCCTGAGCTCACCTAATATGACATACAGCATTATCATTTCCAATAAATGCTCAGTTCAGTAACAAATTTCGTTCGATAGGCGTGTATGATCGTATTTTTATTAAGAAACTTTAGTGCATCTGTGAGTCAAATGCTTTTATGAAGCTAAGAAATACTGCTTACTCCTGATTGCCTTGATGCATCGCTTGGTTTGAAGGTGGAAAAAAAAAAAAAAAAAAAAAAAAAAAAGACAAGACATTCACTGTGAAGCAATGCAACCTGTCTAATCACGCACGAACCTGTCACGTTTAAACTGCTTATTATCTGCGTTACGTAAACAAATATTGCATGCTGCTATGATCATACCCTGTTATTCTTACAGTTTTAGTCAGTTGCCGAATTAGTATGTGTCAGGTGAGAATGTCAAATATTATCGGTTTGAAAGCGACACGAGACTGGGCCACCATTATAAACTTATGCGTACCCGAAATCGGAAAAACTAACGAATCTAGAACGTTCTATGAAAAACTACGAAAGACTCTGAATAGGTACATTGTTACTGACCAGATTATTATTATTTTTGATTTCTGGGTCCAAAAAGGAAATGGCCTGGTAATGAATATTATAGTACCTTTTAGAGAAACAATACCTAAGGAAAATATAATAATGTTAACAAGATAGGTGTGACAAGTGTGTGAGTTGAATTTCAGTGGAAGTCATCCTATCAGGCTTCTTTAGATGCGGTGGACAACCTCTGTTAGGGAAACGTCTAGTTTTGGGGCAATAAGGCCTTCCATCACTCAGCCATTAGTCAGTTTTACAGGCAAATAGTAATGTAATTCCGTATATGATGTAGAATAAACTGCTTAAACACAGATGTACACATTGATTTTCATCGTTTAACTTGTTAATAATTGCTTCCATTATCGTTCAAACAGTATTTTCTGTTATGTAGGGAGTAAAACTGCCATTTGCCTCAAATGCGGATATATTGTTTATGACTTCATGTAATTGCTCTAAAACGAGGTATTTTCTCCACCCACCGACTTCACCGACTCCAAATGTTCATCCAAATATAAACCAAATAGATTATTTTTCTTAATGTTCATAGAACAACCTACTCAACACCTCGTCATCAACTGTTACCTAATTAGATATCTACCAACATTCAAAGCGAATCTGTCAATGCAAGGTATGTCCACAAAGGAAGTTCCGTTTAGTAATATAAAACTAACTTGTACAGATACAGAAAAAATAATTGTTGTAAAAAAATCTACCACTGTTAAACTACTTTTCTACATAGCTTCCGAAATTTTTTAGGCAGTTGTCATAGCATGGCACAAATTTCTGTATGCCTTCTTCAAAGAAGGTTTGCGCCTGTGTATCCAACCATGTGGTAACATGTTCTTTCAGCTTGTGATCATCGTTGAAATGTTGAACACCAAAGACAGATCTGCGGAACTTCCAAAGCAAAGGCACTAAGTGTAAACATACGGTCGTGCTTAACTTTCTCCTCTATTGAATGATTCAGTTCATAAGCAACTACAGAAGGGCGTCCACTTCGTTCTTCATTGTGCACTTGATCAAGTCCTTCATTGAACTGTCTGACCCATCTTCTAACCATTGAATCACTCATAGCATTTTGACCGTAGAACTCGCAGATTTGTCGATGAATTTCCTTTGGTTTAACTTTCTTTGCATTTAGGAAACGAATCACAGATCTGTTTTCACAGGTGGTGGCATTTTCAATTACGGCTGACATCGCAAAGAAACACTATAAAGCACACGTCAGCAGCAGCGATCTGAAAATGGCGAACATCTCTTCTCCTTGAGTCAGAGTAAGTGCCACGCGTGCTCGGAACTGCAATCGCAGCGCTGCCGCGGATAGAAATATAAAGAAACTTACTTTGTAGACGACCCTCGTATTACAGATCTTTATTCTTATAACAAACTAGCTGAAAACCCGGCGTTGCCAGGATATTTATTTATTTATTCCTGCCATTTCTCAGGTATATATTCGTTTCTATAACCTCTTGGGAATACAATTAGTAGTATAGAAGTAATAGATTAAAACTTGGTGCGTGATGGCGCGATTTTCCGTGAACATTACTGTTTATGTGTTCATATCTCATGAACTGCGTGTCGTACTGTGATACAATTTAGAAGGAACAGTCAACTATATGCATGTATACTGTTTGTAAAATTTCCTGCGGCTACAATTTGTAGCGTAGAAATTATAAATTGTAACGTCATACCGAATGCCGTAGTGTTAGTCCATGAACAGCGGAACGTTACTGTTTAAGTGCTCATATCTCGTGAACTACGTATTGTACTGTGATACAATTTAGAAGATGCGTTCAACTACTTGTGTATATACTGTCTGTAAAATTTCCTGTCAGTACAATTTGTAGTGTTCAAATTATAAATTGTAACGTCATGAGAGAGCCGTAGTTTTACTACATAAACAGCGAAACAGTAGTAAGCGAGAAACTTTTTTCCTTTCATCATTTTACTATGGTTGCCAGCGAGGAAAATTTTAATAAAGGTTTGAAAATATGTTTAAAGTTTGTTGCAAGTCGCTAAGTACTGCCATTCTCATACAGTGTATTTCGAAAGTCTCGCAGCATTATATGGCATTTTTTGCGATTTCTATTGGTTATGACGTAATATCTTTCAAACCATGTGCCGTATGTGATTCTTAAACATGCAGCAATTGTTACTTCACGGTAAGGAATGTGTGTACCAAATTTGGTTGAAATCGGTCCAATGGTTTAGGAGAAAATGAGCAACATTGTCGCAAAATTCAGCAGTGTTTCGCGCATCTCATTGTTTATGACGTCATATCTCGTGGCCTATATATCGTATCTGATTCTTACACTTACGCCGACCGTCTTCATGGATTGAAGCTTGCGTGTACAAACTTTCATAAAGATTGGAACAAAACTGTAGTTTTGTATGCAACACGTACAAACATACGGACACTCTGCTTTATATATTAGATATAGTGACTTGGGAATAGCAGAATAATATAATTATAGTAGAATAAATATAATGATCTGGCCATCAAAATGTTCAAATGTTTGTAAATATATCGGACCAAAATGCGTGGTGATCAGTCCGTATCTTACAAACTACTTAAATCTAGGTAAACTAACCTACGGACAAACACACACACCCACGCCCCAGGGAGGACTCGAACCTCCATGGCGAGCAACCGCGCGCTCCGTAGCGAGGCGCTTTAGACCGCTCGGCTACTCCACCGCGGCAATCTGGCCATCGCACATCGACATAATAATTTATATTCCATTATTAACCAAACGTGATCACATAAGAATGCATAAAATAATAAAATATTACTAACACGTTGATAACTTTGCCAATATAGTAGTTACTGTATCGTAAAGAGAAAATGCGTTGGAAATGGGATTTATATTTACGCGATGTTTGAATTTTTCCTCTATTACAGGCTGATCACTATCTAAATACGAAATTTCACGTTTGTATGTCTCCTAGAAGTACCTTATAATTTTGATAATCGATGAATGAGTGAGTGACAGAAATAGCGATTTTCGACTGCCAATATTTCGTATAGTATAAGGTGTAGAATAGTAAAATTTGGAAATATAGCTAGTTATAGAAGGTACTCTTCGTCACTGGAACTTCAAGCTTCTAGCTTCATCTACAACGAAGATACAAACGGGCCGAAAGTGCAGTGAACGGATTCGAGGAAAAGATGTGCGCTTACAGTAATTTGGAACAAAACAGATATAATTATCAACGGCATTATGTAGTTTAAAAAAACGTGAAGCACAAAAAAAGGGAAGAAACAAACAGCACTTAAAAAGAACATTGGATAAATTGTTATGGATGACTGTGGTAGGATTATGAGGCAGGCGAAAGTGAAGAAGGAAGGAAGCAAGCTTAGAGTTTAACGTCCCGTCGACAGGGTAGTCATTAGAGACCACACTCGGATAGTTTTTTTTAGGGATGGGGAAGGAGATTGGCCGTGCCCTTTCAAGGATGCATCCCGACGCTTGCCTGGAGTGATCTACGAAAATCACAGAAAACCTAAATCTGGATGGCCGGAGGTGAATGTGAACCACCGTCCCTCCGAATACGAGTCAAGTGTGGTACCACAAGACACTGAAACTGAAGCAATGGATGACAAGGGACTAACAAAATTCGTACAATCTGCCTTAAAATTACTTAAGAACAGAAATGCGGAGGGAGGAGATGGTATTAATGCTGAATCGCAAAAGTTTGAAGGAATTATGCTACACCCACAGCTAATCCATGAGTATTCCCATAGACAAGAACATCCTACAAGTGCGTTCAATTTTTAAAATGGGAAGTAAAAGCCTACGCTGTAACTACAGGGGAATAATTTTACTTCCGTGCGGAGTGGCCGCTTAGTCTAAAGTTTCATGTTACGGCCTGGGCGACCCTACCCGCCGGAGGTTCAAGTCCTCCATCGGGCATTTTCTCTCTCTCTCTCTCTCTCTCTCTCTCTCTCTCTCTCTCTCTCTCTCTCTCTCTCTTTGTGTGTGTGTGTGTGTGTGTGTGTGTGTGTGTGTGTTGTCCTTAGTGTGAACCAAATGCTGTCAAATAAGTGAATGTATAAAAGAAAACGTATTTAATGTACACTTTTTAAGTGACGATCTCAACATATGCAACAATGTCAATAATGTTAACATAGTTTTAATTCAGTTATATTAGGTATGTAATGTGTTTCACCCGGTTCACTTGCAAATTACACTGTAAAAAGATTAATGAGGCCACTGATACGTAAATATAAGTCATCATGGCAACAGATGATTTTTTGCAATCGCAACAAATGTCATATGCAAAGACCGAGTATTCTGTGTGTGGTATCTTTGTTCACCATCTTTGAGAACCTAAGCAACAGCATCTTTGTCGACTCTTGTCAACAGTTTACCTGATGATGGCCTAATAACCCGAAAACTAGTTTGTAAATAAACAAAAAGTTAGTAGAACAGAAACAGTATGTTTGTTTTCAAACTTAAAAGTAAAAAAAAAATAAATAAATAAATAAATAAATAAATAAAAAATTACTGGACTCAGCATACGAGATATATGTTAGGCCTAATATTTTACACGGAAGAGTTACTAACATACCGCGAGTAGTACTGAGGATGAATGGAGTTTTTAGAAAGGCCTTTCTATGATAACTATCACAAAAACGTAGAAATAGTTTTCGAGAATCATTTCACTGATTCTTTCGTCAGTTCTTCGTGGATCATCGTCATACTGACTTAAAAATCACAATTGTTTTCATGTTCCACAGGGTTATTTTAATTCGTTCAACAGTTTTCGGCTTATTTGCCCATCTTCAGACTTTACTGTTACAATGTTTACATATAGACTTGACAGATATGATACTCGTTTACACTTAGATTCAAGCATATAGTAAACGTCATTTCTGGCTCTGCTATGGCGGTACAAGTAAAATGTTAAAAATTAAACAATCTTTGATAAATGTACAGGAGGAGGGAGCAGAAATAAACTCAATTTCAAACTGGAAAATATATGAGCATAACATTTTAAACAATTAACCATTCAGATTAATAAAATACTTGAAAGACTACCCAAGAACATTTTAATAGCTTTCACATTGCTTCTTACATTTCGGGAGGCTTATTGCCCCCTCACGTATATTTATCAAAAATTGTGTACTTTTTAACATTTTAATTGTACTACCACAGTAGACCCAAAGATGACGTATCTCTGTGCTTGAATCTAAGTTAAACAAGTGCTATACCTTTCAAGTCTGTATGTACACATTGTAACTACTTCGATAAAAGAGACTTGTAAGCCGAAAACCGTTTAAAGAATTACAATAATCTTGTTGGGCATACACAAAATTCTTAATTCAGCTTTCGACAATGTCAATAGACAAAACATTCGAAAATAATAACTAATCGCGGGTATCCGAATCATAGGGGTTTGAACAGGTACACCTGTTAACAACTTTTCCAGGTTCATAGGCGAAAATAGTAATGTGTATGCCGAACAAACACCTAAGAACCTAATTCATACAACGTCGACATTGCTCTCCTCTTTGTCCTGTGATGATTTATTATACTTATATAATTCTGTTATTTTATATTGCGTAAGATCCTCCACAGCTGCCGGATATTTTTTTCCTTGCGTTTTATTTATTGCCATGATAAAATCCACTTTTCTGGCAACAAAATCTTTTATTGGATTTAATGGCTTAAAGTCTTAAAATGCTGTAACTGTCAATCTAATTTTTTATCTATCCAGTGCCTGTCGTATATTGCAATTTTTTGTGCCTAAATGTAATATTTTTATCGCCCTTTGCAATTATTTTATTATATTTACCACGCTATGGTAAAGTGTCATCGTTTTATTTAATAGGCCGTGTTGCATCTTAAAGTTCATTCCAGTTACCTTTTAGTACATTGTAATTATTGTGGAATGCATTTATATGTTTCTTATGATGGTTATTTCTTTTGTTTCTTACTGGTTTGATAACGAATAAAGACGAAACTAGTCACAACGGTGTAAGATTTTAAGTCCATATGCGGTCTAGGCCTATTTAAGAAATTTTAATAATTTTTTATAACTTTTATTAATTTATAACAAGCCCGCCTCACCAGCTCTCATTATGTCAGAAGTTTTAAAAACTCGATGTTAATGCATTACTGTATTGTTCCATTTTGAGCTCCCTGTTTCAGTGACACGAGTTCTCACACGGACCCTGTTCAGCTGGGTCGCAGTTTGCACCACCGCTTCACTGCAACGCTTTGCACAATAGAAGCGATTGTTGATATGGCCTTCAATGTGTATGAGCGGGCACCTCATCCTCGACAGCGCGGTTTCAAAATGTGGGACCATTCACCGAACTTGTCAGACGCACCCAGGTTTAAAGATTTTTGATAATCCGGGCTACATCCTGTCCCACCTAGTCTCGATGAACAGGGTTCTTGTACATGTGTTTTGTTGGAAGAATTGTAATAGACGACCTTTAAAAAAATAAACAGCTCACTGAATAAAGTAAGTGCTAAATTTTAAATGGAAATCTCTATAGAAAAGAAGAAAACCCTAAGAGTAGTGGCCGTCCTGAGGAGGGAACACAAAGAGCCAAATTAGAGACAGAGTGAAAGAATTAGAACATGCAAACCTGTCTAGTTAGCTAGGATGTGGGATGACGTGTGGCTACAGCAAAGACACAAAACCTAAGATTAGGTAATTCAGCCGGGCGTACATAGTGATTAGAAAATAAACCTAAAAAAGCAAAACCGGGAGAGATACGCAAATATTGAATTCTACAAAACTGTTGCAGTCCTGACAATCTAGGACTGTGTGATTACAAATGAAACCCCCGAGAGTAATAAGCGTGCACAATAGAACTAGAGTGTTTCAGTCTAAATTATAGATTTCAGAAGAAAATGGAAAGAGATACTAATATAAAAGAATAATCCTTTAAAGGTTATAAATTATGAATGCCGCGGTAGAAGAAATATAGGCCAAATATATATACGCGAACTGGCAATTTAGTGTAATACCTGAAGAGAAGAGGAAGAGGAAGAAGGGGTTTAGTGTTTGACTAAGGCTAGACAGCAGTCCCAGATCGCACCGCATTATTTGCTTATGTGCCAAGTGCCCTTAGTATGCTACTTCAGCAGAGTAAAGTCAACGGTGGAAATAAAGAAGAAACTGACTGGAATGAAAACGAAAGCAATCTGGCGTTTCGAAAGATAGGCTGTAGTGGAAACTGAACTTTACAATAGCTTTGAATGTCCTTACTTCGACTGTCAATGTTTTCAATGTGATTATAAAAATAATAAAACTCCGCACGTCACATTCTCCTGTAATGATGCAGCAAAACCTCAGCGCCGGTTGCTGGTTCTAACGCTGTAAGTGGCTGCTACAAGACATTGTAATCTTAAAAGTACATCAGTGTATTGTTTTGTCTCTGTCTTGCAATAGCATTGGTGATTTCACGCTAAAGACAATAGGTATACAAAAGAAAATTAATAAAATAGTGGTATGATTGAGAAACCACTGATGTTGGAAGGGTTAAGCAGCAGTCATTATATAAATTATACTCTCTCTTTAATTAAAAAATAGCTTTAGTACCAGCTATCGCCCGGGTATACATTTATTCCGAATTATGACGTCACATCTCCTTAAAACTGTGTCCTACGTACTGTGGAAGAATATTAGGAAAATAGGAGCGACATATGTTGCTAATAAGTAGTAGAGGACTACTAAGTCTGATGCATGTGGCGCAGTTTTTCATGCGACTATTTATGACGTAGTAGTGCCCGAATTACTATGATGTAATTTTGAAGGTACATCATTATATATAAAGCAGAGTGTCCGTGTGTTTGTGAGTATGTATTGCATGTAGATCTACAGTTTTGTTCCAATCTTTATGAAATTTTGCACACGTAAGCTTTAATCCACGAAGAGGTCGCCGTTACGTGTAAGGATCACGATCAACACACAGTTCACTATATACGAAGTCATGAACTATGAGATGCGAGAAAAACTGCTACATCACGAGACAATGTTGTACATTTCCTCCTAAGTCACTGGACTGATTTCATTCACATTTGATTCACATATTTCTTACCGTGAGGTTAAAGTTGCTGAAAGGTTAAGAATCACTTACGACACATGGTTCTAGAGATATGACGTCATAAAAAATAGGAAAGGCAAAAAATGGTCACATAATGCGACGAGACTTTAGTCATACCCTGTATGAGAATGACACTACTTATCGACTGGCAACAAACTTTAAAGTAAATTTCAAACCTTTATTATATTTTTTTTCTCGCTGACAATCACAGTAAAATGATGAAAGGAAAAAGGTTTCTCGCTTTCTACTTTTCGCTGTTCATAGTCTAAAACTACGGCATTCGGTATGACGTTACAATTTATAATTTCTACACAACAAATTGTAGCCGCAGGAAATTTTACAGACAGTATAAACACATATAGCTGAATGTACCTTCAAAATTGTATCACAGTACAACATGTAATTCATGAGATATGAGCACATAAACAGTAACGTCCATGGAAAACCGCCCCATGAAGCCCAAGTTTTATTCTGTTACTTCTTTTCTAGTAGTTGTAATCGCAACAAGTATTACAGACATGCAGCACTTATAAAAATGAATATATACCTCAAAAATTATACAGTTGTACAACATGTATCTAAATAAATATGAGATCGTAAGTCAGCAGGGGTAAAATACAGGGAAAGGAGAGTTATCTACAACTTGTACAAAAGCCAGACCGCAGTAATTAGACTCGAAGGGCATGAAAGGGAAGCATCAGTTGGGAAAGGAGTAAGACAGGGTTGTAGCCTTTCTCCAATGTTATTCAATTTGTACATTGAGCAGGCGATGAAGGA
Organism: Locusta migratoria; assembly: GCA_026315105.1. Lineage (NCBI taxonomy): Eukaryota > Metazoa > Arthropoda > Insecta > Orthoptera > Acrididae > Locusta > Locusta migratoria. The sequence continues at coordinate 508,503,971 of CM048747.1, forward strand.
AAGCAAGAAAAATTTTGTAATAGGGATTAAAGTTCAGGGGGAAGAAATAAAAACATTGCGTTTTGCTGATGACATTGTAATTCTGTCAGAGACAGCGAACGACCTGGAAGAGCAGTTGAATGGAATGGACAGTGTGTTGAAGAGAGCGTACAAAATGAACATTAACAAGAGCAAAACAAAAATAATGGAATGCGGTCTTAGAAAATCAGGCGATGCTGAAGGAATTAGATTAGGTAACGAAACAATGAAGGTGGTAGATGAGTTTTGTTACTTAGGTAGTAAAATAACATGCGATGGTCGCAGTACAGAGGATATAAAATGCAGAATGGCAATGGGAAGAAAAGCATTTTTGAAAAAGAGAAATTTGCTAACATCGAATATTAATGTAAGTGTAAGGAAGTCTTTTCTGAAGGCATTTGTGTGGAGTGTTGCCTTGTATGGGAGTGAAACATGGACGATAAGCAGTGCGGACAGGAAGAGAATAGAGGCTTTTGAAATGTGGTGCTACAGAAGAATGCTGAAGATTAGGTGGGTAGATCACATAACTAATGAAGAGGTACTGAACAGAATTGGCGAGAAAAGGAATTTTTGGCATACCCTAACTAAAAGAAGGGATCGCTTGGTAGGACACATTCTTAGACATCGAGGAATCGTAAATTTAGCATTGGAGGGAAGCGTGTGGGGTAAAAATCGCAGAGGGAGGCCAAGAGACGCGTATAGTAAGCAGATTCAAGTGGATGTGGGTTGCCGTTCTTATGAGGAGATGAAAAGGCTTGCTCAGGATAGAGTAGGGTGGAGAGCTGCATCAAACCAGTCTCCGGACTGAAGACCATAATAACAATAACAACGTATTTTATGTGTCATTTGTATTTTGATTACTATATTTCTTTGTTTGGATATTGCACTTATAATTTTGTACATTACGCAAGGCAGCCTTATTTCTTATAAATTCTCCGATTAATATAACATGTTTTTAGAAAAAAAGGAGATGGATAGAGAGAGAGAAGGGATAGGAGAAGTACTAACTCAAGGCAGGAATTAATAAATAAATACCCGGGAACCGCTGAGATTTCAGATAATTCAGTGATGTATGTAAATGCCGTCTGCAAAATGTGTTGCGAATAGCATAAGTAGTAAAGATACAACAAATTAAAACGTCTGCGTTGTAGCCAGGCAATTTTGGGAAATATCATCTCACACTCAAGTATATTTACCGCAACGCATAACGTTCGTGTGGCCTTCGTATTTTTATGTTTACGAAGTTACGTAACATTTGATTTGAACACACAATGAAGCTCGCCACTAAGTGCATGGGAAACGGATAAACAACATTCGATATGCCGACGACACTGAAATATTTACTGACAGGACAGTCTGCAACTTCTTGTCGACAGAGTAACAACAAAAACTTCTGAATATGGTCACGATGTGAATAATCAGAAAACAAAAACAAGGTAATTGGTAAAACCATCTAACGATAGGCCAGAATCTAATCATACAAGTACATAGGTACACGTACCTTGTAACCATCATAAAGGATCAGAGGGATCCTTATGATAAGGAGAAGACTCCAACTGGAATAACCAGAGCAGTTTTCAACTAGTTGAGTAATCTGTTTACAAACCATGGGTTAGCAATGAAAACGAAACTAAGAGACTTCTACTCTGCTTTGTGTTCTCCATTCTCTTTTACATGAAGCAAACGGTTGGAGGACTTAGAAATGTCGCTGTACAGAAGGATTTTAGGAGTGTCGTGGAAAGACCATATTACTAACGTCAAGATTCTACCGAGTATATAGAAACAAAAAAAACGTACCGTCGTGTTTTACGGCCCGATAAAAGTTTCATGATTTTTGTAAATATCTCAGACAAAAATTAAGGAAATGAATAATAGAATATCCACTATATAAAAATGATGTTATACAATATTTTTTTTATATTTAATTTTATATGATTTATTATTTGTATTTACATTATTTTTTGTCCGAAATATTTGCAAAAGTGCCACGAAAACCAAGCCAGTGCGAATTTTAGATGTATAATTTCTATTACTTTTCGGTGTTTTTGAAAGACCCTTTACAATAAATTAAATTTTGGCAAATACTTATATAAAGTGGTGAGCGCGTTAGGAAGTAACGAAACCAACTTTTTTTTATATGTATGAAAAGGTATTTCCCTGCGATATATTCATCCCTAGATAAAAGATTAACCTCAAATCATTCTACGAATCTCCATTACCTAACACACAGCATCAGAATATGATGGTAGAACCATGTGAAGAATTGGATCTTTACTAGATTAATTCTCGCTACTTCGCACGCGTAGACTGAATGGTCTGCATTGGTTGTTTCTACTTCTAAATATAAATTATCATAGATTTAGCTTTAAATATACTTTCCTAATCAGGTATTCTGATAATACTTACCACCCCCTATTGCACCCATTGATGGCACAATTGAAAACATCCCGAAACACATTTTTTAAAATTCGAATCATGGTTCCAAATCCAAATTTTTTATTTCTAGCATCAAAATAGTCTTAGTAGCACGCTTAAACGATTTTCAGCGCCGTTTCCCGTCTTTTAGAAACGGATCGAGAACGCGAAATTTCTTACTAACACTTTGGCATCTTTTTTGGTCGTTTTACTTTTCAAAGTACAATGTGTACTTAATTTTAATTATTCGTATGTGTGTTGCAGAAAAACAACTGAAGAATGTGCATCACGTTTCGCTGTCTATAGCCTCTTTGCTATTATATTGTCAAAAGGCATCGCTGGTTTTCAGCCGGAATTTTGTATAAGCTGACGACTTTCAACCACTAAACCTTCCACCCTTTTATAGCTATCGACACGGAACTGCTATGGTGTACAACGGGAGACTTTGTACTACAACAACACAGAGTGATCATTCGTCTCCATTGTGTAGTTTTTGCTGAAGAGCAAAATATTGACACCCACACGTAGAATTTTATATAAGTCAGTAACTTTCAACTCCCATATCTTTCACCTCCTTATCGTTATCAACTCTCTACCACCATACTGCACAATGGGAGATTCATATCTACTACCACATACAAACATTATTCGTTTGCGATGTGTAGTTTTGGCTGTAGAGTGAAGTAAAAAAGGTAAGGTAAAGCAGTCATCAATCCGAAGATTGGTTTGAACAGCACAGTGCTTTACTAGGCATGGTCCTATTTGGAGGTGGTATGCCGTTGCCTTCCTCCGACCTTCGAACTGACTTACCCAGCCAGTTATAGGGGGACCCACAGTTTAACGTGGGTTCCGAACCACGGTGCTACTCGGTATTTTTCACATGAGCAATACTGCCAGAGGTGAAAGAAGTGGAAAGTGACAGATAAAAATCCTAGGACCTGGCGGGGATCGAACCAGCGACCTTTCGATTTGTAGTCTGGCACTCTACCACTGTGCAACCGAGGCATGTATAGCCACAAATTACTTGAATTGTTATATTTACGCGTGTACCAACTTTCACAGTCGAAATATCGGTAACAAACTTCAAACAAAAGTTAGTCGATATTCAATCCTGTACAAGTTTTACTTGAATTTTTTTCCGATCCCACGCGGCCGTATATGACGCACAGGGAGGTACCAATCGCAGGTGGCCGCCAAGTACGTCTGTCTGTTTTGGTGCCTATCGGTTTAACGGCGCGACCAAGAAACTGGGAACACGTTGCAGAGAGACACACAGATAGTGTCAAGTTAGTAGTTTTGCAAATATCCCCGAAACGATGCGAGATATGGAAAAACTATAAGGAAAAAAGGTACGGAGAATTTTCTCCTTTACAAGTCCAGTTGTTCAATTTTCGGCTCAGATGGCCGGCTAAGGCGTTATTTACAGTTACATTTAGACCTATCAACATGTCATTGCAAACGGCCTACTTTTAGGTTTACTAACCTCAAGTGGGCCAATAAGTACTTAATACCATGAAAGCAAGGTAGATCGCCTCGATGCCGTCCGTGGTGGCCGAGGTGACTGAGGCGCTCCAGTCACGGTCAGCACGGCCACTACGGTCGGGGGTTCGAATCCCCCCTCGGGCATGGATATTTGTGCCGTCCTAGTTCGTAAGTATTTCATAAGTAGTTTGTAAGTTTAGGGACTGATGACCCCGTAGTTAAGTCCCATAAGCTTAACAAACATTTGAACATTTTGATCGCCTCGAGGAATGACGGAGTGGTCTAAGGCTTAATGCTATGGACTTGCTGGCGTTCCCGCCGGGAACTCCTACTCGCCGGCCGCAGTGGCCGAGGGGACTGAGGCGCTCCAGTCACGGTCTGCACGGCCACTACGGTCGGGGATTCGAATCCCACCTCGGGCATGGATATTTGTGCCGTCCTTAGTTGTAAGTAGTTCATAAGTAGTTTGTAAGTTTAGGGACTGATGACCCCGTAGTTAAGTCCCATAGACTCAACAAACATTTGAACATTTGAACTCCTACTCCTACCTTGGGCATGTGTGTGTGTGTGTGTGTGTGTGTGTGTGTGTGTGTGTTATCGTTAGTGTACGTTTGTTTAAGTAGTTTGTATGTCTACGCACTGATGACCATATCAGTTTTGTCCAATAGATTTACAAACATGTATCATCTTCTGTAGTTCATGTTTCAGGGGAAGATACCGGGCCAAAGAAAAAGACGTTAAGGAACTTCCACTCAGTGCACTTTCATTTGCCGCGTCTTCGAACGGAAGTGGAAATAAAGATGAGGAACATACTCAGGTGAAATGGGAAAGCGCGTGGACTGTTGCTATGTTCAGCAATGACCGTTGGATAAAACTTATCATCGGGCTATAACAAAGATAAGGAAAAAAGACACTGAGTTAAAGTAATAATTATAATTTCGTGTGGGTCATTGGCCTCGTGAAAGTCTTCCAATAGGACCCTACTTAGGAGATTTGCGTGTCCCTATAGCCGACCCCAGTTATCTAAACGGGGAAAGGAGACCTACAGCTAACGTAGAATCCGAACCACGTGTCGTGACTCCTCACATGTCTGAAGGTGAAGGATGGGATAAAACGCAGACTGATAAAAAAAAAAAATATCCGAGGACCAACGGGTTTCGAACCCGCAACCTCTCGGTTTCTAGTCAAACGCTTTACCTCAAGAGCACCGGGCCCGACGCAGATTTGACGTTAAAACACAATAGGAAAAAATATCGAGTAAGGTTTGTTATTGTTGCTTGTTAATGTTAGGAGCTGACTCGAACCTCAGCATCTTTCTGTGATTGACGCGTGTTTAGACGGTCTGTCGTGTTTACACTTCCTAGCCCACTTAATATAGCGGCTGATAAACAGCTGATTCCGTTCCTGATTTAATCAGCACAATCGCTATTTTTCTTTATTTAAGTACACAGATCCATGCTCACTCTAATATTCATACTTTTATTTCACCGTAGAAAACGTCACTCTCTCCATATGAGCCAAAAATTCTTAAGAATGAAACACTATCTGACAAGCCAAGAACGCTACAAAAACGGTTGCGTTTACACGAGCACGAAAATCGATTGTGGAACTGGAAAACCGCTTTACAGAAGTGGATTTCCAGAATCGATTCTGGAGCGTTTACATGACCAACCAAAAGCGGAATAGGGAAATCGGTTTACGAGATCCGGATTTGGGAGACTATGTAAACTGGGTGACAGAGACACACCAAACGATTCACGGAGTCTATTTTGATGAGTGCTTACGTCGTCCTCGGTGTTACGAATGGTTCATGCGGTTTAACAATTGCCCGACGGAAGTTAAAGACGACCCTCATGCAGGACGCCTTTCGACGTCTACAGATGACGCTGATGTCAGGAAAGTCAAACAAATTTTTCGTGTCAGTCGAAGACTGACTGACTGAGATATTGCATAAGAAAGTAACATTTCAGTAGGATCACGTGATGAAGTGAAGCGCCATTATATGTGTCGAGGAAATTTATGGCTCTTGCATCACAATAACTCACCCACGCATTAACTCCTGTTAGTGCATAGTATTTCACATAAAAAGAAATCACTGTGATGTCTCATTGTCCACGCTGTGCCGACCTGGTCCCATTTGACAATCCCGTTGGAAAGCAAAAGATTTGCAACGATCGACGATGTAATAGAAAATTCGCAGACGAATCTTCGTGCGATCCTGCAACAGTCGTACCAAGACTGCTTCCCGAAGTAGAAACGGCGTTGTGAGCTGTGTATCAATTGTGGAGGGAACTGTTTCGAAGAAGACCATGCACGATAAGCGAAAGTTATGCGTCGAAAAATATTGTGAACGGACTCTTGAATTTTTTTAACAGACCAGGTAATTATCGGCGTCCAGAATAATAATTAAAAATGCAATATACAGATTAGCTAATAGAACGTACAGATTACGTACCAGGGCTATATAAAAAGTAACGAGAACTATTAATTACCCGTGAAATTGACAGAGGTACTTACAGTTGCACCTACTGAATATAATCGCCTCCATTATTTATGAATATATGAGGATAATTTAATATACCACTTGGCATTTCGCGGCCGCGGTCGAGTGGCCGAGCGCTACAAGGCGCCTAGATGCTGAGCACGTCGCTGCTCGTCGTCGGAGGTTCGAGTCCTCCATCGCACATGCGTGTATTTGCTGTCCTTAGCGTAAGTTAGTGTAAGTGGTTAGTAAGCATAGGGACTGATGACCAGAGTAGTTAATTCACACAGATTTACAAACATCTCAAAATTTCGCCCGCAAGTTTCGGCAGCTGATGACAGCATATATATGTATGCTTATCGTACGACATCTCGCAAACATTCAGTCCGCCCGAGGCTGTTAGTGCACGGTGGCACATATGCTGCATGCGTGTACTCGAGAAGATCAGCCTGCAGATGTGCGTTTTGTTGGGTCAAAGGACTGTCCACAGTGGAAGTGCATCGTGAAATGCGTCCCGTCTATGGTGACAAATGCTTCTCACGGAAAGCTGTGTTCAGTGGATCCAGAAGTTTAACCGTGGAAGGAAAAGCATCAGCGATGGGATGCATCCCGTTCGTCCTGTGGAGGTGTCGACTGCAACCACATTGCAGCGTGTGTATCAACTCATCCATAATGACCGGCGTGTGACGATCAATGACATAGCGGGTGCTGTTGGCTGTTCAAATGGAACTGCATGAAACACCGTGCATGAGCAGTTGCAGTTTTGTCAAATTTGTGCACGGTGGGTGCCCCGCCAGTTGGCTGAGCAATACAAACTGAACAGAATCATTGCAGCATCTCTCTCGGTACACACAAGAAGGAGAGGACTTCATGACGTTCCACAAGGAAGCGTTATAGGTCCCCTACACTTCCTCGTGTTTATAAACGATTTAGGAGACAATCTGAATAGCTCCCTCAGACTGTTCGCGGATGATGCTGTCGTTTATCGATTAGTGAAGTCAACAGAGGATCAAAAGCAACTGCAAAGCGATTTAGACAAAATTTCTATTTGGTGCGAAAATTGGCAATTGACACTAAATAAAGAAAAGTGTGAAGTAATACACATGACCACTAAAAGAAATCCGCTGAACTTCAATTACGCGATAAATCAGTCAAGCCTTAAGGTCGTAAATTCTACCAAATACCTAGGAGTTACAGTTACGAACAACTTTGACTGGAGAGAACACATAGAAAATATTGTGGGGAAGGCGAATCAAAGGTTACGTTTCATTGGCAGAACGTTTCTATGATGCACCAGCTCCACCAAAGAGACTGCCTACATCATACTTGTGCGTCCTCTCCTGGAGTACTGTTGCCCCTTGTGGGACCCTCACCAGGTGGGACTGACGGAAGATATTGAGAAGGTTCAAAGAAGGGCAGCTCGTTTTGTTTTATCACGTTACTGGGGGGAAAGCGTCACGGAAATGTTGCACGAATTGGGGTGGAAATCATTAAAAGAAAGACGTTATTCATTGCGGCGTGATCTGTTCGCCAAGTTTCAATCATCGACTTTTAGTTCTGAATGTGAAAATATTTTGCTAGCCCCGCCTACTTAGGGAGAGATGACCATCCCAATAAAATAAGAGAAATCAGATCGAAAACGTAACGATTTCGGTGTTCTTTCTTCCCGCGCGCTATTAGAGAATGGAACGGTAGAGAAAAGTTATGAAAGTGGTTAATGAACCCTCTGCCAGGCACTTAAATGTGATTTGCAGATTATCTATGTAGATATAGATTGTTACGGGAGACGAGGGTTGGATACACCACTTTCAATCCTAATCCAAACGATCATCTATCAATTCCCAAGAAGAAAAAAATTTCCATTGGCCTGCAAGGTTTTGCTCACCGTCTTTTGGGACATGTGGGGAGTCATACTGCAGAAACTCCAGCCTAATGCTGAAACTGTGAATGCCGCGTCATGCTGCACCACTCTGCGGGAACTCCGACAAGCCATACACAGTAAGCGACCTGGACTCCTGCCAAAGGGTGTGATTCTTCTGGAAGACAGTGCCTGCCCTCACACAGCAAGACCCACGCAAGAGCTGTTATAAACATTTCATTGGGAACGATTGGAACATCCACCGTAAAGCCCTGACAGCCTCAAGTGATTTTCATCTGTTTGGGCTCATAATTAAAAAAAAAAAAAAAATAAAAAAAAATAAATAAATAAATAAATAAATAATAAAAAAAAAGCACTTAGGCGGCCGTCATTCTGATACAGATGATGCCGTAATTTATGAGGTTACACGTTGGCTGCAACAGCAACCGAAGGACTTCTTTCCTGCTGGCTTTCAAGGAGTTGTAAAGTGATGGGATAAGTGCCTGAATGTACAGGGTGAATATGTGAAAAAGTGAAATAAATCTCAGAAAGTTACTTTGATTATTTTTGCCGCATTTCAGTTTTGCGACTTATTTCTTGACTTGCCCTCGTACCGTCTGCACGTATATTTCAGTTGATGTCACGCTTTGACAGCCTTATGCATGGATAATGTCATCTCAGGTTTGTACCGGATTCCTCACATTGCGTCTTTCACAATAGTACGAATGTTCAAATGTTTGTAAAGCTATGGGACCAAACTGCAGTGGTCATCAGTCCATAAATTTACAAACTACTTAAACTAACCCATTATTTAAACTAACCCATAACTAAAATTTAACGAGACGTCCGTCATAGCAAAGACGTCGCATTATTATGCGCGTTTGTACAGAGAGGCCATTGAGATTTTTAAACATCGAAATAATATTAACAAAAAAGAGGAAGGTCTCAAAATTTGATAAGATATGGTTGTCAGCACTGCAGCAACAGCATGACAATCGATTAATTTCAATCGAGGAGGTTGGCAATAGCAGAGACCACAGCACAGCCGACACCACGTGACTGACAGCAGCGCCCTCTGTTTTGCCTATATATACGACGCTTACTCGCGCTCTCGTTGCAGTACGCCGCTTTACCTCCCAGGATACCTTCCGCAGACGAGGGCGAAACGTCAGGGGATATATGGACCACGGCATCTCAGCCCGGAAGCTTTAAGTAATGACGATACCTGCCGTGAAAGCCTTCATTCTATACTTAAACTAACTTATGCTAAGGACAAAGCACACACACGCACACATGCTCGAGCCAGGACCTGAACCACCGACGGGGATCAGACGCACACGGCGAAGCAACGCGTCTTCGAGCACACGGCGACTTCCGCGTGGTCTTCAGACTGGTAAATAGATCTTAATCACAGAGACCCATATGAGGTGAGTACGGTGTTCCAGAATCTCCCTTTGCGAGCGGCGCAAGGTCCTGGGCCGCAGCAACTGATCGTGGTGAAAGGTAAAAAAGTAACTGGGGCGATTATATTAGATGCGTGTAATTGTATCTCTGTCAAAAAGTCATTTCAGAGAAAAATTGAAGTTACTATTAATTTTGCAAAGCCGTTATACGTACATGTTTGAAATATGTGTAGATACTAGAAGAAGAACTAACAGCAAAAAGACGAGTAGTAAGACCAAGAAGCTCCTGGAAGAAAGAAATCTTCAACCTATGCAGACGTCAGAATGTGGACATCTGGTAAGGAATCGCTCGAGGCAGAGTTGAGTGGAGGCATTTTGTAAGATCAGTGCGGGATCTTCGTGTCCCATAGAAGCCTGCTGAGTGACTGAATGAGTGATAGCTTTTGGGAAGGCACTGACTGACGTACCTGATGATAATGACATGAATGGAACTGATCATATACAGGCAGCATTAGTAGATACATCAAACAAAGTTTTGTGTAACCAGTGTATGGCATAGAAACATTCCTGTTAAGTTGGTCTTTGTCTTCCCTATAACCCCGTCTATCGAAAGCAAACCCATTTCTTCGAATGTACGTCAGGTAGTAACATTTGTACTTCAGTCAGTGGAGGGATAGCACAGAGAGTGTGCAGAAATTATATGGCCTTTCTCCGATGGAAAGAAGACGAATATCAACGTTTGATCTCACAGAGATTCTTGCCTTATAAAGAAGGACTTTCATCCAAGGAAGTTGCAAGGCGAATAGTGTCGTGAATCAGCGTGGAATCGCTTTCAAACTTCAGGTAGTGTTCATGACTTGCCCCCTAACAGTCGCTTTAGGGCAGTAGCTGCCAGGCACTTAAATGTGATTTGCAGAGTATCCCATGTAGATGTAGACGACCTGTATTTGCGATTTCTCCACCGAAGGAGTCCCGATCACACTGCTACCATAACAAACAACGATCTTTCTTCCACTAAGGGACCCAACTGTGGAGGTCATCGGTGCTAGACCTAAACACTACTCAAACTAATTTATACTAAAGACAACACACTCACTCATGCCCGCGGGAGAACTCGAACTTCCGACTGGAGAGGCCGTGCAATCCGTGTCAAGGCGCCTCAGACCGCGCGGAAAACAAGGACTTCTTGACGGTCACCGGGAGACAAGTGTCAAACCAGACTACGAAACGGACTCTACAACAATTCTCGTTATTCTAAACAGTCATTGAAGAGCTCGGTCCATAAACGGACACACCATGCTGCCACGGTACAGGTGCGGTCAAAATCACCGGTAGTGCACTGTGGAAAATGGTTGCAAAGTTTTCTTCACGGGTGAACGCCAAGATGTCTGACACCAGATGACAGGAATTGGAACACTTGTGAGGAGGTGTATTTGTGAGGAGTCACACTTGTGACAAGACCCGGGCGAGCAGGTAGCAGGCGGTCTGCAGAAGCACCCACAGCCTGTTTGGGAAGGAAGCTTAGGGTTTAACGTCCCGTCGACAGCGTGGTCGTTAGAGACCGAGCTTACGCTCGGATTTTCGGTGAAGGATGAGGACGGAAATCGGCCGTGCCCTTTGAAAGTCATTAGGGACGGAGCTCACGCTTGGAGATTTGGGTAAGGATGGGGAAGGAAAGTTGCAGTGTCCTTTGAAAGGAACAATCCCGGCATTTGCCTGGAGTGATTTAGGGAAATCACGGAAAACCTAAATCTGGATGGCCGGAGGTGGATTTGAACCACCACACAGCCTTTTACTCGGCCAGAAGTTGCTCTTGACTGCAATACCTGAGACAGTAATCTGCGGATATTGTGCAGGCATTAATCTTTTCCACTCACACTTCTGAGTTTAAGCTTATTTCTTCTTTCTCTCTGTGTGCCTTTTGGCGCTTACAAGAACTTTCTGCAATTAATTTGTAGCTTCGTCCAGATTATATATACAGCAATCTTCGGCTGAAATTGTGGCGTTTTGAGTCGGGGTTGCAATATATCTAAGGAGTGACTTGAAGTTCCTCACGTTTTACCGACGTTGTGCTATCTACGCATTTGACAGTCCGTTTCTCTTACAGATTTTTTTTCTTTTCTGAACGATGTTTCAAATTAGTTTTAGTTACATTCTTTATTAACTTTTGGTCTTTGCCTTTATAAACGTCACTAATTCAGCCACGTCTTTGAGTGCGGTTCCACGTACCCACTGGCATATATTTCTTTCTGAAATATTAGTCTACAAAATACTCGTAAAAGACTCTCTTAAAGGATATGGTTTACAGATGCGCTCTCCAGCAATCATCAAATATTCCCAGGAAAAAAAAATTGTTAGGTATGAACAGCCGGCCGCGGTGGCCGAGGGGACAGAGGAGCTCCAGTCACGGTCTGCACGGCCACTACGGTCGGGGGTTCGAATCCCCCCTCGGGCATGGATATTTGTGCCGTCCTTAGGATTAGCTAGTTCATAAGTAGTTTGTAAGTTTAGGGACTGATGACTCCGCAGTTAAGTCCCTTAAGCTTAACAAACATTTGAACAAACAAGGTCGCAATCTTGAATAAATTTCAACAAAGACCGATTAGCGTGACAACAGAAACTTTTAACATCGGTTTTAGGAAACAAACTTTTAACTGATTGGGACAGAGCAAATTAAAGGTCCACACAGCTTTACACAAAGGCACGTAAGATTTAACAGGTTTAAAACCGTTTTATGTTTCTCGTTTTCTGTACGCTAGAGAGGTCTCATCAGCTGTAACATGTTTCTTGCCTTCCATGAACTGTGATGGCAGTGAAGAAAAAAGTACATTCAAATCTACTGGGTCAAACTTTTGAGCTTGAAACAGGTGGTCAGGTGGAGTCAAACACCTGCTGCGGAAGGGTGATTCCATACCTGTATGTTTTATTTATTTAATTTTTATGTCTTTTATGTACTGGAACTATTTTAGCATGGCGAAGGTTTAATTGTTTTACAGTTTAATTTTGTTGTTGTATTACTGAATATCGTCAAACTGTACTTCTTTTCCTAAGAGCTGTCAAATGCGGAATAGCAATGCAGATATTTTCGTACATTGTGTATTACGACAGCTGTAAGCACTTCCCGTATACATGGCACGGAAAAATATTAGTTGCGTTTCGTAACTTGTCGAATGCTGCTTTTCTTTATCCTTCGCCCGTACCATGCAGAGCGGTCATTTAAACCAAGCGGCAGCTGGTAATGTGGAAGGGCCAATATAGCAGCTTGCGAGGCAGCCTGTGCCTTCACCTTATTGCCCCATATTTCTCGCCACAGTCTACACATTCCATCTTATCATAAATGTGTCTTCTCACAAGTGCCACAAATTCACAGTCAACAACGTGTGCCATAATGCTGCACAGTAAATGCATAGAATGAATTGACTATATCAAGGCGGCGGATCAGTGATTTCCTCGGCGGAAATCATGTGAGGTTTTTCGACGTCATTGTTGGCCACCAAGAACAAAGTCAAGTTCCACAATACGCGAATAACGTACTCCAACCCATCATGCAGCTGTTTTCTCGACATTTCGGAGAGAAATCTAAGTTTATGGACGACAACGCTTGAGCCCATCAAAATGTCGAATGTTTGTTAAGCTTCTGGGACTTAACTACGAGGTCATCAGTCCCTAAACTTGCAAAATACTTATGAACTAACTTATACTAAAGACAACACAAACATCCATGCGCGAGGGAGGATTCGAACCTCCGATGGGGAACGGCCACGCGCATCGCAGCATAACGCCTCAATGCGCTCGGCCATTCCATCGCGGCTCGAGTCCATCGTACAGGCATCGACGATTCCATCAGCCACGCCTGTACTATGAGTGAATTGGCCAGCATGTTTCCTGAATCTCAGTTCAGGTTAAACATACTTCGAACGAATTGAAAAGTCCTGTGTGAGCACCTCCTGATCAACTACGGAATCTACGGGAGTTACGCAGGATTGCCGATGAAGTATGAGATGAACTCGATCATCACTGGGTAAATGAACCCAGGAGCAAGCGTTTCACGTAGGGTGCAAGCTTACATTTGTGCAAGGCGTCATACAACTGTTTATTGAATGAGGCTCCTTACTACAACAAAAGCGATTTTAGGTTCTGTCTGAATAGAAAGGAAGTTATTTTTGTAATATTGGTTGTTAATATTTCTTTAGTGTTGTCTGTCAATAAAGGATGACTATTAGTCTACAAATGCCTTTTCAGAATAAAACATAATACCAGAGACTGTTTGTAAGCTTTAAGCTTTAGGTGACCGTCTTTTGCAACTGTAAATTAGTCTACTTGAGGCCAGATGCGTTTCACTTGATTTAAAAGCATCTTCAGTAGTCAACTGTACAGGATTTTGTATTTTATTTCATTTTTTATGTGGCTTTTATTAAATTAGATCATGAACTGTTCTCATGCTATGGGTTTATTTTCTATTTAATAAAATGATCTACCAAGATTACTCACTTTATGTTGAACTCGTCACCTATTTTTTGTATCACAATGCCACATTGTGTTAAAATAATACATGAAGAGTTCAACATAGAAACGTACGTAATCTTAATAGAGTATTTTATTCAGTAGAAAATAAACCCACAGCGTTAGAACTATTCATGATTGACTTTAGTGAAAACCACACAAAAATGTAAAATAAAAATATTTTTCTGTACGATGACTACTTAAGATGCTTTTGAATAAAACCAAACGCGTCTGGCCTAAATTAAACTAATTTTTCACTTGCAAAAGATGGTCACCTAAAGTTTACAAAAATTATGAATGCTACTACGGACATGGAGGTAAAAAATACATAAACAAATAAAAAATAAAAAACAAAGAAGAATCATGTATAATACAGGAGAACTTGTTTGGTAGAGTACGCAAAACTTTTTTTAAATGTGTGCGTAAGGGCCAATTCACACTGTCCGATACGTCACGTCACGTCAAGGTATCGCGGGAAGAAAGTTTTGACGGAATGGTCGTCTTCCAACATCGGACATTAACCTATTTCCATTATCCTCACTGATACTATAGTAGGGGATTACACCTCACTGCGTCTTCCCACTCTTAATTTTATCATTATTTTTGTTATTATTATTAATCTCTGCTTTAGTGGTAAATTCCAGATTTCCTTTGAGTGAGTTGAAATATCTGAAAGTGAAAAATGATTTAGGTTTTACACTTGTGTAACAGAAAAGTCTGACGCCCACACTGTATGTAATTAAGGTTGGAAATTTATGGATTAATATTAATTAAATAACATTTTAACTAAAAAAAATTTTAAGCCGGCCGCAGTGGCCGAGCGGTCTGTGCGGCGCGCCAGTCACAGTCTGCACGGCCGCTACGATCGGGGGTTCGAATGCCCCCTCGGGCATGGAAGTTTGTGTTGTCTTTATTATAAGGTAGTTCATGAGTAGTTTGTAAGTTTAGGGACTGATGACCTCGCAGTTAAGTTCCTTAAGCTTAACAAACATTTGAACTAAAAAGTCATTTCTAAAGAAGAAAAAAAACATAGTTGTTTACGACGTTGTTAATTTTTAAGATGGAAAATCGTAGCGGATAAGGTAAACACACCTACTTAATGTTTTCTTCGATGGGACTTAACTTCTTTGGTCATCAGTGCCTAGTCTTACAAACTACTTAAACTAATGTAAACTTAACCTAAGGACAACACACACACACACACACACACACACACACACACACACACACACACATATGCCCGAGGGAGGACTCGAACGTCCCACGGAGAGCAACCGCGCGCTCCGCAGCAATGTACAAAATGTTCAAAAGTTTGTAAATCTATCGGACCAAACTGCGTGGTCATCAGTCAGTAGCTTACAAACTACTTAAACCTAGGTAAACTAAACTAAGGACAAACACACACACCCATGCCCCACGGAGGACTCGAACTTCCACGGCGAGCAACCGCGCGCTCCGCAGCGAGACGCTTTAGACCGCTTGGCTACTCCACCGCGGCAGCAAGGTACCTTGGAACGTTCTGACACTCTACCACAGCCCTTATTTATTCACTTATTAAATATTGTTTCATGTGTTTTATGTACGTTTTTTTTCTATTGCAAGGAAATGTCGATTTTTAAAAAACGTTGTTCACTCTCAGCACTTTACTACTACCAATAAGTTGACAAAAATATGTACATTAATTAAATTCAGTGCTCTTTCTTCCTCAATTCCGATAATACACTAAACTTTTCCATCATGTGTTGTAACTCACCTGACTTTCACGTTCCGTATTAGGCTACGCGAATTGACGAGACGGAAAAGTTGATGACACCTCCTCGTGACGGTGCTGTGACGAGACGGTGACATATCGGACAGTGTGAATTGGTCTGCAGATGCCTGAGGCTCGATATATCAACACTTGACTCAGCCTAACTGACAGCAATAAATAGTTTTCAAAATCTTATTCCTTGTGACTGTGACGGAAGAGTCTGCCTCCCAGAGGAAAGTGCGGCTGTTTGTCCTTTCGTCCTCAAGTGTCAACGTTCCTAGAACCGCAATGTTTACTAAAATATGCAAGCAGGCACAGTGGCGTTCACAAACTTGAAAGGGGAGCCCACGGGCGAGCGCACCCGGGGGAGTCGTTGCTGCTTCCCGACGGGTCAGCGCGGCCTACCTGCAGTGTGGGCCTCGGGTGCGGCGGAGCTGACCGCGGCGGCCGGCGGCCGCGGCTGCCTTTTGGAGAAGACCCCGCCGCAGCCTGCGACAGCGCACAGGTGTCCCGTGTGACGTCACAGAAAGCCGCTGCCGCGCCCTGCGTGAAATCCTGCCCTGATTTTGCAAATCCTGCGGTCTACGGCCGAGTCCTAATCCCATACTCCACGGTTGCGGCGTCGCCGCGTTTACAAAAGCATTACCGTCGCAGTCAGGACCACCGGCTACGTCTGAGCGCTGTTAGATGTGAAGTCGTGGAAAGATGTGAGTAGGTTCGTTCGAGTGGCCCAAAAGCTGATAGTTCCTGACAGTTGCTGACGATTTGGAAGGCCTCTACTGCGCATGCGCGCTTTTTCACAGTTGCCAACTCCGAAGCCAACTCGAACGCTTATTTCACCTGTTTCGCATATTGGCCACCCATAGCGCTAGTTGGCATCTTTTCTCTCTACCAATGTTGAAAGTGAAGTTATGACGGCGATATGTTTTGCATTTCTCAATTGAGAAAACTATTTAAGTCGTCATGAAACATTTGCAATTTACCGTTAAACCAAAGTATAATAATAAAGATTAACAAGACACATTTGCCTGCAAACCGTGTATCTGTCGAGTATAAAATTCGTGTGACGAAACTAGGTTAACTTGCGAGTCGCGATGTTACCAGACGACCATTCCATCAAAACATTCTTCTTGAGAAAGCTTACGTTGACGTGAGGTGGCGGACCGGCGACGGACAGTGTGCATTCCGCCATTAGAAATACATTGTGGATTAAATTCTGATCATAAACTTCGACAAAACGCAAAATATACGTAAACATGTCCCCCCCCCCATTTATAAATAATGTAGCCAATTTAACCTGACAAAACCTCATACAAAAATGAGGTAAATTAGGATAGTTGTGTGTGAAAGGAATATTTGGTAACATACAACTTCATATGCATTTTGTCCCATTATTATGAGTTACAATAAAATTTAAAAAATGAAACATACAAATTAATATACAAAAATTTGCAGGTGTTGTGCAAGAATTATCATCGTACATGATTTTCCCAGAAGTTACACATTTCGTGTAGAAACGCCCACATTGGCACTAATAGATTTCTATAATATATAACCACAAGGAGAAACACGGAACAGTAATTGTGAGACGCTATAGTGGCACATATGTCGGTTATAAAAATCTATCACTGCTAATGCCTGTTGTGAACTATATTATTCTTATGTATCAATCACTTCATTAACAGATGGCACAGAAAATCTCAGTATGACTATTTTTACTTCATTTTCAGGCGAATATATCACAATCCAAACTGTAAAAACATACGCATTCATCTTTAAATTCGTGTTATGAAAATTTCCACACCTTTCATTTATAGTATGTATGGGTGTAATAAAAAGGGGACGTACTGTATTAGAAGGCCACATAAGTTGAAAGAATGCCTGTCTAATATACAAACTCAGCCTCAATCAAGAGAAAATGGAAGACTTGGAACACAAACCTCTTCGTAAATGTGCAGGCTTGTCTTTTGGCCGAGGCTTGTTAAACGCTTTGGAGTCAGTCAGAAAACAGTTTGACGAAAATCCGCTGACTTAAACATTCGGTCGCCAACTATCAGCTCCGCCACTCGAACACCAGATTGGCCAGTCAGATATCGTCAGCAAGAGTCAGAAGTGCCACTCGAAAGCCTCAAACTGTTCCTGACCGTCAGCAGCGCCACTCGAACGAAGCTAGTGTCTTCACACCTGGAAACTGTCCACACATTGACTTATAATAGCTTCGTTCGAGTTGCGGTTGCAACGGTTGCAACCGCGCTAAAGCTTTCGAGTTGCGGTCGCCACCGTTTCAAACTAAATATGACTGCCATTGAAGCGTTCGAGTTGCGGTGCGAAAGGAGTTGCAATCGTTTGTGACGGTAAGAGGAAATTCTTTTGACCCACTCCAAAGCGTTTAATAACCTTGCACCAAATAGATAAACCAGCACATATTCAAAGTGTTTTGTATGTAGTTCGTTCCTTTTCCTCGAAGAAAGTGTGGTGTCGCACAAGTCTAAAGTGCGCGCCACCTACTTTCGCCGCGCGCCGCCATGCACGCACGGCGCGGCGTTCTTACGAGCGCCCTCTGCTGCTATCCCGCTCGTGGCCACCACTGAACGATATCGTTCATTTGGGACTGAGATAGGAACCAGTAAACACTTCGGAATCAGATAGGCACCAGTGAAGACTTGGCTATCGGATAGGCACTAGGCAGGCCTCTAGCTCAACTATGTATCAGCATTCTGCAGTACTGAACTATGTAAAAGTTAAGTATTACTAAGTCTCTAAGAAATATATATCTCGTTCTAATTTACTCTAGTGTTTCTAGTTTCTGTTGTCCCACTGGCTGGTCACCTCCTACCTGCACAAGCGTGCATCCTTTATTCCTGTGTCGGTCTTTCTACTCGGCCACCGACACCTACGACGGAAACGAGACACAAAAAGCGGCGACCAGGCTGGGACACAAAAGTAGCGACGAAGATGGGATACAAAAGAAAAGAAGTTCAAAATTCAGGTTATTCTTTTAAAGAGGCGGCACATAGCAGTCTCGTAAAAATTTAATACATTATAGTATCATTTTTGTTCCCTTTGGGGATTTTTCTGCCGTTGTCTGGCGTTTACATAAATCTAGCGATATTGAAAGTAGGATCTCACTTTAAAAATTAAATTTTGCTTCTTCCATACAAGCATTCGGATTACAAAAATCAACAATTGTGGGTAGCTATTGGTGATTGACCTATGCAATTTTGAAAGCAACAACTGACCTCTGTTTCTTTTTAAATATAAATAGTTTTCATATTCATTGCTTCTAGCGTACAAAATAACTTAAGTTTCTATACATAATACCTCTAGCACCAGCAGTGCTTTGCAGACTCTTCCCGTCAACTTAATGAGTTCGAATTCATATACTTTATTGGAATTAGATAATTTACAGCATTGGTTACATTTCGTCATGAACAAAATTTTAGTTTATCGACGTTGACATTAAATAGCAGACAATTAGTACCAATCGACGGCGAAATCTATGAAAAAATATAAGCCACAATTTAAATTTGTTCAATTCCTTTATTTTAATAAAAGTAAAATAGGATGTCAATGATGAATGAAACTGGTGTCTGGAGTTATTAAGAGCTTTGTTTAACAATTTCACATAATTTTATTGAGTATAATCGATAATTTCAGATATCCATGACTTGATTAATGAAACACTGAAAGAGTTGTGCATGTTGTTATGCTTTACATGACGTAATGAGTAATTCTCGAGATGAAGATCAAACATTTACGTACCTAACGTACGCTATTCCTGTGATTTAACTGCCTCTCTCGCACTGTACTCGGCTCTTGGTTATAAAGTACTGCCCTCTCCATCACACAAACACACACACACACACACACACACACACACACAAATACCACAAGTGTTTTCCATATGGAATTTTCAGTGGTGTGGTGCCTTATAACCTCGGAAACACGACACAGCACGGGTCAAAATCAGCAGAATGCCACATGTAAACTTCACATAAATATTTGTATTTAACGATCCAGTAAAGTCTGAAAAGGTATAGTGCTCAGTATAATAAACTGTCGCTGTTGTTGCATTTCATTATTTTAAATCATGAACCTTTCGTCTACGCAGCTGAGAGAGCAAATGAGTCAACTAGCGCTACACGTGGCCAAACCACGAAACACGAGGAAACAGCGTTCGAGTTGGCGTTTGCAGTTGCAACTGGCGGAAGCCGCGCATGCGCAGTAGAGGTAGTCGGAAACAGTGGTGTTTGGTAAATTTCTCGCCACTCGAACAGACCTAATCTGTTATGTTTTCGCTAAAGAAGTGATCTTTATTTAATCGCCTTCAGAACAGTGTTTGCTTTGGAATAGGATATACGAAACCTGACAAAACATTTCCGAAACTGTACACGAAAACGTCAGGTAAAACTTCCGGTCTGAGAGTCCGTATTCCATTGACAAAACTTCTTCTTCCAGACGTTTCGGCTCTATCTGCGGGCTACATCGTCTGAGGTCTTCCAGCTACTGCGTGTGGCTGGAGGGCCTCCCGCTTTTATAGAGAGCATAGAAGGCGCCAACGGTAATCACGTCATACCGACTACGTTGTCGTAATTCTCGATTTAAAAAAATCGATTGTCGTTTAATTGGCGTATAGTTGACATCCAAATTTTGTCTAACTTTAAACATTCTCCTTTTCTATTAAAACTGTTCTGGCGTTTTTGAATCTCAATGGCTTCCCTATAAATGCGTGCATAGATTTTGCGATATTCTTGCTAATATGCTCGCCTCATTATATTTTATATCATGATTCCCATCCTGATAAACATGTGCTACGGCCGATTTTTGGGTGCGTCCCAGACGAAAGTTCCTTTTGTGTTCTGTTAAATGGATGTTGACACTTCTTTTCGTTGTACCAATATATACTTGACCACAATTGCATGGAATTTTATATACCCCAGGTGTCGATAGGGGTTGACGTGCATCTTTTGCCGATCTTAAAAGTTTTTTGATCTTCATTGTGGGTTTGGAGATCGTTTTTACCCCATGCTGACGTTCCCCAGGGAAGCGTTATAGGTCCCCCATTCTTCCTGGTGTTTATAAACGATTTAGGAGGCAATCTGAATAGCTCCCTTAGACTGTTCGTGGATGATGCTGTCGTTTATCGGTTAGTGATGCCAACAGAGGATCAAAAGCAACTGCAAAGCGTTTTAGACAAAATTTCTGCATGGTGCGAAAATTGGCAATTAACACTAAATAAAGAAAAATGTGAAGTAATACATACGACCACTAAAAGAAATCCCCTGAACTTCAATTACGCGATAAATCAGTCAAACCTTAAGGTCGCAAATTCTACTAAATACCTAGGAGTTACAATTACGAACAACTTAGACTGGAGAGAACACATGGAAAATATTGTGGGGAAGGCGAACCAAAGTTTACGTTTCATTGGCGGAACGCTTTGAAGATGCACCAGCTCCACCAAAGAGACTGCCTACATCACACTTGTGCGTCCTCTCCTGGAGTACTGTTGCCCCTTGTGGGACTGACGGAAGATATTGAGAGGATTCAGAGAAGGACAGCTCGTTTTGTTTCATCACGTTAGGGGGGAAAGCGTCACGGAAATGTTGCAGGAATTGTGGTGGAAATCATTAAAAGAAAGACGTTATTCATTGCGGTGTGATCTGTTTGCGAAGTTTCAATCACCGGCTTTTACTTCTGAATGTGAAAATATTTTGCTAGCACCCACCTACATGGCCATCCCAATGAAATAAGAGAAATCAGATCGAAAACGTAACGATTTTGGTGTCCTTTCTTCCCGCGCTCTATTAGAGAATGGAACGGTAGAGAAAAGGTATGAGAGTGGTTAATGAACCTTCTGCCAGGCACTTAAATGAGATTTGCAGAGTATGTATGTAGATGTAGATGAAACTTTGCCGATTCGATCTGTAATTTTGGAAATGACAGGGAGGAAAAGTTTTCCAGATGGTAGCCGATGTTAATCAGTACTTCTGGATTCTTGCTTTTCTGATGGAGTGCTTGATCAATCTTTTTATTGGCATATCCATTTTTTTCCTGATGGCCGACCGTAAGTGTTCTCCATAGTGAGTTGTACCTTGGGATTAATGCCATTTAGACGCATCTAGAAGCTATCAAGCTCTTCTTCACCGTGAGTCCATACTACGAAGCTGTCGTACCACTTAGCTGGTTTCAATTTGGCTGTCTGCAATGCTCGATGTATTAATCGAGAATGACGACAGCATCCAGAGATAGCCACATAGTCGGTATCATGTGATGACCGGTGGCGCCCTCTATGCTGTCTATAGATGCGTGAGTCCCTCCAGCCACACTGGCACCAACACGGCTACGCCGCCTGCAGCTCATACAGAACAAGGTACTACGCATCATAAGCAATGCTCCACGATACACAAGCACTGTGGATCTATACCATGAATACCTCGCCACACGACTGTACAAAAACTCGAAACACTCGAACAATCCCTTCATATTACACTTGGGGAACTACGATCACAACTATAGATGGAAACATAAGCGACCCAGAGACTAAGCACCTACGGTCATAGCGAACACCAAATCGCAAACACGATGAATATGGCGAACCCCTGCAGAACAGCAAACTGACTGGCAATGCCAGCTGAGCTCACAGCCAACCAACAGGCAAGGCAGGGAAACCATATTCAGCGCACTGAACACAAACATACCTATACAGTCCTACATACTTGGCCAGTTCTGTGACCGAACTGTCTAACCATCATGACAAACTTGGCTATGTGCACAGGTATTCTGCTGCAGCCGACTCAGGAGACATCACAGGAGCTTAGCTGCAGCAGAACCTCGCATCAAGCGGACTGGTTCTTTATGACAAACCTAGAAAAGTTAATGGTACCGAGATATGCCCTTTACTAACATTACCAAACCGTACATGATCTGTCGCAGATAGCATACCGCTACTGCCCTTGCAACCCTTGCATCCTACCCCTCTGTCGCAGAGGTTTTTTTCCCTTGGCTCTAGTCTTGGCACTTTTTTCCTCTGCCCTTATATGCCTTTACCCTTCGTATACCTTTCGACCACTACTCTGTCCAGATGCATCGTATTAATTGGTGATCGTGACCACACGTACGGAAAACATCGTGGCTCCCACATCCCGTAATCCACCTTAGCAAAACTAACAAATACGGAGGTGACAGTAGAACTATTGAGTTGGTCACCAGGTTGGTGTGGGCGTGGAGGGGCCCCATCCTTTACTCCTTTACTAAAGCCACACTGGCAGTAGCCGGAAGACCTCAGACGATGTCACCCACTGAAGGACGCGAAACGTCAGGTAGGAGAAGTATTATGCATGGTCCGCGGCCTGTCAGCACAGAAGTTTTACCTGAAGAAAAGGCCGGCCGTGAGAGTTTACATTGTATATCCAGGAACATATTTTCTACGCTTACCTTTTCCTTACTGTGTATGGTCTCCTCACAAATGTCTCCTCCACAATTGGTACACCGCTCCCAACGGCGTTTCCACTTCCGGAGGCAGTTTTGGTACGCCTCTTGCTGCAAAGCGCGAAGCGAAGTCTGCGAATTTTCTTTTATGTCGTCTATCGTTGCAAATCTTCGTCTGGAGAGACATTTTTCATATGGGCATGCGTTAGCATGTTGCAAGAGACATGAACTGTCTCGCCACAATTTAGGCCGTATCCTTCTCATATTGGGTCGTATGAATAAAAGCCAAGGAACTAATTTATACTCTGGATTCCAGAAACTGTGCCCAGGTTCGCATGAATAAAGCCAGCCAGAGAATATACTTCAACCGAGTATATTCTCGGAACGAGTAAAAGAAAGGTACAACAGAAAACATTCTGTGATATCATATGAATAAAACTAGAAAACTATGTTTGGTTGTCTTTAGCTTGAAAACAGTTTTCAGAATCTTTGTGCACGTTAGGCCTCTGTGATTGTAAATGATATTCAGTTTACTCAAGGTGTTATTGTCTCTTCTTTACATCTCACTATTATTTCTCCGTCTTGTTGGATGGAGTTGCTTAGTTCCTGACGGGTATTTTATGATTGTGTACGACACTTTTAGCCTGTTTTTGAGTCGTTTCTTCCTTTTCATTTGTCATCACTTCACTTATGCTAACCCCCTCCCCCCTTTAAATACCAACAACAACTGGCTGATTGACTGAGCTGGCCTTGCAACATCAGCTAATGTGGCTTTGCCACAAAGCTGCTGCGAGAGGCTGAAAGCAAGGGGAAACTACAGCCGTTACTGTCCCGAGGACATGCAGCTCTACTGTATGAACATATGATGATGGCATCCTATGGAATAAAATATTCCGGAGGTAAAATAGTCCCCCATTCGTATCTCCGGGCGAGGACCACTCAGAAGGATGTGACCATCAGGAAAACCAACACTGGCTTTCTACGGATCGGAGCGTGGAATGTTAGAGCCCTTAATCGGGTAGGGAAGTTAGAAAATTTAAAAAGGGAAATGGATAGTCTGAAGTTATATGTAGTGGGGACTAGTGAAGTTCGGTGGCAGGATGAACAGGATTTCTGGTCAGGTGAGTACAGGGTTATAAACACGAAATCAGTTCGTGGTAACACAGGAGAAGGTCTAATAATGAATAGAAAAATAGGAATGCGGGTAAACTACTATGAGAATACAATTAAGGGAGAGGAAAACTTAATTGTGATGGGAGACTGTAATTCGGTAGTAGGAAAAGGAAGGGAAGGAAAAATAGTATGTGAATATGGACTGGGCAAAATGAATGAAAGAGAAGATCGCATAGTAGAATTTTTCACGGAACATAATTTAATCACTCGGTTTAAGAATCATGAAGGAAGGTAGTATACGTGGAAGAGACCAGGTGACACCGGAAGGTAACAGATAAATTTTATAATGGTAAGGCACAGATTTCGGAACCAGATTTAAAACTGTAAAAAATACTCAGGGGCAGATATAAACTCTAACCATAACTTATTGGTCATGAAATGTAGGATGAAACTGAAAAAACTGCAAAAAGGTAGGGAAATAAGGAGTTGGGACCTGGTTAAATTGAAGGAACCTGAAGTTATTGAGAATTTAAGAGGAAGCTTTAGGCAACAATTGACAGAAATGGGGGGAAATAAAACAGTAGAAGGGGAATGAGCATTGAGAGATGAAATAATGAAGGCAGCAGGGGACAAAATAGGTAGAAAGGCAAGACCTATAAAAAATCCTTGTATATCACAGGAAATACTAAATTTAATTGATGAAAGGAGGAAATATAAAAATGCAGTAACTGAAACAGGCGAAGGAGTACAGACGAATAAAAAATGAGACTGATAGGAAGTGTAACATAGCTAAGGAGTGGCTAGAAGGCAAATGAACGTCAGTAGAAGAATGTATAAGTTGGGGAAAAATAGATACCGCCTACAGGAAACTAAAAGAAACATTTGTAGTCAAGAAAAGCAGTTGTATGAATATAAAGAACTCAGATGGAAAACCAGTTCTCAGCAAAGAAGGGAAAGCTGAAAGGTGGAAAGAGTATCTACAAAGGAAATGAACTTAGATACAATATTGTAGGAAGGGAAGAGGATGTAGATGTAGATGAAGATGAAAAAGGAGATACTATACTGAGAGATGAATTTAACAGAGCACTGAAAGAACTAAGTCGAAACATGGCCCCTGGAGTGGATGACATTCCCTCAGAACTACTGAAGTCTCAGTCTAGGAGATCCAGCCATGACAAAACTATTTAACCTGGTGTGTAAGATGTATGAGACAGGGGAAATACTCTCAGACTTCAAGAAAAATGTAATAATTCCCATTCCAAAGAAAGGAGTTGCAGACAGGTTTGAAAATTACAGAACCATCAATTTAATAAATCATGGTTGCAAAATTTTAACACAAATTATTGATAGAAGGATGGAAAAGCTGGTAGAAGGACACACACACACACACACACACAGAACCCATACCCCAGGGAGAACTCGAACCTCGACGGCGAGCAACGACGCGCTCCGCGGCGAGGCGCCTAAGACCGCTCGGCTACTCCACCGCGGTGCTGGAACACACCACGCAAAATTGGCGCTATAACAGCAACCATGTTTACAAATTGGATTGTTATATCAAACAGTGCTCCGAACGGATACATTTGTCATTGCAGGAAAGTCAGATAACAGAAGGCGAGCGATTTCTTTGATTACATCTAAGCCGAGGTCTTAGATTTGATCGATGTTGGGATGACTTGGAAAAAAAAGCGCTCAATACACCTCAGAATCGTCCAATGTTTGTAAATCTATCGGACCAAAACTCTCTGCTCGGGTGATCCGTCTTTAGACTTACAAACTACTTACATAAGGACAACACTCACATCCATGACCCAGTGAGGTCTCAAACCACGCAACCGCGCGCTCCGCATCAAGGCGCCTTAAAGCGCTCGGCCAGTCCAACGCGGCACCCAATACACTAAGTTTAATATTTCTTTGTCCAACAATTTGATGGTGTAGCTGACGGTATGCAGCTGTGTTGGTGGACTGTACAAATTGAGAATCAAATCAAATTGATCTCGTGAACGAATAGGGAAACAATGTTCAAATTTTTTTAAGGATATGCGACTTAACTGCTGGGTCATCAGTGGCTAAACTTACAAACTACTTATAAACTTGTTGAGTTCTCGTCGCCATTTGTTTTGTCGTCCTGGTCAGCCTCTGTTTAGTTCTTCCCGGCATCTCTTTCAGGAAAGGTTCTATTTAGATGCGTTGGCAACTATAGCAGCTATTCAGTTTAATAATACAAGTTTTATTTACTGAAGAATAAAATTACTTAACCTTTGAACATATGTCTTTTCTCGTGGCCGCGTCTTCTGTAAGATCGTCTGGGTTACTGCCTAGTTCAAAGTCGAGTTCAGATGGGCTCTTCCAGACGCATGTCGGCCTAGATATAGCAGCTTGCAGAGGACACGCATCTAGGTTTCTCCCTCCAAGAGGCGCGACGCCGGCGTGTGATTGGCTGCCGGTCGTCCTCTGTCTTCTCCATGATCGTTCTGTTACGCCACAACAGAACTTATGCTAAATACGAGACAAACATCCATGCCCTAAGTTGGGATTCGAACCCCCGACGGGGAACGGCCACGCGCGTCGGAGCAGGATATGTGACAATTGCAGCCAGTGACATTCGCACCCATCCAAAAATCTGTGACATTTGCACCCAGTCTGACTGGAAACTACCTGTTTACTACGTCACGATCTACCTGCAGCACAGACAATGTTACTCTGTGCCTGCAGCTAAGCCGCTCCTGTGTCCCCACCACCCTCATCCCCGGGAGACCCCCCTTACCGGAAACTCCGTATCGACGCAGTCTGCCGGCAGTCACAACGTCCTTGTCCACCACAGAGAATGACTGCTGTCACTACGATTCTGAATATCGTAGTGTTCGGTTGATACAGCTTGTGTGTTTGTGAGCTTATAGGCTCAGTATGGAGATATCAACGACCAACAAGGGAAGCCATGTGGCCACTATGAAGTAACTTCAAAGGTGTCTTGTTAGACAAGAGAACGTGAAAAAAGGTTAAATATAAAATAAAAAAAAAAAACAAGAATAAAAGTAAAATAAAAATGTATATAAAGTAATAATTAAAAAACTGATTTTAAACATGTCTAAATGAAAATTTACTTCTGCCTTTTAGCCAGTCCAAAGCCTGGACAAGAGTGTGATGGGAGTAGGTTTATTACGAATAGTCGGTAGACACCACATGGTCTCTCTGATGCAGTCACAAATTTGTATTTATGATCAGTTTTAGGACAAGTCAATCATCTATGAAAACAATACAAAATTTTTTTTGAGTTATCAGTAAAGATGCAACATCGCTCTAAAATACATCGATGATGAGACGTCGATCTTCAGACGAACAAACATCGATGTTAAATAACATCGCTATGAAAATATCGATGTTTTCATTCTTTTCAGAAATATTATGGGACGCGCACTGAAATGATTTTATTTCTCGGTATCATAATAACTGAAACTAAGGTGTGTTGTCAGAGACATTTTGAAACACAAACGAACTGGAAATAATTACCTGTTTCTTCACACAACCCGACTTACTCATGACGTTACCGGCGGAGTGTTTGTAATTCGTTATTAAAATGTGAAATATATGCCGCAATATGTTCTTTGTCTAGGCTAGGAATACACAGCGAAATAGCACATCTGAATGAAAGCGAAGTTGAAAATGACGTTTCGCAACATATTGTGCTGACTGAGTTGGGATTTAAATCGATGTGTTGATTACGTGTGAAATAACTTGCGTTTTGCTTACGCATTGCACGTTTTCTTAGCCGTCGATGTGGAGAAGAATTAAAAAACATTAGGTATCTATAATTTATTATTTAATCATGTATGCATTTTCAAAACGAATAGGACTATTCATCTATTACGTTCACAAAAACATGTACGTGACAGAAATGGAGATCTGTGTGTTATACGTACTTAAAATTTCTTTTCTTCTGTCTCCAATTTTTCGGCCGATGTTTGTTTGATGTTTTAACTGAAGTTTCCGCAGCACGATATCAGAGTCTAATTGTGGTAACACTGTTGAATTTTCGATTCCACTGCTGTTGGAAGATGAAATTTCGGCAATGCCAACTGCCCGTGTGGGCAAAATATCTAATTAATTATCTAACGTCGATATAAAAAAAAGAGACAGACGCCAGCAAGCAGTAACTCAAATAGTATCCATAAAAGATTAAATAATTTTGTTGCAGATAAGGATTTGGGATATTTCTTTGCAAGTGCTGCATTCTCCAGTGTCGTAAAAGTGCAATAACTTCTATAGTCATGTATATAATAATTACTGGTACCGCACAAGAAAAAAACTTGTAATGTGCACCACTGAATTCAGTGTTTCAATTAAGTGCTATTTTTAGTCGATCAAAAGCAGCATATAAAATCCTCTTATGCACACACTACTTAGACAAAAATCGATTGCCGTCCGCGGTGGCCGAGCGTTCTGCGGCGCGCCAGTCGCAGTCTGCACGGCCGCTACGGTCGGGGGTTCGAATCCCCCCTCGGGCTTGGATATTTGTGCCGTCATTAGTATTAGCTAGTTCATAAGTAGTTTGTAAGTAGTTAAGTTGTTGTTGTTGGTTGTTTTCAAATGTTCAAGTGTTTGTAAATCTATCGGACCAAACTGCGTGGTCATCAGTCCGTAGCTTACAAACTACTTAAACCTAGGTAAACTAAACTAAGAACAACACACACACCCATGCCCCAGGGAGGACTCGAACCTCCACGGCGAGGAACCGCGCGCTCCGCAGCGAGACGCTTTAGACCGCTCGGCTGTCCTTAGGTTAGTTTACCTTACAATTATATATTTTTGACGACGTTACAGAGTTCATTTAATGAAATAAATCGCAATATGCGAGTACTTATTGCTTCACTGTACTAGGTTTAGATGGCATACCAAACTGCGGCCGGGCTCAAATTTTTCATTCACCGCATACTTGGTATTCCTTCTAAACCTAGTACAGTGAAGCCATAACTATCGCAAATTGTGATTTATTTCATAGTACACCTTAGTTGAAGTAGTTTGTAAGCTACGGACTAATGACCAAGCAGTTGAGTCTGAGAGATTTACAAACATTTTATGTCTTAAATACAGAAATACTTATCCGTGTGAATGTACTTCGTTCTCCGACTCTACTCATCTGAAAAGATAATTAGTGTTTCGTTTTGAGGATAGTAATTTATTATTAACTGTTATTTTGTGCCGCACGGGAATAGTCGAGCGGTCTAGAGCGCCACGTTACGGATCACGAGGCTTCCCGCGTCGGGGAGTCGATTCCTCCCTCTGGCATGGATGTTTCTGTTGTCTTTAGTATAAGTTAGTCCATGGAAGTTTAGGGACTGATGACCCCGCAATTAAGTCCTTTAAGCTTTACAAACATTTGTTATTTTGTAACCTAACCAAACATTCGAAAATTGTCACTTATTTGGAAATGAACACCCAAGCAT
This sequence comes from Locusta migratoria, assembly GCA_026315105.1. Lineage (NCBI taxonomy): Eukaryota > Metazoa > Arthropoda > Insecta > Orthoptera > Acrididae > Locusta > Locusta migratoria. The sequence continues at coordinate 508,533,870 of CM048747.1, forward strand.
TTGTTTCTTCTTTAGTTTTCTAATCAGATGGAAATGTAAATGACATACAATGTTGTGGAACATTCTTGTAATATACAGTAAAAAGGCTTAGAACCAGGGTTTAACGGTGTCTATAGTTTTCGAATTAGATCACCGATACATCGGCGATATATCGCTGTTCAAAACAACAGTGTTAAAGTCGACGTTTTTGGGCAAAACGTCGATGTTTTCTGAACATCGATGTATCGTTTGCATCCTTAGTCATAAGTCTTCTGACTGGTTTGATGCGACCTGCCACCAACTCCTCTCTTTTGCCAACCGTTTCATTTCAGAGTAGCATTGCAACCTACATATTCAATTATTCCCCTCGTGATTTAAAATGCCTCGACGAAGTTGGGGCAAATGTTCAAATGTTTGTAATCTATCGGACTCGGCTATAGGTTATTAGCCCGTAGCTTACAAACTACTTCAACTAAGTTAAACCAACCTTTAAGGACAACACACACATCCATACCCGAAGGAGGATTCGAACCTCCGACGCGGGAGGTCTCGCATTCCGCAACGTGGCGCTACAGACCGCTCGGCTACTCCGGCGCGCCCAGTTAGAGCAAATGCCTAGAATAAATGTCTGTGCAAGTGCACAAAGCTCATAAATACCTAGGTATATATGGATTAAAAAGATAAACTTACAAGTAGTACCTTAGAAAAAAAGAAAAAACGTGATATTATGTACTTCTTTACAAACTACATCTCAAATTATTCAATTCTCTTCTGTTCCCATTTTCCAGCAGTCCACGTTGTGCTGCAAACGTATGTTCCGAGAAATTTCTGCCTCAAGTCCAGGGCTATATTTGACAGCAGTAGATTTCTCTTTCCCATGAATGCCCTGTTTGCTTGCATTACTCTGCTTTTTATGACCCCCTTGATTCGTCCGTCGTGGGTTAGTTTACTGTGGAGATAGCAGAATTCCTTGTCTTCGTGTACATTGTGATCGGCAATTCGGATTTATTTTCTCGCTACTTTTATTTCCGTTACTTCTCGTGACTTTTGTCTTTCTTTGGCTTACCTTCAATCCATGGTCTGTGGTCATTAGTCTTTCATTCTATGCAACAGATTGTGTAATTTTCCTTCACTTCCACAGACGATAGCAATGTCATCAGCAAATCTTATCATTGATATCCTTTTACCCAAAACTTTTATCACAGTCTTGAACCTCTTCTTTATTTCCGACATTACGTCTTCATTGCGCAAATTAAAAAGTGATGACGACAGTCCACAACCTTGTTTTACGCCCTTTTTAATCGGAGCACTTTGTTCTTGACTTTCGACGCTTATTTTGTATCCACTTGGTTCTTATACAAATAATGTAATACCCGCCTTTTTTCCTACAGCTTACTCCTATTTTTCTCAGAATTACGAACAGCATAAATGTTTCAAATGTTTGTATATCCATGCCCAAGGGGGGATTCGAACCCCCGACCGTAGTGGCCGTGCAGACCGTGAATGGCGCGCCGCAGTCCCCTCGGCCACCGCGGCCGGCTACGAACATCATACAGCACCTTACATTATCGAAGGCTTTTTCCAGGTCACAGATCTTATGAATATGTCTTGGTACTTCTTTACACTCGCTCCCATTATAAACTGCAGCAATGCTATTGCGGCCACTCATAGCCGTAAAGTACGGCCCGTGTCAATGCGACCTCTCAGCCCTCGGCTCTTCTACCTGCCGGGCAGATACCGGACGGGAGGATTAGCGGGCCGCACCTGGACCAGAACTGGGTGCTAATGTCACTGGGCGCAAATATCACTGGGTGCTTTTGTCAGGACACCGTCGGAGCATACCGCCTCAATGCTCACGGCCACTCCGCCGCGGTAACAGGGAAAGATGGGTATCGTCGTATCGCTATATGCGTTAACAGAAAGCGTGTTGTCTGTTTCATCATAACGACGAACGTGCGGCCATGTTTTTCGATACAGCGTGCGTCTAGTATGAGCAGCCGTTCAATCTGCAGCGGTACAATGTTATCTCCTACTCATGTAGTCTATACTCTAAGGGCCGGTTCGTCCATCTCTCGTTAATCTTCTCGTTAGTAAACGAGATGCCTTGAACGTCCGGTTAAATTTGCTCGTTAAGTGCATTGCTTTTGTCATTGCCAGATACACCTCTCGTTTGCTAACGTGGAGAAAACGAGAAGGTGCGATATATTTCGACTATGTTGGCAATAGAAACAAATGAAAGTGCCGTCTGAATAAACACCTGTTCGCCAAATTTAACCATCAGGGAAGTGGTTATCAGACAGTTATTATTTGGCTCTATGGCAAACAAAGGTGAATGAAGCTCTACTTTTACAAGAATTTAGTGCGATAGTCTTATGTCGGTAATAGGAAATATAAGAACACATTGGGATTTAAAAAAAAAGACGCTACGATATGAAAGGAAAAGGAAGCGACATCTTGGAAAATGAACTCAATGCTGTCCATGGAACATGTAGGACAGCAAAAGTGCTTAGGGCCTAGTACGATAACACACTGACAAGTGCGTAGTACCTGAGTGCAAGCAGTAACTTGCACATAGGCGAAAGTGCACTGTTCCTGTAGATCGGAGGAAGAAATCACATCTTAGTCCTTTCACTAGGCGCAACAAGCACAAGTAAATACTGAATCAATAAGCTTGCAGACATAAATAATGTATTCTGTTTTCTATTACGACAGATAACTTGTAAAATACACAACTATCTGTTGGACTCTTCAGAAGGTCGTGGAGTTTTGCATGCAGCGTTTCCAAAGTGGCTTTTCGGAGATCAAAAACGCGAAACAAATTCTCCATCATCCCAGCATTCAAAATGATTTGGACGAACATAAATACGCCTAGGACGCCTTATAGGAGCAATGACTTCTGGATCGTCCAAAATATTGACATCGTCGTCATTGTCAACCAAATCTCTTATTCCAGCAATTATCATCATAACGATTCCCACTTAACTAGTCGTTACCCGTAAGTTTGCATTTTGATATCGCAACAATAATTTTAAGGTTATGTTGCCTGTGTGCATTATATCAAACTCTTGGGGTGAGAAATTTGAGGATATAGTTTCCCATAAAGCTGCTTTCAACACTAGGTTTTCATACATGTAGTGCTTCTGTTATTTTGTTCGATAAATCTGTCTTTTTCACGTGAATATATTGCGGTATTTTGCCGGCCGCGGTGGCCGAGGAGACTGAGGCGCTCCAGTCACGGTCTGCACGGCCATTACAGTCGGGGGTTCGAATCCCCCCTCGGGCATGGATATTTGTGCCGTCCTAGTTCGTAAGTAGTTCATAAGTAGTTTGTAAGTTTAGGGACTGTTGACCCCGTAGTTGAGTCCCAAAGACTATACAAACATTTGAACATTTATTGCGGTATTTTAGCGCTTTGGAATCCTGCCATTTTCATACAGATTCTCACTTAACTGGTCGTTAGCCGTGTAACAAGCAGAATTTTACTCGTTAACTTAACGGCCAGTTTGAGATCTTTTAACGTTAGGTTACCTCATAACGAAACATTGACAAATGCAATTCTCCGCTAACGACAAGTTAAAATCTTGACTGGAACTTAACGAAACATTGACAAACCGGCCCCAAGTAACCGTGTGGCTCAGCCAAGAGAAGCGGCCCTGGTAAGCGTAGCAGAGTAGCCTACCCCGACGGGGCTAGCCGTGCCCAGTGCGGATCCAGGTTGCACATCGCGGATCTTCCTCCTCGCCTCTACAGTAGGTGCACCTGTCGCTCCAAACACGGTTCACGCATTCCTGTCGCGACAAGTAAGCGGTGAAGATTTCTGGTTGCTCGGATGCTGTGTGTTGGACCGCTGTAGTGCAGCTCCACGTGAAAAGATTCAATACAGGAAGTTAACAATAAAATAAAAACTAGAAGCCTAAGTCCATGAACAACAACAGATCAATAGGGCACTGAAGCCAAACGTAAATATACCGTTATCCCATTCAGAGATCCACTACCATACGTGCACTAATCAGCCACATTGTGATAATCTACCTAACAATGTGTAAGATACCACTTAGTATTATGTGTCACTTGTTAACGATGTAATTGTAGATAAAAGATTTTGTTATGTTATAAATTAATTTGAAGGCTAATTAAAATGTTTGCTGTATTTTATACCAAAATTTACCGTAAAGTATTTTTCAGAACATATAGAATCTCCATATAATTGCTAGGAAGAGAAAAAGTGGTTGTTCTTTGCTGTTAGAGTTTAGAGTATTCTATAGGAGTATGTTATTATTATTGGAATCTTATGGAAAATGAATCGATGTATTAGGAACGCTCAATATATATATATTTCAACTTAAAGTAAGTTCTGCTTTCGTCTACAATTATTTCATCTCTTCAACATGTAATTTTATTTTGGTGTAGTAGAAAGAGAGTCTACGGAAGCTACCTCACCTGGAATTACGAACCTGCAGATTTTACACACGGGACTTTATTTGAAACTAATTATAAAATTGACTGTTATATTAGATACAGATACTCCTGGCGATTCCAGATTGGGTAGTTAATTTTCCATTCGGTACATAGAGACCTTCTGTTATCCAAGAAATTAAATTAAAAAGTTTACAGGTTCACACATCACTGCAGACCATGAAGCAAGAAACGACGAGCTGCATCGACACTACAAAGTCTAGCCTGTGGTGGTGAGAAATAATTCCAGGAATTACGCAGCATCTTATCAGAAACTGACCAGAGACTTTTAAAGAGACATTTAAATCAAAATAATTATTTCAGACGTAATTAATATCAATATTTAATATATAATTATTTTACAAATGGTATAATCCTGTCTAGGCGTCACTTGCGAGTAATGACTGCCAGTATATAGCTTATAAAGATAACAGCGGAAACTCCATAGCATCTACATACGTTTGTCAGGCGACACCGCTAGCAGTGCATCTGTTGGTTCCAGTTGTAGGCAATACTTGATATCTGTGATTATGTATTTTATTTCGCTGAGTACAAAAATTACATTGCAGGGTTTATATTTGCTACGCCATTTAAAAAATTATCTTGAATGATAAGGATTTTAAAGTATAGGTCAGAAGAAACTAAAGCCATGAAATGTGTAACATGTTAGCGCTTCATGATGACAGCCGAAAATATAAGAAAAAATTTCCTTAAAAAATCAGCGTTTTACAAATTTTAACGTACTGTTTTCGATCTATGAAAAATCAAATTTCCAGACCACTGAAGATATTTTATATCCAGTGAAACGAAACCCGGCTGGTGAAAAACGATCGCACTTGTTGTAGTTGCGTAGTAGTTGTTGTGGTCTTCAGTCAGGAGACTGTTTGATGCTCTCTCCACCCTACTCTATCCTGAGCAAGCTTCTTCATTGCCTCATAAGAACTGCAATCTACATCCATTTGAATCTGCTTGCAATATGCGTCTCTCGGTCTCCCTCTGCGATCTTTAGCCAGCCGCGGTGGCCGAGTGGACTGCTGCGCGCCAGTCACGGTCTACACGGCCACTACGGTCGGGGGTTTGCATCCCCCCCCCCCCCCCCTCGGGCATGGATATTTGTGCCGTCCTTAGTGTAAGTTAGTTCATAAGTAGTTTGTAAGTTTAGGCACTGATGTCCCCGTAGTTAAGTCCCATAAGCTATACAAACATTTGAAACATTTTGCGACTTTTACCCCACACACTTCCCTCCAGTGTTAAATTCACTATTTCTTGATATCTAAGAACGGCAACCTACATCTTTTTGAATCTGCTTAGTGTATCCATCTCTTGGTCTTCCTCTGCGGTTTTTTTCCCCAAACACTTCCCTCCAAAGCTAAAGTCACGATTCCTTGATGTCTAAGAACGTGTCCTACCAATCGATCCCTTCTATTAGTCAAGATATGTCAGAAATTCCTTTCCTCCCCAATTCTGTTCAGTGCCTCCTCATTAGTTACGCGATCCACCCACCTAATATTCAGCATTCTTCTGTAGCACCACATTTCAAAAGCCTCTGTCCTCATCCTGTTCGGATTGTTGCGTAGATGGACAAGAAATACCCTTCATAACGTATAACTTACAGTTTATTTGGATAGAATTCAACCTTAAAATAACACAATACATGGCGTAAGTTTTAACCATATACATGAACGCAGTTTGCATGAGCAGTGAGGCAGCAGAACGGGAAGGCAGTGCATCAGGTTAAATACTGGAAATAACAATGAAAATGTAAGTCATTATTTAAAATTTATGTTTAGCCTTGTGTTTCATAAATTATAATTTTTGATTAAACACAAAAAGATCACAGTAAAGGTATTGTGCTGATGATTCTAAAGTCTCGTCTACGCTTTAAATGAAGGGATTCAAATAAAACTTGGCATTATACATTTGTTGTTATAATACATTAACCAATACTTTTTTAAAACTACACGCAATGAAGAAATTATATTTACCCTTGGCTTTACAAAATATCATTTCTGTAATCTTTATCCACAAAATAGTCTAGGCATAATACATAGTTTTGATTCAAATGCTCTAGGCCCTTGCTTCTCAAAATTTTATCCAAGTCAGCTTTTCCCTTACGAATAACCCACTACCTGTATCTATAAAGAACTTATACAAAAATGGTAAAGCAAAGCTTTAAAGACACTGTTTATTAAAAGTAAACGATCTCAGTAGGCGTAATAGGAACCTCCTTAAACTATCATATTTAGAGTTCTCTATTTTTTGGGAACCTGAAGAAAGACTTCGGAGTGTATCGCTGTTTTTAGTTAGCTGTTAAAGTCGTTTGCAGCACATACACTCGCTCTTCCAACTATTTCTTACTTCTACAAAGCACGCCGACGAATGATGAAAGTATGCCGAGTCTCACAGTGATAATCGGCCGTTCACGCCCAGTTTGAGTTTACAACTCCCACTGCTAGGAGGTGTTCTGGAGCGATCCGCACGTTTCTGCGAAGAGTTTCCGCTATTACCATTATAAGGTGTTTGCTGCTATTCGGATACAGGCATGGTGCTTGTTGCATCAGGGACGTGCTGCCGTGTGTAGCATGCGAAAGGAGCGGCATCTACCTGAGTTTTATCGAGGGTACATTATGATGGCCAGGAGACTTGGCATGGGCTTTTCGCAAACTGCATGATCTGTTGAGTGTTCGAGAGGTGCTACGGTGAAATACTTCAACAAGTGGCGAAGCCAAGGTGAAAGCACCATGTGCTTCCATGGAACAAGCACCATGGCAGCAAACAAGTAATGTATACCGGTTGCAGACCATGTACAGCCTTCTCTCTACGAACAGTACATTACAACAAAAAGTAATCCATTATGAAGATTTTCCAAGAGCTTCTTCGTAAATCGGAAATACACAAGTTCAAATGTAACTGTTTTTGAGAACATTATGGATTAACAGCGATCTTAATTATTAATTCAGGTAACACGGCAGTCTAGATCGAAATTCTTTTACTTATTTCGCTGGTAACCGATTTCGGTCACTTACACGACCATCGTCAGACCACAACTGTAACGATGCCTTTACGCGCAAAGGCGGCTCGAGCTCCAGCTGAAAACATATGGTGGCCAACATTATGGGCATATTTTATTCTTATTTTAAATACTTATTTTATAAATAATTTATCCCTCTAATATTATACAATGTGAATCACCTAACACATGCTCCGCAAATATTGCGGAAACAGGAAGTGAGATTGATGTGCGGTTTTCACAGAATTGATTGGTAGTCAGAGGCTCGTATTTTTAACCAACAAACAGATTGTAATATTACTTAGAAAGTGTATTTTTTATGCTAACATACAGGTTCTTAAATGGAAAAATGGTTGTTTTGTCGTGCACTGGAATTTCTGACACCAGCTGTGTACAAAGAATTTTGAATGACATTTTTATCACGTTTAGTTTGGCAGCTACAACCGTTCAAAGTTTCGGGGGAGGAGGCTGCGATAGCGTAGCTAACTGGCCGAGTGGGCCAACCAGTCAGCTACACTGTCATAGCCTCCGCCCCCAAAACTTTGAATGGTTGTAGCTGCCAAACTAAACGTGGTAAAAATGTCTCAAAATTCTTTGCATACAGATGGTGTCAAAAATTCTAGTGCATGATAGAACCTGTGGTGTCGCACAAGTACAAAGTGCGCGCCACCTACTTTCGCCGCGCGCCGCCATGCACGCACGGCGCGGCGTTCTCACGACGACAGCCACGAGCGCCCTCTGCTGCAACCCCGCTCGTGGCCACCACGGAAAGACACCGGTCACTTCGGACTGAGATAGCAACCAGTTAGGACCTTCGTAATCAGATAGGCACCAGTGAAGACTTTGCTATTGTACAGGCACTAGGCAGGCCTCTAACAACTATTTTCTGGCTGCTCCCCTCCGTACCTGCACCAGCGTGCTATTTTTGTTCCTGTGTCGGTCCCATTCCACTCGGCCACCGACACCTACGACGAGGCTGGGACACAAAAGAACCAACCATTGTACCATTTGAAAAATTGTATGTTCCTCCCCCCCCCCCAAAAAAAAAACTCTTTTTAGGTATTTTTACAACCTGTTTATTGGCTAACAATACGAATTCTTGATTACCAATCCATTCTGTGAAAATCGCACATCAATCGCACTCGCCGGCCGCGGTGGCCGAGCGGTCTTCGGCGCGCCAGTGACGATCTGCACGGCCACTACGGTCGGGGGTTCGAATCCCCCCTCGGGCATGGATATTTGTGCCGTCATTAGTATTAGCTAGTTCATAAGTAAGTTTAGGGACTGATGACCCAGTAGTTAAGTCCCATAAGCTCTACAAACAAATTTAACATTTTGAATTTGAACAATCGCACTCTCCGTTTCCGCAATATTTGCGGTGCATGTGTTAGGTGATTCACCCTCTATATCATTACAGTTTTAGTCTGAAGATGGTCGTGTAAGTGACCGAAACCAGTTACCAGGGAAATAAATAGACTGCCTTGTTACATTAATAAGTTCAAATGGGATATGAGTACAAATTATCCATTAGTCTAATGTACTGCCGTAATGGAGTAGCCAGAGGTTGCTCGCCGTGGGAAGTTCGAGTCTTCCTCTGGGCATGGGCGTGTGTTTCTCCTTAGATTAGTTACTTGAAATTACCTGATTACCAAGGAAGTTAAGTCCCATAGATTTACTGACATTTGAACATTTCTAGTGTACTAATAGTATGCTAATTGCGTGCTTATGGAATATCGCCACAGTTGTGCGATTGGATTCTTGGTTTCCTGTCAGAAAGGACACAGTACGTTGTAACTGACAGTAAGTCATCGAGTAGAACAGAAGTGATATCTGGCGTTCCACAAGGAAGTGTTACAGCGCCCCTACTGTTCCTTATTTTTATAATCGATTTAGGAGACAATCTGAATAGCTCTTTAGACTGTTCGCGGATAGTGCTGTCATTTATCGGTTAGTAATGTCACCAGAAGATAAAAAGCAAGTGCAAATTGCTTTACATAAGATATCAGCATGGTGCAAAAATTGGCAATTGACCCTTAATAATGATAAATGTGAGGTCATCCTAATGAACAGTAAAAGAAATTGTTTAAATTTCAGTTACTCGATAAATCAGTCAAACCTTGAAACCGCAAATTCAACTAAATACCTAGGAGTAACAATTACGAACAACTTAAATTGGAAATAACCAAAGATTACGTTTCAATGGCAGGATCCAAGATGCAACAGTTTTACTAAAGAAACTGCCTACATTACACGTGTGCGTCCTGTTTTGAAGTACTGCTGTGCATTGTGGGATCCACACCAAGTGGGACTGAAGGAAGATTTGGAGAAAATTCAGAGAAGGGCAGCTCGTTTTGTATTATCGCGACATAGGGGAGAGAGTATCTCGGAAATGATGCACGATTTTTTTGAGGTGGAAATCATTAAAAGAAATGCGTTATTTGCTCCGGCGAGATCTATTTCCGAAATTCGTTTCATCGTCTCTTCAGAATGCGAACATATATTGTTAGCAACAACCCACATATGGAGACATGACCATCATAATAAAATAAGAAAAATCAGATCGAAAACAGAAAGATTTAGGTGTCCCTTTTTCCGACTAGCTATTAGAGAGTGGAACTATAGAGAAATATTATAAAAGTGGTTCGATGAACCCTCTGCCATGCCCTGCAATGTGATTTGCAGAATACCCATGTAGATTTAGGTTTCGTTTTAGTTTATTACTCCTCATTTCCAGATTCATTGTTTAGTCTTTTAGTTTAAAGACAAGTAACAAATCGTTTTTCAGTTTCGAGGTGCGTCTGAAATCAAGTCGCAGCACTGGTAATTACCATAGCTTTTGTTATGAATCGTAGACATTGAACAGTCAAATTGTCTACTTTTTTTACGGTACCTATCCATCATTCTGTTCAAAACTTTTAAAAAAATTAATAAAATGTGCAATCATTTCAGAAATAAATCAAAATCATCAGACGAAGCCAATTGCACTGTGATTAGCTTCGTTCGGAGAGCTGCCAGAAAACTACTTGGAGAGGCAGCAAACAGGCACTAGCAGAATGTAAACCAACGGTGAAAATTTTACCACGTGTGACGAAGCGTAATGTTCCTTAATTTTAAATAATATAACAGGTCGAATCGTCGTTTCAACGGTCCAAAGCAGTGTTCTACCATACACCTATTTTTAAAAACTAAAACGTTAAATTTACTTTCTCGCCTTGGTAAGTGCCCGGTATATCGGTACGGCGTCAAGAAAAGCTTCAGACACGGATAACCACTATCACCCAAAACACTCGTATCAAAACTTAGGCACTTTTCTTCAGTGGTTTCAGACAGCGTACTCATTCTGAATAATGTTTTGGACATAACCAGGATAGCCAACGAGAAGATCTCTAATGCGTCTTATGCCACCTGCAAGTAAACAAGAAAAAATTCTTCCGATTTATGTACGAGTATGTTGCAACTGACATTTCTTAACTGCGGAAAAGGGAAGCGATCTGAAACCTGTCCTCTGCTGACGGCCTCTTTGCAATGTCGATGCTCTGGCTACTAATCAATTTTGTAGCTCTTTTAATTACCATGCACAGCGAGCTGACTGAAACGTTAAACCTGTATGCAGCATCACGAAAACCTGGTGCTACGTGGCCAGCAATGCACAAAAATATCAGAATACGTTGTAATGGGAGTATCTTCCAATTCCTTGATGTATGTACTTATAATAAATCGAATTTCTAAATTTTTCTGCCAGGTCTTCGACCAGGTGCCGGCGCACCCGGAAATGTTTGAGCAACTCCTTTTATGAGAATCGAGGAAGTACGTATTGAAATAAAAAATTGAGGTTTCTGACTGTTATTTCGGCGCAATAAGAATGCATACCGTGAGAAATGTCCGCTTGTTCTAAGGCGTCATGCTACGTACTGGGCGGACGTTTCCACCGGAGGTTGAGCCCTCCCTCGGACGTGGGTGTGTATGTTGTCCTCAGTGTAAGTCCATTTAAGTAGTTTGTAAGTCTAGGGACTGGTAACCATGACAGTTTGGTCCAATAGCTTTACAAAATTTGAACAAGAGTGCGGCGAAATCGTTGCCGACGCTGTAGATGAGATCTGCAAAATATGGAATTTGTAAATATTCTATTGGCCTCAAAAATTGAAGTTGCTAATGTTTATAAAGCTATCAATTAAACTGAAATGGTCATAAGTCCATGGACTTACAAACTACTTAAACTAATTTATGCTAAGGGAAACATACGCATACATGCCCGAGAGAGGACTCGAACCTCTGACGGGGAGCAGACGCGAACTTCACAGCAAGACGCCTTAGAGCGCACGGCCGAACAGTGCGGCTTTATTGCCCTTCTACAGGCGTTTCTATTATCTTCTCGTTCTTCTTTTTCCGTCAGGCATCAGTAATCAGTATTTCCTTAGCCTGTTGCAGCTACAGCCTTCCACCGCTTTGCAGGTCTTTCAACGCATCTTTTAGCTTGCTGAGTACATCGCCAGAAATGTGGTGGTAATCTGGATTCGTCCATTCGTGGCAGATGGGATATCCATTTTTGTCTGTATTCGTCAACCTTTATATCGAAAATATTTACTTCCTTTCTGATATCTGTATTTCTCTTATTGTCTAGCTTGCTGTGTCCTTGCTAATAACCCGAGGAATTTAATTTCATTCGCTTGTAATCTTGCTTTATCTTACTTATTCATTACCCAAGATTCACTTTCTTGTAGTAATGTTGGTACTGACATAACTTTGCAAAATTTTAGATATGTTTCTGTTCTTACTTTACGTCGGAGGGATATTCTGATAGTGCCAGTTAAGTACTTAAATTTCTTTTTTTTTTTTCTTTTTGATCTTGGTTTCCCTGTACTATAACATGGTTTCTAGAAATCTGAATCTATATACTTGTTGAATAATCTTGCTGTCTACAACTATTTTTCTTGCTATTTTTTTCAACAAAAAACCATGGCGATTGTTTTATGTGTTGATATTGACGTATTATATATCTGGCACATGTGGTGTAGTTCGTAGGCAGCTCTCTGCAGTCCATTATTCGAAATTAACACTTGGTCGTCTGCGAATAAGATAGTCATTATGTAATCCTTTTGAGTAAAATTATGTGTAAGTTCTTCAGTTTCATTTTACACTGCCGTACAATGTCGTCAATATATATATATATATATATATATATATATATATATATATATATATATATATATATATATATATCTTAAAAATCAGTTGAGAGGCAGCAACCTTCTCGAACTCCTAAATTAATAACCTCTGTGGTTTCCTCATTGTTGTTGTTGTTGTTGTGGTCTTCAGTCCGGAGACTGGTTTGATGCAGCTCTCCACAATACCCTATCTGAGCAAGCCTCTTCATCTCCACATAAGAACGGTAACCTACATCTGTCTGAATCTGCTTACTGTATCCATCTCTTGGTCTTCCTAAATTAAATGGGATTCTTGTATCAGGATAGATCTTTTCAGTTACCTGTAGAATGTGTATTGGTATGCCTCTTCTTATTAAAATTTCCCGCAATAGTTATCTATTTACTTTATCAAAAGCCTTCACATAATCGACGAAAAGGATATGTGTTTCTTTATTGATTTCCCTATGTTTTTCTGTAATTTGCTGTAGCATAAATATGTTTCCTGTCGAACTTCTCCCCTTAGTGAATCCATTTTGTTCTTCTGATAGCAAGGACTCCATAATGGGTTTTAATTTTTCGGTTATTATTTTGGCATAGATCTTATATGTTGTATTTAATAGTGATATGACTCTATAATTTTCGGGTTTTGATCTGTCTTCTGTTTTAAATATTGGTTGTATAAGTGAGATATTGTATTCTTTTGGTATTCCGTTTGATATCCATTAAAGATTCCAAAATCTGAGGATTTTTTTTTAATTCTACTGAAGAGTATTTTATAATTCGTCGTTAATGGCATCACTTCCTACTGCCTTTCGATCCTTTCTATATCTGAGATCATGTTCGAATTCAAGACGATCATCTATTTCTGTGTTCATTTCATCAGTCCATATTTTCCTGTAATAGTGCAACCAGTATTTGTTCTTTCATGTGACTTACCATTTTATATGCAAGTGTTTGGAGCTTCCAGCTTTTTCTTAATTTTTAAATTTTTTTTCTTCACTTATGCTGTCTGCTTCTTGTATGCTTCATTATTTTCCTGAGTTGGGTGGGGATATTTTTTATATAATTTTTATTTCCACAACCTCCTCAGTTTCTTTTGTCCAAATCATGTGGCCTTTTTTCTTCTTCTTGTGTTTCGTTTTACCTAATGCGTTATTGGTTCCAGTTGTTAATACGTTCTTAATCTGTTCCCATTCATTTTCCATACTCATTATTGCATCTAAGCGTCTTTGATAAATATTCTTGATCGACTACTGTTCGACTTTATATATCTCCTTTGATCGTTCTGGAGATTTTTTACGTGTTTTATGACAACTCTACTTTAAAGTATCTTTTACATGCAGCACGAAGAGGTCCGTGTTCCTCTAATGTAAACATATTAATGAAAGAGGGAAAAGCGAAACGAAACAAAACTACGAAGAAACACGGTTAATAACTTGAGAAACTAATCACAACAGTGCAATTATGAAAATGCGAAGTTTTTTGCAAGTACACTACCGTACTCCAAAACACGAACTGTTTTCAATCGTGAACGAAATGTTTTTGTACATATGTAAAATCCTAATCTATATTTGTAAACAAAAACTTGTAAATATTTGTGAAAATACATAGTATTCAGCTGCTGCTAAAATGGTCACTACAAGCAACGTAGTAGAAATAAGAATACTAGGCTCTGATGAAATCTTTCCAGTGTGTTAACACAAAGCAAACCAAAGAATAAAGTGTAAGAATATGCGAAAGCATTTCTGTAATATGAATGAGACGATATAGTTTAATTCCCGATGACAGGGGACATCACTATAGTTCCTCGCTTCTGCGCATACACATGTACTCCACATGCGGCACAATCTGCAGATCATTGACGTCATAGACGCACTCGCGATGGGGTTGGCTGTTGATTTGTACGCTATAACAATAATTTTAACTTGAGCGACCATTTGTTTATTACCTTTATTAATAAAACTAATAAAACACAAAAGTTGTTTTGGAATTGGATCATCTGCACTGAGCAAAACACTGTATTTCTTCTTATTACAGACTAGCTGAAACCCCGGCGTAGCCCGGGTATTTAGTTATTTAGTCCAGCCTTGAGTTAGTACTTCTCCTATCCCTTCTCTCTCTCTTTCTCACTCTATCAATCTCTTTTTTTTTTCTTCTAAAAACATTTATATTTATGGGAGAACGTTTTAAGAAATAAGGCTGTCTTGGTATAGAGTCGCGAACGTCATCGCTGGCATTCAGTCCGAATTTTTTTTATAATTTGACAACTTTCAACCATAATATCTTCCACCCCCTTATAGCTATCGGCATGGAACTACTATGGTGTACAACGGGAGATTTGGGACAACAATTATACAGAGACCATTTGTTTGCGTTCTGTAGTTTTCGCTGCAGAGCGAAATATTAACACACACACGTAGAATTTTATATACACCGATAACTTTCCATCCCAATATACTCCACCCTTATATCATTATCAACCCTCAAGCAACAATTCAACCAATAAAACCATTTTCAAAGAGTAAATATAATATTAAACGAATAATTATTATTCCGCATTTCGCGTTATATTCTTCAAATTACTATATATCTATCAGATCGCTATAAAACAGTGCCTAAAACCTTCCTCAGGTATAAATTAGTAACTGCACAAATATTTAAGTCTCTGCATCTTGTCGCTCGGGCGTGATAAGCGTACACCGAAAATATATTCACATTAATATATATAAATAAATAGCTATCCGATCGCCATAAAACTGCTCCTAAAGCCTTCCCCGGGTAGACATTAGTAACTGTACAAATTTTCAGCTCTTTATGTCTTGTGATTTAGACGTGATAAACGTACACTGAACAGACATTCACATTTATAGATGTAGATAAATGTTTCATTGCAACTGCAGCATCTTCAGTGGACTTTTATTTGTTTCCGGTTATTACATGTTCAGATATTCCTGTATTTGTAATTTTTTATATTTTTTATTGGATCCCGGTGAAAACTTGGGAAAAACAGGAATTTCTCAATATGTAAACGAAGAAATACATAAAAGCCCACTGAATATGCTGCAAGTGCAATGAAACACATATGGGTAATGTTGTTGTTGTGGTCTTCAGTCCGGAGACTGGTTTGATGCAGCTCTCCACAATACCCTATACTGAGCAAGCCTCTTCATCTCCACATAAGAGCGACAACCTACATCTGTCTGAATCTGCTTACTGTATCCATCTCTTGGTCTTCCCCTGCGATTTTTTCCCCATACACTTCCCTCCAATGCTAAATTCACAATTCCTTGATGTCTAAGAATGTGTCCTACCAATCTATCCCTTCTTTTAGTCAAGGTATGCCAGAAATTCCTTTTCACCCCAATTCTGTTCAGTACCTCCTCATTAGTTACGCGATCCACCCACCTAATCTTCAGCATTCTTCTGTAGCACCATATTTCAAAAGCCTCAATCCTCTTCCTGTCCGCACTGTTTATCGTCCATGTCTCACTCCCATACAAGGCAACACTCCATACAAATTCCTTCAGAAAGGACTTCCTTAGGTTTAAATCAATATTCGATGTTAACAAATTTCTCTTTTTCAAGAACGCTTTTCTACCCATTGCCATTCTACATTTTATATCCTCTGTACTGCGACCATCATTTGTTATTTTACTGCCCAAGTAACAAAACTCATCTACCTCATTTATTGCTTCGTTTCCCAATCTAATTCCTTCAGTATCACCTGATTTTCTAAGACCGCATTCCATTACCCTTGTTTTGCTCTTGTTAATGTTCATCTTATATGCACCTTTTAGCACACTGTCCATTCCGTTCAATTGCTCTTCCAGGTCCTTTGCTGTATCTGACAGAATTACTACGTCGTCGGCAAAACGCAATGTTTGTAATTCTTCCCCCTGAACCTTTATTCCTTCACCAAATTTCTCCTTGCTTTCCTTTATAGCTTGCTCAATGTACAAATTGAATAACATTGGAGAAAGGCTACAACCCTGTCTTACTCCCTTTCCAACCACTGCATCCCTTTCATACCCTTCAACTCTGACAACCGCTGTCTGGTTTTTGTACAAGTTGTAAATAACCTTACGCTCCCTATATTTTACTCCTGCTTGCTTCAGAACTTGAAAGAGTTTATTCCAATCAACATGGGTAATAGAAAGAAGAAATAAAGTGTTTTGCTCAAGAAAGACCAATCCAATTTGGAACTTTTCTTGAAGCAAACGCTACAGGAGTTTGAACCTGCATATGAGGTTACCTAGATTTACAGGGTGGGCAACATAAATCCTCATTCCTAAAACCGATGCCACTTTCAGTGCCTTACACTGGGTCAACACATCGCCCCTGAGTCACGCAGCGCGCCTCGCCGCTTCACTATGCCCACGTGCAGCGCCGCTGCCATCTTCATTCAAAGAACGCGCACTTAACGCACGCTTGACTCTTGACTCGCCGCTCCACTATGTTTTCTTCCTAAAACGAGCTTACGGCGCGACTGGTCGTCCATGCGACAGATATAGCTGCTGCGATCCGACGATCGTGCGTGGGGCGCCAAAGGTGGCCCCTACGCCGTTCTCACGCTATTGGCTCGCCTACAGGTAGCGGCGACTTCGCTTCAGCCAGGAGCCGGTAATCCCCTCGGCCGCTGAGCCCTTAATCCCTTCGGTCGCTTAGCTTTAATGCCCACAGTCCCAGGGCGGCCGCCGCGGCTTTCCAGAACGCTGCCGAACCTCATTCGCGGCTTGGCGGCAGTCACGCAAAAGGTTCGTTCGAGTGGCCCAAAAGCTGATAGTTCCTGATAGTTCCTGACGATTTGGAAGGCCTCCACTGCGCATGCGCGCTTTTTTGACAGTTTCCAACTCCGAAGCCAACTCGAACTCTTATTTCACCTGTTTCGCAGTTTGGCCACCCATAGCGCTAGTTGGCATCTTTGCTCTCTATCGATGTTGAAAGTGAGGTTATGACTGGCGATATGTTATGTAGGAGAACGCTCAATTGAGAAAACTATTTAAGTCGTCATGAAACATTTGCAATTTACCGTTAAACCAAAGTATAATAATAAAGATTAACAAGACACATTTGCGTGCAAACCGTGTATCTGTCGAGTATAATATGAAAATCGCGTGACGAAACTAGGTTAACTTGCGAGTCGCGATGTTACCAGATGACCGTTCAATCAAAACATTCTTCTTGAGAAAGCTCACGTTGACGTGAGGTGACGGACCGGCGACGGACAGTGTGAATTCCGCCATTAGAGATACATTGTAGAATACATTCTGATCATAAAGTTCGATAAAACGCAAAATATACGTAAACATGTCCCCCCATTTATATATAATGTAGCCAATTCAACCTGACAAAACCTCATACAAAAATGAGGTAAATTAGAATAGTGGTGTGTGAAAGGAATATTCGGTAACATACAACTTCATATGCATTTTGTCCCATTATTATGAGTTACAATAAAATTTAACAAATGAAACATACAAATTAATATACAAAAATTTGCAGGTATTGTGCAAGAATTATCATCGTTCATGATTTTCCCAGAAGTTACACACTTAGTGTATAAACGCCCACATTGGTAATAATAGATTTTCATAATAAATAACCACAAGGACAAACAGACGGAACAGTAACTGTGAGACGCTATAGTGGCACATATAAAGCTAGATGTCGGCTATAGAAATCTACAATGCTAATGCCTGTTGTGAACTATATTATTCTTATGTGTCAATCACTTCATTTACAGATGGCACAGAAAATCTCAGTAGGACTATTTTTACTTCATTTTCAGGCGAATATATCACAATCCAATCTGTAAAAACATACGCTTACATCTTTAAATTCGTATGTAATGAAAATTTCCACACCTTTCATTTATAGTATGTATGGCTGTAATAAAAAGGGGACGTACCGTATTAGGCCACATAATATACAAAGCTCAGCCTCAATCAAGAGAAAATCGAAGACTTGGAACACAAACCTCCTTTTGGAGGAGGCTTGTTAAACGCTTTGGAGTCAGTCAGAAAAAAAAGTTCGACGAAAATCAGCTTACTTAAATAAACGATCTCAGACTATCAGCTCCGACACTCAAACACGTGATTGGTAAGTCAGATATAGTCAAAAAGAGTCAGAAGTGCCATTCGAACGCCTCAAACCGTTTCAGATCGTCAGCAGCGCCAATCGAACGAACATATTGCTTTGCAAGTCTCACGCACATGCGCGGAACTGAAGGTGCACTCTTAGCAGCGTTTCTGGCTACTTGTGAGTACGGCTGTCACTTGCTGAAGCAGCGAGTAGCGCTGTAGTCCCACAGTAAAAGACGTCGGCCGTGCGGTGTGAGCTGTCAATCAGCGCTGGACACCCCTGCGGCGCGCCCAGAGGAGGGCAGTGCGTGTTGACAGTTGGCGGGTGTTTGCGCGGCTCCGGCTCACTGCTCATTCACAGCTCCAGCCCCACCACACCGCAGGACACCCGGGCCATCTCCCTAGAGGGAAACGCCTCACACACTGCCCGCTGCACCTGTTGTGGCACGCTGTCATCTGCCGAGCGCAGGGCCGCTCAAGGTCATGCACCGACGCATCACACAGTGCACAGTGGCGAAGACGACTGTGCTGTATCGACGACGGTGCAAACCCCCCACTACTGGGCTTTGCGCTTGTGTCACTCGCGCCGCCTGCCTCAACATTTTTCGTAACTTCTACCCTGTTTTCTTCGTCATCGCCAAATATTTATATGTGGTGTCGCACAAGTCTAAAGTGTGCGCCACCTACTTTCGCCGCTCGCCGCCATGCACACACGGCGCGGTGATCTTACGACCTCAGCCACGAGCGCCCTCTGCTACAATTCCGCTCGTGGCCACCACTGAACGACATCGTTCACTTCGGACTGAGATAGGAACCAGTTAACACTTCGAAATTAGATAGGCACTAGACATCATTAGTAGGCAGGCCTCTATCTATTTATGTATCAGCATTCTGCAGTCAAGAACTTTGTAAAAGTTAAGTATTGTATAAATTCTGTCCAATATATATCTTGTTCTAATTTAGCCTAGTGTTTCTAGTTTCTGCTGTCCCACTGGCTGGTCACCTCCGTGCCTGCACAAGCGTGCATCCTTTATTCCTGTGTCGGTCTCTTTCTACTCGGCCAACGACACCAGGACCACCGGCGGAAACGAGACACAAAAGTGGCGACGAGGCTGGGACACAAAAGTGGCGACGAGGATGGGATACAAAAGTGGCGATGAGGATGGGATACAAAATTATATACACTGGGCGGATAGCTTAGTTTGGCAGAACACCATTACCGGTACAAAAGAGATTTAAATAACAGCTATGACAGCAATTTTAACTTTGGTTTCAACTCAAATTTATCTCTCCTATGTTTTCTCTTTTTTTTTTTTTTTTATTTGCAACTACATGGAAACCTGGCATCGT
This sequence comes from Locusta migratoria, assembly GCA_026315105.1. Lineage (NCBI taxonomy): Eukaryota > Metazoa > Arthropoda > Insecta > Orthoptera > Acrididae > Locusta > Locusta migratoria. Next base: position 508,553,888 of record CM048747.1, read on the forward strand.
CCGGGTACTTATTCGTTCCAGTCTTGAAGTTAGTCCTCCCCTCCTTCTCTTTTTTCTCCCTCTGACTTCTCTTTCCTTTTTTCTCTGTCCGTCTCTTCGTCTCTCCCTCCTCTCTCTGATCACTGTCCATCTCCTCATGCCTCCTTTCTCTTCATACCCTCTTACTCCTCTCTTTCTGCTCATCTCCACCTTTCCGTTTCTGTGGCATCATTGCCATTACCTGGTCTTCTCTGTCGAACTCCTCCTCCACCTCCTCAGTCCATTGCCTCCTCCAACCGTGCATCTGTTAACTCACAAGATGATCAGTGAAGTGCTTTCTACGTATACTGCACGGCACCCTCAGCTGTGCACCTTTTAAAATCTTACGTTGATATTATTTCATCGGAAAAAATAATAAAGAGAACACCACAGATGTTTTCGTTATAATATTGTAGTAAATAAATACTGCAACCAGCCACAAGATTTTTATAAATCTATTTACTGCACCGTTACTAGTTTCGGGCCTGAGCCCATCATCTGACGGTAGTGCTGATTTCAGGTCTACATTGGTGTCCTAAAACAACAAAGTTCGTGCGGCTCAGTCGCACAGTCTTAAAGTGGTATACTACAAATCCAAAGGTTGCTGGTTCGATCCCCGCCAGCTCCTAGGATTTTTATCTGTCACTTTCCACTTCTTTCACCTCTGGCAGTGTTGCTGATGTGAAAAATATCGAGTAGTACCTTGGTTCGGAAACCACGTAAAACTGTAGGTCCCCCTATAACTGGCTGGGTCAGTCAGTTCGAAGGTCGGAGGAACAGGACCAAAGGTTGCTGGTTCGATCCCCGCCAGCTCCTAGGATTTTTATCTGTCACTTTCCACTTCTTTCACCTCTGGCAGTGTTGCTGATGTGAAAAATATCGAGTAGTACCTTGGTTCGGAAACCACGTAAAACTGTAGGTCCCCCTATAACTGGCTGGGTCAGTCAGTTCGAAGGTCGGAGGAACAGGACCGTGCCTAGTAATGCACTGTGGTGTTCAAACCAATCTTCGGATTGTTGACTGCTTTACCTTACCTTATGTGAATCCATAGGTTACAAATTTATATTTAGGTTATAAATATATAGTCTTTGTTTACTTTATTTACTACAGTATTCTTACGTAAATGTTTACGTTCCACTATTTTGAAGGTGAAGTGTAGAAAATTTCGTCAAGATCTGAATAAAAACGTAGGCATTGTCGAAGTTCGCAGGTAAATTACCCTCTACTATGCACCACGTAGATAGTGTCTTTCCTCTTGTTTTGAATATTAAATGTGCGAAGTTTAATTGCAATCATACTAACGGTACAGCAGCGCATAAAATACGAACGAACACGATGCGGCGATTTCCCACGCGTGTCAGTGTTCATGACGTCATATTTCGTAGATTGCAATTAGTACGAAGAAATAATTTTGTAGTTTTATTAATTGTCATAAAAGGATACTATTTGGAAAATGTTCCAGATGAATTAAGTAACAAAGAAGTAATAGATTTAAACGTCATCCATAAAGCGGCAGTTTTAACGCATTTCATTCTTCATGACGTCATATCTCATGAACTATATGTCGTACAGTGACATAAATTACGCCTTTAACCTTCACGAAGAAGCAAGCAATATGTCGACAATGTCTTGTCGCAATCGGGTATACGGTATGACCGTACATAAAATACCAACTAAAAGCCGGCCGCGGTGGCCGAGGAGACTGAGGCGCTCCAGTCACGGTCTGCACGACCACTACGGTCGGGCATGGATATTTGTGCCGTTCTAGTTCGTAAGTAGTTCATAAGTAGTTTGTAAGTTTAGGGGCTGATGACCCCGTAGTTAAGTCCCATAGACTTTACAAACATTTGAACATTTTGAACCAACTAAAAGACAAACATTACTTTTTATGTATTAGATTATGCTACTAAGATCTGCAAAACGTGATCGGCTGACAGCAATTCTGAGAGCATTTTTTTAAATTACAATTAGAAATTCTTGCACGCAAGCTACCTTTAGTACAAGGCAAAACAGAGAAAAAACCTTTCACATCAGACATAGAAACAATCATCTTTGCTTCACTGTGTAACTCGGGAAATTTTTCCTTCGACAAATTCTGGTAGAATTGGAATAAACCTTTTGTATTGTAAAAAATTATTTCGGTGAACATGGGTTTGCAAATCAATCAGTCCGAAATGTAAATTCGGAAGCGCACTTCCAATATCCATCAAAAAGGGTTTCACGGAAACATCGACAATTGGCTGCAGGTTGGTAATTTCCTGAACAACAACAAAACCAATGTTAATAAATGAAAGTAATGTAAGTAGTTGTTTCGAAGTACTAAAAGGCGATAGGTTTTAATGAACATTTACTCAGCACTATTGCTTTTAATTTAATATTACACTAGTATATATAACGCAATCTCCTTTATTTAGCCGTTAGTTATAAACTGATACATTAGCTGGAATCGGTCTTTAAACGCATTTTCAAAGGATTATATAACCTCGACTTATTTTTCAATGCGCGTTTCTTCCTGCATAGTAACGTTTTGATTACAGAAGTTGTAAAAATCAGGCTGTCTTATTAAAGGTATAATGTATATCTCCAAAACGAAAATAAACTCAACGATATTATCAACAAAATAAACGCTTTCCAACACAAATACGCAACACTTGCCTGAACTAGGTGTATAGAAATAATTTATGCGAAAACTAATACACATTTGAGAGAAGTATAAACAACTTTTATTTTGTTTCTCGTGAACTTTAACCAAAATAGACATGCTAAAGTAATGGTACCAACCTCGTTTGTAGATACAGAATTCTCTTCTGCGAGTTTGCAACTTCCGTAATTCTTCCTCTCTGGAATCCCTTGTGATATCACTATACTTTTGTGAGTGCAACTTTCTGTAGTGTTTCAATAGACAGTTTTCTGACACACGTAATTAGTACCGCAGATTATACATTTGGCTTTATCGTCACAACGAACAAAAAATTAAGAGTTCCCATTCGGGTTTAAATTTGCTTTCAGGAATTTTTCCTTTTTTGGAATAGGTGATTCCATTATTCTAGTAATTGTCTGGCACTTACTTATACCAATGTTGCATTCGGCAGCGCACAGCGAAGCGCCTCACCCAGCAAGCCGAGTTGAGGCGAAGTATGACGAGTTGAACCGATGGACTGTGCAAACACTCTGCACGTCGCTTTGCGCGCCTGCGGTTTTCCGTGTTTGAGCGGCCCTGCACCGGAGCCATAGTCTAACACAGTCGCGAAACTCTATAGGGGAAAAAGGTGCAGCTGAGGCGATGCTAGCGCGCCAAGCTGTTTGTAGATATTAACAGATGAAAGGCATGATACAAACTAACAAGTTGCTATATTTAATGCGGTCACTTTAATATTTACTCAACGTGCTGCTCAATTTCTTAACAGCCGCCCGCGGTGGCCGAGCTGTTTGGGGCGCGCCAGTCACGGTCTGCACGGCTACTACGGTCGGGGGTTCGAATCCCGCCTGGAGCATGGATATTTGTGCCGTCCTTAGTATTAGCTAGTTCATAAGTAGTTTGTAAGTTTAGGCACTGATGACCCCGTTATTACGTCCCATAAGCTCTACAAACATTTGAACATTTTGAAATTTCTTAACACAAGTATGAAAACGTCTTTAAAGTAATGACTGTATCTTGTTGTTGTGTTCTTCAGTCCGCATACTGGTTTGATGCAGCTCTCCACGGTACCCTGTCTTGTGCAAGCCTCTTCATCTTCGGAAGAACGGCAACCTACATCCTTTGGAATTTCCTTACCGTATTCGTCTTACGGTCTCCCTATGCGAGTTTGACACCACACGCTTTCTTTGACGATTCCTTCATGTGTTCCACCAACATATCCCTTCTCTTAAGATACGCTAGAAACTCATTTTCACTCCAAATCTTCAACCTCCCCATTAATTACGCGATCTACCCATCTAATCTCAATCATTCATCTGTAGCACGACATTTCAGAAGCATCTGTCTTTTTGTCGGAACTCCTTATCTTCTACTTTTCGCTTCCATACAATGCTATATTCCAGACAAATGCTTTCAGAATGGACTACCTAAAATTTAAATTAATACTGGATGTAAAGGCATTTCACTTTTTCAAATGTTTGTAAATCTATCGCACCAAACTGCTTGGTCATCAGTCCGTAGCTTACAAACTACTTAAACTAAGGTAAACTAACCTAAGGATAAACACACACACACACATGCCCTACGGAGGACTCGAACCCCCGACGGCGAGCAACAGCGTTCTCCGCAGCGAGGGGCCTTAGACCGCTCGGCTACTCCACCGCGGCTTCGCTTTTTCAGAAACGCTATTCTTTCCATAGCCATTTGTATTCTTCACATCGTAGTTATCGTAGTTATTTTGATCACCTCGCTGCGGAGCGCGCGGTTGCTCGCCGTGGAGGTTCGAATCCTCCTGGGGCATGGGTGTGTGTGTTTGTCAGTAGGTCAGTTTACCTAGGTTTAAGTATTTTGTAAGCTACGGACTGATGACCACGCAGTTCTGTCCGATAGATTTACAGACATTTTTGAGTTATTTTGATATCAAAATCTATTACATTTTTCGTATCACTAGCTTATATGCCCGTGCTTTGCAACGGTTGTTAAATAGGGACCCGTGTTTAGGTTTTCGGACCTAGGTCAGTAAAAAAATAACCCTTGTTGGATCGCTCTGTCAATAAACTCAGTTCTAATAGCCAAGATGTCAAATTTAAGTAGGTGTCATTTTCGAAAACGATGATTGTTCATAAAGTTTTTCATACAAAAAGTGAAATTAATTTAAGTCCATGCTACGTAACGATGGGAATTCCATGTTAGGTTGTGTTCATAAAGTTAAGACTGTGGTCTGTAATTCTGTTTCACGTAAACGTCTGAAAACACGTCTGTCGTTGAGATGAAGAATAGTAATAATAATAATAACAGCGCCATGTATTGTTTCTATGGTATAGTACTAAATTATTTATCTCTCACCGTACGTGTATGCTGAATTATTAGTATGTTCGAGTGCTGCCCTGAGGACAATGTAGTTACTCTGTATGCAGTGCTCCCTATTATTGAAAACTCGACGAATGCTGAAAGTCTGGTAATTCAATCAACAGAGCTGTTCATTTCTGTTTAAGAAAGATGTCATGGCGGTGTCTGTGCGATAAAGTAAGTCTGGGTAATCGTTGAAGGAATGGCGTCAGCTGATCGTCTGAAAAGAAATTTCCTTTAAATGTAGTATTTCCAGTAAATTGTCTTGACTGTGTTAGCAGTATCGGTCACTCTTTCAGCTAATACATGTCCCCACGTCCAACAGTGATTACTTCGTAAAGCACGAAGTTGAAATTGACCTTGTGTAGTAGACCTATATATTCAGAAGTCGGATTATAACTGAGTGCAATTCTCTCTGCGAAAAAATACGCCTTTCTCTATCTTAATGTAATCCGCACCAAATTATAAATTTTAATCACTATATTGTAACGAACAATTATGAAAGCAGAGAGGTTTCTGATGAGTTAGTTGCTCGCATGTGTACGTTATCTCCAGTGACAGACAGAGGGCAGAAATATCTCTGGAGTGAGCATTCAGATGCGTAGAACAGAGTTTGTGTCCTCAACATTAAGGTGAAAATGTCAACCGATATTGGGAAAAGTCTACTAATCGCTGACTTGGTCCATTTTTTTCCGTTAAGACGGATGCTTATGTGTAAATGGCCGTTTTGGCCATGCTTCCTCAACTTTCTTGTTGCTTGTGTGACACATTCATTTAGTTTTTTTATAATGATTCTAAAATTGCTAGAGATTGCTTGAATAATCAATAGATGTAATCAGTAGATTATTTATTGTCAATTCACAACATGTTTCTGGTGATCTATATTATATAAATTTAGATTTGATGTATTCAATTTGTCACGTAAAATACTGTTGTTATGTATTGACAAATAAGAATAAATACATAACAACAGTATCTAACATGCCAAATTTGAATATATCAAATCTAAATTTATATAATATCGATCACCAGATGATGGGCTAAGCCTGAAACATGTTCTTAATTGACAATAAATAATCTACTGATTACATCTATTGATTATTCAAGCAATCTCTAGCAATTTTAGAATCATTATAAAAAAAAATTACAATGAAGGTTGCGTCCCTGTACCAAGACTTTCAGTCTAAAATAAACATTTATTTAGATTATATTTCATGTTATGTGGTTACTCGGCGAAAAGGAGGTGGGGCTTCTTTGCAGCCAGTGAGGTACAAACCAATCGTATGAGCAAATAAATGTGTGGAAAGAGTGGATTTATCTCCAAATCACGTGTTAATTCCAGCTTAATTTCCGAGAAGATGCACAGAACGCAGTGGTCATTCCATAGATATTTCTAATGAACAATTTATTGGTTATACCCGTCGAATGATGCATTTCTTTTCCTTCCATGACATTGCAAAGCATATGGGATAAAGCTAGAAAAAACTGTTGTGTCCTACCTGGGTTAAATTTTATTTGCAGTGGCAGCGGTTTAGTTTGTTATCGTTGGCAACGAACTGTTCACTTTAGGAGGATGATCAATTACAGCCATGACTTACTAAACTGATAATTTTGTAATTTTCACATTTGTATGCACTTGCTTTCTTCTTAAGGTCAGTGACTGCTTGTAGTATCAAAATATCAGTGCAATGTTATCTAGTTCACGGCTAAAGATATCGAAGTCGTATCGTCCAAACACGTTTGAAGAGCAGAAATGAAATGCAACTTGATGTTGTCACGTTCAAAAGCAGTATTTTAGCACAGCTTTGGTGAGTGTGCAATTATTGTTATATTTGTTTTAGCGAAATGTTGGATGGAATATTAACACCAATGTCTTTTTATAACCTTCGATAATAACGTATGTAGAAACGCGTCAGGCTTCAATAATCTTCAGTTGCAGTCAAGACAGTTAAATAATTTCCAGTTGGAAAATAGTAGTAAGATTTAATTTATTTAATGAAGAAGAATTGAGGATACTACCTACGTATTTTAAACCACTGAAAAGCGAAATCAAAATATTTTTTTCAATGATCATTTTGTGATGGTGCAGCTATTGTTTCTTCCCTGTTTGCTATGACAGATTTGTGAAGAATCCGCCTTATGCAAGACACCTTGTTTTATTTTCTTACCCAGACATGTGTCTGTGGATGTTTGTCTTTTATTTTCTAGAATAACATGTAACAGGTTTTTGACTATACAGTTATTTGGGCGAGTTGTTTGATTTGACAATTCTATTGGCTCTATTAGGCCTAATTTTGTTTACAATACTTGCATAATATTATTCAAAGGAATGATAAGTTTTCACACTTGTAATCTGCAAACACCAAATGCTTTTATTTCGAAAATTAATTGATTTATTATGTTTTCACTTTGATTTTATGTTGTAAAATAGCTCTATGTGGCTGTTTAGTGGCTTGCTTACTTTCGAACAGTGGTGTTGCTGCTTGTTGTTCATGTCGTGTGATTATGTTTCATGATATTTCTTTCTGTTAATGCAAAGTTTTTGTTTGTAACTGGCACAAGCCGGTGATGTAAACAGTGCTAGTTCCCAACAAAAAAGTGCACTAACATAAAGAAACATCTTGAAATATAATCACACGCCACAAACTTGAAAAGTTGCCATTTCTGAATTAAATCAGCATGCAAATCGTGCGAATGTCATTATGTTAAAATGTTTGTATAGATTATGGGACTTAAAACCCTCGACAGTAGTGGCCGTGCAGACCGTGACTAGAGCGCCTCAGTCCCCTCGGCCACCGCGGCCGACTGACATTATGTAAGTATTGTAAACAAAAATAAAAGTAGGCCTAATACATTCAACAGAATTGTTAAATTTAACAACTCGTCCAAATCAGTGTATAATCAAAAACCTGAAACATATTATTCTAGGGAATTAAGAGGCAAAAATCCACAGAAGATAGCACAATAAGCATGTCGTTAAAGTGACCGTATCGATGGATTCGAGTAACGAAATGTGTCAGGCAAAGTGTTCGTTATTCAGTACCGAATACATACGGTTTGCTACAGCTTTACTTCTCACATCCTGCCGTCTAAACTCCTGACACATCAAAAAACCAAATAACTTCTAAACAACGAAATACGGCTTAGACGCCATTTGTAGACATGTTAATTGTTGTTGTTATGGTCTTCAGCCCACAGACTGGTTTGATGCAGCTCTCCACCCTACTCTATCCTGAGCAAGCCTTTTCATCTCCTCATAAGAACGACAACCCACATCCACTTGAATCTGCTTACTATACGCGTCTCTTGGTCTCCCTCTGCGATTTTTAACCCACACACTTCCCTCCAATGCTAAATTTACGATTCCCCGATGTCTAAGAATGTGCCCTACCAAGCGATCCCTTCTTTTAGTCAGGGTATGCCAGAAATTCCTTTTCTCGCCAATTCTGTTCAGTACCTCTTCATTAGTTATGCGATCTACCCACCTAATCTTCAGCATTCTTCTGTAGCACCACATTTCAAAAGCCTCTATTCCCTTCCTATCCGCACTGCTTATCGTCCATGTTTCACTCCCGTACAAGGCAACACTCCACACAAATGCCTTCAGAAAAGACTTCCTTACCCTTAAATTAATATTCGATGTTAGCAAATTTCTCTTCTTCAAAAATGCTCTTCTTCCCATTGCCATTCTGCATTTTATATCCTCTGTACTGCGACCATCGCATGTTATTTTACTACCCAAATAACAAAACTGATCTACCACCTTCATTGTTTCGTTACCTAATCTAATTCCTTCAGCATCGCCTGATTTTCTAAGACCGCGTTCCATTATTTTTGTTTTGCTCTAGTTAATGTGCATTTTATATGCTCTCTTCAACACACTGTCCATTCCATTCAACTGCTCTACCAGGTCCTTTGCTGTCTTTGATAGAATTACAATGTCATCAGGAAAACGCAATGTTTTTATTTCTTCCCTCTGAACTTTAATCCCTATTCCAAATTTTTCCTTGCATTCCTTCACTGCCTGCTCGATGTACAAATTGAATAACATCGGAGAAAGGCTACAACCTGTCTTATTCCCTTCCCAACTGATGCTTCCCTTTCATGCCCTTCCAGTCTAATAACTGCGGTCTGGCTTTTTTACAAGTTGTAAAAAACTCTCCTTTCCTTATATTTTACCCCTGCTGACTTCAGAATTTGAAAGAGTGTATTCCAGTCAACATTGTAAAATGCTTTCTCCAAATCTACAAAAGCTAAAAATGTAGGTTTGCCTTTCCTTAATCTATCTTCTAAGATAAGACGTAAAGTGAGTATTGCCTCCCGGGTTCCTATGTTCCTTCTGAATCCAAACTGATCTTCCCCGAGGTCAGCTCCTACCAGCTTTTCCATTCTCCTGTAGATAATTCGTGTTAAAATTTTACAACCATGACTTATTAAACTGATGGTTCTGTAATTTTCACACCTGTCTGCGCCTGATTTCTTTGGAATGGGGATTATTACATTTTTCTTAAAGTCTGAGGGTATTTCGCCAGTCTCATACATCTTACACACCAGTTCAAATAGTCTTGTCATGGCTGGCTCTCCCAGAGACTTTAGTAGCTCTGAGGGTATGTCATCTACTCCTGGGACCTTGTTCCGACCTAGGTCTTTCAAGGCTTGTCAAATTCATCTCTCAGTATAGTATCACCTATTTCATCTTGATCTACTTCCTCTTCCCTTCCTACAACATCGTCTCTAAGTTCATTTCCTTTGTAGAGCTCCTCTATGTACTCTTTCCACCTTTCAGCTTTCCCTTCTTTGCTGAGAACTGGTTTCCCATCTGAGTTCTTGATATTCGTAAAGTTGCTTTTCTTGTCCCCAAATGTCACTTTTATTTTCCTGTAGGCAGTATCTACTTTTCCCCTTGTTATACATTCTTCTACAGATTTGCATTTGGCTTCTAGCCACTCCTGCTTAGCCATTTTGCACTTCCTGTCAATCTCATTTTTTAGTTGTCTGTACTCCATTTTGCCTGTTTCATTTAAATCATTTTTATATTTTCTCCTTTCATCAATTAAATTTAGTATTTCCTGTGATATTCAAGGATTTTTTGTAGGTCTTGCCTTTCTACCTATTTTGTTCTCTGCTGCCTTCACTATTTCATCTTTCAATGCTACCCATTCCTTTTCTACTGTTTTATTTCCCCCTGTTTCTGTCAATTGTTGCCTAAATCTCCCTCTGAAATTCTCCGGAACTTCACTTTCCTTCAATTTATCTAAGTCCCATCTCCTTATTTTCCCACCTTTCAGCAGTTTTTTTCAGTTTCAGCCTACAGTTCATGACTAACAAGTTATGGTCAGAGTCTATATCTGCCCCTGGGTCCGTCTTACAGTTTATCAGCTGGTTTCGGGATCTATGTCTTACCATTATGAAATCTATCTGATACCTTCCGGTGTCTCCTGGTCTCTTCCACGTATACAACCTTCTTTTGTGATTCTTAAACCCAGGTGTTTGTTATAACTAAATTATGTTCTGTGCAAAATTCTACCAGGCGGCTTCCTCTTTCATTCCTTTTGCCCAGACCATATTCACCTACTATCTTCCCTTCCCTTCCTTGTCCTACTACCGAATTCCAGTCTCCCATCACAATTAAGTTTTCCTCTCCCTTAACTGTCTGAATAATTTCCTTTAGCTCCTCATATATTTCTTCGATTTCCTCATCATCGGCAGAGCTAGTTGGCATATAAACCTGTACTACTGTTGTCGGTGTTGGCTTCGTATCTATCTTGACAATGATAATGCGATCACTGTGCTGCTCATAGTAGTTTACTCGCATTCCTATTTTCTTATTCATTATCAGTCCTACTCCTGTGATACCCCCAACTGATTTTGTATTTATAATCCTGTACTCACCTGACCAAAAATCCTGTTCATCCTGCCACCGAACGTCACTAATCCCCACTATATCTAGCTTCAACCTATGCATTTCCCTTTTTAAGTTTTCTAATTTTCCTACCAGATTAAGGGATCTAACATTCCACGCTCCGATCCGTAGAATGCCAGTATTGTCTTTCCTGATGACAACATCCTCCTGAGTAGTCCCCGCCCGGAGATCCGAATGGGGGACTATTTTACCTCCGGAATATTTTACCCGAGAGGATGCCATTATCATATTTCCATACAGTAGAGCTGCATGTCCTCGGGAAAAGTAACGGCTGTAGTTTCCCCCTTGCTTTCAGCCGTTCGCAGTAGCTGTGTGGCAACGCCATATTAGCTAATGTTACAAGGCCAGCTCAGTCAATCATCCAGACTGTTCCCCCTGTAACTACTGAAAAGGCTGCTGCCCCTCTTCAGGAACCACACGTTTGTCTGGCGTCTCCATAGATACCCCTCCGCTGTGGTTGCACCTACGGTACGGCTATCTGCATCGTTGAGGCACGCAAGCCACCCTACCTCGGCAATTAGGAAGAGCAGTGTGTTGGTGGATTTGTCCACCCAAAATAACAATTCTTTTTCCAAGTATCTCCAGCTGTTTGCACATAGTTGCCACAGTTAAAAGTAACGCTACTCACAATTTCAATTACTGTCAGCAAATAAAAAAATGAAAGGATGACTTTTTAAAATAGAAAGTTATTTTGATAATGTATTTGTATATAATGTTATTTCTAATGACACTACAGCTTTATCTAGCTTTATAATTCTGATTCTGTCTGTTTGCTTAAATCCTTTCTAATAGTAGACTGTTGCGTCACCAAAAGAATTTCAGTAATTAAAAACAACTCTCCTTTTCTGTTAAGGGGAGTCGGTTCACCCTATTTCGCCACTGTTATATTTCCTAACTTCATATACCTTTTTATCTGAAACTCTATATCTAGGCCGCGCGGAAGTATCCGAACGGTCTGGAGCGCCACGTTACGGATCGCGCGGCCTCCCGCGTCGGAGTTTCGAATCCGGCATGGGTGTTTGTCTTTCATATAAGTTAGTTCATAGGTAGTTTGTAAGTTGGGAGACTGATGACCCAGCAGTTAAAAAAAACTTCGCAGTACAAATTCCGCCAAGGGCAGAAAAAAATTATTTGTTTGTACTTAGTGATTCTAGAGTATCCTACATGTTTCTTATGTTTGATGTACTCGTAAGTTCCAGAAAATTCACTGCACTGTATGTATAAATAGTGGAGCACTCCAAACAGGAGTCAGTCTGTACTGAGTGTACACTTGTGTTAGCAATAAACGTGTTCTAAGTATTTGTACTCTATTAACGACCAGTCATCGAATTCCGGACCACCTGCAGTTTTCAACGTAACAATATGTTTACCGTTAATTCCAGTTTAATTGGCGACAATCTATGTATATAAAAAGGAATGTTTGTCTGTATGTCCTCTATGTGTTCATAAACTATTCATTCGATTGCAATAAAACTTTGGTGAACTGTTCACTGTACGCCCACGAAGGTTTCTGATCCAAAAACAAAAGAGCACGACACATAGCTCAGGAGATATGACGTCATAAATAATGAGAAGCCACCGCGTGCGAATACCCAGATTTATGCATCAATTATTGGAAATGGAAGTAGTTAGGGAACTTGCAACAAAGTTTGAGTGTAATCTCGAACGTTTATGAAGCGTTTTGTAACTGACATCGTTCAACCCCCCCCCCCCCCCAAGAGAAAAAAAATGATGCAACAGTTTCACTGTAGATTCCGTAAAACTGTCGCATCAGGCATGACCTTGTACCAAATCAAGTTAGTATTACAGTTTTGCATGTTATTATTTATTTTGTCTGCAAGTCTCTCTTAATACTCTTGCCTCCATAATTAAGCACTCCGTTTTCTTAATCTGTATATATATAAAAGCGAAAGGACACTCACTCACTGACTAAACACCAAATCTCGAAACTACTTCACCTATGAAGCTGAAATTTGGCAGGAATGTACAGGTAGTTTATAGGTAGAAAACGTCAGCTAAGAAAGCATTTTGTGATAGGTGCATAGCGTCTTTACGAAATTTCGCACGCTTGACGTTCAAAACAAGAGGAAGGTCACCATCTGCCTTAACTTTCATACAGTGCATGGGGGAGGGTACCTTCCAACATAAAAATGGATCTCTAAATACCTTGGTCGCGACATAACTTGAGAAAGGCTCAACCGATTTCACAGATCCTTTTTTTTCCGTTATGCTCAGAACAAGGGTTGTAAGAAATAAAACTGGAATATTTGAGAACAACAAAGTGCGTTCTTCAATGTGCCCCTGCGTTTCTATTGCATAGAAATCTATGGTATTGTTCCAATATTAATGAAATTTTGCACACTCTACCTTAAAAACAAGAGGAATGTCATTGACTGTATAAAATTTCGTTCGGTGCGTGATGGAGGGTATTTAAGGAATTTTACGAAATGCATAGTTTTGCTCCACTATTTATGAATTTTTGCACACATGACCTTCAAATCAAGAGGAAGGTCACTGGGTACATAAATGATTGTGTGGTAAATGACAGAGGGAACCTTGCAGAAAACTTTGCCGAGAGAGAGAAAGGTGGAAGCGAACAGGGAGACGGGAGAGAGATGGATTCAGAGAGAGGAAGGAAGGGGAGGTGTACTACGAGAGTGTAGGATAAATAAACACCCGGGCAACGCCGGATTTACAACTAGTATCATATAAATCTCCCTGATTCAGAGAATAAGTAACTTCTTCTCAATATTCTAGTTCGGTGCCACCTTTCACCTTCGTTACTGCATTTCCGAAAATGTTAATGTCACTGGGTAAGAGAGTTCCAAGAATAGCCTGAAAATGACAATGCTAGAAAATGCGATTAAAGTAGAACGTTATGAAAATTCAGAAATATCTCTTATTTTATTATAAAAATGTCAATAGTGTAATTAGGGTCATATTGTGGTTCCTCTTCTCCATCTAGATGCTTTCTTCTTCTTGCTGTCCTTGTATTATTTATATTAAATTCAGCTGGATAGTAAGCTTGTCTTATGCGTAATTTGTGCAGAACTTGGTGACCTCTGTTGTTATTAACACCAGAAACATCGCCAATCATTTATTTACCTGTAATCTAGCCAGATAATCATCACTGAACGAAATAGCAGCATCACCGACTCCTCCTCATTTCAGTTCAAACTACGTTATTCACTCAGTTATCGTGGTCTTCAGTCCAGAGACTGGTTTGATGCAGCTCTCCACGCTACAGTATCCTGTGCAGGCCTCTACATTTCTGGGTAAGATATACAACCTACATCCTTTTGAACTTACTGTATTCGCCTCTCAATTTCCCTCTATCATTTTTAACCTACACACATCCCTCCAATCGTAAATTAACGATTCCTTGATATAATGTGTCCCACCAATCGATCTCTTCTGTTAGTCAAGACATGCCAGAAATTTCTTTTCTTCCCAATTCTGAACAGTACCCCCTAATTAGTTACGCGATCTACCCACCTATCATTCAGCTTTCTTCTGTAGGACCACATTTCAAAAGCCCCTATTATGTTTTAGTAGAAACTCCTTATCATCCACGATTCACAGCCATGCAATGCAAAACTGCAGAAATATGCATTCAGAAAGGACTTCCTAACATTTACGTTAATATTGGATCTCAACAAATTTCTCTTTTTCAATGATACTTTTGTTCCAACGGCTATTCTGCAATTTATATCTTCTTTATTTTAGCCATCAGATGTTATTTTGCTGCCCAATTAACAAAAATCATCATGTATTACTTTTATTGTCTCGTTACTTAATCTAATTCCTTCAGCATAGCTTGATTTTTTCAGACAACATTTTATTATCCTGGTTTTGCTGATCTTATACCCTCCTTACAAGACCATGTCAATCCGTTAAACTGCTATTCAGGGTAATGGTGCTGTCTCTGACAGAGTTACAAGAACTCTTGGCTCTTGGCCTATGAGTCCATAAGAAGTTTTCGAAATAACTGCATTTAATTAGGAATATTATCATAAAGATATTTTCTTCGATGAAGAGGCCAGACTCCCATTTAGTAGCGTAACAGTTTCTATAATAACCTATGGGATAATATTTGTATGGAGAAATTCATCTGTAGCAGCTTGAGTTTTTCTGTACTTCAAATGTTCAAATGTGTGTTAAGCTTATGGGACTTAACTACGGGGTCATCAGTCCCTAAACTTACAAACTACTTATGAACTACTTACGATCTAGGACGGCACAAATATCCATGCCCGAGGGGGGATTCGAACCCCCGACCGTAGTGGCCGTGCTGACCGTGACTGGAGCGCTTCAGTCACCTCGGCCACCGCGGCCGGCTTTCTGTACTTCCACCCTAACTGAGACCCTACTTATAAAGCTATAACTTCGAAGTATCATAAACAGATGAAAAAGCTATTTCACAAATAGTTGTGAGTAGCGGCTAGAATACTTTATTTAAAAAATCGATAGCGTTGACTAAAAAGAAATGAATTAAAGGCAACAGAAAAATTGAAAAAGGCACAAAAGAGGTGGCAATGACGTTTGTACTATATTTAAAATGGAAAGTTTACGTAAAAATGGGCAGGGTACAGACATTAACAGACAGGTACAAAACTGCAAAAGACTAATGTAGACGCTGTGCACAGATTAAACAATCACTTTAAAGAACGCAGAGCAACGAGCACGGTGATTAGGCGTACAATTGGAAATTGGTAATGGGAGTAAAAGTAGAACAGATGATGAAAAACCTCACTGTTCTATTTGTAAATTCGAGAAATTGATATTGGAAATTCAACTTTTATTGTGATATCTATTACGTTGTGACGGTTCCTACAACTGCCCTTAGTTATCATTTCATACAATAAACTACATAAATATCTACGGAATGTGAATCAGTCTTCAGTTTATCACATTGGTGATTGTCTTCTCTTGCTGCCTTTTAAACTCTTGGACTTAACGTAACACAAACAAGCATTTTCCTGCTCATTGCGCAAGTATTCACACGTTGTTTACCAAGTCGGTGAATAACTTTAAAGTGGAATTCAGTTGGTCTTAATGTCCCCTGTCTTAATGTGGAACTTGGATGTTTAAATTCAGCATCCGTTTCAGCGCCGCTCAGATTCTTTCCCGGTTAGGAAACAGCTGTCGTTGGTGTCCTCAAAAGCCAAAGCAGGGAACACCTTTTCTGTATAGTGCAGGTGCAACTGTCTGTAAGTGAATGATGTCGAAACGACGGATAACATGTTCGTTAGAAATAGCACTCACTATAAAATTCGAGTCACCAGGCGCAAGAATAAAATACTTTTCAAAATCTTCTTGTGTCAATTAAGGAAATATGTTAATAACTGATTTAGGTTTTCCCCTAGTGTTTCTTTATTTTGTTTATAAAGTGAAGACCTTATTTAATAATCCACATTATTGGATTTTTAATTCTGGACTGGAAAAAGCTCAGGTCATGTAGTTTTCATAAAGTGTAATCGGATAAATGCGCAAAGTTATAGGCCTACATCTCTAACATCGATCTGTAGTAGAATTTTGAAACATGACTTATGCTCGTGATTCGTGACATTTTTGGAGACCCTGTACGATTATAAAATTCCTGAGTATTCTTCCAAAGAATCTCAGTTTGGCACCTGTCTTACCCACGATTAATTTCATGTGGTCGTTCCAGTTTAGGTCAGTCATTGTGCCTACTCCCAGATGGAAGTAATTACTTCCAGTGTTTGTCCTGCTATTACGTAAATATTCTGATCGCCCACTCATTTTATCGGCACTTATTTTCTGCATCTACATAAATACTCTGCAAGTCACACTGAAGTGCATGGCAAAGGGTTCATTGAATAGCTTTTATGATATTTCTCTACAGTTTCATTCTCGCGGGAAAAAAGGACACCTAAATATTTCCGTTTTCGATCTGATTTCTCTTATTTTATGACGATGATCATGTCTCCACATTTAGATGGGTGCTAACAAGATATTTTCGCAGTCAGAAGAGAAATTTGGCGAAATAAATTTCGCAAATAGATCTCGTCGCAACGAATAACGCCTTGTTTTTAATGATTTCGACCCCTGCCTTCTTCTGTGTGTGGTTTTCTTTTCTTTTGTTAAGCCTTACTTTCTGAAATTATTTTACATGTCAAACTCGTCATTTCTTAATAAAAGCAGCATATAAATCCTGCCAATAATCTCACGTAGGTCTGCAAATAAACGGGGGCGTAGCGAATTAAGTGTAAATCTCAAATCACAATTTATCCAAATGTCTGAACATTTCAAAAACTGTATCATGTAAAACGATTTCAGAAAGTAAAGGAAAAAAAATCTCAGAAGATGGAGCAATAAGTGCTGAAACATGTTCGGGTGATAAAAAAACTAAACAAGGTGTCTTACATACGGCCGATTTCCTGTCCAGTATGATCGGTCTTAATTGCGAAACCTTAGCCTACAGTAAGAGTCCCTTAGAACTGCTGGACGTAGCTACAGGGGGCAGTCTTATTTGCAAAACCTTTGTCTAGAGTAAGTTTTCCTTAGAACTGCCAGACATAGCTACAGGGCTCTGCTGTCAGTGCTAGTGAAGAGTTCCTCAGTCAGTCTGTGTTGTAACTCGCTTAACGGAGAACCCTACTTCTACGAATCGGCCGCCGCCGCTGCCATTGTATCAGGGTGAAATCTGCTCGCGTCTTACAACGCAACCCATGTCGCTTTGGCGCATTCCAGCCTGCTGGGGTAACAGTGGCGAGGCGAGTGGCGTGGACCCGTTAGCCCCGCATCTGTGTATCTCGCAGGTAGCGGCCAAAGGCCACACAAACAGCGCGACAGAGGAATGCTGCGTCTAAGTGGTAGGCAAATTAACAGTTACAGGCGCCGAGCCTAATCCGTCGCCTATTCATCACTGGCAGGGGCGGCGGAAGACGAAAATCTTACATGGCTGCAGCTCCATTCCTTACCCCACAGCGTAAAGCCGAGAACCATTGACTGACGTCGTATATTGCAGTTCAAATAACAGAAATGTTGTAAACGATCTGACAAGGGAAGTACATGGGCTCGAATAAACATATCTGTATGAACGTTTGGTTACAGGATCTCTACGTACACCTCAATGTCCTGGCGGGTGTCGTTTTTCTGCAAAGCTCTGCAACCATGCTCTAGATAGAACTGTAGATGTAATTGTAGACGCCATACGCAATGCAGATATCTTAACTATAACTTATGTAATAATCATCGTACATGTTCTCTAGCGAATTGTCAATCAAAAGCCGTGATGATAGTTGCAACTTTAACCTTCTACCCGAAAGACTGTTGGTATTCACTGACACTGCTTCCATCGCCTCTTCCCGCACTTACCGTAGCACTACCGCTTGCAATGAGTTGCTCGTCAATATCATTCCTATTATCATTATTATGAGTTTGTAACAACAGTATCTAACTTATGCTCATATTTATGTACCATAACAGATACGAGAAAGCATGCAAATGATTCATCTTCTACACTAATACCATCTTCACGAAGAAGATTTCTTCGTAACTTCATCTCAACTAATTGCAATACATTAGAAGGATTGATTAGCAATCGCCGCCCCATCTGAAGCTTCACCACACAAATAACATCACAAAACTCAACTTCGCACACGCAGAGGCCTCTAACGGACGACTGCAGAGTTTTGCAGATGCGGGAGTATCACTAGTGCAATAAGGTTCAAAAATGTTCAAATGTTTGTATAGTCTATGGGACTTAACTACGGGGTCATCAGTCCCTAAACTTACAAAATACTTATGAACTACTTACGAACTAGGACGGCACAAATATCCATGCCCGAGAGGGGATTCGAACCCCGACCGTAGTGGCCGTGCAGACCGTGACTGGAGCGCCTCAGACTCCTCGGCCACCGCGGCCGGCGTGCAATAAGGGATCTTTACATTATCTCTCATACGATTTTAGTGTGTAAGTGTTTGTTCGAGCCCAAGTACTTTCCTTGTGAGAGTTAAAAAAAAGGGGGGATATTGCATAAAAATGCGTTTATGTAAACAGTGACGAAATGGCAACTGTTGGTAGCTGAAATGTTCATAAGAACTCAAAAAACTTTTCTGCATATGACGACCTCAATGAAAAAACATCGCAAGTCCGCTGATCAAAAATACACCACTCAAGGTGCCACGGTGGAGTGGCTGAGCGTTCTAAGGCACCTTGCTGCGGAGAGCGCGGTTCCTCGCCGTCGGAGGTTCGAGTCCTCCCTCGTGGTGGGTGTTTGTGTTGTCCTTCGCATAAGATACGTCAAGTCGACTAATAGACTTGCAAGAGTAAGCAACTGCAGTAACATTTGGAATGATTTAGTGTCTGATTATCAGTCTACAGTTGCCAACTATTTTGTTTCACTTACATGTTTCGAAAATTGTTCAAATGTTTGGAAATCTAACGGAGCAATCAGCGTGGTCATCAGTTCATAGCTTACAAACTACTTAAACTAAGAAAAACTAAACTAAGGACAACACACACTCTCATGCCCCAGGGAGGACTCGAACCTCCGACGGCGAGCAACCGCGCGCTCCGCAGCAAGGCGCCCTAGACCGCTCGGCTACTCCACAGCGGCGTTCATGTTTCGATCCATCATGATCATCTTCAGAATCTTCGTAGTTGCAACTGCAACACGTCTCCTCTGTTGTTTGTGTTGTGCTCTTCAGTTCGCAGACTGGTTTGATGCAGCTCTCCATGCTACCCTGTCCTGTGCAAGTCTCGTCATCTGAGAATAAGTTTGGCAACCTACATCCTTTTGAATCTGCTTACTGTATTCGTTCCTCGGTCTCCCTCTATGATTTTTACCCCACACACTTCCTTATAATTCTTAGTTGACAATTCCTTGATGTCTCAGAATGTGTCCAACCAATCTATCGTCTATGGAATCCGCGGATGGCACAACTAAAAGTCGAAACATCTCGTCTCTATACACTCTAAGTAGTCAAACCCCCTTCCGAACGACATGGTCAGGACGTCCGCCAATACTCACTGCTGCCCACAACATTCGTCTACCACCATGATATGGTACTGTTTCCTGCCCATACGTATTATTGTTCCGCGTTCCATCTTGTCTCCAGATGAGGGAACGCCGATTGTCCAGCTGAATCCAAAATCTTGACTCATCTGTAAACAGAATCTGACGCCAATCCTTACGACTCGAATCCTAATGTTCCTCCGCCCAATTTCTGCGGGCTACACGATGTCGTGGTTTTAGTGGGACACACACCATACGCCTTCGTGTGTAAAGGCCACATTCCTGAAGGTGATTTCGGGCTGTTCGTGTTGATATTGCGCGTCCTGTTGCTGTCTGGAGGGTGCGTTGCAGCTGAGTTGCATTCAGCCTCGACGGGCTGTTAACTGGAGATAACGGTCATCTGATGTTACCCGTGGACGACCTTGGCCTTGCCTTCATTTGACGGTTCCTGTTGTCTGAAATCGCGTCCAGGTCCTGGAAATTACACTTTAGGACACTCCAATAGCTGCAGCCGCCTCCCTCTGTGTCTGCCTCGTTTCCAACATTTCTATGGCTCTTCATACCATAGTTCCAGTACGTCACATTGTTGTTGCATTGCACTACCTGCTCACTACACTGTCTGAACCCTTCGGGCCGGCCGCTGTGGCCGAGCGGTCTGCACGGCCGCTGCGGTCGGGGGTTCGAATCTACCTTCGGGCAAGGATGTTTGTGCCGTCTTTAGTATTAACTAGTTCATAAGTAGTTTGTACGTTTAGTGACTGATGACCCCTTAGTTAAATCCCATAAGCTCTACAAACATTTGAACCCAACAGTTTGTCTAATTCGTTTGGTAGAGTGAACATAAGTCAAGACGAATCCCTTTTGCAGCAACTTTCTGGTATTACCACTCCCTTGATGTCTCCAGTCCGTAGAACCGTCAGAAAAACGTCGAACCATTTTACTTCATTCTACCGGTGAGTTGCTCGCCGTCGGAGGTTCGAGTCCTCCCTGGGGCATGAGTGTATGTGTGTTGTTCTTAGGTTAGTTTAATAGGTTAAGTAGTTTGTAAGCTACGGACTGATGACCACGCAATTTGGTCCGATAGATTTACAAACATTTGAAAATTTCTACAGGGACAATATTTCGGAACCTAGAGATCTCAACTGATCCCTTATTTGTTTTGACCAGTGTACTATTTGAGACGGGAATCAGTCGCATGTGCGATCGCTTGGGGGTTAAAGACACAGCAAAAATTACCTATCAGATTTAACCAGTAGTACGATTATAAAACTCTTCATGTTAATTTATTACAAGTAAAACATTAGTTTACTAGTGCTAAAATGCAGTTTGATTCGAATAGGCAGTTATGAAACAAAAGCCTATATTTAAACTGTGTCAGTGATAACTTGAGAAAGCAATATAATAAACTCTCTGGCGTCGGTCAATCAATTTTTGCTAGCCGGACAATTTTCATGCAGTTAACCCTGAAAGTAGTTTGAAATACGAAATCTATTACAACAATTTACCGATATTAGAGTTTTCTTAAATTAAAATTATGCTTCATGTCGTGAAATGTGTTCGCCCAGCTTGTGACAGAAATGTGTGAGGCCATACATAACCTGGTTTCCGATTAGATATGCGAAATGGAACTCAAAAATAAAAGATATTATTAAAAAACGTTCTTTGCCTAGTATTACAGTGAGCCTCCTCCTCATTAAAAACCACAAAACAATATTTAGCAATCACGTAACACGAAGTCACACGCAGCAACACCTCTCCCTCACTTAGGCGAGTTGCCTGCAGACACACTAGCAAACGAAGAGGAGCAGGATGTCACCTGCAACAATTACGACGAACTTTATTACATGATTTTTTTTTAATTTAAAATGTGACAGACCATTATTTTGCTTGTATGAGACGATATACTGAGATATCTGGCACATATGCTCCTTTAGTTGAACAGTTTTATCAGCCTCAGCAGACCATGTTGTTGTGGTCTTCAGTCCGCAGACTGGTTTTGATACAGTTCTCCATGCTACCATGTACTGTGCACTCCTCTTCATCTCTGAATGAGAACGGCAACCTACATCCTTCTCAACCTGCTTACTGAATTCGTCTCCCTCACACTTCCCTTCGATGGTAAATTGACGATTCCTTGATGTCTCATATCATCTCCCAACAATCGATCCCTTATGTTAGTCGATTCTGTTGACACCTCCTCATTAGTTACGCGATCTACTCATCTAATCTTCAGAATTCGTCTGTAGTACCACATTTCTAATATTTCAATCATATTTTAGTCGGAACTCTTTATAGTCCTCGATTCACTCCACCACAATGCTAAGTTCCGGCAAAATGTTTTCAGAAAGGACTTCCTAACATTTAATATTGAATATTAACAAATTTCGCTTCTTCAGTAATGCTTTTCTTCCTACAGCCATTGTACATCTGATATCTTCTTTATTGCGGCCATCATAAATTAATTTGTTGCCTTTGCTATCTCTATCAGAATCACAGTACCGTCGGCAAACAGAGAAGTTTTTATTTCTTCTCCTTTAACTTTAATTGCTTTTCCTAATTTCCACTTGCATTCCTTCACAGCTTGCTCAATGTACAGATAGAATAACATTAGGTCAAGGCTACCTTTCTATCTTACTCCCTTCCCAACAATTTCGTCCCTTTTGCCCTTCGACTGTAATAACTACTGCATCTTGTCTGTATTTGCTTTCTTTGGAATTGAAATTATTATATTTTTTTGAAGTCTGAAGGTATATCGCCTGTCTCATATATCATGCACACAAGGTACAAGAACATATGTTATGATAACTGAGTGTAGTGAAACTAGTCGTCGAAATAAAGAACCTTACTTGCGGTATTTATTTTATTTATTTGTTTATTTAGCCTGATCAGATTAGGGCCATCAGGCCCTTTCTTACATCGTACCAGGGTTTTACACATACAGTATTTCTTTACATGTGAGTTACCTATAACATAACAATGATTTTTACAGATAAACAATTAATAACATAATTTATACAAGTTGACTACATGTAAAAGGATGTAAATAAAAGGTATTGACTTAAGTCTAATAAGATTAATACTAGTAGTACCACTGAGACACCTTCTGCTGCTGTTGGTGTAATAATAGAAGCAACAACATTGATATTTGCAGATAGAAGATGTACTTTTGAATATATCGAGACTGGTTAAGGCATGGCGAACTCTGACAGACGGAAGTTAAGAAAGCTATACCTGGCGAGAGCAAATGGCAGTAGGAGAATACCTGGGAGGAGGAATGGATGTGACGTACCTGGACCGTAGGGTATTAAAGACTGGCTTAATTATTACTCTAGTATATAATCCATTAACTGTCGTTTGAAGCTGGCAGTGTTATTCAGTTCTCTGATATACTGAGGTAGATTGTTCCAGAGCCTGGTTCTTGCTGCTGAAAAGGATTTTGAGAAACCGGCTGAGTGATGGATAGGAACAGAAAGGGTTTTGCTCTGACAGGAAATTAGTTCTGCTATGTTGATCAGATAAGAGTGTTAAGGTCGAGGAAAGATATGAGGGACAGTGTACGTTGATAGGAAAGTTATGGGGGACAGTGTATGGGAAAAGGATCAATTTTTTTCATAAGATGTAAATATTCTCACTCATCCTGACTGCTACCTACAACTTCTCAGAAAAGAAATCGAACTATCCTCATTGAGTTTAGACATTGGTTATAAAACGTGATGGTTCTGCACCTCTCCTCTCCCCAGCGCCATCTGCTTCACACTCACTCTGCAACCGCATTTAACATCAAATATTATCTGTCTAAGATTCCGACACTGACGAGCAATATTCAAGTACTGTTCGCACAAGTGTTTTGTAATGTACTTATTTTGCTGATGTGCTAGACTTCCTGAGGATTCTTCCAATGAGTTTGAATCTGCCTTACCCACAATTAATGTTATGTGATCATTCAACTTCAAATCACTCCTCAAGCGACCTCCCACAGTGTATGTAGTATTACGAAGGGACCTATCAACCTTGAACGGCTGGAACCGGTACACGGTCAACTTCAAATGTCTCTCAATATTTAGCATCAGAGAAGCAGTGTTTGATACAGTTCCCTATAGTCGCTTAATGAACAAAGTCAGAGCATATGGTCTATCAGACCAATTGTGAAATTCGATTGAGGAGTTCCTAGATAACAGAATGCAGCATGTCATTCACAAAGGAGAGAAGTCTTCCGTAGTAAGAGTGATGTCAGGTGTGCCACAGGGGAGTATCGTGGGTCCTTTACTGTTCACAATATATATAAATGACGTTGTGGATGACATCGGAAGTTCACTGAGGCTTTTTGCAGATGATGCTGTAGTATATAGAGAGGTTGTAACAATGGAAAATTGTACTAAAATGCAGGAAGATCTGCATCGAATTGACGCATGGTGCAGGGAATGGCAACTGCATCTCAATGTAGACAACTGTGATGTGCTACGATTACACATAAAGAAATATCCTTTTTAATTTAGCTACACTATAGCAGGTCAGTAAATGGAAGCAGTTAATTCCATAAATTATCTGGAAGTAGGCATCAGGAGAAATTTAAAATGGAACAACCATATAAAATCAATCGTCGGTAAAGCAGATGCCAGACTTAGATTCATTGGAAGAATCCTAAGGAAATGCAGTCCGAAAGCAAAGGAAGTAGGTTACAGTACACTTGTTCGCCCACTGCTTGAATACTGCTCACCGTTGTGTGGGATCCGTACAAGGTGGGGTTGATAGAGGAAGTAGAAAAGATCCAGCGGAGAGCAGCGCGCATCGTTACAGGATCATTTGGTAATCGTGAAAGCGTTACGGAGATGATCGCTAAACTCCAGTGGAAGACTCTGCAGGAGAGTCACTCTGTCGCTCGGTACGGGCTTTTGTCGAAGTTTCGAGAACATACCTTTACCGAGGAGTCTAGCAGTATATTGCTCTCTCCTACGTATATCTTGCGAAGAGATCACGAGGATAAAACGAGAGATTAGAGCCCACACAGAGGCATACCGACAATATTTCTTTCCGAAAACAACAGGCTACTGGAATAGGAGGGAGAACCGATAGTGGTACTCAAGGTACCCTCCGCCACACACAGTTGGGTGGCTTGCGGAATATGGATGTAGATGTAAAATTCTTACGCCGTAAACTAGTATTGATAGTGATCGGCGTTGATTGCACAATCAATGAGCAACATCCCGACGTACTACTAATGTTTATCTGAGATTGGTTTTCAGAATCGAGGAGACTGTCACTTCGACGCAGTGTACCAGAATCGGATCCTATCGAGCTGTGAGAGAATCACAGCAAACTTTATCCCGTTCTCTTTCAGCTTACTCGGAATATTAACATAGTCACCTCAGATAATCACTGAGTATTACCTGATTGTTCAAATAATTTTGACTCTGAAGTT
Organism: Locusta migratoria; assembly: GCA_026315105.1. Taxonomy (NCBI): domain Eukaryota; kingdom Metazoa; phylum Arthropoda; class Insecta; order Orthoptera; family Acrididae; genus Locusta; species Locusta migratoria. The sequence goes on from CM048747.1 coordinate 508,579,219, forward strand.
TATTAACTGACAGATTGAATTTTAGGACATTGATTATTCGAAATATGAGATACAGACACCAGAGATTTCTTCTTCTTTTTATTATTCTTTCACAAGCAGCAGTTAGTACATCCAATTCTTTGATTGGATTTGGCATACTGTTGTTGAATTAATTACACAATTAAGTCTTATTAATTCCATTGCACTCTTCTAAACTTTTTCTCAGGTTGTAGGGACACCCCTAAATATGATACATGAGTAAAAGTAAGGGAATCATGTCTGACTTTTTGCCGCGGTGGAATGGTGAGCGCTCTAAGGCGCCTTGCTGCGGAACGGGCGGTTGCTCCCCGTCGGAGGTTCGAGTCCTCCGTCGGACATGTGTGCGCGTATGTGTGCTGTTCTTAGGTTAGTTTAAGTTAGAAGTCTAGGGACTGATAACCGCAGTAGTCAGGTCCCAAAGATTTACAAATATTTCAGCATTTGTCTCATTTTTTTATGTTTACATTCCTATTGTCATACACATTTATACTTGGGAAGTTTAATTTTACTGTTACTGTATCTCCCTTAGTCTCCCTTATAATCATGGTCAGATTTCGATCATCTCTCTTAATTCCGTGAACAAAATTTGGTCGCCCAAGCTCAAACACTTCACTGGGGAGAAATTTCGATTGCACTAGAAAGGCTCTTTCTTCTATGTATTCGCATTACTTTATATCTGAGGGTCATTCGCCACTCCACGCACCGAGTGTTGATACGTTGCAAATCCTCCAGCATTCTGCTACAATTTCCCAGCGTTGCGTCTCCCTTGAAAAGGGCAGCAGTATCCGCGAAAAGCCTTACTCAGCTTCCTATGTTATCTGCTAGGTCATCAATGTATATTGAGTTAATCACAGCGGGTGAGCTTGCGTGGAGGCTAGTGAACACAGCTGTTGTTATCTTGGATGACGTTAAGGGTCGCAGGATACACGTCATAAAGACGTAAAACAAGCGGCAACATTTAGTCACCTAGAATGATAAAGGGAATATCCTGGTTCATTTATATGATGACCTAAATGAGTGGCCCCCGCTTAAATGGGCAAAAAATCTCCTGTAAAATAAATTCTGTCCTTAAGTACACGATTCACATAATGTGACGTCTAACGTCTCATTCGGTCTTTGGTAAACTACACTGAAATCTAAAGAATCTGCTACAAAAACAAAAGTTATGGCCAACTATGGAAACTTCCCTGTTCGATCTAAGATTGTTATCGAAAATAGGGGAATTTTTGTTTTTTAGGCAGCGAGGTAGGCTACGTCTACACATAGAAAAAGACATAGAAAAGATCACCAACGAATGTGTGGGACTATAAACAAAACTTGAAAATAAAGTTAAGAAAGATACAAAAATAAAATTCTACTGTACTATAAACAAAACTTGAAAATAAAGCTAAGAAAGATACAAAAATGAAATTCTACGGTACAAAACAATGGCAAACCGTGTGCTCCTTTATGGCAACGAATCCAAGATTGAGAGAATGAAGAGATAAAAATTACAAACACTGGGCAAAAATTATGTTTTGGAGAACTGTCAACAGTTGGTCAAGAAGAGACCCCATAAAGAATGATGGCATCCGGGCAGAAACGGCAATATAGAGTTTGAAAGAAAAGATTGAAGAATAGAGAGTTGATTGGAGACAACGCCTTAAAATGATGGATGGACAGAAATACCAGTCGTGGTAAACGAATACAAACCATTGTGAAGAAGAGATGTTGGACGACCGAAAAAGATATGGAGCTAAACAATGTGAAGTTAGAATAGGTATAGTGCCTAATTCTTGAAGAGAAGATGAAGAGGAGTAATATGTTATTCAATGAGACAGAAATCACGACGCCTATTTAACGAATTTCAGAACGAAGAAAAATATGATATTCAACAGATATTGTAATTATTGATCGATTAAAAAAACTCAGCTGCTGTTATATTACATTCATTAAGAGGCACAATTTAACGAATAATTCAACAGGATAAGACAAGTACTACAATTAGAAAGTCTATTCTTCTCTTTAAATTGCCGGCTTTGAAATATACCACATTTTTTATCCATCACTCGAAAATAGTACGACTTAGCTACGGCCAACAAATTTCTCACAACGTTACAAACATTTACTAAACTTTCTGTCGCTGACGCCCACATAAAATAACGAAAGAAAATGTTTATCGCTTATTACACTGCTTAAAACAGTTAGGCGATCAGGTGAAATACTATACATATTATACAAATGATAACGTGTATTATTCAGATATTGATTTCACTTGTATTTGTTTGCGATACAGTACGATACGGTGCTGTCTCAACTCCGTACTTGAGGTTTACATGGCGTTTACATAGGGGCTACCATAGTAGTGAAAAAGTCATTCTAGTTACCCTCCAATATGGTATGTGATCACCTTGATCGGACAGTACACTTGCACACCTGCATAGCATGGAGAATGTGAGCTTAGCAATCAGCTCTAGAGACATATTTGTCCATTCTTCCATGATTGCAATGTCCAGCTCGGCAACCGTTGTAATAGGTGCTGGTCAAGCTGCAGTGCGTCTCCCAAGAGCATCCCAGACGTATTCAATCGGGTTTAAGTCCGGTGAACAAGCTGGCCACTCCATTTATTCAATTCTCATACACCACTGGCCATTAAAATTGCCACACCAAGAGGAAATGCAAATGATAAACTGGTATTCATTGGACAAATATATTAAACTAGAGCTGACATGTGATTACATTTTCATGCAATTTGGGTGCATAGATACTGAGAAATCAGTACCCGGAACAACCACCTCTTGCCCGTAATAACGGCCTTGATACGCCTGGGCATTGAGTCAAACAGAGCTTTGATGTGTACAGGTACAGATGCCCATGCAGCTTCAACACGATACCACAGTTCATCAAGAGTAGTGACTGGCGTATTGTGACGGGCCAGTTGCTCGGCCACCATTGACCAGACGTTTTCAATTGGTGAGAGATCTGGAGACTGTGCTGGCTAGGGCAGCATTCGACCAGTTTCCGTATCCAGAAAGACCCGTACAGGACCTGCAACATTCAGTCGTGCATTATCCTGCTGAAATGAAAGTTTTCGCAGGAATCGAATGAAGGGTAGAGCCACGGGTCATAAGACATCTAAAATGTAACGGCCACTGTTCAAAGTGTCGTCGATGCGAACAATTGGTGACCGAGACGTGTACCATCACGCCGGGTGATACGCCAGTATGGCGATGAAGAATACACGGTTCCAATGTGCGTTCACCGCGATGTCGCCAAACACGGATGCGACCATCATGATACTGTAAACAGAACCTGGATTCATCCGACAAAAGTGACCTTTTTGCCATTCGTGCACCCAGGTTCGTCGTTGCGTACACCATCGCAGGCGCTCCTGTCTGTGATGCAGCGTCAAGTGCAACCGCAGCTAGGTCTCCGAGCTGATAGTCCATGCTGCTGCATAGGTCGTCGAACTGTTCGTGCAGACGGTTGTTATCCTGCAAACGTCCCCATCTGTTGACTCAGGGATCGAAACGTGGCTGCCATGCGGATAAGATGCCTGTCATCTCGACTGCTAATGATACGAGGCCGTTGGGATCCAGCACGGCGTTCCGTATTGCCCTCCTGAACCCACCGATTCCATATTCTGCTAACAGTCACTGGATCCGACCAACGCGAGCAGCAATGTCGCGATACGATAAACCGCAATTGCGATAGGCTACAATCCGACCTTTATGAAAGTCGGAAACGTGATGGTACGCATTTCTCCTCCTAAGACGAGGCATCACAATAACGTTTCACCAGGCAACGCCGGTCAACTGCTTTTTGTGTATGAGAAATCGGTTGGAAAATTTCGTCATGTCAGCACATTGTAGGTATCGCCACCGGTGCCAACCTAGTATGAATGCTCTGAAAAGCTAATCATTTGCATATCACAGAATCAGCTTCCTGTCGGCTAAATTTCGCGTCTGTAGCACGTCATCTTCGTGATGTAGCACTTTTAATGGCCAGGAGTGTAGCTTCAAGCATTCGTTACGACTCCAGTCCTGATGTTCCTCAGCCCAGTTTCTGTGGGACACACACCATAGGTCTCCGTGCGTAGATGTCAAGTTTCCGAAGGCGATTTCGGTCTCTTTGTGTTGATATTGCTCATTCTGTTGCTGTCTGGAGGGTGCGTTGGAGCTGAGTTGGCCGGCCGCGGTGGCCGAGGGGACTGAGGCGCTTCAGTCACGGTCTGCACGGCCACTACGGTCGGGGGTTCGAATCCCCCCTCGGGCATGGATATTTGTGCCGTCCTAGTTCGTAAGTAGTTCATAAGTAGTTTGTAAGTTTAGGGACTGATGACCCCGTAGTTAAGTCCCATAAGCTTTACAAACATTTGATTTTTTTTTGGAGCTGAGTTGCATTCAGCCTTCTATCTCGACAGGCTTTTAACGGAAGATATCGATCTCATGCTGATGTTATCCTTGGACGACCTTGCCGTCGTCTCTCTTAATAGTTCCTGTTGTCTGAAATCCCTTCCAGGTCCTGGAAATTACACTCTGAGACACTACAATAGCAGCAAGCACGTCCCTCTGTGTACATCCCGGTTCCAAACTTCCTGTGGTTCACTATACCATAGCTTCGTGTAAGTCGCATTGTTGTCGCATTGCAGTACCTGCTCACTAAATGTTTGTGTACTTCCTTTGGTAGAGTAAACACAAGTCAACACTAACCCACACTGCAGCAACTTTCTGTTATCTCCACTATCTCAGTTGCCGTAATGTTGTTGCTTCCACTCCAAAGAAGCGACAGAAAGACGTCTAACAATTTTAGTTTATTTTCCCCCTGCCAGTACTTCAGAATATATCTCAATTGCTCCCCTAATTGTTTTGACTTGTAAACGGATTAACGAAACCTGATATTACGACGTATCCTGTTACTTTTATCATCTCAATATATTTTTAGGATCGCTTTGTGGTCTCCACACTACAAAGTACGACGAGAAGTCAAAAATTGCAATGTAGCTATAACTTCTCTTACATTGCTCATACTGAACTGATTTTGTAGTCCTACTATGATCCTAATTCCTCGATTCGTCATGCTTTTGTTGCAGATAGATCACGGCCGCTCCGTTAGAAGTTTGTGCCATAGGAGAACAATGAGCAGTGGACCGGTTTTTGTGGTTGGAAGATGTATTAGGTTCCAAAATTCATCAAAGACTTTAGGTACGATACGGAAAAGTGTCTTGCCACAACGGAGTGTCTGCGAACGGATTGAAAACTTCAAAATTGGCCGCACAAGTATCACACACAGGGAAGGAGCAGGACGACCGTCGATGACCACAAATGATAACACTGGGCTGTAACGTGACATGGATCTGTCAGACAGACGAGTGACTTCTGATGAAGTGTCACATCGTCTGCATATGAGTCATGGTTCTGGCTACGAAATCATCCAAAACAACTTGGGTTTAATAAAGCGTATGCAAAGTGAGTCCCAAAACAACTCAGTGTTGCGTAAACAAACCCACATCGTCTGAAAGTTGTAAATAAATAAAATTGTAAAGATTGTTGTTGCTCAAAAGAAATCTATAATGATTAGTACTGTAATTAATATAGTACTGTTTAGTACTGTCTTGGCAACTTGTGAATAATTGCTTGACTGTACTTTAGTGACTTCTGAAACAATAATTCGTGCTTAGTTATGTGGGTAGCTGTAAAATGAATCAGCACTATAACTCAACTTGCTAATCTAACAGAACACTTTATCCAGTTAGTTAAGCATTACGTGACCAAACACCAAATATGTAATAAAAAGCCGCGGCGGAGCAGCCGAGCGCTTTGTGGCGCTACACTACGATGGGCGAGGACTTTCCCCATTGGGGGTTCGAATCCCCCTCGGGCATGGTTGTTTGTGCCGTCTTTAGTATAAGGTAGTTCATAAGTAGTTTGTAAGTTTAGGGACTGATGACCCCGCAGTTAAGTCCCTTAAGCTCTACAAACATTTGAACATTTTTTATATTAAAAACCTATTCTGACCAAGTGACTTTATTCATAGAATGGGATATTTGACCACCGGTAGAAAATAATCTGTTTCATTAAAGATTGCAATTGTTTGAACAATAGGACATCAGCTTGCTGCAGAACTGACTGATTGCCAATTAGATCTGAGTTCGACACAGATTCTATGGCCTACATGTATGCAAGGATGTGCAACTGCCTTTAGAATTACTGCCAAAAATGCTGCTGCTGCAACGCGAAAAACTACAGAATTGGCAGGAGTGCAACATCCACCATACAGTTCTCAATAACGCTAGGATATACACTGTAAAAATAAATAAATAAATTACACCTGGAAAGATGTTTTCGATTATGATGTGCTGAAGGCAGATGACATCTGGAGGGGGGGGGGGTATTAGACGTACTGATTATGGTCTCAACGTGGTCCGAAAGCAGACAGTGCAGTGACTGAGCTACCAGATCGTCAATTGTGTACCCTTTAATACTAAACTAAACTCCGTCCAACGTAGGCCTCTAGGACTCGGGTACCAACCAGCCGCCGTGTCATCCTTTGCCCGAAGGCGTTACCAGATGCAGTATGGAGAGGCGGGAGCGGGGAGGCGTGGTCAACGCCCCGCACTCCTTAATCAAGTAGCTCCTCATTGGGCCTCACAAGGGCTGAGTGCACTCCGCATGCCAACAGCGCTGGACAGTTCCGTATGGTTACCCATCCAAGTGCTAGCGAAACCCGACAGTTCCTAACTTCGGTGTTCTAAGGGAAACCGGTTTATCCACTGCGACGCCCTGTATACGCAATGTATACAGGCATATATGTCACTGTGATATGAACGAGTTAAGCAATCAAACACCATCCCATGGACACGCGCCCGTGCCTCCTGCAGCCGACTGAGCGAGTTTAAGGGGTCAAACTGCAGTCACATGAGTGACTGGATGGTCCTTTGGGAGAACTGCCACAGAAGTTGGACGTGCTACGTCATTTCCGCAACAATGCTGGTTTCAATGTTCAGGTGAACATTATAGCACCCGTACAGCAGATCTGGATGTCCACTTTCTGGTATCCCTGCACGATGAGTTCGAGAGCGCGCCAGACCACATGGACTGCGACAGCGGCCGTTAGACGGCGCACACTACAAGCGAGTGCTGTCATCGCCACTGCAGCTCTGCGCACAGTGACGCACCCATCACGCAAGCCATCTGCGCAGGCAGCCGCGATATATAGGGCCCGAAGCCGCAGCACGGTCTTCAATCGTGTGTCGACTACGTTCGTGTACTGCGTTGTTGTCTGGAATCTTACTTGGATACGTCACGGTCTCGATTGGTTCACGATTTGGTCAATCCGTTCCATTTTGTTCAAATCAAATGTTCAAATGTTTGTAGAACTTATGGGACTTAACTACGGGGTCATCAGTCCCTAAGCTTACAAACTACTTATGAACTAGCTAAGACTAAGGACGCCACATGCCCGAGGGGGAATTCGAACCCCCGACCGCAGTAGCCGTGCAGACCGTGACTGAAGCGCCTCAGTCCACTCGGCCACCGCGGCCGGCTCCATTTTGTTGTCGTCGTTGTTTGTCGCCTCTGGTTGTCCCGTTTAGCTCCGCCGATTCCCTCCCTCGGTCGATATGTCGTTCACAGTCGTACGGTCAGGGGTCTGGTCTGACGTCAGTCGCAATTCTGCCGACGCCCTCAGTCGGTCGGTCTTTCGCGAATCGCTCCCGACCCAGTCCAACCTCCGGTATCAATACACGTAGCACAGAGGTCCGCCAAGACGTAGTATTTGTAAGACAGCAGTTACAAATCGTACACCTACGACAGCACAGGTAAGAGGATTTGTGAGCCTGGATGTTTCAACACGAACTGTTGCCGTTCCCCGTATGGGGTTCGAATCCACCCTCGGGAATGGATGTTTGTGCTGCCTTATGCTGATTGCACAACGTGCTTTCATAACAGTCATTACTTCGGCCTTCAGCCATGCTTTTACTGATACCAGCTTTCTTCCATATGAATTCTCGCGTGTGCTTTACTCTCTTATTCTAAATTAATTTCTTTTTGTAAATTCTATGTAATTCACTGTGCTCGCACACCACATGGTACTTAAAAATAGTATGCCGCTGCCTCTAAGCATATGAGTTTGTTTGTGCATAGTATATTTTAAACAGTGCTAGAAGACACCTGCCATCTTGTCAAAACGCCGCCGACTCTTCATTTTGCCACTGCTATGAAGTCTTCCCGCTTGAGTAATGTGTCACAAGCATTATGCGCGTGTCTGTGAGTGAATGAGTGTGCTTTTCTTTATCCACTGTGTAGTTGCAAATTTCCTCCCACGTTACCTCCATATTCATAAAGGGCAGAAATATTTTTATTATGGGAAGTAACTTTATGATTCAATTCACTTTTGTACAAAGTGTGTGCTTATTTAGTCTCCCCACATTTTTTTGCTTGTTCAATTTATTGAATAGATAATAATTTTAAGTATCAAACCTCTGCTTTATAATTTCATGCACCCCACACAATTTTTAAATTATCTATTCCCTTTTTTCAAATATTAATTTAGAGTTTGTTAACACGTTGGCTGCTCCCTTAAGGAGTGAGCAGTTAGGTACATTTCCGTTGCGCAAGTACTGTGGTCACTCGCAAAGTAATTTAGAGCGGCAGTGAGCCTTTAACTTGCACTTGCAGATCTCTACTGCCTGAGATGTTTCATAGACAATTTAACAAGTTATTTTTAGCTTGACTGTTAGATCAGGGCAGCGGAAGATGGGTGTAAGTTCAGTTATTAATTACATTTCTTTGCAAAGAACGGTAATTGTTTATAAAACATAAATTGTTTATAAGAATTCTTTTTTACTGGTCGGAAATGAAAAATCGGCGGGACATTGTGAGGAACAATTGTCCTCTCCTCCATTTCCTTCTTACTCACCTGGGAATGCTACGCTACTGACCTGTTTGGAACCCAAACTTTCGACCTACTTATTTTGTACCACTCCCGTCAAATGCATTGTTTCACCTCTCGTTTCCTCACAATGGAGTATGGGGAAATACCACACAGTTTGAAGCGTAAGCTTTCTGTGCGCAAACTACTCAAAAACGTTTCAAGTTATTACGTTTCACACCAATCTGGAGCTCCGCCATGCACGAACTATATCTGCCTTCTTAACCATATGCCATATTACCACAACACTGTCAAATTTGTTTACATGATTATAGAGCTGTTCTCTCACAAGGAGAGCCGAATCTGGGTAACTAACAGCCTCGCAGTATGCATTCATCGAAGGAGAGAACAGGCGTATTGGTATCACAATGTGAAGTGTTATTGGGAGTTCATGACGAATGTGGAAGCTATAGAAATAACCACACTGCTGATACACAACTGCGGTCCAACTTGCTGGAGATGCTGCGTTCAAAATGTTCAAATGTTTGTATAGCTTATGGGACTTAACTACGGGGTCATTAGTCCCTAAACTTTCAAACTGCTTATGAACTAGCTAATACTAAGGATGGCACAAATATCCATGCCCGAGGGGCATTCGAACCCCCGATTGTAGTGGCCGTGCAGACTGGACTGGCGCGCCGCAGACAGCTCGGCCACCGCGGCCGGCGGAGATGCTGCGTGGTGTGTTTATTGTCTCAAAGAGGATGTGACACTGAAAGCACAGGAAAATACATCTCTCATTAAGCAGGGACAGTGCTGATGACTTAGGAGTAATGTGGCTGAAATCGATTGTACTGTCACTACCGAAAGCCTATATTAAAAGAATGCTGGTCGTTTTACTAAGTTTTCTACTGTCATGTGCCGAAAAGAGGACAGAACAGTTCGAAAAACTAGAGCTGTTCAAATGATTGTAAATCTAAGGGATCAAACTGCTACAGCTATCGATCCCTATACTTAGAAACTACTTAAATTAACTTACGCAAAGGACAGCACTTACACCCATGCCCGAGGGAGCACCCACACAGGCTGTAGGATAGCGGCCAAGACCATGAGGTCGTTCCCGCACGGCGAAAGACTAGAGACAGGATGTTCATATCCACAGGACATGTTTATTACCATTTTCCCAAGAAATGTTTGGCATTTAAGTCTCCTCGGTTCACCATATTTCCTGTTGCCTAGCTGCTTGAAGGACCAAAAATGTTCAAATGTTTGTTAAGCTTAAGGGACTTAACTACGGGGTCATCAGTCACTAAAGTTACAAACTACTTATGAACTACCTTATACTAAAGATGACACAAACATCCGTGCCCGAGGGGGGAATCGAACGCCCGACAGTAGCGACCGTGCAGACTAACGGGCGCGCCGCAGACCGCTCGGCCACTGCGGCTGGCTTGAAGGTCCGTTATGGAACAACTTGCTCCGTGGATGATGGCATATGCTACTTCGCATTGGGTCAGACTATTTTCACCATACACCGCACATATTTGATTAATGATAACTACGGTCATCTGACGGGTCACGACAAAAAATTGCCAATAAGACACGTGTTCGTGCAACAATATGTGGTCGTTCATTTTCTTGCTGAAAAACGGCGCTTGGGGGTGTCGTGCAGAAAGGGTATGGCTACTGGTTGGAGGATGTCATTCACATAGGTACAACTAGCCAAAATGTCCCAGACCGGCACCAACGGTGATTTCTGATCGTACCCATTAGCACTCCTCATCTTAAGCCTTCAGTTGGTGCTGTAATGCTGCACCGCCTATCTGTGACGAACTAAGTCATTTACAACAGCATGTGTATCCGTCAGAATAGACTATCAGATGCCATTACGGTCATAATCGACGTCATTCCACATATTATAGGGAGACATGTTCATCGTTTTTCACGCGCGCTATTAGAGAATGGAAGAGTAGAGAAATATCATAAAAATGGTTTGCTGAACGCTCTGCCATGCACTTCAGTGTGTCTTGCAGAATATTGGTGTAGATGTAGATCATTTACGACGAATGGAAAAACTGGTGGAATCCGATCTTGAGGAAGATCAGTTTGGATTTAGGAGAAATGTAGGAACTCGCGAGGCAATACTCACATTACGACTTATCTCAGAAGATAATCAAATGGAAACCTAAGTTTTTAGCATGTGGAGATTTCAGGAAGCTTTTGAAAATGTTGACTGGAATACACTCTTCCAAATTCTGAAGGTAGCAGGCGTAAAAGTAGGGAGGAAGATTTATTTTCAACTTGTACAAAAAGCTGACTGCAATTACTGGAGTTGAAGGGCATGAAAGGGTCGCAATGTTTCGGATGGAAGACAGGGTTGTAGCCTTTCCCCAATGTTGTTCAATCCGTACACTGAGCAAGCTGTGAAGGAATGCAACGACAAATTTGGAGAAGGAATTAGAGTTCAGGGCGAAGAAATAAAAACATTGGTTTTTGCTGATGACAATTAATTCTGTCAGAAACAGCAAAGGACCTGGAAGAGCAATTCAACGGAATGTATAGTGTGTTGAAAGGAGCGAATGGCGTTAATAAGATCAAAACAAGTGTAATATAATGCAGTCTTAGAAAGTCAGGCGAAGCTTACGAAATTAAATTAGGTAACGAAACAATAAAGGCTGTAGGTGAGTATTCTTACTTGGGCAGTAAAATAACATATGATGGTCGCAGTACAGAGGATATAAAATGCATAATAACAACGGGAAGAAAAGCGTTATTGATAAAGATAAATCTGCTAAAATTGAATTTTAATGTAAGTGTACCGAAGTCTTTTCTGAAGGCATTTGTGCGGAGTGTTGCTTTGTATGGAAGTTAAAGGTGGACAACACGGAGTTCAGACAAAAAGATGATAAAAGCTTTCGAAATGTTTATGTTACAGGCGAATGATGAAGATTAGACGGGTAGATCGCGTAAATTAATGAGGAGGAACTCAACAGAATTGGGGAGAAAAGGAATTTCTGACATATTGTAAGAGAAAGGATAGGTTGTGGGACACATCCAGAGACAGGAAACAAGAAATATAGCAACCAGTCACCTTTCTTATGTATTTATTTACCACATTCTGAGACATCAAGGTATCGTCAACTCAGCTATGAAGGAAATGTGTGGGGTAAAATTCGTATGGGAGGCCGATGAACGAATACAGTAAGCAGATTCAAAAGGATGCAGGTTGTCGTTCTTCTCAGATGAAGAGGCTTGCCCAGGACAGGATAGCGTGGAGAGCTGCATCAAACCAATCCGAAGACTGAAGACCACTACACCACCACCAACAACAACAGATCATTGCCGTCTAGTATGTTTCAGCACGTTCGTCAATAGTTAGCGGAGAATTGTACGACGGGAACATACAACATGACATAATAAACGGCTCCGGACTGTCACCCGTGATAGTGTTTGAAACGTTACACTGTTCCAGATCTGTAGTGAAACGCCATATGAGAGGTGTAAGATGTGTCGGGGATGTGACGGGGAGGGCGGTGGTCTGAATGGTGCTGTCTGAGCCATCTCGTCATGTTCTGTGCTCTTCTGTGGTGGTGGTGGTGGTGGTGGACATGAGGGACCAAACAACGAGGTCATCAGTCCCTTCAACCTCAAATTGTATACGCCACGGAACCCAACGAAAAATAGGTGAAAGCCAAAAGACCATTACACTAGGAATTAAAGTCGTCTCACCAACAAGGCTAAGACCAACCCAGGGCAGCAAATGCTACAGTGTCCGCTCCCACAGCTCCAGGAGCGACCACTACCCTAAACCTTAAGTTACAAACGACACAGTGGTCAACGTATCATAGCTCTAGAGCAGGGAGAAATAAAACTACATTAAAAATGTAAAAGAGTGGGGGACTGGTGGGGAGAAGGCTCTAAACCCCACAAACAGCCAATAATCACAAACCCACTCACCCCGACCAAGCGAGTCCTAGAGCTGACAATAAAATCTACTTTCACGGAGGAAGGCAAGGACGCGATCCATGGATCATCCGCCAAAACTAAAGGCAATGCAGGCGGTAGGCCAGAGTCGCCACGAAGTGTCGCATGGAGAGGACATTCAGTCAGAATATGAGACACGGATTGTACGGCTCCACAACCACAATGTGGTGGATTGTCATTTCGTAAAAGAAATCCATGGGTCAGCCTGCAGTGTCCAAGACGGAGGCGACAGAGGACAATTGATTATCTCCGGGAAGGGCGTAAAGATGAACTCCAAGCTGCAGTCGTATCTTTGATAGTGCGGAGTTTATTGGAAGGGGCAGTAGCTTTCCAACTGCTATCCCATGAGGAGTGAAGCAAAGATCTGATCTGCACCCGCAGATCCGCACCCGGAATTAGAAAGGGAGGTGGGCAGCGAGCAATTGCCGATCTAGCCAACCGGTCAGCCTCTTCATTCCCTGTAATACCAACATGGCTTGGCACCCAGAGAAAGGTAACGGAGCAGGCACCACGATGAAGGTCAGCAAGGAGATCATGGATGGAAATAACTAAAGGATGGGAGGGGAAACATCGATCAATGGCCTGCATACTGCTCATGGAGTCAGCACAAATTAAACCACGTTCCACGGCAGTCTGTTTAATAAAACGGAGGGCTCTATAAATCGCCATCAGCTCTGCCGTAAACACACTGCATGCCTCTGGCAGAGAATGGCATTCCGCCCCAACAGGAGATGTAAAAGCATATCCGGAGTGGCCCGCTGTTTTCGAGCCATCAGTATAGAAGATAGAGGCTCCCTGAAACTCTTCTAGTACTGGGCGCACCAAACGCCGAAAGACCATGGGGGAAATTAAAGCTTTTGGGCCCTGGAAGAGATCCGCCCGAATTAGTGGTCGCGGCACCATCCACGGAGGTGTGCGTGCATTGAAATGGGGGGGGCGCAATCTAGGGAAGGGAAATGGAAATCTCGGCGAAGAGAGGCAAGCCGCAGTCCGACGGGAAAGCCCGCCCGCGGCCGGGTATCAGGGGGTCGAAGCCCTTCATATGCAAAAAGAATCTGGTAAGCGGGATGATCAGGATATTGACGGATGGCGATGGCATAAGACGCCAGAAGCTGATGCCGCCTGACCTGAAGAGGGCAGATTTTCGCCTCAACAAGGAGACTGTCGACCGAGCTAGTCGGGAATGCACCTGTAGCCAAGCGGACACCACAATCGTGAACCGGGTCTAATAATTTCAGGGCAGAAGGAGCTGCCGAGCCATAAACTTGACACCCATAGTCCAATCGGGACAAGATTAGAGCCCGATAGATACGGAGGATAGTTGTTCGGCCTGCACCCCAAGATGAATGAGCAAGGAAACGTAGGGCATTAAGTTTCCTCATACAACTAATCTTTAGGTGGCGAATATGGGGCACCCAAGTCAATTTTTTGTCAAAGAGAAGACCCAGGAAACGATGCTGTGCTACAACTTCCAGGCGCTGATTACCCAAGAACAGTTCTGGAACAGGGTGAACTGTAGTACGACGACAAAAATCAACCACCCTCGTTTTTGCCGAGGAAAACTGGAAACCATGGGACGTAGCCCACACTGAAGCCCGCCGAATGGCGCTCTGGAGCTGACGTTCAGTAGAGGCTACTGAGTAGGAGCTGTACCATATGCAAAAGTCGTCGACATACAACTCCGGGGTTACCAGTGACCCAACAGAGCTCACCAACCCATTGATGGCGATTAGAAAAAGTGTAACAGTCAACACTGAGCCCTGGGGGACGCCGTTCTCCTGTATCTGAGGGGAGCTAAAGGAAGAGCCAACTCTGACACGGAACAGACGGTGGGATAAAAACTGAGGGATAAAAATTGGTAAGGAGCCTCTGAGGCCCCAGTCATGAAGAGAACGTAAAATATGATGACGCCAAGCAATGTCGTACGCCTTATGAAGATCGAAGAAGACTGCTACCAGATGATGTCGTTTAGAGAAGGCCTGTCTGATCGCAGTCTCCAGTCGAAGTAAATGGTCAATAGGGGATCGTCCCTCCCGGAAACCACACTGGTAAGGTGAGAGAAGTCCCTGGGATTCAAGAACCCAGAATAATCTGCGGGCTACCATCCGTTCAAGTAATTTACAGGGAACACTTATCAGGCTTATTGGTCGATAACTGTCCAGCGCCGACGGGTCCTTGCCAGGCTTGAGGGGAGGGACCACAATACTCTCCCTCCACTGGGAGGGGAAGACCCCTTAAAGCCAAATACGGTTAAAAACCTTTAGGAGAAATTGTCGTTGTGAGGGGTTGAGGTGTTTCAGCAATTGATTATGGATATCGTCAGGGCCAGGTGCTGAATCACGAGAAGAGGAGAGGGCCAGCGATAGTTCCCAGTCAGTAAAAGGTTCGTTATATGGTTCCACCTGGTGAGAAGTAAAGCCTAATTTGAAGGTTTCGGCCTGGTGTTTCTTAAGGAGAAAGGTCGCCGGATATGAAGTTGTCGCCGAGACATTGGCGAAGTGAGTTGCAAGATGTTCTGCAACAACAGATGGCTCCGTGCAGACCCCATCAGGCAGGGCAAGACCAGGGACGGAAGACGGTCGCCAGCTACCTTGGATAGATCGGAGCATAGCCCACACTCTTGTCAAAGGGACAGAAGAACCCAACGAGGAGACAAAATGCTCCCAGCATGTCCGCTTACTTTGTTTGATTAAGTAACGAGCTCTGGCACGCAGACGTTTGAAATTTATTAGACCAGCGAGCGATGGGTGGCGCTTAAGATGTTGCAAGGCCCTTCGGCGCTCGCGAATGGCTGCAGCAACAGTTGCATT
Organism: Locusta migratoria; assembly: GCA_026315105.1. NCBI lineage: Eukaryota > Metazoa > Arthropoda > Insecta > Orthoptera > Acrididae > Locusta > Locusta migratoria. The sequence continues at coordinate 508,594,881 of CM048747.1, forward strand.
CCACCAAGGGACAGGCCGGCGAGTAGGAGGGCCTGTCGACCGGGGAACAGCTGTGTTGGCAGCTTGGGTGATCATGTTGGTCATTTGGCTTATAATATCATCTATACAGCCTGAGGGGGAAGATGGGAACACAACCTGGGATGTATATAGCGGCCAATTAGCACGACGGAATACCCAGCGGGGTACCCTGGCTCGTGGTAGGCGTGAGGGAAGTGAAAGGATCAACGGAAAGTGGTCGCTATCGCAGAGGTCGTCATACGCCGACCAGTGAAATAAAGGAAGGAGAGAAGGAGAAGTGAGAGAGAGGTCTATGGCAGAAAAGGTGCCGTGAGCGGCACTAAAATGAGTTGGGGAACCATCGTTGAGAAGGCTCAGATTGTGGTCAGCAAGAAACTGGTCTATGAGGCGGCCCCGGCTAGATGTATAAGCACTGCCCCACAAAGGATGGTGGGCATTGAAGTCCCCAAGGATGAGGTAAGGAGGGGGGAGTTGCTGAAGGAGGGCCACTAGGGACGTGAGTGTAGGTGGCCTGTCAGGTGGAAGGTAGAGGTTGCAAATGGTCAATGGAGTGTCCAAGTGAACCCGGACAGCAACCACTTCCAATTGAGTTTGGAGAGGAATCCAGGTACTGACAATATCTGTCCGGACCAAAGTACAAACCCCACCAGACGCCTAGAGGGGACCAACCCGGTTCCGACAAAAAGCACGGAACCCACGGAGGGTCGGTGAATGTGCATGCATAAACTTCGATTCCTGCAGGACGACACAGGCCACAGAAGAGAGAGAGATTAGCTGTTTAATCTCAAAGAGGTGACGGTAGTAGCCATTACAGTTCCATTGGATGATCACATCACGAGGATCTAGGCGGGAAGCGAATGGCATAATGTCTGTCACGCTGCTTTGTCACCAAAGAAGAAGGGACAACATCCATAAATAGCTGATCAGCCTCAGGCTCAATGGGATGAGCGAGTTGCGAAAGCACAGTCGGCACCTCCGGTGGTACCGGAGGGGCTTTATCTTGTAACTTTGGTTTCTTCTTCTTCTTCTTCTTCTTCTCTTTCTCTTTCTCTTTCTCTCGTGTGGGACGGGCAGGACCCGCCCCAGAGAGAGGACTTTTGTCAGTTGGGTCTGGTACTGACGAAGATCAGGCGACCTTTGAACTCACTGACTGGGAGTCCGATGGCCGACTGGAGGTCGAAGATCTCCGATCTGGGGAACGCCGGGACGGAAGGCCCTGAGATGGGGCACTGTCACCGGCAGGCGACGGAGAAGGGGTGCATTTCTCCAGCTGGGATGGGGTGGGACACAAAGGGAGGGCTACAGGAGCTACAGGAGAGGGAGATGTGATGGAGGGGTGGGAACGGGATGTAGCGGGGAGATGGGAGCGGGAAGGGGATGGTGAAAGAAGATAACGTCGTAGCGAAGGTCGTCGCCATCTGCACGGGATGCAGACGTTCATATTTACTGCGGGCCTCAGGGTACGTCAAACGCTCCAGGGATTTGCACTCTTGTATCTTCTTTTCTTTCTTGAACATAGGGCAATCTGGCGACCGTGAAGTGTGGTGTTGATGACAGTTGACACACACCGGCGGAGGAACACAGGGGCTCCCCTCATGTTGTGGGCGTCCACAATCAATGCATATTGGGACTGCTGTACAGCGAGAGGACATACATCAAAAACATCGCATGGGAGGTGGAATGAAGGGCTTCACTTCACATCGATATATCATTATCTTGACCTTCTCTGGGAGTGTGTCCCCCTCGAAGGCCAAGATAAAAGCCCCAGTATCGACGCGGTTATCTTTAGGTCCCCTCTGAACGCGGCGAACAAAATGTACACCACGCCGCTCGAGATAGGCCCTAAGCTCCTCATCAGTTTGAAGGAGGAGGTCCCAGTGGAATATCACACTCTGTACCATATTCAAGGATTTGTGTGGGAGTATTGTTACTGGAATGTCGCCAAGGGTGGTGCAGGGGAGCAAAGCTTCAGACTGGGCTGCCGAGACTGTTTTAATGAGCAATGAGCCAGATCTAAGTTTACTCATAGATTCCACTTCACCAAACTTGTCTTCTATGGTCTCGACAAAGAACAGCGGTTTTGTGGTAGTAAAAGTTCCTCCATCAGTCCTTGTGCAAACCAGGTAGCGAGGAAAGGGTTTTGCTCCTAACCGGCGAGCCTGGCCTTCCTCCCAAGGGGTAGCAAGGGAGGGAAACATCCTCGTATCCGCAGTAGCAGCATGAAACGATCTCTTCCTGTCTTGAAAGACGGCCGATGCACGACCATTTTGGAGTCTAACTCTTTTCATAGTGCTAGACGTCCGCCCTGGTGTCACCCACTCCGAAACAGGGGCTCTCTCCATGGGCGCCACCCAGCCTCAGCAAAGGCCACCTGGCACGATGGCCATTGCCGGGAGTTCTGATACCCCCGAGGACAGGCATCAACTCCTTGGCTCGCATGGAGAGGTCGTAGCTCAGACACCAGTAGTGTGATCCCTGTGGTGTCAGGGGGCTCAGCCAAAGGGTACATAACAGCCCCCCCCACACGGACTGGCTACACGTGCTGGGGACCTAGCGAGGGATGGGGGCTACAGCGAGGAAAGGAAGTGGAAAGGAAAGGATAATAGGACCCGCGCCGTAGGGGCTCACACATTATCGGACAATTTTGTTATGGAAGGTCAAACCCTGAAGGGGATCAAACTGGGCCAAAAACCGGTGTACACAGCAGACAAAACCAAAGTGCAGGACAATCGGTACCATGGGATAGCCAAGCCGTCATCTAGAGTAACACCGAGAGACGGGGTTGGAGAGGGTGGGAAGGAGGAATTGGGATGGGAAGGAGGGGGAACTAGGAGGGGTAATGCAGCCTGGGGAAAGCAGGAAAAAAGGCTTCAATGGCTCGGGGACCCGTGCGCGCCACACACGTACCCACAAAAGAGCTGTGGGCCCCCTGGGGGGATGCTCTTCTGTCAAATATTTTGCAGACACCAGTTGCACTTTCGAACCACTTCGTGCTAAACGAGCAGCAATTTCGCGAATACCAATACTCACTGATTTTACGGTACAGTCCGCGAATACGTCTGCGAGGCACGCTGCACGTTTGCTCAAGGCACACTGGACCATTACCTTTGGCTTAAAGCAGCAACGAGAGTCGCAGGCAAGTTTTACCTGTAGGTGTTGTTGCGTTGCAATATCAGTTTTGCTCTTATACCCGCAGACAGACAGCATCCAAATGCTAAAGGTTTCTGCGTCATGTAGGAAGGCACTTCCGCTTATTGAGACGGAGCGGTAGAGGAAGCGTGGAGGGGAAGAGCTGCGGCAGAGCGCCAACACTGGAGCCTGCGGAAGGGACATTGCGTAACTCGCGGCCCCTCACGCGCCTAGAGAATGGAGATATTGGCTGTCAGCGTGGTAATGGAGGGAGATGCGCAGAACTGCTGAAAACTGGGCCGTCTTCGTACGTGGCGCGGACTATAATACTAATATTCTCTCTCCAGTGCTATAGGTGTTCCAACATTTCCCACTTGAGCTACAACCCGTTAGTAAAGAACAAGCAAAGAACCCCTTATTACACGATAGACTCGGTGCAGTTTCACCGGCCCCCGGCCCAGATTGTTATGCGCCGCGCTGCATGGTGCCTGGTGCCCGGTGTGTGGATGCCTGGGCCGTGTGACGCCGCAGCGCCGACTGACGCACGCGCCTTCCGGGAAGCGGCGTGCGTCTGCGTGTGCGGCGTGCGCCCCTGTGTTGTTTGCCACTTAGCACGTGTGTGCTCTGCGACACGCCCCGCCCCGTGGGAATGCCGGCGCCCTGACCGTCGCGCGCTCCCACACCGTGCTACATCCCAGACCAGCACAGCGACAGGTGCCGCCGACCCCACCAGCACACTCTCTAGTCGAGCCAGCCGCTCCGGCACAGCGCGTACACAGTCCCGTCTAGCAAAAATTATGCGCCCGAGTTACATTTTTACTCCCTTTCTGTTTTTCTTTCCAAGCGGCGCCGCGCCTTTCCATGATCACCAACGAGTCCTACGACAGTGAAAGGCAACTATTCACTGATTGGAATTTCATGTTGCAGCAACTGGATCTTCCGTTTACTTTAAGATCCATCGGACTAGGGCGTTTTGTGTATCCTTCTTCTTGCAGAATACTACAAACAAGGTGTACCCCCTTGCGTTCAGTAGTGACCTTGCTACAGTAAATCTTCCTTTCTTTCCATTACTCTGTTTCACACTTACGATTCCACTAACGGAATGACCGGGTGATCAAAAAGTCAGTATAAATTTGAAAACTTAATAATTCACGGAATAATGTAGATAGAGAGGTAAAAATTGACACACATACTTGGAATGACATGGGGTATTATCAGAAAAAAAGTTCAAAAAATGTCCGACAGATGGCGCTGGACAGCAAAACGTCAGTGACTGGAGACTGTAGCGGGTTCGTCTATACACGGCGAAGTGGTTGGCACTTAGGCATACCCTCCGATGCCATCCTTACAAAATCCATCGGCATCATGAACTGTTACCTGGCGATTTAGTGAAGCGGAGGGCATTTGCGGTGTGGGCGTTTCAAAAGATGGCGGAAGATGACGATTGGTTGAGTAACGTGTTGTGGACCGACGAAGCTCATTTCACGCTCCGGGGGTCTGTCAGCGAACACAACTGCAGAATTAAGGCTACCGAAAATCCTAGAACTGTCGTGGAAACTCCATTGCACGACGATAAAGTTTCGGTATGGTTTGGATTTACCAAATCTACCATTATCGGGCCTTTTTTCTTCGAGGAACTGCGTCATTCTAGTTTTGTAACTGCTACTATGACAGGTGAGAAGTACGCCGATGCCGGCCGCGGTGGCCGAGGGGATTGAGGCGCTCCAGTCACGGTCCGCACGGCCTCTACGGTCGGGGGTTCGAATCCCCCCTCGGGCATGGATATTTGTGCCGTCCTTAGTTGTAAGTAGTTCATACGTAGTTTGTAAGTTTAGGGACTGATAACCCCGTAGTTAAGTCCCATAGACTCTACAAACATTTGAGTACGCCGATATGTTACAGAATCGCATCATCCCAGCTGGCTGATAAACAGCTGCTGGAACGTACGATTTTTATGCAGGATGGCGCTCCACCCCACATTGCTAAACGCGTGAAAAATCTCTTGCACGCGTCGTTTGGTGAAGATCGTGTGCTCAGCCGCCACTTTCCTCGTGCTTGTCCTCCCGGTTCCCCAGACCTCAGTCCGGCGATTATTGGCTTTGGGGTTACCTGAAGTCGCATATGTATCGTGATCGACCGACATCTCTAGGGTTTCTGAAAGACAATATCCGACGCCAGTGCTTCACCATAATTCCGTACATGCATTACACTTTACAGTCCTGTTCACAACATTATTCCTCGACTACAGCTGCTCTTGGGGAATGTTGGTGAACATATTGAAGATTTCCTGTAAAGAACATCATCTTTGCTTTGTCATAAAAGAAATGGTTAGCATAACAAATCAAGATCTGTTGAACATTTTTGAACTTTTTTTTTTGTTCTAATAAAATGCCATGTCATTCCAAGTATGTGTGTTAATTTTTACCTCTCTATCTACATTATTCTGTGATTTATTTTCAGATTTATACTGACTTTTTGATCACCCGGTATATATGTTTTACTTTTTAGTGAAATGGAATGTCTATCGAAAGGATTTGCGTTATTTTTTCCCTTTGTGAATGGAAGTTCCCCCATTTGTACCGTATTTGCCGAAGTGTAAGACGCACTTTTTTCCTACAAAAATTGGCCCAAATACTGGATTCGTCTTATACGCCGGTTGCCAGTTAAAGTAGGTACCCACAAGTTCGATTTCTTTTAAGGGATTTAAAAAAAATGGCGTAAAATACGGGAAATAATGTTGTAAGCGGGAAAATTTGCTTGAAGTTTCTCTGTTACATTTTCGTAGGTTTTATATGATATCTGTATCCTACATAATATGCACCAAAATACCCATCAGGAACTTTATTGTTTGGCAAAGGTTTTCTGAATTTCGTACTATTTTTAGTGCCTACTGGTAGCTTCATGGAAAGTAGAAACTTTCGATGTAATTTCATTCACCGTAATCGATTTTTTCGGCAATCTTGTAATGGTGTCATTCATTATTTCAATAATGAAACGCTGCTGAAGTACTTGTCCATGTCTCGCCTGACGATATTCGTATTCTCAAGGGCAAATATGTACACAAGTATTTTTTATGTTTGTACAGCTTCTGCATCTCACAGTTGATGTATTTTTCAGGTTATAACATGCTGTGGCCCATACAGTGAGCTGACCAGTACACAGACGCGAACCATCCATCATTCTTACAGTTTATGGACTTTCACAAAAATACTTACATAAATATTTGCGCATAACAATAAATCCTCAAAACGCGTCATTTTGAACATGAACACCCCCTACTCGTCGTGCGAAGTTTGCGAACTGATACTCCGCGCGATGTATGATCGGAGCAAAGCGGAGCCACCTAGGTGTCAAGTCGTAAGCCTTTACGACGCTCTCGTCAACCATCCAGTCATAGTCGGCGTGCACTGTAAACAGCGATAGGCGAAATATCCGTTTCAATAAGCGCAAACTGTCAAGAAACTCGACTGCGTAAAGTTTATGAACACTACTTAAAGGCACTGCCTTAGATATTTAATGTACCTGAACAAATTTATTATAATGTTACAGTTGACATATTTGGTATGATTTATTTATTTATTTTCCCCTAAAAGAAAAGTCTTAAAAGTGGGGTGCGTCTTATAAGCCGGTGCGTCTTATATGTCGGCAAATACGGTATATTTCTGTTGCTGCTCTGTTTGTTTCCCGCAATAGGCCTTTTAGACGGGCAATACGCCACACCGTCCCCGAGGCGGAGGACGATCATTGCAAAGACAGAGTGCCTCAGTAACCACAGGGTGGAATTATGTCTGGTGCGGGAGCGCAGCTTTGTGTCCAGGAATAGCTGATAGCCTGTGGTAAGCTGAAGTGACGCAAACTGCTGTCCGCCCAACCCCCTGCCGCCTGAGCTCACAGAGCCGAACAACACGTGCTCGAAGTGAAGACGATCAAGCACGAAACACATATACAGGGTGATATGAAATCCGAGCACTCGGCCTATATAGCGTGATTCGTAACAAGCCAACAATAAAAAAAAAAAAAATGACTCCACGAAAATTTCGTCCTACGCTTATTTCCAGCAATGGACGAAGAAAGATACGTGCCTGTTCCATACCTCAGTATGTTTGAGAACTATGCCAACAAACTGATGGAGGATCCAGAAAGTATATTGAGGAACAAAATTAGCATATAAATCCACGAAGTCTTCGTGACCGCTATGACTACAATTGTTCGTTGGGGTTGGGAGCCGGCCGCGGTGGCCGAGGGGACTGAGGCGCTTCAGTCACGGTCTGCACGGCCACTACGGTTGGGGGTTCGAATCCCCCCTCGGGCATGGATATTTGTGCCGTCCTAGTTCGTAAGTAGTTCATAAGTAGATTGTAAGTTTAGGAACTGATGACCCCGTAGTTAAGTCACATAAGCTTTACAAACATTTTTGGGGTTGGGGTTTTAAAAGGACCAAACTACTATGGTCATCAGTCCCTATCCCAATCGCAGAGACGACATAAAGGATCGCTAAAATGAGACATAACGTGTTAAATTACATCAAACCGGAGATGGAAGATGTCAGAAGTAAAAGAAACAAATAAAACGGAAGAAAGAAGAGATTTAAAATAGAATAGCAGAGTGTCTCAATTTGTTGAGTGTCCGTAGGGTACGCCATTCTGTATTCCACAGACCAAGAACGTGACTATTTCACATCGAACGGATGTCAGTTGCTTCTCCATCCGCACATAGGGGTTACGACAACTGCCCGAACTAGCCTAGCACGCCTCCCGTCAAACCCAGATTTTCAACTTCTCCACACATTACTGATGACTCGCAGTCATCACCATAGTTATGTGTACGTGGTTTGTCTTCTTTCGAAGATGCCCAATTGCAATTTGTTGGAAAGTAAAAAGTTCAGACGAGCAAGCTAACGTAACAGGTGAACTTCAAAGTCGCTTAGAATCTTCGCAGTCATTCAAGCTTTTCTCTCAACACTTCTCTCATCGGAAAATTATTCAGGTTTCCGCATATTAATGAACCTTTTCAAAACATTATCATTAACATCGATAGATAGACATAAGTCAGCAATAATACACTTGTCAAAACAATTACGGCATCAGTTGAGATATCTCGCTTATGGAGTATTGTCAAAGTAGAATGAACTAAAATGGTTCGACGTTTTGCTGTCAGTTATACGTTTTGTATCCCATCCTCGTCGCCACTTTTGTGTCCCGACTTCGTCGCCGCTTTTGTGTCCCAGCCTCGTCGTAGGTGTCGGTGGCCGAGTGGAATGAGACCGACACGCTGGTGCAGGTACGGAGGGGAGCAGCCAGAAACTATAAACACTAGAGTAAATTAGAAAGAGATATATATTGCACAGGATGTAACAATACTTAACTTTTACATAGTACTGCAGAATGTTGATACATAGTTGTTAGAGGCCTGCCTAGTGCCTGTACAATAGCAAAGTCTTCACTGGTGCCTATCTGATTACGAAGGTCCTAACTCGTTGCTATCTCAGTCCGAAGTGCCGACTGGTTCCTCTCTCAGTCCGAAGTGCTATATCTTTCCGTGGTGGCCACGAGCGGGGTTCCAGCAGAGGGCGCTCGTGGCTGTCGTCGGAAGAACGCCGCGCCGTGCATGCATGGCAGCGCGCGGCGAAAGTAGGTGGCGCGCACTTTGTACTTGTGCGACACCACAATACGGAGTGGAGACAACATTACGGCAACAGAGGCAGTGGTAATAAAAAAGGGAGGAGGATGTTGACTTGTGTTCACTAAACGAATTACACAAGCAGTTGGGTGCAGCTAGTGTAATTAGCAGGTAGTACTATGTAACATGAACTTGGCGTAGAGAGCCATAGGAAGTTTGGAAACGGGACAGGTACAACGCTCAGATTCTCAGCCACGTACACAGGCCAACGCAACACAACCTCCAAGACGGACAGATTAATGCCTCAGAAGTGGTTACACGCCCTACGAAGCGGCAAAATGTCGTACTAGACGCATGTTGATCATCAACAAAATGCGACTTTAAGAACTGATACAAAAATACGGTATAAATCAACTTTTAATACGTTGTTGTCCAGGAACAATACTAGGATTGAAAGGGTTAACAACCCGTCGAGAGAAGAGGCGGAATGCAACTCAGCTACAATGCAGCGTCCAGACATCAACAGGACTAGCACTACAACACAAACGGTCCGAAATCACTTTCGGGAATGTGGTTTCTGAACACGGAGGCCTATGTTGTCTCCCACTACAACGATGACGCCGTTTAGCCCGCAGAAATTGGGCCGAGGAACGTCAGGATGGGAGTTGTGACGAATTCTTGAAGCTGTGGAATTGAACGGATGGAGTGGCCAGCTTGTTCACCGGACTTAAACCCAATTGATGAGGTCTGCGATGCACTAGGCAGACACGTTGCAAGCACACCAGCTCCTCCTACAACGGTTGCAGAGCTGGATATTGCAGTCATGAAAGAATGGCCTAATATCCATCAAGAGCTGATTGATTACCTCATACTGTCCAAGCCACACAGGTGTGCAGGTGTACTGGCCGTGCCTTCGAGGTGATCACATACCATATTAGAGGACAACCAGAATGACTTTTCCTCTATTATGGTAGTTCCATGGTGCTTTGTAAACGCCATGTAAACCTCAAGTTAGGTGCCTCGCTCTAAATAAACGTGTAAACCTCAAATAAAAATTTGAGGCAGCACAATTTCATACTATATCACAAACAAATTACAGCTGAAGCCAACATCTCAATTAAATACGTTATCATATGTATAATGTGTATGATATCTCACCAGAAACCCTAACTGTTTTGATCATTGTTTTATGTGGGTGTTAGCTATAAATATTTAGAAAATGCTTAAGGACTCTTCCGTCGGTTCTTCATGGAACATAGACATATTAAATAACTGTGAAATACTATATATTAAGTAGTGTGAAGGTGGTCTAAGAAGCCGAAAACTGGTTTACAACAAAATTAATATTATATTAAAATATAAAGTGTATCACATTAGTAAATGTTTCAAATTATATGAGAAATTTGTTGGATGTAGCTAAGTCGTATCATTTTCGAGTGATGGATGAAGAAATGTGGCATATGTCAAATCAGGCAGTTTACACACAAGAATAGACTTTCTAATTGTAGTACTTGTCGTATCGTGTTGAACTACTCTTAATAAATAGGATATAATACAGGGTGAAAATTTTAAAATCGGTCAATAATTATAATAATTAGTCACTATACCTATTTTTCCTTTTTTTTGGAACAATTAATGCAGCAGCAGTCACTATTTATAAATATGGCACGACTCGTTTCGCCAGCACGCTGCCATCATTGGGTGCATTTTTACAGTTACTGGTTACATTCTTGATGTATTATGTTTTGTGTTGTGGATGCCAGTGAGGTTTTGTTTGTACAGTTTGAACCTGTTCAGGAAGATATAGCTATTTTTAGTATTATGTGTCATCATTGTAGTTTTTGGATTATTGTAGTGTTGTATTTACTTACAGTTTTGATAATGTTGTTGTCTGGCACACACAACACAAGAACATAGTTACATATACACTTACAGCACATGTTTACGTATTGTATTTGAAGGTTTCTGTACAAAGATCCTTAAAAGCTAAGATAAACTACTTACATCAGTATTTATAGTGAATGTGCCATAAAAAGTGCATATGTAGCTGCATGAGTTGAAACGGAAGTTGCTACATTTTAAAGAATTAATCAATCAGTGTTACATTATTAATTTTACTTTTATTAATTTTATATTTTAATGAAAAATGCATTCAATACTGGTGAAATTTTTGAAGAAATTAGTATTGTTGCTTTCCAGTTTATCATGTAGTAGAAGGTCACCATGTATTTTCTCATGGATGAAGATTTCTAGTTCTTCATAGAGGTCCATTATATGTCCCTTGTCCATTTTATGCAGTATATGAAGATCACTCTTGATATTCTAGAATGGATGTCCTGTGTTCTTTATATGGGTAGCTACTGCTGATTTATTAAAGTTATTGGTGTGGTAGGCATTTATGTGTTCATTGTATCTTGTTTTGAATTCTCTTCCTGTTGGCCTACATACAGGGCATTACAGGTGTTGCATACTATTTTGTAGATGCCTGAGTGTGTGTGTTTATCTGTTAATATGTTTACATTGTGTCTCAGTGAGTGTTGTAATTTATTGTGTGTTTTGAAGGCTATGTTGACGTTGTGTGGCCTGAAGATGTTAGCTATTTTGTAGGATAGTTTGCCAATGAAAGGGATACATGCTGTGGGTTTATTTTTTGATTTCTGTGTGGGGATTGGTTTTGCTTTTTTGTGTAAGGTTGTCAACTAGTGTTGAATAATTGAATTCCTTTTTTTTTTTTTTTACCCTACAACTAGAGCTTAACCACAACTACTTCACTTTCAACAATAAAATGTACAAGCAACATAGAGGTCTTGCAATGGGCTCAAGTATAGCTGGTACCATTGTCAACATATATATCAACCACCTAGAGCAAAAAACTCTTGCCATGAAATCCAATTCCATGGATAAAATCATTTATTACAAACGATATGTGGACGATACCTTGCTCTTGATAAATGGTGATCATAATGATATCAATAATATCCTCAATACACTAAATAACCAGGACCAAAATATAAAATTCTCAGTGGAACATGAAAACAATGGCAGTATCAACTTTCTAGATCTAACTATTAGTAAAGTAAACAATGCACACACCTTCAAAGTCTACAGAAAACCAACAACAGCAGATTCCACCATACATAACTCATCCTGCCACCCGACAATACACAAACACGCTGCATATAAAGCATTTGTTAACACAGCCAACAACACACCAATGGAGAACAATACAAAACTCGAAGAATTGAATATCATCAAACAAATAGCGACAGCAAATGGTTATGACGACACACTGGTTGACAACCTTACACAAAAAAGCAAAACCAATCCCCACACAGAAATCAAAAAATAAACCCGCAGCATGTATCCCTTTCATTGACCAACTATCCTACAAAATAGCAAACATCTTCAGGCCACACAACATCAACATAGCCTTCAAAACACACAATAAATTACAACACTCACTGAGACACAGTGTAAACATACTCACAGATAAACACACACCCTCAGGCATCTACAAAATAGTATGCAACACCTGTAATGCCCTGTATGTAGGCCAACAGGAAGAGAATTCAAAACAAGATACAATGAACACATAAATGCCTACCACACCAATAACTTTAATAAATCAGCAGTAGCTACCCATATAAAGAACACAGGACATCCATTCCAGAATATCAAGAGTGATCTTCATATACTGCATAAAATGGACAAGGGACATATAATGGACCTCTATGAAGAACTAGAAATCTTCATCCATGAGAAAATACATGGTGACCTTCTACTAAATGATAAACTGGAAAGCAACAATACTAATTTCTTCAAAAATTTCTCCAGTATTGAATGCATTTTTCGTTAAAATATAAAATTAATAAAAGTAAAATTAATAATGTAACACTGATTGATTAATTCTTTAAAATGTAGCAACTTCCGTTTCAACTCATGCAGCTACATATGCACTTTTTATGGCATATTCACTATAAATACTGATGTAAGTAGTTTATCTTAGCTTTTAAGGATCTTTGTACAGAAACCTTCAAATACAATACGTCCACATGTGCTGTAAGTGTATATGTAACTATGTTCTTGTGTTGTGTGTGCCAGACAACAAGATTATCAAAACTGTAAGTAAATACAACACTACAATAATCCAAAAACTATAATGATGACACATAATACTAAAAATAGCTATATCATCCTGAACAGGTTCAAACTGTACAAACAAAACCTCACTGGCATCCACAACACAAAACATAATACATCAAGAATGTATGTATGTATGTATGTATGTCTTTGTGTATGTCCAGACTTAGGCAACCTCGCTGCCTAAATAACATAATTTGGAGACTTTCTGGACTCCCGTATTTTTGATAACAATCTTAGATCGAACAGGGAATTTTCTATAGTTCGCCATAACTTTTGTTTTTGTGGCAGAATCTTTAGATTGTAATATTTTCATCCAAACCCTTATACACAGTGTGTATACGGGATCAGTTGAGCTATCTTGCTTCTGTTTTTGTTGTTGTGGTTATCAGTCCGGAGACTGGTTTGATGCAGCTCTCCACAACTATCCATCTCTTGGTCTCCCACTGCGATTTTTACCCCAAACACTTCCCTCCAACGCTAAATTCACAATACCTTGATGTCTAAGAATGTGTCCTACCAGTCGATTCCTTCTTTTTGTCAAGGTATGCCTTTTCTCCCCAATACTGTTCAGAACCTCCTCATTAGTTACGCGATACACCCACCTAATTTTCAGCATTCTTCTGTAAAACCACATTTCAAAAGCCTCTATCCTCTTCCTGTCCGAACTGTTTTTCGTCCATGTTTCACTCCCATACAACGCAATACTCCACACAAATGTCTTCAGAAAGGACTTAAATCAGTATTCGATGTTAGCAAATTTCTCTTTTTCAAAAACGATTTTCTACCCATTGCCATTCTGTGTTTTATATCCTCAGTACTGCGACCATTATTTGTTATTTTACTGCCCAAGTAACAAAACTGATCTACCACTTTTATTGTTTCGTTACCTAAACCAATTCCTTCAGCATCACCTGACTTTCTTAGACTGCAATTCATTACCCTTGTTTTGCTCTTGTTAATGTTCATCTAATATGCACCTTTCAACACACTGTTTTGAAGTATTGTACAAGGTAGAATTCACTAAAATGGTTCGTCGTGTTTCTGTAGATTCTACAGAGTGGAGACAATAGCATTACGGCAACCGAGATAGTGGTAATAAAGAGGGTGGTGGTGTCGTGTTTACCAAACGAATTACGCAAACAGTTAGGTTCAGATAGTGTAGTTAGCAGGTAGCGCATTGCAACAACAATTTGGCGTGGAGAGTCATAGGAAGGTTGGAAGCGGGACAGACACAGAGTTATTGATGCAGCTACTGGATTATTCTAAAGCGTAATTTCCAGGTCTTAGACGCGATTAGAGACAACGGGAACCGTTGAAAGAAGGTAAAGCCAAGGTCTTCCACGGATGACCGTTATCTCCGGTTAACAGCCCGTCGAGACAGGAGGCAGCAAAAGGACGCACAATATCAACACAAACAGTCCGAAATCGTCTTCGGGAACGTGGCCTGAACGTACGGTGGTGTATGGTGTGTGACCCATTCCAACCACGACGCCGTTTAGCCCGTAGAAACTGGGTTGAGGAACATGAGGACTAGAGGTGTAACGAATGGCGCCGGGTTCTGTTCACAGATCAGTGAAGATTTTGTGTTCGCCGGACATCTGGAGAGAACGTGGAACTCCGAACAATGCTGTTTATGTACAGGAAACATCACCATGTCATTGTGTTGGACGAATGACGTGGGCTGGAGTGAGGTTTTGTAGAAGTAAGGACCTGTATGTCGTTCAGAATGGCGCTTTGACTGCTCAGAGGTATAGGGACGAGATCCTTCGACACTTTGTTGTGCCCTACGCCAGTGCCACACGAGATGGGTTCCTTTTCATGGACTATAATTCTTGTACACACAGATCTGCACTTGTAGACAACAAGACTGAACCTGAGGGAATAGAACGAATGGAGTGTCCAGCTTGGTCTTCGGACTTAACACCAGATTGAGCATGTCTGGAGTGTTGTTGGTAGCTGCAATGCAGCAGACCAGCACCTCGCACAAAGGTTGCAGAGCTGGATATTGCACTGATGGAAAAATGGTCAAATATCCTTCAAAAGCTGATTGATAAACTCATGCTGTCCATGCCACGCAGGTGTGCAACTGTACTCGCCGTCCGAGGTGATCACACTCCATATGAGTGAGCAACAAGAAAAACGTTTTCACTATTATGTTAGGTACATGATGTGTCGTTCAAAGTAAACGCCATGTAATCCGCAAGAGAGTTAAGACAGCAAAATAACGTACTGTGTTACACACAAATTACAATTGTAACCAATTTCAGAATAAATTATGTTACCATATGTATATTGTGTATGGTATTTCACCTGATCCTCTAATTATTTTGAGAATCACGAATTCTTTTAGTAAGCACAAGGGTGTTGTGAAGAAGCTCAACGAGCTCCATTAAAAACGCTACTAGAGTAGCATTTTGCATCACGGGGAATTTTGTCGGTAAAATTCCGGGATCTTGTCCTGGAAGAGAAATAAAATCTTAGGGAAGAGAATGCTTCCTCCTGCATACATCTCGCCAAATGGCAACTACAGGAAAAAATCAAAGAAACTAGAGCTCGTACAAAAGCTGACGACTTTCTTACTTCCCACGCATCATATTGTGAGGAACAGGTAAGAAGGAAAATAGCGCTGGCATCAGACGTACCTTCCTCTGCGTTTCGTAAGTATGTCTGCAGGAAAATACATTGCCGACCATCAGGAAATGCAACACCGAATAGGACGGTAAATATCACAGCCGAATTTATTTGCGAAATGACACTTCGGGCAGAGATCACGTGACTGAAAATACACCTCACATGAAGTGAAGAAGATGAGTGAGTACATCTACATCTACATGGGATACTCTGCAAATCACATTTAAGTGCCTGACAGAGGGTTCATCGAACCACCGTTATACTATTTTATCTCCCATTCCATTCAAGTATAGCGCGCGGGAAGAATGAACACCTGCACCTCTCCGTTCGGGCTTGATTTCTCGTATTTTATTCTGATGATCATTTCTACCTATGTAAGTGGGAGTCAACAATATATTTTTGTATTCGGAGGAGAATGTTGGCGATTTGAGTTTCGTAAGTAGCCCATGCCGCAGCGATAAGAGCCGTTGTTGTAATGATTCCCATCCCAGATCTTGTATCATTTCCGTAACGCTGTCTCCCCTGTATCGTGACAATACGAAACGAGCTGCCCTTCTCTGGACTGCCATTGCTGGCTGTAACCGCTGCTACACGCCTCGGCTTTCAGTAAAAGAATCTCTGAATAAATTTTTGGGTATAACAGTCCACGGAGCTTCCACATATTACCAAAGCTGATCTGGTGTGGTTAGTGGGCCGTTCCGGAGACATTGACTAGACGTTTTCGATAGGAAAGATCAGGAAGACCAAGGCCGAAGTGCTAACCAATGGGCAACGAAGACGTCTTCAACATTGCGTGCCACGTGTGGTCTCCCATTATCCTGATGAAATGTGGCCGTCGACTAGCTCCGTAGGTACGCATAAACTTTTCAGTGTAATTACTTTTGCTATAAAACAAAAGCCTTGAATATTCTTGCCGTTCAACACCTCGGCACTGTTATGACAGGAATTGTAGTGACAAAAAAATGACGTTTCTGACTAGAACACCAACATCTTTTGGAAAAGGTCGGGTCTTCTGTTGTTTATTTGCCAATTTTCGTTCTTAACAGAATATGAAATTATTCATTAAAAAGTCGTAGATATCAAGAGAATATTAATAAACTATCTACAATGTACCGTTTCATAGCTTCCAATGGTTCTTAGGAAACCTAACAAACACAAATGTGGAGTTGTTTTGTAGTTATTACGGGTTTTTATGGCACTAGATACCTTCCCTGATGTAAAATCAGTTTAAACGACACTATTCACACTCATCCGATATCATGTTCAGAAATTATCTTGCCAGTCACTTGGACCGCTGCTCTCGGGGCATAAAACAAACATTACTAGGAGTGTCGTGACTGTATATGTCCGGCTGTAGTTCCAATGCCTTCGTTGCTGTTAAGAGTTCCCTATTCAGACTTCTATGGGAGAAGCGAGCTTTACGTCAGTCTCTTCGAGAGGAGTTTTGAGCCATAATTAGTGTTACACGGTTTTCACTTTAAGTACAAGTCGCTAGGTCTTGCTGGCAGTCTACCTCACCAGTTATTATCAGCGCACGGTGCTATACAGCGTGAATCACCTAACACTTGCACCGCAAATATTGCGGAAACGGAAAGTGCTATTGAAGTGCGGTTTTCACAAGATGGATTGGTAGTCAAGAACTCGTATTGTTACCCAATAAACAGATTGTAAAAATACATAGAAAATGTATTTTTAATGCAAACATACAGTTTTTCAAAAGGAACAATGGTTGTTTCTAAAGTACACTGGAATTTTTGACACCACCTGTGTACAAAGAATTTTGAATGACATTCGTATCACGTTTAGTTTGGCAGCTACAACCATTCAAAGTTTTGGGGGTGTAGCTGACTGGCTGGTGGTCATGAGACAATGGACCATGCCCCAGGGGCTAGCCACTCGGCCAGTCACCTACGTTATCGCAGCCCCCACCCCCAAAACTTTGAACGGTTGGCAAACTAAACGTGATAAAATTGTCATTCAAAATTCTTTGTACACAGCTGGTGTCAAAAATTCCAGTACATGATAGAAACAACCATTGTTCCATTTAAAAAACTGTATATTTACATAAAAAACACACTTTCTATGTAATATTACAATCTGTTTGTTGGCTAAAAATACGAGCCCCTGACTACCAATCCATTAATGAATCTTTCACTCTGCAGCGGAGTGTACGCTGATATGAAACTTCCTGGCAGATTAAAATTGTGTGCCGGAACCGGGACTCGAACCTGGGACCTTTGCCTTTCGCGGGAAAGCGCTCTACCGACTGAGCTACCCCGACACGACTCACGATGCCGCCTCACAACTTTACTTCCGCCAGTACCTCGCCTCCTACTTTCCAAACTTCACAGAAGCACTTCTGCGAACCATGCAGGACTAGCACTCCTGGAAGAAAGGATATGGTGGAGACATGGCTGAGCCACAGCCTAAGGGATGTTTCCAGAATGAATCTTTCACTGGCGGAAGTAAAGTTGTGAGGCGGCATCGTGAGTCGTGTCGGGGTAGCTCAGTCGGTAGAGCGCTTGCTCGCGAATGGCAAAGGTCCCAGGTTCGAGTCCCGGTTCCGGCACACAGTTTTAATCTGCCAGGAAGTTTCATATCAGCGCACACTCGGCTGCAGAGTGAAAGATTCATTCTGGAAACATCCCTTAGTCTATGCCTAAGCCATGTCTCCACCACATCCTTTCTTCAAGGAGTGCTAGTCCTGCATGGTTCGCAGGAGAGCTTCTGTGAAGTTTGGAAAGTAGGAGGCGAGGTAATGGCGGAAGTAAAGATGTGAGGGGCATCGTGAGTCGTGTCGGGGTAGCTCAGTCGGTAGAGCGCTTTCCCGCGAAAGGCAAAGGTCCCAGGTTCGAGTCCCGGTTCCGGCACACAATTTTAATCTGCCAGGAAGTTTCATACCAATCCATTGTCTGAAAACCGCACATCAATCGCACTTTCCGTTTCCGCAATATTTGCGGTGCAAGTGTTAGGTGATTCACCTTGTGTAGTTTGTTTCCGGGGATCTATCTGCCTCATATATAGATTTTATTGTATAAACTCTGATGACTTTCACGTTAGATATAATTACTTTAGAATGATGCTAAAGAGGCAGTGTAAAGGTTAACTTCTCGATTTGATGATAGAAGTTTCGTGTATAGTGACAAGTAATAGCCGAATGCAGACAGAAGTCGAATAGCTTCTTATTTTATAGGTTGAGGATCTGTTTCGAGCTCCATGGTGAGGAACGTCTGCTTTTATTTTTATCTATGGAGGCTGAAATTTTTTCGATGAATGCTGGATCGCCGGAGTGCCCGAGCGCATTGAGGCGCTATAGTCCAGTCAAATAAGCCGAAAAAAGGCGTCAACCTCGGAATGAGAGGTAACAAGCTGAATATTTGCACAAACTTTTGTTTTGGCATTCTAAATGATGTGTCAAAAGTCTCATAAAATCTCGTGTCTGCGTCTTAAGATATTAAAGGTCAAAGGTCACGAAAATCAGTTTTTCGCGAATATCTCGCTTCCTATGCGTTAAATGGTATTTGCATCTCGGATAAAAGTTGTAGAGCATGAAATTCTCTACAATTTTTGTTTTAAACATTTTTTGTGCAATTCATAGTCTTTTACATAGAGCGCGGAGAGCGCACAGGTCACAGCGCTCAGACATATAAGACATAATACGAGGTCGGCGGCGAATTACAGTCAATGGTAAGTTGTTTAAAGTTAATAAATCATTGAAACAATTACAATAACAAACCTTCATTCTTTATTAATTATGTTCAATATTTCATAATATTATTCATAAATCAAAAAGATTTGTTCAATAATATTTACTTATTTCATGAAATTATAAAGTTATGAAGCCAAATACTTCAAGTATATTTTAATTATATTCTAATATATCTTAATTATGTTTCATGTAGAAAAGAATAAAATGAACTATAATTAATACTTATTTATATTTGAAGCAAAAATATATTAAATAAAAAAACGAAGAAATACGTTTTATGTAAATCTTAATTTAGTAGTGATGTATGATTCATTTATTACAATTAGAAGTTCAAACGCGAGGAGGATTTTTATTCACTTTAATTATTAATCATACATAGGTCTCAATTTTCATCTTCTTGATCATCATCGTCGTCTTCATCCGGTCGCTCGAAAACGTCCATTTCATTATCATTATCCTCGTAATCGACGATCGTCGTCTCTAAACCTTCAAAGATTTCGGGGTCATATGCACTTTCTTCATCGAGATCGTTCTGGTGTGATGACGCATTGAGGTAAGCTTGCCCTTTACACTGGCCACAAGCTGAAGAACATTGCATCCCCGATTTCCTCTGCATCCGCAGCGCGAACCACAACCATTTTTGTAGTTGCAAAATATTGTATTAAGGAGCTCGTCTGGTGCAGGTGGTAATGTTGTTAGTATTGGCTCCAAATGTTCATTCTGCAGCACCCAACCCCATTCCTGGGGTTCTATATAGTTTCCTAACCACGTTTGTACTTGGTAGTAAGCACGATTGATATTTTGATGAGCTGCTGCACTAGTTGGTGGCAGATTTAATAGTTGCACAGGTTTATTAAGTTTTGTCGATTTAACAGATTGCGTGTATCGAAGACGATCTATGTAGTCTTCAG
This sequence comes from Locusta migratoria, assembly GCA_026315105.1. NCBI lineage: Eukaryota > Metazoa > Arthropoda > Insecta > Orthoptera > Acrididae > Locusta > Locusta migratoria. Next base: position 508,615,041 of record CM048747.1, read on the forward strand.
ATTTTGGAGCGTTATGTATTGCCAATAAGATACGTACTCCATTTTCAAGTAACGTTTGCGCAGGGCAATTTTCTTGTTGAAATACTTGAGCTAGCTGATCCAAATCTGAAAGTTTCTCCAATATTTTAACAAAAGTTTTTTTGCCTTTTTTAAACAACGCAGATGTCATGTCACAGCCACTCAATGCGTGCAAAAGTAAAATGTGTTTTTTACAACGGGGATAATGTTCAAAACCTTTGGAGGAGTATATTTGTGTTTTAACATTGCCTTTACCAACTGTTTTAAAGAAATTTCTTGTTGATGCGATTGAGTACGTCCAATTAAAATGACAAGCAAATCAATATCTTCTCATACGATGACGGCAGTCCTTTGGTGCTCTGATTCTTCAATGCCTGTTTAGATTAAACAAACATCAGCATCATCTCTGGCTTTTCTTTATTAGATCGATTTGATAAAAATTTCTCTTGGCTGATTGGCACAATCGTTGTTTCTTCAAAGCAAACTTCATACGATTTTGAAAGAACTGAAGTAGTTCTTAGTTGTTCCATTGCTTTAGTATTTCTACTGTAGTAGATACATTGGAACAGAATTAAAATATACTTAAAGTATGGAATTCATGAAATGTAATTACTTGAAATAAGTAAGTATTATTAAAATTGGGTATTAATTCGTAAATAATGAAATTTAATTTACAATTATAATTGTTTTATTCAACGTACCACTGACTGTGATTCGCCGCCGACCTCGTATTACGTCTTATATGTCTGAGCGCTGTGACCTGTGCGCTCTCCGCGCTCTATCTAAAAAACTATGAATTGCACAAAAAATGTTTAAAAACAAAAAATTGTAGAGAATTTCATGCTCTACAACTTTTATCCGATATGCAAATACCATTTAACGCATAGGAAGCAAGATATTTGCGAAAAACTGATTTTCGTGACCTTTGACCTTTAATAACTTAAGACGCGGACACGAGATTTTATGAGACTTTTGACACATCATTTAGAATGCCAAAACAAAGGCTCCTGCAAATATTCAGCTTGTTACCTCTCATTCCGAGGTGAAACCCTAATTTGACTGGACTACTATGCTCCGATGCGCGAAGCCGTTCCCCGTTGGGGGTTCGAATCCTTCCTCGAGCATGGATGTTTGTACTGTCTTTAGTATAAGTTAGTTAATAAGTAGTTTCTAAGTTGAGGGATTGATGACCCCGCAGTTAAGTCCCACAAGCTTCACAAATATTTGAACATTTCATTGCTGGATCGTGGTTAGTACTGCAGTCCCTAGTGTAAAAGAAATTATCTGCATTGCCTTTACTAACACTGTAGGTAATGTATGATTCCCTCTGATTTCCGTTATTATTGTAAATGATTTTGGAACCATACGTACCGACAACACGTCGCTCACAAGTAATTCAAAATACAAACTCATATGTAACTATTTGGAATAGGGTGAGCGTAAACAGGAGTAATGCGTATTTATAGCTCCATAGCTCCTGAAGAAGTTGAAAATTTTCCTGATTTGACTTTAACTGATAGTAAAAGAGTGTCCGGGACACCGTTTCTCTCTCTCTCTCTCTCTTTTTTTTTTTTTTTTTTTTTTTTTTTTTTTTTTTTTTTTTTTAATAAACCGCGCCGTTGGTGTGTTTCGTTTTGCTTGCTTGTCATTCATTAATGAACAACGTTATGAGTTATACTGCTTAAAGTAATCAATCAGTAAAAATGAGAATCTTCCTACAGATATAACGAAATCAGTGTTCGTATTTAAACTGTGATAGATGTTAAATGTTATGCGTGATTTGATATGCGCAATTTGACACGCGGGCGCGCGCGCGCCTGTGTGTGTGTGTTTTTGTGAGTGTAAACTAAATAGATTCTCGTTCAGATATGAAATTAATACACAGTTCCTGAAGCAAGTTTTTCTCATTCGTGTACATGTGTTTATCGTATTATTACGGGAAACAAAGAACTGAAGCAAGAAAAATATTGGACACCCAAATGTAATTGCTATTGTAAATCCTCAGACTTTGAGAAAAATGTTATAATCCCCATTCCAAAGAAAGCAGGTGCAGTCAGGTGTGAAAACTACAGAATCATCAGTTTAATAAGTCATGGTTGCAAAATATTAACACGAATTATTTACGGAAGGATGGAAAAGCTGGTAGAAGCCGACCTCGGGAAGGATCAGTTTGGGTTCAGGAGAAATGCAGGAACTCGGGTGGCAATACTCACTTTATGGCTTATCCTAGAAGATAGATTAAGAACAGGCAAACCTACATTTCTAGCTTTTGTAGATTTGGAGAAGGCTTTTGACAATGTTGATTGGAATAAACTCTTTCAAGTTCTGAAGCAAGCAGGAGTAAAATATAGGGAGCGTAAGGTTATTTACAACTTGTACAAAAACCAGACAGCGGTTGTCAGAGTTGAAGGGCATGAAAGGGATGCAGTGGTTGGAAAGAGAGTAAGACAGGGTTTAGCCTTTCTCCAATGTTGTTCAATTTGTACATTGAGCAAGTTATAAAGGAAAGCAAGAAGAAATTTGATGAAGGAATTAAAGTTCAGGGGGGAGAATTAAAAACATTTTGCCGACGACAAAGTAATTCTGTCAGAGACAGCAAAGGACCTGAAAGAGCAATTGAACGGAATGGACAGTGTGCTGATAGGTGCATATAAGATGGACATTAACAAGAGCAAAACTAGGGTAATGGAGTGCAGTGGAAGAAAATCAGGTGATGCTGAAGGAATTAGATTGGGTAACGAAGCAATAAGGAGGTAGATTACTTTTGTTACTTGGGCAGTAAAATAACAAATTATGGTCGCAGTACAGAGGATATAAAATGCAGAATGGCAATGGGTAGAAAAGCGTTCTTGAAAAAGAGAAATTTGTTAACCTCGAATATTGATTTAAGCCTAAGTAAGTCCTTTCTGAAGGCATTTCTATGGAGTGTTACCTTGAATGGGAGTGAAACATGGACGATAAACAGTGAACAGGAAGAGGATTGAGGCTTTTGAAATGTGGTGCTACAGAAGAATGCTGAAGATTAGGTGGGTGGATCGCATAACTAATGAGGAGGTACTGAACAGAATTGGGGAGAAAAGGAATTTCTGGCATACCTTGACTAAACGAAGGGATCGATTGGTAGGGCACATTCTTACACACCAAGGAATTGTGAATTTCGCGTTGGAGGGAAGTGTGTGGGGTAAAATCCGCAGAGGAAGACCAAGAGATGTATACAGTAAGCAGATTCAGACAGATGGAGGTTGCCGTTCTTATGTGGAGATGAAGAGGCTTGCGCAGGATAGGGTATTGTGGAGAGCTGCATCAAACCAGTCTCCGGACTGAAGACCACAACAACAACATTGTAATTGTTTTGGTAAACGTAATGTAGTGGGTATCTCCTTGCATTTTCTATAGTTCAATTAAGGTTTAAGTACATAATTCGCAAGAAAATACTCATCAAAGAATTGTCCGTTGTATCAATCCTATATATTAAAAGAATCTACGAAAACTAAAATCAGTCGACCAGACCAAATTACCCGGCTGATTTCCTTTATTTTTGTTTTAAACGAAAGGTATTCATCCCCAGATTTGTTATCAAGTATCAGAATTTGCATAACTCTCGCCTTCCTTTTTCTGTAATCAAACGCGATTTCCATCTGTATGTTTCTTATGGAGATGTCCTTACTGTAAACTAAAGTCAGTCGGTCAGGTCCTTCTATCCGACCGATTTCCTTCATTTTATGCTCTAAACGAAAGGTATTCATTAGCAGACTTGTCATCAAGCATCAGAATTAAGTCTGTCCATGCTTTAGTTTTATCCAAACGCGGTATCCTTCTTGCCTTGCATTGAATATTTTAATCGGTTTGTTTTACGATATCTTAGGTTCTAATTAAGGTACGCAGTTCTTTTTGACTCAGCGGGTTAAGCTCTTTCATTTGCGCTTTTAAACACTTGTACTGATTGATTCTGAAGAAAACTATGCGTGAACATTCAACACTACTTCAATTTTTTCCCCAATTTTTTTGTCATTCCACTAACTTTGCGGTGTACTTGCACGAGTTTTCTTAATTTATACTTTGCCCCGATGAGGGAATGCTCGCGGCCTGTTTGAATACTGGCCTACACTGCATGACAGTCCGAATTAATATTTATTTCGATCTGGGGCTACAAACGATACTGTTTTCCTTAAATCGGATGACGAGTATTTCTTAAGCCGGCAAGTCGGCATGGACAGAACTGTGGGCAATTCCCGCGTCTGTCAGTCGGACATAACGTCCTATATCTCAAGAATGAAATGAGTTATCGTTCTGCCACAGTCTAACATATACAGTCACGACACTCCAGCAGATTTTTGTTATACACTGCGACAGTAGCGCTCCAAGCGGAGGGCAAGCTACTTTTATGGATACGATAGTGGATGAGTGCGAATAGTATCGTTTATATTGCTTTTAACACATTTTATACATTAGGAAACGTATGTAATATCATAAAATAGGTAATAACTAAAAGATAGCTCCACCTATGTGTTTCTTAGGTTTTCTAAGATCCCTGACAAGGTTGGAAACGGTACATTGCGGCACAGTTTATTTAATGTTATCTTGTAACCCACAGGGTTATACTGAATAATTTAATTTACTATTAAAAATAGAAAAATTGCTAGGAAACACCGAATACCCGCCCTTTGGCAGAAAGACGTGTTTTTTCTTCTCAAGAACGTTAACGTTTCTCCATTCCAATTCCAGTGAAATCGGTGAGGGTGGAACGTAGGAAACGAATGTAGAATGCAATAACTACAGTATTTAACGTATAAAATCAGCCACCACAACTGTAGTTGAAGGAAACCATCAGAAACGTGACAAGAAAACTGAAAAAACAATCAAACTGTGTTCAACAAAGATGAACCCAATTCCACAATTGTTGCTACAGCTTAACCATAAACGACAAGAATCTTCAAGACATTGTCTTCTTAAGCTAAAGTAATCACACTCAAAAGAATATGCGATTATAATAAAGACGAGTGAAGCCTAAAAATGTGCGAATCATTAGACCCCATACCACTATGATACGTGTCAAAAAAGTCTTTGTCATAGTAAGAACAGACTAAAATAGAAATTTATGTTTCTATTATGTTTATATTCTACTTACTTTCAGCGGAATAAGCTGCAAATATACACATATTCCTAAGTATTGGTTCATGACGAAGTTCTTCGTTATACCACTGAATCTGTTAAGATCGACTGTTTTTACATTAATTTCCCTATTAAGTATGTCTCTTGATATATTAGTAATGCTTGTAACACAAAAATTATATTAACTATTTCGTTAATTACGTACACAAATAATTATAAACAAACATCACTCTTTCGGCGGCTTACCCACCGCTAGGAGCGCTAGTGTCGTTGAACTGTCAGTTGGTAACAACTCTCACAGCAGTGAGTGTCGCGACTGTATATGTTAGACTGTGGTTCTGCTCTCAACCTTAAATAAAAATTAGGTATCTTACCTACAATTCATCCGCAGTTTGTATGTGCTAAAATCAACAATACGCAAAGTCTACGCAATGTGATTTTTCGTGTGGGAACTTTCAAAAATTTTGCGCAGTAGTTTACTTAATTTGTTGTAGCACAGTAACTATAAGGAATACCGAAGAGAAAGTGAGATCATTATCGAGTGGATATATCACACTATAAGATGTAAATAAATGAAAATTTTTCATTGAATAGTTTTCTCAGAATCGGTTGATAAATATTCTAAGTGCTCGGAACGCGGTGGCGGTCAACGTGCAAACAGCAGAGTAAAAGACCCAGCATGGCCGTTTTCGGCAGGCTGGCCACACTGTCCCTGTGCAGAGAAAGCCCTACAATTCTGTAAGCGGCCGACTGCGATCTGCGGGCAAATTGAAGAGCGTCTTCGGCGGCCACTATGGTGGCAAACTTCCGCGCGATCTTTATATGTGCGTAAGACTATTTTCATTAGAGTGTGTATTCATTCGAGTTAAGTCGGCAAAACTATGTCTCATTTAAATATATTACTAAAAACAGCTTCAGACTCTTTGAATATAAAGCAACTATTGGTTCTGTGTAAATTTATTTCACATACGGTGTAGAAATCGGCCAGCAGCGTTTCTTGTTCCTAAATAAACGCAATTATAACATTTAGATTTTGAGCTTTCTAAGTGCAGTATAAAAGGTAAAGCAGTCAACAATCCTAAGATTGGTTTGAACACCACAGTGCTTTACTAGGCATGGTCCATATGAACAGAATTTATCGTCAGCCACGATTTTCTGGCACTTTCTCAGTATATTGTACGATGGTGAACCTTCTGTAGAAACATTAATTCGGAAGAGTTTCACAACACTTTACTTCTACATCTACATCTACATATCTACATACATACTCCGCAATTCACCGTAAGGTGCGTGGCGGAGGGTACACCGTATCACTACTAGGCATTTCCTTTCCTATTCCACTCCCAAATTGAACGAGGAGAAAAAGAATGCCTATATGCCTCCGTACGAGCCCTAATTTCTCTTATCTTGTCTTTGTGATCTTTACGCGAAATGTAAGTAGGGGGCAGCAAGATCGTACTACACTCAGCTTCAAATTCCGGCCCTCTAAATTTACTTAACAGAAATTCACGAAAAGAACGTCGTCTTTCTTCCAGCGATCCCCAATTGAGTTGCCGGAGCATTTCCGAGACACTCGCGCATTGGTCGAACCTACCGGTAACAAATCTAGCTGCTCGCCTCTGAACCGCCCTATGTCTTCCTTCAAACCGATCTGCTGCGGGTCCCAAATACTTGAGCAATACTCAAGACGTGGTCGTACAGGCGTTTTATACGCGGTCTCCTTTACAGGTGAAGTACATCTTCCCAAAATTCTCCCAAGAAACCGAAGTCGGCTGTCTGCCTTACTCACAACTGTCCTTACATGCTCGTTCCATTTCATATCGCTCTGCAATGTTACGCCTAGATATTTGAACGACGCGACCGCATCAAGAAGCTCACTACTGATGCTGTATTCGAACATTATAGGATTGTTTTTTCTACTCATGCGCATCACCTTACATTTTTCTACATTGAGAGCTAGCTGCCATTCTTCGCACCAACTAGAAATTTTGTCTAAGTCAACCTGTATGCTATTACAGTCAGTTACAGACGACACCCTCCCATACACCACAGCATCATCAGCAAACAGCCGCAAATTACAACTTACTCTGTCCATCAGATCATTTATATAGATAGCACTTCTTTGAGTGCCTGCTGTTTCCTCCAATAAGTAGATATTTTATGGCCCCAAAAAATAAAACAGGGCTGCCTGAAACAGCTAACGTTAAAAATTGACTGTGAAAATCAAATATCCCATCAGATACATAACTGTAAAATATCGTCTTACCTTGTGAATACACCAGCCACTACAAAATTATTTTAAGAACACGAAGTATGCAATAAGTTTTTCTTGACTAATTGGATCTAACATTAACATTAGGGTACCTATCAAGAATATTAGCATTCTTAATATTGTAAGCGAAATAACTTACAGTAGCGTGAACTGCACAAAAGTCAGAAGCTATCGACTTTGGGATCAACTTCACAAAGTGCATCCAGTGTGGCTATGTGTCATTTATATATGGAACTATACATAGTCTGCAAACCCCTTTCTGTGTTACATGTTGCTGATATTAATTTCATAAACAAAAATTCGAACTGCATTGCAGCAACTGATCTCGTGTCCCCCATAGTTAATTTACGCAATCATAAAATGAAACCTTTTGAACTTCCTGTCCACCATTACTGCCTAAAGTAGATCCTTTTTAAGAGTTACCAATCTTGTAGAAGCCTGTTATTTCCTTCATTCCACCCTATACTGTCTTGACTAACAGCTTGTTAAGCTAGAGGAACTATCTCTGAACACGAATAGTAGGGCTACTTGTATTTCTGACTGATATAAATGGGAAGACAGTATTCGTTCTTTTTATTCGTTTCTTAAATCGATGTATGCAGTTAAACGCTGAGCAGCTCTTCAACATCGAGTTTCATGTATACTGCAATAGTCAAACAGTATAGACGTGACTACCAACTGAGTATAAATACCGCAATGGCAATATTATTCACAACTTATCTCGTAATAATACTCGTACTTATCTGACGCTTGCCGCTCTCATGGCGGACGGCCGAAGCTTCAAATTATCCCGCGACTGCAGCGCAGTTAGTGAGTCTAGTTTATTTTAAAGGTCTTTGATACAGAGATTCAACTACAACCGCCGGGTCTGTTCAGCAAAACGCGATGATTGGTGGTGATGCCCACTATTCTCTTTATAAATGCGAGAGCCCCTCGAACCACAGTGACATTACCACAGGAGATCTTTGATGATGTCTCCTGCAGATGCAGACGAAACGTTAGGGAAAAGTTTCAAATGTTCAAATGTTTGTATAACTTATGGCACTGAACTACGGGGTCATCAGTCCCTAAAATTACAAACTACTTATGAACTAACTAATAGCCGCGGTGGAGTAGCCGAGCGGTCTAAAGCGTCTCGCTGCGGAGCGCGCGGTTGCTCGCCGTGGAGGTTCGAGTCCTCCCTGGGGCATGGGTGTGTGTGTTGTCCTTAGGTTAGTTTACCTAGGTTTAAGTAGTTTGTAAGCTACGGACTGATGAACACGCAGTTTGGTTCGATAGATTTTTAAAAAAAAAATAATAATAAATAAAAAAAAATAAAAAAAGAAGTAACTAATACTACGGACGGCACAAATATCCATGCCCGAGGAGGGATTCGAACCCCCGAGCGTAGTGACCGTGCAGACCGTGACTGGAGCGCCTGAGATCCCTCGGCCACCGCGGCCGGCAGAAAAAATTTCATTCATGGCCCACGGCCCCTCAGCCTGGAAGTTTTACATGAAGACAACGCCGGCCGTAAAAGTTTACATTGTGTGACTGACAGTGCAGACGGCGACAGCGCCTCCTGCGTGGAGGCAGATCTGCACGCTATGGCGCCGCTCAGTCCGCGAATGACCCGTTGTGCAAACAAAAGTCCACTGGTAAGGCGAGGGAATACCCAGCCACATCGTTAATGGGCTGGGCTCCAGCACATCTTTTGTGTCCAGGCGCGTCTAACTGTTCCCCTCACCACCTCTTCAGAGAGAAAGCAGCAGCATCCAAAATGCCACGGCACTAACTAATACAGCACTGTGGCAGCCTAGCAAGTTAACGTTTATTAAATGCTTCGCTACACGTGACCCTTTAATGCCTTAAAATTATTATGCACTTACTAGCAACAAAAAATTCATATCTGGTTAGCTATATGGTGCTTTCATGATGTACCCGATGTAGTAAATGTCTCTATTATGCCTCTCATCTTTCCAGAGAATAACTCATAATGCAGTAGTTGTATGTGATTGACTACTTCTACATGGCAAAGGAGGAATGCTAAAGTAAACAAACGCACATTTTAGGAATCACTCAATGCAGCTAACTGTCGAAATGATTCAGTAGCATTCTGCAATTTATAATTTCTAGGAAAAGCTACGAGCATATGTAACACTATGCATACAAGCAGCTACAAATGAATTTGTGGTTAAATGTTGATCAGTTTGAAAGATACTGGCAAAAATAAGGTATGTAGTTGATCAGCTACAGTATGCATTAAAGGGTTAAGAGTGACACAGATGTGTGACACCATTTTCAAGATTAGATGGTTTAGATCAGATGTGCTTTTCGTTCCACTCGATCAAAATTGAGGAGATCCTCTTTAATGTAGAACAAGTCAGAACAAAATATACAATAAATACTTAAAAAATGAGAGCAGATGTGTTAATGTACCTTCCACCGATCCCAAATGTAATTGCCCTTGTGGATGTGAAACTGGTTAGAAAAAGAATATTTACAGTTTTAAAGGACATAAAACATTACTATTTACTGAATGTGGAATACATATGATAATTTTTAGGATTTTATTTATTTCTTCACATCACTCTCTAATTAGAATGATCACATAACATCACCAGATTAGTACTAAAGTCTGACTGAACACTATATTCACATTTGTGAATATTATATACAATAATGTACATCAACTACTACTGCTAAGAAATTCATCAGTGGTCACAAAAGACAGATTTCATAAGAGAATAAATGTATTGGGAAGCAGTAGTTAGTATCCCTAGATCCTATAACAGACCTCTGCAGGATGTTCTTGAGTTGATACCACAAATAATTTGTATCGCACGCTTTTGGGCCCTCAAAACTTTAGCTTGGCCTGATGAGTTGCCCCAGTGAAAGTACGCGTAATAGCTAGCTTTTTTATATCATGTCTACTATGTCTTACAACATTCGCATAGCAAACAGGGACTTGTTCAGCAGCTTCGGCAGTTCTGTGCTATGCTCCTCCCAGTTATTATCAAACTGTACTCCCCAGAAATCAAACTGTCAACTTCGTCCATCTCCTTGCTGTCATACTTTAGGCATATACTGGCAGGAAACCTTTTACAAGTCCTAAAATGCATATATTGTGTTTTTTCAAGGTTTAGTGACAGTCACCACCTCGATGACAATTCGTCCGTTCTGCCAACCGTTCAATTTCTGACTACTACAGAGCCACTCATTTGTCGAGGAGGCACTCGATAAGAACGTTTACAGCGATCAGAAATTTACTACTCTGTGCCCTCCCCCACAGCCCCCATCACCGACTCCCCTTCCACATCAACCAATGGTCTACCACTATTGCTAGAGACTGGCAAAACTAGTTACATTTCATGGGAAAAAATCTGTTATTTTTGAGTGTGTGACAGTTGGCCAGACAGGGAATGTTTTGAGCCGGCCGCGGTGGCCGAGGAGACCGAGGCGCTCCAGTCACGGTCTGCACGGCCACTACGGTCGGGGGTTCGAATCCCCCCTCGGGCATGGATATTTGTGTCGTCCTAGTTCGTAAGTAGTTCATAAGTAGTTTGTAAGTTTAGGGACTGATAACCCCGTAGTTAAGTCCCATAACCTATACAAACATTTGAACATTTTAGGGAATGTTTTGACACTTGCCCAGAGTTCAGGACACTGCAGGTTGTGGACAGGGTATTCCACAATCAGAATACATCCTGTCCGCCACAGGTACCTTTGGGTACATCTCCATTTTGACCAGCAGTATCCCTGAGATAGCACTAATGAAAAAATTGAATAAATAAACGATTGTAACCCTACATTCAAACGCTGTAGAGGGTATTGCAAGCCATCAAGCATCCCGTCCGAACGCCTCAGCTTTCATATAGGACAGTAAATTCCATTTGCAACGGCGAAAACTTGTCATTTTGTTTGTGTCCTGCCTTGTAATTTTTAACTATTATTGAGGTTTGTGGAAGATATGCTACAAACCAGTTGCAGAGAGAGTAATGTTTAGGTGTTCGTTTTCCAAATTTCGAAATTAGTTGGGTTGCTACAGAACAGTAACGTAGAACTGACTGTTTCAACCTTGTCTCTCGTTACTACGAGACATACAAGTTTTAAAATTTAACGGCACGATAACTTTTTCCCTTCACGCTTGTATGAGGCTCAACAACAGGTAACTTTTTTTTTTTTTTTTTTTTTTTTTTTTTTTTTTTTTTTTTTTTTTTTTTTTTGAATTTTCCGAATAAAAATCTACTCATAGACTTCTTGACAAGGAGCGTTGGTACGGTTATCTTATTGTAAGCCGCTGCCTGTGTCCTTGGAGCTGTTTGATTGTGCCGAAGAGGGGTTCAATATATTCCCTAATTTACATTTACACAGTCAAAAGACAAAGTAACTGATATCTAACGACTGGCTGCCAAATGTTTCATTTAAGTTTTTCTGGAAATATTGCAACTTGTTTCTCCCGTTAAATTGTGATGTTCTTCTCTCCGTGATCCGATTTTTATGAAACTAAGTCTATATGTTGTCCCAAGGTACGCTGCAGTTACCATACCTGTGGAAACCCCATGCGAATTCGAGACATAGTTTCGGAGAAGTGGTTTCTAATAGATGAACAGACAGACACGATGGTCTATGAAAACACTTCGTGATTCTATTTTGATGAAATCATGCCTAGATCCTGAACCAATCTTCGCTCATGTTTCCTGTGAAAACCGCATGAAAATTCGTCCAGTAGTTTTGGAGATTGAAGCGAACAGCGACAGGCCTGCATTTACAGATTTATTATTAGTATAGATATTTGTACAATTGTAAAACTTTGCAGGAATATATTGATTTGTAAAGTGCTGTATGTCGGTGAAATCTATTGCGAATACGTTTAGTATTAAAGAAGTAATAGATTAAAACGTGATGCTTGATGGGGCGGTATTCCATGAACGTTACTCTTTACGTCCTCATATCTCATGAACTGCGTGTTGTACTATGATACAATCTCGAACGTACATTCAGTTTTAAGTGTGTATTCTGTCTGCCAAATTTCCTGCGAGTACAATTAGTAGTGTAGAAATTATGAATTGTAACGTTATACCGAATGCCATAGTTTTGCTCTATGAACATCGGAATTATTTTCATGTGGTTGCCTACGAGAAAAAGTTTAATAAAGGTTTGAAATTATGTTTGAAGTTTGTTGCAAGTCGCCAAGTACTGTCGTTCTCATACAGTGTATTTATAAAATCTCGTCGCATTATGTAGCAATTTTTTACGATTCCTATTGTTCATGACGTTATATCTCCTGAACCATGTGTCGTGTGTGCTTCGTACTCCTACAGCAGTTATTACCTCAAGTACGAAAAATGCATACCAAATTTGAGTGAAATTGGTCCAGTGGTTTAGGAGAAAATGTGCTGCATTGTTGTTTGACGCAGCAGTTTTCCATGCATCTCATTATTTATGACGTCATATCTCCTTACGTATGTGTCGTAGGTGATTCTTACCCCGACAGCGATTGTTTCCTGATATTAAGAACATGTATACCAATTCGGTTGACATCGGTGCAGTAGATTAGGAGATACACTTATACAGCCTATTTTATAACATGTAAGATTATGTTCCGTGCAAAATTCTACCAGGCGGCTTCCTCTTTCATTCCTTTTGCCCAGTTCATACTCACCTACTATTTTTCCTTCCCTTCGTTTTCCTACTATCGAATTCCAGTCTCCCGTCACAATTAAGTTTTCCTCTCCTTTAATTGCCTGAATAAATTCCATTACCTCTTAATATATTTCTTCGACCTCCTCATCATCGGCAGAGCTAGTTGGTATATAAACCTGTACTACTGTTCTCGGTGGTGGCTTCGTGTCTATCTTGACTACGATAATACGATCACTGTGTTGTTCATAGTAGTTTACCCGTATACTATTTTCTTTTTCATTATCAGATCTACTACTGTAATACCCCCAACTGATTTTGTATTTATAATCCTCTATCACTTGACCGACGTTCACTATTCCCCACTATATCCAACTTCAACCTATCCTTTTCTCTGTTAACATTTTATAACCTCCCTACCCGATTAAGGGACCTAACATTCCACGCTCCGATCCGTAGAATGCCAGTGTTGTCTTTCCTGATGATCCTCCTGAGTAGTCCCCGCTCGGAGATCCGAATGGGGAATTATTTTACCTCCGGTATATTTTACCCGAGAGGATGCCATCATATATTCATAGAGTAGAGCTGCATATCCTCAGGAGAAGTAACGACTGTAGTTTCCCCTTGCTTTCAGCCGTTCGCAGTAACTGTGTGGCAAAGCCACATTAGCTGTTGTTAGAAGGCCACCTTAGTCAACCATCCAGACTTTTGTCCCTACAGCTACTGAAAAGGCTGCTGCCCCTCTTCAGGAACCACACGTTTGTCTGGCCTCTCCACAGATACCCCTCCGCTGTGGTTGCACCTACGGTACGGCTATCTGTATCGTTGAGACACGCAAGCCACCCCACCTCGGCAATGTCTGTGGTTCATGGGGATGGGAATTTGTCATATTAAATTTTATTCTAAAACGGCAAATACCATTAGGATGTGAAAGCCGTAAGAAATACCGTGTTTCGTACTTGGCTGCCTCCCGATCTTTGCGTCATCAAAATATTAAGAGAGATTATGAATTTCATTGTCAGTTCTCGTTATTAAACAGTCTTAAAAAGAAATTTGCCATGAAAGGCGTTAATGATGAGCGACCGTGAAGCGATACACGGTTGCTCACTGCCGTGGTGTGACCGCCAGCCATTTCGCAGTGCGCCTTTTCCTGTGAACAGACGGTTATCCCGTTAAGATTCCCGGGCTCCTTGCGAGTGTCACTTTGCCATGCAATTGTTCCAACCCCGTTATTTTCCCCACTTGTGGTGTGTGTGTGTGTGTGTGTGTGTGTGTGTGCGTGCGTGTGTGTGTGTGTGTGTGTGTTTGAGTGTGTCTGTGACTTTTTTAGACAAATACGATTATTTAGGTCAATTAATGTAATGTTATTTATAATCGTGAAATTTATGACCTTATTTCCGTTTACGCAGCGGTTTTTCGTTTTTATTTTATTTTTTTCATGTCCGTTAACCAATTGAGGTCTCTAGGTTCCTGCTATAGGGAGGAAAGACCGGAACTTGAACAAAGCCAGTGGACAATGTCCCCAGTATTCTCGGTAAGAAATGTACGAAAAATCACAGCACGCCCTTTATTTTTTGTGTCTTACTTTCTTCTTCTTTTTCGTAACTTTACAGCATAGATGTGTGCAGTATGATATAGTAATTGAAAATGCAACGCAGTAAAATACACTGTGTATAAGTACTAATCGTTTAAATGCTGTATGTAAGGAATGGTATCATGTCTAAACAATCTATTACTTCAAGATGTGTTGCTTTATTTAGGTCTGAAGAAATTAATTAAACAAATAATACAGTGACATAGGTTATAGGAAGCAAGGTGCCTTAGCAACCTCTTCCATTCTATTTTATATTTGTCAGTTTCATTTCAAAGAGTATTCCAAATAAAAAGCACCATTCACAGTTCAATGTTTTGCTTGATTTACAAATCGAAATTCGGCTGCATGCGTGCAGGGCATCCTAATTTAAATATTGCTGATTTGAATCACAATGTTGCCCTGTACACGAGTTATTGTAATAGGGACTTGTTTAAGTGTTCATGATTAATATCGAAACTGATACTTAATCATATTTACTTATATACCAAATGAAACTTTCCGAATTAATTTATCACATCTGCCACTTAGACCCTTTGCAACTTATCACACACTAAGGAACACATTACAGCTATGATTCGCAGTGTTCTGATGTTTAAATTACAATGGCGCTGAAAATGCGATGGTGTGTACTGGTAGCACAATTTCTATTTGTTGACATTCACAAGTCACTTTGCTTACTTTTGAAGCCACTTCGTAACTTGAAAGATTTATGTAATGACATAGAAAGCACAAATGCCGTTTACATTTATGAATATCAGTTATAAAGTATTGTAGAATGGAGCAAAAGTCAACATGCAAGGAGCAAGAAACAATATCCGTAAACAGAAATTGTTTTCGATCTCATGCTTTCAGCTTATATCGACGCAAATACAATAGATTGTTTGTCTGTGCGACCATCTTCCCCAGCAAGTATGGACTTATTCGTTTTTGATAATGAAACCACCGTTTTGCTGCTGCAGTCTCTTCATTTTATTCATACGCGTGGCCGTTCCCCGTCGGGGGTTCGAATCCTCTCACGGGCATGGATGTTTCTGTTCTCTTTAGTACAAGGTCGTTTATAAGTAGTTTGTAAGTTTAGGGACTAATGCCCCCGCAGTTAAGTCCCATAAGCTTAACAAACATTTGAACATTTTTGAACATTTGAACATTCATACGCGTTTCGCCTATCGTATTTCAGAGAATCATCGGAGGATTCGTTATCTGGAAATGACAGTTTTATTTACATACGAGGCGCGTCCAGAAAGTTCCGTTTGGTAATAAAATGAAATTGTACACAGATACAGAAGAAATTTTTATTGCACAAAATTCATCTACTCTTAAACTACTTTTACACATAAGTGCCGAAATTTTGTAGGCACTTGTCATAGCGTGCCACAAGTTTTTGCATGCATCCTTCACAGAAGGTTGCCATCTGTGTATTCAACCATATGGTAACAGCTGTTTATCATCGTTGAAGTGTTGACCACTAAGCACAGATTTTAGGTGTAAGAAGAGATGAAAGTCGCTAGGAGAGAGGTCCGAGCTGTATGGAGGATTATCAAACAGGTCCCATTGAAATTTCCGTAAGAATTGTTTGGTCACATTCGGTGTGTGAGGTCAGGCATTATCGTGAAGAAAAAAAAAAATCTTTTGACAGTAATCCTCTTCTTACACCTAAAATCTGTCCTTGGTGGACAACAGTTCAACGATGATGACGATCTGAAAGAACATGTTACCACATGGTTGAATACACAGGCGGCAACATTCAATGAAAAAGGCACACAAAACCGGTGCCATGCTATGACAATTGCCTACAAAATTTCGGAAGCTATGTAGAAAAGTAGTTTAACAGTTGCAGATTTCTGTACAATCAATATCTTTTCTGTATCTGTACCCATTCGTTTTATATAACCAAACGGAACTTACTTTCTGGACGCGCCTCGTATATAGCCTTAACAGATTGTCAACAGTTGACTTTAATCGAAATAAACATTTGCACAATTTTTCGCGCACATAAAACACACAAGCTTAAATCACTTAAGTTAGCCACACTAGGGAAACAAACGGAATCTTAAATGAGGTACACATAAAAGACTGCGAAACAATTATCTAATATCTAAAACGTGGTAAAATGAAGAGGGAAATGCATAAATTGTGGATTTGTGCGAGTTAAAGTTGTGATCAGGTGGGAAGAACACATAAGATCAAATTCATAAGACTAAGGTAAAAGGTAAAGCAGTCAACAATCCGAAGATTGGTCTGAACACCACAGTGCTTTACTAGGCTTGGTATGTCGTTGCCTTCCTCCGACCTTCGAACTGACTTAGCCAGTTATTGGGGGAACTACAGCTTCACGTGGGTTCCGAACCACGGTGCTACCTGATATTTTTCACATGAGAAGCACTACCAAAGGTGAAAAGAGTGGAAAGTGACAGAAAAAATCCTAGAATCTGGCGAGGATCGAACCCACAACCTTTGGAATTGTAGTCTGGCACACTACTACTGTGCTACTGAGCCGCACCCATAAAACAAGATTAACCCATATTTATTTCGGTTAAAGCTACGTGAGCTGTTTATAGTCTGTTAAAGTTACGTCTGCAAACAAAAATGTAATTTATAAAGCACGAATCCACTGATGATGGCATAAAAAGAGGAAGAAACGCGTACGGATGAAATAAAGACATTGCAGCAGGAAAACTGCTGTTTCATTACCAAAATTGACCCATGAATTGTGATTACACGTGACTCTGACAAGTGCTAATCACACTATACACTATTTTTTTCTGGTATTCAGAGATCCTAAGCACACCAAAAACTTACATTCGCAAGGTTACTGCCTTGTATTTTTGGACCAAATACACATTTAAAAACAAAACGAAACGTCTGAGAAAGCTTTCCTCACGTTGTTGTGTGCATGAAACTTTATAACGTTTAATATCATCTGATATTATTGCGTAGGTAGAACGTTAAATATGAAGAACAAGCAAAAAAGCAGTGTCCTTGCTTTAGAGGTGCGGCGGAGCAGCCGACCGCATTGGGGTGCTATGCCACATGCGCGAGGCCGTTCGGGGGTTCAGGGGCTCGAATCCCCCCTGCGGCATGGATGTTTGTGCCGTCTTTAGTATAAGGTAGTTCATAAGTAGTTTGCGTAAGTTTAGAGACTGATGACCCCGCAGAAGTACAGCGACACTCATAGTGCCACCTCCGCTGCATGTATCTCCATGCGTGCTACACATAGTGTAGTACAGGGGTGTCAAACCTTTCACCTAACCTGAGCCACAACGCAAGGAGGCCAGGATTTTTGTGCCGCACTATACTTAGTAACAACAAGAACATAAAAGAAACTTTTCTTTGTATTTCCATGAATTATTTTTATTATTTTTCATTTATTTGGCCATTACTTTTATAATTACGATGGGTAATGTTTGTTCGTTTATATAACTACAAAGAAGGTGCGACTTTTCTCACCCGACACGTTTCCTTTTAATGACAATAAAATATTTTCATTGGACTGTAATCATAGATATGTACAATTTGTTTTGTTTTTTGACTCGAAAACAGTTCGTTAGTAAAACATGCAGCGACAAATAAGATGTTACTTTTCTAACTTTTCTTTTTAATGGCAACAAAAGATCTTCAGTGGTCGGTAATTATAGATATCTACAAACACAAATTATGAGTGTTCCTCCGTCATGTGAAGCATTTCGAGTTGGCCTGTACTGGACGAAAATTTCCGTAAGTAACAAAAGAGTACTTTAAGTGTTATGCTAACGAACTATTTTCGATCCAAAAAACAAAACAAGTTATAGATATCTATGACTACAGACCAATGGAGATGTTTTAATACCATAAAGACGAAACGCATCCAGTGAGAAACGTCGCATCTTATTGTAATTGCATAAACGGGAAAGCATTACCAACCACAATTATATTATACTTTTCTAAATGTGTAGTTGCGCAGCAGCAGCTGACGGGGCCGTTAAATAATAGACCAGCATATCTGATGGAAAGTTTGAAACTGAAAATATTCATTATGTTCGGTTGTGTGGTCATCTTCCGCAGCAGCTATTAAAACTGACTATAAGAGGTAATCCGTCTTATGCTGGCTGCAATTAAAGACGTTTGTTTTACACCCGACGCGTTTCGCTTTTTATTTTAAAAGCATCTTCTGTGTATGTATTCGGTCTACTCACGGTATTGTCTCTTTACATATACGAAATGAAATGCAACACAAGTGATGGAATATACAGTCAGACTAAAAGAACATTTGACACGAGATGTAAAGAACATGTACGAGCCTGGAAGTGTAAAACAAGTCACTCGACGTTTGCAGAACACTTACACCAAAAGCAACATAAATTCACCCCCAGATACACAGACATGGAAACCCTAAGAATAAACAACGAGAAATATCACCTCACCCATCAAGAAAACCATATCCAAAAAAGAATAGCAGAAAAGAAACATCTCATAAATGGCCAATCCAATCTTGCGATCACCACACTTTTTAAGCTTATTGACCACCTAACATAAAAATGAACATTCTGAAAGAACACCCCACAAAAAATAAATAAATAAATAAAAAATAAAAAAAATCCCCAAACTATTATGCATAACCCTCGCCTCCGCCCTCCCATATCCCAATTAACCCAGCATTTAGTTATCTGAAAAACATCTCAGACATCCTTTTCTCTGGAATAAAAATCTGTCACACACTCACACCACACACACGCATATGTTGAATTTAATTATATATAATATTACGTTGGCAACACTCAGAGACCACACGAAAAACATAGCAGCACTGCGGTTAAGTGAAAAACAACACGAAAGGCATTTCACTTAAAACGCGTGATATACAAACGGTACAGAGTACAGTGTTTCAAACAAGTGAAGTGAAGCCATAATAAGTGAAACGGAAGAAGCGCCACAAAAACAGGCGAAAAGTACCGTACACAACAGGAAAAAAACCCGTCGGAACCAACCAACTCCAACAAACAAGACGGAGAAACATCGGCGATTAGACTCAATATCAATTTAAAAACACATAGGCCTAAAGTGCATAAAGTTTTTGTAACTGTTTTTAATATCTGGTACAGAGCTAGTGGTGGGTCTGAATTAGAGGCTAAGACGGTTCTGCGACCGTGGAGGCTGCAGATACCTTGACTTGTGGTGGGTTTCCGGGTTCCGCTGAATAGGTCAGGGGTCCACTATACCACAGGGTCTGTGACTATACGCAGGAAGCGGCTACACGGGTAGCGGGGGCTGTGTGGCATAGACTGGGCGGATCTTTAGGATAGAGGGCTTCGGGGAAAAACAAGATGGGTAATCTCAAAGGGAGCAGGTAGATCACAGGAGAAATGTAGAGCCGGCCGCGGAGGCCAAGCGGTCTGCGGCGCGCCAGTCACGGTCTGCACGGCCACTACGGTCGGAGGTTCGAAACCCCCTCGGGCATGGATATTTGTGCCGTCCTTAGTATTAGCTAGTTCATAAGTAGTATGTAAGTTTTGGGGTCTGATGACCCCGTAGTTAAGTCACATAAGCTCTACAAACATTTGATTTGAGAAATGTAGATCTAGGAACTATCGGTATAACAGTTGTAAATTGCCGTAACTGTGTCGAGAAAGTACCAGAACTCCAAGCGTTAATAGAAAGCACCGAAACAAACATCTTTGTAGGCAGTGAAAGTTGGCTCAAGCCGAAAATAAGTTCAGCAGAAGTATTTGCAAAAGATCTAACTGTTTTCAGAAAGGATAGAGTAAACAAAATAGGTGGAGACTCTGATTTTAACCTCATAATCTCTACGCGAGATATACGTAAGAGGGAGCAATATACTACTAGACTCATCGGTAAAGGTATGTTCTCGAAACTTTGACAAAAGCCCGTACCGAGCGACTGAGCGTCTCTCCTGCAGAGTCTTCCACTGGAGTTTATTGATCATCTCCGTAACGCTTTCACGATTAGCAAATGATCCAGTAACGAAGCGCGCTGCTCTCCGTTGGATCTTCTCTACTTCCTCTATCAACCCCACCTGGTACGGATCCCACACCGGTGAGCAATATTCAAGCTGTGGGCAAACAAGGGTACTGTAACCTACTTCCACTGTTTTCGGACTGCATTTCCTTAGGATTCTTCCAATGAATCTAAGTCTGGCATCTGCTTTACCGACGATTGATTTTATATGGTAGTTCCATTTTAAATCACTTCTAACGCCTACTCCCAGATAATTTATGGAATTAACTTCCTCCAGTTGCTGACCCGCTTTAGTGTAGCTAAATGATACAGGATCTTTCTTTGTAAGTATTCGAAGCACACTACACTTGTCTACATTGAGATTCAATTGACATTTCCTGCACCATGCGTCAATTCAATACAGATCCTCCTGCATTTCAGTACAATTTTCCATTATTACAACCTCTCTATATACTACAGCGTCATCTGCAAAAAGTCTCAGTGAGCTTCCGATGTTATCCGCAAGGTCATTTATATATATTGTGAAAAACAACGGACCACGACACTCCCCTGTGGCACACCTAACATCACTCTTACTTCGGAAGACTTCTCTACATTGAGAATGTCATGCTGCTTTTTGTTATCTAGGAACTCCTCAATGCAATGACACAATTGGTCTGATAGACCATATGCTCTTAGTTTGTCCATTACACGTCTGTGGGGTACAGTATCAAATCGCCAACATTCTCCTCCGAATGCGAAAATATATTGTTGACTCCCACTTAACATAGGTAGAAATGATCATCAGAATAAAATACGAGAAAACAGAGCTCGAACGGAGAGATTCAGGTGTTCTTTCTTCCCACGCGCTATCCGAGAATGGAATGGGAGGTAAATAGTATAAGGATGATTCGATGAACGCTCTGCCAGGCACTTAAATGTGATTTGCACAGTATCCCATGTAGATGTAGATGTTTGTATACAAAATAAACTGTGCAAACCATTGTATCATTTACAGACCACATGAGATGCTTTTAAAATAAAAAGCGAAACGCGTCGCCGGCCGCGGTGGCCGAGGAGACTGAGGCGCTCCAGTCACGGTCAGCACGGCCACTACGGTCGGGGGTTCGAATCCCCCCTCGGGCATGGATATTTGTGCCGTCCTAGCTAGTAAGTAGTTCATAAGTAGTTTGTATGTTTAGGGACTGATAACCCCGTAGTTAAGTCCCATAAGCTTAACAAACATTTGAACATTTTTTTTTTTTTTTTTTTTTTTTTTTTTTTTTCGAAACGCGTCTGGTCCAAAACAAATGTGTTTAATTGCCGTCAGCGTAAGACGGATTTTCTTTATCGTCAATGAAAATATACAGTTTATCATTTTTTTCCACCTCTCGTGTGGTACAATCTCGCCACTGACAGTTGGTGTGGGCCGCATGCGGCAGATCATGCGGCCCGCAGGTCGCGGCTTGGCCAGCCCTGGTGCAGCTAGTAGTCCCTGGTAGTACCTCTGTCGGTGGAGGCGGCAGCGCCAGCCAGACGGTCGGCTGTGGGCGCGTGCGACACACTTTGGCCGCTCCGGAAATGCTGGGCATTCCCCGGCCAGCTGAGCAGCCAGCCTCCATACCGCACCTGCTGCGCAACACACGACGCCGCCAGCCAGCCAGAGGGACTGACTGCGCGAGGGCGCTCTCCAAAGCCAACAACTAGGTCAACACACTACACAACCCCATCAACGGGGCATGGGAAAGCTGCTTTTGTAAACTAACTCACATTTAATTATACTTCCCAGGAACAGTAATTTAATTACTGTTGTTTTAGAACGAAACTTTCACTCTGCAGCGGAGTGTGCGCTGGTTTGGGTTTGAAACTTCCTGACAGATTAAAACTAAAGGGGGGGGGGGCACGATATTGTGTCGTCTTTAGTATAAGTTAGTTCATAAGTAGTTCGTAAGTTTAGGGACTGATGACCCCACAGTTCAGTCCCTTAAGCTTAACAAACATTAAAATTATGTGCCGGAACCGGGTGCCGAACCTGGGACCTTTGCCTTTCGCAGGCAAGTGATGTACCGACTGAGCTATCCCGACACGGTTCACGGTCCGTCCTTGCCTCGTAGGAAGTACTGGCAGAATTAAACGGGGCTATACCAGCTGTGTGCGGCGGTCGTAGCGTCTGTCCTCAACCCCTGTGCCAACTGCGCGCGAAGCGGTCACACGGTATACAGTCTTTACCACAAATACACTGCTCCCTGATGTACAACATACGTTGCGGCAGCATTTACTTAAAATTCAACTGCAAATAAGCACTGAAATCGGTTACAAAACGATCTCAAGATGAACAGTGTACCGTAGGACGTGTTGGATAAAGTAGCGAAGGGCGACAGCCGAAATGCTATCGATATATCGAGACTTTGAATATATCGTTGGGCTTATTACCTACAGATCGTGCGTATAGCTCAGTCAAAATAGACATTGACCCTTATATAAATTCCCAATAAGCTTAAAATTTGCATGAACGTCAGGGACACAATTATAATGAAACCGTGAAAAGTCCCTGTCAGTCACATGTGTGCAAAAATAGTTATGCAAGGTCAGAGTAAAAAAAAAAAATAAATAAAAAATAGTTTTTTCGATTTTTTGGTGAAACGGTTCGTTTTATGACAAACAAAGATTGTAAATCATGCAATTATCTACAAAAATTACCCTTACACGTTTTGTCCTAAGATTCGCCATTTCTGAGAAGCATCGATTTTAAAATATTGATAACATACAATTTAATTTCTTTTGTTGTTATTTAAGTTAAAAATTCACTACTTTCCTGAGTTCATATTCATTGCTTATCTTATCATAAAAATAATCGCCGTTGGTAGTTCTGGTATCAGTTCTTTAATAATTTGTGATTAAGCAGGACGGACTGTTCGGTATTTTGCCTCCTGCCGCGCCGCGTCCCTCGGTCAGGGACTCCCGCGCAGTTGGTGAAGCCCCTTTTGAAGAATGTGTGGTAGGCTCGAAATTGCACTGACCGCCGCGCGCAGTTGGTAGTCACCCAAGTAAAGCTGTGAGGACGGACCGTGAAGCTTTCCCGCGAAAGGCAAAGGTCCCAGGTTCGGGACCCTGTTCCATACCACAATATTAATCTGCCAGGACGTTTCATACAGTTGTTTTTGTTTGTAAGGTATGGGACCATGCTGCAGTGGTCATCAGTACCTAGACTTACAATCTACTTAAACTAACATATGCTAAGGACGACATTCGCACCCATGCCCGACGAAGGACGCAACCTCCGACGGGGAGCAGACGGGCACTCTGCAGCAAGGCGCCTTAGAGTGCACGGCCACTCCCGCGCGACTAATTACAGTTAAATACACATGAAAAAAATGCCCAGGAAACCAGAATTTCACAAGATGTACGACCATAACTTACACATTCTAAATTAGTGTTCTACGCCGCAGCAAACACCAGTACCCCTAATACCTGGTAAGACGTTACCTTGCACTGATGCACGCCTGTATTCGTCCTGGCATACTGCCCACTAGATGACCAAGGGACTGTTGGTCCAAATTGTCCAATTCCTCGACGGCGATTCGTCGTAGATCTCTGAGATTTGTCGGTGACTAGTGTCGCCCAAAACCAGCATTCTTCTGTGTATCCCAGGCGTGTTAGCCATTCGGATTTGGCAATGCCGTTGTTATTAAGGGAGGCATTAACAAGATATGCACGACGAGCCGACAACTGTCGTCCATTACGAGGACTCCCTCACCGAAATGCTGCCGACATGGTTGCATTATATGTCGGTGGATGTCATTCCTGTACCGTATGCCCGTTTGATAGTCTTCTACGAGCATCAGTGGCGTATGGTGGTCCAACATAGTGCCTGCCCAAAACACCAGGAAACCGTGACCTTTCTGCACTTGCTAGACGCTGTGTCTAAGACGTTCAGGCTGACCAGGCTGCCTCCAGAAATGTTTCCGACGATTTTCTGAAAACAGATGCGAGTCTCACCTTGATGCCGATTCTGACGAGTCCATTCAGTATGCTGCTGGGTCCATCAGTACCGCAGTGCATGGTGTCTACGGACGTCGAGTGTGCAATGCCACGTCCTGCAGTCTATTACGTACATTTTGAGTACTGTCCCGGGTGTGCATGAAAACCATTATTCAGCATTGTGGCGTTTTTCGCAGGATTCCTCCAAGCTGAAATCTGTAAGCAGCGGTCATGAACTGTTGCAGTAGCCTTTGAGCGTCCAGAGCGAGGCAAGTCATCGACTGTTGTTGCATCTCTGTACCTCCTCATCCGAACAACATCACTCTGCAATACTTCCTTGATGAGAGTCCCTCCTGACATAAAGTAACAATGGAAATACGCTCAGACTACGAACTGACTTTCTAGGCATGCCAGAACTACGTCAACACAAGCATTGTACTTCCCTCCTGGTGTCATGACTGTAACTGATCGGCCGTCGAACCCCCTCCGTCACATTGGCACTGCTCATGCGTGGCTGTTTACTTATTTCTGGAGGTTGACTGATACCTATGCACAATGTTAGTATCTGTGTTCTTGATGCAATATACACACTCGGCGTCAGAGTTCAGGAGACCTTGGAACTAAAAGTGACTGTATTAGTTCCAATTATCACCACCCTTAATTTTACAGTTGCTTCAAATTTACTTTTAAAAGTTAAAAAAAAATGTTCAAATGTTTGTAGAACTTATGAGACTTAACTACGGCGTCATCAGTCCCTAAACTTACAAACTACTTATGGACTAGCTAATACTAAGGACGGCACAGATATCCATGCCAGAGGGGGGATTCGAATCCCCGACAGTAGTGGCCGTGCAGACTGTGACTGGCGCGCCGCAGAACGCTCGGCCATCGCGGCCGGCTAAAAGTTATAATTGCAACGCATTTGCAAATAAATAATGCACTCTACACATGTAGAAAGGATGATTGTTTGCGTTGTTTTACTGCTATGCAATCACGTAATTTGCTTTGTTGTAATAAACAGAAAGGAAGATAACTACGTAACGGCCCATAGACAGTGTGGTCGTTAAGGACGGTGCGCAAGCTCGAGTTATTTTTTATAAAGGATGGCGAAGGAAATCGATCGTGGTCCTTCGCAGGGACTATTCTGGCACTCGTCTGGAGTGACTTAGCTTTCACGAAAAACCTACATCTCGATACCAGTAGGCGGATTTGAACCTCCGTCCTCCCGAATGCAAGTCCAGTCTGCCAACCGCTACGCCACCTTAGACGGGTTAGTGTAACGGATAGACCTAAACAAATCGTGCTGTTTCAGAGGAAAAAAAATGTACAATTTACACCTCCATTATTTTCACATGAAAGTGGCATTGATGGATCACACAATATTTTAAACATCCATAATTGCTTACAGATACAGATACGAGAACATTTAATGTTTAATGTTCTAATGTGAGGGCTATAATATTACTGGACAATACACCCGCACACGGACGGGTGATACTTGTAAAATATTTACCCTTAAGTGTGACAGCCTTAGTTTAGCCAATGAACCAGATTGTCACTTCTTCCAAGGAGAAAAGTTATAATGCAGTGTCCTACGAAAATTTGTATTGTCTTCCAACGGCAGCACAATTAGTAACGAAACGAATAGTGTTTTCCTACCGTCGTCAAAAACTCGAATAATTGATCACTAGCTGGCCAAGATACGTGTATGTCTTTCCTTCTCCATGTAGGAGAGTTGTGGAAAAATGGTAAAGTCGGAGATTAAATATTATTCACAGGTAATCACTCAAGTGACAGCAATATACTTTTTGTTGCATACATAATTGTCAAATAAAAATATTATTAATGAATAAGCAAGAATGAAATACAAACCAGGACTAAAAATTATAATTCAGACAGCGGCAACTAGTATGTAGGAGTATATTTTGGAATATAATGCAAAACTGATAATACTTAACAAATATATTACGCCGTTTTCAGATGCACAGGAAAATGTTGTATGATACAAAAAGACTTTGCTGTTAATCGTAACCGACTGAAGTAACGTAGTTGTCACCGTGTAGGTGTGTAGGCAGTTTTGTCTAGCTGAAGTATTCTCTCAACTTGGTAAGCCTGAAAGCCGACCCACTTAAGCAGGTTGCTGTGTTAAATACATGTCCTAATTTTCTAGAGCACTTTCGAAGCTTTTTGTTTCCGAGCTTTATTATTTTCCGAATGCTGGCTGACAAATTTCGAAATTAGTACAAGTTAAAATGTAAACGCTTTTAGTCACTTTCGTCTGTGGAGGAGTAAGAGCAGAGGGGGGTATACATCACCACCATGAGCCGCTTTCCCTCCACAGGCGAGAGTAGAAAGTGTTCTACTCGCCGTCTGGAACCTGCTTTCTGCAGCTGTAACGGGTGTTTGACTATCATAAAGGAAGGGAGGAAAATTGGGGTTCAACCCGCAATGATTAAGCTATGAAATAAAACAATGTCGAAGAAATGCACAAATCGAAATTTATATTTGTGTAAAATACTACTAGTAGAAAATGTTATAAATTATGCTATTAACGAGGGATCTAAATGTGAAATATGTTTATATTGAATTGACGTTAACAATAATCTGCTAAATTAAATTTTATTATTATCATCATCTTCTTAAAATTAACTTATACGCATATAGAGCCACACCTTCGGTATCTTATGTACGCTACACTGAACTGCGAGTGCCGATTTGCTTATTTTACGTTGCATTATGTTATATCAGATTAGAATACGTCGGTTGATGCATAATCCACACATTGAAAGCCTTTTGAAAATGAAAGTCATTGTGAAGTGGGCCTTCAACATTGCCACGAGTCTTACGACGGCGTGCGTGGTGTAGTGGTTAGCTTCGCAAATCGTTGTGCTTACGGTCCCCAGTTCAAATTCTGCCACGGGCAAAAATGTATTTGTTTGTATTTACTATTACTAGAATGTTCTACATGTTTCTTATGTTTGATGTACTGGTAAGTTCCAGGAAATTCTTTCCATGTGTAAATATCGGAGCACTCCAAGCATGAGCTAGTCTGTACTGAGTGTACGCTTGTGTAATCAATAAACGTGTTCTAAGTGTAAACTGTTGTTCTCTGTTACCGACCAGCCTTCGAATTCCGGGCCACCTGCAGTTTGCAAAGTGGCAATATTAATCACCATAAGTTTCACAAGTCTTTCCATACACTATTTCTGATTTTTGTTTTTATTTTGTTCATGCAACTAAATCATCGCTCGCAACAGCAGTGTGCAGAAGAATACTGTGTATCCTATAATTAAATCCGTAACAGGGAAGAAGAATACTAGATGTGTATCCTATAATTAAATCCGTAACAGGGAATTGTTCGCTCATCTTATTAACATAAATGAAGTCTACCAGCTCTTTGAAATTCATTCCATTGCATCTACAGTTGAACACCTTCTTAAACGATGCCCATTCCAGTAACAGATTATTTAAATTCACAGATCTAGCAGAATTAGTTAGTACATGTTATTTGCTTATTTCTATTGTTTTTATTTTTTTTTGTGTGTGACGATTTTCATTTTCACTGCGAGCAGGAATTAGTTGCCTTTTATTTCGCAAAACAAATTTATTCATCGCTTCTTTAAAGGTACAATCAATGATCACAGTCTGTATTTGACAGGAATAAGCGTTCCAAGGTGAACAGATCAGTAATGAGAACCAGAAACTGCGACAGAAAGCGGCATATTTTACTGCCTGAACAAGCTTGGACGGTTGAGCTTTTGACCTCTGTTGTTTGTTTGTATGACATAATGTCCCATTTTTGCGAATGCTATTTTAAAGCGCATTGCATTCTTCGAGTAGGATAATGCGACAAGAGCGACCGTGACTTAAACCTCGGTCTCGACGTCCCGCCGTCAGCGGGGCCATTTGAGACAGCTCCCTTTCCTATTGTTTAGGAGTCCTTTCAAAGGAACCATCCCGGTATTTGCCTGGAGCCGCGGTGAAACGCCCGAGCGTTCCAAGAAGCCTTGCTGCGAGGCGCGCGGTTGCTCTGCGTCGGAGGTTCGAGTCCTCCCTCGCCATTGGTGTGTTTGTTGTCCTTAGGCTTAAGTAGTTTGTAAGCCTAGGGACCCATAACCTCAGTAGCTAAGTCCCACGGATTTACAAACATGTGATTTGAACATTTGCCCGGAGTGATTTAAGGAAATCACGGGAAACCTAAATCTGGATGGAAGGAGGTGTGTTTGAGCCATTATTCTTCAGATCGTGTTCAAAATGTTCAAATGTTTGTAAATCTTATGGGACTTAACTACGGGGTCATCAGTCCCTAAACTTACAAACTACTTATGAACTACTTACGAACTAGGCGGCACAAATATCCATGCCCGAGGGGGGATTCGAACCCCCGACCGTAGTGGCCGTACAGACCGTGACTGAAGCGCCTCAGTCCCCTCGGCCACCGCGGCCGGCTTCAGATCGTGAGTCCAGTGTATTGCCACTACGCTACTTCGCTCTGTGTTCAATTTCATAGGTACAAAACGTTTAAACGATCCTATTAAAATAGCTCGCAATTCCAGCGGCTTCAGCAATACGGTGCAGTATAATTTTGTTCATGAACATCTTACAACACACTGTATCCACGATATCCTTTACGGTGAAAGGATACATATGTCGTACATGCATGACGGTGGATCGCCACATTTTCATGTGGCTGTCCACGAATACGTACCGTACCACTAATCTTCCACTGCAACGTCTCCTACATGTCCACTCACTGCCTGCATTGTTTTTCTTTTTTCTTTTCAGGATGTTTTAAAGCTCGTGTCTATTCCGAGTCCCTACCACGCCCTAGCGGAGAGATGTTTCTGTTGTTTCCTAATTAAAGGGCGCCATTTGCAAGAACGAATACTTTCCGTGCAAACTCAGTTGACACACACTGCAGTTTGTTGTCTTAGCTTTACAAATTTTTCATTTCTTGAGTTGACAATCAGCGTGGTGACTGTTAGGAGCGACTTTCAGTAAGAAATCACCTCAGTAACCGCGACGAGTATCAACACAGTTTGCACTGAGCGCAGCCATACTGGTTTACATGCGCGAAGTCACAAAAAAAAAAAAAAAAAAAAAAAAAAAAAAAAAAAAAAAAAAAAAAAAAAAAAAGGCATAATTCTGTATCAGGATAAAGTCCGCTTACATTTTTACAAGGCAGGGAAGCCGTTACGTATGCCCAATTGTCCCGTATCCCGATTTCTCTTCATGCTATTCCCGTGTTTTTTGGAGCACTGAGGAAAGACATTTACGTCCATCGGTATGTTTCAGACATAGAGGTAAAACTCATGGTCCTGTAGCTAACTGCAGACATTCATGCATGGAGGAATTGAGCGTCTTGTCTCACAGTGGGATAAATGCATTAAAAGTTATGGCAATTACTACTGAAATAATGAGCAGTTTACTTACTTTCTTCCGGGATAGGTTAACTTAGGTAAATCTATGCACTGATGACCACAGTAGTTTGGTCCTACGACATTTGAATCACTGGGAACAATTCCTTGCACAAAATACCCAACGGTAAATTATGATAAAGAGGGGGAGTAAATCCGGCGGAGATTCTGTGTAGCAATTTTCACTGATCCTGTCGGGTCCTGGAGCTTCATTGTGTTTTGTCAATCATATTTTACAATGCTAGTCAGCAATATTTTTTGATGTTCCTATGCAAACGGATCAAGGTTCCTGTGTAGATAAACTGTATCTGTACATTTATTTTTGGCCATTGACACCTTTCCTGTACCCCAAAATGTTTAGTTAGGGAGCGCTTCTCTTACAGTGCTTCAGAAGTTACTGCAAGCTTCTCACATTGTATTTCTGATTGCTATTCGTGTTTCGATCCACATTTGCCTATCATATATATTATTTCTCATCGGTGTTTTTGTGGGTACGCCATATCTCTAGTATTACTTATCCAAAATTAATGATTGAGGTATCATTTTCAAGGTTTCGGTCTCCGCTAATGACGAAAACTACACAGATAATTTAAAGTTATTGTTTTCACAAAAAAACTTCATTTTGAAAAATTTTGTACTGTTCCTTCTGAGTTAATACCCTGCGAACAGTCGTAAATGGGACATGTATTTACAGTTGCTCCCATCATCCACCACGCCGTGTATAATTATGTTAATTATAAATTTTAATGCTAATCAGGGATTAATTAATGGTGTAAAATTAGTGGTGACTCACTTAGGCGAGTACATCATCACTACTAAATTCATTGACTGCGATAAAACAGTGTTAATACCCCACATTAACCTCACAACTTCTGATCCAACCATGCCTTTCCAAATGATAAGAACAAAATTCCGAATAAAAGAAGCATTCGCTGTGCTTTATTAAAAGCACGAGGTCAGACGTTTCAAAAGTCAGGATTATTATTTACCAGAACCTTTTTTCTCGGATGCACACTTATACGTGGCTTTTTCAGGAATTCGCTCATTCAGAGATATTTATGTTTATACTAAAGACACATTATAACTACTAACATGGTTTTCAAATACGTTTTGTAAAATAGACAAGGTTTCAAAAAATAAAATAAACTTGAAAAAGCTAATATCCGATTTTTTGTGTTTCACAGTTAATTATATTGTATATTTTGTATTTAATTATATAAATTGTCTTAGTATGAGACTAGTATTTATTACTACTATTCAAAGTTTATTATATATATATATATATATATATATATATATATATATATATATATATATATATATATATGATCAAAGTAAGTGCGAATTATTCATTATATGATTTACCTACTTCCTGTTTTGGAGAATACGTAGATTCTTAAGAAGTTTGCTAATTTTGTTTCTATACCATGGTGATTCTGGAGTAAAATGTGATTGAAATCGGTAGAAACCATTCATTTCTGTCCTATGTTTATAGAATTATTTGGTTGTTTTACGATTTCTCGCCTTTATCGTTTACACCTGCAGTAACGCCCTGTAGAGAGGTACGACCACCTGAGGTTGCTGCGCTTGCAGCTTTCTACGTCACGTGCTGCGTTGCTTTCTCCGGCGTCTCCATCTTGCCTTATCGTCTGCCACGCTGCTTTCCACGCAGTTTGGTCCGATAGATTTACAGACATTTGAACATTTGAACGCTGCTTTCTGCCCTGTGTTATCCAGCGTGTTCCTACCTGCAGACATCTCTGTTGTTGCAGCCACTGTAGATAGCCTTACTGAGTTGACACTTGTTAGCCAGTTTATAACAATA
This sequence comes from Locusta migratoria, assembly GCA_026315105.1. Classification (NCBI taxonomy): domain Eukaryota; kingdom Metazoa; phylum Arthropoda; class Insecta; order Orthoptera; family Acrididae; genus Locusta; species Locusta migratoria. The sequence goes on from CM048747.1 coordinate 508,646,813, forward strand.
TCGTTGTATGCCACACTTTTCCATTGCTGTTTACGTAGGTGTCATCAACTCGAACATTCATGAATACTTATGTACCAAAGACAGGAACAGTAAGTTGAGGCAGAGACACTGATATTCAGTGTTAGTTTGTTCAGTGTTTGTAAGGCTTTTGGGACTTAATGTAAAGATTATGGGTCATCAGTCCCTAAACCTACAAACTACTTATGAACTAGCTATATTAAGGACGGCACAAATATCTATGCCCGAAGGCGGATTCGGACCCCGACCGTAGTGGCCGTGCAGACCGTGACTGACGCGCCGCAGACGGCTCGGCAACCGCTGCCGGCTTGCTCAGTGTTAATGTGAATGTAGAAAACTGAGTAAAACAACACAGTGTTTCTTACGCATGGTGCTACTGGAGCTGATATGTCGTTTCCTTCTTCTGATATTTGAACTGACCTTGACCCACTGTTTAACGTGGGCTTCAACGACGGGGCAACCCACCAATCTTCATGTTTTGTTGCGTTTGAGTACTCATCAGGTAAACTACCTAAACGTCAAAACAAGACATTGTGTCTACTTATTAACTGATTTGGTGATGACTCTTTCGCACGTGGTGGAGATCTTGACGACCCATCCTAATCATCATTAGTCGATACACGTAACTAGAATAGTGTCACTTTCTTGTCCGTGCCGCCAAATCATGGCAGACGAATTTCCCCGTTGGAGTTATATGCAGTGCCAATCTTCCATCCCCCATCGAAGAAGTAGGTTTGGATCTTAATTTAATATTTTCTCCAAAACCGTCATTTCTTCATGTTTATTTGTTTCGCCTAAAATACTGGGTGAATTTTCATGGAGTTTTCGAAGGTAGCTGGAGCACAGCTTGCGGTAATATGCACTCTTTGTTTCATCAAAATCAGGTCACTGAGAAAAGAAGTCTTAATTTCATTTTTTTATTTGTTAATTTTTATTGTTGTCTCTATATATAAAAATTAATGTTTGTATGTTTGTTCTCTACGTACTCCAAAACGGATAGAACGATTGTGATGAAATGTTTAGGAAATCTTCAGATTAGCCAAGCGGGTGTTGGTGTGAAGTTTGGTAGCGAATGCATCAAGATATCTCCTTAATTGAAGACTATAACGGAAAAAAACGGTACAATGGTTACTCTTTGAAAGTGATATTTACTCTTTGACTTTTTAACTTTAACATTCTTCCACTCTTCTAAAAATCGTTTTCTTGGTTGCTCTGTTCTACCAGCTCGCGTCGTCACTATAAACCAAAGGTAATGGATCATTGTGTTTCGAAAACGCTGACCGGGGGACACGAATGAAGTGGAAGAAAAGATGGAACTCGCTGACAACAAAGACTTGAAAATTATTTATTGAAGAGGTGAAGGAAGAAGAATTAGTAAAAAAATAACTGACATTGGCTGCATTGGGACACTGAAAATATACGAAGGCGACAAATGAAAACGTGAGGCGGGCCGGGAATTGAATTCGGGTCTCCCGCTTCTGCCCAGCGGTCGCCTTAACCACTGGCTACCCGCGGTCACCTGCCGTCCGTCTCGAACTTCCACAAGTCCCTCATCGTTCATGCCCTCTCATACTCTTCATTACGGATTCCCATGCGAGCTAGAACTTATGACCGTATCTGCGCTGAAGTAAATTAACCAAACGCCGTCTGCACTTGTAAATACATATTATATACAAAGGGAGTTCAAAAAGTCTTGTACGATCGTCTCAATTTTTTTTTAATTCTTTGCAGGAGGAGAATGATATTTTTTGTGAACATACTTACAATATTTAGCTATAAGTTAGTATATAACAGTATTTTCTTTTATTTACAGGTTAACCATAATGGACAGTAAAATAGAAGGACGGTGATGGAGATTCTCTTCAAGACCGGTGCTGACTCTGCCACATCGATCCACAGGAAGTTGCTCCCTGTTTATGGAGGGGACACAGAACTAACGGTGGTTGCAGAGGTTTAAAGAAGGTGATTTCTCTCTATTGGACAACCCACGATGCGGTAGTTCATCGACGGCAATGAGAGATGTGAATAACTAGAGCATTCATCAAATCACCCAGAACGACAGATGTGTGACGACACGACAGTTTGCTGAAATGACGCGTTTGTCATTGGGTAGTGTGGTATCGCTGGTACAGTTACTAGGGTACAGAAAAATTTGTGCACGTTGAGGGCCTAGATTATTGATAAGAGAAATGAAAACGATGAGGAAAAGTGTGTGCAACGGTCGCATGAAGACCTTCACTGAAAAATGGAAACAGTGTTTCGATGGTGTCTTTACCCAGGATGAAACGCGGTTGTTTTTGTCCGCTCCTGAGAGCAAAAGCAAATCGATGGAGTGCCGTCATCTGGGTTCCACTAAGGAAGAAAAAATATAAACGAATCTCGATCGTTTTTACAGTCATTCATGAAGAGGTTACGACCTAATAGCAGTTCTCCATCTCTCCATTTCTTCATTTGATTGCACAGTAGTAATCACGAAAATTATGCTTCCAACACATCTTTTATAGCCGAGCTGTCCAAGGCGTCTCTGCGGAGGTTCGAGTCCTCCCTGGGACATGGGTGTGTGTGTTGTCCTTAGGGTAGTTTACCTTAGTTTAAGCAGTTTGTAAGCTACGGACTGATGACCACGTAGTTTGGTCCGATAGATTTACAAACATTTGAACATCTTTTATAACTGGTACTCTTCTGACCATATGAGTTCAGAAAAATAAAAACCGCTTTTCTTCGGGAGGATTATCGTCACTTCATCGATCATATGGGCACGTATAAAAATACATTATTTTCTCATATTTTCAGCTAGACTAAACGCCCCGAAATCGGCGAATGGAACTTGCGTTACTTGTGAGAAAAAAATCCCTACTATTACAAGACGGTTCTAACTAGGAACCCGAAATGTCACTCCGACTAATATACTTTTATTGCAGAAACGTAACTGTCAACTGGTGGCGACCCTGAGCACGTCCTACACAAATACAGGAACATATAATGTGCTAAATGCAGCCGGAAAGTAAGTTTAACTTTATTTACTGTGGTTGATTGTGTGGCCACTTCCGCAGCAGCTGTTGAAATTAACTATGAGAGGTTTACCGTCTTATGCTGACTGCAATTAGGACAATTATTTCACACTTCAGGCGTTTTTTTTATTTTATTTGTACAGCATTCTCTTTGGTTCTGTAAATACCGATACATAAGTTTGTACAATGCGTTTTTTAATATATCGATTAAAACAGCTATTAACTTTTTGTTAGAGTTCGACCGAAACATGATTTGCGGCCGGAACCGAGACCGTAACCGAATATTCGGCTTCTCTTGCAGTTTCGACCGAAACCATAACCGAAACTTACTTAATGAAGTTAGCATTTCGGTAAATTTACGTTACACCGCAAATGACTAGTTTTCCCACATTTTGCAAGATCCCTCTCCGTGCCAAAAATAAAATGTGATCATGGGTGGAGTAACAGCGAGTGAAAACGCTAAGTTGACAATTATGTATCAGTTAATTAATCAAGGATCAAAGTTTAGGTTACTAATGTGACACAGATTGAGCATAACTTCTATTCAGATCTTAGTAGTCATTGTTATTTGTAACTACAAGTGCTGTGAATAAAATTTATCCCCTTAATAAACAAAAAGTTATGTTGTCAAAATAGTACATTAGCTAAACAGGATGTAAACCAACTAATATCGAGTATAAATGTGCTCAAGCGTGTAATGACAACAGTAACATCAGTATCTGATAGCAACAAAAAGAACTTGTACAGTGTAGCTTAGAAGAACTTTTTTGCTTTGAATGTTCGTTCCTATCATATTCCTGATAAATCACCATCGCTCCGGAAGCACGCTGTATATTTCCTAGCACTAACTAGTATAGATGTTTCCAAAAGCTATTACCAGATTGGCTAAAATTACATATTAAAACACACATAATGAATTACGATCGTTCCATATTGAAATGCACAATAATACCTATTTTGAGACCCGAAGATGGCCTGATCTGGGCCGAAATCGATAGTCGTTAATAAATATTTCCTGTACAGCTGTGTATTTTTAATATTCAATGTTTAACCCGTCTAAAAGCAGTCCAGCATCACCTACACAAAATAGTTCTTAAGCCAGATTTCACTTTTTAATTTATCATACTACCTTGCAAAGAATACCCATTATTAATTTTGGAACGGTCGTTATGATTGCTTTTGCCGAAATTCTGTTGCTATATTCTGTATTTTTCGTAAAAAAACGACGTTTCCTTATAAGTTCAGTTCAAACGTTCAGACGCCACACTATACAGCAGACAGCTCTCACGATAGTCGCAGTTTAGTAACTGACACCAATCCTAAACCGACCACTCGTCATAGATGAATCTGAGAACAGGTATAAAACGCCACACGAGCTGCAGGAGACTCGCTATCCACAAGTAGTCGATTCAAAAAAGAAAGTCGATACCATAAAGAGGCTTCACAAGGAAATGTATATAGCCACAGACAAATATATATGTTACTCTATGATATAGCAGAGCCAAGGGTGGGGTCGATACCGTTAGCACGTTCTGAAGTGTGACGGGACTATTCAAATTCAAATGCTTGTAAGTCTATGTGACTACTAACCTAAGGACAACACACGCACACGCGTGCCCGAGGAAGGACTCGAACCTCCGATGGGGAGCAACCACGTGTTTCACAGCAGACGGGACTATTCCTAGCCTCCATGAGCAGAAACCTCTGTCAGAAGAGGTGGTCAGCTATCTGTGACCGTCTGCTCATGACGCTGTTACATACGGGAGAGTATCGTCGTTAGCTGTCTAGAGTGATACATGATTACCTGGATTGAACTTACATTTTATCCGATGAATGCCTGTTTAGTTTGAACCTCGATAAATTTATGTTGCGGGGACTGGTATGTGAATCGTTTTCGTACTGTTCAAATACAGTATAAATGTATGCTGTTTGACAGAACAAAAGACAAGTACAGGATATATCTGAAAGAACTACGAACGTAGGTGGCCAATTGGAGTGTCAAACGAGAACCAAAGAAAACGTACATCGTATATTTGCGACTAACACCAACTACAGACCTTTAAGAAGAACGAGGAGGGTAGAGACATCCGACTCTCTCTTTGATATGGCGCACTGAAATTAGTAACAGAGCTAGATATGACTGCCAGAAACAAGTAAGTTGCTACCTAAGAGGCTTGAGTATGGTGCTACACTGTCGACTTTGAAGAGATTAGCCTTCATGAGGAGGAAAAAAGGACCCGACAGCAAGTGCTGGAATCTTATTCCATGATGTACGCTCCTGCAGACCCTAACGATCAGAGCTCACTTTTTAATGTTTTCAATTTGTCTTTCGTAGTCTGATCATGTACAACAGACGCCCCTGTTCGGAAATTTCTTTAATCTTAATTACAGATCAGATTATGGTGACACCGGAAACAGTCTAATAAATAAAGAAATAAGGACACTAAGCTATTTCGACGATTTTATTGATAAAATTCATCAGTTTTTTTATGTCTCAAGAGTCACGATGTGCGTTAGCTGACAGCTCATTTGGTGTTCCGAGTGCTGTTGTAGGAATGAGTGATTTGCCTGAACCTGTGTAACCAGCGTGGAGACTAGTGACCCATTGTGACGTCTTACTGCGTCATGACAGGTGGCATTTGTACGGCTTTCGAGATATGTCGCTATTGTCTAGGAAACAATGTTATGTAATGTTACTGAACATCAGAAACCGCGTTTGAATCTCTCTCTCTCTGTATGATAAACATACACAAACACACACACACACACACACACACACACACACACACACAAACAAATGTTTGTAAATCTTTGAGCCTTACCTACTCTGGTTATCAGTCTCTAAGTTTACAAATTACTTAGACTAACTTAAGAACAATACACCCATGCCCGAGAGAGGACTCGAACCTCCAACGGGAAAGCGCTCCGCAACAAGACGCCTTAGAACGATCGGCAATTCCACCGCGGCTGTGTGTGTGAGAGAGAGATGTTTACTGGCTTATATCATTGACGTCGATTTACAGCATTATTTTAGAACATATACTTCCCTCAAATACTATGAACTACCTCGAAGAGAAGGACCTATTGTCCCATAGTCAACATGGATTCACAAAGTTTCGTTCTTGTGAAATACAGGTAGCTCTTTATTCACATGATGTGATGAGTGCTATCGACAAGGGATGTCAAATAGATTCCGTATTTCTAAATTTTCGGACGGCTTTTGACACTGTACCTCACAAGCGTCTTCCAATCAATTGCGTGTTTATGGAATTATGCGATTGGATTCGTGATTTCCTGTCAGAAAGGACAAAGTACGTTGTAATTGACGGAAAGCCATCGAGTAGAACTGAAGTGATATCTGGCGTTCCCCTGTTCCTTATTTTTATAAACGATTTAGGAGACACTGTACAGCTCTCTCAGACTGTTCCAGGATGATGCTGTCATTTATGGTTTAGTGAAGAAGAACAAAATCAAATGAAAAATGATTTACATAAGATATATGCATGGTGCAAAAATTGGAAGTTGACCCTTAATAATGATAAGGGTGAGGTCATCCATATGACACTAGAATAAATCCGTTAAACTTCAGCTAGATGATAAATCAGTCAAATATACAGGCCGTCAATTCAACTAAATACTTAGGAATATAAATTACGATCAATTTAAATTGAAAGAATACATAAAAAAATCTTGTAGGGAAAGCAAACCAAAGGCTAAATTTTATTGGCAGAGCACTTCTAAGATGCAAAAGTTCTACTAAAAAACCGCCTGCCCTACACTTGTTCGTCCAATTTTGAGGTATTGCTACACATTTTGGGATCTACATCAGGTGAGACTGACGGAAGATTTAGAGAAAGATCAGAGAAGGGTAGTTCGCTTTGTATTATGTTATATAGGGGTGAGCGTGTCTCAGAAGTGATGCACGAGTTGGGGTGGAAATCATTAAAAGAAAGGCGTTATTTTTTGCGGTGAGATCTATTTGTGAAATTTCATTCGCCAACTTTCTCTTCCGAATCCGAACATATATTGTTAGCACCATCCTAAATAGGAAGACATGATCATAATAATAAAATAAGAGAAATCAGACCGGAAACAGAAAGATTTAAGTGTACCTTTTTCCAGCGAGCTGTTAGAGAATGGAACTACAGAGAAATATCATAAAAGTGGTTCGATGAACTCTCTGCCATGCACTTCAACGTGTCTTGCAGAGTATCCATGTATCAGTGGCAGTAGGGGCTTTGTTTCCAACACAAAGCATAGGCAAAAAGCAATGTAAATGTTCACGCGACACTCATGCTGTAGTTAAAATGTTTTTGCAGTTAATTCTATTGCTGCTTCTCTTCCTATCTGTGGTTCTTTCCCTCCGGTCACTAATACAACAAAAAAATGATTACACCTATCTTCCTTTTTTCCCTTTGACTTTATCGTATACTGACGCTGGGTCGCACTTTTTATTAAAAAAAATTATGGATTTATGGACCCGGTATTGCTTTTCAACTGCTAAATATGCACGGGAACTGGTTACAAAGTTTACACCTCTAGCATCAATCTCTCTGCTCATCACTTCCCCATCTCTATGCCTAACTCTTACCTTGCTCTTTGCCCTGCTAGGCTTCTTTCAATATCAGCTAGCTTAAAACTTGGTGTTTCTCGGGTATTTCTTCATTCCGATATTCAGCTAGTCCATGTACTCCTCCAACCTCTGCCTTCTACTTTTCCTCCTCCAGCTCTTCCTTCTCCTCCTCCTCCTCTTTCTTCTGCTTCCTCCGTCTCAGTCCACGCGACCATCCCCCTGCCTCTGTCAATAGTTTCCTCGGGTTCTTCACTTATCTCCTACATCGCCCGGATACGTAAAATTACACATATCTGCATGAAAGGGGGGGCGAGGATTAGATTGAATCCCTAATTTATAAATTTAAATATCAGAATGAAACTTTTCACTCTATAGTGGAGTGTGCGCTGATATGAAATTTCCTGGCAGATTAAAATTGTATGCCGGAACCGGGACTCGAACCTGGGACCTTTGCCTTTCGCGGGCAAGCGCTCTACCGACTGAGCTATCCCGACAGGACTCACGATGCCGCCCCACAACTTTACTTCCGCCAGTATCTCGCCTCCTACTTTCCAAACTTCACAGAAGCTCTCCCGCGAAACATGCATGACTAGAACTCCTGGAAGAAAGTATATGGTGGAGACATGACTTAGCTACAGCCTAGCGATATCTCCACCATATCCTTTCTTCCAGGAGTGCTAGGCTTGCATGTTTCGGAGGAAAGCTTCTGTGCAGTTTGGAAAGTAGGAGGCGCGGTACTGGCGGAAGTAAAGTTGTGAGGCGGCATTGAGAGTCGTGTCGGGATAGCTCAGTCGGTAGAGCGCTTACCCGCGAAAAGCAAAGGTCCCAGGTTCGAGTCCCGGTTCCGGCACACAATTTTATGCCCAGGAAGTTTCAGTATTTAAATACTAGGCGGATAAGGGGATGTGAGAGGCTAGGCGGGTTTACAATATATAATCACCACTTGCTGGAGATTAAACTTTATTACGATTCATTTACTATGAGAACATTGCTGAACAATGTTGAATAACTTATTGTCCATAAATGTGCAGATTAAATACGATAAAAACACGCTTACGTAAGCTACCACTTCAAGAAATCTCAATAAAAGGTTTTTCGTTAGATTAAGGACCCATAACATGAAAATGGAGCAGATAAAACAGGTTTTTAAGAGAGTTTTTCAATCAATATTACCGTAAATGAATAACCAGGCAGAAATACAAGCACAAGCCTCTTATCTTTAGTTACAGTGCCCAGAAGTCAATTGGAACATGAATGGCTCATCTAAATATGAATCTGAGCTCGATCATAAGCGGCTCGATAACAACGACCGGACTGGTAGGAAACGGAAAGGTCAAAGGACAGCCGGATGTATTAGACCAAATTTAACATATGAGTGAAAATAAGGAAAATATGCATAAACGACAACAACCAAAATACAATCACGAGTGGGCAGGAACACCACGCAGAGAGAAAACCACACTGCCTGCAATAACGTCTGTCCCCCGGGCAGGTAACGAAGCAACAAGCCGAGACACGCCAGATAAATTCCCCAGACGCCGTCACGAAGCGTTGATAGAAAATGAATAAATCATCAAATTTGAATAATAAGAGTGGGAAGGTACAATCTCACAAACCACGAGCCACTGGTAACCAACATTCAAGTCATCAACACCAAACAAGCAAGACACATACATTGGACAATACCAGCTGCTTTGGTTCAACCAACAACTTTACTCAGCGAGACAAACACAATGGAAACTCCATAACAGAGAACATGAAGGACCGGAACTAAAAAATTTTAGGTAAGGAGAAGCGAGCTGGTAACAGTAACACTCAGGTCTTAAGGCAGCAGGTTCTGATACACACAGATGTCATCACAAGCGCAGCTCAGTCACCACAAGGACAGTTCGAATGTTTGTAATCCTATGGGAACAAACTACGTTGGTCATAAGTCCCTAGTTTTACAAACTACTTAAACTAACCTATGGACAACACACACATCCATGCCCGAGGGAGGATTCGAACCTCTGACGGGGCAGACCGCACGATCCGCAACGTGGCGCTCCAGACCGCTCGGCTACTCCAGCGCGACACAAGAACAGTTGTTGTTGTTATAGTCTTCAGTCCGCAGACTGGTTTGATGCTGCTCTCCACGCTACCCTGTCCTGTGCAAGTCTCTTCATCTGCGAATACGTTCGGCAACCTACATCCTTTTGAATATGCTTACTATATTCGTCCCTCGGTCTCCCTCTACGATTTTTACCCAACACGCTTCCTTCTAATGCTAAGTTGACAATTCCTTGATGTCTTAGAATGTGTCCATACAATCTATCCCTTCTCTTAGGATATGCCATAAACTCCTTTTCACCTCGATTTGGTTAAGCACCTCATCATTAGTTACGTGATCTACCCATTTAATTTTCATCATTCGTCTGTAGCACCACATTTCAAAAGCTTCTACCATCTTTTTATCTGAATACTTAATCGTCCACGTTTCACTTCCATTCAATGCTACACTCCAGACAAATGCTTTCAGAAAGGACTTCCTAACATTTAAATTAATAGTGAATGTTAAAAAGTTTCGCTTCTTTAGAAACGCTTTTCTTCCCATAGCCATTCTGCATTTTATATCTTCTTTACTTCGGGCCATCAGAAGTTATCTTGCTACCCAAATAACAAAATTCATCTACTACATTTCAAAAAATGTTCAAATGTTTGTAAATCTATCGGACCAAACTGCGTGGTCATCAGTCCGTAGCTTACAAACTACTTAAACCTAGGTAAAATTACCTAAAGACAACACACACACCCATGCCCCAGGGAGGACTCGAACCTCTACGGCGAGCAACCACGCGTTCCGCAGCGAGACGCTTTAGACCGCTCTGCTACTCCACCGCGGCATCTACTGCTTTTATTGTCTCGTTACCTAATCTAATTCCTTCAGCATCGCCCAATTTGCTGACATTGCATTCCATTTCCTTCGTTTTACTCTTGTTAATGTTCATCTTATATCTTCCTTTCAAGACACTGTCCATCCCAATCAATTGCTCTTCCAGATCCTTTGCAATCTCTGACAGCGTTAATATGTCATCGGCAAACCGCAATGTTTTTATTTCTTCTCCCTGCACTTTAATGCCCTCTCCAAATTTCTCCCGTCCATTCCTTCACTGCCTGCTCAATGTACAGATTGAACAACAATGGGGAAAGGCTACAACCCATTCTTACTCCCTTCCCAACCTCTGCGTACAGTACTTATCTTGAAAAATTCAAATGTTTGTTAAGCTTATGGGACTTAACTACGGGGTCATCAGTCCCTAAACTTACAAACTACTTATGAACTACTTACGAACTAGGACGGCACAAATATCCATGCCCGAGGGGGGATTCGAACCCCCGACCGTAGTGGCCGTGCAGACTGTGACTGAAGCGCCTCAGTCTCCTCGGCCTTATCTTGAAAGGTGCCGTTGTCAAACACAACCACTCCATATGTGCCGAAGGCTGAAGCACATCCACCATGTGATGTGTGTTGCAATGAACATAACACACGACGCGCCGTCTACTTCCTCAATCGGATCCGCACTCGGCTTTTCTTCGATCGGGGCAGAACTCGCACACCTTTCGTACGCGCCGCGAGATACAGTCGCCAACCGTGACAACTAGCGCCACACGCGAGACACGTGACGAACGAAAAGCTAGCCGGGCCAGCCGCGGTGAAGTAATGAAGAGAGATGGATAAGCGAGTACGAGCGACTGGTAGCTGGCGCCAGTGCACAGAAGAGGAGAAACAACGAAAGTCGAACCAGTGCGGCTCACTACCAATTCTCACGACCAGTCAAACGGTGGCGAAGTCTGGGGTAAGGTAACCTACGTCATGCATCGTACGAAATCTTATGTATACGGTGATGTTTCTCTGGTTTTGAATGTAATATGTTTAAAATTTCATCAAGGTCTGAATAAAACAGTATATTAGTATCGCTATTAGAAAGTACCCTTCTCTAGCTACTGTGCGAAATCATATGTCGTCAGTAACCTTCATATTGTTTAATTCAGGTGTGCAAACTTGATCAAGATCGAAATAAAAGTGTAGGTTGGTGTCTGAGCCTGTGGTAAGGTACCCTCCCCCGTGCAACGTACGAATTACGTAGACATTGGTGTTGCTCTTGCTTTGAAGATCAAGTGTGTAAAATTTTATTACGGTCACTAATCGATAGTGGCGATAGTGGCGATGCCCATACAAAATTACTAATTTCAATTTTTATTCTTTTCAGCTGTTCCTCTAGGTTTTCATTTCTTTCTTTTTTATAAACCATTTCTATATTAGAAGGAACAAAAGAAGAAAATAATTATTAAAATCGGTGAAGCCATTTCTGAGTTTTAGCGAGACTAACGCACAGCACCTGATTTTTATATATAGAGAGATTTTGCGCGGTTAATTTAAGAGAGAACCGGATGACCTTCCTGTTACATGTCTGCGTAAATTACACTCCTGGAAAATGAAAAAGGAACACAATGAATTCGTCAACCCAGCAGATGGAAAATTTGTTGACACTTTCTTGAAGATGTATACTACACACCATCACACGGTACAGTCACCAGAGCGTGCGCATTATCGATATCAGTACCGTGTACAAACATGTTTTGCAGGAGTGCAAGCTGCTATTGTCCCATGGAGACGATCGCAGCGGAATGGTTTGCCATGCAATTTCGACCTGGTGCCTCAGCTGGGCCACATTTAATACAGAACGTTCAGACCGTGCAAGATGACATTTCATCCTATTTCAAACATGCGCAATGGGGAACATATCTTGGGATCGTGCTAACCAGAGTAGTTGACGTACACCTATAATGCTAGCAGGGTAGCGCAGTGGTAACAAACTGGACTCGTATTCAGAATAATGGTGGTGCAAATCCATCTCCGACCATCCAGATTTTGGTTTTCCGTTATTTCCGTAAATCATGCCGGGGTGGTTCCTTTCAAAGGGCACGGCCGATATCCTTCCCCCATCCTTACCCAAAAATCTGAGCACGAGCTCCGTCTCTAATGACCAAGCTGTCGACGGGACGTTAAACCCTAAGATTCCTTTCTTCCTTCTTCTTCGTACACCTTGAAGAATAGGTTGAGTGGCACAGGATACAAATAGACGTGCATTGTCCTTTTGCAAAAGAATATCGCCTTGTTGGTGCATGAGTGGGATCAAGACAGTTTGAATAATGGTTTTAGTGTATCGTACACTGTTCAATATTTCCTCAACGATCATCAGAGGAGAACGGCATTTGTAGGATATGCCCTCTCCCTCCCATGCCATGATTCCGGACGTCGGCCCCGTGTGCCTCTGTCGTATAGACTTCAGATTCTGGCGCTCTCCTGCACGACGTCACACACATGTATGACCATCACTGATACCGAGGCAGAAGCGGTTCCATCACTAAGAGCGACACGTCTCCATTCTTCTTTCCAAAAGCGCCTATCGCGACACCACTGAAGAATGTTGGGGCGTCAGCGAAAGACGCCATAACGGCACGCCTGATCGTCCATCATGATTTGTGGACTCATCTCCTACACTTCACCTCTGGTGATCGTCGAGGGAACACTGAACAGCACAGTACACTGAAACCATTCATTCAATTCATCTTGCTACCGTTCATGCGCCAACAAGGTGATACGCTTTTCCAACAGAACAATCCACGTCCAAATGTCTCCCGTACCACCCAACGTGCTCTTCTAGGTGTACGTCAACTACCCTGCACAGCTCTATCCCTAGATCTCTACCCCATTCAACGTGTTTGGGACCAGATGAAATATCGTCTTGCGTGCGCTGCTCGACCGGCATGAAATCTGGCCCAATTGAGGCACGAGGTGCAAACTGCATGGCGGACCATTCCGGAAGACTAGATGCGGCTGAAACGTAGACATGTTAGACTGAATGTCTCTGACTCACATCTTTGGCTCCGCGAGGGCAGTCTTTGGTTCACGCTCTCCCGCGTTTCAGCAGTGGTAGTTGTGGCCTGGACTGAGACGAGTGAACAGGCAGAGTTCTATACACGAAGTAATAGATTAAGATCAAATTTGTTGGACGAGCTTACCTCTTTGCATTGTGTGTTTTCTTTTTACGTAACGATGTAAAGAAAATTTATTGATCTGTTTTTGTAACATGATGAAGATTATATGTAAGGAGGATTATAATTTCATTATTATACATGTTGCGCAGTTGTGATCCATGTTTGTTGTTAAACTCAGCAAGAGTGTAATGCAGGAATTTCGATATCCCCCTTGAAAGTTCAGAAAGTAAGGATGGTTTTGTTTTAGGAAGGAAGTAACCTTAGGGTTTAACGTCCCGTCGACAGCTTGGTCATTAGAGACGGAGCTAACGCTCGGAGTTTGGGTAAGGATGGGGAAGGAAATAGGCCGTGCCCTTTGAAAGGAACCACCCCATCACCCCGACATTTACCTGGAGTGATTTAGGTAAATCGTGGAAAACCTAACACTGGATGGCCGGAGGTGGAGTTGAACCACCGTCCTTCCGAATGCGAGTCCAGTGCGTTACTACTGCGCCACCTCGCTTGGCCTGGTTTTGTTTTACTATTATGGTTTTAATGAAAAGATGTAATGAATAGACTTGTAAGAAATTAATTGATAAAATAGTAAGATATTGTCTAACTTGCGTTTGCCTTATGTGATCATGGATTTCAGTTAGATAAAGGATTATACGAGGCGCGTCCAGAAAGCAAGTTCCGTTTGGTAATAAAATAAAATTGTACACAGATACAGAATAAATTTTTATTGCACAAAATTCTACAACTCTTAAACTACTTTTCCACATAACTGCCGAAATTATGCAGGCATTTGTCATAGCGTGGCACCAGGTTTTGTATACCTTCTTCATAGAAATCTGCCGCCTGTGTCTTCAACCAGTTGGAAACAGTTTCTTTCAGTTCGTCGTCCATAGCGAGAGTACTAATTGTAAACCTACGGTTTTCCTGGATCTTGTCATAAATCGCGTTAACCAGTTCTTCTGTAACCAAAGGTGTACGTCCACTTCGTTCTTCATCGTGGACATCACTTCGCCCGCCATTGAACTGTCGGAACCATCTTCTCACCATCGAATGACTCATCTCATTTGGTCCGTAAACATTGCAAATTGGCGAAAAAAATTCACTTGGTTTCACTTTCCTCGCATTCAGAAACCGAATCACCTACCTGATTTCACAGGCGGCGGGATTTTCAATCAACGCCGACATTTCAAACAAGCACAACAAAGCGTACGTAACTGACAGCGATCTCGAATTGGCGCACGTTCTTCTCCCCGATACACATCGTCAAAATGTTCAAATGTTTGTATAGTCTATGGGACTTAACTACGGGGTCATCAGTCCCTAAACTTACAAACTACCTATGAACTACTTACGAACTAGGACGGCACAAATATCCATGCCCGAGGGGGGATTCGAACCCCGGATCGTAGTGGCCGTGCAGACCGTGACTGGAGCGCCTTAATCCCCTCGGCCACCGCTGCCGGCTACACATCGTCTACAGCGCATGTACGGAACTGCAATCGCAGCGTTACAGCGGAGATAAATTGAAACGGAACTTATTTTCTGGACGCGCCTCGTATTTCGAACCTACTTCATATTTGTATCGACTTGGTCATTCACCTAAAAAAACCTATTAATTTATTTTTTCTTTGAAGACAACAAACATTGACTATATTTGTGTGGTAGTTAGTGAATTCGTATGGCACATCCGCGAATTACGAAGTTAGTGTTATCTTATAGTAATGTGGGGGAGCAGATGCACAGGCAGCTTATCCTTGCGCACAGGTAGGCCATAAAAGAAGGACAGTGTTAATTGTTGAGAGAAATATTTCAGGAACTATTGTCGTACCTCAATATTCTTGTCAACCAGTCATTTCTGAACCTGTCTTTTATCAAATTGTTCAAGTTATGTTTTACATTTATTACCAGAGGTCAAGATGCATATTTGATGAACAGTTACAGGATCAGAACTTGCTTTATTGCGTACTTATATTTTTTGTTTGCTTTACAAAGTTTGATTTGATTTTTTCAGGGAAGCCAAAACAGTCTTGGTCCAACCCGCCACTGCCCGCACCGAAACTAAGTTTATTGTGCGATATTGCTCCCTGTATACCTAGTAAAGCCAACAAATGCCTTTGAACAGTGCAAGGAGTCCCTTTACCAGTTCTTTATTAGACACAATTTCTTTGGGTCTGGTTGTCCCAAATGTTCTGTGCCTTTTACTCTCCAATGCAATGCATTCGAAGATTAGATGTGATGCAGTTTCATCACCGTCATCACAGATCCTACATTTAGGGTC
Source organism: Locusta migratoria (assembly GCA_026315105.1). Taxonomy (NCBI): domain Eukaryota; kingdom Metazoa; phylum Arthropoda; class Insecta; order Orthoptera; family Acrididae; genus Locusta; species Locusta migratoria. Next base: position 508,662,729 of record CM048747.1, read on the forward strand.
CTCTTCTGTTATTCCCATTGTATGTAGGTATATTTTGTAATTACCATGGCCTGTCAGCAATCCAACCATGAGTTGGTAGCTCCAATTTGATCATTGCCTTGGTGATTGTCAGGACAGGTTCCGGTCCAATAAATGGAGTCTCTGCCCCCATCCTGGCTAATCTGTCGGCATGTTCGTTGCCACTGATCCCCGAATGGCCAGGGACCCACAATAGGTTTACTCTATTGCTTTCCCCTAGCTCCACCAGAACCCTGTGACATTCTGCAACAATTTTAGACCTTGTTGCAGGAGCTGCCAGTGATCTCAGGGCTGCCTGGCTGTCTGAATAGATATAGATGCTACGATCTTTGTAGCACCTACGCAAATTCTCCTCCACACATGCCCTGATGGCAGTGATTTCGGCCTGGAATACTGAGGCCAGTTTCCCTAGAGAGATGACGCCCTCCAGTCTTGGCTGCACCCCGTATACCCCGGCTCCAACGCCTTGGTCTGATTTTGACCCGTCAGTGAACCAGACAATATCCTCCGAATGATGTCGAACTATTTTCTCCCACTGCTCCCTACTTCCAATTGTTGTATTGAAAGGCTTGTTGAAGCAGTATGGGGTTATAATATAGTCGGCTGGCATTTCCCCAACCTTTCCTATATTTACATCACTCACTATTTTAGTGTGTGATTCTGGATATTCCAAAGAGTTCCAGTAGTTGCCAGTTTTGAGTCTGTATGCACCAGCTGCTGCCTCCATCTTGACCCAAAGGTGTAATGGGGACATATCCAGCATGGTTTCCGTCCCAGCAGTTGGTGTGCTACTAATTCCGCCTGTTATGGCTAAGCAGGCTAATCTCTGCACGTAGCAGCAACCTGCTGTTCTGCCTTCTTCCACCACACGACCGCCCCATAGGTGATCCTGGGTCTAATCACCGTGGAGTATATCCAGTGCATACCCTTGGGGTTCAGGCCCCAATTTTTACCACAAGCTCTCCTGGTACTTACGAGAGTACCTTTTGCCTTGGAGCAAATTTCAAAGTTTACTTTAAGCAACTTAATAACATTCAGGTTAACGAGTTGTAGTTGAAGTGCAGAATTAGTCTCATTGTCAGACCTATACACACACAACAAACAATCATATTACACAGCCCACGTGCAAACTTGTTTGTGAAGTTACCAAAGCCGAGTCAGACAACATATTATTAATAAACTGCAAATATAATACTAATCATTTGATAATTAAATTTGTTAATGCTGTAAGGCACACACACAGCCGATAACATACGTCGGAAGTCGGCCGCGAGAGTGCGCCACGGGAAAATGCGGCAAACGCCAGAGCACGCCACGGGCGGGTCAATGACCCAAACAGCGCGGAGTTGTGCTCTGCGCGCAGTGTGTTGTTTGCGAGGTACGAGCCCACTTCGCGGGTACTCGTACAGCCAGTGCACGCCAGTGTTCTGTGTAGCAGTGAGAGAGTTGTTTTCCGTGACTACAACATTGGCGACGAGTGCGGTATTTTTTTTTATTTCCTCCGCGCGTTTTCCGTCTGAAGTGGTTGTTCGTCTTACACGATGTCTACTGGTTCTTCCGATGAGATTCTGCGTCGCCTCGTCGAACAACAAGAGGTTTTTGCATCGGCGATTCACGCTCAGAACCAGGTATTACAATCTCTTGCTACAGCCTTGTCTAGTGGGTCCCAACCCCCGTCCACCCCACAGGTTGTTTCGCCCCCCGCGCCCCCTGTCTTATCCGCCACCTTTTCCGGCGTACGACGAGTCCGTCGAAGAGTGGGACGCTTATGAAAAACGGTTAAGACAACATTTTCAGGCTTTTGGCTGGTCTGATGGCACCCTATGTCGTGCGTTATTCCTGTCGTGGCTGTCGCCTCGTCAGTATCAGCTCCTTTGCCAACTCGCCCCCTTGCAGGATCCGGCGTCGCTGTCTTTCGATCAAATGTGCGGCCTTTTTTCACAATATTACCGCAAACGGACTCATGTGATAGCGGCCCGCGTTGAGTTTTACCGCTGCAGGAAGCAGCCACAACAGTCTTATCGGGCGTGGGCCGCGGACCTCCACGGTTTAAGCCGTCGTTGTCATTTGTTACGGATGTGCATAAAGAATCGTATGCCGATCATATGGTCCGGGACGCTATTATTCGGCTCGCTCCCGATCGCGAAGTTCGCGAACGCGCTCTCCTGTGCGAAAAACCTTCGCTTTCAGAGGTCCTTAACATTGCGCAGTCTTTCGAGGTTTCGCGGGCGGCGGGCAACCAAATTGAGGCTTGGTGTGAGGTGGCGGAAATCCAACCCACTTCTTCCCCGTTACAGGCAGGGTCGCAAAGGGATGACGCGGTTGCGGCAGTCCGCGCGCAGCCTCGGCGCCGGAGCGATCGGCCCATTGCACGGCAGCGGAAACTCGGGCCAGGCGGCGTGCAGTCCCGCGACCGGAAAATGCTTCCTTCTTGTCCTCCTGTTTTGTCGATCATGATAGACCTGACTGCCCCAAGCGGTGGTCCACGTGTCATCAGTGCCACAAGAAAGGTCACATTGCTTCTGTTTGTGCCTCCAAAATCCAAGATTCCGACGCAGAGATGGACGTAAATTGCGTCTCAGCGATTTCGGTTGCACCCAACAAGCTCTTTATTGACGTCACGGTTTTCCACAAACAGTTGCGTATGCAAGTGGACACAGGCGCGGCCGTCACCTTATTGAACTCAAAGACTTATTTGGATCTGGGTTCTCCCTCTCTCTTACCGGTGTCACGGAAATTGGTCAGTTACAATAAACAAAATATTCCGATCCTGGGACAGTTCTCAGCGCCTGTTACATACAAATCTGTCACTCGTAGGCTCACTTTCCTTGTTGTAAACAATGCTCACACGGACAACTTGTTTGGTCTTGACGCCTTTCAGGGGTTTGGGTTCACTATTTCCGACGACGTCAACATTGTCTCTGACCAGGTGCCTTTCCCGCAACTAGACTCTTTACGCACCGAATTTTCGGCGCTGTTTTCGGCGGGGTTGGGCTGTGCTAATAATTTCCAAGCCCACATCACCTTGAAGCCCTCCGCCAGGCCCCGCTTTTTCCGCGCTCGGCCGGTTCCGATTGCACTCCGTGACCACGTCAAAGTGGAGCTGGACCGCCTGGAGGAAGCTGGGGTGGTAAAACGCATTCCGTCTAGTGAATGGGCGACTCCCATGGTCATTGTAAAAAAACCGTCGGGGCGGTTGCGCCTTTGTGGCGATTTCAAACGTTCCGTGAACGCCCAATCTATCATCGACACTTATCCATTGCCGCGCCCAGACGAGCTTCTTGCGAAATTGGCGGGTGGACAATATTTTTCAAAGATAGATCTCTCTGAGGCGTATTTGCAAGTTCCTCTCGACGCTGACTCTCAACGTCTCTTGGTCCTGAACACACCCTTTGGTTTGTACCAATACTTGAGGTTGCCCTTCGGGGTGGCCAGCGCTCCAGCAATTTTTCAGCGTTTCCTTGAACAACTCACACTGTCTGTGCCCGGTTGTGTCAATTATCTCGATGATATAGTAGTGTCCGGGTCCTCAGCCGATGAACATTTACGCAACTTACGAGCACTGTTCACAGTACTACAGGAGGCGGGGTTGACGTGCAACCTGGAGAAATGCCACTTTTTTCAGCCTTCTATCACGTTTTTGGGGTTTGAGTTTTCTAGTGAGGGCAGCAAGCCCCTCCGTCAGAATGTCTCTCCCGTGTTGGCTCTCCCTCGGCCGACTTCAGTCAAGGACCTGCAAGTGTTTTTAGGAAAGGTCGCTTATTATCATAAATTCTTGCCGGGAGCTTCATCTATTGCGAAACCCCTGCATGACCTGCTGCGCAAAGGGGCTTCCTTCCATTGGTCATCGGCCTGTGAAACAGCATTTTGCACATTAAAGGAGCTGCTGCAATCGCCTCCCTGCCTCGTCACCTATCAACCCGGCCTCCCCCTTGTCTTGGCAACGGACGCCTCTCAACATGGGATTGGGGCAGTGCTCGCTCATAAATATCCAGACGGATCTGAGCGACCGATCGCTTTCGCCTCTAAAACGCTCACTCCGGCCCAAACCAGATATTCGCAAATTGAGAAGGAGGCCCTTGCTATTGTCTACGCTCTGAAGAAGTTTCATGTCTTTCTGTATGGTGTCAAATTTCATCTCGTAACTGATCACAAGCCACTGGTTTCTCTCTTTCACCCTTCGGCGTCACTACCGGACAAGGCCGCTCACCGTCTTCAGCGTTGGGCGCTGTTCCTATCTCGATATAACTATGCGATACACTTCCACCCTACATCCAAACATGCCAATGCAGATGCGCTCTCCCGGCTTCCGGCTGGACCAGACCCAGACTTTGATCAGGAAGAATTGCTGTGTTTTCATGTCGACTTAGCCGCTCAGCAAGCAGTGGATGGTTTTCCAATCACGGGTGCCAATGTGGCTCGGGCTAGTGCCGCAGACCCGGTCCTCCGCAAGGTGATCCGTCTGGTCCAGCAGGGCTGGCCTGAGACTCCGCCGAAACGGGCATCAGACCCCCTCAGAAACTACTATGCATTTCGACACCGTTTTTCTGTTGTAGATGGCGTGCTTCTCCTTGATTCTGAGGATTCTGCTCCTCGGGTCGTCATTCCATCGGCCCTCCGCTCAGAGGTCCTCAAGCTGCTACACGCCGATCATTGGGGGGTATCTCGTACTAAGACATTGGCCCGCCGCCATGTGTTTTGGCCGGGCCTGGCCAGCGACGTGTCTCGTATGGTTACCTCGTGCTCGCTCTGTGCGCAACATCAAGCCTCCCCTCGGGAAACATTCGCCCCATGGCCTCAACCTTCGCAGGCCTGGGATCGCCTACACATTGATTTTGCGGGCCCCTTCCTTAATGCCTATTGGTTGCTGGTTATTGATGCCTTCTCTAAGTTCCCTTATGTGGTCCGTTGCCTTTCAACCTCAGCCACGGCCACGGTTGCCGCCTTGTCACGCATTTTCTCGATTGAAGGCCTTCCCACTACAGTGGTGTCCGACAACGGTCCTCAGTTTGTTTCACGCGAGTTTGCCTCCTTCTGCAACACCCGAGGTATCCGCCATGTCCTGGCCCCACCCTTCCATCCGCAGTCAAATGGGGAGGCTGAAAGATTTGTTCGCACCTTTAAGACCCAGTTAAAAAAATATGTGGCTCGGTACCCTTCTGATGTCGCCCTCGATAGATTTCTCTCATCTTTTCGGTTCACCCCGTTTGGCGACAAGAGTCCTGCGGAACTTCTCCATGGCCGGCAGCCCCGGACTCTGCTTCATCTCCTGCATCCGAGCCCGGGACATTCATCAATGGATTCCTGCCATCACCACCAGATGCCGCGGCCGCCGTCTCTGCGACATACGCACAGAAGACGGCATCACTGCACGTCACCACGACCAGCTGCGCCTGCGTGTGGAAGAGCGGGAGCTCCCCATCCCTCAGCCGATGCTCCCGCACCAGTCTGCTCCACTAACCAGCCCACAGGCCGAACAGAGGTTCCTGCCGTTACCTGCAAGTTGTCTGCCTCCGCCAGGAACTGATCCAGGTCCCTCCTCGCAGGGACCTACACCTTTGCGGGTACAGCCAACGCCCATGCTGGATTCATCTCCTCCTGCTGCATTGCTCCCTTCGGGTCCACCATCACCAGGTCCGGGGACTGAGGTAGAGATGGAGACCGAGCCACCATCACCGGTCCTGCCATATGGGTTGTCGGGGGAGGGGCGCAGACGCTGCCCGCGCCCCAAGTACTTCCGACCCTACGCAACGGTGCCTGCCCGCAACCTCAGTCAGAGCCCAACAGATGACGACGTCATGGACATTGCTCGCATCCGAGCCTCCCCAAGGGGAAAGGAATGCTGTAAGGCACACACACAGCCGATAACATACGTCGGAAGTCGGCCGCGAGAGTGCGCCACAGGAAAATGCGGCAAACGCCAGAGCACGCCACGGGCGGGTCAATGACCCAAACAGCGCGGAGTTGTGCTCTGCGCGCAGTGTGTTGTTTGCGAGGTACGAGCCCACTTCGCGGGTACTCGTACAGCCAGTGCACGCCAGTGTTCTGTGTAGCAGTGAGAGAGTTGTTTTCCGTGACTACAACAGTTAACAACTTTCATTGTTGTTTAACAAATTACTACAACAACGGCAAAGCTTTTAAGATAATTTAACAGGAGGCTCTCACTTAGCAAATACAATACAATTACCATTATAACCATCATTATTACTATCATTAGCAACTTTCACGGTTCCTCTACGATCGTATAAGTGGGATAATTGCTGCAAAAGGAGGGTATACTCGATGCTAGCGTCGACATTTCTTCCGTTCTGGTGACTTTACTCAAGTGTGTATGGTTCTGTCTGTGTGACGAATTCATGGCGTTCATTTTCTTTTTCCAGGAATGTATTATAAAGTGTACGATAATTTTCTAAATGTTTACAGATAGTGTTACTATAGCAGAACATGATGCTGCCCCACTATTCATCTATGGGGATGTTGGCGGATTCCAACCGGGGCTAGCAAGCCCTGAAGCCCCCCCCCCCCCCGCGTCCACGTTTCACAAAGCGGTTACTTAAACACCAGGGTCACCAGATGAAACATGACTATCTCTCAGTTATTACGTGAAACCGAGTCTACATTTTGACTGTGCCACTGGTCATGTGTGACGCGACTATCACTGATTAGATTTTCCAATCAAATTATGACATTACCCCATTAAATAAGGTGATTAAAGTATGAATATTAGTGTGATTCTGCTCTTTAAATAGGTTATACGCATCTGACGTGGAACCCTGTAAAATTACGTGTGTGTGATTGTTTGGCCCACAACGGATAATATTATAAATGAATGCAACACTGTTAATGACAAAACTGTAGTTTAAATCGTAATCTAGAATGAAACTTTTCACTCTGCAGCGGAGTGTTCGCTGATATGAAACTTCCTGGCAGATTAAAAATTTGTGTCGGAACCGGGACTAGAACATGGAGCCTTTGCCATCCGCGGACTTGCGCTCTACCGAGTGAGTTATCCCGACACGACTCACGATGCCGCCTCACAACCTTACTTCCGCCAGTACCTCGCCTCCTACTTTCCAAACTTCACAGAAGATCTCCTGCGAAACATGCAAGACTAGCACTCCTGGAAGAAAGGATATGGTGGAGACATGGCTTAGCCACAGCCTAAGGGGATGTTTCCAGAATGAAACTTTTCACTCTGCAGCGGAGTTTGCGCTGATATGAAACTTCCTGGCACATTAAAATTGTGTGCCGGACCCGGGACTCGAACCTGGGACCTTTGCCTTTCGCGGGCAAGCGCTCTACCAAATGAGCTATTCCGGCAAAGGTCCCAGGTTCGAGGCCCGGTTCCGGCAGACAATTTTAATCTGCCAGGAAGTTTCAAATCGGAATCTGATTGAAACCTTATCTCGTATGTTTGAAACGTAATGACTGTTAAGTTTATTTCAAAATTTACAGCGTACACAGTATATTAGTGACCAGGCTATACTGTATTCAGTTGCAACAGGCAGGAAAAATAAGTATCTATCTACTACTGCAGGGGCGAGGATACGGGTGGGGGGAGGGGACGAGGAGGTTCGAACCCCCCCCCCCCAGAGCGTTTTTTTTTTTTTTTGTTACTCGTGCTATGATTTGAACTACAGAATAACAGTTACATTTTGATGCGAGGGGCACCACACAGCCATACATGTACATGAAGGTTGAGTCAGTGGCGGACTAAGGCTGTCGGAGGCCCGGGGCGGCGGCAAAACAAAATGAGCCCCCCCCCCCTTCCACTCGGAAATACATTACTATAAGAGAAAAGTAGCTTTAGAGATTTGGAGGACCCCAAGACGAGAGGTAGCGGGTAGTCTAAAAAAATTGATTTCGATATGTGCAGGTCAAGGGCGCTCCCAAAGAAAAAAATGGTGCTTTCGAGGTATCTGCTCCCCCTCCTCCCCCCATCACTAGTCCGCCACTGGGTTGAGTGTTACGTACGTTGTATTTTACTTGTCAAGTTCCGGTAGACTCAGTGGCCTGTGGACATGCGTCGATCACCCCTTCCACGTGACTGCGGTAGAAATGCGCGGAACGCAGATGAAGGTGCGCGCAGGCGCATTTGAATATGCGCAGACGCGGTCCACGGCCCCGCCCTGCTGAGGGTGGGGGTGGGATGGAGGGAGCTAGGGGAGGTGCTTGAATGACGGCAGGCGCCACAGACTCCAGCAATGCTGCCGCGACGCGGAAAACTGCCTGCTCTCGGCCACCGCTATGGCGAGTGTCTGGTCATGAAACCGGAAGCCAATAAATAAGTTAATGACAGTGAGGTACAACTCCTAAATACACTGGCTTAATCACCCCTCATATTTTGCCCAACTCTGATCCGCTAACAACATCGAGCCACACGCTCTGCAATGTTTTTAAATCGATTCCACAGAAATTATTTCGTAGGTAATTTGATTTTTACTTTAATCATTACTTTACTAGATGACCCGGCGAAGTTCGTATCACTTACCTCTTAATATAAACAATTTAAATTATATGTATTTTAGACCCAGTAGTTTTATAAAGGCATCATCAGATAGTCTAGGTATCGGTGAACTTCAAATGTGCAAAATTTTATCGCAATCATAGGAATGATATTGATATCCCAAAGAAAAGAGCTCTTTCAGTTTTCCACATATTTTCCTATCTTCTGGCCAACTATTTCAAACTTTTACTTCACTCAAACCTTCCTCTCGCTTTGGACGCCGAATGTGCAAAACTTTATTGCAATCAGAAGAATGGCATTGGTATTTCATAAAAAAAAAAGAAAGTTTCTTTCTATGTTTTCTTAATTTTCCGGGAAACGTTACGCTTCCTTTGAATGTCAAATGATCAAAATTTTTCCAAATCGTGTGAACGGTTCACAACTTAGTGTTGAGTACATTTAGAAAGGAACTTAGTTCGAATTTTGCGACTTTCGTTTTTAACTGTCCCTATTTTTTTTACTGAAAACGTTTCCAAGACCCTAATGGACAAAGCAGAAAAAAGAATTACCCCTCTCTGCCGTACGAATAGTCAGTTATAGCGCTGAATTCAAGCAAAAACAGATTGAAGAACGCACTTTCAGTTTTTCTCAAATTTTCCGGTAGACTTTCCAAAAAATTTATTTCATTCAAACCTTGTCCTTGTCAAGCCGTACTCAAGTGATGCTCTTAAAACCATGTGGCAATTGATTTTCATTCATAGAAGAAAAACTCGCTTTCGGTTTTTCGTAAATTTTCCTACTTTCCGGGCATCTTTTCCAAATTTTTATTTGATTCCAACGTTCCTCTTGCTTTCAACACGAAAAGTACAAAATTTTATCACAATTGGAAGAACGGTATTGATGGGTCACTGGAAAAAGCTGTTTCAGTTTTTTCCGATTTTCCTCTTTCCCGTCCCCTATTATTTTATAAGTTACAGAGGCAAATACACTTAGTGAAACACCCTGTATATGAAGACGTCATATTGTCTTTCAAAATGTCCAATTGTTTGTTAAGCTTAAGGGACTTAAGAGCGGGGTCATCAGTCCCTAAACTTACAAACTACCTATGAACTACCTTATACTAAAGACGGCACAAACATCCATGCCCTAGGGGGAATTCGAACCCCCGACGGAGAGCGCATCTTAGCAGAGAACCTCAATGCGCTTGTCCACTCCACCGCGGCTATTATCTTTCAGCAGAAGCACATATTTCTCTGGTTTCACATTTATAACATAGGTCTTACAGATATATACAGTTTGAAACGAAGCTGAGTAAACTGAGGATCTCTCTAAAACCAATAGTTGAAGATACTTCTGCTATAATAAAAGTACTGAAAACGTCTAATTTGTGGTTAAAGAATATTCGTATTACGAAAATTTGCCGTTCAAGGCAACGAAATACTTAAGATCCATCACGACCATTGTTTTCGATAAGATCGTTGTAATACATGCCAGTTAACAACATACGAGTGTTGGAACTTAAATAGTGGCAACACAGGTGTGAAGACACTATACAATGGAATTTACTTTTGTCGCTGATAGCACGCGCTGTTGACATACCTACCTTACGTCGGAGCAAATGGACTCGCCCGTCTCACGTCACCGGCGAGCACACAGTCGGGGGAAACACAGTCACTTGTCAGCGAGCGGTCTCATGTAACGGCGTCAGTTTGTTTTCCAAACAGAAACAACGGAGGTGGATCAAGATTGATTGTACCAGAGATCGTGCAGCACGATAGTGTCATCAGCGTATTCAAGATGCGTGCGGGGAATCTGCATTACTTTACAGAGCAGTGGCACGTTGGGTAAAAGCCTGGTAAACTATGCATTCCACATCGCTGACAACTGTTTCTACAGAACGCTGGGCCGACGGCGGTGGCCGAGGGGACTGAGGCGCTTCAGTCACGGTCTGCACGGCCACTACGGTCGGGGGTTTGAATCCCCCCTCGGGCATGGATATTTGTGCCGTCCTTAGTCTTAGTTCATAAGTAGTTTGTAAGTCTAGGGACTGATGACCCCGTAGTTAAGTCCCATAGACTATACAAACATTTGAAAAAAAAAAAAAAAAAAAAAAAATATATATATATATATATATATATATATATATATATATATATATATATATATATATATATATATATATTACAGAACGCTGGTGATTACTTTGAAGTACAGTACCAGGTGCAAATATGTAACGCTTTTGTATCGGTTGTGAGTAAACAGTTGTCACTATTTAAATTTCAGCCCTCGTATTTAAGATTAATATATTCAGATTACAATAAGCTGGAAGATTGGAAGATGGAAAGGGGATTTACTTCCGCATCTCCTATCACAGGGTAGTGGTAATGCCTGACAATAGGATAAATAAATAATTCTTACTGGCCCCTGCAACACATCCAAAGCTTTTCGATTCAATTCTGACACGTGTAGATGGTAAAAAAAAAAAAAAAAAAAAAAAAGATTTCATCATCTTCCTCACTTCCAATGGAGCTACATTTTAATCGTGTTATCTTTGTTCAAAATGTAATCACCCAAATAAAATGGACTGTGATACCTCCGGTTCTTCTTGGTGTTGCATTTTTAATGGTCAACAATGTTATTATTTTAAGCAGAGTGTTTTGGCAGTCTTAAACGAATATGCAATGATGCTATATCGACATCTAATACCTCTCATGTGGTACTGAAACCTCATTATTTTGTGTCCCTCTAATTAAAATTTCACGTGAGGTAGAGTGTAATTTTTTGTGTCGAAGTGACACAAACCACTGTTTGTTTTTATGATCTAGTGTTTCTTTCTTTCCAACCTATTGGACCAAATTGCTGTTCTCATCGGCCCTTAGACCTACAAACTACTTAAACTAACTTATACTAAGGACACCACACAGACCGAGGGAGGACTCGAACCTCCGGCGGCAGCGGCTGCCCAGTTCGTAGCATGATACCTTAGACCACGCGGACACTCCCATCCGGTACAAGTATTATCCTGATTGGTTTCGTGACGCTTCGAGCGTTCAAGGACAAAGGTGTCACCTGTGACTGTTACGTGTCATTGATATTTGTTGAGGTAGAGACTGGACTAATGTACTGTGTGATGTGCTGAATACCCGCTGCAGTTGGTTGGACGTGGCGCCGCGCTTAGCGATGCAAGCCGGCAACCGCGAGAGATCGCTTCCACGAACAGTAGACCCGCTCTCCTAATGCGGAGCTGTCCACAGCCGCCACTGGGTCAATCATATTCCGTCCACAAACTGCTCCGACACACTGCCAGTGTTTTCACCCACCCAAGTTTTTGTGTCTTGTCATTATACGACTTTGCTTCGTGACAGTACCAATCCCGAGACTAAACCACTGAACCGAATGCGATGACTGTCAGTACAGAGATAAGCTGAACCATGAGGAACGACATGAGCTACTTGTAGTACAGGATACGTATTGATTCGAAGAATATCACACGAAGTTTGGGAAACCATGTACTCCTTGAAAAGGCGATATACTCTTTAATTTTAGAACTTTATCATCGTCATCCTCATCATTAGAGACTGATATGCCTTTCAGCGATCAGTCTGGACTCTGGAGCATAGTCCGCGTAATAAAATTCCTCCATGATCCCCTATTCAGTGCTAACATTCATGTCTCCTTTGACGTTAAGCCTTTTACTTCAAAATCATTCTTCACCAAATCGACAAATCCAAGTATTTTCTCCTTGGTCTACCTCGACTCCTCTTGCCCTCTACTACCGAACCCATGAGCCTCTTAGGTAACCTTGCTTCTCCCATGGGTGTAACAATACCCCACCATCTCAGCCTGTTCGCACTAATTGATTCATCTATAGTGATCATTCCCGTTTTTTTTTTTTTTTTTTTTTTTTTTTTTTTTTTTTTTTTTTTTTTCCTCATTATGGACACCCACCTGCCATCGTTTCCATCTATTAGTATCTGCAGTCATCGTTGCTACTTTCATATCTGTAATCTCGACCTGATGAATAAGGTAACCTGTATCCACCCAGCTTTCACTCCCCATACAACAAAGTTGGTCGAAAGATAGAGCGATGTAGCTTTGCTATACGTTGATTCAAGTTCTTTTACTATGTTACCATCCTGTGAGAAAATACATCCTAGGTACTTGAAACTGTCTACATGTTCTAACTTTGTTCCTCCTATTTTGCACTCAATTTAAATTTCTTTCCCACAGACGTTACTTTCGTTTCTTTTGTTTTGGAGATGGTGATTTTCATATCATAGCCCTTACACCTCTGATCGACCTGTGAAATATTAGATTGCAACTTTTCAATTGAATCTACCATCAGAACTATGTCGTCTGCCTGAAACTTCCCTGTACCATATCGGTTGGGAGTGGCCGAGCGTACTAAGGCGTCATGCCACGTTGCGTGAGGCCGCTGCCACCGGGGGTTCGAATCCCCCCTTGGGCAAGGGTGTTGTGTTCGTCCTTAGGTTAAGCTAATCTACGTTACATTAGATGTAGATCGTCGCTCCATAGCAGTTCAAAAGCGACGTAAAGTATAAAAAAATCCTGCACCATGAATTCAATTTTCCGTCTGCTGCCTGACATCCTACGTAAAGAGCTTTAATTGCCTGTAGAACTTTGTCTTCTATTCCATAATCTTGTAGATCTGTCAACAGCTTCCTCATAGGAACACGATCATAAATACTATCTGAATCTATAAAACATAGATACAATTCCATATTCTATTATCTGCCCTTAGCTATAGATCTGGTCCCGTCAGCCTCTAAAAGGCCCTGATTTCCATCCAACTTGCCTTCAACTAATACTCGTACTTTCCTTTGAACAATACCTGAGAATATTTTCCCCGCAAAGCTGATGAAAGAGATACCTCAATAGTTAGTACATTTTTTTCTGTTCCCATGTTTGAATACTGGCTTAATTTATCATATTTGTTAAAATTCTTTCAATGGTTGATAAATCCGGGATAGATGGACATGATTTTTTTTTTTCAAAAGCCAGTATCACAAATCTAATACATAATAACAAACGAAAACATTTCATCAATTGCATTTTCTTTTGATTTTTTTCATTAGAAAATGGGTTTTTTGAAAGCCTGCGACTGTGAGATAAATGGATTTGTTTATAAATAACAATACTGCTACCAGTCACGATATTTTTATATTTATTTGGCACGATGCGTTTGGAGGAATAAGTCCCATCTTCAAGTACGTTTTTGTGCCGTTTCATATTATTTATGATGTTTTGAGTGTTAGTGCCTGCTTCATTCTGCTGTCGTTGCTGTAATATATAAGTACGCCAGATTTTACTTTAGGGTTATCTTTATATGGAGTTAATGGTGGAATTTTTTGATAAGCTTTTTACTTAAAGTTTTAGTCTGGTCCATCTGTGGCAGTTCTCACACATGTCAAACATCACACACAATATTTTTGCACACAAGTACATCAGTTGTCACAAACATACATATAAATAAACAGTTACAAAGATGTTCTAAGCTTAAGTTTACCAAAGATACATTTTTACATAGTATTCTACAAAGGAATCCTTTTTATAAAAAAAAAAAAAAAAAAAAAAAAAAAAAAAAAAAAAAAACCTCCTTAGAGTATGCTGCGTTTTTATAGAGGATATTTTACTTTTGTTCATCGTCCTAATTTACGCATACTTAAAATGGTGCTACATTTACACTTATTAACTTTTTTATTTGAGTATGCTATCAAAACATCGGAAAAAATTTACAGATTCACTGTCCTTTGTCAGAAGATTGAACTATACAGGAGATATGTGGATGACACTCTGATGTTAGTGAAAGAAGATCCCAATGACATAACAGTCATACTAAATTGTTTCAGCCGTCCGCAGTGGCCGAGGGGACTGAGGCGCTGCAGTCACGGTCTGCACGGCCACTACGGTCGGGGGTTCAAATCCCCCCACGGGCATGGATATTGTGCCGTCCTTAGTATAAGGTAGTTCATGAGTAGTTTGTAAGTTTAGGGACTGATGACCCGGTAGCTAAGTCCCATAAGCTATACAAACATTTGAACATTTTGTTTCAGAAATCACATAAGTATTTTCCTCGTTTTATCAAAATTGTAAAATTCATCTGATGCGAATTCTCTTTCACGATCAAAAACAGTTACGACCATGTTAATAATCTGCTGTGCTAAAACAAATCACTGAAAGAACCAGCGATCAGAAACGATTACGACCACGCAGTACACTAGCAGTCACCAGATCAAATATAGCGCCGGAAACGGACTTCTTCATTGCACAGGAAATGAGGTTGGCAGGACTCGAGACGATATACATCGAAGTGATGTACAATCGACTGTCATTTATATGTGGAACTTCCGCCAGTACATTTAAACGACTGATGAGAGTTCACAAAATTTCGTGGATTATTTCGTGATTATTCGTAAATTTCAATGATTTCATGATTTTCCGAAAAAATTGTAAAATATCGTAATAATTTCGCGATTTCGCGCTTCGCGAAAAACAGCGCCTCTAATTATGACTCATGGCTCCATTCACTAATCCCTTGCACTGACACCCTTTGTTTCCTGTTAGCGAGGTACGACTTGAACGATTTTCCAGCAATTCCCGTGACACCACAGAATTTTAATTTACTTAAAAGGATGTCATGGTTCACACAATCTAATGTCTTTGACAAATCACAGAAAATACCTGCTTCTTGTAATTTATTATCTAATTAAATACATTCTCACCGTAGGTGTAAATCGTCTTTTTGATATCGGAACTTTTCAGAAATCCAAAACTGTGTTCTATTTCTAGACAATATCATTTGGGGTCAGGTGGTCGAAAAGCTGCTTGTACATTACCTTTTCTAGAATTTTTGAGAATGCTGGTAAAAGTGAAATCAATTCTTAGTTTGATGGTATCTCTTTATCCTCCTTCTTGTATAGTGGTTTAATATCTGCATATTTTAGCCACTTAGCAAATGTTCCAGTTATAACTGACTGGTTACACAAATAACTTAAAATTGTGCTAAGTTCACAAGAACACGCTTTAATTAACTTTGTTGATATTTCATCTTAACCACTAGAATGCTTTGTTTTTAAAGATTTTATTGTGGAAGTTATTTCTTGTGCTGAAGTGAGTGACATATTCATGTATGTGCTAGTTTCAAATATTCAAGGGCATTATTTATTGACCCAAACAATTCCATACTGTCAGTAACAGATATAAAGTACTTGTTAAATAGATTTGCCACACTATGCCAAACAGCTCCTAACGTATCATCTACTCTTAATGCTATCTGCTCCTGTTCCTTTCTGTTTCTACCAGTCTCCTCTTTCACTACATCCCATATTGTTTTTATTTTGTTGCCTGAAAATGTTCAAATGTTTGTAAATCTATCGGACCAAACTGCGTGGTCATCAGTCCGTAGCTTACAAACTACTTAAACTAAGGTAAACTAACCTAAGAACAACCTACACTCCCTTGCACCAGGAGGACTCGAACCTCCCCAGCGAGGCGCCTTAGACCGCTCGGCTCCTCCACCGCGGCTTGTTGACTGATTTTGTTATCTTCTTCTCGTAGTGCATTTGTTTAGATGTCTTACTATCTGTTTGTTTTTACTATTTTACAGTATTTCTTATATTAGTTAAATTATCATCATTCTAATCACTTTTAGGTGCTATATACATTTTCCTTTGTCTTACATAAAATCTTTATTCCTTGTGTAATACATGGTTTTATTATAGACTTTCGTTTAATTTGAGTTACTTTTCGAGGAAAACAGTTTTCAAACATGATACTGACATTATTAATGAATATGTCATATCTTTCATTCATACCGTGAGCTCTACAATAATCTTTCCAGTTCATATTTTTCAGCAGTTTTCTAAAATTCTCAAATATTTGTGGACTGACTACTCTCCTGTATGTAGATTTAGCAGTCTTCGTAATCTGCTTCAGAATCTGTACCTAAAAGAAGGAGCTGCATATGATGATATGATAGGCCAATAATTATTGGTTTTGTGATGTGATATTGTTCCTTTGATTTGTCTATAAAAGTATTATCAATGGCCGTCCTAGAGGATTTAGTTATCCTTGTTGGAAAATTTACAGTATGAGTTAGATTGAAAGACAATGTCACTGACTGCAATAAATGTTTACTGGAAGACATAAAAAAATCTGTATTAAAGTCACCAGCAATCACGATTTCTTTGCTTCTTTCTGTTACATAATTCAATAGAGTTTCTAGATGATTTAGGAATAGATTATATTTTCCTGCAGGTGCCCGGTAAATAGTTACCATTATGTATAATTTGTTATGGAACTCAACATCTGTTGCACCAGCACCTAAATGCTGCTCTAGACAGAATTTACTTATATCAGTATTCTTGAATTATCAGTTTTTAGTAAATGTGACAGCTCCTCCTCCCTCCATATCTACTCTACAGAAGTACAAAGCAAAATTAAACCCTGGAATGTCTTTACCAGTGCTCACATAATGTTCAGAGCGGTAAATTATGTCAATAGGGTTAGAGAAATCTATTTCGTCAATACAAATGGGTAGTTCATCAAGTTTATTTCTGAATCTTGGAATGTTATGATGTAACAGAGATAACTAATGGTTGAATCCAGATTTACTGGCAGTTACTGAGTACTTCCTGTTAAACATTGCTTGCTAAAATCTATCTCCTGTTAATCTGTTTTCTCAATCTCGGGTTGTCTTCCAAGATCTCTCAAACCTGATTTCCTTTCCCCCATCCCTATCCTAAAAAAGGCATCCCTCTGACACATGTAACCACTGGTATTTTACCATTTGTGACAGTGCCAGCTCCCCCGTAGGTTACTTGCAATCAACCCAGACATTTTTCCCTTTCCTTTCCTGCTGTGGTGTAAGCCATGCCTAGTGTAGCCCCACCTGCAGATAGCATCTACAGGAATACAAACACCCGTTTTATTCTGTTTTTTGTCTGTAGAGGTTTCGGTTTAATGGTTCATTAGTTGTTTTTAATCTGGTAAGAAAGTATGAGGCAGGGGAAATACTCTCCGACTTCAAAAAGTATATAGTGATTCCAATTCCGAAGAAAGCAAGTGCAGACAAATGTGTAAATTACAGATCTATCAGTTTAATAAGTCATGGATGCAAAATATTGACACAAATTATTTACAGACGTATGGAAAAAATTGTGGAATCCAACCTCGGGGAAGATTAATTTGGATTTAGGAGAAATGTAGTAACACGGGGGGCAATACTGACATTACGACTTATCTTGGAAGATAGGCTAAGGAAAGACAAACCTACGTTTTTAGCGTTTGTTGATTTGGAGAAAGCTTTTGACAATGCCAACTGGAATACACTCTTTCAAATAATGAAGGTAGGTGGGGTAAAATATAAGGAGTGAGGAGTTATACTCAACGTATACAAGACCCAGGCAGCAGTTATTAGAGTCGAAGGGCAAGAAA
This sequence comes from Locusta migratoria, assembly GCA_026315105.1. Lineage (NCBI taxonomy): Eukaryota > Metazoa > Arthropoda > Insecta > Orthoptera > Acrididae > Locusta > Locusta migratoria. The sequence continues at coordinate 508,680,649 of CM048747.1, forward strand.
GGGACGCAGAGGTTGGGAAAGGAGTAAGACAAGCCGTTACACTTTCGTTTTTCATCCCCAGCAAGAGTCTTTGTTTCCACTTTCTGTAAGCATCTGCGTATATAAGGTTGTTTACATTTATTCCAGCTATTTTAATTCCCGTGTCTTCTTCATATATCCTGGCATTCCTCATAATGTGCTCTGCACAGTTTCAAAAAGTATAGATGTAGCCCTGCCTCACCCCTTTCTGAATCCTTATCCATTTCGTTGTTCCATACAAAGTTATCACTGTCGCTTCTTGGTCAAGGTATAAACATCATATGAATGAGGGGCATTAAAGTGCAAGGAGAAGAAATAAAAACATTGCGGTTTGCCGATGACATAGTAATTTTGTCAGTGACTGCGGAGAACCTGGAAGAGCAATTAAACGGAATGGACAGTGTCTTGAAAGGAATATATAAGATGAACATTAACAAGAGTAAAACGAGGGTAATGGAATGTAGAGTCAGAAAATCAGGCGATGCTGAAGGAATTAGATTAGGTAATGAGACAATAAAAGTAGTAGATGAATTTTCTTATTGGGTAGCAAGAGACCGAGCGAGGAGGCGCAGTGGTAACACACTGCACTCGCTTTCGGGAGGATGGTGGTTCAAATCCACCTTCGGCCATCCAGATTTAGGTTTTCCGTGATTTTACTAAATCACTCAAGGCGAATGCCGGGATGGTTCCTTTCATAGGGCAAGGCGGATTTCCTATCCCATCCTTACTCAAATCTCCGAGCGTTAGCTCCATCTCTAATGGCAAAGCTGTCGACAGGACGTTAAACCGTAAGCTTCCTTCCTTTCTCCTTTGGGTAGCAAGATAACTTCTGATGGCCGAATTAAGGAAGATATAAATGCAGTATGGAAGAAAAGCGTTTCTGAAGAAGGGAAACTTGTTAACTTCCAATATTAATTTAAATGTTAGGAAGTCCTTTCTGAAAGCATTTCTCTTGACTGTAGCATTGTATGGGAGTGAAACGTGGACAATAAGGAGATCAGACAAAAATATGATAGAAGCTTTTGAAGTGTGGTGTTAGAGACGAATGATAAAAATTAGATGGGTAGATCACGTAACTAACGAGGAGGTGCTTAACCTAATTGGGAAGCAAAAGAATTTCTGGCATATCCTGACTAAGAGAAGGGATAGATTGGTGGGACGCATTCTGAGACATCAAGGAATTGTCAACTTAGCATTAGAAGGAAGTGTATGGGATAAAAATCGTCGAGGGAGACCGAGGGACAAATACAGTAAGCAGATTCAAAAGGATGGAGGTTGCCGAACGTATTTTCAGATGAAGAGACTTGCACAGGACCACAACAATAACAAGAAAGTATTGGAAAGTTAACATCTACACCAGTGTTACAGTTCCATCCATGACGGTGTTATTATAATTGTCAATGTCACATAATATACTGTAGTACAACAGCCCCAATGCTGAAACTTTGATCGGTCACACACGCATTCATCGCGAATTATTCCGACTGATTCTGGCATTTCATGCGCGAAATACGGGCCAAGCCTCCAAATAGGGTGAGTTACAGTACTTAAAATGGAGGTCGCGGAGTGGATCTTGCAGATTTTGATCACATTGTGTCACAAGTAGTAGAAGAAGCCTTTCACATTATTAAAATATCTCGCCTGATTGCACCATACGAAAAGAGAAAAGGCTCGCGAAAGACTTTCAATTAAAAGTAGTATTAACAATAGGCCCTAACAGTTAAAAATTTTTCACAATCTTCGTACCGCTACAGAGAAGCAATACCAAAACGTATGCACGACGCTTTGTTATGGTTCGTAGAGCTTACATCACGAGATTCTGAAGACAGTGTTTGGCCTCTTACCTCTGGGTATAACTGCCAATCACCCCAAATATGATAAAACCGCGTCCAAAGCGAATGTAAAGCATGGTGGGATTTTTTGATTTGACGGTGTATGTGCCTAAAGAATAAGACACTCTTGATTTGTATCGGACTTTGGACTTTGCTAAACGGTGACAAAGTGCTGCGCACAAGAATTGATCATTTTTTTGAATGTTATTTATACGGTCGGCAGCCTGATTAGGCAATAAAATGTTCAAACTGTTATTAATTACCTGATTCCGATCTGTTGTAAATATTACATTAAAACAACTAGGTACAAACAATTAGGAAGCGTTAGGTTTATGGTCCAATAAAAACACTATACTCACTATGAAAAATAATATGTAAGACGAGGCAAACCAAACCACTGATTTACTAGCTAAATGTAGCCCTGAATATAAAAGAAATATTTGCACTTGATCAAACAATGGAAGATATTTGGACATAGGTGACCCTAGTTCAGTCACTTCTGGATTCCACACAAAAATTACAAAAATTTACCAACCACAAACCCATATTTAACAATCGTTTTATTAAGCATTGTATAAATAACTTTACAGAAATTGTACTGATAGATTTTCTAAAGATACGGTGGTAGTCTCGAAACTGGTATAGTGCACTTCCCACTGTTTTCATTAATTTTGAGCAGCATTAACTATATTTGTAGTTCCTTTAAACTATGTTTATCACTTTTAAGAAATGTCGTTGAAATTAATTTCTCTTTTATAAAATTGGAGAGAAAATATATATTGTACTCCTGATTTGATGCAATCAATCAGTTTACCAACTGATCGGTGCTATCACTTGAAATTATTTACTGTTATTTTAAAAATTTTGTTGTAATAGTTTTTCATTAAATTTAATATATGAAGTGCAATCTTTAATTAATAAGTAAACAAATTGCAACAGTTTCTAACTACATATCAGTTATCTACAGCAAAAATGGAACTAAGCACTTCAGATTGTTAATTAGTTAATTAAGAAAATTATTTAATTTTTTACTGTTCTCATTTAGGACACTCGGACATTTACACACTAGGATAGGACCCTGACTAGGTACGTGATAGTGATAAACAAAGGTTATCACAAATTTTTAGTTCAATTCAATAATTATTGACACACGTCACTACTTTTATCTGATCCATTCGCGCTACAATTGTGAAAGTACATAACCTTGTCAAATATCCCGTACTGCGGACGAGTACTGATTGCACAAGTAGAGGCGAATCGGCATCTATCGTGGCTCTTGCTGTGTGGTACTGTATTCTCTTCTTGGCGATGAATAAATTTATATTGTACCCATAATTCCATGCCACGGTGTAACAGTCAACCAGTATCCTAGGCTAATTTCTGGAAACTCTCGATACAATTCCAAGCCTCCGCTTTGCTGCCTCGCTTACGTCTCGCCGCATATGTGCTCACTCGCTGGCTGCCTACACTCGAATCTTCCGTTAAGACACACTGTCCGTATTCCTGCCTCTTTCTTTTTCGCGACAAAACTTGGCGCCTTCCACGTCAGCAACGGGGAAGAACCAATGGTTTTACATTACACATATCTTATTACATACCCTGCGTTTGGACCGGACTACAATATTTTTACATTTATAACAATAAATTTTACCATGAAAATATTGTACAATCAAGATGCACAAAAATCATTTTTAACTCTACAAATACTGCAAATAAAGTAACATACATACCACATTTCACAAAAATAATTAAAGATGGATACCTAAAATTTTTTATATGGATTACAGCAAAACAAACATTTGGTATTAAATAGTTCGAAAAAATTATTAAGTATATACATTAATGATACAAGTGTATCGGCCTTATTTATTGGTGGCACCGGTAACCAGAGTAACGAGTAACGATGCGTTTGTACCGAGTACTGTTTCTTTTAGTAACAAATACGTACGGTTGCTCTCACAGCTGTAATGCGTGCAGTTCTGAGTTGTCGCGATGACAGATCGCCAACTTGACTCGGGCCCGCGGCGGACTTCAGAGGCAAGAGGGGTGACAGCCACTCGGCTGCCAGTGGGCAAATATAAATGAAAGGAGGGGGGGGAGGGGGAGGGGGCGGCTGCCCAGACAGGCGTCCATTCATGGCTGGCGCCAGAGACCCGCGCGCATTGTGGCGCGGATAGCGGCCACCCGCAGAGCCACGTGGGAACGCGCCGCGCCACTCGGCCCTGTATAGGAAGCCGGCCGCCCAAACACCCCCGGCACGCACGCCGGACTTTTATCACCCGACGCCTCTCCGGCGCCATTCACCACTGGAAGCTTCGGTTCCTGCTTACTACCGGCTCCCACACAGATTGTGTTACCTCCCAAGGGAAGAAATTAATCGTCTTTACGTGACTGCCAAACCAAGTGAGGTATTTCCACAATCCACGAAAGAAATGGAGTCCGTTGGGTGTGGTGTCGCACAAGTATGAAGTGCGCGCCACTTAACTTTCGCCGCGCGCCGCCATGCACGCACGGTGCGGCGTTCTTACGACGTCAGCTACGAGTGCCCTCTGCTGCGATCCCGCTCGTGGCCACCACTGAACGACATCGTGCACTTGGGACTGAGATAGGAACCAGTTAACACTTCGGAATCAGACAGGCATCAGTTAAGACTTGGCTATCGGATAGGCACTAGAAATCATTAGTAGACAGGCCTCTATCTAATCTACGTATCAGCCTTCTGCAGTCAAGAACTATGTAAAAGTTAAGTATTTTTAAGTCTCTATGAAATATATATCTCGTTCTAATTTACTCTAGTGGTTCTAGTTTCTGCTGTCCCACTGGCTGGTCACCTCCATACCGCACAAGCGTGCATCCTTTATTTCTGTATCGGTCTCTTTCTACTCGGCCACCGACACCTACAAAACCGGCGGAAACGAGACACAAAATTGGTAAGGCCACATGGTTTTCTGCTTGTTTGAGGAAAGGACGAATATGACGACTAGCAATCCTCACTCTCTGTTACATGAATTTAGCGATGACGCGGTTTATCCACAGGTTATGAAATAAATTACTATACGACGTCTGTTCAAAACAAGTCCGTAACTTCTCCCACAAATTTTCAATGCTTACCTTCCACTTATTGTGCATGATCTCTCTCGAAATAGAAACATACAGCTTCCAACGCCAGTTTCGGAAGCAGTCTGAGTCATGGGCGTCACCGCAGGGGGGACGTGTCTCCTCCCCTCCTCCATTATTTTTTGAAATCAGTTTCATTTATACCTTACTGCAAATTATTTTGAAAAAAAAAAAAAAAAAAAAAAAAAAAAAAAAAAAAAAAAAAAAAAACACTCTTGGTTGCATAAGCTTGATGTTTCATTTATTTATTCATGACGTGAGAAGGACATCATCGGACGTTGAAAGGAAAAGATTTACAAGAAATGAAAGCTAGAAATCAGAATATTGTTGTACTCCCAGAAACAAAGAAAAAAAGGACATGGCATTGAAAGAATAGGACCATATACACATTTATATAGTGGTGTACCAAAAATAAAAGAGCAAAACGTGAGATATCGATATTGATGAAAAACAAATTCAACAGAATGGTCACAAACTGGGAACCTATAGATGAAAATCTGATTAAAATTAACATTAATATCCAGGAACACAAAATTACTCTTATAGGAGTATATGGAATAAGCGAAGATGAACCAATTCGTAAAAAAGATGAATTTTATAATAGATTAAATGGAGTCATAGGGGATATTGGAAAAACAAGAGAGCTTATCATTGCCGGAGACTTCAACAGTAGAACACATTGCAGGTGACTTCAACAGTAGAACAGGAAGTAAAATAAAATTATAGGACCATTTGAAGAAAATGTTGTGAATGATAATGGTAATAGACTTATTGATATTTGTGAACAAAATTCATTAAAAATACTAAATGGTTTTTATCAACAAAAAGACATTCATAAATATACATGGCGTAAAGATACACTGAATCAAAAATAAATAATAGATTATATTATAATTAAACAGCAAACAAGGATAAAAATATATGATATAAGAGCATATAGAGGGGTTACTCTTAGTGATCATTATTTAGTAAATTCCAAATTTTTATTCCCCTTCAGAGGAAAAAAATAGTGAAGAAAATCAAAATTGTACTACAGAAGATTTACAAACAGAAATAAAAATTAAAAAATGTAATTTAAATAGTTTTGAGAATGAAAGCACAGTAATTTCATATCAGAAGAGACTAGACGAAAAACTGATAGAAACAGAGTTTGATAATACGGAAGATTAGTATCAGTACATCATAAGTAAACTACATGAATCTGCCAAAGAAGCATTAGAAGAAATAGATGAAAAACATACCACCCATTCATTATACTACTGGGATGAAGAAATCAAGAAAGAAGTGAAATTAAAGACAGAAAAGTATTTAAAATACTTAAACATCAGAAATATTCAAGATAAAATAGAACTTAATGGACAACAAGCACAAATCCGGAAAAAGGTAGCAGAAGCAAATCACAAAGCTTGGGAACAATCATGTCAAAAAATAGAATCCTATATTGGTGGCAAAAGGAACACAGAAGCATGGGAAACACTAAGAAATTTAAGAAGGAATTCTAAAGAATGAACACTTATTAAATATATTACTCATGATTCTTGGGAAAAATATTTTCAAAATCTATTGTCAGAAAACAGAGAAGAATTCTTGGCAAACCCTGAACATAATGGAATTACAAATGAACTACCAGGTAATTACATTCATTTGAAAATAGAGACAGTTAAAAGTGCATTAAAATCTTTAAAGAATGGAAGGGCTACAGGAATTGGAGGTATTCCCGCAGAATTATTAAAATTTGGAACAGAAAAATTAATGGAATTGTTAAGGAATCTTTTCGAAAGATGTTTAAATGGAGAAGATGTACCAAATGATTTGAAAGTAGGATATATTTCAGTGATATATAAAAAAGGAAGGAAAGATGATTGTAAAAATTATAGGGGAATAACAGTTACCAATACCTTCAGTAGATTATATGGAAGAATTATTAAGTGCTTCTTAGAACAAGAATACAAAGAAAAGGAGGCTGAAGAACAAGCAGGTTTTAGAGCTGGAAGATCAATTGATCGTATTTTTTGCCTACAACAAATAATTGAAAAAAAATTAGGTCGGGCACAACCTATACATTTGGTATTCGTAGATATAGAAAAAGCTTATGATAGTGTGCCTTTGCCCAATCTATGGAAAGCTTTATTGTCAGTAGGAATTAACCCAACAATAATAAAAGCAATTCAGAATTTATATAAAAATTCTATTTCAAAAATAAAAATTGGGAATTTTCTGTCATCTGGATTCCAAGTCACAAAAGGATTACGACAAGGATGTAGCATGTCACCTACATTGTATAAAATATTAGAGAGGTAACCTTACAGAATGGGAAGAAAATATGTCAAAATATGGGAATACCAATAAATGACAATATATTCATTGCAATTTGCAGATGACCTACTGATTATAGCCCAAGACTATGAGGACATAGAATATATGACCAGGAAGCTGATTCAGGAATATAAAAAAGCAGGTCTAAATGTCAACATGAATAAAACGAAATACATGGTAATTGGTGGAATAAATGAAGACTTAATATTAGAAGAAAGGATGAGAACAATAACAACTACAGAGGAATATAAATATTTAGGAGCGAAATTTACAAATGATTGGAAACAGGAAAAAGAAATCAGATCAAGAATAAATGCAGGAAAGACGACAATTTCTTCGTTGAATGGAATTCTCTGGGACAAACACATAACTACAGATAACAAAATTATGATATATAAAACAATAGTTCGGAGCATTATTACATATGGTTCAGAAGTGTGGACAACAAAATGGCAACTGAAATCAAAATTATTAGCTACAGAAATGGATTTCTGGAGACGTTCATCAAGAAGAGAAAGAATAAGAAATGAAGTAATCAGAGAAAAAAATGAAATGTAAAAATGCAGTTATTGAATTCATCGAACACAAACATTTAAAATGGTATGGGGACAAGAATGGCTTCCAAAATGCATACTCGACTGGACACGGAACGGAAGAAGAAAAAAGGGACGACCACCTACCACATGGATGCAGGAAGTCCAGTCAGCAATGAGGAAGAACAACAGTCCTGAGGACTTATGGGAGGACAGAGAAGAGTGGAGAACAATAATTCGTTACTTAATGTAATCTAATATAGGTACTGGAAAAATGTACTTGCATTGTAAAACCAGAATAATAATAAAAATTTACAAAATTGTTTAAAACACAACTAAAAATGTTTAATCTTTCCTAAGTAAGGAATATTACTTTAGGGAAGGTGCAGACAAAAAACTGCAGGCCACATGACCACATTCACGTTTCGACGTGGAGGGAATAAAATTGTATTAATAAATACCGCTAAAAGAGCGTAGCTTAACAAATAACTGAGGTTGCAGAGCGTCAAATCATTAAATTCAATAAAAATAAATATAACTGTTGCTCCACCGCACGAGGCCTTTTTTACTCACGCAAGAGCCGCTCCCTGCCACAACCTTGGACTGCTTCCGTGTGTTGCACGTGTGTTGCTGGTAACTGCAGTCTCTCAGACAGTTAACCCCGTTCTACACGATCGACTTTGTGGTGAAAACTGAGCACTCGAAGTGCGTGCGCCTTTCGTGCATGCGGGTGAATCAACAGCCAACCCCATCGCGAGTGCGTCTGTGACGTCAGTGATCTATAGATGGTGCCGAGTCTGGAGTTCTAAATCTTCGAGTGTGCTGCAGAATGCGCATGCTCAGAAGCAAGTAGCAGTAGTGGTGCCTGCTAACATCGGTCGAGCGCATTCATGTTACAGAAATGCTTTCGCATCTCATTTAACTTTATTCTGTTGTTAGCTTTGTGTTCAGCCGGCCGCGGTGGCCGAGGTGACTGAGGCGCTCCAGTCACGGTCTGCACGGCCACTACGGTCTGGGGTTCGAATCCCCCCTCGGGCATGGATATTTGTGCCGTCCTTAGTGTTAGTTAGTTCATAAGTAGTTTGTACGTTTAGGGCTGATGACCCCGTAGTTACGTCCCATAGACTATATATATATATATATATATATATATATATATATATATATATATATATATATATATATATATATATATATAAAGCTTTGTGTTCTCATCACACCTAAAAAGTTGCACCTGAGTTTTATTATTTCAATGTACTAGTTTTCTCCTACAAAAGAGAAGAAATATCTGCAAGCAGAAGAAGTTTGTATTTTAAGGGGAAAAAGCCTACGCTATGTACATATACGAGCGTAAATATATAAACTTGTTTTAGCGAAAATTATATCAACAGGAGAGTCAGAATTATTAGATAAGAAAAATTTTTGATGCTATTTTGACCGTTAGAAGGAAAACTACGTATAAGAAGTAAATAGTCCCTTTTTACTGCATTTTCGATATTGTTGCAGGTATAAATTTTCTTCCGCAAACAAGTGTGTATGTTTTCAAAAGTTTGAATGACACTTTTCCTATTATTTAGACTCTCAATTGAGTGCAAAAGTTGCTACACGATATTTGAGGAGAACATCAACTATGGATTACCCTTTCGTCATTAATAAACTCAATTATCCTTTTCCTACTTTTACGGAAAAAGTGGATTCGTAATCTCACTTCTTCATTCAGTTGTGGAACTACAAAGCAGACGGCTCTGCAGTTTTCGTGTTTACGCCTAAACGAAAAAAACTACTGGAGACAGGCGAGACGCAGTACGCCAGGGGCGATGCAGTAGACACACTCGTCTCGAGTAGTCAATTGATTGTGAGACAAGAAAGTTCGTCGTGTAAAAACAGCATTAGTTTTTGACTGGCACGCCCAATATCGTTGACGTTCCTGACAGAAATGTCGTCGGTAGACGCAGAAGGGTGTCCTGAACCAGAGTCCTCTTTAACTCCCGTCCTGCCACTTTTAAACTGTGTGAACCACTCTTTACACGGAGTACGGAATAAGCGCTCATCACCTAGGCCCCCTGCATCATTTGGTGTGTCTCTGTGAAGTTTTTACTGAGATTCAACGCAAACCGTAATGCAGACGTGTTACTCCTCTATCTCTGCCATCTCGAAATTCTCAAACTTTGAGACACAACACTGAACTCAATACAGCAGTGAACAATGGGGTGTCACAAAATAACGAAAATTCCGTCAGTTACACAAACAACACAGGCGTGTGCAGGGCAAACATGCCAATCGCATTTCGCTCCAACATTCAATTGGCTCGAAATAACCTGGTACACAGATACTCAAAGGGGCACCTACAGTTATCATGCATTTCAAACCATGGTTTAATACGATATTTTTCACAACAACAATGCCAGAAGCAAAAGAGGTGAAAACCGATGGAAATTCCTACGATTTTGGAGGGGTTCAAACCCGATCTTCGGATTCGTAGTCTCTGTATCACTTTTCTTCGCGTGGATAGGTTCATGACATCGTGTTTGCTTCTCGTTTGTCGACAAGATCCTTGCCTCGCGGGAGTGGCCGTGCGTTCTAAGGCGCCTTGCTGCGGAGTGCGCGTGTTCTTCCCGTAGGATATTCGAGTCCTCCCTCGGGCATGGATGAGTGTGTTGTCCTTAGCATAGGTTAGTTTAAACCAGATAGCGAGAAATTATTTTTGGTTTTAATTTTATTTCAAAAGCTATAAATTACCTTCATATGGCTACACAAAAACGTTATAAGTGATTTTTTCACAAACACACTATTAGTTTTGGAATATTGCTCATCTTTCTGAAAGGACATCAAAAAGAATGTTTTCGAATTTTCATCTGATGAATCATTATTATTAAAACACCATTTAAAGTTAATTATATACATATAAATGCCGAAAAAATTAAAGAATGTTCAAGAAATATGAACGAGGAAATCTTCAATCTCATCTGCACGAACCTCAATTTTGCAGTCGTATCTTACCAATTTGCAATCAACAATACAAACTAAAATTTACGTAAACTGAAAGGAGGAGATTCAAAGAAATGAAATACGACTCTGTGCACGAATTTGTAACTACACTTATAAAAAACTAAGCCACCGTTCTATCTGGGTTAAGTAGGTTTAAGTCTGGGGACTGATTACCACTGCAGTTTGATCCCATAGTTTTACAAACATTTGAACATTTAAGATCCTTGACGGGATTTTTTGTAAATTTTATTTATTACAGAGGACCGCACAGGATGCTCAGCTAGATACTTAATGACCAGGTGTGGAAGTGGAAGCCAAGACGAGGAAACTGAAATGGACGCCCATGTCTGTCGAGAAGAAGATGCATCAAGTTTGAGGTAAGGAAGTGAAGAAAACCGATTAATACCTTTCAGCAGACAGAAAATACAATCGAGATAAGCAGGTGGCTGTGGATCTACACTGATGAAGTTGCCAGGGACGGGGCTCTGTGGAACAGTCTAGTGGCGAGGTCTAAAAGTGCTGTAGACTTTGGGGCCAACACAGTAAATATATTTAGCTCATTTAATGGATGGCTCTGAAATTGCTCCGGTAGTTTTGGAAACTTCTTTATAAGTTATAACATTCTTATTATCACCGACTTCTCCAGTTTGATGAAAAAAATTTTTTTTTTTGTCGTCTGGTTAAGTTATTGGCTACACCATAACTAGCGACGCACGGAACACAACACACGGTTGTCTGTATGCATCACATTCCATATCACTGACGTTTGCTGATTTTTGCCTTCATCAAAGGCGTAAATGTTACCTAAAAACTAGAATCCTATCAATATTTTTATCTAAAACATATATAGTAAAATTATCACCAGGCACAATGCAAAAATAAAATAAAATAAAATAAAATAAAATAAAATAAAATAAAATAATAATAATAAAAAAAATGGTAAAGAAGAAGGGAATAGATTTCTAAAGAACGTAATTGTTCCATTTTTAAGCGAGATGCCAACTGATTGTAAAACGTCAAGATGAGCGTTAGAAAAGTGTTTCACATCTTACTACAATGTCAAAATATTGGGTACATTTCCGCTTTTCACAACCAATAGCACAGTACGTCAACAGTTCGCAACGCCCTCAGCAAAAACGACAATTGTAAACTGAACAGGTATTACCCGAGAACCGCTTGAAATACTGATCTCTAAATATAATCATTTAGTCCATATGCGCTGCTCCAAGAAAAAAATCTTGACATTATTCGAAAACTGTAAGATGTTCAAATGTTTGTAATCCTATGGGACCAAACTACGTTGGTCATCAGTCCCTAGCCTTACAAACTACTTAAAATAAATTAAACTAACCTAAGGACAACACACACATCCATGCCCGAGGGAGGATTCGAAACTCCGACGCGGGAGGCCGCGCGATCCGTAACGTCCGCTCGGCTCGAACTGTAAGAGGTTGTACTAAATTTTAATCCCGGCAGTGCATGATCTCGCAGAGAACTTACTCTATAACAAATACTCTATAACAAATCGGTTCTTACTTTAAAAATAACCTTCCTATAAATATGTTGTCTGTTCTTTCGGTCATGTTCGAAAGAGCAGACGTCGCACATATAAGAGCAATATTGCTACCTGAATAGATCCTGTAGAATGGATATTATGTGGATTGGTAAAGAGCTAGATTTTGATCCTTGTCCGTCACACAGATTTAATCTTCTATCACGGTTCGACATTGACGTCAATTAGTCATTCCAGTGGTACAAATAGCTAGGATAAAAGCTGTCTTTTTACATACAGCCGAATGTCCGTGTGTACGTCTTGGATACAAATCTACAGTTTCGTTCCAATCTTTATGAAATTTTGTACTCATCAGCTTCAATTCATGAGAACGGTCCCCGTAAGTGTAAAAATCACGTACAACACAGAGTGCATGAGATATGACGTCATAAACAATGAGAAGCGCGAAAAAGTGCTGCATTAAGCGATAATGCTGCTCATTTTCTCCTAAACCACTCTACCGATTTCATCCAAATTTGGTACATACATTCCTTACTGTGAATAACAGTTGCTGCAGGTGTAAGAACCACATACACACATGGTCCAGAAGATATCACATCATAAACAATAGGAATCGCAGAAACTGCCACATCATGTGATAAGACTTTATTCATCTATGGGAATGTTAGTACTTAGCGACTTGCAATAAACGTTAAACATAATTTCAAACCTTTTACACTTTATCGCGCTGACTACGACAGCAAAATAATGAAAGGAAAAAAGTTTCTGGCTTTCTACTTCTCCGCTGTTCGTGGACTAAACTACGGCATTCCGAATGACGTTACAATTTATAATTTCTACACTACAAATTATAGCCACAGGAAATTTTACAGACATTATACACACATATAGCTGGATGTACCTTCGAAATAGTATCTCAGTACGAGACGTTGTTCAAGAGATATGAAGACATAAACAGTAACATTCATGGAAAACCGTCCCATCATGCGACAGGTTTTGATCTATTACTTCTTTACTACTAACTGCATTCGTAACAAATTTTACCGACATGCAGCACTTACACAAATGAATATATAGCTACAAAATTATGCAATTTTACAACATATAATTCAATAGATATGAGGTCGTATATACTGCGTTGGGTCAAAACCTTTCACATCATGCACCACGTTTTAATATATTTACGTATTTATTACTAAGACACTCCAGTCAGCTGAAAGAAATTCCTGAAAGCTGACAGTGATGTTGACAATTGTGAATCAACTGTGAAGCGTACTCGGCTGTATGCGAAAGCAAGGGACTTCTATAGAGTTACTGGGAAAGGAAGAGAATAAAACCGTGTACATCCAACGAATACCCATTATTTCCGGCAGATCTATCTTTTAACTTCAAGAGACTGTATTTTCCAGTGAAAATTGCATTGTCTATCACGATTAATAAACCACAGGCCAACCTATTAAATACTGCAGAGTGATTTTGACGTCTCCATGTTTATCACACGGACAAATTGCTCAGGGGTGGGCTCCGCAAAGAATTTTTTCATATTAAGTTTTGGAAAAATAACCAGAAATATTGTTTATAATCAAGTTTCGAATTAAATGAATGTGTTAAGGTTACATATCATTTGCAACTTGATGACTACCTTTTTATGTTTGGATACTGCAGTTATTATTTTGTACATTATGCAAGACTTACTTCTTGAACTCTCTCCCATAAATATGACATCTTATTTAAAAAAGGGGGATAGAAACAGAGAGAAGGGATACGAGAAGTACCCACTCAAAGCTTGAGTAAATAAATAAATACCCGGGCAACGCTGGGTTTTCAGCTAGTTGTAATATAAAGTGAAACCATAATACAAGTTCAGATGAAGGTAAAGCAATATGAACAGAGACAGAGAGATAGTGTGTGTTCGGAGTTATGTAGTGGCGGGGTAGGGGAATAAGGGAGGGGCGTGGAAGGAGTCAGGAAGGGAGAGGGGACGGGGATTGTAGGGGAGGCAGCTAGGGAGGGGTATGAGGCAGACGGGGGGGGGGGGGGATGAGTGGTGGAGAGGAGGCTTAAAGTGGGGTGAGGTTTACATTCTACATTAACTCTACTACCTGTACTATTCCGTCTCTAAGGACCAACATCTCGTTAAGCTGTAATCTTCCTTCCTTCGTTCTTTTTTAGCTTTTGCAGATTTGGAGAAAGCTTTCGAAATGTTGACTGGAATATACTCTTTCAAATTCTGAAGTCATCAGAGGTAAATACAGGGAACGCTAAACAAGGTGTAAGACCGGTCACGGGATCGATACTGTCACTTCTGTCATGTTTGTTTTGGCACTCGATTTTTTTTTCTAGCTCCCAGAGAGAAACGTAATTGTTTCACCCTGAACGGCAATTCCTTCTCCAAATTCTTCTGTGCTTTCTTTCAGAGCTTGCTCAATGTACAGAATGAATAACATTGAGGGAAAAGCGACAACCCCGTCTTACTCCTTTCATGCCCTTAAACTATTATAACCTATATTTTACTCCTGCTGACTTCAGAATTTGAAGAGTGTTTTCCCAGTCAACAGTGTCAAAAGGTTTCTCTAAATAACCGGAATTCGCCGCAATCTGGCACAAAGTGGATGCCTGAAACAATCACCAGAAGATGACTCTTATAGTCCTCTATATTAGATGTAATTAAATTAAGGGGTGATAAAATTTTACGAATTAAATGTAGTGTGAAGAAACAGGTCAGCCCAGTTGCAGGGGTAAGTCCACAGGCTTCATCTCTTAAGGTCAATGGCCAAATATTAGTAGGTTTCTCTGTCAACTGCCACAACCTGCCGGGACTGAGTGGCCGAGCGCATTGGGGCGCTATGCTGCGAGGCCGTTCCCCGTTCAAATTCAAATGTTTGTATAGCTTATGGGACTTAACTACGGGGTCATCAGTCCCTAAACTTACAAACTACTTATGAACTAACTAATTCTAAGGACGGCACAAATATCCATGTCCGAGGAGGGATTCGAACCCCCGACCGTAGTGGCCGTGTAGACCGTGACTGGAGCGCCTCAGTCCCCTCGGCCACCACTGCCGGCGCCGTTCCCCGTCGGGGGTTCAAATCCTCCCTCGGACATGGATGTTTGTGTTGCCTTTAGTATAAGTTAGTTTATAAGTAGTTTATATGGTTAGGGACTGATGACCCCGCAGTCAAGTCCCATAAGCTTAACCAACATTTGAACATTTTTGCCACAACCTGTATCACGCTGCAGGGGTAGATTAGTAGACAAAATAGAAAATAATCTCCACAATCTACTAGCAAATTAACGGAGCTAACAGAAGGTGTAGACAGGTATTAAACTACGAGGGTTGGAACTTTAATAGAGGCAACACTGCTGTGGAGTCACAATGGAATGGAATCTACTATTGTCGCTGATACCACACGTTGTTGACATACCTACCTTACCTCAGACAAAATGCACTCGCCCGTCTCACGTCACCGGCGTGCGCACAATCGAGGGAAACAGTCACTTGTGAGCAAGCAGTCTAACGTAACGGTGCCACTATGTTTTCCAAACAGGAACAACGAGTTGGATCAACATTGAATGTGCCAGAGGTCCTACAGCACGACAGTGTCATCAAGGTCTTCAAGAGGTGTGCGGGGCATCGGCATTGCCGTTACAGAATATTGGCAAGTTGGGTACAAGCCGTCAACGAAGGTCGGCAAACTGTGGCAGACATACATCGGGCAGGTCGTCCTAGCGACTCTGAAGAAGTGCGTACTGTTGTCGCGTTAGTGGACAGTGATCGACGGCAGACGATTCGTGAGCTCGCCCACGAAATCGGATTAGCACATACGACTATACTTTCCATCCTGAAGAAACGCCTGGGCACGCGAAAAATTGCATCACAATGGGTTCCGCATGAAGTGACAGAAATGCAGAACTGGATGTGATACGACGCTGCTCAGACGCACATGGAGCCTTATGCGTGCAAAAGAGTGGCTTTCTTGAGCCGTATCGTAACACTGGATGACACATGGGCCACATCGATAAGCAAAAACTAAAACGCCTATGCAACAAATGGTGTCATTATGTGTCGTCGCGAAAGCCGAAAGCGAATCATATTCCCAAAATGGTGAAAGTTATGATGATTCTCGAGTACGAATGTGATGGTGTTATCGTAACGTATTACGTTCCTCCACGACAGATCGTCGGTGCACAGTATTACTGTTCGTTTTTGGAGCATCACCTGCGACCAGTTCTGCGAAAGAAGGGGAAACACTTTCTGCGCAACCCACCCTTCATTTTGCATGACAATGCGCGGGCGCATACAGCGCAAGCTGTGGCTGCTCCCTTCGGTCGATGGGACTGGGAAGTAATGTACATACGTCCTAGTGACTTTGATTTGATTACGAAGATGAAGAAACCACTTCGTGGCATTCGCATCAGAACTGTTCCAGAGATTCGACAGGCAGTAGACTAACTGTATACTTCGCCTTCCACATCGGTGGCAACAGATTCTACACAATGCTGGTGACTACTTTGAAGGACAGTAACAGGAACAAACGTTTAATGCGTTTGTATCGGTAGTGAATAGTTTTCACCATTTCAGTTCCAACTCTTATATGTGAAACAAAATGTAAATTAGTTACAAACTAAGACGTGCACACTATTAAACACGTAAACGTCACTACAGATATATGGATTTAGGTTACCACATGTTCGAGAAGCCTGTCTTTCGAGGCGATGATGTTACGGAGGAATAGCGAAATTCTGCATGACCCGCTGAAGTGTCGGAACATCGATGGAGTTCATGACCTCCTGAAAGGATGTTGCCAGCAATGGTTTTGGGGATTATTGCTGTACACCTCGTCTTTAATATAGTCCCATGAAAAGAAGTCGCATGTGTTCAGATCCGGAGAATATGGATGCCAATGGAGGTTCATGCCAGTGGCCTGTGGATACCCCAGAGTCAGAATGTGGTCTCTAAAGTGCTTCTCCAGGACATCAAACCCTCTCCTGCTCGATTGGTGGAACTCCGTCTTATGTGAACCACATCATGTGGAAATCAGGATCACTTTGGAAAATGGGGTTGAAAATTTTATCTCCTAACATTTTCGCGTACCTTTCGGTAGTCACAGTGTCATCAAGGAATATGACATTCCACACCACACGGTCTTCCATTTAGGATAAGGACACTGGCCGATTGCGAAATGTGGATTCTCCGACCCCAAATTCGCCAGTTTTCCTCGTTGACAACTCATCCAAATAACAATGGACTTCGTCAGTAAACCATACTTTCACCAATTCCACATGCGCATCCGCAGACTAATTCCCACCATGCCTCGTGGTCACCCGTGAAGTTTTGAACGACCTAAAGGAAACCGTTCAGAAGTTATGGCGATTTTGTTTCATACAGTTCAATAATTGAATCGACCATCTCAGAAACATGAAAAATGAGTTAATGACGCCATATTTATCAGTCAGGGTTATTGCACATTTCCGTGCATAATACAGTAAAACCTCTGCCTGTTGTGTGGCGTTATGTTTAACTTCGCGCTTGGATCAGACACTAGACAAACGCCACCGCTTAGCTGTTTTCTGCAGTCAACTGTAGGGACATTTTAGGTTTTTTTTGTTGTGACTTGTCGGTTCGTACTTGTGCACTGAATACAGAAGAGCTAGTCAAATGTTTTTACTGTCGTCACTGATGAGTCATTTTGTGCGTTTGGAGTTAATTCGAGTCTACTTCCAGTATAAACAGGTTTGTGATACTGACTGAAGAGTATTTGATGGCGAGAGCTTAAACCAGAGCGAGATGTTTGCAAGTTCTGACGAACCCCGACATAAAAGAGAACGAAGAGCATTCAATGAACACACAAACGTAATCGTATTGGCAATGCAAAATGAAAGGGAAGGAGAGACACCAGTCCAACAGTCTCACTTGTAAGTGCAAAGCAAAATGTTATCTAAACATTAACCAGGACGTCATAAATGAAACGTCGAGATATTTGTGTTCTCTGGAAAATAAATGTCTCAAGACTTTGGTTGCGACTACCGAAGTTAAGCGTTGACGATGGAAGAGAGATTCAGACCACGAGTAATGAATCTACTAAGTCGGAGTAGTTGATCTTTCACCTGTTTAGGTCCCTAGTACTACTAATGTGCCGTCAATGTCATTAAAATAACTGTCGTTTAAGCGTTTCATTATAGAATCCTAGAAAAACGACAAATTACGCCATAAAACTGTGTTTGCTCCAGTCGTTTACTGTAGAAGGAAGTCAAGTGATTTTTTCTCGTCCCATTCACAGCAATGTTAAAATGCCAAAAATATTTTTTCTTTGATACAGTGGTTTGAAATATATACTACTTTCAGCAAAACATAACGAAGTCATTGCCGAGCTATGTGGTCTGATGATAGGTGTTTGTGTTTTCCTAAAATGGGCCAACGTGGTTCTTGATTTCAGAAAGACATGTACGTTTGCTTTATTGATTACGTCAAAACACTTCACTGTGTCGATCACAGAAAATTGTGGGATGTACTCAAAAGTATGGTAGTATCGGTTCCCCTCATTCATCTGATACGAAGCATATACCTTGACCAAGAAGCGACAGTGATAACTTTGTATGGAACAACGAAGTGAATAAAGATTCAGAAAGGGATGAGGCAAGGCTGCATATTGTCACCATAATTTTTCAAACTGTATGCAGAGCGCGTTATGAGAAATGCCAGGATATATGGAGAAGAGACGGGAATTAAAATAGCTGAAATAAATGTAAACAAACTCAGATACGCAGATGTTTGGAGAAAGTGAAGAACAATTAAAGACTCTTGTTGAGGATGAAAAACGAAAGTGAAACGGCCGGTTCAGTCTGAATGTGAAGAAAACTAAAATTATGGTAACTACACCTATCAATTCATTTAACATAGGAAGAGAATACATGGAGGTAGTGTCCACGTTCAGTTATCTCGGTTCCCAGATCTCTGATGATGGCGACTGCAGCCACGAAATCAGGAGACGTTTATTGCCCGATAGAATGGCTATATCAAACCTTGAGAAGGTTATAAGGTCCAGAGATATAACTTTAGCAAAAGAGATACGTACTTTGAAGGCTATGGTCTCCCCATTTATGCTGTATGGATGTAAGACCTAGACCATTAGGAAGGCGAAACTGCGACGAATTAACTGTGGTGTTGGAGGAAAGTTCTTTGAGTTCCATGGACGGCAAACAGAACCAAATGTTTGTTCAAATGTTTGTATAGCTTATGGGACTTAAGTACGGGGTCATCAGTCCCTAAACTTAAAACTACTTACATACTAATTAATACTAAGGACGGCACAAATATCCATGCCCGAGGGGGGTTCGAACCCCCGACCGTAGTGGCCGTGCAGACCGTGACTGGAGCGCCTCAGTTCCCTCGGCCACCGCGGCCGGCCAAACAGAACCAACAGGTCAATATTAGAGCAAATAAAACCAGATTGCTCCTTGGAAGGTCTAATATTAAAACTAAAGCTGACCTATTTTTGACACATAATGCGAAGCCATGCCTCACAGAAAAAGCATTAATGCTGGGGAAGATCGAAGGCACTGTAAAAAGAGGCCGGCAGAGAATGAGGTGCATCGATGACATCACAGAAGCAACGACTTCCAACCTGGAAGCTGTACGGGAGAAAGTGCCCGACAGAGGAAACTGGCACTGCAAAGATTTCACTGTGTTGAGAGAAACAAAGACACAAGCCACAGTACACTAGTTAACAGAAAAATCAGTTTCATACCCTGCTGTTCGATGTATGCCAAGATTGATCGCTGTCCATATGCAAAGGGTAAAGCTCTTCAGTTCCACTACTGTTTGTCACAAATATTCGCTGAGATAAGAAGCCGCTTCAGACGTCCCTGAGCCATCTGCCATTTTGCTGTGGCTTTTGACTATGAATCTTTTGAAACTATCACAACATGGAAAAGCGTAGAACGGCACTACGTCATAGCTTGCCACCTGTTGCAGTAAGACTGAACTTTTTCAACAGAATATGAAGAACACATCTTTAACGACGTAGTAGCACGAAAAACTCAATTTCGGAAAAGTTGTGGCTTATAACTACATCTGTGAGAGGACTTCAGTCAGAGCAGAAATTTTGATAAGTGAAGTTAAAATAGCTTGTACTATTGTTAATCACCACACAAAATTTTACTTGTTTATCTTCAGTATCTTAGGCACATCATTTGATAACAGGAGATTATGCGTTTCACACACATCCCTTCCTTAAAATTCTTCTCCTTTTTTTTTATTTTTTTATTTTTATTTATTTATTTATTTAATAAAACATAAGATGGATCACAGAAGTCAAGGAACACATGATGAAACTACAGATAACGATGAAAGATTTGAAAAACAAGACAGACACACTCAAGATACTTCAGGACAAACACGTCACACTACCAATAAAGATTAACAAACAGAGACTGGGAAGGGTGATTTCGGATGAGGAGAGAAGGGCACGATCTGAAAGAATGAAAAAGTATTGGGCCAACAAAAAAATAAATAAAAATAAAAAATAACAGAAGAACCTAATTCATAATATGTATGTTGACCATAAAAGTAATAAATAAAAAAAGTAATAAATAAATTAACCACTGTATTATTAAATTGTCATGTTTATTTTTGAACTAAATTGTGTTAATGCATAATTGTAATATCCTTTGTAATATTGACTAAAGTGGTCCAATGAAGGCCATTAAATAAATAAATAAATAAAACGGAACGTAAAAAAGAGGTAAAGATAGTGAGCGGTAGTTATTAAGGCATTCGCTGGCACAGACCACACAAGCACCGTGCCTTTACTCCAATTCCTCGCGGGAGGCCAGCCTCAGGCGGAAACAGTGACAGGAAGCGAGATGCGGCTGAGGTGACCAGTATTTACTTGCTCCAGGACCAAGCACATGGACCGGTCTGTGAAATTCGCCTGCCCAGAGCGCGGTGTGGGGTGCGGGGTGCCCCGTTATGCCAGCTGTTGCGGCGCGCCTCTTTGAATGGCGCCAACCGCCCTGCTGGCTGCTATGCCACGTGGCGCGCATGCGCATGCGCGGCTGCGTCTGCCGCGACACCTGCGCACTTCCGCCGGCGTGTCGCGACTTGCGTCACCCGTGCAGCCACCCCGCGGCCCGCACCCTGCTGCCGTACCCTGGCGGCCTACCCCACTGGCAGGGGGAGGGCCAAGCCTGTTCCAGCACGAGCGCCTATTCTTCTCTCCTCTGGCGTGTGCAGCAGTCCGCAATTACCTCGTGCCATCGCCACAATCGTCAGTTTTCTCTGGGCAGTTGTTAGGTTGGGCTAATTGTATTGAACTGTTGTTGTGGTCGGCAGACTGGTTTCGTGCAGCCTTCCATGCTAATCTGGCCTCCGACACCCTCTTCATATCTACGCAACTACAGAGGATGGTCAGACTGGTATTGAAGACCAATCTGTAGACACAGTATTTATCTCTTAATAAGGTTCCGTCATGATCAAGATATTTGGCTATCATTACCGCCACTAGTCGCATAACTGAATGAATACCTCAGCATCCCCGACGACTAACTGTTTAATAACACTAACATACTGCTAACAAACACTGCCAAATTTCAAATTGATAACGCAGCCGCATACACAACCCAATAATGCGAAATTACTGAGTGTAAATTTCTGGGTATGAGGTCCGCCTGATATGCAAAACACTGCTTTACTTTTCACCCAAAGATGTTGCAGCACCTCTGCGCCATCATCAGTGGGTTTTTCATATTTAGTTATGGCTTGCTTTTACATTTCGTGGTCATGTAACACCTTTTACCATAATTCGACAATGGTAGTGTTGACGTGATTTGTTTTCGAGCACACTTTGTCTTCAGCGTTTCTGTCGACAACACACATATTTTACGCACTTTTTTCTTTCACTTCACACTTTGGCCAAAGCGACCGAGTACGCTTTGTTGTTATGAGCGTAATAACAGAGATGACCGCGCGGACAGTCCGCTTTCTGTTTGACCGAGCACACACAATTTAAACTTCTTAATAATTTCACGTGCGGGTCCGTAGCACAGTGGTGAGGGGACTAAGGCGCTCCAGTCACGGTCTGCACGGCCACTACGGTCGGGGATTCGAATCCCCCCTCGGGCATGGATATTTGTGCCGCCCTAGTTCGTAAGTAGTTAATAATTATAGCCGGGCGCCGTGGCTCAGCGCGCCCGGTCAGAGGGCTGAACGCCCTCTGCAATAAAAAAGCTGAGCCAAGAACACAACGAACAAAAAAGAACATACATGATCAGCGTCCGCAACGAACAGAACTACCCATAGAGCGAAAAAAAAAAAAAAAAAAAAAAAAAAAAAAAAAAAAAAAGTGGTAGAGTGTCAGACTAAAAATCCAAAGGTCCCGGGTTCGATCCCAACTAGGTCCTAGGATTTTTATCTGTCACTTTCCACTTCTTTCACCTCTGGCAGTGTTGCTGATGTGAAAAATACCGAGTAGCACCGTGGTTCGGAACCCACGTTAAACTGTAGGTCCCCCTATAACTGGCTGGGTAAGTCAGTTCGAAGGTCGGAGGAAGGCAACGGCATATCACCTCCAAACAGGACCATGCCTAGTAAAGCACTGTGCTGTTCAAACCAATCTTCGGATTGTTGACTGCTTTACCTTTTAATAATTTCACATAATTTACAGTGTTTGTTGATATTCTGTAAAATGAAATGGAAAACCTATACTCGATTGGCTGACGCTGACATCAGCTAGTAACAATAGGTGGAGTCTCCTCTATTTAAAAAACAGCAGAGCTGGTCTCTTCACCGGTTGACCATCGCATTTTGACTACTCCAGCCATGAGTACATCTGCGATTCATTATTTTATTTTAAATAATTTTAAATTTTAATTCATGTATCCCTCTAATTTAAAATTATTATACTAGGTCTGAAGATAATCTTGTAAAGAATTGGAACTGGTCACTAGAAAATAAGTAAATGATATTTAGACTGTTTCTAAATTTATTTCAATTGTTATTAATATTAATCTCCCGACGTTGATGACCTCGCAAATTCAAATTCTCTACCCGACAGATCTTGAGCAGTTTTCGTATCTTGATCGATGCTACCGTTGACAAGTAGTATTTTTCTCTTCGTGCTTCTACAGAATGAAGACGGTTTGGCCCAGGGCTTTACGAGGATCACAGGAAGAACGACATAGGCATAACGTACGCCACTGAAGGGGTCGATAGAAAACGCGACTGTTCACTTGTTGATCGGTCAGTTCTAGTAGTCCATGGATTCACTTCCCCGTATTGGAAACCAGCTGTGATATACACAGAAGTAACAAGGAGTTGCGAAATCAGATTATAGAGACGTCCATGTTTAGAAACACTGCTAACATTATTTATTTCTCAGTTTACTCACAATAATTACACGCTTTTACACTCTAAAAAGTCTCTCGGTTTGTCCTTTTCCCCGAAATATACCGTATTACATAAAGGAGTAAAAATGAGGAAATTATCCCACTTTCTTATATATTCTCACCCGTTTCAAAAATTGTGATATGCAGTTGATTTTATTGAAATTAAATCTTGCGTAAACTTCCCTTGCCGCGGTGGAGGTTCGAGTCCTCCCTGAGGCATGTGTGTGTGTGTGTGTGTGTGTGTGTGTGTGTGTGTGTTGTCCTTAGGTTAGTTTATCTAGGTTTAAGTAGTTTGTAAGCTACGGACTGATGACCACGCAGTTTGGTCCGATAGATTTACGAACATTTGAAACATTTTTTTGAAACCTCCAAAATTATGGTTACAAGTTGATCTGCTTCCTTAAAATTATGGCCAAATGTTGCTCATCTTAAGTGGTGCACACACTGTGCACTCACTGTCAGTACAGCTGCAGTCACGCAAGTTCTTTGCTGACCTGCTAGTGAACTGGAAACTTCGATGCAAGGGTAGAACACTAACTCGAACTAGAAATGTGATACAAGAGAAACTACATGGAGAACCTCAGGACAGTAGCTGGAGATGCTTGAAATGAATACCAAATAGAGTCAGAACTAAAATAAATGTTGATCGTGGATATTCCCCAGATACAAAGAGAATGCGTTAATGTTCTGCACCGGTATAATATGACTACTTCTCGCTCTCGTTAGATACAAGGAGCACACTGTTACAAATGGCCTCCTTATGTTGGGATACATGGTCCCCGGGATAGCTACAAGTAATGAAAATGGTTATATGAAATTAGAACTTTGTAAATCATTGTAAAGACTAATAATATCAAATAAACGAAACTTTATAACAATAGTGAAATCAGTTTCAGCACATAGGCAACAGTCGGCAATGTAACAATGAATCTGTTAACAAAAGCAATTTCTCACATCTCACTTGAGAACTGGATGGAATGGGCTAACTGTTGTAGATGGCAGTGCGAATGATTTGATTTTCCGTTTGACCATTTTCGATTATCACAACTTGAGATTTTTGAAACTATATTTTGCTCCAGAATGATGCCTAAGACTGTTGCTTCACTGAACTATGAAAGGTCAAAGTGTGTGGAATGTGTGGTTTGTGACTGGAACATAAATTTTACTGATTTTATTCAAATGTTCAAATGTTTGTAAAGCTTATGGGACTCAACTGAGGGGTCATCAGTCCCTAAACTTACAAACTACTTATGAACTAACTTCTACTAAAGACAACACAAACTGCCATGCCCGAGGGAGGTTTCGAACCTCCGACGCGGGAGGCTGCGCGATCCGCAACGTGGCGCTTCACACCGCTCGGCTACTCCCGCGCGGCCTGATTTTATTTTTGAACAACTACGCAAGCCGTGACGCTATAGTTGTGTAACGGCATATAACCTTACGTAAGAATATTCCGGTATGAGAACAATATGAGCGTGGGGGCAGACAGCTGGAAGCCAACAGCAGTGGGCCCGGTCCTTCGAAAGGGGAGGGGGAGAGGGAGAGGGAGGCAGACTGGAGAAACTCGTCGCGACCCGCCTGGGGTGAACGCACCTGGCCGTCGCGACGAGGGATGCGATCTGTCTGCCCACCAGACACCAGGGGTTGCACCAGATTGTGCACCCTCCACAGCCCTGATTCCACAGTAACGACTCTAATTGTGTGGCCGTAGAGAATAATATTCATTTATTTAGCGTAAAGCTTACACAATTAATTTTTGGACACTCGTGCAAAATATGGTCCAGTGTTTGTTCCGCTGTGGCATTTGTTATTACAGGTCACTTCCCACTTTTATAGTGTTTCTTTCGTCGCAGCGTGGGCAGTTGCGACACGATTGAAGGAGCTTCATATTTTTTTTGGTTGATTCGTTCCCAGAGCTTGGTGGTCGGTTATGTTTTACCTGTCTGTTCACGACAGTGCGTCTACTGATTTCTCCATTCGTCTGTAAAATCGTATATTCCCGAGGCGAGCTGGCCATTTTAACACAGACTGGTTCAAAATCGGGCAGACCCGAACTGGGCAACTTTTAGGGGACATTAGAAGGGTACTCTGGAGAGGACAGTCAATCCCACACTCCAACTGGGCAACTTCTGGTTGCAGGTAGCATGACGGTTCGACCCATGGCGCTCCTGGCCCTCACTGAACTCGTCCGTCCTGTGAATGGCATCAGCTCGCTGACATCTGTCTAGAATCACATACTCATGGAAGCGAATAATACGGCAGAAAGTCACGATTTGCATCCTGTTATTAGTGATCGTGGTAATACACATTTGATCTGTGACTGTTATGTATTCAAATGTTACAGAAGAATAGTAGCAACGGAAGAACGTGGATGACGATGCTGCGGTAAACGTTTGCGGTGGCAGCGGCAGCGGACACACGTTTCCGCGTTTGGAAGGCACTCATGACCACGCACCTGTTGCAGAAGACTTGTTAACAGGAAAATTATATCTAATAGGTAGGAGTTCCCGAGTTGCCCAGTTCGTGCGTGCCGCTCAGGGGGCACTTCGAGGGCAGTTGCCCAGTTCGAGTCTTCCGTTTATCGCCAACAAGTAGAAGTTGCCCAATTCGGACGAGTCCTCAAAATCAAATCAAATGTTTGTAATCCCAAGGGACCTAATTTCTGTGGTCATCGGTCCCTAGACTTACAAACTACCTAAACTAACTTATACTAAAGAAAACATACACACCCATGCCCGAGGGAGGACTCTATCCTTCGATGCTAGTGGCCACAAGATCCGTATTGTGGCGATGCAGACGTGGCCACGTGACCAGGCTAGTTCACTAGCTTTAATAAATCATTAAAGGAACTTTCAAATTGTTGAAAATGTAGATGTTAAAATAACAAAACTTGGAAATGACGATGACAGATTGTTGATCCACATTAGCTGTTTTTATTTGGAGTCGTGGAGACCTGCACTACCAGTTTGGCAACAGTTAAAGCTGCCTCTTCTGGTGCTTTAATTTTTTGTACATGTAATTCTTAGGATGGCTAAAGGGGATCATTGGAAAGGTCCATCCGTTTGCTCTTTTCCATCTCAACTCTTCACACATAAAAGTAGCTTGCTTGACCGTCCAGTTTGTGTCATATTAGGTAAATATTATTAAAAAAGCGGCCTCTCAGTTTTATTAGACTCGGCTGGTCCGTCATTTAAATCGACGTAATCGGCAACCAGGTTGCCGTTGATGTAGTAGGCTTCAGGTGAACGACCATAGCCATTAAAATTTGCGACTTCCGTCCTGTCTTGTTGACGCGGATTCGCTGTACCTGAGAATCTGACCCGTTGTGTACCAGCCGCAGGACTAGTGCCGACATAAATCAGGTCGGCTTTTGAATAATTTTACCTAATACGACACAAACCTGACAGCAAGCCATATTGTCTGACAAGCTGAGGGGGAAAAAGTAAGTGGGTGGACCTGACTAATAATCCCCTTTAACCATCCTAAGAATTAACGTAAAAAGCCGCGGTGGAGTAGGCGAGCGGTATAAGGCGCCTCGCTGCGGAGCGCGCTGTTGCTCGCCGTCGGAGGTTCGAGTCCTCCATAAGACATGGGTGTGTGTATGTGTTGTCCATAGGTTACTTTACCTTAGTTTAAGTAGTTTGTAAGCTACGGACTGATGACCACGCAGTTTGGTGCAATAGATTTACAAACATTTGAACATTTGAACCACCTGAAGAGACAGCGAAACCGGTAGTGCGAGTCAACACGACTCCAAACAGCTAATGCGGATCAAAGCTCTTTCATTCAGTCATTTCCAATTTTAGCTATTTTAACATCTACATTTTTAACCCTTTGACAGTTTCTTTAATTATGTTTACATATTTTAGGTGTGGTTGCCCTTCATATAAAATTCTCCACTAGTTGAGTGCGTGGTAACAATGACAATAATAATGTTCGGAAATACCCACTGCAAACTTCGAGGACTTGTAGAAGAGAGTGAGCACATAATTTGGGCCATTTAAGGTTACGGTAGTAACACTAAAAGTGGGCCTTCGCGATCGCCATTTGACAGCTCGAAAATTAAACGAAAATGACGGCTTAATCGTTAATCTGAGACGAAATTGAATAAACGAGTTTGTAGAGGAGAAAGCTCTCTACAACTTTGCTTTCTCATATTTTTCTCATATCTCGCGTCGTTTCAGAGATATTTGCAAAAATAGCGGCGATTTGAAAATGTCTTTCTGTCAGTAACGTGTTCCCATTTTTTAGGTCGCGCCATTAAACTGATCGGCACTAAATGTTACAGACGTAATTACTGGCTACCAGCGACCGGAAACACCCTTTTGAAAATGTTTCGGACAAAAGATAGGTTAGTAAAACTGAAACTAGACCGTATGTGATGGCCTTTTAATAGAATGAAATTTAATTGCCTTAACTCTGCATCTGAAATGAAAATTGAATAAATGTATTTTTAGAGGAGAAAATTCTCTGCAACTTTGCTCTGTTATATTTCCATAACTCGCCCAGTTTCAGATATACTTGTAAAGTTGACGGCGATTTGACACTGTCACTTGATTTTATGTAAACCAGAACAGTAGTCTTGTGTAGTTCGCGAACAAACCAGTTCGGAAGAGCGCTCCCACAGGCGAACTACGCCAACTAGTTCGCAGATCCCTCGCCTCTTAGTTCGTCCGCTCCTTTTACAAAGACTGACGGGGAACAGCGAGAGGACGCGAGAGCGCGCAGAATCGCGTGATTCCCTTCTGCCAGTTGCCTTCATTTCGAGCTGAGATGCAGCTCAGCTGTAGTTTCATAGTTCACTGCCACAAGAAATCCATTTTAAAAATAAAGTACTAGGAGTACTTTGTATGCAAAGTAGTTGAATATCATTGTATCACCCATTCGTGTAAGTAACTGGTTTATTTGTCTAAGTATTTGATGTCAAATTGCCCAAAAATACGGGTAATAGCACACGCTTTGGCAACACTGATTCATTATATAAAGAAGCTGTAATAAAAAAAGAGCTCTTTTAGTAGCGGTAGCAAAAGCCAAAAAGAGCGGACGAACTAGAAGGAGCGGACGAACTAGGAGCAGCGGACGAACTAGGAGCAGCGGACGATTATGTCAAACGTATCTCGCTTCATTGTTCGTTGGATTATTTTCCGAAGAACGACGGGCATTAGCGAGAGGGCGCGTAGCACAATTAAAAATCACGTGTTTGTCCTCTGCTGATGAGTCATTTCGAGGTGAGCGTCTGCCTGCTAGATTACATAGTTCAGTGCTACAAATTATCTGCTTTGATGTGTTCTGCACTCTGCAATATCTGCCGAATAAATTCCATAATGCCAAGATATAGAGATAACTCTAAACTTAAACGCGAGAAATTATCCACAAACTGTTTCTTTTGGTTTGCGTGATATCGTTAGCGGCTCAAGCAGCAAGCGCATGAAGCAGCTAGGTGGGGGAACTTCTCCCTCCACCTGCACGTGCAGACCACGCCGCTCAGACGTCTCTGGGAGCGGAAGAACTAAAAGACTGCCACAAACTAAAGTGAGCACTCCCGATCGCGAACTATTATGCGCAAGTCTACAGTACAGGCAAAGAAAATAAACTTGAAAAAGAGGAAAAACTGCCATGGCAAGACAGATGATATTATTTTAACGGAAAAAGATAATGAAAATATGGGAGATATACTAAGATAATGAAAATATGGGAGCTATACAAAGATAATGAAAATATGGGAGATATACTAAGATAATAGTTTAAAGAGGTAAAAGTTAAAAAAAAAAAAGAAATATGTTTGTCGAAGCTAAATTCAAAAATCAAATAATTTTGGCTGTTTGTTAAAATACGGAGAGAGACGTGTTGAATGTATGAGTATTATCACAATAGTAGAGTCATAATCGTATTGTCCATAATTTTTATTTAATTTTATATTATTTATGTTTTGAATATTTTTCTCCGATGTTTTTGTAAAACAGAAAAAAAAAAAACAATTAAAAAAAACCATGAAACTACTGGAAAATATAAAGGGGCCATAAAACACACCAAGTGCGATTTTTTTAAATGAGAAATCCATGACCGGAAAGGTCATCTAGTCACGATGTGTGTACTTCTTTATCTTTAAGAGTGTGAAACAAATCTCGTCTACTGCAAATCACCGCGGGGGAGTGGCCGAGCGCTCTAAGAAGCCTTGCTGCAGAGTGCGCGGCTGATCACCGTCTGAGATTCCAGTCGTCCCTGGAGCATAAGTATGTATGTTGTCCTTAGCATAAGTTAAAGTAGTTTGTAAGCCTAAGGACTAATAACCGTAGCACTTAAGTCCCTTATATTTACAAACATTTGAATTTCACTGCAATCTCTTTACTTGGGTGACAGTGCAGAATTTTTTGGGTGACAGTGCAGAATTATGTTCTCCAAAAATCCGGATTTGCTCCAAAATTTTCTTAGCCCATGTCCTCCACCCCTGTCTCTCTGTCCATATCCTCAACTTTCCTCTTCTCTCCGACCATTCCGTCTATTTCCTCGTTCCCTTCTGTCTACCGCCACCTCCTCCTCCTCATCTTTCCTCTCTCCACTCTCACCATTAATTTCTCTCATTCGGTCCCCGGCTGTAATTTTCTATTAAAATGTACACTTGAAAGAGTATTCGTGTTCACTCACTTTTATATTTCGCTCTAATACCGCCTCAAAGGCGCGAACACTCCACGATGTTAAGGTTTCACACTGTACAAGCATTCGGGAGACCGAGCCATCAAATCACCGTCCTGCCATCCAGCTTTAGTCCTTGTTTTCCCTTTTCGCTAAAGGTGGACGTCGTGATGGTTCGTTTGAACCATCCGCCAATGCTTCGAAATTATAAATATGCATGGGAATTGGCTACACGTCTTACTCTCCTTCCCCCAATCTGCCCGTTCGTGACTTCACTCTTCTCCATGTCTCTGCCTTAGGTTCTTCTTCGTCCTCTTGGCCTTCTCTCTGTATTAGCTATCTGAAAACCCGATGCTACTCTGGTATTCAAGCCGGCCGCGGTGGCCGAGGGGACTGAGGCGCGCCAGTCACAGTCTGCACGGCCACTGCGGTCGGGGGTTCGAATCCCCCGTCGGCCATGGATACTTGTGCCGTCCTTAGTGTTAGCTAGTTCATAAGTAGTTTGTAAGCTTAGGGACTGATGACCCCGTAGTTAAGTCTCATAAGTTATACAAACATTTTAACATTTTGATCTGGTATTCACCTACAGCAATATTTAGTCCAGAAACTCCTCCCTCCTCTCTGTGTCTTACTTCCGCCTCCTCCTCTTCTTTATACTGTTCCTCCTGTACACCTCCACAAAAGTTCATATCTAATCACCATCATCATGATCAGAGACTGATTATGCCTTTCAGCGATCACTCTGGAGCATAGTCCCCTAAAAAAATACTCCATGATCCCCTGTTCAATCCTAACATTGATGCTTCGTCTAATGTTAAGCATTTTACTTCAAAATCATTCTTCACCGAATTTGCTTTTTGCTTGGTCTACCTCGACTCCTCTTACCCTCCGGTGCCGAGTGCATGAGTGTATTAGGTAAACTTGCTTCCCCCATGTGTGTAACATGGCACCACCATCTCAGTCTGTTCGCTCTGTTTTATCTATGGTGTTCATTCCCAGTTTCTCCTTGATTTCCTTATTATGGATACCTTCCTGCCATTGTTCTCGTCTATTAGACCTGCAATCATCGTTGCTACTATCATACTGTAACCTCATTAAAGTATCCACCCAGCTTTCACTCCCATACAACAGAGTTAGTCGAAAGACAGAGTAGTGTACTGCTAATTTAGTCCTGATAATGACTTCCTTCTTACAGAAGAGAGAAGATCTTAGCTGAACACACACTGCATTAGCTTTGGTGCACCTTGATTCCAGTTGTTTCACTATGTTGCCATCCTGTGAGAATATACAACCTAAATACTTAAACTGTCCACCTGTTCTAGCTTTGTTCCTCCTGTTTGGCACTCTATCTGTTTAAATTTCTTTCCCACAGACATTACTTTCGTTTTGGAAATACTGATCTTCATACCGTAACTCTTTACATCTCTGAGCTAGCTCTGAAATATAGGACTGCAACCTTTCAATAGAATCTGCTATCACAACTAATTCGTCTGCATATGCGAGACTGCTTATTTTGTTTTCACCTATTTGAATCTCACCCTGCCGGTCTATTGTTTTCATCATATCATCCATAAATAGTATGAACAACACTGGTGACAGGTTACAGCCTTGTCTTACCCCTGAAACTACCCTTAATCATGAACTCAATTTGCCGTCTATTCTAACTGCTGCCTAAAAGTCTACGTACAGACATTTAATTGCTTGCAGAAGTTCGCCTCCTATTCCATAATCTTGTAGAACTGATAATAGCTTCCTCCTAAGAACACGGTCATAAGCCTTTTCCAGATCTATAAAACATAGATACAATTCCCTTTTCCACTCATAGCACTTCTCCATTATCATATAAAAATTTGGTCCTGACAGCCTCTGAGAGGCCTAAACCGACACTGATTTCATACAAATTGCCTTCGACTAATACTCGCACTCTCCTTATAACAATACCTAAGAATATTTTCACCACAATGATAACTAAAGAGATACCTCGATAGTTGTTACAATCTTTTGTTTCCATGTTTGAAAATTGGTGTGATTACCACTTTCGTCCAGTCAGGTAGAACCTGTGCCGGCTCCCATGCATTTTCAGTTATCCTGTGTAACCATTTGAGACCTGACATTCCACTGTATTTGACGAGTTCAGGATTAATTTCATCCACCCTAACTGGTTTATTGCACTGGAATCTCTTGACCATCCTCTCTACTTACCCAAATGTGATCCTGTTTCCACCATCATTCCTGTCCCATTCTACCTCAAAATATGACACATCATTAAACGTTTCACCTACATAGAGCAATTCTTCAATGTATTCTGTCCATATTCAAATGTTTGTAAATCTACGGGACTTACGTTCTTCGGTTATCAGTCCCTAGGCTTACAAACTACTTAAAATAACTTATGCTAAGGGCACCACACACACACACTCATGCCCGACAGAAGACTACAACCCCCGACGGCGAGCAACCGCGCGCTCTGCAGCAAGGCGCCTTAGAACGCTCGGCCACTCCATCGCAATTCCCCTCCACTGTCTATCCACCCATTCACTCATGCCTCTATTATTTAACTCCCTACTCTCTGCCGTCGTCCTCCTGAAACTGAACACATCTTCCCTCCCATGTATATGAAAAATTACATATATCTGCCAAATTTCATGATGATCAGTAAAACTGTATCAAAGTCTGGAGTAAGGTACTTACACATCCTCTGTCATGCACCACACCGTATAATATCTTACGTATACAGTGTTTCTCTTGTTTTGAAAGTAAAATGTGCAAAATTTCATCAAGACCGGAATAAAAGTGTCGAAGTCTGCTGAATACGCGCCGTACGAAATCCTATGTAGATAGTGATCTTTCTCTTGTATGGAAGGTCAGATGTGCAAAAGTTCATCAGGATCAATATAAAACTGTAGGTTCGTGTCGGATGCTGTTTTACAGTACCCTCCGCCCTGAATCATACGAATTATTATCTAGACACCGCCATTCGTCTTGTTAAGAAGGTTAGTGTGCAAAATTTTATCCTTATCGGATGAACAGTATAGAAGCGCATGAAAAACGAATCTAACAGAAGTGGCGATGCCCATACGAAAGTACCAATTTCCATTTTTTTCGTCTTTTAAGGTATTTCTGAATTTTAGAGAGTCTAATGCAGAGCAGTTGAGTTATATATACAGGGTGAATCACGTACCACTTGCACCGAAAATATTGCGGAAACGGAAAGTGGGATTGATGTGCGGTTTTCACAGAATCGATTGGTAGTCAAGGACTCGTATTGTTAGCCAATAAAAAAATTGTAAAAATACCTAGAAAGTGTATTTACTATGCAAACATTCAATTTTTCAAATGGAACAGTGTTTGTTTCTATTATGCACTGGAATTTTTGACCCCAGCTGTGTACAAAGAATTTTGAATGACATTTTTTATCACATTTAGTTTGGCAGCTACTACCATTATAAGTTTTGGGGGCGGAGGCTACTAAAGCGTACCTGAGCGGCTGATGGTCATGAGACAGTGGGCCGTGCACCAGCGGCTCGCCACTCGGCCAGTGAGCTACGCTGTCGCAGCCTCCGCCCACCAAACTTTGAACGGTTGTAGGTGCCAAACTAAACGTGATAAAAATGTCACAGCTGGTGTCAAAAAATCCAGTGCATGATAGAAACAATCACTGTTCCATTTAAAAAATTGTATGTTTGCATAACAAATACACTTTCTATGTAATATTACAATCTGTTTATTGGCTAAAAAATACGAGACCCTGACTACCAATCCATTCTGTGAAAACCTCACATCAATTGCACTTTCCGATTCCGCAGTATTTGCGGTGCAAGTATTAGGTGATTAATCCTGTAAAGAGATTGTCACAAATTACTAATTTGAGTTCGTCCCCAACACAACTTTAGGTTGGCTTTCGGTATTAAGGATTTAGCAACTGGTGACGTTTGTTCAGCTCCAACTGTATACTGTTTTGATCGAAACAGTATTTCTCAAGGGAGTGTTGAGCTTCGCAGTCACTTTTGCCGCGGTAAATTTTATATTGTCTGGCCATAATTGTTCTTAATGCTGGTCGGTCGTTCTCAGTTAACCTCGGGTTTCCCACACTATTTTTCTTTTCCGGTAATGTTTCATATTGTTTAGTGTAGGCTGTTAAGTCTTAGGATAGTATCGCTAGTGAAACCGTTGGACAGTGCATCCGTTTTCGTCACAGATGCTTCCACAAACTGCGCTTCGTAGAGTGACCACTTGGAATTCACGAATTTTATCGATCATCTGTGATGAGCGTCGCAGAACAAGGTAACGCCCAAGACTTCGTACGTCAGTTGTACATTCTGGTAGCGTCGCAGTGGTGCCAACTTGTAACAAGATGTAGTAAACTGCATGGTGATCAAATTACTTTATCCGCCTCCCGTACACAGTCTCTGCTTTGGAAGCTGGTTTTCAAATATCCCAAGCACATTTTCTATTGATATCCAACGTAGTGCATTTGCTTACATCTCCGCTTATTGGGAAAAGCCAGCGAATGATACCCTCTCTTATTTGTCTGCTTCAGTGCGAACTGTTATGAAGCTTCCACACATCAGCACATTTCAGAATGGAAAGCACTACTGTTTTGCAAGTAGGACATTTTATAAAGAGACAACAGTTTCTCAACACAGACTGTATAACATCTATGCTTTACTTACAGAAAGGCTCATGTCATTTTTCCACTTCCATGGCATCTGACTGTTACAGGTATTATTATGACACGAATGAATATAGTTACGACTTAGTCGTAATCTAGGTAAGGTCTACTTGTATTTCTGCGACTCGTGAAGCACGGAAACTTACGAACACTTACATCTTCGACCAGTCTTATAGTTATGTCAAAAAGTAACACCATATTGAAACTCATTTTATCGGTAGAAACTATATCTAGTAGACGACTAAAATTCCCCCAGATAGTTTCCACGACGCAAAAACATCAACAGAATGTTATTATACGTAGCTGGGGCAGGAGAACAGTACTCTTGTGTCTAAGACTGACACTGTATTAACGATAGTATGCTGCGTTTTATGTGCCAGAGTGACAATGCAGTAGTAAGGTACATACCTTGCAAGTGTGCGTATGTAGTAATAAATTTAAAGATTTGCGAAAATGTAGGGGCACCATTTCCGGGAGTAAGACGGGTTGTTGTCTTTCCCCAATGTTGTTCAATCCGTTTATTGAGTGAGTTGTGAAGGAAAGGAAGGGGAAATTTAGAATTTGTAATGAAGTTCAGGGAGATTGAAATAAAGACTTTGCGATTAGCCGATGACATGGTAATGCTTTCAAGCCAGCAGAGCACCTGGTAGAGCAGCTGAACGAACTGGGCAGTGTCTTGAGTGGAGGGTAAAGATGAACATAAGCAGGAGCGAAACAAGGGTAATGAAATGTGGTGTAATAAAATCAGGCAATACGGAAGGAATTAGATTACTTAACGAGGCAATAAAAAACGCAGATGAGTTTTGTTATTTGGGTAGCAAAATAACTTATGGCGACTGAAGTAGAGACTCATTTCTGAAAAGAGAAATTCCGTGATATTGAATATTAATTTCAATGTTATGCTTTCCTTTCTGGAGGCGATTATCTGGAGCTCTTTTTTGTATGGGATTGAAATGTGCACGATTAGGTGATCAGGCAAAAAATTATAGAAGCTTTTGAAATTTGGTGCTACAAGAGAATCATTAAAATTAGATGGGTACTGAGCAGAACTGGCGAGAGAAAATTTTTTTGGCATATCTTGACTAAGAGAACAGATAAATTGATGGGACACATTCTGATATATCAAGGAATCGTCAATTTAGCAGTGGAGGGCAATGTGGATGGTAAATATAGCAGAGGGAGACCGAGAGAAGAATACAGTAAATAGCTTCAAAGGGATGTATGTTGCCGTTTTTCAGAGATGAAGAGTCTTGCGCAGGGTAAGGTAGCGACGACAGCCGTATCAAACCAGTCTTTGGATTGAAGACCACAACAACAACAACAACCTATAAGAAACCTCTTATGATTTCATCTGCTAAAAAAGGAATTGGGTTTCCCTTGTTTCCTAAATCCATGCCTGTCTCCATGGCACTTATATTGTTCCATAAATACGAGGGGAATTCGATAAGTTCCGTAGACATTATTATAGCATGCCAAGTACATTTAGTGAATGATATTAGCTGTACTACTCTTGAAAGTGACAGTGATACATGACATCGTTTTGGAAGAAGGTTACCAAGTCTGTAAACAACGGTTCGAACTTTCTAGCGATCGTCCACTCCCCGTACAACAGAATTCAGCTTCATGGACATGTAGCCATTGATAAATTGCTTTGTAACAAAATCTGCTTCGCCTTCTCTAAGCTTGTGGAAAAACCACATGGTGCAAGATGTTGACTTTACGATCTAGTATCAGACCCTTCTATGAGGTTTTTGTCAGAATGTTATCACTATTGCATTGTAGCTGGATGTGCCATTATTTTTGATCCATACAAAAGCAGAATTTCAATATGACTGTGTTCAATTCAGACGTTTTGTCTACTAGGGACGTAGTGTGCGGTGTAATTGAACTTCGGAGTAGTTTTCAGTCCCCCAACATTTAAGTTGCAGCGGTTGATGCAGCTATCTTTTACCCGTGGCACAACAAAACCTTATCGTCGGGAAACGCAGAACATATAGCATTCTTCTTGCAACGTTTCTCAAATGTTCAAATGTTTTTAAATCTATCGGACCAAACTGCGTGGTCATCAGTCCGTAGCTTACAAACTACTTAAACCTAGGTAAACTAAACTAAGGACAACACACACATCCATGCCCCAGGGAGGACTCGAACCTCCATGACGAGCAACCGCGCGCTCCGCAGCGAGACGCTTTAGACCGCTCGGCTACTCCACCGCGGCGCAACGTTTCTGCTTATGCAATCCGTTGAGAGAGGCTCTTTCATGCTTGTCCTGTCTCCTACAGTTTGTCTTTAGCGCCTCCTTCCATTGCAGTTCTGTTCTCTTCTCTCACCTGGTCTCTTCATTTGCTCGTGGCCATTCAATTGGTCTCAGATCGAATTCTGTCCATTCTACGGCTCTTTATGAAGTCTTTCCGCCCCATTCTTTTCATGCGCACAATCGATTTATGCCTCTTAGTTTTCATAACTGCCTCGTATTTTTTAATTTCTTATTCTGACCCGTCTCTTCTTATCAATG
Source organism: Locusta migratoria (assembly GCA_026315105.1). Classification (NCBI taxonomy): domain Eukaryota; kingdom Metazoa; phylum Arthropoda; class Insecta; order Orthoptera; family Acrididae; genus Locusta; species Locusta migratoria. The sequence continues at coordinate 508,718,171 of CM048747.1, forward strand.
GCCGGCCGCGGTGGCCGAGGGGACTGAGGCGCTCCAGTCACGGTCTGCACGGCCACTACGGCCGGGGGTTCGAATCCCCCCTCGGGCATGGATATTTGTGCCGTCCTTAGTATTAGTTAGTTCATAAGTAGTTTGTAAGTTTAGGGACTGATGACCCCGTAGTTAAGTCCCTTAAGCTATACAAACATTTGAACATCTTATCAATGATCCCTCGTAGAAAGTGCGATTCTGTTGCGTGTATCCTGCTCAGAACTTTCTTCGTTCAAGTTCAACAATGTAATTCATATATGTAAATTGGCAGATAACTAATAAGTTGATAATATGACATGTACATGTTTTCGCTTCAGTAACTATTTAGAGCAATGTTCTACTCTTTGTGGAATTTACTCCTTGATTTCTCCTTTCATGGTTAATTTTGCATCCTAGGTAGTTGAAGGCATCTACTTCTTTATTAACTTCTACTTAGCAAACATTTTTCTTTCTAATTTTTCATTATTTCATTTTTGTTAAGAGTATTTCCATACCTGCTACTTCGATTACTCTTTGCCAGGTGTTTTTATTTATTTATTTTTATTATTATTATTTTTTTTTAATTTCTATGCGTTTTCTACCCAAATCATCACTTCATCTGCATATGCTATGATTTTCGTATCGTCTTCTTTTGACCCTTGGCGAACTTTTCTTATAATTTTGTCCATGACTACATTAAAAAAGCACTAGTGACAGCAAACTTCCTTGCCGAACCCCCCTGTCCGTTATAAACCATTCTGACATTTTGCCGTCTATTGTAACAGAGTAAAGGCACATTTTGTACACGTTTCTGATAAGCAGTTGCATTTCTTTTCACATGTTGAGTCTATTCAGACCTTAACACCTCTCTTCCCTTCTAACAGTGGCCCAGCACGGCAATTACTGCTTTCAACAATCAGACGAGACACGGATCAAAACCGAAACCGAAAGTGACAAAACCTTCGAGCAGATCCGCCAGTTATGGCGGCCAACATTCTCCTGCTGAAAGACAGATTTTTTTCCGAAGGATAATATAAGAATTTGGACTATTCATGTTGTATCCTTAGAAAAGGATGCAAGTATCAAGGAAATATCACGGATAAAAATTGCTAAATTTATTAACTAAAAAAGCTTGATCTCGGTAAAATAAAATGGGCTTCATAACAAATTATCCTCTGAATATAAGCAAATGTTCAAATGTCTGCTAATCTTATGGAACTCTACTGCGGGGTCATCTGTCCTTATACTGACAAACTACTCATGAACTAACTTATACTAAAGAAACAGAAACAGTCATACCCGAGGGAGGATTCGAACCCCCGTCGGGGAACAACCTCACGCATCGAAGCATAGCGCCTCAATGCGCTCGGCCACTCCGCCGCTGCTGAATATAAGCAACACAACTTATACAGAATATCAGTCTACAGAAAATTACGAAACTTATCTTTACATTAATCTTGACCCTCCCCCCTCGAAAGAAATATATGCTATATTCGCTACAGTGTCGTACAATAATTTTAGCTTGGGACAAGATGTGCAACTAACTTTGTGAATAAATGGTATCTCTGTAAATTGTCACCACACTCCTGATAAAAACTGTAGGGTACGTGCTACAAGTGTCGCTCTTTCTAATAAGCCACCAGTGAACCGAAGTATGTTACTGATACAAGTTTATCAATAATAGAGAATAGTTAGCAACTCCCGGCAAAGACGATCGCTGAACCGCATACAGCCAAGTAAAATACACAATCACATTCACACGACTTAAATTTTTGGTCATAGCTTTCATAACAAAAAGAAACACGTATCTTGACACTCTCACTCACAAGGAAAGTACATGGGGTCGAACAAACACATTTGTATGAACGTTTGGTTACAGGATCTCTACGTTCACCTCAATGTGCTGGTGGGTGTCGTTCTTCTGCAAAGCTCTGCAACCATACTCTAGATAGCAATGTAGATGTAATTGTAGATGCCATACGTAATGCAGATATCTTAACTATAACTTATGTAATAATCATCGTACATGTTCTCTAGCGAATTGTCATCAAAAGCCGTGATGATAGTTGTAACTTTAATCTTCTTCCCGAAAGACTGTTGGAATTCACTGCCACTGCTTCCATTGCCTCTTCCCGCACTTACCGTAGCACTACCGCTTGCAATGAGTTGTTCGTCATTATCATCCCTATTATCATTATTATGAGTTTGTAACAACAGTATCTAACTTATGCTCATATTTCTGTACCATAACAGAAAGCATGCAAATGGCTCATCTTCTACATTAATACCATCTTCACGAAGAAAGGTTCTTCGTAACTTCATCTCAACTAATCGCAATACATTAACAGGATTGATTAGCATTCGCCGCTCCATCTGACACTTCACCACACAAATAACATTACAAAACGCAACTTCGGAGGCACACTGCACCGTCCCTACTGGCGAACCGACTGGTCAAAGTGCAATGCGGCATGGCACACGCAGAGGCCTCTAACGGACGACTGCAGAGTTTTGCAGATGCGGGAGTACCACTAGTGCAATAAGGGATCTTTATATTATCTCTCATACGATTTTGGTGTATATGTGTTTGTTCGAGCCCAACTACTTTCCTTGTCAGACGTAACTCAAGCTTACGTGAAGCAAATGTTCAAATGTTTGTTAAGCTTATGGGACTTAACTACGGGGTCATCAGTCCCTAAACTTACAAACTACTTACAAACTACTTACGAACGAGGACGGCACAAATATCCATGCCCGAGGGGGGATTCGAACCCCCGACCGTAGTGGCCGTGCTGACCGTGACTGGAGCGCCTCAGTCACCGCGGCCACCGCGGCCGGCTTTTTTTCAAAGCTTATGGGACTTAACTACGGGGTCATCAGTCCCTAAACTTACAAACTACTTATGAACTACTTACGAACTAGGACGGCACAAATATCCATGCCCGAGGGGGGATTCGAACCCCCGACCGTAGTGGCCGTGCAGGCCGTGACTGGAGCGCCTCAGTCCCCTCGGCCACCGCGGCCGGCTTACGTGAAGCATCTTGCTCCAGCGGCCAGACAGGGTGGTCACGTGTGCTTGAGTTTTGTCTGAGTGATGGGGTGAAGGTACGTGTTTCTTTTTGCTATGAAAGCCATGGACGAAAAATTAAGTCGTGTGAATGGGATTGTTTATGTTAGATGCCTGCCTGCGGCTCAGCTCTTACCTTTATGGTGAATTGCTATCTATCCTCTATTGTTGATATTCCAACCTGGATTTTCGATTGTTAGACTTTAAGAAAAATGTTATAATCCCCATTCCAAAGAAAGCAGGTGCAGACAGGTGTGAAAACTACAGAACCATCAGTTTAAAGTCATGGTTGCAAAATATTAACACGAATTATTTAGAGAAGGATGGAAAAGCTGGTAGAAGCCGACCACGGGGAAGATCAGTTTGGGTTCAGAAGAAATGTAGGAACACGGGAGGCAATACTTACTTTACGGCTTATCCTAGAAGATAGATTAAGAAAAGGCAAATCTACATTTCTAGCTTTTATAGATTTGGAGAAGGCTTTTGACAATGTTGATCGGAATAAACTCTTTCAAGGTCTGAAGCAAGTAGGAGTAAAATATAGGGAGCGTAAGGTTATTTACAACTTGTACAAAAACCAGACAGCGGTTGTCAGAGTTGAGGGGCATGAACGGGATGCAATGGTTGGGAAGGGAGTAAGACAGGGTTGTAGCCTTTCTCCAATGTTGTTCAATTTGTACATTAAACAAGTTATAAAGGAAAGCATGGAGAAATTTGGAGAAGGAATTAAAGTTCAGGGGGAAGAATTAAAAACATTGCGTTTTGCCGACGACATAGTAATTCTGTTAGATAAGTAAAGGACTTGCAAGAGCAATTGAACGGAATGGACAGTGTGCTGAAAGATGCTTATAAGATGAAGATTAACAAGAGCAAAACTAGGGTAACAGAGTGCAGTCTAAAAACATCATGTGATGCTGAAGGAATTAGATTAGGTAACGAAGCAATAAAGGAGGTAGATGAGTTTTGTTACTTGGGCAGTAAAATAACAAATGATGGTCGCAGTACTGAGGATATAAAATGCAGAATGGCAATGGGTAGAAAAGCGTTTTTGAGAAAGAAAAATTTGTTAACATCGAATATTGATTTAAGCCTAAGGAAGTCCTTTCTGAAGGCATTTGTATGCCTTGTTGCCTTGTATGGGAGTGAGACATGGATGATAAACAGTGCGGACAGGATGAGGATAGAGGCTTTTGAAATATGGTGCTACAGAAGAATGCTGAAGATTAGGTGGGTGGATCGCGTAACTAATGAGGAGGTACTGTACAGAATTGGGGAGAAAAGAAATTTATGGCATACCTTGACTAAAAGAAGGGATATACTGGTAGGACACATTCTTAGACATCAAGGAATTGTGAATTTAGCGTTGGAGGGAAGTGTGTGGGGTAAAAATCCGCAGTAAAAACCGCAGTAAAAACCGCAGAGGGAGACCAAGAGATGGATACAGTGAGCAGATTCAGACAGATGTAGGTTGCCGTTCTTATGTAGAGATGAAGAGGCTTGCTCAGGATAGGGTATAGTGGAAAGCTGCATCAAAACAGTCTTCGGACTGAAGACCACAACAACAGATGTTACATGTTTGACTGATATATAAACCGACTTGGTCGCTTCATTTGCAACGGCAGTGTGTCACCCTTCCGCCACTTTCTCCTCCTTTTCCTTGCAGCTCAGGTGAGGACAGGTTCCACCCGCTCAAAGTCCGCGCGCCCTCGTGGCTTGCAGCGTGGATGAAGTGGCAGCGCGCGCCATCTGTCCGCCAATCGCCGCACTAGAACGCCTGCCCCACCGCGCAGGGGTATGGCGTCTACACCGGGGCGCTACTCGGATACGTCTCCGCTACGTCGAACCCGCACGTAATCTATATATCTATAAATGTGAATGTCTGTTCGGTGTACGTTTATTACGTCTGAACCACAAGACATAAAGAGCTAAAAATTTGTACAGTTACTAATGTCTACCCGGGGAAGGCTTTACGTACGGTTTTATGGCGATCGGATAGCTTTTTATCTTCTCTCTTTCTCTCTCTCTCTCTCTCTCTCTCTCTCTCTCTCTCTCTCTCTCTCTCTCTCTCTCTCTCTAATGAGAATGTCTGTTCGGTTTACGCTTATCACGTACGAACGACAAGACGAGAGACATAAATATTTGTACAGTTACTAATTTATACCTGAGGAAGGTTTTAGGCACGTTTTTATAGCGGTCCGATAGATATTTAGTAATTTGAAGAATATAACGCGAAATGCGGAACAATAATTACTCTTTGAAAATTATATTCACTCTTTGAAAATGGTTTTATTGGTTGCATTGTTGCTTGAGGGTTGATAATGATTAAAGGGTGGAGAATATTAGGATGGAAAGTTACCGGTGTATATAAAAATTCTACGTGTGTGTGTGTGTTAATATTTCGCTCTGCACCGAAAACTACAGAACGCAAACGTATGGTCTGTTTGTGATTGTTGTCCGAAGTCTCCCGTTGTACACCATAGAACTTCCATGCCGATAGCTTATAAGGGAGAGGAAGATATGGTGGTTGAAAGTGTGAAATTATGAAAAAATTAGGACTGGATGCCAGGAATGACGTTTGCAACTCTACAGCAAGGAGGTTACATACAGGGAAACGTGATGCCACAGACCACATCTTTGGTCTATGCGTGCTACAATGACTTCAGCTCTTCCTCTGTAAGGATAAGCATACGAATAAGGAAATATAGGAATAAATAAATAAAGTAGTAAAAAAGAAATTTCTTTTGATACATGTCTTTAAAAAAATCGATTTGACGTTTCGCGCATTACATCAAGTGATCGATCTGTGATATTATTACAATCATTATTATTGAATTTCGTGATTGGATTCTTCGAAACGAGTGCTTTTTTACGTGTAATTTCTCTTTTCTTATATATTTTCTGATAAATGTAACATATTTTTAGAAAAAGGAGATGGACAGAGAGAGAGAGAAAGTACTAACTCAAGGCTCGAATAAATAAATAAATATCCGGGCAACGCCGGGTTTTCAGCTAGTCAATCATGAATCAAAGGAAAAACAAATGCGAAAACAAATATTGCTGTCACAAATAGCGCAGTTTTATGGGAAACTCGTTTACAAAACTTATACAGATGACGTGTCATCTTCTAACTTGGTATATGCCTCCCTTTCTTTTTTTGCACAAATTCTTCTGAGACCAATCGCTAGTTTTAATGTACTTCAGTCGATCTACTTTTAGTATTTTAACTTAAATAGTTTACATGTTGGCCACAGAAAAAAATACTATTTTTGTATTGATTATGTTTCATAATTACAATAATGGGGAATCCGTTGCAACACTACAGTCATCTACTTAACACTTAATTGAATGAGGAGCAATAAAATATACGAAACTGCTCTAGAGTCACGTGAAATTGCCACCACTTTTCCGAGAAATATACTATTTTCGGAGTTGAGGGTAGGTATTCTATAGTTCTAGAGTTTTTGGTACAAAATATGAATACTTCTGCAGAATTTATCGACAAAATTATCATCACTGTTCTGAGTAGCTGTGAAGTTGGCACCTTGTTTGCGAGAAATCTCTGCATATAAATATGTTCTGTTGGTTTGCGCATGATTCAAAAACACAAAACGGTAGGCACTGACTGAGCTCAAAGTTTGACTTAACGTTGCATTATAGTACAGAAATGTTTTCAGATACCTGTTTCTTTAATATATCATATATAACCTAAATAAATGTCTGTTTTTGGTAACAGTTTGCCGGCCGCGGTGGCCGCGGGGACTGAGGCGCTCCAGTCATGGTCTGCACGGCCACTACGGTCGGGAGTTCGAATCCCCCCTCGGGCATGGATATTTGTGCCGTCCTTAGTATAAGGTAGTTCGTAAGTAGTTTGTAAGTTTAGGGACTGATGACATTTGAACATTTTTGGTAACAGTTTGCCGCGGTGGAGTAGCCGAGCGGTCTAAGGCGCGCGCGGTTGGTCGCCGTCGGAGGTTCGAGTCCTTCCTGGGGCATGTATGTGTGTGTGTGTGTGTGTGTGTGTGTGTGTGTGTGTGTGTGTGTGTGTGTTGTCCTTAGTTTAGTTTACCTACATTTAAGTAGTTCGTAAACTACGGACTGTTGACCACGCAGTTTGTTCCGATAGATTTACAAACCTGTGAACTTGTGTGGTAACAGCTTTTCCCCTCCATGAAATTGATATATATTCACGAATTACGTATCAAAAATCTTGGTGAATATAAAAACATGCCTGCATTCTAGTAGAACGTTGTATCAAAATTTCATAGCATTCTGGCAAGAAAGTTCGTGGATTTGCGGTTAGGAACATTAGGAATATTTACAAATGTAAATGATCGTCTGTTCACAGATGGCGTTGGAATTTTGCCACACTGTTGCCTTCGATTTCGCACTTTTATTATTATTATTGTATTGGTTAAAATTCAAAGCGTAAATGATATTTCGACAGATATTAGTATTTCATGTTGATCTCGATTATACTTGACGATAGAAATGACAGTTGACAGATCTTTATAAAAACCGTTTACCTGGATGCGATAATATTTTGCAACTTCATTCATCATAGCAAGCGGAATGGCCCTGTTCACGTAATTATTCGTGCGGTATATGCCAACCAGCTAAGGTATTTCACAGCAAACTTCGGATGTAGAGTTTTATTTTGATCTTAGTTAAATTTTTGACACATGACATTAAAAACAAGAAACACAATTGCCTATATAAAACATCGTGTGGTGCATGGTGAAGAATACTTTACTCCAGACTTGGACCCTGTTCTACCGATCAACATAAAATGTTTTGCAGCTGCGCGCAAATGGCCGTGCGGTTTAGGGCGTCATGTTGCGGATCTCGCGGCAGCAAACTGATATGGTAAGTTTTCCATAACGGCTGTCACATTTCCATCACTATAACATCAGGTCATACCGCTTAGCCAGTGTTTCTGCGCCGACTTGTTAAAGGACTTTTGGCCATAACGCCCAGTCCGTGTTTGTCCGTAGGTGACCAGTATTGGGGATTTTCCATAGTGATACGACCTTAAAGGACGGCAATACCCATCTGAACTCGGCTCCGGAATAGGCAGTCACTATGTTACAGCGCAGCTAGCATCGAGAAAGAAGACGCCGCCGCGAGAACAGACAGAAAGACTAAGTTGAGTAACTGTGTACATATTAGTAAATAAAAGTTTTATTACTAATCTTTGTAGCAGTTTTAGCTGTCCACGCATCCCACGCGTCCTGTGCAGATCTTTTCATGAAAGATAGGCCGGGAAGGACAAACAAGGGGTATTTCACTTCTGAATCTGTTAAGTAGTATTTGTTCACTATACTACCTTTTGTGGTAAGTAATGTCACGCTCCTTACCTATTACCATTCTTTCTGCTAAGGAGTATTAATTTACATGGTTGTTTTTCTCTCTTAGGTTTTTAATGACAATAAAACTTTTATGCCCAACCCGCACCTAATGGGCCCTAAAATCTTATTTCTTTTGAAACATCAAAACGCTTCTTGTGAGTCAAAAATATTTTCTTTTAAAGATGGGTGTATTACTATTTCCGGCTTTACCCTTTTCAAAGCCAAGTATTTTACGTTCCCTAGTGTTTTAACGAGGGAAACCTATTGGTATAACCCAATTTTACTTCAGATACAAGACGCTCCCAACGTTCAATTTACTAAAACAGTTTTAGGCAGTCGACTTGCTCAGTAGCGCTCTTCTTGATACGTATCATTTTTTAATGATTTCGCCCACAAAATTGTCGCTTACGATGACTTTCTTACCCACTAGGTTTAACCAACCGTTGACTTCAACCCTATAGACGTACACTTGATGTCATATACAAACCTATTTACTGCTTAAGAAATTTGAGGAGGGCCCCACAAAACCATGCACCCAACATGAATATTGGGACGTCGCAATAAATCTTTCCACTTCATGTACATGGTTGATGTTTAGCAGGTTTTTCTAATTTTGTATATATTAGTTGTTATAAATCCTACACATAACAAGTATTTTTATTAATACAGATACCTGAATATGCCTCTTTAACTGTGCGAAACCGGTAGTGAGCTAATAAAGATAACTAAGGCGGATTATGATACTTCATGGAAAGAAATACTGGCTTAATTGTCTGTGTTAAAGTCTAGAGTTTCTTAACAATAAAATAAATTGTAACATCAAGGGAATAGCAGTAATAGAATTTAACTATAATCTCGCATTGGCTCAGTGTCCTGGTGCATTCTTGCAGTTATATAGCCACTTCGGTGACTTGCGTGTTCCTGACCTACTCATATTAACCAACCGGCTAAAGGCGACTTGACTGTTTAAAGAACCGCTTTCCTAATATTTCTCTGACGTTTTAATCTCTAAATGCGGCCGCGGAAAAAAGGAACGCCTTTCTTTCAATGATTTCCAGTCCAACTCGAGCATCATTTTCGTGAGGCTATTTCCCCAGTGTCGCGATGATAGAAAACGAGCTTTTCTTCTCTAAGCTTTCTCTCTATTCTACGTCAGTCCTACCTGATGGGGATACCACAATACGCAGCAATATTCCAAGATAGCCGCGGCGCGCATTGAAGCGTCAACGTGCGAGGCCGTTACCCATTGGGGGTTCGAATCCCCTCTCGGGCATGAACGTTTGTGCTTCTTTAGTATTAGTTAGTTTATAAGTCGTTTATAAGTTTAGGAACTGATGCACCCGCAGTTAAGTCCCATACGCTTAACAAACATTTGATTTATTCCAAGATAGGACGGACAAGTTTAGTGCAGGCAGTTCCTTTAGAAAAAGTGTAGACCTTCTAAGTGTTCTGCTAATGAAGTGAAACGCAGCATTTGGTTCTTTGCAATTAAAAGTGAAGATTAAATTAAAACGCAGAACCCATGATCTTACTATCTCCAGTCGCGCTCTTTACCTGATTTCAAGTTCGAAGACTGAGCCAATTAACGGATAATTACGCAAATTAGATAACAACAGTTAATTTGCAATAAAATATTGAGGTTATTAATCGATATAAAAACCATCCTATCTTTTTACACTGCCCGAAACAATTAGGGGATCAGGTGAGATATCACACACAATATACATAAGGTAACGCATTTTATTCAAATATGGTTCCAATTGTAATTTGTGTGTGATACAGTTCGATATTTTGCTATCGCAACTCTTTCCTTCAGGTTTACATGGTGTTTACTTAGAGCGAGTCATCACGGTCTACCACAACAGTGAAAGAACTCTTTCTCGTTGCCCTTTAATATGGTGTGTGATCACCTCCGGTGCTCGGTACGATTGTGCACATATATAGCATGGACAGTATGAGGTTATCAATCAGCTCTTGAGGGGCATTTGGCCATTCTTTCAAAAATGTTCAAAAGTTTGTAGAACTTATGGGACTTAACTACGGGGTCATCAGTCCCTAAGCTTACAAACTACTTATGAACTAGCTAAGACTCAGGACGGCACAAATATCCATGCCCGAGAGGGGATTCGAACTCCCGACCGTAGTGGCCGTGCAGACCGTGACTGGAGCGCCTCAGTCCCCTCGGCCACCGCGGCAGGCCCATTCTTTCACAATTACAATATCCAGCTCTGCAACCGTTGTAGGAGGTGCTGGTCTGGCTTCAATGCGTCTGCCAAGTGCATCCCAGACATGCTCAATCGTGTTTAAGTCAGATGAATAAGCTGGCCACTCCATTCTTTCAATTACCTCAGCTTCAAGCATGTTGTCCACTGAAGTTCTGTGGGAACGAACGTTATCGTCCACCAGAAGGAACCCGTATCCTATAGCTCAGCGTAGGGCGCAACAAAAGGTAGAAGGATCTCGTTTCTATACCTCTGACCAGTCAAAGCACCATTCTGAACGACACGCAGGTTCATACATTCTCTGACTCCTCACCACACCATTCGGCTACCACCATGATATTGTTTGCAGATGACGCCTTCATTTACCGTCTAGTAAAATCATCTGAAGATCAAAAAACCAACTGCAGAACGATCTGAATAAGATATCAGTATGGTGTAAAAATTGGCAACTGACTCTAAATAATGAAAAGTGTGAAGTCGTGCACATGAGTACGAAAAGAAATCTGTTAAACTTTGTTTACAAGATAAATCAATCAAACGTGAAGACCGTAAACTCCACAAAATACATAGGAATTACTATTACTTCGGACGTCAATTGGAAAGAACACGTAGATAATATCGTGGGAAAGGCGAACCAGAGACTGCGTTTTATTGGCAGAACCCTTAAAACATGCAACAGAACTACAAAAAGAACTGCATACACTACGCTTGTCCGTCCATTTTTGGAGTATTGCTGCCCAGTGTTGGATCCTTATCAGGTGGGTTTGACGGAGGACATCGAAAGATTTCAAAGAAGGGCAGCTCGTTTCGTATTGTCACGATACAGGGGAGACAGCGTTACGGAAATAATACAGGATCTGGGATGGGAATCATTACAACAACGGCGCTTATTGCTGCGGCGTGGGCTACTTACGAAACTCCAATTGCCAACATTCTCCTCCGAATGCAAAAATATATTGTTGACTCCCATTTACATAGGTAGAAATGACCATCAAAATAGAATACGAGAAATCAGAGCTGGAACGGAGAGATTCAGGTGTTCTTTCTTCCCGCGCGCTATTCGAGAATGGAATGGGAGATAAATAGTATAGTGGTGGTTCGATGAACCCTCTGCAAGGCACTTACATGTGATTTGCAGAGTATCCCATCTAGAGGTAGATATGGTGATGTTTACTGCGCATAAGCAGGATTGTTTCGAGTTCCAAGTTCTCTTCACATGAGGGAACGACGATTGTCCGAATGAACAGAAAATCTTGAGTCCTCTGATAAGAGAATCCGGCGACAGTCGTTACGACACAAATCCTGATGTTTCTCCAACCAGTTTCTGCGGGCTGAGCGGTGTCGCGGTTTTAATAGGACACACGCCATAGGCCTCCGTGCGTAGAGGCCACATTACCGAAGGCGATTTCCGACTGTTTGTGTTGACATTGTGCGTCCTGTTGCTGCCTGGAGGGTGCGATGCAGCTGAATTGCATTCAGCCTTCTGTCCGTAAACCATAGATAACGGTCATTTCTTGTTGATGTTAGCTGTGGACTAGCCTTACCTTCTTTTAACGGTTCCTGTTTTTTTTTTTTTTTTTTTTTTTTTTTTTAAACGATTCCAGGTCCTGGAAGTCTCCATGTCATAGCTTCGGGTAACTGACGTTGCTGTTGCATTCCACTACATGATAACTACACTAACTAAACCCAACTGCTTGTGTAACTTGTTTGTTAATACAAACCTGCCAAGAGAAGTCGTCCGACACCTTTAAGGTCCAAGGACAGCAGATCAGCAGGTGAGAGGAAAGGCGATAGGCAGAACCCTTCTTGTTTAATCTTCTTTAGAAAAACTTCAGCAGTTACTTGCCAACAGACTCGGTAGACCCGTACGGTAACCTATCCAAGTGCTATCTAAGCCCGTCAGTGCTTAATTTCTGTGATCTAACGGGAACCGGTGTATCCACTGCCGCACGGCCGTTGGCTAAAAGTTAATAGATATTTAATGAAAAATGTATGTATTCTTTGTTTCTTATTTTACGTCTGTGTTGTCTTTGTGACCAGAAAATTAAGTTGATGGAAATTGTAGTTTATTCTCCTTTCTTGATTTGTCTTAGTTCCCTTCCCTCCCCCTGCTCACCAAGGACCTGAACGCCAGAATTCTGAACCTAAGTGCTGTCAACGTATTATTTTGCGACGCTGCTGTACTCAAAACAGTATCAATCAATGAAACTATTTTTTTCTGTATTTGCTCCTTTGGCGTTGTGTTGTGCCTCTATCTGATTAATTGTTGTTAGTTGGAATTTCTTTTTCTTACTTTCAAGGGAAATTTCCCATCGCACCCACCTCAAACTTAGTTATAAGTTGGCGCAGTGGATAGGCCGTGAAAAACTGAACACAGATCAATCGAGAAAACTGGAGGACGTTATGTGGAGCTATGAAACAATAAGCATAATATAAAAACTCAACGATCCAAGCGAAAGATAGGCAATGTCGAGCACTACCTTGAACGAAAATTTTAATTTTTTTGTTTTCCCAAAAATATGATCTGTCCGTCCATTTATTGACGTCTCTGTTGCTGTAATCTGTTTAGTGTCTGTGTTTTGCGACCGCACCGCAAAACCTTACGATTAGCAGACGAAAGGAAGTGCCTCTCCATATTTTATTTTTTTCTTTCTTTTTTTTCATAGTTCCACATAACATCTTCCTGTTTTCTCGATTGATCTGTGTTCAGTTTTTCACGGCCTATCCACTGCGCCAACTTATAACTAAATATGAGGGGGGTGCGATGGGGAGGTTTCCTTGTTAGTAAGATCGATATTTAAGGCTGTACAATCGCAAATGCCATGCAAATGTTATATTTCATCGTAAGTATTCATTGAATTTTCATATTAATTATGACAGTGCAAAGAATACTTCTAACGCGAGTACAAACTCACGCCTCAGCCGTCGATCGTGTATTATCGGCAGTTTTAGGCTTAGGCGCGCTCTGGCGATTTTCTGTCGCGCCATTTATTTGTCGCATGAATGGAACCAGAGTCTAACATAAGAGTCACGAAACTCCCAGAAAATTTTTGCAATCTGGCGACTGCAGCGCTGCCAAGCGGCTGGGTCGTAAAAAAAAAAAACGCGAAACAATTGAGTAATGGATGTGTATTTGGACTGAAGCAGCACATTCAAAATACCTTCGTATTTACGAGCTTTTGTGACGCTACAAATTGTAGCAACTATAAAATTGTATTCCAGTAATCTCTCATTTGCAAAGGATGCTCAGAAGTAATAGAATAATGTTACGAATAGCAAGTGTTCATTTGCGGTGCTTAGTTATACTTTTAGGCATAGAAGTAAATCTTTAACAAGTCATTCACGTCCAAACTTCTGCTTTTAATCAGAATTACAAATACTTGCCTACTATTTCATAATATTACTGCTGTATAAAAGTAATATCTGAATGCTTCAGTAGAGCCTGCTTAGTTTAGCACCTCACTTTCACAAAAATTATAAGCCTGTATAGCAACATATTTCGCCGGTTACCTCTTAGTTTGATAAAGTGAATGCGTAGCTGCAAATAAATAATTTGTCTATATATAAACTGTTAATAGTAGCACGTCACATTCTTGAAGATATTCAGTTTGATCCCTACCAAGTAGCTAAAAAAATTATGATAGGTACGCGACAGGCACAGAAGCAAGGACAAAGTGAAAAGAGGGTTTAAATGCGATTTAGGGTCTAGTCTCCTACAATGTAAAAATCGTTTGAAGTTTTGAAAATATTACATTGTCCGAAATCCGCTAAAACAAAACTCATGCAACATGTTAGTACGCACCAAGCACGCGAACATAATCATAATCAGTTACTTTTATACTTGAGCACATCAGGTTGCGATTTATTTTTGCTTTCAAAACGTTTTTGGACGATATGATTACGACTCAGGTATTGTGAACTGTGTGAATTACACTGCACTGTCAAATTGTTATTATAGACTGTCATTAACAGAAGCAGTGATATTACTTTAATAATGTTTTCATATTTGTATTAGAAAGTCCACAACAACGTTCTGTGACTATGAAATCTGAAAATAACAGCACTGAAAACGGCAACCTCTCAGTTTGGGTCACACCGTTCCTCTGTTATTCCCTACTGACCTCTTGGAGCGCTAGTGTCGCTTCAGTTGCATTTTTTTCCCTAGAGAGTTTCGCGACTGTCTGTGATGGAACGCGGTGTCTAGATTAGGAGCGCGCGCACGTGCGACAATGAAGTAGCGGCGATTTAAAAGGCGCAAGCGGACCTATTCCACGCGTGACGCGATTGTCGCAGTTGTGGAATGAATCAACTGGCGACGGCATGTGCCCGCGAGCAACTAGCGGCGCCATTTTTCAGTCGCTCTCACTTTCAGTTGCACACAAACAAGTTCGGTGCGCCATCGCCATGTATGTTAACGGGAGCTGCGCTACGGATGGCATTATAAGTTGTGTTGTCAATTCAGAAAGACTAATTGCGGAAGTAGAACAGCGAGCAGCTCTCTGCATCAGGAAACGAAAAATATAAAGTGATCGCAATTTGAAAGAGAAACTATGGGGAGAAGTATGCTGCAGCCTAATTCGGAAAATAATTTGCAAAAAATCCCTTATATGCATACCAAATACATCAGATCAGCTCTTATTGCTACAAGCTCACGGCTTTGACAGTCGTACGACTCGTCCAGCATCATTTCATATTACGGAATTATGCAAAATACAAGAAGCTATTATGATTATGTCTGAAAATCAACACCTACATAGATCGATGAAATATTCTGCATTTGTTAGCCAAAATCTCCAAAGTACATTCCACCACACTACAATTACGACATTGTCTACAATTAAGAACACGCTGTTTCTACATGGGATACTCTGCAAATCACATTTAAGTGCCTGGCAGAGGTTAGGTTTTCTTACAGTACGTCCGCAGAATATCTCCTAAAAAATTAAAAGGTTGAGGCTCTCCTTCCTCGTCGTGTGGTAATTTTTGAGGATTTGGAATGCTTTTCTGATTAGATTTCAGTCCTTGCTAAAAGTTGGATTTCCTGAACTCATTAGAATCCCCAATGGCTCCGTACGAGCACACGTCTATCACAGTGAAACAATAGCGTCCACTACGGCCGATATCATAGTCTAAAAATAATTTCTGTAATTATAAAACTGAGCCAGTGTCAGCAGTCTTCTTCAGTCTTACATGTTTGCCGTCCACAGCATCAATGCAATTTTGTAAGGCAGTTCTATCTAAAAACTGTTTGGCAATACTCATCTAATCATCTTTAGTTTTTTCAGCCATATGAAGCGGCTGTAGACATTTCCACAATGGCTTGCATGTATCTTTCACAATTTCTCTGACTGTAGTGGCACCTAGTAGATATTCCCATTGCAATTACCGAAAGCTATTTCCAGTTGCAAGGTATCTGGAAGAAATAATATTCAACAACAGCATTAATATTTATTAATTAAATGTTCAAACGTTTGAAGCTTAAGGAACTTCACTGCGGGGTCATCAGTCCATAAACTTACAAACTACATTATCCTAAAGATGACACAAACATCCATGCCCGAGAGGGGATTAGAACCCCCGACGGGGAACGGCCTCGCGCATCGCAGCATAGCGCCTCAATGCGCTCGGCCTCTACGCCGCGGCATTTATTAATAGAAATGTCAGAGTAAATACTTACAATAAAATGTATAAAGTGATAATTTCGTTTGTTACAGGTAAAGAAATTCATAGGAAGTGGGAGAATCTGTTTCGCGAGAAAACTGCCGTCACAGAAAAATATTCGTCTGGAGCGGCTGCAAGAAAACGAAGCAAATATCCATACTTCAATGCAATTTAATTCTGCTCCCTCAAATGGAAGACAGACTGACTACCAACAACATGGAAATTCTGCCCAGTAGCACAGGAAACTAGGAAGTATGTTCTCCCCTCAGTTTGTCTTCACAAAACAATGATTCTGCACAGAGCACAAAAGTAAGATATCCTACGAAAAGAGAAGTCAAGAAGGTTACGTCATACGAGGAATCTCTGTTAAACATATTAAAAGACAGACAAAAAGAAGAAATTAATGGGGATAAAAATTTTGCATTAATGCTTGTCTCCATGCTGAAGTAAAACGAAGAACAGAAACATTACGCGCAAATAAAAATACTGAATGTGGTGAGAAATGCTTTCACTGATTTTTTTTCACAGCATCCTGAATCGTGTCATAACACCACTCAAGCAAGTTATTTTCAAGCAGATTCAATCGTAGAACCGTATTCTTTAAATGTGGTAAATGAAAAGGAACCTCCACAAAATTTGTTCGTCTGCCCCTCTGCTGAAAACTAGAAGACCTCAGAAACCTCTACGCGCAACATGGTTTTGCGGTTTTCTCGTGAAACAAGTTCGCCAGTTTCAACTTGCAGTACTGATTTTCTTGATGTAATGCAAAATGACAACTACAATTGCTGAATGAAATGACTCTCTTGATGTATCTGATCAGTAATGTAAAAGGGCGTTAAAAATGTTAAATGAGATAAAGTGTGCTTACCTCAGTCCTTGATGAGCGCTCCTCAGGTAGTACACACTTCCTCCATGTCGTATCTTGTTTTATTATATTCGGTCCTACTGTTTGAAGCAGTGTATCAAAACTATTCTTACCCAGTCGATAGTACTGAAAGAATTTATTTGAGTGTAATTTGTAGAACTGATCTTTCACTAGTCTTTGATTTACAATCGGATGTACCCAGTAACGACATCTGCGCTGTTTTCTCGCTCTTCAAACAAGCTGTTACGATGAAAGCAATGCTGGTAATGAGAGTAGCTGCGATTGTCCTGCCGCTGGGTGTGCACCACAAAGTACCGCCGCGACAGCGATTGTTTAGTCGCCCCGACTGAAAAACCGTCTGTGAGCACCTAGCCGTGGGATTTATCCCATATTGTGGGACATTTTGATAAATATATCTCAGGAAGGGATCTAGGGACTTTTTGCAAGAAGTGAGAAGAAAATGGGACATTTAATTGTCGCCTCAGACACTGTGTAGTAATGGTTATGGTACATGCAACAGCAAAGATAAACATTTCACAGAAGTATATGTCAACCATAGAACACATGACATTCTTAGAGCACAAACAACATTAATTATTCATTTCATGGTCAACGCAAAAGTTTATTCTTCTCATTCTATGTGATTGGAATTTCAAAGAGTATTCCAAGGTAGTTACCAACGCTTTTGTTTGCCGTGGAACACTTTATGCAGAAGAGGAACGACGGAAAGTTAAAAATCCACAGAATTTGAACCCCAACCGACTCATCAGCGACTAAAATCAAGACGGAGTTTCCTAAGGTCAAATGTTCAAATGTCTGTTAACCTTTGGTACTTAACTGCGTAGTCATGAGTCCCTAAACTTACAAACTACATATAAAGTAACTTATGCTAAAGACAACAGAAACATCCATGCCCGAGGACGATTCGAACCCCCGACGGGGAATGGCCTCGCGCATCGGAGCGTAGCGCCTCAATGCTGTGGGCCATTCCGCTGCGGCTCCTAAGATCAACGGAAGACTACGAAGAACGCAAAACCAGAGTGGATATTTCGAGGAAGACTTCAAATCGACACTGGATGGAGCGTAAAGAGGACTTCTGATTCGAATAAATAAAAATAAATAATAATTAAATAGCAGAAGCACCAGAAATTGCATTTAAAATTCGCAAGAGTGTGGAAGGCTACAGTCAGTGAATATGTGAACTGCGATTTTAAACTGTGACATACAGCAAGTAAAAATCGCAGTTACCGAGAAGTAGCTGTGCCGGAAATGACTGCCAGCTGTGTGGTTGCCTGGGGACCACCGCGAGCGCGGGCGACCGCGAGGCGTCGTTGTGTGCCTGGCCGGCCGCCCCCCGTGGCGCGGGTACCTGGCGCCGCCCCCGCTCTGCCGGCTCCCACACGCCCCCGCAGCAGGGGGTCCGCCCCCCTCCCCCCCTGCCGCCACTCGTTACGGCTTCAGAGGCGCCGCGGTGGGAAGTCAGCCGAGGAATCCGAGGTGCAAGAATGCGGCTAGCAATAACACACGCGCCGCCGCCATTGTCACTTCGCGGAGCATCTCGCGACAAACGAGGCTCGGCCGGCCAAAGACCCGGCAGGCACAAAGGCGGCGAGGCGAAAGCGGCGGCGGCGGTCGCGTCACCACAGCACAGCACGCGGGCGGGAGGGGCTGCTAGCAGGCGCAGCCAATCTCCTGAGCACCGTGACCCAGCGATAGAGACAACACTCTGCGCGCGCCCAGTCACACTGACACAACGTAAACACACGCCGGTGCAAGAGGAATAGCCAATATTTTACGATGAGCTACGATAGACGAATTGGAAAGGAGCATTTTTTCTTACATTATTAGTCGACATATAGCCGTGGGCTATCTGTGACTGTACCTTATAGGTTAGGGATATATTAATATACATAAAAGTTGAGGTTTTCGTGCCTTTATTTCACTCTGCAGTCAAAACTACACATCGCAAACGAATAGTGTTTGTATGTGGTAGTAGGTATCAGTCTTCCATTGTGCACTATGGTGGTAGATAGTTGATAAAGATAACGAGGTGGAAGATATGGGAGTTGAAAGTTAACGACGTAAATAAAATTCTACGTGTGGGTGTCAATATTTTGCTCTTCAGCAAAGCTACACAATGGAGACGAACGATCTCTCTATGTTGTTGTAGCCGGCCGAGGGGACTGAGGCGCTCCAGTCACGGTCTGCACGGCCACTACGGTCGGGGGTTCGAATCCCCCCTCGGGCATGAACATTTGTGCCGTCCTTAGGATTAGCTAGTTCGTAAGAAGTTTGTAAGTTTAGGGACGGATGACCCCGTAGTTAAGTCCCATAAACTATACAAACATTTGAAACATTTGTGTTGTTGTACAGTAGAGTCTCGATTATTCGGTCTTCGGTTATCCGACCTAACGTGTTATCCGACCCTTTCACTGTGCCTACGCCGGGGCTGTACGAATAATAATAATAATAATAATAATAAACAGTAGACCGAACCCGAAAATACTACCCTGCGTTCATTGTTACTAAAAGTTCCGGAATGTGCTGACGCCACTAAAGATGACGTAAATGAATGGATTGTCCAAGCTGAAGAATTTGAAGTGACAGATGAAGATATAGTCAACAGGGTAAACGAAAAAGAAGCGGATGTAGTGGAGGAATGTACGCCCAAGATTTCTCACAACGAAGGACACATTGCCTTAGAAAATATGTACAGCAGCTGGAGGAAACAACGTCTACCAAGGTATTACTTCTTAAAAGACTATGTGATTTAGCGGCAAAAAACGGCAAACAGCAGGCAAACAAAAGACAGTAACTTTTTTTATACAAATTTAAATGATTTTGTAATTCAATGAAGTCTTTCACAAACACAACAGTGGACTATTGGACGTACGTAAATATCTATTCAGTCTAATTTGATTAGTATTGCTTTAAATTTTTAACGCATGTGGCCTACTTTAATTTTTATGTAACGTAATATCTTATCACTTTCCTTTGGCTGCCGTCTAATGAATTTGAACGATATATTCAGTTCTTGTTCACGTATTTAATAAGGTTTCCATGTATAATAAATTTTTCAAACTTTATTATGTTTTTTGCATTATTTTTTGTGTTATCCGACCTTCCCGCTCACCCGATCTTGCCGCAGCCGGTTTAGACAGGATAATCGATACTCTACTGTAGTACAAAGTCTCACGTTATACACCATAGCAGTTCCGTGTCGATAGCTATAAGAGCATGGAAGATATAGTGTTGAAAGTCATCTGCACGGCCACTACGGTTGGGGGTTCGAATCCCCACTCGGGTATGGATATTTGTGCCGTCCTTAGTATTAGCTAGTTCATAAGTAGTTTGTAAGTTTAGGGCCTGATGACCCCCGTAGTTAAGTCCCATAAGCTCTACAAACATTTGAACATTTTTGGTGAAAGTCGTCAGCTTATATAAAATTCGGACTGAAGACCGGCGATGACTTTTGACGCTATAACAGCAAAGAGGTTATATACAGCGAAACGTGATGCACATTCTTTAGTTGTTTTTCTGCAACAAGCGTACGAATAACGAAAAATAAGTGCATATTGCACTTTGAAAAGTAAAGCTACAAAGAACGATCGCATTCTCGATCCGTTTTTAAAAGACAGCAAACGGCACTGAAAGGGAAATCTACAGACAATATAAACTTGAAATTTGTAGACATTGTTTACCCTAACACTGTAGGCATCACCGTTTTTTCGATATTCCCATCCCTAATGAGGTGAAATAGGGGATGAACATTTTTTTTAAGGGAAATATGGAAGCAAGAATTACAAAACTTCAGGGTAAGATTCTTGATTCGAATTTTAAAAACACGTGTTTCGATGTATTTGGAAATTCAACCATTAAGCGGGTGAAATAAGAGAAAATATTTTTAACGGTGCTACTAAGATTACTTTGATGCTAGAAATGCGAAAATTTGGATTTGGAACCATGCTTAGAATTAAAAAAAAAAACTGTGTTTCGGAATGTTTTCATTTCTGCCATTAATGATGCTATAGAGGGTGGCAATTTGTATCAAAATACTTGATTAGGAAAGCATTTTTAAAATAAATCGATGAAAATGTTTATTTAGAAATAGAAACAACAAATGCAGACCATCCACTCTACGCGTACGAAACAGCGGGAATTAAGCTAGTATTATGATAATAATAAGCTGTCTTCAGTCACAATGTTTTTATTGTCCGACGCGTTTCAGAGCAAGAACTTCATTTTCGAGGACTTTATTAATATATTTTGAGTTGCTCTGCTTGCGTTTTTCTCCTAAGGGTAAAAGAACGACACAGTTGTTGGTTTTTGACGAGGAAACTGTGCAGTGAAGTATTGCGAAATGTTACCTGCGTTTGTCGAAATAAAATTATCTCCTGCATCGATGAAAAAACTGCCGCATTTGCACAAATTATACACAGCACATTTTCATCACAACTTAGCTTGTTTATGCCGGTACTGCTTGCATCAAATAGCGTTACATTAATGCTGTGGAGTATTGAAGTTATAGCTACAATCATTTGTGTTGGCAGTAATTTTTGTTTACATTTAACATATTCAACTTAGAATTAGACAAACTTATTACCATGAAGGATTATTCGACTATGAACTGCATATATTAAGTGGACTTGCTGGAATTGTCACAAAATTGTTTAATTATTTCTACAAGCGAGACAAAAATTAATCTACAGCAAAATTACTTCAGAAAGGTGGGGGGAGTTAATAGACAGAGGAAGGGGGGAGGGAGGTTAAGAAAGAGAGAGAGAAAGAGAGGTGGTGTATTTGTGCATCAGATAGCAGACGTGTATTATTTACTTTTTGTTTGGCTATTGTATTAACAGGCAATCATCATTAAATACAGAAAGTTATTTGTCGTATCCTCTGTCTGTCTGTTCATTCATTATGTCAGTGGATTGGATGATTTGTTGTCTGTGTATTTCTAGTGCCTCTGATATATTGAGTTTGGTGCCTGATGATTGTCTATGGCAGACTGTTGGATCTTTCGTAAAGGAGAGTAGCTACTGCAGATTTGTGACGCACTTTTAAACATTGAGCTGACATGTGTTCATTATATCGTATGGCGAATGATCTGCCTGTTCTGCCTTTGTAAAAACTGGGACAGTCTGGGCATATGATCTTGTAAACGCTTCATTGTTTATGTTTGTTAGGTTTGTGGCAACTGTGAGGAAGAACATACTTTATCTTGTTATTTATGTAACAGGTCATTTTGATGCCATATTTTTTGAATATATAGGCAATTTTATAAGAGACTTTTCCAATGAAAGGAATGCTGGATTTGTTGTTTTGGTGTTTGTTGGTAGCAAGTGTACTGTTTCATTTCCATTTTGCTTCTTTTTCTTATGAATTTGGCAACTACGTGCCGCGTACAACTGTAGGCTTGGAGGTTCTTCTTCTTCTTCCTTTCTTCCCAGGACATCTTCATTTTGTGTCCAAAGAATCATTGTAATTTCATACTCTCCTGTTGTTCCGTGTTTGCGTCACAAATGTGGAATTGTGGGTACGCCTTGATACAAAACACCTCTGTTTATTTTGATACCCGTACTGGTTTCAGCGGAAATCCCTCCATCATCTGTGAGTATCCCTTATTCTAGGTGCATGCAGAAATAAAATCGTTACAAAATTATGAAAAACGTTGTAAGGTGTACACTTTCTTTTCCGCGATTTCATTGTGAAAACATTATCGTACCTTCTTACCATTTAGTTACTGCACATTCTACTGCGTTCATAATGTTCAAATGTTTGTAAAGTTATGGGACGTAACTGCAGCAGTCATCGGTCGATAAACTTACAAACTACTTGAAGTAGTTTGTCTTAAGAACAACACGCACACCCATACCCGAGGAAGGACTCCAACCTCAAACGCAAACACCCGTGCGCTTCGCAGCAAGGCGCCATGGCTATTCCGCCGCGCCTATACTGTGTGTGTTGCCTTTTTTTTTTTTTTTTTTTTTTTTTTTTTTTCCTCCGAGATATAACTCGTCATTTGCAACAGTATGAGAGGCTGTTATTAGCAAGTGTCACTACTGTAAACCACCTATTTCGGTGTTTTTACAACCTTGGGTTTGTGTTAATACTATTATCAACAGTTAATGAGAGTACTGCATGTACATAGCTTGGAAAAGTATTCTTATTAATTGGATGTTTCTCTTGAGGAACTGAATAGATGCCCTCCCGATGCAGAAATACAATATCTTATGCCCATGGCAGTGGTTTTAATCTACCGCCATTTTGTTATTTACGTGTGTCGCAAGATGTATCGTAAATTGCGAGTGTGTTTCGGCAACTTTGGCGCGAGTTTTGACCTTTCTATTATTATCCTGAGTTTAAACAATTTACTTTTTTATGTGAAACATAGGACTGTATCGTCTATTCCCACAGTGGGTGGCTTCAAAAGGCGTCTGTTCCTAGTGTTAGTGCCGGCCTCATTTATAATTCTAAGACAAATGCGTGAATTTTAATCACGGAAACATTCGATTATCTTTCTCCACCTAAATTTTAACCAAAGACATGATAGTAAATTTTTAAAAAATTCTATATAACCTGATTGTGTCCAGTTTTTATTAAATAAAGAGCCGACTAATGGTTGCGCATACTAACAAAGTGTACACAGTCGAATTTGCTAAAGTGGGAGTTGAACGTGATAGATAAAAGTCCTCAAAATACATGTATTATATGTGTGTTGTCAACAACAATGGGAAATGTGCCAAAAGAAACCGTAAGTAATAGACAAAAGGCTGAAGATCGAAATATCCCCACTTCACACTACAAGTAGCGTTCCTAAAATCCTCACAGATTATTTGGTTGCAGATGACAACACTACCAGTACGTAATTATGTAGAGAGGGTACTATATGACCACAGAGTGTAAAAATAAGGAAAAAACCAAAATAAGACATGCGACGTTTTAGGCCTAAATTTACATTTTCATTTACGTATCCATGAGTTTCAGTTAATACATCATATTATGTTGTCACAAAAAAAAAAAAAAAAAAAAAAAAAATAATAATAATAATAATAATAATAATAATAATAAAAAGAAAAAAGAAAGTTCAAATGTTTGTAATTCTATCGGACCAAACTGTCCGGCGAGACGCTTTAGACCGCTCGGCTACTCCACCGCGGCATGTTGCCACAAACATGATTGCGAGAGTTTTCTTCGCACAGAGTATGACAGAACAGTTCAGTACATAACAAAATAATGAGTACGATATATTGTAGTAAGAAGGAGAAAACTTGGTCTTAGAAAATGTAAAACTAAATATCTCGGTCCATGTTCACATTAAATTGGATGAATGTGTCAAAGTTATCGTGCGAAATGCGCCCCAAGTAGTTTAGCGACTATGCCTTCAAAGCTATGCCGCACAAACAATGACGGTTGGTATCATGACGGTGTACCCGACGCATTGTGCATTTTGAAAAACAGTATCGCGGCTTGTAAAACCACAATGTGCACCTCCCTGACCAAAAGCAATCCGCCGTTTGGACCAATGAAGACAAGCAGCTTTATGGGCCGTTTTGAGGAAAGCCCTATGCGAAATTCTCGAACGCACTTGCTTATTTCATTAGTTGTCTGACAGTGACAAGGCGTGACATACGTCTCCGCTCTCTATCTCGATTAGGATGTTATTTATGAACACGACTGTTCTCATGCCATTTCAGTTATGGCGCACCAACAGCTCAGTGATAAACACTAGAGACATCAAATTAAAACGAGACAGTTCAAGTTTAAAATCAAAAATTTTTTTAAAGTTATAGGTGAGTACTATACTTTAGGCAACTGTTTGAGAACTAGTTTCACTGTGTTTGTAGCTGAAAATCCTTATCTATAGAATGCTTAACGCAACAAAACAATCAAAGCCCGTAATGTATGAATTCGTCTTAACAATGCGCTCTGGATTGGTCAAAGATACTATAGAGAGCACATTACGTCACTATACTGAAACAAACATATAAGCAGTTTTCGTCATTACGAGCAAAGTGAATTGGAGCCGGCAGTTGTATTTTTTCTCATTTGTAGCTGAAATTAAGCATAGATTTTAACAGTAAAACGTCTCCTTATTACAAATTTAGCATTATAACTAACATTTCTCTGCTGTTCCAGATATTCATGGAATGGCTACAGTTCGAACATAAGCCTACTTGAAACTTATTACAGTTTTTTTCACAAGCAACAGACTTGCAGTTCTGTGAGTCTTTTAGTTTCCAGGTTCCATAGGAGGATTAGGAAATATCAATTTGATATGCAGCGTCGGTTCTAGGTGTGAAATGCTTCTATCCATTATGGAACCTACTACTGTAACGGAGATATAGGTTTCAGATTATACTGCAGCCTGTCGCTTTTCTGATGGAGGTATTCATTAAACCATACCCGGTTTCGAACTGAGTAGCTCATCATCAGGTGGTACATACAATTTCATCTGTTACAATTATGACTTTGTAAGGATTGCTGTGTATCTGCGGTTAAGCTGAGTTTACACCTGCAAGTTATTGCAGAATTTTACTTGCTGGTAAAAACTTGCCGAACTACTTGCGAGTGTAAATACATCACAAAGGGGACTTGGACCGTTGCAATACATTGCACAAGTGACTTACTGCAAGTATCCGACTTCCAGTGTGAACAGTGTGCAAGATGCATCTGCAAGTTACTTGCAGCTTTCAGGATTCATTTCTATTTTCTGCAAGTTGAAATCGCAAGTTTTGTTAAGTATGTCGTCTACATCAACACATACCCTACTTAACGTTTTACTGAATGTCACGATTAATTTCATACAACCATCCCAAGTACTATATGTTCGCAAATAACAGAAATGGATAATAAACGAGTATGAAGATAGCAAGATACCAAACATTGACCAACGCTGTGGAGCACTTCGATGAAATATGGAATGTGTACAGTGATTTTAAATACAGTTAAAGGAAATATGTGTACTTGTTTAGCAAATTTAATTTACTGCAATAAATCTCACAACAAACTCTTCGCACAAACTGAGAGAACAATGGTAAAAAATAAGAAGTGGCTCTTAAGAATATAGCGTAACAACCATTACTTGGCTGAAATAACAATGTGTTAAGTGTGCTGTTTTGATGATATGTCCAACTGATGTCGATAAAAAAAAAAAAAAAAAACAGGTAATTTATAGAAATGTTGCAGAAAAGGTTTCAGAGCTAGTTCTCTAAACGCAGTTCTAGAAACAAATTGTTTCAGGTTCAGTACTGTGGCCTAAGTCTCCTCTCGAACCGAATAATTCATCTTTTTTGTGTTCTTCGTAATAATTAAAAGAGCTACAGTCTAAATGAGCCACCTACTCGTCATTTTACTTGCTCTCACTAAAACAAAAACCACGTGTGAACGACGTTTGCAAGTTACTTGTCAATATACTTGTGGAAGTTTCTTGCTTACTTCTTGCAAGTGATGTGTAAAGACAGCTGCAAGTGAATCGCAATAACTAGCTGCAGCAACTTCTACAAGCGACTTGCTAGTGTAAACCCAGCTTTAAACAGAAAACAGGAGCAAATAAGCACTACATTAGGTACGTTACACAGAATATGTTTTAAAATGTAAATTTTTCTTCAAGGTGACACAGCTAGCAGATTTGTAAGTATATCCATTGTATTTATCCCGTTTCAAATGGCACTACACTGCATAGACCTTTTCCCAGACAGCATCTATCATGTATTTTACAAATTGTAAATATACCAAAGAGTAAGATGAGATTACATATTCAAAAATTAACATGAAATCTTTGTTATGCGGTTATAAGAACTGAAATTGGTTCATAGCCATAATTTCCTATTTATCTTTCACCGCATAGGAAGCGAACGAAATACAGCTACATGCGATAGGGGGCGATTACAGAGACGGATGAGGTCCTGTCTCAGAAAAACCCAAAAATGAAATAATTACAAAATCGGAAAAATAAAAATAAGAATTACGGCATGCAACCCCTAGAAATGCTTAGATTACATGAACAAGCGAAAGAAATGCAGCTACACGCGATAGGGAGCGCTTATAGAGACGGATGAAGTCCAGTCTCCAAAGCTCGTAAAAGTGTAATAATTACAAAGTCGGAAAAATAAAATTAAGAATTACAGCATGCAACCCATAGAAATGTTTAGAATTACATAAGGAAGCTATTGAAGGAGGTTTACACGGCTCAGGGAGAATTACTGAGAAAGACAGAGAATCGGAGAAGAAACAGCAAAATTAAAATAGGCGGGGAGAGAATATCGCGAAATATTAGTGGAGATCAGAAGGAAACCAGTATAGTTACTTGCCTGAGGTGCATGGAACAAACAAGAGTGGAAGCTGAAGGCTTTGTTCTATGAACCAACCACATGGAACACATATCACTCACGGAAGGAGACGATGAGAAGATTTTTACATGCACTGTACAAAAATGACCATATCACCTATTGGAAATCGGGCCCCTCAAAGCTAGAAAGTATTTACACAGAGTTCATACACCGACATATGATCACAAAAGGTTTTAACATACCAAGCCGTTATCAAACTGCAACTAGAATCACAGTGATGCCAATACGTAACGTAAAACATGGAAAATACTGAGTATTTACATTAAGCCAATGTATTGGGATACTCGATAAACTTACTGTTGTCTAATTATTTTGCCTGGGCGCTAAAAACCTTGCTGTTGTGAGCCCTAACCATCCTATCCTACTCGATTAGCAGAACTGGTTTTGTACGTATAGTGAATAGTTTATATTCATCAGCAGCTGCGTATAGCACTATTTAAAAGAGATCGGCACCCAAAATGACTTTCTGACGTGTAAACTCAGTCAAGACCGGCTGTCGGTAATCCCATTCATCACTTGGATAAAATTATAAAAATGAAAGATTCATTGCTCAACAACAACTCTTAGGGTCTGTTGTTTGTTAAGAGAACTGTCGATATGTCGCACCTGGTCATGTGTAAAACCGATAATCTTCGCAACAATATTAGTTATTTCGGAGTAATCACGTTATTACTGCCACATATGCAACAGGAATAACAAACGTTCTTTCATTATTAAACTCATTGCTTTATTTCATCTATAAAAGAGGAAAACAGTTTCTGGTGATGTTTAAAAACTTCATCACGTGACTCGGGGCAGAAACGTTAGATGTTGGCATTAAATTGTGACTGTGGCTTCAAACTAGGGCTGGGCAAACGATACTATGGTTCGAACAGGCTCAAGATCTCCCGATACGCTGAAGCGTTCCACTCAGCATCGAGCTTGTTCGAACAATCACGTGGCGCGAGTACAAGCGAGAGTCAGAAAAGCAAACAAAAAAAAAAAAAAAAAAGATAATCTTAACATCAAATTTCACAATTTCGTGAAACAAAGGAGAAAATAACATTAAATCCTACTACTGTAAAAATTCCTATTGTTAGAATAAATTAGTAATAAGCTTTCTCACAAAAAACCATACGTATGATATATGAACATTTAGCCTAGCCTATGCTGATATTTAAAAGGTAATGGAAAGTGGGGAAAGTGTCGTCCTTTAA
The DNA here is from genome assembly GCA_026315105.1 of Locusta migratoria. Taxonomy (NCBI): domain Eukaryota; kingdom Metazoa; phylum Arthropoda; class Insecta; order Orthoptera; family Acrididae; genus Locusta; species Locusta migratoria. Next base: position 508,746,888 of record CM048747.1, read on the forward strand.
AAATATTATTTGTCTTATCTAATTGTTTACGAGTAATTGTAATAATTTTCTAAATGGATTGCAAATGAACATTTTGATCCCTGTTTACATTTTAGAACAATAGATTAAAAAGTTACTAGATTTTAATTAGTTCGAAAACACAACATTCAAATAAAATACGGATTTAACTTATTCAAGAGTTGAGCGCCTAACATACGAAATAAATTGTTATGAAGTGATCGTGATTTTTATCCTAAGGAAAGGTCCGTCGTCGTTGTAGTTCCATCAGACGTTACTAGATAGCAGGACGAGCTAAAGATCAAAGTTTGGACAAAATCATCTCTGAAATCTATGTATTTATTATTTAGCATTTTTATGAATCACATGTCCTCAAGAAGATATCAGTCTATGGTTAATAATTATTTTTATTCGTAATACTCAGCGTGCATTAAAAAATCGAAGTCATTGTTGTGATAGTAGCAACAAAAGTCACACAAGCTCATCGAACAGATCCCGAGATTTTTCAAACTCTTGACGTAAACTATTCGAGCAGTTACAGTCATTTTCAGTAAGGCACAGATCGACACAGAAATAGTGACCGCGCAGTTCGTTATCTTTACACCTGTGAGTGTAACGAAAAGATCGGTATCCGTTACTAAAAGAAACAAACACGTTTCAAACGTAACTTACTCGTTACTCTCGTTACCAGTGCCACACAGAAATACGGCCGCTACACTGTCTTTGAAAACGTGAGAAAGTTTTCAAAATTTTTTAACTATTACTGTTAACATTACGGTAATTTAACATATAAAGTTACCACGTAGATACAGTATACCTGCTGTCTGAGGCAATTATAGTTCTGAGGAAAGGATCAGTACAGTCCATTTCCCTCGTGATTAAAATACAATTGTCAAGAAAATTGATCAATCTCAGTGAGACCCATTTGCGACCTCCATTTTAAGTACTGTCCTTGCACTTTACTTAGAGGCTTGGAATGTCAGAATATTTGCCTGTGTGGCCGATCATAGTAGAAGCACCATATTTGAGAGCAGCGGAACTGTTGTCTGTATTACCTGACATTAACAATTAAGATTAAGGCTCCTATAATCCGAGGTGAACTATCCGCCATTTTTGCCCCAATGTGCAGGACAGTTGTATGTGGGTATATACGAGTCGCGACCGGAAATGGAGTTTATAATCGAATTTACTGAAGAATTTGTGGAAAATACGGGTGGCTGCTCAGCTGTGAACTGCACAAATCACTGCAGCAAAGGAGTGCGCATCTTCAAATTTCCCAGCAATCCAGAACGAAGAAAAAGATGGGCTATAAATTGTCGCAGAAGCAACTGGGAACCAGGACCTGGCGCTCAATTACGTATTGTAAGTATATGTTATAAATGTAGCTATAAACATGTCAGTTATGTACAATTGCATTACTTCTCCCTGTCAGTGATGCTGGAGCAGTTTCTTGCAGAAAGTTTGTGACTTAATGAAGTTTTTCGCAGTTTTCAAAGTGGATAGGAATATTTATTGTGGTGCATTTATACGTAGTTTTCAACATACTGAATAATACTTTACACATTTACTTATATATAAGGTCGAAGCATCTCTTACGGTCGCATAACACACTCCAAAATACGGCACTGGGTAAACTTTTACGATGCTTCTCGCCGGGCTCCAGTGCTTATGTTGGCAATAGATGAACAATGAAGTGTAGAATTGCGTTAATATTTTTCACGAGCTACAGAGTAAACGTTATTAATACTGTACCTGCTCTACGGTTGACAGGTTCTTGTAGGTACCCTTGTCCGTTCAGAAAAAAATAGTTTTAGTTTTAATTTAAGCTGTCACGAAAAAACATGTATTGGTCATCTGAGTTGCCGTAATTATCATTGGTGCCTACATAACCACTGCAGCCCGGCGAGAAGCTATGTTATATTACCGGTACGTTACGATTTTCTGTTATATTAAAAGCGCATTCTAAATCTTTATAGGCCCATACACATTAGTTACTGTTCGGTACACTTAGTGTGTGCAATATTAAATACATTTCATTATTAATATTGCTGAAAACTGCGTGAATAGGTCAACCATCGCCAATATAAACATTGTCAGATGCGCCCATGTTGGGGCAAAAATGGCGGACGATTCAGCCTGGGTTTTTAGGAGCTCTAATTAAGATAATACCGTCACAATGAAAATGTGTAGATGATAACTTTTGAGTACTTTCTACAAAACTTTTTTATAGTACAAAAAATAAATAACAAATAATTAACCATTAAACTGAAACCTATACAAATAAAAAAAAAAATACAATAAAAAGTATGTTTGCGTTAAAAGCGGACGTCAGATCATCGAGCATTCGCCTGCAAACACGGGCCAAGAAGTCGAATCCAAAACGCTTAAAAACGAAATTAACCATCTAAAATCGTAGAGCTACGCAATATGCATTTAAAGTTCGTCGCGGATGTCCTTGTAAATTACTAATCTCATGATAAATAGAATATATGCATTCTCCGTATTGGTTTTCGTCACAGAGTAGATAAGGTAGATGCGAATAACGAAGTGTTTTCATGAGTAAGATCGTATCGGTACGGTAGATGAAAGTAACAGAATGTATTCATGAGTAATGATTCAATATAAGTATTCGTTACTCAGTACCAAATATATAAGGTTGGCTACAGCTCTATTTATCTTTGGTTTATAACGCTGTGATAACGCTGTGTAACTACTATTGATCTCCATTATTATATAATCAGATCGGAATATTCATGTATTGCAACCACGACTTCAGACATATTTTCACAGCGAGAGAGCAAAATGTTTGTTAAAAATTTACTTATTATTGACCGTGTAGCAATTATGAAAACGTTCATGCTAGTCTGAATCAGTTAATTTACTTTTAATTATCCACTGCTACAAACGCATTTGACTAATCTCATACAATTTACGTAAAAATCCTTATATGAAATCACATGAACGTTTTCACTTTCACTCCATTAACTCATTACCTTTACAAGAGGAAAAAGATTTACATAAAAACGTCTTACATGTAAAGAAAATAATGTCACATAAGAGCCTCTTCATCTGGGTAGGTCTACTCACCTCTACATTGCTCCATTGCTCACATCTTACTGATCCATTCTTACTTCATTGCCAATTACTTCAGGTCTCGCAGCCTAACTATACAATATCTCTAACGTCTGTTGCACGAACTGAGAATGTATTTTGCTTGTACTCTTGATTCTTGTAGTCATAATTGGTCTGGCCTTTGCTGCTTTCTAACGGTCCGTACGTCAGTCAGTATAAAACAAAACGGAACCCCTATAGCTTCAATGGATTTGTTTATACAGGTGTAAATTAAAACTCTCCTACCACTCACGACTTTTATTTAATTAGCACGACGCGCTTCGGGAAATGATTTCCATTTCCAAGTGAATTTTTCTGTGCTATATGATATTATTTTTGATGTTTGAGGTGTGTGAATTCGGCTTCATACTGCTGTCCTTACTGTAATGTATAAACATTCGCGATTTTAGTTGTCGGTTGAACTTTCTACGTAATTAATAGCGAATTTTTTTTTTAAATGATTGATGTACTTACAGTTTCCTTGTTGTCCATTTGTGGCGAATCTCACACACATTAAACATCGCATAAAACTTTTTTGACAGTATACACCTGAGGAATCACACAGATCTACTAAAATAAACAGTTACAAAGATATTCTTAGCTTGAGTTTAACGATAATACATTTTCCATAGATTATGCTACATTTTAAAACAGACAAGTTTTAGTTGTGATTTTGGTACTATCGTATATATCTAATCGGTGGTTTTTTGTGGGTACGCCATATATCCCGTATTACTTATCCAAAATTAATGACTGAAGTATCATTTCAAGCTTTTTCCCCACGATAATGCCCGACCTCTCACAGCGAATGTGACCAAACAACTCTTTCGGAAATTTCACTGAGACGTATTCGGTCATCCACCGTACAGCCCGGACCTCGCTCCTAGCGACTTTCATCTCGTTCTTACATCTAAAAATCTGTCCTTGCTGGTCAACACTTCAACAATGATGACGAGCTGAAAGAACATGTCACCACATGGTCGTATACACAAGCGGCAACCTTCTATGAAGAAGGCATATAATCGTCTATATAACCAATTACTTTAATCAATGTTTCTGGTGAGTGCATTTCCTGCAAAGGAAAAATTAAACAACTGTAGGTGAAACCGTGGATAGAGAGAGGAAAAGATGCCGGCCGCGGTGGTCGAGCGTTCTGCGGCGCGTCATTCACAGTCTGCACGGCCACTACGGTCGGGGGTTCGAATCTCCCCTCGGGCATGGATATTTGTGCCATTTTTGGTAGTAGCTAGTAGTTTGTAAGTTTAGGGACTGATGACGCCATAAGCTCTACAAACATTTGTAAAAAAATAAATAAATAAATAAAAAGAGGAAAAGATAAAAAGGACCTACAATGCGAGAACATAATCACGAAAATTGTTTCAGATGGGTGAGCAAACATTTTAACTCACCCACATATATACAAATACTTAAAACCATCATAATGTATGTTTATGTTTCAGGAAGCACTAAATTTGCGTCAGTGTCTCAATAATGAAACACTAATAGTTACGTGTTGCTTCATGCTTAACATGAACGTTTTAGAGAATTCATTTTCGTTGTTATTTCATGTTACGTCATTTTGCCTCATGCACTGCAAAAATCTTTTTATAGTTTGCTGCAGTCTGACATTTATTTTGTCTCACATTACGAAGCGTCCCATAAAATATCTGTATAAGTACCTGCATTTATCATAAATGTCGAAATGAATAGTGCTAAGCACGAAAAAGTACGGGGCTAACTGGTGCAGTGCTTCATTATGGAAATCGTGAATGCCATTTCTGCCGAAGATCGCTATTTATTTACAAAGCAGCGCCGTTACCAGTTTCAAACCTTACAGTTCATCATCAGACGACTGTAACTTATTTCGTCTTTGGATAGGTCGCGTAAATAATGAGAAGGCACTAAAAAGAATTAGATAAAAGAAGTGCAAATGATTATAAATCTAAGGGAACCAACTGCTTGGGTCGTCGGTCCATAGGCTTATAAACTACCTTAAAAATCCCACCCTAACCCATACACTTAGAGGCCGATCTCAAAAATCGACCACTTGCCTGTCAATCTTGATTGTTGCAGCCAGCCGCCGCTGATGATGGCCCAGGAGACATCCCCAGTGTCAGCTGCAGAGGGGCGACTCATCAAACCGGATTGACAAACTTATGACAAACACGCAATGAAAATGGTACCAAGCTTGCACGATACCCAATAACTAACTTAACCACACCCTTGCATGATCTGTCGCAGATAGCAAGAATCCGCTACTGCTCTTACTACCCGCTCCTGACTATCGCAGAGGTTTTTTTTTTTTTTTTCCCCTTGGCACTATTTTCCCGCTGCCCTTAAAACCGCTCTCGTTTCAAAAGCTTTCGACCACTTCTATCATCCTGATGGACCGCATTAATGGGTAATCTTACCCACACGTACGGCACACACCACAGTACCCGCTCCTGTGACTCCTACATTAGAAATATTAACACATGCAGAGGTGACAGTAGAACTATTGAGTTGTCACCATGCTAGTGCGAGCGTCGAGGGGCTCCACTCTTTATGAAAAAAAAAAAAAAGAAAAAAAAAAAAGAAAAAAAAAAAAAAAAAAAAAAAAGAGAAACTCTGAGGGAGAGCTCGAATCTCCGACGGGAGCGATCGCGCAATCAATCCGTGGCAAGGCGCCTTAGAACACGCGGTCACTCCCGCGTAGTCCTTTTCTAATTCCTTCCGGTTCCATATCTGAAATATTTTATTGTACTTTAGAACTCTACTTTTAGCTTCAAGTTCCCAACGGGATTGTGTCGTTACGTTAATGACGTTAGTACAGTAACATACGGTAGGTCTTCCTCTCGTCGATAGCACGTGTCATATTTTATTTCACGTTTGCGACTTCAATGGTATATTGCTTTCTGAATAAACTGTCAGAGTGCTAGCATTGTGATTGCTCGTGAAGAATGACACGATCAAGTCATCGTCCATTGTGTGGGCGGAGTCGAGCACGTCTGCGAAAGACGAGGGCTGGCGATTCCGTTAGCGGGGGCGACACGTCGACTTTAGTGCGGGGCGGGATAATTTAGGGCGGGCGGCCGAAGAATGGCGCATCCGGTGCTTTGAGCTGCAGATAGAGTCCTCGCCATGTTGACACTGGGCCCTGCGCCTAGTTACCGCGCATTCGGCCCTTCAAAGGCGGCGTTGGCGAAACACGCCAGCAGCAATTCACTGGCGGCCGGTGGGTGGTCCGCAGGTGCGACAACCCCTGGGGGGGGGAGGGGGGTGGAGGGCTGAGGGCCCACTCCTGTAAATCACTGTGCCCAGTGACCGCCGCCGCCGACGCCGCCAACGCTTCCGCCGAGGCCCTTACTGTGCCCTTACCCACGCTCCCTGCGCCGTCGCTTCGCTCTTGTTTCCATTGCTGTAACGGCATTCATCTCAGCCAGACAAAACACCATCGCTCCTCCCCTCGCAAGGGGGCTATATATCGAGAGTGAGTGGCCTCCAGGGATGATCGATATCACAGAGGCATGATGTAAACACCAATAATAACAGCGATCTAAGAAATCAATGTAGGATAAGTATTGAAAGAAAAAAATCGATGTCCGAAAACATGTATGTTTTGAGTTATAAAAATAAATAATTCTATGCAAAAGTTCGTATCTCAGTTAGCGAGGCATGGTAGTGACTTCTCGCGGCAATGTTGGAAACGGTCGCTGTGCGGCATTCTGAGACGAAGCTGCGCGAGTCAGTTTGTCAAGTGTTCCAAAGAAAAAATGTATCAGATAACCAGTTTTTTTTAAAATCAAAACGTGGGACTCGGTAGGTGGATGCATGAACGTAAATGGATCAAAAAGATATTAAACTGAACTTGAGGCGCTGAATTAAAATTTATTTCGCGACCGGGATTCGAACCAGGGACCTCCAGCTTCCTAGGCAGACACCATAACCCATTTTACCTCTTTATGGGTAGTTGTGTTCCTTGCAGTCGCTGATCTTGTTTGTTTGTTGTTGTTCGATGTGTTCGTTTACAAAATCATGATTATTAACAAATCCTTTTCTTCCAGCAAATTTTATTATTATGGTGATTTGTACGAGTTTGTTAAATAATATCGTGAAAACACTTTGCACATTATCGTGGTGAGATAACCAGAAACGACTCTACAATCTACGGTTAACATTCACACGTCGTTTTCTCCGCCATATTTCTTCAATTAAAAGAAGAAGAAAAATGCTGATTTCACGTCCACTATGCTTTGCTTCCTCCGCTATAACAACATTCATGTTGACACTGTCAAGTCTCCCTCGTCTTCTACCGATCTATAAGGTGAATGAAGCATCGTGTGCAGCCAACCTCGCACAAAAGCCATCGCAGTGCCCAGCACAACGCCACGTTTCACAGCCCACTGGGAAGAAACACGAATTCCAGCAGCAATTCCAGCGTCGTCTGAGGCGGGCTTTAGACCGGGCGCGCTGAGCCCTGGAACCCGGCAAATCACTAGTCCTCCAAGAATTACTAGTTATGGTGACTGGTTATGCAAGGACGATCTTAAGGCACGTCCCCCGCCACTACATAAACTTTAGTTCTGGCTCGTGTACTCTTATAAATAAGTATCAGTGTTGTAAGTCTCTCTAACAGCGGAATAGCACCCCAGCAAAGGACGTTGCGGGAACGATCCTGCCTTATACGTCAGGCACAGGCTGGGCAGTATTTAGGCTGGTGCAAATTCAAATGTTCAAATGTTTTTAAATCTATCGGACCAAACTGCGTGGTCATCAGCCCATAGCTTACAAACTACTTAAACCTAGGTAAACTAACTTACGGACGAACACACACACCCATGCCCCAGGGAGGACGCGAACCTTCACGGTGAGCAACCGCGCGCTCCGCAGCGAGGTGCTTTAGACCGCTCGGCTACTCCACCGCGGCTAGGCTGCTGCAACATGTGCAGCTGCAAAGGGTGGCAAGATTTCGGGGGCGGCAAAATATTGTTATGGAATTTAAAAAAAAAGTATTTTAATGTTAATTGAACCATCATTATTCAGAGTTTCGATTACAGCAATAAATTTTAAAATTCTGGTTGTTTGTTGAGCCGCGGTGGAGTAGCCGAGCGTCTAAAGCGTCTCGCTGCGGAACGCGCGGTTATTCGCCGTGGAGGTTCGACTCCTCCCTGGGGCATGGGTGTGTGTGTGTTGTCCTTAGGTTAGTTTACCTAGGTTTAAGTAGTTTGTAAGCTACGGACTGATGACCACGCAGTTTGGTCCGTAGATTTACAAACATTTGAACATTTGTTGTGTTGATAGCAGTCGCGTGACTTTTTAATCTTTTTATTGTTTTTAGAAATCAGCTTGAATTGACGGGGGAGGGGGGGAGGGAGTCATAAAATAAATTACTGCATAGGGGCGTCACATATAATAAATACGGGCCTGGGAACCGGTTATATATAAATATCAGATTTGATATTTGTAAACGGATCAGTTTATACTGCAAGAAATAATGACGCGTTCTTAACAAAACCGCAAATGGTTAGTGCCTTTCAATTAAACATGGGGCTTGGTAGGTGCACTGGTGAACGTAAGTGGATCAGGTTGTATTGTAAATACTAAAAGAAAAACAAAAGTAGATTATTCAGTTAATTCCATACAATTGATCGACTGATCTGCCAAGACGTCGCGAAATTATAACAGACACTTGCAAAAACAATAAAACAGGCAGTTGCTTTAATTTCAGTACTATAAATCTTTTCTCGTCTGTCGTACTTACAAGGAAGTGGCGCACTATTGGCTATGGGAATTGTGATGCGTTGCCAACCTTTATGTTCAAATGTTTGTGAAACTATGGGACCAAACTGCATAGACTACTTATACTAATTTAACTAAGGACAACATACACACCCATGCCCGAGGGAGGACTCGAAATTTCGACGGGGAGCACCCACTCACTCCTCAGCAAGGCGCCTTAGAACGTAGGGCCATTCCCTCGTGGAACAATTTTTAAACCGTTTTCAGCTCAAATTACTGGATTGGCAGTATCGCACACAGTATCACTGCTATCGCTGTCATTTTCAGGACATGTAAACAATTATTTGTGTCCGGATAAAGAAAGAAGTAGAAACAATTGCGATAAAATAATATAATATTGATTGTTAAATTTTACTTACGGCGTCGTAATGTGCTAATGTTGGTCACAAAATGTGTAGCAAAGAGTAGCATTTGGCGGTCGCTACCAACTTCAGCATTCTACACCACTGCTGCCGTGAGTAAAATTAAGAGTAGAATTTTTATCGTAGAAGTATCGATGGTGCGATGTTGTTTTCATATAATGAATGTTTTAGAGAATTTAACATTGATGTAAAATCATCCATGTTTTCCCACTAACATCGATATTTATATAATATCAATGAATATCGATTATGCCTAGTGACCGCAGATGAAATCACACGTGAGTGGCTAATCAGGTACGGAACCATATCTCTGCCACGCATAATAATTCCAATTCGAAACAAAGCGTATAGAGTCAGGTGCGATAATTACAGAACTATCAGTTTAGTAAATACAATTTATAAAATACTAACACGAATTATTTACAATATTCAACATTCAAAGTTTGGTTACTAAGCCTAAAAGACTAAACTACCAATGTCATCGGTTCTTAGACTTACACACTACTTAAACTGAAGTAAACTAATTTCATTATTATGCTTGGTCTTGCGCAGCAGCTGTCAGAATTAACTATAAGAGATTTTCCGCCTTGTGCTGACTGCAATTAAGACAATTATTTTACAACACACGCGTTTCGCTTTTTGCATCATTTTCTATGGTTCTGTAAATCATATATAGGTTTGTACAATTCGTATCCTTTGAATAGATTAAAAACAGTTTTTCTTTTATTTTTTTATTTTTTATTTTTATTTTTTTAATTTAGTGCACGTTATGTGTTTTTAAATTATTGCCTCTTCCTTACGTGCAACTGTTGTTTTTCCGTCTTGTTGTCTGGGGTTAGTCGGTTTGTGATGTGTGTTTTTTTACTGTATACGGCAATTTCGCCTATTTTTGCCGTGTAAAATGAAAAAAAACACACATCAAGAACCGACCAACCCAATCAACAAGACAGAAAAACAGCAGTGGGATGTAAGTTAAATGTTCCAGTGTTTGTAAACCTATTGGACAAGCTACTATGATCATCAGTCCTTAAATTTACAAACTACTTAAACGAAGCACACACACCCATGCCCCAGGGAGGACTCGAACCTCCGACGGCGAGCAACCGCACGCCTCTCAACAAGGCGCCTTACAGCGCTCGGCGACCTCGGCGCAGTAGGATGTAGGGAAGAGGCAATAACTCCGTGAGTAGAGTACACATCAATTTTAAAAACACATAACGTGTACAAAAAGTTGAAAACTATTTTTAAAGTATATATAGGAAACGAAATCTATGTATCATTTACAGAACCACAGATAAAATTATTTTAATTACAGACAGCATAAAACGGAAACCTCTTGAAGTTAATTTCAATATTTCCATCTTGGATTATGAATTGCAACTGTAATGCAAACTGACGATTTATTTCGGAAAAAAATATCAACCAGCTGCTGTTATGGATGATATTTTATTCCTCCATAACTATTTTTAAAGTCACTGTAGACTCTTAATACGTGATGTTTCAGAAGCATTATTTTTTCTTGTGCCAAGTGTAGGAAGATGCTGTGATTGTGATTCTGGCAAAATTAAGGATCTTCAGTCAGTCGAGAACGTAAACAAAACGGAACGAAATGTTAAGTTGTTATGTTCTATGTACTTACTGTGTTTTTATTTTTGGTAAGTGCGTTTCCATGCTATACAGCTTGGACACTGCTAATGTGAATACATTACAATAAACTTGGACACCCATGTCGCCGAAGTGGCAAGTGAAAAGACTTGCATTAGGCGGCCGAACAATCCCAGACGGGATTTCCCGGCCAAAACTGCCATACTATCATATCTTATACGGTATGCTACTACACCTAGCGTTATACTTTTCCAGTTAATGCAAACGTTGCATGCGATTACTAAATTCAGTAATTCTCTCAGAATTAGCATAGCAGTGTCTGTTTACACCTGGTGCAACAGTATATAATGTTCCAGTAACATTTCATTCATGATGAGGCTGCAGTGGCTCGAAAACTAATTAGAGACGAAAAATATGCTTAAAAGCTGCTCGATGCATATTTTTACCCAAGTAAATCGTTAATTAACTACACACATACTAAAGACAAGACACACAACCATGCTTGCGGTAGCAGTCAAAATTCTGGCTGGAGCGCATCTCGATCATTGACATGGCGCCTCAGATCACGCGGCCATCACCCGCAGGGCGAATAAAATGTAAATGAATGGGGAAAAATTGGTAACATCCGACTTGGGGAAGATCAGTTCTGATTTAGGAGAAATGTAGAAACACGTGATGCAATACTCGCCTTTTTGATGGTTTCCATTTTATTTTATTTTCAGAACAAAATTTGGAATTATTTAATCTACACATAAAGGAGTGATCTTAAAAGACAGGTTAAGGAAAGAGAGACATACTTTTTAGGTTTTGTAAATTTGGAGAAAGCGCTTGAAAATGGTTCAAAATGTTCAAATGTTTGTACATCTTATGGGACTTAACTACGGGGTCATCAGTCCCTAAACTTACAAACTACTTATGAACTACTTACGAACTAGGACGGCACAAATATCCATGCCCGAGGGGGGATTCGAACCCCCGACCGTAGTGGCCGTGCAGACCGTGACCGAATTGAAAATGGTCACTGCAATACTGTACCCAGTGTAAAATATAGGGAACGAGAAGTTATGTACAACTTGTACATTAACTAGACAGCAGTTATAAGAGTCGAAGGGCATAAATGGGACGCAGTGGTTGGGAAGGGAGTTAAGACAGGGTTGTAGCCTTTCCCCAATGTTATTTAATATGTACATTGTCCAATATGTAAAAGTAAGTAAGGGGAAAGTTGGAGAAGAAATTTAAGTTCGGGGCAAAGGAATAAAAATTTGGCGTTTTGCTGATGACGTAATTCTGTCAGAGACAGCAAAGGACCCTGAAGAGTAATTGAACGGAATGGACAGAATATAAGATGAACATGAATAAGGACAACACGAGGGTAATAGGAAGTAGGCTTAAAAAATCAAGCAAGGATGAAGGAATTGAAATCGGTAATGAGACAATAAAATCAGCAGAAAAGTTTCCTTATTTGCGTAGCAAACTAACTTATGAGATCATTTATTTGGACAACATTGTCCCAGGAGAAAAAGACGCTCTTCCTTGACGATATTTGTATTGTAATAACAGCCTTGATCGCAGAGGTAAAATTTTTTTTTTATTTGACCGGTTTCAACCTAATATACGTTATCTTCAGAAATGATAGTAATAGAGCCCATGTGCCCGGTCCTGGACTCTGTGGGGCCGCCGTGACTGTTTCCTGGTCGTTGCCAACTTACACGACCAAAAAACAGGCACGACAGTCGTACAGGGTCCAGCACCGGCCTCATGGGCTGTATTACTATTGTTTCTGAAGATAACGTATATCAAGTTGAAACCGGCAAAATAAAAAAAAAACAAAAAAAAAAAAAAAAACAAAAAAAAAAAAAAAAAAAACCTCTGCGATCAAGGCTGTTATTACAATACAAATATCGTCAAGGAAGAGCGCGGGAAAGAGCCATGCCTACATCTATACTTCCCGAACCACCTTACGATGTTGGTGTACCTATTTCACTTTCTTCTTTTCCTGTTGCAATCGCTCATGGGTCGAGGGTAAACAACTGACGGTATTCCTCTCTAATTTTACCCTCACGGTTTTTCGCGACATATACGAAGGAAGCGACATACCGGTTGACTTTTCTAGAAACGCACGCTCCCTGAACTTTTGCTGAAGTTGCATAACGGCTTTCTTGCAGTGTCTGCCAGTGGAATTAAACTATCATTTCCGTGACGCATGCGCGCTTACTGCACGAACCTGTAACGAAGCGAACAGCTGTCCTTGGGCTCTTCCCTGTCTCCTCTATCAATCCTGTGTGGTAAGTATCTCCTAAGACGAGCATTGTTCCAGTATCGGTCGAAAGAACAATTAGCCAACTTCTTCCTTGCTTGGCGGGCTACACTTTCTGAATATTCACCCAAATAATCTCAGCTGGCATCTGCCTTACCCACGATTAATTTTATGTGGCCGTTGCACTTCAAATATCACCTTATCCCTGTTTTATGGTAGTAACTGTTTTATATAGTGTTTTGCAATTGTGTAATCATGCAGGAAAGGGTCTTTCTTTCTGTGTACTAGTAATGCTTTACATTTCTTTATGTTGAGGGTCAACTGCCATTGTACTAATGAAAAAACATTGATGTCACTATTAACCCATCAGTAATGCATGTTTATTATCAACTACCTTATATGCCCGTGCTTCGCAACGGTTGTTGAAGGAGACCTGTGTGTATCATAACTTTTTAGGGTTCCGGACCTCAGTCAGTAAAAATAGAATACTTGTTGGATCGCTCTGTCAAAAAACTCAGTTGTCCGAAGCGATGTATCTTCATAAAGATGTCAAATGTAAGAAAAAATCATTGTCTGAAACGATGTATCTTCGTAAAGTTTTTGATACAAAAATTGAAACGTGCCAAAATAAGCAAATAAATGTCGTCACGTATTTAATACGCAAAGCGAAATCAGTAACACTACGTTTAATGCTTGTTGTGTTTGTTGGTATTCGTAGACATGAGATTGCTTAATTATATCACAGACGTTCGCTTTCTTGTATTACCCCATAATTATTACGCAGCAGCGGTGTTTATTAGTTCTTTGGTGCGCTACAGCGCCTCTATCGCTTGTTTTCTGGACCATGAAAGCATAACCTACATCTAAAACAATTTCATTGATACCACTTTTATGAAACACAGTTGATCCATGCAAATCCGTGAAGTAGTTTAGGAGATAATGTATTTCTAATAGATGAACAGACAGTTACTGAAAACACTCAAGAATGCAATGTATCCTTTTCGCGTAATCTGATTTTGATGAAATCATGCCTATATGTTGCCCCAATCGTAGCTCTAATTTCCTGTGAAAAACGCATGGAAATGTGTCAGTAGTTTCTTCTTTTATCACTTTTGGGAAACGTGTTAGAAATAGGCATATCTTCATGAATATGATGTAGCTTTCATCATACATCAGTTATGTTTGCCATTTAATACATTTATTTCATGATCATTCATATCTCTTGACAGTAGTCTGAGGCATGGAAAGCTGAAATATAATAAGTATTTCCTTAATGAAGTAGAAATATCACTGTAATGATTATTCTTACGGTTGGCTCTCTTTCCTTTAGATGCACTATTGTCGCTCCAAGCGTGAGACAACTTCCATAGCAGTTGTACATATACGTTAGACTGTGATATCAGTATGTAAATATATGGATTAAACACGGCGAGGATTGTATCAGTTTTATATTCATTGCGTTGAATGATATTTCGTTGAACATAGCAACGAAGAAAATGATTTTTAGAAATATGGTAAATTTGAAAAGTCAAAGAGTAAGTAGTATTTTCAAAGGGTAATAATCCGATCGCTGCCCCGAACTTCACACGAACACTCGCAGCGCTATCTATTAGTTCTTTGCTGCATTATGCCGTTCATTCCAAGCATGAAATACACCTAAAACTTCAAATTACGATACATTTTACTTTCCTGATCTGATTTTGATGAAATGAAGCCTATATGTCGCCCCACGATTTTCTCTATTTATCTGTGATACCACCATGATTGTTCATTTAGTACATTTGGAGATTACTCTCTACAAACAGAAACATGCGATTGCTATCAGAGAAATGTTTAATTGTGATATCTTACTTTTACTGATCCGATTTTGTGAAATGAAGAGTTTCTGTAACTGCAAGATACCCTCTCGTTGCCGGTGAAAACCCCCTGAAAATTCGTCTATTAATTTTTGAGATGAAAGAGTAACATAGACATGACGCTTGTCGATGAAAAACGTTAAATTGTGATTTTCTTCTTTCCGTGATCTGTTTTTTATGAAACTAAGTCTATATGTTGTTCCAAGGTACGCTGAAGTTACCTGTGAAAACCTCATGCGAATTCGTGAAGTAGTTTTTGAAGAAGTGGTTTCTAATATATGAACAGACAGACGCGAAGGTCTATGAAAACACTTCGTGATTCTATTTTGTTGAAATCATGCATGGGTCCGGAACCAATCTTCGCTAGTGTTTCCTGTGAAAACCGCATGAAAATTCATCCAGTAGTTTTGAAGAATGAAGCGAACAGCGACAGGCCTACATACAGATATGTTGTACAATTGTAACATTTTGCAGGAATATATTGATTTGTATAAGTTCTGTACGTCGGTAAAATCTGTTGCGAATATGGTTAGTAGAAAAGAAGTAATAGACTAAAACGTGATGCTTTATGGGGCGGTTTGCCATGAACGTTACTCTTTACGTCATCGTATCTCATGTGATACAATTTCGAATGTACATTCAGCTTTAAGTGTGTATTCTGTCTGCGAAATTTCCTGTGAGTACAATAGGTAGTGTAGAAATTATAAATTGTAACGTTATACCGAATGCCATAGTTTTGCTCCATGAACAGCAGAAAAGTAATAAGCGAGAAACTTTTTTCCTTTCATTATTTTGATGTGGTTGTCTGTGAGAAAAAGTTTATAAAGATTTGAAATTATGTTTAAAGTTTGTTACAAGTCGCCAAGTACTGTCACTCTCATATACTGTATTTATAAAGTCTCGCCACATTCTGTAGCAGTTTTTTGCGATTATTATTGTTAATCACATTATATCTCCTGAATGATGTGTCGTACGTGGTTCGTACTCCCAAAGCAGTTGTCACCTCATTTACGAAATATATGTACCAAATTAGGTCGAAATCAGTCCCCTGGTTGAGGAGAAAATGTGCAGCATTGTCGTTTGACGCAGCAGTTTCTCACGCATCTCATTGTTTATGACGTCATATGTTCTCACGTATGTCTCGTAGGTGATTCTTACCCCGACAGCAATCGTTGACTGATATTAAGGAACATGTGTACGAAGTTTGGTTGACATCGGTCCAGTTGTTTAGGAGGAGATGTGGAACAAACATACATACATAAATACATACATACATACACACATACAGCCTATTTTATAAGATGTAAGATTAACGTACTGCAGGAAAATAGACGAGAAAATTGTAAAATGCGCTTAAAAATAAAGATAAGTTACGAATTCCATGACATTCCCCTTGCCGCGGCGGAGCGACCGAGCGCATTGAGGCGCTTTACTCCGATGCGCGAGGCCGTTCCCCGTCGGGGGTTCGAATCCCCCCTCGAGCATGGATGTTTGTCTCGTCTTTAGTATCAGGTAGTTCATAAGTAGTTTGTATGTTTAGGGACTGATGACCACCTAGTTAAGTCCCTTAAGCTTAGCAAACACTAGAACATTCCGCTCTCTGTTGCGCTACGCCCGCAAGTGTATACTATTACCTTAGTAAATTAAGCTTCAAATCCTGCTACTGGTTGCTACTCTGGCTATCAGCCGCATTTTAGCAAACTGTCATTGTTATGACGTCTTCAAAAATGACAAAATAATTATTTAATTATGAGCTACATTTGTACAATTTCAATTAATTGACATGTAGGAATATTGTAAAGAATAAAATAACTGGAAAAATTACGGAAAGTGTAACTTTTTTTCTTTAATTCCAGTTTCATCTGGTCCAGCGTATTCCAGAATCAGGTTTTCGAAGAAAGATGTTTTTCTAACATTTACAAAATAAATAATTATAATTAAAATGAAATAGTTATTTGTAATATTATACGCCATCTTCTGTCCTCTATTTGGTCCTTTCTTCGAACTTTCCATTTTTTGGGGTATATATATTAACCATTAAGTACAACATCCCATTAATTCTAAGACCATAATGCAGAAGACAGAATGATAGACAATGGGGTTCCTTCGCGGAGACATTACGAATCGTTTGCAACTGTCTGACCCATGCGGAGAGCAAAATTGTGAACGGCAATTTCTGTCTGTGTATGCGCGTGATAGTTGCGAACAGTTTGGAACTGTTGAGCGAACGAATCTGTTGACGTCAGTGACACAAAAATTAATGTTCTTTCTCGGAATCCAAAAAAGGACATTTTGTAGAATTTTATAAATTCCGGCCGGACACATTTTCTTGCTTGAAAAAGGATGCGTCCGGGAAAATGAGGACGTATGATAACCCCAAAGACGATATAATGACGCCGTTATATGTGCATAGGTGCCACTAAGACTCCTATAAGTGCGAGCTGACGCATCCGCCATTTTCATTCCGCTAGCTCTTGACTTAAACATAATGTGGTGCTATAGGATTTCCGTCACGGCATTTTAGCACGACATTATGGGTAGTTGTGTTGTCATAAACTGCACAGATCATTCCAGAGGTGGCTACAGAATGTTTCGTTTCCCGAGAGATTCTGAGAGAAGAAAAAATGTATCATTAACTGTCGGCCCAAAAACTGGAGACCCAAACTGAGCCCACAGTTATGTATTATAAATAAATATTTATTATTATGACTTGAAGCAATATTTAATAGTAAAATCGTCTGTGATATTCGAACGTAAGGTTTTGTTTAGCTCTTTTGAAAGTACTACCTCTCAAAAGAGAAGCTGCCTCTAGGGAGTTAGCAGCCGCAAATCAACATAACATAGCAAAACATCCCAGAACATACTGTTTTAGAGCACAATATGTGTGTCTTTAAATGCCCATATTGACGCTTATCTATAAGAGACTATAACTAACTGACAAATAATACTGTGTAAATTTTACTTACGGCTGCTGCAACGTAGTGTGCTAGTGTTGGCAACGAAATGTCTGCTTTACAAGGACTATTAAATTACTGACAAGGTTACTATTACATATAAAAGCTTGTCAACCCAGAGAAGGAACAGAATTATTTATTTATTTGATAGTCAACACAAAGGATTATTACTCTCATTCTATAAGATTAGGTTTTCCAATAACATTCAACGGTTGTTGCCAACATCGGCACCGTGTGCCTCTACGACCGTAAACTTTAGATCGTGTACACTAATATTCTTTTTCGTTTTAGTGCTTGTAATACGTTCTGAAACTTTCTCAATAACGTAACAGAATAGAAGTGCATTCAGCAATGTGAGTACGACAATCAGATGTGGTGTATTTGTCACAGCGGAAATAAACACGTACTGCTAGATGACAAACAAACCTCGCATATTGACAGTCATTATTCAAATACAAGCCAAGATTGCTTAAAACTTTTATCTACATGATCAGTTTCGGCAGAATTAAACGTAGTACGCGATTTTTATCACAGAAATTTACATGTATCTTGCGCTTTTTTCTGTATTTGGAGAGAAAAGAAAAACAGCAAAAAGTAAAGAAAACGCGAGATTTTTGTGTGTAATCCACATATAGATGTAAACAATAGCCGCGGTGGAGTAGCCGAGCGGTCTAAAGCGCCTCGCTGCGGAGCGCGCGGTTGCTCGCCGTGGAGGTTCGAGTCCTCCCTGGGACATGGGTGCGTGTGTGTGTTGTCCTTAGGTTCGTTTACCTAGGTTTAAGTAGTTTGTAAGCTACGGACTGATGACCACGCAGTTTGGTCCAATAGATTTACAGACATTTGAACATTTTTTTTCTTTTTTTTGTAAACAATGGCGGAATGCAAGCTCAAAGTAGCACGATGTAAGGTTCTTTGCCGGAACTTCCAAAATATTCCACTAAACTTGAACAAAGCAACACTGTTGTATAAGCTACGTGTTGTATACGTTGCTTGCAGTGGCAATTTGGAGCAGCAGCTGAATTGTATTTCACTGTAATGTTTTTAAAGGAAACGCCTTTTGCTACTGTGAATGAAAGGTTTTATTTCTATAAGTCACCCATACGCGTTTCGCCTTTGTCTCAAGGCATTATCAGTGGGTGTTCTGAAATATTTACATGTTTCTGTTTACACATAAAGGTTAGGTTTCTTACATATGTACAAAACATTTCATTTCTGATTTAAAACAATTCGTTGTTTGCTATGTATTGTGTTTAGCATTCGCACAGAATGAAAATGGCGGATGAGCCAGCCTGTGTTTTTAGAACTTTCGTATATAAGGTCGAAATTGTTTCGAGAACTACAGTTAATTTATTCATATAACTAAACAGCAGTATTAACAGTTAAGTTCTTAATAGTACTTATTACTGGTGGAAATGCAATGATGGAAGGAAATATATTCCAGTTATTCACCAATTATATGCATCGTGAATTATTCCACCGAAGACTGAAATGTGTGTTTATTAATCCTCGCTGTCACCATACATAGCTCTGTTATGTCTCTTTAACATTGAATTATTAATTTCGAAGGAAAAACAATCGGAGTTTTTCACTGGTCTTTGTGTGTGCAATAACCCACATGATGTTTTGATGGATAACATTTTTCTGCATTTGGTCTTCATTCGTCAAGAACTGTAGCAACTGAACTTCAGCAATGAAAAGCAGTGAGCCAGTAATTGTTAGCATTACGCACCGCGATAATCGTTTATATTATTTACATTTTCAGTATATGTTCTCGTATTCATATACCAATAACGTTAGATACACGATACCATGCGGTACATCTAGCCATTGTCATTATTCTGTAATGCTGTGGCAGTACAGCTTCGCAAAAATGTCAATAATAATTACCCTCGTATTTGGCATAATTGCAGCAACGAAACTACGGGTCCATATGAGCAACTACTTTCTTAGAACGTTTATGGAAGGAACTACTGCAGGCTTGCTTTTACAAGATTATAGGGAAATTATTGACATTTTATTTTCAGTTTAGACTTAATATATGTCGAGACACTACTGCAAGAGTCTGTTTACCTTCTCGCAGTCTGGCATAGGATGGCTTATCCGTAATCATTACATTGCAATCAGAGGTTTGAAATAACATCGATACGGCTAATAAACTGAGAGCAACTTGACTCAATACTTGGAGCAGATAAAAGAAAAGACTCAGAGACCAGGAATTCATGGAAGAAATGTCTAAATCTTAAGTACTATCTCAACAAATAAAGAGTTAGTCCTGTGGTATACCAATATTTGTCAAAATCTAAATTACTGTCAAGGAATAGACACAATCGTATATATAAAGCAAGCAGGAGTTTTGCCCTTTTATTTCCATTTTAGCAGTAGAACAGTAGATTTCTTAAAAGAAGGAGATCTTCGAAAACAGTAGATATGTCAACACTGATTTAGAGTACATCTTGGACAAACAATGAAAAAAAAAAACTTATTCTTTTCATTCTCCACTCCGAGGAGTGGAGCGGGCTGTTTGAAATCCGGCCCATAAAGGGTCGCGGTTCTATTCAGCCAATTATCAGACAAGCTGATAGTGGGGCAATGGGAGAATCCCAATTGGGAATATGTGGGAGGGGCTTACCAGCTCCGGCATACGCCTTACAACCAAGGAAAACCTCCCGAAAACCTTGGTCGGAGCCGGCGGATTGGGACCAATTTAATTTATCTTCGGGACTTGTCCCGGACTAAAAATGGATTATCGAGAGAACACGAGTGCACTCACGACAATAAGGATCGGACGCCCGAGTTACTTTCGTAAACTCGTAGAGATCAGCTCGACCACAGAGGTCAAGTCCCCCTACAGAAACCGCACCCGTGAGCACGGTATCCTGTGTGACAAACAATGTGACATAGGACTTTTATATACATAAGGTAAATATTTCGAGAGAGAGTGTGTGTGTGAGAGAGAGTGTGTGTGTGTATGTGTGTGTGAGAGAGAGAGAGACTAAGTGGGAGAGAAAGGGAGGCGGAGAAAGAGAGAGAGAGAGAGATGAAAGGAAATAGTCTGTAATTTTTTTCAGGTTGTGTATGTTTTCTTTTCTGCTTTTTAGTATTTGATTAATTTCTTTTGGTTTATACGTAAAAAAAAAAGAACTAAATGAAACTTTTTTCGTTCTGTCATTTTCTGGTGATTTCAGCGGAAAGAAAGTTTCGTAAACGCTTGGGATTTGTTCGGAGTGCTAATAGCTACAATATTCTAGTAATTATGGTTAAATTAAAATTGCGTAGTTTTTGTTACATGTAATTTATGGTTGTTATCTTACGAAGTTTGACATTTTGTCTCTCTCTATCCTGTTCTTTTCACAGTTTTGATTTGTCCTATATTCAGTGTATTCTTTAAGTATGTAACGAATGAAATAGAACAATAAGAAATGAAAACGAATTGTAATATATGAGAGACCCAGTGACAAATACCGTTTCTGATTGTAATAGTCTGGTTATGTGTCAGACTTAACACAAGATTTTACATCCTAATTTTACGATCACATTAAAAATTTATAATTCAGTCAATTATTACGCGAAATATTAAAAATGAACTCCCCCCCCCTCCCTGGAAACAAACAGCCAATCTGTAACAAAATTCTGGAAGCACACAAGCAGGATTGTTCCGAATTCCACATTTTCTCCTCATGAGATAACGACGATTGTCCGGGTGAACTCATGAGCTTGACTCATCTGTGAACATGGTACCCGGCACTATTCGTAACTGCTCCAATCCTGATGTTCCTCCGCCGAGTTTCTGCCGGGTAAACGGTGTGGTGGTTTTCATGATAAACACACAATTGGCCTCCGTGCGTAGTGGCCACATTTGCGGAGGCGATTTCGGACTGTTTGTGTTCTTATTACGCGTCCTGTTGCTTCCTGTAGTCTACGTTGCAGCTGAGTTGCTTTCAGCCTTGTCTCGACCGGCTGTTAACCCGAGGTAACAGTCATCTCTTGTTGATGTTACCCGAGGACGACCTTGACCTTGCCTTCTTTTAAAGGAACCTGTTGCCTGAAATCGCATCCATGTCCCTGAAATTACACTTTGGCACACTGCATTAGCTGCAACCACCTCCCTCTGTGTTTGTGGCGACTCGAACCTTGCTATGGTTCTATATGCCGTAGCTTCCGGTAAGTCACGTTGTTGTTGCACAGCCGGCCGCGGTGGCCGAGGGGACTAAGGCGCTCCAGTCACGGTCTCCACGGCCACTACGGTCGGGGGCTCGAATGCCCCCTCGGGCATGGATATTTGTGCCGTCCTTAGTATTAGCTAGTTTGTAAGTTTAGGGACTGATGACCCCGTAGTTAAGTCCCATAAGCTATACATTTGAAAATTTGATTTTTTATTGTTGCATAATACTACCTGCTCTTTACACTATCTGAACCCAACTGCTAGTGTAATTTGTTTGCGTAGGGAAAATAAAAGTCAACGCCAACCGCTTCTGCAGCAATTCGGTACTCGTAATGTTGTTGTCTCCGCTCCGTAGAACCGACAGAAAGATGTCGGACCATTTTAGTTCATTCTGCCCATGACAGTACTTCAAAACCTGGAGATTTCAACTGATCCCTAAATTGTTTTGACCAGTATATTATAGAAGAGATCTTGTTGGTGTTGGAAAGAAAAATTATGAGACGTGTCTTTGGACCAGTCCGTGAAGAGAAGTCATGGAGTCGGAGAAAGAACAATGTGTATGCCCTTATAAGGTAACCGAACATCGTACAAACTCTGAAAGCACGGAGAGTAAGTCTTGTGTCCGTATTGCTAAGAGACCAGACGCTCCATGGATGAAAGCCGTTCTAATGGGAAGACCCGATGGTACCCGTCCAATTGAAAGACCTAGAATACGATAGGAGGATGAGTTACGAAAAGACATTTGTTAGCTAAGAATCCATGATAACTGGATGCAACGTGTGCGAGGTCCTCGTCTATGGAGGAGCGTTGTGAGGTCGGCGCATGGTCTACAGGTTCCTCGATCGCCGATTTGGTGTTGATGAGATGATGAGTATGTTACCAAGTCTGATAATTGACCGTTGAGAAGTGTCTGTACAATTGTACCGATGGACCCGCCGACTGATTACACAGACGTTTTTTTCGTTGCCAGTTAGATCAAGTTTCGATTTATTGAGGAATTATTTGAATCGCCATTTAATAGACAAAGTTTATAAAATGTCTAAAGGGTAAATAAACATCGTGCTTGTAATGAAACTATGCTAATGCTTTTTTTTTTTTTAATAATGCAGATTTTTCTGCAGAAGTATTCCTATTTAACTAACATTCCTTTTAATTTCACAATTTGATGATTCAAATTTAGCTTCACCATCAATATTACGCCATTCTTCTACAAGGATATTTAAATTACGATAACTACTAGAGTACTTTTTCATACGAAAATTACGACATTTTAAAGTGTGTTCTAAAAGCAACTGACCGAAAATACCAGTAGTGTACAACTGAATGTTTAAAGCACTGTTACTAAACGACCTCATACCACATTTAAAGTCAACACGAAAAGTGACATAAGTGCTGAAAAAAGCAACAGATTTGTGACCCCGCTCAAACAGAGCGTATCTAAGGGGCCGACGACGAGGCGAAAATATTTCCTCTTTGCATAACAGCGATGGAAAGAAAGCTTCATATACGTATGTCGATCTGTTGTAGGTAATGCACAGTGTTAAAGCTCGCAAAACATAAGAGCTCTGCAGGTGATAATCACATCCCAATCGATCGGTTCGGCTCGCTACCTGGGCTGGTAAGATTGCCTCGCTGCCTTATCGACTCATCACGTGAGCTCGTTTCGGTTTCAGTGCTTAGACTGAGCGGCAGATGTCAGTACGGTAGCTGCCGGATGACAAACAGTTATTTGTACTGCAGCCAGGTGACGCTAGCCGTCCACAAAGACGATATCTGTTATTTCCTGATGAGACGATGGGGGAAGTAGTGTGAAAGCGATAGGGACCTCACAAATCTGTTTCAAGATAAAATCTTTTTGGGTCGAAGTTTCTAAAAGCAGTAGAATATTTGTCAACGTATTTTCGCAGTTGATACTCGGTAGCACTGTATAAAAAAAAGACAGCAAGCATGATTGGCAGTAAATGAACGATAATGATGACTTAAGATGGAGAGATTTGAAAATGAAGTAGATGGTGGAATGCACATAATATTCGCAGACACGATAGTCAGTTACTTGGGATTTTGTTGTGCTGTATAAGAATATCGACTTTGGTACCAAGTAAAAGATTTTTGGACGTGTGATATCGTAATTTTGAATAGTGTTTGCATAATATATTTTTGCGGAAATCAGGTATAAATAACTCGACAGCAGCAAGCAACGTAGATAAAATAAAACAATCGTAAAAAGTTGAGACTAGATGCAATAAAATTTAAATATTTTACACATGTGCCCACCGAAAGTTATTTATGATATGTAAGAAGACGTTACTATCAAAATCTTACATAAAAACTATTAAAATATGTGTCTCATTCATAGTATAAATTCACACATTGCGAGTAGAAGAAGCCTAATACACAGCAAAATAATTCTGAGATTTGTAACGAAAATAACAAGACGAAAAGAAATAGCGCATCGCATGAAACTGATTAAGAGACGAGAGTTCTATTATTATTTGTTTCTTTTAGCTGGCGGCGGTGCGCGCGGCCGTTCGCCGTCGGGGGTTCGAGTCCCCGCCTCAGGCATGGATGTTTGTGTTGTCCTTAGGTTAGTTAACCTTAGTTTAAGTAGTTTGTAAGCTACGGACTGATGACCACGCATTTCAGTCCGATAGATTTACAAACAACATCTTTCAGCCGCGTTCCACAAAACCCTCGCAAGCGACAAAACCTATACGTCTTTCAATATTGCTGCTTTATTCTCGACAAATTAGTGGATTATTTCATCACGAGTAACTACTAGGAGTTTTGACCATTTTACATAATAACTGTAATAACCCACACAGAGCAATTTGAACCAATCGTTCACTCTTCGGCGGTGTCATCATAGGTGGCGGCATAGAGGTACATGGGGTTCGCACAAAGCTCTTGCCAGCATTATCGGTTATTTTGACATTGTGTCGCTACTTCTCAGTCAAGGCTGAGAACACTTTGTTTTGGTCTTACTATCAACGATAAATCCCTGACGTTCCGGGAACTGAATACTGATCTTCAACATTGTAACAACACAAATGGACCACACAGCTACTAATAATTGAAAATACGTGACCTATACGTTAGTCTCGCTAAAATTCAGAAATGACTTAACCGATTTCAAGAGTTCTTTCTTGTTTTCTTCGCTCTTAAACAGGTATGGTTTATAAAAAACTAACTGAAACTAGTTCAGAAACTGGCTACATTTATTTATTCAAGCCTCGAGTTATACCGTAAACTGAGGATACTTGAGTCCAGGGGTGTAACTTGGACCCAAAAGAAAAAAAAAGTGTTTTAAATCAGTTCTGGGCGTTCTGTATATACGGCTGATTGATCATTTCGTCGACAGGTAGCAGCATTAGCTAGTGCCTAGTGACCTCAGCATTGCATCTGCTTTTCGCTTTTATCACAACGTTACACTGTTGTGCAGTGAAAGCAAAGGATTGTTGCTGCCAGAAAACTTCTTCTTTCACTGCGCTGCCCAGTGGAGTTGCATGAAAGGTAAAGGAAAATTAACCTTTTACATACATTTCTTCAGAAAATAACTGTTGTTCTTATTATGTAGCTCAAGAACGCCCATCAAAATTAATATATTTAGGGGACAGCGTGTTTTATAACCTAAAAATGGCGTAGGCTATAGTATTAGAAAGTCCGGAGAAAGTGACTTACTTCTGAAGATGAAATTTGTACGCCAACAATTCATTATAAACTTCCGGCCTCTTATCCACCCCTTCATAGTAATCTTCCAGACAACTAAAGTAAAGAAGACAAAGAAATGCTAAAAGGTTTCTTACAGGAGGAGGATTTTTGTTCTTGTAGCTTGGAATAATGTTTTACTTCCAGGTCAAGTAATGACCGTATCCGAAAACGGTGCCATTATTGTATGCATGACACCGACAAGAAAGGTGTTGGCATGGCCTTCAGAAAAGAACGTTTTATTCTACAACTTGTGTGACATAAAAATAAATAAACAAATAAATAAATAAAAATAGCCCACCCACTTTAATTAGAAGGGGTTTGTTCTCAGTGGTAACAATCTAACTCTATTGTGCACCATAATTTATTATTATGAATGTTTATCACAGTGTAAACGATTGCTGATATGTTTATTTCAAACAAATACAGTTTATTATGTATTTTAGGATATTTCCCAATGAAATGTGAAATAAAAAAAAAAAAAAAATCTTCACACCAAAATATATTTAATTGTCTCTATTTCCAGAGCCCAGTTCCTACTTGACCCAGTGCACCTTCAAACCGCTTTTTACAAGGGTAATAATGCATGGGTTCATGTTGGTCAAGCTCTGGGGTTACGTGGACCCAAATTTCAATAATTTTTTACTCACATACAAAAAAAAAAAAAAAAAAAAAAAAAAAAAAAAAAAAAAAAAAAAAAAAAAAAAAAAAAACAATTTGGTCAGAAAAAAACGTTAAGTGTTAGAAAAACATCACAGATATAAAAGTATTTAGGATAACGGCATAGTTAATGGTTTTAGGCTATCATTGGTACTAAGTATACAAAAATTTTCGCATCTTTGGTCCAAGTAACCTCAGTTTACGGTACTTCTCCTATCCCTACTGCCGGCCGCGGTGGCCGAGGAGACTAAGGCGCTCCAGTCACGGTCTGCACGGCCACTACGGTCGGGGGTTCGAATCACCCCTCGGGCATGAATATTTGTGCCGTCCTAGTTCGTAAGTAGTTCATAAGTAGTTTGTAAGTTTAGGGACAGATGACACTGTAGTTAAGTACCATAGACTATACAAACATTTGAACATTTTTTCCTATCCCTACTCTCACTATCTATCTCCTTTTTCTTCTTCTTCTTCATCTAAAAACACGTTATATTGTCACGTTGAAAACTGCAGGTGGTCCGGAAATTGAAAGCTGATCGTTAATAGAGCACAACACTTTACACTTATAACACGTGTATTGCTAACGCAAGCGTACGGCTCAGTACAGATTGCCTCATCATTGGAGTGCTCCGCTATTTGTACACAGAAATAATTTTCTGGAACTTACAAGTACATTAAACATAAAAACATGTAGATCTTTCTAGAAATAGTAAACACAAACAAATAAATAAGTTTCATGTCAGTGGCGGTATTTGAACCAGGAACGGCCAGCACAGCGCCCTGCGACGCTAACCACGGCACCACTGCACCACACGTTCCGTCGGAAAACTACCGGCAATATTCATGGGAGAATACAGGCTGTATTGCATAATATGCAAAATGCTAAGTGCTGCATCCAGGCAATGAGAGTTATTTAACAAAATACAAATGATATGTAACATTCATTTAATTTAAAACAAAACAGTAACACAATATTCTTTGTTACTTGTCAAGAAGCTAGTACGAATAAGTCCTTTGTTGAGTCCACCGTTGAGCAAGTGACATAAAGTTGTCCGTGTGAGAAACATTGAGATGTCAAATCCACTCCTCAACATTTAATAGATTGCCCTGTAATTTAATAATCGTAATACAAAATGTAAGTCTTACCGCAAACAGCAGTCTCTTGAAGTTAAAGGGTAGACCTGTCGGAAATAATGGGTATTCGGTGGTTGCACACTGTTTCATTCTCTTCCTTACCTTGTAGCTCTATAGAAATCTAATGCTTTCGATTGCTGTCATGTGCACATCAACAGCTCACTCAGCTTTCAAGAATTTCCTTAAGCTGATTGGAATACAGTAATGTCTAAGTAGTAAATAACGCATGGATTAAAGCGTGGTGCAAGATGTGATGGATTTATTCCTATCGCAGTAGTCAGATCTCATATTTATTGAATTTCATATTGTAGAATTGTATAATTTTGAAGACTTATATTCATTTCTATAAATGCTACAAGTTTTAAAATCTGTTTCGAAAACAGTTGATAGTAAAGACTAAATAGATTGAAACCTGATGAGTGAACGTTACTTTTATTTCCTCATATTTCATGAACTCATGTGTAGTACTGTAATAAGATTTCGAAAGTACATTCACCTTGATTTGTGTTTACGTCTGTAAAACTTCCCAAAAATGCTCAAATGTTTATAAATCTAAGGGACTTAACTACGTTGGTCATCAGTCCCTAGGCTTACAAATTACTTAAAGTAAATTGGAGTAACTTATGCTGAGGACAACACAAATACCCATGCCCGAGGGAGGATTCAAATCCCCGGCGGCGAACGGCCTTAAAACTTCCCGCGAGTACAATTTGTAGTGTAGCAATTATTATTGTAACGTTATATAGTAAGCCGTAGTTTTACTCCATAAATAGCGGAAAGTTAGTGACGAAGAAATTTTTTCCCTTTCATCATTTTTCTGTGGTTGTCAGCGAGAAAAAGTATAACAAAGGTTTGAAATTATATTTAAATTTGCAAGATGCTAAGTACTTTCATCCTCATGGAGTGTACGTATGAATAAACTTCTGGTTATGACTGCGATATTGAAAATAAAATACACAAATAACCAATTGTCTGTGGCTAAATTTGCAAAAAATTGGGTCTAAAAGTACCAAAAGTGACAAATTGAAATTCTGTGAAGTTAAAACAGTGCCTATGTCAGCCATCGGAATCGACAGCTGGGTCACCAGGGAAAGACAATAAATTACTTTGCTCAAAGAATTACGGAAACAAGTGAGATGTCATTCACAATATACATAAGGTAACGTACTTTATTCAGATATTGCTTAAATTGTAATTTGTGTGTGATACAGTACGATATTTTGCTGCCTCAGCTTTTTACTTGGCCTTTACTTACAGCGAGGCAGCATGGGGCTACCACAATAGTGAAAAAGTCAAGCTCATTGCCCTCTGATATGGTGTGCGATCACCTCGGATCGCCAGTACAGTTGCACACCTACTTAGCATGGACATTAAGAGGTTATCAGTCAGCTCTTGAGGGATATGTGGTAATTCATTCATAAGTGCAATATCCAGTTCCGCAATCGTTGTGGGAGGTGCTGGTCTGGCTTCAATGCGACTGCCAAGTGCATCCCAGACACGCTCAATCGGGTTTAAGTTCGGAGAAGAAGCTGGCCACTCCATTCGTTCAGTTCACTCAGGTTCAAGCTTGTTGCCCAACAGTCATCTCTGTAGGGACGAACGTTATCGTCCACCAGGAGGAACACATTTTCTCTTCTATGGCACCATCGTAGGACACAACAAAAAGTCGAAGGATCTCATCTCTTTACCTCTGAGCAGCCAAAACGCCATTTTGAATAACATTGAGGTTCGTACGTCCGCCAATACTGACTCCTGCCTACAACATTCGGCCACTACCGTGATATGGTGATGTTTACTGCACATAAGCAGGATTGTTCCGAGTTCCACGATCTCTCCAGATGAGGGAACGACAATTGTCCGGCTGAACACAAAGTCTTGACTCATCTGTGAAAAGAACCCGACTGCAATCCTGATGTTCCTCCGCCCAGTTTCTGCGGGCTACACGGTATCGTGGTTTCAGTCACTACGTTCACAAGCAACACATCTTCCGGAAGACGAAAACCGAATTTCGCAAACCGTTTTTACATGGCATAGCCTGGATCGGATTTCGCAGCCCACTTGAAATAGCAGCTCAAAAACAGCTGATTCAGTTCCTTATTTAGTCAGGACAATCGCTATTTTTCTTTAATTAAATACACAGATTTATTCTCACTCTAATATTTATACTTGTATTTCACATTAGAAAATATCACTGTCCATATGTGTGGAAAATTCTGGACAAGAAAACACAATCTGACAAGCCAAGAACGCTTCAAAAACGTTTGCGTTTACACGGACACGAAAATCGACTGAGGAACTGGAAAACCGCTTTAGAGAAGCGGATTTCCAGAATCGATTTTGGAGTGTTTACATGACCAACCAAGAGCGGAAATGGGAAATCGGTTTACGAAATCCGGTTTTGGGAGCCCATGTAAACTGGGTGAGTTGGACACACGCCATAGGCCTCCGTGCGTAGAGACCACATTCCCGAGGGCGATTTTGGCCTGGCGCGTCCTGTTGCTGCCTGGTGATTGCATTGCAGCTGAGTTGCATTCATCCTATTGTCGCAACGGGCTGTTAATCGGAGATAACGGTAATTTCCTGCTGATGTTGCCAGTGCGCGGCCTTTGCCTTGCCATCTTTTAACGGTTTCTGTTGCCTGGCCGGCCGCGGTGGCAGAGGGGACTGAGGCGCTCCAGTCACGGTCTGCACGGCCACTACGGTCGGGGTTTCGAATCCCCCCTCGGGCATGGATATTTGTGCCATCCTAATTCGTAAGTAGTTCATAAGTAGTTTGTAAGTTTAGGGACTGATGACCCCGTAGTTAAGTCCCATAAGCTTAACAAACATTTGAACATTTCTGTTGCCTCAGGTCACGTCTAGGTCCTCGAAATTACACTTTGGGACTTTTTGGGACTCTTTGAGACACTGTATCTTTCTCGCTTCGTATGGTTCTCCATTGCCTCGGGTAAAAATGTTCAAATGTTTGTTTAGTTTATGGGACTTAACTACGGGGTGATCAGTCCCTAAACTTACAAACTACTTATGAACTACTGACGAACTAGGACGGCACAAATATCCATGCCCGAGGGGGGATTCGAAACCCCGACCGTAGTGGCCATGCAGACCATGGCTTGAGCGCCTCAGTCTCCTCGGCCACCGCGGCCGGCTAGCTTCGGGTAAGTCACATTGTTGTTGCATTGTAATACCTGCTCACTACACCATCTGAATCCATCTGCTTCTGCTAATTCGTTTGGTAGAGCCAACATAAGGCAACACCAACCCCATCTGCAGCAGCTTTCTGTTATTACCACTATCTCGGTTGCCGTAATGTTGTCTCTACTCTGTTGAACCGACAGGAAGACGTCGAACCATTTCCGTTCATTCTGCCTAAGACAATACTTCAAAACCCAGATATCTCAACTGATCCTGTAGTTGTTATGACCAGTGTGGAATTCAAACTGCAGAGATGAGTTTCTTGAAAAAGATAAAGGGCTGCACAAGGAGAGACGAGAAGTGACGATATCAAATAAGTATGAAATATTTTAAATATGAACGGGAACATTCAACAAGATCGTGAAGATTGAAGTCACCACCTTTTGAGAATGCCAGAGCATAAAATTTCCCTGAAGAAGCCGGAAGAGACGAGAAATATTGAAAGATCACAGAAAAGATGGGATGAATTGTTTTGTGAATTCGGAGCAACCGACAGCCCAATCCTTGAAAGGAAGAAAATGATAGCCTATATCTTTTTTAAATTTAATTTTTGTAAAACTTCAAACAGTAAACTGATTAATTATACTAACGCCAATTTTGTGAAAGTGAGAGTAAAGTAAATTAATACGTAAGATACGAAAGGCAATGAAGTCTCAACAACAAAACCTTATAAGACGCAATGACTGAAACGCTCATGGATTAATGCTCATAGAGCACATAGCAAATAAGACAAGCATATAATGAAACAATATTACAGATGTGTACAAATGTAATGCAAGATGTATACTGAGTAGATCACTTCTATAACGTTTTTGTTCTTCCATTACTTGCGTAGAGGAATCTAATTCAGGCGTTGTCTGTGTATGGAAAGTCCCTAACATTGCTGAACAGCCTCCCTCTTGCTATCGTTAGATAAAAGAAAAATGATACATTTATTGCTCACTAAGTCAAAAGTGGAACAAAACCTATACATATTTCACTTTGTGAATTGTTGTATCATTTTTATATGAAAATGCAAAATTATTTTCGTAATAAGAATATACAGAAAAAGAAAACAGTTCTTAAACCTAAGGATATGACTACAGGTCACGAAACAGGTAGTGCTTTTTAATAAAGTTGCAATACACTTACAGCGGACCTTTATCGATCACCATGAAAAGTTTTGGTTGTGGATGTCCGTCTTCCAAACTTTCTTAACATAGTGCATTCCATCTGAGCAGAGGAATGTTTATGGTCTGTATTCCTGATAATCATTTCGACGGTACTTGTTACTTTGTATTTCTAGTACAGTTTTCATATTGTTAAGACATCGTGCTTTTTTTTTTATATATTTTCCAGCTATTTCGATGATGGGTTATATCCGTAAGGCATTCAAATGTTAAATGTTTGTTAAGCTTAAGGGACTTAACTGCGGGTTATCAGTCCCTAAACTTGCAAACTACTTATGAACTACCTTATACTAAAGACGATACATACATCCATGTCCGAGGGGGGATTCAAACCCCCGACCGTAGCGGCGTTGCAGACTGTGATTGGCGCGCCGCAGACCGCTCGGCCACTGCGGCCGGCCCGAAAGGTGTCACATGAAGTCATTGGTGGCTTCTTATTCAGTGATAATACCAGCAACCTGCTTTCTTTTGATCTTGCAGGACCAAGACTTGCTTTAACGTAGTTTTAATCTTGAGACTTGTCCTACTAATTCTGTCTTTTTTCTTTTTTAATTTATTGTTATTTCATCGCACGTACTGGCCAGGCTGACAGTAGTGTAATAATCTGCTCTTCAGTCAACACATATATACATATTTAGCAAACAGTTCGTACAAATAAATCAGGCGACAATAAAGTGCCTTTTTATACAATGATGGAGCAGTTCATTGATAATAGTTAAAATTCACAAAAGAAGTGTTTAGAAAACACGCAGAAATTAGAAAAGGAGCCACGGTGTAAAATTTCACATATATTGGGAAGGACAAAGTAAAAACCATACGGTTACTCACTGGAGAGACACGGCTGTAAAAGAACACAGGCGTCCAATTGTTCTGGCGTAATCGGCGGGCGCACAAATTAAAACCTCATAAAAAACACTGTCGTAGCACAGAAACACATTACACTGTTAAAAGGCACCTACCACAATCGCAATGCGAACTTGCTGACAGGAAAGGTGAAGGGGTGGGGGGGGGGGGACCGTTGATGGGGGGGGGGGGGAGGCGTAGGTTGACAGGGGGTGTGGAAGGACATCGGGGTAGAAGAGGGAGGGGGAGACGGGGTAGGGTGAGAATGGGGGATGATTTACGAAAGGGAAGAAAAGGATCAGGGCGGGATCAGATTTGGTAGGAAGGATTTGAGGACGGAGGGCAGCATCAAGGAGGCGAACGCGACGGAATAATACATGGAGGGTGTGTCGATGCAGTGTTGGAGGGATACAGTGGTGGAGGCGTGGCAGGGAGCCAGGGTTGGTTAGGATAGGGTACACCAAGGGGTTGTGGGAGTTTAGTTTTCGACTGATGTAGAGGATGCGGCTGTGTTCAAGGAAAGCCGCGGTGGAGTAGCCGAGCAGTCTAAAGCGTTGCTCGCCGTGGAGGTTCGAGTCCTCCCTGGGGCATGGATGTGTGTGTGTTGTCCTTAGGTTAGTTTACCTAGGTTTAAGTAGTTTGTAAGCTACGGACTGACGACCAGGCAGTTTGGTCCGATAGATTTACAAACCTTTGAACGTTTTTGCAAGGAACTGGAGAAGGTAAAGAAGCGGGATGAGGTCATAAAGGATCCGACTGGGGGATGGGAGGCGCAGTGAGTGGCGATCCAGTATCTGGAGGGCTTTATAGAAGGGGCGGATGGCGGAGATCCAGGACGGGACGCACGAGGGAACGGTAGGTGTAGATGATAGGGGAAGGTTGGAGGCCCCATGTCCGACAGGTAAGGAGCTTAAATAGACGTAGTCGGGTATGGGCTTTTTGTTGGATACTCTTGAGGTGGGGAGTCCCGGAGAGGGAACAATCGAGGGTGAGACCGAGGTATTTAAGGCAGGGGGTGAAGCAGATGGGGCGGCAATATAAGGGAAGATGGAAATCGAAGAGGCGAAAGGCAGGGGTGCTACGGCCATTGAGCATAGCCTGGGATTTCTAGGGCTTGATGATGAGGAACCATTGGTTACACCAGGAGGATAATTGGGTAAGGTGCTGTTTGAGGGGGTATTGTGAGCGTTGGAGTGAAGGGGCGCGGACAAGGAAGGCGGAGTCATCAAAGTAAGTGTTTTTTTTCCTTTATTGTGTTTTCACACCAGCTATTACACCAGTAGGCTGTCAGCAGCTCCAGAGGCTGCTCTTCAGCCGAGAAAATAAAATACATGGATGAGATGAAAATTAAAATACAAGACAGGCCAAAAAACAACAGAGGAACAATGACATAGACATGGTGACATTTCTAAGTACAAACAGTTGACAGGTGATCAAAATAAGATTTAATCAGTTAAAAATGATGAGCCACGGTGACCTAAAAAGCACATGTAGGACGACAATAACAAAGGACGGCGAGTACACGGAGACACTAATTAAAATACACGGTGCGACACTTGTCTGGTTGTGGTGGACGCAGTTAAAAAACACACTTCACTGGAGCACAGCACACAACACTTGACGTAGCACTGTTAAAACTGTCGGTCGAGGACCCCGAGAAGGTGGGGGGGGGGGGGGGGAAGCGTGGGGGAGAGGAAAAACGGCGGGGAAAGGGGGCGGCAGAGAGGAGCCGTAGGGACTCCAGGGCAGGGAGGGGGTAGCCAAGCGGGGGAGTGGAAGGGGAGGGGGGAGAGGGGGCACTTTATCTATGAGTCGGGGATCAGAGTTGGTAGGACGGGTATATGTCGGAACGGGGGACGTTATCAAGGAGGGGGAGGCGGCGGAAATTACCCTGGTAGAGGACATGGAGGGTGTGGAGATGAAGGGTAGGGGGTATAACGCGGTAGAGGCGTGGCAGTGGCCCAGGGTTGGTAAGGATGGGGTGGACCAGGGGGTTGCTAGAGTCTATTTTACGGGTGGTATAGTGGATACAGATATGCTGGAGATATTCGAGGAGGTGGGAAAACGGGATGAGGTCATACAGGATCCGCGTGGGGGGAAGGGAGCCGGATGCGGTAGGCGAGGCGGAGGGCGTGGCGCTCGAGGACTTGAAGGGTTTTATAGTAGGATGTGGGAGCGGAGATACAGGCGGGATGGAAGCTGCAGAGGACAGGACGCATGAGGGAGCGGTAGGTGTAGAGGATGGTGGAGGGGCTGAGACCCCACGACCGGCCGGTGAGGAGTTTGAGGAGGTTAAGGTGGGAGAGGGCTTTCTGTCGGACAGTGCGGAGGTGGGGGGTCCAAGAAAGGTTACGGTCGAGGATTAGGCCAAGGTACTTCAGGGTGGGAGTGTGACGGATAGGGCTGTTGTGGAGGGTAAGGTAGAAATCATGGAGACGGACCATGGTACGACCTATGATAATTGCCTGGGATTTGTCAGGATTGACGGAGAGGAGCCACCGGTTACACCATGAGGCGAACTCGGTGAGGTGGGACTGGAGCAAAACCTGGGAGCGGGCAAGGGAGGGGGCGAGGGCTAGGAAGGCAGTGTCATCAGCATATTGTAGAAGATAAACGGGAGGCTCGGATTGGGGCCTGTCGGCGGAGTAGATGAGATAAAGGAGAGGAGAGAGGACGGAGGCTTGGGGCACCCGGCAGAGGGGTAGAACAAACGGGAGTCGGAGTTACAGACAGTGACATAGGAGGGGCGGTGGGTGAGAAAGGAAGCAATGAGGCGGACGTAATTAATAGGAAAAAAGTAAGTATTAGGATTTGGTCTTCTTTATTGATAGTGTGTTCTGTTTCAGGTGTGAGTAAAGTGGCAATACAACACGTGTGCAGCACTTCTATCGATTTGCAAGATGGTCGCATTCCTCCAGCGTGACTTCTTGTCACAATTACCAGTGTCACTCCTCCTGGCATAAGTCTAGGATCGCGTACTGCAGACCTTTTCGGCGCTCGCAATGCAAGTGCATCGGCGTTGTTTCCATGAGAAGTGCACCAGTGACTCGTTTGTACTCGGCACGTGTCGGCTTCCTCCTCGGTACACGGTAAGTTCATCTTGTTCCCTCCACCACGACAGGACGACAGGCCTTGAGCTGCGGCACATCGGCTTTTCCTGCTAGGCAAGCCGCGTCGTGGCCCACAACTCTTGACGAGGAAACGCAGTCACCGCTGGGATAACGCAGCATCCGTGTGAGGCAATACATATACCAGGGCAAAATCAAATGTTCAAATGTTTTTAAAGCTTATGGGACTTAACTGCGGGGTCATCAGTCCCTAAACGTACAAACTACTCATGAACTAGCTTATACTAAAGACGGCACAAACATCCATGCCCAAGGTGGGATTCGAAACCCCGACAGGGAACGGCCTCGCGCATCGTAGCATAGCGCCTCAATGCGTTGGGTCGCTCCGCCACGGCTGTGAGGACAAGTTTAATATTTCTTTCGTAGATGAAAGTAGTTCACTGCATGTTTATTCTAAGGTCCTTTCATTAAACACATTTCAGACAATTTTGTGGTCAAAAACTAACAACTGTGTCGTTCTTCTACCGTTAGGTGAAAAATTGAAGCAGATGCAACACAAAGCACATTAATAAAGTAATCAAAAACGAAGTTCTAGCTCCGAAACGTTTAGGACTGACATCGTGACTGAAGACGGCTTATTATTATCGTAATATATCCCACCCACCCTAGGTGGGTGGATCGAGTAACTAATGAGGAGGTACTGAATAGAATCGGGGAGAAAAGGAATTTTTTGCATACCTTGACTAAAAGAAGAGATCTATTGGAAGGACACATTCTTAGACATCAACGAATTGTGAATTTAGCGTTCGAGGGAAGTGTGTGGGGTAAAAACAACAGAGGAAGACCAAGAGATGGATACAGTAAACAGATTCAAACTGATGTACGTTGCCATTCTTGAAAAGGCTTGCTCGGGATAGGGTATTCTGGAGAGCTGCATCAAACCAGTCTCCGGACTGAAGACCACAACAACAACTTCCCTAACCTAAAAGGTAAAGTCACGAATAGCCCCGGCTGAATGTCGATTAATAATGAAAGTACAGAGGGTCACCAGAACAATGTAAAACCGGGCGGGAATGGCTGTGTGCTCTAAGGCGCCTTGATGAGGAGTGCGCGACTGTTCCACTTCGGAGGTCCGAATCATCGCGCCGGCATGAGTGTGTAGGTTGTTCTTAATATTAGTACATTTAAGTGGTTTGTAGCTCTACGGACAGATGACCACTGCGCCGCGGTGAAGTAGCCGAGCGGTGTAAAGCGTCTCGCTGCAGAGCGCGCGGTTGCTCGCCGTGGAGGTTCGAGTCCTCCCTGGGGCATGAGTGTGTGTGTTGTCCTTAGGTTAGTTTACCTAGCTTTAAGTAGTTTGCAAGCTACGGACTGATGACCACGCAGTTTGGTCCGAGAGATTTACAATCATTTGAACATTTTGATGACTACTGCAGTTTGGTTCCCTAGCTTTACAGACATTTCGAATTTGAACAATATAAAGACGTAGCACAGACACAAATATTCAGTTATTAGGAAGGGGATGGCCTACCATTGGATTGGTTTAAGAATAGCTGTAGTTCTTCTAGGAGGAGATTCAGAAAGTGTCGTTATAGAAACCAACAGAATCTTATCCTGGAGAGGAATTTCACTTTACGCAAGACAACTTTTTTGTGTTTTCATCGCCCAAATATGTTTCTGTACTTGCTGTGCCATTTTCCGTGAGTTTTTGCTTTTAATTTCTGAAATAGTTTTACATGTTAGAGGTTTTTTATTGTTTAGACTTTTGACTAAATTGTTTACATTTGAGAATAAGGTGTTACTGATTTGAATATTATAGGCCTACATTGATTACCTAATGAGATGAAGTTATTGGCAGGGTTTACACGTTGCTTTAATTGAGAAATAACGGTTTTGCATCCAGTCATCCGCAACAACAAAACGTTTTTATTTTCAAAATGAATAAAGTTATTGTTTCTTGCCTGCGTATTACTATGAAATATATGTGGCTATTTAGCGCCTTCAACCACATGAACCACAGACATTGCCGAGATGGGGTGGCTTGCATCCGTCAACTATGCGGATAGCCGTACCGCAGGTGCAACCACAGCGGAGGGATATCTGTGGAGAGGCCATAAAAAACGTGTGGTATCTGAAGAGGGGCAGCAGCCTTTTCAGTAGTTACAGGGGCAACAGTGTGGATGATTGACTGAGCTGGCCTTGTAACATCAGCTAAGATGGCTATGCTATACAGTTACTGCGAACGGCTGAGAGCAAGGGGAAACTACAGTCGTTATTTTCCCGAGGACATCAGCTCTACTGTATAAATATATGATGATGGCATCATCTCGGGTAAAGCATCATGTATACATGACTATATAAGGACAGAAATTAATTACTTACATATAAAATAGAAAAGCATAAATAACAAACGGGAACAATATACATTTGGCCCAAAAGCGGGCTACGTCAACAGCATTTGGGGTTGACATCAGGTCCTCTAAAGAGCAATTTGAAGGACATTCAGGGTATTTATACATAAGTTGGATCTGAACGTCTCCAAAAACACATAATTAAGATGTAGTACAATATCTCCACTTCAGAAGATTATCTCTTGACCGTGCAGTGTTGGTGAGTAACCTGTTTAGTGACCTCGAAACCATCCAGTCCACATTGTGTCCTAGCGCCAACTTTTCCTTTGGTTCCATCTTGTGCCTTTCTCCCGACATCATCCACCTCTCCACCCTAGATCCAGGTTGGTCACTGACGTCCTCGGCTGCTCTGAGGAAGTTCCGCCTCAGGCGTTTGGTGACTGGCTGAATGTTTTCGGAGGAGGTTGCTCTCACATAACTCGGCCCTCGCTCTGTCACTGTAGGCTGCAGCTTCTCTACTCATAGCAGGAGATGCAATACCTATTAGGTGGTATAGTTTGTCGACTGGCGTAGGTTTCAGACATCCAGTGACGAGCCTGCAGGTCTCTTTCAGAGCAACATCGACCAGTGCTTTGATGAGAGAATAGTTGACAGGTCTCCTCGTTCTCCAGTAGTAAAAAATGTTCAGATGTTTGTAAATCTAAAGGACTTACTGCTGCGGTTATCAGTCGCTACTCTTACCAACTACTTAAAGTAACTTATGCCAAAGACGAAGCACACACTTTCTCTCTCTCTCTCTCTCACACACACACACACACACACACACAAACACACACACCCATGTCCAAGGGAGGATTCGTACCTCCGACGACGAATAACCGCGCGATCCGCAGTAAGGCGCCTTAGAGCGCTCAGCCACTCCACCGCGGCTCTCCAGATCTACATCCGCGTGACTTTTATCCTTTGGGAACGGTAAAAGACAAGGTATATGCAAGCGATCGCCACACACGCAGAGTTGGAAGACAGGATTTCGCAGATTTCGGCAGGGGAAATTCGTAGAGTGTTAGCAAATGTGTTCAGCTTGCATTTATCGCTTGCTTTCACCGCAAAGTTCCTAGTGGTGAAAAAAAGCGCAGGTGACTCCCGTTTATAAGAAAGGAAAGAGAACTGACCCACATAATTACAGGCCAATATCGTTGACATCAGTTTCCTGTAGAATTTTGGAGCATATTCTCAGTTCGAATATAGTAAATCTCCTTCAGACGGAAAATCTTCTTACTATGAATCATCACGGTTATAGGAAACATCGTTCATTTGAAACTCATCTTGTCCTTTTCTCACATGACATCTTGTGAGCCATGGATGAAGGGCATCAAGCGGATTGTGTACTTCTCGACTTCAAAAAGGCATTTGATGCGGTGCCACACTGCAGACTGCTGACGAAGATACGAGCGTATGGAGTAGGTTCACAGATTTGTGACTGGCTGGATGACTTCCTAAGTAATAGAACGCAGTACGTCGTTCTCGAAGGCGAGTGTTCATCAGAGACGTGTGTATCGCCAGGCGTGCCCCAGGAGAGTGTGATAGGATTGGTATTATTTTCTATCTATTTAAATGAGCTGATGGACAGAATAACTTGTAATTTGCGGTTGTTTGTTGGTGATGCTGTAGTGTATGTGAGTCTTTGACTGTAATAGCATAAAGGATGACTTAGACAAAATTTACAGTTGGTGCGAAGAATGCCAGCTAGCTCTCAATGTAGAAAAATGTAAGTTGATGCGCATGACTAGAAAAAAAAACAATCCTATAATGTTCGAATACAACATTAGTAGTGAGCCTTCTTGATGCAGTCGCATCGTTCAAATATCTAGGGGTAACATTGCAGAGCGATATGAAATGGAACGAGCATGTAAGGACAGTTGTGAGTAAGGCAAACATCCGACTTCGGTTTATTGGGATAATTTTGGGACGATGTACTTCATCTACAAAGGAGACCGCGAATAAAACGCCCGTCTTGAGTATTGCTCAAGTGTTTGGGACCTGCAGCAGATCAGTTTAAAGGATGACATGGAAGCAGTTCAGAGGCGAGCAGCTAGATTCGTTACTGGTAGGTTCGACCAATGCGCGAGTGTCACGGAAATGCTCCGGCAACTCAATTGGGGACCGCTGGAGGAAAGACGACGTTCGTTTCAAGAAATTCTTTTGAGAAAATTTAGAGGGCCGAAATTTTAAGCTGTGTGTACAACGATCTTCCTACCGCCTACTTACATTTCGCGAAATTATAACACAGAGAAGATAGAAATTAGGGCTTGTACGGAGTCATATACACATTTTTTTTCTAGTTCTATTTGGGAGTGTAATAGGAAAGGAAATGCCTAATAATAGTAGAGTGTACCCTCCGCCACGCACCTATGGTGGATTGCTGAGTATGTAGATGTAGATGTAGGAGATGTCGGGCTGCTCTTTCCACAGAGGGACGTCATTTTGAGCACCTACTATAAGGAAAGGTCAGCTTAAGTTAATCAAATGTAACTGAGTAGTTGTGCCCACGGCAGGTTAGAGTTCGAGAGTCGGGCGCTACGGTGGCCGGCGAATGCAGTGGGGGTTTTAATACTTGCACGGACTGACACTTGCATGGAGCCCGGGGCTCTTTCCGGGCTAACCGGCTTTTCACCGGTCAAGCTTCCGATTTTATTTTCCCAGAAGACGTACCGTTCCCCAAAACACAAAGAAACGCAATCCACTGGCTAAACGGGATATCGGTCCACAAAGTTTTTACAAAAATGGAAGATTTCTGGGCATACCTTACAACGCAGCATCACAGGCTGGAAACAAAACATTACAAGAAACATTACAATATTTTCTTACAAAACACCTCAACATAACATGGAAAGAAGGAAATTTTATTTACACAAACTTCCTTATATATTTGTTTGAAAACCATATTTATATCTCTACAATGTTTAATTTGTCTCCCGTTCAAGAGAACAAGTTATATGTTTTAGTATTGAAACATTGCCCTTCTTCTGTAGGAATGTTGGTACAGCTTCTGTTAAGGCTGGATAAAAGCAGTTTTAGTTTGTAAGTCCCAGAGAAAGTATTAATTCATATTCATTGCTCATTACAGCAAGTTCATTAACAACGTGAAAATAGTGTGAAGCCACCTTTTACTTTGCCCATTACAGTTCTAACGTCTCCTGTGATTTTACTAGTGTCGTGTCCCTCTTGTGCATTACGGACGAGAAACTGATAGATTTCTAGGCT
Organism: Locusta migratoria; assembly: GCA_026315105.1. Taxonomy (NCBI): domain Eukaryota; kingdom Metazoa; phylum Arthropoda; class Insecta; order Orthoptera; family Acrididae; genus Locusta; species Locusta migratoria. The sequence continues at coordinate 508,788,356 of CM048747.1, forward strand.
TTGGTGTTTCACCATACTCATGAAAGAAAACAGTTATATTGTGATGCATTTGTGATAAACTCTGGTGTTTTGTATTCGTTCTTTGAACAATCCAGCAAGCTTTTCGTGGGACTTTTCTCCTAACTTCAATTATTTGACGTCTTTCTTTTATTGATATTTCAATGGCTTTATAGAATATTTATCAAATTCAATTGCCCACGTGTAATTAATCTATGAATTTGATGGTATGGAAACCTAATGTAAAAAAAAAAAAATTGTTGTGACAACTATCATCTTTGGCATGTAAATTTACAGAATACTATTTGTGGAGTGTAGCATGAAACGTACGACGTAATATGGCAGCACGAATTGCATCTTTTTACTGTGTTATAAAGTGACTACAGTTTGTACATACATTCAAAAGTGTTAGGTACTTCATTGCTGTAAGTGACGTTAATATTGCCCCCGGTAGCGCAAGGCGATAAATATAACCTTTACAGTCATCGCGGTTTACCTTTAGGTCGCTATATGCGCGTGCCACGAATTCTTTCCACGGTGTAAACAGGAAGTAATCCGCGTGACAGTGACAGCATGACGATCGAAATGAGCTCAGGAATTTATGTAACGAGTGACTGAAGTGGGTTGTCGTCGTTATCACAGTGTTATCTAATCAGCAAAAATCTCTCAACGGACGGTACTTCAATGAAGAAACTTTCTTTTTGTATCATGCTTGATCCAATATACATATGAGAATTAGTGTGCTTTTCCTCGCTCATGACTACAGAAAGTATGTTACGTTATATTTCGTTTCTTACTAGCACTCTCTATAACTCCACGATTAGGAACAGTTTGTGTTAAACTGTTAGATCGTCGAAGAATGGATTATGCAACTAATGGATTATATTACTGGTTTCTTTTCCAAAGTACATTACTTTATTGGGCAATATATAAATTATATAGCAGTGTTCGAATGAGATTTTGTGTAGCAGTACTATAATTTGCAGCAAGTTAAAAAAAAAAATTAAAAATAGAAAAAAAAGAAAGAAAAGAAAGGCCATCAGACCATATCAGGCATACGTCTTAATAACTTTGAACTTGACAGATTCATTAGGCAAAATGCTACCTACCAAGTTTTATTTTAGTCGTTGACAGATTCGCAAAATCAGTCGCTTTCAACAACTTCTATATTATCGATAAAACGTGATATTAACAGATTAATAAACCACTCCATTACAATCAGAACATCTTTTTTACAATATCTCTTTCAAGTAATGAGCAAACATAATTCTAGAATAGTGGGGATCAGTAAATATATCAAAATATGGTAGAAAGCTGTTTAGGAAAGTCTTAAAACAGAAATGCATTACATAATATTCAGTTTTCGTGGCCGTTGTCAATGTCAATAAAATTCTTCTGTCATTGGACAGCATGTCAAACGCGACACCTAGAAGAAGCCCGCTTTGCTACAGTGGCCGAAACGTCGGTGGATTTTGATATATTGACGATGCGATCCAATGCCCAGAAGAATGTTATTAACAGTATTTATTTCGTATCATTTACTTATGAATGCTTCTCGATGTTACAGGATGTTTTCCCGGAAGGGAAATTTACAATCAGATGACATTATGTGGCGGTTTTTATGAATCAAATTATTTATGACCTTATATATTATTAGTTATGATGAAATTTCGGAAATACCTAAAGTCATATGTGTGTATACTAACTGTAAAATGTCTTGAGGTTATAATTAGTAGTCTAAAAGTAATAAGTTACAACGTCATCCCGAATGTCGTAGCTTTGTGGCATGAACAGCAAGAATGTAGTAAGGGATAAAATTATTTTCATTCATTATTTTGAGTTGTGAACAAGAAAAAGTTTAACAAAAGTTGGGAATCATTTGTGAACTATGTTGTAATTCGCCAAGTGCTGTCATTCTGAAATAGTGGATGAATGAACTCTCGTTATTCATCCCCATGATGGGACACTGTTCTTTTTTTATGATGTCATATCTCCTGTACTACGTGTTGTGTATTATTTGTACTCCCACAGCGCGTGTTTCCTGCTGTTAAAGAGTATTTGTCCTATGTTTTATTAATAATTTTCGATGTGTTGCTCTTATGATTGCCATTTTTGCAGTAAAAAATCTGAGTTGAGGTCGCCTGATATGCAAAACAATGTTTTTTACTAATAGTAATAAAAAACAGTGTTTGGCATATCAGACGGACCTTATATCCAGATTTTCTTTTGTTATATGTTTTGTTGATGTTTTGTCTTCCTGGTCAGCCTCTATTTAGTCGTTCCCAGCCTGTCTTTCAGGAAAGATTCTTGGCAGAAAGCGTGGTCAGCTAAAATAGCTATATAGATTAGTATTACAGGTTTTATTTACTGAACTCTACAAAGATACTCAACTTCTATAAAGTATGTCTCCTCTCTTCTCGCGGCGTCGTCTTCCTCGATGGTAGCTGCGCTGAATCCTAGTGACTGCCTATTTCGGAGCCGAGTTCAGATCTGCCCATCCGCTCGCTCGTGCAATGACGGAAACATATGAGTTTCCGATGGTCGGTGGAGTCCAAGCTGGTGAGCTACGCCTCCAAAATAACTGGGTGATGATATTCTGTGTCCTGGCTTGTCGATTGTCCTTGCGGTTTGCGTCTTCTTGGTAATCCTAGTTGTGCATACGCCTCCTAATCGGAGCGGAGCATGTGGGGCCACCTGGTGGTATTCAATCTCTGCACTCTGTGGCCAAGTGCGCGGATGAGGGCTACCAAGCAACTTACTGATAGAAGAGCTTCGTAGCCTGCTGGAATCTGGCTTGGATCGTTGGAATTGTCGTTACTCGGAGGAGATCTTCGGTCGGAAAATCACGTGGTACATGGAGTGCGAGACGCAGAATCCTGTTTTGGAGACCCTGGAGCCTTTTGATATGCGTCTGCGCAGCATTCCCCCAGACGAACGCCGCATACTCGAGGATGGGACGGATGAGCGTGGTGTAGATGGCCACATCAAGCTGAGGCGGTAGAGTGGAGGTCGGGTAGAGAACCGGGTAGAGGTCCCTCAGCCGGCCCCGAGCTCTGCCTCTGACGTCGTCCACGTATTGTTGCCAGGTAAGCCGCCTATCGAGCGTCACTCCCAGGTACTTAGCCGTCCTGCCCCATGGAACAGCTGTGCCTCATACCGAGAGTCGTGATAGGTCGACTGGAACACTTTTCCTGGCGATTATGAGCGCCTGCGTCTTCGCACCATTAAAGCTGAGCCTCCATTTGGTGGCCATCGACTCAGCTCGTCCGATGCTCGTTGTAGCCGAGTTCCTAGTGTGCGGGCGTTCATGCTGCGGGAGAAGAGCGCCGTATCATCCGCGTAGAGGGCGTGGTGCACCCTGTCGATCCGTGGCATGTCCGCAGTGTACAGTATATACAAAATCGGCCCCAAGACAGGGTCTTGGGGGACTCCAGCACGAATGGGTCGTCTCGTCGAAAGTTCCTCGTTGCGCACCTGGAACGTCCTGTCTTGGAGATAAAGGTACGACCGAATTAATCGGACGTGCGGCAGGGACAGGCCAAGATCCAGCAACTTGAAAAGTGCTGCCCGTCCAGACGCATGTCGGCCTAGATATAGCAGCTTGCAGAGGGCCCGCATTTCCGGTTACTCCCTCCAGGATGCGGCGCCGGCATGCGATTGGCTGCCGGTCGTCCGCTGCCTTCTGCACGATCGTTCTCGAGCGTCTGGCGTGTGGCGCTGATTTTACGTCACAACAGTTGAAATTGGTCCATTAGATCCTGATGTTCCTCCGCCCAGTCCGTGTGGGCTAAACGGTGGCGTGGTGGATAGGGCGCGAGGGTACTGTGTGCTGGTCAGCACTGCCCACCGATTTGACGCAAAGGCATCCGTGGACGACCTTGGCCGTGCCCTCTTTAAACGGTTCCTGTGGTCTGAAATCGCTTTCAGGTCCTGTAAATTTCAGTTTGTGACACCCCAATAGCTGTAGCCGCCTCCCTCTGTGCCTGTCCCGCTTCCAACCATCCTACAGGTCTCCATTCCATAGCTTCGGGTAAGTCACGCTGTTGCTACATGGCAGTACCTGCTCACTACACTATCTGAACGCAACTGCTTGTATAATTCATTTGGTAGAGTAAACACAGGTCAAAACCCATTACGGTTTCCGTAATGATGTTGTCTCCACTCTGTAGAATCGACAGAAAGACGTGGAACCATTTTAGTTCATTCTGTCGATGATATCACTTCAGAACACAGATATCTAAAATGTTTTGACCAGTGTGGTTCACAATAATAGTTGTACGTTTGTCGACTTTCTTGTACATTCGCAAGGACTTCGCGTTGTAAGACTACCGTTAATTGTAAAATTAATTCTAGCTGAAAGGAGCAAGTTAAAAGCTTACTTTACACATATAATTCTGGCCGTAAAAAACCAGCTAAAGGATTCGCGTGAACTACTAACTACTTTCTGCAACAGAATCTTGTTCCCTGGCCCCAGAAATTAGAACTGACACAAAATTTACTTTAGCAGCAGGAAGACAAAGAGACAGTGGTCAACACACATCGTAGATCACGACAATTACACACGATTATTAACATACAAGCCATCCCGGAGTAAACCCTTTCATGAAGGTGGCTGTGATAACATTTATGGCGCAACATAATTAAAAATGTGATAATTTGCATCTGAATTTGTTCTCAGCACTGGTGAAAACAACATTAAATAAAAAAGGGAAGGTATTCGTTAACTAATATTCATAATTAGGTTAAAGTTCCACTGATAATAAATTATTTATCCAATTGAAACATGAGCAAAGGTGTGCACCAATTTTGTTAAACAATAAAAATGCATCGCATTGAACTACTAAATTAAATTAAAGAAATCTGAACTGAAAATCGTCGGGGGAGGGATTTAAAATCAATAAGCATTCAGCCACTCACACGAGCGAAGCAAAGCGGAAATCGGCAAAACCCACGAAAAGCGAGGTGGTGGGGAAGAGCTTAAACTCGCACATCCTACCTAGTCTCGTTACTGGGCATTGCCAACCCAACTTGTAACTAAAGGGCGGAGGAACATCTTTGGTAGCATCAAAAGCAGCGGTTGGTAACGACTAACTGTCGATACTAAGCCAGAGAAACACTAGTACCGAGCAGCCAGCAGCCGACGGCGAAAATTCTCACTCACACTCCCATGCTAGAAAATTCTCATACATGCACATACAGAATAAAGCAAGTACACAATCACACAGGGACAGTGGCGTCACGGAGAAACCGTTCATCTTGCCATCTCCGTACCCAAAGACTGGGAAGTTGCCCAAGTTACGCAAATATTCAAGAAAGGCAATAGGAGTGATCCCCAAAATTACAAGCCAATCTCATTGACGTCGATTTGCAGTAGGATTTTGGAACATATACTTTGTTCGAATATTATGAACTACCTCGAAGAGAACGACCTATTAAGCAATAGTCAACACGGATTCAGAAAGTATCGCTCTTGCGAAACACAGATTGCCCTTTATTCACATGAAGTGTTAAGTGTCATCGACAAGGGATCTCAAATCGATTCCATATTTCTGGATTTCCGGAAGGCTTTTGACACTGTACCCCACAAGCGGCTTCTAAATAAATTGCGTGCTTATGTAATATCTCCCCAATTGTGCGATTGGAATCTCGATTTCCTATCAGAAAGGACACAGTTCGTTGTAATTGACGGTAAGTCATCGAGTAAAACAGAAGTGATATCTGGCGTTCCACAGGGAAGTGTTATAGGTCTCCTACTGTTCCTCGTGTTTATAAACGATTTAGGAGACAATCTGAATAGCTCCCTTAGACTGTTCGCGGATGATGCTGTCGTTTATCGGTTAGTGAAGTCAACAGAGGATCAAAGGCAACTGCAAAGCGATTTAGACAAAATTTCTACATGGTGTGAAAATTGGCAATTGACACTAAAAAAAGAAAAGTATTAAGTAATACACATGACCATTAAAGAAATCCGCTGAACTTCAATTACGCGATAAATCAGTCAAACCTTAAGGTCGTAAATTCTACCAAATACCTAGGAGTTACAATTGCGAACGACTTTGATTGGAGAGAACACACAGAAAATATTGTGGGGAAGGCGAACAAGAGGTTACGTTTCATTGGCAGAACGCTTCGAAGATGCACCAGCTCCACCAAAGAGACTGCCTACATCACACTTGTGCGTCCTCTCCTGGAGTACTGTTGCCCAGTGTGAGACCCTCACCAGGTGGTACTGACGGAATACATTGAGAAGGTTCAGAGAAGGGCAGCTTGTTTTGTTACGTTACGGGGGAGAAAGCGTCACGGAAATGTTGCACGAGTTGGGGTGGAAATCATTAAAAGAAAGACGTTATTCATTGCGGCTTAATCTGTTTCAATCACCGTTTTTTACTTATGAATGCGAAAATATTTTGCTAGCACCCACCTACTTAGGGAGACATGAGCATCCCAATAAAATAAGAGAAATCAGATCGAAAACGGAACGATTTAGGTGTTCTTTCTTCCCGCTCGCTATTAGAGAATGGAACGGTAGAGAAAAGTTATGAAAGTGGTTAATGAACCCTCTGCCAGGCACTTAATTGTGATTTGCGGAGTATCTATGTAGATGTAGATTCAGAGACACAATGATAAATTATTAGCATAATAAAATCCCAGCAATATTACAGAAACTAACATTTTAAAAACATGAAATGAAATGCTATTCCTCATGCCTCCGAACGAGAGGGGTTCTCGTTTAGCAAAAAAGCCCGTCTAGTGAACTTAGAAAAATTATAAAGTTAAAAACCTAGGGAAGACGGCAGACAGCCGTCTTTCAATAGAAAGACGTGGAACCATTTTATTTAATTCAACCGATGACGCCGGCCGCGGTTGCCGAGGTGACTGAGGCGCTCCAGTCACGGTCAGCACGACCACTACGGTCGGGGGTTCGAATCCCCCCTCGGGCATGGATATTTGTGCCGTCCTAGTTCGTAAGTAGTTTATAAGTAGTTTGTAAGTTTACGGACTGATGACCCCGTAGTTAAGTCCCATAAGCTTAACAAAAATTTGAACATTTGAATAAACGATGATATTACTTCGGAACCGAGATATCTAAAATGTTTTGACCTGTGTGGTTCACAATACGAGTTGTACGTGTGTCGACCTTCTTGTGCATTCGCCAGGACATTGCCGCGGTGGAGTAGCCGAGCGGTCTAAAGCGTCTCGCTGCGGAGCGCGCGGTTGTTAGTCGTGGGGGTTCGAACCCTCCCTGGGGCATGTGTGTGTGTGTGTCCTTAGGTTAGTTTACCTAGGTTTAAGTAGTTTGTGAGCTACGGACTGATGACCACGCAGTTTGGTCCGATAGATTTACAGACATGTGAATTTTGAACTTTGCGTGTTCCCCATTGATGGCAGTCGCTGTGCTGAGCGCCCTCGTCTGTGACACACATCCCATTACGACCAGCATGGGCAGGAGATGCAGCTGAGGTGTGTCTGTGTGTGTGAGAGGCCTGAGACAGGACAGGAAGGCGTCGGGAGAGATAACGGCGCTGCCAACGCTGGAGGCGCCCTCGGCAAACAGCGTCGCGCCGGTCGCTGCTCCAGGCATCCGACGCCACACCCACCTGGCGCAACGCGCCGACAAAGTCGACCTCAGCACAGTACAGCCGGGTACAGCACGGTACAGCCACAGTCTAACACATACAGTCACGACACTTCCGCGGATTTTTGTTATACACTGCGACAGCAGCGCTCCAAGCGGAGGGCAAGCTACTTTTATGAATACGTTAGTGGATGAGTGCGAATAGTATCGTTTATATCGATTTTAACACTTTTTTTTTTTACATTAGAGAACGTATGTAGTATCATAAAATAGATAATAACTTAAAAATAGCTCCACCTTTGTCTTTCTTGGGTTTCCTAAGATCACTGACGAGGTTGGAAACGGTACATTGCGGCACAGTTTATTTACTGTTATCTTGTAAACCACAGGGTTATACTGAATAATTTAATTTACTATTAAGAATAGAAAAAATGGCTAGGAAACACCGAATACCCGCCCTTTGGCAGAAAGACGAGTTTTTTCTTCTGAAGAACGTTAACGCTTCTCCACTCTAATTACAGTGAAATCGGTGAGCATGCAACATAGGAAACGAATGTAGACTGCAATAACTACGGTATTTAACATACGAAATCAGTCACCACAACTGTCGCTTAAGGAAAACATCAGAAACGTGACAAGAAACCTGAAAAAGCAATCGAACTGTATTCAACAAAGAAGAACCCAATTCCACAATTGTTGCTACAGCTGAACCACAAACGGCAAGAATCTTCAAGACATTGTCTTCTTAAGCTAAAGTAATCACACTCAAAAGAATATGGGCTTATAATAAAGACGAATGAAGCCTAAAAATGTGCGAATCATTTGACCCCATACCACAACGATACGTGTCAAAAAACTCTTTGTCATAGTAAGAACACATCAAAATAGAAATTTATGTTCCTATTATGTTTATATTCTACTTACTGTCAGCGGAATAATCTGAAAATATACACATATTCGTAAGTATTGGTTCATGACGAAGTTCTTCGTTATACCAGTGAATCAGTAAGTTCGACTGTTTTTACATTACTTTCCGTGTTATGTATGCCTCTTGATATATTACTAATGCTTGTAACACAAAAATTATATTAACTCTTTCATTAATTACGCACACAAATAATTACAAACAAACATCACTCTTTCGGTGGCTTACCCTCCGCTAGGAGCGCTAGTGTCGCAGCAACTGTCAGTTGGTAACAACTTTTACAGCAGTGAGTGTCGCGACTGTATATGTTAGACTGTGGTACAGCGGCGGCGCCAACACACGAGCCGGGGCCGGCTTTCCGACTGTCCCACTGTCAATAGTCCCACAACTAAAGAGCTATACAGGCTGAGACAAGATTTCACGTGCACTGTAAAAGTGGGCCATTGTACGAAATAAAAGATTAATTCTGGTAGGAGGTACCCAGATAAGAATTTACTGTTATAAAAAAAAGGTTAATTTTAGCAGTAAAAGTAGCAAAAGATCCGTGTGAGCTTCCGGCTACTCCCTGCTGCAAAATCTTGTTTCCTGGCCCAAATTGAGAAATGGCTTGGTTCAAATTACTCTGATAACAGGTAGTTAGCGATACAGTGGCCAATATACGTAGCAGCTCACACGAAATTACACACAGGCATTAATAAACAAGCCACCATAATTAGAGTTATTTCATAAACGTGGCTAAGAAAAACATTTATTGCGCAACGGAACTTAAACATAAAAAAATTGCATCTGAGCTTGTTCTCAGCACTGGTGAAAAACAATATTAAATAAAATGGGGAAGGTGCTCGAAAACTACAATTTACAAGCAAGTCAAAATTATAACTTGTTTATTCAGGTCGAACACAAGCAAAATGGGAATCAATTTTTTTTTTAATACAATAAAAATGCATCTCACTTACATGAGCTAATACTGACGATGCCCAGCATTGAACTTAACATGAATTTCACAGAACTTAACGCTACTGGGGGGAGGATTTACAAACAACACTCACTCACTCACACACACGCAATGCAACAATGAAACTCACCAAACTCAGTGTGCTCAAACGAGGCAGAAGCAGGCGCCGCTATCGGAAAAGTGAATTAATTACAAAGTCGGAAATATAAATATATATACTACGCCATGCAACCCATAGAAATGTTTAGAATTAGATAACGAAGCGAATGAAATGCAGGGAGCGACTGCAGAGACGTATGAAGTCCTGCCTCAAAAACCAGAAAAGCGAAATAATTACAAGGACGCGAAAGTGAGAATAAAATCTCCGGCATGCAACCCATAGAAATACATAGAATTTCATAAGCAACCTATTGAGGGAGTTTGTACAAGGTTCAGAGAGAATTATGACAAAGACTGAGTGCATACTGCAAGTTCGAAGAAGAAACAGCAAAATTAAAATAGTTGGGGAGATAAGATCGCGAAATGTTAGTGGAAATCGGAAGGATACATGCATAGTTACTTGCCTGATGGGCATAGAACAAACAATAGTGGAAGGCTTTGTTCTAAGAACCAACCACGTGGAACATATATCACTCAGGGAAGGAAACGATAAGGAAGATCTTACATGCACTGAATAAAAATGAACATATCGTCTGTTTGAAATCGGGCCCCACAAAGCTAGAAAGAATGTACACAGAGTTCGTACGCCACCACATAATCACAAAAGGTTTGAATGTACCAGGTCGTTATCAAACTGCAACTAGTAACACATACACCGCATTTATCTGTCGGAAATCACTGGATTGAAAAACTAGAACACATTTCTGCGCCCGATCAGAAAAAAAAAAAAATCCAAAAAATGAATCTATGTTCAAGAGTCTATGTTAAACATGCTAGACAACGAATAACTACCATCTCCTCGGACACAGAGCAGAACCAACCTTACCTCGCAACGATCCCAACATAAAGTGACCACCGAGCGGCCAGGAGGCGCGAAAGCTACCGAAAACTGGGCAAAACCCAAGTCAACATCGGTGGTAGGGAGAGAAGATTGCGAGACTCGCCCTGGAGAGGGCTCGTCGACTGGCTTGTAACCAAGGGTGTGGAAACCTCTTCGGTCACATCAGCTGCAGGGGTTGGTAACGACTAACTATCGACTCTGAGCCAGAGAGAACCATGCGAAGCGAGCTATTACTAGCCACATTCCGACAGCTATTAAATTCTCGCACATCCACTTAAAAGTAAAAGTACACATTCTCACAGTGACAGTGGCATAGCGGAGAAGCCGTACTTATTGTCATATTCATAAATACAATAATAAATTATTAAAATAACAGAAAACTAGCAATATTAACTAACATTTCAAAAACTAATATTTCAAAATATGAAATAAAAAATTCTATTCGTCATGCCTTGAAAAGAGTGGGGTTCTAGTTTTCACAAAATGCTAATCTAGCGACATCAAATAAATAACAATTTTATAAAAAATATATGGAAGACGACAGACGGTCGTCTTTCAACTGTTTGAGGCTTTCTAGACGTTGTAATCCCTTCCATCGTACACGATTGGGCTGTTGATAAAATAACAATATATCGATATTTCGATACTTTTTCTTCTCAATATGGATATATCGATATCAAAATACAAATATCGGGTGTCGATATTTTTAGTTTTCATTACATTTTTTTAGCGATATTTAAATTTTTCTTTTGATATCATTTTACTTTCGTCGTGTGAAGGAGTCTTACTACTTTATCCCATCCAATCTTTCTCACTGATTGTGTGAATAAAGGAAAGGGGGCGCTAATGATGTAATTGGCGCTCAGCGCTACCAACAGAAACTAGAGTGTCCTTTAATTCTGGGTAGAAAGCAAGAATTTTTCCCCTGTGCAGTCAGAAGTACCTTTAAAATATTTGGTCTCTTCGGCAACATCAATTCCTTCAGATAATAGAGGCTTCCGAACAGCTGAACATATCACACAAAGAGAGTTTTTAAAAACGCTTCCTGAAAAATTCTGGAATGTGTAACTACATTTTTTAAAGATAAAAGTATGCAAGTAAACTTACATTTCCATTTATTTGGTTACTTACCTGTTTCTCTATTAACCGTCATAGACAAATACAAAAGTAATCCTATAATGATATCGATGATAGGGATTAGCGAATAATTATGCAAACATATGTAAATTTTTTATTCACATTAATCAGAATGATAAATGTGTTTCTGATTCCTAATATCCTTATTCCGAAAAGTCAAACTACCTGCCAGTTTGCAGATATGAGGGTACTCGACGGAACACTCGAAAGTTTCTTCTGGCAATGATTGCACAGCGTAAAAAAAGAAAAAAGAAAAATGATTTTTTTCTACATCAGGGTGAAATAAGGTTTATTTCGACATGTAGCCAATGACAAACTAAGTTATGAGAGGTTAACTGGAATGAAATATATCCAATGACACTGCACAGAGCCGAAGCCAGATAGGAGGTATGGGGCTGCATCACTGTACCACTAGTCCGTCTAATACTACTCTCGCTTCTTCTTTAGGTGTAGTTTGGGGCACAAAGAGACTACATTCCTATGAGGGCAGGCACCTTCCCTTCTCTCCTCCCCTCCCCCCCCCCCCGTACAGAACGAAGTCCTGGCTTCGCCACTGACACTGTATGATGTACATAGTTTTTAATTAACAACACAACATTCGACAAAAACTATTGTAGTACAAGCTTTTCATCTGCAAAAGTGCAATTACTAACTTACAAATTTTCTCATTAAATGTTTTCAAAAATATTCAAATGTTTGTTAAATTAATGGGACTTAACTGGGGGTCATCTGTCCCTAAACTTACAAACTACTTATGAACTAGCTTATACTAAAGACGGCACAAACATCCATGCCCAAGGGGAGATTCGAACCCCCGACGGGGAACGGTATGCATCGTAGCACAGCGCCTCAATGCGCTCGGCTGCTCCACCGCGGCAAATGTTTTCCTTATTCATGCTATGAAGGGAATACATAATTCTTAATCATTATTTAAATATACAACTCTAAAACCAGTATTTGCAATATGCAGTTGCTATTTTTGTGTACCAATTTTACGTCGAACTGTCCAAATTGTACCATATTTCTGCGGTACAGCGTCTCGTCATCTTCAGGTGGTCACTGTACTGTTGTGCAGCCGTTGTGCCTTGTACATATACAGTGAAGGGCCAAAGAAACTGGTATATGCATGTAAACACTCGGAGGACGGCGCTGAGGTCGGCAGCGCCTATATAAACAATAGAAGCCTATATAAACAACTAGTTGAAAACCCGGCGTTGCCCGGGTATTACTTATTTATTCCTGCCTTGAATTATTACTTCTCCTATCCCTTGTCTCTCTGTCGATCTCCTCTTTTCTATAAACATGTTGTATTTATCTAAGAATATATAGGAAATACAGCTGTCTTGCATAATGTACAAAATTATAAGTGCAGTATACAAACAAAGAAAAATAAGAATCAAAATACAAATGGCATATAAAATTCGTACGATCTGATATTTATTGAGTTTTATGTTTTACAGTCGTATAATTTTACAGGTATATATCAATTTGTTTAAGTGCAGTATCTCTGTAAGATCTGTTGCAAATACAATTAGTAGTAAAGAAGTAATAAATTAAAACTTGGTGCGTAATGGGGCAGTTTTCCATGAATGTTACTATTTAGGAGCTCATATTTCATGAATTACGTGTCGTACTGTGATACAATTTCTAAGCTACATTAAGCTATGTGTGTGTATACTGTCTATAAAATTTCCTGCGACTACAATTTGTAGTGTAGAAATTATAAACTGTAATGTCATACTGAATGCCGTAATTTTAAACCATGAACAGCGGAAAAGTACTGTGCGAGAAACTTTCATTCATAATTTTGCATGGTTGCAGCGAGAAAAACTTTAATAAAAGTATCAAATTATGTGTAAAGTTTGTTGCAAGGTGCTAAGTAATCTCGTTCCCATATACTGTATTCATAATGTTGAAAGACGACCATCTGTCGTCTTCCATATAAATTTTATGAAATTGTAATTTATTTGATGTCGCTAGATTAGCATTTTGTTAAAACTCGAGCCCCATTCTTTTCGAGGCATGGGGAATAGCATTTTTATTTCATATTTTGAAATATTAGTTAATATTGCTGGGATTTTGTTATTTTAATAATTTATTATTGTATTTATGAATGTGGCAGGCAATATGTACGGCTTCTCCGCTACGCCACTGTCTCTGTGAGAATGTGTACTTGTTTTACTTTTAAGTGGGTGTGCAAGAATCTAATAGCAGTCTGAATGTGGGTCGTAGTAGCTCGCTTCACATGGTGCTCTCTGGCTCAAAGTCGATAGTTAGACGTTAACAACCCATGCTTCTGATGCGACCAGATGTTTCTACACCCTTTGCTTACAAGCCAGTCGACGAGCCCTCTCCAGGGCGAGTCTCGCTATCTTCTCTTCCCAACAACGATGTTTTCTTGGGTTTTCCAGTTTCCGGTAAGCTTCACGCCTCCTGGCCGTTCTGTCCTCATTTTGAGCTGGAATCGTGGTGAGGTTAGGTAGGTTCTGCTTTTGTAGCGATTCTTTGTCGAGCATGTTTAACTTAGACTCTTGAACTTAGATTCAATTCTTTCCATAAATATTTTTTCCGATCGTGCGCGGAAATGTGTTCTAGTTTTTCAATCCAGTGATTTACAACAGATAAATGTGGTGTATGTGTTACTAGTTGCAGTTTGATAACGGCTTGGTATATTCAAACCTTTTGTGATTATGTGGCGGTGTACGAACTCTGTAAATTCTTTCTAGCTTTGTGGGGCCGGATTTCTAACAGACGATATGTCCATTTATGTTCAGTGTATGTAAAATATTTCTTATCGTTTCCTTTCATGAGTGACATGTGTTCCAAATGGTTGGCTCTTAGAAGAAAGCCTTCAGCTTCCACTATTGTTTGTTCCATGCCCATCAGGCAAGTAACTATGCGTGTATCCTTCTTATTTCCACAAACATTTCACGATCTTCTCTCCCCGCCTATTTTAATTTTGCTGTTTCTTCTCCGAAATTGTGGAAGGAACTCTCTCTTTGTCGGTAATTCTCTCCGAGCCTTGTACAACCTCCTTCAATAGCTTGCTTATGAAATTCTATGTGTTTCGAAGGGTTGCATGCTGCAGTTTTTATTCTCACTTCTCCGTCTTTTTTCTGTGTTTTTTTTTTTTTTTTTTTTTTTTTTTTTTTTTTTTTTTTTTTTTTAATAGTCTGGGCTTAATCCGTCTCTGTAATCACTCCCTATCGCATGTAGCTGCATTTCATTCGCTTCCTTTTGTAATTCTAAACATTTCTATGGGTTGCATGCCGTAGTTAATTTTTATTTTTCGGAAATTGAATTTATACATTTTTATCGGTTTTCGGAACCACGTAGGTCCGAACTCCGATTTCAGGGGTTTGCAGCTAGTCACCTGAATTCACCCCACTTCTCGTGAAACCAGTGCATAGATAGTTTTTCTCAGATTACATCTTAAGATTCCGCCGTGATTTTGTGTAATGAATCCGATTTTTAACAACTTCACCTTCAGTGGAGTGCGACATGTAACGTAGCCGTGTGTCGCCGTTAGTGTGTTTGCTAGTGTGGCAGTCGGAGATGATGGTTGTATGACTGTGTTGTGTGCCCGTGTGATTGCGTGAGTGCTCTATTTTCTGAAGAAGGCCATGGCCGATAGCTGAATGTGTTGTATGTGTGTGTCTTTTGTATGTGCCTGTCGCAGCTCGTCGCCACGTCTTTGCGGTGAGTTGTAAACTGTCCTCACTATATTATTTATTCCAACCTGGACTTTCCATTATTATATTTTGAAACTTAACTTTGCTATACTCACGCACCATCTCAAATCAGGCATGAGAGACCAGGACCATCTTCGCAGTTTTATTGTATATTGTGTTGTGTGGTACCTCCGCGTATGCTGAATTTCGCCTACGATAGCTGCGCCTGCTTCTGCCTCGTTTCAGCACGCTGTTTTGGTGAGTTTCGCTGTTGCATTGCGTGTGTGTGAGCGAGTGAGTGTTGTTTGTAAACCCTCCCCTCAGTAGCGTTAAGTTCTGCGTAATTAATGTTAAATTTAATGCTGAGCATCGTCAGTATTAGATAATGTAAATGGGATGCTTTTTTATTGTATTAACACAATTGGTTCCCCATTTTGCTTGCGTTCGATCTGAAAAGTTAAGTTCAATATAATTTTGACTTGCCTATAAATTGTAGCTTTCGAGCGCCTTTCCCCTTTATTTAATATTGTTTTTCACCAGTGCTGAGAACAAGCTCAGATGCAAATATTTTCTGTTTAAGTTCCGTTGCGCCATAAATGTTTTTCTTAGCCACCTTTATGAAATATCATTGTGGTGGCTTGTTTATTAATACCTGTTTGTAATTTCGTGTGAGCTGCTACGTATATTGGCCACTATATCGTTAACTTCCTGTTATTAGAGTAATTTGAACCAAATCAGTTCTCAATTTGGGACAGGAACAAGGTTTTGCAGCAGGGAGTAGCCGGTAGTTCACACTGACCTTTTGTTTATTTTACTGCTAAAATTAAGCTCAGCTCTGCGCTGTTCGTGGCCGACTGGCTGTCGCGAATAATAACCGCACTTCAAACTTACACTGAATTCACAGTGCACAGATGCAGAACGAAGTGGAGGCCGCCACGGTATTTCCGGTCCTTGTTGGTGTTGGAAATCGGTTGCCTAGCAGAACCAGTGACACAAGACAAAAATAAGTAAATTCTTATTAATATTTATACTTGGTCTCTGTTGGAAACATAATTATCATTTCTGACATGGCGTTATTCGTTACATTAAAGCGAACCAAGTGTTTGTCATGAAAAGTTGGGCAGAAAAGTTTCTGTAACAACTGGAGATATTTACTGTCACATTTCCATTCATCTGATGATCCATTGATGTCCACAGTTGCATTAGACTTTCTCCTAACTAGTTTTTTTTTGCTCTGATACACGTTATTGGTCATTTTTACAGTCTACAAACCACATTTCGAAAAATATTTGATTATCTATTCAGTATTCTTACAAGTACAATCACAGCCAGTTAAAATTTAACAAGCATAGTTTCAGTGCTCTCTAACTGGGGTTAGGTACGTGTAATGGGATAGGATAAATCATTTTTTATTTTTTTTGTTCGATTTAAAAACAAATTGTATTAAAGTTTGATTATATTTAGATTATGCATTACGGATATTTTCAGAACCCGTGACTGTTAAATACAATAACATTTAAGAAAAATGCAACCAGTCACTTTTTTACTTGAAATGATACTATTTTATTCCATTAACCCTTCCAGACCTAAGGTTGTAGATGATGCGACATTAATATACAGGGTGAATCACCTAACTCTTGCACCGCAAATATTGCGGAAACGAAAAGTGGGATTGATGTGCGGTTTTCACAGAATGGATTGGTAATCAGGGGCTCGTTTTTTAATCCAACAAACAGATTGTAATATTACTTAGAAAATGTATTTTTATGCATACATACAGTTTCTTAAATGGAACTATGGTTGTTTCTGTCATGCACTGGAATTTTTGACACCAGCGGTGTACAAAGAATTTCGAATGACATTGATATCACGTTTAGTTTGGCAGCTACAACCGTTCAATGTTTCGGGGGCGGAGGCTGCGATAGCGTAGCTGACTGGCCGAGAGGCTAGCCCCTGGGGCACGGCCCACTGTCTCATGACCGCCAGCCAGTCATCTACGCTGTCGTAGCCTCCGCCTCCAAAACTTTGAATGGTTGTAGCTGCCAAACTAAACGTGATAAAAATGTCAAAATGTTTGTAAAGCTTATGGGACTTAAATGCGGGGTCATCGGTCCCTAAACTTACAAAGTACTTACGAACTAGCTTATACTAAAGACGGCACAAACATCCATGCCCGAGGTGGGATTGGAAACCCCGGCCTCGTGCATCGTAGCATAGCGCCTCAATGCGCTCGGCCGCTCCGCCGCGACATAAAAATGTCATTCAAAATTCTTTGTAGACAGCTGGTGTCAAAAATACCAGTGCATGATAGAAACAACCATTGTACCATTTAAAAAATTATATGTTTGCATAATAAAATACACTTACTAAGTATTTTTACAATCGGTTTCTTGGATAAAAAACGAGCCCCTGACTACCAATCCATTCTGTGAAAACCGCACATCAATCCCATTTTCCGTTTCCGCAATATTTGCGGTGCAAGTGTGATTCACCATGTATAGAGATACGTTTCAGATAGAAAATACATACAGTAAATCATTACTAAAAAAGAAAATAAATTTATTTTCACAAATTTTGTACCCACACAAAAAACTGTTTTGGGACTTTCACTACAAATTTATATGATCTACACCATCTTACAGTAACATGCCTTTGAAAGAAGTGACATAATAACATCACAGAATCATATAAAAGATATGATAGTGTCATATGTGAAAACAAGGACATCTACACCTTGTCAACAAGTCTTTCTAGCTGTCGTTGTAAGTGTACTGCAAGTTTGTCAACTGTTAGTGCCACACAGGATAGAAAAATGGAACTAAAACACGTTGCACACATTACCACAGTCCATCCACGATTGTGTGATGCGGGCCCGAAATTCCTAGATTGAATCACAAAGAAATGAAGCGAGCAAAACCAGAAACGCACAATTTTGCATGCAGGGCCTGAAAGGGTTAACCGGTTTTCGAACCTTTTCATTTTCATCTCCAGACGGTGCAAGTGCTACAGGTTCATTTCTAAGTAACATGAGTTGTAAAAGCACATGTTGGACACTGGTGAAGCGGTGCTGACAGTTTATTATAGAGATCAACAGTCAAAAATCGAGTGATGTAACGTCATCTAATCACCAGGAAACCATGGAATGGAAATTAATTATAAAAAGCCGGTCATACAATCTCAAGCCAGCACCGAACATCACGCTTGAAATTAGCCTGTAACACTTGCACCGTCTGAAGATGAACCTGAAACAGTTCGAAAACCTGTCAGTGGAATAAAACAGTATCATTTGAAGTCAATAAATATTGACTGGTTGCAGTTTTCTTATAAACAAATTATATTAAAGTTGATTATATTTAGATTGTCCATTACGGGTATACATATCCTTTTAAAGGGTTATTTTATTCCCTTTCTTGTTACATTTCACTACTTGATTAACTTGTTTAGTTTTCTCAGTACAACATGTCGTCAGAAAATTAAAATTTTTGAAATTTACAATATAGTCATACAAAGCATCTAACATTCTTTATTGTGAAATTATGGCTGTAATTTGCTGACTCTTAAGAGAGTGTAATGTGTATTAACTCATATTATGTCCTAGTTTTCTATATGACACCTTTGCCTTTATCATCTGTCTACATAAATACCGACAAACAGTTATATGGAATATTATGTATATTAATTGAAAAGTCTAGTGAAAAAATTACTCTTTGCCTTTTTAAAAGAAATCTAGTTTCAGCCTGCAATATGAAATGCATTTATGTTTGAAACTCTGTTACACAGATTGCAATAATAGGCGATATCAGACGACAGTACAGTCAGATGCGAATTCTTTTAGAGTAATATGTCGTGCAGATAATTCAGATGCTGAATATTGTTCCGTGAAATAATTTTTAACTACACAGAGTTCAGTAAAATTAACGTCGATTTTGAAAGGCCAGAGAATGCTGTTCCACAGTCAGGAGTGTATTATGTTAGGAAACGCTTAATGATTTGCGAAACAACATCAGAGGTAAGATTTTATTGTACAGAATACTGGCAGTTTGCCATACTATTTACTTAGAGACGTTTCCTGCGCTTATAAAGACTGATGTATTTTGACACGGAAACTGCAGACAGTATTGTAAGCTCGTTACTTAATACTGGTTTAGATTGCACATTATCACAGAAAGGGACACAGAGCATCAGGATTTCACAAGCATTAAACGTATAGTAATCTCAAGCATTTTTCACTTTAATTACTAGCTTCATTTCTCTAGTATAATTAATTCATTCATTCGATAATAATAATAACATTTCAAGTAATGAGTATAATAATGACATGTATATTCAACCTCATTATCATAGTGTCACGCAAATTTCTGATATCCTACCTCAATGTAGACAAGTGTAATGTGCTGCGAATACATAGAAAGAAAGATCCTTTATCATTTAGCTACACTATAGCAGGGCAGCAACTGGAAGCAGTTAATTCCATACATTATCTGGGAGTAGGCATTCGGAGTGATTTAAAATGGAACGACCATATAAAATCAACTGTCCGTAAAGCAGATGACAGACTTAGATTCATTGAAAGAATCCTAAGAAATGCAGTCCGAAAACAAAGGAAGTAGGTTACAGTACAATTTTTCGCCCACTGCTTGAATACTACTCAAGGTTGTGGGATCTGTACCAGGTGGGGTTGATAGAGGAAGTAGAGAAGATCCAACGGAGAGCAGCGCGTTTCGTTACAGGATCATATGGTAATCGTGAAAGCGTTACGGAGATGATTGATAAACTCCAGTGGAAGACTCTACAGGAGAGACGCTCTGTTTCTCGGTACGAGTTTTGGTTCAAGTTTCAGAACGTACTGTACCATTACGGAGGAGTCTAGCAGTATATTGATCCCTCCTACGTATATCTCACAAAGAGATCATGAGGATAAAAATCAGAGAGATTAGAGTCCAACCAGAGGCATACCGACAATCTTTCTTTCCGCGAACAATACTTGACTGGAATAGTAGGGAGAACGGATAGTGGTGGTCAAGGTACCATCCGCCACACACCGTCGGGGGGCTTGCGGAGTATGGATGTAGATGTAGCGAGGTAGTGCGTTGACTGCCGCGGTGGAGCGGCCGAGCACATTGAGGCGCTATGCTACGTTGCGCGAAGCCGTTCCCCGTCGGAGGTTCGAATCCCCCCTCCGGCATGGATGTTTGTGCCGTCTTTAGTATAAGCTAGTTCATAAGTAGTTTGTAAGTTTAGGGACTGATGACCCCGCAGTTAAGTCCCATAAGCTTTACAAACATTTGAGTGCGTTGCTTAGCTCACTGACATTCGACAGGACGATCGTTAAAATGGCCACTGCAGGCAACGTATCGTTAAAATCGTTGTCGCGGCATTCTGATTCAGGTTTTCGTCGTTTCGCTATGTCGCTTGAGGAAAATACCGGAATGGTCCCTTTGTAAGGGCACGACAACTTTCTTTCACATTCTTAACAAAAATAGTCCGAACCCTGACTCCGTCTTGTCCACTGTACCTCAGACACAAACCGTGGTTCATTTTTCTTATTACCATTACGCTGAAATATTTTGACTTTCGATACCTCGCTTCCGTTAACTATAAAGGAAGAGGGGGGGGGGAGGAGCATGGAGGGGGTACTTCCATGGAAATGTTTGTTTAGCAACATTCGGAGGAGTTTCAATGAAAATAATAAAAAATAAAATAATAAAATGGAAAAGGTCCTTTGTAACATTCCGTATGGAAGAATGACGATAACAGTGTAGCTTATCTTCTCATAATGTCACAGAATCACAAAAGTAATCCCGTATCTATTACCCACATAATGTATATTGCGACCTAATTTCTCCACGGCCATAGATGTGGACATCAGTCATCAAACACGGATATAACCTTCTCTCTTCTCGCCTTGTAAACTACTTGTGATAAGCATTGCCAATCTCGCTTGAATCAGCGACACAAGGTTACTTGCTCACCGCTGCTGAAGCTCTGATAGGCACCTGTTGTCATCTCACTGTACTCAAACACCATTCTCGGCCAACCAATGGACCCGAATACGATTCACCGCAAACTCTCTCTACGAAACATCAAAAGTCGCTGCTCGCAACATTCTTGCAAAATAATAAATGTAAAGCTTTTCATAAGAGTTGAAAAGTCAAAAAGTAAATAATATGGAACATGCGTTTTCGTTGAAAGAATGCAATGTAATGCTTGTGACTAAGTCTGATCAAGTGCGTTTCTTTGACAGGGTTGAAACCACCATCCCACTAACCAGATTAAAGTTCACAGTGGGTTCTAGACAATCACTTCGATCACGACGAATCATTTTTTCCACGATTCCTTTGAAATGATTTCAGCAGGATTCCGTCCCATAAGAAGTGTGCCGTGTGTCGAATGACCTCGTGGTCAACAGGGTTGTAAATTCAACTTCTCCTTCGCGTTTATCAACCACCAGGACCACCAGCTACCTGTTAGCTCTACAGACTAAAACAAGAATTTCACCGAAAAAGATTAGTGCCTAAGCCGAACAGTACTAAAACGTCGAATTGAAAAGCAAAAATTTAGGTGATAAGTCTCCGCACTTGGGATGTTCGTTTCAGGTCTCTAAAGATCAAATTTCACAGCTTCATACGTCTCAACAGGTGCGGAAGATTTTTCAATCACATGCGATGGTTCCTTAAAATATTTTTGAAAAAAAAGAGTTCTGCGTACGAAATGTAAGAAAGTACAGAATGTTTATAAATGATAACTGGTTTTAACGCTTTATGATATTTTTTTATATTAAACTTACAATTATAAATGATATGTCAAATGAAAGAGCGACTCAAACAGTGAGCTCCATTTGTCCCAGCACATCAAGTTTATAACGGAGTTCTTCCCAAACGTTGATAAGTGTGTCTTCAGTGATTGTAGCAACAGCTGCTTCAAACCGGTTTCTTAATTCAAGGAGGTCAGCTGGTAGCGGAGGCATGTACACGATCCTTGATGAACCCTAAAGAAAAAAAAAAAAAAAAAAAAAAAAAAAAAAAATGAAATCGCATGGCGTTAAGTCGGGTGAACGTGTGGGTCATGCAAAGCAAGCTCTGCCAGTGTGCCCCTTGTGACCTATACCTTGGGTATAGTGACGTTCAACCAATCGCGTAGTTCGCTATGCCAATGAGATGGCGCACCGTCTTGCTGGGCCGCGGTGGAGGTAGCCGCGCGGTCTAAAGCGTCTCGCTGCGGAGCGCGCGGTTGCTCGCCGTGGATGTTCGAGTCCTCCTTGGGGCATGGGTGTGTGTGTTTGTCCTTAGGTTAATTTACCTAGGTTTAAGTAGTTTGTAAGCTACGGACTGGTGACCACGCAGTTTGGTCCAATAGATTTACAAACATTTTTTTCGCCTTGCTGGAAAATGAAGTTCTCTGGCTTATCTTCTTCCAACTGAGGGAAGATCCTTTGCTCTAGCGTATCAAGATAAAAAGTGCTAGTTACAATATGATCACCAGAAAAGAAAGGCCCATAAACTTTCCGCCGGGATACGGTACAAACAGTCACTTTAGGGGAGTTTCGTTGCATTTGCACCATCTCGTGAGGATTCCCTGAGCACCAGATGCGCACATTATGAGTATTAACATGACCACTGAGGTGAAAGGTCGAATCATCACTGAAGATAACATGTTCCAGAAAATCTTCATCGTCATGAAACATCATGTCGTTTGCGAAGTTGGCGTGTATTACGTGGTCTGTTGGCTTTAGAGCCTGTAATAACTGTACACGGTAAGGGCGAAGTTGTACACGTTTTCTTAAAACGAGTTAACGACTCTCACTCGCTCAACAGTCTCTTCACTAACTGTTGGTCGTCCCGTGCTCTTCCCTTTACAAAGGCAGGCGGTATCTTGAAACTTGATGATACCATCTACGAATGCTATTATCACTTGGAGGATCACAACCGAACTTCAGCCGGACCGCGCGTTGCACAGTAACGACAGATTCGGTCTTTCAAAACTGCAAAACACAAAACGCTTTATGTCCTCCAGTCCACACTGGACTCGTATTCGGAAGGATGGGGGTTCAAACCCACCTCCAACCATCCAGATTTAGTTTCTACGTGATTTTCCTGAATCATGGCAGGCAAATGCCGGGATGGTTCCTTTCAAAGGGCAGGGCCGATTTCTTTCCCCCATCCTTACCCAAAAAAAACCGAGCACGAGCTCCATCTCTAATGACCAAGCTGTCGACTGGACATAAAACGTTAAGATTTCTTCCTTCCTTTGTTCAACAATCGCCATCTTTGCTGCTACCGCTGTTTAGCGGACTGCGACGGAACTGTACGCCGGCCGCGGTGGCCGAGGGGACTGAGGCGCTCCAGTCACGGTCTGCAAGGCCACTACGGTCGGGGGTTCGAATCCCCCCTCGGGCATGAATATTTGTGCCGTCCTTAGGATAAGCTAGTTCATAAGTAGTTTGTAAGTTTAGGGACTGATGACCCCGTAGTTGAGTCCCATAAGCTTTACAAACATATGAACTTTTTTTTTTTTTTGAAACTGCACGTTGTGCGTGCCTGTCTTCCACTCAAACCACAGCATCGACGTGCGGGGCTTGATTGGTGCCCTGAGAGGATTACTTGGAAGATCGAATGGCTGCTCGTGGTCTTCAACAATGAAAGCAGATACTGCCTGATGCTCGTCTGCACGTACCATGCAGACCTAGCAAGTGCTGTCTCGTAGAGTGCATTCGTCCATGATACACTTTGCTAAGACCGCCTTTAATCTTTGGTTCCCGTGGAGGGAATGCTGACCTGCGCTCGTCATGTTGTAAGAAGCGTTCTTATTGGGACAGGAAGGTGGTGTGTTGCTGCAACAGATTAACCTTCCCCACACCATGCGCGCAAAGCTCAACATGCTCTACAAGACGTGCTGCAACATCCCTGGCCTGCACAATGTCGAGATATGTCTGCCACCAAGAATGCGTGGGGTATGATTGGACGACCACTGACGCGCGAGACTCGCCGTCCCACAACTCTCACACAACCCCATGAACAGGTCGAGCAAGCGTGGACTAATGAATGACAAGACAGTATCGCCATCTGTATGTTGAAATCAGCGCCTGAACTGCCGCCTGCAGTTTTATATCTCCGGGTTGCGGCAGTAGAAGCAGGTGGGTCGTGGCTAGCAAGGATGTGGACAAGGTCTGCAATTGAAAGAACTGATTAGTCCACATATACTTGTATTACAGATGAACAGAATAGTCAACTATGGTGTGCTTGTGATGCGCAATTTCTTCCTAGCTACAAAACAGTTATGCAGTGATATCTTCTACACTACTGGCCATTAAAACTGCTACACTACGAAGAAATGCAGATGAAAAAATGGCATTCATTGAAGAAATATATTATACTAGAACTGACATGTGATTATATTTTCACGCAATTTGGATGCAAAGATCCTGAGAAATCAGTACCCAGAACAACCGCCTCTAGCCGTAATAACGGCCTTTATACGCTTGGATATTGAGTCAAACAGAGCTTGGATGGCATGTACAGGTACAGATGACTATGCAGCTTCATCACGACACCACAGTTCATAAAGAGTAGTGACTGGCGTATTGTGAAGAGACAGTTGCACGGCCACGGCTACATATACATAGATACTCTGCAAATCACATTTACATTCTACCGTTCCACTCTCTAATAGCGCGCGGGAAGAAAGAACACCTAAATCGTTCCGTTTTCGATCTGATTTCTCTTATTTTATTGGGATGCTCATGTCTCCCTAAGTAGATGGGTGCTAGCAAAATATTTTCAAATTCAGAAGTCAAAGTCGGTGATTGAAACTTCGCAAACAGATCACGCCGCAATGAATAACGTCATTCTTTTAATGATTTCCACCACAACTCGTGCAACATTTCCCTGACGCTCTGCCCCAGTAACGTGATAAAACAAAACGAGCTGCCCTTCTTTAAACCTTCTCAACGTCTTCCGTCAGTCCCACCTGGTGAGGGTTCCACAAGGGGCAACAGTACTCCAGGAGAGGACGCAAAAGTGTGATGCAGGCTGTCTCTTTGGTGGAGCTGGTGCAGCTTCGAAGCGTTCTGCTAACGAAACGTAACCTATGGTTCGCCTTCTCCACAATATTTTCTGGGTTTCTCTCCAGTCAAAGTTGTTCGTAATTGTAACTCCTAGGTATTTGGTAGAATTTACGACCTTAAGGTTTGACTGATTTATCGCGTAATTGAAGCTCAGCGGATTTCTTTTAGTGGTCATGTGTATTACTTCACACTTTTCTTTATTTAGTGTCAATTGACAATTTTTGCACCAGGTAGACATTTTTTCTAAATCGCTTTGCAGTTGCTTTTGATCCTCTGTTGACTTTAATAGCCGATAAACGACAGTATCATCCGGGAACAGTCTAAGGGAGCTATTCAGATTGTCTCCTAAATCGTTTATAAACACGAGGAAGAGTAGGGGACCTATAACGCTTCCCTGCGGAACGCCAGATATCACTTGTGTTAGATGACTTACCGTCAATTACAACGAACTGTGTCCTTTCTGATAGGAAATCGTGAATCCAACCGCACAATTGGGGGAGATATTCCATAAGCACGCAGTTTCATTAGAAGCCGCTTGTGGGGTACAGTGTCAAAAGCCTTCCGGAAATCCAAAAATATGGAATCGATTTGAGATCCCTTGTCGACGGCACTTAACACTTCATGTCAGTAAAGGACAAGCTGTGTTTCGTAAGGGTGATACTTTCTGAATCTGTGTTGACTATTGGTTAATAGGTCGTTCTCTTCGAGGTAGTTCATAATATTCAAACAAAGTATATGTTCCTAAATCCTACTGCAAATCGACGTCAATGAGATAGGCCTGTAATTTTGGGGATCACTCCTATTGCCTTCCTTGAATATTGGAGTAACTTGGGCAACTTTCCAGTCTTTGGATACTGATCTTTCGCTGAGTGATCGGTTGTAAATTATAGCTAAGTACGGAGCTATTGCATCAGCATACTCTGAGAGTAATCTAGTTGGTATACAATTTGCCCCGGAAGATTTTTTTTTTTTTTTTTTTTTTTTTTTAGTGAGTTAAGTTGTTTTACTACTCCAGGAACATCTACTTCTAAGATTCGCATGATGGCATCTGTTCTTGGATTGAATACTGGAGTGTTCACTTTGTCTTCTTTGGTGAACGAATTTCGGAAAGCTGTGTTTAGTAATTCTGCCTTAGCAGTACTGTCGTCGGTAGTATTACCATTGCTTTCGCGTAGTGAAGGTATTGTTTGTGTTTTGCCGCTAGTGTACTTCACACATGACCAGAATTTCTTTTGATTTTCTGCAAGATTACGAGACAGGATTTCGTTGTGGTAACTACTATGAGCTTCTCGCATTGATGTCCACGCTAGGTTGCGAGTTTCAGTAAAAGATTGCCATTCTGTGTCTTTTTTAATTTTGCATGCGTTTTTCTTTGTTTCTGCAACAGTGACCTGACCTGTTTTGTGTACCACGGGGGGTCAGTGCCCTCTTTTATTAATTTATTTGGTATAAATCTCTCGATTGCTACTGATATTAAGTCTTTGAAAGTAAGCCACAACTTATTTACATTAGCATTTTTAGTTATGAAAGACTGGAGAATATCACTCAGGAAAGCGTGAAGCGAATTTTTATCTGCTTTATTGAATAGATATATTTTTCGTTTATTTTTGGTGCATTTGGGAATTTAGACATTCAATCTCGCTACTACAACTCGATGTTCGCTAATCCCTGTATCTGTTTTGATGTTCTTTACTAGCTCATGATTATTTGTTGCTAGGAGATCAAGGGTATTTTCGCAACCACTTAGCATTCTAGTAGGTTCATAAACTAACTGATCGAAGTAGTTTTCATAAAAAAGCATTCAGAACTAGTTCGGACGATATTTTATTTTCGCCGCCGGTTTTGAATACGTAATTATACCAACATATCGAGGATAAATTAAAGTCGTCACCGATTATAACAGTATGCTTCGGATACCTATTCGAAATGTGATTCAAGATTTCTTTGAACATTTCGGAAACCGCATCGTCTGAGTCAGGGGACCGATAAAAAGATCCAATTATTAATTTATTCCGGTTGTCAGGTATAACCTCTACCCATACCAACTCACAGGAAGTATCTGCCTCAATTTCGCTGCAGGATAAACCGTTTGTAACAGCAATAAACACGCCACCCCATTTTTTATTTATTCTATCCTTTCTGAAGACCATTTGGCCCTTTGAAAAAAATTCGGCCGAACTTATCTCAGGCGTCAGCCAGCTTTCAAAACCTATAACGATTTGTGCCTCAGTACTTTCTATGAGCGCTTGAAACTCTGGAACTTTCCCAATACAGCTACGACAATTTACAACTGTTATACCAATGGTTACTAGATCTGCTTTCTTCCTGTGTCTGACCTGCCCTCTTTGAGACTGAAACCCATTTTGTGTATTCCCGAGGCCGTCTAACCTAACCAGACATGTTCAATTGGTAAGAGATTTGGAGAATATGCTAGCCAGGTCAGCTATCGAACATCTTCCGTATCCAGTAAGGCCTGTACAGGACTTGCAACATGCGATCGTGCATTGTTGTTATGGTCTTCAGTCCGGAGACTGGTTTGATGCAGCTCTCCACCCTACTCTATCCTGAGCAAGCCTTTTCAACTCCTCATAAGAACGCCAACCCAATTCACTTGAATCTGCTTACTATACGCGTCTATTGGTCTCCCTCTGCGATTTTTACCCCACACACTTCCCTCCAATGCTCAATTTACGATACCCCGATGTCTAAGAATGTGTCCTACCAATCGATCCCTTCTTTTAGTCAAGGTATGCCAAAAATTCCTTTTCTCACCAATTCTGTTCAGTGCCTCTTCATTAGTTATGCCATCTACCCACCTAATCTTCAGCATTCTTCTATAGCACCACATTTCAAAAGTCTCTATTCTCTTCCTGTCCGCACTGCTTATCGTCCATGTTTCACTCCCGTACAAGGGAACACTCCACACAAATGCCTTCAGAAAAGACTTCCTTATGCTTAAATTAATATTCGATGTTAGTAAATTTCTCTTTTTCAAAAATGCTTTTTTCCCATTGCCATTCTGCATTTTATATCCTCTGTACTGCGACCATCGCATGTTATTTTACTACCCAAGTAACAAAACTCATCTATCACCTTCATTGTTTCATTACCTAATCTAATTCCTTCAGCATCGCCCGATTTTCTAAGACCGCATTCCATTATTTTTGTTTTGCTCTTGTTAATGTTCATTTTATACGCTCTCTTAAACACACTGTCCATTCCATTCAACTGCTCTTCCAGGTCCTTTGCTGTCTCTGACAGAATTACAATGTCGTCAGCAAAACGCAATGTTTTTATTTCTACCCCCTAAACTTTAATCCCTGTTGTTGTTGTGGTCTTCAGTCCGGAGACTGGTTTGATGCAGCTCTCCACAATACCCTATCCTGAGCAAGCCTCTTCATCTCCACATAAGAACGGCAACCTACATCTTTCTGAATCTGCTTACTGTATCCATCTCTTGGTCTTCCTCTGCGATTTTTACCCCACACACTTCCCTCTAATGTTAAATTCACAATTCCTTGATGTCTAAGAATTTGTCCTACCAATCTATCCCTTCTTTTAGTCAAGGTATGCCAGAAATTTCTTTTCTTCCCAATTCTGTTCAGTACCTCCTCATTAGTTACGCGATCCACCCACCTAATCTTCAGCATTCTTCTGTAGCACCATATTTCAAAAGCCTCAATCCTCTTCCTGTCCGCACTGTTTAATGTCCATGTCTCACTCCTATACAAGGCAACACTCCATGCAAATGCCTTCAGAAAGGACTTCCTTAGGCTTAAATCAATATTAGATGTTAACAAATTTCTCTTTTTCAAAAACGCTTTTCTACCCACTGGCATTCTGCATTTTATATCCTCTGTACTGCGACCATCATTTGTTATTTTACTGCCCAAGTAACAAAACTCATCTACCTCCTTTATTGCTTCGTTTCCCAATCTAATTCCTTCAGCATCACCTGATTTTCTTAGACTGCACTCCATTACCCTAGTTTTGCTCTTGTTAATGTTCATCTTATATGCACCTTTCAGCACACTGTCCATTCCGTTCAATTGCTCTTCCAGGTCCTTTGCTGTATCTGACATAATTACTATGTCGTCGGCAAAACGCAATGTTTTTAATTCTTCACCCTGAACTTTAATTCCTTCTCCTTGCTTTCCTTTATAGCTTGCTCAATGTACAAATTGAATAACAATGGAGAAAGACTACAACCCTGTCTTACTCCATTTCCAACCCCTGCATCCCTTTCATGCCTTTCAACTCTGACAACCGCTGTCTGGTTTTTGTACAAGTTGTAAATAACCTTACGCTCCCTATATTTTACTCCTGCTTGCTTCAGAACTTTAAAGAGTTTATTCCAATCAACATTGTCAAAAGCCTTCTCCAAATCTACAAACGCTAGAAATGTAGGTTTGCCTTTTCTTAATCTATCTTCTAGGATAAGCCGTAAAGTGAGTATTGCCTCCCGAGTTCCTGCATTTCTCCTGAACCCAAACTGATCTTTCCCGAGGTCGGCTTCTACCAGTTTTTCCATCCTTCTGTATATAATTCGTGTTAGTATTTTGCAACCATGACTTATTAAACTGATGGTTCTGTAGTTTTCACACCTGTCTGCACCTGCTTTCTTTGGAATGGGGATTATAACATTTTTCTTAAAGTCTGAGGGTACTTCGCATGTCTCATACATCTTACACACCAGGTGAAACAGGTTTGTCATGGCTGGTTCTCCCAGAGACTTCAGTAGCTCTGAGGGAATATCATCTACTCCTGGGGCCTTGTTCCGACCTAGGTCTTTCAAGGCTCTGTCAAATTCATCTTTCATCTTGATGTACTTCCTCTTCCCTTCCTACAACACCGTCTCTAAGTTCATTTCCTTTGTAGAGCTGCTCTATGTACTGTTTCCACCTTTCAGCTTTTCCTTCTTTGCTGAGAACTGGTTTCCCATCTGAGTTCTTGATATTCGTAGAGTTGCTTTTCTTGTCCCCAAATGTCTCTTTTATTATCCTATAGGCGGTATCTACTTTTCCCCTTCTTATACATTCTTCTACAGATTTGCATTTGGCTTCTAGCCACTCCTGCTTAGCCCTTTTGCACTTCCTGTCAATCTCATTTTTTAGTTCTCTGTACTCCATTTTGCCTCTTTTATTTACTGGATTTTTATATTTCCTCCTTTCATCAATTAAATTTAGTATTTCCTGTGATATCCAAGGATTTTTTGTAGGTC
Organism: Locusta migratoria; assembly: GCA_026315105.1. Classification (NCBI taxonomy): domain Eukaryota; kingdom Metazoa; phylum Arthropoda; class Insecta; order Orthoptera; family Acrididae; genus Locusta; species Locusta migratoria. The sequence continues at coordinate 508,818,901 of CM048747.1, forward strand.
TTGCCTTTCTACCTATTTTGTCCTCTGCTGCCTTCACTATTTCATCTCTCAATGCTACCCATTCCTCTTCTACTGTTTTATTTCCCCCTGTTTCTGTCAATTGTTGCCTAAAGCACCCTCTGAAATTCTTAAGAACTTCAGGTTCTCTCAATTTATCCGAGTCCCATCTCCTTATTTTCCTACCTTTCTGCAGTTTTTTCAATTTCAGCCTACAGTTCATGACTAACAAGTTATGGTCAGTGTCTATATCTGCCCCTGGAACATCGATTCCCGTTTCGGTGACGGATTTACGAAAGCAGACATGTTTATCATTTGCGGTAAAGAAGTATAAATTCCAAGACATAGATGAACACTAAAACCAGGTATTCCATTTTAAAGAAAATCATAGTAACTGAATAAATAGAGAATCTCTCGAAAACGACTAATTATAGGTACTAATTTTTGTATAACTTGACTGGAAACGTCGTATTTATGATTAAAGTGTTTTTTATTATAAAAATACCACGTTTCAAGGCAACGACTCACTGAAGATCCATTAAAACGCTTTGTTATTTACAGTAATTGTTTTAATTACACGTCAGTTTAAAACATGTCTACAAGTACTGCATTCAGCAGATTGTAAGACGTAACACAAATATGAATTCCATGACGTACTGGCATAACGCAGATTACGAAATTGAACATGATTGGTAGCACTAGTTCGCATTTTCTCTCATATGCTCGTTTCCTGATATATTAAAAAAATTTTAATTACTAAGTATCCTGTATAACATTCGCTATTATGTAAAATTAAATGCGCTCCTCTGAGGAGTGAGTTCATTCGCTAGATTTGATGAACAGGAGAGTGTGCACCATACTTGCACTAAAATATTTAGCTCCTTATAGTTTTAAGTCCCCTATTTTAAGTGTCATAAATATTTTACTACTTCATAGTAGATAATTGTAAGATCGAGGAAGAATGACCTCCGAGTTTCTACATCTACATCAACATATATACTCCATAATCCAACGTAAGTCGATACTAGGCACTTTCTTTCCTACTCCATCCCCAAATAGAACGACGGATAAAAGAATGTCTATATGCCTCCGTACGAGCCCTAATTTCTCTTATCTTTGTGATCTTTACGCAAAATGTAAGTATGCGGTAGGAATATCATTTTACGCTCACCTTAAAATTACGGCCCTGTAAATTTCCTCAACAGAATTTCTTGAAAAGAACGTCGTCTTTCCTCCAGTGATCCCCATTTGAATTTCCGGAGCATTTCCATGACACTCGCGCATAGGTCGAACCTACCAGTAACGAATTTAGCTGCTCGCCTATGATCTGCTTCCACACCTTCCTTTAAACCGATCTGCTCAGAGACACAAACACTTGAGCAACACTCAAGACGTGGGCATACAAGCGTTTTATACGCGGTCTCCTTTACAGATGAAGTACATCTTACCAAAATTCTCCCAATAAACCAAAGTCGGATGTCCGCCTTACTCACAACTGTCCTTACATGTTTGTTCCATTTCATATCGCTCTGCAATGTTACGCCTAGATATTTGAACGACGCGACTGCATCAAGACGCTCACTGCTAATGTGGTATTCGAACATTATGGGATTGTTTCTCCTACTCATTTGCACCACCATACATTTTTCTACATTTAGAGCTAGCTGTCATTCTTCATACCAACTAGAAATTTGGTCTAAGTCATCCTGTATGCTATTATAGTTAATTATTGAGGAAACCCTTCAATACACTACAGCATCGCCAGCATCACAGATCATTTATATAGATAGAAAATAATAGCGGTCCTATCACACTCCCTTGGGGCACACCTGAAGATACACTCGTCTCTGATGAACAGTCGTCGTCGAGAACAACGTTCTACGTTGTATTACTTTTGAAGTCTTCCAGCCAGTCACAGTTACTAAAAGGTGAGTGAAAGCCTATTTTAATTTAAATACCCGACCCGACACCTAAGCGGTAGGGGTGGGGCGAGGGCATCGAATTCGGTATCACTTGATGTCTCTCTCCGATACGAACACATTTAATTTTAAAAAATTTTGATGCGAGATATGTTAGTTAGTGTCTGTAAACTGAAATTTTAACATTTTCTCCGTCTTCTACATGAAATTGAAGTTTTTCTATAAATAACTAGCTTATACGCCCGTGCTTCGCAACGGTTGTTAAAGAAGGGCCTATGCGTATCATGGCTTTTTAGGGTTCCGGACCTCAGTCAGTTTTAAACATAAACTATCTGTAAACCCGGCGTTGCCTGGGTATTTATTTATTTCAAACTCTCGTAGTCCACCTCTCCTTCCTTCCTTTCTCTGCATCCATCTCTTTCTCTCCCATCTCTGTCCGTTTCCGCCTTGTCCTCTTTCGGCAAAGTTTCTTACAATGTTACCCTCTGTCATGTACCATACCAACATTTATTATACCCAGTGACCTTCCAAAATGTTCAAATGTTTGTATAGCTTATGGGACTTAACTACGGGGTCATCAGTTCTTAAACTTACAAACTACTTATGAACTACCTAATACTAAGGACGGCACAAATATCCATGCCCGAGGGGGGACTCGAACTCCCGACCGTAGTGGACCTGCAGACCGTGACTGGAGCGCCTCAGTCCTCTCGGCCACCGCGGCCGGCAGTGACCTTCCACTTAGTTTAAAAGTCATGGTTGCAAAAATTAATCAAGATCAAAGTATTTCGTCAAAGTCCGTAACTTAAGTACCCTCCATCATGCAACGACCGAAATTTTAAACAGACAGTGACATTCCTCTTGCCTTTAAGCTCCGATATGGAAAATTTCATCAATATCGGAAAAAAAACTATAGATTTGTATGCAATAAAAACAGGTTCAAATTGAAAAAACACACTTCATTATTCTCAAAATTTCCAGTTTTAATCCTACAGTCCTTGTTCTGAGAATAAAGAAAACAACCCAAAAATATCTGTGAAATCGATCGAGCTGTTCTCAAATTATGGCGGGACCAAGGTATTTAGGAATACATTTTATGTACCAATATACCCCCCCCCCCCCGATGCACCATATGATACTTTATGTAGACCTTGAACTTCCTCTTGTATTATGGTCAAGCGTGCAAAATTTCGTGAAGATCGGAATGGAACTGTAGATTTCGTCAGTCTGTAGTAAAAGTACCCTCCGCCACGCACCTTAAGTCTTTCCTGTAGCAAAATACTTTCTTAGCTGTCGTCTTCTACCTATAAACTACACACCGGCAAAAATTCAGCTTCATAGGTGCATTAGTTTTAGAGATTTCATGTTTAGTGTAAAGGCATAGTAAATTACAACCTCAAGCTTATTAGGGCGAATTTTCATGCACTTCATTGTCTTTGACGTCATAGTACTTGAACTATATGTCGCAATACGATATTATTTCGAAGGTGCATCCAGTATATGTAAAAGTCTGAAAAATACATCGCAAACAGAGATAGTAGGAAAGACGCAATAAATCAAAACGTCATACCCATAATAAGACAGGTTTTTCATGATCCTAATTGTTTATGACTCCATATCTCTACTTCTCAAATAGTGGACTGATACAGACACACTAGCACGTGCCGCAAGACGGGGAAGTTTTCATTGTTTATGACTTCATATCTTCTGAACCATCGGCCCTATCGCAAAATCCTTTCTTAGCTGACGTATTCTACTTATAAACTACATTCCTGCCAAATTTCAGCTTCATAGGTGAAGTATTTTTCGAGATTTCGTGTTTAGGTGTGAGCGAGTGAGTGAGTGAGTGAATGAATGAGTGAGTGAATCAATGTCCTTTCGCTTTTATATAGATGCACAGATTTTATCGAAACTGATGAAATGGTCCTTTAAAAATTCAGTATTTTTCGTTGCTCTCTTTTAGGATTCACCACAACTGGAGCTTATGTGTGCATAAGGATACGCAAAATTCGACAATTATGGCAACGAAGTTGAGGAACCCAAAACTCCACAATCGACAGTGGAGTGCTCACATGACCCGCCAAACTCCGTTTCGATAAATCGGAAAAAAGTACCACGGGCAGCAGATAAGCTATTCACCATCACGTGGAGCTCCGATACGTCCGACTCACAGCTGTGCTATGCGAAACCTCTTAAGCGCCTGATAAATATGTTGATCAGGTGGTCGTTGGTCGGGTCACTTGAGACGCCGCTGGTTCTTGCATTGTCTTGAGAAATTCCGCGAACTGCGCCGCCAGTCGCTGGAAGCAGGTAATCACCCGGGATCTGACAGCGGCGGATCGAACGTGACGTCACTGGCGATAAGGCTGGGTTGGGTGGGGGGAGGGGAAGGGGGGTGGAGCGACTGCCTTTGGCGGCACCGCCCGCCGCCTGCAGGACATATTCACTTCAGGAGGCGGCGTGCGCCGATGGCGGAAGACGCGGCTGTTTGTTCTGTCCGTACTGTGCGGATCAGCAGATAAGTCAGTGGCCATACGGCTTGCGATACGTGGCTATCGCGATGGGAATTGCGCGCACTTATCTTTCGTCATCGTAAGGCCAGCTCCAAGCTGTTGCGCATGACCTGTTTGATAAGTCACGAGGGATACTGAAATCAGAGCCAGTGATGTTTAATAAGCCACGCCTTATTTTCAAACTACGGCATCTGTATATTTTATTAAAAGTATATAGCTGGGTTGGCAAGCTTACAGTAGACACTCTTCTGTCGCCGGCCGCGGTGGCCTAGGGGACTAAGGCGCTTCAGTCACGGTCTGCACGCCCACTACGGTCAGGGGTTCGAATCCCCCCTCGGGCATGGATGTTTGTGCCGTCCTTAGTTGTAGGTAGTCCATAAATAGTTTGTAAGTTTAGGGACTGATGACCCCGTGGTTAAGTCCTTTAAGCTTAACAAACATTTGAACATTTGAACTCTTCTGTCTTTAATTTGAAGATGTCGACTGAGCAGAAGAAAACAATTTTTGTGCACTGTAAACTGTGAAACATAGACATTAAAGGATTCATTGTAAAAACTAATAGTAGCCTAAAAGGAAATGGAGATAGTGATGTTGGCTTCATGAAGAGAGATAGAAAAGAGAAATATTAAAAGCAAATATATAACAAATGACAATGATTTAATGGAAAGAGTAAGTACATTGAAATATTAATGGGTTGTGATGTTCTTCGAACGAAAGATGGTAGACTGTTTATATTGTGAGGAGGCGCTCGAATATTATGATACGTTCCAAAAAGGATAAAGCCAAGATCGCTAGAATATTATTTTATTTTGATGACTGGTTTCGATGTCTCTGCCATCATCTTCTGGTCAAAAAGACTGCTGTGTAAAACATTTATGACCAGAAGATAATGGCAGAGAGCCGCGATGGATTAGCCGAGCGGTCTAAGGCGCCTCGTTGCGGAGCTCGCGGTTGCTCGCCGTTGGAGGTTCGAGTGCTCCCTTGTGCATGGGTATGTATGTTGTCCTTAGGTTATTTTACTTAGCTTAAGTAGTTTGTAAGCTACGGACTGATGACCACGCAGTTTGGCCCGATAGATTTACAAACATTTGAACATTTGATTTTTTTTATGGTAGATACCATCGAAATTATAATCTACCGATCTTGGATTTATCCTTTTTGGAACCTATCGAAAGATGATAGGTGGTCGACTACTAGACTGGAGTACAATATACGAAAAAGAGCAAGTCGGAGACCACCAAACAGGTGGGACAAGGAACAATTGGCAACTGGTAACTAAAAATCAATAGGAATTGGATAACGCACTGGGATGCTATGTTGTACGGCAACGCTAGGAGGCCACATTATCAAGTCATTCAATTGGCTGATGATGGAGCACACTGTAAAGCCCCAACCGAGACTAGGAAAACTGTGTAAGTTACGTTCCTTTTCAAGCAAAATCTTGTCTCTGACGCAGGTAACCTCGTATTTACGGCATCATACCTCCTAAACGATTTGCTGTTCAGTGAAATAAACAGGTAAAAGCAATTAGGGTAGCAGTAGAGATATCCAGGTTCTGAAGTACTTTCATCGATAGGATGAACTAAAATAGTTCCACGGTTTTCTGTCACTTCTACTGACAAGGAAAGTACTTGGGCTCGAACGAACACATGAGAGATATCGTAAAAGTCCCTTATTGCACTGGTGATACTCCCGCATCTGCTAAACTCTGCAGTCGTCCATTAGACAACTCTGAGTGTGCCTTGCCACATTGCACTTTGACCTGTCGGTACGCCAGTAGTGACGGTGCAGTGTGCCTCCGAAGTTGCGTTTTGTGACATTTGTGTCGTGAAGCGTCAGATGGAGCGGCGATTGATAATCAATCCTGCTAAAGTATTGCGATTGGTTGAGATGAAGTTACGAAGAACCATTCTTCGTGAAGATGGTATTAGTGTAGAAGATGAATCATGCGCATGCTTTCTCGTATCTGTTATGTTGTAGAATATGAGCATAAGTTAGATACTGTTGTAACACTAACACATAACGATGATAAAAGGGATGATAATGACGAAGAACTCATTGCTAGCGGTAGTGCTACGGTGAGTGCGGGAAGAGGCGATGGAAGCAGTGGCAGTGAATACCAACAGTCGTTCGGGAAGAAGGTTAAAGTTGCAACTATCATCACGGCTTTTGATGACAATACGCTAAAGAACATGTACGACGATTATTACATAAGTTATAGTTCAGATATCTGCATTACGTATGGCGTCTACAATTACATCTACAGTGCTATCTAGAGCATGATTGCAAAGTTTTGGATAAAAACGACACCCACCAGCACATTGAGGTGTACATGGAGATACTGTAACCAAACGTTCATACAGATATGTTTGTTCGAGCCCAAGTACTATCCTTGTGAGTGGAGACAACAACATAAAAGTAACCGAGATAGTCATAATAACAGGTACTTGCCGCAGAGGGGTTGTTGATGACTTGCCTTTACCCTACCAAACGAATTACACAAGCAGACACGTTCAGATAGTGTAGTGAGCAGGTATGCAATAAACAACAGCCATAAGTACCCCATGCTACGGCATGGAGAGCCATAGGAAGTTTGGAAGCGGGACAAACACACAGGGAGGTGACTGCAGAGATTGGAGTGTCCCCAGGTGAGGATCTGGACGTGATTTCAGACAACAAGAACCGTTAGAAGAAGGTAAGGCCACGGTCTTCCACGGGTAACATCAGCAAGAGGTGACTGTTATATCCCTGAAGAGCTGGTAGATGACCTCGTACTGTCTATGCCACGGAGTATGCAACTGTACTGGCCGTCCGAGGTGATCACACACCATATTAGAGGGCAACTAGAATGATGTTTTCACTATTATAGTAGCCCATGGGGTCTCGCTGTAAGTAAAGACCATGTAAATCTCAAGTAAAGTGTTGAGAGGGTAAAATATCGCACTGTATCTCAGACAAATTACGCTGTAACTAATATCTGAATAAGATACGTTACGACATGCATATTGTCTACGATGTATGACCTGATCCCCTAACTATTTTGAGCAGTTGGAGAGGACGATTTGGACTATGAGAGGAGTCAAAAAGACGCGGGATAACTGAAGACTGAAACAAGTAAATACGCGAACGTTGCGACAAATGCATTAGAAACATTGACTATTAAAAAGTGAATTCCGATTTCATTCCATCCATTATGGCAGATTCAGAAAGAGTGGACAAATAATTCATATGAGAAAGCAACCTCTGTTGGAGTAAAGACTGCTCACTGATTTGAAATCCGATTTATTTTGATTCAATAAATTCATGTCTGTACTGAAAATGATCTATGGTATTTCAAAAAAGATCTGTGAAAGATTCGGTTCGATGAATCCCTTCGCGAGGGACTGGCTGTCTGAATGGCAGATTATGCATGGTTTAACCTACTGGATATATAAACCTGTTACAAAATAAAAGGACTTAATATTATTTCGCTGAGCATTTTATTCATTAATCAATTGTATCCGTGCGAAGCTGCAAATCTGGCGTTGCTCGAAAGTTTATTATTCCACACTCTTGTTAGTCAATTTCATTCAAATGTTCAAGTGTTTGTATAGTCTTTGGGACTTAACTACGGGGTCATCAGTCCCTAAACTTACAAACTACTTATGAACTACTTACGAACTAGGACGGCACAAATATCCATGCCCGAGGGGGGATTCGAACCCCCGACCGTAGTGGCCGTGCAGACCGTGACTGGAGCGCCTTAGTCTCCTCGGCCACCGCGGCCGGCTCAATTTCATTACCTCACCTCTGTCATTGTCTGTCTCTTCCTCTTCCCTTGTTCTTTTCGTCTCATCCTCTCACTGAAGAAGCCGTCGTTGAGAGTGTATGTACAATAATGGAACCAAATTGTGCTCGTGACATAAACACTGACGTATTCAACGTTTTCATGCCAGTTATTTTACGATTGTGACGATTCAGTATGGTATTTATAACTTGACACATTCCCATTTCAACGACGACGACGATGCCGTCCATTTTCATGAAGTGGTTAATTTATTTATTTATCTTGTGGATATTGTAGAGAGCATCTGAAGACAGCAGCTAGTTCCGATGAAACTGGTCATGAAATAAGATAGTTTCAACATAAGCGCTCTTGGCAATCGCTATAGCAAACCAATACCAGATCGACCCAACAAAATGTGTAAGTTCTAAGAAAGGATAAGTAGATCCAGATTATTGACACACAGAGTACGAGACAGAGACGTTATCAGCAGTTGGACGTGTGAGGACAGTGACCTCAGTCTCAGCACTTTGCATATTTTTAATTTGCGAACTGGCAAGGTTATCAAATAGTCGACATCTGACATTTCGTAGTAACATCCGAATCGTAAGTCATTCGGCCGTAAATGCAACTTGCGTGTTCACTGTTAAAACAGCCTAAGATGAACAATACAAACGAGCACTTTGTTGCGTGAAAACGAGTAAGAATATAATATTTCCGAAAAAAAAAATTAAAAAAAAAAAATACAGTTTGTATGTTAAATGTTAAGCTACAGCAGTTGAAATGGACTGCGAGAAAGAATCCCAAACCGCACAAAAGCAGCACAGCTTTTACTCTCCGTTAGACTGTTGTTAAAAAAGCCAGTCTATGTCTGTTTGAATTATTCTTACAATATCGAGTCAAGAGTCTATGTAAATCATTCTAGAACTTTTCGAAATTCGTGTTAACAATGCTTGCCTCGAAAAATATACGTAGGCGACGTCCGTCCCATTGTTTATTGCAGTAACATGTAAAAATTCTGCAGTAAGTCGATTAATACATTTTCGATGTGATTGTAAACAACGTTAAACAACTTCTTGCCTTTACATAGTACAATAGACGTTCGATGAAGCGTGTACTTTAATATCGGGATTTATAAGTCGTTATCAGTAATATTTACGACTTTACTTTAGGCTTTTTCCGTGAAAATTGCTTATCCATACTGAGGTACGGCAATCTGTTGGTTACGACCCAACTCAAATAAAAGTAATTCTTCAATTCGAAATAGAAAATTATTTTTTAGACGTTCATCTGAACCGGCACAGAAGTAATGTGTTACCCCAGATCACGTAAGATCTGGGGTGTTCCGAAGACCCACGCAATTCTCTTTTTCTCATGCAACAAGCTCGGATGTAATCTATCTGTGATTCATAACCGGACAGAGGAGACGCAATGTTATCTATATTTTTCTGACCTGGCAACGCATTACCAGGAATTTCTCAACAGATTGCAAGAACTATGGCGGAGGCCACTCGATAACACCTGCTAATCTGCGTGATTGCATGAATACCGTGCAGGTCCCGACAGGTTGGAAGTAATCTACGAATTTTGCGCAACGTGCACTCTACCTAAGGGAATGTTAGAGTAGGGTTTCTGTCATGTGGCGTTACGACAGTCGTCGAAGTAGCGTCACAGCACTATTCTCGACGGTACAGAATCTCCGAAAGCCGCTCACAGGAGTTTTCGTCCTCCGTCAGGCACTGCTGTGGGGAATGAAACTGAAAAAATTTAGCAATGCGATAAAAAAGGGCCATCACTATCTCATTTTCTGTTGTTTATGCTACCATTTTAAAGTTTGCTTTTTTAATGTGTAGGTGGGGTCTAATCCAGCAAGGAACAGGGTACGGCACGCAGTGTTTCGTACATTTTGCATTTACATCTACATGGGATACTCTGCAAATCACATTTAAGTGCCTGGCAGAGGGTTCATCTAAGCACCGTTATACTATTTATCTCCCATTTCATTCTCGAATAGCGCGCGGGTAGAAAGAACACCTGAATCTCTCCGTTCGAGCTCTGATTTTTAGTATTTTATTCTGATGATCATTTCTACCTAAGTAAGTGGGAGTCAACATTATATTTTTGCATTCGGAGGCGAATGCCGGCGATTGGAATTTCGTAAGTAGCCGACGCCGCAGCGAAAAGCGTCGGTGTTGTAATGATTTCCATCCCAGATCCTGTATCATTTCCGTAACGCTGTCTCTCCTGTATCGTGACAATACGAAAAGAGCTGCCCTTCTTTGGACTCTTTCGATGTCCTCCGTCAAGCCCACCTGATAAGGATACCACACTGGGCAGCAATACACCAAAAATGGACGGACAAGCGTAGTGTATGCAGTTTCTTTTGTAGTTCTGTTGCATCTTTTAAGGGTTCTGCCAATAAAACGCAGTCTCTGGTTCGCCTTTCCCACGACATTATCTACGTGTTCTTTCGAGTTTAAGTCTGAAGTAATAGTAATTTCTAGGTATTTTGTGGAGTTTACGGCCTTCACATTTGATTGATTTATCTTGTAAACAAAGTTTAACGGATTTCTTTTCGTAATCATGTGGACGACTTCCCACATCTGACAGTGTCAAATTGTAATCCACCACCACAATATAAAACTCATTTATCGTCACGATGATCATCATTCAAGACTGATTAACTCCTTATAAAACTCCTCCACATCTCATATTCGATCAAACATCGATACCTCGCCTGATGTTAGGCCTGTTACTTAAAACCATTTTCGACAGAATCCAAGTACTTTCTGCTTGGTCTACCTCGACTTCTCCTGCCCTCTACTACCGAAACCATAACTTTTACGTAACCTTGCTTCTCCCATGGCTGCAACATGACCCCCCACCATCTAAGCCTGTTCTCTCTAACTACTTCACCTACGGTGTTCATTCCCAGTTTTTCTTTGATTTTCTGTTTATGGACACCCTCCTGCCATTTTCCCATCTATTAGAACCTGCAATCATTCTTTCTACTTTCATGTCTATAACCACAACCTTATTAATAAGGTTGCCTTCACTTCTGTACAACAAAGTTGGTCGAAATATTGAATGGTACATAGCTAACCTAGTCATAGAACTGACATCCATCTTGCAGAGGAGAGTAGATCGTAGCTCAGCACTCACTGAATTAGCTTTCCTACACCTTGATTCCAGTTGTTTCACTATTCCTGTGAGAAAATGTCCAACTTTCTAAATTTGTTCTTTCTATTTGGCCTTCATTCTGCTTAAATCCCTTTCTCACGGACTTTACTTTAAGTTTTGGAGATACTGATCTTCGTAACCTTACATCTCTGATATAGCACTGAAATATTAGATTGCGACTTCCCAATCGAATACCGTCATTACTAAACCGTTGGCATGTACGAGACGGCTTATTTTGTTTTCGCCTATTTTACTGTCACCTTGCCAATCTATAGTTTTCAACATATGATCCATAAATAATGTGACTAACAGTGGTAACAGGTTACAGCCTTTTCTTCCCTGAAACTACTATGAACTAAGTTTACCGCCAACACTAACTGCTGCCTGACTATATACGTGTAGACCTTAAATTACCTGCAGAAGTTGCCCCCTACTTAATAATCCTTTAGAATTACAACAGCTTATTCAAAGGAACATGGTCATAAGCCTTTTATATAGCTATAAAACATGTAGGCCTAAAGAACTCCCTGCTCCACTCATAGCACTTCTCCATTAATATCGTAAGCTAAACATCTGGTCCTGACAGCCTCTGTAAGAGGCTGGATCCCACAATGATTTTCACCAAACTTGTCTTCAGCTGATAGTCGCAGTTTTCTTTCAACAATACCTGAGAAGATTTACCCACAACGCTAATTAAAAATATACCTCTCTAGTTAAAAAAAAAAAAAAAAAAAAAGATTCACAAAACTAATCCATATACTGCCAATGCCAGGATATTAGTACACGCCATTGCTGGCTCTAATCGCTGCTACACGACTGGAAATTGCTGTATGTGTTAATGGCGTATAGCATTTCATGCAGCATCCACGTATTGTCGAAGTAGATCTGGTGTAACAGCAAGTGGTGTATCGCAGGCCAGTCGTTTGGCTGTCTAGATGCTTTCGATGGGTGAGATATCGATAGTTACAAGAAGGCCAAGGTAGGAATGCAATCCGTTGTGAAACGAATGGTTAAAATCTCCAGCCCCTATCTCTCTTACTTTTTGATAAGCTCCTTCACCAAAATGAATAAACAAACTGTTTCCATTATCACAACTTCATATGGAAAGATCAAGTCCAAATACGTTAACACGTCTACTAATACGACACAAGTTCAGTGAAAAATAGGGATGAAAGAGACGGTCGTTGGCTTCGACTCACAAGTGAACCAAGTACATCTTTACTGAATGCACACAGTTCAGATGAAAACCTTCGTAATAAGTGCAACACTTTTATGTTTAAAATTTCACTTTTATTGATAACATGATCTTCTCCTCACGTGATACATTCCTATTTTAAGTTCACAGATTTGTGACTGGCTGGAAGACATCCTAAGTAGTAGAACGCAGTACGTTGTTCTCGGCGGCGAGTGTTCATCTGAGAGGAGTGTATCGTCAGGCGTGCCCCAACGGAGTGTGATAGGACCGCTATTATTTTCTATCTATATAAATAATCTGATGGACAGAGTAACTTGTAATTTTCGGCTATTTGCTGACAATGCTGTGGTGTGTGAGTGGGTGTCGTCTTTAATTGTTTGTAATAATATACAGGATGACTTAGACAAAATGTTTGCTTGGTGTGAGCAATGGCAGCTAACTCTAAATGTAGAAATATGTAAGGTGATGGATATGAGTAGGAAAAACAATCCCACAATATACGAATACCGCATTATAATGAGCGTCATGATGCAGTCGCGTCGTTCAAATATCTAGGCTTAACATTGCAGAGCGATATGAAATGGAACGAACATGTAAGGACAGTTGTGAGTAAGGCGGACAGCCGACTTCGGTTAAGAATAATCCTGTAATAATTTGAATTATTACACATAATACTAATAATGAGCCAGATTTCATCATAATGAAAGGTTTGTTGGTGCTTGTAAATCAGTTAATGAATTATTAATAATTTTGATTACTATGGTTTTAAGTCGTAATTCATTACATTTTTTTCTTTTTTTTTTCTTTTTCATTTTTTTGCGGATATGTCTTCGATTTTAGTTATTTTAACTACTGCTATTAATGTAATGAATAGATAAATTACTATTATTATTATTGTAATAATAAAAGTTGGATTGTTGTATAATTTTGTTAGTGAAATTGATATTTCTTTAAAATTAAGTTATTGGGAGAATTTTGGGAAGATGTACTTCATCTGTAAAGGAGACAGCGTATAAAACGCTTGTACGACCACGTCTTGAGTATTGCTCAAGTGTTTGGGACCCGCAGCAGATTAGTTGAAAGGAAGACATAGAAGCAGTACAGAGGCGAGCAGCTAGGTTTTTTACTGGTAGGTTCGACCAATGCGCGAGTGTCACGGAAATGCTCCGGGAACTCAAATGGGAATCGCTGGAGGAAAGACGACGTTCTTTTCGAGACATTCTGTTGAGGAAATTTAGAGAGCAGGAATTTGAAGCTGAGTGTAGACTGATCTTTCTGCCGCCTACTTACATTTCGCATAGTGATCACAAAGACAAGATAAGAGAAATTAGGGCTCGTACAGAGGCGTATAAACATCCTTTTTTCCCTTGTTCTAGTTGGGAGTGACATAGGAAAGTAAATACCTACGGTGTACCCTCCGCCACACACTTTACGGTGGATTGCGGAGTATTTATGTAGATCTCGATGCACCCCTGATACATATCCTTCAACGTAACTATATCGACATTTGTCAACAACAGTCACATTACAGTTATCACAGTGAGTACAAACACAAGTCTTTAACAATAACCAACTTGAACATGTTACAAAGATCTGCAAAGATGATCATTACATCATATAGACTGACTTATAATGCCGTTTATCACTTCTCCGTCATTACTAACTCTCCGAGTATGGCACGTATGCCGGCGTAAATACTACAGTTGGTGACAAGTGATATCACGTGATCATGAATGATAGTTTTAAGTAAAATTAAAATAACATACAAGTTGCTTAACAAATGTTTAAGTTAATTTTACATATAATACATATAATTATAATAAAAATACTGTTGCTTCATTCATATCATATGTAGCTTAGAATTTACGTTTTTAGCTCTCGTTCTATACAGGAGAAAATAATTAGAATATTAATCAATTAATAAGTAGTACTCTCACGATTATATTTTGACATGAATAATAATTATTTAACACAAAATTGAAGGAAAATAGAGCAAAGACAAAATAGTCTTTGTTGGATCTTTCACTGTTGCTGCCAATATTGTAAAAAATTCTTCGTCAGATGTTCAGTCCCGATGAGATCTGAAAATTTCTCTGATTCACATGATTTATAAGGTAAACACATCTTGACATCGTTTTGCTAACCTTAGGATACCATTTCACATAATGCATTGCTCAGAACTATGTTTACATCACGAACTTTAGGAAATGATTGACGTTTGCTAAAGACCAGTTAAGTGTTCTGTATTTTAAGTGTATCTGACGCTGAATAAGTTATACGTCTAGGACCTCCAGTTTCGTTATGTAAAGCTTTTTTTTTTTTTTTTTTTTTTTTTTTTTTTTTTCAAAATTGGAGCCACGTATAGTCGCCCATTATGCTACTGTAGTGTGACCGTCGGCAAGCTCCGAAACAGTGAAAGGACACAGGCTGCAACACTTCAGAGATGTGACGCTGGCTGGATGGTCTTCAAAATGCTCAAATGTTTGTATATCTATCGGACCAAAGTGCATGGCCATCAGTCTGTAGCTTAGAAACTACTTAAACTAAGGTAAACTAACCTAAGGACAACACACACCCCCATACCCGAGGGAGGACTCGAACCTCCGACGGCGAGCAACCGCGCGCTCCGCAGCGAGGCGCCTTAGACCGCTCAGCTACTCCAGCGCGGCGGATGGATGGTGAACCGGCGATGCGCTCTATAGGGGAATGATGGAGTGGCATCACGTACCATCCGAAATCACTAAAGAGACTGCAGGTCCAGTACCGTGATGCATAAGGCAACAATTTGACTGTGACCCACCACGGTGTTTCCGACTCTGATCCAACCATAAGGCCCGTCGCACGCTTGACACAGCACAGGCAGAGGAGAGGCACATGATAGGCCGACAGACGTCTGTAAACCACGATTTTCGATGGGACACCATGGCGCACACTTATCGCAACCGAGGCAGAGGGCAGGCGTTTGCAGGGGCAGGCTGTCCGATGTTCACAGTGTTATGTAGACGAATATAAGCTATATCTGTGGTGTCGCACAAGTATGAAGTGCGCGCCACATACTTTCGCCGTGCGCCGCCATGCACGCACGGCGCGGCGTTCTTTCGACGTCAGCCACGAGCGCCCTCTGCTGCGATCCCGCTCGTGGCCACCACTGAACGACATCGTGCACTTGGGACTGAGGTAGGAACCAGTTAACACTTCGGAATCAGATAGGCACCAGTGAAGACTTGGCTGTCGGACAGGCACTAGGCAGGCCTCTAGCTCAACTATGTATCAGCATTCTGCAGAACTGAGCTATGTAAAAGTTAAGTATTACTAAGTCTCTAAGAAATATAGATCTCGTTCACGGTACCATCATTGGGTTCCAGAAATAATAGTTTCGTTTTTACACGTACTATTTATAGATTGGAAACAGTTTACGTATTTTTCTTCTGGAGCGCCACGTTACGAATCGCGCGGCTTCCCGCGTCGGAGGTTCGAATCCTACCTCGCGCATGGATGTGTGTGTTGTTCTTAGGTTAGTTTAACTTAGTTTAAGTAGTTTGTAAGACTAGGGACTGATGACCAACGTAGTTTGGTCCCATAGGATTACAAACATTTGATTTGACATTTTTCTAAAGTTTATACGTGATTACTTACTGTTTGTCGTAATTCTGGTTTAGATTTTGCTATTGTTCCCATGTGGCCAAAAACTGATGTCGCACTTTTCTTCCAATTATGTAAATTTTGTACATTATTATTATTATTGAATGTCATAATTATCAATCTCCAAGTTCTAGAGCAATAACTAATTTTGTTTCTTCTTACTCCGTGTTTTTTTTACAGACACACTCACCTGACGTGATAGTCAACATTGAACTATGAACTATGAACAGAAACAAAAAGCTTCACACATGTAAGACTGTGAGACAGTTAACTAACATCAATAAAGTAAATAAATAAAAAAAAATCACATAAATGTAAGAATTGCGCAATATCACTCTGAGATTATATGAGAAGAAGAGCTAAACCCAAACCCGGAAGTAACTAGTTATATACTTAAGAAAAAAAAAAAAAAAGACGTGAACTCTTTATAATCTATAATCACTACATTTAAATACGAAACTGTAAATTATATACCCAGCGGCTGAAGCCATGAAGTAAAAAAAAGGAGAAACGCGTCGGAGTAAAATAAATAAATTGCAGCAAAAACGGTTTTTTTAATTTCCGAAAAGGAAAATTCAGCTCTTGCTACAGAAGATGACCACACAAATAAACTATTTATAATTTTCAAATCTGTGTATAATTTACATGAATATGTTTGTATGTAACAGCGTGAAAATTAATTATTACGAAGTTTATTGTTTTCATTTAAAGCATATTTTTGCGAAGAATTTGTACATAGGAGAAATATTATTTCATTCATTTTTAATATAATTTATAAAAATTGCCACAGTAACTTATTTATATGACAACTTTGATTCATGTCATACTGAATCCTTGAATCCTCGTTAAATAAATAACCATCGCACTCAAAAACGTTTACAGAAAAATATTTCTTCTTTTCAAAATATACTTCACAGTACAAATAACCTTTGTATATGGTACATCGTGGAGTTTATAAATTTTATTTCAGGACTATTTAAATATGTTTTGCTGGCATTTGCATTCTCTGGTTCATGCAAGTATGAAAAGTCACAATTTACGAAGTTATATTTGATGTCATAAAAATAGGATGTCCGTCACCGGAAGAACGTTTCGGTGAAGCCATCGTCTGCTAATACCAGTGCTTACCATATTTTCGTCTGATCAATATTGTTATAGTAGTGGGTTATGGGCAACTATATCTCCTCTATCTATATTTTATGATTGTGCTCTGATTCCTTTCCAGAATTGAGGTCAGAAAGCGAAAAGTGGTTTATATTTCACCATATTCTAACAGAATAGGGTTGATTGTTCATGACGACACACAGACACGATACATATATTCGTTAGGGCCCTTCAGGATATCGTGTGGCTTTATATATACGTGTGTGTGTTTTTAATTCTTTACATAGTTTCTACTTTACTTTCACCTGCTTGTTCTATTTTGAGGCAAATTGACAGTTTAAGCAGTTGATCGTAAAGAAGAAACAATGTAAGGTATAAAAAACAGAAAAAAATCTGCAAGATGCATAACGAAAGACAACGTTTTCTTAATTATTTTTTTTATATTTTTACTACTTAAGGGATTTTACACACGGATTCTTCATTACGCACTGTGGTGCAGAATATGTGTAGCCTACAATATCTATTGAGTTACAAAAAATGGACAAAACATTGTTGTCTTTCGTTATGAATGTTGCAGATTTTCTCTGTTCTTTATTCTTCAGTTCTTTTCAATCTTCAGGTACTGTCACTGTGAAGGTGCTGGTTCAAAGACCAGTCTACCGTAGCAGATTCACATATATCCTTAAGACCAACGTTCATGAGTATCTTTGCTTTGACAGGATGTGACCGATTTCCTTCCACATTCCTGAGTTCCGTGTCGGAAGACGTAACCGTCATCTGAACGTTAATCTCTCGCCTTCCTTCCCTTCTGCCGTCTCATTGAGTCAGTATTTTCGAGTTCCTCCTTACACAAGCTAAATTAATATTTTTGGCCGTCGATGCCTATAAGGAAGAGACTGATCCCGCTACTGTTCTTGAACGTCAGTAATATCACGTCGGTTTCATCCTCCTGTGTATAACACTTCCATGATGCACAAATCCTCCACTTTGACGTAAGTGCTACTTCTGCAGAAATCAGTACCGTCATCTCCTGGTAGAGTGGTGACCTTGCGTTACTTAATGAATTAGAAGCAAAGACAAATTACGAAATTGTGCTACTCCATCTGAATTTAGTTTCTTATCCCTGCATTCTGCGAACAACTGACTGTGTGTGTGTTCGTTCCATATCTCCTCCTAAACTGCAGCCCCGATTTCAACGAAACTTGTTACACATATTCCTTACTAATGGACAACAATCGCTGTGTAGTTAATCTACATCTAAATCTATGTCCGTATTCCGCAAGCCACCCGATGGTGTGTCACGGAGGCTACCTTGAGTACCACTATTGGTTCTCCCTCCTAGTCCAGCAACGTATTGTTCAAGGAAAGAAAGATTGTCGGTATGCGTCTGTGTGAGCTCTAACTCTGATTTTATCTTCATGAACTCTTCGCGAGATATACGTAGGAGGGAGCAATATACTGCTAGACTCCGAGACAGAGCGTCTCTCCTGCAGCGTATTCGACTGGAGTTTATCGATCATATCCGTAACGCTTTCTCGATTACCAAATGATCCTGTAACGAAGCGCGCTGCTCTCCGTTGTATCTTCTCTACTTCCTCTATCAACCCCACCTGGTACTGATCCCATACCGGTGAGCAGTATTCAAGCTGTGGGCGAACAAGTGTACTGTAACCTACTTCCTTTCTTTTCGGAATACATTTACTTAGGATTCTTTCAATGAATCCAAATCTGGCATCTTCTTTACCGACGACTGATTTTATATGGTCGTTCCATTTAAAATCACTCCTAATGCCTACTCCCAGATAATTTATGAGATTAAATGCTTCCAGTTGCTGACCTGCTGTATTGTAGCTAAATGACAGGATCTTTCTTTCTATGTATTCGCAGCACATTACACTTGTCTACATTGAGATTTAATTGCCATTCCCTGCACCATGCGTTAATTCGATGCAGATCCTCCTGCATTTCAATACAATTTTCCATAGTTACAACCTCTCTATATACTACAGCATCATCCGCAAAAAGCCTTAGTGAACTCCCGATTTTATCCGCAAGGGCAAGGTCATTTATATATATCGTGAACAGCACATATATCACGTAGTTCGTGAGATATGACGTCGTAATCAACGAAATTCTCAAAAAAAAAAAAAAAAAAAAAAAAAAAAAAAAAAAAAAAAATCAACCTCCCATATCGTTCTGTCCTCCAATACCAATGAACCGATTTCAACGAAACTGGGTAAAATATTATTTAACGATAGGAATCGATCATTATGGGGAAAAATAATTTAAAAAACACCCAAGAGACATAGTTCGGGAGATATGATGTTATAAACAATGAAAACTGACTCCCGATGAGATAAGTGAATAACGAGAATTTATTCACTCACTATTGGAGAACGAGAGCACTTAGTGACTTGCAACACACTTTGGACATACTTTTACAACAATGTTTTTCCCTGTCAACCCCAACAAAATGTTGTTTGTTGTTGTTGTTGTTATAGTCTTCAGTCCGGAGACTGCTTTGATGCAGCCCTCCACACTACTACATGCTGCCCCATTTGTATCTGCTTACTGTATTCGTCTGTCGGTTTTCATCTGCGACTTTGTACGCCACACACTTCCCTGCAATGTTAAATTAACTCAGAACGTGTCCCTTACTCAAGGTATGCCAGAAACTTCTTACATTCTCCCCAATTCTGTTCAGCACTGCCTCATTTGTTACGCGATCTACGCATCTAATCTTCATCATTGGTCTGTAGCACCACATTTCAAAAGCTTCTGTCATCCTTTTGCCTAAACTTCTTATAGTCCACGTTTCACAGCCGTACAATGCTGCACTCTAGACAAATGCTTTCAGTAAGGACTTCCAAACATTTAAATTAATTTTAGATGTCAAGATATTTCGCCTCTTCCAATAGCCATTCTTCATTTTATATTTTCTTTACTTCTGCTTTACTTCTGCGATTTTTCGTTACCTAATCTAATTCCTTCAGCATTACCTAATTTTGTTACACTGCACTTCATTACGCTTGTTTCGCTCCTTTTAATTTTCAGTTTATAACCTCATTTCAAGACACTGTTCATTCCTTTCATTTGGTCTTCCAGGTTTTTTGCTGTCTACGACAGAAACACAATGTCGTCGGCAAACCGCAAAGTTTTATTTCTTTTCACTGAACAGCAATTCCTTCTCCAAATTTCTCCTTGTATTGCTTTATAGCTTGCTCAATGTACAGATTGAATAACATTGACGAAAGGCTGTCTTACTCTCTTCACAGTCATCGAGTCTCATTCATGTCCTTCGACTCTTATAATTGCTGTCTGGTTTTTGTACAATTCGTATATGACTTTTCGTTTCCTGTATTTTACCCCTCCTTTCTTCAGGATTTGAAGGGTTTATCCAGTCAACATTATCAAAAACTTTCTCTAAATCTACAACTAAAGCATTGTCTTTCCTTAACTTACCTTCTAGGATAAGTCTTAATGTGTGTGTTGCCTCGCTTGCTTCTACATTTCTCATCAATCCAAACTGATCCTCCATGAGGTCGGATTGTGTCAGCTTTTCCATTCGTCTGTAAATAATTCAAGTTAGTAATCTGCAAATATGACTTATTAAACTGATAGTTTTGAAATTTTCACTCTTGTCTGCACTCTGAGGGTATTTCGCCTGTCACATACATCGTGAACACAACGTGAAACAGTTTCTTCATGTCAGGCTCTTCCAACGATGGCAGTTATTCAGAGCGAATGTCATCCACTCCGGAGGCCTTATTTCGACTCTTGTCTTTAGTTGCTCTGTCAGTGATCTGGAATATCATCTAATCCAGGGGCCTTATTTCAACTCAAATCTTTAAGTGCTCTTTCAAATTCTCCTCGTGGTATCGTATCTCCTATGTCATGTTCATCTACTTTTATTTCTACAATACTGCCATCATTTCACCTGTATAGGCCCTCTTTATATTCCTTCTATCTTTCAGCTTTTTCTTTGCTTAGTACTGGTTTTCTGACATCTTTATTTTCACACGATTGCTTTTCCTGTCTCTAAATGTTTCTTTTTTTCGTGAAGGTGGTATCTATCTTTCCCCTAGTTATTCAATCTTCTACAGACTTGCATTTGACCTTTAGCCACTCCCGCTTAGCAGTTTTTCCTTTTTTCAGCTGCAATTCCTATCAATAACATTTTTGAGCCTTTTGCCCGATTCACTTGCTGCGTTTTTATAATTTCTGCTTTCATCAATTAAGTTCAGTGATGAAGGAAAATGGTTTATCGCCTACTACTTTTCCGTTGCTCGGGCAGTAAAAGTATGTCATTTGAAATAACCTTACAATTTATTACTTCTACAGTGCCAGTTATGTAATCGAGATATTTTACAGCCAGTATGCACAGCTATCACTGAACATACTGTTCTCTCGAAATTATATCGTAGTGTGATTCACAATTCATGAGATCGTAAAGAATTTGGTTAATGAAAAACTGCTCCATCATGCATGGTGTTTTCGATGTGTTACGTCTTTACTAGTAACTCTATTCGCGACATATTTTGCAGTCGATGTGCACATGTATCACAGAGTGTAACTTCCAAATTAAGACACATGTTTTAGGATATATGACGTCAGAAACAATAAAATGCGGAATTGCGCATCATTATGCATGAGGTTGTATTTTTTTTTTACGACTTTACAACAAACACCATTCGCTTCGTATCTGCCTGACCGTTTTCTAATAGTCCACTCTACTAAAATGTAAAATATTATTGTAGGACACATAGTTCAGCAAACAAGACGTTATAAGGATTCAGCTGCAGGTGCACAAACTAAAATGGGTACAGAATAGGGTAGAAACGGTGGACAGAGCGGGAAGACGGAGAGAGACCAAAATAAGAATAGAATAATTAGACACCCGGGCTACGCAGGGAACTACAGGCAGTCACGTAGTAAAATAGCAATCATTCATACACGCCTTGATACGCCAGGGCATTGAGTCAAACAGAGCTTGAATGGCGTGTACAGGTACAGATGCCTATGCAGCTTCAACACAATACCACAGTTCATCAACAGTAGTGACTGGCGTATTGCGAGAAGTCAGTTGCTCGGCCACCATTGACCAGACGTTTTCAATTGGCGAGAGATCTGGAGAATTGAGAATCGAACATTTTCCGTATCCAGAAAGGCCCGTACAGGACCTCAACATGCGGTCGTGCATTATCCAGCTGAAGTGTAGGGTTTCACAGGGATCAAATGAAGGGTAGAGCCACGGGTCGTAACACATCTGAAATGTAACGGCCACTGTTCAAAGTGCCGTCGATGTGAACAAGAAGTGGCGGTAACCAATGGCATCCCATACCATCACGCCTGTTAATACGCCAGTATGGCGATGACGTAGACACGCTAGAAATTTGCGTTCACCGCGATGTCACCAAACACGAATGCAACCATCATGCTGTAAACAGCACCTGGATTCATCGGAGAAAAGTGACGTTTTGCCAATCATGTACCCAGGTTCGTCGTTGCGTACATCATCGCAGACGCTCCTGTCTGTGATACAGCGTCAAAGGTAACTGCAGCCATGGTCTCCGAGCTGACAGTCCATGCTGCTGCAAACGTCGTCGAACTATTCGTGCAGATGGTTGTTGTCTTGTAAACGTCCCCATCTCTTGCCTCAGGGATTGAGACGTGGCTGTACGATCCGTTACAGCCACGCGGATAAGAAACCGCTAAAATATTCTGCTAACAGTCATTGGATCGCGACCAACGCGAGCAGCAATGTCACGATACGATAAACGGCAATCGCGAAAGGCCACAATCCGACCTTTATCAAAGTCGGAAACACGAGGCATCACAACATCGTATCACCAGGCAATGCGGGTCAACTGCTGTTTGTGTATTAGAAATCGGTTGGTAATTTTCTTCACGTCAGCGCGTTTTAGGTGTCGCCACCGGCGCCAATCTTGTGTGAATGCTCTGAAAAGATAATCGATTGAGTATCACAGTATCTTCTTCCTGTCGGTTAAATTTCGCGTCTGTAGCACGTCATCTTCGTGGTGTAGCAATTTTAATGGTCAGGAGTGTAAATTAGTTGACATGGGAAGACTTCGTCGATTTAGATGCTATGACGGTAGATGACACGTCTACATCCAAGAGGATTTCCTCAATTCGGATCTACTGGAACGAAAAGTACATCTAATCAATCTAATCTAATGTGGGGAATAATGTACTAATGTACACTACCAGTTCCACCAGAATCTTGAGCGCCACGCCCTCTGTCATTCTTACGTTATCTGTCTTGCTTCCCTCACGCGGATCCTATACGCTCTGATTCCTTTCCCACACCTACTACAATTCCTCGAGCACATCTACATCGTCTACACCTCCTAAAAGAGCCCCAACACCCTCTGCTTTCTCACCTCATACTGAATCCCGAGCCTCTGCCGTGCCGATACCAAGTTAAGTTTCCCTCCCTGCACCTCTACACTCTCCACATCCTTCGTGAGGGTAACTGCCATTAGCTTCCTCTCCAGGATGATGCCCTCCATCTCGACATCCATCCTTCCTATCAACCTTAACCCTTTCTTGTACATGCGTGCCCCCTCTCCTCGCTTTCTCTCCCTCCATCGCTGGGCTCTCCATTCCTTTCCCCATCCCCATGAGTCCTTACACTCTCCCGCTTCCCCTCCCATCCCTTTCCCACCCCTACACGCTTCCTCCCCCTCCCCTATTTGCTGTGGGATTTCAGTGCTTAAGTTTTAATTGTTGTCCTGTATTTTACCAGTGTCTTCAACATCATCGCTGTTTTCTGCGTACCTTCAAAGTATTTATTTTTAGCGACTGTGGCATTTTTAATTCTAAATATGTGTGTCTTTTGAAACCATCAGTCTCATGTATTTTATACGCCTGTTTCACCACCTTTGTATTTTAAATTCTGCATTTATTGTGTCCAGTGTCTACGATTTTTATCATCTTGTCAACTATATTGTAACTTTCTGGCTGAAAAGCAGCGTAGTAGGCTGTAGCCAGCCTGTCTAGTCTCCCTATGTAGGTGGGTGCTAACAAAATATGCATTCGGAAGGGAAAGTTGGTGAAATCAATTGCGCAAATAGTTCTCACCACAACGAATAACGCCTTTCTTTTAATGACTTCCACCCCAACTCGTGTATCATTTCCATGACAATCTCTCCCCTATAGGCTGACCCGATAATATAAAACGAGCTGCCCTCCTCTGAACTTTCTCTAAATCGTCTTTCACTCCGACCCAGGGTTGAATCCCACAATGCACAACAATACTTCAAAATAGAACGCACAAATGTAGAGTAGGCTGTTTCTTTAGTAGAACTGTTGCATCTTCCAAGTGTTCTGCCAATGAAACGTAGACTTTGGTTCGCGTTTCCTTCAGTATTTTCTTTGTGTTCTTCCCAATTTTACGTTGTTTATAATTCTTATTCCTAGGTATTTAGTTGAAATGACGGCTTGTAGATTTGACCGATTTATCGTGTAAATGAAATTTAACGGATTTCTTTTAGTGCTCATATAGACGACGTCACACTTATCATTATTAAAGGTCAATTGCCAATTTTTGCACCATACAGGTGTATTAATTAAAAAAAAAAAAAAAAAAAAAAAAAAAAAATATTGCAGTTGCTTTTGTTCTTCTCGTGACTTTACTAACCGATAAATTACAGCATCATCAGCGAACATTCTAAGAGAGGTACACAGTGTTCCCTAAATTGTTTATAAAAACAGCGAACGGTGGCGGCCTTGTAACACTTCCATGGGTAACTCCAGATATCACTTCTGTTCTGCTCGATGAGGACCGTCAGTTACAACGTACTGTGTACTTTCTGAAAGAAAATCACGAATCTAATTGCACAACCGTAGCGATATTCCATAAGCACGCAATTTGAATGGAAGACGCTTATAAGGACAGTGTCAAAGCCTTCCAGAAATCTAGAAAAACAGAATCTATTTGCCATCTCTTGTCTACAACACTCGTCAAATTATGTGAATAAACAGCTAGCTGCGTTTCACAAGAACGATACTTTCTCTATTCGTGTTGACTATGGGCCAATACGTCGTTCTCTTCGAGGTAGGTGATAATGTTTGAAGAAAGGATATGTTCTAAAATCCTGCTGCAAATTGATGTCAATGATAAAGGCCTGTAATTCTGCGGATCACTCCTATTGCCTTTCTTGAATATTGGAGTGATCTGTGCAGCTTTCCAGTCTTTGGGTACGGATCTTCTATATGTATTGAAGCGGGTATATAATTACGATAGTTAGGTATGTGGCTGCCGCGGCGGAGTGGCAGAGCGCATTGAGGCGCTGTGCTCCGATGCGCGAGACCGCTCCTCATCGAGGTTTGGAATCCTCCCTCGGGCATTGATGTTAGTGCTGTCTTTAGTATAAGTTAGTTTATAAGTAGTTTGTAAATTTAGGGACTGACGACCCCGCAGTTAAGTCCCATAAGCTTTACAAACATTTGAACATTTTTTTGCTCTTTATTCATGACGGATTATTTGTTGCTAGAAGGTCAAGTATGTTTTCACAACCATTTACTGTTCTAGTGGGTTCATGAGTAATAGCTTCAGATAATTTTCGACGGATGCGTTCAGTACAACATCGAACGAAGTTTCATGCTTGCCTCCGGTTTGGAACGTGTATATTTGCTACCAACTCAAAGGAACAATCTACTTCAAATTCGCTACAGAATAATCCGTTTGTGACAGCGATAAATATGCTGCCACCTAATCTATTCAGTCTGTCCTTTCAGAATACGATTTGCTTCTTTGTAAAATTTTTAGCTGATCTTCTCTCCAGGTTTAGCCAAATGAGCGAATTTGAAAGAGGTCAAATTGTGAGCGTCTGAGTGGCAGGAGGGTCCTTTCGGAGAATTCCAACAAAGTTGGATTTGTTACGACAGTTGTGAAACGTTGCTGGTAGCAATGGTCAAGTGAAGAGCCTCACACCCATTGACAAGATTGTGGATGTCAAAGCAGCACATACTTCCGCCAGGATCACCATATTGTAAGGGTAGAACTGGCAGCCCTTGCAGCTACCACTGCGCAGATAAGACGGTTTGTGAGCCTAAAAGTGTCAACACGAACTGTTGCCAGACGCTTACTAGCAATAGAACCGCTGACAAGCATACCTCTAGCCCGTTCTCCTATGCAGCAGCATCGACATATGTGGCGCGACTGTTGCCGGCAATTTGGAAGATGGAATGCTGGTATTCGCCGAAGAAAACAGATGCTGAATAGTGATTCCTTAATATCTCCTGGCGAATAACAACTTCGAAAAACTTACGGGTATGCTGCCAGGTATCAAAATCGACGACGGCAGTTATTTCGACAGGAGACCACCCTGCCATTTTCAAGGAGAAACTGCAGTGAGGAAGCAAAGTGCAACGATCTTTAAAACTTTAGTTTTCAATGAGTAAACAGGAAAGACAACACACACCGAGCGAGCAAGCACACAGCGCCGACACGACCAAAGATGAAACCGGTCAGAATATCGATAATAAATATCAGTTATCGGCGTATGAGGTCGGATTAGTTTTGTCCCTCTGTTTTTTGACAACTGAGAGAGCAGGATCCGAAGCGGAATTTAAGCAGTCCCCTCCATCCCTACTCATAAGGTTGTCACCTAGTTTTATTTCTATCGCTTCCTTAATAACACAATCGCAGTAGTTGGAAGTGCATGCCAGAATTTCCGTTTTGTTGTATTCCATATGGTGACCTGTGTCAAGACAGTGTTCGGCCACAGCAGATTTGTTTGGCTGTTGTAAACGTGCGTGACATTTATGCTCAATGAAACGGTCCTCAACAGTCCTAATAGTTTGCCCAACATATGACATGACACAGCTACATGGGATACGGTAGACTCCCGCCTTGCTCAAACCGAGATCACCCTTAACAATTAAAAATGTTCAGTCTCTGTTGCAACACTGTTGCGGCACCAGCCGCCACCACCACCATCATGGAATGGAATGAAATGTATCATCCTTAACAGATCTCAAGAGTGCCTTAATTTTTGAAGGTGGACGAAACACATATTTTACATTGTTTTTACGCAAAATGCGGACAATCTTGGAAGTGCTGCCAACGTATGGCAGAAAGGCCACTGACGTGGGTGCCGACTCTGTGCTATCATCACCAGCCTGATGCACATGTGGCCGATAGCGTAACGCTCTTTTAATCTGCCCTTCACCATTGCCATTCTGTCGAAATGTTGCCTCCAGATGAGACAGCTCAGTGAGCAAACTTTCTGGGTCGGAAATAACGTGAGCCATATGCACTAAGGTTCGAAGATGCCCTTCACGTTGAGCTGGGTGTTGTCAGCTATCAGGTTGCAAATACAAATCAGTATGCGTTGGCTTGCTATAAACAGCATGTACCAACGGACCATCTGCCCTTCTCCTAACACATCAAGGAAGGGAAGGCAACAATTCTATCCAACTTCCATGGTGAAACGGATGTTGGGATGGATTGAATTTAGATGTTCGAAAAAATAATTCAAGTTCTCACTACCATGAGGCCAAACAAAAAAAGTGTCGTCTACATATCTGAAAAAACGAGCAGGTTTCAAAGCCGCTGACTCCAGTGCACGATCTTCAAAGTCCTCCATGAATAAATTATCAATGATAGGCGACAAAGGGCTTCCCATCGCCATTCCATCTGTCTGCTCATACTACTCGTCACTGAATAAAAAGTAGGTGGAAGTCAAAACAAGTCGAAATAAATTCGTTAAATCTATTAGTTACAACGAATCAGACAGAGGAACGCGAGTGAACAGAGAAACCACATCAAAACTAACTAAAATATCCGAGTCAGCCAAGTGCAATCCCTCCAATCGACGTAGGAAATCCACCGAGTCCTTTAATGTGGTGTTCAAAATTGCCTACCAGTGGGCTCAACAAACCAGCAAGATGTTTTGCCACACGATATGTGGGAGCACCAATGTTTGACACAATAGGCCTAAGAGGGCACCCATTTTTATGGACTTTAGGAAGGACATATAATCTAGGAGGTACGGCTCAATACGAATTTCGTCGTCAAAGGTACAGAGCCTCAGAAATTTCGGAATTTTCTTGGGACTGGTTGGACGGTGCTTCTTCGTCGCAATCCGATTGGGAATTTCAAACTATTACGGCTCGGCATTCGGTGATGTTTGAATGGTTCCGTAGCTCAGGGTCTGCTTTTACAACTCGACGTTCTGTGATTGATCTCACAGAGAAAACCCTTGACGACGCACCTCTATCCGTTCTGGGGAAAGGTTTAAATTTTTCACCGACGCTTACCTGTTGTTGATTTTATTAGTTCTATCGAACAGGCTGTTTTTAAACTACCTTCTGACATTAAAGAGGAGGTTAGGAGGGAATCTTGTCGTGTGTTGACTACGGCACGTCCGCCTGTGAGTAATATAACAGCAGCTGAGGCAACTGCCTTGCTTTCTCTTAGGATGGATCCTGATAATTTTTTTACCTGCGGACAAGGGAAATGCTACTGTTATTAAAAAAAAAAGCAGGATTATCTTTAAAAAAGGCAGTGTTTACTTTCTGATACCGCATATCGCAGGATTTCTGCTGACCCTACCAAAAGTCTTGAGAGGAAGACCAATAATATCCTTAAGATAAGTTCTTTGTCACAGGAAACTATCAAGGTAAGGCAGCGTTAAGGTGCCGGATTAAAGACCCGTCCACAGTAGAGGACTTACGTTTTGAGAGATTTCCTTAAGGATGATGATGAGCTGTTTTGCGTTAAACAGGAGGCGAATAGTTTCCTTCCCCGTTCCTGAGTTCCGTATCGGAATACGTGACCGTCGTCTGGACGTCAATCAGTAGCCTTCCTTCCCTTCTTGCGTATTCGGAAGTCAGTGTATCATAGCTCCTCCTTACTCAAATAAGTGAATATTTTTACACGTCGATGCCTGGAAGGAAGCGACTGGGCCCGCTCTAGTTTTCCTTGTGCGTCAATAACATCTAGTCATTTCCGTTCTCCAATAAATATCATTTCTATATCGATGGCCTCCATTTTCACTGGTGCCCTGCCATCCTTCATGAAGACGCAAGACGCAGTACTTCAATGAATTACGAAATATTTTAAGTAATTTTAATGCTTCGTCAAAATTTAGTCTTTCAGCTACAAGAAGACAATATTTACATTTACAGGAAACCAACTTACACTGACGTCACAAAATACCAATGGACACACCATCCTAATAAACACAAATATGTTTCATTTAGATCCATGTTACTCAGAGCACACACAGTTACTTTGAAACCTGAAGCACTAAAATAATAAATTGATTCAATCATATGAATTACATCTAATAATGTGTTTTATCAAGAAAAATACAAGCTAAAATCACTAAAAAATAAATAAAATCACAAAAAACCACCATGAGTAAAAATAACTGACAAAACACAAATTTTTACAAGTGTTCCCTACGTAGGCACAGCATCACAGAAAGTAGCCAACTTATTCAAGAACACCAATATTAGGCCGAGGGGACTGAGGCGCTCCAGTCACGGTCTGCACGGCCACTACGGTCGAGGGTTCGAATCCCTCCTCGGGCATGGATATTTGTGTCGTCCTTAGTATAAGTTAGTTGATAAGTAGTTTGTAAGTTTAGGGACTGATGACCCCGTAGTTAAGTCCCATTTAAACATTTTGAACACCAATATTAGAATATCTTTCTCCACTAACAACAATCTAGAACACTATTTACAACACACAGTAGACAAAAACACTCCAATTGCAGAACAACTTCGGATATATAAATTACAATGTAATAGCTGCCCTGCATTTTACGTAGGCAAAATTGGAAGAACTTTCCACACACGTTACAAAAAACACACTGATCCTTTTAGACTTAATCATTTTGATAAATCCACAATAGCTAACCGTCTAAACCTCAGTTGGAAATTAATGCAAAATTACACCACAGCAAGCAACAATTTTCGCGTTAGATGCTTTTCTTGTCTCCAAACGCCTTTTTTCTCTAGTTACA
Source organism: Locusta migratoria (assembly GCA_026315105.1). NCBI lineage: Eukaryota > Metazoa > Arthropoda > Insecta > Orthoptera > Acrididae > Locusta > Locusta migratoria. The sequence goes on from CM048747.1 coordinate 508,849,212, forward strand.
CATTCTTCTACGGTCTTGCATTTGTCCTTTAGGCACTCCTGCTTAGCCAACCTGCACTTCTTGTCAACCTCATTTTTCAGGCGTCTGAACTCTCTTTTGCCTGCTTCACTTGCTTGTATTTTATATTTTCTTTTTTCATCAATGCAATATCTCCTATGTTAGCCAAGGATTTCTATTAGGCCATGTCCTTCTACCTTTATGATTATTATGGCCTTCGCTACTGTGTTTCTCAAAGCTACCCATTCTGCTTCTATTGTATTACATTCCCCCGTTTCGGTCAATCCTTGCCTAATGCTCTCTTTGAAGCTCTGGACAACTTCCTCAGTTTATCCAGGTTCCATCACCCAACTTTTCTACCTTCTTGCTATTTCTTCAGCTTTAGTCTACTGTTCATCGCCAGTAAGTTATGGTCAGAATCTCTAGCTGCCCTTGGGTATGATTTACAGTTTAAAACTTGGCTTCTAAACCTATGAAATTAATCTGGTACCTTCCGGTGTATCCTGGTCTCTTCTTCGTATACAACCTCCTTTTGTGATAATTAAACTAAATGGTTGTTATGATTAAATTGTGTTCTGCACAAAATTCTACCAGGAGACTGTTTCATTCATTTTCCGCAGTGCATAATCACCTACTACGTTTCCTTCTTTTCCTTTTCCTACTACCGAGTTCCAGTCCCCCTCACAGTCAACTTTTCCGTTTCCATAACTGAATAGTTTCTCTAAGCCCCTCATACATTTATTCGATCTCATCATCGGCAGAGTTTTGCATATGAACTTGTACTATCCTCCCTTGGACTTGGGTGTTTGTGTTGTCCTTAGCATAAGTTACTCTAAGTTAGTGTAAATAGTTTGTAAGCATAGGAACTAATGGCCAACGAAGTTAGGACCATTAGATTTACAAACATTTGAACATTTGATTTGAAACTTGTACGACTGTGGTCGGTGTCGGCTTTGTGTCTATCTTAACTATCATTATGAGCTCAATATGCTGTTCACAATGACTTACCCGCACTCCTATTTTCTTATTCATTATTAGACATATTCCTGCATTTCCCCCATCGGGTTTTGTATCGACGTATAACCGTGTACTCCCCTGACCAAAAATCCTATTCATCCAGCTCTAATCCCCACCGTATCTAACTCCAACCTATCCATATCTATATTCAAATTTTCTAATTTACCTACCTGATTAAGGGATCTAACATCCCACGCTCCGATCCATAAAAAGCGTGTTTTCTTTTTCTTGATGACGCCATCTTCCGCGCGGAGATCGGAATGGGGGACTATTTTACCTCTGGAATATTTGACCCAAAATACGCCATCTCTATATATTCATAAAGTAGAGCTGCATGTCCTCGGGAAGAGCAACGACTGCAGTTTCTCCTTGCTTCCAGTCGTTCGGAGTAGTTCGCGGCGAAGCTTACAAGGCCATCTTCCAATTTTAGGGGCCTGAAAATAACCCTATAATCAGAAAACCGTTTAACTAAAAACAAAACTTGTAGAATATACAAAAAAATTGTGCTTCTAGTTCAATACAGTGATGGTCTACCATAAAGAGTCAGTGAAATATCCTCATTTGTCTTTCCTTCAACCAACAGCTGTTTCACTGTACTCATTGAAAATTTTACACATGGTGAAGGCATGTTGACTGCAATTCGTCTATACTACTATCTTTTAAATATTTACTATTTCTCCAGAAACACTATATATACATATATCCATATATTGTGACTTTTTATGTTCTAGTACCATGTTACGTCTTTTGCATAATAGTATTAACATTGCTATTCACTCTTATTTTTCATCCCACGATTTTTTTTTCGATTGCACTCCGCTAGTTTTCAATAACCTGTAATTAAGTGCCAAGCAGGAATGCTGATTGGTTCGTAACACAGCAACTCGTGTAACCACTAGGCATTTTGAGGATATTTTCAGGTAGGCTAAGCAATGATGGCGAGAAATTACAGTTTGATCTCCGCGCCGTATCGAAATTTTTTTCCTGTCTAGAATTAAGCTTTAATCTCTATGACTGGTGCTCGCCGTTTTGTCGGACACATAGTATCTCACGTTTGGCTAGGACAGAACATGGGATTAACCTGAGGACAGCAAAACGCGTGTTCTGCTGCAGTTCAGACATTGATCACTGAAGACTGTCGCATTACCGCCATCAGCGCCTGGCACCCTCTGCCAACACTGTTCCCCATTAGAAAACATATTAACGGCGTTTGTGAAGTAACCCGCCGTGATTTTGTGTGTCGCCTATAGCGGCGCGGTAGCCGGCTGCCTGTATGGCAACACTGTATTGTCACCTGTTAAACGTCAACTAGCAATGAATATTAATCGGGCTATAGTGAATTATCTTACCTGTATAGAGGAGTCAATAAATAAGTCCGGAATTTGTTAGAAAAACTAATGCTAGAATTTTCGTATTTAAAGAAGTATAAACCACCAGTGAAATCTTCACATCCTCTCCCAAGGTAATTTTCGCCACCCCCTCCCCCCTCTCCCGGATGACGCCCTCCGTCCTGATATTTACACATCCTGTCAGTCCTAACCCCTCCCCTCCCCATAAATTGCGTGGCCCCCTCTACTCCCACTCCCCTCCCTTCCCTCCCCCGCTTGTTCTTCCCTCCCCCTCCCTTGGAGTTCTTACGCTTTCCTTCCCCCCTCCCGCACCCCTCCCCTTCCCGCCCTCCGCGACTCAGTTTCTTCCCCTCACCCCCTGCGGGGTCATAGTGTTAATAGTGATTTTAACAGTCCACCGTGCTAAAGTGTTGTATCCGTGTCAAGTGGTGAGCGTGATTTTAAGACTTCAGCAACCGCTACATAGGCAGAACAATGTTTTACCAGGTTTTTTTATTGTCTCTCTGTTGTCATCACCTTTAACTGTGCAAAATCTGTGGTTTTGTAGCCACCGTGGCAGTTGTTAATACTGATTGTGTGCGTTTTAAAGCCTTCGTTTCATCGTTTTTCATACGCCAATTTTTATCTTCTTTTCTATTGTTAAATTTAACATTTTCATCTCCTATTTTAAACTTCCTTCACCGATTGTCAAACTCATGTGTACTCTGGGCTGAAGAGCAGCGTACGAGGCTGCTGCCAGCCCGTCCCAAGAGGCATTTAAAAAGAGAGAGAGAGAGAGAGAGAGAGAGAGAAGAAAAAAACCGGGTAAAATTATAGTCAGTAGAATATCTCTCACTCAGTGCTACTGATCATGTTAAGATTCAACCTGAACGAGCTTTGTACTCTCTATTACAAGGAAAACATCAGAAGATACTATAATGTTTCAATGTTGTGCAGAGGGAGGTAAATATCAGCTTTTTTAATCGTTTGGTACGCCTGCCTGAAGTGATCTCCCATTAATTTAGAAGCGTATCAGCGGCTATCGAGAAAGGAATTGAAACTGTATTAACTGAAGCCGTGCTTGGCAGCACACAACACTGACACACTCTTTTGTGGTGGAGCGGCCGAGCGTTCCAAAAACTCAAATGTTTGTAGAACTTATGGGACTTAACTACGGGGTCATCACTCCCTAAAGTTACAAACTACTTATGAACTAGCTAACACGAAGGACGGCACAAATATCCATTCCCGAGGGGGGGGGGTGAATTCGAACCCCCGACCGTAGTGGCCGTGCAGATCGTGATTGGCACGACGCAGTCCCCTCGGCCACCGCGGCCGGCCCGAGAGTTCCAAGCCGTCTTGCTGCGGACCGCGTCGTTGATCGCCGTCGGGGGTTCGAGTCCTCCCTCAGGCATGTGTGTACTTGTTGTCCTTAGCATATGTTAGTTTAAGTGGTTTGCAACACCAGGGACTGATAACCGGGAGAAGTTAAGTCCCATAGCTTTACAAACATTTGTACATTTTTTCTTTTGCCGCATCCTTTCATACCATACCCTCGCAGTGTATTAAAAAAATAATTCTTTCTCTGTGTGAAAAAAAAAACAACAACAAATGAAACAGAGACTCTAAATATGCGAGACCACAGCTTCATCGTTGCGTCGTGCAGATGTTGGTAAAGGCTGGCATGATGAATGATGGCCGGCCGCTGTGGCCGAGGAGACTGAGGCGCTCCAGTCACGGTCTGCACGGCCACTACGGTCGGGGGTTCGAATCCCCCCTCGGGCATGGATATTTGTGTCGTCCTTAGTTGTAGGTAGTTCATAAGTAGTTTGTAAGTTTAGGGACTGATGACCCCGTAGTTAAGTCCCATAGACTCTACAAACATTTGATGAATGATTGCAAGTAAATATAACAAAATCATGAGTCGGATATTGTAGGAGCAGTTTGAGCTCGTAGGTCCTAACCCAAGTAAAACGAAGTTAAGTCATTACATATTTGACGAAAAACAGCCACGTATTTGCGACAACCGTGATTCTCGTTGATTGCATAGAAAGAATCGCGTGTAATTTCCAAGGGCCCTTGGGAATGAAAGCGGGAGAGAGATATATCGGTCTCACCACGAGCGATGTGTATCGAACGAGTAACTGTCAAGGCATAAATAATGTATGCGACAAAAGACGAATGTATTTTATTATTTTAGTGCGAAGTTGAAGAACAAGTGAGAAATTTATACAGTTATTCTCTCACTTACCTCACTCAACAGTGACATTCCCATACTTCTCAACAGTCGATAACATCGAAAGTTATGAACGTCACTAAGGGTTACACGCTGTCATTCTAATACCATCACTCTTTCTTTGTACCACGGATATTTCTGCCGCTACCCCCCAAGGGTTCTTGGAAATTACAGCATCGCAGTCACATTATAAGTGTGCAATATAGTACAAAAGACAGTTGTTGTTTACCTTTGATATAACAGCTGACGTCGGCCACGTAGCGTGGAACCAAATCGACAACTTTTCGATAATACCTTCAGATCGATACCAGGCAATGGCATCAATCATCTCTCGTAAAGTCCTATTGTTGAGTGCAACCCTTGTAAGAGCTGATGTTTTCGTATTTACTTTTGTAAGAATAACAGTCCGTCGACTCTCGGGATTTCGTATTCTGTTTCAATAAACAAAGATATGCAGCGATATGAACCATTTTAGACGAGATATGAATACTCACGACCTTGGTGAAATATACTTCACACGCAGTGAAGCAAATATTCACAGTATTTAGCTGCTACAACTTTTTAGATCACGAAGAAAAATTTCGTATGCTATTAAAAATTCTGATATCTGTGCTTCATCTTCGAAATACGTATCACAAACAAAAATCCAATAAACTGAAGGACCGAAGTTCACCAGATACTTAATAATAACCATTATGGATTAGTGGAACCTCGGAGATTTTTTTTATATAAAGCTTTTATAGGCTCATCCACAGTATGTTAACAATCATTAGTTCCTAACTTCGGTATAGCAATAGCTCACTTTAGATCAATTTATCGCAAGATGAGACGAAAACAGTATTACACTGATAACATGAAAAGAAACAACATTGTGAATTCTTCTTGTTGAAATACGGTTTGCTTCTACGTATAACACTCCAACCGCTCCCACTTTTTAGTATGGCATCCCGGTTTCTAATGTGCTTTTATATAAATACTATTTGATCTTAGCACCATAAAACATTGAGCAGTGGAATGAACAAAATCAAGAAGAATAAAAGATGAAATCTATGACTTATCTTGGTTCTAGAAGTAGCATAATGGTCTTGTTGTCTCAGAAATATGATTCTGGTAAAAGAGGCTCGGGTTTCTCCAAATTAGTAATAATTTCTTTTTTTTACCGAACACGTGTAACTGAGGATTATTTTTTTCTGAAATGCGTCGTCTGCACAAAACGTTCACAAAACATAAGTGGTGGCCATCTTGACATACATGCCGAGAGCTCTTTGGTCAGTAATCATAACATAACGGCTGTGTCACACACTTGCCTCTACGCAACAGCCGGACAGACTGATTTCACACAACCGACCCTCGAGTCCTCTGCTCAACTGCTTTTATTAAATTACTAAATATTATAAATGAGTACTTAATTAACGCATCAAATTGTAACAGGAGTACAGCTGACATAAAAAGAGATAAAAACATAAGTTTTGTGTTTTGAATAGAGATTCGTAAAACTGTTTATTCTGATTATCGTGACGTGCGTTTACATTATGAATTAAGTACAATTTGCAGAATTACAAAGTGATTTAGACCAAATTTGAAGTGCTCATTAAACTAAACAATGAATATATAAATCTTGTTTTATGGGACGTAATTTCGGATTTACTTTCTGGTGAGTATTGTACAAAGTGCTCATTAAACTAAATAGTGAATATATAGCTCTTCTTTTATGGGACGTAATTTCGGATTTACTTTCTGGTGAGTATTGGTTTTCTTTACTATTAATTTTGTACTTTAAGTCATTTATACAATAAAACACAAACAACGTGTCTGTTAATTAAATTTTATTTATTTATTTATTATTTTCTTTAATCGTGAGGTCGTTTGAGCTTTTGACAAGCACACAGAAATATGTTGCAGTTATGTGTCAGAATCGTTATATATATATGTTGGTCATAGTTTCTTCGGGTTTGCTGCCGGATTTTGAAGTCGAACTGACCCAATATTTCGGCGGAACACCTGTCCGCCATCCTCAGGGGAACTGCTGCTGCTGGACTCGCCGACAACAATATTGGGTCAGTTCGACTTCAAAATCCGGCAGCAAACCCGAAGAAACTATGAAGAACTATTACGCCGGGAAAGCCTACGAAACTATATATATGTTGGTGCTTCGAAATTGAGACATACAAATGTTTAAAGTCGGGTACTGAACACTATAATACGAGGGTCGACCACGGAAGTTCCGTTTATATTTCTATCCGCGGCAGCGCTACGATCGCATTTCCTAGCATGCGCGTCAGTTATTCTGACTCAAGGAGAAGACATGTATGCCATTTTTAGATCGCTGGTGCCGACGTGTGCTTTGTAGAGCTGCTTGAATCAGACGTGATTCAAAATGTCGCTGCGTGTGAAATCAGATGTGTGATTCGTTTCGTTTTCTTCATGAAAAAAGGTTAAACCAAAGGAAATTCATCGGCAAATCTGAGAGGTTTACGGACAAAATGCTATGTGTAATTCAATGGCTAGAAGAAGGGTCAGACAGTTCAATGAAGGAGGTAATAAAGCGCACGATGAAGAATGAAGTGGACGCGCGTTTGTGGTTACTGATGAACTGATTCATACAGTTGAACAGAAGATTAAGCACAACCGTAAGTTTACTCTTAGTGCTCTTGGTGTGGAAGTTCCACAAATCTCACGATCACTAATTCATGAAATTGTTACTGAAAACCTGAAATTTCGAAACCTTTGGTCACTTTGGAAACCCAAAATTCTTACTGAACGACACAAAAAACAACGGAGGGGCAGTGCACTTACATCATTGACACGCTACAATGAAGAAGGCGATGTTTTCTTTCTCGGTTAGTCAAGAGGGATGAAACTTGGCTAACGTATGAAAAAAAAAAGGCAATCACTGAAATGGAGGCACACTTCATCCCCAACGAAGGTTAAGCCTAAACAAATATTGACATCTCGAAAAGTAATTGTGCACCGTTTTTTGGGACAGAAAAGGCATTTTGATGATTCATTTCTTACCACAGGCCAAACAATCAAGGCACATGGTTACTTGGTCACTGCGAGACCATTAAGAAATTGCGCCGCGCAATACAGAACAAGCGCCTAGGTCTAGGATTACTGTCAAAAGATATTTCCACGATAATGCCCGACATCTCACAGCGAATGTGATCAAATAACTCTTACGGAAATTTCCCTGGGACGTGTTTGATCTTCCTTCGTACAGCCCGGACTCTGCTCCTAGCGATTTTAATCTCTTCTTACACCTAAAATCTGTCCTTGGTGGTCAACACGTGAACGATGATGACGAGCTGAAAGAACATGTTATCACATGGTTGAATACACAGGCGGCAACCTTCTATTAAGAAAGCACACTAAACCCCAGATATCTCTGCAACAACAAGTGATATTTAAAACCGACTTCCATGGGCATGAAAGCAAGGCGGGGGCTTATGAAAGTAGGTACTATGAGTCATTCTAAAACGTGAAGAAATATTTTCAAAACAAACTTATGTTCATTTAAACGGACACCTAGTATTATTTTTATCCAATCAGCAGCATGAAAAGTGACGAAATGAATGGCGTTGTAGCGTCACACTACGTCAATTACAACCCGAGAAATGGTGAAGCGAACATGACGGTTGAAATAAATGAGCCGTACAGTGTGAGGTTCACACTAGAGTTTTTGGACTGCAGTAGCTGGGCGTTGCGTTATTTCATATGTCACCTTTGCTTTGACGTGGTGTGACGCTATCAACGCCCTTCCTGATTTTTCATGCTATTGATTGCGTAAGGAAGAACTTGGGGTACCCATTAAAAAAAAAAAAAAAAAAAAAAAAAAAAAAAAAAAAAAAAAATAATAATAATAATAATAATAAAAAAAAAACATAAGTTTTTGTCGATAATAATTTTTCTTTGCGTTTTGGAATGTTCACAGTATTTGCTTTCATCAGCTCGTGTCATACGTACATGCCCGTGAAAGTCGTTTTTCAATATCTCTTTTCTTTTACCGGAGATATTTTGGGTGAAATGTTTAAGTGTGACAAACTATATACTGAAAGAATGTAAGTAATTTTATTAAAGTAAAAAACTGTTGTAATGTTAACTGGATTACCTACCGGACATCCACTAATACCCGAAATGGAGTATCTTTGACACTAATTTCTTTTGGCAGGCAGATAGATAGATTTAGATTTTGGACAGTGATAGCAACGGATTTGATAGATAATATAGGCGAGAAGGAGTAAGTTGGTGGAACACAAGCAAGAGAAAGACGTAAAACTAACGGTATAGTGAGTTGAAAATTGAGAAAACTATAGTTGTGAGGAAAACTTGAGCCATTTGTTGACGGTATGAAGGGGATCTTTGCTTTACATTATGAAGATATCTGACAAGATTCGAAGAAAATTAAGCTATTCTTCTCCCTCCACACTGTTCCACGAACGTTAGTGGGCTCGTAACTTATAACGCTACTTTCTGCACACATGTGTCGGGGAGCGTTTATACTCCATGCAACTGGCGTCAGATTGAAAACCTATTAACAGAGAAGAAACGTACCGGTCGGCACTAGGTATTTACGAAACTACACTCTACAGTAGAAAGCTATACACTGTGTCAGCGGTAAAGGGCCTGGTCTTTCCTTCGTACCCTTCCACAGAAAGCAAAACATTTTTCATTCTATAGTGTCGGTACCTTTACCGTTCATATCCTTCACTTTGACTACTTACCACTCCCAGCAGTCAAAGAACACGCCGATACGTTTGTTCCAAATTTTATTTCCGGACTACTGCATCTATACAAAATGCTAGACAGAATTTAACACACAGAATACAGCTCATTACATTAATCAGATACCTCATAAAAATCGAACTGATGGATTTTACGGTCTGTTTACGGTTTTCTTGTCGTTTTATGATTTTTTGCAAACACCTGAGACAAAAAATATGAATAATATAAAATTAATTATATAAAATAATAATATAATATTTAACAATATAGTGTAAAATGAACTATATTAAATAATATAAATATGTTTTGGATATGTATATTTGATTTCATATTATTTATTATTTATATTGTTATTAGAGTTTGTCAGAAACATTTGGGAAAGTAGGCAGTAAAACACCCTATTTCTATTCTTATTGTTATAATTTATTTTACTCTTCCGCCTTATTGGAAGACCTTTTCAAAGAAATTCCATTATGGCAAAATTTCTTGTATTTTTGGGATTGAGATCAGAAATAATGAAACGAATCGCAATAATCTTGAATCCTTGTTATTAATTATGCTTCATAATTTTATTTATAAAATTTTTATGATTTTGTAAAAAGGTACTTTCTTGTGATATATTCATCACTAGATGAATTATGAACCTCAAACCATTCTTCAAACCTCCATTAAATGACTTACAGCAAAGGAATATGACATCAGAACCGTGTTAAGATTTGTATCCCTAGACGTGTGTAGCAACTTTCAGCGACATAATATCGAGAAAAAAATATTCAAACTGAAGTTAGTCGATTTTAAATTATGATCAACTTTCACAACAAACTTTTCACGATTCGATGCTTAAGAGCGGATACAGGGCATACTGCCGCCCTCTAGCAGCGTTTGGTTAGGATGCCAGAGGGAGCTTCTGGGAAGATACTTGCGACTCACAGAGCAATAGACTTGCGCATAATAGTTCGCGATCGGGAGCGCTCACTTTAGTTCGCGGCTCTGCCGCGCACTAGTTCGTTCTTTTAGTTCGTCCGCTCCCACTGACGGCTGAGCGGCGTGGTCTGCGCATGCAGGTGGAGGGAGAAGTTCCCCCACCTAGCTGCTTCATGTGGTTGCTGCTTGAGCCACTAACGATATCACGCAAACCAAGAGAAAAAGTTTGTGGATAATTTCTCTCGTTTAAGTTTAGAGTTATCTCTTTATCTTGGCATTATGGAATTTATTAGTGAGATATTGCAGTGTGCAGAATACTTCAAATCAGAAATTTTGTAGCACTGAACTATGTAATCTAGCAGGCAGAAGCTAACCTAGAAATGGCTCTCACCAGCAGAAGGCAAACACGTGATTTTTAATTCTGCTACGCGTCTCTCGCTGTTGCCCGTCGGTCTTCGGAAAAAGAATCCAACGGACTAAGAAGCGATATACGTTTGGCATAATAGTTCGCGACCGATCGCGCATATTTTAGTTCGCGACCGAACGCGCATATTTTAGTTCGCGACTGGTAGCTCTCCTTTTAGTTCGTCCGCTCTTTTTAGTTCGTCCGCTCTTTTTAGTTCGTCCGCTCTTTTTGGTTTTTCCTACCGCTACTAAAAAAGCTCTTTTTTATGACAGCTTTTTTATATAATGATTCAGTGTTGCCACAGCGTGTGCTATTACCCACATATTTAGGCAATTAGACATCAAATACTTAAGCAAATAAACCAGTTATTTACACGAATGGGTGATACAATGGTATTCAACTACTTTTCATACAGAGTACTCGTAGTACTTTATTTTTAAAATGGATTTCTTGGGGTGAACCATGAGAGTACAGCTGAGCTGCATCTCAGCTTGAAATGACGGTAACTGGCAGAAGGGAATCACGCAATTCTGCATGCTCTCGCGTCCTCTCGCTGTTCCTCGTCAGTTTTCGGAAAAGGAGCGGACGAACTAAGAGGCGAGGGATCTGCTAAGTCAGAGGTGGGCACAAATCGGCTCAATGAGCAGCGCTCCGGCTCAGGCCGGAAAAAGAGCAGCGTTCGCGCTCGGCCTGTAGTTATCCTAGTTGCCGCTAGAGGTCTGCATGCTTGCTGGCACACCCGGCAAACGTTCGATACGGCGAGTTATAGTACGCCGCGACAAACTTGCGAAAGAACGTGATAACTGTGGACATAGTTCGTCTGATACGACTTCCAAACTCTGCTTCACAAATTAACCGTTACAAAATGGCCGGGAAGTACGGGCTATCAGCAAAGCTATTCTGTAACTAGCACGAACAGCTGCATCGGAGGATGAGGCATCACATTTCTGTCTAAGAAATTAACAGAGTTGTCATTTCAAAGGAAAATTGGTTTTATTAAGCGAATCACTGTGATTAAGTTATCTCGTAAGTAGGTACAGCATTATAATACATACCTCTACTTTACTTCCTTCCTCGCATAGATTATTAAGAAGATTAAGTCGCATTTCACCTTCTACACTTCCGTACTGGTTGAAGTGATGTGTTCTATAGTGGCGTTCTAAATTGTACTTTTTTATGCCTAGTATTTTACCACACGCCAAACATTTTGCTCCTCCTTCGCTTTCAGTGAACAAGTTATCACTCTCCCAATTAGAGTTGAACTGGAAAATAGAACGCCGCTTTACTGCGCCGATTTGACTAGCCATTTCAACTCCACACCTGTACCGTAACGTAATATCATAGATTATAACGAAAACCCTGAAGTACAAAATTCGAACTAACAGATAGTACTGTTAGCAGTGTCTTCTGAAACAAAACAAAAAATCGCTCTTATCTTTATAAGATATTTGCCGGCTCGACTGCACACACTGGACGTTTTAGAGAAGTGTCCAGAATTATGTTTATAAGTTACATACTTATAAACATAATTGCATTTTTCAGGAGATACCCCTAGCAGTGGAATCTGTTCATTCGAGTTGGATACTTTTGTGTCCCAGCCTCGTCGCCACTTTTGGGTCTCGTCCGCCGATTGTCGGAGGTGTCGGTGGCCGAGTAGAAAGAGACCGACACAGGAATAAAGGATGCACGCTTGTGCAGGTAGGAGGTGACCAGCCAGTGGGACAGCAGAAACTAGAAACACTAGAGAAAATTAGAACGAGATATGTATTTCATAGAGACTTAGTAACACTTAACTGTTGCATAGTTCTTGACTGCAGAATGCTGATATATAGTTTACATAGAGGCCTGCCTACTGATGATTCCTAGTGCCGATAGCCAAGTCTTCACTGGTGCCTATCTGATTCCGAAGTGTCAACTGGTTCCTTTCCCAGTCCCAAGTCAACGATGCAGTCCAGTGGTGGCCACGAGCGGAGTTGCAGCAGAGGGCGCTCGTGGCTGACGTCGTTAAGAACGCCGCGCCGTGCGTGCTTGGCGGCGCGCGGCGTAAGTGCGTGGCGCGCACTTCATACTTGTGCGACACCACAGATACTAAAGAGTTTGCACTATTTGTAAGTCATTTTATAACGCACTCAGACAGGTGCATTTCTGCGGCTACGTTAGCGCGTTGGCTGCGCATACCGCCATCTAGTCTTTTCAGCAGGAACTACGTGATGGACGCCAGCTGCTCGCGGTTCTGCTCCGCCTCAGGCAGGCGGCTCCGAGAGCGCAGCTCGCTCATTGCCCACCTTTGTGCTAGTTCGCGTAGTTCGCCTGTGGGAGCGCCCTTACGAATTAGTTCGTTCGCGAACTACACAAGGCTACTGAGCAACGCCTCTGTCGAGCGGTTGCTGGTCGGCATCAGCTGGCCTGCGGTCACTGCGGTGACGTCACACGTCAAGGCCGGCGCTTATCTGCTGCCACTGAGCGGGGCCGCGGATGTGACTCAACGGCCCCGAGATACAGCCCACCACAACCTGGCGCTGTTTACGTGTTTACACGAGCGCGCCGACGCCGCCGGACTGGGTTTCGCGAACTCCGATAATCGCCCAAACGTATTCACTGCTTGCTTACCGAAACCTCCGGTGGTCTTGTTGACTTCTCGTGTATCCGAACTAATATCTGCATAATGATGTAAACAGGGTTGTTGTTGTTGTTGCCGTCTTGGGTCAAAACAGCGGATTAATGCAGCTGTTGATACTACTCTTTCCTGCACGAGCCATTTCATCTCCGAATAAGTACTGCGACATGTAGGAGACTGACAAACATGGGGAAACATTTCGAGAAATTATAATTTTAGGAGGGCCGCGTGGGAGTAGCCGAGTGGTCTGGAGCGCCACGTTGCGGATCGCGCGGCCTCTCGCGGCGGAGTTTCGAATCCTTCCTCGGGGATGGATGTTCGTGTTGTCTTTAGTATAAGATAGTTTGTAAGTTTAGGGACTGATGTTCAAATGTTCAAATGTTTGTATAGCTTATGGGACTTAACTACGAGGTCATCAGTCCCTAAACTTACAAACTACTTATGAACTAACTAATACTAAGGACGGCACAAATATCCATGCCCGAGGGGGGATTCGAACCCCCGACCGTAGTGGCCGTGCAGACCGCGACTGGAGCGCCTCAGTCCCCTCGGCCACCGCAGCCGGCTAGGGACTGATGACCCCGACGTTAAGTCTCATAAGCTTTACAAATATTTGAACATTTCATATTTTACAATTTTAGAAAATATTTTTGGAGAAACAGCTATCGTTAATGAAATGCTATTTTGAAAAACACAGTCTCGATTGCAAGATAATTTTTGTATTGTTGTTAGGTAACCGGTTTGTGAGGCCACTTGCAATACAATAATATTACATATATTAAGAGAGATATACAGAAGATGGTATTATTGTAATTACTCTAACAGGAAAATAATACCCATGTCAGCCGACTGTAGGCAATTCAGAAACCAATGGCCATGGAAATCGACTGCTGAATATTGAAGCAACGCTCGAGATTAAATACGGAAAGCTCCCCCCCCCTCCCCCAACACACACATGCGGCATTACATCATTGAGAATTAATCATGTACTTATTAATAAAATATTTTTGTTACCTTATAGGTTACAGATATGATAGGGACTGATGACCCCGCAGTTAAGTCCCATAAGCTTAACAAACATTTGAACATTTTTTTACAGTTCGTTGTAACTGACGGTGGGTCATCGGGTAAAACAGAAGTGACATCTGGCGTTCCCCAGGGAAGCGTTATAAGTCCCCTACTCTTCCGTGTGTTTATAAACGATTTAGGAGACCATCTAAATAGCTCCCTTAGACTGATGCTGTCGTTTATCGGTTAGTGAAGTCAACAGAGGATCAAAAGCAACTGCAAAGCGATTTAGACAAAATGTCTACATGGTTCGAAAGTTGGCAATTGACACTAAATAAAGAAAAGTGTGAAGTAATAGACATGACCACTAAAAGAAATCCGCTGAACTGCAATTACACGATAAATCAGTAAAACCTTAAGGTCGTAAATTCTACCAAATACCTAAGAATTACAATTAAGAACAACTTAGACTGCAGAGAACACACAGAAAATATTGTGGGGAAGGCGAACCAAAGATTACGTTTCGTCGGCAGAACGCTTCGAAGATGCACCAGCTCCACCAAAGAGACTGCCTACATCACACTTTTGCGACCTCTCTTGGAGTACTGTTGCCCATTGTGGGACCCTCACCAGGTGGGACTGACGGAAGATATTGAGAAGGCTCAGAGAAGGGCAGCTCGTTTTGTTGTATCACGTTACCGGGGGGAAAGCGTCACGGAAATCATGCACGAGTCGGGGTAGAAAGCATTAAAAGAAAGACGTTATTCATTGCGGCGTGATCTGTTTGCGAAGTTTCTATCACCGACTTTTACTTCAGAATGTGGAAATATTTTGCTAGCACCCACCTACTTAGGGAGACATGACCATCCCAATAGAATAAGAGAATCAGATCGAAAACGGAATGATTTAGGTGTTCTTTCTTCCCGCGCGCTATTAGAGAATGGAACGTTAGAGAAAAGTTATGAAAGTGGTTAATGAACCCTTTACCAGGCACTTAAATGTGATTTGCAGAGTATCTATTCTAGATGTAGATTCATATACAATAGCATACAGAAATTACATTCATAAAGAGCGGTAACAATTTGGAGAAAATCTGTTAAAAATAGAAACACATTGTTTTATGAATTTGGTTAGCGAACTGCCCTCTACATGGGCATTTGAAGAAGTCGCTGAACATATTGGTGCAATAAATGGTCGTACTTCATTCCTACTGTCAAGTCGATGGCTGCACGCCAGCGATGCTTGCAGCAGCAGACGACGCGTTGACGGTCTCAGGAGAATTGCCATGTTCCAGCAGTGATTCCAAATTATGTACATTAACTGCCACAATTTGGTTTTCGGACCGTGACATTGGAACCGTCTGTGAACAGTGATGAGATTCTTTGAACAGTTATAAAATGAGCGTAAACATTGTCACCCTACTTCACTGGCAACATGAATCGTGTGTCAAGGAATACATTTAGTAATAATACACAATATGCGTTAGTTTGTGTACAACAACAAAATAGGTAACGTTTATTGAGAAAAGCTTGTCAAAAATATAAATCATAACTAAATTAACTAAAAGAAGGTTAAAACGCTGAGTCTCGGGTTAAAGTTGTTACATAAGTGTACAAGAATGCTATCTTTACGTGTATATTTCTTGGGATCATTAGAAGATGGAGGAGGCAATGAAGGAACAGTCACAGAAGTCGTCAAAAAGTTCGAAAATATATTTTTCTCTGAAATCGAGTTGTTCATTCAGTAAATATAGTGGTTTGTTTCCACGGCCAACGTTTCCTGACCTGCCCACAGTCGGCTGCCATGGGAATAACATTTTAAATTGCTATTATTTCACTGTTTATTGCCATAATTACATCTTCTCTACATCCTTCTTAATATTTGTAATATTATTGTAGTGCAGTCGGCCTGAAGATGGTCTCACAAGCAAACTGAAACCGGTTGCCTAACAACAATAAAAAAATTCTTACAATCGAGACTGTGTGTTCAAAAATAGGATTTCCAGAAATACATACTTCAAGATAATTGACAGCCAAGTATGTAGGTAATCCCATTGAAAACATGAAACTGAAGTATATGCATTGAATTGAAATATGTACCACGGCCGGGGTTCTAACCAGGCACCTCCTGCTTATTAGGCAAGAGCTTTACCACTGAGCCATTGCAAAAATTTTAATTCCTCATATCTCTGATATATATTGAGAGAAAATATGTTTCTGGACAGTGATTTATTATTTGATATTGATATATATATATATATATATATATATATATATATATATATATATATATATATATATATATATATATACTAGCTGTAAACCCGGGCGTTTATTTATCCTGCACTCTCGTAGTTCACCTCCCCTTCCTCCCTCTCTCTGCATCCACCTCTTTCTCTCCCATCTCTCTGTTCGTTCCCACCTTTCCCTCTCTCGGCAAAGTTTTCTGCAAGGCACCCTCTGTCATGTACCATACAAACATTAATATACCCAGTGATCTTCCTCTTGGTTCAAAGGACATCTGTGCAAACATTCATAAAGATTGGAGCAAAACCATGCATTTTGTAAAATTCCGAAAGTTAAGTACCCTCCACCATGCACCGAACGATACAGGCAATGACATTCCTCTTGTTTTTAAGGTAGACTTCGCAATGCAATAGAAACGTAGGGTCACATTCAAAAACGCACTTTGTTGTTCTGAAATATTCCAGTTTTATTTCATACAACCCTTGTTCTGAGAATATAAAAAAATAAAATAAATAAAATACAATAAAATAAAAAGATCTGTGAAATCGGTAGAGCCTTTCTTAACTTATGGCGCGACCAAAGTATTTAGGGATCCACTTTTATGTTGCAAAGTACCCTCCCCCCATGCACTGTATGAAACTTATGATAGACGGTGACCTTCCTCTTGTTTTGAAGGTCAAGTGTGTGTAATTTCGTGAATATTGCAATGAAACTGTAGATTTCGTGAGTCTTAGCTGACTTTTTGTACCTATAAACTACATTTCTGCCAAATTTCAACTTTATAGGTGAAGTAGTTTTTGAGATTTCGTGTTTAGTCAGTGAGTGAGTGAGTGAGGGAGTGAGTGAGTGAGTGTCCTTTCGATTTTAATAAAACAGATTTCTTCATTTTGGTTGCAAAAGAGTTAATGGAGACTTGCAGATAAAAATAAATAGTAACATGGAAATCTGTAATGCTAAATTTATTTAATGCAAGCTCGTGCCTAATTACGACATCTACAGCAAAACTGTTGTGAGCGGTAGACTTCTTTTCGTTTCATCATTTTGTGTGTGTGTGTGTGCGGGGGGGGGGGGGGGTGGTCAGTTACAAAACGCTTCATAAACGTCCGAAATTACATGCAAGCTCTGTTGCAGGTCCCTAACTATTCCCATTTTCCAATAATTGACGTATAAATCTTGGTATTCTCACGCGGTGGCCTCTCATTATTTATGACGTCATATCTCCTGAGCTATGTGTCGCCTTCTTTTGTTTTTGGCTCAGGAACCTTCGTGGGCGTACGGCGAACAGTTCACCAAAGTTTCATTGCAATCGAATAAATGGTTTATGAACACGTAGAGGACATACAGACAAACATTTTTTATATGTAAAGATAAAAATTAAAAATGACCAATATCGGAACCTTATCTATGTACTAAATACTTTACGTCCGAGCTAAGTGGATTTGAACGCTGACAAATTATTGGTGTTCACATTCGCTATCGCAAATAAAAATTCTTAACCCTCGTATAGTTTTTAGTTTTCCTGTTCACTCAAGGTTTATTGTTGAAACAGTTCATGTTGACTACATGAAGTGATTACACTTACAGATCAATAGGTCAAGAGATACTGAGGTAACAGTCGTCGATCCACGCTGAAACACCCATATTAGTGCGTGGTTTAAGCATTCTAGGGCAGCAGTTGAGGCGCTGGATCTGGCATCTATTCGATCAAACACAAGCCGAATTCATATTCTTTCAAACCGTATTGATTTCAAATTTTTTATATCAATTTGCAATCAAGACGGTTTGAAGGTATATTTATTCTATCTGATTGCTGTTGTACACCATGGATTGGAAATCATTTCAGGCCGAATTCTGTTGCAGGAAACATAACTCCACGACAGTTCGACCTGGTAACTTGGTTCCTTAAGAGTTGTGGATTGGTGAAACGCACATGTCAGTGGTCGTCCCATCATATCCCACATGTGCTCGATTAAGGTCCGAGGATTGTGCTAGGCCGCGGTGGAGTGGCCGAGCGTTCTAATGCGCCTCGCTGCGGAGCGCACGGTTGCTCGTCGTCGGAGGTTCGAATTTCCCCTTGGACATAGGTGTGTGTGTGTGTTAGTCCTTAGGTTCGTTAAAGGTAGTTTAAGTAGTTTGTAAGCCCAGGGACTGAAAACCAGTGTAATTAAATCCCATTGTTTTACAAACACTGGAACATTTGACTGTGTTGGTCAAGGAAGTTGGTGCTCGTCTTGCGGAACACGCTGAGTTCCACGCGCATCATGTGGCTGGAACAACGCATTACCTCCCGGATGCAAGGATAACAAATAAACGGGCATTATAACATTTTTTTACGCACCGAGTGCTGTCAGCGTTGTCTCCACAAACACCAAAGGCTGCAGTCAATTTTTTTTTTTTTTTTTTTTTTTTTTTTTTTTTGGGGGGGGGGGAGGAAGGGGAGAGGGTTTGTCAGACAGTAAAACGCAATTGTAAATTATGATATACTGTAGCTGGTGTCATGTAAGAAGGCGCTTCCGCGCATAGAGGCAGAGCGATAGGGAAAGCGAGAAGGGGAGGAGCTACGGCCGAGCGCGAACAGTGGAGCCTGCGGGAGAAACATTGCGTCATTGCGTGACTTGGTACCAGCCACAGTCCTGCAGAATGAACATTATTGGCTGTCATTGCGGTAATGGAGGGGGATGTGAAGAACGACTGAACACTGGGGCTCCTTCGTACGTGACGCCGAGTATAGTTGTACCCGGCCACGTGTCGCTGTTGCTTATTACAGATTAAATGGGAAAGCATAAATTTCAAATACGTGCAATTTCATAATATTCCGTGAATGTGAATGGAGTATACATCCCGCACTCCTTGCTCTTCTTTCCTCTTCCCCCTTTCCCTCCCCCGCCCCCACAACTCTCCCTGCCCTTTTCCTTGCTCCAGTCTCTTTCCTCACATACTCCTCCCTTCTCCATCCTCACTCTTCCTGACCCTCTTCCTCCCCGCCATCTCCTTTCCTCTCTCTTCTTGTCCTTCTTATCCTGCTCTCCCTCATTCTGTGATTATCTATCCACTCTGTCTCAATATCATCATCCTGCTCTCCCTATTCATTTCCTCCACCCTCGTCTCTGTGTCAGATTCCTTATGCTGCTCTATCTCTTCTTACAACTCTGTTTAACCTAGAGCCTCTTATAGTGTTACGTTCCAAATCTTATACGTATGAAAGTTATTGACCAGGTGCTCTGTAATTTTTACACAACATCGAACTGGAATATACGCATGCTTTTATATACCTATTTTTTTGTAATTTGTCATTAACATAAACATATTTATTAATGTAAAATTTATAATGGGAAAAAGATGTTAGAAAAATGCAAACAATTATATATATGTCATATATCACATATTAAAGAAATAAGAATATAAAAACCCCTCCTTTATTAGAATGTAACGTTCTGACAAAAATTTCAAAGTAATCCGTCAAGAACTTGCCGATATTAGTGGTTTTGCACAAACGTTTTACTAATATAGATGTTCAGAAAGAGTAAGATTTAGCGTATATTAAATCCTTTAAAACAATACCTCATTCATCCTCCTATGATTACTTTGTATCGAGGAAAAGGGATGTCGATTTCAGAAATAATATGAATGCATAATTTTTCTATTATTTCTTACATCAGTTAACCGATATTTTAATAGCTATTCTGCTATTCGGCAGAGATACGATTCCAACAAATATGAGACCATTAAAATCGGTCCAACCCAACTTCCTTTTATTTGTTTAGATATTGTTAACTTGTAATGCATTATAACATAATGTCAGGAGGGGGAGAAATTGATTCCCTTCTGCCACTCCTTGGCTGCAGCCCTTGAACTATTGTAGTAGCTGGGGTGCAGCCGGTATGTCTAGGGCGAATGCACTCTACGATGCAGCTCTCGGCATATCTAAGCCATACGTGCAAACGACCATATTTTGCGTGCAGGCACAATCTGCTTTCATTTCTGAAGACGACGGTCCGTTATTACATCTTCCAAATGATTCCCTTGTGGCATGATACGAGCCATGCATGCCGATGCCGTGGTGTGAGTTAACCGTTAACAAATCTTTCACGTAGGAGGACCGCACAAATGTACCATCATTTGATCAACGTACTAATTCCGAAATAGAGGACATAGTAATAGGTATTTACGGCGTAGAGAAGCAGCTGCGAGAGCTACATACGAAAAAGTCCCCTGGTCCGGGTGGAATACCAGTTCGGTTTTACAAAGAGTATTCTGCGGCCCTTACTTAGCTTGCATTTATCGCGAATCTTTAATTCAGCGCAAAGAAGTTCCTAGTAATTGAAAAAAAGCGCAGGTGACTGCCCTTTATAAGAAAGGAAAGATAACTGACCCACATAAATACGGGGCAATATCGTTGACATTAGTTTCCTGTAGAATTTTGGAACATATCCTCAGTCTGAATATAGTAAATTTCCTTGAGATGGAAAAGCTTCCTTCTATGAATCAGCACGGGTTTAGGAAACATCGTTCATGTGAAACATATATTGCCCTTTTCTCACATGACATTTTCCGAGCCATGAAGGGCAACAAGCGGATTGTGTTTTTCTGGAGTTGAAAAAGGCGTTTGACGCGGTGCCACACTGCAGACTGCAAACGGAGATACGAGCTTATGGAATAGGTTCACAGATTAGTGACTGGCTGGAAGTTTTCCTAAGTAATAGAACGCAGTACGCTGTTCTCGACGGCGAGTGTTCATCAGAGACGAGTGTATCGTCAGGCGTGTCCCAGGGGAGTGTGATAGGACTGCTATTACTTTCTATCTATATAAATGATCTGATGGACAAACTTGTAATTTGCGGTTGTTTGCTGATGATGCTCTGGTGTATGGGAGGGTGTCGTCTTTAACTGACTGTAATAGCATACAGGATTACTTAGACAAAATTTCTAGTTGGTGCGATAAATGGCAGCTAGCTCTCAATGTAGAAAAATGTAAGATGATGCGCATGAGTAGGAAAACCAATCACATAATGCTCGAATGCAGCATTAGTAGTGAACTTCTTGATGCAGTCGCGTCGTTCAAATATGTAGGCGTTACATTGCAGAGCGACTTGAAATGGAACGAACATATAAGGACAGCCGACATCGGTTTATTGGAACAATTTTGGGAATATGTACTTCATCTGTAAAGGAGACCGCGTATAAAACGTTTGTACGACCACGTCTTGAGTATTGCTCAAGTGTTTCGGACCCGCAGCAGATCAGTTTAAAAGAAGACATAGAAGCAGTTCAGAGGCGAGCAGCTAGGTTTGTTACTGGTAGGTTCGACCAATGCGCGAATGTCACGGAAATACTCCTGGAACTCAGTTGGGAATCGCTGGAGGAAAAACGACTTTCTTTTCGTGACTTTCTGTTGACGAAATTTAGAGGGCCAAATTTTGAAGCTGAGTGTAGTACGATCTTGCGGCCACCTACTTACATTTCGCGTAGTGATCACAAAGAGAAGATAAGAGAAATTAGGGCTCGTACGGAGGCATATCGGCATTCTTGTTTTCCTCGTTCTATTTGGTAGTGGAATAGGAAAGGAAATGGCTAGTAGTGGTACAGTGTACCCCGCGCCACGAACCTACGATGGATTGCGGAGTATGTATGTAGATGTAGAAATGTGTGCGTGGTTATTAGTCGCTAGGCTTACAAACTACTTAAACTAAGTCACACTAACCTAAGGAAACATAGAAACCCATGCACTTGACTAATAGAAGAGATATCTTTCGTAGGATAGAAAATGAAGAAAGTTTCCTAAACCTTAAGTTCCAATGTTTGTAACCTATCGACCTATACTGCCACGGTCACCAGTCCCTATACTTACAAACTACTTAAACTAACCTGAGGAGAACACCACACCCATGCCTCAGGAAGGACTCGAACCTCCGACTGCGAGCAACCGTGTTCTCTGCAACGAGACGCCCAGAACGCTCGTCCACTCCACCGCGGCTAACTCTTAAGATTTGCATTGTAGAAACCATATATACTGAACTTGTTTTTGTCCCTAGTAACTTCTTCCAAAATGTGTAAACCTAAGAGTGTGCAGTTAAAGAAATAAGTTTCACAGTATCTAATAAGTTCCTGCGAAAAGCTTGATCTACCAAGTCCCCTGTACAACCCCTCGAAGTTTCTCGGTGTATTTCTAAAGTACCCCATATAAATACATTTCATTTGATTTTGCCTTAAAGATTTCGACCCGGCCGCGGTTGTCGAGGGGACTGAGGCGCTCCAGTCGCGGTCTGCAAGGGCACTACGGTCGGGGGTTCGAATCCCCCCCTCGGGCCTGGATATTTGTGCCGTCCTTAGTCTTAGCTAGTTCATAAGTAGTTTGTAAGCTTAGGGACTGATGACCCCGTAGTTATGTCCCATAAGTTCTACAAACATTTGAACATTTGAACAAAGATTCCGACATCTACGCTTGTGTTGCCATCCACTATAGACATACAGCATACTTGGCATCACGAGTTAGCATTGCCGGGAGCGAAGCACCACCGGGACGCCGATAAGATTCAAGTGCTGTTACAGGAGTGAAATCAAATGTTGAAATGTTTGTTAAGCGTATGGGACTTAACTACGGGGTCATCATTCCCTAAACTTACAAACTACTTATCAACTAGCTTAATCTAAGGACGGCACAAATATCCATACCCGAGGGGGGATTCGAACCCCCGACCATAGTGGCCGTGCAGACCGTGACTGGAGCGCCTCAGTCCCCTCAGGCACCGCGGCCGGCTACAGGAGTGAGAAAGATAACGTTCCAGAGGAGCTCCAATACTGTAGACAGTTTTACTTAGCGACGTGATGTCATGTAACATAAGCAGTGCGCAGTCGAGAATACAGTTGTAATTTCTACGAGACCAGCAGGCAGTTATTGCATCCCCGCATAGCCGACAGGGCTGTTACATAAGGCCACAATGAGAGCGAAGCTGTATACGACCACTTTGGACGTTTACTGCATAGATAGCGGCGTTTCATAAAGTAGGGATACAACAATACCTCATTAGCACTGGCACAGATATTAACTGTATTCATGATAATGAAATAGCGTTTAGTCTTGTGAATTGTGTAGATGGTAATCCACCGGGAAAGCTAAGAATTCTAAAGTTTACAGCCTGTCCAAGATATTACAATAATAATTCCTGACAGGCGAAGCTATTAGTACACAAGAAACAGAAATAACCCACACCAAGGACGACTAAGAAGTAAACAACAGTAGTTGAGGAGGGTATACCTCACTTGAAGCAGTCTACTACTAACAAATATAGGCGATATTGAGGAAGTTATTTATAACACTGGATACCTGCAAATCAGTTTTATGGAGTCAAACACTGACCGAAAATTCAGAAAGAAAAACTGCTGAAGAGTCGTTGAATTACAGAAAGATAGCTTTCTGTTCAGTATATTATTGTCTGTGGTTTCATATTGGGTCAAAATATCTCTAATACCTGTAGCAAAATCAATATGTGACCTGTGTACAAACTTTGAGGTACCTTAATGTGTTGTCAATGTGTGTTAATGGAACACCTGTTTTCCACGGGCATGTGGCTATAGTGGCTTAGTTTGTCTGTTGTGGATCATATCTACTGATGTAAAGCACCTACCACTCTTTGGTAAGATGTCCTGAAAGTCGTCTTAGGCAAAGTGAATCACTTGAGACTTTCATCTCAAACATCGTCGAATGGAATCTGCTTCTCTTATACTGTTTGCACAGATATGAAGAATAACCACAAGTGCAGTCCACGTAGAAACTTTAATACATAGTCTGTATGTGTAAAATGAGACGAGCGTAGATTAGTGTATCAATGGTACTTACTGAGAGCTTTAGCGGGTGTAGTGCATTTTAGACAGCAAATCACCGAGTATTCTGAGTTTCTAGTTGTCTCGAAAATTGTTTTCCCTCTGCCTATTGGAATTGTTTCTCTTTCAAAAAGATGTTCTGGATGAAATATGAGGGATCTTCTAGTAAGATAAAAGTCTATAACTCTATAAATTTACCATGTTTAGAGGTGTAAACTGTCAAATTTATTCAGTGTATGCAGTTCTCTAGGTAGGGTCATGATGCTTCGTGAAGAGCTGATTTTGCTTTACGTATCTTTTCCAGACAATATTCTGTTGAATTTGTACGAGGGTCTGTAAACTAGGTTGTTTCTTGCATTGACCTCTGGTCTGACTGGACTTTCTCCGTTTGGAATTTTAGACTCAGGTCTTAGTTGTGGGGTTTTAGAATTCATACAGATAAGATACAACTTTTCACTCCTTGCAAGTAGGGAAGGTGTAATTTCGCTGCTCTTTAATTAATTATGAAGAACGTATTTTTTAATTTAATTTCATCAGTATGGATCCATTCAATGTAATTTTCTCTGAGTGCCTTTTAAAATAGAACGCCACCTGTAACATTTAGGCGTATGTTGCGGATATTTATTAGCTATTTTGCTACAAGGAACTCATGGGTCCCCATAGTTTTTTTAACACGTTATTGTATTCATTTTCGATTATTACGCTCAGTTTTTATCCTCATATCTATATTGGATGTAAAATACCTGCACTACAGTAGGACTGTTAGCTTTTTTTCCTTTTCCTTTTTTTGTGCTCTGTATGTCATGTGTGGAAACAAACTCGATCAATCCATTTCCAATACTTTTTGTTGAGAACTTTACTCTTCGCCCTAATGCTTATATTCTATACTTGTGGGTTCAGTCTCGGATTTGTTTTACGGACTGTTTTATGTGCCTGTTAACTGTATTCACAGCAATACTGGTATGTATACGGATAGATTCTATGAAGATCCACAGCAAACCAATCTTAAGGAGAGATCAGACCCACTAATTTCTGTTAACATATAAGCCATTATTTCAAAAACCATTGAATGTATCACTACAATTTTTTTACCAATTCATCATCAGAATGTATTTAGCTTCAATTTTTAAATGTTTGTAATCCTACGGGACCAAACTACCGTGCTCATCAGTCCCTAGACATACAAACTACGTAAACTACTTAAGGATAACACCCACGACCATGGCCGAGGGAGGACTCGAAGCTCCGACGGGAGCGGCTACGCAGTCCTTGACATGGTGCTAGAATCGCGAGGCTATTCTCGCGCGTCGGGTTTAGTTCTAGAATGGTAAAGGTATACACTTTGGAAACTGAGTTAATTATCTTTATAAATACTCCTGCTTATTTGAAAAGCTTTTTACGCAACACTGTACCATTACTTAACTCTCATTGTCGATAATCACCTCGTCTATACAAACAATTTCTACAATTTTGTTTATAAGTTTACTAGTTCATAGAAAATGGGGCTTTCGCTAGAAAATTTACAGTTTTGAAAGAAAAATCAATTTTAAATAAGTTCGCAAAAGCCTGCTTCATAACTTCCTTTTTCTTCACCTAAATCTTTCTTCAGCCCCAGCGCAACGCCACCGTAACAGAGAAAGTTGGGTCTTCTAGAGTCACCGAGAAAATATGAAATAAATCCTGACGATCTGCCTCTAATGCCACGAAACTAGTTGCTTGAATAAAAGATTACCATACAGCTGAAGCGGTTTCCATTTAATATGACATTCAAGTTTTGTCACTGGTTCATCATGGGGTTTACTTTGGATATCAATGTTTAAGGATTTACTGTCTTCATCTCGAAGATACTTCATATATATTCTGATTATCATTCTGATGCATGAAAAATTTCCAAAGCTGCTACACCCTCCATACTATCACATGATCCCTCATAATTCTTCGTATACAAGGGCCTATAGACATTCTTTTCGTTGTCAGCTACTAAGATGCATCCCTGGCAATATTTTGTATGAGCTTCAACGTCTAGCATCTTACCAGTATCAACAGTAGCACATCGATTTTTTTAAAGTGTGGTCCGGTTTTCCCAAGACCCATTAAATGCTACACTCTCTATAACACCAGTATTCTCAGTGACTGCTTCTACAGCTACAGGTTTTATGGGTCTTTTTTAATAGAGTTTATGGACTTGTCAATAATTTCAGAGTACTTAATATATGATTTTTGCCAGCATCATATTGAAGTATTTGCCTCGGTTACCTTATTCATAAGGTGGAGGTTACAGATATGAAAGTAGCAAGAATGATTGCGTGTAATAATAGATGGGAACAATGGTTGGAGGGTGTCCATAATGAGGAAATCAAGGAGAAACACCATAGATGAAGCAGTTTGAACGAACAGATGGTGCGATCATGTTACACGTATGGGAAAAGCAAGGTTATCCAAGAATCTCATGGACTTGGCAGCGGAGGGTAAGAGTGAGTTAAAAAGTACTTTGAGTCTCTGACGAATGATTTTGAAGTAACAGGCACAACACCAGAAGAGGCATACCTGTTAGTACTGAATAGGGTTTCATGGAGGAATTTAACTATGCTCCAGACTGAACGCTGAAAGGCATATCAATCTCTAATAATGATGAATATTTCACATATTGTGTGGGAACTGTAATCATTTTTTGTCTATACATGTACTGATGCCAGTTTACCAATGCTGTGACCAGACTAGTGCTGAGAAGAATAAACAAAGAGAAAAATATATCGGAGAAGAAAACAGGCTGTTTGTCTGAGGATGATTGAGGGATGATTTTTGGAAGTTAATAAAGAAAGATTTTTCTTTTGTCTACAGGAAAAAAAAAAAAAAAAAAAAAAAAAAAAAAAAAAAAAAAAAAAAAAAAAAACATTAGACGGAATTTCCTAGTGTTTGCTCTAGTAAGTTTTAAAAGATACTGGTAAAGATTGGATGGCTAAAAAGCTGATAAAGAAACTCTATGTGGGACAAAAAGTTGTTGTTCCAGTAGATGAAAATGAAACTCTGAAGGTGGGACTTGGAAGAGGTGTGAACAGCGTTGTTGTATGTCACCAGTACTGTTCAAAATATATGCTGAAAGCTCATAAAGAGGGCTTTGGCAAAAACAAGAGGACTTTTTGTGAAATGTGAAAGAGTGAAAACTATCAAATATGCAGATGATGAGATTGTACTAGCAGAAACAGAAGAGGAGCTTTAGGAAATGATGGAAAATATTGTAAGGATAGATAAAAAGTTTGGAATGAAATTAACATTGATAAGACCGACGTGATGAAAATTAGGAATAGGCGACCCGATCAACATATCTCCAGATGGAACAATATTACGTTGAATCGTTCCAGTATATTCGAAGCTTGGCAACTTCCAGTGGAGTATATCCATTAATATCAGGAAGAGGTGGTGCGTGGGCTCTTATGAGACGTCGAATATCGGGAGAAAGAACAAAAATATTTTGAATGTTTTGAGCCGCGGTGGGGTGGCCAAGCGCATTGAGGCACTAAGCAACGATGCGCGAGGCCGCTCCCAGTCGGGAGTTCGAATCCCCCCCTCGGGCATGGATGTTTGTGCCGTCTTGAGTATAAGCTAGTTCATAAGTAGTTTGTAAATTTAGGGACTGATGACCCCGTAGTTAAGTCCCTAAAGCTTAACAAACAACATTTGAAAGTTTTGAAATATGGCTAGGGAAAAGAATGAGAAATGAGGACGCGTTGAGCAAGGTAACCGAGGAAAGGAACTTTATGAGGATGATACAGAAGAGGAAACACATATTAAACAGGAACTGTCGATGGTAATGGAGGGAAAAGTAGAAACACAAAGCGGAGAGGAATAAGAAGGTGCGAAATCCCAACAGATGTGAAGAGAGCATGAAATTAGAAGCAAATAAAGAGAAATACGGAGAACGCCCAGTTCATACCTGTCTGAGGAAAGAATTACTGAAAGAAGAAGAAGACGACTATATTCCATGTACCGATTTCCATCCCATGTGTATAATTTGTGCATGCTGGGTTGTGTTTTTGTCTTATAGACGAGACAATAGGTAACGTTTCTTTACGATAAGTCCTTGCAAAAAATCATCGATCCGGTGTAAATGAATTCGCATTTCCGTGCATTGACATACTGAAGTACAGGTGATAAGACCGAAGATTAGAGCTGTATAACTTCCAGACACGTCAGCGGATAAACTTTCAAAACTTTCCGGCAGCTGTATCCCGCATTACGACACGTGGAGATAATATATTTTGACACGACACCAACTTATAAAGTACTGTTATCATTTCTAAATTGTACAACACCATACTTCAGCTGCTTTGCGTCAGCTGTTTCCGTAACTGCTCATACTAACGTCAACCTTCCAAACATACCACTGAAACAGTGGAATGCTATCTTTTCATCTGTCCTAGTGGTAATTCAGAAACGTTGAACAGAATTCTGATTTTGTAGGAAGAAAAATATTGGCTTGTGCTACGTGGAAAGCTTGGGTAGTGATATTGAAGACAAATGGGAAACGTGTTTATTTCGTATTGTTTACGACAAAAAAAGTTCAAATGTTTGTAAAGCTTATGGGACTTAACTGGAGGGTCATCAGCCCCTAAACTTATAAACTACTTATGAACTACTTTATACTAAAGACAGCACAAACATCCATACCCGAAGGGGGATTCGAGCCCCCGACGGGTTACGGCATCGCGCATCGCAGCACAGCGCCTCAATGCGCTCGGCCGCTCCGCCGCGACTGCTTACGGCACAATTGTTTACTGGCTACTTCTCGTTTAAGCGAAAACGCAAACGGCAAAACACAGCTACACCATGGGTGGACCGAACCGCCCTGTCATTGCTTTCAGTTCAGTCCGTGGAAGAAATTCATGAAAGACAGAGCGAGTTAAAGGTAGAGTGACCATACTTTCAAACACAAAAAGAATGATTTTGCGTCCCAGCCTCGTCGCCGCTTTTGTGTCTCGTGTCCGTCGTAGGTGCCGGTGGCCGAGTGGAATGAGACCGACACAGGAATAAAGATAGCACGCTGGTGCAGGTACGGAGGGGAGCAGCCAGAAACTAGAAACACTAGAGTAAATTAGAACGAGATATATATTGCACAGAATTTATACAATACTTAACTTTTACATAGTACTGCAGAATGTTGATACATAGTTGAGCTAGAGTCCTGCCTAGTGCCTAACTGATAGCCAAGTCTTCACTGGTGCCTATCGGATTCCGAAGTCTTTACTGGTTCCTAACTCAGTCCCAAGTGAACGATGTCGTTCACTGGTGGCCACGAGCGGAGTTGCCGCAGAGGGCGCTCGTGGCTGTCGTCGTAAGAACGCCGCGCCGTGCGCGCATGGCGGCGCGCGGCGAAAGTAGGTGGCGCGCACTTTGGACTTGTGCGACACCACAAATGATCTACCGGTTTTGCAACACAATGGTACCAAATTTACGTTATCTGTTTAAATTGCTTTTTGTAATTGATTAACGGACAACAAGTTATGTCATCCACTCAACATGATAATGCTAAAATGTGTCATAGAGCTCCACACACTTTTCATCAAATGTTTCTCTCTCAAGCCGAGCGCATTGAGGCGCTATGCTGTGATGCGCGAGGCCGTTCCCCGTCTGGGTTCGAATCTCCCCTCGGGCATGGATGTTTGAGTCGTCTTTAGTACAAGGTAGTTCATAAGTAGTTTGTAAATTTATGGACTGATGACCCCACATTTGAACATTTTTCTCTTTCAAGTCTGTATTTTTCATGTGTCTATATACTGTTCATTACAAAGATATTCTTTCAGTTGGTGCATTTATAAGCAAGGAGACTAATCGTCTTGTTCGTAGCAAGCAGGCAATGAGTAAAAATTCTATAATGTTACTAACAATACGATAATCATTATTTAACTCATCAAATTTTGCATATATTTTAACCCATCTTTAATGAGCTAGCTTGTGACTTGTATTGCATTCCTTTACTGTAGTTTTAGTATCGTACTGCCTAACATTTGAAATTTTATCGAAAAAAAAATGCGTCGCTAATTTCCTTCTCAGTGTATTTACCTACAAAATCCATAACTGTTTAACATCAAACAACTCGTACAGGATAATCGGTGAGCTCGACAACAACTTCCAGTTCAGCAAAATCCGAATTTTATTTAACGCCTACAAAAAAATTATACAACGATCGCATTTCGCCATGAACACGCGTTTTTCTGTCACTTTGGGCATGATTACATTTCCAACGTCATTCCACAGTTCACACACTAATGACTTGCATTGACTTTGAGACACACCAGCAGCCCTTCATCGTAATATTACTATTGCACAGATATTTTGCGATTCTCATAGCCTTGCTATAATTAGACAAATGTAGGGGCACCTTACAGCTCTGGCCTGATGATTTTACCCAAAATCCCTGGGGTACCTCGAGTTACTATGGAAATTTTATTTTACTACTCATGTCTGCAGGCCGTTGAAACATGTGATATGAACATTTCGTGCTGTGCTTTCGCCAGCGGTTGTGCGTTTCTAGTAATAAAGCAGAACTGCTCTCTGCGATATTCAGTTTTTTTCTCGTGTTCGTCATTTACTCTTCGTGGTTATTACGGGCGGCTATAAGAAAGCGCAATAAACATTTTTACTAGAGTATTTTGCGCGTTATATTCTCTGACGGTGCGGTACCGTATACGTACCACTTTTACCCAACTTACCTAACTTCACCGTGACTTATTTAGAAACAAGTAACAGCAACTAGTCTGTACAATCATACGTATGTCTGTTCTTTCGGAAAGATACCGTTAATCGACAGAGGCACTTTTTAATTCCAACGAATTTTACGATTCAAGAGAAATCCCAGACTAAAACTGCTATGAGGCGTTCAAGCAAATATAACACATATAGTTGAACATGGAAAGCAAGGGAGCAAACAATCTATCAATCAAGTTACACACTCCGAATATCACACTTGAAGTTACACACTTCAAATATCGAGAAGAGATCATCCAACCACCAGGACTGAACACAATAGTCATTCAAGAAAGAATCTCCACATTACGAACAGCATACATCATCACTTGGAATCACTATAATAAACGATCTATTTCTGCCAACGCAAAAATAAAACATTACGAAACAGTAGTTCTACCCGATGACCACGCTGTCGACGGGACGTTATACCCTAAACTTCCTTCTCCTTCCAAGAGACACACTACATTCCACTGCAGTAGGAGACTGTAACAGCGTCACAATAACAATAAATATAAAAATAACTTAAAAACTGTGTGTATATAGAGCTCGAAAAAGGATGTACTTGGAAAGCTGACACGTTTGATGGGAAATGCATATAGGTTCTTTCCCTCCAGCCACGATCCAGAGTGTCAATTTGCTTAAGTCTTTCCCGATAGACTTATAGAAATTGTTCTCGGGGCGAGATGACAGATCTGGTTGTGTATGGTCAACAATATTTCGTCGTCACAACTGGTCGTCATCTTCAGGCATGAACTTATACATTGTTGAATTGTGGCAGGGGTCACCTATTTCTGTTAGCGTAAGGAGGAAACGCGCATCCTTCGAGGCACCAGTTATTTCCTCATCAGTAGTCCCTGATACAAAATGACGAAATGAAAAAATTTTACCTCTGAATACATTTTCGTTCTGCATTCGAACCAAATTCATCATATGCTATGACATTTTTCATTTATTACATTTTACCTTCTACCTCTATAAGCAGGCACTATCTACAAACATTACTAAATGCATCGGCAAAATTCTGTCACTGTACGAAGCAAAGTTCAGGCAACTTTAACCTGTCAAAAATAGTATTCCGCAGCTATTAATTACAGGGATTTTAACGTGACGTCTTTCGGTAGAATTTGATCTACGACATAAAGCAAGGCTGGGACACTGGAACACAGAGGTCGTTAACTATATCCTAGGCAACGGTTGTGGTAAGGTGTGATAAAAAGGAAAAATAATAACAATCTATACATCTTATAAAATGCGCTGTATGTGTATGTGTGTGTATATATGTATGTTCCACATCTCCTCCTAAACTACTGGACGGATTTCAACCAACAGCAACAATCGCTGTCGGGGTACGAACCACCTATGAAAAATACGCAACGAGATATCACGTCATAAACAATGACAGTCGTGAAAAACGGCTGATTCATGCGATAATATTGTACATCTGCTACTAAACTAATGGACCGATTGCAACCAAATTTGGTACACATATTCTTTAAGGTCAGTAATCATTTGCTACGGCTGCAACCTACGATACATAGTTCATACGATATCACGTCATAAACAATGAAAACTACCCCATCTTGCGGCGTGTGATGGAGTGATTTTATTCGTCAACTATTTGACAATGATGGAAGGAAAACCAAAAAAATGTTCAAATGTTTGTTAAGCTTATGGGACTTAACTACGGGGTCATCAGTCCCTAAACTTACAAACTACTTATGAACTACTTACGAACTAGGACGGCACAAATATCCATGCCCGAGGGGGGATTCGAACCCCCGACCGTAGTGGTCGTGCTGACCGTGACTGGAGCGCCTCAGTCACCTCGGCCACCGCGGCCGGCGAAGGAAAACCGTTTATCGCTTACTACTTTTCCGATGTTCACGATGTATATCTACGGTATTTGGCATGACGTTCCAAGTTCTTACTTCTACCCTGTAAATTGTATCCTTGAGACAATTCACAAATAGTACACATACATACCACTGAATGTTCCTACTATACTATATCACAGTTCGACATATAGTTCATAAGGTATGAAGTAATAAACAATTTGGTTGATGAAAAACAGCATGATCATGCATGAGTTTTCGATTTATTACGTCTTTACTGATAACACCATTCGCGACATATTTTGCAGACATTGGGCACATAAATCACTGAATTTACATCATAGTACGACACATATTTCAGGTGCTATGACGTCATAAACAATGAAATTTCCGAATAACTGCTACATCATGTGCTATTATTCCACATCTCCTCATAAAATAATGGACCGATTCTAACTAAACTTGGTACACATATTGCTTACTATCACACAACAATCGCTGTGGGATTAAAACTACCTACTACCTACATAGTTCAGGATATATGACGTCGTAAACAACGAGGCACAAAAATTTTCCCATCACAAGTATCAATAAATATTGTTTATAGTCAAGTTTTCAATTAAATTAATGATACACATCATTTGCATTTTATTACTACTTTTGACAGCATTGATCAAACATCTGTACAATGATCAATCCGCAGTTGTAAACACAAGTGCCGGCACGTCTGATTCCTTCAGAGCTTCCAAAGGTGTGAGATAGGGTTGTGTTCTATCCCTACAACTGTACAACATCTATGCAGAACACGTCATTAGGAAAGCTCTTGATGGTTGGACCAAAGGCATCTCAATTGGCGGAAGAACTGTCAACAAGCTCCGTTTTTCTGATGACACGGTACTTTTAGCCAACAGCGAAGATGGACTTGCTGAGCTACTAACTAGAATAAAAGACATTAATCTAGCATATGGACTAGACATCAACTCAGTAAGTCCAAACTCATGTTAATTGATCGAGAACAACAGATCCAGCTCACAGGTCAATTAAAGGAACTGGAAGTCGTGCAGTCCTTCACCTATCTTGGGTCAACCATCTGCAGCACAGGTAGTTGTGAAGAGGAGATCAGAAGGCGGATCACGCTAGGACGAGTGGCTATGAAGAAGCTCACGAAGATCTGGCGGAGCAGAGCAATAACGAATAGCACAAAGATCCGGCTAGTTAAAACACTCGTGTTTTCTGTCTTCTTTTATGGCTGTGAATCATGGACACTCAAGGCCAGAGACAAACAACGCATTGATGCGTTTGAGCTTTGGTGCTGGCGTAAAATGTTACGCATAAAATGGACCGAAAGAAGAACAAATGTGTCTATTATTGAACAACTGAATATCTCCAGACGCCTTTCTTCTCGAGTCGACGAAAAAATTCTCCAGTTCTTTGGCCATATTGTGAGAAGAGACGGAGAAAACCTAGAAAAAAATAATCTTACAAGGAAAGATCGAGGGCACAAGACCAAGAGGAAGAGCAGCGAGCAGATGGATAGACCGAATCAAGATCTCCGGTCTACCTCTTCAGCAGGCACTGAGAGAAGCTGACAACCGTCCGGGATGGAGACGCTTGGTTCATGGGGTCACGACGCTCAGCAATGAGCACAACGACTTATGATGATGATGAGACGCTATAACATTGATAATTTGTCTATCAAACAAAAATGTGACACACTGTGAAGACATTTTGTAACGTCAGAGATTAGACTAATATCATCAAAGTATTCACGACGCGGACACTAGTAAGGAAGGTTGCGCTGCGATACTGAAACGTGGAAGTTGGTGATAGCAAGTTCGCGATAGCTCAGAGGTCGCTCTCTGATACGGAACGTTGCGGCATCTCACGTAACCGGAGCCTGCGAGGGGATTCAGGATCGTGCGACAGCGAGAACAGAATGATGTAATACAGGGGTAGGCAACCACAAAGTCTTGGCGATCTAGTATTTCATACCACCGTATCAAAGTGATCTTCTTGTTCACAAAATACGGTAATTCCTACATTTTTAGTTTTTAATGCTGTGTAACAACTACAGTAACAGGAAAACTTTTACATCATCACTGTTTCTTCAAAACATATAAATTTTTTAAATAATATTTTGAAAATATTATCTTACATTTAATGTGAAAATGGAGTAGAATTTCTCTTAATCTTGTCCTTGATATTTGGTATGTAACTTGCTAAACTTAAATTCGAATACAAGAGTGGAGTTTTTCGAGAGTCACCTTTTTTAATGGTTATTTTTTATAAGATTAACAACTGGAAACAATAATTTCCACAGGTAAGTAAAAGAAACAAGGCGTTTAATCTACGTGGAACGTTATTAATACAGGGTATTTCTCTTGAAGAATTAGAGGCGAGCAGTTTTGGGTTCTTTAACACTTTGGAGAGACAAGTCATTTTAATGGTATTATTTCAAGTTCTTGGTACAAGACCAAGTATGAATATCTTACTCGCGAAATATCCGCTTACAAACCGTAAAAATGTGTACTTCACCATAACACATCATCATCATCATTAGAGACTGATTATGCCTTTCAGCGTTCAGTCTGGAGCATAGTACCTCTAATAAAATTCCTCCATGATCCCCTATTCAATGCTAACATTGATTCCTCGTCTGATGTTATGCCTTTCACTTCAAAATCATTCTGCACCGAATCTAAGTACCTTCTTCTTGGTCTACCTCGACTTCTCTTACCCTCCAGTGACGAGCTCTTTAGTCTCTTAGGTAACCTTGCTTCTCCCATGCGTGCAACATGACCCCAACATCTCAGTCTGTTCGTTCTAACTGCTTCATCTGTGGTGTTCATTCCCAGTTTTTCCTTGATTTCCTCATTATGGACACCCTCCTGCCATTGTTCCCATCTATTGGTACCTGCAATCATTCTTGCTACTTTAATACCTGTAACCTCTATCTCATGAATAAGGTAACCTGTATCCACTCAACTTTCACTCCCATACAACAAAGTTGGTCGAAAGATAGAGCGGTGCACTGCTAACGTAGTCTTGGTACTTACTTACTTCTTGTAGAGGAGAGTAGATCTTAGCTGAGCACTCAACTACTAAATAAAATATTGTAATATTCTCGAACGGCACGAAACAAATAGCTTTCTCTTGACAGGTACCGAACCAATACTAGAGATTGAACAAAGATGAATGACATAGTGTAGTGACGAGTGGTGTACAGGTAGCAGGCGATTGAACTATTTCGAAAATTACAATTTTAGAAGTTCAAAGCACATCTTCCTATCACTCCTACACGATTGCTAATACGAGGCGCGTCCAGAAAGTAAGTTCCGTTTTAATTTATCTCCGCTGCAGCGCTGCGATTGCAGTTCCTCACATGCGCTGTAGACGATGTGTATCAAGGAGAAGAACGTGCGCCATTTGGAGATCGCTGTCAGTTACGTGCGCTTTGTTGTGCTTGTTTGAAATGTCGGCGTTGATTGAAAATCTCGCCGCCTGTGAAATCAGTTCGGTGATTCGGTTTCTGAATGCGATGAAAGTGAAACCAAGTGAAATTTATCGGCAAATTTGCGATATTTACGGACCAAATGCGATGAGTGGTTCGATGGTGAGAAGATGGGTCCGACAGTTCAATGGCGAGCGTAGTGATGTGCGCGATGAAGAACGAAGTGGGCATCCACCTTTGGTTACAGAAGAACTGGTTCACGCGATTGAAGACACGATCCAGGAAAACCGTAGGTTTACAATTAGTGATCTGCCTAGGGACTTCTCCCAAATTTCACTGTTTCCATCTGGTTGAAGACACAGGCGGCAGATTTCTATGAAGAATGGATACAAAACCTGGTTCCACGTCATGACAAATGCCTGCAAAATTTCGGCAGTTATGTGGAAAAGTAGTTTAAGAGTCGTAGAATTTTGTCCAATAAAAATTTCTTCTGTATCTGTGTACAATTTCATTTTATTACCAAACGGAACTTACTTTCTGGACGCGCCTCGTAAATTAAACAACCTGTGGTCGAACGATCGTGCATTTTCACGGCTAACAGAAAACAATTATTAATTTTAGTCAACAATTTTTCTTCTGCACTCTCAGTACTGACGTGATCTACCACATAAGCACTCGCGATCTAGCGTTAGATCGTGATCGACATATTGCCGACCCCTGATGTAGTAATAACTTTTCGGTGTTTTCACAATTTTGATTCCTTGTTCACTTATTTATTCCGTTTGTACCCCTTTCTACCCCTCTTATACATACTAGGTCGTATTACTGTTTGCCGTATTCATACGTTGGAACCATTGCTACAGAGATTGCTATGGCTGAAAGCTGTTGCTGCATGATACTTGTCGATATCGGCCCACGCGGTACACTTCTTTTGAATTGTAGGCGAAAAGGTGGACGGCACACGTCGGCGACATCAAAAGTTTCTCTAATTTCCGCGCAAGCTGGCAACCGACTGGGAGATAAACTGAAGTCTGTACTGTCGTGGGATCACTGTGCGACCTGCCGCGGTCTGGATCAAAGCTGCCCGGTCTAAGGAAAACTAGGATCAAGGATGGAGGTTGCTCAACAGCAAGACTAGGCAGTTCTGCGATTGGATTCGTGCTTTTCTGTCAGAAAGGGCACAGGACGTTGTAACTGATGGTAAGTCATCGAGTAGAAGTGATATCTGTCGTTCTCCAGCGAAGTGTTATTCCGCCGCTACTGTTCCTTATTTTTATAAGCTACTAGCTTAACTCCCGATTCTTCGCACGCGTAGACTGGATGGTCTATCTCTGTTATTTCTACTTGTAAATATTAATTTTCATAGTGGGTGGGTTTTTCTCACTCTCTCTAGTGTGTTCTTTATAATGAACGGTGAAATTAGTCCGGTTTGGCCTAAACAAATTTATTACATGAGGAAATTGAAATATGTATCCACGCAACTAGCGACGCAAATAATTTATTGAACGATCAAATAAAACATAAAAATTAAATCGATAATTTTATTGATAATTTAACACTGTACGAAGGAAAACACAGCTTACCATTGATGAGAGATCATACTACAATGCTAAAGTCAACCAAAGACTAAAAGGAAAACCATGTCAACACTGATCTCTATGCAAACTGGATGTATAACTATGGTTTCTGAGAATATAACTGCAGCGTGTCTACACTTTCATTTGTTTTGCACACGTTTTCGTAATTCCCTCCACCTTTTAATTTGGCAAACGAATTTCCATCAGTTATTACGCGAGGAAGAATTGCTTGCTTACCTCTAGATTTGAAATTTATATCAATATGCGATGTAATAGATTGATATGGAAGCAGAATCAAAACGTATTTTCATTGCATCTTATTCTAGTAATTCATACAAGCCATAATTAAATTTGGCAAGAAAAGAAATACGAACATCGTTGGCTGGCGCCCTCAGACAGCTGATGTTCAACATCCAGGTAGTATAGAGATCAAAGCATGTCAAACATAAATGTATCATCTACAATGTCCTCCTAAAATTTCTAATACAATCTTTAACTGTACTACCTACATAATAACATACTCAAAAATAATAAAATTACTCCATATCTGTTAACTTCTATGTTTTCTCTTCGAAAGAAAACTTTGTGAACGTATAGTAATCTGAGGCATTGACAGTTAACTGACTGAAATATAAAAGAACACCTCATAAATAGTTGAAGCAGTTACGGCCGCTAAATACCGTACGTAATTGAAATTTGTAAATTTTATTAACGTGAATTTATTTATGTAGTATTTGAATTTATACTGATAACAGAAAATGTTTTTGCAGAAAACACCTGACGAAGGGACTTAAGCCGAAAGATGTGTTGCCATGGTCTTCAGTCCGGAGACTGGTTTGATGCAGCTCTCCACATTACTCTATGCTGAGCAAGCCTCTTCATATCCTCATAAGAACGGCAACCCACATCCATTTGAATCTGCTTACTATATTCATCTCAAGGACTCCCCGTGCGATTTTAACCCCACAAACTTCCCTCCAATGCTAAATTTACGATTCATTTGTGTCTAACAATATTTCGTACCAAACGATTCCTTCTTTTAGTTAAGGTATGCCTGAAATTCCTTTTCTCCCCAATTCCTTTTCTCCCCAACGGACTTGCCAATTGTTGTATAATGTATTAATTAATTTTATTCTCCTTACATGTATGACATCGTATTAACTAAATATTGGAGAATTACACGGCATATTGAGGGAATAATTTTGAAAAAGACGAACCAGGTATGAAAGATAGAAATATCAATGCCATATGAAGACGTCGTGAGGTAATGTACAAATTGCTTATTACTTTCTCGGCTGTGAGACTGCTATCGTCATCCTCCAATCTTTGTAGAAATTTCTTACAGTACTCTTTTTCTGTAGTGTAGATTAACACTTTCAAAATTTCATGTTTCATTAGTGTTGATTGAAATTTTTTTATTTCATGCCGCCATTACGAAATAAAACGTAGTTGGTTAGATCAAGAAATTTTACTCAACAGAATCAAAATTATAATGAAATAAAAGGTTTCAGCTTGGTAGGCGATGTGAGATGTTTATTTTATTGAATTTCACAACGTATCGATTTCGTCCCTATGATGGAACATCATCAGAGCGTGCCGTTAAAAACAAAGTACCTTAGTCAGACATTAAAATCAAGATAAAATTACATACACCAAGAATGTTACAATTATATAATGGAATTACATACCAGAATTTCAAGTCATGATGACCTATGTGCTCTGCTTAAAACATTTTTTCGTCATATCATAAAATACATTTAAAAGGTCTTGCTGGTACATGTCACATGTATGAAATCAGGTAGCTGCTTACGTACACCTATGCAGCTTAGCCTGTAGATAGCTGGAGCCTGGCGCCCTCTTTGTTTAAAAATAGATTACATTGCAACATTTTAATAAAAGTTAAATCATATTAAACGCATAAGGAGGCAAAAATGGTGATTCCAGGTGAATTAATGTTTAACAAATAACAAAGACGACCAGAATAGTATTGTTCCGAAACACTAGATGACGTGGACTGCTGTGTTTGTCTTTTCTCTCACTCTCTCTCTCACACACACACGCACACATATGTAATGGTGTTTCGTAATGATTTTACCTTTTATGCTAGCCTTAATTAAAAATATTTTTTTAAACAGAAAGAATTTTATACGTGGTACAATGTACCTTAAATTTTAGCAATTGATGTAGACAAATTTTCATTTTTGAGATATGTTTTAATACCTACCCGCCTGAGGGGATTGAAATGGTAATTTCAATTCTTATATTTTTATGATATATTGCTTAATCTGTGTTTATTATTTGTTAAACTCTAATTCACCTGGAAGCACCATTTCTGCCTTTTTATGCGTTTAATATGATTTAACATTAAAAAATGTTACAATGTAATCCATTTTTAAACAAAGAGGGGGGCAGGCACTAGCTGTCTACCAGGTAAGCTGCGTAGGTGTACGTAAGCAGCTACCTCATTTTATTCTTGTGACATGTACTAGCAAGACCGTTTAAATGTATTTTATGATATGACGAAAAAATGTCTTAACCAGAGCAGATAGGTCATCATGACTTGAAATTCTGGTATGTAATTCCATTATATATTTGTAACATTCTTGGTGTATGTAATTTTATCTTGATTTTAATGTCTGACTAAGGTACTTTGTTTTTAACGGCACGCTCTGATGATGTTCCATCA
This sequence comes from Locusta migratoria, assembly GCA_026315105.1. Lineage (NCBI taxonomy): Eukaryota > Metazoa > Arthropoda > Insecta > Orthoptera > Acrididae > Locusta > Locusta migratoria. Next base: position 508,889,827 of record CM048747.1, read on the forward strand.
TAGGGACGAAATCGATATGTTGTGAAATTCAATAAAATAAACATCTCACATCGCCTACCAAGCTGAAACCTTTTATTTTATTATAATTCTGTGGTGGGTTAGCACAATATAGAATCGAATTACAAGAATCAAAATTGTTTAGAAGGCAAAATTTCAATAGTACAGGGCATTTAATTTTATTTTGGACGTACGCGATTGTTGGTGTAACTTTGAATAATAGGGAGTTAAAAAGAAATAGTTATTGTTGTTGTGACCGTAACTGAAATTTCAGGCGCAATGACAGATAGTATTAAATCAGATACATCATCTACGTCCGATGACAGTACTGCGACCATCGTGAATAAATAAATAAAAAATATATTATATTGTTTTGGACGAACGTTTTACAATTATGGAAAAACAAAAGAAGAAGAAAAAAGCAAGTGCTCTGCTCAAGATAGATTGTCGTAGAGAAAAACCGAAAAAGCTTCAACATCAATAGATTAGTTTGAGTGGCGCTCCAAACAATCAGAAACAGCTTGAGGCGTTCGAGTGGCTCTTCTGACTCTTTCTGGCGAGATCTGACTGACCAATGAGGTGTTCGAGTGGCGGAGTTCATAGTTTGCAATCGTTTATTTAAGTAAGCAGATTTTCGTCAAACCGTTCTCTATCGACTTCAAGAAGAGTTTATAGTTTTTTCTGTTCACGTAGTGTTAAATATCTGTAATAAACTGAGTGTTGTATATTAGGCATTCTTTCAACTTATGTGGCCTTGTAATAGAGTACATCCTCTTTTTATTACATCCATACATATTATAAATGAAAAGTGTGGAAATTTTCATAACATACTCATTTAAAGATGAATGCGTATGTTTTTAAAGTTTGGATTGTGATATATTCGCCTGAAAATGAAGTCAAAATAGTCCTACTGAGATTTTCTGTGCTATCTGTAAATGAAGTGATTGACACATGAGAATAATGTGTTGGGCAGTATTTCCTTCACAACAGGCATTAACACTGATAGATTCTTATAACCGACATGTAGCTTTATATGTGTCACAATAGCGTCTCACAATTACTGCTTCCGTCTGTTTTTCCTTGTGGTTATTTATTATAGAAATCAATTAGTTCCTACACTGAATGTGTAACTTCTGGGAAAATAATGTACGATGATAATTCTTGCACAACACCTGCAAATTTTTTGTATATTAATTTGTATGTTTCGTTTTTTAAATTTTATTGTAGCTCATAATAATGGGACAAAATGCATATGAAGTTGTATGTTACCGAAAATTCCTTTCACACACCACTATCCTAATTTACCTCATTTTTGTATGTGGTTTCTGTCAGGTTGAATTTGCTACATTATTATACATTATAATGGGGGAAATAATAGTGAGAAATACTGTGGCTTACCGTTTCACATTCAAATGATTTATAATGTAAGGTGCAGTATGAAGAATTTAACAAGTTATCTGCATGGTTTAAAGTTGGTTAATGGGTACGGTGAATAAGACAATCACGTTGGGTGAATGCAACGAGCTTGAATTCCATAGAGTGGCGATAGGTCTGCCATGTTTGAGGCAAACTGAAGTGGCGTCCGCCATGTTATTTGGGGTATCGGCTGACAGCTGGTATGACGCACCCAGAGGAGAATTTTACCTATTTAAACAGTTTTAAGTTTTAAATGAAGATTGACTATTGAGTACATATGTGCATGAAGTTCCGTCGGTGTCTCCAGACTTTATCAAAGCTGCGAACTGATGACCCAGATAGTGTATTTTTTTAAAATGAGGTAATGAAATATCACGAATCTGTCAGTAATACACTTCCAGTTCGAAGTTTAACAGCTGAGGTTTGACCCAACATCGAAAGTGCCGCTTTGAAAATGTTTGTGTTAATTCTAATGCAAGTTCATAGCCTAAAAGTGCTGCGAAACTTATACAGTAAACAGTAATCGTTATGAGGAACAATCATCATCATGGATTTTCATTTGTTGTTAGTGTGTTGTAACAACTGCTTCTATAAAGTCTAAGGCACATTTATCTGGTGCTTATTAAACGTGTTGAGTCCACATAGTCGTAAAATTGCTGTGAAAAGGTTTGGTTGTGAAGTTTGGTTGACGAAATTTGAGTACAAAGACGAAAGTAACAACAGAATACAGCAATCAGAAAAGGGCCTAGGTCAGCTGCCAAAAAAGCATTATACACCGAAATAACATATCGTTAATATCTTACATTGTTGCCACGCTGATATAAGTAAATATTTATTACACAGAACACAGACATTTAACAAGTGAAAAATTCCGGCTGTCACTATTGCTTTCGCGCTTTGCAATGATTATATGTTAACCATGTTTGATCAAGTATTGTCAACAACAAATGAAAATATTTTTAAAGCAGGTGTAGACACTCAAAAGTGTTTATTTTATTATATTACTCGAGAGATGAGACACTCTTTCATCAACCACTGCAGCAACGGAAGAAGAAACACACAGACGATAGGCAGAAAAATGAGCCTTTTTTATGGTGTGTAGTTGAAGGGAATTGCAAGATATGTCGTCTGAAGCTTCACTCTTGGTAACTATGTGTCATTAGCCAGGAGTTTTGTTTGTGTATAGGCAGACAGAGTCCAAAAGAGGCAAAACAACTGGTGTTCTTGCTCGAAATATTTGTCGCTTTAGCACTTCGATTTCTGTATTTAAATGCTGAACACACTTTAGACATATTGCAGAAGCAAAGATTGTACAGAAAATGTACACTAAATACAATATACACTAAATACAGCACTTCAATTTCAACAGCAACATACGATGGACAGACTCCTCTCAAGTGTAATGACCACCGGCAGTTTACACAGGTTGCCGCAAAGAGCGCTGTAACTCGTGTGTTAGCCATTCTATGAAATTCTAGCTCGTTGGGCGAATGCCAAATGGTTCGTTCGAGTGGCCCAAACGCTGATAGTTCCTGATAGTTACTGACGATCTGGAAGGCCTCCACTGCGCATGCGCGCTTTTTGACAGTTTCCAACTTCGAAGCCAACTCGAATGCTTATTTCACCTGTTTCGCAGTTTGGCCACCCATAGCGCTAGTTGGCATCTTTGCTCTCTACCGATGTTGAAAGTGAGGTTATGACTGGCGATATGTTATGTATTTCTCAATTCAGAAAACTATTTAAGTCGTCATGAAACATTTGCAATTTACCGTTAAACCAAAATATAATAGTAAAGATTAACAAGACACATTTGCCTGCAAACCGTGTATCTGTCATGTATAAAATGAAAATCGCGTGACGAAACTAGGTTAATTTGAGAGTCGCGATGTTACCAGACGACCGTTCCATCAAAATATTCTTATTGAGAAGGCTCATGTTGACGTGAGGTGACGGACCGGCGACGGACAGTGTGAATTCCGCCATTAGAAATACATTGTGGAATACATTCTGATCATAAACTTCGACAAAACGCAAAATATAAGTAAACATGTCCACCCATTTATAAAACCTGACAAAACCTCATACAAAAATGAGGTAAATTAGGATAGTTGTGTGTGAAAGGATCATTTGGTAACATACTACTTCATATGCATTTTGTCCCATTATTATGAGTTACAATAAAATTTAATGAACGAAACATGGGGTGTCTCGGTTGCACAGTGGTAGAGTGCCAGACTACAAATCCAAAGGTCGCGGGTTATGTGTCACTTTCCACTTCTTTCATTGCTCATGTGAAAAATACAGAGTTCGGAACCCACATTAAACTGTAGGTAAGTCAGTTCAAAGGTCGGAGGAAGGCAATGGCATACCACCTCCAAACAGGACCATGCCTAGTAAAGCACTGTTGTGTTTAAACCAATCTTCGGATTGTTGACTGCTTTACCTTACAAATTAATATACAAAAATTTGCAGGTGTTGTGCAGCAGTTACACATTTAGTGTACGAACGCCCACATTGGCACGAATAGATTTCTATAACATATAACCACAAGGAGAAACACGGCACATATAAAGGTAGATGTCAGTTATAAAAATCTATCACATCATTGCTAATTACTGTTGTGAACTATATTATTCTTATGTGTCAATCACTTCATTTACAGATGGCACAGAAAATCTCAGTAGGACTATTTTGACTTCATTTTCAGGCGAATATATCACAATCCAAACTGTAAAAATTCGTATGTTATAAAAATTTCCACATCTTTCATTTATAGTATGTATGGGTGTACTAAAAAGGGGACGTACTGTATTAGAAGTCCACATAAGTTGAAAGAATACATATCTAATATACAAAGCTCAGCCTCAATCAAGAGAAAATCGAAGACTTGGAACACAAATCTCTTCGTAAATATGCAGGCTCGTCTTTTGGAGGAGGCTTGGTAGACGCTTTGGAGTCAGTCAGAAAACAGTCTGACGAAAATCCGCTGACTTAAACAAACGGTCGCAAACTATCAGTTCCGCCACTCGAACACCCGATTGGTCAGTCAGACATCGTCAGGAAGAGTCAAAAGTGCCACTCGAACTCCTCAAACCGTTCCAGACCGCCAGCAGCGCCACTCGAACGAAGCTAAATTGAGCAAAGATACCAACTAGCTCTATGGGTGGCCAAACTACGAAACAGGTGAAATAAGCGTTCGAGTTGTCTTCGGAGTTGGAAACTGTCAAAAAGCGCGCATGCGCAGTAGAAACCTTGAAAATCGTCAGTAACTATCAGAAACTATCAGCGTTTGGGCCAATCGAACGAACCTAATATGATTAAAGAAGCGAGTTGTCTTCGGAGTTGGAAACTGTCAAAAAGCGCGCATGCGCAATAGGAACCTTTGAAATCGTCAGTAACTATCAGAAACTATCAGCGTTTGGGCCAATCGAACGAACCTAACATGATTAAAGAAGCGAGGTGTCTTCCGAGTTGGAAACTGTCAAAAAAGAGCGCATGCGCAGTGGAGGCCTTCCAAATCGTCAGTAACTATCAGAAACTATCAGCGTTTGGGCCACTCGAACGAACCTAATCTGATTAAAGAAGCGTGAAGAACGTAAGTATGGCGACCGCGCTGTGACTCAGCAGTGGAGTCGGTGGCGCCGTTAGAGGGAGGCGGCAGACACGGACAGGGCAGACAATGAGGGCCTGTGGTTCCGGACAGGCGTGGCCCGGCAGTTCTGGGAAGCGCGGCCCGCGCGTCTCCTGGCCCCGGCCGCTTCCTGTCCGTCCTCCTGGTTCAACACACTCCCTGGTGCGCGCGCGTCGCTAACGACTCTTTTCAGCACCAGCTGACGTCTCACCTCACAGACCACAGCCCTGCTCTCCGACTGAACACCGCGCATCATTGCTGTTGTGCAAACGCACCTGTATATCTACATGGGATACTCTGCAAATCAAATTTAAGTGCCTTGCACAGGGTTCATTGAACCACCTTTACACTATTTGACCTCCCATTCCACTCTCGAATAGCGCGCGGGAAGATAGAAGACCTGAATCTCTCCGTTCGAGCTCTGATTTCTCGTATTTTATTCTGATGATCATTTCTACTTGTGTAAGTGGGAGTCAACAACATATTTTCGCATTCTGAGGAGAATGTTGGCGAATGGAGTTTCGCAAGTAGCCCACGCCGGTCCGATAAGCGCCGTTGTTGTAATGACTCCCATCCCAGATCCTGTATCATGTCCGTAACGCTGTCTCCCCTGTGTCGTGACAATACGAAACGAGCTGCCCTTCTTTGGACTCTTTCGATGTCCTCTGTCCAACCCACCAGATAAGGATCCAACACTGGGCAACAATACTCCAAAAAAAGACGGCCAAGCGTAGTGTATCCAGTTTCTTTAGTAGTTCTGTTGCATCTTTTAAGGGTTCTGCCAATAAAATGAAGTCTCTGGTTCGCCTTTCCCACGACATTATCTAAGTGTTCTTTCCAATTTAAGTCAGAAGTAATAGTAATTCCTAGGTATTGAGTGGAGTTTACGGCCTTCACATTCGACTGAATTATCTTGTAAACAAAGTTTAACAGATTTCTTTTCGTACTCATGTGGTCAACTTCACACTTCTCATTATTTAGAGTCAATTGCCAATTTTTACACCATAGTGATATGTTATTGAGATCGTTTTGCAGTTGGTTTTGATCTTCAGATGAGTTTAATAGACGGTAAATGACGGCGTCATCCGCAAACAACCTAAGCTACTTAGATTTTGCCCTAAATCGTTTATGTAAATAAGAAACAGCAGAGAACCAATAACACTACCCAGTTGAACGCCCGATATCACCACTGTTTTAGTTGATGCCTTACCATCTATTACTGCGAACTGTGTTCTCTCTGACAGGAAATTCCCTATCCAGTCGCAAATTTGGGGCGATATACCACAACCACGCAATTTGATTAAAAGCCGTTTGTGAGGTACGGTGTCAAAAGCCTTCTGAAAATCAAGAAATACGGAATCAATTTGCGAACCCTTGTCGGTAGCACCCATCACTTCGTGTGAGTAATGAGCTAGTTGTGTTTCGCATGAACGATATTTTCTAAATCTGTGTTGATCTTGGGCCAATAGATCCTTTTGTTCGAGATAATCTATATCTATAAATGTGAATGTGAGTAGTACGGGATTGAATAAAATTCTTCAGCCATGACTGAAATGTGAATGTTTGTTCGGTGTACGTTTATCACGTATGAACCACAAGACATAAAGAGCTAAAAATTTGTACAGTTACTAATGTCTACCCGGGGAAAGCTTTAGGCACGGTTTTATGACGATCGAATAGCTATTTATCTATATATATTAATGTGAATGTCTGTTCGGTGTACGCTTTTCACGTCCGAACGATAAGCTAGTTCATAATATTTGAATACAGGATATGTTCCAAAACCTTGTTGCAAATTGATGTCAATGAAATAGGCCTGTAGTTTTATGGTTTACTCCTACTGTCTTTCTTGAATATTGGTATCACCTGTGCAACTTTCCAATCTTTTGGTAGAGATCCTTGTTTGAAAGAGCGGTAGTATATGGCTGTTAAGTAAGGAGCTATGGCTTTAGCATAATCAGATAGAAATCTAATGGGTATACAGTCCGGACCAGAAGACTTGTTCTTAAGTGATTTTAGTTGCTTCACTACTTCGATGATATCTACTTCTACGTTACTCATTACGGCCTCGATTCCGCAGTTACTATATAGGGTGATTCAAGAGGAATCGTAAGTATGAGGTTTGTAACCTAAATAGTGGTAACCTTCATACCTACCAACTTTTTCGGTTTACCCGTAAAATTTACGGATATTGCAGCATTTTACGGTTTTACGGGTGGAGGATGTCATTTTACGATTTCGCGAACAAAAATTTCAAACGTCAACGATCACCCCACTTCCTTACAATCTATGTTTCGAATGGTTCGAGGGTCTATCTAGGATTGTTATAAATCATTCTCTGATATGAGCCGCCGTGGAGTAGCCGAGTGGTCTAAGGCGCCTCGCTGCGCAGCGCGCGATTGCTCGCCGTCACAGGTTCGAGTCCTCCCTGGGGCATGTGTGTGTGTGTGTGTGTGTGTGTGTTGTCCTATGGTTAAGTAGTTTGTAAACCTAGGGACTAATAACCAACTCAGTTAAGTACCACAGATTTACAGACATCTGAACATTTTCTTTGATATGACTGGTGTGATATTTATGTCGTCATCGGAAATCAATTTACAGCCGGCATAAAAGTTTTTCCACGTGAATCTTAGGTGTCGACGGTCTCTGCTCCGCAAATTGAAACAAGTGATGATTAATTATTTATAGGCATCCACACCTATAGCACAGTGAAGGATCTCTAGGATACAGATGAATCCCTTTTCTTCTCATCAATGCATGTACTGCCTGTGACTTACATCGTCAACAATTTTGCACTCAAGGCTTCACGACACTGAAATTCCACAGTTTTCTTCCAATTGTTTTTTTTAGAAAAGTTTCCTATCATGTTATGCAAGGGAGAGAATAAAACTAGAGATGAGATGGTGAATGAGCTTCAGAGGTGTATGACCCTTTGGTTGCAATTCAAAGTGCTGTAAGTGATTCCAGTTGGAAACAATCGTCCAGAATTTGTAGAGACGATGGATTTCTCAAGTAGGCTATAACCAATGTTTCACAGTAATTAAAATGTTGAAAAGTTTGTTGAGCTTATGGGACTTAACTGCGGGGTCATCAGTCCGTAAATTTACAAACTACTCATGAACTAACTTAAACTAAAGACAGCATAATCATATATGCCAGAGGGAAGATTATAACTCCCGACGGGGAACGACGTCGCGCATCGAAGCATAGCGCCTCAATACGCTCGGCCACAACGCCGCGGCTCCACAGTAATGCTCTATATTCTCACCACACCCCATAGCAATGCAGAATGTGAAGAAAAAGAGACTTCAGATCATCCACATCCAATGAATCCCTGAAGTCTATATTTTGAAGACCAGTAGATATGGTCCATGTTATGACTCATTTTCTCAACACATTTTTCAGGAAGCCACAACTATGACTTTAAAGTAGAACTAGCATGTGATCTGCAGTGCGTATTGTATCTTGCCTACGTTATTGCACATCGCTTAATTTATCACTGAAGTTCTGTTATGAATGCTCCAAACAAATATTCACCAAAGCCTGCTGCTGCTTCATATCGTTGGTTTCTTTTTCATTACTCTATGTTCGTCTACAAATCATGGGCGTATATGTGAGTAGACGTAATTACATTGAAGTATCTTGTTTAAAGCATGAGTTACTGTATTTTTAAGCGCTGAAGTATTATTTTTATCAAGCTGGAGTATGTGGAAGTTCGTTACCTTTTCTTGACACGCATGAGTTTTACTGATAGCCTATTTCAAAACTTGGCAGATAATGCAACTATTTATTCACAAAAGCGTTACATGTTTCCACCTGTTACTGTCATTCAAAGTAGTCACCAGCGTAGTGTAGAATCCACTGCCAGCGATGTGGAAGGCGTAGTATATCGTTAGCAGAGCCTGTCCTGTTGATGGTGCGAATGGGGCGGTCTACTGCCTGTCGAATCTCTGGAACAGTTCTGAAGCGAATGCCACGAATTGCTTCATTCATCTTCGGAATCAAATCAAAGTCACAAGGATTTAAATCCGGGGAGTATGGTGGATTGTACAGTACTTCCCAGTCCCATCGACCGAACAGAGCAGCCACAGCTTGCGCTGTATGCGTCCGCGCATTGACGTGCAAATGATGGGTGGGTTGCGCAGAAAGTATTACCGCTTTTTTCGCAAAGCTGGCCATAGGTGTTGTTCCAAAAACGAACAGTAATACTGTGCATTGGCAGTCTACCGTGGAGGAATGTAACAGGTTAGGAAAACACCATCAAGTCGTACACGAGGATCACCATAACTTTCACCATACTGGGCTTCTCTCGCACTTTTGACTTTCGCGGCGACCCATAATGACGGCATTCGTTGGACTGGCGTTTCAGTTTTGGCTGGTACGATGTGGCACATGTCTCCTTCAGTGTTACGATACGGCGCGAGAAAGAGTCTCCTTCGCCCTCATAGCGCTCTAAGTGCGTCTGAGCAGCATCGTAACGCATAAATTTCTGCATTTCCGTCAATTCATGTGGAACCCGCCGTGATTCAACTTTTCGCATGCCCAGGAACTCCTTCAAGATGTGACGCACAGTCGTATGCGCTAATCCGGTTTCGTGGGCGAGCTCACGAATCGTCTGGCGTCGATCACTGTCCACTAGCGCGGCAACAATGTGCACTTCTTCTTCAAAGACGCTAGGACGCCTGCCCGATGCATGTCTGTCACAGTTTGCCGACCTTCGTTGCTTTTAACCAACGTGCCACTGTTCTGTACGTAATGCCGATTCCGCGCACCCCTCGTGAAGACCTTAATGATACTGTCGTGCTGTGCGGCCTCTGGCACGTTCAATCTTGACCCAACTCGGTTGCTCCTGTTCCGAAAACATAGTGAGACCGTTAACGTTAGACCGCTCGCTCACAAATGACTGTGTTTCCCTCGATTTCGTGCACGCTGGTGACGGTGGGACGGCCAAATCCATTTCGTCGGAGGTAAGGCAGGTACATCAGCAACGTGTGCTATCAGTGACAGTAGTACATTCAATTGCATAGTGTCTCCACAACAGTGTTGCCACTATCTAAGTTCCAATCCCCGTATTTAGCTTCTTCTTCAAAGCCTCCGTCACTATCCATGTCTCACTGCCATACGTAATAGTTGGTTTCATCACTGTTTTATAAAGTGTCACTTTAGCTTCCTACTCAGGTTTTTAATGTTGAGCATGCTATATAATGCTCTATATGATCTGTCGGCAGCCTTAATTCGGTTTGTTATATTTCCCTACACTTTATTTTTAGATGTTATTACTGAGACAGGACAAATAAAGTTATCTATCGAAGTGATACCCTTCTAACCGTAAATCATTTGCGTTGATTCTCTCTCAGTTACCACATACTTACATTTTGACTCACTGATTTCTAAACCAATGTTCTTGGCAGCGGCTTCAAACTCTTTTAAGGTTAATGTGAGAGTCTCCGTACTTCTAGCACTCATTTCTGCGTCATCTGAATAGGCTAAGATTTTCAGGAGTCTATTGTAAATATTGCCTCCTGGGTTTGTGGTTATGGACCTTACTGCTTTCTCTAACAACAGGTTTAATAGTACTTGGGAACGATCTCGGTAGACATCCCTAAACTTTAACCTGGCTTTTGCTGTTTTCCAGGGTCATCTTAGTCAGTTTTATTGGCTTCTTAGGAAATTTGAATGTCTGTATAGTTTCCAACAGTACTGACCTTTTAACTCTCTCGTAGACCTGTTTAAAGTCTACAAAGAGATGATATATTCTTACATTACATTCGTAACTCTTCTCCAGCGTCATACGTAAAGATATGGTTAGCTGTAGACCATCCAGATCTAAAACCTGCCTGATACTCGCCTAGAATCTTTTCTACTTACTCTTCTTGTTATAGCCGTAGAAAAGATTTTGTAGACGATACTAAGCAGAGATATTTCACGGTAGTTCTTACACTGCATGTGTGATCCTTTTATAAATATATGGCACTCCTCTGAAAAGCAGCATATAAATCCTACGAATAACTTCATATATAAAGGCAAAAACGCACAGAAGATGGCACAATAAGTGCCGACACATGTTTGGGTGATAAAAATAAACCAAAGAAAGTGAATTCCATAAAGCGGATTTTCTGCCCACTTTCTTACAGCAAACACGGAAGAAAGAAGATCTGCACTATCACAAGATGACGATATTCATCCAATTCTTAGGAGAGTGCTGAAAGCTCATTTTAAAGAAAATGTTGATAATTTGGTCCTGTAAGACGATTCGGTAACTAAAGAGGCCTAATTAAGTGATTGTTGAAAGGCGCGGCACAGCGGCCGAGCGCATTGAAGAGCTATGCTACGATGCGTAAGGCCGTTCCCCATCGGGGGTTCGAATCCCCCATCGGGCATCGATGTTTGTGCCGTCTTTAGTACAAGCTAGTTCATAAGTAGTTTTGTAAGTTTAAGGACTGATGACACCGAAATTAAGTCCCATAAGCTTAACAAACATTTGAACATTTCGACCTTGAAAATGTGTGTCCAGAGTGGCATGTTGGTTTACTTGGGACTTACGACTGTTATTGATGTCGTCAAGAGTGAAAGTGGGTTCATCAGTAAAGAGCAAAAATGCGACTACTAGGCGGTTTTCAAGTACCCAACGACTAAAGTCCAGTCTTTTATCTTCGTCTCCAGTTCGAGGGCCTTGATTCACCTAAAAATGATACAGATGGCATCCGTGCATACGTAATGTCCGCCACATCTTGAATGTGTAACACCGATCCCTGCAGAAATTCTACGTGTGATTTCTGAAGGACTACGTTCTACAGACTGAATAATGGCTTCTATTTCCTCCACAGTCGGTCCAGTTACACGCTCAGATGCAATATGACTGCTGAATACTGTACCAGTGTTACGCAGGCTATTGAACACACGAGTAGACACACTTGAATCTTGTAGTCTGCGGCTAGAAATCGTATGCCGTATTCTCTACAAGCAACAGAAGTGTTTCCTGTTACAGAAGCCATACACAAATACCATATCGGCATACTCATCATGAGCAGATAGGTGCTGCATGTTTATACGCTACATTACAGTAGAGTTGGCCAACAAATCCCAATGATAACTTCGATGTAAACTATAGCTCGACTTCACAACTTGAACATCAACACTCTACCGCTGACAATGGATAGATACGCGCATACAAACCGCACAGTAGTAGGTTTGCCAAACATAAAACGAAAATGCAATGAACTGAGCCGTATGTCTGCATTCAATAAAAAATTGGACACTTGTCACATAGCATTTTTAATTGCAGTTCTTCTATACTAACACCTGCTTAATTATTTACTGTTCCTCCTGAAACAAGCTGTATTACGGTTGATCATTGTACGTTCGTTCAAGTTGCTGCCAGAGAGCTACTTTCAAGCAACAGAAAGCAGGCGTTTTTGCGCATGCTCAGCTACGATGACGAACATACCGTATTTCGTATTTGTTCTGCTGAAACGCTCCTCTTTCCATTTCTGATAGGGTTTTCGTGCGTACTTGTGGATCAACAGACGACCATTAACCTATGTATTTATACTTTTTTCGGAATTCCTACATAATTCTACTGAGTTATGCAGAGCAGCAACAGTGTCGAAAAATGTGATCTTAAGGTTTTTAAATTATTTATTAGTGTGACTTTACGAAACAAAGATAACTGTAAAAAAATCGTTCACATATTACGTACTAGTTAACGATGATCGCAAAATGACTGAACTTTCTGCGATACGTTGCCTGTCTGTATCGGACATTTACGAAGGAATGACATTCTATAGATTTTAAATGTAAACAATGCAAATTAAGAAATAAAGTAAAGTCTGTAGAACGTACCAGATAGGTGTTGAAACGTGTCTTGTAATTGAAAAACACTGTTTAGTGGAAACAAGATGTGTAAAAGAAACAATTTTTTCTGACAAAACTGTCAATATACTTTAGATAAAATACTTCATTCCGAATTCGTCTGCTTAGTCAAGGTGAGGCAAACATTTAAAAAAATTCGCAGGCATAGCGTTATGTAATCTCATAAACACTACCTACATCGAAATTCGTAAACCTCACTCAATGAACAATTGAGCATTAATAGCACATCCAAGGATCCAGATTCACACTATAGTCCATCGTATTGAGGTTTTTGATTTGGTTTTCAGGATGCCAATTTTCTTAGAGGATTTTATCATGCTTAATTCTTTAGTACAGCATAATATGTGATCTGTTAACACTGTACGCCCTACATAAAAAAGGTGTCCTTAAAATGCAATGAACAGTTGAAACAACATTGTTTCAAATAAATTGACTGTCTCTGTGGAAAAGAACAGTTGAGTGCAGTTAATGAGTAAAGCCAAATTTTTAAAGTAAACTGACGAAAATAACTCCAGTGTTCTGGAAGATTTCTAATGCTTAATCTTTATCTACTAATAACGTTGCAATAAAATTAAAAAACAAGTGAACCATCTTCATATTAAAATTAACCAACAAGCAGTCTACCATTATATAAATATGTGAACACGAAAATATATTTTAATATTAATTATATATTTTAATATTATATAAGGAAGCCAGTGAATTCGAGAGGGCTTTGACTTAGATGTGGACAAAACAAATGCCATGTGTGTACGGAGGCAAGACTGATTAAAGGGAGCGGATGTTTTAATATCTAACGGGCGTATTAGACGACGATACGCCACCAAAGGTGCAGGTCTAGCGTGACAGCCTTCGAGTGGTAGACTGGATTTAAAAATGTTCAAATGTTTGTTAAGCTTAAGGGACTTAACTACGGGGTCATCAGTCCCTAAACTTACAAACTACTTATGAACTATCTACAACTAAGGACGGCAGAAATATCCATGCCCGAGAGGGGATTCGAACCCCCGACCGTAGTGACCGTGCAGACCGTGACTGAAGCTCCTCAGTCTCCTCGGCCACCGCGGCCGGCCGACTGGATTTAGCTACGATGTAAACCGTTTTGTTCAGCAGTGGAAATCAAATTTTCACAGTAACGGAATAACTTTATTTTTGGGCGTTGCTATTTCACTGATTATCCGGAAAAAAATAAGTTTGTGGTCATCCACTGCTCCTACCAGACAACTGAAGTATGTTCCTGATTTATAATTACTTCATTTTAAATAGCTACGTATTCCTACTTCTGTTATTATATGAAACCTATATTTGTTTTAGGGTATGGCTAAAAGAAGAAAACTAACGGGTCGGAGTGAAAGACAGACACAATGTTTAGATAGAGGAAGTAATGATAATGTAACCGTTTTGTTGGACGAGACATCCATTTCTTTTATCTTTTATGGCATTATCTGAGGACCTCAGCCGTTCCTTGTCTAATCAAAGCATAGCTGCGGCAGTTCATAATCCTATACAAACCCCCAACTTCTACAGAACTTTGTTATATTGCCTGATTGAATGATGAAACAGCATCATAAACGCCAAAATGAAGAGTGATTATACCCACAAACACAGTTTTAGGTAGTCTATTTCATATCACATGGTTCACACACTCATTTGTATTTTGAATCCGGCCATGAAGACATTTGTTTAGTAGACTAATATCTGCGAAGTCTCGGGATATTGGTTTTATTTCATCCATTATGGCAGGTGGCAGATGATGAGGGTGACTTTATTGTTCATTAGTTAGCTAGTTTCCTTCTTGAAGCACTTTCCGGTGTAGTGGCAGCAGCATCACTCAATGTATCACTACCATTGTTGAGGGTAGTCGCTATTGGGACATCAAATACTAATGAGGATGAATCAGACGAATTATGAGTACACTTTCTTGCGCCAATGTACACGCTTTCTAAATACTAGAAAGTGTAGTATTTAGACTAGGTCCTGGCATGTTGAAGGGAAGAAAACTCAATGACTTCTCCAAATACGACATTCACAACAAGGATGTACTCACAAAGGAAACAATACAAATAGCGCAGAATCTGTTGTCAACCGTCTAGCAGTGTAGCCATTAGAGAAGCTAACTCTCTCGTGCTCAACTGTATCTCTGGCAAGGCTGTCTATATCAGGTATACTTCGTATCTCATAATCAAGGTACGGAACACTGTGTGGCGAAATTCCTTTAAAAAAATTAATTAAAATACTTCTATGCACGTCATCTCAATATTTTATACCTGGTTTTAAACGGGAGAGTATAAATTTTTCAAAAATGCGTTTACCCAAAAATCTACTAAACGCATTAAGCCTACAAACGTGTAAAATTGCTGCCCAAGGGTTTGGTTGTGAACTCTGATGGACGAAATTTAAGTACAAAAACGAAAGTCACAACAAAATACTGCAATCAAAATGCGCCTGGCTCAGCTGTCACAAAAGCAGTCCACACCGAAATAACGTATCATTCATAACGTTCGTTGTTGCCAGGCTGAAATAAGTACATATTTGTTGTAAAGAACACAGACATATACAAGTAAAAAAATTCTGGTTGTTACTATTGCTTCCACACTTTGCACTGGTTACATTTCAACCATGCTCATTCAGTTTTTGTCAACAACAAATAAAGTATTTTTAAAGAAGGTGTAGACACTCAAAAGTGTGTTTTCATCAACCACAGGAACAACAGAAGAAGAAATATCTGAAAAACACAACAACACTTTCACAGCCATTGGTACGACTGACGCGCTAATGGCTGTAAAAGAATTTGTGGAGAGTAGTCTCATAACTAAAATGTGTGTCATCATGGTGAGTCTGGATGTACAGGGCGCCTTCGACGCAGCTTGGTGTCCTGGTATTATAAAGACGCTGTGTGAGTTTAACTGTCCTGCAAATCTGTATAACCTTAGACGAAGCTATTTCAGTCACAGAACTGCAACGTTGAATATCGACAACCTTCTCATAGAAAGATCTGCTACCACGGGATGCCCACAAGGTTCTTGTTGTGGTCCAGGTTTCTGGAAAATATTATATGATTCCTTGCTTAATTTGCCTTACTCAGGACACTCTTGTTATAGCCTTTGCCGACGATCTGATTGTACTAACCAAAGGGGAGAGTCCTCTTGCTGCTGAGAACATCTGTAACGCAGACATGAAATTAATATCGACTTGGGCTAGTAATAATAAACTCCAATTCAACGAATAGAAATCAAAAGCTATGCTTATCACTACGAAAAGGAAATTTGTCTCATCGACAATCGCAATATACCTTAATAACAAGGTGCTTCACCAAGTAGACCATCTAAAATACCTGGGAGTTATAATCGACAGTAAGTTTACATTCAACAAACACGTTCAACAAATTACAAATAAATGAACGGTCTTAATTAACGCTCTTTCAAGATCAGCTAGATTCAACTGGGGTCTACGGGCTACAGCACTTCAAACTATTTATAAAGGAGCGATACTGCCTATATTATCGTACGTCTCTTTGATGTGGTTAGACATACTGGAGCGACAATACAACCGTACCAAAATTAATAGAGTCCAATTTAAAAATGGTCAAAGCTTACAGAACGACATCCAGTGAAGCACTCTGTGTTTTATCAGGCATCATGCCCATAACTCTTAAGATACAGCCAAACTCGGCAGACAGGATAACTGAGAAGGAAGTGAGCAAAAGCTACCCTTTTGAAGTATACACAGATGGAAGCAAAGTCAGACGACGGAGTGGGTTCGGGGATAGCAATATTTGTTAATAAGAAGCTTATTTACCAGATACAGCTAAAACTGTCTAATGAATGCTCAGACAATCAAGCGGAACAATTTGCCATTCTCAATGCTCTTGAGTTCATAAATAATCTCTCGAATACTGATACAACTGCAGTAATTCACACCGACAGCAGGATTATTTTGGACTCTGCGAAATCCGAAGAACCACAACTTCTTGATTGAAGAAATAAGATGCAACATCAGAAGGTTGCAGACACACAATTGGCTGGTGCATTTCGAATGGGTTAAGGCACATCGAGGGATATGGGGAAATGAACTAACTGACAACCTCGCTAAAAGAGCAGATCACGACAATCAATACGCTACAACAAAATATCTACAAGTGCCGCAAAGAAGAAACTTCGAGAAGAGTTTAGGAACAAATGGGACATTGAGTGGCAAAGAACAAAAAACGGGGGAAGAACTAAACCGTATTTTCCTACGATGCGACAACGTTTAATGATTAAACTCCCAATATCTCCGAATGTTACAGCTGTGTTAACAGGTCATGGGAAACTGAAAGCCTACTATCAGCGGTTCAAAATAATTGAAGACTGAACGTGCACATGTAACAGAGCTGTCCAAACTATTGACTGTGTACTTTTCGACTGCTGAAACTTACTGAAAGAGAGGGACCACCACAGCAAAAAAAAAAAAAAAAAAAAAAAAAGCTGACAAAGGAGGAGGATGGCCCGCCAGTAAATATGATTTGGTACATAAATTCACTACAGACTTTTACAATTTTTGTAACTCAATAAGATTTCCTGATGTATAAAATTGTTTGTTTATTTGTAAACCCTGCCAATTTATGTACTGTACTTGTGTTTGCAAAAATACCTGATGTAACCGCCTGAATCTAACCATCAAACATGTAATATTACTATGTAATGGGGCATGTCAAATAATAAATAAAAAATACCACTAGGTAGAAACCTGAGCATTTTTATGGCGTGTACTCAAGGGAATTTCAGGATAGTTCATCTGAAACTTCACTCTTGGGGCAGCTAAGTGCCATTAGTCAGAAATTTTGTCTAAGTATAGACAGATTGAGCTCAACAGCGGCAAAACATTTGGTGTTCTTGCATAAAGTACTTGTCGTTTTGTCACTTCGATTTGTGCATTTAAATGTTGAACACACTTTAGACATATCGCAGCAGAATAATTGTACAGACAATACACACTAAATACAACACTTCAAACTCAACAACAACATATGATAGACAGACAACTGTAAAGTGTACTGACCACCAAAAATATGGAGGCAGGTTTACACAGGTTGCCGCAAAGAGCGCTGTAACTCGTGCGTTAGGCACTGTTATGAAATTTAAGCTCGTTGGCCACGAAACTCACGGAGGCACGGCAGCCACTAGTCCAACCATAGACTTACTAAATAAAAACTAGACCGCTCGCTGGCGCTAGTGTCGCGTCCCCACACTGAACGTGACTGAAGCCGCCATTTGCAGGGAAACAGTGCGTAAACACGGTTCGTTCGTCCGCTGCTTTTAATTGCAGCAGTAAGAATGGAAGCAAAGACAAAGACGGAAACAGTGTTACATTTCACAGATCAGTCATTACTTGTATACCGTATAGTATTTTCATGAAGAAATAATAAATCATCAGCGTATTTTTTGGTTTAGGTTTCCTTTACAATAATTCTCTAAAACTGAAAGCTTTGTTGTATGTCAAGTACTCATATTTTATATGCCTATAAATTACTAAAAATATTAACACGATTAACTACTAATTTGACCTGAATGAAGAAGTAGGCATATAAGAAGTATTTAGATTTTTAGTCATATATGTTTAATGCAGAGGTAGGTCGAGTAATTGCTTTTATATACTTAAGAGGTTGTGATTGTACTTCGTAAATGGTCAAATATTTGATCGAATGTTGCATACTCAACCAATTTAAGGGATACTATCTCTATTACAAAGTAATGAGCCAATGATCTGCCCATTTAAAAGTATATGGGTTATTACAATTATTCATACCCAAATTCGAGCAAGTTGAAAGAAAAATTCTATGTAATATGGAAAGGGATGTAGGCAAAATTGTGCTATACAAAGATAAGCGTGCAAAACCTACGCCGGCCACGGTGGCCGAGGGCACTGAGGCGCTCCAGTCAAGGTCTGCACGGCCACTACGGTCGGGGGTTCGAATCCCCCCTCGGGCATGGATATTTGTACCGTCCTTAGTCTTAGCTAGTTCATAAGTAGTTTGTAAGCTTAGGGACTGATGACCCCGTAGTTAACTCCCATAAGTTCTACAAACATTTGAACAATTTTTTGAGCAAAACGTACAGAGCAGTCGGCAAAAAGTAAACAGGTTCTGACAGAAAATTACGTGGATTATATAATAATCGCACTCTCTGCTACTTTACAATTTTCATGGACTCATCTTATGCAAATATCTCGATGCAAAATCCATCCAATCTTCTCAGAAAAGAGCGTTACAGTCTTAAACTTCGTGTGTCTAAGCAGACGTATTTCGGAAATTAGGAAACTTCATTAATTTAATAATACTTTTTAAACAGACTCCAGTACTCAATAACTTTTTTTAACAAACGCGTTCATTTTGTGCTTCATTTTGGTCTTGTTGCGTCTCATATACTTTAAATAACAACCCCAGTACTAGGATTCCTAACTGTAAATGGCGGCGATCAGCTACTTCAATTGGGGGATAGTTGCCTCGCTTCTCCGCTACTGCGTGGTAGGCACTCTGACAGAGTGCTGCAGTTAAATGTAATCCACATACACATGATTACAGAACTGGGTTCGTATTTAAATTAAGAGTCGACCGATGTAGGTGAAGGTCGAATGGGCCTAGTAGTTTACAAGTCGTTTTAGTTAATTGACGATTAAACCGTATCAAATGAAATTTCCCAGGCAATCAGGGATTCCGTACCCTTGCCTGTTTACATAACTTTTAGTACAACTGGCGTGTTCGTGGAATTAAAAAGTAACCGAAAGGGCACACGCTTCACAGTCGAATAATCTCTCCGGAAAAGATCCGTTATTACAAATTTCCCCACTGTATCTGTGCTTGTTTGTGTGTATGTGCATAAGGAGGAAGATATGCCTTCAAGGACCAGAACAAATTCGCGAGAGGCGCAACTGTTAAGTTGGCCTCATAACTCTTACATGTCAGCGAATGCAAACAATGTCGGTGCACCCTGGTACACGAAAGCGATCGGAGTTGATACGGACAGCGTAGTTGAAGCCAGTCGTCAGTTGGAACAAGTTCGCGAATATCGTTCGTGATTGAGTTCACGCTATTATGCACAAGTGTGTTTATGCTACGTTGATAACGGCTCTGATCGCACAACAGGAAAACATGGTGGGTGATAAGTTTCTGCTTACTATTCGGTAATAAAACCAAAAGAACAAAAATGTTTAAATGCTTGTAAATTTATGGGACCAAACTGCTGAGACCATCAGTCCCTAAAGTTACCGACTATTTAAACCATGGGCGATTCCCGCGCTGCATAGTAATTCCCATACGTCGGTATAGTGCATACTCCGGTGCTGCCGTTGTACCATGTTTCCGTAGTAGCTCCCGTAGTTTGCTTCCCCTTTTTGGGCTTGTTTTTTAAGTTCTAAAAACTGTTCAGTTGCTTGTAAGCCTATTGGACCAAATTGATATGGTCATCAGTCCCTAGAATTAAAAACTACTTACGCTAACTTACACCGAGGACAACACATACACCCAAGCCACAAAGCCAGAGGGAGGGCTCGAACCTCCGACGGAAGCAGCCGCCCAGTCCGTGGCATGATGCCTTAGACCATGAGGCCATTCCCAAGCGGCTCGTCAAATCTCATGACCATCGGTATCTCAGGTATCTTACGGCGCATTCCCTCTTCATTCAGTAGTTGGAACATCGTTTATAATGTCTGTAACAAGTTCCAGTTAGTAAGTTTGACATGGATATATACTGACATATCTTTTATCCTACCCTGCTGGGCAAAACACATTTTTGTCAGGTGTTGTATATTTTGTATAATTTAGAAACAATCACCAGACAGGGAAATTATGAGATACATAACTTGAAGAAAGAGAAAGTAGAAAACAATTGGAAAGGACAAAGGTTGGGTTTTGGCGTTGTGCCCAGAAAGATTGTGTGTGTGTGTGTGTGTGTGTGAATAATGATTTTATGTTATATCGGGGAAGACGCAATATTTACCTGAAGTGCGTATGGTCTATCGAAAATTTTTCCTTGGGTTAACTACACTAAGAGGAAAACGGCAGTTGGTACGACAGCATTTTGCTTCCCTTTTTCAGAGACTTACGAGTCTCCATGATTGCTAAGGTTAACGAGTGATAGACATGGTTAAATACTTAATAAAATTGTGAAGTCCTTAACGGGATGTTCGTCAATGTATTTAAAAATACACGAAAACATCTTTCATTCTTTTATTGACAATAAGAAACTTTAGAAAAATTAAATATGTAGCAGATTCATTTATGTGCCTAACAACCAAGTCTTGCACATGTTTTTCACCTTTATTGCTAGTTCGGTTGTAACGCATAAAATGCGCGGCCGCAACGGCCGTGCTGTAACCAAAAATAGAGCAAAATAAAATTAATCATGTTATTCCGACCACAGATTCGAGTTGCCAGTAAAATTACGAAGTACTGGATACCAATAACAAACCGGACGGATCCTTTATTAAAAATTTAGTTTAGGACATTTTATTAATTTTCACCAATCAAGGATCATCACAGAATGATTTCTTACTTAGAGGACAATCGAATGGAAGGGACATAGTAATTTGTACATTAGCCGTTTGGTTAATGTAGAAATTGCTCAAAATGGAGAATTTTCTGTAACCGTTAAATTTAAAAGAAAGCGGAAGCCACGCCGTGGCGGAGGCATACCAGCTTTGTCCCGCGCTCCACACAGGTGTCCCAACCTGAGTGTCCGAGACACAGTGCCGCCCGCAGGGACTAAGATTCCCCAACGATTTCTCTCCTCAATCTGTAAGGTTTAAATTTTTTTTTTCGGTTACTCACTAACAGCTGTATCTCTGTAATCGGTAAAAAAATTCGAGACATGTTATATTACATGTTTTATTGTCATTCGTCTGTACTAGAACCTCCTAAAATATTTACTACTAACTGATAAACCGGATATTTCTCGGGTATATATGCACTTTTCCAGTCTTATATTAGAAACGAAAATAAAAATTCGTAAAAGATTTCATCTTCATGTATTGATGAAAAGAGATTAGAAATTATGAAACACTAAAACAATGAAATATGCATAATGTACAAAATTATAAGTGTAGTAATCAAAAAAAGAAAAACAGTATTATAATACAAATGATGTATAACAGTAATTTAATTCAAATCTCTACTACGAACAATATTGTGTCCATCTCGTTTATCTTTTTCTGTCCATCGGTTTCTACCTCACTATCTGTCCATTTAAGATTCGTTTTCATGCAGATCAATACTTAAGACATCACATATCCTTGACTATGTGTCCTACAATAATATAATTTTTCAGATTTTTGGAATGTAATATTAGGAAACTACCTGCGATGGATAAATAGTGGATGAATGAAGTCTCGTAAAGTTGTGACTCATTGTTTACGAAGTAATATATCTTTAACTATGTGTCGTAGGTAGTTTTTAACCACACACCTATTGTTGTCTGATAGTAAGCAATATGTGTACCACGTTTAGTTGAAATTGGTCCATTATTTTAGGTGGAGAAGTGGAAAAATAGCGCACGATGTAGCAGTTATTCGGAAATTTCATTGTTTATGACGTCATATCTCCTGAAATACGTTCGTACTATCATGTAAATTTGAAGATACATTCAGTGGTGCATGTTCCTAATTTCTGAAAATATGTCGTGAATGATGTTAGTAGTAAAGACATAGTAAATCAAACCCTCTTGCGTGATACTGCGGTTTTTCATGAAGCAAATTGCTTATAACTTCATCTCATGGACTATATAACAAAATGTGATATAGTATCGAAGGAACATTAAGTGGCATGTATGTGTAATGTCTGCAAATTTTCTCGCGAATACAATTTACAGTGTAGAAGTAAAAACTTGTGACGTCATGCCAAATGCCGTAAACATATATGATGAACATCGGAAAATTAGTAAGAAATAAACTTTTTTCCTTTCATTATTTTGTTGGGGTTGTCACGAGAAAAAATTTTCGTACAGATTTGAAATTATGTTCAAAGCTTATTGAAAATCGCTAAGTGCTCTCATTGTCAATTAGTTGACGAATAAAATCACACTATCACGCGCTGCAAAATGGGGCAGTTTTAATTGTTTATGACGTGACATCGTATGAAATCGGGTTTTTGCAACAATAGCAAATGATTCCTGATCTTAAAAAAATATTTATACCAAATTTGGTTGAAATCGGTCCAATAGTTTAAGAGCAGATGTTTTTCACGAGTCTATGGCGTCATATCTCCTTACGTACGTGTCATAGGTGCTTCTTACCCGATTGTTGTCTGATAGTAAGGAACATGTCTACCGAGTTTGGTTGAAATCGGTCAAGTAGTTTAGGAGATGTGGAACATACATACAAACACACATGCTGAAAGATACTGTATAATTATGAGAACAGCCCTATCCTGTTCTGTTTACCTGAATGCCTAAGAGTTACCTCTGCCTTTCACTGTAATTGCAAGGTCAGCGCCACGCCGTACTTAGAACTTTTGATTTAAGCGCTGTGCCATCTTGGACTTGAAACGTCAATGACAAGACTGCCTTTCACAGTAACCACCTATGATTCTACGGGCTGGGCCGTATTTATACTGTATCGCTTATTTAAGTGATTGCACCGAGCGATAGGCGACTCGGCTTCATGATCTCTGAGGTTCCGGGCGGTTACAACCAGTGCCGAGTGGACGAACGTGTGCGTTTCACGTTACAGTTTGACTCATACGGCTGACCTCGGATAACCCTAGTGTCACTGCGGGAAGATATTTTTGGATAGCGGTGTTAAACTTGTTTCATGGCTATTTGCTATCGTGCTGTGGAGCGCTAAGCGAGTAATTAGAAACATCTGATTGGTCAACACATCTCGCACAGTATCAGTTTATTCTTAGTCGCTTATTTAATGAAAAATAAATTTGGATTGAGCAGCTTTTGCAATACACAATTGCATTTCATGTCGCAGACAGTCTGTAAACAGTTGTTCCATCATCTTTGAGTGCCTTTTATTTACCCTTATGTACGAAGTTAACTGCAGGCGTATTAGCATTGTAGGTTTACAAATTTCTGGGGAATTTATTGACTGTTCTACTAAAGAATTGGTCAGTGAAATAGAGACCGTTATGTTATGCTTTCTAACTATAAACATTGTAGTCCGTCGTTCAGTATAAGGATGAGAGTGTTGAATATGAAAATTACAGGAATAAACTAATTCTTAACATTATTAATAATTTTCTGCTGTATTCTTTTAGCATATTTGCTATGGCTATGCTCCTCGATAAATCCGTAACTTATCACGATTATAAGCACTGGTAACGAAGAGGACCATAATATACTGATTCAAATTCTGCACGAGAAGAATCTAATTACTTTCAGACACAGTCACGCATTAAGTGATTGGAATATTTACAATTATTCAGCTGTTTGCTTAGTACTGGTTAGTAACGGTTTTCCATCTGTGCTCTTGACATGTATACATCTGCTTTTCTTGTCTACAAAGATATGTGATATTTTGCTGTAGGCGGTATCTATCTTTCCACTATTTATACGTTCTTCTACGGGCTTACATTCATCGTCGAGCCCCTTCTGCTTAGCTGATGTGCGTGTTTCATGTTCTGCATTTTTATATATTTTCCTTTCATCAATTAATTTCAGTATGACACGTTTAATCCAAGGATTTCTAATAGATCTTATCATATTGTACCGTAGTACGTCCCACCATTTAAGTTGATCGTTTCCTAACGCTCCCTCTGAAACTCACAATTTATCCAGGTCGCATTTCATCCTTTCCTACTTTTTCTTAGTTTCTTCTGCTTTGATCTACACTGCATCACCAACAATTTGTGGTCAAAGACTAAATCTGCTCTGGATACATCTCATAGTTTAAAACCTACTTTCGAAATCTGTGTCTTACCATTATAAAATCAATCTGAAACCTTCCAGTATCTCTTTGTCTCATTCACGAGTAAAATCTTTTAGTATGATCTTTACATTTTTTCTTATGATTAAATTGTGCTCTGTGGGAAACGGTACCAGTCGACAACCATACCCCTGGGTATATCTTACAGATTAAAACCTGGTTCCGAAATCTATGCCTTACCATTGTAAAATCTATCTGATATCTTCCAGTATCTCCTAGTCTCTTCTACGTTTACAACCTTCTTTCATGATTTTTGAACCAAGTGTTTGTTATGATTAAATTACGTTTCGTACAAAATTCTACCTGGGGGCTACGTTTTACATTCATTTTCCTAGTCATATTCACCTACTGCTTTTCCTTCTCTTCCTTTTCCTACTACCAAATTCCAGTCCCCCATCACAATTAAATTCTCCTCTCCCTCAACTGTCTGAATAATTTCCTTTACCTCCTCATACATTTCTTCGATCTCCTCATCATCGGTAGAGCTAGTTGGCATACAAACATGTACTAATTTGGTCGGTGTTGACTTAGTATCTGTCTTGATAACAATACTCATGGTAGTTTACCCGCGTTCCTATTTTCTTCTTCATTATTACGCCTACTCCTGTAATAGCCCCAACTGATTTTATATTTATAATCTTGTACTCACCTGGCCAGAAATCCTGTTCTTCTTTATATCGAACTTCACTAATCCCTACTATATATAACTTTAACCTATCCATTTCCCTTTCTCAGTTTTCTATTCTCCCTACCCGATTAAGGGATCTAACATTCCACGCTCCGGTCAGTAGAATGCCACCGAAGATCCGAATGGGGGCTATTTTACATACGGAATATTTTACCCGAGAGGATGCCATCATTATACATTCGTACAGTAGAGCTGCATGACATCGGGAAAAGTAACGGCTACAGTTTGCCATTCTTTCAGTCGTTCGCAGTAACTGTGTGTGAAAGCCACATTATCTGATGTTACAAGTTAATTTAGACAACATTGTCAATGGATAAAAACAGCGAACTATTTGGTATAATAAATGTTACAAAAACAGTCTTGATCGCAAAAAATTAACAGTTTTTATTGACCGGTTTCGACCTGATGTAGGTCATCTTCTGAACGAGATGTAGCCCATGTGGCCAGTGCTGGGCTGGGCTGTCCTGGCTGTTCTCCTGCCAGCTGGTAGAACAATTACCAGCCGAGTCCAGAACTGGTCACATGGGCTACATCTCGTTCAGAAGATGACCTACATCAGGTCGAAACCGGTCAATAAAAACTGTTAATTTTTTTGTAATATTGATGTTACAAGGCCAGCTCAGTCACTCATCCAGACTGTTGCCCCTGTAACTACTGAAAAGGCTGCTGCCCTCTTCAGGAAGCACACTTTTGTCTGGCCTCTCCACAGATGCCCCTCCGCTGTGGTTGCACCTACGGTACGGCTATCGTTGAGGCACGCAAGCCGCCTCACCTCGGAAATGTCTGTGGTTCATGGGGGTGAGGGTATGTAATATATTTTTCCCAGTTTCGTAATTCTGTCGTTGAAGAATAAAGATTGTAAAGATGGAGAAGGCAGTTGTTTGAAAAGTTGTTGTGTGGTTGTGAATCCTGCAACATTGTGTTTACATAATACAGGGAGAGTCACTACCTAATGCCACAAAGAATAACTCCGAAAATATGATAGGAACTGAAAACGTTGTGGGACAGAAGTTGCGTGGAACATCGGGGACCAGAATATGACGTTGATTTTTTGTTGCTAGGTGGCGTCGCTTCAGGTATATGAAAGTCCTTTTTTGGAGTCCCGCAAAGGAAAGTTACGAACGAGGAAGTACTCTTGACACTGTGGTTCGAGATGCTTTTGTTAGTTCGTGTCAAATATCAAGGGTATCTGGCATAAGCTAGAGTGTGTCGTTCGTGTTCTGTATCGCCATAAATATCATCCTTACACATATCAGTCTTTACCAAGAATTAACTGCAACGGATTGTATGCGTTGCATGGAATTCTTCCGATGGGCTCAACGTGAGATGTAGAGGGATGACACATTTATTAATTTGATTTTGGTTAATGACAAGTCTACATTAACAAACCATGGAAATGTTAATTTCCATAACATGCATTATTAGGCTACAGAAACTCCACGTTGGCTGCGACACGTTGCACACCAACGGTAAATGTGTGGTAAAGGATTCTGGAGGACCGAATTATACACCACTGTTTCATGGAAGGAAATGTTAATGATAAGATGAACACCAGATACCTGCAAGAAACATTAGGTCTGTTATTGGAAGAAATACCATTAGGAACAAGGAACAGAAGGCGGTATCAACTGGATGGATGCCCGGTATATTTTTCGCTGATGGAAAATAAAATGAAGTGCAGAGACGATTCCCAAATTGTTGGACTGGACGCGGAGGAGATGAGTCGTGGCCGGCTCGTTCGCCAGTCTTGACGCCTCTGGATTTTTCTTTGTGGGGTTTCGTAAAAGACATTGTTTATAAAGAAGTTCCAACTATACTCGAGTATATGCGAGAGAGAATTGTCAGAGGATGTGCTTCGACAAGTGCCAAAGTGATACGGAATACCACTCAGTTCATGATAAGAAGACTGCATTGATACCAATGGTCATCACTTGTCATTACTTCGAACACCTACAGTAAATGGACGTTGATGCCATCTTTCTTTGACCTTGAAAGACATTACTGTCACACATCATTGGATTCGTCGCGATAGCCGCTATCAGAAAATAAGTACCAAACTACTGTATATCATCCCATAAAATAAGCAAACCAAAGTTGACCTTGATACCTCTAAAGCGATACGACCTAGTAACAATAAAACCAACGTCGTATTCTGAACCCCGATGTCCAATGCAACTGTTGTCCCTCAAACGTTTCAGCTTCCATCACACTTTCTGAGCTATTCTTGGCGGCAATAGTTAGTGACCCACCCTTTACTTTACAGTGTGTTAAGATGTGTGGAATACTTTTAGAAGTCGCAATACTCATCGGAACATAAATAGTCCAGTAGAAATGGGTTAGGATATACTTTCTGAGGTAAGTATATGTTTATAAGATCTGCGCAGCGCTTGTTTGTGTATACTAGCACAGTTTTTGAATTGGTGGTCTATCAGCTGTGTCAGCAGGGTTCACAAGAGACGATATTGTGTAAAACTCCAAGCAATTAAGGAAAGAGGGCGTCAACACCGATGCTCAGTCAACCTATGGGTAGTCGTACTAGGCGACAGAGCCACCACAGAGGTTAAATTGGGCGCTTTATCTGGACTTTATCATTAAGGAATTGCCTAACCTGCTGGAGGATATGCGATGCCAGCCACTAGCCAAGGAAAACTATCCCGGATAAAAAGGCCGTGCTGGCGTGAGAATAAACACAAGCTTTAAATAATTTTAATCGATGTTAAGCATCCCAAATGAAAGTGAGTCTGTTACTGTTTCTAGCTTACGTATTAGTTTTGAGAACCGTAAAAGGAGGAGGAAGGAAGTTTGGAGTTTAACGTCCCGTCGACAGCGTGATCATTAGAGACGGAGCTTACGCTCGGAGTGTTTGGGTAAGGATGTGGCCGTGCCCTCTCAGAGGAGCCATCTCGGAATTTTCCTGGAGTGATTTAAGGAAATCACGGAAAAACTAAATCTGGATGGCCGGAGTTGGATTTGAACCACCATCCTTCCGAATGCGAGTCCAGTGTGTTACCACTGCGCCACCTCGCTCGGTAAGAACCGTAAAACAACAAAATTTTAGACTTTCTTCAGTTTTTCAACTATAACTTGAAACGATGGATCCTACAGTACTTTTGTGACTACCGAATTGAAAGAACATGACATTACGCGTAGAATGACCTACTTTCAAGATAAAGTCTGTTCAGGTATTTAGCCACAATAGATCGTCTAAATCGGCATTTTTATTAACTTAATGGAAAATACAGTTATGCTGTTGTACGAACACCTGTAACTAGAAAACGGCTACTTTAAATGTATAATGTCCCGTAAGAGACCTGTAGTCTGTAAAAGGAGTTCCTAAATTTTATAATTTGTTCCCTCCTACGCGCATATACCAGTCGTGAAATTAATCGTAGCGCTCAAATCCTACAAAGACTTTTGTGTGAAGTAGAATTACTTTTGGACCCCAAATCATACATAGTAGTCGAAAATTTAAATTTAAAGGTATTTTAGTTAGGTATGAACCAGCCTAGATAGTTATCCCTTTGTATTAATAGTTGACATTCCAAAATGATAATAAACGGAATGAAAAAAGTAACATATCAAATGAAAGGTTATATGAATGGAAGTATACCTCAATTACATTATTAAAGTAATCAGATAAATGTTTTATAAACGTTCTTTGTATTAGTTATTGTTCACGTATTTACATTTACTTATAATTATTTTTTACATTTTTCTGCGTTTCTGGGAAGATGGCCCGGGGAGGTAATGTCGTTCCCTTCTTTGTCTTCTTCTGGCAAGGGAGATAAAACGGTTTCTCCCTCGACGATGTCAATTTATTCATCGACCTGTTTTGGACCAAGGAAGACACGCTCTTCTGCTTGACAGTTGTGGCACGAGAGCCTCTGCATATAGCTGAGCACTGTATGAACGCTTTCCTGCAGGGACAAGTTGTTTCACATCCCTTCTTGCACATGCAGGATGTTGTGTTGGGCAGTTTCCAGGGTGCTGGTAGTTGGGTGGAGATCAGACAATTTTCTGTGTTCTTCCAACCCCATCTCGATGAATCCATGTAATTGTTCTTCCAGATCTGAACCTGCAAGTACACCCAGAGGAAGCGTTGACGGGTAGTGGCTTCGATGGAAGTCCAACATGCTAAATTGAAGACATTATTTTACTGGAAATGTTGGAGGCGAATTTTATTCAAAGAGTTTGGAGCTGCCAACGGGGTACCAACACTCAGTGCACTTCAGTCCTCGATCAGCCTCCTTATCTGCAGTCGTGTTGGGCTCCATGAAGTCTGAGGCGACATTTTGGAGGGTCGTGATCTTTTGAATAGCATTTGTAAAATTTATTTTCTCTCTCGAAAACATGTAGAGGAGATATCACAACCACTGAAGATGTGAGGAAATAACAGATATTTCTTGGCTTCTCCAGAGAGCTTGAAAGACGACCGTCTGTCGTCTTCCACATATTTTTTGTATAATTCTGTAAAGTTATAATTTATTTAATGCCGTTAGATTATCGTTTTGTTACAACTTGAACCCCACTCTTTTCAAGGCTTGAGGAATAGCATCTTCATTTCATGTGTTAAAACATTAGTTAATATTGATAGGTTTTTCTTATTTTGTTATGTTAATAATTTATTATTATATTAATTAATGTGGCATCAAAGTGGCTTCTCCGCTACGCCACTGTCCCTGGGAAAATGTGTACTTGTCTTTCTTTTAAGTGGATGTGCGAGAATCTTTGGCTGTCTGAATGTGGGGGGTGATAGCTCGCTTTGCATGGTTCTCTCTGGCTGCTGTGGCCACCAAAGAGGTTTCTACACCTTTTGGTTACAGTCTAGTCGTCGATCCTACTCTAGGGCGAGTCTCTCCGTCCCCACCACCGCTGATCTTGGTTTTTCCGGCTTCCGGTGGCTTCCCGCATCTTGTGGCCGCTCGGTCTGGTCATTCTATACTGGGCGTCTGGCTAGGTAAGGTTGGTTCTTCTCTTGTATCCCTGAGATGGTAGCATTTCAATGTCTAACACGTTTAACTTATACTCGTGAACTTAGAATCATATTTTGGAATATTTTCTCCGATCGTGTGCAGAAATGTGTTCTAGTTTTTCAACTTTTAAGCTTAGAACTGTTGGGAGTGTAAATGGATGTGCCTTGCCCTGACTTTCCTAGATTTCGTAAGAAAGATATTGGTGACAGATCCTTCTCATTCACTACCACGAGCTATGTGGTCAGTCAGCAGTACCAGTAAATTACCTTCCCAAGCAATGAATATGTTGCTACCCTGTCTCAACTTCCCTATGGCTGTGCATATAGGGTGCATCTGAAGTCGTATATAAAAAAAGGACAAAGTAAGAAAAAAGAGAACGCACAAAACATATGTTCATAATTAATAGACAAACATACATTTCTTAACAATTATTGACACTTCTGTGACTATCCAGTTTTATGCAGAAGTTTAGTGTTGCTTAACAGTTAGTTACAAAAAAAATAAATATTCTTTTAAATTGTATTGGGCGATCAATATAGTTTTAATAGATTCAAGGTACGACCTATTCCTGTCATCAGCCCACTGTGTAGCAATTAGTGAAAATATTCCTTCCACATTCACGTTGTTCTCTGATATACTGATAAAACTGTTTTGATATATTACTCGTAAAAATAATTATGACCACAACACTGAACTGTTTACAAAGCGAGAAACGTAAAGAGCATAACCCTCCCACCATTTGCCATTCATTGCGCCGTTACCAGCACCTACAAGTCAAACAGTAGCCGCCGACATGGAAACTGCACTTTAACCTTTCGAATACAAATAAATTAAATGACCAAGAAACGACGAAATAAAACCACGACAGTAAAATAATGTGTCGAGCTACTTCTTTTCTTTATAGGCCACTGAGACGTCAGTTTCAGCTCCACATATTTTACTGCCTTCTTCGAATTCGTTTCTCCTTTCTTAAAGGCAGGATTTTTGCAAAACAGAACATGCGAGACTGCACTTGCGTTTGGGGATTGCAATATGTTTTATGAAACGCACTTGGTTACAATGAACAGCAATTTACTCTCACAAGTCAGGCGTGCCCGGCATGAAACCTGTAATGACAACTGCCAAGGCCAGATAATGTGAATCCCCAACTGAAGATACGGAGCGAAAATTGTGAATAATTGGTATTTCGCTCTCGCTATTGGGTCGATCCATGATAAAATCGACGATTATGCTGCCAATGTAGCACTGACTTTTTATTTGCGTATTTGTGACGAAGGCAGTGCCTGTAGATAAAATATGTAACAAAAGAGCAAAAGAACAGAAAATTATAACGCTAAACTTTGCAAAAAAGGAGGACAATGTAAATTCCGTCAGGGCCCCTATTTTTTACTACTGAGTATTAAATAAACAAAAACTAGGTCGAGTGTGATACTTCGTTGGAAGCTGTACTTCGAATTGAAATTGCCAAAACCATTGTGCCAAATTGAAGAAAATTAGTGGCTTCAAAGCAATGCCAGAGATAAAAAATAAGTATGTTAAAAATTAGTGCGCTATCAAATTATTCCTTGTGTCTATAAACAAATATTGGAATTATTATTGTTAATATCATTATAAATCTTTTTACTAACTCTCAAACAACAAGACGAATCTTGCCTCGCTAAGCGCTGCGACATTTCTTTCCTATCGTTGCCATGGCCTCGCTCATATCACGCCATTGTGGTGGCAAACGTCTGCTCGAACTTTAAATGTGCTTAAGACTCTTTTGATTGGAGAGTGTATTTATTCGAGTAATGTCGCGAAAACTATGCCTCATTTAAATATATAGCTACGAAACAGCTTCAGACCCTTCGAATATACGGCAAATGTTGGCTGTGTGTAAATTAATTATACATACGGTGTAAAAATCGGCCAACAGCGTTTTTCTTCCTAAATAAACGGAATTATAACATTCAGTTTTTAGCGTTTAAGTGCAGCATATGAGTGGAATTTATCGTCAGACACGATTTTCTGACACTTTCTCAATATATACTCTACGATGGTGAAACTTTTGTACAAACAATAATTTTGGAAGAGTTTCTCAACACTTTACGTCTGTACTTGCGTGCCTGCTGTATTCTCCAATATTTATATATTTCATAGCTTCAAAAAAAAAAAAAAAAAAAAAAAAAAAAAAAATGAAACAGGGCTGCCGGAAACAGCTGATCTTAGAAACTGACTGTCAAAATGAAATATTCCATCAGATACATAACTGTAAAATAGCGTCTTACCCTGTGAATACAGCAACCAGCCACCACCAAATTCTTTTAAGAACATGAATTACGACATAACGTTTTCTTAACTAAATGCATCTAACATTAGCATTAGCGTATCTAGCACGAATATTAACATTCTTAATGCTGTAAGAGAAATACCTTACAGTAGAGTGAACTGCTCAAAAGTCACCATCTATCGACATTAGGTTCAACTTCACAAAGTGCATCGAGTGTGGCTATGTGTCATTCATACATGGAACTATGCACAGTTCTGCAAACCCCTTTCACTTGTTATACCTATTTGTAAACTTGTGTTACCGATTGCTAATATTAATTTCATAAACAAAAATTCGCCGCGGCGGATTAGCCGTGCGTACTGGAGCGCCGTGCTGCGGCGCGCGCGGCCGTTCGCCGTCAGTCGTTCGTATCCCCCATGGGGCATGGATGTTTCTGTTGTCCTTAGGTTAGTTTACTTTAGTTTAAGTAGTTTGTAAGCTACGAAGTAATAACAACGCAGTTAAGTCCGATAGATTTACAAACATTTGAACATAAACAAAAATTCGAACTGCAGTGAGGCAATTGATCTCATGCCCCCAATAGTTGTTCTACGCACTCACAAAATGAAACTTTTTGAACTTGCTGTCCACCAGTACTGCCTAAAGTAGCTCATTTTGAAGAGCTGCCAGTATTGTAAAAGCGTGTTATTTATTTCATTCAATCCTATATTGTCTTGACTAACAGTCTATTAAGCAAGAGTAACTATCTCTGAACACAACTAATATGGCTACTTGTATTCCTGACAAATATGAATGGGAAGACAGTATTCGTTCTTTGTATTCCTTTCTTAAATTGATTTCGACATCGTGTTTCATGTATACTTGAGTAGTCATACGGTATAGACGTAACTACCAAATGAGTATATATACCGCAGTACCTATAAATACACAATTTATCTCATAACAACACTCGTATTTTTCTTATGCTTGCCACTATCATGGCGGCCGGGCGAAGGCACAAATTATACCGTGACAGCAGCGCCCAGTGATCTGTATACTACCTGGATGTGCATCTACTGTCAGTGGCCATAGTGTTTATACGTGCCACTGTTTGACTGTTTGTTTACATCATCCGCCATCTTTCAGTTAGTATAGAAACTTTCTCTCGCTATTTCTGAGGTGTACGTTTTGAGTTTAAAATGGTTATTTCGTGCTCTGCATACAACTGTATGAATCGGTGGAGCAAGGAAAGTGATTTAACTTTCCACAGATAATAAGTGACTGTCAAGACATGATCAGAATTTCGTAATTATATTGCGTGTTATTTCGTATAGTACAGTGTTTGTTCTGTTTTGAAGAGGTTTCCTTTGCAAAAAGAGGACCTGTTGAAGCGGTGGGTCACTGCCACTAAACGTAAAGGCTTTACTCTTACAAGGGGCAGTTTTTTAAATGTTCGAATCATTTTCTTGAGGAAGATTATTTAGTAAGGGCTGCTACTTCCAGAAGACATCTTAAATCTACAGCAGTACCATCACGGTTTTCGTTCCCAACGCATTTAGTGCAGAAGGAAAAGAAACCAAGGCGTCATACCAGATTAACAATTGAACATACTAACTGCGCTTTGGTTGCACAGTGGTAGAGTGCCAGACTACAAATCCAAAGGTAGCGGGTTCGATCCCCGCCAGGTCCTAGGATTTTCATCTGTCACTTTCCACTTCTTTCACCTCTGGCAGTGTTGCTGATGTGGAAAATACCGAGTAGCACCGTGGTTCGGAACCCACGTTGAACTGTAGGTCCCCCTATAACTGGCTGGGTAAGTCAGTTCGAAGGTCAGAGGAAAGCAACGGCATACCACCTCCAAACAGGACCATGCCTAGTAAAGCACTGTGGTGTCCAAACCAATCTTCGGATTGTTGACCGCTTTACCTTTATCTTACTGACGTAGAACCTCACGCTCATATTGAACAGGTTAGTCACTTTTAATTTTTCGTACATAAATATTTTGTTTCCGAGAGTTCCTATTGCGAAACGTTACGGCTGTATACATTGTAGTTCCGTTACGTTCACTGTGGCTATCTATATTCATGTTTAAATAAATGCTATTACGTTTTTTTAATGCAGAAGGTGAGTTGGTATCGGGACACGCGTAAAATACGTAAATAAGACTTCCTGATCTGTTATATTTACGACACTGGATTACACTTAGGTATCATGAACATAAAATGAAAGTTTGAGTTCCTCGCTTTAATGTTATCATGATCATGTTTACCATCGTCAAGAATCTAAATACTTTCCGCCGAAAACAAATTCTGCACTTCGAAGGGAAATGTTAAAGCTAGTTTTTTGACTAACTTCAACATGGCGCCGGTGGCAGACGATGGCACGTTTTGACACTCAGAGATCGCCATCCAGCTAGTATAGAGACAGTGATCTCGAATATTAACACTGGATACACAACTGTAGTGGTTTGTATCTTTGAAAAACGTGACGCTCTTCAATGGTTATGTTGGCAACTCCGTACGTATAGGTCGTGTTGTTGTTTTGAACCTTGTCCTCAGAAAATAAGTTATCAATGATTGATTAATTAATACATGATGATGAAGTTAGTGTCGCTTATGGCTTTAGAGAAGTCAAAGAAAATAAAATAGAGTTCAGAACCATGTGTGAGTTATATTTTTCTTCGTAACTACTGTTTCTATCACATTTCATTAAATGAATAAATTGCACTGCTATAGACGGTATTTCTAGTGTTCAGTTTTAAATTTGCCTTTTGTCTATAGCCTACTAATTTCCGTTTGAACTTACGGATTGAATATATGCTCTATGTAGAAAATTATGCTTATATCATACGCTTAGAGTCTTTATTACACTTTATTAAGTTGTCTACAACAGTATAATTTATTCATTAATTGCAAAGTGGGAGAAGCACTAGTTCTGAATCACAATGTAACTCAAGCATACGTTTTCCACGACTCGTGTCTTTTTCTACTGCTTAGATGTAGGAGTTCGGTTAATTATATTGCCACGAGAGACCACGAACACCAACTGCCGGCGCGGCGCAGGGACTGCGGAGCAGAAGGTCGCCGGTTCAATCCCACCCTCGGGCAAAAATTTATTTCTTTGTAATTTACAAATCCAGAAGGTTCTACATCTTTCTTATGTTCACTTGTAAATTCTACTTGTTTCTTATGTTAACTGTTCCTCTAATTTCTGGTAAATTCTGTCTGTATATAAATAGCTGAGCACTCTGCCCAAGAGGCAGTCAGTGCTGCGTGTATGTTGAGTTCGTAATAAACGTGCTTTCAGTATAAGTGCTGTGTTTAGTTGCCTTCGAAGTCAAGCCTACTTCCATTGCAACGTGAAAATATGTCTCCAATATTTTGTAAATATTATTCATATTTTCAGAACAGATAGTGCCCGTTGTATATGAGTTAGTTTCTACGTA
This sequence comes from Locusta migratoria, assembly GCA_026315105.1. Lineage (NCBI taxonomy): Eukaryota > Metazoa > Arthropoda > Insecta > Orthoptera > Acrididae > Locusta > Locusta migratoria. Next base: position 508,925,998 of record CM048747.1, read on the forward strand.
AGCAACTAGTAGAAACGATTATAAATTTCAGAATGTTAAATTCTTCGTAACCACATTATACTAACAGCTGGATGGTGTATGACAGATATACGTTCACTAACATGTCCTTGGATAAATTAAAGGAACGTGAAGTTCTGGAGAATTTCAGAGGGAGATTTAGGCAAGAATTGACAGAAACAGGGCGAAATAAAACAGTAGAAGAGGAATGGGTAGCATTGAGAGATGAATTAGTGAAGACAGCAGAGGACAATACAGGTAGAAAGGCAAGACCTACAAAAATCCTTGGATATCAAAGGAAATACTAAATTTAATTGACGAAAGGAGAAAATATAAAAATGCAATAAATGAAACAGGCAAAATAGAGTACAGACGACTAAGAAATGAGATTGACAGGAAGTGCAAAATGGCTAAGCAGGAGTGGCTAGAAGCCAAATGCAAATCTGTAGAAGAAAAGAAGGGGAAAAGTAGATACCGCCTACAGGAAAATCTCAGCAAAGAAGGGAAAGCTTAAAGATGGAAAGAGTACATAGAGCAGCTCTACAAAGGGAATGAACTTAGAGACGATGTTGTAGGAAGGGATGAGGAAGTAGATCAAGATGAAATAGGAGATACTATACTGAGAGATGAATTTGACAGAGCTCAGAAAGACCTAGGTCGGAACAAGGCCCCAGGAGTAGATGACATACCCTCAGAGCTACTGAAGTCTCTGGGAGAGCCAGCCATGACAAAACTATTTGAACTGGTGTGTCGGATGTATGAGACAGGCAAAATACCCTCAGACTTTAAGAAAAATGTAATAATGTAATAATCCCCATTCCAAAGAAATCAGGCGCAGACAGGTGTGAAAATAACAGAACCATCAGTTTGATAAATCATGTTTGCAAAATTTTAACACGAATTATCTACAGGAGAATGGAAAAGCTGGTAGAAGCTGACCTCGGGGAAGATCAGTTTGGATTCAGGAGGAACGTAGGAACCCGGGAGGCAACACTCACTTTACGTCTTATCTTAGAAGATAGATTAAGGAAAGGCAAACCTACATTTTTAGCTTTTGTAGATTTGGAGAAAGCGTTTGACAATGTTGACTAGAATACACTCTTTCAAATGCTGAAGTCAGCAGGGGTAAAATACAGGGAAAGGAGAGTTATTTACAACTTGTACAAAAGCCAGACCGTAGTTATTAGACTCGAAGGGCATGAAAGGGAAGCATCAGTTGGGAAGGAAGTAAGACTGGGTTGTAGCCTTTCTCCGATGTTATTCAATTTGTACATCGAGCAGGCAGTGAAGGAAAGAAAATTTGGAATAGGGATTAAAGTTCAGGGGGAAGAAATAAATACATTGCGTTTTGCTGATGACCTTGTAATTCTGTCAGAGACAGCAAAGGACCTGGAAGAGCAGTTGAATGGAATGGACAGTGTGTTGAAGAGAGCGTATAAAATGAACATTAACAAGAGCAAAACAAAAATAATGGAATGCTGTCTTATAAAATCAGGCAATGCTGAAGGAATTAGATTAGGTAACGAAACAATGAAGATGGTAGATCAGTTTTGTTACTTGGGTAGTAAAATAGCATGCGATGGTCGCAGTACAGAGGATAGAAATTGCAAAATGGCAATGGGAAGGAAAGCATTTTTTAACAAGAGAAATTTGCTAACATCGAATATTAATTTAAGTGTAAGTAAGTCTTTTCTGAAAGCATTTGTGTGGAGTGTTGCCTCGTACGGAAGTAAAACATGGACGAGAAGTAGTGCAGAGAGGAAGAGAATAGAGACTTTTGAAATGTGGTGCTACAGAAGAATGCTGAAGATTAGGTGGGTAGATCGCATAACTAATGAAGAAGCACTGAACAGAATTGGTGAGAAAAGGAAGTTTTGGCATACCCTGAATAAAAGAAGGGATCGCTTGGTAGGACACATACTTAGACATCGAGAAATCGTAAATTTAGCATTGGAGGGAAGTGTGTGGGGTAAAAATCGCAGAGGGAGACCAAGGGACGCGTATAGTAAGCAGATTCAAGTAGATGTGAGTTGCCGTTCTTATGAGGAGATGAAGAGGCTTGCTCAGGATAGAGTACGGTGGAGAGCTGCATCAAACCAGTCTCCGGACTGAAGACCATAATAATAATAATAACATGGCGTCGACCATCACGACTTCGTAATACACAGTAATAACTCCAGATTATCTTTGAGCTAACTGTATAGATTTCACTGGCAGCGACGTTAGGAACTCTAGTTTATTTTACAAGGTCTTTTGGTCCCAACCAACCAACCACAGTGGCCACACGATCATCATCATTATCAGCACTCTTTCAACCACGAATCTTGAGACGAATGTGAACCTCTCAGAGGGTCTACATTTCTCCTTGCAGGGTGTGTCTTTTGGTCACAACCAACCAACAACAGTGGCCACACGATCATCATCATTATCAGCACTCTTTCAACCACGAATCTTGAGAGGATTGTGAACCTCTCAGAGGGTGTACATTTCTCCTTGCAGAGTGTGTCTTTTGGTCACAACCAACCAACAACAGTGGCCACACGATCATCATTATTATCAGCACTCTTTCAACCACGAATCTTGAGAGGATTGTGAACCTCTCAGAGGGTGTACATTTCTCCTTGCAGAGTGTGTCTTTTGGTCCCAACCAACCAACCAACCACAGTGGCCACACGATCATCATCATTATCAGCACTCTTTCAACTACGAATCTTGAGAGGATTGTGAACCTCTCAGAGGGTGTACATTTTTCCTTGTAGCGTGTGTCGCAATGCCGGATCCACTGTGTGCCGGACGCCGGCGAGAGCAACAGCCTATCCGACGCGCGGACATCGCCGCGCTGTTGCAGACAGCACAGCGTAGCGATAAGCAAGGCCGCTGTGACGCACGGCAGTGCCGGCCGCGCCGCGTGGTAACGCCTGCGGAGGGTCGCGGTTCTGACCTCTGCCGCGATAGCGACACATGCACCGGCGTCTCCAATTGCGATAAGTACGGGAAAAATCCGCTTTTCAATACCCCGCAAAACAAGTGATCCGCGGTCAGACACAGTATCTGTATTGATGTTGACGACCTTTTGATCCGGGCGTCCTTTAAAAAAATGTCATAAAATGCATCTTAATAGCATTAGCTGTTTATTAAATCCTTAAAAATCGACTAATGTCGGTCGGAGACCATTATCATCTACCTCTACATCTACATTCATACTCCGCAAGCCACCCGACAGGTTCGAAAACTTACAGGTATGCTGCCAGGTACCAAAATTGACGACGGCCAATATATCGGCAGGAGACCACCCTGCCATTTTCAAGGCGAAACTGCAGTAAGAAAACAATGTGCAACGATATTTGAAACCTCGGTTTTCAAAAATGTTCAAATGTTTGTAAAGCTTATGGGACTTAACTACGGGGTCATCAGTCCCTAAACTTACAAACTACTTATGAACTACTTACGAACTAGGACGGCCCGAGGGGGGATTCGAACCCCCGACCGTAGTGGCCGTGCAGACCGTGACTGAAGCGCCTCAGTCTCCTCGGCCACCGTGGCCGGCCCTCGGTTTTCAATGAGTAACAGGAAAGACAACACACACCGAGCAAGCAAGCACACAGCGCCGGCCGGCCGCGGTGGCCGAGGAGACTGAGGCGCTTCAGTCACGGTCTGCACGGCCATTACGGTCGGGGGTTCGAATCCCCCCTCGAGCATGGATATTTGTGCCGTACTAGTTCGTAAGTAGTCCATAAGTAGTTTGTAAGTTTAGGGACTGATGACCCCGTAGTTCAGTCCCATAAGCTTTACAAACATTTTGAACACAGCACCGACACGACCAAAGATGAAACCGGTCAGAATGTCGATAGTAAACATCAGTTATCGACAGATGAGGTCGGATTAGTTTTCTCCCTCTGTTTTTTGACAAGTGACAGAGCAGGATCCCAAGCGGAATTTAAGCAGAAGCCTCCATCCCCATTCATAAGATTGTCACCTAGTTTTATTTCCATCGCTTCCTTGATAACACAGACCTAGTAGTTGGAAGTGAATGCCAGAATTTCAGTTTTGTCATATTCCCTAGGGAAACCTGTGTCAAGACAGTGTTCGGCCACAGCAGATTTGTTAGGCTGTTGTAAACGTGTGTGACGTTTATGCTCAATACAACGGTCCTCAACAGTCCTAATAGTTTGACCAACATATGACATGCCACAGCTACATGGCATACGGTAGACACCCGCCTTACGCAAACTGAGTTCATCCTTAACGGAACCCAACAGTGCTTTAATTTTTGAAGGTGGACGAAACACAAATTTTACATTATTTTGTACGCAAAATGCGACCAATCTTATTAGAAGTGCTGCCAGGTTTTAAAGATCGTTGCACATTGCTTTCTTACTGCAGTTTCGCCTTGAAAATGGCAGGGTGGTCTCCTGCCGAAATATCGGCCGTCGTCGATTTTGGTACCTGGCAGCATACCCGTAAGTTTTTCGAAGTTGTTATTCGCCAAGAGAAATTAAGGAATCACACCCGACAGGTGTGTGGCGGAGAGTACCTTGAGTACCACTAGCGGTTTTCCCTCCTGTTCCAGTCCCGTATAGTTCGCGGAAAGAAAGATTGTCGGTATGCCTCTGTGTGGGCTCTAATCTCTCTGATTTTATCTTCATGATCTCTACGCGAGATATACGTAGGACGCAGCAACATACTGCTAGACTCCTCGGTGCAGGTATGTTTTCAAAACTTCGACAAAAGCCCGTACCGAGCGACAGAGCGTCCCTCCTGCAGGGTCTTCCGTTGGAGTTTATCGATCATCTCTGTGGTGTCGCACAAGTCTGAAGCGTGCGCCACGTACTTTCGCCGCGAGCCGCCATGCACGCACGGCGCGGCGTTCTTACGACGTCAGCCACGAGCTGCCTCTGCTATAACTCCGCTCGTGGCCACCACTGAACTGCATCGGTCACTTGGGATTAGGACAGGCACTAGGTCTCGTCAGTAGAGGCAACCATTACCTAGTTCAACTATGTCTCAGCAGTGCACTTAGTTGGCAGTCATGAACTTTGTAAAAGATATGTATTATCATATTGCTACGAAATATACAACTTGTTCTAATCTGGCTTAGTGTTTCTATTTTCTGCTGTCCCACTGGCTGGTCACCTCAGACTCTGTACCCGTACACGCGTGCATCCAATTTCCCTGTGTCGGTCTCTCTCTACTCGGCCACCAACACCAAGCACAACCGGCGGAAACGAGACACAAAAGTGGCGACGAGGATGGGATTCAAAAATCTCCGTAACGCTTCCACCATTACTAAATGATCCTGTAAAGAAGCGCGCTGCTCTCCGTTGGATCTTTTCTACTTCCTCTATCAACCCCACCTGGTACGGATCTCACACCGGTGAGTAGTATTCAAGCTGTGGACGAACAAGTGTACTGTAACCTACTTCCTTTGTTTTCGGACTACTTTTCCTTAGGATTCTTCCAATGAATCTATGTCTGGCAGTTCAAATTTCGCCACGGGTAGAGGAATATTTATTTGTATTTACTATTTCTAGAATGTTCTAAATGTTTCTTATCTTTGATGTACCTGTAAGTTCCAGGAATTTTTTCTATGTATAAAAAGTGGAGCACCCAGGAGTCAGTCTGTACATCTACATACATACTCCACAATTCACCGTAAGGTGCCTGGCGGAGGGTACACTGTACCACTACTAGGAATTTCCTTTCCTATTCCACTCCCAAATAGAACGAGGAAAAAAAGAGTGCCTATATGCCTCCGTACGAGCCCTAATTTCTCTTATCTTGTCTTTGTGATCTTAACGCGAAATGTAAGCAGGCGGCAGCAAGATCGCACTACACTCAGCTTCAAATTCCGGCCCTCTAAATTTACTTAACAGAAATTCACGAAAAGAACGTCGTCTTTCTTCCAGCGATGCCCAATTGAGTTGCCGGAGCATTTCCGTGACACTCGTGCATTGGTCGAACCTACCAGTAACAAATCTAGCTGCTCGCCTCTGAACCGCCTCTATGTCTTCCTTTAAACTGATCTGCTGCGGGTCCCAAACACTTGAGCAATACTCAAGACGTGGTCGTACAAGCGTTTTATACGCGGTCTCCTTTACAGTTGAAGTACATCTTCCCAAAATTCTCCCAATAAACCGAAGTCGGCTGTCCGCCCTACTCACAGCTGTCCTTACATGCTCGTTCCATTTCATATCGCTCTGCAATGTTACGCCTAGATATTTGAACGACGCGACAGCATCAAGACGCTCACTACTAATGCTGTATTCGAACATTATGGGATTGTTCTTCCTGCTCATGCGCATCACCTTACATTTTTCTACATTGAGAGCTGCCATTCTTCGCACCAACTAGAAATTTTTTCTAAGTCATCCTGTATGCTATTACAGTCAGTTAAAGACGACACCCTCCCAAACACTACAGCATCATCAGCAAACAGACGCAAATTACAACTTCTCTGTCCATCAGATCATTTATATAGACAGAAAATAATAGCGGTCCTATCACACTCCCCTGGGGCACGCCTGACGATACACTCGTCTCTGATGAACACTCGCCGTCGAGAACAACGTCCTGCGTTCTATTACTTAGGAAGTCTTCCAGCCAGTCACAAATCTGTGAACTTATTCCATAAGCTCGTATCTTCGTTAGCAGTCTGCAGTGTGGCACCGCGTCGAACGGCTTTTTGAAGTCGAGAAAAACACAATCCGCCTGTTGCTCTTCATCCATGGCTCGCAAGAAGTCATGCGAGAAAAGGGCAAGCTGAGTTTCACATGAACGATGTTTCCTAAACCCGTGGTGATTCATAGAAAGAAGCTTACGCGTCTCAAGGAAATTTACTATATTCGAACTGAAAATATGCTCCAAAATTCTACATGAAATTGATGTCAACGATATTGGCCTGTAATTGTATGGGTCAGTTTTCTTTCCTTTCTTATACACGGGAGTCACCTCCGCTTTTTTCCAATCACTAGGAACTTTGCGCTGAATTAAAGATTCGTGATAAATGCAAGCTAAGTAGTGGGCCAATGCCGCAGAATAGTCTGTGTAAAACCGGACTGGTATTCCATCCGGACCAGCAGACTTTTTCGTATTTAGCTCTCTCAGCTGCTTCTCTACACCGGAAATACCTATTACTATGTCCCCCATTCGGAATTAGTACGTTGATCAAATAATGGTACATTTGTGCGATCCTCCTGCGTGAAAGATTTCTTAAAGGTCAAATTTAGAACTTCAGCTTTCCGTTTGCTTTCTTCTATTACTGCCTCGGAATGATCAACGAGTGACTGGACAGTGGGCTGAGTGTACACTTGTGTTAGCAATAAACGTGTTCTAAGTGTAAAGTGTTGTGCTCTATTACCGACCAGCCCTTGAATTCCGGACCACCTGCAGTTTTCAACGTGATACTTTCCGGTGGAGGCGCCGGGTACACTACAATACGTCTGCATCATCGAGGCTCCGATTAGGCAGCGAAGAGCCGTTGCTTGCACGGACAAGAAGCGAAATACAAAGGGTCCGTGTCATCAAAAAACTCATGGATTCCAAACCAGTGGTAAGCTAGCTGTACATCAAACACCCATCTGTGTTCTCGGGAGACTCAAATAAATGGCTGAAAGGATTCGACCGAGTCGCCAAGTATAATAGGTGGGATCACATGATGAGCTTGGCAAACGTATATTTCTACCTTGGACGGGACGGTCCAGCAGTGGTTTGAAAATAAAAGAGGACAAGCTTGATAGCTGGAAAAAAATTCCAGACGGAACTTCAGAAGACGTTTGGCGACCACCAACGTCAAGTCCGTTTATCAGAAGAGCAACTGAATAACAGGGTCAAGCGACATGGTGAGTCAACGCAAGCTTATGTAGAGAGTGTTTTGGCCCTATGTCACGTAGTTAACCCGGATATGACGGAGGCCTATAAAGTTTCACACCTGAGGAAGGGCATTGCGGAAGACATTTATCAAGCTCTTCCGTTAAAAGACGTTTCCTCGACACAAGATTTTATCCAATGGTGCCAGAAAATTGAAGAAATGGAACAGGGGAGGGTTGGACGAAAGAAGTAGACAGCCTCCCGAATGTTGTCCCTATGGCTGTTTTGGAAGACCAGCATGACATGGTTTATGGACTCTTCCGTCGGTTCTTGATGGAACGCAGACAAATTAAATAACTGTATACACTATGTATTTGTTTCACAATAATATTTATTTTTGTTGTGAACTAGCTTTCGGCTTCGTAGGCCACCTTCAGACAACATAATACTTCAGATTATCCACATCACACAAGGTGCTGTGTTTCGAGTACAAAGATTTTACAAAAATAACTGTCAGTCATAGAGTATGTAGCCTTGAAGTATTTTATAAACAGAGATGTCCAACCAATTAAAAGAAAACTGTAACTAAGACATAACTGTACATTAATTGTCAACAAATAGGTTGAAACAAACAATGGTTCAGTGAATACTAGTGAGTACAATTGTGTATTAAATTAACTTATATATACGAACAAAAGTAGGAGGGGAACAGGTGAGTGAGGAAGACATAAAAATGAAATGTTGGTGTGAAACAATTACGTAAGTTTGGAGTATGTGAATGTGCAATAAAGGAGCATATTGAAGTATATAGCCTATATTAAAATTCGCTGGTTTTCAAGAGAGTGGTGTGATTAACCATGAAAGGAAAACATTGGAATGTGGGTGAGAGACATTACACAATTTCGGCAAGCGTGGTAGCAGAATTATACATAATAGGTTACTTTAATAGTGGTGAATACTGGAATTGGGTCTGACCAGTGAGAATTAGGTTCGGTTTCTGAGCTTGGTGTTTGTTGATAGAGAAAATTTCAAGCAATGTTAGCTTTCTGCCTTTGTTTGCTCTGTGGAGAACATCACATTTAATGTCAAAGGCATGGCATTCATTTAAGGCATGTTCTGAAAAGGTGGAGTCTCTCTTTTTTAGTCTCTAACTGCTCTCATGTTCAGCCAGTCTAGTAGTGATAGCCCTACCTGTCTGACCTACATATACGTTGCCACAAAGATTGCAAGAGATCTTATATATGCCACTTCTTACAAAAGGTGGAATCTAGTCATTGCTATTGAAGAGCAAGATGACAATCGTATTTCTATTATAAAAGTCTAGGGTGTATTTTCTGGACTTAAGTTTGCTGGCAAGGCTTTCTGATGTTTTACCAACATATGGCATTGGTGCCCACTTTTTGTTTGTGTTACTAGGTATCTTCTGAGGAGTAAACAAAAGCGGTATTATTCTCTGTCTCTTTTTCTCTTTAAGTAGGTTATTTTTAAATTATCATTCGGTTTTATCTTGTCGCCTTCTCTAACTGCCGCTGGGCATGTTTAGCATTTTTAAATGTTCTGGCAAGAGTTGATGCACGACCAGCTAGAGATCCAGTCGCTGAGAGTCCGGCAAGAGCTGGTATCAGGAATGGAATATTCCCACCTGACGTCTTCGGTAATGGTAGAACACTTGGTGTTTTAACCCGCCGCTGGCCAGTTCCTCTCCGTTTACTGTTCTTCATGATACCTTTAGCTGCTTACAATGCAGTCAATATGTAGTTCTTCATACATCCATTCTTCTTCTTCTTCTTCTTCTTGCTTAGTGCGCGTCGTGCTACGTTCATAACTTGGCGAAACACTGAACCAAGCTTAATTTTGGCAAGCATGCCTTTACCAACTGCAAACGCTGCTAGGCACTGACCAAGTCCAACACCACTTCTAAAGCGTATTGCCTTAGCTTTATCAGTTAGAATTCTATCAGCCGTATGACGATCGCTATTCGTAGCGTATGCAGTGTCGTTCTCCTTACACGCTTCGTCAAGCAGATTAACTCCTTTATCACCTCGTGCTAGACGTTTTTTAAGCTTCGTTCCAGGTCCGCAGTAGTTATACCCTGGAATGTGAAGCTCGACTGGTAGCTCGTCGAGAACACCTCCCGATCCTTTGATGCACTTCTTACAGCGCATGGTGTGCTACTGCCGCACGTGCTGTCCATGCATCTCATTATATAGCAAATTGTCGGTTTCAATCCAACTCTTTTCAGAAGAGGGAACCCGAGCCATTTAACTAGAGCTCTATTCCCACGACGTCTTATATACTTCTCCACGAGAAACACATCAGGTTCGGAGCTCTTTGTAGTTCTTCAGAGTAGAAGCTGCCAGCGATTTCTTCTCCTTTATTGTCCTTTAAGATATACGTCCTAGGATTTGTTATTTGAACCTTGGCTATAGTAAATAACTCAATTGACCAGTTTGAAAGGTACGATTTCTCAAATGTAGTCTTATAATTTGGAATGCGGACCACGTCTCTAACATTGAAGTTTTGCTTACGAGGGACGAGCGTCTTCAGTCGCAAGTATACTTTATTTAAGAATTTTTTTATCTCGAACATCAATGGGTCTTATTTTTAACATGCTGTATTGGTCCGGTTATACTTTGCATTTATATCTGGGAGAATATGAGGTTTTATTGTTCTCTTCAGACGTTCCACAATACTCTCTTTCAGGTGAGTGAATGTTGAGTAGTGGTTTATACTATAACGCTCCATAACAGTCTTGAAATTCTAATTGTAAAACTTGGTCCCATGATCTGTTTGAAGGTTGTTAAGACATCGATTAGTTCCAAATTGTAGGAGCTACTCAAATATTCGTGTGACTTTCTTCCCCGATTTTGTTTTCAGAGGTAATGCCCATACAAATTTGGAGTATATGTCAATGATCATTAAAATATAATTGAAGCCGTTATTCATGTCCTCTAGATCAACCTCCCATAAGTTATCCAAACCTTTAATCATTACCTGTCTACGAGGATATATTTTTCGTGTCGGCTTATGTATTTCATGAACCACGGTCTCCATACTGATTCTTTTTCTTCAATGATACCTCGCTGTCTAAGTTGTGAAATTATCGTTACAATCTCATTCGAGTAAGCTGTATTGCTGGCATCAGTCAATGCCATGAGCAAACGTAGTCTGTCTATTACTTCAACTGGATGACTGTAATACATATATACTCCGGAACTTTGCCCATGTCCACACTTTTATTTTGAATGTCGATGCCATCCCCGTTAGTATCTTTCTCGTTGAGTATAGGTTTTATAGTGGTCCTGTATTTCATACTGCTCTGATATAACCTCTCTTCTTATGCGCTGCCGTCAATTGCAGTATTTCCCCATAGTGCTTCAGATCTACCGGAGGATAATTTTTTTCCTGTTTTAGCAGGTTTTAGGAAAATGAGATTCAATAAATCGGGGGTTCTTTGAAACTCTCTATTACCGATATGAATTGTATTCTCAGTTAATTTTATAGGTTGAATGCCTAACATGTACGGTTTCACTACGCTGACGACATATATCTTTTCTATTCTAGAATCGCTGTGACTACTAACGAAATCAGTGATTAGGTCTTCTTCTTCCACGTCTTCTGAATGTGAACTCGTTTTGAGATGTTTGAGAGAGTCAGTAACAGGTTTAAAGGTTTCTCTTAATGTCTGATCTCGGTTCAACTGTTTCAACTTTAGCAGTCGCAGTTTCTCTCGAAAAGCCTTTCGCCCGTGGCTGACATCTCAGCGCATACTAAACAGAGGTCAGGGTTGTATGCTCTCTTATATAGTACTGCTCTTAATCTTCTTCGTCTTCCTCCTCTCAATTACTAGTGCTTCCACATCGATTTTTTGTGCCTCACTCTCAATATCATCGATCTCTGTAGTTAGGGCGCTCACATTTTTTCCACCTCAATAAACCCCTATGGAAACCCAAAGACTAAGAATACAACTCTAGGTCATTTGGTATCCGTCGTTCGTCAAAGTCTTTCTATTTTCCGGGAATTTCCCTGATATAGTACAATAAATGTACTTACTTGATCTGAGGTATAAAGAGCTTAACTTGATCAACATTGTACAACCCTTTAATAATTCCTGAAGTCGGTTCTGTAAGTATTAAAGCCTTTGAATGTGGAATCTTGTGAACAACATAAGAACCTTCAAATAATAAGAAAACCTATTTGCGTTCTTTATCTTATTTAGAACTTCTTTAATGTAATATTGTAGTTTACTGATAATCACTCTAATGAAATGATTTACATTCTTAGGTGAATCTATTAGCTTTGTGCCTTAAGATACCATTCAAAGTATTTACGAAGAACTATCCTGCACTTACAATACGGACGAGGATGCAGTGTAAGAAAATTGCTTGTTGGAGGTCGTCAAATAATCTCAAAATTTAGAATGCGTAATTGTATACTCTAGTAATAATAATTTCGTTATTGAATGTTGCAGCAAATCACAACTAATGGGTCGCAACAACACTTTCACAGTGAAAGTTAAAAATTTTGAATAAAAAAAAAGATATTAATTAACTTGAAACAATCACTGTGGTAATTAATTAAGCTTGGCCCTATCTGACTTAGCATTGACTACAGCCTCCAACTAGCACCTCTTACGATTCACGAACAGCACAACTTCACTAATAAATGTGTCAGAATTCATATAGTGGTGATGGCGTGTTCGTGTTATAATCAAAATCGTAATAGCTGATAGACTCTGATTGCAATGATAATAGCTGAGTACTGTGAAACTGCGTAGTGCAATGAGCTTCACAAATACTACAGTTAAAGTTCCCAATTACTTTAATAATATTGTTTAAAGCATTCAAGTTCCTTATAAAACTTTACGTAAACTATTTTTTTTATTGGTTCCAGGGCCTGGGTAGCGTACGCGTGTAACTGGCTGAGCAGAGTTTGGCATGTAACGTATTTAATAAAAAAATTACTTCAGTCAATTCTGGTAAAACTACTATAATACTTTGACTACTGTTAGCCTGGTTACTTTCTACATAAATGAAACCAACTTTACTTTACTTGAAAACTCTGTTGCACTTTAATTACTAGTCTCTGTGGTTGCAACACGTTTAGCAATTCTTTAACTCGTCTAGCAATTTCTTTAAAACTGATCGTAATTACTTTGGAAATGATTGAACTTGTTAGTCAATGTACAGGCTTGCATAATCAACATAATCTAATAATGGTGATAATGGGGTGACTACAACTACTTACAAAATTAAGACTGGTTTCAACCAAAGTTCTGATTGGGTTGACACTACATTTACATGCATACAAAATAAAATGTTACAAAAGTACTCATCTGCTTTCGTCGTCTTCGTCGTGAAGTCCAAACAAGACAGATATGATTACAATAGGTACTCTTACTACAACAACGATCACACTCGGTGACAATAGACTTGATACCAAACAATTACTTTTCTTGCACACATGGAAAAAGATTACACTGATCGAGTATAAATAAACTTATTACGCACTTCGTTCAATCCATTAAACAGTACGTCTCTCAGGCTTATTGCAATTGCATAAAACTCGCGCCACACTGCGCCTACCGTGCCTCTGCACCATCAACAAAACATTTATGTGTTTACTATAGCGAGTCCGCTTCGCGACTGCATTTATGTCTTTACTTTGGCGAGTCCGCACCGCGACTGCTTCAGCAGCGCGACACTCACAGCTACTACTTCTGAACCAAAGACAGTTTTTACAACAGGTTCAACATTTTCTCTGGCGCATTGCTAACTTACAGCATAAGAATGTCCGTGCATTCATGCAGGTTTACACATATAGTACATGTTTACACTAAATGATCCAATATAGAAAATGACGTCACATAAAAATATATATCTAGCATATAACAAATGAAAAATACATGAAATAAACAAATTTAAGACAATATATACATTACGTTAAATCAAACTAAGATACAGCGACAGGTGTACTCTTACAGCAGTATTTCTAAAGCCATGCGTTGTTGTTCTCCTCTCGACTAACATTTATCTTTAAACGGCTGTATGAAGTCTTCCCAATCTTTAAATTCACTCCTATTTAAAATAGCCCACTCAGTGGCCTCGCCTTCTAGTTGCCCTATTACAAATTGTATTCGTTTATTGTTATTCCAACTGGTAGAAACTTCATTAATAAATGATTTTATGAAAATTATTGGGTGAAGTTCCCCATTCGGATTGAAAACCGGATATCTATTTGCCATATTAGAATTAGTCATACATTAAATTCTTCCCAGCCATCTGCTTACGTATTATCGACTCTTGCATAGATGAAGTCAAATCACCTTTGTTTGTTGCAGTATTTATTTCATTATTGTTGTTAGTTCCACAAATAAAAACGGTTTGACTATCATTGTTATTAGTTTTTATAGTATCATCACACGGGACTTCACTAAAAAACCCTTCTTTATTATTATTAGCAAAAGTCGATAATCGGTTTTTAATCTGCTCCAAACGCAGTTCCGTGTTTGATATATTTATCAGTCAGAGAAGTTTCTTTATCGGTGTCACAATGTAAATTCTCTGCTCGATCAGCTGATTTATGTTTTATATTTTCTAACACAGTATACATGTCATTAATAACATCTTTAAATGTATCTTTTTCTACTTGACCTTCATCAAACCTTTTTTGTAATATTCTCTATGTCGTCTTTATTAATGTGAGGAGAACCGGCTAAATTAACAGACAGTTCTTGTAGGTGTTCTAACATTTCGTTGCGAACTACCTCCACCCGAGTAACAATTTCCTCTTGGATTTCATCGTTATTTTTCTGTATTTCTTCATTAACAATGACATTAATATTGTCGATCCCTTTCGTAATTTCCATAATGTCCTGTTTCATTGGCTGTTTCTTGTCTCTAGACCTTTTTATATGTTCTTCAAATTCACCGCGGTTTTCGTTTTGAAAAGCTTTAATATTTTTATTAGTTAAATTTATTTTTTCAATCAGCTCTGTTCTGCTAGCTTCTAATTGACTTTTAATATCAGAATCAATTTTATCCTTAACATCGGCTATCTGTCCTACCAATTCAGTTTTTAATCCCGACATATCAGAACTGTGAGATTCTTTCATTTCTTTAAGTTGCAGTAATGCATCCTGCAATAATCTAGTCTGTAGAGGTATATCCTCTTCTAACACTTCGTCATCCGACATGATTAGATATTAGTTAATACCAAAATTAACCAAAGATTACAATAGACATTTTATGAGTTCACACTATTGTCATTATCACGTTTTTTTAATAACTCACCGGATTTGTAAATTTATTCATCAGGAGTTTCGCTGTTTGTAGTTCAGCAGCAATTATTTGCTGCTGCTGGCAAATTTGAAGATGACTGCGAGGCTTTAATGGTACTGCGTCAGACGGCTCGTGCAGCTCGATGGTCGATGGGTCGACTCGTGCAACTCCGTGCAATTCCGGAAACTCGTACGCCCGGATGCAACGTTGACGTCTCGTACGTCCGGTAGCTACGCCACGGACGTACAGGGCCTGTTTTTATAAAGGAAAGAAATTTCTCGGGAACAGCAATCTGCTGCTCCGCTCGACAGGATGTAGTCTCGTTGAAAACTGCGAGTCTATCTGCCTTGGTTGCACTCCACCAGATACCCGCGTCGTTCACAAAATTTGAGAACGTCGATAGCTCTCATAGCCTCAAACAGCAATCTTCTTGTTTCGTTGATTATTTTTCTATTCAAGTCCGTTGGCAACTGAAGAATTTATCGTTCCAGTTGCGTCCTGTCACGTTATAGCCACATTGTTCTTGTACTAGGTTTCAGATAATAAACAGCTTCTTCAATCTCCGTGACTTCTTACCCGAAGTTAACTAGCACCCCATCTACAAAAATTGTAATGACCGTTATTACTAGTCTTCATATTCTTCTTAATATCGTTTCTCATATTGATAAATGAATTTACTCAAAATTAGATTCCACAATAAGATCCAATAGGTTGGCAAACCCTCAGCCATTATTTATTTATTTAATTTTTTTTTTTTTAATTTCACTTGCTACGATAGTCTCTGTTTCAAATGTTTGTATAGCTTATGGGACTCAACTACGGGGTCATCAGTCCCTAAACTTACAAACTACTTATGATCTAACTAAGACTAAGGACGGCACAAATATCCATGCCCGAGGGGGGATTCGAACCCTCGACCGTAGTGGCCGTGCACACCGTGACTGAAGCGCCTCAGTCCCCTCGGCCATTGCGGCCGGCTAGTCTCTGTTTATTCCATAGCTCGTCCATAACTGTTATCGATATCGTAATATCACTAATCTTGCCACTTTAGTGACACACAACTTTTGTGTAAGTCTTTCAGACCACATTCAAAATTCACTTCAGAATTACCATAACTTAAGAAAAATCATTTACACATCTTGATTCAATATTTAGAAAACGTGAACATTTATCAGAAAATTCTTTTTCAACTTTTTATATTAAATATATGTGAGTAAGTAATATCAAATAATACAGTATTACAAATCGCAATTGCAATGAGACTTCATCTCAGTAAGAAATACAAAAAAAGAAATAAACATTTTTCATTTACATTTTACATGCATCGTTAATGTTTAAAAATGAATATCAGTCGCGGTCCGCAACAGCAGGCAATGTCTTCCAGTTCAGCGCGCCGACCTTCGGCTAATCAACGATAGCGACCAGCATTTTCTTGCTGACGTCGGCGGAGAACTCGTCACTGCGTACTGCTGCAGCACCGTCGTTACTCATGAAACGAACAAAGGCGAAAAAAATGCACACATGTATATGTTCTCAAACATTAATAATATTCAAAACAATGTGTTCCGTAATTAATTACTGAATAACTGCGAAATTGAGCTTTATGAGGAAAATAGTGGACGGTTAAATACATGTCCCACTACAATGTGTAATGTAAGACCATTGGTACTTTCCCGTTGCTGACGTGGAAGACGCCACGTTTTGGCGCGTAAGAAGAGGCAGGAATACGCACAGTGTGGCTTAAAGACAGAGTCGAATGTAGACAGCCAGTGACTGATCACGTATGTGACGAGGCGTAAGTGAGGCAGCAAAGCGGAGGCTTGGAATGCATCAAGAGTTTCCAAAAAGTAGCCTCAGATGCTGGTAGACTGTCTATTCTATCGTGGCATGGAAAAATGGACACAATGTAAATTTATTCTTCGGCAAGAAGAAAATATTGTGCACACAGTAAGAGCCACGATTGACGACTATTCGCCTCTAGTTGTCAATCACGAAACTGCTCGTCCGCAGCACGGGACAAGGTTTTGTACTTTTAGAATTGTAGCACGAATGGATCAGGCAAATAGTTGTGATTAGTTTCAATAGTGAATAGAACTAAAATTTTGTGATGACCCTTGTTTATCTCTATCACCTACCTGGTCAGGGTCCTATTCTAATGTCTAAATATCCGAGTACACTAAATGAGAACGGAAGAAAAATTAAATAATTTTATTAATCAGCTAATTAATAATTTGAAGTACTTACTTCGATTTTGGTAGTAGATAAATGAAAATTAGTAATAGACCGTTGCAATTTTTTTAATTATTAGTCAAAGATTGCACTTCATATTTGAAAATGAATTTTAATGAGAAACTATTAAAATAAACTAATTGAAACAACAGTAAATAATTAAAAGTGCCAGTATTGTTCATATGGTTATCAAAAACTGATTGATTGCTTAAAATCAGTAGTACAGTATAATTTTTTCTCTAATTTTATGAGAGCCAAATTAATTTCAATAGTATTTATTAAAAATGATAAACATAGCTTAAAGGAACTGCAAAAGTAGTTAATGTTGCTCAAAATTAATTATAACTATGGAAAAGTGAACTATACCAGCTTTAGGGCTACCACCATATCTTTAGAAAATCTATCAGTAACATTTCCGTAAAATTATGCATACAATGGTTAATCAAAAGGTAGTTAAATATGGGTTTATGGTTTGTAATTTTGTGTAATTTATGCGTGCAATCCAGAAGTGACTGAACTAGGTTACCTATGTCCAAAAATCCTTCCATTGTTTGATCAAGTGCAAATATTTCTTTCATATTCAGGCATATATTTAAGTAGTAAATAACTGATTTGGTTTGCTTTGTCTTACATAATGCTTTCCATAGAGATCATAGTGTTTTTATTGGACCATAAAGCTAATGATTTTCTACTTGTTTGTACCTAGTTGTTTTAAAGTAATGTTTACAACAGACTTTGAATCAGGTCAGGAATAATAGTTTGAATATTTTATTGCCTAATTAGGCTTGCGCCGTATAAATAACATTCAGTAAAATTATTAATTCTTGTACACAGCATTTTGTCCCCGTTCAACAAATAGAGTATCCAATGTCCGATACGAATCAGGGGTATCTTATTCTTAGGTTCACACACGGTCAAATCAAAAAATCCCACCATGGGTTGAACTTACATTTGCTTTGTACGCGGTTTTCATCGTGTTTCGGGTGATTGGTAGTTACACCCAGAGGTAAAAGGTTACAATAGGTTCATAAGACTTACAAACTACCTAATCTGACTGAAATTAATGTATACTAGGGGCAACTCAAACACACATACACACACACTCATACACACACTCCCGAGGGAAGACTCGCAGCTCCGACTGGAGTGGTCGCGTGATCCGTGATTTGCTGCCTTAGCTCGCGCTACTGTTCCCACGCGGCAATTACGTAATTCCGGAAACCGCCGAGAACATATGAGGCGTTGCTGATACGAAGGGCGAAATCAACATCGGCAAACTTTTTTTCCGCCATTTGAATCTAGACGCCTCAAACCATCTACATGTATATTTTTCATGTTGCGTTCGACATTCTTTCCCCTCTCAAAATATACAGAGAACAGTAACACGCTTGCTGGAAACCGCCGTAAGATGGCGGATACGAAGGGCGAACTCAACACTCCACTCCACATCTCCATAGACCGGAACACCAGGGAGTATTTCATTACAAAAAGCCGTCAGAAAAGGCCAGTCATGCAAGATTTTATTTGCCATTCTTCAGAAATATACTACAAAATCCCAACTCGAAGGCGCCAAATTCAAGGACGTTTCTATTTTTCTGTATGGCTACACCAAATAATACAAACAGGAGTTCTAGATCCACAAAAGTTACGATGGTGGCGTCAACAGTGAGGTGAAACTTTAGAAAGGAAGTGGGTAACTATTGTCACGCATCCAAGTTGAATCGTGGTTGTTATTTTGAGGCGACTAAACAGCTAGGTCATCAGTCCCCCAAGTTTAATCTGGCAAAGGTTACGCCGACGCGACTTTATTTTTCACCTTGGCCTGTGTCCCCCTGCAAAACTTAAAAATATTAGACATATCCTGCAGAACGTTCCAATGCCATGGTCAACATACTTTGCAACGATTATTGCAATTCAGCAGTCTGCTAACCCCACGCCCAACGAGGAAACAGAGGATGATGAACGTGATTATGATGACTGAATGTAGCTCACGTTCAAATTCGTGTTCAGACTCATTTGACAATATATTTTATGTATGTTAGCAGAATAGACATTCTTAAATAATTTTATTATAAATATAATGTGCTTTACTTTGAAACTGAAGTGACGTTCATACAAATTTCTGGACAATCATTATGTAATATGTTTATTGTTATAAATTAATCAAAAAACAATGAGACATTCTACAACGAAAATATTTTGAAAGTATCCTCAAGGAATAGAAATTCAAATTCGTTTTCCTGCAAAAGACATATTTTTGCTTTTGTCTTTCGTATCCGCAATATGAATGGCGGCAGAAAACGGCAACCTAGTTGATTAAGCAATTCCGTACGACCACTGCTGTGCCTTGCGGAAATCGCCGCGTGGTCTAAGGCGCCATGCCATGGATTGTACGATTCCTTCCACCAGAGGTTCGAGTCCTCCCTCGGACATGGGCTTGAATTGTCCTTACGATAAGTTTCGGTTAGTATCAGTAGAGAGTAAGACTAGGAACCGATGACCTTCGGTTTACAAAAACTTGAACATTTGGATCTCTCTTTCTCTCTCTGTGTTTAGGCTGTCTAAAGGGTGAAACACATCCACATAACGTGTTCCATTTAATTGACTCCCCATGAACAAATGTTGACGAGCTTCAGACATTTTTTTTGACTGTAGCAAGACACTCCACTTGCAATATGCGAGATACCAGGCATTATATATTGATTTAGTTTTATCTGTATGTAAAATTCTAAGTGTCTATCTTGTACATGAGGCCCCAAATATGTATTAGTGTGTACTGTCATGTGCCCTCACTGGCCCTGGCTTCCACAGAATGAATGAAACTTTGTATGTAAGAGAGTTTAGGAAGTGCTAGGCGCGCCTCGTCTGTTTTGTGTCATCGGTTCTTTCAAACTCTGGGCGTTGAATGTCTCTGGGCGAGAAGTAGGTTTGACAGCTGCTGAGCAAAACCCAGTCTTAGCAAAGATTCCTAATGTAGCTTGCTCTTAACCTCCTTGGCTGGGGATTGGTCAGGTTACCTGCCTGACGAACGGTGACGCTCTCTGGGCTCCCCTCCACTACCCCTCCTCTAGTGGTTAAGCAGTGGTCAAGAGAGTCATTCATTTGCTTCTTGGTTCCTGGTAGGGTAAGTACCTCTGGTTTGGTTCTGCTGTGGCCTCATAGCTCAACTTAGTTCAGGCTCCATAATCGTACTTATGCCTTTTCGCGAGTTTAACTCTGGGAGTAGCAGCTAAACTATGTGTAGTATTGAGATTTTGCTTAATTTCGTACCGGATTGCTAATTTGGTGTCGGTTTAGCTGGAATCTGATTCCAAGGCTCTGATGGCGTTTTGTTAGCATAGTTCTTGCAATTTATAACTTTTAAATCATTTCTTTGCCTCTTTAAATATGTTCAGTGTCTTTCGCGTTCATATCATAGTTGAATTGTAATATTTTCGGGGACTCGCGGTGCGTTTACTGTTCGTACTTTGTCGACAGAACACGTGGACGATATCACACTAAGCCTTCAGATTTTTCATCATTCAGTGCACATGAGTGGTTAATAATTGTATAGCTGATCAAAATATCCACGGGTGTACTGCCGGTCTATAGTGTCCAACAGGCACAATATTGGCGCATAATCAAAATTATTACACTACACATTAAACAAATTTCTTATTATGTTTTTATATTGGTATAAACATCCTTTGCACTATTTATTACAATCGTGCAATTTCTTATATCACAGATAAGTGATTTAACTGAATATTTCAAGATAAAATACACAAGATTAATTGAAAATAAAATGAAAAATAGTTAATATATTATTTTTATAAACAAACATTGCCATGCTAGTTGTGTAACAGTCTTGTATTCATTGGTAATTTATTACTTTTCATTGTCAATTAAACATATTACACCAGATGTGACTATATCAGCTAATGTATTGTTTATTTGTCAACAGGCTATTTTGTAATGAGGGCCTTAAAGGTTCCTGACTGCATCGTATTACTTCAAATGCCAGTAGTATTAGAATATTTTATTTCACGCTGTGCACTGTACTCCACCTGGCACTCGCCATTGTCCCTCTCTCCCCTCACCAGAAACGAACCTGGAAAATCCTAAGCTGGAACAAGCCACCAACGTCGGCCTGCTCGCTGGCCTCCCGTCAGCTACAAGCACACAGCAAACCTCAACGTGGAGAATTTCTACTATGGCCTAACTATAAATGTTGTCACCCAACTGCATACATACATTGCTACCATAATTAATAAGATTAAAATTGTGTAACATTTAGTGCATTGGCATGGTCAATGTTTGCAGTGAACTTCATACTGTTTAATTATCAAATGCTATTAATTACCAATATTTCTTTTGGGCGGTAATCTCACACCACCCATGAGCAAAAATTTATTTCTTTGTAATTAACAATTGCAGAATGTTCTACATCTTTCTTATATTCACTTGCAAATTCTACTTATGTTAACTATTCTTCTAATTT
The DNA here is from genome assembly GCA_026315105.1 of Locusta migratoria. Classification (NCBI taxonomy): domain Eukaryota; kingdom Metazoa; phylum Arthropoda; class Insecta; order Orthoptera; family Acrididae; genus Locusta; species Locusta migratoria. The sequence continues at coordinate 508,947,790 of CM048747.1, forward strand.
CTGGTACATTCTGTCTGTGTCTAAATATCAGAGCACTCTGCCTGAGAGGCAGTCAGAGCTGCGTGTATGTTGAGTTCGTAATAAACGTGCTTTGAGTATAAGTGCTGTGTTCAGTTGCCTTCGAAGTCAAGGCTGCTCCCATTTCAACGCGACAATATGGCTGTTGTTCCAGCAGACTTAAGTTCTGGCCCTGGCAGCCTACAATTTTTGCCGATCGATTGAACTTAGCACCTTGAATAGCTCAAACACGTCACAGACACACACACAGGCAGTTATTCTTGAAAATTACTCTTAAATTGTGTGAGATATGAAAAAAAAAAAAAAAACAGCCGCGGCGGTGTGGCCGAGCGCATTGAGGTGGTATGCTACGATGCCCCCCCCCCCCCCCCCCCACCCGTCCCCCTGCCACAACCCCCGGCATGGATGTTTGTGCAATCTTTAGAATAAGCTAGTTTATAAGTAGTTTGTACGTTTAGGCCCTGACGACCCCGTATTAAGTCCCATAAGCTCTACAAACAATTGAACATTTTTATGGAAAAAAAAATAGAGAAGAAAGTGCAAATGTTTGTAAATCTGAGGGACTTAAATACTGCGGTTATCAGTCCCTAGGGTTACAAGCTACTTATGCTAATTTATGCTAAGGACAAAACACATACACACACACACACATGCCCAGGAGAGAGGATTCGAACCGCCGACAGCAAGCAACTGCGCGTTTTGCAGCAAGGCGACATAGAGCACTTGGAAACTCCACCGTGGCAGAGCATTTTCTCTTCTAAAGATCCGTACATTCCATTTTCTTGTTACATGAACAGATAAGGCGTTGTTTGCAATTAAATTTCCAGCTGTCAAAAGGCCATCGCCAAAGGCGCGGTTTTAGTGATACTAACTTAAAGTGGGGCAAAAAAGTGACAATACTGTGGGATGCCCAAGATAAAGAGGTCGCGTGTTATACTGCACGTGATATTTGAAGCTACCTGAGTGTTGTTGTTTCTTAGCGCTGCACCGGAACTCGAGCGGGGTCCCTTGAAACTCGCCCGCTGTTCTTTTGTCTGTTAACAAGCCGTGTTTGTGAAGTTAACAATTGACTGCTTGCTCACAAAATCTAAGTACGGCGAAATTCACACAGCGGCGGAAGTATACAGTTCCCTTAAGGAAAACTATGATTCTATAAGATAAGCAAACAGTTCTACCTTTACTGTAATCTTTAGAGGAAACTGCACACAATTAAATAATGATCCGCAGTCATGGATCTAAATGAAAAATAAATGTTGCTTTCTCTATAGGATAACGTCTGTCACACATGAAAATGGCCTAACATAGAGGCCGAAACCCGTAGTGTGGGCTTAAGTAAAGCACCAATAAATGCAACTGGAGCTGGAGTTTCATTAAAAAATTAATTTATTGTTCAAAACAAGAACGACAAGGGGAACACAATTTTTTTAATTACAATAAAAAACACACCTTACAAAATATTCACATTACCCACAATTATATGGCCCTAAAATTTCCCACCTGCAAAGTTGAGTACAGGTTAATTACGATCACGTTTCATAGGGGGGAACGGAGGAATTGCAGCACATTCACACACAGATTCATACGCCAGGCCATGCAGGTACTTACTAAGGACCCAACACCAATACACCAAGACAACAGCCAAGCAATGTGGAGAATGCAGATCGAAGGTTCACTTGCGCACAATGAAATAGTACTTCGCTTCCATAACGTGTCACGTTAGTGGCTTAGGCTCATGATAAACTATCAGAAACAAACGCACTTGGTTCAAGACCACAAAGTGCGGTGTATAGACGGAAGTTAAAGTTTCCCTAACTATACATTAAATCAAGATTTCATTAAATAATATCTAAAAACGGTCGCTCTGGCGTTCGTTTAGAACAGGGAGAAGATAACTACAGAAGGTTAAAGTTGTTAGATCAATACAGCACTCTACTAAGTCAGAACACAAACTATGCAAAATGTTAACAAAATCAATTTCGAAGAGAATAAGATCGCGAAATATATCGTGTAACCATTCTTTCTGATCAGAGGAATGATATCTATTAGATAAGCAAGGTTACAGATTGCTATAGCACAATACAGAGTTCGGTCACAAAAATTCAGAGAAGTGTAATAATTCTATTTCATGAAAATTAAAAACACGATAAGCGTCGTACAACGGTTCTTTCTACACAGAGGAAAAATATCTATTTAATGGTAATAACCACGACAGGGAACACGCAAATCGGCGCACACGTGGGCCCACAAGTACACAGATTACAAATTAGAATGGACAATTTTTGGGGAAAATTATCACACTACGCTCACTAGGAAACACATTAGCAAATTAGCTATACAATTTGATTCTTCAGTTTCTCCCGGCGTATTTGATGATCAAAATATCCATGAGTGTACTGCCGGTCTATAGTGTCCAACGGGCACAATATTTCGGCGATCATACATGTCGCATCATCAGGTGAACTGACGGACTGAGCTCCTGGAAACGCGCCGGCACGGAGATCCGCACGCTACGGCTGCTCGAAGGGAACTGGGTTCTAGCCCGGTAGCGGACCATTTAAATACCCTCGGCCCGCGGAGCGACCCCTCCGCGGTCCGCGCCCCGTGCCGCGGCCGCGCAGTGGAACCGATTGCGCCGGCGTCTGAGAAGACGTCGGTGTGAGGGCTCTGTCCGCCGTGGTCGTCACTTCGTTACGTTTGCTAGATTTACTCGTAATTAACCCAATCGCTGGTTCCCAAGCTTTGCTAAGATTATAGCCAGAGTTACGGTTTATGAGTCGTCACTTGTGCGAATTTCAATGGCCTCTCTAACGACGCAGTCCCATTATCTCGACGTCTGTACCAGAATCCTAGTGTGTTCATACACCATGGCGTGATTCTCCGACAAACAATGTTCAGCGACCGCCGACTTGCTCGGATACATCAATCGTGTGTGTCTCTGGTGTTCAACGCATCGATTCTCGACGGTACGCATCGTCTGTCCAATATATGACTTTCCACACTGACACGGAATCTGGTACACGCCCGCCTTCCCCACCAGTGCACGAGTTTTATTCGGCGGACAAAAAACAGTTCCAACCTGGTGTTTTCTCAAAATGCGGGCGATCTTCCCTGAGAGTGCGCCGGTATATGGAACGAACGCAGTGCCTACATCTTCCCTTGCGGTTTCATCCGTTTCCACAGGTTGTGGTGTAGTGGTTGGGCGGAGAGCCCGCTGAATCTGCCACTCTGAGTACCCATTTTTTCGAAATACAGTTCTCAGGTGTTCTAATTCCTGGGGTAGACTCTCTACGTCGGAGATAGTGCGCGCCCTATGTACTAGAGTTTTAAGTACCCCATTCCTCTGTGAAGGGTGGTGACAGCTGTCTGCGTGTAAATACAGATCAGTGTGCGTTGTCTTCCGACATACACTATGACCCAGGGTGCCATCAGCTCTTCTCTTGACCAAGACGTCAAGGGACGGCAATTTACCCTCCGTTTCAGTCTCCATAGTGAATTTGATGTTGGGGTGTATGGAGTTCAGATGTGTAAGGAAGTCAAGGAGTTTATCCATACCATGTGGCCAGATGACGAAAGTGTCGTCCACATTTCGTCATCTGGCGCGCTGTACGTTGAAAGTCGGTTAGAACAGCTCATATGGGGAAGTTGATGACATAGGGAAAAAACCTGGCAGTTGAGCTTCTGGCGCGCGCGACGGCAGGAAGTGACGAGTCGGGAACGAGTGGGGTAGCTGGCCGGGCGAGGTGTCACTCTGCACGGTCGGCATGTGGATCTCCAGGTGGAGACTATAGATTTTCTGTGGCAATTGCCAAGTGTGGTTGCTCGTCGTAGACTGAATATTTAGCCGGTGGAACAAGGTGTGCATCGCACTAAATTAAAGTGACTGTGTTTGGTTAATGTAACTCGTGTCGTTGTATAGGCATGAACATAAACGGTGTTTGAGACAGGCACATGGTGTGTAAACAATTTGCGACAAATATTCATTTTGTCTGGGAGCTCACGAGCTATAACTTTATTTAATAAATGTGTCAACGTACAGACGTATCAGCCACAGGGTTTTAATATGGGGTGATAAACAACATACATTGAACTTTCACGTGTTTTCAAAAATAGTAGTTAGTACACCCTTTTCTCACTTGAACTTTATTATGAATTTTGTTGTTAATCATATGCAGGGAAGAAAAGCTGCGAACGTGTGATATCATCCCCTAGAAAACGAGTCAAACAGTAGCTATCACAGTTCCAGTGTTTTTGCATGTTTAGGAATTTGGTTTGCAGTTGGTGGTTGTGAGTTTTAAAAATTAAACTTTCCCTAGTTAAACTCTTACCCCGATCTTCACCCTCGCATTTGGGGGCTCGTGACGGGATAAGTTCATGTTGGACTTGCTCGGACGGAGAGATTAGGGTGTGTATAGGACAGTGAACAGTTACGAACGGTTGCAAGAAGGTGCGCTGCCGCGACGGACAGTTTCAAGTGTGTGTGGCGGCTGGCAGCAGAGAGCGGGAGAAATTCACACTAGTCTTGCTCGGACAGAGAGGTAGGGTGTGCTTAGGACAGTGATAGTGGACAAAACAATTAGGATAATCGTGGACGATACGCGAAAGCGTCGCGCGGTTAACGACGGTTGGTGGCTGGCAGAGTTCGGGCGCGGGCATCCGTAACCGGCGATCGACGGCGCATCGGCCCGGCAGCAGTGAGCGGCGGCGCGCGGGATCCACGCACTCAAATTTCATCTTCTGCAACAGACGGCAGTGATCGTGGGGACTTCGCAAGTCGCCAACGGAGCGTCGGGGCCCAGCAGCTTCGATTCTATAAAGGATAAGGGATGCAGTGAGGACATATTCCAGCCACAGCTTCTACAACAGACGGCTGCGAGCGTTGGGGGCGTCGCAGCTCGTTGCAGCAACTTCTTGATTAAAAGATAAGTAAAGCAGCTGGCGCTATAAATTCTTGTGTATTAATCAAGCTTTCTTGTGGTACCGAAAATGAAGCACGTTTTTAAAAAGTCGCCAAGTGACGTAGATTCAGAGAGTAGCATACCAGAAAGTCCAGAGAGGGTAAATACTGGGGGAATGTTGTTGACACCGGAGATGATCGCAGCCATGTTAGCGAGTTTTAGCTCAAATTTAGAATCAAAAATAGAAAATTTAAACTCAAATTTAGAATCAAAAATGGAAAATTCAAACTCAAATTTAGAATAAAAAATAAGATCGGAAATAGGAACTGTAAAATCAGAATTGAAAGCAGACTTTAAGGCAGACATTGGGGTACTACAAAATTCAATGTTTGCATTAAAGGCAGAAATAATCACAGACATTGACAAAAAGGTAGGAAGTCTAACAGAACGGTTTGAAAATAGGGAAAAGGAGATACATGCCAGAATTGGTACTATTGAGACTGAGGTAGGAGGCAAGTTAGATGCTGTGAAACAAATATGTGATCACAGGAATGAGGGCACTATGCAGGCATTGGCTGAGGTTGACAAGAGGATGGTGGCAGGTATTGAGGAAACAAAAACTTTGTTGTCAGAAAAAGTAGAGAATACAGAATGTAACTTTAGGAAAAAGATAGAACAAGTAGTGACAGTAAACTGTACTGAGATTGAGTAGGTGAACACTAGAATAAATAATCTAGAATTGTGTACTGCATCAGGAAACACTAATTCGTCCATAGTGCAGACACCTAATGGCAAAAAGTTTTCAGGAGTGGGTAATTATCATCCAGTAGATTTTTTGGCTGCATGCGAGGACCAATTTGTGCCTGGTATGTCAGACCAGTGTAACATGAAGTTAGCAAAGAGAATGCTTGACTGTTCTGCTCAAACTTGAGCAAATTAGTGTGCCGATAAATTTGTTACTTTTAAGGCGTTTGAAAAGTTGTATTTAAATAAGTGTTGGGGGGAGGCCAAGCAAGTTAAGATACAAAATTATTTCTTGAACGGGCCAAACTATGTGAAAGGGAAACAGAGCATGAAGGTACTTTGTCAGGAAAATGAGAAACTAGTGCATTTAGATACAGCTTTGAGTCTTTTAGCAGTAATTTCCACTTTGTGTAGGAGGTTACCTGCAGATTTGCATTGGCAGTTACTTCACCATCCCACAGATTCAGCTGAGAATGTTTTTGAATTTGTAGAAAAGATAGATCAGGGTTTAGTTATGGAACGATAGCTCAGGGGAACACAGCATGTGAACCACAATGAAAACAGAGGCAGTAGAAATGTGGGTCACAACCAGGGAAACCACAATAGAGAGTGGAATTTAAATGAAAATTGGAGAGGTAACAATAACAGAGGAGACAACTGGGATAATAGAAGCCAGAGGGAAACATGGGAAAATGATAGGAGAAATCAAAGACAGGAAGGTGGAAATAGGAATGGGGATAACAGTGGGAGAGAAAATCAGAGACAGAATCAGGGAAATTAAGATTTGTTCCAAATGAGGTCCGTTTTGGTACAAGGAGCTATTCTAATAACAGGACCAGAAGATGGGATAACAGGGGATCAAATGACCATAATTACAGTAGGAATAGAGATGGGGAGAGAAGGGAGGAAAAACTATGTCACATGGACAGAGATGATGATAGGAAAAAGGAACTAGGAGTTCACAAGGGCAAGGATAAAGAAAAGAGGGAAGAAAACATAAATAGAGTAAACAAGGAAAGGGAGAAAAGAGAGGAAAGTATGTGTCAGATGGATGCTGTTATAGATAGTGAGGAAATTTTTGGGGATTGGTTCATGCTACATGACAAAAAAAAGGCAAACAGGGGGAGAAAGATTAGGAATGAGGACAGTAAAGGGGAATATGATGTGCGAAATTTATGATAATAACATTAAAGAGGATAAAAACAGTTTTGGGTTAGCCTTAGTTTTTGATAGGTCAGTGGCACAAGAGTTGACTGAAAGTGGAAGTATGAATGTAAACATTGATGGTACTGGAGCCAGCATAGATGGTGTTGAGTGTGTGAAAGAGAATGAATGGAGTTCTGAATTAAAAAAAAAAATTAAATGTGATCCAGTAAAAACATTAAATGGCACTGGGTCTATTATGAATAATGAGAGAAGTGTGAATGTTTCTGAAGTAGGTGAAATTGTCAATACTGATGTACATCCACCTGTAACTGATGATGTGTTGGTACAGGACAGAGGTATTATTGAGAAGATAAAGTGGTTTAGGAAGTGGGCACCAGATGATTGGCTGTTACACAAATACGAGTATTTGGACCGACTTAGGATGAAATATAATAGGTATAAAACGTACTATAGCCCATTATAAATGTTAAGGTAGAAGGGGTCTGTGAAACTGCATTGATTGATACTGGAAGTACAATTAGTGGTATTTCAGAGGATTTCTACAATCAAATCAAGAGTACAGGGACAGTAGAGTTTCCAGTTACTGGGGTACAGATAAAGAATGCTACTGGCAGTTATAGCAAACCAGTGAATAAGGAAGTAGTGTTAGACTTGATGATTGAGGATGAATTGTTTAGTCAAGGTTTACTTGTCATAAAGGGACTTTGCTTAAATTTAGTGTTGGGAAATGATTTTTTGTGCAAATATGGGGCACAACTAGACTATAAGGACAAGGCTATAAAATTGAATGTAGGGGGTCGTATGAAGAAGATTAAATTTAAGAACTCTGTTGATGAGAAGAATCTGATGGCATGCATACAGATAGCACAATGTGTTATGAATGAAGCTGAAGTTGAGGAAGAAATACGGAGGAAGGTAGATGAGACAAAGGGGATAAGTGAAAGTCAAAAGGGGGAATTGTATTATTTATTGTCTAGGTATAAGAATGTGTTTTCTGAAAAGCCAGGAAAAATCTTAGACTTTGAATACGAACTTAGGGTAAAACCACATGAACCAGTTAAAGCTAAGCCTTATGCTATAGCCATATCTGAAAGGGAATCAGTCAGAACTGAATTACAACGGATGCTGGACTGGGGAATAGTTGAAAGATGTAGAAGCGAGTACAGAATTCCCATGGTAGTGGTAAAAAAGGAGGACAAATCTGTGCGGTTAGTGTTAGACTCCAGAAAATTGAACAAAATTATAGTTCCTGAAACAGATCATCCAGAGAACATGGATGAACTGATTGAAGGGTTCCATAATGTGAAACTTATGACCAGCATGGATCTGACTGCGGGATTTTGGCAGGTGCCGCTGGCTGTTGAGACCAGAAATACACGGCTTTCTTATTTGAAGGCAGGGCATATCAATATAAGGTTGTTCCTTTTGGTTTGTGTATTTCTGTTGCTGTTTTCATTAGAGCTTTGAGTTATGTGTTGGGAGATGAACTGATGAGAAGGCTTACAATTTATGTGGATGACATATTGGTTGCTACAGCTACTTGGAAAGAGCATTACCGTTTATTGCAGGAGGTTTTTACAGCTTTACTTGCAGGGGGTATGACACTCAAGCTTAAGAAGTGTGAATTTGTGAAAGCAGAAATAAACTTTTTAGGTCATGTGTTATCTTCAGAAGGATTTATGCCTAATGGGGATAAGATTAAGGCAATTGCAGAATGTGCAAAACCTAAGAACCGGAAGCAGTTAAAATCGTTTCTCGGCATGGCTAGTTTCTACAGAAAATACATAAGTAATCAAAGCCTGAATTCTCCAAATTTGTCAAGGTTGTTGAAGAAAAATGTGTCCTGGGTGTGGTCTGATGAATGTGATAGGGATTTTGAAAGAATCAAAACCAGTCTGTGCAATAGCAAACTCTTACATTACCCAGACATGTCTCTTCCATTTTACTTAGCCACAGACAGCTCAGACTATGGAATAGGAGTTGCTCTCTTTCAAAGAAAAGAAGTGGATAATGAGATTGAACACAGAAGCATATAATTTGCAAGCAGGGTCCTATCAAAACATGAGCAGAGATATGGTATTTCGGAGAAGGAACTTTTGGCTATAGTTTGGGGTTTTCTAAAATTCAGAATTTACGTGCAAGGTCATGAGACAATTGTTATGACTGACCATAAGGCATTGAGCTATTTGCAGGAATGTAAGTTACTAAATCAAAGGCTGGCACGGTGGGCACTAATACTCCAACAATTCCAGTATAAGATAGAATACATTGAGGGCACCGAAAACGTAGTTGCTGACAGCCTGTCCCGTTTGCATATTAAAGGGGATGAAACTATAGAACTTGAGGGTGAAGGCACTGAATTCCACATGATGTACATAAAAGATGTTGATGGGGGAAAACATATTAGGGACATCTGTAAGGACATGAGAGGGATACAGAACACTGATCCGATTCTCAAACTGGTCAAAACAAACATGAGTACAAAAGGGCACGAAAAATTAGATAAATATTATAAGATTTATAAGGGGGTATTGTTTAGGAGAAAGAATGTTGACAAAGAAGAATGGCGGGTATGTTGGCCAGAGGAACATGTCCAGTCATTGATAGAATATATACATTTGTCACATGGTCATTATGGACTACAAAAGTGTTTGGAAGTATCACAGTGTTATGTTATTTTTAACAATATGGATAGAGGTGTTAGGAAACAGTTAGGTGCTTGTGATAAATGCCAGCGTGTGAAGCATAGCACTGTGGCTAGCCAAGTTGAAGTGCAAAGCATTTTACCTAAGGGTGTGGGTAAGTTGTTGGCAATTGAACTTTTTGGACCATTACCAGCAAATAGGGGTGGACAAAAATATGTCATACTTACTGTTGATGTGTTTTCAAAATATGTAAGGCTATAAGGTATCAGGAAGGCTACCAGCAAAACAATAATCCGTAAGCTAGAGCTAGATTATTTAAAAAAACATGGAAAACCTAATGCATTGCTGTCAGACAATGGTTCCCAGTTTACATCTAAGTCATGGGAACCTGGGAAGATTTTATGCAACAGTTAGGTGTGAAACATATAAAAATTTCAGTTTACTATCCGGCGAGCAATCCTGCGGAGCGATACATGCGCGAGTTGGGACGGCTATGCCGAACATACTGTAGTAATAACCACAAATCATGGGCACAGTTCATTGTTTCTTTTGAGGATGTCATGAACAGTGTTAAAAGTAAAGCAACAGGATATACACCATATGAGATAATGATGGGTAAGAAGGCACCGAATCTAATAGGTGAGATTGTAGATTTCCCACCAAGGGATCAGGTGACACCACAGGAACGGATAAAGGCAGCAGCTCAGAGGAAAACAGACATGACAGTAGGTACAAGCCAACTAAGTACAAAGTCAATGACCTAGTACTAGTGAAAACTAAAGAAAAGTCTAGTGACATTGATGGAAAAATAAAGAAACTTTTTGAGTTATATCATGGGCCATTCTGGGTAGCAGCATGTCCGTACCCAAATGCTTACCGGTTGGGGTTAACAAATATTATGAGTTGAGGCTATATAAGCAACTGGATTAAGCCAGTTTCCAGCCTCATGTGAATATTAGGTTTGGCATCTGTATGTAATTTTTTGTGATTTATGTATGTCTAGATTTAAGACTTTTTGTGGAGTAACTTGACAATTTGATAATTATTTTGACTTGGTTCACTCTCTATTTTTGCACTTCCTTTATTTTTGTTGTTTATGTATATGTGTTGGTGAAAGGTGCAATTGTTGCCAGGACTCATTCCTGAAACAGCAGCTGAGAGAGATAGTGTGTTTATTGTGTCATCATAATTTATGTATGAGTAATGAAACTATTTAGTTAGGCAATTCTATGAATGATAATTAAATTGTTTTTATTTTTGTTTATGTATACTAATCTGGACTCAGGAGGACGTATATATATATTGTTTTCAATTGATGCTCACAGGCTGCAGGAGTTGTAGTTACTGTGAAGTATAGACGTGCTTGGATTAACTTAGGATAGTATGGGCCAAATCTCACACCAGCAAAAATAATTTTTTTTTGGTGCGAGGGGGTAGGATTTGTATTTATGCTTGTAGGTATCATTTTGATAGAAGAGAAAATTCTCTATGATAACATTCTTTTGGTAGTATTATTTGAGCTTTAAGATATATTTTTGACACAGGCAGGTTGTTGATGTTTTATTTGATGGAGTAATACACCAAGTAGGCCACATATTCTCTTGCCTGTTTCATCTGAAGCTATGGCTGATGAGAGTGCAGGCATGTGGTTTTGGGTTAATCTGATCAAGACTAACACAAGCTACTGTGAGTTCTTAATTCTGTTGATTTGCATGTTACTGTACATGTCTCAATGCTTAGTTTCAATTGCACCAAGTCTGGATGGCAGAGGGGTGGGATACAAATCCAACCGAATCCTGGTGTCCAGACAAACTTTTGTCTATGTTGACTCATGGGTGCCTTCTGCTCTTCCTGTTCCATGTAGGGTGCATATGACGTGTGTGAACAAGAACGCTTGATTCAGTGCCATGAATCTAAGCTGCAACAGCATGTTGGTTGAAATGACGGAGACGTAGGACCATACACCATGGGCAAGAGTTGCTGCAACGATGACTCTGGGGTTCTCAGTGTCAAAGTGGTGAGAGATTTCCTTTAAACATGTGGAGTGTACACCGTCAAAAGTTTTTATAGTGATAATTTTAGTTTTTCCATGTAGGACAAGGTCCTCTAAAGACTAAAGGTTAATACTATTATAAATTAGGTGCCAATTCTGTATATAATAGGCACACTTAAATTTCATGGATGTAATTAGTTATAAGGATTCTTTTCTTTAAAATATGCACACACTATGAAACTTATTGTATAATTTATAAGTGGTCTTAATGGTACAAATATTGGGAAATTTTCTCACTGCCCTGTTAACTTTATTTATTTATTTATTTTTTGCATTAGTTGAGGTCATAATTGGTATAGTGTTTGAGTCAATCCGATTCAATAATTTTGTAATTTTAAATTTTGCTCATTTGAAAGTATTAATTTTGGAGCTACTTGCACCATCCTGCACATGGTTTTGATGCCGAAAGTGGGGGTATTGCGAGATTACCGCCCAATAGAAATATTGGTAGTTAATAGCATTTGATAATTAAACAGTATGAAGTTCACTGCAAACATTGACCATGCCAATGCACTAAATGTTACACAATTTTAATCTTATTAATTATAGTACCAATGTATGTATGCAGTTGGGTGACAACATTTATAGTTAGGCCATAGTAGAAATTCTCCACGTTGAGATGTGCTATGTGCTTGTAGCTGATGGGAGGCCAGCGAGCAGGCCGACGTTGGTGGCTTGTTCCAGCTTAGGATTTTCCCGGTTCGTTTCCGGTGAGGGGAGAGAGGGACAACGGCGAGTGCCAGGAACAGTCCAGTGCACAGCGTGAAATAAAATATTCTAATACTACTGGCATTTGAAGTAATACGATGCAGTCAGGAACCTTTAAGGCCCTCATTACAAAATAGCCTGTTGACAAATAAACAATACATTAGCAGATATAGTCACATCTGGTGTAATATGTTTAATTGACAATGAAAAGTAATAAATTACCAATGAATACAAGACAGTTACACAACTAGCATAGCAATGTTTGTTTATAAAAGTAATATATTAACTATTTCTCATTTTATTTTCAATTAATCTTGTGTATTTTATCTTGAAATATTCAGTTAAATCACTTATCTGTGGTATAAGAAATTGCACGATTGTAATAAATAGTGCAAAGGATGTTTATACCAATATAAAACATAATAAGAAATTTGTTTAATGTGTACTGTAATTATTTTGATTTTAAATAAAGTTTTAGAAATGTATTGGCTGGAAGTACGTTGGAAGTCGGTTAGAACAGTTCACATGCGGAAGTTGATGACGTAGGGAAAAAACCCAGCAGATGCGCGTGCGCGCGAGGGCAGGAAGTGAGGATTCGGGAGCGAGTGGGATAGCTGCACGGTCGGCATGTGGATCTCCAGGTGGAGACTATAGATTTTGTGTGGCAATTGCCAAGTGTGGTTGCTCGTCGTAGACTGCACCAAGTTGTATCGAGTGCTACTGTGTGTTATGAATATTTAGCTGGTGGAACAAGGTGTGCATCGCACTAAACTAAAGTGTCTGTGTTTTGTTAATGTAACACGTGTCGTTGCATAGGCATGAACATAAACGGTGTTTGAGACAGGCACATGGTGTGAAAACAATTTGCGACAAATGCGGTTAGTGTTAGACTCCAGAAAATTGAACAAAATTATAGTTCCTGAAACAGATCATCCAGAGAACATGGATGAACTGATTCAAGGGTTCCACAATGTGAAACTTATGACCAGCATGGATCTGACTGCGGGATTTTGGCAGGTGCCGCTGGCTGTTGAGACCAGAAATACACGGCTTTCTTATTTGAAGGCAGGGCATATCAATATAAGGTTGTTCCTTTTGGTTTGTGTATTTCTGTTGCTGTTTTCATTAGAGCTTTGAGTTATGTGTTGGGAGATGAACTGATGAGAAGGCTTACAATTTATGCGGATGACATATTGGTTGCTACAGCTACTTGGAAAGAGCATTACCGTTTATTGCAGGAGGTTTTTACAGCTTTACTTGCAGGGGGTATGACACTCAAGCTTAAGAAGTGTGAATTTGTGAAAGCAGAAATAAACTTTTTAGGTCATGTGTTATCTTCAGAAGGATTTATGCCTAATGGGGATAAGATTAAGGCAATTGCAGAATGTGCAAAACCTAAGAACCGGAAGCAGTTAAAATCGTTTCTCGGCATGGCTAGTTTCTACAGAAAATACATAAGTAATCAAAGCCTGAATTCTCCAAATTTGTCAAGGTTATTGAAGAAAAATGTGTCCTGGGTGTGGTCTGACGAATGTGATAGGGATTTTGAAAGAATCAAAACCAGTCTGTGCAATAGCAAACTCTTACATTACCCAGACATGTCTCTTCCATTTTACTTAGCCACAGACAGCTCAGACTATGGAATAGGAGTTGCTCTCTTTCAAAGAAAAGAAGTGGATAATGAGATTGAACACAGAAGCATATAATTTGCAAGCAGGGTCCTATCAAAACATGAGCAGAGATATGGTATTTAGGAGAAGGAACTTTTGGCTATAGTTTGGGGTTTTCTAAAATTCAGAATTTACGTGCAAGGTCATGAGACAATTGTTATGACTGACCATAAGGCATTGAGCTATTTGCAGGATTGTAAGTTACCAAATCAAAGGCTGGCACGGTGGGCACTAATACTCCAACAATTCCAGTATAAGATAGAATACATTGAGGGCACCGAAAACGTAGTTGCTGACAGCCTGTCCCGTTTGCATATTAAAGGGGATGAAACTATAGAACTTGAGGGTGAAGGCACTGAATTCCACATGATGTACATAAAAGGTGTTGATGGGGGAAAACATATTAGGGACATCTGTAAGGACATGAGAGGGATACAGAACACTGATCCGATTCTCAAACTGGTCAAAACAAACATGAGTACAAAAGGGCACGAAAAATTAGATAAATATTATAAGATTTATAAGGGGGTATTGTTTAGGAGAAAGAATGTTGACAAAGAAGAATGGCGGGTATGTTGGCCAGAGGAACATGTCCAGTCATTGATAGAATATATACATTTGTCACATGGTCATTATGGACTACAAAAGTGTTTGGAAATATTACAGTGTTATGTTATTTTTAACAATATGGATAGAGGTGTTAGGAAACAGTTAGGTGCTTGTGATAAATGCCAGCGTGTGAAGCATAGCACTGTGGCTAGCCAAGGTGAAGTGCAAAGCATTTTACCTAAGGGTGTGGGTAAGTTGTTGGCAATTGAACTTTTTGGACCATTACCAGCAAATAGGGGTGGACAAAAATATGTCATACTTACTGTTGATGTGTTTTCAAAATATGTGAGGCTATAAGGTATCGGGAAGGCTACCAGCAAAACAATAATCCGTAAGCTAGAGCTAGATTATTTCAAAAAACATGGAAAACCTAAGGCATTGCTGTCAGACAATGGTTCCCAGTTTACATCTAAGGCATGGGAAGATGGGAAGATTTTATGCAACAGTTAGGTGTGAAACATATAAAAATTTCAGTTTACTATCCGGCGAGCAATCCTGCGGAGCGATACATGCGCGAGTTGGGACGGCTATGCCGAACATACTGTAGTAATAACCACAAATCATGGGCAGAGTACATTGTTTCTTTTGAGGATGTCATGAACAGTGTTAAAAGTAAAGCAACAGGATATACACCATATGAGATGATGATGGGTAAGAAGGCACCGAATCTAATAGGTGAGATTGTAGATTTCCCACCAGGGGATTAGGTGACACCACAGGAACGGATAAAGGCAGCAGCTCATAGGAAAACAGACATGACAGTAGGTACAAGCCAACTAAGTACAAAGTCAATGACCTAGTACTAGTGAAAACTAAAGAAAAGTCTAGTGACATTGATGGAAAAATAAAGAAACTTTTTGAGTGATATCATGGGCCATTCTGGGTAGCAGCATGTCCGTACCCAAATGCTTACCGGTTGGGATTAAGAAATATTATGAGTTGAGGCTATATAAGCAACTGGATTAAGCCAGTTTGCATCCTCATGTGAATATTAGGTTTGGGATCTGTATGTAATTTTTTGTGATTTATGTATGTCTAGATTTAAGACGTTTTGTGGAGTAACTTGACAATTTGATAATTATTTTGACTTGGTTTACTCTCTATTTTTGCACTTCCTTTATTTTTGTTGTTTATGTATATGAGTTGGTGAAAGGTGCAATTGTTGCCAGGACTCATTCCTGAAACAGCAGCTGAGAGGGATAGTGTGTTTATTGTGTCATCATAATTTATGTATGAGTAATGAAACTATTTAGTTAGGCAATTCTATGAATGATAATTAAATTGTTTTTATTTTTGTTTATGTATACTAATCTGGACTTAGGAGGACGTATATATATATATATATATTGTTTTCAATTGATGCTCACAGGCTGCAGGAGTTGTAGTTACTGTGAAGTATAGACGTGCTTGGATTAACTTAGGATAGTATGGGCCAAATCTCACACCAGCAAAAATAATTTTTTTTTGGTGCGAGGGGGTAGGATTTGTATTTATGCTTGTAGGTGTCATTTTGATAGAAGAGAAAATTCTCTATGATAACATTCTTTTGGTAGTATTATTTGAGCTTTAAGATATATTTTTGACACAGGCAGGTTGTTGATGTTTTATTTGATGGAGTAATACACCAAGTAGGCCACATATTCTCTTGCCTGTTTCATCTGAAGCTATGGCTGATGAGAGTGCAGGCATGTGGTTTTGGGTTAATCTGATCATGACTAACACAAGCTACTGTGAGTTCTTAATTCTGTTGATTTGCATGTTACTGTACATGTCTCAATGCTTAGTTTTAATTGCACCAAGTCTGGATGGCAGAGGGGTGGGATACAAATCCAACCGAATCCTGGTGTCCAGACAAACTTTTGTCTATGTTGACTCATGGGTGCCTACTGCTCTTCCTGTTCCATGTAGGGTGCATATGATGTGTGTGAACAAGAACGCTTGATTCAGTGCCATGAATCTAAGCTGCAACAGCATGTTGGCTGAAATGGCGGAGACGTAGGGCCGGCCATACACCATGGGCAAGAGTTGCTGCAACGATGACTCTGGGGTTCTCAGTGTCAAAGTGGTGAGAGATTTCCTTTAAACATGTGGAGTGTACACCGTCAAAAGTTTTTATAGTGATAATTTTAGCTTTTCCACGTAGGACAAGGTCCTCTAAAGACTAAAGGTTAATACTATTATAAATTAGGTGCCAATTCTGTATATAATAGGCACACTTAAATTTCATGGATGTAATTAGTTATAAGGATTCTTTTCTTAAAAATATGCACACACTATGAAACTTATTGTATAATTTATAAGTGGTCTTAATGGTACAAATATTGGGAAATTTTCTCACTGCCCTGTTAACTCTATTTATTTATTTATTTTTTGCATTAGTTGAGGTCATAATTGGTATAGTGTTTGAGTCGATCGGATTCAATAATTTTGTAATTTTAAATTTTGCTCATTTGAAAGTATTAATTTTGGAGCTACTTGCACCATCCTGCACATGGTTTTGATGCCGCAAGTGGGGGTATTGCGAGATTACCGCCCAATAGAAATATTGGTAGTTAATAGCATTTGATAATTAAACAGTATGAAGTTCACTGCAAACATTGACCATGCGAATGCACTAAATGTTACACAATTTTAATCTTATTAATTATGGTAGCAATGTATGTATGCAGTTGGGTGACAACATTTATAGTTAGGCCATAGTAGAAATTCTCCACGTTGAGATGTGCTATGTGCTTGTAGCTGATGGGAGGCCAGCGAGCAGGCCGACGTTGGTGGCTTGTTCCAGCTTAGGATTTTCCAGGTTCGTTTCCGGTGAGGGGAGAGAGGGACAATGGCGAGTGCCAGGCACAGTGCAGTGCACAGCGTGAAATAAAATATTCTAATACTACTGGCATTTGAAGTAATACGATGCAGTCAGGAACCTTTAAGGCCCTCATTACAAAATATCCTGTTGACAAATAAACAATACATTAGCTGATATAGTCACATCTGGTGTAATACGTTTAATTGACAATGAAAAGTAATAAATTACTAATGAATACAAGACAGTTACACAACTAGCATGGCAATGTTTGTTTATAAAAGTAATATATTAACTATTTCTCATTTTAATTTCAATTAATCTTGTGTATTTTATCTTGAAATATTCTGTTAAATCACTTCTCTGTGATATAAGAAATTGCACGATTGTAATAAATAGTGCAAAGGATGTTTATACCAATATAAAAACATAATAAGAAATTTGTTTAATGTGTACTGTAATTATTTTGATTTTAAATAAAGTTTTAGAAATGTATTGGCTGGAAGTACGTTGCAAGTCGGTTAGAACAGCTCACATGGGGAAGTTGATGACGTAGGTAAAAAACCCGGCAGTTGGGCTTTTGGCGCGCGTGCGCGCGAGGGCAGGAAGTGAGGATCCGGGAGCGAGTGGGATAGCTGGCCGGGCGAGGCGTCGCTCTGCACGGTCGGCATGTGGATCTCCAGGTGGAGACTATAGATTTTGTGTGGCAATTGCCAAGTGTGGTTGCTCGTCGTAGACTGCACCAAGTTGTATCGAGTGCTACTGTGTGTTATGAATATTTAGCTGGTGGAACAAGGTGTGCATCGCACTAAACTAAAGTGACTGTGTTTTGTTAATGTAACACGTGTCGTTGCATAGGCATGAACATAAACGGTGTTTGAGACAGGCACATGGTGTGAAAACAATTTGCGACAAATATTCATTTTGTCTGGGGGCTCACAAGCTATAACTTATTTGATAAATCTGTCGATGTACAGACGTATCAGCCACAGGGTTTTAATATGGTGCAGTAAACAACATAAAGTGAACTTTCACGTGTATTCAAAAATAGTAGTTAGTACAGCCTTTTCTCACATGAACTTTATTATGAATTTTGTTGTTAATCATATGCAGGGAAGGAAAGCTGCGAACGTGTGATATCATCCCCTAGAAAACGAGTCAAACAGTAGCAATCACAGTTCCAGTGTTTTTTCATGTTTAAGAATTTGGTTCGCAGCTGGTGGTTATGAGTTATAAAAATTAAACTTTCCCTATTTAAACTCTCACCCAGATCTTTACCCTCGCATTTGGGGGCTCGTGACGGGATAAGTTCATGTTGGACTTGCTCGGACGGAAAGATTAAGGTGTGTATAGGACAGTGAACAGTTACGAACGGTTGCAAGAAGGTGCGCTGACGCGACGGACAGTTTCAAGTGTGTGTGGCGGCTGGCAGCAGGGAGCGGGATAAATTCACACTAGTCTTGCTCGGACAGAGAGGTAGGGTGTGCTTAGGACAGTGATCGTGGACAAAACAATTAGGATAATCGTGGACGATACGCGAACGCGTCGCGCGGTTAATGACGGTTGGTGGCTGGCAGAGTTCGGGCGCGGGCATCCGTAACCGGCGAATGACGGCGCATCGGCCCGGCAGCAGTGAGCGGCGGCGCGCGGGATCCACGCACTCAAATTTCATCTTCTGCAACGGACGGCAGTGATCGTAGGGACTTCGCAAGTCGCCAACGGAGCGTCGGGGCCCAGCAGCTTCGATTCTACAAAGGATAAGGGATGCAGTGAGGACATATTCCAGCCACAGCTTCTACAACAGACGGCAGCGAGCGTTGGGGACGTCGCAGCTCGTTGCAGCAACTTCTGGATTAAAAGATAAGTAAAGCAGCTGGCGCTATAAATTCTTGTGTGTTAATCAAGCTTTCTTGTGGTACCGAAAATGGAACACGTTTTTAAAAATTCGCCAAGTGACTTAGATTCAGAGAGTAGCATATCAGAAAGTCCAGAGAGGGTAAATACTGAGGGAATGTTGTTGACACCGGAGATGATCGCAGTCATGTTAGCAAGTTTTAGCTCAAATTTAGAATCAAAAATAGAAAATTCAAACTCAAATTTAGAATCAAAAATAAGATCAGAAATAGGAACTGTAAAATCAGAATTGAAAGCAGACTTTAAGGCAGACATTGGGGCACTACAAAATTCAATGTTTGCATTAAAGGCAGAAATAATCACAGACATTGACAAAAAGATAGGAAATAGGGAAAAGGAGATACATGCTAGAATTGGTAGTATTGAGACAGGTAGGAGGCCAGTTAGATGCTGCAAAACAAATATGTGATCACAGGAATGAGGGCACTATGCAGGCATTGGCTGAGGTTGACAAAAGGATGGTGGCAGGTATTGAGGAAACAAAAACTTTGCTGTCAGAAAAAGTAGAGAATACAGAATGTAACTTTAGGAAAAAGATAGAACAAGTAGTGACAGTAAACAGTACTGAGATTGAGAAGGTGAACACTAGAATAAATAATCTAGAATTGTGTACTGCATCAGGAAACTAATTGGTCCATGGTGCAGACACCTAATGGCAAAAAGTTTTCAGGAGTGGGTAATTATCATCCAGTAGATTTTTTGTCTGCATGCAAGGACCAATTTGTGCCTGGTATGTCAGACCAGTGCAACATGAAGTTAGCAAAGAGAATGCTTGACTGTTCTGCTCAAGCTTGGGCAAATCAGTGTGCTGATAAATTTGTTACTTTTGAGGCGTTTGAAAAGTTGCAGCGGGATTGAACCGGGGACCTTGAGCACCGTAGTCCGGGTACGTGGTCTCTCGCGGCATTGGTTCCTCTCCTGGAGAAACAGCGACCCGCCGTTATGATCCCTGTGGAGCCAGCTGCAATGTCCTGGATCTTGACCGTGTCATGGGTCCTCTGTATGACAGTTCAAGAGAAATCTTCCCTTCTCCACGATTATCGACGACAGACGTTCCTGTCGTGGCTTCATCAGGAACATTACCGTCCTTAGAGTCCTAGAACAAGAAGCTATTGTCGTCTACCTGCTCTTCAGGATCGTAGTAAGGCTTCATGCGCAGGAAGTGAACAATGTCTCTTCGTTTTTGTCGTTTCGATGACGGCTCATAATCCTCAACTTCGTATGTGACGTCTGATAGACAGCGTATGACACGATACGGACCAAAGTATCGCTTCAATACCTTTTCTGACAGTCCAACCTTCCGTACAGGGGTAAAAATCCATACCAGATCTCCTGGGCTGTACACAACAGGTCGGTGCTTCTCGTTATACCGCTGACGGTCCTTCTCCAGGGCGTCCAGTGTCCGTATGCGAGCTAGCTGTCTTGCTTCTTCATGAGCTGTTTAACATAGTCATCCTGAGTGTCGTCCGGTTGGAACGGAAACAGCGTATCCATTGTCGTCTCAGCTTCACGGCCATGGAGCAGAAAGAATGGATTGAAGCCTATGGTGTCTTGTCTTGCGGTATTGTAAGCAAATGTGACGACTGGCAGAATTGTATCCCAATCTTTCTGCTCAACATCGACGTACATCGACAGCATACCGGCTAACGTCTTGTTAAAACGTTCCGTAAGACCATTTGTCTGAGGATGGTATGCAGTTGTCATTCTGTGGACAATGTCGCACCGTGACATTACCTCTGATACTAGTTTAGACTGGAATACTTTTCCACGATCAGATATCATGACCCGTGGTGCTCCACGCTTCAAAATAATGTCTTCTACAAGGAATTTTGCGATCTCTGGAGCTTCTGCAGTCGGTACATGTTTGGTGACAGCGTAGCGTGTGAGGTAGTCAGTGCAGACTATTATCCAACGGTTACCGGTTGTCGACTTCGGGAACCTCCCTAAAAGATCGATACCAACTCGGTGGAACGGAGCTGCTGCCGGCGGAATCGGTACGAGATGCCCTGGAGGTAATTGCGGCACATGCTTCCGTCGCTGGCACTCTTTACAGTGACTTACATAGTGCTTGACAGATCGGTAGAGACCTTTCCAGTAATACCTGCGTCTGATTCTGTCTAGGGTCTTCACGAATCCCAGATGACCGGATATTGGAGCATCGTGGAAATATTTGAGAATAACTGGCTGGAGATGAGCTGGAACAACCAGTAGCCATTTGGGGCCCAGTGGATCGTAGTTGCTCTTATACAATGTTCCGTTTATAAGTTGGAACTCTCCATTGGTCGGTTCTCCTTTCTCCAAGGCCTCTATCGTTTTTAATAGTGCTGGATCTTTCCTCTGTTCAGCTGTAACGTCATCTAATTCAGTGAGGGATGAAATTTCATTAATGCTGTTGTGTTCCACTAATGGATTCCTCGAAAGGCAGTCGGCATCCTTGTGTTTGCGCCCGTTCTTGAATACCACTGTGACATCGTACACTTGGAGTCTTAGTGACCATCTTGCTAGTCGACCTGATGGATCCTTCAAGCTAGTCAACCAACACAAAGAATGGTCGTCTGTCAAGACGGTGAATGGTTTGCCGAATAAATACGGTCGGAACTTGTTGATAGCCCAGATAACTGCGAGACATTCTTTTCCACTTGTAGAGTAGTTTATCTCGGACTTTGAGAGTAATCTTGACGCACAGGCTATCACTTTTTCAGCACCTTCCTGAACTTGTACAAACACTGCACCAATCCCATAACCACTGGCGTCTGTGTGAAGTTCCGTTTCTGCATTCTCGTCGTACAAGGCTAGCACTGGTGCGGAAGTTAGAGCCTCCTTAAGTGCCCGGAAAACTCTTTCTTTTGTCTCATCCCAATAAAACTTGGCGTCTCCCTGCAGAAGTTCTTGTAATGGACGTGCCTTGTTACAAAATCCTTTTATGAAACGTCGGTAGTAGCCCGAGAAAACTTCTCACATCACGAATGTGCTGAGGAGTTGGAAATTCTGTGACTGCCCTTATTTTATCTGGATCAGGACGGACACCATCCCCGTTGACTAGGTGCCCCAGGATTTTTATCTCCTTGGCGACGAAGAAGCACACCTTTGGCTTGAGGCGGAGACCTGCAGTCTGAACACACTTCAACACAGTTGACAGGCGACTCAGATGTTCTTCAAATGTTTTCGAGAAAACGACAATATTATCTAAATAGCAAAGACACGTCGTCCACTTAAGGTGTCAAAGCAAGTTGTCCATCATGCGTTCTAATGTGGCTGGAGCATTACACAATCCAAATGGCTTTACTTTAAATTCATAGAGGCCGTCAGGTGTAATAAAATCAGTCTTCTCCCTGTCAGCTTCGTCAACCTCGATTTGCCAGTAACCTGTCTGCATGTCCATAGTTGAGAAGTATGTAGCTCCTTTCAACCAGTCTAAGGTGTCGTCAATGTGCGGCAGTGGGTAGACATCTTTCTTTGTGATTCTGTTCAGCTGCCGATAGTCGACACAGAATCGCCACGTGCCATCCTTCTTCTTTACGAGGACCACCGGACACGACCAAGGACTCTCCGAAGGTTGAATAATGTCATCTCGCAACATCTTCTCCACTTGCTCCCGAATTATCCGTCTTTCAGCTGGCGACACTCTACACGAACTCTGGCTAATTGGCGGATGATGCTCAATATTGATACGGTGCTTTATCGTGGGCCGTTTCGTCTGACTCTTTCCCTGCTGAGGTGTGAATGCGCCCGAAAATTGACGTAGTATACCTAATACCCGCTGGCGTTGTTCCTTGGTCAGTCCAGGCCCTATTGGCAGTTCCACGTTTGTTTCCTCCAGCGTGTTGTCTGTACTAACAGTAGGGCATGGATCTTCATTGATGACGTTGAGATCACCGTCCTGGATTGGTTCAGCTGTCCCGATACACATTCCCTTGGGTATAAGTTGTGACTGCTCGTGACAATTTGTGGTCCAGATCTCTCCTTGACCACTGGTAATGCTTATGATAGCCGCTGGTATGTAAATTTCTTTTGTGAGCCCGATAAACTTTTTACTATCAACAAGAACTTCACAGTTTAACCAGTCATCTGTGTTTGTGTCTGCAACTTCAAAAATTTTCAAATGTTTGTAGAACTTATGGGACTTAACTACGGGGTCATCAGTCCGTAAGCTTACAAACTACTTATGAACTAGCTAAGACTAAGAATGGTACAAATATCCATGCCAGAGGGGGGATTCGAACCCCCGACCGTAGTGGTCGTGCAGACCGTAACTGGAGCGCCTCAGTCCCCCGGGCACCGCGGCCGGCACTGCAACACTTGTCATTGTCAATGGCGGTATCGTCACATTGTCAACGACGAATAACTTCCCAGAAAATTCTGTATTACGAGTATCCGCCAGAACAACTTCTTCCATTTGCAGCTTAGATCTTCTACAGTCAATGATAGCTTGGGATGCCTGAAGGAAGCCCCATCCGACGATGACATTGTGACTACAATCTGTTAACACGACAAATTCAAACGGCTGGGTCCTGTTGTTGATGGTTATTCTTACGACATAAGTTCCTGCTGGATGGTCGTACTTTCCATTTGTGACATTCAGCACAGTAGCCCCCAAATCACAGAACATTGTCTTCTTCAGTGTGCGGCGGTAATTATCCGTCAATAAAGAAAAAGACGCACCTGAATTAACAAGTGCCCGAACAGGTTGGCCGTCAATTATGACGTCGATGAGATTTCCCGACAACTTAGCGACTGTGGTCCATGGAGGATTTTCATCTGCGGCGGCCTCACCTCCGTAGATGGTCGCCTCGCTTAGTTTTCCTGGGCGCGGCGGCTAGGGGAGCGGCTGGTACCTCTGTACGGCGACGGTGAACGGCTGCAGCGCGTCGGGGAGCGACCTTGTCTAGGGTACGGCGGTGGGCTTCTTCCCATAGGTCGACTGAACTCATCAGCAGGTGATTACATGGAATAGAACTGCTCTGATGGCTGACGTTTTGTGGCAAAATAATCGTGGAATACTCGCCTTCTCTCTCTGCAGTAGCGTACGACATGTCCAGGGCGTCCACAGTGGAAACACAGTGGTGTGTTGTCTTCTGTCCTCCAGACGTCTGTTCTTCTGCGGGGCGTGATTGTTGCTGGGGGAGTTTGTTTTGGCCGCGTCGGCCGGTTCATAGGCTGCCGTTTGGCGGCTGCAGCGTATGTCATAGCAGGGTGTCGCCATTCTTCACGTCGGGTGCGATTGGCGGGGCACACAGGAGCTAATGTCTGAAATACCTCTTCCTCAGCGGCGTCGGCTCCCTCGTGACTTACATGGCTTACATCAATGGCCATAATCTGATGCTCGGTCGGTCTAATAGTCCCTGCTGCCATGCACTGTTGTAATTCTTCTCTCACGATTTGTCGTAGCGACGTCTTTTATCAGAAGGTCTTGGTACATGTCTTCTGATATACCCTTCATAAGGTGCGTGATTTTATCGGCCTCAGTCATGTCCGGATTGACAGTGTTACACAGGGCCAAAACATTCTGTATGTAAGACTGTGTCGGCTCACTATGTCGTTGGGCCCGGTTCTTCAGTTCTTCCGCCGAGCTGATTTGTCGCTGTCGGTCTCCAAACGTCTTCTTAAGTTCCGCCTGGAACGTTTCCCAGCCATTCAGTTTGTCTTCGTTGTTCTCGAACCATTGCGGGCTGTTCCGTCCAGGTAGAAATAAACGTTGGCCAAGCACATTGTATGATCCCACCTGTTGTACTTGGCGACTCGGTCGAATCTTTTTAGCCATTTATTGGGATCCCGTCCAGCGTCTCCAGAGAACACCGACGGGTGTCTGATGTGCAGCTGGCTTATTGCTGGTTTCGTCTCCATCGTTCTTCTGATGATACGGACTTTCGGAAGGATGCACTCGGTATATCCCTTGTATTCCGGTTCTAGTCCGGGTAAGCGACGGCTTCTACGTTGCCTAATCGGAGCCACGGTGATGCAGCTGTTGCACAGGGTACCCGGCGCCTCCACCAAACAATGTCGTGTTGAAATGGGAGCAGGCTTGACTTCGAAGGCAACTGAACGCAGCACTTATACTGAAAGCACGTTTATTATGAACTGAACATACACGCAGCTATTTATACAAAGACAGGGTTTACCAGAAATTAGAAGAACAGTTAACAGAAGAAACGAGTAGAATTTACAAGTGATCATATTAAAGATGTAGAGCATTCTGGAATTGTTAATTACAAAGAAATAAATTTTTGCCATTGGGCGGGATTGAACCGGGGACCTTCAGCACTGCAGTCCGTGACGCTATCCCCTGCGCCACGCCGGCAGTCGGTGTTCGTGGTCTCTCGCGGCAGTATACAACCGCTCTCTCAAAGAAGCTTCTGTACGAAATTATTGGAAAGTTGCACAGGTCACACCTATATGCAAGAAAGGCAGTAGGAGTAACCCACTAAACAACAGGCCTATTTCAATGACGTCAATTTGCAGCAGGGTTTTGGAACATATTCTGTATTCAAATATTATGAATTATCTCGAACAGAACGATCTATTGACCCAAGGTCAATACGGATATA
This sequence comes from Locusta migratoria, assembly GCA_026315105.1. Taxonomy (NCBI): domain Eukaryota; kingdom Metazoa; phylum Arthropoda; class Insecta; order Orthoptera; family Acrididae; genus Locusta; species Locusta migratoria. The sequence goes on from CM048747.1 coordinate 508,973,558, forward strand.
GAAAATATCGTTCACGCGAAACACAACTAGCTCTTTATTCACACGAAGTGATGGGTGCTATTGACAAGGGTTCGCAAATCGATTCCGTATTTCTTGATTTCCAGAAGGTTTTTGACACCGTACCTCACAAACGGCTTTTAATCAAATTGCGTGGTTATGGTATATCACCCCAAATTTGCGATTGGATAGGGGATTTCTTGTCAGAGAGGACACAGTTTGTAGTAATCGATGGTAAGGCATCGACTAAAACATAGGTGATATCGGGCGTTCCACAGGGTAGTGTTATTGGTCCTCTGCTGTTCCTTATTTACATAAACGATTTAGGGGAAAATCTAAGTAGCTCTCTTAGGTTGTTTGCAGATGACGCCGTCATTTACCGTCTAGTAAAATCATCTGAAGATCAAAACCAACTGCAGATAGATCTGAATAAGATATCATTATGTTGTAGAAAATAGCAGTTGACTCTAAATAACGAGAAGTGTGAAGTAGTCCACATGAGTACGAAAAGAAATCCGTTAAACTTTGTTTACATGATAAATCAATCAAACGTGAATTCCATAAACTCCACAAAATACCTATTACTTCAGTCTTAAACTGGAAAGAACAAGTAGATAATATCATGGAAAAGGCGAACCAAAGATTGCGTTTTATTCGCAGAGCCCTTAAAAGATTCAACAGAACTACTAAAGAGACTGCATACACTACGCTTTTCCGTCCTTTTCTGGAGTATTGCTGCCCACTTTGGAATCCTTATCAGGTGGGTTTGACGGAGGATATCAAAAGAGTCCAAAGAAGAGCAGCTCATTTCGTATTGTCACGATACAGGGGTCACAGCGTTACGGAAATGATGCAGGATCTGGGATGGGAATCCTTACAACAACGGTGTTTATCGCTGCGGCGTAGGCTACTTACGAAACTCCAGTCGCCAACTTTCTCCTCCGAATGCGAAAATATATTGTTGACTTCTACTTACATACGCAGAAACGATCATCAGAATAAAATAGGAGAAATCAGAGCTCGAACGGAGAGATTCAGGTGTTCTTTCTTCCCGCACGCTGTTCGAGAATGGAATGGGAGTTAAATAGTAAAGCGGTGATTCGATGAACCTTCTGCCAGGCACTTAAATGTGATTTTCCCAGTATCCCATGTAGGTGTAGAACAGGACGCCGCTACATGACGGCACTGTGCTATTTCTCCGATATTATTATTACTACAAGATGATTCACTGCATGACAGAATGGCGATGCACTTTCATCATGATGGATGTCCGGTACATGGCTCGCGTGCAGTTGAAGCGATCTTAAATGGAATATTTAAAGATAGGTAGAAGCACCATACCATGGCACGCACGATCACCGTATCTTACATCTTCGGATTTCTTTTTGTGGGGCAAATTGAAGGATATTTGTTATCGTGATTCACCAACAATGGCTGAAAACATGCGTCAGCTCATTGGCAATGCATGTAAGAACATTACTGAAGTGAACTACTCGCTGTTAAGGGGAATTTCGTTACACGTTTTACCAAATACATTAAAGTTGAAGGACATCATTTTGAGCATTTACTCAGGCCATGAAGTAATTACAGGTAATCACGAAGTAACAGCATGCGTCCTCATAATGTATGATAATTTCTCAAAAGTACATGTATCACATTGCAACAACTGAAATAAAGTTCAAATGTACCTACTATTTTTTCCTTTATTGCATTTCACACCAGTTACACTGGTAGGGTGGCAGCAGCACCATGTGTTGCTCTTCAGCAGAGAGAAATTAAAATATATATATGAAGTGGGAATTAAAATACATAACAGGAGATAAAACAACGGAGATACAATAAGAGAGACAAGGTGACAGTTTGAAGTACATTACAAAAGACAGATGACTGAAACCACATTTAGTTAGTTAAAAGTGATGAGTCACAGTGACCTAAAAAATCCATGTAGGACGACAATAACACAGGACGGCGAGTACACGGAGACACTAATTAAAGCACACGGTGTGACACTTGTCTGATTGCGGTGGACGCAGTTAAAAAACATAAACTTCACTGGAGCACAGCACACAACACTTGACGTAGCACTGATAAAACTGTCGGTCCAGGACCCCGAGAAGAGGGGGGGGGAGGGAAGCGCGGGGGAGAGGAAAAACGGCGGGGAAGGAGACGGTAGGGAGTAGCCGTAGGAACTCCAGGGTGGGGACGGGGTAGCCAAGCGGGGAAGGGGAAGGGGTGGGGGGGAGAGGGGGAGGGAGTGGGAGGTGGCGGAAGTTACCCTGGGAGAGGACATGGAGGGTGTAGAGATGAAGGGAAGGGGTAGAGGCGTGGCAGAGGCCCAGAATTGGTGAGGATGGGGTGGACCAGGGGGTTGCGGGAGTCTATTTTATGGGTGGTATAGAGGATACAGATATGTTGGAGGTATTCAAGGAGGTGGGGAAACGGGATCAGGTCATACAGGATCCGCGTGGGGGAAGGGAGCCGGATGCGGTAGGCGAGGCAGAGGGTGTGGCGCTCAAGGACTTGGAGGGTTTTGTAATAGGATGTGGGAGCGGAGATCCAGGTGGGGTGGAAGCTGCAAAGGACAGGATGCATGAGGGAGCAGTAGGTGTAAAGGATGGTGGAGGGGCTGAGACCCCATGTCCGGCCGGTGAGGAGTTGTAGGAGGTTAAGGCGGGAGAGGGCTTCTGTCACACTGCCGAGGTGGGGGATCCAGGAAAGGTTACGATCGAGGGTTAGGCCAAGGTACTTCGGGGAGGGGGTGTGGCGGATAGGGCGGTTGTAGAGGGGAAGGTAGAAATCATGGAGACAGAAGGAAGGTACGACCTATGATAATTGCCTGGGATTTGTCAGGATTGATGGAGAGGAGCCACCGGTTACACCATGAGGTAAACTCGGTGAGGTGGGACTGGAGTAAAAACTGGGAACGGGCAAGGGAAGGGGCGAGGGCTAGGAAGGCGGTGTCGTCAGCATATTGTAGGAGATAGGCGGGAGGCTTGGGTTGGGGCATGTCGGCGGAGTAGATGAGATAAAGGAGAGGAGAGAGGACGGAGCCTTGGGGCACCCCAACGTACCTACGTTCTGTGTTTTAATTTAACAAACTTGCCTGTTACCTACTGTTAGTGTAAAATTGTGAGCAATATGTTTGTGAATATCACAGCGCATCTACTACAAAGCGACGAAAGTGTTCCAAATAAAACATTCGTCTTAATTTACGTAATAGACGAATATGTAATAAAAATGGGGTACGTATTTTAAAAAATGCAGTTGATATCCGTTTGACCTATGACAGCGCCATCTAGCGGGCCAACCATAGCGCCATCTGTTTTCCCCCTTCAAGCTATAAAAGTTTTGTTCTTTGTAGTTTCTTCGTTTAATGTTTATTTCGTGAGATTTTGGCCCGGTCACTATCAATGGACCACCCTGCATACATATTCAATTTTTTATTATTTCTATTTTCTTAATTTTTTCCTAAATATTAGCAATTAACTTAAAACTACAGGAACCCCTAAAGTGGACAGTAAAACATGTCAGTGCGATTTTTCTTACGATGCATAGGTGTGGGGAAGAAGTCTGGGTTGCTAACACACGCTTCGTCTCCAGACGCGAAACAAAATCTCCAGTTCCTTTGCACTACTACAATCCATATATTCATTACATAGCAGAACAGCATTTATGAATGCTTTTCACTGCTGTCTTTTCGACCAATTACGCTTCATGCACTTTATTTGAACTTAGTACATTCACTTCACAAATTAGCTCAGCCGGTAAAAAACTCGTTTAATGAAGGAGGATATGTCCTCTGCCGAGACTCCCGGATCAGCTCAGCTGTTCACAGCTCCTGACCTATTGAGAGATTCCCAAAGCCGCCCGGGGAATTCCGAAATCAATAGGGCCTATTTGCTTGCGTGTGCCCCGAGTGTGAATCACGGATAGCGGCGACCCCGTGGGTCAGAGTTTTATCTGCGACTGTGTAATACGTGGGGGTCGCGCCGATTATCTGCGGCGACCGCAAAAAAGAGCTGCCAGCCGAACACACAAATTGCAAGGCCAGATAGTGACACTACTTGGAAGCACATCTGCAGGAAGTTTGTCTGCTTTCGTGTTTACGTAACTGCTGTCCTTTCCTGAGACCTGTTGTTCGTTCACCGTTGCGAGATACACATTTTCCTCCAATGTAAATAGCTGGTGACCAGTGAACATAATTTTGCAATTTATAAATTCTGATCGGTTTGCAGAAATCATTGTGGAAGACAAGGACAAGGAGAGCGTCTGACCTGTAGGTCGCCGATTTCGATCAAATTTTGTATGGACGTTCTATATCTTCCTTAATATAAACAGAAATTGGGGTACTTGTGCCTATAATTCATTCTGCAGCCAAAATTTCACATCGCAACCGAATGATGTTTGTATGTGGTAGTAGGTATCAGTTTCCCATTGTGCATTATGGTGGGAGAGGGTTGATAACGATAATGGGGTGAAAGATATGGAAGCTGAAAGTTACCGACTTATATAAAATTCAATGTTTGGGTGTCAATATACTGCTCTTCAGCAAAAACTACTGAATGGAGACGAACGATCTCTCTGTATTGTAGTACAATTCTCCCGTTGTACACCACAACAGTTCCGTGACGATAGCTATAGGAGAGTGGCAGATATAGTCGTAGAAAGTCGTCCGCTTATATAAAATTCGAAATGATGACCAGCGATGACTTTTGACACTATAATAGCAAATTGATTATATGCAAGCGGAACGTGATGCACATTCTTCAGTTGTTTTTCTGCAACAAGCGTACGAATAGATAAATGTTGTGGTGTTTCATTTTGGTCTTCAGTCCGGAGACTGGTTTGATGCAGCTCTACACCATAGTATGGTATTATACTCTATCCTGAGCAAGCCTCTTTAACTCCACATAAGAACGGCAACTTACATCTGTCTGAATCTGCTTACTGTACCCATTTCTTGGTCTTCTTCTGCGGTGTTTACCCCACACACTTCCCTCCAAGCTAAATTCACGGTTCCTTGATGTCTAATAATGTATACTACCAATCGATCCCTTCTTTTAGTGAAGATATGCCAGAAATTCCTTCCCTCCCCAATTATGTTCAGTACCTCCTCATTAGTTATTTGATCAACCCACCTAATCTTCAGCATTCAAAAGGTAGCACCACATTTCAAAAGCCCCTATCCTCTTCCTATCCGCACTGTTTATCGTCCATGTTTCACTCCCATGCAAGGCAACACTCCTCACAAATGCTATCAGAAAGGTCTTCCTTAGGATTAAATCAATATTCGAGGTTAACAAGTTTCTCTTTTTCAAGAATGCTTTTCTACCCATTGACATTCTGCATTTTATATCCTCTGTACTGCGACCATCATTTGTTATTTTACTGCCCAAGTAACAAAACTCATCTACCTCCTTTATTGTTTCGTTACCTAATCTATTTCCTTCAGCATCACCTGATTGGCTGCACTCAATTACCCTTATTTTACTCTTGTTAATGTTCATCTTATATGCACCTTTCAGCACACTGTCTATTCCGTTCAGCTGCTCTTCCAGGTCCTTTGCTGTCTGAGGCAGAATTACTATGTCGTCGCCAAAACGCAATGTTTTCAATTCTTCATCCTGAACTTTAATTACTTCTCCAAATTTCTCCTTGCTTTCCTTTATAGCTTGCTCAATGTACAAATTGAATAACATTGGAGAAAGGCTACAACCCTGTCTCACTCCCTTCCCAACCACTGCATCCCTTTCATGCCCTTCAACTATAACAACTGCTGTCTGGTTTTTGTACAAGTTGTAAATAACCTTACGCTCCCTATATTTTACTCCTGCTTGATTCAGAACTTGAAAGAGTTTGTTCCAATCAACATTGTCAAAAGCCTTCTTCAAAAAGCTAGAAATGTGGGTTTGCCTTTCCTTAATCTATCTTCTAGGATAAGCCGTAAAGTGAGTATTGCCTCCCGAGATCCTACATTTCTCCTGAACCCAAACTGATCTTTCGCGAGGTCGGCATCTACCAGCTTTTCCATCCTTCTCTAAATAATTCGTGTTAATATTTTGCAACCATGACTTATTAAACTGATGGTTCCGTAGTTTTCACACCTGTCTGCACCTGATTTCTTTGGAATGGGGATTATAACATTTTTCTTAAAGTCTGAGGGTACTTCGCCAGTCTCATACATCTTATACACCACGTGAAACAGTTATGTCATGACTGGTTCTTCCAGAGACTTCAGTCGCTCTGAGGGTATGTTATCTATTCCAGGGGCCTTGTTTCGACTTAGGTCTTTCAGTGCGTTGTCAAATTTATCTCTCGGTATAGTATCTCCTATTTCATCCTCATCTACTTCTTCTTCCCTTCCTACAACATTGTCTCTAAGTTCATTTCCTTCGTACAGCTTCTGTATATACTCTTTCCACCTTTCAGCTTTCCCTTCTTTGCTGAGAACTGGTTTTCCATCTGTGTTTCTGATATTCATAGAGCTGTTTTTCTTATCTCCAAATATCTTTTTTATTTTCCTGTAATCTGTATCTATTTTTCCCCTATTTATACATTCTTCTACATACTTGCATTTGCATTCTAGCCACTCCTGTTTAGCCATTTTGCACTTTTTGCCAATTTCATTTCTTAGTCGTCTGTTCCCCATTCTGCCAGTTTCATTTACTGCATTTTTATATTTTCTCCTTTAATCGATTAAATTTAGTATGTCCTGTGATATCCAAGGATTGATTGTAGGTCTTGCCTTCCTACCTACTTTGTCCTCTGCTGCCTTCACTATTTCATCTCTCAATGCTACCCTTTCCACTCTATTGTTTTATTTCCACCCGTTTCTGTCAATTGTTGCCTAAAGCACCCTCTCAAATTCTCAAGAACTTCAGGTTCCTTCAGTTTATCCAGGTCCCATCTCCTTATTTTCCTACCTTTCTGCAGTTTTTTTGACTTTCAGCCTATAATTCATGACCAATAAGTTATGGTCAGAGTTTATATCTGTCGCTGGCTATGTCTCACACTTTAAAACCTGGTCCCGAAATCTATGTCTCACCATTATAAAATCTCCCAGTGTCTCCTGGTCTCTTCCACGTATACAGCCTTCTTTCGTGATTCTTAAACTAGGTGTTTGTTATAACTAAATTATGTTCTGCGCAAAATTCTACCAGGCGGCTTCCTCTTTCATTCCTTTTGCACCTACTATCGCACCTTCTCTTCCTTGTCCTACAACCGAATTCCAGTCTCCCATAACAATTAAGTTTTCCTCTCCCTTAATTGTCTGAATAATTTCCTATATCTCCTCATATATTTCTTCGATCTCCTCATCATCACCAGAGTTAGTTGGCATATAAACCTGTACTACTATGATCGGTGTTGGCTTCGTATCTATCTTGACTACGATAATGCGATCACTGTGTTGCTCATAGTAGTTTACCCGCGTTCCTATTTTCTTATTAATTATCAGACCTACTCCTGTAATACCCCTAACTGACTTTGTATCTTTGTATTTATCATCCCGTACTCACCTTACCAGAAATCCTGTTCCTCTTTCCACCGAACTTCACTAATCCCCACTATATCTAACTTCAACTTATCCATCTCTCTTTTTAAATTTTCTAACTTCCCTACCCGATTAAGGGATCTGCCTTCCACGCTCCGATCCGTAGAATGCCAGCATTGTCTTTCTTAAAGACAACATGCTCCTGAGTAGTCCCCCGCCCGGAGATCCGAATGGGGGACTATTTTACCTCCGGAATATTTTACCCGAGAGGATGCCATCATCATCTGTTCATACTGTAGAGCTGCATGTTCTCGGGGAAAATTAACGGCTGTAGTTTCCCCTTGCTTTTAGCCGTTCGCAGTAACTGTGTGGCAAAGCTACATTAGCTGATGTTACAGGGCCAACTCAGTCAATCATCCAGACTGTTGCCCCTGTAACTACTGAAAAGGCTGCTACCCCTCTTCAGGAACCACACGTTTGTCTGGCGTCTACACAGATACCCCTCTGCTGTGGTTGCACCTACGGTACGGCTATCTGTATCGTTGAGGCACGGATGCCATCCCACCTCGGCAATGTTAATGGTTGAATTTCCAAGAATATCGAAACACGTGTTATTAAAATTCCAACCAAAAATCTAAATCTGAAGTTTTTGTTGTTTCAAAATTTCCTCAATAGCAACGTATTTAAAAAAACCGTTCATCCCCTATTTCACCCCTTTAGGGATGGAAATATCGTAAAATCGGTGATGCCTTCAGTGTAAGATAAACTACGCTACAAATTTCAAGTTTCTACCGTCAGCGCCGTAGTCTGTCTTTTAGAAGCGAATCGAGAACGCGAAATTTGTTTTTTACGCTTTGCCATATTTCTTGGTAGTTTTACTTTCTAAACTTCAATATCCACTTCTTTTTCTCTACTCGTAGAAATGTGTTTTGAATTCTGCCATCAATGGTACATTAGGGGGTGGGTGGCGATCTGTTTCAAAATACTTGATTAGGAACGCATTTGTAAAGCTAAATCTACGAAAGTTTATATTGAGAAGTAGCAACAACCAATGTAAATCATCCAGTCTACGCGTGCGATGCAGCGGGAATTAAGCTAGTATTGAATATAAAGACACGTGTTTCGGCTTTTTGCTACACACTCACAAGGGAACATCATCAACTCGACCTCATATTTTCTTGAGAAAAAAAATACATGCTCTAGATATCCACACCAGAAATCGATATCAAATGAAAATTTGGGCCATTATTCAGATGCTACGGAGTTACGGCCTCCTCAAAGTACAGCTTTTAAACATTCGCGCGCTCGGGTTGTTCCCGCTTTACTGCAGTCACTTAATGCCCGAATGTCTAGTACTGTGAGCAGAGTCTAGTAAGAGGTTTGTCTTCTCGATGTAAATTAACACACAGGCTTTTGTGAGACATCTCCAGGAGCGGTATGGAATGATTAATCTGCAACGATTAAATGTCAAAGAATTAAAGCTCTTTAAAATCATCACCGGTAAGCATAATCATTTGCAGTTATTAGACGTACTATACACGGTAAAAGAAAATACGTGGCGCTTTCCTTATCCTTTTCCTTATATCTTTCAACTGCGTTGCAGATATCATAGACAATTGCACTGCTGAAGACGAGCTGGATGTAGAAGAAAATAGCGGGTTGACTTTCGGTGCAGATTTACAAGAGGAAGACGTCCACGATAACGACGCTGCCATTTTAACACAATAAGATTCGTCGATCACTTTCATTGCTTAAACGGAGCTTGGGCGTGGAACTGAGGTTGCCAGTGATGGTAAAGCTGCTTTGATGATTTTAAATCGTCGAATACCATTCTGTCCGTCTCCGTAACAGAAGAATAAATGCAACCAGCCGTTTTTACCTAATACCAGATATCGTGATTTAATAAAATCCTTTGTCACTTTTATTTTCCAATCTATTTTATCTTTTTAATAAAAAAATGTTTGTATATTTATACTTTCTTATATATTTATATTATCATAACTGTAATTTGTATAACCAAACAATATTCAAATTGTAAATTGTAAAAAGTGAAGCAATGTAAAATATTGTTATAAATGAAAATATTGTAACTGATGCAAAATAATAAAATTATGACCTGTAACATCCTTGGCTGGAGAATGAAACGTGCTCTTTATTTAAAAAAAAAATAAATAAAAAAATAAAAAAAAAAAAAAAAAAAAAAAAAATAAAGACGAAAAAATTTCACCCAACGGACAAAACTACCAGAAGAACAGAAGGGGAAGAGAGAAGCGCTCCAGGCCTTGGACTGTCATATACTAGATCCAGGTTCGAACACCCATCATGGAAACTTTTTGTTAAATGTTTTTCGATGTATTTGACGATATTCACAGATTTATAATACGTAACACTTAATGCATGACTGTTGATCAGTGACTGTAATACATCAGATTTTTTAGAAACTATAGCCCGCAGTCGGAAGTTACTACTGTATGTATTGCTTAGGTTTCATTATCACAAAGGACATCTTCTTCAGACAGTATGAGATAAAGGGTTTAAAAATTACGTGTCAAATCAAAGAAATTAAAATTACGAAAACATAAAAAATGTTCAAATGTTTGTAGAACTTATGGGACTTAACTTCGGGGTCATCAGTCCCTAAGCTTCCAAACTACTTATGAACTAGCTAACACTAAGAACGGCACAAATATCCATGCCCGAGGGAGGATTCGAACCCCCGACCGTAATGGCCATGCAGACCGTGACTGGAGCGCCTCAGTCCCCTCGGCCACCGCGGCCGGCTCGATAACATACCTGTCGTGGAGAGATGGTCATATCATAAAATAGGAGCAGCAGCAACAATCACTACGTTTTGAATGTAGTCGCTGCGATGGTTGAAGAGCAACTGGATATGCTAGTGTACTAAGCGGTTGTGCAAGCTTGTCGCCATCTAGCGGCCAAATTAATAATCAATATAGCAGCTACCCAGGAAGGTAGGCGTCTGAAGCTTCCACCTTATATTTTACATAAAACTGGACAAGTGATGAAGGCAAGACATATACAGTAAAACTGATAAAATACAAAAACAGAATTTTTGAACAGGACCCTGAAACAACCTTAGTAGATACGTCACACCAACAAAACACCAAACGTGTTATCAAGGAAGAAGAAGTATCTCCGAATCTGCAAGATTTTAATTTCTTTGATTTGACTTTAATTTTAACCCTATATCTCATTTTATGCGAAGGTGTCCTTTGTGACATTGATGGCTAAAGAAGGAATGGGACTGGAAGGATAGGGTGAAACGAAAATGATCTCTAAGTTAAAGATTGGAAAACTAATACTGAACATGTGAGTTATGTGTATTGTAATGATTGGAATGAACTGGTGGAACGATTGCTCATGTTACTAGCCTCCAAGGGAGCTGGGACTACAGCTCAGGATAATGAAAGAATTGCCATTGAAGAACTTCGAGAGGCTTCGATTATTGCTTGGCAACAGAGGTTGTACTCGAAAGTACTAGTTGAGGGAATGCACAGTCATCTTACGATCTTGGAAGCTGTGAGTCTTCTTCCTCGACATCGTCAATATGTACACTGTTTGCCTGTATTGGAGTGACAATAACGCTAGGAACAACCGCGCGGAAAGTAATAGCAGCGCGGAGGCCGGTCCTTCCAACGCTGAGAATCAGCAATACCGGAGGAACGGGCACGGTTTTTGGCGTGGTGAGCGAGATTACAAGCGGTGAAAGTTCGGGAATAGTCATAAGGGCTACCGACCCGATAAAGGCCCGCGAAAACCACGCGACCCGCCATCAGAAGACATGGAAATCAGGTCCGCTGATCCACGCCATAACAAACCGAAAGACACCGGTCCTAGCACAAGCCAGTAATAATTTGCTGTTGTTGATCGTCACTCGATCAACCTGCTCGGAAAGGAGCCTAACTGTGTCATAAGTTTTGTGTAATTTTCTGTTTGTAGGGTAAATTAAGTGATATTCTTACCACCTCTGTGATTTATGTTTGTAAATTTATGCTTTATTTTGAATGTCTTTTGTAGGGTTTATTCTAAAAGTGTATTTTGTTATATGTGTCCTTTGTATATGTATGTGTTGTGCGATTTCATTTCGCCATAATGCATCTTCATTTTGTATGCGTGTTTTGTGTACTATAAGACACACGCCGCTATTGGGGTGTATAACAGCAACTTGCCAGTTCCATCTAGTCGGCTGTTCGACGTATGTTACCTTGACGCTCCGTTCTGTACATTATAAAAATTATTAGTGTGACATGTTCAAGTGTCTCTATTAGCTATAAGGCTGCCTGCCTCACATAGTCCTTTTTCTCCTCATGCTTTTATCTTTCTGTTTCCATCGTGAGGATTGATGGTGCATAATCTAAGTTCTTTAGGCCATGTTAAGTATTTTATTGTGTATATTTTGTGTATGTCTTGTTTATGATACTTTGTGTCCCTGTACATCGTTTTAAGTGTGTGTGCTCTTCGTCACTGTGCGTGAAACTAGCCTTGTTTAGCAAGTGCTTTATTTGCCACCTTTACTGTAAATTTTATATCGGCAAACTCCCGGTTAGGTAGCATGTTGATACGACGCCGTGGTAGGCGCCAACGCCGTAATTCATAGGGTTCTTAGTTGCACGTAGATGCACTGTGGTGTTGATGCTCAGGGGTCTAGATAATTTTGGTCTAGGGATTGTCCGTTTGAATAGCGGGATGTGCGTGATTTGACCGGAAGACGGTCGCGGCAGAGCACTAACGAAGGGGTTCATCAAAATTTCATTGACAATATACACCCTGGCTTATTAATACAACAAACTTGTATTTTTCAGATAAGTTTTGCAGGGCAATTTGATAAATTAAAGGACGGAGCGTGATCTGTAGAAGAGGCCAGACTCACATTCAGAATGGGACAGAATCACAGATGTGATATACTAACAACAATAAAGGAGCTGAACAAAGGCAAGCGCCAGGTCAAGGAACGGTCGGCCCTACATTATCCATGAGGACACCTGAATTATAACATCGAGAGGACGGTGAAAAAAACTCTAATCTTCATTTTTTGTTTTGCAGCATTGTGGTAAGAATGGGTTACATTGTAAGTCAATTTTACCACAGATTATTTTATTAGGATTATTTAACTTGTGTGGATTTCTATTGTTTATTTTATGTGTTTGTACATTTTATCATCTGTTTCTATTTGTCTAGGATTGCTTGTCATGTGTAAATGTTTAGTCTTTATTTAATGTGCTTCCACAATTGGTCATGTTTTGTCTTTTTTATTTCCAAAATGAATTTTTTTGTTAATATGTGTAATGGTTTTGTGTCGCCTCTGAGTGAGCGATATGTGTAAGACTGTTTCCAGGCCCTAACCACCAATTAGCAGCTTTGGAACCAGACCTACGGGCTCAAGAAATTTCCCTGCCCCCTTCGCGCTGTAGTTAGTTTTGTTGCGCATTGGCAGTAGGTAGTTATGCAGTAGTTGTTTGCATAGCGTTGCATTTTATTTTTATTTTTCTTGCATAGCGCTGCATGCTTTGCTTCACTAACATTAACCCTGAGAGTCCTGACTTATACTTTATTTATTACAAATATACCATGCTCAAGTAATATTAAGTGCCGGCCGCGGTGGCCGAGGGGACTGAGGCGCTCCAGTCACGGTCTGCACGGCCACTACGGTTGGGGGTTCGAATCCCCCCCCCCCCCCCGTCGGGCATGGATATTTATGCCGTCCTTAGTCTTAGTTAGTTCATAAGTAGTTTGTAAGTTTAGGGTCTGATGATCCCGTAGTTAAGTCCCATAAGCTATACAAACATTTGAACATTTTAATGTTAAGTTAGGGGATAAATTATTATTCTTCTATTATGATGTGTTATTTCAATGTAATATATCAGTTTTTGTTGTTTTTTTAATTTTTTATATATACCTATCAACATTGTATCCTCAATGTTAAAATATTTATTAAGGACTAAGGGCCTAGGCGTACTGTTCGCCATATGACTAATTTAAGTGTTAAATTTTTTTACATCATAATAAGTGTTTAAATTTTCAAATGTTATGTCTGAACATCTATTGATGTCATTTGTATTTTTGTTAAATAAGAAGGCACTCCACGTTTGTGACGCGATGGAGTTCCTCATAAGTTAATATGTCCTTTGGTAACATGGTGCACCAAAGTGTTGGCAGATACCTGAGGGTGTCTGAGGCCAAGACGGAGGCATGTGTCTGTGGACTTCACGCCTGCCTGACCTGGGAGTCACCGGAGTTAGGCGGATAACCGGATTAGACAAGCGACTGATCTGCCATTACGTCCATAACAGGTGTGCGGTCGAGCGGTTCTAGCCGGCTACACAAACTACGTGACCGGCCGGCCACACAATGCTACCAACTGTCGTCGCACATACAAAAGACGCGGCCGCTAAGCTGGTACGGGGTAGCCGCCGCTAATTCTTCTGGTTGCGAGCACCTCGCCGACGCCACAAAGTAACATATACAGAGGAGAAGCCCCCCCCCCCCATCCCCCCCTAAACCTCTGTCCTACGCTGCCCTCGTAGTTCCATAAGATGCTAACAGTCTGTACCGGCGCCCCACACTTGTCAGGCTGTCTGAAACAGGTACAAGGGACACCAGGCCTTGCGGACAGGTGCACTAACCACACCCTACTACTCACGTCGGATGCAGTTGAAGAGCTGAGGAAGAGACACAAAAGCAAAAGTATCTTCTTATGTGTGCGGGTTTTAGCTACTTCCCAGTACCTTCTAGAAGATTGTCTCTCACCCTCTTCAAAGACCCTAGTCGACGGTTCGAACTAATGAGAACAGTGTTTATTGACTTAAAAAACTATTGTTGAGTGGACGACAATGTGAAGGACAGCATCAGGTTGAAAAGTCTCGTGTGTAGTATAAACCGTGAACGCTCTGAGAGTGCAAAATACGATTCACCTGCTCAGAGGCCCTTTCCCTGGTCGCCCTCAGCAACTTTAAAAAAATCTGTCATAAATATGAACATACTGTTTTTCCTAATTTGGAGTGATTTTAAAAACAATTTATCCTTTTTTTTTTTTTTTTTTTTTTTTTTTTTTTTTTGTAGGTACTGTTTTAGCATTACAGGAGACGTTCATGATTGTGATCTTATTTTTTTTTCTTTGTGTTTCAACCTCATGTATATTTTATATTTATGATTTGTCTTTCTGTTTCCTGGTAAATTTTGCATTGTTATACATGTTGACCCAAGCCCGTGGTCTCCCCATCCACATCTGCATCTCCATTGTTTTCGTTTTTATATCAGTTATTATTTTTCAATGTTTTTTTTGTGTTGTAATTTGTTTTTGTGACGTGCCCCAGCTGTCTATGTTGCCCATAAGTCAACCACATGTATGTTTGGAGAAGTTTGCTGTCTCTGATGTAATATAATTACCTCAGCATACATCAAAATTTTCAGTTAACGAAGGGGAGATGAATGACGACTGTCTGTTGTCTTCCATATAGTTTTTGTATATTTCTGTAAAGTTATAATTTATTTAATGTCGTTGGATTATCATTTTGTTAAAACTTGAATCCCACTCTTTTCAAGGCTTGAGGAATAGTATTTTCATTTCATGTGTTAAAATATTAGTTAATATTTGTAGGTTTATCTTATTTTGTTGTGTTAATAATTTTTATTATATTAATTAATGTGGCATAAATACGGCTTCTACACTAAGCCACTGGCCCTGTGAGAATGTGCAGTAGTTGTACTTTTAAGTGTGTGTGAGAATCTATGGCTGTGTGAATGTGGGGAGTGATAGCTCGCTTTGCATCGTTCTCTCTGGCTCAGAGTCGATAGCTGCTGAGGTTACCAAAGAGGTTTCTACACCCTTTGGGTACAGTCTAGTTAGCGAGCCTTTCCCTCCAGCGCGAGATCGCTGTCCGCCCCCACCACTGCTGTTTTCGTGGATTTTCCGGCTTCCGGTGGCTTCCCTCGTTTTCCCGCGCCCCGGTGGCCACTCGGCTGATCATTCTGTTCTGGTCGTCTGGTGAGGAAAGGTTGGTTCTGCTCTTGTTTCTAGAAGTAGTAGCGTTTCATTGACTAGCACGTTGAACTTAGAATCATTTTTTGGAATCTTTTCTCCAATTGTGTGCGGAAATCTATTCTCGTTTTTCAATTCAGTGATTTCCAATAGATAAATGTGGTGTGTGTGATTCTAGTTGCAGTTTGATAACGGCCTGATATGTTAAAACATTTTGTGATCATGTGGCGGTGTATGAACTCTGTGCAAATACTTTCTAGGTTTGTGAGGCCCGATTTCTTCTAGGTGACATGTTCATTTTATACAGTACATGTAAAAATCCTCTCATCGTTTCCTTCCATGAGTGATATGTGTTCCACGTGGTTGGTTCACAGAACAGAGCCTTCAGCTTCCTCTCTTGTTTCTTCCATGCCCATCAGGCAAGTAACTATGTGGGTATCCTTCTGATTTCCACTAATATTTCGTGATCTTCTCTCGCCGCCTATTTTAATTTTGCTGTTTCCTCTCAGCCTTGTAGAATGCACTCTGTCTTGTCAGTAATTCTCTCTGAGCCTTGTACAACAGCCTTTAATAGCTCCCTTATGTAGTTCTAAACATTTCTATGGGTTAGATTCTGTAATTAAATTGCTTTATTTTTCGGAAATAAAATTTATTCAATTTTATTTGTTTCTGGAACCGCGTGGGTCCGAGTTCCGACTTCCGGGGTTTGCAGCTAGTCGCCTGATCTCACGTCACCTCTCATATAAAAATAGTACCTAAATCGATTTCTAACAGACTGCAACTTAAGAATCCACCGTGATTTTATATAATGAATCCGACTTTCAACCACTTCACCTTCAGTGGAGTGCGATCATGTAGCCGCTTGTCGCCGTTAGCGTGTTTGCTCGCGGTCAAATTCAAAGTAATTTAAGTGGCTATACACAGGCACCATCTCAAAACAGGCACGACAGACCAAAGCCAGCTTCAAAGTGTTTTTGTATGTTGTGTTTTGTGCTACCTCCGACTTGCTGAATTTCGCCTACGATAGCGGCGCCTGCTTTCACCTCGTTTCAGCACACTGATTTTGGTGAGTTTCGCTGTGGCATTGCGTGTGTGTGAGAGAATGAGTGTTGTTTGTGAATCCTTCCCCCCAGTAGTGTTTAATCATGTATAATTTAGGCTGGGTACCGTCTGCATTAATCCATGTAAGAGATGAATTTTTATTGTATTAACGAAATTGGCTCCCCATTTTGCTTGTTTTCTATCGGAATAAACAAGTTTAAGTTCAGCATAATCCGTAAGTTGCCTATAAATTGTAGTTTTAGAGCACCTTCCCACTTTTATTTAATATTGTCGTTCACAATTACTGGGAACAAAATCAGATGCAAATTGTGTCTAAATTCCGTTGCGCCTTAAATGTTTTCTTAGCCACCTTTCTAAGATAACTTTAATAGTGGTGGCTTGATTATTAATGTCTGTGTGTAATAACGTGTGAGCTGCTATGTATATTGACCACTGTAGTATTAACTGCCTGTTATTGAATTAATTTGAAGCGAGTCAGTTCTCAGTTTGGGCCAGGGTACAAGGCTTTGTAGCAGGGAGTAACCAGTAGTTCTCACGGGCCTTATTTACTAATTTTAGTGACAAAGCAAGGCTCTTGTTACGTACAGTGGTCGACTTTTAATGAGTAGGCAGTGCACAGGGCTTGTATCTATGTGGAGTTGGAAGTTCTCTGTTTGCCTACACTGTACATTACCGTACTAAAAAGTAATAAATAAATAAATTAAATAAAAATAAAAATAATTACACGTTATTTTAAAAAAAAATGTGTCACGGTTAATAAAATAGTGGAAAATATATGTTCCGTATATATTTTGTCGGGACCGCGGGCCACTTGGCATACATTTGGGACGATCCCGTAAAACATGGGGTGCTTGGTCTACCATAATGTAGACAGGTGCGTGGGATTCAGTGGCGGATTAGTTATCGGCGCAGAAGCTCAGCGCGGTGGCCCTCTGTAATGAATAATAATGATAATAATCTGAGCAAAGATACCATCGATAAATGTAGAACAAACATCGTCCTACGACAAAAAAAAAAAAAAAAAAAAAAAAAAAAAAAAAAAAAAAAAAAAAAAAAAAAAATCTAGCAAAGAAAATGTTAAAGGTGGCGTACTACACATCCGTACATCGATCTGGTCAATCTTAGGATTTTAGTAGGATTTTCGTCTGTTACTTACCACTTCTATAGCCTGAAACGTGTCTATAGAAAATATTTATTTCTGAATTTGTAAGAAAATGTCTAATATTGTGCCTCCTGTTCTTGCAAGAAAATGTATAATATTGCTTCTACTGTGTGTATTGATCTGTGTACTTAAGTCTGTGAAGTTTCACCTTTGGCAAAGATTATGTATCGCATAGCATTGTAGCTCGCGTAGAGAGAGAGTGGGACTTGTTGTTTAGCTCGCTTGGAGAGCAGTTGAGTTGTGTGTATGGCTCTGATGTAGAGCAGAGGCTGCTGTGCAGCAAGTCGATTTGATTGTATTTGGAATATATATTGTATTTTTTATTACTATGAAAACGTTGTACCACCACTGGAATGAAGGTAATTGCATTTCATGTCATTATGAAAAGGTTGTATTATGTGGGTAATGTAATGGTGATTATTAATAATAAGTAACAAAGTTGACCTTTCTTTCCTGTTTCATTTATGTAGTTAGAAGATTAACCTACTTCGTTTATTTGATAATTAGTTATTTGTGGATTTAAAGTGCATATTGATTTTCGTAATCTTGTTGAACACATTTCGTTATAGGTGTCGTAGTAAATGATTGTTATGCAACACTGTAGTTAATTGATTATGATACTGAATTTTGCTAATCAGGTACTGATCTGCATAAAATCCTCGCAGTCAAACATTAAGAAAGTGGTTTGTGTTTTTAATATCTTTCTCGCAGTCAAATTTTTTGAGTATAGTCAGTGTGTGTTTCATGTAGGTTATTTGTGACAGTTGTTTTGTTAAAAGATTCGTTGCGCACATAATCAGTTTAATGCACTTTTTCGTATTTAACAGTATGTACATCAATATCAGGGCCATAATTAAACCAAATTACTGTGTTAATGAACAATTTTTGTCTGATTTAACGATAGGTTCAACATTAAACAACACGTACACAGCTTTTAAGCCTCTGGAAATACTGTTGATATGAAAAGTGCCAAGTTAAATTATAGGGCTTAGTAGGTCACATCTTGCAGGATCATACCTACTACAGAGCTGTAGTGTTCAAACCAATATGGGAATGGATGACTGTTTTGTCTTACCATACGTGCTCGTTATCCGTTGAGCAGGAGTGCAGAACCAGTTGATCACGATCCACATGTCGATCGCCAGCACTGTGCGAAATGAGCTATTCTTGTGAAATACTTTGTTGTCAGCGACTGTTTCGCACGCTGTTTGTAGGCGGTAAATGACACAACAGTCTTTGCCTCTTTCGTCTTCAGTGCATTTCAACGCCTAAGATCCTGCCGCCACAGGATTCTTTGGAATGGCGTGCCGTGGTCTCCAGTGACGAAAGCAGATTCTGCGTGCACGCAAGTGATGGGCGTTTGCGAGTTCACACGGACCAGCCGAGCGCTGTTTCGTAGAGTGCACACTGGCGCCAACACAGGCCTTATGGTCTGGAGTGCGATGAGCTACAGCTCTTGTTCAATTTGGTATCTTTGGAGGGAACACTCGGTATGTGCAGAATGTAATAAGACCCGTTATTTCGACATTCTTACAACAGGAAAGTGATGTTTTGTCCCCAGGCGCGGATCTAAGGAGTTGCCGGGGTGCCTGCGCTTGGTGGCACACACAGAGGGACGCCAAATGATCACCAACTAATCGTCCTCGTGTAGATTCATGATTTTTGCAACTATCTCGGAAAAAAATGAATAATATAAAATTAAATATATGAAAGTAAATAGAATGTACATTATTTGTATTCATGTGAATTTAAATTATTTGTTTTATTTATATTTCTTATTAATTTTTCCGGACCAGAAAATCCGTTTTTGCAATCATGATTATTAATTATGAATATATTGTCCTACGGCGTGTTCATCTCTAGACAAAAAACCAACATCAAATCACTCTTCGAGCCTCCATTAAATGACTTACAGCAAAAGAATATGAAGGTAGGAACGTGTGAAGAATATCTGTGTACGTGTGTACCATATTTTACAGTTAAAATACCGAAAAAGTTTTTCAAACAAAAATTATTCGATACTAAATTCTGAAGCACTTCCATTTGAAAGTTTTTTCGCTGGAACGGGTTACAGCCTAGAAATGGCATGGTACAGCGTCAGATTATGTCTCCAGAGGTAGGTTCTGGTCGCTGGAAACCAACAAATACGACTAAAATTTAGTGCATCTGCGACAAAGACGGCTGTCCCGTTAACGTATCTCTAGTGACAGTATGCAGGGCAATGACAACATACACAAACCAGGGTAACACATCATTGAGAAAAATCAATAGCGGCTAGAAACCGAAATTAACGACCTACGAGCATAAAGAACGGTTGTGGTCAGGCAACATTATCACGGCAAAAGCGACTGCAACACTTGAGTAATACCGTATGGATACAAAAGTATAGCTGGAGGATGATAGTCAGGTCCATATGTAGAAGGATGAGAGTGGAAAAGTTTCAAGACAAGGAAATCTGGCATAAATATATAACGTTGACCTCAGAAAGGTACCAGTTCGTTGAATGTAGTAATTTAGAGCCACTGGAAGAGGAATCGTCAAGGTATAGGGACATACTACCAGAAGTGGCTACAAAATATTTTGAAACAGTAAGTGTTTAAAGGGAAGAAGAAGCAGAATGCTTGGTGAAATGACACAGTCAAGTCAGCATGTAAAAAGAAAAAGAAGGCGTTAAAAATGCCTTCATACTAGAACTCAACAAGACGGAGAAAGTTATGTTGAAGAAAGAAACAAAGCCAAACAGATAATTGCAGGATCCAAGCAGAAATCAGGGGAAAGCTTTGCATATAAGTTAGAAACTTTGGATCAAGCTGCAGGAATTCCCTTCTGAAGCGTAATCAGCATTCTCCGAAAGGGAGGGAAGAAGGAATTAACAAGTGCTTTGGACAGGTTAAGATAGATGCTAGTGAATGTTGTGGATACCTTGGACGGATGGGGGGAATAGTTCGAAGAGTTGCTCAATGCAGGTGAAACGTTCAAAAATGTGTCAGATTTTGAGGTAAAATAAGTTAGGAGTGATGATGGAAACAGGATCATATTTCAGGAAGTGTAGAGAATGGTCAAGAAATAAAGCGGCTGGGGTAGATGAAATTAAGTTGGAACTCGTCAAATGCAGTGGAATGTTAGGTCTCACATGGTTACACAGGATAAATGATATGGCGTGGAGTCGCGAGAGGTTCCGTCTGATTGGACGAAAACAGTAATCTCGCCAATTTTCAAGCATGCGAACAGAAAAGATTGTAACAAGTATCGAGGTATATGTTTAATTAGCGTTGTGGGAAAATATTCTCGGGTTCTGTATCAAGGTGAGTGCGAGTATAGTCGAAGGAAAGTTGGATGAACTTCAGTGTGAGTTTAGGCCCCTTAGAGGCCAGATCTTTAGCTTACGGCAGATAATGGAGAAGTGCTATGAGTAGAACAGGGAACTGTATCTATGTTTTATAGATCTAGAAAAGACTTATGACCGTGCCCTAGGAGGAAGCTATTGTCAGTTCTACATAATTATGGAATCAGAGGCAATGTTCTGCAGGAAGCAGAGTTAACGGTAAATGGTCTTCATGGTTCAGGGTAATTTCAGGGGTATGACATGGCTGTAACCTATCACCACTGTTGTGCTTACTATTTATGAATGATACGATGAAAACAGTAACTGGCAGGGCGAGATTCAAATAGGTGAAAACATCACAGGCAGTGTCACACATGCTAACGACTTAGTTGTGATGGCAGCTTCTAGTGAAAGGTTGCAATCCAATATTTCAGAGGTAGATGAGAGATGTAAGTGTTATAGTATGAACATCAGTATTTCCAAAACGAATTGAAACGTAGGTGAAGTTAGTCTCATCTGAGGTCGGCGATGTTGAATGTCTGCAACTGATATCTTTAACTCCGCGACGACACTCTTTGGTGTGTGCTGCTCCGCGTTTCGGCCGGTAGAATTCTTTGCACCGCCACCGACGAGTGAGCAAAATGTGTCTTTTTATGTACAATAGTATGGAAAATTCTTTTCTACGCATGATGAGGTAAACCAAGTTTGGAGAATTTAACGATGATTCAAAGTGATCTGATATTATTAAAAATCGAGGTAAGGGAAATAATCATTTTCATTACTAGGTGCTCCGCATACTTGTCCAGCTCTTACAGACATTCAGCATGAAGGGTTAAAGTTCGTCTTTTTATATTCATTTACTAAATAATCCAATTTGTAGTGCGGATTTTTGTGTGATTTTTTTTCTGTATGGAAGATGGGAGAAAAAATGATCATTATAATTCTGATTTTTTATTAGCCTACATTGTTTAGCGCACTAGTTAGTTCCTTATCCTACTAAAGAGAAAGATTGGTTTAAGAAAAAAAGATAGCAAAAAATAATGACTTTCTTTAAATAAATGTAAGAGAATCACTGTTGTTAATGTTTCATGTCCATCATTCTATAAAGTGATTTTAAAATCAAACCTTTAGACTATTTCGTGTTTATCATTTATTCCTAACACAATTTTTTTTTTTAACTGGAGAGTTGGAGAAATATTGAATTTGTGTAGTTAGTGGATTTGCATTGTGCACCTGCAGTTAGCTTTGACTTTGCAGCAACTGCAGCTTTGACAGTAATTTTGAGACCAGTGTCACATATGCTTTCCTGCAGGCAGCCATCAATCAGCGTTAACTGACAAGTGAGCTACGACAGGAATAATTTTTGAATTGAGACGTAAATTGAAATCAGCGATTTACACAGAAAATTTAATTCTTATTGCTCATACAGTTTCAGTCATTAATGAGTCAGCCCTTTTTCTACCAAAGTTTAAATTTCTTAATGAATAAGCCACAGGATTAGAATTTGTTTTTATTATATATTTGGTTTTTGTTAAAAGTCATTTTCAATCACTTTGATAAAGTTAGTTTAGCGAAGTTTTAGTTAAAGTGCATGTTACAATTTTAAACGTGGCTGTTAAAGACAGCGACCGTCCGTCAAAATATAAAATAATCACTTGAAAAACAGGTCTTCGGTTGCGGAAGTTTTGGTAAAATTTTTGCTTTATCATGGTTTAGGATTCACTAGGGGAGCCTTCATATGTAGAAAACTGTTTTACTTCTGGTGAATGCTCTCCTAGTGAAGCCGAAACCATGGTAAGGTAAAAATTTTACCAAAACTTCGCAACCAAAGAGCTGTTTATCAAGTGATTATTTTATAAAGTGTATATTCATTAACTATCACTCACAACACACACAACAACATACGGCATGATTCCTTAAGAAGACGCTCAGTTGCAGTTGAAGCAATTTATACAGCCATATATATTTAAATGACAACTATCAGTTTTATTAATAACGTACATAATGTCTGTGCCAGACAGGATAAACAAAGAACAGGTGGACAGTTTCAAGTACTTAGGTTGTATATACTCACAGGATGGCAGCACGGTGAAACAACTGGATCAAAGTGTAGCAAAGCTAATGCTGTGGGTGCTCAGCTAAGATCTTGGACTTCAGTACCAAGTTAGCAGTACACCGCTCTATCTTTCGGCCAACTCTACTGTATGGCAGTGAAAGTTGGGCGGCTATAGTTTACCTTATTAACATGGTTGAGATTACAGATATGAAAGTAACAAGGATATTGCAGGTACTGATAGATGGGAACAGTTGCACGAGGGTGTCTATAATGAGGAAATCAAAGAAAAATTGGGAGTGAACATCATAGATGAAACAGAGTGAACAGACTGAGATGGTGGGGTTATGTTACACACATGTGAGAAGCAAGGTTACCTAAGAGACTCATGAGCTCGGCAGTAGAGGGTAAGAGGAGTCGAAGTAGACGAAGAAGAAAGTACTTCGATTAAGAATGATTTTGAAGTAAAAGCCTTAATATCAGACCAGGCATCAATGTTGGTATTGGATAGTGGATCATGGAGGAATTTTATTATAAGGACTACCCTCCAGACTGAGCGCTTGAAAGGCATAATCAGTCACTAATGATGATGATGATGAAAATGTTTGTAAATCTGTGGGACCTAAGTGCTAGGGTTATCAGTCCATTGGCTTACAAACTATTTAAACTAACTTAAACTGACCTGAGGACAACACACACACCCATTCCTGATGGCCTGATGGACGACTCTAACCTCTTACGGGGGATAACCACGCGCTCAGCTCTCGACTATTTCACCGCGGCCCGCAGATACACAGTTAAGAAATTACAGGCGGGTTTTATGCAGCAATAGCGAATTATCTAACATCTCAACTGGACAACTAAATCCCCACGTCTCAACACAAACGAACCATTACGGGGAGTTTCAGAACAGAGTGTGTGGTCTAAGATTATACGTAGCTCCAACGTCGTTGAAATAATTGGCGGACAAGAATGGATAACATTCAGTTGAAAACTATAAAGACACTTCACGAATCTGTTCGTGAAGAGTTGCTGCTGTTATGAAAACCAATGGTGGAACAACTTCTTACTATTAAATAAATATTGTGTCTAAGTTAGATGCTCATGTTACTTTGATGACCCCTGTACGAGATGTAATGTCGCAATTAGAACACAAATATAAATTCATGGCTGCGGGAAGAAACAAATGCAAGAAGCGGAATTACTCCTGAAATAAACTGAACCAAATTAATCATTCATTCGGCAGAATAAATGCACATTCATTATTGTCACTTGAATCACTCATTGCAAATATGGACGTCACGCACCTAACATGACCTCTCACGCAACCGCGCAGAGAAATAAAAACACGAATTTACATGGAAAATGGCATGAAATTGCGTGACGCTCTTCCTTACCCTACTGCTACAAAAAATTTGGTGTGGAGAGACGGCTCATGTCAACACGTAATACGTCACCTCTCAAACAGAATTTAAATTACTGAACTACCATTACTGCTACTCAATAGAGAATATACATATATTTTTTTGGAGGGAGGGGGCAAGATTAGTGGAAAAATAAGTAATATTAAGTAGAAACGCGTGATATTTGGTATCTGGTTTGGTGCTCATATTCAGAAGATATTTTGCGCTGAAGCCCTTTTACTTTACCGATGTCAGGCTTTCTATTGTTGACATTTAGACGTTGGCTGCCGTGTGGCCGCCGGCGGCCACAGAAGGCGGCTTTTTTCTTTATATACGGAGGGAGTAGAATTGGAATAGTAATAAATGTCAGCCATTAAAAACTGTAACTTCTACGAGTATTTTTATACAAATACCTTGAGAATTCCCAATCGAGAAAAATAACACGTCCCTACTTCTGAACACGTGGCAGATGATCCAAGATCGTCGTGGCACTGCAGTAATGATCCTCACAAGGAAGACTAATAATTTTATTTATTTATTTATCGTGTTGAATATGACAGCATCATATATACAAATATAATTACACAAAGAACAAGAATATATATATACAAATAAAAGTAAAAGATTGTACAAGAGCTCATTTTCAGTACATATGATATATATGACAAAACACATGGAATTAGGACATGTATCATGCGAGACAAGCTACACTTTAATGTCCAGATCTTGAATCCACTTCATAGCCTGAGGTGTGGCTTGTATAAAGTCCTCAGCAGAGGACGGGCCGGAAAAGTGCAAGTCTTTCGAAGTCATACTTTGATACTCATTATTGACAAAATCTAAAAATTTATTTAATAGCTTCATATTTCAACTCTTTACGAAGAAAATACCACAACCCGTTACTTTAGGTTACCCCACTGAGCACCTGTAGCCAATTTTCGAGACTTAAAGAAAAAAGTCGATGTATCTTTTAATTTTTCTAACTTGCACTTTTTTTACTATACTTGTGGCAAATACGAAGTTTGGAAACGAGAATGATGACGAATTACAAGGAATCTAATTGTTAAAGGTTTTTTAGTGTTTTTTCAATATACCCCGAAAAGCAACAAATCAATCGATACATACAAAACATCAATCGATAGATAATCTTTAGACTTATAACTTTCTAATTTAATATTTCCCCATCGGATTTATCGATTTTGGTTTATTTAAAAAAACTATTTTTTGCAACTCCCATAATTTTTTGGCAAATTTCGCCATCTCGTCTTGTGATCATAAAATATAAACCCTATTTAAATTTAATTTCCTACAGGCTCATATTTTTGTGTTCAGCTAATTATTTTTTTCAAATTTAACACTGCGCCGTCACAGAATATTCGAACGCGCAGTTTGCCGGGCTCAACCCGAACTGAGACGAACCTCGACGCCGTTGACACACCGCTCCCGTCAACAGTACTGGAAACGTCACCAGTACTGGAAAGTATATACCTCAGCGATTTATAGAGGACAACCGTCATAAACAAAGCTTTCATCGTCTGAAAACTCCCCAAAGGAGTGATTCTTTTCAAACTTCCTTCATAGAATAAAGCTTAATCGCGTTTTGGATCACGATAAAAATAGAACGTAGCTTTAAAGGAATTCATCGAATTCACGACTACTTACTTATTCGATAGTGCATTTTTCTGTATTTAAGTAAACTGTGCGTGGAAAACGAATTACGCCAGAAACTTAGAAGCTCTGATCCAGATACCAAACGTGTCATTAACACCAAAACTAACCATTTAACTAATGATACAATGAATTTCTTATTGGGCAAAATGTTTTTTTGTTTTATTTTAAGAAAGTACCCTTCGCCATTTTTAAAAATGCTGCCCCATTTCATTCACGTGAAATATAATTTTTATGATATGTTACTATTAATTGTTGCACAGTAGCTGTAGTAGCTATGTAGTAGCTACGAACAACATAGGGAGATAGTGTTTTAGATTTTCTCCCGGAATTCATTTTTGAATGAGTGCGAATAGTATCGTTTATATTGATTTTAACATATTTTTACATCAGGTAACGAATGTAGTGCCATAAAAATAGACAATAGCTTAAAAATATTTTTCACTTGGTTCACAAAACCTTCCATTTTTAGAGACTAGCGTCTATACGTTCAATAGAAATTGGTACTTTCAGTTGTTTGAGGACGCTCTAAGAGGTCTTAAATAGTTTTCTACACTTCATCACATACCCTCACCCAGCATGATACCTCTCCGTCATGCCGTGCACTCATCTGCATCTCACTATCCCAATGTAATCCATGCATCCCCTTCTCCCCAGATGTTTGGAATCCCATGGGACCAAACTACGTTGGCCATCAGTCCCTAGTCTTACAAACTACTTAAACTATGCTAAACTAACCTATGGACAACACACACATCCATGCCCGAGGGAAGATTCGAACCTCCGATGCGGGAGGCCACGCGATATACAACGTGGCGCTCCAGACCGCTCGGCTACTCCGGCGCGGCCTCCTTCCCCTCCTTTCACGTAGTTGCCACCGCTTTATCTCCCTTTTTTCTTCTCAGTCATGTCTAGAAAATGTGGGGAAAAACATTAAAAATAAATAGCTACCTGCTCCTCATTAAACATTTTGATCAGTTATCACTGTTTTTGTAACTTTCAGTGTATGTCATATTTATCTTTTAATGTTTCTAGTTTAGATACTCTGAATTACTTATTTTCTTTTCTTTATCTTATGCACCATCGTTCGTAGGCACAGTGTGCAACCTATGATATCTTGCACATTTTCTCATAACATATAAGATATCCATTTTCAGGTGAATTTTCGTTGTCCCTCTTTTTAACAGTTCCATTTTATTCGATGACTTTGGATGTTCACTTTTAGATTATATCCAAGTATGATTGTTTGTTTTAAAATTATTACTGCACAACAGGCAAAATCTGTAGCCTACAATACCTTATATATTTTCAAAAAAATGTTTCAAATGTTTGTAAACTTACAAACTACTTATGAACTAACTAATACTAAGGACGACACAAATATCCATGCCCGAGGGGAGATTCGACCGTAGTGGCCGTGCAGACCGTGACTAGACTGGAGCGCCTCAGTCCCCTCGGCCACCGCGGCCGGCTGTATATTTTCTTGCAACCATCAAGAGATTATCAATTTTCTAGTGAATTTTTCTTGTCCCTCTTTTTAACACTGTTACATTTTATTCTATGAGTTAGGGACGATCACTTTTAGATTATGTCCATGTATGATTATTTTTGTTTTAAAAATTATGACTGAATTACTTTGGTTTCTTCTTCGACTACAAACCTCAACATAGCATTCCCCTTGTTTTAACACTTTTCCATTCTATAAATTTAGACTGAAGGATTGATAGCCGGCCGCGGTGGCCGAGGGGACTGAGGCGCTTCAGTCACGGTCTGCACGGCCACTACGGTCGGGGGTTCGAATCCCCCCTCGGGCATGGATATTTGTGCCGTCTTTCGTATAAGGTAGTTGATAAGTAGTTTGTAAGTTTAGGGACTGATGACCCCGTAGTTAAGTCCCATAAGCTTAACAAACATTTGAACATTTGATTTGAAGGATTGATATGATCTAGGTCATGTCCATGTGAGTCTATTGTAGTTTTAAGAAATGTGACCTTAGTCACCTTGGTTTATGTTCATATGTACGCCTTAACATGGCAGTCTGCTAGTGGGACACATGCATCCATTTGTTCATTATATTTTAATAACATCTGTCTTTGTAAATGATTTATTGTAAAAAAATAAAAAATAACTAAATATGAAAGAAAATCCCCACCTCTGCCTATCCATCCACTTCTTGCCTGCTCCCCCCTCTAATCGTCTTCCTTCCCTCCCTCCACATTAAGTGATATTTAATGCAATACATAAGTTTTTTTTTTTTTAGTTCTTTAAAAATGTTCAAATGTTTGTATAGCTTATGCGACTTAACTACGGGGTCATCAGTCCCGAAACTTACAAACTAGCTAATACTAAGGACGACACAAATATCCATGCCCGAGGAGGGATTCGAACCCCCGACCGTAGTAGCCGTGCAGACCGTGACTGGAGCGCCTCAGTCCCGTCGGCCACCGCGGCCGGCTACCTAAGTATAAGCATATATTATGACTCAATGGCACATTGCGTTCTGCCTGTGTATATATAATGTCATTTGCTTGTATTGATTTTCCGGCCTAGACTATATTTAAATTTGTCATAATCTGACTATAACGCAACTCCTTTTCTCTTCTTCATAGCCCATAATATAGACATCCTTTCACATAATTCATGTACCTTTGGTTTCTTGATATGTTATTCCACTAGTTATTTTCACATATAGCGACTTTGACTATCCTATAGACCATTATTGCCCTTGTATGACTACGTATATTGTTTAAATCTGAGCATGTTCAGATACACCAGGATATATACCTTATGTGATTCAATACCCCACTACATTCACCTTATTAAGTTATGGCAGAAAGCTGAAACAGCTGTACCGGTATTTAATAAAGTGTAAGTTGTGATCTGGAACTTTTATTACAATATATTTAGATGATCCATTATGGATGTTTCAGAACCCGTTACTTATTTTCAAATGTGACTTTTTCTTGAAATGATACTTATTCCACGAACCGATTTTCAAACCTTTTCAGGTTCATCATCAGATGGATCAAGTTACAATAACATTCTAAGCGTCATGTTGGATGCTGGCTCTGTGGTGGGCAGAAGAAAAAAACTCGAATTGCACGTTGTTTAGGTCGTGTTTTGCATTTGTAAGATTCTGTGAAATTTGCTGATTTACTTACTGCGACTGTATGGCCGGATTTTTATGGTTAATTTCCATTTCTTTCATCTTCTTTTGTTTAAGTCACAGTAACACATCACCTTTTTCTGTTCGGTTCTACACTGCGCTATAAACAACACTTTACCAGCGTCCAACATGTGCTTTTACAGCTGCTGTTATTTACAAACGTCTTAATTCGAAGATATAACACTCTTTGTACAGGTAAGTTTGTTTTGAGTATGATACAGTCGATTATTTATCAAGTAATTTTTGTCAATATCACACTGCAAAAGTGAATAATAAATACTGTCTGCATTGTTTCCATAGTTTTTTTTTTTACTTACTGTGTATGTATACAATCAGTTAAAGTACAAGAATAAAATTCGTATTATGCTATGTTTATTCGTACAGTAGTGGTGTTCCAGAAAAATAATATATGCTAGGTTCTGTTTATTGAGTTTAAAGACAGTACGAATCTGGTTGCTCTATTATTGTAGGATTAAAGGCGTAGGTATTTAGCTGTGGGTAAAGCAATTAAAGACAGTACGAATCTGGTTGCTCTATTATTGTAGGATTGAAGGGGTAGGTGTTTAGATGTGGGTAAAACAATTATGTATTTGTTCTTTAGTAGTGATTTTACCTTATCAGAAAGCATATGAAAGAGTTGTTATGAGTGGAGGGGGGTTTTTATTTGAGGGGAGGGGGTGAGAAAGGGGGGAAGAGGCTTTTTGTGAATTAGTTTCATTATATTAGCAAGTTCTCAAAATTTTGGAGGAACATTTTGTTTTTTAGTTCAGTTTGATCATTGAGCAGGTTGTTGGATGCTGTATTTGTATTGATGAGGATTTCAATTTCTTCAAGGAGGTTAAGTTTCATACCCTTATTGGCAAAATGGAGTATTTGTAGATTCTTTTGAATGTTATCTGCAGAAAGACCTTGTTGGGCAAGGTGTGCGGCAAAGCTGGATTTGTTTAAGTTATTAAGGCGGAGTGCGCCCATATGTTCTTTAAATCTTGTTGTAAAGCTTCTTCCTGTTTGAACAATATAGAAGCTTGGGCATGAGTTGCAAGTTAGTTTTTAGATACCTGATTTTTGAAATTTATCTATGTTGGTTTTTGTGATGTGGATGATTTTATTTTGTGTGTGTTGTGGTCTTCAGTCCAGAGACTGGTTTGATGCAGCTCTCCACCCTACTCTATCCTGAGCAAGCCTTTTCATCTCCTCATAAGAACGACAACCCACATCTATTTGAATCTGCTTACTATACGCGTCTCTTGGTCTCCCTCTGCGATTTTTACCCCACACACTTCCCTCCAATGCTAAATTTACGATTCCCCGATGTCTAAGAATGTGTCCTACCAAGCGATCCCTTCTTTTAGTCAAGGTATGCCAGAAATTTCTTTTCTCCCCAATTCGGTTCAGTACCTCCTCATTAGTTACGCGATCCACCCACCTAATCTTCAGCATTCTTCTGTAGCACCACATTTCAAAAGCCTCTATCCTCTTTCTGTCCACACTGCTTATCGTCCATGTTTCACTCCCATACAAGGCAACACTCCATACAAATGCCTTCAGAAAGGACTTCCTTAGGCTTAAATCAATATTCGATGTTAACAAATTTCTCTTTTTCAAAAACGCCTTTCTACCCATTGCCATTCTGCATTTTATATCATCTGTACTGCGACCATCATTTGTTATTTTACTGCCCAAGTAACAAAACTCATCTACCTCCTTTATTGTTTCGTTACCTAATCTAATTCCTTCAGCATCACCTGATTTTCTTACACTGCACTCCATTACCCTTGTTTTACTCTTGTTAATGTTCATCTTATATGCACCTTTCAGCACACTGTCCATTCCGTTCAATTGCTCATCCAGGTCCTTTGCTGTATCTGACAGAATTACTATGTCGTCGGCAAAACGCAATGTTTTTAATTCTTCACCCTGAACTTTAATTCCTTCTCCAAATTTCTCCTTGCTTTCCTTTATAGCTTGCTCAATGTACAAATTGAACAACATTGGGGAAAGGCTACAACCCTGCCTTACTCCCTTTCCAACCAAAGCATCCCTTTCATGCCCTTCAACTCTGACAACCGCTGTCTGGTTTTTGTACAAGTTGTAAATAACCTTACGTTCCCTATATTTTACTCCTGCTTGCTTCAGAACTTTAAAGAGTTTATTCCAATCAACATTGTCAAAAGCCTTCTCCAAATCTACAAAAGCTAGAAATGTTGGTTTGCCTTTTCTTAATCTATCTTCTAGGATAAGCCGTAAAGTGAGTATTGCCTCCCGTGTTCCTACATTTCTCCTGAACCCAAACTGATCTTCCCCGAGGTCGGCTTCTACCAGCTTTTCCATCCTTCTGTATATAATTCGTGTTAATATTTTGCAACCATGACTTATTAAACTGATGGTTCTGTAGTTTTCACACCTGTCTGCACCCGCTTTCTTTGGAATGGGGATTATAACATTTTTCTTAAAGTCTGAGGGTACTTCACCTGTCTCATACATCTTACACACCAGGTGAAACAATTTTGTCATGGCTGGTTCTCCCAGAGACTTCAGTAGCTCTGAGGGAATATCATCTATTCCAGGGGCCTTGTTTCAACATAGGTCTTTCAGGGCTCTGTGAAATTCTTCTCTCAGTACAGCATCTCCTATTTCATCTTCATCTACATCCTCTTCCCTTCCTACAATTTTGTCTCGAAGTTCATTTCCTTTGTAGAGCCCCTCTATATATTCTTTCCACCTTTCAGCTTTCCCTTCTTTGCTGAGAACTGGTTTTCCATCAGCGTCCTTGATATTCATAGAGCTGTTTTTCTTATCGCCAAATGTTTCTTTTATTTTCCTGTAGGCTGTATCTATTTTTCCCCTATTTATACATTCTTCTACATCCTTGCATTTGCCTTCTAGCCATTCCTGCTTAGCCATTTTGCACTTCCTGTCAATCTCATTTCTTAGTCGTCTGTACTCCATTTTGCCTGTTTCATTTACTGCATTTTTATACTTTCTCCTTTCATCGATTAAATTTAGTATCTCCTGTGATATCCAAGGATTCTTTGTAGGTCTTGCCTTCCTACCTATTTTGTCCTCTGCTGCCTTCACTATTTCATCTCTCAATTTTACCCATTCCTCCTCAACTGTTTTATTTTCCCCTGTTTCTGTCAATTGTTGCCTGAAGCTCCCTCTGAAATTCTTAAGAACTTCAGGTTCCTTCAATTTATCTAGGTCCCATCTCCTTATTTTCCTACCTTTCTGTAGTTTCTTCAGTTTCAGCCTACAGTTCATAACCAACAAGTTATGGTCAGAGTCTATGTCTGCCCCTGGGTATGTCCTACACTTCAAAACCTGGTTCCGAAATCTATGTCTTACCATTATAAAATCTATCTGGTATCTCCCGGTGTCTCCTGGTCTCTTCCACGTATATTTTGTTACAATGATTGATGAAGCATCACATCTCACCTTCGGTGTTGTCCCAGGGGATGATGCAATGGAACTGGTTGTGGGCGTAACTTCTGATACGGGTAGGAACCGTTAATCGCTCCCCAGGACCTGACGGTCTCCCGCTTGAATTTTTTCGTACGTTCTGCAATCTTCTTATACCCACCTTCACTTCCACCTGTCAGGAGCTGATGTCTCAGGAGGTGCGCTTTCCCAACGCCTTTATGGAAGGGATCATCGTCCCTGTCGACAAGCCCCATAGAAGCATCAGTATCAGTGATTACTTATCCTTAACAGCGATATGATCGCCGTGGCACGGACACAACGAATCTCTGGTGCACTCGCGTCGCTGGTTTCAGCCAGGCTTTCGATAGAGTAGATCATTCCTTTCCTACGACTGTCCTACGTCATATGGGTTTCCCAGACGTGATCATTACGGTGGTCAGACGCCTGCTGAGTTGCACTTCATCTACAATGGCATACTAACCCCACCCAGTAGTACTGGTCACTCTATAATGCAGGGTTGCCCCCTTTCGGCGCTCATGTATGCCTTCGCCTTGGAACCTTTGCTTTGCGGCCTTGGGCAACGTTTGATGGGGTTGCCCATTCATGGCTACCGATTCTGCAGTAAGCCTATGCTGACGATTTAGTCACCTACATACGTAATATTGATGAAGTCCAGGCAGCCTTGACGTGGTCACGAGATATCGTGAGGTTTCGGGTAGCTTTCTCAATGTCCGTAAGTCACACGCTATGTTTACCGGCACTGGTTTCGCTGCTGGGTGCGTTGCTCCCCTCACCACCCAAGATACCATACGCTCTTTAGACACTGACTTTTCGGATGGACTTCGGCGTTCGGTCACTTCCAACTGCCGACGCCTACTTCAGAAGTTGAGGGATGGTGTTATTGATCATCGCCTAAGATCCCTGGATATCCTTCAGCGAGTTCGATATGTCAATTTATATATCGCATCCCTCGTTACCCATGTCGCGCAGGTCTTTCCATTCCCACTTACCATGGGCCGTCGAATCTTGGCAGCGATGGCCTCATTCGTCAGCAATGGCTTGTTGTTCAGTGTTAATTATGAATCGTCACCCTTCCCCGCTACCGTGATGGGCTAGGTCTGTATCCGTACCGGAAAGAGCTCGTGTCCTATTTATTAACGATGACGATATGGAAACGTTGCCCCAAGAGTCTTACTGGTCTTCTATTGTCGACTTACAAGCCGGCTTCGCTGTCAGCTCTGGTCAAGCTGTCGGTTATTCCAGTTCCTTTCCATTATATCAGATATTTTATTCTCGAGCTTAGATATCTCCACCTCAACTTGTCCGTCCCGTACTTACGCAAAAGTAAAGCTGTCTATAACGTTCTACAAAGACGTCTACCATCAAACCCGATTGAACAAACATTTCCCCAGTTTGACTGGCTCTCCATCTGGCGCACTGTATCTGCTTCTTTTCTTGATTCTAATGTACAGTCGGTCTGGTACCTTTCTGTCAATCGTAAGCATGTTTGCCAATTTCGCCTTCATCGCATCAACCTTGCCGAATCATCTATCTTTCCTAGGTGTGGGGTGGCTGTTTGCTGTACTGCAACTGATTCGCTGTATCATAGCTTTCCTGACGAGGACTACTCCAGAGAGTATTACTCCTCATTCGTTATTACTTCCAGACCGAGTGTATTTTCCAAAGACTAAGACCAATTGGATTTGCGGACATTCCATATCTTTTTGGACATACTGCAAAATAGAAACTTGATTTTTTTTACCTATCTCACGGATCTCCATTAGAGTTGTACGTCACCCTAAATACAGACAATATTTTTCAAACTTCCTTGGGGGTACCTTGAAACATCCTCCCCGCAACTGGAATATGTTCTGTCAAGAGAGAAGAAATTTAAATGTTTGAACTGCTGTCCCTACTTGAAGTATTCAACAGAATGCACATTCTACGAGAAGCCCTGACTAACCTTACTAGCCGCAGGGAACCGAGATCTTCTGAACTATACAACATACATCAATATCAATTAAAAAAATCATAATAATAAGAATACAGAGATTTTCTTTGTTTTGTTTTTATCTACCGCACATTCCCCTTCCTTTCACATATTTCTTTTCTTTATGTAGGTAGTTTCCAGGGGTAGTTTGAGTTAGGCGCCAACGCTTGAAGAAGTTGAGATTTTTTTTTTTATTATTATGGTCAAAGTGGTGATGGCACCTTAGTTTCCTTTTCTTTTGTAGTTCCTTTTCCCTAAAACAAATAAGTGGGTTCTAATCTCTCCACCAACCTCAGAATGTTTTCATTTCGAAATGTGTGGACAGTTCTAAAATTTTACCATAAAAAGATGTTAAAAAACCAAAAGAATATCAATAAGAAAAGGGTTCCGGGTTCGTAACCCGCCGGAACCTCAGATTTTTTCAGTTTGCGTTACAACCCATACTTCATCTCTCACTGTGAGGAGTCGCTAAAACGACACATGGTTCAGATTCTAAATTAAGTTTTAGTTACCCTTTCCCCGATTGTGTAACTTGGGTAGGTTAGGCACACGTAAGTAGCCAAAGTGGGGTCCAATTGAAAGACTTGCACCATGCAAATGAGCCACACTAAATTATTATTTTAGTAGCGCGATTTAGTTTTGATCTGCGCATCAACGCCATGCATGCTCCGATAGCTTTCAGTATAGTTCTGTACGCCCTGATGGGACTCAGTAGGCATTACTAAAATTGAACTCGATTGTAGCGAGTTAATCAGTGGATTTTATTCTTCGTGTTTGAAGTTGTCATCACTGATGGGGCTGATATGCAATAAATTCTGCCTAAGCTAGCGAGAGCCATTATTTGCAGGCTATAAGGTTTCTCCAAGCGCAACGAACAGATGCGAACAACGCGTGCTTCAACTGTCGCTTGAAACCGCCAAAGATGGCGTTTCCCATCTTTGTCTATTCATGCGCGTCCCACCATCGTTCGTGGATCGAAATATAAGCACCAAATGCGGTACAGAGGTTGAAACGAGCAGACGTCGAAGCGATTTCCCGTGGGGCACCGCCTTCTATAGCGCAGCGCAGACAGATGTCTCCGCAGATACGGGCCCAGCGCCTTCCTGACGTGCCGTGATGTACGCGGCGCGCGCCGCTCAGTAATTCGGCGCCCCGCCACGGGCGGCGCTGGCGCCGCGCTCGCTCGTACATCTGCGCACTCCGTCATTACGCAGTGAGTTATCTCTGGCCGGGCGGCAGTTGCGATGCGTGTGACGCGCCTGTTGGCCGCTCGACGTATTTATGCGAGAGCCGGCGTGTCGTAACAGTATATCTGGCGAGATAGCGCGCCTCCGCTTTCCGAGAGCACTTTCTCCGCTCCCGTCGCGACCGAGGCGGAACTTCCGTCAGGTGCACGAGAGCGGACCGTGTAACACTGCAGCACCGCCAGTGTGGTGGTACCTCAGTCTGAAGCTCTGTTAACACGGAGGATTGGAGGTACACCATGTCAGTACAGTTGCCAGTCAGATATCCACATAATAATTCCTTGATGGATTACTGGACGGGTTCCAAATATGACCATGGAAACAACATGTTCAAATATTTGTTAAGCTTAAGGGACTTAACTGCGGGGTCATCAGTCCCTAAACATACAAACTACCTTATTCTAAAGACGACACAAACATCCATGCCCGAGGAGGAAACGGCCTCACGCATCGTAGCATACGGCCTCAATGCGTTCGGCCGCTCCACCGTGGCAAAACAAGATGTAAAGTGAACTTGTGTTAGTTTTGTTTGTTATTAAATAATTTACGCTATTGACACACAGATTTTCTTTCTTTTAGAAGGCGTATCGAGGAAAAGTTTTGAAGTAATCATATTCTCCTTATACTTGATGTCCATTATAATGGACATACAAATTCTGCCTTCTTATCGTATTCTCTGTATATAAAGTCGCAATACCTACGTTCCATTTCAATGGACAGTACTTTGCAGCTATTTCGAAGGATAAACGGTTACTATGATCACTTGGTACCAATAAGCTGTTACCCGAGATCCTCAGCTGAAGGCATTGGACTAAATGACTGGGCAGACAACCATGACCTACACCTACTGTTTGACCCTAAGGACAAAGCCACCTTCAAATCAAAGGCTTGAGGCACAACATCCACACCTGACCTAACCTTCGTAACACGTGGAGCAACAGGATTACCCGTGCAAGGAACGAGGAGGGTCATAGAGGCTTTTCCACGAAGCCAACACCACCCAGTAATAGTAGAGATCAGACTATCAATCCCAGTCATAAAAAGTCCTCCAATCCCCTGCTGGAATCTCAGGAAAGCTGACTGGAATAAATACAGATGCTTCTTCGAGAAGACAATAAATCGGATACCATCGAAACCTGATAACTACAAAAGTTTCACAAACCTGTTACACAAAGCAGCCTTAAATGCTATTCCACGAGGATCAAGGAAGGAATACACTCCCTGCTGGACGAAAGAGTGTGAAACACTAATGGAGGAATTTAAGAAATGTGGGGACACTGAGACTGCTGACCGACTGATAAACGCCATGAATGAGGAACGAAGGAGCAGGTGGAAAGAGGCAATGGAAAACCTTCTAGCAAAAAGAGCTGGGGGCTGTTGAGAAAATTGGGCAGCGCCACAATACCTCAAAGGCCGTCTCTTGGCACCACTGCCTGTGAGATCTCAGCTGTGCTGAAACATACCTCTAAAATCCAACTAAAGACAGCTAAAAAGAGAGGTTTCTAGAGGCAATCTATTGATCCATAATCCAACCAACATGGACATTGTGAAAAAAGTGGAGACAGAAAAGATTACACAGGCCCTGAAGCTAATGAAGAAAGGAAAAGCATCCGGATCAGACAAGATCCTTCCAGAATTCTTGAAGGAATTGGGAACTCTAGGAAGAAGGTGGCTCGCAAACCCTGCACGGAATGTATCAGCACGGCGCTCTCTCCAAGATCTGGAAAGAAGCAAAAGTCATCGCTGTGCTGAAACCCGGAAAGACTGGAGATAACCCAAAGAACTACAGACCAATATCCCTGCTAAGTACCTCCTATAAATTGTTTGAGAGAATATTACTGACTAGATTAACTTCGTACATTTAGGCCAAACTTCCAACATAGCAAGCCGGTTTTCGAGCAGGCAGAAACTGTTGCGATCAGGTGCTGTCCCTTGCAACCTACATTGAGAAAGGCTTCAAGTTGAAAACTGGACTGGTTCTCATAGATCTTACATCAGCTTATCATACAGTGTGGATAAAGGACTACTGCTAAAGCTAACCAGAATCATTAAATGTAAACAGACCGACACGTTACTTAAGAACATGTTACCAGGCAGAAAAATAAAGGTCTCTCTTCAAGGCACGAACAGCA
This sequence comes from Locusta migratoria, assembly GCA_026315105.1. NCBI lineage: Eukaryota > Metazoa > Arthropoda > Insecta > Orthoptera > Acrididae > Locusta > Locusta migratoria. The sequence continues at coordinate 509,011,671 of CM048747.1, forward strand.
AGAGTGTGGTTCTGAATAACGGTCTGCCACAGGGCTCGGCACCAGCACCCGCTCTGTTCAATCTGTATATATGAACTTTAACTTTTCCCGGCGTAATGAGTGTTCAAACAACTTACGGGTATGCTGCCGGGTGATGTCGTCGACAATCGTCGATATTTCGGCAGGAGGACACCCTGCCATTCTCCCCCCAGGTGGCCCACAGCTCTTTTGTGGGTACGTGTGTGGCGCACATGGGGCCCCGAGCCGGAGCGACCTTTCTTCCGTCCCAGGCCGCTTACCTCTTTCCCCCCGGTTTGTGCCTTCGCCCGGAGACGGGCGTTTTTAGTCAGTCTAAGGTTTCTTTTTCGCTTCCTCTGTCTTCTCTTCTTGGTCCTCTTCCTTTCCTGTTCTTCAGCCTTCCCCTCTTTTTCTTTTCTCCTTGTTCTCGACTCACCCTTTAATCTCCGCCTCGGCGTTTGAGATTCTCTCTCCTCCTTCATCCCTTTCTCTCCTTCCTCTTTTCTTTCCTCCCTGTGCGTGTCTGAAGGTCGACCCATGCTCTGCGTAGCCGGTGACGGGGTAAGGCGTAACACCCCACCCCGGGTAGACATGTAGGACACGTACGTACCCCCCCCCCCCCCCAGTAAAGGCCAGGACCAGGGAGGGGTGATTACCCGAGCTGATACCTTCCGAACATGCCAATTGGTCCCTCCGTCCGTTCTCGGGACGTGTGACCTGAGGTGTGCCCTCAGTGAGGGCCCCCACAAGGAAGGAGCGCGCCATTGGAGACGCCAGTAATCATCGGGGACACCTCTGCTATGAAACCTTCAAAATCTTCTCTAACCTTGACCCATAAGCGGAAACACGATGATTCTCAGCCACAAAAAGTCTTACCTACCATTCCTAAGTTCCTAGTTTTCTCTACTGAGAAAACGGTGTGTATAAACTTCTGGAGATACAAGGAATTTCTTCCACCTTCTCTACATCTCGGCCCTGTTGCTCTCCCTTTTGTGGAGACTACGAAATTCTTGGGACTCATGTTGGATCGGAAACTTTGCTGGTCCACACACGTTTCCTACCTGGCTGCCCGTTGTGCCCGATCCCTTAATGTTCTTCGTGTCCTCAGTGGCACGTCATGGGGAGCGGATCGTACCGTCCTGCTTCACCTTTACCAGGCCATTGTTCAGTCGAAGCTCGACTACGGAAGCCTTGTATACTCTTCTGCACGGCCGTCGATTCTCCGCCGTCTCAACTCTATCCACCATCGGGGATTACGTCTGGCCACCGGTGCGTTTTATACCAGCCCTGTTGAGAGTCTGTATGCCGAGGCTGCTGTAGTACCCTTGACCACTCGGCGTGACATACTCTTGTGTCGGTACGCATGCCGCCTGCAGTCGATGCCCAACCATCCATCTTACCGATTATGTTTTGACGACTCACTCGATCGCCAATATCAGTTGTCTGCGATTGCCTTGCTTCCACCTGGAGTTCGGTTTCGCCGCCTACTACAGCGGCTCGATTTTACCCTTCCTTCCACCTTTCGGTTGAGCGAAAGCCCATTGCCACCGTGGCATCAGGCCCAGGTTCATACTCACCTTGAACTTAGTTCGCTCCCCAAGGAGAGCACTCCGTATTTGGTATACCGCTCGAGGCTTGTCGAACTCCGTTTGCGGTTCGATAATGCCATATTTATTTACACTGATGGTTCCAAGAGCACTGCCGGTGTCGGATCTGCCTTCGTCGTCGGAGACAACCGGTTCCAATACAAGCTCCCTGACCGGTGCTCCAATTTCACGGCTGAGCTTTTTGCCCTCCACCAGGCCGTTTTGTACACCTGCCGCCACCGCCAACCTTTCTATGCCATATGTTCGGACTCCCTTAGTGCCCTGCAGAGTCTTAAGGACCCTTTCTCGAACCATCCTCTCGTGTATCGGATCCAACGCTCCCTCCAGTTGCTAGCAGATGACAGCTGTCACGTTTCTGTCCTGTGGGTCCCTGGCCACGTGGGTGTGCCCGCGAATGAGACCGCCGACATAGTAGCCAAGGCCGCAGCTCTTTTGCCTCGCATTGCTACCTTTTGCGTCCCATCGGACGATTTTCAACGGGCTCTTCGTCGGAGTATCGTGTCGCAATGGCACAGTGCTTGGTTTTCAATGTACAACAATAAATTGAGAACTGTAAAACCGATCCCGACCGCTTGGAGGACCTCCTCACGCCCCTCTCGGCGAGAGGAGGTCATCCTGGCTCGGTTGCGGATCGGTCACTGCCGTTTCAGCCACCGTCACTTGCTCTTCGCCGACCCTGCACCGATATGCTCCTGCGGTGAACTGCTGACAGTGCGACATGTTTTACTGACTTGTGTTAATTTTAATCGTCTCCGTGTAGCCCTTCACTTTCCGTCTACTCTGGAGTAAATTTTAGCTGATGACAAACGAGCTGCTGCTAGAGTTTTGCGTTTTATCAACTTGGCCAACTTATCGAAGGATATTTAACCCTTTTAATTGTCTTTTATCTTTCGTTTCTTAGCCTCTTGGTGATGCTCTGACAGTCACCAATTTTTTTTGAGACCTAGCGAATCTATGCTCTTGCCTGGGCGCTAATGACCGTAGAAGTTGTGCGCCCTAAAACCACACAAAAAGAACCCTGCCATTCTCAAGGCACAACTGCACTTAAGGAAGCAATGTGCAGTTGTGCCTTGAGAATGGCAGGCTGTCCTCCTGCCGAAATATCGGCGGTTGTCGACGACGTCACCCGGCAGCATACCCGTAAGTTGTTTGAACAATCTGTATATAGCTGACCTACCAGAAACCAAATCACGTAAATTTGCATACGCTGACGACCTGGCCATCGCATACCAAAGGTAAATTTCAACGATCTCAATGATACATTGAATGCAGACCTCAAAGTACTGAACGCATATTACTCCAAGTGGCACCTACACCCAAACCCCAACAAAACAACCAGTACCATAATGCACCTTAACAACAGAAGCACATACAAAATTACAGCACACTATGAGCGGTCAGCAGATTAGACATGAGAACAAGCCTAAATACTTGGGTGTGAAATTAGGTCACACTCTATCATACAATGCACATTTAGAGGACACAAAACAAAAATTAAAATCCTGCAATGCTATCCTAACTAAACTAGCGGGAACGACTTGGGGATGTGGAGCGAGTACTCTGAGGACATTAGAACTAGCTCTTGTCTACAGCGTAGCTGAATATTACTCGCCAGTCTGGATGAAAGCGCACATGTAGCTAAGGTGGACGTCCAGCTGAGGGAGACTATGCGAATAATCTCAGGTACACTCAGGGCCACCCCCTGTGCTTGGCTCCTTGTCCTTGCTAACATAGAGCCCCCTGAGATCAGGCGATCACAGCTAGCCATAAGAAACCACCAAAAAATCCTAGGCAACCTGGACCTACCTATCCATGAAGATCTAAGAGCTACAGACAGGCTTAAATCCAGGACAGCATTTTGGAAAGTCAGCGAAGAGCTTCAAGAGTTCAACTCAAAAACAGCCTGGTAAGAACTGTGGGCTACAAGTGCACCCAAGAATAGGAATTTGGTGGATGACCCCAACAAAAAGATCGAAGGGTTCAGTCTTCCAAGAAAACTGAGGACAACTTTGAACCGCGTGAGAACAGCTGTCGGCAGATGTAAGCAATTAATGAAGAAATTGGGCCTGACAGACAGTTCTGAATGTGTGTGTGGTGAAACCCAGACAATGGACCATTTACTCGCGTGTGCAGTGTACGGTTATAATGGTGACTTGAAAGACATACACAGACTCAGTGATTCCGCTTGAAAGTGGCTTGAGTATATTTATAATGTAGTTTAATACTGTAAGAGCCTTGTATTGTTAGAATAGCTGTATAGGAACATTGTAATTAACTAAAGAATATTTGCCTTTGTATATGCCGAACGAGTAAAAAAAAAAAAAAAAAAAAAAAATCCCGGCTTTTAATTCCGGAACTGAAGCATTTTGCGCTTCCTTTGTGGATCCTACCTCTGCTTTCATTTCTGCTCTTAAATCTCTCATGTGGTCGCTTAGTGTCGTACCAGAAACGCACACGGGCCTAGTAACAATTGTCAAACTAGTTTGCGCAGTAGCAGAAACCGACATATTTGTATGCGGTTCGCTTTGTTCGCCCCTGCCCTCACTTTCGGTTGCGTTCACGTTTAAACAAGTCGCGTTTTCAAGGGGAACGCGGCCGTCTGTACTCGCAACCTTTTCCCTTTCGGTCGAAAGATTTGACCTAGACGACTTTTCACGGCCCTCACTCTGGTTTAATCGTCTAGAGCGAATGGAAATGGACGTGGAAGAACTATTCTCCATCGTTACAAGTAATTTTGAACAGAAGTAACAAACACAAGATTAGCATAACAAAAACCGCATAACAAAACACGAACTAAAACCTTCACACACAATGCACTGTGGCTCTGCTCTTTTTACAAAAACAATTAAATAAAATAACCATTCCAAAAAGCACACAAAAAATTTAACCTAAAGTGCTGAAAACACTAAATGAAATAGATTACTGCGCGCTGCTAATCTCATTCATTCATCCACTTGGAGGGGAAACAAAAATTTTTAAGAATATTCCCGCACGCATATCTAGCAAAAAACTGTTTCCTTAAACAGATGACCCGCTAGAAGAGCGAATTCTGGCAGGGGTAAGCCAGATAAAAGTCAACCACTGTACGTAATAAGAACTTTGCTCTGTCACTAAAATTACTACATAAGGTCCGTGTGAACTACTGGTTACTGCCTGCTACAAAGCCTTGTTCCCTGGCCCAAACTGACTCGTTTCAATTTATTTCAATGACAGGAAGTTAATACTACAGTGGTCAATATACATAGCAGCGCACACGTTATGACACACAGACATTAATAAGCAAGCCACCACAATTAAAGTTATCTTAGAAAGGTGGCTAGTAAACATTTATGGCGCAACGGAATTTACACTTATGAAAATTAGCATCTGATCTCATTTTCAGCACTTGTGAAACAATATTAAATAAAAGAGGGAAGGTGCTCTAAAACTACAATTTATAGGCAACTTACGGATTATGCTGAACTTAAACTTGTTTATTCAGATAAAAACAAGGAAAATGGGGAACCAATTATGTTAATCTAAAAAATGCATTTCTTACATGAATTAATGCGGACGGTGCCCACCCTAATACATGATTAAACGCTACTGGGGGGAAGGATTCACAAACAACACTCATTCGCTCACACACACGCAATGCCACAGCGAAACTCACCAAAAAACAGCGTGCGGAGACGAGGCGGAAGCAGGCGCAGCTATTGTAGGAGAAATTCAGCAAGTCGGAGGTAGCACAAAACACAATATACAAAACGCTTTGAAGCTCGCTCTGGTCTGTCGTGCCTGTTTTGAGATGGTGCGTGTGTATTGCCAAATTAAATTACATCTGAAATGGACCGCGAGCAAACACGCTAACGGAGACACAAGGCTACGTTACATGAACTCACTCCACTCTAGGTGAAGTGGTTGAAAGTCGGATTCATTATACTAAATCACGGTGGATTCTTAAGTTGCAGTCTGTTAGAAATCGAGCTAGGTACTGGTTATATAAGAGAAGTGGCGTGAATATCCTGGAAGACGGAATTCGGACCCACGTGGTTCCGAAAACCGATAAAATTGAATAAATTCAGAAAAATAAAGAAAATTAACTACTGTATGCAACCCATAGAAATGCTTAGAATTATATAAGGAAGCGAATGAAATACAGCTACACACGAAAGGGAGCGATTACAGAGACGGATGAGGTCCTGTTTCAGGAAAACCACAAAAATGAAATAATTACAAAATCGGAAGAATAAAAATAATAATTACCGCAAGCAACCCATAGAAATGCTTAGAATTACATGAACAAGCGAAAGAAATGCAGCTACACACGATAGGGAGCGCTTACAGAGACGGATGAAGTCCTGTCTCCAAAACTCGTAAAAGTGTAATAATTACAAAGTCAGAAAAATAAAATTAAGAATTACAGCATACAACCCATAGAAATGCTTAGAATTATATAAGGAAGCTGTTGAAGGAGGTTGTACAAGGCTCAGAGAGAATTACTGACACAGGCAGACTTCGTACTATAAGTTGGAGAAGAAACGGCAGAATTAAAATACGTGGAGAGAGAGGATCACGAAGCATTGTTACTTGCACGATTGGCATGGAACAGACAAGAGTGGAAGCTGAAGGCTTTGTTCTTTGAACCAACCACGTGGAACACATATCAATCACGGAAGGAAACAATGAGAAGATTTTTACTTGCACTGTACAAAATGAACATATCACCTATTAGAAATCGGGCCCCACAAAGCTAGAAAGTATTTACATAGCATACACCACCACATGATCACAAAAGTTTTTAACATACCCAGCCGTTATCAAACTGCAACTAGAATCACACAGACCGCGTTTATCTACTAGAAATCAGTGAATTGAAAAACTTGAACACATTTCCGTACACGATCGGAGAAAATATTACAGAAAAATGATTCTAAGTTCACGAATCTAAGTTAAACGTGCTAGTCAATGAAACGCTACCATCTCCAGAAACAAGAGCAGAACCAACCTTACCTCACCAGACGACCAGCCGAGCGTGAATCCGTGCGGCCACTGAGCCGTGGGAAAACGACCGGAAACCGGAAAATCCCTGAAAAAGCGGTGGTGGGGACGGAGAGCGAGTACACTCGCGCTGGGGTAGGTCCGCTAACTAGCCCGCAAACAAAGGGTGTGGAAACCTCTTTGGTCACCTCAGCAGCTATCGACTCTGAACCAGAGAGAACGATGCAAAGCGAGCTATCACTCCCCACATTCAAACAACCATAGATTCTCGGACACACTAAAAAGTACAACAACTGCACTTTCTCACAGGGACAGTGGTGTAGCGAAGAAACCGTACTTATGCCAAATTAATTAATATAATAGTAAATTATTAACATAACAAAATAAGAAAAACCTAGCAATATTAACTAATATTTTAATACATGAAATAAAACTACTATTCCTCAAGCCTTGAAAAGATTGGGGTTTAAGTTTTAACAAAATAATCATCTAGCAACATCAAATAAATTATAACTTTACAGAAACTATACAAGAATATATGGAAGACGACAGACGTTCTTCTTTCGAACTTCGAAAGCTGCCAGACGCTGAAATCTATTCAACCTGCACATACGAGACGGAAAAATCATTGAAGAAGGATATTACTTGTTTACAATTACCAAAAGAAAAAGTACTGTTAATTTTATTTCTTTATGAAGAAGGATATTTTGTTTATTATCCTCCGCAAAGTACTGGAAAATTAAAGCAATAGAAGTTAGCCGAAGAAGGCTGAATTGGAGAGTGGAAGGGCGGGCTGATGGGGAGGAAGGAGGCCCGAAAAAAATAATTTAAAAAAAAGAAAGAAAGAAAAACAACGGTAAGACGTCTGCCTAGTAAGCATGGAGGTCCCGGTTCGATTTCCGGCCGCATAACAAATTTTAATACATTGCTTCTTATTTATCGTTAATGTCTTGGACATGTTTGAGAGAAAAAACCGTCTCGGGGTATCTGAATTTATTTTTAAGTCCATGGACTGCGTTCGGTGAGAAAACGTTCACTAAAATCTCCTCGTATTTTCTACTAGAACACGTAAATTTCTTCTCAAATAGGTCACTGATGAGGAGAGTCTTTCAGTCCGGTGAACGGAAAGAATGATTGTGGAACGCAAACAGTCCTTCTTCCGTAGTGAATCGTTAGTCTTCCTCTGTAATTTATTCTAATTTACTGATGAAGTAATGCTGCTCGAAGTTCTCGCAGAAACAGTGTTATAGTGGCACGTCCTTCATGTTCAATGGCAAAACTGAACGACACAACGTACAGTATGTATTCGCAATCGTGGTTTCCTTCATTAGATGTTCAATAGATATTCGAAATAGAACACTTTCTTTTCCTAGTGTTAACGGGCACGAGTCGGTTTCATACACAGCAAAAAACACAATCTAGAGTGCATTAAAGCGAGCTTTTCGAATTCAGCCTCGAAACTGCTGTCTACTTGTCATTCTTAACAGTAAGAAGACATAGTGTTTGTAGCATGTAATGCAAATTTGAGTAATCCAAGAGCGAATAGTCAATTCGTAATTATAAAACAATTGAACATTGATAGCTCAAAACGTTCTTTAACGAAAACTTATAACATCCCACCGTTATTTTTGCCGTAGAAAATAATCAATACGAATCACAAGGCTGACGCATAAGTAATTGTCATTGAGCCTGATGATGAAAAATCTTATGTTCACACCTGTCTTTATCGCTTGATCCAGTGAATGTTTCCTTATTCCGCAAGACTCAACAAAATGGTGGAAATCTATGTCTACAGTACTGAATTAACATAAAAAAATAAAATAAAAATAAAAAACGAATAAGATTAGGCTAATTTGGACATTATCAAAGGAGGAACAGAGATCTTCGTTAGAGGTATTTATGTTGAAACACAGTCTTGATCGCACAAGGATATTTCATTTCACAGGTTTCGACCTTGGCTGTCTCTCTTTGGCCCTTTTCCGCAGAAGCAAGGTCGGCACTGAGTTAAACGCGGATTTGGCATGTATTAATATTTACAGGGTGGCCGGATGCCCTTCCTGCCGTCACCCCATGCCCCCCAGGATGACATGTGTACCCCAAATGTCTTTACATAGTGTTAGAAGTGTGAAAGTGTAAAGTGTTAGGAAATATTTGCGAGTCGTGTAACTGAGGCAGGATTTGGGGACCAGCCCGGTATTCACCTAGGGGGATGTGGAAAACCACCTAAAAAACAACATCCAGGCCGACCGGCACTCCACCCCCTTTCGTTAATCGAAACGGAGCCGGTACGCCTCCCCATCTCGGAAAGCGGTGCATTACACCACACGGCTAACCGAGCGGGTTTCACAGGCTTCGACCTTATCGTAGGTTATCTTCCGAACATACAGGGTGTCCCAGTTATCTTGTCCGCCCAAAATATCTCTATATCAATAACAACTATTGGAAAACGACTTTCACCGGTATCAATGTACGGTTGGGGCCCATGAATGTACATATTTGGAAACATTCTAAAACGAAAGCAAACGTGTTTTTTAATACAAACTTATGTTTTTTTTAATGGACACTCTATATTTTTTCTTCGGCAATCCATAGCATGATAAATCAAAGCCGGCCGCGGTGGCCGAGGGGACTGAGGCGCTTCAGTCACGGTCTGCACGGTCACTACGGTCGGGGGTTCGAATCCCCCCTCGGGCATGGATATTTGTGCCGTCCTTAGTTGTAGCTAGTTCCTAAGTAGTTTGTAAGTTTAGGGACTGATGACCCCGTAATTAAGTCCCATAGACTCTACAAACATTTGAACATTTTTTTTTGATAAATCAAATAAACAATGGCGTTGATTGCATCGCAATATTCCAATTACATACCGAGATATTGCGACGCGAAGATGACGCTTGAAATACGCGAAACGCGCTGCTAGCGCACGTCCTGAGACTCAGGCGAGAACCCCACGCTGCTCAGGACGTGCGCTAGCCACGCATTTCGCGTATTTCAAGCGTCATCTTCGCGTCGCAATATCTCGGGATGTAATTGGAATATTGCAATGCAATCAACGCCATTGTTTATTTGATTTGTAATGCTATGGATTGCCGAAGAAAAAAATATAAGGTGTCCATTAAAAAAAAAAAAAAAAAATAAAAAACATAAGTTTGTGTTAAAAAACACATTTGCTTTCGTTTTAGAATGTTTCCAAATATGTACATTCATGGGCCACAGACGTACATTGATACCGGTGAAAGTCGTTTTCCAATAGCTGTTATTGTTCCAGAGATGTTTTGGGTGGACAAGATAGCTGGGACACCCTGTATATTCAGCCCATGTGGCAGTTGCTGACATCTCCAGGGCTGCCGTGGCTGCACGCTGGTATCTGCAATTATCAACGTGCAGCCACAGAGTGCAGCCAACGATTTGTCAGCACCAGTCATATGGCTGTCCTGAAGATGATCTAAGATAAGGTCGAAACCTGTTAAATATAATAACCGTCTGTGACCTAGAATGTTTTTCAGTATAAATAACGGTAAGATTACAAGAAAACGGGACTTTTGGCGTTCGGTGGAATATTTTGCGGGACATCTGGAAACAGAAACGGCTAAAGGACAGTCCCGTTAAAAAACTGGACGTCTGGTCACGCTACGCTAGCAGCTAAAGTGCCTTGATCGTGTTCTTCTTGTTCTTGCCCAATGCTTATTTGATGTGCAACTATAGAAACAATGACACATCACTCAATATTAGATGGAGTAGTTCAAAGACGTAAGTAGAAAACAATCAAGCCAATATCGAAAATTTTGCGATACATACTTAACACATTAGCTTATCTGATCTGGGTTTACGAGATAAGCAGCTGTCTGTTGTGCCACCGGACTGACGCGGTCGCTAACTATATATAACACAATCAGAGTTTTCTTTCGTAACTTGTTTTGTTTCTTTCGTCACATTTCACGTTCACTGACGTGTTGGCTGTTGCATTCTCTTTCGTGATTTTCGGCAGCGATTTTCTCCTGACACTTCACCATCACGAGAGGCCGACACTGTCAAAGGTTTCACCATCCACTGCCGCCACGGGCTGTGGAAGGGGAAACGAAGTGTTGATAGGAGATCGTCTTAAATGCTCAGAACATGTTTTTTTGCTCGTGAATTGCGTTAGTTTTTAAAATAAAAGGGAAATGGAAGTTCAGATAATGTGAATGCCCGCTCAAACGCTATATTTAATGTCTGTGACGTAAACTGATTCGTTTCTACTCCTGCTGCCGTAAAATTCACTAACAGTGATGTACTATTTGAACAACCTCTTTTCTGAACATGCTCTACAATTATTGCGTTGTACCTCACTGTACACTTGTATCGTAAAAACTTCAGAATATTGGTTTTTGCAAGTTCCAAGCAACGAGAAATGCGTAAAATGTCGTTGACACACGCCCTCAAAGATCTATAAAGGGTAGCGGTCACTTCGTTCTTTTATTTTACTAATGAGAATTTTGATATTAAATAAGCACTCCATATAATAGTTACGAGGGTTGGAACTTAAACTTATTCACAACCGATACCAAAGCGTATGTACCTGTTACTGTAATTTAATGTAAACACCAGCGTTTTGTAGAACCTTTTGCCAGCGAGGTGGAGGGCCTAGTATACCGTTACCAGAGCCTGTTCTATTGATGGTGTGACTGGACCAGTCTGTAGCCTGTCGACTGTCTGAAACAGCGCTGAAGCGAATGCCATGAAGTGGTTCCTTCATATTCGGAATCAAATCAAAGTTCAAAGTCACAAGGACTTTCGTGCGGGGAGTATAGTGGATAGTTTGGTAGTTCCCAGTCCCATCGACCGAACCGAGCAGCCACAGCTTGCACGTTATGCACCCGCGCATTGTCGTCCAAACTGATGGGTGGATTGCAAAGCTGGTTGCAGGTGATACTTCAAAAACGATCAGTAATACTGTACATTGATGGTCTGCCGTGGAGGAACGTAATGCGTCAGGATAACGCCGACCTTTGTTGAAGGCTTTTACCCAACGTGCCACTGTTCTGTACGGCAATGCCGATTCCCCGCACTCCTCTTGAAGACCTTTATGACAGCCTTTCTGTACGATCTCTGGCAAATTCAATCTGGATCCAATTCCGTTGTTCCTGTTTCGGAAACATAGTGACACTATTACGTTAGACCGCTCGCTCACAAGTGCCTGTGTTTCCCTCGATTGTGCGCACGCCGGTGACGTGGGAAGGGCGAGTCCATTTGCTCGGAGGTAAGATAGATATGTCAAAAACGTGTGATATCAGCGACAATAGTAGATTCCACTGCATAGTGTCTCCCTGGCAGTGTTGCCACTATTCAAGTTCCAACCCTAGTGTTATTCTATTAGTTCACTATTAAGTATCTTTATCTGAAAAGGCGTACAGTATTATTATGTACAGATTATTGAACTGCTGTTTATATTTGCGAAATGCGGTTAAAGATATGACACGCCCACCATTTGCATTTAAGGTCGGTTTCTGATGTAAGTTGGTGAAGGCAAGGCATAAATTTGATACCAATTTTCAGTTTTAATATTTAGATTAGTGACACAGTGGTTCATTATGTGAGCGATAAATTGTGCGTCAGAAACGCCTTTTGAGTGCATCTAGTGAATGTAAATATTTTTAATAAAATTTGATATGATTACTAATTTCGTCAATAATTCCTTTCATTTTCACAATATCATATTCTTCCCTGAGAACTGAAAGAAAGAGAAAAAAATAGGTAACGGTTGAACACGGAACCCAAAATTTGTAACTCACAACCCTACCAACCAGCTGCAACAAATGCTACCCGAGTTTCACAGATATCGGCAATGCAAAATTTCACTGGAGAGCATTTGCCAACCCCTGTTAAAAGTCCAAAAATGATGGCCCCCGAGGTCGGCTTCTACCACCGTTCCCATTCTTCTGCAAATAATTCGCGTTAGGATTGTGCAACCATGACTTATTATACTGATGGTGCTGTAATTTTCACACCTGTCTGCTCCGGCTTTCTTTCGAATTGGGACAATTACATTTTTCCTGAAGACTGAGGGCATTTCTCCTGTCTCATACATCTTGCACACTAGGTGGAATCATTTTGTTATGGCTGTGATCATCAGGAAAGACAATACTGGCATTCTACGGGTCGGAGCGTGGAATGTTAGATCCCTTAATCGAGTAGGAAAATTAGAAAATTTAAAAAGGGAAATGGATAGGTTGAAGTTAGATATAGTGGGGATTAGTGAAGTTCGGTGGCAGGATGAACAGGATTTCTGGTCAGGTGAGTACAGGATTATAAATACAAAATCAGTTGGGGGTATCACAGGAGTAGGATTGATAATGAATAAGAAAATAGGAATGCGGGTAAACTACTATGACCAGCACAGTGATCGCATTATCATTCTCAAGATAGATACGAAGCCAACACCGACAACAGTAGTACAGGTTTATATGCCAACTAGCTCTGCCGATGATGAGGAAATCGAAGAAATATATGAGGAGCTAAAGGAAATTATTCAGACAATTAAGGGAGAGGAAAAATTAATTGTTATGGGAGACTGGAATTCGGTAGTAGTACAAGGAAGTGAAGGGAAGATAGTAGGTGAATATGGTCTGGGCAAAAGGAATGAAAGAGGAAGCCGCCTGGTAGAATTTTGCACAAAACATAATTTAGTTATAAAAACACCTGGTTCAAGAATCACAAAAGAAGGTTGTATACGTGGAAGAGACCAGGAGACACCGGAAGATATCAGATAGATTTTATAATGGTAAGACATAGATTTCGGAATCAGGTTCTACAGTGTAAGACATACCCAGGGGCAGATATAGACTCTGACCATAACTTGTTGGTTATGAACTGTAGGCTGAAACTAAAGAAACTACAAAAAGGTAGGAAAATAAGGAGATGGGACCTGGATAATTTGAAGGAACCTGAGGTTCTTAAAAATTTCAGAGGGAGCTTTAGGCAACAATTGACAGAAACGGGGGGAAATAAAACAGTAGAGGAGGAATGGGTAAAATTGAGAGATGAAATAGTGAAGGTAGCAGAGGACAAAATAGGTAGGAAGGCAAGACCTACAAAAAATCCTTGGATATCACAGGAGATACTAAATTTAATCGATGAAAAGAGAAAATATAAAAATTCAGTAAATGAAACAGGCAAAATGGAGTACAGACGACTAAGAAATGAGATTGTCAGGAAGTGCAAAATGGCTAAGCAGGAGTAGATAGAAGGCAAATGCAAGGATGTAGAAGAATGTATAAATAGGGGAAAAATAGATACAGCCTACAGGAAAATAAAAGAAACATTTGGAGATAAGAAAAACAGCTCTATGAATATCAAGGACGCTGATGGAAAACCAGTTCTCAGCAAAGAAGGGAAAGCTGAAAGGTGGAAAGAATATATAGAGGGGCTCTACAAAGGAAATGAACTTCGAGACAAAATTGTAGGAAGGGAAGAGGATGTAGATGAAGATGAAATAGGAGATGCTGTACTGAGAGAAGAATTTCACAGAGCCCTGAAAGACCTATGTTGAAACAAGGCCCCTGGAATAGATGATATTCCCTCAGAGCTACTGAAGTCTCTGGGAGAACCAGCCATGACAAAATTGTTTCACCTGGTGTGTAAGATGTATGAGACAGGTGAAGTACCCTCAGACTTTAAGAAAAATGTTATAATCCCCATCCCTAAGAAAGCAGGTGCAGACAGGTGTGAAAACTACAGAACCATCAGTTTAATAAGTCATGGCTGCAAAATATTAACGCGAATTATATACAGAAGGATGGAAAAGCTGGTAGAAGCCGACCTCGGGGAAGATCAGTTTGGGTTCAGGAGAAATGTAGGAACACGGGAGGCAATACTCACTTTACGGCTTATCCTAGGAGATAGATTAAGAAAAGGCAAATCTACATTTCTAGCTTTTGTAGATTTGGAGAAGGCTTTTGACAATGTTGATTGGAATAAACTCTTTAAAGTTCTGAAAAAAGCAGGAGTAAATTATAGGGAGCGTAAGGTTATTTACAACTTGCACAAAAACCAGACAGCGGTTGTCAGAGTTGAAGGGCATGAAAGGGATGCAGTGGTTGGGAAGGGAGTGAGACAGGGTTGTAGCCTTTCTCCAATGTTATTCAATTTGTACATTGAACAAGCTATAAAGGAAAGCAAGGAGAAATTTGGTGAAGGAATAAAAGTTCAGGGGGAAGAATTAAAAACATTGCGTTTTACCGATGACAGTAATTCTGTCAGATACAGCAAAGGACCTGGAAGAGCAATTGAATGGAATGGACAGTGTGCTGAAAGGTGCATATAAGATGAACATTAACAAGAGCAAAACTAGGGTAATGGAGTGCAGTGTAAGAAAATCAGGTGATGCTGAAGGAATTAGATTGGGAAACGAAGCAATAATGGAGGTAGATGAGTTTTGTTACTTGGGCAGTAAAATAACAAATGATGGTCGCAGTACAGAGGATATAAAATGCAGAATGGCAATGGGTAGAAAAGCGTTTTTGAAAAAGAGAAATTTGTTAACATCGAATATTGATTTAGGCCTAAGGAAGTCCTTTCTGAGGGCATTTGTATGGAGTGTTGCCTTGTATGGGAGTGAGACATGGACGATAAACAGTGCGGACAGGAAGAGGATTGAGGCTTTTGAAATATGGTGCTACAGAAGAATGCTGAAGATTAGGTGGGTGGATCGCGTAACTAATGAGGATGTACTGAACAGAATTGGGGAGAAAAGGAATTTCTGGCATACCTTGACTAAAAGAAGGGATAGCTTGGTAGGACACATTCTTAGACATCAAGGAATTGTTAATTTAGCGTTGGAGGGAAGTGTGTGGGGAAAAAATCGCAGGGGAAGACCAAGAGATGGATACAGTAAGCAGATTCAGACAGATGTAGGTTGTCGTTCTTATGTGGAGATGAAGAGGCTTGCTAAGGATAGGGTATTGTGGAGAGCTACATCAAACCAGTCTCCGGACTGAAGACCACAACAACAACAACATGGCTGGTTCTCCCGTAGACTTCATTAGTTCCGTAAGAATGTCTTCTATTGCAGGGGCCTTTTCCGAATTAGATCTTTCAGTACTCTGTCAAATTCTTCTCTTAGTATTATAGCATCTACTACCTCATCTTCATCTACTTCCTCTTCGCTTCCTAGCATATTGACTTGAATGTCATTTCCTTTTTAGAGCTCCTCTGTGTACTGTATTGTTTCCACCTTTCAGCTTTCCTTTCTTTGCCAAAAACTGGATTTCCATCTGAGTTCATGACATCCATACCCATGTTTTTCATGTCTCCATGTGTCTCTTTTATTTCCCTATGGCAGTATCTACCTTTGCCCTATTTATATATTCTTCTATAGACTTGCATTTGTCCACTAGCCGTTCCTGCTAAGGCAGCTGTGATATCCAATGAGTTTTGTAGGTCTTGTTGAAACACGTCCACTGAATGTATGGTCGTGTTCTATTTTGAGTTATTCATTACTCTCTCCACAATTAATATTGTTTGTTTGTGTGTCAATTATTTTATTCCTGTATTAATGATCAATGTGTATTTCCACCTGTGTGATTGAACTTGTGTGTTCGTATGAATGTGGAAGGTTGCTTTTAATATTGACTGACTGCCGCGCAATGGCTTACAGTCGTCGCTTCGCGCTTTATGCCTCGTTTACTTTAGTTAAGAACGCATGGGTTCGTATGTCGTCTGCACTGCCATCTGCTGGGTAGCCAGAGACACTCTTACTTGGCAAAATGGCGAGGTGGCCTGTTCTTAGTGTAGTACCAACATAATCATGGACAAAAGAGGTGCAAAAGAGACCTATCTGGAGCTCTAGTAGAGGGTATTATGTTCTGGATTGATTCTGTCTTTCCTGTCTTGGTATGACCGATTGCACAACGTGGTCTCCTAACGGTCATTACTTCAGCCTCCAGCCATGCTTTTACTGATTCTAGATTTCTTCTATATGAATGCCCGTGTGTGCTTTACTCACATATGAGTTTGTTTGTGCATAGTATATTTTAAACAGTGGTAGAATAAACCCGCCATCTCGTCAAAACGCCGCCAACGCTTTGTTTTGCCTCTGCTGTGAAGTGTTCCCACTAGAGTAACATGTCGCAACCATTATGCTCATGTCTGTGAGTGAATGAATGACCTTTCCTTTATGCACTGTGTATCTGCAAATTTCCTCCCACGTTACCTCCATATTCATAAAGGGCCGAAACAAATTTACTATAGGCAGTAACTTTATGATTTAATTCACTTTTGTACAAGGTGTGTGCTTTATTGTGCTTATTTGTTTTCCCCACATTTTGCTTGTTCATTTTATTGAAGAGATAATAGGCTAATTTAATGTATCAAACTCCTTCTTTATAATTTCATGCTTCCTGTCCATGTTTAATTATCTATCACTTTTTTTAAACATTAATGATGTGTTTGTTAAAACGTTGGGTGTTCCCTTAAGGAGTGAGCAGTTAGATAAATTTCCATTGCGCAAGTACTGTGGCCAATCAAAAAGTAATTTAGAGCAGCAGTGCGTGTTTTAACTTTCATTTGCAGATCTCGGGGTTAATGTTCTGTCACCGGTGAAGTTATCAGATACGGACCACAAGCTCGTATTTAGGAAAGGAAGACAGCGAATTCAGACGAGTCCTTTTCATAGCACCGTCTCGAATGACCACGACGTGTACGGGACATGAGACCCTCATATTCCTTCCTTCCTTTTGATTTGTTTTTATATTGTTAGCAACCATCTTTTGTGTTGCCTTGAGCTGTCTGGCGAAAGCACAGAAACCCGACTCTGAATTGCAGGTGGTGAGTTTCAACATCCAACCTCCCGCTTACGACTTAAACGTTATTACCTGCGCCTTAGTGCAAAAAACTACATTGGTGTCCACTACGAATACGGGTCGTAGTAGACTCAGACACTGTACCAAACAACAGAGCTTTTTGGCTCCCGAGTACGTCACTTGTTTACCAGGATTATGCCGTACCTTATCTGTATTGCTTCCGTATCTCTCGCAACATTCCGCGATTATCTGTCAGATTTCGAGCACTTGCTGTCTTCATCTCAATGCCAGAGTTCCCTTTCAGTTACGTCAGTCATGTTATCTTGCTCCAGGCAGGAATACTGCCACTGTTCCATACGCTCTCCTATGGCAGTGCTATATTACCCAGTAAATTCTATACAAATTTTGCAATTTATTTTAACGTGTGGAGAAGCTACAGACTTGACATATTAAACCTAGCTCGATAGTTGGACACAATGTAATAGTTTTGAAGTAATAACAACCAACGTGCAGTAGTGGAACGGCTGAGGGCGAAAGTGCAGTTACAGAAAGTCGCAACGCCTGTCTGCGTAGAGTTGCTGCGCGGTGGCTGTGCTTAGCAGACACGTGGCTCACAGCCCACAGGCGCACTGTGCGTATCTCACCTACCGCAGGAAAGTCTGCGAAAACTCTCCGTAACGCCTGAAGCAATTTCTGTCAGACTGGGCAAACGTATCCCTTTTTTATATATTTTTATTTTCCATCTACGTTTATTTATTTGTTATCAGGAAGATGTAGGGAAGGCTGAGGTTGAGAGTGAAAAGTTTTGATATAAAAGCTCCTGGAAGAATTTCAAATAAATTCTGTTTGTACATCTCCTCATTTTACTTTCATTATTTAAATGTAATTTTTGTTTATTTTTAGTCACTTCCTCATCACTCAGTCTCTTCGATGTGAATTTCGCAATTGATTTTAAACCAACTACCGATGTTCTAGATGCAAGAAACTTCCAACATGGTTCACAACTGGATGATAATAAAACAGTATCTCGCTTTCGCGTGTTGTGTGTGGAGGCAGTTACTTTATATACCGCTGTAGTTTGCCGATTAGCTGTTTTATAGGGAGCGTAAGGTTATTTACAACTTGTAAAAAAACCAGACAGCGGCTGTCAGAGTTTAAGGGCTTGAAAGGGATGCAGTGGTTGGAAAGGGAGTAAGCCTCTCTCCAATGTTATTCAATTTGTACATTGAGCAAGGTATAAAGGAAAGCAAGGAGAAATTTGGAGAAGGAAATAAAGTTCAGGGGGAAGAATTAAAAACATTGAGTTTTGCCGACGACATAGTAATTCTGTCAGATACAGCAAAGGACCTGGAAGAGCAATTGAAAGGAATGGACAGTGTGCTGAAAGGTGCATATAAGATGCACATTAACAAGAGCAAAACTAGGGTAATGGAGTGCAGCCTAAGAAAATCAGGTGATGCTGAAGGAATTAGATTACGTAACGAAACAATAAAGGAGGTATATGAGTTTTGTTACTTGGGCAGTAAAATAAATTATGGTCGCAGTACAGAGGATATAAAATGCAGAATGGCAATGGGTAGAAAAGCGTTCTTGAAAAAGAGAAATTTGTTAACATCGAATATTGATTTAAGCCTAAGGAAGTCCTTTATGAAGGCATTTGTATGGAGTGTTGCCTTGTATGGGAGTGGAACATGGACGATAAATAGTGCGGACAGGAAGAGGATTGAGGCTTTTGAAATGTAGTGCTACAGAAGAATGCTGAAGATTTGGTGGGTGGATCGCGTAACTAATGAGGAGGTACTGAACACAATTGGGGAGAAAAGAAATTTCTGGCATACCTTGACTAAAAGAAGGGATAGATTGGTAGGACACATTCTTAGACATCAAGGAATTGTGAATTTAGCGTTGGAGGGAAGTGTGTGGGGTAAAAATCGCAGAGGAAGACCAAGAGATGGATACATTAAGCAGATTCAGACAGATGTAGGTTGCCGTTCTTATGTGGAGATGAAGAGGTTTGCTCAGGATAGGGTACTGTGGAGAGCTGCATCAAACCAGTCTCCGGACTGAAGACCACAACAACAACTGCCGACTTCCGATTATCCGTTACGGTCACCAGTAGTTTGCCGGAAGAACGGTCCTTACTCAGCCTCCATGTGAGCTAGAGCCATTCTAGTTTTTGACCTTCCTGATGTTTTCGGAAGATGAAAATTACTAGTTATCATGCCTCGTACGTAACCTTAACATTATGCTAGAAATTAATTGTAAAATTTCACCTATACTAGACTAAAAATTAGAAAACAGTAATTATTAAAATAAAAAAATTAATATGTCACTTTTGTATGAGACTGTCTTCTAGTCCCATAAAGATTCCTAAGTTAATTAAAGGTATTTCTGAAAATTCCTGATTCTGAATTTTTAACAAACATGAAAATATTTGTAACATTTATAGCCTGAAACATGGAGCACATGCAATACATATTTTATGTGTGAACAGTTCACGTCATAATTATTGTCAGTTGCAAGTGCCCCGTATCTTTACATGGCCATTAAAGGATCGAGATCACAAAGTTTCATAACTATGTGTATTGGGTTAGGAATGTGAGTCGGACTACTAGAAATTATTTTGCATTATTTACTCGTTACATCAATGTGTTGTATTAAAAAAATGTCGATCTAAATAACTGTTAATGATTGTTACAAAGAGTCACAGGAGGTAAGCGAGTGAAAAATGTTTTTCAAAAGAAAATCTGCATATTCCATCTTCTCATGGCCAAATGCAGATGTTTCTTCTGTTGGACCTTATGATTTGCTTGAATGAAAGAGGGATTTAAATGTGTGAATAATATTCGCCGCCACTCTTTCTCTGTTGACGAATACTGTTTATCTTGCAAAAATGGAACAACAATTCTTTTCTCTTACAATTAAATTCGTATTTATTGTTATTAGCCAAAGATGTTTTACTTGACGGTACTAGGCGTCTCCAGACACAAGGAAATAAAAAAGACACGTGTTTGCCTGGATATAGCTTTTTCTTTCCAATGCATAGGGTTTCATGGAAGCTCTTTTAAACGAACTTAATATTGCCTTATTATTTACAAGTACTGTGTCGCGGCTTAGTAGTTACTTACTTATTTCCTGTGCTTCATGTCTTGAGAGGAATTTAATTTATTCTAGAGTTGAAATTTTCGACAGTTCATCTGAATATCAGGAGGTTGAGAATCATGATGTCGTATCAGAAACAACACCAATGTTCACGCACGTCTGTTAAAAGCTCACCAGGAAGAAACGTCTGTATTTTGAAAGAAGCGTTTAGTGAATTCTCGTATTAAGCAAATGACATGCTATATGTGAACTACTGATCCTCAATAATTATTAATTCAACTACCACCGGTAAATGTTAAAAGAATGGTCAGCTTTTGTCACAGAGGCAATAATAAAGGGAACTCGCACATATTTTTGTAGTGTTACAAAAAGTAACCTTTAACTTTAGATACACAAAAGTAAAACACTTCGCATAGATTAACGAGGTGATTCGCCATTACTCCAAAGGAAGCTCTACTTCATTCTGCGAGCAATTATGCTTCTGCAATATAAGTTTCTTGTCACATACAGCAATATTAGCCACCTGTCACGTTTTATATGTTGAATGAAAATCAGTTTATTCTATTTCGAGTTCAATTTACGTAGCCTGAACATTTACCCCAAACAAGAAAATAAAAGGGGACACTGACGTATAAGAAATCCGTGAGCGATCACTTGACATTCAAATTTCTAAAGGTTCTTATTTCTCTGTACTTCACTTATGGAACCGTAAGTCGAATATTACATTTGTTGCATTCCCTTACGCAAAGTCATATATGTCAGTTGAAAATAATAGCAAATAACTGACAAAAGGAGCCAGGAGTAATCAGAGTGACAATATTGAATTCCAAGGACGATTTACACATTCACGGGATGGGGCTCAAGTGAGAAGTCTTGTAGCGATGGCTGGGCATTGGAACGCTTAAGAAAACAATATACTGCCTCACTTGGCTTATACACACACTTATCTGCATCGTTTTTCGCATATCAGCAAGCATTCCTCGATAATATGTCAACTTTCAAGTACAACTGACTTTCGCCCAAGATCGAAGTTCGCGAAAGAAAATGTTTTTATCTTTTCCACCTCCTAAAACTTGCGTTCGTGATTTACTATCTCGTTGATTCCTCCTTTCTCCACTTGACATGCGGCAACTGCAAATATTGGAACACCATCAAGCGAGAAGTTGACCGACAGTTGTCAGAATTGGGCTTTTTTCTATAAGGAAATAAAAGCGGATTGAAACCCAACTAATCATAACACTTTTAAGGAATCTACGGAATGTGCGTATGGTGTGCTAATCGCTACACGTCAGTACTTAGCATTATGTAAAACAGGTTACTTGTATCCTGCAGAGAGAAGTAGGAAATCAAAGAGACGTAAAACGTATTAATCTTATTTCAATCGGGAAATCATGCTCAAATGTCTCAGCGCCAAACACTTCAGGTGTGGCGTCTGAAGTGGTCGCTGCACCTCTTAAAAAACCAGGTACATTTCACGGAACTTCATGCACTTAGAGATTTACGACTACATCTTTTACCAGCTATAGGTGCTATCTCAAATGTCTCTAAACCTATTGAATCAAAATGGTATGGTCATCAGTATCTAGACTTACAAACTGTTTAACTTAGACTATGGACAACACACATACCCCTGCCCGAGGGAGGACTCGAACCTCTGGCGCTATCTGGCAGATCAAAGAAACAGTCTGTTTATTAAAACAAAGTCCCTTAAAATGGTGATGGTCGAAGAACGGCGGAGAGGCATCGTTGGTTTGACAGGGAAATGCTGGTGTAGGAACACTACAGATACAACAAACGAGGTAAAGTTATTCGTTAACTTAGTTGAACATCCACCACATTTTGGCTTTTAAATTGCACATGATTAAAATGTAATCTGGTAACAATTTCCGCGTGTTTATTACGCATATTATCAAACGAGTCAACATCCTGACATACGTTATCGTTTCTACTGAGTAACATCATACAAATTTTCTTGCAGTGACACATCAATTACAGAGGAAATATTAATTTACGTTCCTTTTAAGATAATTGGACATTTTAATTGCACCAGCATAACATAAAATTATGAATTTTTAAAATACATAATCCATCACAATTTTAAAAGAATAGTTATGTCTTAGACAAAAAAGTAACCTTCGCTTCTAACAAGGAAAGTACTTGGGCTCGAACAAACACATATACACTAAAATCGTATGAGAGATAATGTAAAGATCCTTTATTGCACTAGTGATACTCCCGCATCTGCAAAACACTGCAGTCGCCCGTTAGAGGCCTCTGCGTGTGCCATGCCGCATTGCACTTTGACCTGACGGTTCGCCAGTAGGGACGGTGCATTGTGCCTCCGAAGTTGCGTTTTGTGATGTTATTTGTGTGATGAAGCGTCAGATGGGGCGACGATTGCTAATCAATCCTGCTAATGTATTGCGATTAGTTGAGATGAAGTTACAAAGAACCCTACTTCGTGAAGATGGTATTAGTGTAGAAGATGAATCATTTGCATGCTTTCTCGTATCTGTTATGGTACAGAAATATGAGCATAAGTTAGGTACTGTTGTTACAAACTTATAATAATGATAATGACGAACAACTCATTGCAAGCGGTTGTGCTACGGTAAGTGCGGGAAGAGGCGATGGAAGCAGTGGCAGTGAATACCAACAGTCTTCCGAGAAGAAGGTTAAAGTTGCAACTATCATCACGGCTTTTGATGACAATTCTCTAGAGAACATGTACGATGGTTATTACATAAGTTATAGTTAAGATATCTGCATTACGTATTGCGTCTACAATTACATCTACAGTGCTTCTTGGAAAATTTCCCAATAGTTAAAATGTGAGACTGCCGACAGAGCAAGTCTTAAATCGAGCCACACACTACTAATGCAGTACTCTGCCCATTTTCATTAGATATCCACGAGACTTCGCATGTGCTGTGCATTGACACTGAGTAAACGATCTTCGCCTTAGACACACACATATTCACACACACAAATTATATTGAGGTGTATCAAAAAGTATGGCGCAAACTTATACGGTTGAAAGTACACGACAATAGAAGCAAACATGTCCGAGTAAACATGGGTCCGCAAACCAGCCGTTTGCGAGATAATTACGAATGTATGGTTCCAAGCCGTCACTGACGTCATTTTAAACATCGTCTTAGTTAGTACGCTTTAATTTGTAATTTAGACTTCACTATTAAGATTTACATCGCATTTAGTTCACATAAGACGTAATGTATTACCTCATGTGTTCCGACATTTCTGCTAAATTGAAACTGATCTTCCACGAGGTCAGATTCTACCAAGTGTTCCATTAAATTGATAGTTCTAGAATTTTCACACTTCATATCTCCTATTTCTTCATGTATTGTGTCGTTTCGTTTTGTTTCCATCCCCGATTACTAAGGTTCATTTATTTTGCCGTAACCACCATCGCAGCGTCTACCCATACTCCCATAATATCTCCACTGATGATAAGGTTGCAGTGAGTCGACAACTAGTTGTAGACGAATAAAAAATACGCGTAAAAACAGATGGTTGCGTATTTTTATCAAAATAGATCGGAAACTCATATCCTCAAATTTCTCCTTGCTTTTCTACACAGCTTGCTCAATGCACAGATTGTATCGATTTGGAGAGAAGATGTCTTTAATACACACATTGACGAGGGGAGAGGAGTAAGTTGATGGCACACATCATTAAGTAAGAAGGAAGGTACAGGCGAATCTACATCTACATCTACATACATACTCCGCAATTCACCGTAAGGTGCGTGGCAGAGTGTACACTGTACCACTACTAGGCATTTCCTTTCCTATTCCACTCCCAAATAAAATGAGAAAAAAAAGAATGCCTATATGCCTTCGTACTAGCCCTAATTTCTCTTATTTTGTCTTTGTGATCAGCACGCGAAATATACGTTATTGTAGTTACACAAAAGGGAATGAGAGGCTAGACCTGCGTGGAGCGGTGCCTTAAACCTATGCCTAAATTAAGGCATAAACAACAACACCAAGAAGCAATATTACTGTTGATCAGTGGTTCCGAATCTTTTTTTGTAATGGGACCCTCAATCTTCCTGCAAAAATTCGCAACCTTGAAGTACGAAACCGAAGTTATTATTATATCCGAATGCTTTGTTGAAACTGCTGACGGGAAAATTTTGAAAGGAAAATTGTATAAAAAACCATGTTTTCTACAATTTACAATTATTTTATACAAATTAAATGGTACTTATGTATGTATTCCAGTGCGTCTTGTACTTCTTGCTATTTTTGTTGAGTATTACCAGATCGTCTGCAAAGGCCAGGCATTTCATGATTGTTTTGTTTGGACGTGCTCTTCCTAAATGAGTCCCTTTTACTTTTTCTTCCCACTGTTTTATGTTGAATAAATCGGCGAAGATCCGTCTCGTTGCCTAAGTCCTGTGACTATCTCAAATGGTACTGAGATTTCTCTTAGTTTTCCTGTCTATTGCGTACTGTTCTAGTGTGTCACAGAGGGTCTGCCTGTATGTGGCATCGTACGACTTCACAAAATCCACAAATGTGACTATAGTATTGCTCGTCTGTCTAACCTTCCGGAGTGTTCGCAGATTCCAAATCTGTTCAATGCATGATCTTCTCTTTCTGAATCTGCTTAGTATTCATTTATCTTTGCATCAGCTTAGGATTCTAATCTATTAAGAAATGTCTTGGAGAGAATATTATAGGTGACAGGTAAAAATGAGCTTCCTCTGTAGTTGTTATGGTATGTCTTGCCTCTCTTTTTATGCAGCGGATGGATCAACGCGCATTTCAATTCCCGTGCGATTTCCTCTGTAATCCATATTTCTGGGAGAATTTTATGAATTTTCATTGTAATTTCTGGGTTTAGGAGTTTTCAGATCTGAGCAATAATGCCATCTTCTCCCGGAGCTCTGTTTTTTTTTTTTTTTTTTTTTTTTTAATCGTTTTACAATCTGCTCTACCTCTGTGATTGTAGGTGGTTCCGAATCTAGATTTAGTATTGTCTTCGTGAAGTTTAAATGGTCTGTAGGTTTCTCGCAGTTGAGGAGTTTATCAAAATGATTTTTAAGAATTTTGTAGTTTTCTTTGGTATCTGGTTCTAGAGATCCATCAGTTTTTTTGAAGCAGATGTTCGGTGGCGGAGAACCTTACATGTTTTCTCTAAATATTCTGTAGATATTTCTCTTGTTATTTCTCTTGATATCTTATGCAATTTCATTGAGTCTACTTTTGTCATATGCCCTTTTCACATGTAGAATTTCTTTTGAGGATTGTTTCTGGACTCTGTAGAAATTCTGCCATGTTTCTGCTACTCTGTTGCTGATAAACTTCTTTTATGCATGGATTCTTCGGTCAATGGCCTGATCACAACTTGTGTTCCAACATCGATGTTTGCGTTTTCTGAGGGGTTAGCCACAACGCATTGCCATCCGAACTGTTTTCACGAGATGTGTCCAATTTTCTTTTGTATTGTTTTATTATTTTACAAAAAGAAAACTAGAAAAAGCACACTCGCATAAATATGTAGTTAATTCCTTCAACGTTATGTTTTGTAAACGCTATAGTCTTCCTCGGAACTCGTTGAAATCTATCCGCCCATACATACTCATATGAGACTGCAATGTTGCCATTTCGGAATTAAGAACTAATGCTACGGCTGCATTGTTTTCGTATTGCAATTAATCCCTCTTCTTTTTTTATCCACATTGCTTTCTTGGTTAGAACGGGTTTTGTACGTCACTTTTAAGGTCAGAAACTTTACTCGTCCAAAAGAATTTCGCATTTTTTCGGACGGTGACATTTTTTTAAAGATATATTAAACCTTATGCTGTCGAGCGTATTTTCACAACGTTACTAGTCGTGTAGGACGTCACGATACCCCAAACAAAGTAGCTGCAGTGACATAGATGTGCAGCATATCTGTAACAGAAACATGTTTGCTGAATCAATGGCTGTTCCGAAACAAACATTATCGTATTTGAGAGTATATTTGAACATTAATAAAGTACTAGATTACCGTTTTTAAAACACATAAACACATTTAATACCGGTACTCATTATCTTACGATTTTTGGAGATATAAAAAATTCCTTTACTCTTATTCTGTATCAGATATAAAGTCTTTACGCATGTCACAAAATATTTATTCTCTAGACCCATGAAAATGTTACATGAATTTAGTTACTGTCACTAGCTGCAACAGGTGCGCAGGGTGTTGACAAAATCCCAGGGTCTAGTGTTGAGTGTTTACTCAGACTTCCATTGTAAATTCTATTTATGCTTAATGCTCACGCATAGCTTTCCAGGAAGGTAATAGAGATCATTTAGCACAGTTGATCATATCTTCACCCCATGGCAAATAATTAGTAGAACAAATGAGTACTATCTACCTCTTTGCCTTGGTTTTATAGATTTTGAAGGGGCCTTTGATTCGATCAGTCACTCAGCTATGTTTGCGGCTCTAAAAGAACAAGGAATAGAACAGGACTATATTAAAATGTTACATAACATTTACAAAACCTCCTTTGTAAGCGCTGTCGAAAAAATTCATTAATTTCCCATTGAAAAGGGTGAAAACAATGTGATATATATATATATATATATATATAAATCCTATGTCTACCTTGAATTGGAAACAAAAGGCAATTCAAGTTCTCGGAAAGAGACTGAACAACTTGAGACTCACAGGTGATATTCTCCTATTTGTAAATGACATAGAAGAACTTCAAATATGCCGCGGTGGAGTAGCCGAGCGGTCTAAAGCACCTCGCTGCGCAGCGCGCGGTTGCTCGCCGTGGAGGCTCGAGTCCTCCCTGGGGCATGGATGTGTGTGCTTGTCCGTAGGTTAGTTTCCCTAGGTTTAAGTAGCTTGTAAGCTACGGACTGATGACCACGCAGTTTGGTCCGATAGATTTACAGACATAACTTCAAATATTAGTTAACGAATTTGCGTCAGTATTCTCTGAAGTTAGCCTAGAAATGAACATTGTTAAGCCCAAGATCATGATCAATGAGTGGACATTGAGGGAAGTATATCGGTTGGAAGTACACACCTGCAAAGAGTCGCAGAATATGTCTATCTGGGACAACTGATAAACATGAAAGGTGATCTAAAACCAGAAATATTACGACGAATTAATTCGAGATTGCACTCTTCAATTTTGAAATGTAAGATGTCGGTTGAGCTGAAGAAAACAGTTTTTGATCAATGTGTACTGCCAGTAATAATTTATGACTGCGAAACATGGACATTGCATGAGTTCATTGTTAGGACACGTAACAGTAGCCCAAAGAGGAATTGAAAGAGGATTGCTGGGTTACAGAAAAAGAGACAAGAAAGAGAGCAATCGAGGTAACACGAACAACACCAAAGGTCACCGATATTATGGAAAGGGTGACTACACTGAAATGGCAGTGAGCTGGTCATATTGCTAGAGTTAAAGGTGCTAGATGGTCTAGACAAGTCCTAGAGTGGAGCCGAATTTACCAAAAAAGACCTGGAGGGAGACCACCAGACAGATGGGACAGAGACCTAAGGAAGACAGCAGGACTTAGTTGGCAACGGGAACCTCAAGATTGGAAGAAATGGAAGAACCTACTGAGATCCTTTGTTACACGCAGACTCAAAGAGGTCACATCACCAAGTGATAGAACTGGCTGCTGCTGCTGATGATGATTAATAGAGATCATACAACTTCCATAAAGGAAAACTCGTATCCATTATGCAATCAATGATCTATAAGAATGACTGGTGTGATGTGAACAACCCGTACGACCACTATAAAGTCGTCAGGCGACCTTGACCTCGGATTTTAGGTAAAAACCTATTTTGTTCCTCATTAAAGAAAGGCAATAAAAGTTGTACATACACGAATTATGCAAAGTTATGATCGAGAACGCTAGTTGGATAGCACCTAAAAATACCTAATTTTAGGTTAGTACCTGATTGTACCTAAATTTAAAAAATCGAATTCAATAAATTTTTTATGCCAAAAATTCTCTCGTGGTCTTCCCAGTTACGAATTGTGCAAATATTTTATCGAAAATTGTAATTTAACACTACCTAAAGTACCTAATTTCATATTAGATCCTGACTGTATCTAATTTTTAAAAATCCAGACATTAAAAAATTGTTCTTAAACTGCCGGAAGAGGCAGTGAGTATTACTTCAGCTAAAGACGTTCTAAAAGACAACAATTTCCAACGACACTGCATGCAGAAAATCTCACTATACATTTTTGGTTCCTATTATTAAATCTATAGAGTGCTCAGGAAAAGCTGCCTACATGCAACTGCGATTGATAGAAGAGATGACAAAACTACTTGGTCCCAGGTTCTGTTGGTATGAAAGTTAGTGAAAAACTAAAGATAGGAATTAAAAAAATCATTGCGCCTAATACCGCTATTTAAATATGCTCCGGTGACATCCGTTGACTTGGAACGCTCATTCTTAGCATATAATATGCTATTAACAGACAGGAGATGTAGTTTCTCAACAGAAAATCTGGAGTGTTAGTTTTTACTGTGACTGCAATTAGGGACATACACAATAAAATAATGTGGATTTTTCTCAATCTATTTATCTTGCTAGTCAATAAAATTTCTGATTTTGGTCACCTGTTTTATGATTTTTATAACCTACAAGCTTAACCCCGCGGCTCCGCTCGCGTGTTGGTTGATTATGATAGCTAAGCTATTTTTCAGTAGTGTGCTATGAGACTGGTTTTCAAGAATGAAATGAAATACAATACCTTCTTTAGAAACGAACTGAAAACTATTCCTATCAGACTGCAGAAGTCTATGCACTCGTCGTTTATCAGGAAAGTAAGTAGTGTAGATCAAAACACACGTAAAACTGCACTAGTTCCGAAGAATCCAATCACAAAATTCAACAATAATGATTGTAATAATATCACAGATCGATCACTTGATATAATGCGCGAAACGTCAAATCGATTTTTTAAAGAGATGTATTAAAAGAAATTTCTTTTTTACTGCTTTATATATTTATTCTTATATTTCCTTATTGGTTGGCTTCTCCTTACAGACAAAGAGCTGAAGACATTGTACCACGCATAGACCAAAGATATGGTCTCTATCGCTGGCCTTGAGTCAAAATTTTTTCATAATTTGACGACTTTCAACCACCATATCTTCCACCTCCTTATAGCTATCGACATGGAACTGCTATCGTGTACAACGGGAGACTTCGGACAACAATTACACACAAGCATTAGTTAGCGTTCTGTAGTTTTCACTGCAGAGCGAAATATTAAGACATACAAACGTAGAATTTTATATACACCGATAACTTTCCAACCAAATATACTCCACCCTCTTATCATTATCAGCCCTCAAGCAACAATTCAACCAATAAAACCATTGTCAAAGAGTAAATATAATTTTCAAAGAGTAATTATTGTTCCGCATTTCGCGTTATATTCTTTAGATTGCTAAATATCTATCAGATCGCTATAAAACCGTGCCTAAAACCTTTCTCAGGTATAAATTAGTAACTGTACAAATATTTAATCTCTGTGTCTTGCCGTTCGGACGTGATAAGCGTACACCGAACAGACATTCACATTTATATATATTGTCCCAGCTATCTTGTCCACCCAAAATATCTCTGGAACAATAACAGCTATTGGAAAACGACTTTCACCGGTATCAATGTACGGCTGGGGCCCATGAATGTACATTTTGGAAACATTCTAAAACGAAAGAAAATGTGTTTTTTAACACAAACTTATGTTTCTTTACATGGTCACCCTATATTTTTTCTTCAGCAATCCATAGCGTGAGAAATCACATAAACAATGGCGTGGATTGCATCACATTATTCCAATTACATCCCGAGATATTGCGACGAGAAGTTGACGCTTGAAAAACCCGAAATACGCTGCTAGCGCACGTCCTGAGGCTCAGGCGTGAACCCCATGCTGCCCGTAATCGCAATGTGATTGACATGCGTAATCGCACTTCCATACTTATCAAGAGGTCCGAAACGAATAATACGGTCTGCGGCCATCACATCGCGATTACGGGCAGCATGGGGTTCACGCCTGAGCCTCAGAACGTGCGCTAGCAGCGCATTTCGGGTTTTTAAAGCGTCAACTTCGCGTCGCAATATCTCGGGATGTAATTGGAATATTGCGATGCAATCAACGCCATTGTTTACGTGATTTGTCATGCTATAGATTTCTGAAGAAAAAATATAGGATGTCTATTTAAAAAAAAATAAGTTTGTGTTAAAAACACGTTTTCTTTCGTTTTATAATGTTTCCAAATATGTACATTCATGGGCCCCAGCCGTACATTGATACCGGTGAAAGTCGTTTTCCCATAGCTGTTATATTTTGGGTGGACAAGATAGCTGGGACACGATCGCCATAAAACCGTGCCTTCCCCGCGTAGACATTAGTAACTGTACAAATTTTTCGCTCTTTATGTCTTGTGGTTCAGACGTGATAAACATACACCGGAAAGACATTTACATTTATAGATATAGATTTTTATTGTATTGGTGTGGTGTCTGTTCATTCGGACGTCCGAAAGAACAGACACCACACCAATACAATAAGTATATATACGCGACGACGGCTTTTGCTTCACCTATTTCACTGCAGATGCGGTAATACGTCCGACCTCGCACTGGAATCCGTAATGGCGAGTGTAAGAGGGCATGGACGATAGGGGCGCTACAACCATAGCGTGCGATATGTGGGAATTTGAGACGGATGGGAGGCGAGCACGGGTGGCTAAGTGGTGCCTGGCGCCGTGGCTCAGCACGCCCGGTCAGAGGGCTCAACGCCCTCTGTAATAAAAAAAAGCTGAGCCAATAACACACCGAACAAGAACGAACAAAAACGATCAACGTCCGCAACGAAGAGAACTAACCATATGAGGGAAAAAAAAAAAAAAAAAAAAAAAAAAAAGGCTGTTAAGGCGACCGCTCGCCCGAAACGGGAGACCCAGGTTCGATTCCCGGCCTGGCTCACATTTTCACTTGTCGCTATTACTTAATTTCAATGCCCAAATGCGGCCACTGTCAATCCTTCCTTTCCTATCCTTCCTTTACCTATCATTTGCATGTAGATTTTTGTAAGTAATAGACCCTATTTTAGGTACCAAATTTAAGATTTTTAGAACCTAAAAGTTGGAGATCTAGTCATATCCCATACAGCACTTAACGTCCACGGACAGTACGTCGGGCCGGACGCGGTGGCCGAGGCGCTCCAGTCACGGTCTGCACGGCCGCATGGATATTTGTGCCGTCCTAGTTCGTAAGTAGTTCACAAGTAGTTTGTAAGTTTAGGGACTGATGACCCGTAGTTAAGTCCCATAGACTATACAAACATTTGAACAGTACGTCGGTTTTTCCTGCTGTACTGCTGCACTATACTACAAAGCTGGTGTCCTTTAGCGGCACGTAGCACTTGCTATTCGCCGCAAGGTTGTCAGTATTCAAAACAGCCGCACTGGGGCGCACGGCAGCTCAGCTGAGAATATGCGCGAGCGGTGCGGCATTCCTGGCCCGGCGGCGCGGCAGGTGCCAGATAGCAGGTTTCGACACGCGCCGCCTGTTTCGCTGGCCGCCCATTGACGCCGTTGTTCCCGGGCGGCAAACACGGTGAGTCACTCGGCAGGCATCCCCTTATCGACTCCAACTCAACTGCAGCAGGCGGCGGATGGCGGGGCCGCCGACTCTCCGTGCGATAAGTCGCTCCGAAGTTTCGTAATGGCGCTCCAACGAGGCACCATCGACGGAACACTCGGTACGTAAAACAGCGAGTTCATTTCGGCGACATCTCGCCGGCGATAACGCTATCGTGAAAACAGGAACTCGCCGCTGTGCAGCATGATTCCTTGTAGCTGTATCCAGTGGCGGCTGGTGATAATGTGCTAATGTGCTGCAGCATACTGTAAATATATTACTAAAATTATGCCATTTCTCTTCTAAAGCAAGCGAGAAATCACTGTAAAATTACATCCATTCTCTTGGAATGCGATCCAGATATCACAATAAAATTATGCCAATTCCCTTACAATATGTATTACAATGCTAGTAATAAGGATGAAAATACATTTTGGAGCGCTCTCGCCGCGAAAGCTGGAAACCAGCTCCATGTGATGAAGTGGGATTCAGCCGCGCAGGTACGTGCGCAGAGAAGCGGCGCAGGCGTGTGTTCGCTAGTGCGCGTGCGCAGACGTGACGTCAGGCCTGGCGACTCGTGTGTGCTGAGACCGAACACAGCACCAGATCAATATTTCTCTTCCCGCTGCGTGTAACGGCTGCGGAAGAATAGTATATGACGAATGTTGCGGCATACAGAGTCAGAAGAAGATGGACAGAGACGAGAGGGAAGAGAAGAGATACTCACTGCGGACTGGAATAAATAAATTCCCGGACAACGCAGCGGTTTTCAGTTAATCTGAACAGTACAGTCTGTGTATGTTTGAATTGTATGCAAATGTAAAGTCCTGTTCCGAAATTGATGAAATTTTGCACACTTGACCTTCAAAATAAGAGGTCTCAGTCTAAAAAATATTCTTACAGTGTATGGCGGAGTATACGGACCTCGACGAAATCTAGTTTTATTCCAATATTGATCAAATTTTGTACATTTGACCTCCAAAGCAAGAGGATGGTCACTTATAAATAAAATATCGACTAGGGCATGGCGGACAGTATTTTACTTACAGAATCTTGCAAAATCTACAATTCTATTCTAGTCTTAATGTACCGTGTGTTGAAAAAGTAATTATAAATTTGAAAACTTAATAAATCACGGAATAATGTAGATAGAGAGTTAAAAACTGACACACATGTTTAAAATGACATGGGGTTTTATTAAAAATAATTAAAAAAATAATAAAAATAAAGTTCAAAAAATGTCCGACAGTTGTCGCTTCATCTGATCAGAAAAGCAATAATTAGCATAACAAACTAAGACAAAGCAAAGATGATGTTCTTTACAGGAAATGCTCAATATGTTCACCATCATTCCTCAACAATAACTGTAGTCGAGGAATAATGTTGTGAACATCACTGTAAAGCATGACCGGAGTTATGGTGAGGCATTGGCGTCAGATGTTGTCTTTCAGCATCCCTAGAGATGTAGGTCCATCACGATACACTTGCAACTTCAGGTAACCCAAAGCCAATAATCGCACGGACTGAGGTGTGGGGACCTGGGAGGCCAAGCATGACGAAAGTGGCGGCTGAGCACACGATCATCACCAAATGACGCGCGCAATCCTGCAGGAGGTGTTTATCAGCCAGGCTGGGGATGATGCGATTCTGTAACATATCGGCGTACCTCTCACCCGTCACGGTAGCAGTTACAAAACCAGAATCACGTAGTTTCTCGAAGAAAAAAGGCCCGATAACGGTAGATGTGGTAAATCCAACCCATACCGTGACTTTCTCGTCGTGCAATGAAATTTCCACGACAGTTCTAGGATTTTCGGTAGCCCAAATTCTGCAGCTGTGGGCGTTGACAGACTCTCGGAGCTTGAAATGAGCTTCGTCATTCCACAACATGTTACTCAACCAATCGTCATATTCCGCCATCTTTTGAAACGCCCACACCGCAAATGCCCTCCGCTTCACTAAATCGCCAGGTAACAGTTCATGATGCCGATGGATTTTGTAGGATAGCATCGGAGGGTACGCCTAAGTGCCAACCAAACAGTATTGTATGGAGTGCCGGTGCGACGTGCGACTGCACGAGCGCTGACTTCCCCGCACATAGACGAACCCGCTACAGTCTCCATTACTTCCTGGACTGACTCAGCCGCGTTACGCCTTGTGCTCGGTCGGCCACTACGGGGTCTATTGTCTAAACAACCCGCGGCTTCGAACTTCGAAATCATTCTCGGCACAGCTGCATTTGTAAACGAACCTTTATCTGTTCGAATCCCCTTCCTAAGGTGATAGGATCGTAACGCTGAACTAGCACATTCCCCATTCTGATAATACAGCATCACTAAAAGCGCCTTTTCAGGTAACGTCAACATGCTGCGACTGCTGGTGCATCTGATACTCACTCTCTCATTACAGCTCCTTTTATATATGATTTTCATGCGCGGTCACTGACGTTTTGCTGTCCAGCGCCATCTGTCGGACGTTTTTTGAACTTTTTTTTTTTTTTTTTTTTTTTTTTTTTGGTTCTAATAAAGCCCCATGTCATTCCAAGCATGTGTGTCAATTTTTACCTCTCTATGTACATTATTCCGTGATTTAGTAAGTTTTCAAATTTATACTAACTTTTTGATCACCCGGTAATTTTGCACACTTGACCTTACGACTGACTACGTAAAATTTCATATGGTGCACAGCGCAGTGTAATTTACTGTTGCGACACGAACCCAGTTTTGTGACAGCATGTCCGAGCCAAGGAGTGGACATTGGGTTTAAATGAGAAGGCGTGAAGTTAATGAGAACTCATTATGGGTTTTATTGCAGTAGACTGTTAAGGCGGGTCCACACTGAGCGCGCTGCGCCGCGCCATGCTGCACCGCGCCTCTGCAGCCCGCGCACTGCTGCTGCTGTAGCACAGCAGAAGACGCCGTCCGCGCCGCGCCGCGCCGTTCCCAGGCGCGCACTGTGGTTCCAGTTGGAGCGCGCGCACGTCTCAAGTAGGAGCGAGCCAAGTTCGTGAGTGTCGCATTTATTGTGCTGTACCATCAGTTAAGGAAGAATCGTCCTTATTGGGTAACCCCAGTACGGAGGATATGATCTTTTCAGTGAACTGGTTGCAGGCGACAGGGGACAGTTCGAAACCTTTTGTCGAATGTCTTTCAGCCGGCCGCGGTGGCCGAAAGGGACTGAGGCGCTCCAGTCACGGTCTGCACGGCCACTACGGTCGGGGGTTCGAATCCCCCCTCGGTCATGGATATTTGTGTTGTCCTTAGTCTTAGTTAGTTCATAAGTAGTTTGTAAGTTGACTGGTGACCCCGTAGTTAAGTCCCATAAACTATACAAACATTTGAACATAATTCGAA
Source organism: Locusta migratoria (assembly GCA_026315105.1). Taxonomy (NCBI): domain Eukaryota; kingdom Metazoa; phylum Arthropoda; class Insecta; order Orthoptera; family Acrididae; genus Locusta; species Locusta migratoria. The sequence continues at coordinate 509,047,149 of CM048747.1, forward strand.
TGTCTTTCGAAGACTTCGAATATCTGTTGAAAGTGATCGAAACAGACATAATGAAGAAAGGCCGCTTCCAAGGAGTGGAAACACCCCCTCATCACCTGTAGAAAGAAGCTCAGAAGCAGGTAAAATGCTAGCCACCGTTTTCTACGTCTTAATGCTTCTTCCGTAAGCAACGCCCCGATTTTTTCCTGGAAGGCTTTTTGTAGCTTATAAAGCGGTATGAAAAATGTCTCAATGTACTTGGAAGTTATGTATATAAATAAAGATATTTTGTTGTTGTGCTCTTCAGTCCGCAGACTGGTTTGATGCAGCTCTCCACGCTACCCTGTCTTGTGCAATTCTCTTCATCTGAGAATACGTTCGGCAACCTACATCGTTTTGAATTTGTTTACTGTATTCGTTTCTCAGTCTACCTTTACGACTTTTACCCAACACATTTCTCATTTCCTTCTAATGCTAAGTTGACAATTTCCTGAGGTCTCAGAATGTGTCCCACCAACCGATCCTTTCTCTTAGTCAGGATATGCCAGAAACTAATTTTCTCTCCAGTTCAGTTAAGCACCTCCTCATTAGTTACTGATCTACCTATCTAATCTTCACCATTCGTCTGTAGCACAACATTTCGGAAGCTTCTATCGTCGATGTTTCACTCCCATCTAATGCTACACTTTAGACAAATGCTTTCAGAAAGGACTTCCTAACATTTAAATTAATATTGGATGTCAACAAGTTTTGCTTCTTTAGGAACGCGTTTCTTCCCATAGCCATTCTGTATTTTATATCTTCTTTACTTCGGCCAACAGTTATCTTGCTACCCAAATAAAAAAAACCACTACTTTTATTATCTCATTACCTAATCTTATTCCTTCAGCATCGCCTAATTTTCTGACATTCCATTGCCCTCGTCTTACTCTTGTTAATGTTCATCTTCTTATCTTTAACGTCTCATTCTATTTTTTTTTTCCTTTCATACGCAACTCTGACCACAGTCGACAGGGGAAATTTACGGTATTTTCCAACTCCGCCACTTTTTTTCCCCTTCAGTCAGTAAGTAGAGGGAGGGGAGCGAATGAGAGAGCAGAAAAAGGGGGCAGGGGGTCGAGGGGGAGGGAAGGATGAAGAAAGTCGAAATACATATCTACATGACACTAGAATAATAGATAAGACTTCATGTCACGTTTACTATACTTACAAAGTGCATGAAAAATGTGTTGAAGAAAATATTATACTTACCGTGTAGTTTATTGGCACTTTATACATCCTTCCACCATTTTTTCTTATTTAGGTTAAAAAAAGGCCTTTATAAGCTCTTAAATAGTTTGTAATTATATTTAAACGTGATTGAGCACAAAAACCTATTTCAGTTCAAAGTCGTGCATCATGTTCTGAAAGGCCATCCACTTTTCTGCTAAGATAGTGTCTCTCTAATGATGAGCCATGAACAAAAATGTTGTTAGTTTCCCCGCAGAGTCGTTCGATATCACATGAATTAATATGAATTAAGAAAATCCACCGCCATCTTCTTTCCTGCTCTGTCACACATTTAATATTGAAATCACCACATTAAATGTTTGTATTTCGTATAGAGTGAACATAGAACCCTCTTCTTGAGCACAAATTTTTGAAATCCGAGTCAGGGGATCTATAAATAACAACAGTATTAGAAATTTTCCCCCTGTAAATTGAGCCACACCTGCGCTATATTCAAATATATTTTCCGTGCATTGTTTTGAAACACTGATGCCGTTTACTTCCTTGAAATTGAACCATACCTGCGCAACATTCAAATATATCTGTCGTTCAGTGTTTTGAAACATTGGTGCCATTTTTCACGTACACAAGGGCGGATTTAGCGGGTGGCACAGGAGCACATGCCGCTCCTAGATAGTGTGACCAAATATATATATATATATATATATATATATATATATATATATATATATATATATATATATATATATGTGTAAAAGAGGAAGAGAGAGAGATAGAGAGAAATAGAAGAGAAGAGAGAGGGGGAGGGAGAGAGGGGAGGAGAGAGGAGGGAAGTGGAAAATCTCAACATAACAATTATTAACTTTTACTTACGGACAGAATATAACTGTGAGTTTAAAAACGCAAAATCCTTGGTAGATAAATAAGATATTGTGTACGTTTTATTCATACTTAAATAAATGTTAAAGGATTTAACTATGTGAAAAAAATGTGAATTTCTAAGGCTGCCTTCAGGCTGGCGCATACAGGTGTCTTCGGTAATCAGTTTATCACTCTGGATTCTTTTCCTAGACACTAAGAAATAGCACTGCCACGCAGTATAAACAATTTTATCGATTTTCCATTTATTGAAACATATGAGAAATTTGAATGGCATTTTCCCACACATCAGATACAAAGGATTTTCATGCTACTAGCAATTCTTCTAGAAACACAATCGAGTGTAATTTTGTTGATCGGGAAAGTTTTGTTGAAAACCTATCAAGTTTTGCGTAGTAACTTTACAAAGCACGAAGAAGCAATTAATTTAGTACAAAGCGACGCAGGAAATCTGATTTTAGGTTTTGTGGAAATATCAAACTTAGCGCGACATATTTACTGGCTGTTTGATTGTTATTCGGTGCATTGTTTGATAATGAAACGGCTACGCCGGATACAGTATTGTTTGTCCACGATAAGTTGACCATTCTTGCACTGGCTATTGGCAGCGGCAGAAGTTGCACAGGTCACACCTATATTCAAGAAAGGCAGAAGGAGTAGGGTTACCAGATGACGACCTTCAAAAAGGAGGACATTTCTAAAGACATACAAAAATTTTCAACGGTTGTGTAGGTTTTTCGGCATTTACCTAACTGACATTAAGATAAATTATAATTTTTACGTCTACAGTGTTATATCATGAAAATATTTTGTCATTTTTGTTCTTTATTTAGTTGAATAAATTGGAGCAAAATTTGTGGCTGACTGGCTATGGAAGAAAGCTTCATTTTGTGTCGAAAGAATTCGCGGGTAACAGTCGCAAGAGTGTGGCTGGAGTACTGTCCGCGGAGAGGATTTTTGTGGAGGAGGGAGGAACGAAATTCTGAAGCAGACTGCTGCCGACGCGGCTCTGCTGAGCTTCAGATACATCACTGGGCACGGCGCGTCTGCTATAATTCTAAGAACTTCCCACACTTTTTGTTTGCACTATCCGGTCTCTGAGCAGCTCGTAATTTGCATGATACAATACACATCTAGTGTTGCCGTTTTATTTGGTGGATCTTGCATTCGTTTTACTTTGCAGTTAAGAGCTGCACAGACAAGGAAACTTGTCACACTTTTCCCAATCAGTGTTCCATCTACATTTGAAGTATCCTTTAAGGTCTTAACGATACATTTAGATCCAACAAAGCTTCAGGTGAGCAATCGTTTGATGTTCTGATGCTAGGAACTTATTTTTTACAGTTGAATTACGTGACTAATTTTCATTAATTCATGTACCACAGTAGTTACAAAGACATACATCGATGTTATTTAAAGCACACTTGTTTTGAAATTATAATCCCAATTGCTGCATCCAATCCTGACTATGTGATCCTTAACTTAAGGAATACTGTCCATTATTTGCAAATTTATTTTGTTGCCTCATTGTGACGGTGTTTGCGTTGTGCTGCCTTATAAGGCAATTTCTATCTATAGGCATCTATTTCAGCTTTAATACCATCAGCAGGTTATCTGTGAAAATGTGCATCTTTTCAGTATAATATATCGAATTTAATAACTAACTATAATTTAAATTTATAAATACGTGTACATACGCCTGTTGGTCTTGACACCCGTATATTCCGGTTGTTTTGCTATTTCCTCCTACGTTCTTACGTAATAGTTATAATTTTATATATATTTTCGTAATTACTGTCTGACAGTTCCTTGACAGATAAATCAACGAGTCTATATCGGTTACATGCAGTTAATTTATAATTTTCGTAATATTTTCACTTGGAATCTTGTTGGAGTTTGTGATTTTTTGATGTGTCGTAAATTTTTATATTTTCACAAATAACCTGATTATGCCATTCAAGACGACATAGGTGACTATCGTAATAAATAGAAACTGTCTGCTAAAGCTGCATTTGGAGTTTTAATTACGTAATCTTCTTGAAAACATATAAAATGCCTAATAGACACCAAAAAAGATATCATTTACGGTTCAGGAATGCAAATGGTAAATAATTTTTATTGAGTTCATACAAATCAAGTCAAATTCAGTAGTCGCTATTCCCAATTTATTTTTATTTATTTATTTTCATATGCACAATATATGACATCAACTGCAAATGGGCAAAGCTGAAAATGTGTATTCAACCGGGACCCGAACCCGGTTTCCCGCTTTTTAGACATTTGCGCTGACCACTACACCACTGGGGACACAGTGATCAGCGCACCTGCAAGGTCTACCCCGTCAGACACAAATTCCCAGCTGTACCCTGCCGACAGTGCTCAAACTCGTAGTTTTGAACGAGTAAGGGCTCCAAACTTGCCCACCCCATTTTCTTTTTCTTTCTTGTTTTTTATTATCGATTTAAATGACCTCTACCTTCACTTTCAAATGATATTATCACATCACTGTTTTCATACAGTCTTCAAATGTACAAAATGAAAATTACAAAATTATTAAGTTTGAAGCTGTGACAAAATCGTATTTATAACTCAAGTACTGGTGACTGTTCTATGTTATAAAAATTACTACATCTAATATTAAGGCATTTGTTCATCTTCTTACTATTTAAGAAGCATTAAATATTGACACCCGTGGAATCAATTACATGACTACACATCAGTGAAGTCCTAGCTAACATTTCATCATTTCACCACTTGTAATTTTCGTCTTAAGTGCTAAACATTTTTCCACACTTGGTTGGCTGATTGCTTTCGGAGAATGGGGAACTCCTTGGTACAACCTCCGTGCAAAATAATAATTACATGCTGTATCAAAAATGATTCAGGGCATAAATACTGAACGATTTTGGCGTTTACGCACAAACGGTTGGAAGATAATAAACGTTACCATATTTGACAATTGAAACGAATGTGCCTGGTGGGCATATACGACATTCTGCCTCGGAGATGTTTCCTCCGGGCCTGAAGTCATGAAATCGTTTTTGTAGTTCCTCGCTAAAGACACATTTGCGTTTTGGCATGATTTCGATGAAACGTGACCACTGCTTCCATTCACAGCAACCGACGGACAAGCAGTTGTAAATAATCGTTCTAATGTGAATTTCTTAGAAGCCGGTGTATCTTGCATTGTTGCAGACCTGTGTTCTTAATTGACTGCCTCGCAGCTCCCATTCCGCGACAGTTGCCACGCCAGTTATTTCAATTGTTCTAAAATAGCTTTACCTCACAGCATCGGCGGCATAGAGAAAATTCTAGAAAAAACCATTGTTCGAAGAACGGTTAAATTATCTAGATTTAGTGATTGTGACACTTCAGAGAGTTGTATTTACGCATTTTGAAGTTGAAACTGTTGCATGACGCAAAAAAGAGGACATTTTCTCATTTTCCTAAAAACCCGGCCGGACCATTTTAAGGTCCAAAAAAGAGGACATGTCCGGGTAAAAGAGGACGTGTGGTAACCCTAAGTAGGAGTAGCCCACTAAACTACAGACCTATTTCATTGACGTCAATTTGCAACAGGGTTTTGGAACATATCCTGTGTTCAAATATGAATTATCTCGAACAGAACGATCTATTGACCCAAGGTCAACACGGATTTAGAAAATATCGTTCATGCGAAACACAACTATCTCTTTATTCACATAAAGTGATGGGTGCTATCGACAAGGGTTCGCAAATCGATTCCGTATTTCTTGATTTCCAGAAGGCTTTTTTACAACGTACCTCACAAACGGCTTTTAATCAAATTGCGTAGTTATGGTATATCGCCCCAAATTTACGATTGGATGGGGATTTCCTGTCAGAGAGGACACAGTTCGTTGTAATCGATGGTAAGGCAGCGACTAAAACAGAGGTGATATCTGGTGTTCTACATGGTAGTGTTATTGGTTGGTCCTCTGCTGTTCCTTATTTACATAAACGATTTAGGGGAAAATCTTAGGTTGTTTGCAGATGACGCCGTCATTTACCGTCTAGTAAAATCATCTGAACATCAAACCCAACTACAGAACGATCTGAATAAGGTATCAGTATGGTGTAAAAATTGGCAATTGACTCTAATTAATGAGAAGTGTGAAGTCGTCCACATGAGTACGAAAAGAAATCCATTAAACTTTGTTTACAAGATAAATCAATCAAAAGTAATGGCCGTAAACTTCACACAATACTTAGGAATTACTATTACTTAAGACTTAAATTGGAAAGAACATGGAAAGAATGTCGTGGGAAAGGCGAACCAGAGACTGCGTTTTATTGGCAGAACCCTCAAAACATGCAACAGAACTACAAAAGAAACCGCATATACTAAGCTTGTCCATTTTTGGAGTATTGCTGCCCAGTGTGGGATCCTTATCTGGTGGGTTTGACGGAGGACATCGAGAGAGTCCAACGAAGGGCAGCTCGTTTCGTATTGTCACGATACAGGGGAGACAGCGTTACGGAAATGATACAGGATCTGGGATGGGAATCATTACAACAACAATGCACTACTAGTTTCGGCGCACTATTGCGTCATTCGCAAGAGTCTATGATTACAAAAATATTACAATGATTCAACCACATCAAGCAGTGGCAAGTTTAAAAATTTACGATAAAATAAAAAAAAGAGTAACGGGAGTTAATGACAATCAAACCATGTGCACTGCGCGGGAAGGCCGTGTTATCTGCGACGCAACACCACGGAGATGCTGCCGCTCCCGCCAGGGGTTCGAGTCCTTCCTCGGGAACGGGTGTGCGTGTTGTCCTTACAATGAGTTAGTTTAAGTAGTTTGTAAGACTAAGAACCGAGAGCTCAGTGGTTTCGTTCCATAGGATGAGAATTTATTTATTTATTTTTAAATTTGTGAACCATATGCCCTAGGTTCTTGTACAGTCACCATTAATTCATTTGGTACATTAATATCATTTTCCTGTGGGCATAATTGTACAAAACGTATTTTTCGACCGTATTATGCAATTGTTTACCTTTTCGTTTGTCTTATTCAATCTTATAGTCCAATTATTCGAAAGTTGTAAATATGTTGGGCCAATTTCCCATGGCTCCTCTGTATAGGGATACACATATACCGATCTGGCCAAGCTGAGAAACAGTTACAACTCCTATTAAAATCAGAGCCTGAATGCCATGTGTTCGGATATGAGCAAGTGTTTCATCCTTTATGATGACAAATGAAACAAGTGTGCTCACAGCTGAACACAGGGCATCCAGTCTTCAAAGTCTTTATTGTCTTTATTTTGTGGTAAATATATAAACTTCTCATTACTTAATGTGTTTTAATTATTGAAATATTTGTTGTAATAATGGGCACTTGAAAATGATGCTGTAAAGCACAGAAATTAATAGTAATGGAAGTATATAAAAGAAAGTTTTGTTTAAAAAACGACTATGGCTTTGGGGCATATTTTGGGTGATTCACATGTTGTTGATGTGGTCTTCAGCCGGCAGATTGGTTTGATTCAGCTCTCCACGCTACCCTGTCCCGTGCAAATCTCTTCATCTGAGAATATGTTCGGCAACCTGCATCCTTTGGAGTCTGCTTACTGTATTCGTCCCTCGGTCTCCCTCTACGATTTTTACCCCACACACTTCCCTCTAATGCTAAGCTGACGATTCCTTGATGTCTCAGAATGTGTCCCTCCAATCTATCCCTTCTCTTAGTCAGTAAACGCCAGAAACTCCTCTTCTCCCCAATTCGGTTAAGCACCTCCTCATTAGTTACGCGATCTACCCATCTAATTTTCATCATTCTTCTATAGCACCACATTTCAAAGGCTTTTATCATCTTTTTGTCTGAAATCCTTATCGTCCACGTATTACTCCCGTACAATGCTACACTCCAGACAAATGCTTCCTAACATTGAAATTAATATTGGATGTGAACATATTTCGCTTCTTCGGAAACGCTTTTCTTTCAATAGCCATTCTGCATTTTATATTTTCTTTACTTCGGCCATCGGACGTTATTTTGCTACCCAAATAACAAAAGTCATCTACTACTTTTATTTTAATCTAATTCTTTCAGCATCTCCTGACTTTCTGATGCTACATTCCATTATCCTCGTTTTACTACTGTTGATGTTCATTCTATACCCTCTTTTCAAGACACTGTCCATCCCATTCAATTGCAGTTCCAGATCCTTTGCAGTCTCTGACAGAATTACTCTGTCATCGGCAAACCGCAAAGGTTTTATTTCTTCTCTCTGAACTTTAATTCCCTCTCTAAATTTCTCCTTGCATTCCTTCAGTGCTTGCTCGATGTACAGGTTAAACAACATTGGGGAAAGGCTACAACCCTGTCGTTCCTCCTAAAAGCTGTACGCTTGTTTTGTAATGTTGAACCTTTCGTTAAATCAGACAATAAATTGTTCATTAACTTAGCTATTTGGTTTAATTATGGCCCTGATATTAATGTATAAGAAACAGTGCATTAAATTGATTATGTGCGCAACGGATATTTTTAACAAAACCACTGTGTCATGTAACCTTTTGAAACAGACACTGACTATACTCAAGAATTTTGACTGCGAGAAAGATATAAGAAAAACCACAAATCACTTTCTTAATGCTTGACTGTGAGAACCTATATAGGTCAGCCTCCAATTATTGAAATCCAAATCAACTATTATCTTACTATGGCACCAATAATGAAATATGTTCAATAATATTATTCAAATCAACACTCCACTAAATCAAGTAATTATCAAATGAAGGAAGTGGGTTAATTTTCTAACTACATAAATGAAATATGAAACAGGGTTAACTTGCTTATTATTGATAAACAGCATTACATTACTTACATGATACAACTTCTGACTTGCTGGCAAAGCAGCCTCTGCTCTACATCGGAGCCATACACACAACCCAACCGCTCTCTAAGCGAGCTGAACCACTAGTCCTACTCTCTCTCAGTGCGAGCTACAATGCTGTGCAATACATGATCTTTGCGCTACAATGCTGTGCAATACATGATCTTTGCCAGAGATGAAACTTTACACATATCGATACATACAGTAGAAGCGATATTATACATTTTCTTGCAAGCAAGTTACTCGATACAAAACAGGAGGCACAATATTAGACATTTTCTTATTTTCTTATATTTTATGGACACGTTTCATCACCCCCCTCCTACCTATTAAAATTTTGTAGGGTGGGTGATGCCAATGGCATTGCCTAGCCAGCAAAATTACTGAATTTCAAGTCCACAAATCCATTAATGACATCCGAAATATAACAAGATCAAAACAACAGATGGAGTACATAGAAAATTAAAAAAAAAAAAAACAATGTGACAGTCATAAATACATGCCATTTTACAGAACAGTACCATCAAAAGTCACGCATGGAGTGGTACAGGGTGTGACAGGCATAAGCAAATGTTAAAATTTACAGAACATCAGCAATAAGTGGAATATATGACAATTATACATAATGGTAAACATAAGTATATATAGAATTTCAGGAAACATAGTTTGACAAATGATATAGTGGAGAAAATGAGATAGCTAGAAGTAATACACAAATGGAAAAACAAAATATACAATAATAAACGTGAACATATACAAAGTTTTACAAAAGATAGTTTAACTAATGTCATCATTCTTTAAAGAAAATGTGGTAATTACAAGTAATACAGACAGTAGTGTAAGTTCCATGGGTTTAAATTTTGTACAAGAGATCAGTATTTTTGGGAACATAAAATGAACATTTATATCTTGTGCACAATGTAGTCTATGTAAATTTTTAGTGCACTTAGTATAAGATAGAGTGTCAGTTTTGTATTCTGTGATGCATTTAAAATGCTATACTTTCATGGATGCTAGAACATACATGTAAAATTTTTGGCTACATAGGCTTCTGATCATGTACAAAATAATATTACTGCTTCAGCACAATAGGGTTTCAATATAACGTTTGTCAATCGAATAGGCACAATGACATTTCTGACAAAGTATATGTATCTATCAAGAGCACAATTTTATTTTGGTCACTGACTGTAAAAGAACCATGAAATATACCTAAACACTGGTAATGAGCCTGTGGACAACGTTTGCAATGGGAGGCACTGAATAGTATATGCACACGAATAGCACATTAGCTCCTAACATTCATTTTAGGTCTGCACACGAACACAAAACACTGTAAGATTACACCACACTGTAGGCGGGCTGACTGGTTGCATTGAAGTGGAAGTCATGGGGAAAAGGTTCTGATGTATTCCTCCATGCAATTCGACAACCAAGTGTGCTCCAACCAACAGAGCTATTAGCCGACTGCATCCGCAGCAAACTGGTGATGGGTGGCCAAGGCTGCAATGGACAGTACTGTATGGCCAAACATCATCCACAAACATCTTCATTAAAAGGCCCAAAATCAGTGGTGTATAGTAACTCGTCCATTGTTCTGTGTGCATTCTGGAATCTCGTGTGCGAAATCGCCACTTCCCATGCGTGTCCAAAGTACATGAAATAAAGCATTTTACACACAAATTAGTAACATAGTCATGATATTTCAGTTTAGACTGAAAGAAAAGTCATTGATTAGAACATATCTACAGAAATATTTTCCCACAAATTCAAGTGGTACAGATGGGGTCATGGTATTAAACCATATTTTTACATTACAAGTAGTGTCCTGAAGACGGATACATTTGAATACTAATGAGTAAGTTAATTCTTATATTAGAGTATCTACAACATTAGTGTCATTTCATATAAGCACAAGGCTTTACATACTATGTACATATTGCTTTACAAACACATAATCGTATGAAATACATTGAGGGTGCTTGTCATCAATTTGGCATGATATAACTTAAATTGACATTCCAATTACCATTTGTACATATCTCTTTAAATTAATATATATCACTATGGTGGTGATTACATTACCACAAAGTATAACACTTAAATTACATAAGTTGCCATGGCCAGGCTTTTGTCTCAACTGAGCTACATATTTCATTGCCTTGAGGTATAACACATCAGGGTAGTTTCGTGAGAATATCAAAAGAGGTTCAAGTCATCAGGTCATGTCTGTGTCTGTCTGAGTCAACAGTAGGGTCAAACAAAACAATTAGTGCAAATTTTGGTACAGTAATAGATGTACATCACAGTAAATCATCCAATAACATAAACACAGACGTAATATTCGTTAGGCATAGCTGCAGATTTACATCAACAAGATCATCAATAAAATTTAGCAGATAGCAGTAAGCAAAAGCAAAGTATTTCTGTGCATTATCTTTCTAGACTTAACTAGGCGCAATTTATGGCATAGCTGCAAGTTTGCAAGATAGATGGCTGTGTGCAACGTATAAGCATAACCATACATTGTCATTGAGCTTCATTATAAAATTAATTAGCATAGTGGTAGGGCTTAGGTATATAATTAGTGAGCATAGCGGTAAGCTTTGATTGCAAGAGCAATACGCATAGCTGCAAGCATAATTAGAAATATTCATTACACATAATTACAAATAATTACAGAGCATCAGAAGGATATGAATCTCACCAATCACACATGCCATTGAAGGCACAATGCATCAACATACAAAGTGGTGCACATAAGCACAAAGAGAAAACACAAAAGGGCAGTGCGAGTAAGCACATAAGAAAAGAACAAAACATAGCATCATTAGCAACATAGCGATTCTCCTCATAATTACTTCATAATCATTGTATAATCTCGTCATCATTAGCAACATACCGATTCCCCTCATAATTGCTTCATAATCATTGTATAATCTCGTCATCATTAGCAACATAGCGATTCTCCTCATAATTGCTTCATAATCATTGTATAATCTCGTCATCATTAGCAACATAGCGATTCTCCTCATAATTGCTTAATCTCGTCCACGTAATTACATTTATCAAACATCTTTAACTGTTACCAATACCTTCCTTACCATCATTTATCCATAAACAATAATGCATTTTAAAGACCACCATGACATATTGTGTATTGCCTTACTCATCATCCTCCATAATGTTCTTGGCTTACCAATTGCTCATGTCAACTCAAAATCTTCTTCGCTCGCTCAGAACTTCGTAAGTTATGCAATTAGTAATACAGAAGAATATTTTCTGAAACATAGGAACTTGATTAGATTACACAATCAAAAATTTCCATTAATTTTATTTGTCTTGCACAGCCACAGAGTTCGTTATATGCAAATTGCAAGATAATCAAAGTTTCGTATGACAATATCCCAGCGTAGCACAGAGTATAAGTATTCAGAGTTAGAGAAAAGTAACAGTGAGAAAAAGAGGTGGATAGAGCGCACTAAGGAAAGGCGGAAGAATAGTGACACTCAGCTCGAGAACGGGGCACCAATCGCCACTTGGTGTGTCCAAAACAGATTAATGGACTCTCTACCCCAAATTTATGCCTTGAAAATCCTTTTTGATGAATTAGAGCATGGATTAGCAGGTCTGATTTCAATGTTTTGCTCTTGTCTTTCCGGGGTATGCGATCTGCTTAGACCCCGAATCGTGTTTTCGTATCGCGGAAGGCGATCACGAGAATTATCGCGTGTGCCCTCCCGACTACGCTTCTCAGCGTTATTGTTGTGATTTTCAGTCTCGCGATCACTATCAGTATTGCGTCTATCACGCCAATTAGTATCATTCGAAGTATTGCTGTTTTGATAGTAATTATTGTTGCGTCCTCCGCGACCAAAACCACCACCTCGGTTGCGGCCACGAAAACTTCCACGGTTAATTTCACGATCATGAAAATCACTATTCTCATTGTCGCGTCTTTGTTTGTAAGTTTCATTAGCAAAAGAATTACCTTTTGTTTGATCCTCGTGCTCTGAATACCGTATGGTACGCGGCGGGCTTTGTTGCGACCGGCGATCATATCTGTTTGTTTCATTAAACGGGGTAGGATGCGTTACATCAGAACTTTTGTCACTGTTATCACTGATTTGGGTAATTTTAACGGTAATATCCTCAAACTGTTTATTAATTTTATTGATCTGTTCCGTCGTGCCTGACTGGAAGTTCTGCAACTTTTCATCAAATAGATTACTCTGTTGCTTCAATTGAGCGAGTTCGGTGGTTTCTATATTTTCGACTCGTGACGCAAGGTTTTCCACTACCGGGTTAATCTCGTCGCGAATATCCTGTCTTATTTGCTGAGATTCACATTTGAAAGTATTGAGCAGTTGTTCCCTGAACCGATTGTTGTCCTCGTTTATCTTATTAATACTACTTTGAATACTCGCAAACCTCGAATCGCACGTTTGTTCAAATTTCTCAAGTTTTTCATCTAATTTCTGAAATTGTAATTGATTATTGTCAAGTATTTCATTTAATTTCTGAAATTGTTCCTCAAGTTTTTCATTTAATTTCTGAAATTGTAATTGATTATTGTCAAGTTTTTCATTTAATTTCTGAAATTGTAATTGATCATTGTCAAGTATTTCATTTAATTTCTGAAATTGTTCCTCAAGTTTTTTATTTAGTTTCTGAAATTGTTCCTCCTTTAACTTAGAGATCTGTGACAGTAAAATTTGCATGAAGTCATTTGGTAATACGTTTTCCATGGCTTTCATCACAACAAACATCAGACAATATAAAAGAGAGGCTTGTTCAGTAGTAATGCAATTATTTGTATATTCAATTCATCTACTATAAACAATACTACACAATCTCAAGAATGGTAAGTAACAGACTACAGAAACAATTACTATGCTACTGTTGCTACAACAGAGGATGGTGCTACAAAAATTAAATTAAGAGCCAAAAGGTAAGTTGGTTAGTGGAAAAGACAAACTAACTGAAATAAGACTACGTATCTAACTACGTCACGATCCTGTTTGTGAACTATCCTGGAAGAAAGGTCGCCAGATAAAAGCTGTACGCTTGTTTTGTAATGTTGAACCTTTCGTTAAATCAGACAATAAATTGTTCATTAACTTAGCTATTTGGTTTAATTATGGCCCTGATATTAATGTATAAGAAACAGTGCATTAAATTGATTATGTGCGCAACGGATATTTTTAACAAAACCACTGTGTCATGTAACCTTTTGAAACAGACACTGACTATACTCAAGAATTTTGACTGCGAGAAAGATATAAGAAAAACCACAAATCACTTTCTTAATGCTTGACTGTGAGAACCTATATAGGTCAGCCTCCAATTATTGAAATCCAAATCAACTATTATCTTACTATGGCACCAATAATGAAATATGTTCAATAATATTATTCAAATCAACACTCCACTAAATCAAGTAATTATCAAATGAAGGAAGTGGGTTAATTTTCTAACTACATAAATGAAATATGAAACAGGGTTAACTTGCTTATTATTGATAAACAGCATTACATTACTTACATGATACAACTTCTGACTTGCTGGCAAAGCAGCCTCTGCTCTACATCGGAGCCATACACACAACCCAACCGCTCTCTAAGCGAGCTGAACCACTAGTCCTACTCTCTCTCAGTGCGAGCTACAATGCTGTGCAATACATGATCTTTGCGCTACAATGCTGTGCAATACATGATCTTTGCCAGAGATGAAACTTTACACATATCGATACATACAGTAGAAGCGATATTATACATTTTCTTGCAAGCAAGTTACTCGATACAAAACAGGAGGCACAATATTAGACATTTTCTTATTTTCTTATATTTTATGGACACGTTTCACTCCCTTCCCAAACTCTGCGACCCTTTCATGCCATTCGACTGCTGTCTGGTTTTTTGTATAAGTAGAATGTAACTCTTCGCTCCCTTTATTTTACCCCTGTTACCTTCATAGTTTGAAAGAGTTTATTCCAGTCGACATTGTCAAAAGCCTTCTCCAAATGTACATATGCTGAAAACGTAGGTTCGCCTTTCCTTAGCCTATCTTCTAAGATAAGTGATAATATGAGTATTGCCTCCCGTGGTTCTACATTTCATATATATATCACAGCGCCGTTAAGGGCATATTCACCATCCTCAGCCTTGTGCGCCTCTCGTCTCCCCTACACCGAAAAGAAGTCGTGGAAAATCAGGCGAATAACCTACGTCCGGTAAAGGAAGTCTCTAAATTATCACATAATTTGAGAAGTACTAATAACGTCAAACTTCTATAAGCAGCTCACAAACTTCGAGTGTAATGCGTTGTATACAGGGTGTCCCAAAAAGACTGGCCCAATTTTAACTTGTATTGAGACAAATGTCACTAGGTATCTGTAACAGCGCTATATGTAATCGTCATGGTCTATACTTTCAGAAAAAAATCCGCTAAAGTCGCTACGAGCTCTGATCTGTAGCGTACAGCCAGTCTCTGCGCAACAGAAGGTCGGCTAGGTCCTCTGACTTAACACCATGTGATTTCTTCTTGTGGGGATGTGTTAAACAATGTGTTTACGTTCCTCCCTTACCTCGTGATATTGATGAACTAAAAACCAGAATATCAGGTGCTGTAGCTTCCCTGACAGAAGACACCTTACGCTCCAAATGTTCAAATGTTTGTATAGCTTATGGGACTTAACTACGGGGTCATCAGTTCCTAAACATGCAAAGTACTTACAAACTTGCTAATACTAAGGACGGCACAAATATCCATGCCCGAAGGGCGATTCGAACGCCCGACTGTAGTGGCCGTGCAGACGTGACTGGACTGCCTCAGTCCCCTCGGCCAGCGCGGCCGGCCCTTACGCTCCGTTTGGGATGAATTCGGCTAGACTTCGTTTGTGCAGCGATGGTCTGAAGCAGTGGCCGATCGGTCTGCGGCGCGCCAGTCACGTTCTGCACGGCCACTACGATCGGGGGTTCGAATCCCCCCTCGGGCATGGATATTTGTGCCGTCCTTAGTATTAGCTAGTTCATAAGTAGTTTGTAAGTTTAGGGACCGATGACCCTGTAGTGAAGCCCCATAAGCTCTACAAACATTTGAACATTTGATAGTCTGAAAATGGTTGGGTGAATTCACTGCCAGGCACTTAGATGTGAAGTGCAGAGTAGTCGCGTAGGTGTAGATGTAGTTGAGATAGTCACCACAATGCCCCCCACTATATCAAAGCCAAAAATCTGCGTCCTCTAAGTATTTGCGCCTTCTTCGAGTGTTTTGGTGCCTGTCTTGGCTGTGTCGCTCCATAGTCAGCCTCGTTCGATGTTCACTTAGAGTGATTGTCGCGAGTGTGAGTCAGCGTAATGCATTAATAATAGGAATGGCCAGTAGCCGTGTATTTGTCTGCCGTTTAATGCGCTCATCCGCCGCGCCCCCTCAATGGAGCGGTCGGCAGCGGTCGCAGTTATAGCCTCGTTACCCGGTAACGGTCGCGATACTCTTCCAGGCGGCCCCCCATCTGCACCTCTATCACTCCTGCATTCAAGATCCCGCGTCCCACACTCAAGGAACCGGCCAGACATCTTACCTTGCGACTGCACCACGTTTGCCTTCACCATTCTCCCCGGTAAGAATACCTACCTCAGCGTTCCAGGGGTAGCATCCATAGCTTATAACCTTTCCGTCCTGCAGTGGGTGCTCAAGGAAGTCCTGCAGTGGTATGGCATGGTCATGTAACTATCATGAATTCATCAAACGATAATATTACGAAGTTACTGTGAAGCACTAAACTACTGAAACTTCCAGGCAAATTAAACTTGTGTGTCGGAACAGGGATTCGAACCTGGGACCTTTGCTTTAGCAAGAAAGCGCTCTACTGACTGAGCTATCCCGGCGCGCTTCTCGATCCGTCCTCACATCTTTACTTCTGCCAGTACCTCGTCTCCTACTTTCCAAGTTTGGCAGAAGTTCTTCTGCGAAACTTCAAAAGTAGGAAATGAGATAGTGGCAGAAATGAAATTGTGATGACGGACTATGAAGTGTGCCGGGATAGCTCAGTCGGTAGAGCGCTTTCTCGCTAAAGCAAAGGTCTCAGGTTCGAATCTCTGTTCCGGCACACAAGTTTAATTTGCCAGGAAGTTTCATATCAGCGCACACTCCACCACAGAGTGACGGTTTTGTTCTCGAAACATCCTGTAGGTTGTGGCCAAGGCATGTCTCCACCAAATCCTTTCTTCCAGGAGTGCTAGTTCTGCAAGTTTCGCAGAATAGCTTCTGTGTATATTGGAAAGTTGGAGGCGAGGTACTGGCAGAAGTGAATTTGTGAGGACGGACCGAGAAGCGTGCCTGGATAGCTCAGTCGGTAGTGCGCTTGCCCGCGAAAGGCAAAGGTCCCAGGTTCGAGTCCCGGTTCTGGCACACAATTTTAATCTGCCAGGAAGTTTCAAATCAGCGCACACTCCGCTGCAGAGTGAAAGTTTCATTCTGGCACTCAACTACTACTTGACTGAAACTTCCTGGCAGATTAAAATTGTGTGCCGGAACCGGGACTCGAAACTGGGACCTTTGCCTTTCGCGGGCAAGCGCACTACCGACTGTGCTATCCCGACACGACTCACGACGCCGCCTCACAACTTTACTTCCGCCAGTACCTCGCATCCTACTTTCCAAACTTCACAGAAGCTCTCCTGCAAACCATGCAAGACTAGCACTCCTGGAAGAAAGGATATGGTGGAGACATGGCTTAGCCACAGCCTAAGGGATGTTTCCAGAATGAAACTTTCACTCTGCAGCGGAGTGTGCGCTGATATGAAACTTCCTGGCAGATTAAAACTGTGTGCCGGAACGGGGACTCGAACCTGGGACCTTTGCCTTTCGCGGGAAAGCGCACTACCGACTGTGCTATCCCGACACGACTCACGATGCCGCCTCACAACTTTACTTCCGCCAGTACCTCGCCTCCTTCTACTACCTGACTGATATTTCTCTGTTGCTGAAATCTAAAAAAACAAATATAGCGATGCATCACGAAGAACTACGCTAATTGCCAGCTACTTCGTTAGACCACTGTAGTTTAGTAAATACTGGTTCTCAGGGCTTCGTTGCACCCCTCTTCGTGTCAGCTGATTAGACATGAGCGAAATGCATTTCTCATACTTGTCAGTGGAGTCACGCTAGTAACAAACAGTGTTTTTTCATTCTCTTGTAACACTGCATAAACTTTGCTGAAGGTGTCTCCTTATAATTTCTGGTATAAATTATATGTTGTAATGAAATATGCAGAAAAGCTGTACAGGACAGGTAGACAACCAGGTAGGCAATGATGAACTGTAACAACTATGAAAACCAGATAACATACAGGATAGTTACGAGACAAATTAAGAGAATAATATGGCGACAGAAAAGATCATTCGTATAGAAACAGACAGAGAAGGCTGGGAAGAATCATAAGCAGTGCCAACTTTAAATGACTTCTTAAACAAATTACCAAATAAAATTGACCATTGGGTGAAGCCCTCTTAAAATCTGAAAATCACTGGATGAAGCCAATAAATTAATTTGTTAAATAATCTAACAAAGAACTTAAAAGGGAAGACGCCAACTTAAATTCTTAAAGAAATGAAATTGATTGTTGGTTGAAGACCGATTTAAAATATGACAATCAGCAGGTGAAGCTCTTGCCTTAATTTGTTAATTAATCTTAGATAGATATCAAAAGGCAAGCGCCAACTTCAAATAAAACTGACCATTGGGTGAAGCGTAATTAAAATCTGACGAACAGTGGATGAAGCCTGTATATTAGTTGTTAATTTATCTTACAAGGATTATAAAAGGCAAAGCACAAAGTTTCATTGAATTGTAAAACAGCAATTACTACAAGAAAAGGTGCTAATAAACAATTAAAATTTAAAACCGCAGTACATGTATAACATAACACAATAGAGCAACATCACATACAATTCTGACGACGTCCTGAATACAAGTGACAGATAATAATTACACCTTAAAGCAGGCTGGTGACGCCAACTGTTAAACACCACAGCGAATCAAATCCACTAAGTAGTAGTCAGCGAGTGGAGACAGCATAATAATATGTACACTCCAACCACGACATTCTACAAATAAAAGGAAAAAAATCCACACGAGGTTAGGCCGGGTGGTTATCCAAATTCCTTAAAAACTGCCAAATACACTTACTTTCATGAGACAGGAATCGAAGAGTGACGGAACTAACACTACCTACAAAATACGTTGGCAACCACGGCAGGTAACTGACCGGGAATGGCTATATAAGAATACCAAACCCTGATTACATTTACGAAATTACAATGAACATATCAGAAGCATGCAAAGGTCACAAAACACCAGAAACAACGTCGTGACGGAAGTCCGAGAAGGGTGGTAATCCAAAAGCCAGGGACCAGAAGATGAATAAGGCTACTTATTGGTTCTGCAGCGACGAAACTAAAGACGTCCTTGCTTGCAGGAATGGCTATCCAATCAGCATAGCATGGCGCACACGTCTAGAGAAAACTGTGAAACTTAATTCGCACCGAAGAGCTGACATAGGTAGACATAAGCTAACATGATGAAGTCTGTCACCAGTGCCACAACAGACACACTGCCAGAGCATGCCACCACCCAACTTCTCACAAGAAAAGTACTCGGGCTTGAACAAACACAAATATACCAAAATCGTGTGAGAGATAATGTAGAGGTCCCTTGTTGCACTAGCGATACTCTCGCATCTGCAAAACTCTGCAGTCGCCCATAAGAGCCCTCTGCGTGTGCCTTGCCGAATTGCACTTCGAACTGCCGGTACGCCAGTAGTGACGGTGCAGTGTGCCTCTGAAGTTGCGCTTCGTGACGTTATTTGTGTAGTGAAGCGTCAGATGGGTCGGTGATTGGTAATCAATCCTGCTAATGTATTGCGATTGGTTGGGATCAAATTCCGAAGAGCCGTTCTTCTTGAATACGGTCTTGGTGTAGAAGATGAATCATTCACATGTTTTATGGTATATATTATAGTGCAGAAATATGAACATAGATTAGAAACACTATAATAAATGCTAGGTAACATGCGAATGATTAATTTTCTACACCAATACCATCTTCACGAAGAAGGTTTCTTCGTAACTTCGTCTCAACCAGTCACACTATATTAGCAGGATTGATTACCAATCGCCAACCCATCTGACGCTTCGCTACACAAATAAAGTCACAAAACGCAACTTCAGAGGCACACTGCACCCTCACTACTGGCGTACCGGCAGGTCAAAGTGCAATGCGGCATGGCACACGCAGAGGCCTGTAAAGGACGACTGCAGAGGTTTGCAGATGCGGGAGTACACTAGTGCAATAAGGGTCCTTAACATTATCTAACATACGATTTTGGTGTATTTCTGTTTGTTCGAGCCCAAGTACTTTCCTTGTCAGTGCTCCCCGCTGGCGGAACCTGCTATCTGTTCCAGAAGACCTGACTTATCAGCATGCATGCACAATGGAGTTCATGTGGATAAAACATGCGATAAGTGCACTGTCAGTGATAGCAAACAGAAACATATACGGCTAGAGAACTGACTTGCACCAAAACAGATCGTAGGAGGAAACATGGCAACTTGTGACTGGAAGGCAGTCTTAATCGGAGAATAATGACCGGACTAGACAAAATTTAAGAAGAGGAATACATGTAAACAATCTAAGATCCAACAAATTAGAAAACAAGGTGGTCGCTAGCACTGGGAGAAGCGCCAGAAGAGAAGGAAATATGCCCTAAACGCGGTGTGTGAGCCTACAAAGCTCAGTAATAAGCGGTTTTACTGGACAATGAGTAATTATAGAAAAGAGTATAGAGCCAGGTCCATTACATTGAAGAATGAAGATGGAAAACTGATCACTACAAAAGAAGGGAACCTATAGAAGTGGAGGAGATACTTTCAAGAACTGCTGAACAACCTGGTAGATACCTGTGAAAACGAAAGCAGGACAGAAAACAACCAGAAGGTATACCTATTAGTTCTAGAACCAACTCTGATGGAGGTGAAGGAGGCAATAAAAAGACCAAAAAACGGGAAGGTCCCAGGGATAGATATATCAGCAGAACTCATAATTCATATGGTCCGCCGAATTAATAAAATATATGTGGAAGAAAGAAGTAATGCTGGAGGAATGGGAAACTGCTGCTTTATGACCCAATACAGGAAGAGAGCCAATGCTGACACAGAATCTATGTACATGTTACAAAATAAAATCAAGGATTGTAATGAGCAGGCTACATTGGACAAGTATTAGACACACCACAAGCAGGATTTAGAAAGGATAAATCAACAACCGACCAAATATTCACTCTAAGGCAAATACTAGATAAGACCTGGGAGTACAATCAGAACGCGTTTTGTAGACTTGCCAGCATAGTAATAGAGGTGATGTGGAGTATAATGGCAGAGTATGGGATACCGGACAAACTGATAAAGCTAACTAATATGTGTGTGATGGAGTCAGAGTGAACGAGTGAAATTAAAGGGAGGAGTTCTCAGAAGCATTTGAAGTACAAATAGATGCGAGACAGGATAATATTGTATCACCAACTGTGTTTGACACTCAACAACACCATCAGAAGAGTAACACATTAATTTCCAGGAGTCACCATAGGGAAAAAGATAAGTCTCCTGACTTTCGCAGGTGATTTGGTGATAAGAAAGAGCATGGGAGATCTGGAGAAAATGGACACTGTGCTGACTGAAGAAGCTAAGAAAGTAGATCTATAAATGAAAGTAAAAGAAAGTTCATGGTAATAGGAAGAAAGGCTCAGTTAGGACCAAACCATCTAACAATTAGAACCCTAACAATACGGAAGACAGACACATTCACGTACCCCAGTGTCAACAGAAACCAACAAAATATAATAGAGCAATAGATTGTAAGCAGCTGGTGGAAGATGTCTAGGAACTATGCAAAACATAATTAGATATAAGTTACCATCCAGGCGAGCAAAAATGAGAATATACCAGACCATCATCAAACCAATTTTTTCTATGAAAGTGAGACATAGACCTTGACAAAGAAAACAGAGAAAAAACTCATCACTTTCAGAAACAAGACACTGAGAAAAATTTATGGACCAATAAAATATTATGAACTATGGAGAACAAGGAAAATCAGAGCTCAGACAATTATATACACTAGATGACATCGTAGCGAGTGTTAAAACTGAAAGACTCAGATGTCACGGGCGTGTGAGGAGGAGAAGGGAAAATACGAAAATAAAGACAGTAATGGACGGAGATGTCTAAGGAAGGAGACCGCTAGGACACCAGAGTAGTAGAAGGATGGATAATATCACGGGAGACATGCAGATACTGGGCCTGGAAGATGAAGATGCACCTAACAGGGGGATGTGGAAGGCTGGACTGAGTGAGGCCAAGCACCGGCAGCTGTTTGTGTGCACACATGATGGGCATTTGTGCCATTTATCTACTTTCAAATTGCTGTGGTAGAAATTATGTTGATGGTGGTGAACAAACAATAATAACTGTTTACCTTTTAATTAATTCAATGAGGAAAAGCACAAGCAAGGGAAACAACAATCCTTGGACCTACAGATCTGGCAGGAACAACAAGTTCGGTAATGTTGAAGGGTGGCAGCATTGTTTTGTCACTTTGGTCAGAGAGATTTGCTACGAACTGTTCAGTCGGAGCGAGCAACCTACAGAACAGGCCTGACATCGCTGACGTCGACACGTTTAGTCCGTCTGCTTGCCTGCAGAACAACACTATACGAACGATGACACAAACTCAGTGTGAAGTGTCGGAAGTGTAAAATTATTGCAATATGTCGTTTAACTTGCGTAACGTCGCAATTCTCACTTTTATTAGGATTTAAGAAAGAAAAAAATGCTTTGTGGTAATCATATATGCGAAAAGTAATGTAAAGTTCACAAATCGAGATCACTAGGTAAATGCATCATTTTGTTATGTTTCATTTCAAAAATATACTTGTGCATTCCTTCTTTACAATGAAAGTTTTAAATAAAGAAATGAATGGTTTTGTACAGTGTTAGACAAACACTTTATTGCTTTTTCTTCGTAAAACATGAAGCAAAATATGTACAGCAAATGGCATGAGTACAGCAAGAAATTTTCGGCCATTTATGTACCTCTTTTAAACATACAAATTCTTATTTCTGATTTTTTCCATTAAATAAATGTTGTCTTTGTTAAAAGTGAACTTTTTCACCTGTTTCGAAACATTTACCTATCTCTGGCTTTTAGCTGCACGCATTGTTTTCGACCTTAATTGATCAGTTTCGTTTTTAAAGATATTATTTAGTACAATGTTACTAGCAATGTGCAAAATTCTTTCCTTGATCACACTTACTGAATGAACAGGGTAAGAATGACCCAGTAAAATATTAGGTAAACACCTTCCTATTAAAAGTTTTAATACAGTTCGCTGATTCTGTCTGCACAAAATCAGCACTCTCAACTGGTTGAGTAACATATTCATTACAGCATACACATAAGATACACAAAGCACCACATCGTCACTTGAATAACAGAGACCACCTCTATCTGATGCAGCAATTAAACTGTAGCATGATATGTTATCCCTTGTATTATTTTGTACATTCAAAAATTCTGTACAATAACTACACATTAACCATTTGTTACATGCATAAGAACAGTACCCTGCTATGTAATAAATGAGAGACCACATTTCATGAGAAATTTCATTAACATCATTTTTGTCTATGAGACAGGAATTAAATTCTGAAACATCTATCACACCAGAATCTTCACAGGTAGAAAAAAATGCAGGATCACCCCTGGCCATCAAACCACGCATTCTTATTTTCTTTTCTACCTCAAACATCTGGCGAACTGAAAGGTTATAATTTGAGCCAGCCACTTGTCTATACTGGCCAAATCGGGCTTGTAATCTATCTGTTTGGATTTTTCCTGGTAGAAAGAAATTGTGTCCAAGATCATTAAGACAATAGTTTTACAACTGAATGATAGCCTCTGTTGAATGACACAAAGCAAAATGCTTCTTTTGTAAGTTTATTGACAGTAGTTAGTTCCTTCCACTTCTTCATCCACTCCTAAAGGAACACTAAATGTGAAGATGTTTCTGTCATTGGCTTCTGTAATGGGTTTGTTAGTCTCTTTTCTTTCCATAATGTTTTAACATTTAATGTATCTCACCATTTACAGATAACCTCTACAAATGAAACAGTATTGTAACAGTGCCTGATATTGTGTAAGGGCCCTAGATTTCTTAGTGCTACTGGAATGCATTCATTAAATATTCTTAGAGCCAGAGCAACATTTTGTCTTTCTAAATGTGTTGAGTACAATGCTTTCAAAGAAAGGGAAACTCCATATTTTAAAAGTTGGTTTTTCTCAATTGAGTGTATGGATTTTAAAGCAACAAAGGAAGCTACTGCTATATCAGTCCCATTAAATTCTGGGAATATTAACTGCTGGTTATCAACATTCAGCCATGAATTTCTCAAAGCTTTAAAATTTGGACTGTATCAATCACAAAAAATTATTTTCCGGTTGGGTCTTTTGGGTGTACATATTGGGTCTTCAGTTCTGGTCGGTCACATTAAATTGGAAATGGCCTTCTAGTCCAGTCAATGAATGCATTCTAGAGTGCATGGAATATGCGAGAATTTTCGACTTCAGGACTTTGTTAGGGATAGTTAGGAGGTGAACATACTAGAAGTTCTCGCCCCTGCGGGGTGAGCTATAGCGGAGAGGGGGGTGGAAAGGTACAATTTTTTGGTTTTCCGCTTATATATCGAAAACGGCCAGCTTTAGAAAAAATTGTTCAAAATACAAATGAAAGATAATTGAATTTGCTATAAAATTGTTTCTATACATATACCTCGGATTCCCAATGGTTTTCGAGATATACGTTATTGAAAATCGACAATTTCGGAAAAAATCATCTTTACATCACTAATTTTGTCAAACATTTACTTCTAGTGACTCACTCGATAGTTTCACAGAAGATTTGTGTGAAAGAAAGTTGTAGAGCATTAAATTTCCTTCAATTTGATATGCACATTTGCTACCTTATCTTCAGCCCATCAGAAGTTACATCATTTATAAGATGTGCGCTCAGTTTCGATGTCCCTCCATAAATGAGTGTTTTGAAGGGCTGTGACGTTTTTACCTTATGAAATGTGCTAGCATGGTAAATAACAACAGTTTAACAATGACAAAAAGGTTTGTGTGTGTGTTTGTCCTTAGGTTAGTTTACCTAGGTTTAAGTAGTTTGTAAGCTACGGACTGATGACCACGCAGTTTGGTCCGATAGATTTACAAACATTTGAACATTTTCTACAATAAGGTACTTGCAATTGAAACAGAATACCTTTGTATAAATGTAGCTTTTCTGATAATATTATGAATCATACAATTAAAGTATTTACAAGCACTGAAAGTGATTCAGAATTTAAAAAAAAAAAAAAAAAAAAAAAAAAAAAAAAAAAAAAAAAAAAAAAAATACATTCAACGCAATATCTTCGTTTTTCTGAGGCGGAGGAGTTGAGACTGATTTATTGTCGCCTACAGTGGATATGTCGTCAAGGTCGTCAGTACCTAACGCTCGGGTTAACGATGGGGAAGCCCCACGACGAACATCGACGGCCTGTCACTGACTGGGGGGTGGAATGGAGTGTTCTCAATAGCTTCTTATTTCAGTTCACTTCAAAATTTCGCCAACCGCAGAGAAAGTTTGTGTGTCGGTATTGTGTGTCAGCTTTACGAGATATTTTTTATTTATTTATTTATGAAAATGTTAACTGTGTAGTGCGCGCAATGGCTACTCGGTGTTTCGTATGTGATAAAACAATAGATGGACCAGATGTTTCCACAGTGACAAAAAAAGGAATACTATCACTCATCAAAGGTAGAATAGACAGAGGAGATAGCAATTGCTCATCTTTAGAAGGTTTGGACATCCTTCTGATTCATACAGAATGTCGAAAAAAGTACATCATGTTGCAATGGTTATGTTAGAATTTTGAAGACCAATGGTCTTGGGAGAGGTTGTTCAGTGGTTTTTAATGGGTACTCTGACATAACAGAGAGGATAAAAGCAGTCGACGATATTGGCTCAGGACTTGTGGGGAAATGAATGTCAGTCTAGAAACTAAAATTACAGTAAAGCAAGAGGATTTCCTCTCCAAATTTAACAATAAGAATGAGCTGATAAACCTGTTGATGATGCAACTACAGAAAAATGGAATAAATGGCCTTCAAGCTTCAGATGATGCTGACGTTGATATTATGGAGACAGCTATCAACAGATAATTCCTCGATTGCCATTATTGGAGAGGATGTGACTTATTCATCTTGGGGTTTAAAAGCTCTTCAATCACCGTGTTTGCTTACAAAATAAATTTGCTTTACAGGTTTGGTCCGCCTTGAGCAAACACAAATGTTTTTTTTAATTTCTCCCAGACATGTTTCGCTGGCGTTGCAGCATCATCAGTGGGATGTTTATTGTCTGTCAAATTAACAGTGGAATGATTATTACTTTTTACATTAACAGTGAAAACTACAGATAATTGTGAGACTACTATACATAGTTTATTATTTTCATAGGTATGCTAGGCCTACCTTAATACCACATGTAGTTATGTTTGTGGTTTTTCCACTCACAAAATGTCTCTGATAGGTTTTGACAGTTTGTCATCTGCAAACCAAAACGTGTGTATTTAATGAGGTGAATAGTTCAATAGTAAATATCGGGATTTTTACGAAAATACAGGGCGTAGTTTTTGTGTTTTGGTTTGATTTTATTGTAGCTACTGCTTCTATAACAAAATGTCTAAGTGTTTATAACAAGTTTTTGTCACTTACTTTGGTGGATATGCGCTGTTTTTCGTGTTGTGGACAGGCACTGTGTCACTTTCACTTTCACTCAATGTTTATGTTATGAAAACAAGATGGTGGGCAGTTGAATTCTGGGAGTAGTGTTAGGAACAGCTGACTGTGGTGGGGGCGGGAGTTTTGAATCATGTTGTTTTTGTTTTAGTGTGTGTGTGTGTGTGTGTGTGTGTGTGTGTGTGTGTGTGTGTTTATAAGTTTTCTGTAAGTTCTTTGAGGGCAGAAAATATGGTTCCGTTGCAGAGGGCTGTGTATTCGTTTATTATTTCTTTTCTTTCTATTATGGCTTTCTGTATATGGTAGTTCTCTTCGATTGTTAATTTTTGTGGGAGGCTTTTGCTATGTTTCAGAATCTTTAGATCAGTATTTTG
Source organism: Locusta migratoria (assembly GCA_026315105.1). Taxonomy (NCBI): domain Eukaryota; kingdom Metazoa; phylum Arthropoda; class Insecta; order Orthoptera; family Acrididae; genus Locusta; species Locusta migratoria. The sequence goes on from CM048747.1 coordinate 509,074,370, forward strand.
TCAGTTGGTTTGTGGTTCATGTTTATGAGGTGTTCTGCAAATGTGGAAAGACTATTGATTTTTAGTGCTCTTATGTGTTCTGTGTATTTGGTATTGAAATTTCTGCAAGTCTGCCCAATGTAAACTGAGTTACAATCCTGGCATGTCAGCTGGTAGATGCCAGAAGTGTTATGTTTGTCTGTGTTGGTGTTGGTTGTCTTTAGTTTTCTTTGTATTGAGTTGTCTGTTCTGTATGCTACTTTCAAACCTTGTTTTTTGAGGATGTTTCCTATTCTGTGTGTTGCTTTATTGTCATATGTGAGAGTGTGCCATTTATTTGTTGTTATGTTTGATTTTTGTTCCTGTGTGTGGGTGTTTGGGGTATGAGTGTTGAGTGGGTTTATGTTTTGTGTGGTTGTGTTGTGTTTCTGGTCTGTTTGTTTTTGTGTGTTAGTTGTTCCTTTTAACTTAGCTTTAATTTTGTAGTTTAATTTGTCTATGATGTTAGTGTCATACCCATTCTCTGTTGCTATTTGTTTGATTGTTTGTATTTCATTTTTGTACTGTTCATCACTAAGTGGGGTTTTGTGCAGTCTGTGTAGCATGTATGTAATGTAAACAGTATGTCACCTGCAGCCCAACGTGCAAAGCATAAAGCTGAAATAATTTGGCTGAAACAAGAAATCAAATACCTACATACCAAGAAACAAGAATTAAATGTTGAACTTTACAAAATTCATCTGGAACTAGGCAACCACATCAAAATCTCAGACATACTCAATGATTTAATGAATACAGCCAAACAAAATACAGAACAACTAATCAAAACAAAATGGGAGAAACAACAACAAAAAATAAACACAATCCTCAAACATAGCAACCATGTTAAAAATAGAAACACAACACAACCAAACCACGCTTTTCACAAACGCTTAGTCAACCTGACTGACATACAATTCACCAAACAGGAAACAAACCTCTTAAAAAAAGGACCCAAATATAATGTCAACACACATATTACACACAGAACAATAGAGAACCTTGTCACAGAAAGTGAATTCATAATAAAACAACAAGAAAGAAACACAAATTTCAATGCAGGCCTCACAAGAGAATTAATTGCAGAGGAAATTAGATGCATAATAAAATAAAACAAAAATGACATAATGTCAGGAACAAAAAGTGCAGAAGAAAAAACATGTAGGAGGATTAGGAACAAACTTAAAAATGAGGGTGCCCTCATCACAAAGGCAGACAAGGGAAACACCATGGTCATAATGAAACAAGATGATTATAGAAACAAAACATTAACATTCATAGAAGACAACAACATACACAAACTAACCAGTGACCCAACACAAAGATTTCACAAAAATACTCAGACTCTTCTAAAATCCATCACACACATCTTCCCAAAACAAAAAATAAAATGGCTAAAACAAAAGAACCCCAAAGCACCTCCCTTAAACTGCCTACCAAAGATCCACAAAGAACACATCCCTGTACGTCCTGTTGTGAACTTCAGGAATGCACCCACATACTATCTAGCCAGAGAAATACACTCATACCTACAAAAACACTATGTATTCACTAACAACAGGAGCATACGAAACACCTCAGAGCTAATACAAAAAATCAAACACATCATCATACCCTCAACAGCCACCCTCACATCATTTGACATCACATCCATGTACACCAATATCCCCATCACAGAAACCATCAACATCATCAAACAACAATTACAACAGACAGACACCCCCAATTCACACATAAAAGAAACAACAAACATCCTAAAACTAATAACAGAGCAAAACTATTTCACATTTGACAACCAATTTTACTCACAGGAAGATGGACTTCCCATGGGGTCACCAGTCAGTGGACTCCTAGCAAACATTTTCCTCAACCACATCGAAAACAAAATATTTGACACCATAGTAAAACCCAAACAGTACAAAATAATTTACTGGCACCGTTATGTAGATGACATCATATGCCTACAGGATGAAACACCCAGTCGCATACAAGAACTTCATAATGACATCAACAGTGTTCACCCCCCCAAAAAAAAAAAAAAAAAAAAAAAAAAAAAAAAAAAAAAAAAAAAAAAAAAAAAATCACTATAGAAACAGAAAATGACAAAAAGCTAAACTTCCTCGACCTCTCAATACACAGAGACAAAAATCAACACAAATTCTCCATATACAGAAAGCCCACCACCACAAGCACAGCCATACACAAACACTCAAACAATCCAATTACACAGAAACAAGCCGGATTCCAATACATGCTACACAGACTGCACAAAACCCCACTTAGTGATGAACAGTACAAAAATGAAATACAAACAATCAAACAAATAGCAACAGAGAATGGGTATGACACTAACATCATAGACAAATTAAACTACAAAATTAAAGCTAAGTTAAAAGGAACAACTAACACACAAAAACAAACAGACCAGAAACACAACACAACCACACAAAACATAAACCCACTCAACACTCATACCCCAAACACCCACACACAGGAACAAAAATCAAACATAACAACAAATAAATGGCACACTCTCACATATGACAATAAAGCAACACACAGAATAGGAAACATCCTCAAAAAACAAGGTTTGAAAGTAGCATACAGAACAGACAACTCAATACAAAGAAAACTAAAGACAACCAACACCAACACAGACAAACATAACACTTCTGGCATCTACCAGCTGACATGCCAGGATTGTAACTCAGTTTACATTGGGCAGACTTGCAGAAATTTCAATACCAAATACACAGAACACATAAGAGCACTAAAAATCAATAGTCTTTCCACATTTGCAGAACACCTCATAAACATGAACCACAAACCAACTGACAAAATACTGATCTAAAGATTCTGAAACATAGCAAAAGCCTCCCACAAAAATTAACAATCGAAGAGAACTACCATATACAGAAAGCCATAATAGAAAGAAAAGAAATAATAAACGAATACACAGCCCTCTGCAACGGAACCATATTTTCTGCCCTCAAAGAACTTACAGAAAACTTATAAACACACACACACACACACACACACACACACACACACACACACACACACTAAAACAAAAACAACATGATTCAAAACTCCCGCCCCCACCACAGTCAGCTGTTCCTAACACTACTCCCAGAATTCAACTGCCCACCATCTTGTTTTCATAACATAAACATTGAGTGAAAGTGAAAGTGACACAGTGCCTGTCCACAACACGAAAAACAGCGCATATCCACCAAAGTAAGTGACAAAAACTTGTTATAAACACTTAGACATTTTGTTATAGAAGCAGTAGCTACAATAAAATCAAACCAAAACACAAAAACTACGCCCTGTATTTTCGTAAAAATCCCGATATTTACTATTGAACTATTCACCTCATTAAATACACACGTTTTGGTTTGCAGATGACAAACTGTCAAAACCTATCAGAGACATTTTGTGAGTGGAAAAACCACAAACATAACTACATGTGGTATTAAGGTAGGCCTAGCATACCTATGAAAATAATAAACTATGTATAGTAGTCTCACAATTATCTGTAGTTTTCACTGTTAATGTAAAAAGTAATAATCATTCCACTGTTAATTTGACAGACAATAAACATCCCACTGATGATGCTGCAACGCCAGCGAAACATGTCTGGGAGAAATTAAAAAAAACATTTGTGTTTGCTCAAGGCGGACCAAACCTGTAAAGCAAATTTAGGATGTGACTTAGCTGTTCTCTTAACAGCAAAATCTCTAACTGATCGTAACATTCTGCCTGTAGAACCAGGAAGAGGAAAGGTTAAGACGTGTTTATATTCTTCACAGTAGCTTCATTAGGAGTTGAAAATGAAGGACAATGCCCATTTGTTATTCTTACATGTATTTACAGGCTGTGACATAACATCCGTAGCGTATTTCAAAAGTAAAGTGGGTTTTCTCAAAATGCACCAGGAGTCAAAAATCATACAACATGCTGCTGAGATATTGCCAATACTTCTTCCGCCGACTCCGTTGAGACAGTGGGAATCTCGAGTACTCTATAATGATATGGAGCTCCAGCCATCAAAGAATCCCTCGTCGTGTTCCGCTACAAATAATCTATAAAAGCAACTGGGAACAGAAAACCTAATCTCTCAACTGTCCTTCCAGCTGAAGGAGCTGTTAATCAGCATGCACCCCGAACTTACCACCAAGTACGCCTTTGGTTAGGAGAGGAACCTAAAGGAGGAGCGCCGAATTGGGGTTCGAATGGCCAACTAGTTCCGAATCTCTCAGAGTTAGATGCTGCCCCTGACGAAATCAGAAAGATGATTTTTTTGTGTATGCACGAAAGGATATGACAGTGGCAGATGTGGTTGCAGAAAACCGTTGTTACACTGTTCTGTTACATACCTGAACAGCTAGGGCAACTGCAACAACGGAGTAGGAATATTAATTCAGGATGAAGATGACGACAGTGACATCGAGACTCTACCAATCTCGTTGGAGACGTTTACACTACGGACGAAGATGAATGAACTTGACCATTCCTCCTCAGAGAAAGAAAGATTTTGATTTGAATGCACTTATTTTTCATTCTGAATCACTATCAGTGTTTCTAAAAACTTTCATTATATGATTCATAATATTGTAATAAAAACTACAATTATGAAACGATTTCAATTGCAAGTACCTTCTTGTCATTGTTAAACTGTTGTTATTTACCATGCTAGCACGTTTCATAAGGTAAAAACGTTAACGACCCTCAAAACACTCATTTATGGAGGGACATCGAAACTGAGCGCACATCTTATAAATGATGTAACTTCTGATTGGCTGAAGATAAAGCAGCAAATGTCCACATCAAATTGAAGGAAATTTAATGCTCTACAACTTTCTTTCAGACAAATCTTCTGTGAAACGATCGTGTGAGTCACTAGAACTAAGTGTTTGATAAAATTAGTGAGGTAAAGATAATTTTTTCCGAAATTGTCGATTTTCAATAACGTATATTTCGAAACCTGTTGGGAATTTGACGTTTATGTATAGAAACAATTTTATAGCAAATTCAATTATCTTTCATTTTTATTTGAAACAATTTTTTCCTAAAGCCGACCGTTTTCGAGATATAAGCGGAAAACAAAACAATGGTACCTTTCCACCCCCCTCCCTGCTTTAACTCACCCCCCAGGGGCGGGGACTTTTAGTATGTTCACCTCCTAACTATCCCTAACAAAGTCCTGAAGTCAAAAATTCTCGCACATTCCATGCACTCTACACCCCTATTTTGAGCACTCATTGCCTGGACTATTTCTATTTACAGCACTATTATCAGCCACAATAGTAAGGACTGTAAATCCTATCTCTTCCAGTCCAATAATAATGCGTTTTACCATAGACCACAGCAGAATACCTTCAGCATTTGCCACTTTTAAAGAGGAAGGCAAGCTTAAAATCATAAATACATAAGCTGTTTTAACCAGCTCATTTTTGTCTGCAGCAGAACCTACAACAGTGCCCTGCTTGTAATCCACCTGTGGCTTAACTTCATCCATTAATAACAGGACCAGTTTGTCTTGCTGATCCAGAAGTGGAAACTTCATCTTTATGTAACTGAGAAAATTTTCACTCTGTTCTCTTTGAGGATCGGTGTTTAATTTAGAGCATACTGACCTCAGTGTGCCTGGTGAAGGTAGGATGAGATTACCTCAACTCCTGATAAATTTGTAAGCATGTGGTAAAATAGAATATACCAGGGAGGAAAAAACGATAGTCTCCCAGGAATAATGTCACATTTACCTTGCTTGTTAAAATCATTTGTTCTTTGAGGAAAGCCAAAGCGTTACGTATCTCAGGAAATATTTCTTCAAAACGAGCTATTACTTTTTCCACTGCAGCTACACAATAAGCAACTGATTGCTTACCAGATAAATGCTCCACAAATGCACAATGTATATTGTGCATAATTTTTTCCACCTCGTTAATACCTGACACAACGACTGGAAATCTAGTGTCTGACGCACTTTTTACTCCCACATCATCGGAAAAAAAGACTGATAAATTTAAGTCCTCGTTAATTTTGACAGAACACCTGATTCTTGGCTGAGGTTCCTCAGTTATAATTATAAACAATAACACTTTATCTTTCTGCACAACAGACCAATCAGGGTACAATGTTTTAGAACTAAGTTTTGTTTTTAGTTCATTAATAATTAGAACAGTATCTTGACGGCGAGCCTCAGATGATGTTACCACATTTTCTTAGAGTGCAAGTGCTAGCTGTTTATTTTCTTTCCTTGTTCTTCTGTCTTCAGGATCTTCCCTCCTCGCTGTAGTTTTTGGCATATACGATTGGAATTTTGGAAACAGTGATGGTACAGCTCCTGAAACAATAAAAAAGGTTTTTTGGACTGCTTATAAACAGTGTGCTCTGCAGATTATTCAATTATTTTCTATTGGAATTGTTACAATGTATCAATATAAATCGAAATAACATTCCTTTCACTAATCTAGGCTTCGATAAGGGCGCTGTTGACAGTCTTTACGTTTTACTGTCATACATACTCGTTTCTTGTTCCACATCCTGCTGCTGAAAATGCAGTTCACAGACCTACAAAATAAAAATCGCAATCCATTATTTCTGAAACTCTATTACACATAATTATTAAAACCATATCAAAGGCCAATTGATAACGTAATGTATTTACGGGTAATCAATTACTTGCCTTATAATTACTGGTTGGCTGAAAATCGTCTCTACAGATAGCTCGAATCCATTTAAGCCCTTGTATTTCGTCTTCTGGGAAGGAAAACACGCCGACATTTGGGCCATTTGCGTAATTCCCTTTGCAATTAGGCACTGAACATCTGTAAGGCCAAACAATACAGAAAACAGTACTTTCAGATTTCGGAAACGCTAACTCACACCAAAACAAACAACACAACGACGGTAACTCTCATGAATCAACGGACTAAACGAGGTGACGTCAGTGCCTCTTGAACCCAGCGTTAACAGGTCTGTACTATAGGTGGCGTTGCGAGGAGGTAACGTCAAAACGAGTCAGGGAGTGGAAGTGGACAGACGGGGTTAGGTGTTGATTGAGAGCAATAGAGTGCGACAGAATTGATGTAAGCCGTGAAGATTGTTGATAATTCTGATTTTGATTTTTTGTAATGGTCATGTTTATAATTTTAATTTTAATTTTTTTAAAGATAGCTTTATGTTCCCCTTTGTTTAAAGTAAAAGACCTTACTATTGTCGCCAAGTTATTTTAGGCTTCAAATTTTAAATAGTAGGATTGATACAAGCTTTAACGTCATTTACATTTCATTATGTACTGCAACAGACCAAGGTGCTGTCTATGGATAAGAGGTGAGTGAACTTAAATTTCTCTTACAATTTTCTTTAATACAAGAATTGTAAACAACTAGTTTATCAGGTAGCTACCCATGTTTCTTGTCAATCGAGCCAAATTAATTATACCACCTGCTTATTGTCCACCTTCGATTAGTCTTTTGTGTAACGCGTCTTTTCATACAGATATTAATTGTACCACTTGCTGATAACACAATAATTAGTTCGTTAATAAAGTTAGATCAGAAGGTGAAGAGACACACTATGATTATTGCTAAGCTCGTAACTGAGTCCATACTTACTCACTTTTGGCATCGAATAAAGTAAACATTGATCTGTACTTTAAATAATTAATCAATTACACAATTATCAGTTCCTTTCATTGCTATCAACTACTTTTATAGTTTGTTTGTCATTCTACATATGAGTACATTTATATTCAGCATTACTTGGTATGCACCCTCCTTAGCTAATGAACTATTTTATCAATACAACATTTTGTTTGTTAATGAGGAAGATCTTGTTCACAGCATGTAACGTTACATATAACAATCACCACTAAGTTCGCAATATATATGTTCAGTATGTGTCACAGTAGTAATCTAAACTTTAATCTTTAATTAATTAACAGACACATAATTGTCAACTTGAGTGTTTTTATTGTGTCATACCATTACGTCATTCCGCTGGCATCAGTCACTGTTAGAGATTGTCTGTTACTCCACGTATGATCACATTTTAATTCTGGATATCAAAGTCATGTCAAATTTCATTTAATTAATGAATAATTTGTCTGTCTTACTAACGAATCGGAACATGAGCTACAACCGGACTTAACGTTCAGACTCGTGTTCTGGATAGTTAAGCGCATTAACAGGGCCATACTCATTGCAATCAGTCGATGTCAGGCTGATTAATTATAATATTGACTCTTACTTGATGTTCAGACATTCAGATAAGTTTTTACATTCACAGTGCTGTACCAATCTAGATAGGTACTGTTGCATCTGCACACAAACCTTGCAAACCCATACACGCCAGTTTCGGTCTCCGATCACGACCATAATATTTTATATTTATTTATTTTATTTAAACATATAAGTTTCAATGTGAAAGATGAGTATTTCCAAGAATGTTGTATTTCTCTAGATGTACTTATTTAAAATTATGGAGAATGCCGGCTAGTAGTTCTCGTAACAAATCACGTTACATCATGTTGTGCTCCTTTAAAATTAACTTCGGCTTAAACGACATCCGCTACATAAGATCAGTTTTATTTCATTTACTCTTCAGACATTACTTGTCGTGTGAAGACAAGCGAAGATCATGTAAGAGCAAACAAATTTGTCATATCCTTACCATATTGTAGACGAGTTATCGGGGTTATTATTTTCTGTTACGCCAATATTTATTGGTTTGCAGATGATGAAATGTAACTTTACTGTAGTGTTACGTCACACCTGGGGATCGATAATTTCGACTTCCGAGAGCTCAGAGAGTAATGTTGGACAATTGTACATGAGCTTTTGTTGCGGATAGATGTTGAACGATTGGTTTACCGAACGGCGAGTGTTGCGTTGCCCAAAATAGTTAAATATTTTACCATAGTAGTTCTAAGATATTACTTCAGTATTCGTCCACAAAAATGCCAATAAATTTTTATGATGAGTGAACTTATCATTTACGCGTGTCGGGTTGTCAATGTCATAAACAAATATGAAATAAACAAATATTGCCGCTACCGTGTCTGTACATCTGAGGGACAATATGTTAAGCATGATTTCACTTCGACTGCTGTGAGACGAACACTTGTATGCCTACATATAAGAGAAAATACCGTCAGACTTTAAGAAAAAATGTAATAATCCCCATTACAAAGAGAGAAGGCGCAGACAGATGTGAAAATTACAGAACCGTCGGTTTAATAAGTCAAGGTTCCCAAATTTTAACATAATTTTTTTTTACAGAAGGATGGAGAAGCTGGTAGAAGCCGACCTCGGGGAAGATCAGTTTGGATGCAGGAAAAATGTGGGAACACGGGAGGCAATCCTAAATTTACGGCTTGTCTTAGATTAAGGAAAGGCGAAACTACATTTCTAGCTTTTGTGGATTTGGAAAAAGCTTTTGACAATGCTGTTGGAAATATACTCTTCCAAATTCAGAAGGCATTTGTGTGGAGTGTTACCTTGTATGGAAGTGAAACATAGACGATAAACAGTGCGGACAGGAAGAGGATGAAGGTTTTTGAAATGTCGTGTTACAGAAGAAAGCTGAGCATTAGGTGGGTAGATCGCGTTACTAATGGGCAGGGACTGAACAGAATTATGAAGAAAATGAATTTTTGGCAGATCTTGACTGAAATATGGGATCGATTTGTAGGACACAGTCTTAGACATCATGGAATCATGAATTTAGCATTGGAAGGAAGTGGGTAGGGTAAAAATCGCAGAGGGAGACTAAGAGATAAATACAGTAAGTAGATTAAAAAGTATGTAGGGTGACATTTATATGAGGAGATGAAGAGGATTGCTCAGGATAGAGTAGAGAACTGCATCAAACTAGTCTCTGGACTAAAGACCACAATATGAACAACAACAACAGAATAAATATATTTCAATTTAATGAAGCAAGTTAGGCGCGTAAGTTTTTCAATCTAAAAGCAGTGAGCTTATCTCACTGTGCGATTAAGTTATGATTCTCACTCTGGATTATGGAAATCAAAGTAGTTATTGGTAACTTCAGTAATTTACTGCAGCCACTGAAATGAGTTTACAATTAGATTTTTGCTTGCTATGGATGTATACCGTAATCATTTATTAATCTAAATTCCTTTGAGTATGGTTTCCGGTAATCTTGTTTCAGGGTAGGGCAGGTTTAAATTGTAACTTTGATAATGACCATTCTTGTCTGTAACCATAAACTGGCCCTGCTGCAAGTTGTTACAATTACGATAACCGCCGCCGCAGATAACGGTGTGGTAATGTATCGCCGACCCTGCAAACAGAGAACGAAGAAAGAATGTTTCTGTTCTGTCGCTTTCCTTGTTCTGATAGTTAAAGTCAATTGCATGTTAAACTTACTCTGCCCCTCCTCAATCTAAATAAGAGAGTACACATTCACGGCAGTGAATCGGTTTTTCATGTAGTTTCTTTCTTGTGAGTTAAACATATTGATACCACAGTATTCTTTCCTCATTTGTTTTTATACGTCAACAAGTGCTGTAAGAGTGATTTACAATAATCATGTGCTACGTCTTGTGGTAAACTTTTTCCCCTCAATATTTCTTGTGAAAATAAATATTTAAGAAGAACTTCCTTTTTCAATTCAGTATATTTGTTATTTCCTAATACACAAATTTAACAATTAATTGTTGAACGAGGTAGTGCAGGCTTGGCCGTAAAGATAAGTCTCATTTAAATGCAAATACCAGCAGTTGGTACTGCAAAGGGATTAAGCAACCTTCACATTATGTGACGAGACATGGGGGTGTTTTGGGCCAAAATTATTTAATTTGCGTTTTTATACCGTTCTGCGCTGATAACAAGACACGCTCATTGCACAGAAATGGCGTCCATATGGAAGGATGCGATATTTCGTGACTCTTCTGGAAACCAGTCACGATATTTCTGAATTGAATGTGCATTTAGATTTATCATAAAAGTTTTGAGTAGAGCAGACAGCGACATTCGTAGACGATAAAAAGTAGATTCTGTTGGCGCATTTGGTGTGTGTGCATGGTTTGTTTTATAAGGAGGTTTTGTAGGTTCTGTCCTACATCTTCCGACGGTAACTGCGTTGCGTACGTAACTGCGTTGTTCTGTTGAAGTGTTCACGCAAGTTCATGAGGTAAGGTAGTGTTTCTTGTAATTTTGGGAGATTTTGGCTTAATCATTGATCTGTTAAGGTTCACCAGACGTATGGCTAGACCTCAGTGAACAAATCAGCTTGCTACATTAGCCAATATGATGGAGCAATCACAGGAAGATGTAGATTTGAACATGGGTGAACAGGAATTTACCAACCCTACCCATCGGTCGAATTCTCGTGGAACGGACACCTAAGGTTCTGATGTTACTTTGCCAGAACCTGAATTCGGGGAATCTTTGGTTATAGGGGAAACGGAACTAGAGATCCCGCAGCATGTAGATGTTGTGGTGACCGTTGGAAATGCGGAGAGGGATTATGAAGTGAGGGCAGTGTCTCCACCGACAGACACGACAAATCTCCATTGAACACGGGTGGTTCAGGACCTGCCGAAAGCAGAAGCTCGCTTCAGGAAGCAGATAAATTCCAGCTGCTCCTGAAGTGTGTAAAACAAATGAGGCGAAACTGAATCTTGAACAAAACAAGTAGAAGAAAGAAATGATACGATAAAACAAGGCATATATCAAACAGATGATTGAGAAAACAATGCCGGACGCGGTGGCTGAGCGGTCTACGGGGCCCCCACCACGGTCGGGGGTTCGAATACCCCCTCGGGCATGGATATTTGTGCCGTCCTTAGTATTAGCTAGTTCATAAGTAGTTTGTAAGTTTAGGGACTGTTCACCTCGTCGTTACGTCCGATAAGTGAGGTCGGAATTGCCGCAGCGGATTAGCCGTGCGCATTGGGACGCCATGCTGCGGTGCGCGCGGCCGTTCGCCGTCGGCTGTTCGAGTCTCCCCTCGGGCATGGGTGTTTGTGATGTCCTTAAGTTAGTTTACCTTAGTTTAAGTAGTTTGTAAGCTACGGACTAATAATCACGCAGTTGAGTACGATAGATTTAGAAACATTTGAACATTTGAGGTCGAAAGTCGACCGAAGAGCAGGCATAATTCAGGTGAAATGCAATGAAAATAACCGTCAAATTGTTTTGGTGACTAGCCAGCTGTCTGTGATGATAAAGCATAATAATAAAATTCCGGGGATTATGCAGGCAGTTACAGAAGTAAAACTAGTTCGCCAGCTTCACAAACGACTCCTGAAAGCTACGGAAGATAAAATCCAAAGCTTAGACAAATACACGCAAAAATAGGGAAGGCGACCGACCTGATCGTTGACAATAACCGCAAACTCATGGTTCAGGAAATTAGCAAGGTTTATGATGGCTCGGAATTAACTACGCCGGTGCCCAAAGTCAACGGAAAAAGTCAAGATGTGACAGAACTTCAGAAACATCGAGAGCAGAACCTACGAGAACTAAAAAGATACGTAGAAGGTTTGCAAGCCAGAAACCCACAAACAGAAATACCAGGCTCAACTGCTACATCAACGAACAATGCGTACCACTCCATAGAACTGCGGACAGATTAAGAGCTATCGAAGGTTGGATTCAAATTTGCAGCTCAGAAATGGAGTGCAGTGACGATGTTCGAGGACAGGAATCGGTCAAAAACTATTTCAACCTGAAGCACTTCGTTTCCATGCAGAATTTTCATAAATACAAAGATTCCGGAAACTTACATCCTAAATGTGTGGTTTTCTCAGTTCTAGGTACCATTGCGAAGAATTGCTACCACGAGCAAGTTTTATGATGAGTTCAAGCAAGGAGGCATTTGTGTATTGCTACTGATCAAAGACTACGCAAGACCACACAAAACAGGAAATAATGATGTGCAAGGATCTTGAATTAACTGGATTCAAGAACCCAGCCAAGGTTTACGAAATCGAAAAGTACGTTTTCAAAAAAATATTCGCAGGAGAACGGATTAAATTGGCGGGCACAACTGAATAATCGGTTTGGTTGGCACCAGCCATAGTGAAGTAACGCACAGGAAGAAGGTAAAACGTCCAGAAATGATCGTGGAGAGGGACATTTTGCTGAAATAGTCGAGATTAGACCACCGAAACTGAGGGAATAGGATAAGAATCCCGGACCCCCGTAACCAATAATTAATGAACCACGTGACCCAAATCTTACCCACACCCGCGGGAACTTTCGGAAAATGCCAAATCCCGGTAATGAATTACATGTCATGGGATGTTTTAGAAGAAACAGGAGAGCAGGAATCGGTAGTCATATCACCGATAATCGAACTTTCGGTCGGAGAAAGTAGAGATATTACTGACAGTGCGAGACAGACCCCCCACGATCTCTGAGGAGGCTTTTATGAAATGCTATGAAGTACGCGTGTGGTACACTTTTTTTTTTTTTTTTTTTTTTTTTTTTTTTTTTTTTAAATAAATTAAAAAAGTCCGGTCAAACCAGCACAAACAGATTTTACCAGCCAAGGACACCAAAATTATGATAGGAATGGAAAATCTAATCAATCACAAATTTGTGTTCGATATGGATAGTAGTACCGTTACAATTTTCGATGGAATCGAGAAACCGATCCGTTTGGAGGAACAGCACAATTGCCAGCCAATGTCTATGAAAGTCCATCGAACGGGATTAGAACGATCATAAAGAGCTCAAGGAAGTGTGTAATCGGGTTGATAAGGAAAGAAAAGGAAAGGAAAGTGAGAGATGAGGCGCGATGTTTTAAAGTTGCTGTCTGCATCACCTTAGCAAGGAATTTTGTATAGCGACTGACTCTTCCATCACGCGTTTAGGTGTTGTCATCTTCCACGAGATCAAAAGTGGCAACGAGCATGGAACGATTGGTTCCGGAAGTCATGTTACGACAAAGAGTGAAAGGAATTGTTCAGTGACTGAGTTTCAACTGCTTGATGTAGTCTGAGGCTTTGTAAAATTCAGATACTTCTTTTTGTTTGACTGAAAAATCAAGGTCTACACGGATCATAAGCTATCCAGTTTCTCACATCGTCAAAATTAAATCATGGTAAACTTGGCCGTTGGGTAGTGTGCTTACGACAGTACGATTGAATCACCTACATTCTGGCACATCTACCTTAATCGCAGAGCCCTCTCTAGAAGGTATTAACTTCGGCATCTTCTATCTGCAAAGAGTGACTACATCTTTGAGAGCCATAGCGAGAGAACAAGATCGCGATCTAGTCCTGTGCTCCATTAAGGAAAAGTGGAAGGATATGAGCCAAGTCCAAATCCGACAGTTTCATTGGGTTCAGAGAAAAATCTTGTTCTACCTGAAGGTTGCAGATATTGAGGTATGGGTTCTCTGGATTCCAGCGGATCTCATCAATAACTTAATATGGAAGACACATCTCCATATACCCACATCGCCCTGCGAATTTTTTAAACTGAAAATCCTTGGAAAATATAGACGTATTAGAAAGGTTCTTTCTATCTGTAAGACTTGCGAATGAGCAAAGAATTAAAAGCAAAATTTTCAGGCACCATTGTAGCCCATCATTCTTAGAAAATAAATAGGTGGGCCGATCCCAAGAACTAGGCGTGGATGGTGCTACGTGCACATCGCCACTGAATTAACATCAAAATACATGACAATTACTCTGTTACACAAGGCGACGGCATATACAGTGTCCAAAGCTTTTTCGGAAGACTTTCTTCAACAAGTGGGACCTGCTGAAGGTATAATTATCTACGATTTAGGTCAAAAAGATCGGTTTGCTGCAAAGAAAGAAAATCAAACCAATCTTAATTTCCTTATTCCAACCGTGGTCCAAGCCAGTGGAACATTATCATGAAGGATTTAGGCAATTTACGCCAACGAGCTAAACGATTAAGGTAAACAGAACAGGGAGCTAACAGCCGCCACGATCCATCAGGATGGTCAGGATAATGATTCCACACCGCCTAAGAGGATGGCTGAGCGTAGTCATTTCATGTTTCCAACCTACTCGAGACCAATGAGAAATACAAGCCTTGGCGTGTACGTTACAACACGTCAGAAAGGCTTGAGACAACGTGATTGCTAGCTTACTGGCTGGCCACTGGGCCAAGGCCCACAGATTCATAGTGGCCAGTCAGTCAGCTAGCGATCGCGTTGGATGAAGCCTTCATGATGACGTGTCGTAAAGAACGTGTCATGGCCTGTATTTCTCGTTGGCATCAGTGTACGTTCCGCTACATCATCAAAGAAGACTTCAGACAACGCGACCGCTAAAGTGCGTGGCAGAGGGTAGGCTGTACCACTCCTAAGCATTTCATTTCCTATTCCACTCCCAAATAGAAAGAGGAAAAAAGGAATTTTTATATGCTTCCGTACGAGCCCTAATCTCTCTTATCTTGTCTTTGTGACCACTACTCGAAATGTAAGTAGGCGGCAGGAAGATCGTACTACACTTAGCTTGCCGGCCGCGGTGGCCGAGGGGACTGAGGCGCGCCTGTCACGGTCTGCACGGCCACTATGGTCGGGGGCTCGAATCGCCCCTCAGGCATGGATATTTGTGCCGCCCTTAGTGTTAGTTAGTTCCTAAGTAGTTTGTAAGTTTAGGGACTGATGACCACGAAGTTAAGTCCCATAAGCTATACAAACATTTTGAACACCCAGCTTCAAATTCCGGCCCTCTAAATTTCCTCAACATAAGTTCACGAAAAGAACGTCGTCTTCTTCCAGCGATCCCCAATTGAGTTCCCGGAGCATTCCCGTGAGACACGCACATTGGTCGAACCTACCAGTAACAAACTAGCTGTTCGCCTCTGAACTGCTTCATTGTCTTCTTTTAAATTGATGTGCTGCGGGTCCCAAACACTTGAGCAGTACTCCAGACGTGGTCGTACAAGCCTTTTATACGTGGTATCCTTTACAGATGAAGTACATCTTCCCAAAATTCTCCCAATAAACCGAAGTCGACTGTCCGCCTTACTCACAACTGTCCTTACATGTTCGTTCCATTTCATATCGCTCTGCAATGCTACGCCTAGATATTTGAACGACGTGGCTGCATCAAGAAGCACACTACTATTTCTGTTTTCGAATCAGCTTAAATTTTTTTACATTGAGACCTAGCTGCCATTCTTCGCACCAACTAGAAGTTTTGTCTAAGTCATCCTGTATGCTATTACAGTCAGTTAAAGACGACACCCTCCCATACACCACAGCATCATCAGCAAACAGCCGCAAATTACTACTTACTCTGTCCATCAGATCATTTATAT
Organism: Locusta migratoria; assembly: GCA_026315105.1. Lineage (NCBI taxonomy): Eukaryota > Metazoa > Arthropoda > Insecta > Orthoptera > Acrididae > Locusta > Locusta migratoria. The sequence continues at coordinate 509,090,674 of CM048747.1, forward strand.
AAATAGAAAATAATAGCGGTCCTATCACACTCCCCTGGGGCACGCCTGGGTGGCTTCTGTTGTAACAGTGCGCTGTGTCCCAGTGGCCAGCCAGTCAGCAAGCAATCGCACTGACTCAAGCCTCCTTCGATGACGTGAAGCAGCGTACCGTAGGCGCTGGGGCCTGTCTTTCTCGTTGGCCTCGGCCCACGCTTTGTATCACGACGCCAGCTATTAGGCCTCCTCTTTAGGCGTCGTTGATGTAGCCGTGGACGGGACGTCGAGAGGCTAACTCTACCAGCAGGGTGCGTGGTGCCGGGTGTTGGAGAGGCGGACTGCAAGGCAGTCACCTGCATTGACGTAACGCGAGGGAGGGAGATAGGGAAGGAGGGAGGAAGGTTATCGTTTAACGGCCCGTCGACGTCGATGTCATTAGAGGCACCGCATTGAGGGATGCACGCGTAGCCGCGCTACGGCCGCTCTTAAACGTGTCTAACTGCTCGTAATGCGCCCGAATGCGCGCCACAGTCTAATTGATAAGGCCCATTGTTCGGCACTTTTATGCGTGACTGTCTGAAGGGGGCCCGCGCGATGACACCACTGCCGATTGTTGCGTAATCCTGACCCAGGTAGCGGCGTGCGGCTCCGTGCCGGCGCGGCGCGGCGCGGCGTTACCCGCGTCCAGCAGGGTGTCTTCTCAAACGGGCTGGACTTTTATTATGTATGGTTAAATGAGGGGCAGTTGCAACATCCAGGACGATGTGCAGCAGCAACTGGTTCACGACATCAGAGACACTGTTATGGTAAAATAAGCGCTGGTCGCGGAGCGGTTTCAAGAGAGGAGTCTCCTGAAGGAATTGTATTCGACTTTTTCATCCCTCTAATTACTAAAACGTGTAATAATTGTATTCCGAGCGTCTGCAGGTATATCTGTGAGGCACTAAGTGAAGTGACGGAGAACTTTTTTTTTTTCATATATACTCCGCAATCCACCGTAAGGTGCGTGGTGCGTGGCGGAGGGCACACTGTACCACTGCTAGGCATTTCCTTTCCTATTCCGTTCTCAAATGGAATAGAATGTCTTTATACCTCTTGTCTTCACGCGAAATGTAATTAGGTGGCAGCAAGATCTTTCTGCAGTCAGCTTTAAATTCTGACCATCTATGTTTCCTCAAAAGAATTTCTCGAAAAGAACGTCGTCTTTCCTCCAGCGATTCCCATTTGAGTTCCTGGACACTCGTGCATTGGTCGAACCTACCAGCAACGAACCAAGCTGCTTTCCTCTGAACCGCTTCCACGTCTTCCCTTAAAGTTTAAACTGATCTGCTGCTGGTCCCAAACACTTGAGCAATACTTAAGACGTGGACGTACAAGCGTTTTATACGCGGTTTCCTTTACAGATGAAGTACATCTTTACAAAATAGTACCAATGAACCGAAGTCGGCTGTCCGCCTTACTCACAACTGTCCTTACATGTTCGTTCCATTTCACATCGCTGTACAATGTTACGCAAAAATATTTGAACGACGCGACTGTATAAAGAAGCTCGCTACTAATGCTGTGTTCGGACATTATGGGATTGTTTCTGCTAGTCTTTCTACCTTTAGAGCTAGCTGTCATTCTTCACACCAACTAGAAATTTTGCCATTACAGTTAATTAATGACGGCATCCTCCCATACACGACACCATCATCAGCAAGTAGCCGCAAATTACAAGTTACTCTGTCTATCAGATCATTTATATAGATAGAAAATAATAGCGGTCCTTTCACACTCCCCTGGGGCACACCTAACGATACACACGTCTCTGAAGAACAGTCGCCGTCGACAACAATGTATTGCATTCTATTACTTAGGGACTCATCCAGCCAGTCACAAATATGTGAACCTATTCCATATGCTCATATCTTCGTTAGCAGTCTGCAGTGCGGCACCGCATCAAATGCCTTTTTGAAATCGAGAAAACCACAATCTAGCTGTTGTCCCTCATATATGGCTCGCAAGATGTCGTGTGAGAAATGGGCAAGCTCAGTTTCATACGAACGATGTTTCCTAAACCTATGCTGATTCAAAGAAATAAGCTTATACGCCTCAAGGAAATTTACTATATTCGAGCTGAAAATATGCTCCAAAATCCTATAGGAAACTGATGTTAACGATATTGGCCTGTAATTATGTGGGTCGGTTCTTTTGTATTTGTTATAACTGATTGCTGTTGTACACCATGGATTGGAAATCATTTTATATGAACCTGCGTTGTCGGTCTGCAAGAATGGCATCATCCATGCAGAAGATCGAGCACAAGATTATGAAGGCATCAATGAACATTATTTACAATAAACAGTGTCTATCTGATTACTTGATCCCAATGTACACCCATAAATATCTGAACGTTAAGAAATTTGAGAGTCCCCACATTACGTTATTCAAATGCGCTAAGACAATCATAACCAGCGAAATTAAACGCTGGCATAAAGAAAAAGACCGTTTAAATGCACAAGCTTTCAAGACTTATTTCAACGCTGTCAGGATCCTTGACGTTGATATTTTTGATTATCTCATGAGAATAATAAATGTAAATACGTGGGAAAGCAGCCAACTGATTGGCAGAACTCACAACAATAAGTTGAACAAATTAAGAGACAGTTATTCTCGTCCTGCCCGAACTGTCAATAACCGTTACGATGGCACATTTGAATTCGCCGATCGTCTGATAAATTTGACGGATATTAGTTTCAATGCTAGGCAAAGCGCTGCACTAGAAAAGGGTATGAAGTACAGTGTACAACCACGTATGCAGGAGAGATTGATCACATCGTTAGCTGCAGATGTTAAAATCGCACTAGACAGTTCTAATTGTTCAAAACAATCCAAACTCAAATTATCGTGTAAGGCTAGTGACATCATCCAGAAGGCGTTACCAAAACGTCCACCGTACTCTGATTCAATCATTTTAAAATCAATTACGAAAAAACTCAGAGATGAAAACGCAATAATCGTGCGGCCCGATAAAGGCAACACAGGAGTCATTGCAAACTACTCGAAAGAACTAAAAAATTACCTTGAATAGTGCCTCTACATCATCCCTCCTGAAGAACTCTTCAAACTAAAGGTTATGAACCCTAGAGCTCCTACATTAAGAGCCCAAATTAAGACCCACAAAATAAACTATCCTATACGACCTGTCATTAATGGATCCGAAATCTGGGAGAACCTGCCTCTAAATTTCTGTTACGTTTGTTGAAGAAGCTACTACTCCCTGAAGAAAGTTTTACTTTGCGCAATAGAAAACTATTAGTGGATTTATTGCATAACCAAATGTTTCCGGATGGGTGCTACCTCTTGTCATTGGACATAAAAAATTTATATACCAATGTACCTCTTGAGCAAACCATCGACATCATCCAGCAAAACCTCTCCATGAAAGAAAACCTCCTTCCAGACGAAATTGCTGAAATTGTGTCACTATTACGACTACTTACCAGATACAACTACTTTTCTTTTAACAACTCCTTTTATAAACAAAACGACGGTTTAGCCATGGGTAGTTGTCTGTCAGGTTTCCTTGCCGATATATTTGTCAATCACATTGAATCTCAATACTTCCAACAAAAAACTCCAATAAGCAGAAAAATACTCTTCTACAAGAGATATGTCGATGACATCCTGATTATTTTCAATGGCACCCTAGCTGATGTAACAGTACTAGTTTATGAATTCAACAACTTACACCCGCAACTAACCTTTACACATGAAATAATGAACTCCTCCAGTATCTTAAATTTTTTGGACCTACAGTTACATTTAGCTGAAAACAAAGTGGTATTCCAAATCTACAGGAAACCGACCACACGTGACTCGGTCATACATGCATCTTCATGCCATCCATGGCAATACAAAATAAGCTTATTTAAATCAATGATTAACAGAATTTTTGAGATTCCCCTTTCTGAAACTGTGGTGTCGCACAAGTACAAAGTGCGCGCCACCTACTTTCCCCGCGCGCCGCCATGCACGCACGGCGCGGCGTTCTCACGACGACAGCCACGAGCGCCCTCTGCTGCAACCCCGCTCGTGGCCACCACGGAAAGACACCGGCCACTTCGGACTGAGATAGCAACCAGTTAGGACCTTCGTAATCAGATAGGCACCAGTGAAGACTTTGCTATCGTACAGGCACTAGGCAGGCCTCTAACAACTATGTATCAACATTCTGCAGTACTATGTAAAAGTTAAGTATTGTTACATTCTGTGCAATATATATCTCTTTCTAATTTACTCTAGTGTTTATAGTTTCTGGCTGCTCCCCTCCGTACCTGCACCAGCGTGCTATCTTATTCCTGTGTCGGTCTCATCCACTCGGCCACCGACACCTACGACGAGGCTGGGACACAAAAGCGGCGACGAAGTTGGGACACAAAAGTGGCGACGAGGAGTGATAGAACCTTGGACCAGCCCGCTTGCAGCAGCCAGACAGCAGCAGTCGGAGCACGCAAAAATTGCTCCCGCCCACCCACCCTTATTATAAAATTTTTGGGGGAACATATTCTGTTACGTATTTTGTGGACTTTTTTGTTTCAGAGCGAGTCCTCTTTCATATTGCATTTGTGTTTTGTTATAAGTTACTTGTATACGCGGCGCCTAATCGGTCAGCATGGCCACTACCCCGAACCCAAACTTAATGGAAATTATTCAGTTACAGACGGCGCAAATAACACAACTTCTCCAGGCGGTGGCGCAGTTGACAACTCAACAACAGCCGTCGCATCAGCAGCCCACACCTGCCACCGCACCGCTTCCGACGTTCCGCCAGTACAACGAACGTAAGGAAGAATGGAGCGACTATTTCGCACAGTTTCAAGAACTCGTCGCGGCTCATCAAATTACAGGTCAGAGAGTGAAGAACCTTTTCTTATCGATTGTGGGCCCCCGGACCTTCGTATTATTGCAAAAACTTGTCCCTCACGCCTCTCCTCGTGATGTAGACTTTGAACAAATTGTAGATGCACTGAATGCTCATTACGAGAGGAAAGTTCTCGTAGCCGCTGCGCGGTACCGATTTTTCAGACTTCAAAAATTACCGCAGCAGTCACACCAAGAGTGGATTACGGAATTGAAGGGCTTAACCCGCCAATGTAAATTTACTTGCTCTTGTGGACTTTCTTATAGTGACGTTATGTTAAGGGATGCGATTACGCAGAACATTCAGGACCCCAGAATTAGGGCAGCAATTCTAAAACAGTCTGACCCCTCATTAGACAGTGTACTGCAGCTTATTGAAGCGCATGATACTTTTGACTTAGCAGATGTAGAAATGCAAAGCCACAGTGTAAATTCAGTGCGCCGCAACGGACGCTTTCCTAGCCGTAGTTCTCAGTATAGCACTAGTGATTCTTATTTTTCTACCGGCCGTGCTGAACAGACAGAGATCAGTAGCCAGAGTAAAAGTGCGACGCAAAGGTCGCCCCGTAGTGTTAGACACAGTAATTTGCATAACGGGCGCCAACGCTCATTTCAGAAAAATGTTCGTAAGTCTTGCCCCCAGTGTGTGTCTCGCCACAAGCGTGCTCATTGCCCTAGTCGCAACGCAACCTGTTATCAATGTGGCAAATCGGGACATATGCAGTCTGTGTGTATGCAAATTAAAAACTCGAAGAATAGTAACGTTAGAAACGGTGCTTCGCAAAGTGCGAGAACAGTTCATTCTGTAAATGTTATACGGGCTGTGGAATTGAACAGTGCTTTCCTTGGATCTCAATTTCAAGAAAGTAGTTCTGCGCCTATGGCAAAACTACATAGTGCACCACGTAGCAAGCGCCAACGAGCGCGTAAAACAGTGCAACGGAAACGGGTTCGGGACAAGCAAAATGACTGTGAACAGTGCATTCCTGTAGTGAAAATAGTGCCTTCTGCAACTGCTCCTTGTAATAGTGCCCAGTACTGTGTAGCTAGTGACAGTAGACTTGTTGTAGATACTGAAAGTAATTTTAGTGCAGTAGCCTCGCATTGCGCGGACGCCGATCCGGCGGTAGTGCCATCTAGTGACAGTGTTGTTAATCCCCTGCGTGCCGAGTCTGAGCCGATTCCTTCACTACGCGGCCCGCGCATACGCAGCACACAAACCGTAGCAGACGTTGCCCACATTCGCGCCAGAAGCACAAACTTTTTGTAAATCTCTCCATAGAAAATAAGACTGTGCAATTTCAGCTTGATACTGGTTCCGCTGTCACATTAATAAATAAAGATACTTATGAACTTCTGGGTTCGCCAAAATTGTCGCCGTCACAGCAAGTGTTAACAGCTTATACAGGTCAAAATATTCCCGTGCTAGGAACGTGTAGCCTGCTCGCCTCTTTTCAAGGTGTAACAAAAACAGTTGCTTTTGTAGTTCTTCAGGCCAAATCGACACAGAAAATTTTTGGACTAGATGCTTTTGACTTGTTTGGTTTATCAATTCAAAGAGATGTGCTTCAAATTTCGTCAATAGTGCCTCAGGATAAAATCAATGCATTGTGTGACAAATATAGTGACTTGTTTTCGCCGGAACTAGGTTGTGCAAAAGACTTCGTGGAACATGTAACTTTAAAAGAATCTGCAGTTCCAAAGTTTCGTAAAGCTAGACCAGTGCCTATCGCCTTGCGTGATACAGTTGCCGAAGAACTTAACCGTTGGCAAGATAGTGGGGTGATTTCTCCTGTTTCTGCGAGTCAGTGGGCCTCGCCTATAGTGATTATACCCAAGCCGTCAGGAAAACTTCGTCTCTGTGCGGACTTCAAATCAACAGTGAACAGTCAAACAATTGTAGACACTTACCCTCTGCCCAGACCTGAGGAACTGATGGACAAATTAGGACAGTCTCGCTTCTTTTCCAAGATTGATTTAGCAGAGGCATACTTACAGATTCCACTTGATGACGAGTCAAAAAAGTTTTTCGTCATTAATACTCACATGGGCCTTTTTCAATTTCAACGCCTACCCTTTGGCAGTTCTTCCGCTCCCGCTATTTTTCAGCGTTTTTTGGAACAGCTGACAGTTTCTGTACCGTGTTGCTCGAACTATTTAGATGACATTGTGGTATCCGGACGTACAGTTGAAGAACATTTAGCAAACCTGGAGTGTCTTTTCAAAGTGTTGACTGCAGCAGGTCTACGCTGTAATAAAGCAAAGTGTTCGTTTTTTCAAACTGAAATAGAATACCTAGGCCATGTGATTAATGCCCAAGGAATACATCCCTTACAGTCACATCTTCGAGCAATCAAAGATTTGCCTCCTCCTAATAATGTGCACGAATTGCAAGCAGTAATGGGGAAGCTGAACTATTATTTCAGATTTATTCCCAATGCCTCTCAGATTGCAGCTCCACTGCATCAGTTACGTAGGAAGAATGTTCCTTTTGTATGGTCTAAAGATTGTCAGGTTGCCTTTGACAAACTAAAGTCTGCACTACTCAGTGATGCATGTTTGATTCCCTTTGACCCACAAAAGCCTGTAGTGTTAGCAGTTGACGCCTCATCGTACGGTCTGGGTGCCGTTCTGTCACATCGCATTGGATCTCACGATCGTCCTATTGCCTTTGCATCCAAGCTACTGACGCCGACGCAACAGAATTACAGTCAGATAGAAAAGGAGGCCTTAGCAATCATTTACGGCGTCACAAAGTTTCATCATTATCTGTATGGCAGAAAATTATATTTGTTGACAGACCACAAGCCTCTCACGTCGTTGTTCTCACCCACAAAGCCAATTCCGCCACGAACGGCACAAAAGCTTCAGAGATGGTCCTTAATACTGTCTAATCATCAGTATGAGATTTTGTACCGACCAACCACTAAACACGCCAACGCAGACACACTTTCCCGACTTCCGGTTGGCCAGGATGTGTCGTTTGATTCTTCAGAAATGGCATGTTGTCAGATAGACTCCAGAGATGCTACAGCTGTCGCAGATTTCCCTTTGAACTCTCGTCGGGTTGCACAGGAAACAGCTTCGGATGCAGACTTAAGTGTGGTAGCACGTTTTGTTCGCTCAGGGTGGCCTGCCAGAGCCAAAGACATTGATCGGCCTCTGGTTCGACGTTATTTTGCACAACGTCATGCATTGTCTTTAAGTCAGGGTGTACTGTTGTTGCATACCGACAACGACCAAGCAAGAGTGATTGTTCCTCGTTCCCTGCAACGAGAAGTGTTACGCCTCCTGCATCAAGGACATTGGGGTATTGTTAGGACAAAGCAACTGGCCAGGCGTCATTGTACCTGGGTTGGTATGGACGCTCAGATAGAGAGCATGACATCACAGTGTACAGTTTGTGCGGAGCATCAGGCTGCTCCTCCACAGCGTTTCTCAGACTGGCCACGCCCCAAGGGACCATGGCAACGTTTACATATTGACTTTGCCGGACCTTTCTGGAATACGCGCTGGTTAATTGTTGTAGACGCTTTCAGCAAGTTTCCTTTTGTGATTGCCATGAACTCAACGACAGCTTCTAGTACAATCAGTGCCTTAACATCAGTGTTTTGCATCGAAGGCTTGCCTGAAACTATCGTCAGTGACAATGGACCTCAGTTTGTTAGTGCGGAATTTCAACAGTTTTGTCGTGTGAATGGCATTTAGCATATTACCACTGCACCTTTTCACCCTCAGTCCAATGGTGAAGCAGAACGTTTCGTTCGAACATTCAAGTCTCACATGGAGAAGATGAAAGGTCAGCACTCCAGGCAGCAAGCTCTTCAAATTTTCCTGTCTACGTATCGGTGCATGCCACGTGACGGCCCGTCTCCTGCCGAGCTGCTACACGGCCGCCGTCACCGCACTCTCCTTCACCTGCTGCAGCCTCCCACGCACCGAGTCGGTTCGTATGGCGCTACGCGTTTTCAGGTTTCTACGCCGGTGCTGTACAGGGTGTTTGCTGGCAACAAGAAGACATGGATGCCGGGCACCATTCAGCGCGTGCTCGGTCGCAATATGTATGTTGTACGTTCTTCCACAGGGTCGGAGCTGCGGCGCCACGCAAACCAATTGCGCTTGCACAGGCCGCGCGATTCTGTCACCGGTTTCTTGATTCCAGACCCAGTTCACCGCCAGGGAGCACCACCACATCGTTCGTCCCCGGACTACGAGATCGTCCCGATGGAGATCGACGCGACGCCGCCGCTGGCGCCGCCGCAGATGACAGCGTCACCGAGAGGGACTCCGGGACCGTGCGTGCCGCCGCCGCCTGGGCCACGCACCTCAGAAGAAGATGACCTGCTCCCTCTGGGCGGGGGGGGGGGGGTGCGCCCTTCCCCAGGTTTCGGTGGGTTCCCTGGAGGATCGCAAGCCTCAGCTACGACGCCTCAGCTACGACGCCCGTCCCACCAGTAACGCCCCCGCCCAGACCCTCCTCCCAGTGCCGTCGCCGTGGCCCTCAACCCTACGCCACGACGGCGCGGCGGTTTGGGGGGGGAGGGGTGTGGTGTCGCACAAGTACAAAGTGCGCGCCACCTACTTTCATCGCGCGCCGCCATGCACGCACGGCGCGGCGTTCTCACGACGACAGCCACGAGCGCCCTCTGCTGCAACCCCGCTCGTGGCCACCACGGAAAGACACCGGCCACTTCGGACTGAGATAGCAACCAGTTAGGACCTTCGTAATCAGATAGGCACGATTGAAGACTTTGCTATCGTACAGGCACTAGGCAGGCCTCTAACAACTATGTATCAACATTCTGCAGTACTATGTAAAAGTTAAGTATTGTTACATTCTGTGCAATATATATCTCTTTCTAATTTACTCTAGTGATTATAGTTTCTGGCTGCTCCCCTCCGTACCTGCACCAGCGTGCTATCTTATTCCTGTGTCGGACTCATCCACTCGGCCACCGACACCTACGACGAGGCTGGGACACAAAAGCGGCGACGAAGTTGGGACACAAAAGAAACCTCCGTCAATAAAGAAATAAATAATCTGGAATACATCGCCGAAATGAATGGTTACAACCCGTCCTTGGTTCGCAAAATGTACAATAAAAAACGTTCTAAAGATGTACCACAGCTTCACTCGGTCACACTTGACGATGAAGTTATACGTATCCCCATTCCTTTCATGGGATATTTTTCTTATGACCTGGCTAAACTCTTTCGTGGCACAAATGTACAAGTCGTATTTAGTAGCCCTTTGAGCATACAGCAAATTCTCCCACACAACGAACAAACCAATAAGGACAGATTCCTTTCCTCAGGAGTCTACAACCTACAATGTCCCGAATGCCCAGCTGAATATATAGGACAGACAGGCCGGACCTTTAAAGTACGTTTTACTGAGCACCTTCTTACAAAAAAAGGCCAACTCAAAAAACATTCCCCTTTTGCAGAACACACTAAAGCATCCGATCATCAACAACCTACCATTGACAACATGCAAATCTTACATATAGCGCAGAAGGGGCGTAAGCTAAATTTACTGGAAGAGTTTGAGATAGCGAAGCGCGCTTACTTTGGACACCCACACCTCCTAAACGATCAGTTGGCATGCAAAGATCAAACATTCCTAGACATTATGATGTCTCTGTTCAAATAAAATTCCTCTCATTTACAAATACCAACATAAATTATAAACTTCTGTTCTGCTTAATAACCTCCCTTTCGTTAAATTTGTATTCAGATAGCTAGATTTCACCCGTCCCGTCTTACACATCGGCTTCCTAAGTCACTCCCTACCAACATTCCTTTAGTCTGTACAAGTCGGCGGAGCAGCACACCACGCCCGCCCACCGCCCGTGAGCGCAATTGTAAACATGGGCTTTAAAAAATTAAAGGGTTCAAATGTTTGTAGAGTCTATGGGACTTAAATACGGGGTCATCAGTCCCTAAACTTACAGACTACTTATGAACTACTTACAACTAAGGACGGCACAAATATCCATGCCCGAGGGGGGATTCGAACCCCCGACCGTAGTGGCCGTGCAGACCGTGACTGGAGCGACTCAGTCTCCTCGGCCACCGCGGCCGGCAAGCATGGGCTTACCTTGTGTTATCAGAGACCACCGCTTCGATTAAGGTAATCTTAAAAATCGGTTTTATGTTTCTCACATCTTTACCGAGTATGTTCTAATTGTAATTCATTGTTACCCGAACATTTGTAGGGAACAAGGAAAATCAAAAAAACATTCCAAGAAAATAGAAACACCATAATAACAACTTACGGTGTCACACCACGGAGAGCGCATTGTAAGCTTTGTTTACCATTTATACTGTCTTCTTAACACAAAATAAGCCCATGTACCATTATAACCGTTTGTAATTCCGCCTTGTAATTATGAGTAAATTCTGTCACGCAGATAATCTGAAGATGCCCTGCTAAAGGGCGAAACGAGTCATTAACTAATAAAAAAATTTGCAATCAAGACGGTTTGAAAGATTATTTATTCTAACTGATTGCTGTTGTGCACCAGGGATTGGAAATCATTTTATTTGAATGAAGTTTCACGTTGAAATACCTATAATGTACCTTCACTTGTGGTTTGATACCTTGTAGTCTTACAAAATCAATAATCTTTCTAATATACAGTAAATATTTCCGAAAGAAGTAAACATCAAGGGATTGGCAATATTTTATTGTTTCGGAGCAAGATCTTCAGCGTAACATCTTTAATTTGTATGTAATGGTCCATCCAGGAATCATTTGTTACATGTTCGTCAAGGACTGAAGTTAGAAAACATTTCATGTCTTACTTAGGCATTTTTCTACCTTTGCTAGACTGCACATGAATGTTTCGTAGACAGGTTGCTTGAAGTTTCTTTCAAACATTTGGACCGAAAGCTTATTACGTCTCTTGAAAACAGATGTATAACTTGTTTGTTAATCTGCCAGCCATTCATAAAGCCACATCAATTGTGCTGCTTTCGAAACTGATCCTTTTTCCTGAATTAAATACTGTCCTTTCATGCGTTTTTGAAGCCGGCTCTTGGTATTTGGTGAGGTTTGACTAAATCGACAGCTAGTTGCTTCAAAAATAACCTTCGGGGTATACTGGAGTCGAGTTTACATTTGTATAGTATACCTGTGATATTGAAAATATGAAATATCACCATCGGTCATCTTTCCTTACATCTTCCTACACTGTAACTGGCGCACATTTGGTCATTTCTAATCTTTTTCTTATAAAAATGAATATTTTCGGGCTTTCTTCTGTCACCCAACATTATCAACGGCCCTCATATGATACATATGAGCATACTCATTTTTAGATCCACTGTCGACAGTCTCTTCTTTCTCATATAACAGCTGTATAAATCCCATTCATTTCTTCACGTGGTATTTTACTACTAACGTAAAAAAAGTCTAATTACAATTCAACTTATTTAACACCTTTCAAACCTGTTGTTTTGGTTGTCTTCAGTCCGGAGACTGGTTTGATGCAACTCTCCACCCTACTCTATCCTGAGCAAGCATCTTCATCTCCTCATAAGAACAGCACCCTACATCCATTTGAATCTGCTTACTATATTCATCTCTTGGTCTCCTTCTGCGGTTTTTACTCCAAACACTTCCCTCCAACGCTAAATTCACGATTCCTTGATGTCTAAGAATGTGTTCTACCAATCGATCCCTTCTTTTAGTCAAGGTATGCCAGAAATTCCTTTTCTCCCCAATTCTGATCAGTACCTCCTCATTAGTTACGCGATCCACCCACCTAATCTTCGGCATTCTTCTGTAGTACCATATTTCAAAAGCCTCAATCTTCTTCTTGTCTGCACTATTTATCGTCCAAGTTTCACTCCCATACAAGGTGACACTCCATACAAATGCCTTGAAAAAGGACTTGCTTACGCTTAAATTAATATTCGCTGTTAACAAATTTCTCTTTTTCAAAAATGCGTTTCTTCCCATTGCCATTCTGCATTTTACATCCTCTGTACTGCTTAAGTAACAAAATTCATCTTCCATCTGTATTGATTCGTTACCTAATCTAATTCCTTCAGCATCGCCTGATTTCCTAAGACTGCATTCCATTACCCTTGGTTTGCTCTTGTTAATGTTTATCTTATATGCTCCTTTCAAAAAACTGCCCATTCCGTTCAATTGCTCCTCTAGGTCCTTTGCTGTCTCTGCCAGTATTACAATTTCATCACACTTCACACTGAACTTTAATTCTTTCTCCAAATTTGTCTTTGCTTTCCTTTATAGCTTGCTCAATACACAAACTGAACAACATTGGAGAAAAGCTACAACCGTGTCTTACTCCCTTCCCAACCTCTGCTTCCCTTTCTTGCCCTTCGCCTGTAATAACCGCCGTATAGGTTGAATATAACTCTTCGCTCCCAATAGTTTACCCCTGATACCTTCAGAATTTGAAGAGTGTATTCCAGTCGACATTGTCAAAAGCTTTCTCCAAATCGAACACTAAAAACGTAGGTTTCCCTTTCCTTAGCCTATCTTCTAAGATAAGTCGTAATGTGAGTATTGCCTCTCGTGTTCCTACATTTCTCCTAAATCCAAACTGATCTTCCCCGAGGTTGGATTCCACAAGTTTTTCCATTCGTCTGTTAATATTTCATGTTAGTATTTTGCAACTAAGACTTATTAAACTGATGGTTCTTTAGTTTTCACACCTGCCTGCGGATCCTTTCTTTGGAATGGGGATTGTTACATTTTTCTTGAAATCTGAGGGTATTTTCCCTGTCTCTTACATCTTACGCATCAGGTGAAATAGTTTTTTAATGGCTGTTTCTCCCAGAGATTTCAGTACATCTGAGGGAAAGTCGTCGACTCCAGGGGCATTGTTTCGACTTACATATTTCACTGCTCTGTCAATTTTTTCTGTCAGTATAGTATCTCCTATTTCATCTTTATTTACATCGTCTTCCCTTCCTACAATGTTGTCTCTAAGTTCATTTCCTTTGTAGAGCTCCTCTATATACTCTCTCCACCTTTCAGCTTTCCCTTCTTTGCTGAGAACTGGTTTTTCATCCGAATTATTTATATTCATACAGCTGCTTTCCTTGTCTCCAAATATTTTATTTTCCTGTAAGCGGATCTATTTTTTCCTTACTTTCACATTCTTCTACAGACTTGAATTTGGCTTCTAGCCACTCCTGCTTAGCCATTTTGCACTTCCTGACAATCTCAATTCTTAGGCACCTGTACTCAATTTTGCCTGTTGCATTTACAGCGTTCTTATATTTTCACCTTTCATCAATTGAATTTAGTATTTCCTGTGATATCAAAGGATTTTTTGTAGGTCTTACCTTTCTACCCATTTTGTCATCTGCTGTCTTCACTATTTCAACTCTCACTGATACCCATTCTACTGTTTATTTTCTCTTGTTTCAAGTGTTACCTAAAGCTCCCTCTAAAATTATCAAGGACTTCAGGTTCCTTCAATTTACCCAGGTCCCATCTCCTTATTCCTACCTTTTTGCAGTTTTTTTCAGTTTCAGCCTACAATTCATGACCAACAAGATATGGTCAGAGTCTATATCTGTCCTTGGGTATGTTTTACAGTTTAAAACCTGGTTCCTAAATCAATATCTTACTATTATAAAATCTATATGGTACCTTCCGGTTTCTCCTGGTTTATACAACATTCTTTCGTGACTCTTAAACCAGGCGTTTGTTACGATTAAATTACGTTCAGTGCAAAATTCTACCAGGCGGCTTCCTCTTTCATTCCTTTTGCCCAGTCCATATTCACCTACTATTTTACCTTCCCTTCCTTTTCCTACTGCCGAATTCCAGTCTCCCATCGTTTGTTACGATTAAATTACGTTTGTCCTCTGCTGTCTTCACTATTTCATCTCTCAATGCTACCCATTCCTCTTCTACTGTTTTATTTCCCCCTGTTTCTGTCTATTGATGCCTAAATCTCCCTCTGAAATTCACCAGAACTTCACGTTCCTTCAATTTATCTAGGTTCCATCTCCTTATTTTCCTACTTGTCTGCAGTTTTTTCAGTTTCAGCCTACAGTTCATGACTAACAAGTTATGGTCAGAGTCTATATCTGCCCCTGGGTATGTCTTGCAGTTTATAACCTCGTTCCGGAATCTATGTTTTACCATTATAAAATCTATCTGATACCTTCCGGTGTCTCCTGGTCTCTTCCAAGTATACAGCCTTCTTTTGTGATTCTTAAACCACGTGTTTGTTACAATTAAATCATGTTCCGTGCAAAATTCTACCAGGCGGCTTCCTCTTTCATTCCTTTTTCCCACTCCATATCACCTACTATTTTACCTTCCCTTCCTTTTCCTACTGCCGAATTCCAGTCTCCCATCACAATTAAGTTTTCCTCTCCATTAATTGTCTGAATAATTCCCTTTACCTCCTCACATATTTCTTCGATCTCATCATAATCGGCAAAGCTAGTGGGCATATAAACTTGTACTATTGTGTTAGATTTGTATCTGTCTACTATGATAATGTGATCGCTGTGTTGCTCATAGTAATTTACCCGCATTCCTATTTTCTTATTCATTATCAGACCTACTGTAATACACGCAACTGATTTTGTATTTATAATCCTGTATTCACCTGACCAGAAATCCTGTTCCTCTTTCCAGCGAACTTCACTAATCCCCACTGTATCTAACTTCGTCCTATTTACTCCCCTTTTTAAATTTTCTACCTTCCCTACGCGATTAAAGGATCCAACATTCCACGTTCAGATCCGTAGACTGTCAGTGTTGTGTTTACTGATGACGACATCCTCCTGAGTAGTCCCCACCCGGAGATCCGAAGGGGTGGCTATTTTACCTATGGAATATTTTACTCGAGAGGATGCCATCATCATATATTCATACAATAGACCTGCATGTCCTGGGAAAAGTAATGGCTGTAGTTTCCCTTGCTTTCAGCCATTCGCAGTGTGTGACAAAGCCACATTAGCTGATGTTACAAGGCCAGCTCAGTCATCATCCCCTGTAACTACTGAAAAGGCTGCTGGCCCTCTTCAGGAACCACACGTTTGTCTGGCCTCTCCACAGATACCCCTCCGATTTGGTTGCACCTACGGTTCGGCTATCTATATCGTTGAGGCATGCAAGTCACCACACCTCGGCAATGTCTATTACTTACCAAAATAAATGTTTTAAAACAGAAATAGTAAAATCAATAATTATCCTCTAAACGGGAATTCAGACTACAGTCAGTCATATGAGGTGTTCTGCACTGCAACCACGATCTCCACGCCCAGCCGTCCATTGAGTTGTGTGCGCTATACCTGTTTACGAACCCATATAGAAGACCAGCGCGATGAATTCAATGTTTAGAAAGTTATGAGCCTGGATATGTACTTTTTGGTGTACGACAGCCCACGCGAATGATTAGGTGTCAACAAAACAAACGGAGTTTGTTCTTCAATGACAACGCTGTCTTACTTTTTTTTTTTTTTTGTTCTTATTCGTAGTACTAGTTTCCAGAAGCGTAACTTGGCGTGTACCGTGCTTGTTTATGTATCAACATCTTACAAACCTAGATCACCACCAAGCCTTCTGCACTGCTATGCACGTTCTTTACATTTCCTCTGCGGCTGTATCTCGTGTTTTGATGCGGTTTTGTTTATGGAACACGTCACGAGGCATCAGTCAGTGATTAGTTGATTTGGTAATGGTGTTGAATGCAGAGTTAAACAATAGGAAGTCAAGCTTGGCACAGTTTACTTTATAAGCAGTTTAAATCTGATTATCGCACTTCCTTCGGTTCATTCATATTACTGCTTAGATTGGAAAGTGCACGTGTTTCTACACGACAATTCCGTATGGAAACCTAACAGAATACAAGAAAATAAGTAATCACAACTCAAAACAACTTCTGAAACAAGTTTGTATTTAGATCTGGGACGAAACCTAAATTTATCAATACATTATGTCCTATTCCACACCACTGACGTTATTTCAAGTGAATAAAATGGGACACGCATAGTACGGTAAGTACCCATCTCCAGCAGCTACAAAGAGAAATATCTAATACCTGGTGTAGTTACACAGCAGCTACGAATAGCTTGCCCGCAGAAATAAAGAAACAAAACAAAAATTAGTTTCTGAGTGCCACGTGTAACGAAAATCGATTCTTAGGCGACCAATATTATTACCTAAGATTTTCTGACATGTAATAACACTGAACGTGCGTGGATTAGATTGACAGGTAGCATAAAAGTGCAGAAAATATTATAACCTCACGATTCAACTGCGTTTCCTTAAAAATAATGTCGTCTGTGGGCAGCACTGACAATGAACTTCAAGTACGTAACATGCTCCTTTTTGAAATAGTCGGGGTCCTTTGTCGTGTTTTCTATTGTTTTTACTGTCTTAACCATCTCTAATAACTACGCCGTCGACTGGACGATAAACCCTAAACCCTTCCTTTTATTTTCTAAAATGAATTGGAAAGAATAAAGAAGGTCATTCACATTATTCTGTATCTAAATATACACATCATTTCGGAATTGTGCCAGCTGTGCCACATCCTGAACAGCGCTAAAGCTGCCGGACTCAGTTTTGTTGATTTGACAGTGTTGCTACCACTGACCACAGTTCAGTCAGCAGCCAGCCGCCTTCATTAGAGTACTAGGCTTCTTTAAAGTTGATTATTTAATTTTCTACTTTCTGCAGTTAATTGTATTGATAGGATGGATAGGATGTGTGCCTGCTGTGTGCGGACGCAGGAGTATTTGACCACGGTTCGCGAACAGCTGAGCGTGCTGCCGTCTACGCTCAGCCGCCTTCAGGCTGCTGTCTCGGGGTGCAGCGATGGTGGGGAGTCTGGTGCGTCGAGTGGGACACCTCATGTGTCTCACGCTTCGCTCACTGTCCCTGCTACCGAGGCACCTTCAGGTGTACCGGACGTCGTCGAGCCGCCTTCTCCGCAAGGGGAGTGGCGGGTTGTACGGCGTTCGCGTCGCTCGAGGCGGAAGGCCAATGTGGAGGCTGGACGTCCGTCCGCGCCCGTTCGTCCTGTGAGTGAAAGTGTGGCCACTCCTTCAGCAGTGTCCGAGCAGGTGCACGGGGGGAGGGGATTACTAGTTATTGGGAACTCCAATGTTAGGCGCGTGATGGAGCCCCTTAGGCAGATAGCGTCCAGATCTGGAAGGAATTCCAACGTGCACTCGGTGTGTCTACCGGGGGGCCTCATCCGAGATGGGGAGGCGGCCTTGCCGGCGGCTATCGAGGGTGCGGGGTGCAGTTGACTGCAAGTCGTGGCTCACGTCGGCACCAATGACGCTTGTCGCTTGGGTTCTGAGGACATCCTGGTCCCACGAGCGGCTGGCGGAATTGGTGAAGGCTGCTGCCTTCGCACGCAGGGTGCAAGCAGAGCTGTCGATTTGTAGCATTGTTCCCAGGGTTGATCGGTGTCCTTTGGTTTGGAGCCGAGTGGAGGGTCTGAACCAGAGGCTTCGCCGACTCTGTGACAGTCATGGCTGCAGATTTCTGGATCTGCGTTATCGGGTGAGGAATTGTAGGGTGCCCCTAGATAGATCAGGGGTGCACTACACTAAGGAAGCGGCTACTCGGGTAGCAGAGTACTTGTGGAGTGCACATTGTTTTTTTTAGACTAGGCGCTAACTCTGATGAGCACTCGCCTGTCAGCATTCAAACAGCGAATTCAGGCCACGTTCGGAACAAAAATTCGAACATAAAAATATTAGGCGCGAACTTACAGAGCATTAGAAACAAAGTTCCCGAATTTGCAGCGCTGCATGGAAGTTATTGCGCTCAGATAGTTTTAGGCACCGAAAGCTGGCTAAATGATGATGTGGCAAGTTCAGAAATATTTAGCGAAACGTGGAATGTATATCGGAAAGAGAGATCTGATACAACTGGAGGAGGAGTGTTCATCGCTGTGGACAAAGATATTGTTTCTACGGAGATCGAGGTTGAAAGTAACTGTGAAGTTATCTGGGCACGTATAACAGGTCTAAAAGAAGTAAAGTTAATAGTTGGGTGTTTTTACCGGCCCCCCAGTGCTGCTGTAGCAGTTTTAGAAGCATTCAAGGAAAGTCTACGCCAGGTAGTGCATAGGTATCCGGGCCATGTAATATTAGTCGGAGGGGACTTCAACCTTAAGAGTATAGATTGGGACCTCGCTAGTTACATTTCAGGCGGTACAGACAAGCAGTCTTGGGAGCTACTTTTGGACACATTCTCCGAAAATTGTCTTGAGCAGTTAAACCGGCAACCCACGCGCAATGGAAATATTCTAGACCTTATAGCCACAAACAGGCCTGACCTTATTAACGACGTCTGTGTAGAGACAGAAATTAATGATCATGATATCGTCATAGCGTCGATGGTGACTAAAGTTCATAAACCAATCAAGAAGTCTAGGAGCGTGTTTTTGTTGGGAAGAGCCGACAAGCAAATGTTACGATCGCACTTAGAAAATGAATAGGCATCGTTTAATTCCGGGACTATGGATGTAGAGGAATTGTGGACTAAATTTAAGTGCATTGTTAATAAAGGGTTAGAGAAATATGTGCCAGTAAAGACGATTAAGGATGGAAAAGATCCACCGTGGTATAATAATAATGTTAGAAAGCTGCTGAGAAAGCAAAGGCTGTTGCACTCTCGATTCAAAAAAGAACACGCAAATGATGACAGGCAAAAGTTAGTAGAGATTCGTGCGTATATAAAAAGATCGATGCGTGAAGCATACAATAATTATCACAGCCATACCTTAACAAAAGATCTTTCCGAGAACCCGAAAAAATTCTGGTCCTATGTAAAATCGATAAGCGGATCAAAGCCCACTGTCCAGTCACTAGTTGATCATTCCGGGGCAGTAACAGAAGAAAGCAAACGGAAAGCTGAAGTTCTAAATTTAACCTTTAAGAAAGCTTTCACGCAGGAGGACCGCACAAATATACGATCATTTGATCAACGTACTAATTCCGAAATGGGGGACATAGCAATAGGTATTTCCGGTGTAGAGAAGCAGCTGAGAGAGCTAAATACGAAAAAGTCTGCTGGTCCGGATGGAATACCAGTTCGGTTTTACAAAGACTATTCTGCGGCGTTGGCTCCCTACTTAGCTTGCATTTATAGCGAATCTTTAATTCAGCGCAAAGTTCCTAGAAAGGAAAGAGAACTGACCAATACAATTACAGGCCAATATCGTTGACATCAGTTTCATGTAGAATTTTGGAGCATATTCTCAGTTCGAATATAGTAAATTTCCTTGAAACGGAAAAGCTTCTTTCCATGAATCAGCACGGGTTTAGGAAACATCGTTCATGTGAAACTCAGCTTGCCCTTTTCTCACATGACGTCTTGCGAGCCATGGACGAAGGGCAACAGGCGGATTGTGTTTTTCTCGACTTCAAAAAGGCGTTCGACCCGGTGCCACACTGCAGACTTCTAAAGAAGATATGAGCTTATGGAATAGGTTCACAGATTTGTGACTGGCTGGAAAACTTCCTAAGTAATAGAACGCAGTACGTTGTCCTCGACGGCGAGTGTTCATCAGAGACGAGTGTATCGTCAGGCGTGCCCCAGGGGAGTGTGATAGGACCGCTATTATTTTTAATCTATATAAATGATCTAATGGACAGAGTAAGTTGTAATTTGCGGCTGTTTGCTGATGATGCTGTTGTGTATGGGAGGGTGTCGTCTGTAACTGACTGTAATAGCACACAGGTTGACTTAGACAAAATTTCTAGTTGGTGCGAAGAATGGCAGCTAGCTCTCAATGTAGAAAAATGTAAGGTGATGCGCATGAGTAGAAAAAACAATCCTATAATGTTCGAATACAGCATTAGTAGTGAGCTTCTTGATGCTGTCGCATCGTTCAAATATCTAGGCGTAACATTGCAGAGCGATATGAAATGGAACGAGCATGTAAGGACAGTTGTGAGTAAGGCAGACAGCCGACTTCGGTTTATTGGGAGAATTTTGGGAAGATGTACTTCACCTGTAAAGGAGACCGCGTATAAAACGCTTGTACGACCACGTCTTGAGTATTGCTCAAGTATTTGGGATCCGCAGCAGATCGGTTTGAAGGAAGACATAGAGGCGGTTCAGAGGCGAGCAGCTAGATTTGTTACCGGTAGGTTCGACCAATGCGCGAGTGTCACGGAAATGCTCGGGCAACTCAATTGGGGATCGCTGGAAGAAAGACGACGTTCTTTTTGTGAATTTTTTGTTAATTAAATTTAGAGGGCCGGAATTTGAAGCTGAGTGTATTACGATCTTGCTGCCGCCTACTTACATTTCGCGTAAAGATCACAAAGACAAGATAAGAGAAATTAGGGATCGTACGAAGGCATATAGGCATTCTTTTTTTCCTCGTTCAATTTGGGAGTGGAATAGGAAAGGAAATGCGTAGTAGTGGTACAATGTACTCTCCACCACGCACCTTACGGTGAATTGCGGAGTATGTATGTAGATGTAGATGTAGATTGTGTGATATTAAGGCGAATGAGTATAAAATACAGAAGAATCATGTATTATTATTTGCTCTTAAAATACAAAAATAATTAACGTTCATCTAATCATAGCACTAACACATCGACTGTTGAAACATGAACTCAAAAAGAGCAATTATTATCGTTCAATCTCAATTCAGTTTCTGAATTACCGTCTTTCCTTTTCCTTGAAAGAAAATGGTGGAATTACAACATAGTAGTATCTTGATCAGAGAAAATTTCAAACCAGAATTGTACAGTTCTTGAGCAATCTGGGGAGAAGAATTTCAGGACCTACTGAAGGAAATGAAGTCAAATCAGATGTTTGTAAATTTATGGCGCTTAACTACGGTTATGCCGTCCAAGCGGCGACTCTACAATCTAATCCTTCACAGTATGGCAAGAGGCGAGAATTGTTTTGTGGCAGCCCCGGGCCTGGACCCATGTCGAGAAAGTATTTTGTGTTCTGAACTGCAACGCTGCCTACTAAAGGACTGCACTATGTGATCAAAAGTATCAGGAATCCGTCAAAAAGATACATTTTCCATATTAGGTGCATTGTCCTGCCACATACTGCCAGGAACCCCACATCAGTGGGCCAACAACATATTGAATGCCAGCAATACCGACGGAGGACGCCACGAACTTGTACATTGTTTTCAGAAAGGTGTCCGGCTACTTGCGAGCAGTCCTGAGCGTCACGTTACGGATCGCGCGACTTCCCGCGTCGGAGGTTAGAGTTCTCCCTCGGGCATGGAAGTGTGTGTTGTCGTTACGTTAGAATTAACAATATGTAATAAGGACACTTTACAACTCACCGCAGAGACTTGACGACGAGCTGCCACTGGTACATAAAAAAGGCACACACATACAACACTTCAGCTAACGGCAATGGCCTTCTTTAGAAAATAGAACATCCATACAATCACACAGGCATACAACGCACACAACCGTCAGCTCCGGCTGCTTCACTTCGATTCACGCTGTGTCGTATGAAAATAGGAGGGGGGACAGAAAGATTGCGTCACAGTGGTGGGGTTGGATACAGCTCAGCCTTGTAGAGCATGTACGGGTTAGATAGAAGGAACGACATGCAGCTTAGAAATGGAGTGGGGAGGCGGGTGAGGGAGGAAAATAAATAAAATAAAAACAAAAATAGAAATAAAATAAATAAAACGCACGCGCGCAACAGACAGACACACACAGACACACACACACACACACACACACACACACACACCACTCAAAATAGGAGAGGTTTAGGATAGAGAGGTAGGAACTATCGGACGTGTAAAAAGAGGTACGTTATCGGAGGTTGAGGCCGGGACAATTTTGGTATCGGAGAATGTACTGTAGGGATAACTCCCATCTGTGCAGTTCGTAAAAGCTTAAAAGTCGACCACTGTACGAAACAAGAGCTTTGTTTTATCACTAAAATTAGCAAATCAGGTTCGTGTGAACTACCGGTTCCTCCCTGCTATAAAACCTTGTTCCCTGGCCTAAACTGAGAACTGATTCGTTTCAAATTAGCCGGCCGCGGTAGCCGAGGGGACTGAGACGCTTCAGTCACGGTCTGCACGGCCATTACGGTCAGGGGTTCGAATCCCCCCTCGGACATGGATATTTGTGCCGCCTGAGGCCTTAGCTAGTTCATAAGTAGTTTGTAAGTTTAGGGACTGATGACCCCCTAGTTAAGTCCCATAAGCTCTACAAACATTTGAACATTGTTTCAAATTACTTCAATAACAGGAAGTTAATACTACAGTGGTCAATATACATAGCAGCTCACACGTCATCACACACAGACATTAATAAGCAATCCACCACAATTAAAGTTATCTTAGAAATGTGGCTAAGAAAACATTTATGGTGCAGCGGAATTTAGACATAAGAAACATTACATCTGAGCTTGTTCTCAGCACTTGTGAAGAACAATATTAAATAAAAGAGGGAAGTGCTCTAAAACCACAATTTATAGGCAACTTACGGATTATGCTGAACTTAGACTTGTTTATTCAGATAGAAAACAAGCAAATGGGGAACCAATTTTGTTAATACGATAAAAATGCATCTCTTACATGGATTAATGCGGACAGTGCCCAACCTAAATTATACATGATTTAACGCTACTGGGGGGGGGGGGGACTCACAAACAACACTCACATACACGCAAAGCCACAGCGAAACTCGTAAAAAAAAAAAAAAAAAAAAAAAAAAAAAAAAAAAAAAAAAAAAAAAAAAAACAGCGTGCTGAGACGAGGCGGAAGCAGGCGCCGCTATCGTAGGCGAAATTCAGCAAGTCGGAGGTAGCACAAAACACAATATACAAAAACACTTTGAAGCTGGCTCTGGTTTGTGGTGCCTGTTTTAAGATGGTGCGTGTGTATAGCAAGTTAAATTACATGTGAATTGGACCACGAGCAAACACGCTAACGGCGACACAAGACTACGTTACATGAACGCACTCCACTGAAGGTGAAGTGGTTGAATGTCGGATTCATTATACAAAATCACTGTGGATTCTTAACTTGTTAGAAATTGATCTAGGTACTGGTTTTATATGCGAAGTGGCGTGAATTCAGGCGATTAGCTGCATACCCCGAAAGTCGGAGCTCGGACCCACGTGGTTCCGTAAACTGATAAAATTGAATAAATTCAGTTTCCGAAAAATAAAGAAAATGAACTACAGCATGCAACCCATAAAAATGCTTAGAATTATATAAGGAAGCGAATGAAATACAGTAACACGCGATAGGGGGTGATTACAGAGACGGATGAAGTCCAGTCTCAAAAAACTCGTAAAAGTGAAATAATTACAAAGTCGGAAAAATAAGAATAAGAGCTACGGCATGCAACCCCTAGAAATGCTTAGCATTACATGAAGAAGCGAAAGACATGCAGCTACACGCGATAGGGAGCGCTTACAGAGACAGATGAAATCCAGTTTCAAAAAACTCGTAAAAGTGAAATAATTACGAAGTCGGAAAATAAAAATAAGAATTACGGCATGCAACCCATAGAAATGTTTAGAATTACATGAAGAAGCTGTTGAAGGAGGTTGTACAAGACTCAGAGCGAATTACTGACAAAGACTGAGTGCGTACTACCAGATTGAGAAGAAACAGCAAAATTAAAACAGGCGGGGAGAGAAGATCGCGAAATATTAGTGGAAATGAGAAGAATATCCGCATAGTTACTTGCCTGATGGGCGTGGAAGAAACAAGAGTGGAAGCTGAAGGCCTTGTTCTATGAACCAACCACGTGGAACACATATCAGTCACGGAAGGAAAGGATGAGAAGATTTTTAGATGCACTGTACAAAAAATGAACGTATCAACTTTTAGAAATCGGGCCCTACAAAACTAAAACGTATTTACGCAGAGTTCATACACCACCACATGATCACAAATGGTTTTAACATACCAGACCGTTATCAAACTGCAACTAGGATCACACACACCGCGTTTATCCATTGGAAATCACTGAATTGAAAAAGGAGAACACATTTCCGCACACGGAGAAAATATTCCAAAAAATGATTCTCAGTTCACGAGTCTAAGTTAAACGTGCTAGACAATGAAAAGCTACCATCTCCAAACACAAGAGCACAAGCAACCTTACGTCACCAGAAGACCAGCACAGAATGACCAGACCGAGCGGCCACGAGACACGAGAAGCCACCTGAAGCCGGAAACTAAGATCAATGGCTGTAGGGGGGGGGGGGGGGGGAAGACTCGCCCTAGAGAAGGCTCGACGACTGGACTGTAACCAAAGGGTGTAGAAACTTCTTTGGTGACCTCAGCCGCTATCGACACTGAACCAGAGAGAACGATGCAAAGCGAGCTATTACTCCCCACATTCAGACAGCCATAGATTCTCGCACATCCACTTAAAACAAGTACACATTCTCACAGTGATAGTGGCATATGGAGAAGTCACATTTATGCCACATTTATTAATATAAAAATAAATTATTAACATAACAAAATAAGAAAAACCTAGCAATATTAACTAATATTTTAACACATGAAATAAAAAATGCTATTCCTGAAGCCTTGAAAAGTTAGGGGTTCAAGTTTTGAGAAGATGATAATCTAACGACGTTATACAAATAATAACTTTAGAAATATACAAAAAATATGTGGAAGACGTCAGATGGTCGTCTTTCAAGCTGATGCTGGGTGGGAGAATCCAGATGGCCCAGGTTGTGAAGCAGCCATTGGGAATCTATTCCACTGCATGCTGTGCCAGAGGAGGGGGGGGGGGAGTCCACCTTGTTTATAGCCACAGTTTGGTGGTGACCATTCATCCTAATGGTCAACATGTTAGTGATCATGCCAATACAGAAAGCTACACATTGCCTGCACACACTTGGTAAATTACATGACTGCTTTCACAGGTGGCCCAGCCTATGATAGGACAAGATAAGCCTCTGACGGGACTTGATTAGGAAGTGCTGGATGGATGGATTGGAGAGGTCTAGCAGTGGGGTCTTCCACAGGGATATGAGGCAATGGTCTGGGTTTCGAGGTGGCATCAGGATGGACTAGGATGATATGGAGGTTGCGAGGGCGACCTTAGAAGGGGTGGGAAGGACCTTGGGCAGGATGTCTCTCATTTGTGGACATGAGGAAAGGGAATCAAAACCTTGGCGATGGATGCAATTTAATTGTTCGAGCCCAGGGTAGTACTGGGTGACAAGGGGCTGTTGTTTCGAGGATGGTTACTGGTGGTAGAAGATGGACTTTAGGATAGTTTAAGTTAGTGTGTAAGTCTAGGGACTGAAGAGCACAGTAGTTTGGTCCCAAAGGATTACAAACATTTTTGTCCAGATACTTTTGAACACAAAGTGCAGCTACTTGGAGCCGAAAGCGCGGTGTCGACGATGTCTTAGGATGTGTTGTAGCAACACCTCCGGCCACACAGTGAGTGTTGCTGACAGGCGACCAGAGGCGGCAGAATCGGTCGTAGCGGCGGCCGCGCAGCTGCGATGCTGAAGGCCGGCGGCCGCGGCCGTCGACAAAGCGCGCACCGCGGCCATTGTGCCCCTTCCAATTACCGGCGCCTTTGTCTGCCGCAGACGCGCCCGCCGTCTCACTGCGCGACGCCTGCCGCCTGCCGCCGCGTCGGCCGAGGCTGCGGTCGCGACCGCCACTGCCGGCTTCTGCAGCGCCAGGCGCCCAGCTAACGGACGCAGCCGTTTCTGTGTCTGCTCGGCAGAGGATGGCGAGCTTGCCCTCCTGTGAACTCAAACGTCAGAGGCGGCTAATGGTTATTTTTCAAAAATTCTTTTTCCATTCGAAAAGACACTGTTGTAAAATGAAACATTCACTCTTCAGCGGAGTGTGCGATGATATGAAACTTCCTGGCAGATTAAAATTGTGTGCCGGAACCGGGACTCGAACCTGGGACTTTTGCCTTTCGCGGGCAAGCGCTCTACCGACTGAGCTATCCCGACATGACTCACGATGCCGCCTCACAACTTTACTTCCGCCAGTACCTCGCCTCCTACTTTCCAAACTTCACAGAAGCTCTCCTGCGAAAAATGCAAGACTAGCACTGCCTTTGACACTGTTGTAGTACACATACTATAAACGCCTTATTCAGGTCATCCATATGAACGTTCTACTGCTGTTGCTTTTGTGAACACCAATCTGTCGTCTAGGACATTGCATGTGGCCCAGATTTTACCTTTGCTGAAAATGATAATGCAAAGAGTATTGGCAATTTTGAATGACACTATTCTGGGTATTAGGCCGCGTCATTTATTAAAAACACCTAGCAAAAGATTGCCGATGTTTCATCTTCAGGACGGTTAATTGTTGGATGCTGGTGAATAGACCGGGTGATAAAAAAGTCAGAATAAATTTGAAAACTTAATAAATCACGGAATAATGTAGACAGAGAGGTAAAAATGGACACACATTCTTGGAATGACATGATGTTTTATTAGAACTAAATAAATAAATAAAGTTCATAAAGTCCGACATAATGTGCTTAATCTGATCAGAAAAACAATAATTAGCATAAAAAATTAAGACAAAGCAAAGATTATGTTCTTTACAAGAAATGCTCAATATGTTCACCATCATTCCTCAACAATAGCTGTAGTCGAGGAATAATGTTGTCAAAAGCACTGCAAAGCATGTCAGGAGTTATGGTGACGCCTTGGCGTCGGATGTTGTCTTTCAGCATCCCTAGAGGTTCGGTCGATCACCATACACTTGCGACTTCAGGTAACCCCAAGGCCAATAATCGCACGGAGTGAGGTCTGGGAATCTGATAGGCCAAGCATGACGAATGTGGCGGCTGAGCACACGATCATCACCAACGACGCGCGTAAGAGATCTTTTATGCGTCTAGCAATATGGGAGGGAGCGACACCCTGCATAAAAATCGTACGTTCCAGCAAGTGTTTATCATCCAGGCTGGGGATGATGCGATTATGTAACATGTCGGCGTACCTCTCACCCGTCACGGCAGCAGTTACAAAACCAGAATCACGCAGTTCCTCGGAAAAAAAAGGCCCGATAACGGTAGATGTGGTTCT
This sequence comes from Locusta migratoria, assembly GCA_026315105.1. Taxonomy (NCBI): domain Eukaryota; kingdom Metazoa; phylum Arthropoda; class Insecta; order Orthoptera; family Acrididae; genus Locusta; species Locusta migratoria. Next base: position 509,118,578 of record CM048747.1, read on the forward strand.
AATAAAACCCCATGTCATTTCAAGTATGTGTGTCAATTTTTACCTCTCTATCTACACTATTCCGTGATTTATTAAGTTTTCAAATTTATACTGACTTTTTGATCACCCGGTATACCCCTATATACTGTGAAATTTCGATTATCTGATACCGACGTCATGTATATAAGATGGAGATTGGTTTACAGTAGCGTATCCGCAGGCTCTTACGTTTACTACCCTGGCAAATGATTGGTAGGGAAAATCTTATATCTGATTGGAAGGAAACAGCCAATCAGCGACTGGCACCCAGGAGATGAATTTCCCTTCCACAAACGTTCAGGCCTCGCGTCAGTTCTACTGTGGCCGCTGCTTATACTGCAGATCCCGGGTCAAGTGGAGCCGCTGGCTGGCGCACACAGGAGGTCCGCTGGGCAGGGATTGCCGGCAGCCACGTGGAAGGTAACTTGTAGCCATCCTCCCTATTCATGTTGTTAGGTCGTTTAATTATTTCGATGGCTTCTCTTCTTTTGTATTGCTGCATGTACGGTTCCCGGGCAAGCACGTGAGGTTCTCTATAGTTAACAGCATTGCCGCATTCCTTCTGGCGTTCTGCCTCAGCTGACCTATTGACGTGTTCCAATAGTATGTGACGTTCATGCTCCGAAACGCGAGTGCTGATGTGTCTCCCAGGTTCACCAACATACAATTCGCCGCATCCACATTGTCGTTCATACACACCAGCAGTGTGGATGGAATTTATGGGATCCTACGTCGGCCTCAACAGGTCACGGATCTTGCGGCCACTCTCGAAAATCGGTTTGATTCCTCCTCGTATAAGGACCTTGCCTATACGTTCGCTGACGTCTTTCACATAAGGTAGAGGAGCTCTAGGAAGAATTTCTTCTGTATCATTGCCTATCTTGTCTTCGTTGTACCTTATAGCTTGTTGTGTGGCCCTGTTGCTGCATCCATTCGCGTGGATGTTGTAATCAGGTCACTCCATTCATGTTGTAAGTTGTCAGCGTCGCTAATCCTGTAAACTCGTGCTGTCAGCGTTCTTCTGTGTTGGATGATGATGAGAATCCGAATACAAGTACCTATTCGATTGTGTTGGTTTCCTGTAGACTCTGTGTCCTCGTGTACCGCTAGATGTTGTGTACACTTCCACATCCAAGAAAACGCCACACACTGAAACAGCGCAATATACATCTACCTCTTACACATTATGTCCTTTTTCATCGATTATAGTTGCATCCATGAGGAAGTGCCCATCACAAACACTCCTACGACTTGTGATGTCTATCGCATATTGATGAGGAACCACACACGAAATTTGTTGGAGAGTCGTTATCCTACATTTACGTGTCTCCTGGTCTGGCGTTCTATGCATCATGTCGTCCGCGACATGACGCTCGTGTTTGGTTCTCAACGAAAAATACATGACGCGGCTTCGCCTACAAACTCTTAATATGACGGATTCTCCGTTTTGCTCTCGGTGTCACGTTCTAGACACATATAAACATAGGCTGATGTGTGGACCTTCTACGGAGTTGTGGCTATTGATGAAGAAAATACTTCATCTTCTTTGTCGTGAAGCCTGCCATGCTATTGAACTGCAGTGACGTCTGTTCCCGGAGGAGTGCTTTTTCCCCTGACGTCTCCTCCAGATAAATTCCGGGAGGAAATCACCAAATAAAAGCTACAGGCTTGCGCCGACGAAGGCACCGTGGCGAGCGTATGGAGAGGCTGTAGGTGAGGAGGGAAGAGCACAAAAAAAGAGTAAGAGAGAGAGAGAAAAAAAAAGGATTAAGTGGCTTCGTTGTAATCAGGAGATTTCGGGTTCAAATCCCGACCGCGGCAAAAATTTTAATTCAGCTACTCACCTTCTATTCAATATCTTTGATTTATTGAGACAATATATGTCTCTGGAAATTGAAGTATTGTTTGATATTAATATCACCTATGCCTGAAGCAAAAGACAGGCTTTTTTCCATTTACGTTCAGTGCTAGGGGTGTTATTCCGCTAGTGCAGAGCCTCGGCGATATTCATACGTATGCCATAGGGGACGTTGAGGAAGAACTGAAGTGTGTGTCGTGGAGGGTGACGTGCTTCAGAACAATCCGTGCATTCCAGTTACTCATGACACCTTTGTGGCTGAGTGTTCAGTGCGCTTCAGACAAGCTAGAGGAAGTAAGTGCTACGTGCTGCATACCATTAGAGTTGTTGACAAGTTGGTGTTTGTCATTCGTAGCGTACCGTGTAACTGTGCCCTGCATCAGTGCTGTGCGATAGTGTTGTGATGTTTGAAAGCTATTAGCCCGTGTTGGGTGAATTAGCGATGTGTCATGGTTGATATAAAGAAAAAGCACCCTGAAATTGAAGTTCGACAAGTCAACCAGAGCCGTTCAACTAAGGTCCTATGAAATACATCATTGGACAGTGGACGTAGTTCCAATTACATCGGAGCATTTTCATGCTGTATATTATGACCGCGAGCAGGCCTATATCTGCCGGCCGCGGTGGCCGATCGGTCTGTGGCGTGCCAGTCACGTTCTGCACGGCCGCTGGGGTCGGGAGTTCGAATCCCCCCTCGGACATGGACGTTTGTGCCGTCTTTATTATAAGCTAGTTCATAAGTAGTTTGTAGGTTTAGGGACTGATGACCCCGTAGTTAAGTCCCATAAGCTCTACAAACATTTGAGGCCTATATCTTCGTAAAGCTGCACAACGCGGTATGGAACGTCCGCTGCTGAAACATGGAGGAAAGACTGAGTTCGTTCACCCAAAATGTTTCTAATACTAAGGGACCAAACTACTCTGGTCATCAGTCACGAGACTTATAAAGTAACTTGAACTAGGGATCACACACACACACACACACACACAAACACACACGCACACGCGCACACACACACACACACACACACACACACACACACATACATACACACACACACAGCCATATCCGGGGGAAGACTCCAACCTCCGACGCGAGGCGACGCCCCAGATCGGTCGGCCATTCTAGCGCGAAGAGAATTGAGTACTATTACTCATTCAATTGCTGATATTGAATACAGAAATGTTAGTGTCTTTAACCTACCACTCGAAGTTAAAAACTGTTTGTTACATTCTTGAAGTTTTGTCGAAATACGTGAAGCTCCGTCCATCAGGACCGGAATATGGTCTAGTCAAGATCGGCTGCAATGCTTTAGTGGAGTGCGTTCCGTTCATATGGGTCTGAAACTTAACATTCCGTCTCACATTTCAGTTTTTGTCTATAAGAAACCTGTTATTTACCCTGGTCAAACTAACACGTGTCATACTTGCAACGAAAGTGGTCGTGTAAGACAAGACTGTAGCGCATGGTGGTTTTAGAAAACAACTTACAGCAGCAACACAAGTTAATATACAGAGCTTTCTTAACATCAAATAACTTAGTAAAGTCTGCTGTAAATACCAATACCACTGAAATACTAGAACCTACTTCGATAGACAATTCTCAAATAATGTGTCCTGCTGTAGAAGACAGGTCAGTCACATCTGTTATCACAGTTCTTCCAGTAGTATCAAATGGCCACGTTTCTCTGATGATGCCTCGTCGCATCAGGAGGCATCTAGCCAGGTGCACCCCGTGCAAAACCAAAAACCCAATACTGAATTTGTACGCGGACAAGATAGTCATGGATTTAGAAGAAATAGAACACGCTATTAACGATCTTCGGTTGTTAGGCAGTAATGAAGTAGATGACATGGAACTAAAGGAATATACCACCGAGGTTCCCACCTAATACAATCGAGAGGCCACAGATAAGAAATGTGTTCAACATGCTGACGACAGTGCCCAACGCGACCTCGAACAACATACTAAAACATCAATTGCTGCTGATATATTTGGCAGGAGCGATCATGCTCGCTATTTTATTGACACACAAGATACTTCCTCTGATCAAGAAGATTGTAGGCAGGGAAAATTTATCTTATCTTGTCTTGGTGATCATTGCGCGAACTGTAAGTAGACGGCAGGAAGATCGTTCTACACTCACTTCAAATTCCGGCCCTATAAATTTCCTCAACAGAAATTCACGAAAAGAATATCGTCTTTCCTCCAGCGATCCCCATTCGATTTCCCGGAGCATTTCCATGACACTCGCACATTGGTCGAACCTACCAGTAACGAACCTAGCTACTCTGAATCGCTTCAACGTCTTTCTTCAAACTGATCTGCTGCGGTTCCCAAACACTTTAGCAATACTCAAACGTTTTATACGCGGTCTCCTTTACAGATGTAGCAAATCTTCCCAAAATTCTCCCAATATACCGAAGTCGGCTGTCCGCCTTTCTCACAACTGTCCTTACATGTTCGTTCCATTTCATATCGCTCTGCAGTGTTACGCCTAGATATTTGAACGACGCGACTGTATCAAGAAGTTCACTGCTAATGCTGTATTCGAACACTATGGAATTGTTTTTCCTACTCATGCACTTCACTTATATTTTTCTACCTTGAAAGCTAGCTACCATTCTTCACACCAATAGAAATTTGGTCTAAGTCATCCTTTATGCTATTACAGTCAATTAAAGACGACACCCTCTCATACACGACAGCATCATCAGCAAACAGCTGCAAATTACAAGTTACCAAGTCCATAAGATCATTTATATAGACAGAAACTAACAGCGGTCTAATCACACTCCCCTGGGGCACGCCTGACGATACACTCGTCTCTGATGAACACTCGACGTCGAGAACAAAGCACTGCGTTCTATTTCTTAGGAAGTCTTCCAGCCAGTCACAAATTTGTAAACATATTCCGTATGGTCGTATCTTCGTTAGCAGTCTGCAGTGTGGCACCGTGTCGAATGCCTTTTTGAAGTCGAGAAAAACACAATTCGCCTGTTGCCCTTCATCCATGGCTCGCAAGATGTCATATGAGAAAAGGACAAGCTGAGTTTCACATGAACGATGTTTCCTAAACCCGTGCTGATTCACAGAAAGAAGCTTTCCATCTTAAGGGAATTTATTATATTCGAACTGAAAATATGCTCCAGAATTCTACAGGAAACTGATGTCAACGATGTTGGCCCGTAATTATGTGGGTCAGTTTACTTTCCCTTCTTATAAACGGTAGTGACCTGCGCTTGTTTCTAATCACTAGGAACTTTGCGCTGAATAAAAAATATTCGCGTTAAATGCAAGCTAAGTAAGGGGCCAATGCCGCATAATAGTCTTTGTAAAACCGAACTGGTATTCCATCTGGACCAGGAGACTTTTTTGTATTTAGCTCTCTCAGCTGCTTCTCTACACCGGAAATACCTATTACTATGTCCACCATTTCGGAGTTAGTACGTTGATCAAATGAGGGTACATTTGTGCGGTCCTCCTGCGTGAAATATTTCTTATAGGTTAAATTTAGAACTTCAGCTTTCCGTTTGCTTTCTTCTATTACTTCCGCGGAATGATCAACGAGTGACTGTTTAGTGTGCTTTGGCCTGCTTCTCTTTACATAAGACTATATTTTTTTGGGTTCTCGGAAAGATCTTTTGCTAAGGTATGGCTGTGGTAATTATTGTATGCTTCGCGCACCGATCTTTTTATAGACGCACGAATCTCTATTAACTGTAGCCAGTCATCATTTGCGTTTTTTTTAATGCAACGGTGTTTGCTTTCTCAGTAGCTCTCTAACATTATTATTATTGGATCTTTACAGGAACATAGTTCTCAAACCCTTTATTTACAATGCATTTAAATTTAGTCCACAATTCTTGTACATCCATTGTACCGGAACTAAACGAGGTCCATTCATTTTCTAAGTGCGATCTTAACAATATCTTCTTGGCTCTTTCTAACAAAAACACGCTCATTGTCTTCCTGATTGGTTTATTAACTTCGGTCACCATTGACGCTATGACGATATCATGATCACTAACTCATGTCTCTGCACAGACATCGTTAATAAGTTCAAGCCTGTGCGTAGCTATAAGGTCTAAAATATTGCTTGTAGGTTAGCGGTTTAACAGCTCAAGGGAGAAACAACATTACATTAAAAGTGTTTACAGTGGTGCGCCCTGAAAGCGTACAACCGCCAAACAATGTAGGCAAAGGTAACGTTAAACTAAGGCCCATAATTTTTTTTTAAATTTGGATATAAGTTACTTGGGAACAGACACGGTACTTAAGACTGTTATAATAACAAGATATGACATGTCAAATAATACTGAAGCCTAGCATACGAACGCAGTGCGGAAAACTGTTTGGTCAGATCTCAACCTAAGATTCCATCCAACTGAGGTAACAACTACGTGGTTGAAGGTCATAAATGACATCATACCAACCAATGAAAAACTTTGTCGCATAGGAATTTCAGATACCCATAAATGTATAAAATGGTGCATAGTAAACATGCTCCCTCACGTATTCACAAACTGTAGGCACCCTATATTCAAGAAAGGCAGTAGGAGTAACCCATTAAACTACAGGCCTATTTCATTGACGTCAATTTGCAGCAGGGTTTTGGAACATATCCTGTATTCAAATATTATGAATTGTCTCGAACAGAATGATCTATTGGCCCAAGGTCAACATGAATTTAGAAAATATCGTTCATGCGAAACACAACTAGCTCTCTATTGACACGAAGTGATGGGTGCTATCGACAAGGGTTCACAAATTGATGCCGTATTTCTTGATTTCCAGAAGGCTTTTGACACCGTACCTCACAAATGGCTTTTAATCAAATTGCGTGGTTCTGGTATATCGCCCCAAATTTGCGACCGGATAGGGGATTTCCTGTCAGAGAGGACACAGTTCGTAGTAATCGATGGCAAGGCATAAAATAAAACAGAGGTGATATCGGGCGTTCCACAGGGTAGTGTTATTGGTCCTCTGCAGTTCCTTATTTACATAGACGATTTAGGGGAATAACTAAATAGCTGTCTTGGGTTATTTGCAGATGACGCCGTCATTTACCGTCTTGTAAAATAATCTGAAGATCAAAACCAACTGCAGAACGATCTGAATAAGATATCACTATGGTGTAAAAATTGCAATTTACTCTAAATAATGAGAAGTGTGAAGTTGTCCACATGAGTACGAAAAGAAATCAGTTAAACTTTGTTTACAAGATAAATCAATCAAAAGTGAAGACCGTAAACTCCACAAAATACCTAAGAATTACTATTACTTCAGACATAAACTGGAAAGAACACGTAGATAATGTCGTAGGAAAGGCGAACCAGAGACTGCGTTTTATTGGCAGAACCCTCAAAAGATGCAACAGAACTACTAAAGAAACTGCATACACTAAGCTTGTCCGTCTTTTTTGGAGTATTGCTGCCCTGTGTGGGATCCTTATCAGGTGGGTTTGACGGAGGACATCGAAAGAGTCCAAAGAAGGGCATATCGTTTCGTATTGTCGCGATACAGGGGAGACAGCGTTACGGAAATGATACCGGATCTGGGATGGGAATCATTATAACGGCGCTTATCGCTGCGTCGTGGGCTATTTACGAAACTCCAATCGCCAACATTCTCCTCCGAATGCGAAAATATATTGTTGACTCCCACTTACATAGGTAGAAATGATCATCAGAATAAAGTACGAGAAATCAGAGCTCGAACGGAGAGATTCAGGTGTTCTTTCTTCCCGCGCGCTGTTCGAGAATGTAATGGGAGATAAAATAGTATAACGGCGGTTTGATGAACCCCCTGCCAGGCACTTAAAATTTGATTTACAGAGTATCTTATCCCATGTACATGTAGATGTAGACAAGCACGAAATTGTAATTGTATCTGCCACAAACTAGAACTAGGAAGTGATGCAAATAACAACAAAACGGTTATACCCCTACGACGGGATAAGAAATATTGCCTGGAAAAGAAAACCAATAATGTTATTTGGCTCATGGACTATTTTGTCAATTATACAATCAAATAAATTGGCAGTGTTAGTGCTCTTGAACTGAAGAGTTACAACGAGTTACATGCAATCGGCATATCGGCAATGAAAAAATCAGGAATCACAAAAATATATTCCATATGATTGACATAGACTTTGAGAAGAAAGGATTATGTAAAAAAGTGTAGTTACCCTGAAACAGAGACTTCAATAAAAAATTAATTTATTGCACATAAATGGTAACAATTACATTTACGGTTTAATAAAGAAGTAATTTTTTAAATAAAAGAAAAAGAGAAACATGAAGCTTATTAGAACAAAAGTTTTTAATTTTCTCGATAAGTTAGACTTACGTGACAGAAATACACTATAACAGAAGAAATGACCGAAGAAGGCAAAACCTGACGAGCGCAAAGACGGGTTGAAGGGGCGAAAGGGGATCCGAAAATGAAGAGAAAGATAGTGGCAAAGTTGCTGACTGTGATTCAAAATGTTCAAATGTTTGTTAAGCTTATGGTACTTAACTAAGGGGTCATCAGTCCCTAAACTTACAAACTACTTATAAACAACCTTATACTAAGGACGGCACAAATATCCATGCCCGAGGGGGGATTAGAACCCCGCCTCAGTCCCCTCGGCCACCGCGGCCGGCTCTGTGATTCAGATTGTGGTTAGTTCGATCCCCTTTCTGTCAATAGATAAATAAAAATGAACAAATAAATAAAAAATTAAAATTTTAAAAATGAATATGTGTATAGAGGGTGCTTATTAAGTAGGAGATCACGGGTTCGAATCCCTTCCGTCATTAATTCAAAGCCTTGCCGCCTATTCAAAGAACGAGAAAGAATTACGTCAACACTGTGGAGAAAATATCATTTTAAGTCAAAAGTGTGTGGTTCTGTGAGAACTAATCTTTAAATCTTGGATGTAAACAGTGAATCCCATCCCTGGATATTGGTATGCAAAATGCATTGCAAGATGATAAGGTTAGAAATGTTAGTTACTGAAGCAGAATGGTGAGCAGTAGTGTGCAATAAGTGAAGTAGGTGGTAAACAGAGAAGATTTATCGGCTCAGCGCCTCAGCCGTCGCCTTCCGTGCAGCCAGTCTGCTGATAATGCGTCCGCCAGCACCCGACTGTTCTTGCCCTTCCGGTACAAAAATTACCTGTCCACGTAGTTTTTGTCGCCTACTTCGCTAATAGACCAAACAGTCCTACGTGGAGGCAATTTGTGAGGCAATTACGGGTCGGCGGCAAGATTCTGATGTCACCACGCACAGAAAACCGCCCAGCGTGTACATGATGAGCTGCGTGTGTGTCTGTGTGTGTGAGGTCTCGTGCCGACAGCACGACTGGACGCCAGGTCAGACCGACCAGGCAATAACAAACACACTCTGCTCTTAAAGTAGGAGGTCGCGCGTATCAACAGGTGAACCAGTAAGTGGAAGGAGGACAGTTGCCCCATCAACGCAGTGAGATGTGGAAATGATGCCAGAGAAGCCACCATTAACCCGCTAAGTGGCCATTTTTCGTGCGTTATTCGTTGCCTAATTTTGGTAGCTCTGACTGGCGCAGTCACGCCACATGCCTTACTCGCCCATTAAAATAGTTCTTTGTTGAATTTTAGTTTATGCACTCGAATTAAAGTTGATCAGGATCGTATGGAATCTGTTAAAGAACATAGAGAAAATTTATTACCTATTACTTAATTATAGATAAATTACAGCATTACATATTTTCAAATGGTGCGCACCGATAGGATTTTTTAAGGCCTTTCGTGTAAGAAAGCAAGGAAGGTTAGTGTTTAGCGTCCCGTGCACAAAGCGGTCACTACAGACGGAGCATGAGCGCGGATTATTTTTCGTTACGGATGGGAAAGGAAATGCCATTCCGGTATTTATCTGAAGCGATTTAGGGAAATTACGGAAGACCTAAATCTCGATGTCCAGGGGCAAGTTTTAACCAGCGTTCTCCCGAATTCGAGCCCAATGTGGTACTACTGCGCCACCTCGCTCTGTCCATTTATAGATGATATTTTCTTCCTGTGCGCGTCGGTTGCACAGTGGTAGAGTGGCAGACTACAACTCCAAAGGTCGTGGGTTCGATCTGCGTCCGGGCCTATGATTTTTATCTGTCACTTTCCACTTCTTTCACCTTTGTCAGTATTGCTCATGTGAAAAATACCGAGTAGCACCGCGGTTCGGAACCCACGTTAAACTGTAGTTGCCCCTAGATTGTATCTTCTTGATTATACTTCGTAAAAATTAATGAAACTTCCTGACTACAAGATGTAGTGTAGGGATCAAAAGTGGTAGAAAATGATTGGCGTTTGTTTGAGAGTGTAAGAAAATAAATCCCAGAATTCATTGTTTCCCTTTGTGGCCATCAGTGGACCACTTTAGTCACTATTATGAATTTTTTCTTGTGTTTTTTGTTGGCCGAATACTGTTTTTAGGTCATTGTTGCAGATCATGTCATTCTCTCCTCAACCGAAATAACCTTTAGATTTTATTGGTAGAGTGATGTGTATGTTCTGTAGCATCATGAGCGTGTATATCTTCATCATAATCCGCAAGTTCAGCATCTCCTCCTTGACTTCTGTGATCAATCTAATCCCATTCTTCCTATTCCATAACTTCTCAATTATTCTCCTGCTAATTCTATTTTGTTGTTGTCCTTGTCAAATGCACTAGGAAAAAAAATTGTTTTTCCTGCATGGCTTTTTGAATCTTATAAAGCGGCATGTACTTGGAAATTATGTACAATAATAAATATATGTTTTATATTAATCTCTCATTCTATTTTTTTCCTTTCTTACGCAACTCTGAGCACACTAGACAGGGGAAACCTATTTTCCAACTATCCCTCGTATTCATTTGAAGATATTCTCCAAACTCCGGTCTTTTTATTTATTTATTTATTGTTTTTTCATGTTTTTGACGATCCTCCTTTTCCTTGTCTACTGCTGCAGTGTTGTTTGGATTGTCCTTGTACCATTCCCTCATTACGTACTGTATGGCACAATTCTATGTTCAAATTTTTGTAATTCTGAGGGGTTAAACAGCTCTGGCCATCGGTACCTAGACGTAAAAGCTATTTAAACTAATTTATACCAACTTATACTAAGGGCAAAGCACACACCCATACGCGAGGGAGGACTCCAATTTCAGACGCGAGCGGCCGCACAATCCGTAATGTTGTGACGTTCCTATCGGTACTCATCCCATAAGAATTTCTCTCTGTTCACAGGGGTGAGTTATGTATGTCAGCTTCTATGCCCTTAACAGCTACCCAAACTGTTTAAATAATATCAATAATTAATCTGTAGTTTAGCCAGTCTATCAATCTGCAGATGATGACGTGAAAAATATATTCAAACAAACATAAATTAAAGCTCTGAATAACAAACACAATGGATTCTAAGATAATGTTCAGATGAGATTTTTTTATAAATGGATTTTATTACTCTTTTTGGACATGAAAAAGCGGAGGTGGTCCTAATTTATACAACGGTAAATAACTGAACAGTTTTCCAACTACTGTTCATTTTTAGTAAGGATATTTCCGTGTCATAAGTTCGCTTCGGTTTCATTTATAATATGTGTATTTGGAGATGGATCCATGTGTTCTGCAAATTTGAAGGAGTCTGTCCTTTTCTATTAGTTTGTTTATGTGGATTCCTTTTTCTAGTTATATCTGTGTACTTTCCTTCCTTTCCCTCATGAGCATTAAAATACCCTATTAGAATCTTCCTTTTTATTGATTCGATTCATTGTCTGATCCAGAAGATGTCAGATTATTTCTACTGCTACCATAGTTGTTGTTAGAAACTGTTTCTCACTTGCAAGGGCATGGGCGAATATGATACTATAGGTCTTCTTTGTGGTTGTCAATGTTGCGGCTCGTGTAGAAATAGCTTCGAAATCATTTCTTCAAATGATCACTTTCAAATTTATTATAAATGTTGTTATGAATTGTGGGCGCTGTTTCTTGGCTTATTCGCTGTCCACTGCGTTCTACATTCTCATTGTAGCAGTTAGGCCAAACTACAAGAATAATTACTTACGCCATTTTCTGTATATTAGCATGCATTGTCTAACATTTAACTATGATCTTGTCAGATCATAGTTAATTGCCAGACAATGCATGCTAATACACAGACAGTGGCGTAAGTAATTAAATGTAATCATAATTCAAATATTTAAATGTTTGTAAACCTATTAGACCAAACAGATATGGTCCCTAGAATTACAACTAACTTACACAAATGACAACACACACATCCATGTCTGAGGAAGAACTCGAACCTCCGGCGGGGAGCAAAGGTACACTCAGTAGCAAGGCGCCTTAGACCGCTCGGCTACTCCCGCGTGGCTACTCATAATTAGGTTAGTGCAACGTTTGAATATATCGTCACATTAGAGTGCTGCATCTCCTCTCTTGAAGATAAGGATATTTCAATTTTCCTGACCACAGATAAGATTCGTATTTCTGTTTCAAGAAAATGAAAGTCTTTTATTTTCTCCTCCTACATTACTTCCTTTCTCCTCTTTCTTCCTCCATTATATATATATATATATATATATATATATATATATATATATATATATATATATATATATATCTGTCTGTGCCTTCATTTTCCAGCTTTTGTAGAAGCTAATGAAACCGTATATTGTCAGAGTAAGGAAAAGGATTTCAAAGTAAAATCATTCATTTCACTACTAATGAGTTTTAAGGAATTTTTCAGAAACCCAGCTTAAATTATGGAACAACAGCGCTCCTCGTGAAGTCAAAAGCAAGTAAGCTTAGGGTTTAACGTCCCGTCAACATGTGGGTCATGTGAGACAGAGCTCACACTCGGATAGCTTTCGACATGAATGAGGAAAGAAGTCGGCCGTGGAGTTTGATCGGAAAGATCTCAGCACTTGCCTGAACCGATTTAGGAAAATCTAAATCAGGATGGCCGTAGCCGCGTTTGAGCCGCTGTCCTCCCGAATGCCAGTCCACAGCTCCACCTGGCTCAAACTTGTGCAGCCGTGTGCATTGTTACGAAGTTAGGCAGTGCGATTTACTTTATTTTGTGAATGACCTTCAACTTTGTAAGCGTCTACTCCAGCGTTTAAGCTACAAAATGAAATAGTGTCGCCCAAAGTTACAAACCGAAATTTATGTTCGTGCCAAATATGAAAAGCTTGTGCAAAATTGTGCAAATTTTTTATTTTTTAATGTTAATTATGTTATTACTGAAGATTTTAATAGTGAAATATGTGTACAATAAATTGACGTTAATAGTAATGTGCTAAATAAAATTTTTAAAAATTAATTTTTTGCTCACAGTTCCACACCTTTCATATCTAAAACATCTAATCAACAACAACCACAACAGCTTATGTTGCATTGCATTATATCAGATTACAATACGTCGGTTATTATGCCTAATTCACACAGTGAATGACGTTTCAAAATGGAAGTGATTGTGAGGTGGGCCTTCAATAATAATAATTAAACTTTCGTAACTCTTTCTGCCGTGGCGCGCCCCACTACGAAGCGAAGCCGCGACCACGCACCCGCCACCACAGCGCTGTACACCGGCCATCCACGGCCGCGAAACCAACTTCGGCGACAACAATCCGCCACGATATGCGCGCGCACTAAGATGACGGCAGCTCATTGCGCACGCATACCAACCTATTTGCGTGCGCAGATGCCGTCGCGCACCGCGGAAGGGTCCTGTGTGCAGCTCGCCTCACGTCACCGCCGGCCAATAAGAAGAATCGCGTGACCAGACCCGCGGGCCAATACCGGGACTCTTCCGCGAACGGATACCAGCCACCGGCGGCGCTAAATAGGCCAACGCCACGGCGAATCGTCGTCTTCGACCACCAGTAGCCGGACATCGCAGAACTACGGACCACGGAGCAGCCTCAGCCACCGCGTCATCTCCACGCTGCCTGACTGCTCTGCCCTGACACATCCGGAACTGCGACGACTATCTGCCACTAGCGAAGACATAGAGAAGGAACTAATCTTCACTTACAGCAACTTACATATTCCATCGTACATATCATTCACTCAGAAGTTCTTTTTAGTTTGTTTAATCCCGAAGTAGCCGGCCGCGGTGGCCGCGGGGACTGAGGCGCTTCAGTCACGGTCTGCACGGCCACTACGGTCGGGGGCTCGAATCCCCCCTCGGGCATGGATATTTGTGCCGTCCTAGGTCGTAAGTAGTTCATAAGTAGTTTGTAAGTTTAGGGACTGATGACCCCGTAGTTAAGTCCCATAAGCTTAACAAACATTTGAACATTTTTTAATCCCGAAGTAATAACTTAATTTTTTGGAGTAACCTCAGAAGGAGGGAATTTATTTATTTATTTATTTTTTGTGAAACCAAATGTATGGTAAATGTAGTGGCCTTGCTCCACAATAAAGTTTAGGTAACACTCAATGAATTGTGCTTGAATACAGTACTTTCCATAGAAAGACGAGTTGTGATTTCTGTTTTTATTTTCTTCGTGCAACCACTGCTTGCAGTTAGCTGTGTGCAAAGGAATACTGGACTGTTCTATAATAAAATCCGTAGTAGGAAACTGTTTACTCATTAACGTAAATGAAATCTACCTTCTCTTTGAAATTCATTCCATTGTATCTGCTGTTCAGCACTTTCTTAAACAATGCCTATTCCACTAACAGGTTATTTAAATTCGTAGATTGGGAATAATTAATTAGTACATTTATTTCTGTTGATTTGCTTATCGCCATTATTTTTGTTTATTTCTTTTGTGTGTCCATTTCAATTTCACTGTGACTAGGAGTTCGTTCGAGTGGAATCGGCATGTTCTCACGGCCTGTTAAAACTAGAAAGGTCGTGTTTTTTATTTCTATTCTTTGTTTCTGCGACAGAATGTTGTCACATTTTTGCGAATGCTATTTTAAAGCTGGTCGCATTCTTCGACTTCGAGTAACATAAAGCGCCGAAATGGAGACGGTTCCTTGGGACATGGTGTGTATCGTAAACCTACACACACCGACCTTTATCTGAATGCTACGAGCTGTCATCATCCATCTCAACGCAGCGGTGTACTACGGACACTCGTATACAGAGCAAGAGCGATCTCAGATGCAGATTGTATACAAGCAGAACTCAACCATCTTCGCTCTGTGTTTGCCCAGAACGGCTACACTGAGAAACAGATTCGTGCTGCATTTCGACCAGCTCGCTCGAAACCTGAAGAGGAACTAGAAGAAACGGAGAGCTGCACTAAGATGGTTTTTCTTCCCTATGTCGGTGGTGTGTCGTTCAAGATTGGCAGACTGTTTAAAAAACATAATATAAAGTGTGTCTTCCGCCCTCCAGCGAGAGTGCAGACAATGCTGGGCTCCGTTAAAGACAACCTCGGCCTCAGAAGACCGGGAATATACAAAATCCCGTGCCAGTGTGGAATGTCTTATATTGGACAGACGTGTCGCACTGTGAAAGACAGGTGCGACGAACATAAACGCCACACAAGATTGTGTCAACCAGAAAAATCGGCTGTAGCTGAACACAGCCTTGATTCGGGACACTGCATTAATTACGAAGAGACGAAGATCATTTCTTCCGCTTCCACCTATTGGGACTCCATAATTAAAGAGGCCGTCGAAATACGAATTGCAAAAAATTTAATTAATAGAGACACGGGATTCCAACTTAGTAAAGCATGGGAACCGGCCTTGGCAGTACTGAGACAACATCAGCCGCAGACAGACGATAGTCACCAATCGACGCAGATGGGTCATCGAAGTCAAGACTCGTAATACACGTACTTTTTCCTCCGGTTGGCGCGCGCACAAGGGGTCCACCGCCAGCGGCCGCTCTTGCCCGCGCCGCGCCTGCGCAGACCACCAGCGGCCCGTTCAACGGCCCTCCGGTAGGGGGCTCTCCATGTTCACGCCGTCGACGGTCTGGTCTGCCATGACGTCACAGCAGCGGCGCCTGCGCCGTGGTAAAGAGCCACCATATATATTGCGAGCAGAGAAGCAACAGCGGCAGTTCACCTGAAGATGGCGAGCAGCTGTCTCGCAGAAATATTGTGCGATTATTACAATAGTATCCGACGGTACTCCCGTGAACCATTCAAGAATATGTTACGTCGGGAAAGCCTGAAACAGCATATATTACGGGTGTTGACACTCGCCTCACCAAAACATTTTAATCCATTTCTTATTTAGTACTAAGACACTCCTGCGTTCCTGTCAACCTAAGAAAATTGTTGACAAGCGCACACTGCTACAGGCGAAAGCAGTGGACTTGTATAGAGCTAAAAGTAAGGAAGAGAATAAAATAGTGTACCTCCAAGGAGTAGCCATTATTTCTGACAGATCTGGCTTTTAACTTCAAGAGACTGCAGTTTCCCGTGAGACTTGCACTTTCTATTATGATTAATAAATCACAGGGCACTCTATTAAATACTGCGGGTGGATTTGATATCTCCTCACACGGACAATTTTATGTCGCTTGCTCAGGGGTTAGCTCACCAAAGAATTTATTCGTACTAGATACTGGACAAGTAAAAAGAAATGTTTACACTCAAATTTTGAATTACATGAATGCATGAATGTTACATATCGTTGTATTTTGATTACTATCTTTCTTTCCTTATAATTTTGTACATTATGCAGGGCAGCCTTATTTCTTATATATTCAGTCATAAATACGACATGTTTTTGGAAAAAAGGGGGCTGGACAAAGAGAGAAGGGATAAGAAAAGTACTAACTCAAGACGTGGGTAGAGGCGTGCGTGTTGATCTTAGGATAAAGTAGTGCAATTAGTTCGTAAGTCTAGGGACTGATGACTACTGCAGTCTGGTCAGATAGCTTTACAAAGTTTTGGTGTTTTAAAAATTAATCATTCATTCTAACTTACGGCTTTAATAAATAAATAAAAATCCAGGTAACGCCGGGTTTTCAGCTAGCTAAAAATCTGTCTAAGAAATATTTAAAATATTGATTGTGTAAGTTACCGTGGCACACCGAAAGACGCCAAAGATATTTGCTGATTTCTATCACTATCAAACACAACCGTTTTTACTCCAAACTGGGTATAAACTCAAACAGGAAGAAACAAGTATCATGATTTCCAGGAAATCGGACGAAACAATTGGCAGCCAATCGTTGAATATCAATTACTTTGCCTGTTTACTGTGTAAATATTTATTATGGAATACACTGAACTCGTGTTCAATACAATCAAAGAACTCGAAAATAAATAGATAAATAAATAAAAATTAATAATGAAAATAAGCAGCGGCTTTCAATCGGATATCTGTACCATTGCTCCTCCTCTAGAAGTGTGTGATAGGATTTTTATTCAGGAAAGGCTACCCTGGTGTTGAAATTACAAGAACCCTCACACAAGCAAGCCGGGAAATCCTTATTGCGTCGGTAAATTTTAATGGGTGTATCTATTTGTAATAACTCAGTGCCACCATCTTATTATCAGTATTAACCAATCGGAATGAAATTTTTGCAAGAGTGGTATTGATGTGTTTGCATACCTCTATGCATTAAAACTATCGAACAAGTAATTTGTTTATTTTATCGTCAAATTAAAAAAAATTAAGGTTGAAATTTGAAATAAACACAGAAAGCAAGTGATTAATATTTCTCATAAGATGAAAGCACAGAACCGTTGAAGTGTCTTGTGAATATACATACAAAAACTTCTGTGTGCAAACTGTGGCATGAGAACCAAAAGTTGGTTTACTGGAATACCATTAAGAGCATATTAAAAATTAATAGATCAAAAACAATGGAGACATATTCTTAAAACCTTGGTTATTGCTACATATTTACATGATAGATACCATTTCAAAATTTCGTTGCTATTGGAGAAGTATTAGAAGGGTTAATTTTTTTGGGTGGAGTCTCCCTTTAAATTCTTCGCCGTACTACTGAATATAAGTCAACGACGAACCTAATTATGATCAA
Source organism: Locusta migratoria (assembly GCA_026315105.1). Lineage (NCBI taxonomy): Eukaryota > Metazoa > Arthropoda > Insecta > Orthoptera > Acrididae > Locusta > Locusta migratoria. Next base: position 509,136,423 of record CM048747.1, read on the forward strand.
TCGCCTGAGGACGGCACGTTGTTGGCGCTTCTCCCGCGCTCGCACTCGGCCGTGCTGTGCTACGTAACGACGTCGTACCATTCCATTTTACAGCGAGCTTCCACAGTGTAGACGGCGAGCGAACTCAAACAAAGCCACCTAGATACGAGGTCTGTGTGCTGCCTGCCAAGAGTAGTCATAACACAAGCAAACTGTTTGTCTTACGTAGCGGTGTACTGAGTTTGGGAGTACGTGCACGTTGCGCACTGTGTATCAGAATGTTTTTCATGTTATCTATGTGATTCTCTGTGCAGACCTTTGCTGATGTGGGACAAAATGCCTAATACAAATTGTCCGATTCCAATACCGGTAAGATATCTAACTAATAACTCATAAATATCTTATATCAAAACAAATTTGTCTGTGAATCACATACATAACATTACGAACATTCTGAAACACAGTGTGCAGCGTGTACGTATTCCCAAACTCAATAGAACGCTACATAAGACAAATAGTTAGTTTGCGTTATCAGGCAGGCAGTGCACAGGCTTCATATCTAGGTGGCTCGAAGCTACCTGCGGTGGACAGGCCGGTATACCCAAGGAGGTCAAAATAAGGGGAGATGGCGCTGCTATAAAAAGCTTATCTGTCAATTGAAGGCAGTCCTCCATCTTGTGGAGCCAACGAAATATGATTCAGATTAAAGCACCGTTTGGTTCTTGCCCTATTAACTTTCATACATTTAAATAACTGTCATTTCTGGTACATGTTTGATATAGTACACTTCTGTGAAGAAATGCAGACCTTCCAGTTAGGTGAACACCAAATGGATAGGTGACAAAAGCACCCAGTGACATTTGCACCCAACCCCAAATCTGCGACATTTCCACCCAGTCTGACCTGTTTACTACGTCACGACCTACCTGCAGCCCGTACCCTCCCTAAGCCGTCCCTGTTTTCGCGGTAATGCCACGCCGCCCAGTCCTCGCTCACCGGAAACGCTCTCTCGACACAGTCTGCCTGCAGTCCCGAGGTCCTTGTCCACCTCAGCGGATGACTGCTAACTGTCAGTACGATTATGAAGATCGTAGTGTTCGGTTCGTGCAATTTGTGTATTTGTGCCAGCTGGGTACACATTTTCAGCTTTGCCCATTCGCAGTTGTCATATATTCTGTGAATATGTTTTTTTTTTGTAACGTTACCACACCCACACATTTGCAAATTATCACTTTTCGGAAATAAAACCCAAATATTTGTTTCTTCCTTTGTTTTCTAAACGTAACATACAATACTGTAGAACATCCTTTTCATATACAGTAAAAAGGCTTAGAACCTGAAATTTAACGGTGTTGATAGTTTTCGACTTCTATCACCGATACATAGGCGATATATCGATGTTTTGGGGCAAAACGTCGATGTTTTCAAAAAGTAGATTTATCGTTTGCATCCCTAGTCATCAGTCTTCTGACTGCTTTGATGCGACCTGCCACCAAATCCTTAGCCAACCGTTTCATTTCAGAGTACCATTGCAACCTACATACTCAATTATTTGCTTGATGTTTCCATTCTGTTTTTCCCCTAGTGATGTAAAATGCCTCGACATTTGCAAGTTGGGGCAAATGCCTAGAATGAATGCTTGGGCAAATGCCCAAAATTCATAAATACCCAGGCATTTATGGCTTTAAAACACAAACTTAAAAGCAGTACCTACATAAAAATTACGTGAATTTTGTACAACTCTATAAACTACATATCAAATGCTTCAATTCTCTTCTGTTCTCATTTCCCAGCAGTCCAAGTTACATACAATGTTATACTGCAAACTTATGTTCTGCGAAATTTCTGCCTAAAGTCCAGGGCGATGTTTGACAGCAGTAGATTTCTCTTTCCCGTGAATTGCTTGTGCTAATCTACTTTTTATGTCCCTCTTGCTTCTTCCGTCGTGAGTTAGTTTACTGGAAAGGTAGCAGAATTCCTTGTCTTGGTGTACATTGTGATCAAATTCAAAGGTTTGTAGAGCTTGTGGGACTTAACTAAGGGGTCATCAGTCCCTAAACTTACAAACTACTTATGAAGTAGCTTATACTAAAGACGACACAAATATCCATGCCTGAGGGGGCATTCGAACCCCCGACCGCAGCGGCCGTGAAGACCGTGGCTGGCACGCCGCAGACCACTCGGCCACTGCGGCCGGCTACAGCACTGCATTGTGATCACCAATTGGGATTTTATTTTCTCGCTACTTTTATTTCTGTTACTTCTTATGACTTTCATCTTTCCTTGGTTTACCTTCAGTCCATGGTCTGTGCTCATTAGTCTTTTCATTCTATTCAACAGACCCTGTAATTTTCCTTCATTTTCACAGATGGTAGCAATGTCATCAGCAAATCTTATCACTGATATCCTTTTACCCAGAACTTTTATCAGAGCCTTGGACATCTTCTTTATTTTCTACATTAAGTCTCGTCATTGCGCAAGTTGAACAGAGATGGCGACAGTCCACAACCTTTTCTTACCCACTTTTTAATCTGAGCATTTCGTTCTTGACTTTCGACGCTTATTGTATCGACTTCGTTCTTATACAAACTATGTATTTTCCGCTTTCCCTACAATCTTACTCCTTTTTTCTCAGAATTGCGAACATCATCCAGCACCTTACATTATCGAAGACTTTTTCCAGGTCACAAATCTTATTAATATGTCTTGGTTGTTCTTTAGGCTCGCTTCCATTATAAATTGCAGCAATGCTATTGCCGTCAAGTACGGCCTTGTGTCAATGCGACCTGACAGCCTTCGGCTCTTCTACCTGCCGGGCAGAGACCGGGCGGGGAGCTTAGCGGGCCGCCCCTCGACCAGAACTGGGTGCTAATGTCACTGGGTGCTTTTGTCACTGGGTGCTTTTGTCAGGACACCACACCAAATTACTGACTCCACAATATAGCGACACTGCTTTTCTTCTGTAGCGTTAAGGGCAGCTCCCCCTATTCCAACCTCCTTGACTGTACTCTACTTGTGGAGCACCCTGTACCCTGTACCCTACTTGTGTTTGGGGCTCCGAGCAAGTGTCAACAAATTCCCTCTCTGGTCAAGTGTCAATCCGTGCAACTGTCACAGACTTCCTCTGGGCTCACTAAATAGGCACCATAAAAATATGGCTGGACGTTTAGTTACTTTACTTCTTCAAATCTATCTACAAATTCTCTATGTACTGACTGTAACGCTTTTGTGTTATAAGTACTTAAATTCAAGGTTTATAGAAAGGGACAATTGTCTAAATTTCCTTCTTGAAGCTGACTTTTAAAACGCAAAAGCTGCAATTTGAAAGTTTCAATCTTTCAGTACGGTCACACATAGTATTAATTAATTTATTTTTGCTTTGCAACGATTTATTTAAATCCTGTAAATACCCCGTGATGTGTTTCATGAAAGCCAGTAAATATCTTTTTCGGTTGTGGTACCTTTCAAAGAAACAACATCCAACAGTTCAGTAACACTGAAATATTACCTATCTTCCAAGTCCGACTGTGGAGAACCATTCATATCAGTGAAGAGAGCTATTTATTATTCCAAATCTAAAAAGACTGAAATTAATTTTGAGCAACATAACCATTGTATGGCACAATAAAAAGGTATGTCTTCGTGAAGTGATTCGAGATCCTCCAAAGACCATTTAAATTCCCGATCATTGAAACCTTGCTTTCTACAAAAATTTGCATGGTTGTCGGCTTTGGACCTAAACATGTCAAAAACTTTTACACACATTTCTTCTTGACGTGAAATGTAGTATATTGGCAACTGGAGTACCATGGCGCACTTCGCGCAATGCAGCTTCGCTCATTTGTTTTACATATGCCCTACGAAATCTATCCCTTCCGATAACATTGCAAGAGCCCCATCAGTTACGATGCTGTTTAGGCGCTCGAGTAACAATTGCACATCGTTTTAAACCTCCTCTACAGCCAGTAAATATCTTTTCCGGTTGTGGTATTCAAAGAAACAACATCCAACAGATTCTCAGTAACACTGAAATATTTTTCGATGCCCTTTACGAAAATTGCTAGCTGAGCTATTCATCATGTGTCATTACTCTTATCGAGGGCAATCGAGTGTTCTACGAGGCTACGACATTTATTGACCAATAGCTCCTTTAATTTCGCATGAGTAGCTTGCACTCGTCGACACATTGCTTGTTCTGACAAGCTTAACGCCTCAAATAGGGCCACTACAAGCTGGCATATTACATCACAACACCATACAAAACACTCTTTTACAAACTGGCCGTCCGCTAAAGGTCTTCCACTGTTTCCAATTTTCAGTGGAACAATGTAACTTTCTGGAAGTTTGTCTGTTGTGACACCGCGTCGTCGGACAGGACACCGTTATTTACACTTCTTTGAAAATTCCAGCATTCTTGGAAGATGTTCCATAGGTTGCAAGAATGTGTATGTTCTTCTAAAATGACGGGAATCTTGCAAATTCTATTTATCAGGTGACACATCATCTAAATGTAATGCGACCAGCTCTCCAATATTATACGGCTTCTCCCAAATTTTAGCACTTGTTTTTTTTTCTCCAAATGTTAAAATATTTGTAAACATAAGGGACTTAACTATGTTGGTCATCAGTCCCTAGGCTTACAACCTTCATAAACTAACTTATGCTAAAGGCAAAACAAACACCTATGCCCGAAGGAGGATCCTTACCTCCAACAGCGAGTAGCCTCGCGCTCCGCAGCTAGGCCTTTAGAACGCTCGGCCACTCGACAGCGGCTTTAGTTCTCCCGTCTCCCTTATTGTCCGTCTGTTTCTTCCAATACTTCGTCAGCGATCGGTGTTATAACCCGAAAACCGTGAGTACTATCGATAGTTAAAAATTGTTCCATTGAGATATCTCGTAAACTTTTCTTACATTAATCGACAGAAATCTCGTTTACTGTTCGTGGTTCTACGACCTTTACAATGAATAGGGCTGCAGGAAATGTTCGTTTCTTTCTTCGTCAATACTGCCAACTCCAGGATGCGCTCCAATTGTACCGATTAGGATTTAAGATATTTATACCACAGCCGTGGCAGAGTGGCCGAGCGCATCGATGCGCTATGCTTCGATGTTTGCATGGATATTTGTGATGTCTTTAGTATAAGTTAGTTTATAACTAGCTTGTAAGTTTAGGGACTGATGACACCGCAGTCCCATAAGCTTAACATACATTTTAACATTTTTTTTTTAATTTATATCATAATAATACGCAAAAGAAAATCATGAGACTTGATGTTTAAAGTGATCCTTAGTCAGGAAGTTGTCAGTATATGTATCAAATATCAAAATATTATAGAATTAAGTCAGAAGGAAAATTTGAAATTTTAATATAGGGTTACTCATCATATATGTTAGTGTTTAGAATTATTTCGTCTGGCTCAATGGCTGGTGCAAGTATTTCAATTCGACGCAACTTCGGCAATTTGCATGTCCCTAACCTACCCCATTCAGCCAACCGTGCAAAGGGGACCTACAGATTGACGTGGAATCCGAGCTACGTGTCGTTTTTGGTGATTTCTCATATAGTTGAAAGGTGAAGATTGTGCTACAACACAGGTAGAAATTTCCGTATTCCAACAGGGTTTCTAACGAGCGACCCCAGTTTGCAGTCAAGTGCTTTACCCCGAGACCACCATGCCCGACTACAAAAGCACTTAATTTGTTGTCTATTGTACCCAATTAAGAATGAAAATCCAATGGCCATTTACAAACACTCTCTTTTGTTCATATTAAGCGAACCTACATAAATACAGAGTTAATTATTTAATCAGTTACCATAGATAATCAAAATATCCACCGGTGTACTGCCGGTCTACAGTGTCCAACGGGCACAATATTTCGGCGATCATACATGTCGCCATCATCAGGTGAACTGACGGACTGAGCTCCTGGAAACGCGCCGGCACGGAGATCCGCACGCTACGGCTACTCGAAGGGAACTGGGTTCTAGCCCGGTAGCGGGCCATTTAAATACCCGCGGCCCGCGGAGCGACCCCTCCGCGGTCCGCGCCCCGCGCCGCGGCCGCGCAGTGGAACTGATTGCGCCGGCGTCTGAGAAGACGTCGGTGTGAGGGCTCTGTCCGCCGTGGTCGTCACTTCGTTACGTTTGCTAGATTTACTCTTAATTAACCCAATCGCTGGTTCCCAAGCTTTGCTAAGATTATAGCCAGAGTCACGGTTTATGAGGTCGTCACTTGTGCGAATTTCAATGGCCTCTCTAACGACGCAGTCCCAGTATCTCGACGTCTGTACCAGAATCCTAGTGCGTTCATACTCCATCGCGTGATTCTCCGACAAACAATGTTCAGCGACCGCCGACTTGCTCGGATACATCAATCGTGTGTGCCTCTGGTGTTCAATGCATCGATCCTCGACGGTACGCATCGTCTGTCCAATATATGACTTGCCTCCGCGGGCAGAGGCTAGAACCCAGTTCCCTTCGAGCCAGCGCGTTTTCAGGAGCTCAGGCCGTCAGTTCACCTGTTGATGGCGACATGTATGATCGCCGAAATATTGTGTCCGTTGGACACTGTAGACCGGCAGTACACCCGTGGATATTTTGATTATGAAATACGCCGGGAGAAACTCAAGAATCACAAATTACCATAGATATCAAACATTTTGGACAGAACTATGTGTGCATCAGTTCTTTCGAAAAATGTTTCGTTTTCATAATTCGTTTCTGATCTGATGTCTCTAGGCAAAACTGTATACTACACCCCACATTGTTTCATTAATGTAGTACTTTCAATCTTAATTATAACTGGCATGGTATGCAAATCTGCACGTACCTATAGATAGCACATCAAGAAATTCATTTATATAGGTATATACGACAGTCGATGCCCCTCATTAAAAATTATTTTGGCCCCATGAAACCCGCGCGCGTTAGGTCACAGACATGCTGTAGCGGTCACAACTTTCACAAGTCAACTAACATAAAAATGTTAGTAAATCTATAGGACCAAACTGCGTGGTCATCAGTCCGTAGCTTACAAACTACTTAAACTAAGGTAAACTAACCTAAGGACAACACACACGCATCCATGCCCCAGGGAGGACTCGAACCTCCAAGTAATCAAACAAAACTCTCATACAAGTAGCACAGAATACCTTAGAGAATCTCAGTGAACAATGAAAAACTAAAGAAGATGTTATGAAATAATTTAAGATCGGACATGAGCCTATTAGGTTTTCGAAAACCATGTCTTTAGACGTTGTACATATTCTCACAGCCAAGCAGATTCATGGACATCACTCACAACTCAAACATCTCTCCCATAAGTGACACCGTGTTTTGGCAGTACACCACCTGGCCTACTCGATGGAATGTAACGTGAGTTCATAGATAGAGAGAGAGGGAAATCATTCTTATTTCCTTTTGTTTCAACTACGAATTTACATTATACTGGGGCCATCTCAGATTGTTCTTAAACCAACAATTACAAGTTTCTACCTATCGCAAATGAAGATGTCTATACACGAGGATTATAACATACTAGACATTACACCAACTAGTTTTTTTTCACCTTCGCCGCCAACAAGCCTCACCTACTTCGACGTACTATGTCAAATGAACACACAACTAAATAATGACTGTAGTTAAACACTACGTCCGATTCACGATCAAACCATGCAAAGTAATCATTAGCTCAGGTAGGTCAAATCTCGTAAAATATAACTCGCAATAAAAGTTACAATTCCGTAACCGGATAGGGGAAAAGTAGTTAAAGTTCTTAAACGGACATTCATTACTCATTGCCAAAGATTAAATACAGACAAAGCGACCATTAACTAAACAGTTTTCATAACCCTCGCAAAAAAATCAATTCATATATCTCGACAGGTTCTCCTCCTCCTTCCAAGACATGCCAGAAGTAGTCTTACAGACCCAAGGAGCTCTCCAAGCAAACTACAAATTTTCAATTATCAGTAACGACAAATTTTGTATAACCACAACTTCATGCTTTGGTTTCCTGTAGTCATGTCCTAGTTCATGAACCACGGGCAAAGTATGAGTGGCTAAGTAAGTGGTCCTGATAATTGGGATACCAGTTACTTTGGAATAAAGTTGGGCATCTCGTACATATTCTGTGTCGTGGCCACCTTTGTGCTCGGACGACAAAGACTACCAAATCTACCGGTTAGTCCCTCAACCGTTAGGGGTAAAACCCAGTGGGTCCCTGGGCTAGTAAGGCTAGCAACCTGCTTCCCAGGTACTTCAATATCATGCTGGCAAAAATCAGAGCAAAATGCCTCGGCCCTTTGGAGGTGATGGAGTCCCAACTCTAATTGACAGACCAGGGACTCCTGTGATACGACTTGGCAAACGATTTGGAATGACATGGGGAGCTATTAATATCAATGAGGATTACACTGGGAAGAAGGTAGAGCTGGCGGAGGCTTCTAGTAAGATGGGGTTAGATGTTTTAGCTGTTAGTGACGTTAGAGTAAGAGGAGAGAAAGAGAATGAAGTCGGAGAAACAAGGTCTACCTGTCAGAAGTCAAAATTGGAAGAGCACAGTGGGGTGTAGCGTTTTACATCAGGAAAGCAATCGAACCCAGCATAATTGCAATAAGGTATGTAAATGAACGACTGATGTGGATAGATTTAGCCATCTCCAGCAAGAAAATTAGGATTGTGGCAGTATATTCACCCTGTGAAGGGACTGATGGAGATGGACAGATTTTACAACGCACTTAGTGATGTAGTTGTTAGAGTGAAGGATAAGGATAGTGTTTTACTCATTGGTGATTTCAACGCCAGGATAGGAAATCGAACAGAAGGTTATGAAAAGGTTATGGGTAAGTTTGGAGAGGATATGGAGGCCAACAGGAACGGAAAACAGCTCTTGGATTTCTGTTCCAGTATGGGCTTAGTTATTACAAACTCTTTCATTAAACGTAAGAACATTCACCGCTATACTTGGGAAGTAAGGGGAACCAGATGTGTCGTTGACTATATAATAACAGACCAGGAATTCAGGAAGACAGTTAAGCACACAGGTGTTTTCAGGGGGTTCATTGGTTATACTGATCATTATTTAATCTGCAGTGAAATTGGTTTTGTGAGGCGAAAATAGAAGAAAGTCAGGTCCATGTGTAAAAGGATAAGAGTGGAGAAGCTTCAAGACAAGGAAATTAGGCACAAATACATAACAATGATCTCAAAAGAGTACCAGTTAGTTGAATGAATGATTTACAGTCACTGGAAGAGGAATGGTCAAAGTACAGGGACACACTACTGGAAGCAGATAGATAATGTCTTGGAACTGTAGTGTGTAAAGGCAGGAAGAAGCAGACAGCTTGGTGGAATGACACAGTGAAGGCAGCCTGTAAAAAAAAAAAAAAAAAAAAAAGAAGGCACTTCAAAAATGGCTCCATACTAGAACTCAGGTCATAATTGATATAGTGTTTGAGTCAATCCGATTCAATAATTTTGTAATTTTAAATTTTGCTCATTTGAAAGTATTAATTTTGGTGCTTCTTGCGCCATCCTGCACACGGTTTTGATGCCACAAGTGGGGGTATTGTGAGATTACCGCCCAATAGAAATATTGGTAATTAATAGCATTTGATATTTAAACAGTATGAAGTTCACTGCAAACATTGACCATGCCAATGCACTAAATGTTACACAATTTTTAATCTTATTAATTATGGTAGCAATGTATGTACGCAGTTGGGTGACAACATTTATAGTTAGGCCATAGGTAGAAATTCTCCACGTTGAGATTTGTTGTGTGCTTGTAGCTGACGGGAGGCCAGCGAGCAGGCCAACGTTGGTGGCTTGTTCCAGCTTAGGATTTTCCACGTTCGTTTCCGGTGAGGGGAGAGAGGGACAATGGCGAGTGCCAGGTGCAGTGCAATGCATAGCGTGAAATAAAATATTCTAATACTACTTTCATTTGAAGTAATACGATGCAGTTAGGAACCTTTAAGGCCCTCATTACAAAATAGCCTGTTGACAAATGAACAATACATTAGCTGATATAGTCACATCTGGCGTAATATGTTTAATTAACAATGAAAAGTAATAAATTACCAATGAATACAAGACAGTTACACAACTAGAATGGCAATGTTTGTTTATAAAAGTAAAATATTAACTATTTCTCATTTTATTTTCAATTAATCTTGTGTATTTTATCTCGAAATATTCAGTTAAATCACTTATCTGTGATATAAGAAATTGCACGATTGTAATAAATAGTGCAAAGTATGTTTATACCAATATAAAAAACATAATAAGAAATTTGTTTAATGTGTAGTGTAATTATTTTGATTTTAAGTAAAGTTTTAGAAATGTATTGGCTGAGCGCTGTACGTTGGAAGTCGATTAGAACAGCTCACATGGGGAAGTTGATGACGTAGGGAAAATACCCGGCAGTTGGGCACTTCGCGATCGCGCGCGCGAGCGCGCGCGAGGGCAGGAAGTGAGGCATTGTAGGCAAAATATTCTCCGGTATTGTTGAAAGGAGAGTGCGAGTATTAATTGAGGAGATGTTAGATGAAAATCAGTGTGGGTTTAGGCCTCTTAGAGGCTGTTCCAATGTTTGTGAAACTTATGGGACTGCGGGGTCATCAGTCCCCACTCTCTGTTTCTTATTGTCAATGGTATTCTTATAACATTCTTTCAAGACTTGTTTCTTCATGTGAGCATCTAAATTTTCAGATTATCTGAAACTCAGCACTTCCATCTCAGCCTTGTACTTAGCGCATGTTAACGTTTTGCTATCCAAAAGATGTATAGTATTTAGTACTGAATATTGTTGTAGACGTTTCATATGAAATTATAAAATTCGGGTATTTTCACTGAAAGTTCCTTTGAGATATACAGTTTCTTAGTCTTGTAATAGCTACAATGATTGATCTACCTTTAAATGAATCAATGTTATCATAAACTGCCTTTCCTACTTCTTCCTTAATTTTCCACGGTCTGTTTCCACGCTTACCGCTCCCATCATGTAGAGACTCTCGATGGGACGTTATACCCTAAGCTTCCTTCCTTCCATGCAGAGACTCTTCGAATTTAATAAATTTCTAAATTTCTAAACTGTCATTAGCCGCCTAGTTATTGGAGTACTGCCTCGAATTCATTTCTGCATATAAGAATTTCTTGTAAAATGTCGCCATATTTAACCCTAAGTCTGTTGGTGAACTGAGCTTCATGTTCATTGTTTCTTGATCACTGCTTCTGAACTGGAAGTATCGTAACTCATTTAAAAAAAATGTACAAAGCATATTCTTCGTCTAAACTCTCCAAATACAGAAAGACCTGACTGTAAATGACTCTTCACATCGAAAGATCACATTAAAGCCTAATTCAATAAACGCCATGGTGTCTTACTAAGGAATGATCCAATGGATGTGATATTGAGTCCTCTGCTCTGTGGTGCGAATTACCAGCTTAGGGTTATAGAGGGACCTCTGCTATGTTCGAGTATTTCGTGTTGCGGGAGGCGATGTGGAAACATTCTAGGAGATTCTTGGTTCTGCGGAATGAGACTGTTGTCTTCCCTAGTACATGCAGACAGCACCTTACAAACTGTCTGCCGGAGATCGTGCAATATGGGGCACCGCTTCTTTATAAGTTGATGTTGGCATATACGTTTTATGTAATAAGATATAAATAGGTTTCACTGTGTTCTGACTCTGGTGTGTTTTATCGGGTTCTCTGAGGGGTGATAAGGTATCGTTACCATTGACATAGCCTTCTTTCGAGATAAAGTAGTGGTACCTTGTGGAAGATCAGTTTGGATTTAGGATAAACATAGGAACACTCGTGGCGAAACTCACATCACGACTTATCTTAGAAGATAGATCAAGGAAAGGGAAACGTACCTTTTTAGCATTTGTGGATCTGGAGAAAGATTTCGACACTGTTGACTGGAATGCACTGTTTCAAATTCTGAAGGCAGCAGGGGTAAAACATAGGGAACGAAGAGTTATATTGAACTTGTTCAAAAAGCAGACAGCAATTATTAGAGTCGATGGGCATGAAAACGTCGCAGTGATTGGGGAGAGAGTAAGGCAGGGTTGTAGCCATTCCCCAAGGTTGTTCAATAGAGCAAGATGTGAAGGGATGCAAGGAGACTTTCGGAGAGGAAATCAAAGTCCAGGGAGAGAGAATAAAAACCTTGCGGTTTGATGATCACATAGTAAGTCTGTCAGAGATAGCAAAAGACCTGGAAGGCCAATTAAATGGAAGTGTCTTGAAAAGGAGGTATATGATGAACATTAACAAGACTAAAACAAAGGCAATGGAATGTAGTGTCAGAAAATCAGACGATGCGGAAGGAATTAGCTTAGATAATGAGACAGTAAAAGTAGCAGATGATTTTTGTGATCTGAGTAGCAGGATAACTTCTGATGGCTGAAGTAAACAAAGATACACAATTCAGAATGGCTATGGGAAGAAAAGCGTTTCTGAAAAATCGAAATTTGTGGACATCCAATATTAGTTTAAATGTTAGCAAGTCCTTTCTCAAAGCATTTGTCTGGAGTGTAGCATTGTATGGGAGTCAAACATGGACGATAAGGAGGACAGGAAAAAATATGATGTAAGTTTTCGAAATGAGGTGCTATAGACGAATGATGAAGATTAGATGGGCCGATCACGTAACTAAAGAGGATGTGCTCGACCGAATTGGGTAGAAACAGACTTTCTGGCATATCCTGACTAAGAGAAGGGATAGAACGGTGGGACACATTCTGAGACATCAAGGAATCATCAACTTAGCATTAGAAGGAAGAGTGTGGGGTAAAAATCGTAGAGGGAGACCGACGGACGAATACAGTAAGCAGATTCAAAAGGATGTAGGTTGCCGTTCTTATTATCAGATGAAGAGGCTTGCAGAGGACAGGGTAATGTGGAGAGGTGCATCAAACCAGTCTGCGGACTGAAGACCACAACAAGCAACAGTACAGCAGGCACTGAACGAAGAGTATGATTTTGAGTAGTTTCTGTTATACATCCTGAACGTTTGCGTTGCTGATACTGGTCACCCTAAGGTTTCGGGACACAACTCTGGAAATGTCTACTCTAACCATTGGCCACCAGGGCAATGTGACTAACGCAGGTCTGTGTGGACTACTCTAGTACGTAATGATGAGGAAGGCCTAGTAAGGCAGTTGGTGAAATTGTACTGCCACACTGCCTCGGTTGCCAAGTGGTTATAGCAACTGCGTAGTGACCAAGAGACCTAGGTTTCGATTCCTGTCAGTGACACAAATTGTAATTCAGTGCTTCGCTGCATAGTTATTATACACTGAAGGGCGAAAGAAACTGGAACAGCTATGCGCACGGAAACACAGACATGTGTAAACACTCAGATGACGACGCAGCCGTCGGCATTCGACTATATAAGATAACATGTTTCTGGCGCAGGCGTTAGATCCGTTAATGCTGGTACAGTGGTAGGTTATCACGATTTTAGTGTTGTGAACGTGTTGCTATATTCGGCGCACTAGAGATGGGACTCAGCATCTAAGAAGTGGCGATAAGATGGGGCTTTTACGATACGACCAATCCACGAGTGCGCCGTGCATATCGAGAATCCGCTAAACACTCAGACGCCCAGATTTTCCCTGTCCCTTCGAACGCCCAAAGGGGCATTTTGACCCTACAATTTAACAAAAATGATCTGAACTATTAATTAGAAATTATTATGCATTTATTATATTTTAACTCCTTAATGTCCGAATTAATTTTTACGTGACACAGAAAATAAAAAATCGTAGTTTGTTAGCACGATAAATATGCTAGAAATTATATTATGTTAAATATATGATGTTGTTTACTAATCTGGTGTGATTAGGTATGTCACGTATTTGCGACAATGGGCATTTGAGAAAGTAAATACCTACAAGACTTCATTTAGTACAACATTTTAATAGTACAGTGTCTGACATTAGATTAGTACAAATTGACTTCTACAATAAAAAATAAAAAATACAGTGTTGCTTTAATTTGACTATACATACTGCATGTAGCTCCATTCATGAAGTTCGCGGAAACAGTTTTTTCTCTTGTTGAAACGGAGATTTACGTTACATTTGCTACATATAAACACTGTCTGCCCTGTATAGATTTTTTTAATTTTATTTTATTTTACATCTTTGCCTTGTTCCTGTAACTTGAGGTCAATGACCAACTGCTTCAGTGCGGGTAGTCCTATCCGGAAAAGATATTGCTGGACCCCGATGCTTCTTACGCTGTAGTTCAGTCTGCATACTGGTAGAAGGCCTACTTCTCTTTTTCTTTGTTACATATTTTCCATTTTGTGGAGTGCCTCTGCTATTCTAGACTTGAATTCCAGCTGGTCATTTTGTTCATTATGGTGAATTTTGAGGCTCTCACAGCCCGCCGATATAACGACAAGCAACTGACAATTACAATATCTACCAAGTGGAAATTCAGCTTATGATAATATTTCCTTGTTTGGATGAAAATCCTAAAATAGGATAACAGTGCATCAAGGAAATCTACTTCTCCCATGAATTTATGGTAAAGTGTCACTATACTGGGACACAGTACCTGAGAGTAAGGTTTTGTACAGTGGTAACTGGTTGTGCAGATGCAAAAGTGCTAGCCAGAGTCACAGTACGCATATCAAACCACTTTACACCTCGGATTTCAACACCTTCGTCAATAGCCTGCTTCTCTTCAAAAGCAACCATTCCACATTTATTCAGGTTGACATCCGTGGAAAATTTACAAATTGGACGTTGGTTTGTTCGAAAGGTTCCCAGTGAATGAATCCCCCACTTTTTCAATTCATCTAGCAAATTTACTGATGAGAACCAGTTATCAAAATATAACAGATGTTGTGGCCACTTTGAACAACTTGTGCTAGATGCAGAACTATATTCCCAGTCGCACCTATTTTTGCGCCACCTGCAGCCAAACTTATTTTACCTGTGAAAGTTTCAAAATTATGAATAACACCGTCCGTATTACACAAAATAAATATTTGGCTTGTTAGGCAAATACTGTTTTAATGCTGAATGCCCATTGAAAGGGACAATCTGCTCTTCAACACTCAACATTTGGGCTTGAGGTATAGCCTGAAATTTTGGTAACAATGCATTGGTCAGTGGCCTTATTTTTAACAACCTGTCTTGTTCAGTCATCAAAACGTGGCATTTTATGATTATCATTTAAATGGATATTTCTTTTGGTATCAGTCCACATATTACGAGACATGATGTCAGCTACACAGCTAAGTCGACTTGCCCTTGCCCAATATATACGAGTTCGATGCAGCTGATAGATAGACATGGATAACACAGTGCCATAAAACTGCTCATGTTCCTCCTTCGTCAGTTGTATAAGCTTATTTACATTATTATGCACAGAAAATAAATTACTCTGATAAACAATGTGCCGTACAGCGAGTCATCAAAATGCTCTCGAAAATAATCAATTTGTGCTTTCAGATCATTTGTGTCTGGAAAGAAGCCGCTCCAAGCAGGGACACTTTTTGCACTACACTCAGCTTGTACAGCCTTCCATACAGTAGATCTTTCGACTGTACTGTTGGCACCGGATACACAGTGAGCCGCTGTATGATTTTGATTGATACTTTCCGGTTGTTACGTAAATTTTTGTTGCTTCAGATATTGGTAATGGAAGTCAAGCTGAACCAGTAAAATAGCAGAGGAGGAAGGTTCTCAAGTTTTTTTGTGGGTACCTAAGTTTTCTGGGCCCACGCCTATAGAGATTGTGTCATGGAAGACCAATTGGTTCGAAATCAAAATCACTTTCGGCACTGTCACTTAGGCCGTTGTCGCACTCTCTGCAGGTGGTGCACGAGCTACGAAACGCCCTTTAGCATTTCATGGGGGATAAAGCCTCTTTGGAACCATAGGTAATAAAATGAAAGCGCCACAGTATTAGCAGAATTTCTACGTCGCAATGCAGATAAATGTGCTTAGTTAAAACATTGGTGAGGTGAAACGATTATTAAAAATTAACAATGAATATGATTTGCAACTGAAGAAGTCTGGTAGTACACATCGAAAGACCTATCCATTTACACTTCATTTGTTACACGGGCACACAAAAGAACGCAAATGCCCAATGATGCATATTTTACACAAACCGTATTTCCCAATTTACTTATACTTTCAACACCATTATTACATCAAAATGTGGTTTACCCCACACATACTATAGAATACGTAAATAATTTTTAAAACCAAACTTACCTCTTTATTCTTCCGTAATTCTCAAACAAATACGATAACTTCATATGTCTGTCTTGTGAACAAACGCGGGAACATCTAACTGCTGTAGCAGTCCCTGCACCACCCAGAGAGGTGGCAGCACGTGTTAGAAACATTATCGGCCTCGTGTAGGTTCGGCATCTATCAGAACTGGCGGTCAAAAACATTTATCCCTCCATATACAAGCATCACAACGGTATCATGCGAATTCGCGACATTGGGCATTAAGGGGTTAATGGTCACAAGATATGTACGCCTGTTCAGAAACAGAATTGCGAATACTAATGAAGATTACAAAATATATTATTTATTGACATATAAATAAATTTACTGAAACTGGTAAGAAGCCGAACGAGTAAGCACATGACAGTATTTCCGTTGTTCTAAATGCATCAAAACTGAACTTTTCACGTTTATAGCAATTTAGCTAGTTTTTTTTTCATAATTGACACATTTACATTCAGTTTTGTTTGTATATTTCCACTAATGATCTATTTACAAACAGTGCGCTTGGAAATGGTTTTCTTAGATTTGCAGAATTTCACATTTACATCGTTTCTGTGGCGTTTTGTCTTCAACTTTATTTTCTTTATTTCCATTATTTTCTGTGGTCATATGAGGAAAACGATTCTCCACATGCTAACAGGAGAGTTCATCTGCATGCCGCTGAATAAAAGACTTCTTTTGATCTACTTCCCAGTAACAGGCCTGAATATTATACATTCATCATTCGTTCCTGCCAGTTCAGGGATATCATAGAACGAAAGTACTGGCCATGTTCTTGAGGCAGCCTTGTCTGAATACTGCCTGGCCATTTTGCCTACCAAGTCAACCCCAGGTTTTTGGATAGTCTGAGTGAAATGAAGTAATTGTCTGTAGTAACGTTTCAGCCTTTTGCCAGAAATGATTCCATAAGACGCATCACTACATAACATGAAATCCTTTTGTCTTGGAATCGTGCAATATCCTTCCCGATATAATGGAAACCATATACTTTCAACGTCTACAGCTAACCAGTACTCTTGCCCATACTCGTCAGGCTTTGATGAGATAAATTTTGTGAACGGGCATTTAGCATTTAGTTTTGCTTCTGGAGAGCTGTTTATCTATTGTTAATCAGTTACAGGTTAGTAATACGTTCTACAATTTTCTATAAATTTGTTCCAAAAATTAGAAACCAACGAAGACTTACCATTCTTTAATCGTGTATCATCTCTGAATGCCTGCAGTAGAAACACTTAATTTGAATAGCCAGAAAAAAATTCGCCACCGTGTGAATTCAAATGTTTGTAAATCTATGGGACGTAACTGTGCGGTTATTGGTCCTCAGCTTATAAACTACTTAACTATGGTAAATTAACCTAGGGTCAACTCATACACCCATGCCCGAGGGAGGACTCGAATCCCCGACGGCGAACGGGCGCGCGCACCGCAGCACGGCGCCTCAGTGCGCACGGCTATTCCACCACGGCCTCGCCACCATATTAATCACACTCCATAATTCTTTGTAACTCTTCAATAATGTCTTCATCACATAAGTAATGTTGGCAATTGATTTCAGTCTTCCCTCAGAATCACCTTTGAAAGAATAATTCTTACAAGGGAATGACGAACAGTTTTATGTTTCTTAGGGCCCGCAGCGTGATAAAGTGACATAATAACAAAAATTAACCCAAACGCTGCTATATACTAATATTTATTTCAACACGACGGTTCCGTTTCTGCTTAAAATGCCATTTTCAAGTGACTGTATTGTCTAAATGGCCTGACATACATATGACATCTAGCCGACTGTATATAGACAGTCAAATTCAATTTTGACAGTTAACAGCCATGATGTCGTATGTTTACAAAGCAGGTAAACATAGGACATCGTGGCTGTTAACTTTCAAAATACGAAATCAAAATTGAATTTGACTGTCTGTATACAGAGATGTCATACGTATGTCAGGCCATCTAGACAATACAGTCATTTGAAAATGGCATTGTAAGCCGAAACGGAACCGTCGTGTAGAAATAATATTAGTATATAGCGGCGTTTTGGTTAATTTTATCATTACAATGTCGAGCTCATTCCACTGTTGTCATTTCATGCCGCAGATGTATGAACGAAAGTAAATTATTGCACCACAAGATAAAGTCACCGACACTTCAGAGTTAACGAGTTGTTTGCAAGGCGTAACAATGAACAAAAGTATAGTTTTATCTGAAGGTGTCAATATGATCTCTCCGGGCGTTAAAGTTAAAACTGGAAAAGGTGATAATCAGTTGGCTGAAATGCGCTGTTTTCCAGTTAATGATAGTACATGACAAATAAATAAATGTCATGAAAAGAAATATTGCCATTATAATTCTTCAAAGCACAGCTTTCACTTACAAGACGTAAAGGGGAATTTTGACCCCTTTGGGCGTTTTAGTGTAGAACATCAAATCTCCGACATCGCTGCAGCCGGAAGAAAGGTTATGCAAGAACGGGACCGACGAAGACTGAAATTCATTTTGCTGCGGATTTCATTTCTGAGCTATTAACAACTTTCAGGGTGGCAACCATTCAACGAAACATTATGGACGTGGGTTTTCGGAGCAGATGGCCCATTCGTGTTTCCTTGCTGACTGCACAACACAAAAGGTTCACCCCTCGCCTGGATACTTCAACACCGACACTGGACTGTCGATGACTGGAAACATGTTGCCTGGTCTGACGACTCTCGCTTCCGAGAGGAAGGGCGTGTCCGGATATGGAAACAACCTCATGAATCCATTTATCCTGGATGTCAGTGGAGGTATATTGAATCTGACGGAGTCTCTTTAATGGTGTGGGACGCGTGCATTTGTGTAATGGAATTCCTTATATGTCTAGATACGAATCTCACAGGTGACACATACGTACGCAGCCTGACTGATCATCTGCATCCATTCATGTCCATCGTGCATCCCCACGCACTTGGGCAATTTCAGCAGGACAATGCGAGACCCCACAAGTCCAGAACTGCTACAGAGTGGCTCCAGATACACTTCCCTGAGTTTAAACGCCCACTCTGGCCACCAGACTCCGCAAACATTATTGAGAATTTGTAAATGATTGATAAAGGAGGGAAAGGAAGAAGGATTAGGAAAGAAAGGATTGACAGTGGCAGCATTAGGGGATTGACATTAAACAATGGTGACGAGTGAAAATATGAGCCGGCCGGGAATCGAACCTGGGTCTTGTGCTGCTACTAATTTTGAAGTGACTTCAGATGTAATAAACGATCAGATTCGTAAATGACCGTGACTTCGTACCCGAAGTTAACTAGCACCCCAGCAACAAAAATTATAATGTCCGATTATACTAATCTTCATATTCTTCTTACTAAAGTTCCTCAAATTGATAAAATGAATTAATTCAAAATTAGATTCCACAGTCATATCCAATAAGTTGGCAAACCCTGAGTAAAATTTTAATTGCAGTCGCTACGAGAGTTTTTGTTTATTCCACAGGTCGTCTATAACTGCTATCGATATCGCAGTATCAATAATCTTGGACCTTTAGTGACACATAACTTCCTTGTAAGTCGTTAAGACCACATTCATAATTCACTTTTAAATAATCATCACTTAATATAAGTTCAATTAAACATCTTCAATCGATATTCAGAAATCTTGAAAACACTTGGAAGACTTCTTTGTTTAACCTTTTATTCAAATATACATAACGTATGAAAGATCACAGAATACAGTAATAAAATCATTTCCTATAGAGAACAAACATCTACACCAACTAAACACTTATTAAAGCTGTCTTCTTTTTTTATATACATTGTTAATGTTCAAAAAGGTTCGCAACAGCAGGCAGTGTCTTTAAGTTCAACGCGCCGACCCTCGGCTAATGAACGATAGCTACCAGCATTTTCTCTCTGATGCCGGCGGAGAACCCGTCACTGCTTCCTGCTGCGGCACCGTCGTTATACATGAAACAAACATAGCCGAATAAAATTCACACACGTATATCTACTCAAATATTAATAACATTCGAAAGAATAAATTCTTAATTAATCGCTGAATAACTGCCAAAATGAGCTTTATGAGAAAAATAGTGGACGGTTAAGTAAATGTCCCACTACATCCACCACCCACAAGCTCAATTTAGCAGTGACTAAACATAAATATATGTAAGTTTCAGAAATTTCAGCGACCAGTTGCCTATTTTCTTCTTATTGAAGATTTATTAAACCATGACCGGTTTCAAGTTGCCTAGCAGCTCATCATCAGAAGGTACATATATTTAGTGCAAATTACATTTCTTTCTGTGGCAGGGCAGAAAACGAGAAAAAGTAAACAATAATTGTGGTATGTTACACTGATTAATTACAATATAAGTTCGTCTTCAAGATGTTACTCACAGTTATGAGTTTCACATTTAGTTTGTCCAAGTGTGTTACGCTTTGGGTTAGCATTTCACAACACTGCCCTTCCATCAGCACACCATAGCAACCCCCACGACCTAAAAAAAAAAAAAAAAAAAAAAAAAAAAAAAAAACATTGCACACATTAGAACTGGACACCCACTACCACGTCTTACAACTTGTAAACAAACAAAGAGTATGTTTATACTAAAGGCTAAGAAGAGCTATCATGTGAAACAAAAGACTGACAAAAGCTTATCTTATTATAGTATATAAATACGATGCCTATTTAAATTAGAACAACGGTTGTATTACAAAGTTAATATACGTATAAAATGTGATTTTAGAATGATATTTACGTTCATTCCAGGAGTATTGATTTTATGATTACTTTAACATCTGTTTACATATACATATATTAACCTTGTAATAACTTTTGTTCTAATTTAATCTAAATTGCCATCATATTTATATCCTACAATAATATAAGCTTTTGTCAGTCTTTGGTTTCTCATGATAGCTCTTACGCTGTGGTATAAACATACTCTTTTTTTTTTTTTATGTCGTGGGAGTTATGGTGTGCTGATGGAAGGGCAGTGTTGTGAAATGCTAACCAAAAGTGTAACACTTGAACAAACTAAATGTGAAACCCATAACTGTGAGTAACATCTTGAAGACGAACTTATATTGTAATTAATCACAATTATTGCTTACTTTTTCTCGTTTTCTGCCCTGCCACGGAAACAATTGTAATTTGCACTAAATATATATACCAACGTGCGCCTCGGTTGCACCGTGGTAGAGTGCCAGACTACAAATCCAAAGGTCGCGGGTTCGATCCACGCCAGGTCCTAGGATTTTTATCTGTCACTTTCCACTTCTTTCACCTCTGACAGTATTGCTCATGTGAAAAATACCGAGTAGCACCGTGGTTCGGAACCCACGTTAAACTGTAGGTCCCCCTATAACTGGCTGGGTAAGTCAGTTCGAAGGTCGGAGGAAGGCAATGGCATACCACCTCCAAACAGGACCATGCCTAGTAAAGCACTGTGGTGTTCAAACCAATCTTCGGATTGTTGACTGCTTTACCTTTCACCTTATATATACCATCTGCTAGGCAGCTTGAAACCGGTCATGGTTTAATAAATCTTCATTAAGAAGAAAAAAGGCGACTGGTTGCAGTAAATTCTGAAACCTATTTCAAGATACAGTGGCAGATTCCAGCAGAATGGATAAAATTTTTATAAACATATTTTTCTTTAAAATATTGGTATTTCATTTGTTTATATTCAATAAATATTTTCGTTCTTTTGAAATTTGTAATAGCAATATTCATAGGTATAGTATCTGCAGTTGAGACAAAATGCTTAATTCCTTTTTTCAGTATTAGTTAAAGGACTTTTCATCATGAAAGCATTATCGGTAATGCCACTCATACGGTAATTCTATCACAATTCTGGCCACAAGTAATGGCTTCAAACAATACCTTTCCTTTGTAAAAGGGTTATCTTTACCCCTAAAATATTTACCTATATTTAAATATAATATGGCAGTATACTGATAAGCACTCTAATTAAATGATTTACATTAATACGTGGATCTATTAGCTATATTCTATTAATATACCACTCAAAGTATTTGCGATTACCTCCCCGACACTTAGTGTGGACGAGGATACAATATTTTTAAAGTCATTCGTTGTTGTTCTCCTTTCGACCATTATTTATCTTTAAATTGCCGTATGAGGTCTTCCAAATCTTTAAATGCACTCCTATTTAAAATAGCCCACTCGGTAGCATTGCCTTCGCTTTGTCCTATTAGAAATTGTATTCATTTATTGCTATACCAATCTGGAGGAAGTGCATTAATAAATGATTTTATGAAAATTATCGGCTGAAGTTCCCCATTCGGTTTGAATACCGGAAAGCTATTTGGTATATTAGAATTAGTCGTCACATTAAATTCTTCCTACTCATCGGGTGATAAGGGTTTATGTATTATCAACTCTTGCATAGATGAATCACCTTTGTTTCTTGCAACATTTATTTCATTAATATTATTTCCACAAACAAAAACGTTTCTTCTATCATTCTTATTAGTTTTTATAGCATCATCACAATGGACTTCATAAGAAAGCCCTTCTTTAATATTGTTAGCAAAAGTCGATAATCGATTTGTAATCTGCTGTAAAACGCAGTTCCGTTTTTGATATTCTATCAGTCAGAGAATTTTCTTTATCGGTGTCACAATGTAAATCCTCTGCGCGATCAGCTGATTTATGTTTTATATTTTCTAACACATTATACATGTCATTAATAGCATCTTTTCATGTATCTCTTTCTATTTGACTTTTGTCTAACTTTTTTGTAATAATTTCTATGTCGTCTTTATTAATGAGAGGAGAACCGGCTAAATTAACAGACGTTTCTTGGAGTTGTTCTAGCATTTAATTGCGAACTACCTCCACACATGTAACAATTCCCTTTTGGATTTTATCGTTTTTTTCCTGTATCTCTTCATTAACAAAGTCATTAAAATTGTTGACGCTTTTAGTAATTTCAGCAATATCCTGTTTCATTAGCTGGTTCTCCTCTTTAGAATTTTGTATATGCTCCTCTAGTCTAGCATTGAGGCTAACTAATTCATTACGGGTTTCTCTTTGAAAGGTTTCTATGTTACCATTAGTTAAATCAATTTTATTAATCAGCTCTGTTTTGCTAGCTTCTACTTGATCTTTTATATCAAAACCAATTTTATCTTTA
The DNA here is from genome assembly GCA_026315105.1 of Locusta migratoria. Lineage (NCBI taxonomy): Eukaryota > Metazoa > Arthropoda > Insecta > Orthoptera > Acrididae > Locusta > Locusta migratoria. The sequence goes on from CM048747.1 coordinate 509,159,818, forward strand.
GCATCGGCTATCTAGAACAATTGAACTTTTAATTCAGACATACCAGAACTGTGAGATTCTCTCATTTCTTTAAGCTGCAGTAATACATCCTGCAATAATCTAGTCTGTAGAGGTATATACTCTTCTAACACTTCGTCGTTAGATATGATCCGATAATAATTAACACTCAAATTAACCGCAAATAACAACAGACACTTTATGAGTTCACACAATTGTCACTTCTCACATTTTTCGAAATTTGCGAGTGGATAGGGGATTTCCTGTCACAGAGGACACAGTTCGTAGTAATCGGTAGTAAAGCATCGCCTAAAACAGAGGTAATATCGGCCGTTCCACAGGGTAGTGTTATTGTTCCTCTGCTGTTCCTTATTTACATAAACGATTTAGGGGAAAAATCTAAGTAGCTCTCTTAGCTTGCAAATGACGCCGTCATTTACCGCCTAGTAAAATCATCTTAAGATCAAAACCAACTGCAGAACGTTCTGAATAAGATATCACTATGGTGTAAAAATTGGCAGTTGACTCTAAATAGTGGGAAGTGTGAAGTCGTCCACATGAGCTCGAAAAGAAATGCGTTAAACTTTGTTTACGAGATAAATCAATCAAACGTGAAGGCCGTAAACTCCACAAAATATCTAGAAATTACTGTTACTTCAGACTTAAACTGGAAAGAACACGTAGATAATGTAGTGGGAAAGGCGAACTAGAGACTGCGTTTTATTGGCAGAACCCTTAAAAGATGCAAAAGAACTACTAAAGAGACTGCTTACACTACGCTTGTCCGTCCTTTTTTGGAGTTTTGCTGCCCAGTGTAGGATACTTATCAAGTGGGTTTGATGGAGGACATTGAAAGAATCCAAAGAAGGGTAGCTCGTTTCGTACTGTCACGATACAGGGCAGACAACCTTACTGAAATGATACAGGTCTTTGATGGGAATCATTACAACAACGGCGCTTATCGCTGCGGCATGGTGTACATACGAAACTCCAATCGCCAACATTCTCCTCCGAATGCGAAAATATATTGTTGACTCTCACTTGCATAGGTAGAAATGATCATCAGAATAAAATAAGAGAAATCAGAGCTCGAACGGAGAAATTCAGCAGCTCTTTCTTCCCGCGCGCTGTACGAGAATGGAATGGGAGATAAACAGTATAACGGTGGTTCGATGAACCCTCTGCCAGGAACGTAATTGTGATTTCCAGAGTATCCCATGTAGATGTAGAAACTCGCCGGATTTATAAATTTATTTAATTCGTAGTCTCGTTGTCTGTAGTTCAACAGCAATTATTTGCTGTTGCTGCTGGCAAATTTGAAGATGACTACGAGGCGGCGCTGTGGCGGTACTGCGTCAGATCTCTCGTGCAACTTCATATTATGTCTTAATGTTACGCTTTAAACTGAACATTAGTTATTAAATTGTTCTCTCTCTCTCTCTCTCTCTCTCTCTCTCTCTCTCTCTCTCTCTCTCTCTCTCTCTCTCTCTCTCTCTCTCTCTCTCTCTCTCTCTCTCTCTTCTCACCTTTCCGTTTTTCTCCCACTTGCGCACTCTTTCCGTTTTCTTTACGGTTGCTTACATGATAGTCCACATTGGATTTCTGCCTAATCTATTTCATTTGTAGCAACTATTAGCCTTACACAGTACTTTATTACTCATATGTTACGAATTATCAGTTTTTCTTTATTTGCCTTACGAATTATCTTATGTGGTTTTTGTATGTTGTCTATGATAGCCCATGTTTGTTCTATACATACCCTGTTTAGATGAACGCCTAACGTATTTTTTTTAATTATAATAATTTGTCAATGTAACAGTATGCTCCATATTTGCCCAATAATTTTGTTTGTAGTCTCAAACTTTAGTTTTGCGATTGATGTCTTTGTCCAAGCTATTTCACTATATGTGGGCAACTGATGATTACTCGCCCTAAGATTTTCTGGCTAAGATGACATTTTCTTAGTGGGTTGCCCAAGTTTTTCCTTTATGTGTCATCCTGCATATACCTGTGCATGATGTAGTTTTATTTCCGATGTGTTCATTCGCTGTGATTCTATATAAAGGAAAGAAATTTCTCAGGAACAGCAATCTGCTGCTCCGTTTGACAGGGTGTAGTCTCGTTGAAAACTGCGAGTCCATTCGCCTTGGCTGCACTCCAACAGATACCCTCGTCGTTGACAGCATTTGAGAATGGCTATAGCTCTCGTAGCCTCAAACAGCAATCTTTTGTTTCGTCAATTGTTTTTTTCGCAAGTCCTATGGCAAATAGAAAATTTATCGTTCCAGTTATGTCCAGTCACGTTATAGCCACATTGTGATGGTACTAATAGTTTTTAAGTGACCTCATATATAACAAACAATCAGCTTCTTGATGTGACCGTGACTTCGTACCCGAAGTTAACTTGCACCCCAGCAACAATATTTATAATGACCGATATAACTAGCCTTCAAATTCTTTTTACTAAAGTTCTACAAAATCAAAATTAGATTCCAATTAGATTCCATAGTCAGATCCAATATGTTGGCAAACCCTGAGTAAAATTTTAGTTACAGTCACTACGAGTGATTTTGTTTATTCCACAGCTATCGATATCGCAGTATCAATAATCGTGCAACTTTAGTGACACATAACTTCCTTGTAAGTCGTTAAGACCACATTCAAAATTCACTTTTAAATAATCGTCACTTAATAAAAATTCAATGAAACATCTTGAATCATTATTCAGAAATCTTGAAGACACTTCGAAGACTTCTTTGTTTAACCTTTTATTGTAATATACAGGGTCAATCACCTAGCACTTGCTGCGCAAATATTGCGGAAACGGAGAGTGCGATTTATGTGCGGTTTCACAGAATGGATTGGTAGTCAGGGTCTCGTATTTATAGCCAAGAAACCGATTGTATTTTTACTTACTAAGTGTATTGTTTATGCAAACATACAGTTTTTTTAAACGGAACAATGGTTGTTTCTATCATGCACTAGAATTTTTGACACCAGCTGTGTACAAAAAATTTTGAATAACATTTTTGTCACGTTTAGTTTGGCAGCTACAACCGTTCAAAGTCATGAGACAGTGGGTCGTGCCCCAGGGGCTAGCCAACCGGCCAGTCAACTACGCTATCGCAGCCTCCACCCCCAAAACTTTGAATTGTTGTAGCTGCCAAACTAAACGTGATAAAAATTTCATTCAAAATTCTTTGTACACAACTCGTGTCGAAAATTCCAGAACATGATAGAAAAAACCATTGTTCCATTTTAAAAATTGCATGTTTGCATAAAAAAATACACTTTTTAGGTATTTTTACAATCTGTTTATGGGCTGACAATACGAGTCCTTGACTTCCAATCCATTCTGTGAAAACCGCACATCAATCACACTTTCCGTTTCCCCAATATTTGCGATGCAACTGTTAGGTGATTCCCCATGTATATAACGTATGAAAGATTACATAGTTCGGTGATAGAAGATTACATAGTTCGGTAATATAATCATTTTTTATCGAGACCACATCTCTATACCAACTAAACATTTATTAAGGATCTCTCCTTTTTTATACACACTGTTGATGTTTGAAAAATGTCAATGGCTGTCCGCAACAACGGGCAATGTCTTCAAGTTCAGCGTGCCGATCTTCGGCTAGTCATTGAAAGCTATCAGCATTTTCTCACTGAAGCACCCGTCACTGCGTACTGCTGCAGCACCATCGTTACACATTAAACGAACAAAAGCGAATAAAATTCACACAAGTATAGGTTCTTAAAGAATAATAACATTAAAAAAATCTTAATCATTGAATAACTGCGCAATTGAGCTTAATGAGTAAAAAAGTGGATGGTTAAATACATGTCCCGTCTCACGCTTCGGGCCAGCAGTCGCCTTAATCACTTGGCTATCCGTTCTAGCCCTGTCCGTCCCAAACTTCCACAAGTCGCACGCTATGGCTGTAACGCCCCTACCGCCCATGCTCTCTTACAGTCGCCGTCACGGATTGCCGTGCGAGGTTGAATGTATGACCACATCTGCGGAGAAGTATCTGAAGCTAACGCCGTTTTCGCGTTTAAATTCCTCTTATGTTAGTGTGATGTCTGTTATTTCGGACATGTAGGAAACAACAAAAATGTTCAAATGTTTTTAAACTTAAGGGACTTAACTGCGAGGACATTGTGAGATTACCGCCCAATAGAAATATTGCTAATTAATAGCATTTGATAATTAAACAGTATGAAGTTCACTGTAAACATTGACCATGCCAATGCACTAAATGTTACACAATTTTAATCTTATTAATTATGGTAGCAATGTATGTACACAGTTGGGTGACAACATTTATAGTTAGGCCATAGGTAGAAATTCTCCACGTTGAGATTTTCTGTGTGCTTGTAGCTGACAGGAGGCCAGCGAGCAGGCCGACGTTGGTGGCTTCTTCCAACTTAGGATTTTACAGTTCGTTTCCGGTGAGGGGAGAGAAGGACAATGGCGAGTGCCAGGCACAGTGCAGTGCACAAATATTGTAATACTACTGGCATTTGAAGTAATACGATGCAGTTAGGAACCTTTAAGGCCCTCATTACAAAATAGCCTGTTGATAAATAAACAATACATTAGCTGATATAGTCACATCTAACGTAATATGTTTAATTGACAATGAAAAGTAATAAATTACCAACGAAGACAAGACAGTTACACAACTAGCATGGCAATGTTTGTTTATAAAAATAATATATTAACTATTTTTCATTTTATTTTCAATCAATCTTTTGTATTTCACCTTGAAATATTCAGTTAAATCAGTTATCTGTGATATAAGAAATTGCACGATTATGATAAACACTACAAAGGATGTTTATACTAATATAAAAACGTAAGAAAATATTTGTTTAATGTGTAGTGTAATTATTTTGATTTTAAGTAAAGTTTTAGAAATGTATTGGCTGAGCGCTGTACGTTGGCAAATCGGTTAGAACAGTTCACATGGGGAAGTTGATGACGTAGGGGAAAAAACCCCGGCAGTTGAGCTTTTGGCGCGCGCGCGCGCGCGCCTGGTTAGGAAGTGAGGACTCGGGACCACGTGGTGTGGCTGGCCGGGCGGCGTCGCTCTGCATCAGTCTGCATGTGGATCTCGAGGTGGTGACTTGAGATTTGTCTGTGGCAATCGCCACGTGTGGTTGCTCGTCGTAGACTGCACCAAGTTAAATCGAGTGCTACTGTGTGTTTGTGAATATTTAGCCGGTGGAACAAGGTGTGCATTGCATTGAATTAAAGTGACTGTGATTTGTTAATGTAACACGTGTCGTCGCGTAGGCATGAACATAAACGGTGTTTGAGACAGCCACGTGGTGTGAAAACAATTCGTGACAAATATTCATTTTGTCTGGGGGCTCTCGAGCTATAACTTTATTTGATAAATGTGCCGACATACAGACGTATCAGCCACAGGGTTCAAGTATTGTGAAATAAACAACATAAAGTGAACTTTCACGTGTTTTCAAAAATAGTAGTTAATACACCCTTTTCTCTCATGAACTTGAATTTATTATGAATTTGTTTTGTTAATCATATGCAGGGAAGGAAAGCTGCGAACGTGTGATATCATCCCCTAGAAAACGAGTCAAATAGTCGCAATAACAGTTCCAGTGTTTTTGCATGTTTAGGAATTTGGTTCGCAGCTGGTGGTTGTGAGTTTCAAAAATTAATCTTTCCCTATTTTAAACTCTCACCCCGACCTTCACGCTCGCAACATCAGTCCCTAAACTTACTAAGTACTTACAAACTACATTATACTAGAGACTACACAAACGTCCATGCTCGAGGGGAAATTCGATCCCCCACCGTAGCGTCCGTGCAGACTGAGTGGCGCGCCGCATATCTCTCGGCCACAGCAGCCGGCCCGAAAGAAAAAACACCATACCAATATAATAATTATTGAGTATTTTCGGGATGGGTTGAAACGAGCTGTTCAGAGGAGATCTCCACTCCCTCGCATTGTCACGGATTATTGGATAACCCTTCAGGATAAATGGTATCATTTCTGTCCAACACTACTTCAGACGTTATTCGAGTTTCTGTCATGTCAAATTGTGGCACTTCATCCAAGTAGTTCTGGGGGGCGCTAATAATCTTAGGCAGGTGACTATGGTTTGCTGATGAAGTAATATAGGATGTCCATTTAAAAACACGTAAGTCTGTGTTTAAAAAAAATACATATGCTTTATTTTTGGCTGTTTCAATAATTTTCCATTCCTGAGCCACTGCCGTACTTTGATACCAGTGAAAGTCGTTTTATAATAGCTGTTTTTCCAAAGATACACTCCTGAAAAATGAAAAAAGAACATCATGAATTTGTCGATCCAGAAGAGGGAAATTTTATTGGGTCATTTGAAAGACGACTGCCGGTCGTCTTCCATATATTTTTTATAAAATTGTAATTTATTTGATGTTTTAAAATAAGAGTTTCTGAAATGTTAGTTAATATTGCTAGGACTTTGTTATTTTAATACTTCATTATTGTGGTTATGAATGTGGCAATAAGTATAGCTTCTCTGCTGCACCACTGTCCCTTTGAGAATGTGTACTTGTTTTACTTTGAAGTGGATGTGTGGGGATCTAATGGCTGTCTGAATGTGGGTGGTAATAGCTCACTTTGCGTGGTTCTCTCTGGCTCAGAATCGATAGTTAGTCGTTACCAACCCCTGCTGGTGGTGTGACCAAAGAGGTTTCTACACCCTTTGGTTACAAGCTAGTCGACGAGCCTTCTCCAGGGCGAGTCTCACGATATTCTCTCCCCACCACCGCTGTTATCATGGAATTCCCAGTTTCCGGTAGCTTCCCTGCGCCTCCTAGCCGCTAGGTCTTCACTTTGTGCTTTGACCGCAGTTAGGTAAGCATTGGTTCTGCTCTTATCCCTGCGGAGATGGTAGTGATTTGTTGTTTAGCATGTTTAACATAGACTCTAGAACTAAGATTAATTTTTTTGAATAATCCTTCCGATTGTGCGCGGAAATGTGTTCTAGTTTTTCAATCCAGTGATTTCCAACAGATAAACGCGGTGTATGCGTTACTAGTTGCAGTTTGATAATGGCCTGGTCTATTCAATCCTTTTATGACTATGTGGCGGTGTACGAATTCTGTGTAAATTCTTTCTAGCTTTGTGGGGCCCGATTTCTAACAGACGATATGTTCATTTTTGTACAGTGCATGTAAAATTTTTCTCTTCATTTCCTTCTGTGAGTGATATGTGTTCCACGTGGTCGGTTCTTAGAACAAAGCCTTCAGCTTCCACTATTGTTTGTTCCATAGTCGTCACTATGTGTGTATCCTTCTGATTTCCACTAACATTTCGTGATCTTCTATCCTCGCCTATTTTAATTTTGCTGTTTCTTCTCTGAACTTGTAGTATGCATTCACTCTTTATCAGTAATTCTCTCCGAGCCTTGTAAAACCTCCTTCAATACCTTACTTATGAAATTCTATGTATTTCTAACGGTTGCATGCCGTAGTTTTTATTCTCACTTTTCCGTCTTTGTAATTATTTCATTTTTCTGGTGTTTTGAGACCGGACTTCATCTGTCTCTGTAATTGCTCCCTATCGCGTGTAGCTGCATTTAATTCGCTTCCTTATGTATTTCTAAACATTTCTATGGGTTGCATGCCGTAGTTTTTATTTTTATTTTTCCGACTTTGTAATTATTTCACTTTTCCCAGTTTTGAGACTGGACTTCTTCCGTCTCTGTGAACGCTCCCAATCGCATGTTGCTGCATTTCGGTAGCTTCCTTAGGAAACTCTACACAGTTCTAGGGGTTGCATGCCGTAGTTAATTTTCTTTATTTTTCAGAAATTGAATTTATACACTTTTACCGGTTTTCGGAACCACGTGGGTCCGAACTCCGAATTCAGGGTTTTGCAGCTAGTCACCCGAATTAACGCTACTTCTCATAAAACCAGTGTCTAGATAGTTTACTCTCACATTGCACCTTAAGGGTCCGCCGTGATTTTGTGCAATGAATCAGATTTTTAACCACTTCACCTTCAGTGGAGTGCGATCATGTAACGTAGCCGTGTGCCGCCGTTAGCGTGTTTGCTCGCGGTCTAATCTAAATGCAACTTAACTTTGCTGTACTCACTCACCATCTGAAATCATGCACGACAGACCAGAGCCATCTTCGAAGTTTTATTGTATATTGTGTTGTGTGGTTTGCTGAATTTCGCCTACGATAGCGGTGCCTACTTCTGCATCGTTCCAGCACGCTGATTTTGGTGAGTTTCGCTACTGCATTGCGCTTGTGTGTGAGCGAGTGACTGTTGTTTGTAAATCTCCCCCCCCCCCCAGTAGCGTTAAGTTATGAGTAATTTATGAAATTCGATGCTGGGCACCGTCAGTATTAGAACATGTACATGGGACGCTTTTTATTGTATTAACAAAATTGGCTCCCCATTTTGCTTGCATTTGATCTGAATAAACAATTGATTTTTCTATAAATTGTAGTTTTCGAGCACCTTCCCCCTTTTTATTTTATATTGTTTTTCACCAGTGCTGAGAACAAGTTTATATGCAATTTATTATGTTTAAGTTCCGTTGCGCCATAAAAGTTTTCTTAGCCACCTTTATGAAATAACTTTAATTGTGGTGGTTTGTTTATTAATGTCTGTGTGTAATTTCGTGTGAGCTGCTACGTATATATAGGCCACTCTGTCGTTAACTTCTGTTATTAGAGTATTTTAAAGCAAGCTAAAATTAAGTTTCTTTATAACAGTAAATCCTTACCTGGGTACCTCCTACCAGAATTAAGCTTTTATTACGTACAGTGGTCTACTTTTACATTCTTGAGGATGTATACAATAAACTATCACGCAGTCAGAGCCATACCGAGGTTATTGTTCAAAAAAAATTTTCAAATGTTTGTTAAGCTTATGGGACTCAACTACGGGGTCATCAGTCCCTAAACTTAAAAACTACTTATGAACTACTTTCGAACTAGGACGGCACAAATATCCATGCCCGAGGGGGGATTCGAACCCCCGACCGTAGTGGCCGTGCTGACCGTGACTGGAGCGCCTCAGTCACCTCGGCCACCGCGGCTGGCACCGAGGTTATTACAGTCACCATAGCGTGTGCAATGTGGACGCTAATACCGTGAATTTTTCCCATGGAGACGATCATAGAGGTGCAGTATTTAGTTTGGTGGAATGGCCATCCAGGATACATCCACCTGGTGCCTCAGTTGGGCCAGATTTAGTATCGGTCTTGCAGAGCGCGCAAGATGACGTTTCATCCGGTCCCAAACATGCGCAATGGAGGAGAGATCTGGGGATCATGATAGCCCGCGGCGTTGACGTACACCTCGAAGAGCACGTTGGGTGGTAGGGGATCGTGTGAAAGTGCATTGTCCTCTTGGAAAAGCATATCGTCTTGTTGATGCATGAACAGTAGCAAGACGGTTTAAATAATGGTTTCGTTGTACTGTGACTGTTCTATGTTCCCTCGACGATCACCAGAGACGAAACGCCAGTGTAGGATATGGCTCCCTACACCATGATAGACGATCCACGGGTGCTGTTAGCATGTCTTTCACTCGTCCAAATATCGTTCAGCCCACCTCCAGTTGTGTCGCGATAGGCGCTTATAGAAGGACGAAAGGAGACGTGTCGCCTTCAGTGATGAGAGTCGCTTCTGCCTCGGTTCTAGTGTTGGTCGTACGCGTGTTTGGCGTCATGCAAGGGAGCGCAAACATTTGGAGTGTATACAACAGAGAAGGAAGGAGAAGGAGAAGATTTGGTATGCTGACTGACCTGAAAAAAGGAAGGAACTACAGACAAATGAAGGAGGATGCCCAGAACAGAGCGAAGTGGAGGACGTCCAGCTGAAACCTGTCTGAGGACAGACCAAGTCAAAGAAGAAACAACAGAGACACACAGGGCCAACACCCGCCATCATGGTGTGAGGAGCCGTACCCTAAACTGGCCGTTCTCCTCTGGTGATCGTCGAGGAAACACTGAACAGTACGCGGTACACTGAAACGATCATTCAACCTGTCTTGTTACAGTTCATGCACCAACAAGGCGGTATGCTTTTCCAACCTGAGAATTCAGGTCCACATGTATCCTGAGCCACCCAACCCCCTTATCAAGGTGTACGTCAACTACCCTGGCCAGCAGAATCTCTACATCTCTCGCCCATTGATCACGTTTGGGACCGGATGAAACGTCATCTTGAGCGGTTCCAACTGAGCACCAGGGCACTAGGTAGAATTTCATGGCAGGCCATTCCGAAGGATTACATTCGGCACCTCTAATATGGTCTTCGTGGGAGAACTCCAGTTTGCATCGCCGCAAAAGGACGGAATACATTAAACTAGAGCCGGCATTGCGGACGTTCTGGTGACTGTACTCAAGTGGGTGTGGTTCTGTGTGATCGTGTGTTATACAGGGTGAGTCGCCTAAAATTACTGCTGGTATATTTCGTAAACCATATCAAATACTGACGAACGGATTCCACACACCGAACGTGAGGAGAGGGGTAGTGTAATTGGTTAATACAAACCATAAAAAAATGCACGGAAGTAAGGTTTTTAACACAAACCGGTACCTAGGCTTTTGACTCTGTGCCCCACAAGCGGCTTCTTATGAAATTGCGTGCTTATGGAATATCTCCCCAACTGTGCGGTTGGATTCATGATTTCCTATCAGAAAGAACACAGTTCGTTGTAATTGACGGTAAGACATCGAGTAAAACAGAAGTGATATGTGGCGTTTCACAGGGAAGCGTTAAGGTCCCTACTCTTCCTGGTGTTTATAAACGATTTAGGAGACAATCTGACTAGCTCCCTTAGATTGTTCGCGGATGATGTTGTCGTTTATCTGTTAGTGAAGTCAACAGAGGATCAATAGCAACTGCAAAGCGATTTAGACAAAATTTCTACATGGTGCCAAAATTGGCAATTGACACTAAATAAAGAAAAGTGTGAAGTAATACACATGACCACTAAAAGAAATCCGCTGAACTTCAATTACACGATAAATCAGACAAACCTTAGGGTCGTAGATTCTACCAAATACCTAGGAGTTACAATTACGAACAACTTTGACTGGAGGGAACACATAGAAAATATTGTGGGGAAGGCGAACCAAAGGTTACGTTTCATCGGGAGAACGCTTCGAAGATGCACCATGTCCACCAAAGAGACTAGCTACATCACACTTGTGCGTCCTCTCCTGGAGTACTTTTGCCCCTTGTGGGACCCTCACCAGGTGGGACTGACGGAAGACATTGAGAAGGTTCAGAGAAGGGCAGCTCGTTTTGTTCTATCACGTTACGGGGGGGAAAGCGTCACGGAAATGTTGCACGAATTGGGGGTGGAAATCATTAAAAGAAAGACGTTATTCATTGCGGCGTGATCTGTTTGCGAAGTTTCAATCACCGACTTTTACTCCTGAATGTGAAAATATTTTGCTAGCGCCCACCTACTTAGGGAGACATGACCATCCGAATAAAATAAGAGAAATGAGATCGAAAACGGAACGATTTAGGTGTTCTTTCTTCCCGCGCGCTATTAGAGAATGGAACGGTAGAGAAAAGTTATGAAAGTGGTTAATAAACCCTCTGCCAGGCACTTAAATGTGATTTGCAGAGCATCTATGTAGATGTATGTAGATGTCTTGTTACCGTCCATGCACGAACAATGTGATATGCTTTTCCAACATGAGAATGCAGGTCCACATGAATGATGATCCACCAAACGTACTCATCAAGGTGTAGATCAACTACTATGGACAGCACGATCCACAGATCTTTCGCCCATTGCTGATGTTTGGGACCGGATGAAACGTCATCTTGCGCGGTTCGCGCGACCGATGCTAAATCTTTATCAACTGAGACACCAGGTGGAAAATGCATGGCAAGGCATTCCGAAGGACTACATTCGGCACCTCTACGATTGTCTCCGTGGGAGAACTCCAACTGGCATGATGCAGAAGGACGGTGTACACGTAAGTACGCTCTGGTGAGTATACTCACGTGGGTACGACTCTCTGTGATCGTGTGTTATATAGATCCTCAAGAGTGTGTTAATAAAAGTTCCTCTGCTGGATCGACGAATTCTTGGCATTCTTTTTCCATCTTCCAGGCGTGTATTTTGGGTGTTAAATGGGACTCCCAGTATAAGCCCCTGTAGTGCTTGTAGATGCAGTGAGCCCGGCAGCCTCGGCGCCCGCGGCGGCTCGGCCACGCCGCCTCCGCCTGGGGGGCAGAGTGGGGTGCGGAGCGCCGCTGCGGCCGCCGCCGCCGCCGCGGCAGTGCTGCCATGGCGGTGCGCCGCGCCTGACCATGCCCGCGACTACGCCCGCCTGCTGCCGGCAATCGCCGCCTCCGACGCCGCCGCCGCCGGGCCGCGCGCAAGGTAGGCCGGCCAGCACCTGTTGCACGCCCCCGCGACCCGTTCTCCACTGTACGTTTAAGCTGGACTGCCCGCCGAACACGGGCAGCGATGACGGCTGCGGCCGACCGGTCCCGAGTGACGGATGCGTCGCAAATAACGTCTTCCTCACGTCGTCGTTGTGACTTCATGTTCTGGCGTAGTTGTGTCTGTAACAGGGGTGTCGTCACGCGCCATGAGTGTTGTAATTGCATTTGAAACACATTTTTGTTAAGACTACCTGACATAGTCGGGTCTGGAGGCGATCTAATCGTTTTATAGTTTACAAAATGACAAACCAAGATCGCATACTAACAATTTATTAAATGGCGACCGGTTTCGGTGCACTGTGTCACCATCATCTGGTCACATGTATGTTATAATCTGGTCATCTTGTAAAAAAAAAAATTGGGTATAAAATAACAAGTGCAACGTTGCACTTAGTCACTACATAAGCAAATACATAAGTTGAAAACATGACAGCTTACAAAATACAGTATTTTGTAAGCTGTCATGTTTGTGACTAAGTGCCGGTCGCGGTGGCCGATGGGACTGCGGCGCGCCAGTCACGGTCTGCACGGCCACTACGGACGGGGGTTCGAATCCCCCCTCGGGCATGAATATTAGTGCTCTCCTTAGTGTAAGCTAGTTCATTAGTAGTTTGTAAGTTTAGGGACTGATGAACCCGAAGTTAAGTCCCATAAGGTATACAAACAAAAACAAAAAAGCAAGTAATTAAGTGCAATGTTGCACTTGTTATTTTATACCCAATTTTTTAAACAAGATGAACAGATTATAGCATATATGTGACCAGACGATGGTGACACAGTGCACCGAAACTGGTCGTCATTTAATAAATTGTTAGTGTGCGATCTTGGCTTGTTATTTTGAAAACTATAAAACATATTTTTGTATCGGGTGTCATCTTTTCTTCACGGGAATCTGTTGTGACATTCCTAAGATATTCAAATTTTAACTTGTTTTAACCGGTTTCGGCGGCTGGTTCCGCCATCATCGTAAAAATAAAAATAAAGCACCAATAAATGAACCCGTATTGCTAATTTCAGCAAACACTATAAAAATCTCAACCCTCTCATGCGACGCGTCCACAAATGAGGACACTTAAATTTTGTCTTATTTCTGTCATCTTTTACATCTGAGGTGACCGTAAAAGCACAGGTACCTCATAATAATAAATACTAGAATGTCTCCTACATGGCAGTGTTAATCGTTGGGCTAAAAGAGAAATGGAAATTAGAGATTACAAGAAAGAGTAGAGGCAGGCCTTCAGATGAAAGCACATTGTTATCAGTACATTGCAATAAAAGAAAACCTGTCATCGGTACCCACAAATTAGGATTCGATGGGGGTATAGCACTGGCCTGCCAAGTCAGGTGATCGCAATGTCAAGAGGTGTCATGATCGGGACTGCCAATGAAAATCACGTTACATTTGAGAAGAAGTGTAAACTTGCTGTGTGCCCTGAGTACCTCAAACAATTTCATTGTACGAAAAATACAAAACAGTGTACACTTTTCATGTATTCTTTGATATTATTAATGAATGCTCCATGTAAAATGTAGCAGCTTCCGTACTCTTATTTGTCTATGGTTTATGAAACTATTGTTTTACATAAATTATGATGAATGCTGCACAAAATAGGTCTTAAGTTACCAAATAATGAATCAGAAATTTTGTTCATTGTCGGATTGATAATTCGTGCATCAGAAGGTTAATGTGCAAACACAGTCTACAATGGTGTTTACATGCCTGTGGAAATGTTATTGGGCAACTATTGTGAACAAGCATTACTTGTATCTACACGGCGTATTGCGGGTTTCTCAGTTATATAAAATCTGTTAATCTAATGACAAAATCTACGCTTTGTTGTTACCGTCAGTTTTCTTCACATACACCTGCGCGAGGTCACGATGAGTTCACGAGCAGACAGTTTATCAAACTGACTGCTATGTGGCGTACATGAGTCATAATGTTTCTCTAAAATAGCTCGGCTATAGTAGCCATCGTATGGTAGAGGGATTGTTGATTCTTTTAAGTTATTTTCAATGCACTTACCAACAAAGACATTTTCAGAGTATTATTAGCCGACATTATCGGTATGGAGAGCGATCCTAAAAAAATTTTTAAATGTGATGACTCAATAAGAAGAAAAAGCCCAGATCGCATGTAGCAATTACTCATTTACTGTATGTTGGTTGGTTTTGTTTTTAAAAGGGACTAAGCTACGATCGTCATCAGTCCCTACTGTATGTCATTACTAGTATCGGCAAACTATGTCCGTTATCTAATGATCAAACTTTTCTTCATAAAACTAATAAAATACTCGTTACAAAATGCGACACATATGAATTAAAAACTGATACAGCACTGTACACTAGAGTTGTGTCGATTCGTCAATGAGTCGTTCATTTGAACGAATAAAAATAAAGAATCGTAAGAATCGAATCGTGATCCGGACGAATCGTCGTTCAAAAGAATCGTCTGTCTAGTGACGATTCTAAGTTGCATCGATTCACGATTCGAAGGCGACTGACGAATCTTGCCGAATGCCGGAGAGAAGAGGGGGGACGAATCGTCGTTCAAAAGAATCGCCTGTCACGTGACGATTCCAAGATTCAACGATTCATGATTCGAAAGCAAGTGTCGAATCGTGCCGAATAATTATGAAAGCCAGAAAGCGTGTGAACAAAGGAAGCACAGAACGAATATCGTGGGCTGTTAATTATTAGCCTATTCACGAATTACAGATGACAGAAACAAAAGGCAGCGAAATACACAGCTGCTAGTAGATACGAATATACGTCTTTTATACAGCTCACATATGATGTATTTAAACGAGCAATCCTTACACATTTAAATCCGCGTTTTCCGGTAATGGCTGTAACGATTTGGATTATATTTTGTGTTCAGAGAGGTTTAAGATTTTCGAGTTCATCTTCGTAGTTGTAACTTTTTGTAAAAACTCAATTTTACAAAAATATTCTTTTTATATAAAAACGCGATTTTAATTGTTTTTAAAGCCATCAGATTTCCTGAAAGAAACGGATTTTACAAAAAAGAAACATTTTAATAAACATGCATTTCTTGCATCTCGAAAGAAATTTAATGATTAGAGACGGATTTTTATTTTTAATGTTTATTTCGTGGTTCCTTAAACTAATTGATGTTAGATAATAAGTATTTTATAATGATTAGATATCTGTTAATTACCGAAGATTTAATTAAATTTACATTTAAATGGCCGAAGTATTCAAACAGAATGAAAAGAAATTTACAAGGTTACAGCAGGATTCGAAATAAGTGACCTACGTTCACTAAACCTACAACGCTACTAAATGAGCTATGATGACAGCAGAAATAGTTGGTAGTGTAATATGTATTTAGAACCGCTCGCAAAACTTCAGACTATTTTCTCGATAATTTTTGAGAGCTGAATCGAATGGCTTTGCCTCATTATTATTTTAAGTCTGAATTTTACGCACCATAAATATTAAAAAATACGATACCCATATTTTGTCACCTTTTCGGCATTTTGTAAGAATCGTGCCGTCGCAGACCATGAAGAATCGTGAACGAATCGTAGGAACAGATGCAAAAGGTTAAGATTCCAACATCCATACACAGACATGTATTGCCATCTATGAGCAAGATGTAGAAATAAGAATCGCGAAAGAATCGTAGGAATCGATTCACAATGTGGGATTGAATCGCAAGAATCGATTCCTAAAAAAGAATCGTGTTGCCCAACTCTACTGTACACATCACTGTTCTTTAGTACACAATGGACATAATATATTTGGCATCTGATGCTTGCATATTTGAAGTTAGAATTGATATAGCACTGTACATATCACATGTTGTTTGGTACACCATTGTCACAATACCTTGATCATCCAATGCTTGCATACTTCAAGATAAAATTAGGCAAGTTCTCGCGTCCATGATAAGCATTTGTACTCCTGAATTCGGCGTATTGTTCCATACAAATTGACCATTAAAAGTATCAGCAATTGATTGACATTTGTAGCTACTAAGCTTAGTCTGTGGAGGTCATGTGTTTGATCGCTAAGAATAAATACACATGTTGGACACAGTATAGTGATATACTGTATCAGGGCCGGCGCAAGGTACGTGCGAAACGTGCGGCCGCACGGGGCGGCACTTTCGGAGGGGCGGCAAATCTGCCGCCCGATTTTTCTCCCCAAACTCAAAATTCATCCCCAAGAGGGGTTTCGAAACCAAACATCGGAAACTGTGGCATGGCGCCTCTACTTCCTGCCGGCCGCCCCTGTTGAACAAGGGGAGGAAGGAGGACTAATTTCTTCCTCGCCACTGTGGCAGCGCCGTCGTGTTTACGCCGGAGGATCAGAGATGGGGAAGCAGTGTGGCGTACACGCCGACGCCAGTATTCTTATGAGTGGAGCGCTGCAAGCCTCTTACGAGCCGTGCGTTTACTCACAACTAATTTTGCAGGAGACGAAATCTAATCTGGAAATTCGAATGCAATGTTCGATACTGCGGTTACATATTACGCCTGAACCAATTTTGCTAAGCCCTTCAGTGGCAGTTTTCGAGTGTTTTACTCTTCCAGAATTATGGAAAAAATGGTTGAACATTACTACAGTCAAACATGTCCAACACCTACAATGGCTCGAATTATTCCGAATGGGTAAATAAGCAGCGAGTAATTTCAAGGGATAAAGACATTGGTAATAAGCCTGGCATAAGTTGGGTTTAGACGTATATTTGAAAATTTTTGCTAACCGTTTGTGAGTGATAGTCGGACGTTTTGTTTTTTGAGCCATGAAACACCTGTCTCCGCCTGTATAACAACAATTAAACTGTTACCGGCACTTTTGTTTGACAATACTACTTGCACACTATCACTTTGCCAACATTTATTCACTGCATAATGCGTGGGATTCGATGTTTCATCTAAGTAAACTACTGGTCGCTTTGATTCTGATGAAAATCTTAGAAAGTATGGTCTTTTAGCAACAATGGCCTCTCGTCCGCACAAAACAAAACGTCATTTTTGACACCTTCTAAAACGAAAATTCATAGAAACAACATTGCTTCTAAGCGTTTCCTTGCTAGCTTTGTAGCTCATTTCTGTTTGACAAACGGGCAAAGATGACCTCGCTGTTGAGTGCCCTAAAACGCCAATCATCATCATCATCTATTTGACAAAAGTTGTTCAGTTTTCGCAGTTCGTATTTCTATTGTTCGTAATCTCATAGAAATGTCTGCCTCATTTATCCATATCATCGGTCACATACATAGTGTGAGCTTCTTGCGTCTTCTTCTTGGGCGCTAGTTTAACCGTAGCCTCGCTGTACCTCGTCACGTGACCTAGTTCCTGGCACTGCTGTGTCACCACTTCGCCTTTCCAGACAATAGGTATTGTTGTGTTCTCTCCAACGAAAACTGCAGAATTCGTACGGTAGTTGGCCGAGGGAGTCAAATTTAGTCAGAAGCACTTTCATTGCGTTTTGTAAGAACAGAATTGGTGCTTCCGAATTTCTTGCAATTTTGTATGTAATAGGTAAGTGCTTTTCATATAACGTACAATTAGTATCGCGCATGCACGTTACTCATAAGTTACAATTTTTCTCCTTCAAGATATCAGAATAGGAAAATTTATTTTTCTTATGATCTGTTACTTCAAAAATTTGCAAAACGGCAAATAAGCATGGGTCGTCCTATTAGCTAGAATGAAAATAAAGCGAAGAAAAGTGAAGTGATACGGCGATGACTAATTTGTTACCCCTTATTCCATAATCAGACAAGGAAGAACTGACACATGGAATTTACGACAGATGTCGAGTGTCAGTTCTTTGAAATGAACAACCGCAGTGCAGTGAGTGAATATATTTCAACTAGCATTAGTACCCGCTGATGCACGGTTGTGTATTTGTTGTATTATTGTGTTACTCCATCTCCTCTCTCCATTGTCTTCCGCCCCGCTCTTTGACCGCGTCTGTAGTGAAATTCAGCTTGAAATTTAATTTCAAGTGGCTCAATTCTTATGACTTCGTCTCCTGAACAAAGTATCCTACAGTAACATAAAATTTCACACACATTTGAACATTTTTGTAAATTTACAAGGCTTATTGAAATTAGCTAGATTTTTTTCAATCAGGTTTGACTCCATTTTTCAGCTGGTGCCCAGCGACTATTTTGCTGTTTTCAAATGTTCAAATGTTTTTTAAGCTTAAGGAACTTAACTGCGGGGTCATCAGTCCCTACTTATCAACTACCATATACTAAAGACGACTCAAACATCCATGTCGAGGGGGGGATTGGAACCCCCGACCGTAGCGGCCGTGCAGACTAACTGGCGCGTCGCAGACCGCTCGGCCACCGCGGCCGGCTTTATTGTTTTGTACAAATCTGTACAAAATGTCACCAATCAGTCTCAATGTTTCTTTTTTATTATTTTTATTTTCCAGATCTACATAGATTTCGGGCACAGTGTGGGTATTCTCAGTGCTTTGAGTTACGTTACGTCCTAAAAATTCTATAAACATTTCTTAGAAAAATAAAAAAAATAAAAAAACGGCGTGGGGGGGGGGGCGGCAATTTAGCAGCTCGCACGGGGCGGCACTTGGGCTTGCGCCGGCCCTGTACTGTTATCCACAGGTCAATATGTTGAATAAATGCTTTACCATTGGTAGCCAGTACAAGAATCAATGGAAAAAGAACTCTTCACGTACGCAAGAACTGGTCTAATTTCAACTTCAAGCACTCAATCATTGGATGACCCAAGGTATTATGAAAATGGTGTTCTAAACAACACGTGACATATATCATTTCTAACTTCAAATGTCCAAGCGTCAGATGTCAAAGATATTGTGTCCATTGTGTACCAAACAATATGTGGTACGTACAGTGCTGTATAAGTTTTTAATTCATATGTCTTGCATTTTGTAGTAAGTATTTTATTAGTTCTATGATGTAATGTTTGATCATTTGATAATGGCAACATAGCTTGCCGAAACTAATAATGACATACGGTAAATGAGTAATTTAAACATGCCATCTTGGCTCTGTCTTCCGAGTAACTGCAGCTATAGGACGTGGACAAAATAATATAAGCACCTAAAATAAACGCAATAA
This sequence comes from Locusta migratoria, assembly GCA_026315105.1. Lineage (NCBI taxonomy): Eukaryota > Metazoa > Arthropoda > Insecta > Orthoptera > Acrididae > Locusta > Locusta migratoria. The sequence continues at coordinate 509,179,367 of CM048747.1, forward strand.
CTATTTATTACTAATGATTAGGCCACTATTTCTTTGAGAACAACTGCAACTCTTCGAGTAACCGGTTCCTGAAATGTTTATTCTTTCCAACAGAATGTACCCATTCTTGAACCAAACCAGCCACCACTTACTTCAACTATGTCGGTGCTGTAAATTTGGCCCTCACTGTCTCCCTATCACGATCTACTTCAGTCATGGCGATTTTGCTGCCCACGAGAAATGTTCCATAATTTTCGAGTTTGTACGAATCACACCTGAAATTTGATGGCGTATTATCGTCATGCTTTGTTACCAATACGTTAGTCACACAAGGAAACAGTTTTCTGTGGAGTATAGTGAGGTTTTCATTCACATTTATCCGACCAGTGACGGTAAGTTGAATACCAAGAAATAAATGTCGAAATCTTGACGGAATCACCCACACGCTTGACTGTGCAAACCAATCATTGCCTACTGTAAACTACTTTTTGGGGTTTTCGTTACATAAGCCCGAATACTAGTTGATAGCAATGCAAACGTGATTCGTCGAATCATTCCACATAATTCCAGTCATCAAGTGCCCACATTTTATGTTCGTGGCACCTGCTCTGGCCTTCGTTATTAAGCTTTTGTCAACTACTGATTTTGTACGGATGTCAAGCTCCAGCTGTACTGTTTGTATCGAAAATATATGATTGATACCAGTGTCGACGTCTGCAGTCCCAGTTTCATATTGCATGGCAACAATAGTTCTTAATGCTAGTCTTTCTCTGTCAGTTCGGGTTTCGCCCACTCGTTCTGTTCGCCATTTATGTTTCACGTTGTTTCGTGTACGCTGTCATCACCGATGATACTGTTCACTAGTGAAAGATTACACTGTGCAGCCAATTTGGTCACATATTCTCCCACTCAATGCGAAACATAGACTCGATCCCTTTGCAACTGTGACAGACGACTTTTTTCACCTATCATTTGTCATCGCTGTCGACGAAATAAACGTATGTCAGACTGCAAGGTAACGTCCAAACCTACATACGTCAGTTGTGCAATTCGGTAGCGTAGCGGTGGAGCCAACTTAGATCAAGATGTATCATAATGCATAGTGTTCATGTTATTCTCTTTACCCCCTGTACTTTGATATTAGCGATAGTACAGTCTGCGAGGACAAGGCGATGCAGTTGGTTACGAGTGTACGAAATTCCTCTCGTAGTTACTAGAGTCACAATACTGATCGACAGTATCTGACGCGACACGCTTCCTACGAAAGCTCAGTTTAAAGAAAGACACTGATTATTGCAGTGAAACATGTTACGGTAGTTGCAAAACTCAAAAGAAGTGTTTAAACCACTTTCTGCGCTTTTGAAGAAAATTTTCTGGTGAGAGCCAAAACAATAATTATTTCTTGAGTGCACCTTAATATACATCTGAGTTTAATGACGACTAGCGCTAAAAAAAGGAACAAATAATCCACCAGAGTTTTAATACATTGCACTTCGTAAATGAGGCAATGTGATTGTCCCAGCAAGTATGGGCCACTAATGTTAATGTTAGCTAAATAGAATGTTATTTTAGTTTTCTCTTTACAGCAGTTACCATTTACTCGGACTTATATTCTTAAGATTTTCCTGAATGACGTAACTTCTTTTGTGGGTCTACCTGGCCAACAATCATCAGCACCATGACATGCAGCAAATACTCCTGTTTGGGAGCAGAGAATGTACTATTTATTTTCAGTTGGTTTATCAGTAGATTGTCGTAATTGTTTACTTTAATACTTACTCTCAATTTCATTTTGTTAGAAAATACAATATAACATTGTATCATGTTGTAGGTTTTTCTATAGTGTATGCCAGTAGGAATATCTAGCTTGTTTACTTAATAATTTCATTACACATTTCCTGCTCATACATTTTTATATAATGCTGCGACGTCACAACAATTATGGACTCAATGAATTCTTTCAATTTTCTATTGGTAATGTCGAAACAACAGTTAATTAAACCATGCCATTTCCTTTCTATTGCCAAAACGACTGTAGCTCTAGAACAGAATCAGATCGTTGTAAAGTATGAATATGAGGAGAGAAAAAGTTACCTTTCATTGTAAACATTAATTAATATTGAAACTAAAATTTATTCATACACTGTAGTAAGAAACACTTATCATACCAACAACGGAGGAATAATTTATTTTGCGACCAATCAAAGCATTTATGGACCTTAATTTCCACGGTGTTGCCATTCAGCAATTCCAGGTATCAAGTCTGTAAGGATTGACTGAACAATACACTAATGAAATTCGTGAAGGTTCGAACCTTCCAAAAGACATTTGCTTCCGCTTTTTAGATTATACCCTAAAAACGTTTTGTTGCAGTTTTCCCATCATCAACTGATATTTGTAATTTACCAAAATATGTTAAAATGTCGATGTAGATAAAACCAGAGATATTTCAGTTCCATTATTTCAATGTCACTTTCAGTGTCTACGACGACACCACATGTGCATCATGTCGTCATTAAGTACCTTAAAACTTTTTTCTTTTTTGGAATGACTCAGAGAAGAAAATTCCTGCCGATTTGCTATAATGAAAGTGTGTAAGTATAAAGAATTGCAATTTTCAGTGGCACAACACATCAAGATATCATATAGTGAAATATTTCTATAATAAACTGAAAGCAATCAAATGTGTTTCATATGCTATGTATGATACTGACTGTACGTTTTACTTTCACAGGATAAGGATATTTTCGAAGATACAAAGCACTATACATGTTGAAATATCGTGCACTGCATGGCGTGCGGGTAAACAAGTGTTAAATGATAACAATATGAAAAAAGTAATTGTTTATACTCACGCCAATGAAATGTGTAAAACAACCAACGTATTCTATGAGCCGAGTGGTTTATCCCTGTTACATAAAATTTACTGTCGCACCTCCGCAAATGAGGATCGTAATTAATTGAATAATATCTAGTTCAGTTGTTTGAATGATTTATTTAATTCACGATTGGTTACTGGGTGTTAAAATTCAATTTTCATTCTTACACCTGAAGCGGATTATCATCGCATTCGTGTATTCCTCTACTCCGCTATTGCTTCCACCGTCGCTACGGTGCTTTTGCTACTTAAACAGAAAAACACTGGTAATTCATCGGTCGTTGACACTACTCTCAGTATCTCAGTTCACAGACTGAATAATCCATTGCTCTAGTAGTTCTGAGCTATTTAAAATATATTTCTACGATGTATGTGTAAATGGATAGTCTGTCCATGGGTGATAAATATCTGTAAATTACCACTTTGGCATTACCTACACCTCTGCCAACTATCCTCAAGTCGTATTTTACTTCAAATTAATCGTATTTGATATTTATTTTCATGATTATTATGATATGCTAACATTGTGGTTTTTGTACGTCAAGAGTAAATGAATTGCCTTTCAGTTTGTTATCGTTAATATAACGCGTAATACAACTGATGAAAGCAGTCTCAATATAAACTATGATTGGCATTTAAATTGATCGTATGCAAACGATTATGGTTTTGTTTATAAAAGGAACAAATTTGCTTTCACTAAGCACTACTGCGGTGTAGAGATATTTAAAGACATTTATTATGTATTCCGGAAAGTTTTTTTCTTTTTTTTTAATAATAATGAAATTGTTGTCCTAAGAGGTATGCATTTACCTTATTTTTTGCTTTATAACACATGACGTACCATTTAGGTCTTTCTTTATATAAAATTAATTGTCGTAACAGCTTAGTGAAACATTAAACTTTGTAGCTTTTATTGTACAAATGGTTTGCTTCTTTTAATTACATCAAAAATTCGCAATAAGAAAATTCTTAGTTAAATTTAACTTATAGAAGATTTTTAACTGTAGATACCGGAGATCTCTCCAGTGTTGCAGGTAAATATTTTTCACCGTCAATAAAAACAGACGTTCAAGGCAATTACATCACAAGTTCATCCATTTTAGAAATGTTGTAACAAGAATATATCGATGTTTTGAAGCACCTTAAAATTTCTTCCTCTTTCGAAGTCATGATTTTGAATTAAAAAATAATTCTTGAAAGCCCGATATGGATATTTCCTTAAAACGTTACAAATAGCTTCTTATGTACCTTTAGATGTATTTCTTTTCAGGGCCTGAAATAAGTATTTAATTACATCTTACAACAATGTTGCCTACGTTCATCAAATCAGTCAGCAATATTTATAGAAACACTACTAATTTTATTAACAAATAGTGCATTTTCTTTTAATTTCAGCAAATGGGTTCTTCACAACGTAAGTATTGTCTTCAGCATTGCAATAATTGTGTATGCTGGAGAAGTTTTTTGACGTTTTCTTTAGTAAAAGGTGCCCACTTAGTTGCTACACTGCAACAGTATTACATGGTGTACCACTTTCTGGTGGCAACGTAGACATATATTCTCGCAAGCGAACGGTCATTAAGCATAATGCGTCTTTTGCTGCTGTTTGGCTATGGTTCTTGCGGAACCTAGGGAAACGCGAACGTTCAGCTTCACCATTTGTGACATGTGATCAGTCAGTGATAAATCCACTCTATTCCATTCTGGAGTCGGTATTAATAGACGAGTATCAATCTAATTAGATTACAACATAAATCCACAAGTAACATTTGAGTTCCCTCTATGTATTACAAAATTACTCTTTACCACACTCTAGGGCTGCTTTTATTGCCATTATTTATGATTTTTTCATTATTATTTCTCTTCTACTGAACACGCAGAAATTACTGTATGTAGAGCTATTTTAACAACTGTAAGCACAAAATTCTTGGTAATGCCAGAGAAATATACACTCTTGTTCAGAAGAAACATAACGCCTTGAAAGACTAAAAATAAGGAGTTCAAATTCACAGGATATATACAATACTGTGTTCTGCAGAATCTCGCTGTTCAATGTCAACCCGGCAGAATACGATCTATACGTAAAATACTGAGCGGTTACTTTTTTTTTTTTTTTTTTTTACTATGCTTTAAGGTGAACTTTCCACTCTTTTTCTTTCTGCTTGTTCTTTTTATTGTTATTATTTTTCAGTAAAGGATGAAGACAGAATTTATTTTGAAATGCGCAACAGATAACGACTTCGAACCAGACCCCAGTCCCCTGCCAAATACTTCATTTACTGCTACTTTAATGATCATTTAAATTGAATTATAATATTCCTATCTCAACCTCAGTTACTTGAGTAATTATTCTTTCGTTCACATTCGTTGTGGATGATATGGAGGGGATAACGGAGTTGTTCAGTTAAGAAAAGGGGGAGTGCTCTTAGAACATATTTTAAAATTTATTCTTACTGATAGATTGGTTAAGCATCTCAAAAAGAACACAAACTGACAATATTCTTCCATTACTTCTAATCCTATCTTGTCTCATAAATTCTCCCCTTAATTTCTCCACTCTTACATATTGGGTAGGATAAATGTGGGCAGGGGGTAAGAGGAACACTCATCGTACAGACGCACATTCTGTTTCACTCTCGTTAGCACACTGCGTTTACTTCCCCATGCATATTAATTAGGAGGTGTTACAAGAATCGGCAGAGAACAGAAATATTTAACAATGAGCGTAAGGTCTTAAAAATCCATTATATTACTTAAACAAGCATATGCAAACATTGTACGCCGAACAACAATTTTTAACCAATTATAAACGAACAAAAATATTTCACCGAAGCTAAAAAATCCTCAAAAAAAAAAAAAATAAAAAATAAATAAATAAATAAATAAATAAATAAATAAATAAAAATAAAAAATAAATAAATAATAAATAAAAAATAAAAATAAAAATAAAATACTTCCAAACAGTTAAGACTATCAGCTCTGAGCACCCGATAATAATAATTAATGACGTTAAGCAAGCACATTATTAATCGTAACGAATATTATTCCTTTGCCTTGTGAAGCCTGCATCAGCACCCACATTTTGCATAAAGATAAGTTTGTCAATTTCAAAGAGCCGAAAAATAAAATCATAGTATTGAAAGAAGTAAACATTTTTGCTGTTCCTAACAAGAAAACCCGGTGAATTAGTTAATTTTATTGGATATTAACACACTTTAACTAATTGGCGCAAAGTTTCGCCAAACACAATGCACACAAAAGAAATCAGCTTATTGAGTTGGTTTACGTTTTAGGAGGCGATCCACTTATAATATTGTAAAAAGATATAAAATAGCCAAGATCGCTTATCATCAATTTTTATTAACGACGACCGGTTTCGCTGAACTATGTCAGTATCATCAGGTCAAATAAAATATTTTACAAGGCCATAATCTGTTAAAAAGGAAAGACGGAAATTTAAAACATGCATGTCATTATAATAAAACGAGAAGATACGTCAATTAAATCCATAAGAGCAAGATCGGGTATATTTAGAGATGAGACATTACAAGGTATGTCTCATCTCTAAATATGTCCGATCTTGCTCTTATGGATTTAATTGACGTATCTTCTCGTTTTATTATAATGACATGCATGTTTTAAATTTCCGTCTTTCGCCCGCGAAAGGCAAAGGTTCCAGGTTCGAGTCCCGGTTCCGGCACGCAATTTTAATCTGCCAGGAAGTTTCATATCAGCGCACACTCCGCTGCAGAGTTTAAGTTTCATTCTGGAAGAATAATTGAGTTTGTTAATGATGAAAGGATAATTCACAGTTGATGTTCTCCTCAAATGTCATGTAGCAAATTTTTGAGAACCTAAGTAATAGGAAAAGTGTCATTCAAACTTTTGAATACTTACACTTTTATTTGCTGAAGAAAATTTATGCTGGCACACACATGAAACAATATCTAAAATGCAGTAAAAAGCGACTATTTACTTTTCATAAATTTCTTTCTTGCTATAGTCAAAATTGCATCGAAAATCTTTTTCTGATCTAATAATTCTGACTCTTCTGTTAATATAATTTTCGATAAAACACTTTTATATATTTATGCTCGTAAAGTGTAGGCTTCTTTCCCTGAAAACGAAAATATTTTTTTGCTTGCATATATTTCGTCACTTTTGTAGGAGAAAACTAGTAGAAAAGGCAATATTAGGCTCTGGTGCAACTTTTTCGGTGTGATGAAAAAACAAAACCAAACAACAGAATAAAGTTACAGAAGATGCGAAAGCATTTCTGTAATATGAATGCGCTCGATCAGGAAAGGTTAACTTCCGATATTAGCAGTCCCCACTACTGTTATTTGCTTCTGCGGAAGTGCATACTGCATCACACTCGTAAATTTAGTTCTCCAAACTCGGCACAATGTATAGATCACTGACGGCAAAGACGCACTCACGATGGGGTTGGCTGCTGTTTTACACGCAGGCACGAAAGGCGCACGCACTATAAGTAGTCAATTTTCACCACCAAGTCGATAGTTTAAAACGGGCTTTACTGCAGGTCTTGCAGAGCACGTTGAGTTTTACGCTCATAGTGTGAACGAACACTATCACCGTCCTGTTCGAAGAGTGGCATATGAACGGGACTTACAACATTACGCACGTACCAAGCGCTGGGCAGTGTTCCTTCCATAAAGGTGAGCGGCACCGCACCCAACACCGTAAGGGCCTAGGTGGGGCCACCCTGAGATGGACAACCAGTGCACCCTGAGACAGCGCTCACCAGGTATACGTGGTTCAAGCAAACCACCAATACTTGCGTACAGGTAGAATCAACTCTCACTGCCGAAGACCACGAGCCACCATTCCAAATGATCCTCTGACGGTAAAAATTGATCCGTGCACGTCGATGCTGTGGCGTGAGTGGTCGTAAGGCTAGCGTTGTGCGAGCTCATAGGCCCACTGCTAGTATCCACTCTTCGACACTTCGGGGCTCACAAACCCACTTAGATGTGCTGCGTTAACCGTACAATCTGTCAATTCTGCCTTTACAATAAGACGATCTTGTCGGATCTTAAGGAACTGAGGTACCAACAGCCGTAAGTATAATGAAATATTTATTCAATTGCAACCAGTTTCGGCATTTCACTATGCCATCTTCAGATCCCTACATCGGAGCATGATGTCCAAAGCTAGGGATATTAAACTGGATTCATGGATTTCGTCTCTTAGTTGGAGACAGTTGCTGTTGTTGTTTCCAACTAAGAGACGAAATCCATGAATCCAGTTTAATATCCCTAGCTTTGGATATCATGCTCCGATGTAGGGATCTGAAGATGGCATAGTGAAATGCCGAAACTGGTTGCAATTGAATAAATATTTCATTATACTTACGGCTATTGGTACCTCAGTTCCTTAAGACTCTTGACCAGCCGCTGTCCCGCTTCCACCACCGACGATGGATTCAATAAGATCTCTTCGGACGTCTGTGTTGCGTGGACACTTAGAACTTCGTGCATGGGTGTGGGGATGTTCATGTGACCACTGCAACCACCATCGTTGCACGACTGACGCAGTGCGTGCGAGTTCTCCGAAAGGCCCATTCTGCCACTCCAAAGGCTGCAATTAGACCCGTTTAAAATCGGTTGGCTCAAGGACGATCGTGTGCCTGTTTTATTCACACATGGATACCACACTGAGCCTTATGGATGTAAGCATGTTTTTATGAAAGAGTACAGTGACACGATTCTCCGGCATCAACGTCACTACGCTTTCTGTAGGCAGATGATGTTGATACCATTATAGGTACATCTACTATCCCACAGATGGCATCTTCCGTCACTGAATCAAAATCGACCTCGTCTCTCGAGGTATAGAAATTTTTCCAGCACTGCATATCTTAAGCTTTTCTATAATTCAGAATGACATTATCAACTGTAAATCAATAAAAATGCCAAACCAACTGGATTTAACAGTATCCAAAGCAGCATGCATATCTAGGTAGGTGGTCTCTCTACACAGTAAATGATTAACTGAATAATACAGGGTGAGTCATAAAGGAGGAAAAATATTTCGTTCAAATTGTCACACACTGAGCTACAAACATAAATTCGTTTTCCGTATGTTACTATGTCAATAAATGATAATGCAATTGAATGGTAAAAATCTGAAAATATAAAGTGGAGTTTTGGATGTTATGTGCGCCAACATTGACCAAAGGGACAGATCGAGTGTTGTAGGTAGTCTAGCCGCTCACGAAAACGAGAGGTATGTGGCGTCATACGTGATACTGCGAACAATGACAGCGCTCACATCTATCTCGTACCGTTTCCTCAGGCCGGTGTTATGTATTGTGGCTAGTTGGCATAGGGAGAGGAACTTGTGCCCTGTTGCCAATCTGGGCCCTTGGCCAATTTCGGCGCACAGAGACACGCAAAAGTCCATTTCATATTTCCAGATTTTTACCATTCAGTTGCATTGTCATTTATTGTCGTAGGAAAATGCGGGAAACGAATTTGTTTGTAGCTCAGTGTATGACAATTAGAACGTAATATTTTCCCTCATTTATAGATTACCCTGTGTATAATAAATATTCATTTCACACCAGATTTGCCATGACTGGCCACGTGGTCGTCTCAGATTAAGAGGTGTATTCAATCCTGCTGTAAACAGACAGTCGACAGTGATCCATGAGAACACAGCAGTTACCACAAGCGCACAGATTTCGCCCCTGGATGACGAACTGTTCGTTTGCTGCTGCTCACAGAATGCGGCGATCTTGCCTTGAGTCTGTACTATGCCGACGTCTAGAACCTAGCATACAGACGTGGAAATGAAACTTCCTTGCGGAATAAAACTGTGTGCTGCTACCGGGATTCGAACCTGGGACCTTTGTCTTTCGTGGGCAAGCGCTCTACCGACTGACCTACCCCGGAACGCTTCATGGTCCACCTTCACAGCTTTGGTTGTGGTAGTAACTCGCCTTCTACTTTCCAAACTTCACAGAAGTTCTCCTGCGATACTTGCAGCACTAGCACTCCCGGAAAGAAGGAAGAAAGGGCATGGTGGAGACATGGCTTAGCCACAGTCTAGGTGATGTTTCCAGAGGTATATTTTCACCTGCAGTAGAGGTAAGGTACTGGTGGAAGTAAAGCTGTGAGGCCAGACTGCGAATCGTGCCGGGATAGCTCAATTGGTCCGCGAAATGCATAGGTCTCATGTTCGTCTCCCGGTTGCGGTACAAAGTTCTTGTCCGCCAGGAAGTTCCATATCGGCGCACAGTGCGCTGCAAAGTGAAAATATCATTCTAGTGTGCGGAAGTTCCACAGGCCACCAGTGGTAGCGGCGACCCACCAAAGACACCACGAGCGCAACACGTGCAGCAAGCAGTCTGTCCTGACTTTCCGCGATACCCGTGATGTGACTCCGCTGATATGGCTGAATCAGTTCAGCAGGAGTGTGTCGCACCTCTAGTGCACGGTTCAATCCTAGACTGCAGGTTCTAAACACCGCTTACTGCGCCGTCACTTCCTTCGGTGTCGTGGGGTTTCCTATCTTGGGGTTTCCTATCGTGGGGTTTCCTATCGTGGGGTTTCCTATCCTGGGGTTTCCTATCCTGGGGTTTCCTACTGGCCTGGGCCGGCATAACAAATTGAGTCTCCCCTTGCCGATTCCTCCCCCTTCCTCCACGCATAGGAGTTCTCCGAAAGTTTCAAACACAGGACGGATAAGTCCCACATTGGTTATCATCTTCATTTTCTGTCGTGACAAGTTACAAAGTATAACGCAGTTTTACGTCGATAACACTACTTTTGACTGCTCTCTTATACAACATTAATTATTCGATTGTTCGACTGTATTATGCATGTTTCGCAACTAACAAGGAGAGGCCGCCAATTGTGAAATTCAAGTTCGATTCATACTGCGCATTATGAAAGCTCATGGCCAGAGGCGTAATTTGGCAAAGCACCAAGATGCACTTCTCAGCCGTTGTCGAGAAAATCGACAATTAAAAAAAGCCGTTCCGGTGAAATAGTCTCTACGATGAGTAATATTGTACAGAGGCGTCGCGTAGCGGTAAGCATGCCGCGAGATTCGATCCGGCGACCTTCGGATTACGAACCTGAGCGCTTACCGCTACGCCACGCCTCTGTACAATAGTACTAATCGTAGAGATCGTAGAGAGTATTTCACCGCGACGGCATTTTTTTTAAAATTGTCGTTTTCTCGACAAGGGCTGAGAAGTGCATCTTGGTGCTTTGCCAAATTACACCTCTGGCCATGAGCTTTCATTATGCGCAGTATGAATCGAACCTGAATTTCACAATTGGCGGTCTCCCCTTGTAAGTCACCATAGAGTGAGCGGGTTGCACCCCCTCAAGGTGTTGACAATAATTAAATAAAGATTTACGCAATAATGGGCGTGTTCATCTGAAAGAAATTACAGAATGTTTTGCTACGGTTAGATACGGCGTATAAACTCTAAAGAACCGGAGTGTTGTCTTCATGTCTAGAGATGATAAAATTAATTGCTTAAAATATGGATGAGTCCACCCAAGTTAGAATTTCATCTTTTATAAAACGAACTATATAATAATTATGTATGACCTATGAAGAAGTAATTTTTGGAATGTAACACTGAAGCTGAAAAACTAAATCACTGACAAGCACTTCAATGCACATATGTGCTTTTTTTATACTGTACTTCCAGCACGTCCTGTAGGTAGTACCGATATCAAATACGTTGCACTGAGAATACTTGAGTTTAACAGAAAACTGGTAGTTATTCTACGCTATTTAATTTTCACCCAAAGTTTTACAAACATTCTAAATATTCTGAACAAATCTACAGACGCTATGACGTGATAATAGGTATGTTTATATTTTCCATATGTATGGGGCCATTGCGTCCTGTTAGTAACTTTCGTTGAGCTATGCTACACTTTAAACCGTTTTGGAAATACAAACACCAGACTTTCAGCCGCTAGCTAAAAGGCAACAGAAATATCAGGGCACTCAATCTTTTTGTTATGAAGATTTCATTACAATGGAATTATTCAAATGATTGTCAATAGCAGTTTATTTGCCAGTATGATGGGAGAATCTCCGTCAGCAACCTGGATAATGAATTTGTCACCAGCTGAGCAGCAACTAGTAACTACAAAGGTATATCGGTATGTTACAACATTTCATTATGGAAAATCATTAAAGAACCATCAGGTCAATCGTAAAATGTTTATTGTTTAATTCTGCGTAAGACTATACGAAAAACTTTTATATTAGGATTCAATAATTGTTTTTAGTTACGATTATAATGCCATTTAACAGTGTTTTGGATATTTTCGCTAGGAACGTCTCATTTTATAATTGCCTATCATGAAATATATTTGTCTGATGTCTTCAAAAAGCCTTAATTTCTATGTCTTGACTACCTGAGAATAACTAAGTCCTTTATAGAGAAATATCAAATGAAAGAACTGTAGTTGGCGACAGACTCACCTGTGATGTTCAATAGTTTCGATTCTCGCTTCATACTCTTTACCTTGTGAAACAGTTCACACATACAAACGTTTCATGCAATTTCCAGCCATATGGAACTTTCAATTTACGTCCACCTCTACTTTTTCCTCTGGCAGTGTTAGCCACTTACGTTGGAAGTTTCACAGGACGAGTAACCATATTATGTAATAATTTTTTCAAGTAAAATTTCAGTTTGTTGAGTTAAGCATTCAGTAAAAAGCAGATTTCGTATTAGAACTTTACAAGCACTGCTAAAAGCGTACTTTTGTGAAATTGACCTGCCAAATACAAATAATTAGTTTCGTATGACACATATGACGAAACTCCAAAAACGCTAAGATTACTTTGCGAAATTAATGATGCTGGTAAAATGTATACTGTATCTACACAATGGTATTCAAACAACAATATTTTTAAGGCCCACAGAAAATTTTTCACACAGAACATCAAGGTAAATTTTTTATCATCCAAATCCTAGACTCCCTCTGTGGTGACGTTCGTGATTCTGACCACAAACAAATATCGTAACTGTGAACTTTCTCACAGACAAAGAAATAAGAACGTCCCTTCAAATTTTATCCAGGCTTAGGACTGGCTATGCACATAGTACATATGAATGTTTGATTGTTTTTCCTTATTATTTTTTTCATTTTTTTATTGTTGTTCAAATTTACAGTAGCAAATTTATAACGCTTTTTCTTATTTTAAAAAAACGCGATATCTTAATCAATTTTCTGTAAAAGGCTAGAGATTTTAAACAACTTTTTAAATCTTCCGGAGTCTTCATAAGTTTGTATAACGTCTTTTAATCTTTTGTCAAGATCTTTTTACCTTTTCTTTCTTTTCTGAAGAGGTAGGATATGGGAATCTTTTTTAATTTAAAAAATAGCATTTACTGCCTCAGCTTTTGCATGAGAAAGACAAATGGGTGTTCCTGATTTATTGAGGAATTCAGTTTTCTATGCCAACCTTCGACAGCGTTTATCGTTCGGTGTCGTTGGTTAGAAACATTCCACATTTTCATAGGTGTATTAGGATTTTCCAGCTACTGATACACCATATAGTCTGCAAATGCTGTGATCTTCTTCCCAGTGGGCATTTGTTCCATTATTAAAAATCACGGTTCATGGAGAGTGTTACGTGGAAGACGCAGCAAACAATCGGACTTCCACCCTCTCTAGTCTTCCGTTATCCCTGTTCTTGTACCTTCTTCCCCAAACACTGGTTGAAGTGAAAATTACAACCGGAAAGCTGAGTTTCAGGGAATACTGTGTTCATTGCTTTAATTGTAGCAATTTAAAAATCTGGCACTGCAGTTTGTGGGGATCATCCAGGCATCTTACTTTTCAACCCAGAAAAAAGTCTTTCGTATGAATTTTGTCTGGGAGCAATGGAAATGTTCTTTCGATGTCAACATGGATTTTGTACAGCTGTTTGAACTGTTTCGAATAGCTGTCAATTGTCATGTCCATAAGCACAGTACCATTTTCGCAAAGGATTTACTCTGCTTCTTTACAAGCAAATACCAGAATTGTCTTTCTTGAAACAGACCCATCATCTATCTTCAAAAAAACGATTACCATCAGTTAATTTTAAAAGGTCTTCGCTAAGTCGAAATTCCGAACAGGAGCCACGGTTATGGGTTGTCCCAGTAGCTCCTCTTCCGCCATACACAACTGAGTCTTTGATTTGTCGTAATTCGGAATATTTGCAACGAATTCCAATCATTTATCTTTCAGATCTTGAAATTCCTAATTAAATATTTGGGATACAGACCATGCCGTTTCTTCACGAATTCTTTTTCCTGCAATTATGCGTTCTTTTCTTTATCTCTTTTGTCAGGTGGACAAGGATGTTGCTATTGGGCAACGATTTCACCGTTTGCAATTTTTAGACGGCCTCTGCACGTACCCCGTTCGTAATTGACGCATATCCAGTTCTTATATCTTTCAAAATGTTCAAATGTTTGTAGAAGTTATGGGACTTAACTACGGGGTCATCAGTCCCTAAACTTACAGACTACTTATGAACTAGCTAAGACTACAGACGGCACAAATATCCAAGCCCGAGGGGGGATTCGAACCCCCGAACGTAGTGACCGTACAGACCGTGACTGAAGCGCCTCAGTCTCCTCGGCCATTATATCTTTCAGTTTTCTTATAAATACGGTAGCAATGACTAATCCTGACAAGACACAGCTCCTCTTTTGTTGCTGTTATGGCATCCATCGTGTACAGTACACAGAACAGAAATCACGTACGAAAATGCGTGGAGCGAAATCTGTCGGCGACGACACTATCACCCCCTTTACATGGGCTCACAAAACCGGAGTTCGTAAACCGATTTGCCTAATCCGCTTTTGGTTTGTGATGTAAACCCTCTAAAATCTATAAAACGGTTTTCGAGTTCCACAGTCGATTTTCGTGCCCATGTAAACGCAGCCTTTTTTGAAACGTTCTTGGCTTGTCAGATTGTATTTTCTTGTTAAGAATAGTCGGCAGATATGTACAAAGTGATATGACATGCAGTGAAAGAGAAGTAAAAATATTAGAGTGAGCAATGAATCTGAGTTTTTAAGTAAAGAAAAATACCGATTCTGCTGACTTAAATCAGGGACTGAGTCATCTGTTTTTCAGCTGCCAAATTGCGTGGGCTGGGAAATCCGTTTCAGGCTGTAGCATGTAAATACGACAGCGAAAAACGGTTTACGAAATTCGGTTTTCGTCTTCCAGAAGATGTGTTGCATGTAAATGTAGTGAGTCTGAGAAACCGTGGTGGAGTTGCCGAGCGGTCTAAGGTGCCTCGCTGCAAAGGGCGCGGTTGCTCGCCGTCCTTGGGGCATGGGTGTTTGTGTGTTTGACCTTAAGTTACTTTACCTTAGTTTAAGTAGTTTTTAAGCTATGGACTGATGACCACGCAGTTTGGTCCTATAGATTTACAAACATTTGAACATCGTGAGTCTGAGAAACGGTGACGATACCTGTACTGATTGCGAGCGACTGGGGGAGACAGACAGTGGGAAGGCTCTATTCACAAACATTTTCTTCTGGAATCAGTGGCACCCTAGTAGGAAACCCCACGTAACCCTTCCTCCGATGCTGTTGCTCTAGTGGAGTGTCTCTACTTAACGACGCACTTGTGGGGAACTGATCGCTTAGCGCCAGTGGCGGCTGGTGTTTCTGATGACTGGGGTTCACTTCTTTGAGTGCCGGATCTCGATTCGATAGTGGCGCCGCCCTCGCCCCCCCCCCCCTTTGCGCGTCGTTGTAGCGCCAGTAGAAATGGCCCCACCCTTCATATATATTTTTATTAAAAGATCTGCAGAATGTCTTACTTCGGCATGTTTTCGCTTATTTCAATTCGAGCTAAGGCGTCGGTTACCAAATTTCTTTATTTCACACTTTTGTTCCTAGTTTAAAGCTGAGTAATTTGCTTCTAAAAGATACTGATCGATTTTCATTTTTGTCTGATAACAAACGTTAAGAACTTATAAATATGCACACGAACACTAAAACACAGTAAGTAACTCATAACACTGTTAAGTGACTGTACCAGAATGAATCTGTTACAATGAAGAGACAAGCTACCTTCGGGTCACGTGACTCTGTAACCAGCACCCCTTCCTAACCTTACGCATGCGCAAAGGCCGCTCTTCCTCCCTCATTTACCCGCAAAATCTCGACACATTTGCTACGACATCCAAAGATATGAAGCAAATAACAATTCAAAAGTCACTGTTGTTCCCGTACCTGTTAAAAAGAAAACAGGGTTTAAAAAAATTGCTTTCAGTCGGTCTCGAACCCACTACCTACGACAGCGCACCGCGATGCTGCTAATCACACTGCTATTCTTTCTAAATGGAGAATAGTTATTTCATCATTATTCATGATCAGATCTTCTAAAGGCTTTTACAACTGATGTGTCTTTAATTTATAGTTATACTATCTTAAACCCGCAGCTCCGCTCGCGTGTTGGTTGATTATGGTAGATAAGCTATCTTTCAGTAATGTGCTATGTGACTGTTACTGTTGTAATATGTGTAAAGTAACGCAATGCACATTTATCTACTAAGTTTAAATAACAATTAAATTAATGTAATTAATTTCACTCATTTTTCAGAAAATGTCGCTGATAAAGCGGAACTGAAAAATATTCCTATCAGATTTCAGAAGTCTATGCACTTACCGTTTATCAGAAAAGTAAGTAGTGTTGATCAAACTACACGTAAAAATGCACTCGTTTCGAAGACTCCAATCACAAAGTTCAACAATAATGATTGTAATAATATCACTGATCGATCACTTGATGTAATGCGCGTAACGTCAAATCGATTTTTTTAAAGAGATGTATTAAAAGAAGTTTCTTTTTTACTGCTTATCATTACAGAGAAAGAGATGTAGACTTTGTAGCACGCATAGACCAAAGATATGGTCTGTGGCATCACGTTTTGCTGTATGTAACCTCCTTGCTATAGAGTCGCAAACGTCATCGCTGGCCTTCAGTCCGAATATTTCTATAATTTGACGACTTTCAACCACCATATCTTCCACCCCCTTATAGCTATCGACATGGAACTTCTATGGTGTACAACGGGAGACGTCGGACAACAATTACACACAGACCATTCGTTTGCGTTTTGTAGTTTTCGCCTCAGAGCGAAATATTAACACACACACACACGTAGAATTTTATATACACCGGTAACTTTCCATCCCTATATACTCCGACCCTTTTATCATTATCAGCCCTCAAGCAACAATGCAACCAATAAAACCATTTTCAAAGAGTAAATGTAATTTTCAAAGAGTAATTATTGTTCCGCATTTCGCGTTATATTCTTCAAATTACTAAATATCAATCAGATCGCTATAAAACCGTGCCTAAAACCTTCCTCAGGTATAAATTAGTAACTGTACAAATATTTAAGTCTCTGTGTCTTGTCGTTCAGAAGTGATAAGCGTACATCGAACAGACATTCACATTAATATATAGAGATAAATAGCTATCCGATCGCCGTAAAGCCGTGCCTAAAGCCTTCCCCAGGTAGACATTAGTAACTCTACAAATCTTTAGCTCTGTATGTCTTGTGGTTCAAACGTGATAAACGTACACCGAACAGACACTCACATTTATAGATATAGATGATGATATTTTACCAAATATGACGGATTTTGACGAATCTTTAATACGCCAAAAAGAAATGAAGGGCGGAAGTTGCCTGCATGGAGAATTTGCGCGTGTGCATGGCGAGGTGTGCAGTAGCTCCATTGTCTTGCTTCGGAATCATACGTGCGTAGCCGCCAGATCTCGAGTAGCCAGGAGATGGTGTCTCTACCAGTTGCAACACCAATGTTAATTGTGGCGTTTCCCCTCGTGCCGCCCTGCCACGGGAGCGCCCATGTGCTGCCACCAGGAGATTCAGAAGAGAATCTGAACCTCAGTCGCGCATGCGCACTGCAACGCTGCGGTCACTGCCGCATACGCTACGAGTCGTATACGTGCTGTCTCCACGACGTAAAAGGTTTCTCATGGGATAAAAATACTTTGAAGGTGCATATAAAATGATCTGATAGAAGAACGAAACAAATAGTGGTAGCTTAATAACACTTTTTGATTTTGACATAAATGTTTTCTGGGTGTTGTAGCGCGTTATGATGTAAGGCTATTACTTAAATAACCGACGTTTCGGCCAACGTTACAGTGGCCTTCAACTGGATATACTGATGTGATTTTGATATGATGCTGACGTGGAGGGAGTGGGGGTTAGCCGTTGCTTATTGCATAGCGAGACATGATTGGTGTTCATCGGCGAATGGGGTGAGGGCTTCCGTTTCTCTCCTGCTGGCCGTGGGCCGCGCGGCGGCAGTTGCTTACCAGTGACGCTCGCGTGTTGTGTTGTCAGTGCGGCCTATTTCGCTGTGATGGCTGGTAGCCAAGAGGGGGCAAGCCTGAGTCCATCTTCTCTATTCATGTTATTAGGGTGTTTTACAATTTCGATGGCTTCCTTTATCTTGCGTTTAACCATCCCTGGTTGCTTGGCGAGTATTCTGGCATCGTTAAATTTTATCTTTTTGCTGCCATCTTGCTGGTGTTCGGCTACTGCATATTTATTGTGTTGGCCTAATCTAATGTAGCGTTCATATTCTCGTATGCGTGTTGCCACTGCCCTTCCTGTTTCACCTATGTATACTTCCCCACACTCTCATTCCACCTTGTATACTCCTGATGCGTGTAGTGCCTCTACGATGTCCTTTGTGGAACCAAGTACATCCTTGATCTTGTGACCACTATAGAAGAAAAAAAAAAATTATGACGTAATGTCTAAATGAAAGTAATATAAAGTGTAGTAACAACCAGCTTACATCAGTATACCCAGTTGAAGGCCACTGTAACGTTAGCCGAAACGTCGGTTATTTAAGTAATAGCCTTAAATCATGACGCGGTACAACATCCAGAAAACTTTTCTGTCATCTGACTCTGGCCGCGGAAGCCTACGTAATTATATCAGAAACCTGTATGGGCGGGACGTGTACCCTTTTTTATTTATTTGTTTACAATTTTTCACGACGAGTAAGTGCTATGAGTGGAACAGGGAGTTGTATCTATGTTTCATAGATCTAGAAAAGGGTTTATGAAGGAAACAATCTTAGGGTTTTAGGTCCCGTCGACAGCGTGGTCATTAGAGACGGAGCTAACGCTCGGATTTTTGGGTAAGGATGGGGGAAGGAAATCGGCCGTGCCCTTTGAAAGGAACCATCCCGGCATTTGCCTGGAGTGATTTAGGGAAATCACGGAAAACTTAAATTTGGCAGGGGCGGCTCTTGTACAGGTTTGCAGGTTTGCGCTACCTCCAGGAATAATAATATTGTTAAACTCCGTTTGCTGTTTAGAAATTCTATGCAGGCGGAGAAGTAGCGCTCCATTTATCTCTTTTGAAACGGCCGGGCTGCTACGCACCGTTCACTCCCAAGTGGACCGAACTTCGCCGACAGCGGCTGGGTTTGCATCTGGCCTGTAAACGCCGACTAGGGTGTCTCAGGGGGTGTGCGGGGTGCGGGGGCAACGCTAGGCGCCTTGAGTGTATACACATCGCGGCCGAGCCATGAGCCACCCAGTCAGCCGCAGAAACAGAGGACGAACTCTCCCGAAGACAACCGGAGTCGTCCGCTCTTCGAACGAAGCGGGCTTTTCGCGCCTTCAAGTAACTGTGCGTTGTGTCCGTTGTTTAGCGTATCTTATAGTGAGATTTGAGGCTCAAGTGAACAGGTGAAATAATGAATCGCCGGACGCGGTGGCCGCGGGGACTAAGGTGCTCCAGTCATGGTCTGCACGGCCACTATGGTCGGGGGTTCGAATCCCCCCTCGGGCATGGATATTTGTGCCGTCCTAGTTCGTAAGTAGTTCATAAGTAGTTTGTAAGTTTAGGAACTGATGACCGCGTAGTTAAGTCCCATAGACTTTACAAACATTTGAACATTTGAAATAATGAATCAGGTAATTTCCTTGTTTTCTGAACGCTTCAATTTACCCAAGTTTGAACAGAAATTAGAAATCACGAAGATAGGTAGACCGATTCCCAGTTGGACAATTTCACAGACAGTTAAAACGAAAAGTCGTCAATGCTACATAAAATTTAACTCGGAACTGCACAACAAGTATGAATGTGTGGCTGCGATGAGTAAAACGCCTTATTTTGTTTTCCTTGTTTATTATTTGGAGGAGAGTTTCCTGGACTAGACAAGGAGTCTTTGACATTCAACACCTTCACGATAAAATAAGGAAACACGAACTTTCTTCAGTCAATGTCAATAATGATTCGAATCTGGCAAGTCTAGGCAATGTAACTATAGCCACTCTATTAGTCAGGGGTACAGAAAGTCCGTGCCATTACACAATCAATAGGTTACAGATAATAGGTACATACTAAATCTAATAATTAACTGTATTCGTTCCTGTGGTTCTTTGAAACTTGCCATCAGAGGACACGATGAGACTGAATCATCTTCTAATCCTGGCGTTTTTCGCCTCGATTAATTTTGGCGCAGAATTAGATTCATTATTAAATCGCATTTGGAAAAGGCAACACTTTTTAAAGGCACCTCAAAACGATCCAGATGCATGCATGCTTCAAGCCTGCCAAGAGGAAATTACGAACGAAATGAAGGGTGCCGTGTTTCTGGTTGTAATAGCTGACGGCACCAGCGATGTAGTCCGTGTTTTCCAGATGGTTAGAGTATATAGGTGCATTATTAATGGAAGACCAGTTGAAAGGTTTTGGGATTTTGTAGCACAAGAAACGCATGATGCCCAAACTTTGGGAACGCAGTTAGAACAGTTAAGTAGCTATTTAGAGAATTGTCCACACAAATTAATAGCCCAAACATATGATGGTGCTTTAGTCATGAGTAATTCGTCACGTGAGGTGCAGGCTCTTGTGAATCAAAAGTTTTCCAATGCTTTATACATTCATTGCTATGTCCACCAATTAAATCTCATTATGCTTAAAGCCACTTCTCTTAATAAAGATAGGCGATTATTTTTCGTCAAAATTCAGAGACATTGCAGCTTTGTAGTTTTTTTTATTCATCTACATCTATGATATCTTGGCTCAATAGCATTTTTTTTATTTTATTTTTTTTTTTTTTTTTTTTTTTTTTTTTTTTTTTTTTTTTTTTTTTTTTTGGAATCTGTTGAGCTGCCATACTGGAGAGATGGCAGCTGGTGAAAAAAGTGCATTACCATCTTTTCTAGTCACCAGCCACCACTGAAATCTGGATGGCCGGAGGTGGATTTGAACCACCATCCTTCCTAATACGAGTCCAGTGTGTTACCACTGCGCCACCTCGCTCGGTAAGGGGTTTATGACCGTGTCCCTAGGAGGAAGCTACTGTCAGTTCTACAACATTACGGTATAGGAGGCAAACTTCTGCAGGCAATTAAAGGGCTCTACGTAGACTGTCAGGCAGCAGTTAGAGTAGATGGCAAATTAAGCTCATGGTTCTGGGTAGTTTCAGGGGTAAGACAAGGCTGTAACCTGTCACCACTGTTGTTCATACTATTCATGGATCATATGTTGAAAACAGTAGACTGGCAGGGCGAGATTAAAATAGGTGAAAACAAAATAAGCAGTCTCGCATATGCGGATGACTTGGTTGTAATGGCCGATTCAATTGAAAGGTTGCAAACTAATATTTCGGAGCTCAATCGGAGGTGCAAGGATTATGATATGAAGATCAGCATCTCCAAAACGAAAGTAATGTCAGTGGGAAAGAGATTTAAACAGATTGAGTGCCAAATAGGAGGAACAAAGCTAGAACAGGTAGACAGTTTCAAGAACCTGGGGTGTATTTTCTCACAGGATGGCAACATAATGAAGGAACTGGAATCGAGGTGCAGCAAAGCTAATGCAGTGAGTGCTCAGCTAAGATCTACTCTCTTATGTACAAAGGAAGTAAGTACCAAGACTAAGCTAGCAGTGCACCGCTCTATCTTTAGACCAACTTTGTTTATGGGCGTGAAAGTTGGGTGGATACAGGTTACCGTATTCATAAGGCAGAGGTTAAAGATTTGAAAGTAGCAAGAATGATTGCAGGTACTAATAGATGGGAGCAATGGCAGGAGGGTGTCCAAAATGAGGAAATCAAGGAAAAACTGGGTATGAACACCGTAGATGATGCAGTTAGAGCGAAAAGACTGAGATGGTGGGGTCATGTTACACGCATGGGAGAAGCAAGGTTACCTAAGAGACTCATTAGCTCGGTAGGGGAGGGTAAGAGAAGTCGAGATAGACCAAGAAGAAAGTAGGGGAGACCAGGGCACGTTTTCCACCATTTTACATTTTTATTTTTGTACTTTTTATTTTTATCGGTTTTGAGGTAAACAGCGGAACATTATATTTCCTATACCTTTATCTACAGTTTTGTACAGATATTTTTGAAAATAGTAAATATCCTTCTTGGCAGCAAATGATTTTGTCTGACCATGTTGCGTTGGAAAATTTGCCCCGTATGCGGGGCAACTTTTCCAGCTTACGTAAAATGTACAGGGGCATATTTTCCAACTATACTTTAAATGGTAAAACAGAGATAATTATTTTGAATTCACTCAATATGTATTTTTATTATGCATTTACAATACATGACAAAAGAAGGATGATAAAAGTAACCACATTAAATAAAAATAAATGCTACTGAAAGGTTTTACAAAATATGTGACTCAAATATTTCACAACTAAGGACATTATTTAACAAAACTCATACTCATTGTCTGAATGACAATGTAAGCAAACAAAAAAATGCAACATTCCCTTTCGTACAGTCTCCATGCGCCCATTTCTTGCAGTTCGTGCACAGTACCCACTTTTCATTTGCTTTAGACTTGGCGTTAAGACTCAAAGCAATAAGGAAAATGTGCCCCGTACGCTCTGGGAAAACGTGCCCCGTCACCATATTCGGAACTATAACACTACGTCCATGAGTAACCGTGTAAGCTATTTACAAAACAAATGCACAGTTACGTGAAGAAAGAAACCCACTTTTAGTGCGTGCAGTGTCAAAATAATAGGTTTAACGCTAGTATGTTTATTTGAAGTTTCAATCCAAATGTGAAAGTTTACTCACCTTTGCAAAAATGACGAAAACGGCCCTGCCGAGGTTGTGACTGCTGGTTCAGCACTGAAAATTTCCTAAATGAACTGTGCTTAGTCGCTACTTCCTACATTATCAACGGTGGTACCATCTGGCAGTTTGTTTCGAAACTAAAGGGAGTTGGACCACCTGCCCCTATGGAAAATGTGCCCCGGTCTCCCCTACTTAGATTCGGTGCAGAATGATTTTGAAGTAAAAGGCATAACATCAGACGAGGCATCAATGTTAGCATTGAATAGGGGATCATGGATGAATTTTATTAGATGCTCCAGACTGAACGCTCAAAGGCATAATCAGTCTCTAACGATGATGATGATGATGATGATGATGATGATGATAAGTAGTTTTCCGGGGGTTCATTGCACCAGTGAACACAAAGAACGCGCCGCCACGGGTTAGCGCCCACTTGATAGCTGTGTGCGGTCTTCTGCGTCGGGAGTGAGGGATCGGATAAGGACGTGGGAGTCTGTCGGATAGTCCTGCGGAGGACCGCAAGAGGTAAACTGACTGGAGGCGTTCTGGTGCGGCACTGGTATTCGTGGCGCCGCCGTGACGGTTCATCAGAGGAACTGGAGTGTCCTGCAGCCTCTTCGCTTTGTGACAGCACAAGTGAGTTGGATTAGCCGTTACGTCTGCAGCAGTGCAGAGGATTAAAATCTTATGCGGTGACCTGTTGGTCTGGCGATTTGCGCGTTTTAATTGCCTTTGTTTCGTGGATCCATATTGTCCGTTTCAGGCACGTTTCGTAGTTTAAGTGCAGCGAGTGTTACAATCTTCCTAGGGTTTTATTTGCGGACGAAGAAGTTAGTACTGCTTCCTCCCACAAGTCCCCTAAAACCTCCACATCCTTGCGGATGCTGTTGCGTAGCAGTGTGCGTTTGTACCGCCCTACAGTACGCATGAGGTGCCGTAGTTACTGTCCAAGTCTTTATGGAAAGCATAGAGTTCTGACTAACCTGTTGTCTTCTATAGTTGTGTCCCCAGCGCAGAAGACAGCACACAGGTCGTTGGTTCTTCTACAGCATACAAGTGAGGCTAAAATAAATTCTCTATGATGGAAGCATAAGAAGCGACTCGCTAGATTCTTTATTGTCAGGGATGCTATTTATTAAATAAATAATAAAATATGAGCAACTATTGTTAATATGATACGGCCTATGCTGCCCACAGCTCATGTTGTGACCTCGACTGTTATCACTATTACACAAATCTTTACCCATGACCGGTGCGGTCCGGCGCGTATGGTGGACAGCTCGAGACAAACTGCGGCGCGTTGCGAGAGAGCACCTGACGCTCTACTTCGCGCCAAAACAGGGCCGTCGCGCACCTTCTGCAAAATCGCTCTTCTCTTGTTACAATAAGAGAAGGCACCTTAAACTTTTTGAACTGTCAAAACCTAGCCTGTCCTTGAGAGATATTTATTAGAAATTCTCAGCTATGAATAATTAATATTTAGTATATAATAAACAAAACTAATTTCAAAAGAAATCACGTGACTTGAAATGCAGCAGCCAATGCGAGGAGAGTACCAGTAACATAGGCGGGATTTCCCACGGGAACCAGCACCTATTGTGCCATATGCTACTGCTCTCCACCCCACATTCCAACATACGCTGCACTTCTTTCTTCCGCGTTTAAGACACGTACGACGTTAACAAAGAAACGGCCAGCGGCCAGAAATATGAAGTGACCACAGGCCAGAAATATCACAGTGTCACTCTCGTGTTTGGGTTACTTCGCTCATCGTCTCGGCGCAACATGAGGCAAACGGTCTGATGATGATCTGATGAAAGATAGAAACCGGTCACGTTACACAACAAGTTGTAAAATTTGTGCAAACTTCGCTGATTTTTCATAATAAATTTATCGTATTGCTGGATATTATTAAAATGTATAGAATCTGGCCGATTTCCGAAATCCAATGAATGTACTGACGTGGGGATATCAATGGACGTAGTTTGAATTAGCCCTTGGCACAATACAACCCAGGGGCAAAGATGCGCATGGAAATTTTCAAAAGCATTTTCCATGAACACGCATAGATAACCTTCTTGCTTGGAAACGTCATCAAAATCGGAATAAAAATGTAAGATTTTGTCAATTCCGTTACTTAAAGTACTCTTAACCATGCACTATATGAAATTTAAAGCAGACAGTGACGTACCTTTTAATTTAAATTGCAAAAATTCACCAACGTCAACTCCCAGTGGGTGGTGCAGAGGAATCGAACTTTGCATTAATGGATGGCACTCTAGAGTTGAACAATTTTTATTACTACGTTTTTTAATCCGATATGTGTTCTTCTAAACATTTCGAAAAACAGTTTTAAATTTTTCACTCAGTGTATAGATAAAGAAAGGGGAAACATTGTGAGTAAGAGACCTTGAAATGTTGTTAGGAGATTTAAACGATAAACTAACAGACATTCGGAAGGACATATGCTGTAAATTTTTTTAAACGACTCTACAGTTTTTTTCTGTTAACTGTAACAAAAATAAAGATGTGTGCTGAAATGGAAACTGTGTGGATTGTTGTTGTTTGTCGCAGTCATTTTCAACTTTGGTAGCACGGTATGTAAACCATTAAACGAAATTTTTCCCCCACTTATATTCTACCTACTTTTATGTAAGTCACAACAATGGTTTTTCCGATTTGTGTCGGTAACAGGAAAGTTGTATTGACGGGTTACCTGCATTCGATTAGATTACTGCTACGGAATGTGAATTGACCGAATCTTTGTTATCCTACCCGCTCGCAAATGAAAATAGTGCTGTCATTGAAGCTACCATCCTCACAGACCTAGCAACAGGAGCGGTCTCTCTCTCTTTCACGCAGCCTGTATATCAAGCCATCCCAACCGATTTACCAATTTATCTTAACCGACTTCAGTTCAGAATGAAGGCGGCATGTCAAAAACATAATCAAGGCAAAGTAGCAGCAGTTCGTTGACCACAATAACCGTGCCCATCCCAACAATACATTCACCACCCAGATGGAGGACTCCCGTTTTGGAAATTTTTGTTGAACAGAATGTCGGCTTGGTCATGCAGAGTACAGGAAACCAACGCACACTGATCGAAACTTCAACGCCAGCAGGTTTCGTCATCCTGTACACCAGAAAGGTGTCCTGAACACGCTAGTACAAATGGCGAGGGCTATTTCTGACAAGGACCACCACATTTGAAGCATGTGTTCGAGGAAAACGGTTATGGGAAGGGTGAAATTGACGAACCTTTCAGGTGTCACCGACGGAAGAAACGCTGTGAACCTGTAGACGAAATCGAGGCCAAGCCGGCTGCATTCCTTCCATACTGTGGAGCAACGACCACACAGACGTGGCACGTGCAGGAGGGACACTGAAAGAGCAGTGCTCCGGCCCGCCTCCAAGATAAGAGGCATGCTACGCCCAGCGAAGGCCATAAACTCCACAAAATACCAAGGAATTACTATTACTTCAGACTTAAACTGGAAAGAAGACGTAGATAATGTCGTTGGAAAGGCGAACCAGAGACTGCGTTTTATTGGCAGAACCCTTAAAACATGCAACAGAACTACAAAAGAAACTGCATACACTACGCTTGTCCGTCCATTTTTGAAGTATTGCAGCCCAGTGTGGGATCCTTATCAGGTGGGTTTGACAGAGGACATCGAAAGAGTCTAAAGAAGGGCAGCTCGTTTCGTATTGTCACGATACAAGCGAGACAGCGTTACGGAAACGATACAGGATCTGGGGTGGGAATAATTACAACAACGGTGCTTATCGCTGCGGCGTGGGCTACTTACGAAACTCCAATCGCCAACATTCTCCTCCGAATGCGAAAATATATTGTTGACTTCCACTTACATAGGTAGAAATGATCATCAGAATAAAATACGAGAAATCAGAGCTGGAATGGATACATTCAGTTGTTCTTTTTTCTTGCGCGCTATTCGAGAATGGAATGGGAGATAAAATTGTATAAGAGTCGTTAGATGAACCCTCTGCCAGGCACTTAAATGTGATTCGCGGAGTATCCCATGTAGATGTAGAAGGACAGCATAGGTCTGCTTGCGTCTGGCGTATATGATGTATTCATGTCCACACTGTTTCTGAGTGATGTGCAGAACACACGCGGTACACAGAACAAACAGAACGTGAGGACTGAGACGTAGCGGAACAGCGCATAAACAAGGAGTATAAACTACAGATTGGAAAAATGAGAATTTGGCCCCAAACGTCATTTTTTGGGGCTCTGTAACTAAAGAAGCGGCTGAAATTGGACTGAAAATCGATTTCAACAGATTGCAGGGGTATAGACTTAGCAGGGCACGACGGCGGGCTTTGGTGTAGAGCGGAAGCACAGGATCGGCGCCTGTAGGGAAGCGGGAGAGCCAGTCTCGAATATGGCGCTGGTCGCGTGACGTCACATGGTACCGCTGCCGGCCTCGCCTTCCGAGCACGCGCTGGACGGCCCTCCAGAAGGTTCCAGACGAAGGTTTTGCAACTATACTGGGTGAATCACCTAACATTTACACCGCAAATATTGCGGAAACGGAAAGTGTGATTGATGTGCGGTTTTCACAGAATGGATTGGTAGTCAAGGACTCGTAGGTTAGCACAAAGTTGTGTATTCTTGGAAAAGACAGGAGGAGCTGTAGAAACCTGCTTTACTACAACGCCACACAACGAGACACTACGATACTGACAAATGACGCGAAAATTTATGTTGATCAGAATTGTACCTACATCGAATTTGTACCACCTTACCCTACTGTTAGCCAATAAACAGATTTTAATATTACTTAGAAAGTGTATTCTTTATGCAATCAAACAATTTTTCAAATGGCACAATAGTTGTTTCTATCATGCACTTGAAGTTTTGACACCAGCTCTGTACAAAGAATTTGGATTGGCATTTTTATCGCGTTTAGTTTGGCAGCTACTACCGTTTTAAGTTTCGGGAGCGGAGGCTGTGATAGCGTAGCTGACTAACCGAGTGGCTAGCCCCTGGGGCACGGCCCACTGTCTCATGACAACCAGCCAGTTAGCTACGCTACGCTGTCGTAACCTCCGCCCCCAAAACTTTGAATGGTTGTAGCTGCCAAACTAAACGTGATAAAACGTCATTCAAAAATCTTTGTATACAGCTGGTGCATGATAGAAACAACCATGGTTCCATTTGAAGAATTGTATGTTTGCATACAAAATACACTTTCTAGGTATTTTTTACAATCTGTTTATTGGCTAACAATACGAGTCCTTGACTACCGATCCATTTTGTGAAAACAGCACATTAATCGCACTTTCCGGTGCAAGTGTTAGGTGATTCACCCTGTATAAGAAGGGCTTCGTGCCATCATCGCAGTCAGAGATTTCACTCCGGATGACGATGGAAACATTTGTTTCTAAAGCTCGAGAATTTTATTCAGCATGAAGCGTTCTTCGATTGAGACTCCAGTTAGAGGAATAAGAGGTTAAATTAGGGAGGAGGGGAAATGGACGCTGAGAGGTGGAAGGAGAGAGAGAGAGAGAGAGAGAGAGAGAGAGAGAGAGAGAGAGAGAGAGAGAGAGAGAGAGAGAGACGAAAGGGATGGACAAAGAGAGGGGTAAGCAGGCAATTCATAAATGTATTTATCAATTGAGAAGCGATACTGGATCCACTACATTGTTTATTGCCTGCATATGATATGTGATATACAGTTCGTTTTATATTATCAGTTATGATGTCGCAATTTCAAGGAACGCGGATATAAATAACCCATGCACAACCATACACGGCAGCTCAGTGGTGTCAAATAGGTCGCGGAACGATTGCAGCAACAGCGGTGACTAATTGTTTCTATTTATCGATCTTGCGTAAAGACGTGATGTAAGCGGCGAAAGCAGCAAATAAATGTGACGACTCCTGTTTACCTGCTACCAGAGACGTCACCACTACTACCGATTCTCGAGCTGTAGCGGAAACATCTAGCAGCCATTCCATCTACACCCACTCAGTCCAACGCCTCCCAAGGTTGCGATTGAATTTCATCTGCGGCCGTCAACGCGTGATTTTATCAAGGCAAGGTGAGTACTGCGTCTGAAGACACGTCCACGGCATCCCGTCGTACGCCTCCGCTAGAGAGGAAAATTCACACTCATACCCTACTGGACATTAAAATTGCTACACCAAGAAGAAATGCAGATGATAAACGGGTATTCATTGGACAAATATATTATACTAGAACTGACATATCACGAGATTTTCACGCAATTTGAGTGCATAGATCCTGAGAAATCAGTACCCAGAACAACCACCTCTGGCCGTAATAACGGCCGTGATACGCCTGGGCATTGAGTCAAATAGAGCTTGG
Source organism: Locusta migratoria (assembly GCA_026315105.1). Taxonomy (NCBI): domain Eukaryota; kingdom Metazoa; phylum Arthropoda; class Insecta; order Orthoptera; family Acrididae; genus Locusta; species Locusta migratoria. Next base: position 509,208,704 of record CM048747.1, read on the forward strand.
ATGGCGTGTACAGGTACAGATGCCCATTCAGCTTCAACACGATACCACAGTTCATCAAGAGTAGTGACTGGCGTATTGTGACGAGCCAGTTGCTCGGCCACGATTGACCAGACTTTTTCAGTTGGTGAGAGATCTAGAGAATGTGCTGGCCAGGGCAGCAGTCGAACATTTTCCGTATCGAGAAAGGCCCGTAAAGACCTGCAACATGCGGTCGTGCATTATCCTGCTGAAATGTAGGGTGCCGCAGGGATCGAATGAAGGGTAGAGTCACGGGTCGTAACACATCTAAAATGTAACGGCCACTGTTCAAAGAGCGGTCGATGCGAAAAAGAGGTGACCGAGACGTGTAACCAATGGCACCCCATACCATCACGCTGAGTGTTACGCCAGTATGGCGATGACGAACACACGCTTCCAATGTGCGTTCACCGCGATGTCGCCAAACACGGTTACGACCATGATGATGCTGTAAACAGAACCTGGATTCATCCGATACAATGACGTTATGCCATTCGTGCACCCATGATCGTCGTTGCGTACACCATTGCAGGCGCTCCTGTCTGTGATGCAGCGTCAACGGTAACCGCAGCCATGGTCTCCGAGCTGATAGTCCATGCTGCTGCAAACGTCGTCGAACTGTTCGTGCAGATGGTTGTTGTCTTGCAAACGTCCCCATCTGTTGACTCAGGGATCGAGACGTGGCTGCACGATCCATTACAGCCATGCGCATGCCTGTCATCTCGACTGCTAGTGGTACGAGGCCGTTGTGATCCAGCAGGGTGTTCCGTATTGCCCTCCTGAACCCACCGATTCCATATTCTGCTAACAATCTTTCGAACGCGACCAAGCAAGCAGCAAAGTCCTGATACGATAAACCGCAATCGCGATATGCTACAATCCGATCTTTATAAAAGTACGCATTTCTCCTCCTCACACGAGGCATCACAACGACGTTTCACCAGGCAACGCCGGTCAACTGCTGTTTGTGTATGAGAAATCGGTTGGAAAGTTTCCTCATGTCTGCACGTTGTAGGTGTTGCCACCGGCGCCAACCTTGCCTGAAGGCTCTAAGAAGCTAATCATTTGCACATCACACCATCTTCTTCCTGTCGGTTAAATTTCGTGTATGTAGCACATCTTTGTGGTGTAGCAATTTTAATGACCAGGAGTGTATTAATCACCTGAAAAGTACTACTGTTTAAAAGACACAGACGTAAAACTGTCTTAATCAGCTGAGTGAATCCTAATCCGCTCTCTTTGTTACACGGAACATTCTAAACTTTTTTACTCACAAAGGAACCTCTTCATCCCACACCTCTCAAATTTAGTGGAAGGGTGGCGCAATGGACAGCTCACTAAAAACTGATTCCAGGTTAAGCACGAAGAAGGAACGAAAGTATGTAGAACTTAAACAAAAGAATAATAATAATAAAATAAAATAAAATAAAATAAAATAAATAAAAACTGAACACTTCAAGCGTACGGTATGCTACATTAAAGAAGTAACTTCGGCAACTGTGTTGTGGATGGTGGTTATGGTGTTGATCTAGAAAGCAGAAGGTCTTCGTTTCCATTCATATTCTTGAACAGGAATTTTATTTCGTTTTTGTCATTATATTGTCACCTGTTTATCATGTCACTGACGTCTCTGTTCTCTTTTTGTAGCCCTGGAAATTTTCATACTACGCATTAGTTACAGAATATGAGTTATGTTGTAATAACATATTTCTGTCACAGGCAAATGTGAGTAATAGTGAGTGTAGATGAAATTTCGCACAGACCACTCACCTATCAAAACAAAAAATAAAGGGGTGGGAACTTTGTCGCGATAAAGTCTCATCGTCTTAAACTGCATGTTAATTACCGGTGAAAATAGGTGATGTCGAATACAATCGGAGAAGTAGTTCGGAATCAGTAAATGCGATGCGACATAACCACGCCGTAGTATGGGGACGATCGGCTAAATAAACGTGTAAACACACGTCAGTTGACTACAGTCATGGCGGAGAAAGGATTCCTGCTGATGTCATAGACACAAAACTGGTTACAGAGAGCCGAAACACAGTTAAATTTTCGCGCTGGCGTAGACTTGCACCAGGGACGTTCAGATTCGTAGTTCAGCACTATAACCACAGGACGACGACGATCTGCCGCTGTGGAGTAGCCGAGCGGTCTAAAGCGTCTCGCTGCGGAGCGCGCGGTTGCTCACCATGGAGGTTAGAGTCCTCCCTGGGGCATGGGTGTGTGTGTTGTCCTTAGGTTAGTTTACCTAGGTTTAAGTAGTTTGTAAGCTACGGACTGATGACCACGCAGTTTGGTCCGATAGATTTACAGACACATTAACAACGACGATCTCGCTGTAGGGTTTCCCTGCACCTTCTATACGTTCTACTTGGGCTGTTCACTATTTCTATTTTGTTTCTTTTCACACAGTTTCACATAATTCCTCCTTGTTTACATACTTGACCTGTTTTTGACGTGCTATCCAATGCACCATACTACCACTACATCTGAGTGGTGTGCGGTGCGGAGTTTCTCTTTGTAGTGAACTCAGCATCTCCATGTCACTTCTGCTGTCTAAATTGTCTCCAACTATCTCCTTTTTCTCCCTCTGGTAGATTCTCCTGTCTCTATTTCCCACAATCATTGTCTACATACCTTTCTTTGATTAGTTCAAAATGTTCAAATGTTTGTAAAGTCTATGGGACTTAACTACGGGGTCATCAGTCCCTAAACTTACAAACTAATTATGAACTACTTACGAACTAGGACGGCACAAATATCCATGCCCGAGGGGGGATTCGAACCCCCGACCGTAGTGGCCGTGCGGACCGTGACTGAAGCGCCTTAGTCCCCTCGGTCACCGCGGCCGGCTTTGATTAGTTCCACTGCATCCTTGGGGTGGCATTTTGTGGGGCCACCGTACGCCATTGGTGGTCGCAGAAGACAATCAAACAGCTACACGGTCCAGATAAGACAACCTACGACGTACAGAATAACCATAATCGATGGCACATCCGCGAAGAATTGCTCTTAATTGACGGAAATTATCGCATTCACCTTGCACATCATGTGATAATGATATCTCAACATTAGAATGTCTAGCATGTCCTTCAGACATGAACCTTATCGAACATATTTTGTTTGTAAACCTAAGAGACCAAACTGCTAGGGTCATCGCTTTGTAGTCTTAAAAACTACTTAAACTAATTTAAACTAAATAAGGACAACACACACACACACCCCCATACCCGAGGTAGATGTGGAACGTCAGACGGGGAGTGGCCGCGGCATCCTTAGCATGGCGCCTTAGACCACGCTGCCATTCCCGCACGGCTACCGAACTTACCTGGGATTAATTCAGAGAGGCTGTTTCTAGGCGAAACGACCCACCAACCAGTCTAAGAAATAGACACCGAATCGCCATTGAGGAGCGGGACAATCTGGACCGACAGTCTCTTGATAATCTAGTGGACATTTTGTCACGAATACAGTCAAGCATCGGTGCAAGAGGACGTGTTACCGGGTATTAGGGTAATGGTGTATGGTGAAATCTGGAACACAAATTGAGAATATCTACGTTATTGTGGTATAACTTGTAAGTTTGGCCCACTTTAGGTTACGGTAGTTACACTAAAAGTGGGCCTTTGCGATCGTCTTTTGACAGCTCGAAATTTAAATGAAAATAACGGCTTAACCATTCATCTGACACGAAAATTGAATAACTGAATTTGTAGAGGAGAAAATTCTTTACAACTTTGCTCTTCTATGTTTTTTTCATATATCGTATCGTTTCAGAGATATTTGAAAAAAATTACGGCGATTTTGGGATGTCTGTCTGTCCGTAACGTGTTCTCACTTTGTAGGTCGAACCGTTCAACCGATCGGCACCAAATTTTACAGACATAATTGTTGGCTAACAGAGACCAGTACCTTGCTTTTTGAAATATTTCGAACAAGAAATACGTTAGTAATACAAAAAGAAAAGCCGTTTGTAATGTAATTTTAATTGCAAGTAAACCGGTCAACTGACGCGAAAATTAAATAAACGGAGTTATATAGGAGAAAATTCTCTACAGTTTTGTTCCCTTATGTTTTTTTCCACATCTCATATCGTTTGAGAGATATTTGTAAAATTTACGGAATTTTGACACCCTCCATTGAATTAACTTAAACCAGCCGTTCGCAGATGTCACGTGACATTCCTCGCCCAGAACTCTGTCTGACATATGCCATCTTGCGTTGCATATTTGATGATTTTCTTATTGTAACTTACCAATTGTCATTTCAAAGCAATGGGGCACTGAAGAATTAACAAACACACGTCGTTCTTCGTACGGTGAATGATAATCTAGTGTCTACAAAACCCATATTAGCATCAGTTAACAACGGACATCAATAGTATGTAATTAAAGAAAGTAAGTCCTAACTGTAAGTCGTAGCGCTGTGGGGAATGCGTTGGACTGTGACGCTGAAGGTCAGTGGTTCGGAACCCGCCACTATTTATTTTTTTTCATAAAAGGGTGTCAGACACTCTTATTAATTAATTTTTTATTATTTAGATTATTATTTTGGTCCAAAATGTTTGCAAAAACTTATAAAAATACGAATCTAATGTGGGCCGTAAAACACGTCATTGCAATTTTTTAATTGATTCTATGACCATTTCACATTGTTAGTCTATATATTGTTACAATAAAAGTAATGGCTCACAACAAAGTACCTGCAGGCAACATCAGAGAAATAACCAAAACGTTTAAGGTAGTCATATCCACACTACGTCCAATTTGAAAAAAGAATTTCACCGACAAAAGCTCGACTACCAATTGCATCTCCCATATGAGGAACACAGGCAAATATCTTTATCAGTCATCAAGAGAATATAATATTAAACACAATCATCACAGGAAAAAAATACAAAATTGTCTACTGGTACATTTTTGCAGATGACGTAATCTGCATGGTAGATAAATGAGTAGATAGAATACAGCAGTTCCACATAGATATAAACGGTATACATAGCAACATTCAGTTCACGACGGAAAAAGAAACAAACATGCAGATACACTTCGTGGACATAACAACAAAGAAAGACAATGATAGTACACATCTGAAATATTCAGAAAACCAACAGATACAATCATATATGCCACATATAACCACCCCCATAATAAAAAAAAAATCTAGCAGCTTTAACAATAAGACACAAGTTGCGTAGACTGAACATTGTCCCACTAAGTATGGAAACTATGAGAAAGAATTAAAAATAATAAAACTTACAGCTAAAAACAATGCTTATAACACCAAAACAGTAGAAAGACGCAATAAAAAAATGCAACTAAAGAAAAATTGTAAGAAGCACAGAACACAAACACCTAAAAATCCCAAAACACAGACCAGGCAACACACACACAGACACTGCAAACAGTTACATTCATGATATAAAAAGGAGAAATAAATACACGCACAAAATCGTAAACATACTAAAGAAGCAAGGATTACAAACAGCCTACAGAACAAGAAAAACACTTCTGTCACATTTGTAAACAACGTAAAGCATTACATCTTGAATGAAAGGCAGAAATTTCAGAACCAAAGAACGTATGAAAATAGCCATGCAACATATGCAGGAGACCTGATAGAACTTGGACATGAACCATCCACCATGGAACAGGATATGAAAACTATATGAGTGAATAATCGAGACGAAAACTCCTGATACTACAGGAAAACTTTCATATACAACGAGCGCTGCAAATGAATAAGAAGGTAATTAATCATCAGATCAACATAAGAAACAACTCACTGATCAAGCTTCCCTCAAAAACAATGGCAAACAGTGACGAAACGTGAAGTGTCCTCCCTCCTTCTTTCTTTCTCTCTTCTTTCCCTTCCGTCCCCCTACTCTCACACTCATAAAAAATAACACAAATAGTAACACACACACCCACACTTCTAAACAATGCACAACACAAACAGAAAACAGATGTTACACCCAGAGATACAATGAACACGATCGAAAGACAGACATATAGTGACACTTGGCAACACATCACATACGAAGCATATGCGTTCTTCACGAAACACACACACACACACACACACACACACACACACACACACACACACACACACAAAATGCATCCGATTGGAAAATACACACACATCTCCATGAAAACACATATGGAATAACACCAAAAAAACCATAAGAGATACTGCAAAATTAAATAAACTTCGCAAAAACTAGTGCGACAGAGGTTGTTTCTAACCTAGAAGGTTAGAATTTAAGAAATTTTAACGTAGCAAAGATTTATAGCTATTATTATTATCAAACGTAGCAAAATATTTATAACTGTACTACAATGAAACATTATACACAAAAAACAAACATGTATTACAGGCCACTGATGATGCTTTACAAATAAGGAAGCGAAACTCTTGTGGCACTGCAACATCTTTCATTTAGTTGCAATAGACCGGAATATACCGCCACAAATTTTCTTAGAAACTAAGGACATAAGAAAGAAAAAATGATGATGTAATATTCCATAATGCTCTGGAGAACAGGCAGTTTCCATTTACCTTGGTTCCATATGAAGGAAAACAAAGCAAAGGTAGCCTATGATGAGAAAGTAGTGTACAGAGCACAGAGATGTTATATATTTAGTTACCAATGTGTACATGACAATGTGCCGCGACGAATTAGCCGTGCGCACTGGAGCGTCGTGCTGCGGTGCGCGCGGCCGTTCGCCGTTAGGGGTTCGATTCCGCCCTGGAACATGGGGGTTTGTGTTGTTCTTAGGTTTATTTACCTTAAATTAAGCAGTTTGTAAGCTACGGACTGATGAGTCCGACAGATTTAAAAACATCTGAGCATTTGAACATGAAAATATCAAATAACATTCAATTTTATGTTGTTCCTAATGAAATATTGAAAAATATATATTGTCATGCAAAATATATAAATGTCCCTACAAGTTGTCGTACAATGCAAAACTTTAATCTCATGTGTATCAATTAATAGATACAAGTGCACCATTTTTTGTTGCAAAATAGTAACGTAATTAACGAAAGAACATTATAAAACATTCACTCAATAACAAAAAGCCAAATTGAAATAAGGAAGATGAACGTAATTGATGGGGTGGTCCATGTCAACATATACATCTATCTAATTTCTTATCTGATTAATGTTAAGATATTTAGAGTTCAAGTTTATAGTACAATTCTAAAAACAACATAAATTATCACCATGAAAGTGAATATTATACAATGAATCAATAATCTATCACATAATCAGAAAGAAATTAGGGTGCTGAATATAGGCAGTGAAGTACTCTTTTGTTTACATGCATGTTGAGACATTACGGACACATGCTCCGCATGTCACATAATTATTCTAATTAAGGATATGTATGGCAGGTAGGCTGAAGTGTGCAGCTCCCGTTTGGAAAGTGAAGGTAAGCAATCAGCTGGCCGGGTTTTAACCCAACCGCTTCAGAATGGGTAAGACCCTGGTGGAAATTGGCTAATCTCCGGAAATGGGTTATCACATGCTGCTAGATGGTTTGAGACAACAGGGAGATGTCTTAACTCTCTCAGTCTTGGTGGTTAGTGTTACTAACCACATCTTTTCGATCACGGTACTTCTATTCCACGCCATATAGCGATAATCGGTTGAATTAGTACGTCCGTTTGGACTGTGCTTCAAAATAAATGACAGATTCCGGGTACATTGCATGAATGTCAGTGCATACCAGTTGCATTGAATATAGCGCTAACGAAATGTTCAAATGTTTGTTAAGCTTATGGGACTTAACTACGGGGTCATCAGTCCCTAAACTTACAAACTACTTATGAACTACCTTATACTAAATACGGCACAAATATCCATGCCCGAGGGGGGATTCGAACCCCCGACCGTAGTGGCCGTGCAGACCGTGACTGAAGCGCCTCAGTCTCCTCGGCCACCGCGGCCGGCTAGGGCTAACGTACCTTGTCTCGAGTGTCTGATAAAAACATCAATACAACGGGTACGTAACACGTTTTCTGTAATGTATTTTATTGAACGTATTCTCATAGACCTATTTTATGTGTGTTGGCATACAGGTACTGTTACTTTTGTGTTTTCACTGATTAGTTACAAAGGGAATGTGGTGGTTTGCTTACAAACCACCATGCCGGTGGCGGGTTAGCTTATGGATGTAATGACATTTGCTTTTTTTTTTTTTTTTTTTTTTTTTTTTTTCTTCTTTACAGTATGTCGCGCCGCACGCGCCCCTTAGGAGAGAATGAGATTGGACAATACTTGTTTGAAGACATCCCTTCAGGTAACGAGTGCATTTGTAGCCCTGACGATGACGAAGAAGAGGCAGCAAATCAGCAAAATCCGATGGTGTTAGGTGATTTGAAGGAACCTGAGGTTCTTAAGAATTTCAGAGGGAGCTTTAGGCAACAATTGACAGAAACAGGGAAAAATAAAACAGTAGAGGAGGAATGGGTAAAATTGAGAGATGAAATAGTGAAGGTAGCAGAGGACAAAATAGGTAGGAAGGCAAGACCTACACAAAATCCTTGGATGTCACAGGACATTCTAAATTTAATCGATGAAAGGAGAAAATATAAAAATGCAGTAAATGAAAGAGGCAAAATGGAGTACAGACGACTAAGAAATGAGATTGACAGGAAGTGCAAAATGGCTAAGCAGGAGTGGCTAGAAGGCAAATGCAAGGATGTAGAAGAATGTATAAATAGGGGAAAAATAGATACAGCCTACAGGAAAATAAAAGAAAAATTTGGAGATAAGAAAAACAGCTCTATGAATATCAAGGACACTGATGGAAAACCAGTTCTCAGCAAAGAAGGGAAAGCTGAAAGGTGGAAAGAGTATATAGAGGGGCTCTACAAAGGAAATGAACTTAGAGACAATATTGTAGGAAGGGAAGAGGATGTAGATGAAGATGAAATAGGTGAGACTGTACTGAAAGAGGAATTTGACAGAGCCCGAAAAAAGGCCCCTGGAGTAGATGATATTCCCTCAGAGCTACTGAAGTCTCTGGGAGAACCAGCCATGCCAAACCTGTTTCACCTGGTGTGTAAGATGTATGAGACAGGCGAAGTACCCTCAGACTTTAAGAAAAATGTTATAATCCCCATTCCAAAGAAAGCAGGTGCAGACAGGTGTGAAAACTACAGAACCATCAGTTTAATAAGTCATGGTTGCAAAATATTAACACGAATTATATACATAAGGATGGAAAAGCTGGTAGAAGCGACCTCGGGGAAGATCAGTTTGGGTTCAGGAGATATGTAGGAACACGGGAGGCAATACTCACTTTACGGCTTATCCTAGAAGATAGATTAAGAGTATTTAGCACGGGAAAAGAGCAGCAGTGGTCGTCACCAACAAATTCATAGACGCTATAATGCTGCGTCAACTTTCAGATGAAGACACGGTGGTCTTGGAAGTCACCATAGGTTCTCACACATTTTATGCTGTCAGTATGTATATGGATATTAAGCATGACATCGGTATGGATTTTAGTAAACTAGATGACATTTTAAAATTTAATAATGCAACTGTTGTGCTCATTGCCGTCGACAGTAGCGCTCGGTCATCTATGTGGCACGATAGAATTACCAATGTACGAAGGCGAGAAATAGAAGCATATTTGAGGGTTAATAATCTTTATATTATGAAACAAAAAAAGTGACATTACAACTTTCGAGAGCAGTAATGGGAAAAGTAATGTGGATCTAACATTAACTAATGATTGTCTCGTACAGTCATTACATGACTGCGAATGCTGCCACGACGAAAGTTGCTCAGATCATCGAATTATCACATTTAATATAGGTACAGATTCAGTACAACGCAATGATAATGGATACCACAATTTCAAGTACATAGAGAACAACGCTAATTTTATAGTTTTGAAGAGTCAATTGTTAAAGAACTAGAACAGCAATTTCTAAATCAATCTGCCCCACTGACTTTACTCGACATGGACAAAGAATTAAGTATGGTGGCGGAAAGGGAAACGAATATCGACGGGTTAGTGACCGACTACGAAGCAGCTATAGACACAGCATGTAAGAATGCATTCAAAATAAAGGGCCCTTTACGACTGAAATCAAAAAAGTGGTCGGTTCCATGGTGGACAACCGAATTAACGATTCAGAGGGAAAAAAAACAAATGCTACCAGTCGATTGTATCAAAGAGCGCAGATTGACGAGGTATTAAGAATTCAGCGAAGAGAGTTTTATCTTAAGCAGAAGAAGAAATACTCAGAAGCGATTCGTCAAGCAAAACTACGATCTTGGAAGAATATTGTAGTTTTACGTCTGGCAACAATCCGTGGAATGCTGTCTATCGTTTGGCGTCAGGGAAAGTACGGAACACTTCATTCATGACAACCCTACAGAAAGAAGATGGTACGATGATAGTAAACCTAGAGGATACACTCAACTCCATGCTGGAATACTTAATTCCACTGGATAACGAGGACGATGATACTGAATACCATAAAGATGTTAGATACGTTACCGAAACCATTGTAATTACAAACAAGGATAAAGATTTCACAACGGAGGAAATTCGTACTGTAATGGAACAGCTGAATACCAAAAAGTCTCCAGGAGAGAATGACATAAATAGTTTAGTTCTACTGAGGGTGTTTAATGTGTTTCCTCAATTTTTTACTACGATCTACAATCGTTGCCTTCAAATGGCATGTTTCCCCAAACTGTGGAAGCGAACTAAAATAATACCGATAGTTAAGTCTGGAAAGGAACAGAGCGCAGAATCAACAAGTATCGTCCACTAAGTCTTTTATACACTGAAGCGAAGATACTGGAAAAACTTTTAATAAATCGAATAATGCATTTCGCCTACTCCAGATATTTTCTGCATAAGAACCAGTACGGTTTCACCCCACAAACGGGTACGAATGAGGCGCTAATGGCTGTAAAAGAATTTTTGGAGAGTAGTCTCACAACTAAAATGTGTGTCATCATGGTGAGCCTGGATGTACAGGGCGCCTTTGACGCAGCTTGGTGGCCTGGTATTTTAAAGACGTTGCGTGAGTTTAACTGTCCTGCAAATCTGTATAACTTTACACGTAGCTATTTCAGTCACAGAACTGCAACGTTGAATGTCAACAACCTCATAGAAAGATCTGCTACCAAAGGATGCCCACAAGGTTCTTGTTGCGGACCATGTTTCTGGAATATATTATATGATTCCTTGCTTAAATTGCCTTACTCAGGACACTCTCTTGTTATAGCCTTTGCCGACGATCTGATTGTACTAACCAAAGGAGAGAGTCCTCTTGCCGCTGAGAATATCTGTAACACAGACATGCAATTAATATCGACTTGGGCCAGTTATAATAAACTACAATTCAACGAACATAAATTAAAAGCTATACTTGTCACCAGGAAAAGGAAATTTGCCTCATCGACAATCGCAATATACCTTAATAACAAAGTGCTTCAACAAATCGACCATCTAAAATATCTGGGCGTTATAATCGACAGTAAGTTTACATTCAACAAACACGTTCAACATAGGGGACTGAGGCGCTTCAGTCACGGTCTGCACGGCCACTACGGTCGGGGGTTCGAATCCCCCCTAGGGCATGGATATTTGTGCCGTCCTAGTTCGTAAGTAGTTGATAAGTAGTTTGTAAGTTTAGGGACTGATGACCCCGTAGTTAAGTCCTATAGACTATACAAACATTTACAACACGTTCAACATATCACAGATAAATGCACAGTCCTGATTAACGCTCTTTCCAGATCAGCTAGACTCAACTGGGGTCTGCGGTCTACAGCACTGCAAACTATTTATAAAGGAGCAATACTGCCTATATTATCGTCCGGCTCACCGATGTGGATAGACGCACTGGAGCGACAATACAACCGTACGAAAATTAATAGAGTCCAACGGTTAATCAATTTAAAAATGGTCAAAACTTACAGAACAACATCCAGCGAAGCATTTTGTGTTTTATCAGGTCTCATGCCTATAACACTTAAGATACAGGAAATAGCCAAATATTTTAACCTGGTCAAAACCAAAGACGCCAAACAGACAATCGACATCGCCCTAGAGCACAGAAGCTGGGCAGACTTTACAAGGATAATTGAGAAGGACACCAGCAAAAGCTACGCTGTTGAAGTATACACAGATGGAAGCAAGTCATACGACGGAGTGGGTTCGGGGATAGCAATATTTATTAATAAGAGGCTTACTTACCAGATACAACTGAAACTGTCTAACGAATGCTCAAACAATCAAGCGGAACAAATTGCCATTCTCAATGCTCTTGAGTTCATAAATAATCTCTCGAATACTGATACAACTGCAGCAATTCACACCGACAGCAGTTTTACTTTGGACTCTTTGCGAAATCCGAAGAACCACAATTGTTGATTGAAGAAATAAAATGTAAAATCAGAAGGTTGCAGACACACAACTGGCTGGTGCATTTCGAATAGGTTAAGGCACATCAAGGGATATGGGGAAATGAACTAGCTGACAACTTTGCTGAAAGAGCAGCTCGATCACGATAATCAATACGCTATAACAAAATACCTACAAGTGCCGAGAAGAGTTTAGGAACAAATGGGACATTGAGTGGCACAGAACAAAAAACGGGGAAGCACTAAACCGTATTTTCCAACGATCCGACAACGTTTAATGATTAAACTTCCAATATCTCCGCATTTTACAGCTATGTTAACGGGTCATGGGAAACTGAAAGCCTACTATCAGCAGTTCAAAATCACCGAAGACGGAACGTACACATGTAACAGTGCTGTCCAAACTATTGACCACATGCTTTTTGACTGCTGCAATGTATTGAAAGAGAGGGATCATCTCAGAAAAAAAAATAGCTGCCAAAGGAGGAGGATGGCCCGTCAGTAAATATGACTTAGTACATAAATTCACTACAGACTTTTACAATTTTTGTAATTCAATAAGATTTCCTAATGTATAAAATTGTTTGTTTCTTTGTGAACCCTGTCAACTTATATACTGTACGACTGTTTGCAAAAATATTTGATGTAACCGCCTGAATCTAACCATCAAACATGTAATATTATTATGCAATGGGGCATGTTAAATAATAAATAAATAAATAAACACCTAAGACATCCCAGGCCTTTTTACCCAAGTTCTACCAGGGTCTTGACGACATTCATCTTAGACTGCAGGAGCCCTCTGTTTGTCCATTTGTTCGAGTGTCGAATCAAAATTAATGTGCAGCGCTTGAAGACACTTTTCGGTAACTACGACACGCCGTGAGGTGAAACGCTGAAGAACGCTGTGGGGAAAGAATCATCCTGTTGCCCGGTAACGCACGGCCCAACCAGCCAATCGAGCAAAGAGTACGCAGCAGCGATTTGAGTAGAAAACACTGCAACATCCTCCTCATAGCCAACATCTTTCACTGTATGATTATGACATCTTCCAAATAAAGAAATGCGGGGATTTCCGCAGAGGGATGTGGAACTGCAACAGTCAGTGCTTTGTAGATCCATTAGCGACATTATGCTCTCTTACCTCTCACAAATACGTTAATGGACTTGCCGCGGTGGGTAAACCGGTTCCGCCAATCAGAGAAGTTATGCACCGTCGACCGTGGCCAGTACTTGGATGGGTATCCGTCCAGGTACGCCACGCGCTGTTGACACTTTTCCCATTTCCTTATGTCAGAGGGGACAGGAGGGATGGTGGTGCAAAGTGCCTGACCACCAGTCTTTGCAGCAGTGTCCTGGACTAAATTCCGAACATCTCCGCAGTGTCTCATGGAGTGAGGGCACGAACAGTATTGACGGCGATCCGTCCGTCGGATGGGGACGTTCAGCTCGGCGGCCCCCTTGGTGCTTTTCGAGAGGAGTAGGCTATGTGGCGGCACCGGGTTTCACACTCTCCCTTCTCCCAACACTACACTACACAGATTAGATTAGATTAATACTTGTTACATAGATCATATATACAACATTTCGTAATGATGTGGAACGTGTCAGTCTAGTGAATGTTGTCTACACCTGACAATCAATATTTTAAGGGTTTTTTATTATATATCTTTTTTGTTTTTATTTATTTTTTTATTTTGGTTTTTAAGTTTTATCTAAAATTTCCTCTACATTGTAGAAGGAGTTGCCATTCAGAAATTCCTTCAATTTCTTTTTAAAAACTAGTTGGCTTTCTGTCCTTTTGATGCTACTTGGTAAGTGACCAAGGACTTTTGTGGCAGCATAATTCACCCCTTTCTTAGCCAAAGTTACATTTAACCTTGAATAGTGAATACCATCCTTTCTCCCAGTGTTGTAGCTACGCAAACTACTATTACTTTTGAGTAGGGTCGGATTGTTAATAACAAGTTGCATGAGTGAATATATGTATTGTGAAGCTACAGTGACGATCCCTAAAGAAATGTCTGCAGGATGCTCTTGGGTGGGCCCCAGCAATTATTCTGATTACACGCTTTTGTGCAATGAATAGCTTTTACTCAATATTGAATTGCCCCAGAATATGATCCCATATGAAAGCTATGAATGCAAATAGGCGTAGTAAGCTAATTTACTGAGATGTATATCGCCAAACTTTGCAATTACCCTACTAGTTTAAGTAGCTGAACTCAAACGTTTCAGGAGATCTTCAATATGTTTCTTCCAGTTTAGTCCCTCGTCAATGCTAACACCTAAATTTTTTGAATAATCTACCTTAGCTACAGATTTATGTTCAAAGTCTAAATTAATTAATGGTGTCGTGCCATTTACTGTATGAAACTGTATATACTGGGTTTTATCAAAGTTTAATGAGAGTCCATTTGTAGAGAACCACTTAATAAATTTCTGAAAGATATCATTTACAGTTTCATCAGTTAATTCCTGTTTGTAAGGTGTGACAGCTATACTTGTATCATCAGTGAAAGTACTAGCTTAGCATCTTCGTGAATGTAGAATGGCAAGTCATTAATATATACAAACAGTAAGGGACCCCAGACCGAACCTTGTGGGACCCCATTTTTGATAACTCCCCAGGTAGAGGAATTAATTATTTCATCTATATCATGTGAACTGCTTATTTCAACTTTCTGCACTCTTCCGGTTAAGTATGATTTAAACCATTTGTGCAATGTCCCACTCATACCACAATACAGGCACCTATTACAGTCAACTACACTTATCACAGACACTTCAGCACACAGTTCAAGGTGACTGCGGGCGAGAAGGATCGGGAAAACCTCTCTAATGAGGAGCCCATTCATACCATACGACGTTATTTTTACAATAACATATGCTCAAACTGAGAAACGTCCGTTTCGATACATCAATTACTCGCATGTGGGATGCATGTGTACGACTCAAAATCATATTTGGTGTAACGTTTGCACAAGCAATTCGAAAACGTTCTGTCATGCTCTGTAAAGTTAGTACTTGTTCATAGATGTGGAGTCTTTGAGCGAGTTGCAGTTAGAGTCCCTGCAGACGCCTATGTGGCATGTATAAGTGCCGGAAGTTCCATTATTTTATGTCTGTTAGTATTTGTTTAGTTGTGTACTCAGTAGAACTCTGTGACGCACAGTCTCCGAATTTCGAGATAACAGAGAAGCAAAGCGTGTGCATTAAATTTTGCGTGGAACTCAACAGAACCATTACAGAGACACACCAAATGATTCAGGAAGCCTACCATGGTGCGTCAGGCGTACTTTGTGTTACGAATGCTTCAAGCGCTTTAAAAATGCTCGGAGGGAAGATGACATCCAACGACAATGTGCGTGCCAGTCGCAGACTGACTGTCCGAGAAACTGCTGAATAATGTATCACTTGATTTGGGTCATGTCATGAAATCCTGCACAGTATCTTGGAATGCATCGCGGTGACACCAATTTGCTCCACGACTAATGAGCATCGCATTGCAAAATGTCAAGAGCTTTCTGGATGGCGCTAATGAAAACTAGATGTTCCTCAAGTGAATCATTACTGGACATGAGACGCGGGTATACGATTACTGTGTAGAGAGAAACTTTCAATCTTAACACTGGGCCAGGAAAGGTTGTCTAAGTGAAAAGGTTATTCTCATCAGCCCATACCTCAAAGTCATGTTGATGGATCATATGTACCATTTGAACCAGGAAATAAAATTTTGACCTGAAACAACAACCGTTAGAACACCAATATTTGCATTTACATCGTAAATTAATTTGTAGACTGAAATGGGTCGGCTCTCAACTGCAAAAACAGGCACATGATATTTATCTGTTACAAAGATATTTGGTGTAGAACCATACTCTAATATATAAAAATTAATTTTTGTTTGATCATAGAATGAAGGCTTTCATGGCAGGTGTCGTCATTACTTAAAGCTTCCGGGCTGAGATGCCGTGGTCCATATATGAAACTTTCCCCTGACGTTTCGCCCTCGTCTGCGGAAGGCATCCTCGGAGGTAAAGCGGCGTACTGCAACGAGACCGCGAGTAAGCGCCGTATATATAGGCAAAACAGAGGGCGCTGCTGTCAGTCACGTGGTGTCGCCTGTGCTGTGGTCTCTGCTATTGCCAACCTCCTCGATTGAAATTAATCGATTGTCATGCTGTTGCTGCAGTGTTGACATCCATATCTTATCCAGTTTTAGACCTTCCTCTTTTTTGTTAAAATTATTTCGATGTTTGAAAATCTCAATGGCCTCTCTGTACAAACGCGCATAATAATGCGACGTCTTTGCTATGACGGACGTCTCGTTAAATTTTATTTCGTGGTCACCTTCTTGATACACGTGTTCCGCTACAGCCGATTTATCAGTATGTCCGAGGCGGCAGTTTCTTTTGTGTTCGCTCAGACGAGTGTTGACACTTCTTTTAGTTGTACCTATATACACTTTTCCACAACTGCAGGGATTTTATAGACACCTGGTGTGGCCAGAGGATGTCGCTTATCTTTTGCAGATCTTAAAAATTCTTTTATTTTTGTGGTTGGCCTGAAAACAGTTTCCACATCGTACTTGCTTAAAATTTTTCCAATACGATCAGTGACCTTATTGATAAATGGTAGAAAAACTTTCCCTTGGGTTGTTGTTGTTCCTCGTCCGTCCTGATTGTCCGTCTAGGGCGTAGTGCACGATCTATCTCCCTGTCTGAATAGCCATTCTTCTTAAATAGCACTCTAAGATATTCAATCTCATCGTCTAAATACACTGGTTCAAAATTTTGTGGGCCCTGTCTACTAATGTCTTAATCACTCCTCTTTTTTGTCGTGGGTGGTGGTTAGAATCTTTTTGAAGATAACGATCAGTGTGTATCTCTTTCCTATAGACCTTATGACCCAATGATCCGTCGTCTCGTTTGATAACCGTCACATCTAAAAAGTTTAGTTGACCATTGGTTTCTTTTTCCATAGTGAATTGAATTCTAGAATTGATTCTGTTCAAATGTAACAGGAAGGCATCCAGCTCCTCTTCGCCGTGTGTCCATATAACAAATGTATCGTCAACATAACGATACCATTTGGCTGGTCTTTTTCTGGCTGTCTGCAGCGCCCGTTGTTCAAAGTTCTCCATGAACAAGTTAGCAACAGCTGGACTAAGAGGACTGCCCATGGCCACTCCGTCAATCTGTCCATAAAAAACATTCTTATACTGAAAATAAGTTGTTGTGAGGCAGTGTTTGAATAATGCCACAATGTCACTAGGAAAAATATCCGCTAAGCATGTGATATCGTCGTTCACTGGGATCATGGTAAACAACGACACCATATCAAAACTGACCAGGATGTCATCAGGGTCCACACTTAATTCCTTTATGATATCTATAAAGTGACTAGAATTCTTAATATGGCTATCAGTTCCGCCAACATGTGGTTGAAGCAACGAGGCAAGGTGTCCAGCTACTTCATGGGTGGGAGACCTTATTGCACTGACTATAGGCCTCAAAGGAACCAACTGTTTATGCACCTTCGGTAACCCATAGAGTCTGGGCGAGTAAGCTTCTGTTTTACAGAGATGTTTCTTGTCGTCTGAAGAGAAAGAAGACGCTTTAACCAATTGGTTCGTCATTTTTAGAATCTTCGATGTCGGATCCTTCTGAAGTTGTTTGTAATTGCTGGGAACCAAATTGTCCATCATGATCTTTTCATAATAATCTTCACTCCTACGTACATGTAAGCCACCTACAAGTAATTTGTCACAGGCACAAAGGAAGGCGCTGAGGGACATCAACGCAGATGAAAACATCATCGTATTATCTGCAGACAAGGGCAACGGTACCGTCGTAATGAAGAGTGAAGATTATCATGAAAAGATCATGGACATTTTGGATCCCAGCAATTACAAACAACTTCAGAAGGATCCGACATCGAAGATTCTAAAAATGACGAACCAATTGGTTAAAGCGTCTTCTTTCTCTTCAGACGACAAGAAACATCTCTGTAAAACAGAAGCTTACTAGCCCAGACTCTATGGGTTACCGAAGGTGCATAAACAGCTGGTTCCTTTGAGGCCTATAGTCAGTGCAATAGAGTCTCCCACCCATGAAGTAGCTGGACACAAGTAGTTAATTCGTTTCCTATGCCTTCACACAGAAATGGATGGACGGATAAGAATGAATCTTGAAACAGAAGTAGCTTATTACCTGATTAATACATCGGCTGCCTTTCGGAAGCCGCCGTATGGTGTTGCGGTTGAAACGGCTGGACGAAATTGGATGAAATGTGGAATGAAGATAACTTATACGCTGAACTATTACATGGGCTACCTTTCTTAAGCCTCCATAGGTGCATGGTGGACGGTACGTTACAACAAATATCCAAATTGTTTAACTGGTCACCATGAACATCAGCACACACATATATGTTTTCATGAAGGAAACTTTTGTAATCTTCAAGCCAGTGAATTTAGAAAGGTGCAGAATACCTTGCAACTTTGACACCATTTGATCCGTCACCATGACACTTGGCGCATATACGTATGTTTTCATATATAGAAAGAAGAGGAGTAGGCGGAGGAGGAGAAGGTGGACAGAAAGGGAAGGGAGGAGACGGACAGAGAGAGGGGAGAAGAGGGGAATAAGATAGGCGAGATGGTGGCAGACAGGTGAAAGGACATGAACAGAGGGAGGGGAGGAGGAAATGGACATAGAGAGTGTGTGGATGAGAAGATGAATAGAAAGACGGGAGTAGACGGATAGAGAGATAAGGGAAGAGAAGGTGCACAGAGAGAGAGAAAAGGGAAGATGGACAAACTTAACAAAAGTGTTCGAATGTTTGTAAAGATTATGGGACTTAACTGCACGGTCATCAGTCCCTAACTTATAAACTACTTGTGAACTACCTTATACTAAAGACAGCACAAAAATCCATGCCCGATGGGGGATTCGAACCCCCGACGGGGGACGGCCTCACGCATCATAGCATAGCGCCTCAATGCGCTCGACCACTCCGCCGCGGGACAAACTTAACACTGGAATAAATAAGTATCCGGGCGACACCGGGTTTTCAGCTAGTATGAAATACAATTGGGAGTTCTCATATGAAAGTACAAATCTGGTCTGTCCATGCATAATGGGTGTTGAGGAATTGCTCAGTTTTTCGCACATTTGTCGCCTTTACTAATTTTTAATTCATACCTGGAATATTTTGTTCAAACGAAGTGTCGTTTTCGAATTATTTTCCTGTCTGAGAATAAAATAAACACCTCTGATCTAAATGATGTATAAAATAACATCGTAAGTTGAATAAGAAAAATTTGAAATATTTGTAAATCTAAAGGACTATTTTGGTCATTAGTCCCTATGCTTACAAACTACTTACACTACCTAACAGTAACTTATGCCAAGGACAACATAAACATCCATACCCGAGGGAGGACTCGAACCCCCGACGGTGAACTCGAACCCCCGACGGTGAACGGCCGCGCGCACCGCAGCAAGGCACCTTAGCGCGCACGGCTATTCTGCCGCGGCTTGAATAAAACGTTTTGCCGTTAATGCTGTTGTATACAGAGTAGTCGTAACTGAAGCAAATTGTTAAGAAATACAAGACGATCTGCACCGTATCGACGCTTTTTGCAGGTAGTGACAATTGGACCCTAAAAATGCAGCTTATTCTGAATAGATAGAAAGGAATATAACTGGAAGTAGTAACTTCCACAAAATATGTGAGAGTAGACATTACGGAACATTTCAACTGTAACGACATCAAATTAATCGTGTGTAAGACACACGCCAGACAGAGATTCAGTGCAAAAGTTCTCGGGAATCGTAGTCAATCAGAAAAGGAAGTAGCTTACAAAACACTCCTTTAATCAACAATTGAATATTGACTATTGCTCGTCAGTGTTAGATCTGAATCGACACTATTGAAATATGACTTGGAGACGATTCAAAGAAGAGCAGAACGCAAAATACGTGGCAGACGTTACAGTAAAAAAACCATTTTTAATTCTGGCATGTTCTCGCTACTTGATACTAGTTGGTAGTGAATAATTTCCTCAATACGCGTTTCGTCCACTTAAAACTAGTTTTAACTGACATTCATTTTTCACCAGCAGCAAATTCTAGTTGTAACAAAAGCAATCCATATGAAACAGTTTTAAGCTGTAAGGAACCGTTCTAACTAAAAACGGGTTTTCACATTAAGGAATATTAGTTTTAACTAGAGAAACGTATTTGGGGATAAATTATAGAATCAAGTATATACGAGGGTTGGAACTTAAATAGTGTCAACTATTTTTTCACAACCGGTACAAAAGAGTTGCATGTTTGAACCTGTTTCTGTCCTTCATCGTAATCACCAGCGTTATGTAGAACCCGTTACCAGCGGTGTGGAAGGCGTAGTATACCATTAGCAGAGCCTGTTCTGTTGATGGTGCGAATGGAGCGGTCTACTGCCTCTCGAGTTTCTGGAACAGTTCTGAAGCGAATGCCACAAAGTGGTTCCTTCCCCTTCGGAATGAAATAGAAGTTACAAGGAGTTACGTCCGTGGAGTATAGTGGATGGTACAGTACTTCCCACTTCTATCTATCGAACAGAGCAGCCACAGATTGCGCTGTATGCGCCCGCGCATTGTCGTACAAAATGATTGGGGGTTGCGCAGAAAATGTTGCCGCTTCTTCCGCAAAGCTGGTCGCAAGTGCTGTTCCAAAAACGAACAATAATACTGTGCATTGACGGTCTGCCGAGGAGAAACGTAATACGTTAAGATAACACCATCACAATCGTATACGAGAATCACCATAACGTTCACCATGATGGGGCTCTGACGCACTTTCGACTTTCGCGGCGATCCGTAATGATGCTAGGACGACTTGCGCGATGCAGATTGCCTCAGTTTGTCGACTTTCTTTGAAGGCTTTTACCCAACGTGCCACTATTCTGTACGGCCAGATTCCCCGTACGCCTCTCGAAGACCTCAATTACACTGTTGTGCTATATGACCTCTGGCACATTCAATCTTGATCCAACTCCGTTGTTCCTGTTTCGAAAACATAATGACACCGTTACTTTAGACCGCTCTTTCACAAGAGTTTTCCCCGACTGTGCGCACACGGGTGACATGGGACGGACGAGGCCATATGCTCCGGGGTAAGGTAGGTGTGTCAACAGCGTCTGCTATCAGCGACAATAGTACAACCCTTGTACATGTACCGGGTAAATCTTCTGCATGTCTGACTGCAGCTGGAATCGGTACAGCATAATTACACATAGCCATTATTTCCTCAGAGTCGTGTAACGGTCAGACTTCGAAAGGTGCCTCATTTTAAGCGTTTATTTAGAGCCTCCTTCAGATCATCTTCATCTCCTATCTCCTTAATAACGTCAAGAAGCAAACTCGGAGTCATATGCGCTACTCGTCCTTCACCACCCTTCAATTTAGATGATAAAATGGGCAGATGAGAATAGAAGGCGACGTAAATGTAGTGAATGCCAGATCGGCTTAAAGCTGCGTAGCACGTCTAGTTGCGATCAGAATAACCCAGTGACGTTCACGATATAATTATTGTGTCGGAATACTGGCTACTAATGCGACGCCTGCAGTGAAGACCGCTTAGTTTTGCGTCCTGCACGCGCGCCCAGCTCCAAATACACTACCCAAAATGAAAATTAGTGCGCCCTCTTGGAGTTTTCGAAATAACTTAAGACTTACATAAATATTAAATAATAAATCAATGTTCGGAGACATATTTTGTTTCCATATATATCAAAGGTATAAATCTGAAGGAGACCATTGAATTAAAATTTGTGACATGGCCGGGATTCGGATCCGGGACCTCCTGCTGTCTAGGCAAGCGCTATACCACTAAGCCACCGTGACTTGAGTTGTGGATGAGACGTGCCGCAAGACAATCCGTGCAACCGCTGTATCAATTAAGTCACGGTGGCTTAGTGGTATAGTACCTGCCTAGTGAACGGGAGGTCCCGGGTTCGAATCCCGGCCGTGGCAAAAAGTTCAGATCAATACCCTAAGTAGTACTAAGGTATCAGGTGTAGATCCACGCTGGAAGACTCATACAGGGTGTCCAGAGAAGGACTCCCTGATATCAAAATTAAATATCTCGAAAACAAAGATCGATAGAAGAATGCAGTAAACGGTAGGTTTATTGTGAAAGCTGTAGGAAGTTTGTACAACATTTTGAAATAATAGTTACAAAAGCTGCTAACAGATGGCGCTGTAATCGTCATACGTAATGCCTAGTATAAATAGTGATCCGAAGCCCAGAACGATCAGTTCCACTGTTGAAGCGTGAAAGGAGGTTAGCCTACAGAAGGAAGAGATTAAAACCATGTACTCCATTGAACAATGCCTTTTTCTGGTGATAGAGTACCACATGTTAGAAGAGAGTCCTACGGCAACAAGGCGAAGGTTTCAAGCACGATTTAATATTCCAAAAGGACCCGATGCCAAAACCATTCGTACGCTTTTCGCAAAATTTTAACGAACAGACAGCGTAACTGATGATCTAGTGGGGCATGTTGGCCGCAAGCGAACCGTAATTACGCCTGAAAATATCGCCACAGTTTCTGGAATTATTCTGCGAAATTCAATGTCATCCGTCCGTAGAATTGCACCTGAGACTGGTTTGAAGCTTTCCGGCACGCAGAAAATACTGAGAAAGAGCCTACACAAGTTTCCATTCAAAATTCGAACGCACCCGGACATACCCGTACGAGCTGTGCAAGAAAGAGTTGCCTTTGTTAATCAGATGTTCACAATGATTGATAGTGAAGGATTTGATGTTGACTGTATCTGGTTGACAGATGAAGCACACTTCCACCTGAAGTGAATAAGCAGAACTGGCGATTTTGGGGTTCCGAAAAGCCATATTGGTGTGAAGCGAAACCCCTGTATTCTCCTAAAGTTACTGTGTGGGCTGCAGCATGCAGCAGAGGCATTATTGGCCCTTTTTTCATTCGAGAAACGGTCACTGGTGCACGTTACGTTGCAATTTTGGAACAATTTGTCGCCACACAGCAAGCGTTAGAGGATCGACCAGGTACTGAATGGTTTATGCAAGATGGAGCCCGACCACATCGGACCGAACAAGTGTTTCGCTTTCTTGAGGAATACTTCGGAAATCGAGTCATTGCTTTGGAATACCCCAAATTTACTAATGCAGGCATGGATTGGCCACCAAATTCGCCGGATTTGACTCCCTGTGCCTCTGTAGTGCCAATGGTGAACATTTTGAAAACATTGTGATGTGATTGTTTGCAAAGAGTGTTTTCATTCGATTATTTCACTTATGTATGCTGATATCACCTGTACAGCGTACAGCGCCATCAGTTAGCAGCTTTTGTAACTATTATTTCAAACCGCTGTATAAACGTCTTACAGCTTTCACAATAAACATACCGTTTACTGCATTCCTCTATCGATATTCGTTTTCGAGATATTTAATTCTGAAATCAGGGAGCCCTTTTCTGGACAGCTTGTTTTAATACGTCATACAGCCTGCGTGCGAGGCAGTGCAGACCCTGATCCTAACATCCATTCAGTCATACAGATGACGAACACTGTCTTGGTATACATTACTGCGCACCTGATGGACCCATTCAAGTAGTTCTGCACGAGTTGTGGGTTGACGAATCGCGCTTATTAGTTCTCATCCTCTCATATCGCAGACGTGCACGACTGGAGAAAAGTCTGGGGATTTTGCTGGCAAGGGAACTTGCTTTACTTCGTGCAGAGCGAGTTGAGACCCACGCGCAGTGTGCGGGCAGGGTAATCCAGTTGGAACAACACATCACCGTTGGTTGCAAGAACGGCAAATGAACGGGTGTTAAAACGTTCTGCACGTACAGAGCGCAGGTCATCGTCACAAACACCATAGTGAGTGCGACCTGTAGCTAACCACACTCCAAATCATAAAAGATGCGGTAGGGTCAGTAAGTGTTCGACGAATGCCGATGTGAAGTGGCAGAGCGCTCTAAGGTGCCTTGCTGCGGAGCGTGCCGCTACTCTCCGTCGGAGGCTCGAGTCTTCCCTCGGGCATGGTGTGTTTCTGTCTGTGTGTGTGTGTGTGTGTGTATTTATGTGTGTGTTGTTCTTAGCTTAAGTTACGAAGGCAATTCAGAGAGTAGGGAACGTTTCCGTGTAACGCCGCTAGGCGCGCGCCGATGCGTATATTTTGCAAGGTCTATATAGAAGAGATCTGCTCACGATACCGTGATCCTTTGCGACGACGGCCATTTTGGTTCTAAAACGCGGCTGTATCAGACTGTACCTCGACGTTTTGCACTACAAAGTGTCAGCTGAATAAAACGTGGAATGTAAAATTGCGAAGGAGTATGCAGGTTACAGAGAATGTCGCTAAATCCAATGTACATGTGATATGACTAACGATACAACCACTATTGTCAGAAAAAAGTAACCTTTTCATTAACAAAATTCAGCTTTCCCCCACAGGTATCTGTGTAACATAAGGCTGTACATGTTTTCTCCTTGTATATTTTATGTTATTTTATTCCTTGTCAGCTTTCCATACGAGTCGAAGGATCAACGAAAGTTTCTTGTTTTGGAGTATCACAGGACAGAATCTTATATTGAATGTCGGCTTCCATTCATATGAAATTTTCCTGGAGTGTGCGTTTTTAAAGATTCGACATTACGTAAATGGAAGAAACACGGAGACACAGGATCTGTGTCAGACAAACGTAGGGCAGATCCTAGTGTTTTAACTGAAATTAAGTTGGAAATATCAGGTGAGATAATGGAAGAAGTCCAAGAAAATCATTGCGCCAAATGAGAAATTACGAAACTGCAAAATGTTTATGTAATATCAATGTATTAGTTTCAGTTTTAATTAGTTTGATTACGCTAATTAATGTAAACCACTTTCATTACTTGGTGAAGCGTCCACTAAAAAAACAGTTCTTACAATAATTACAGCAAGTATCTGCGAAAGTTACATTTATTTTGGGTGCAACATAGTTAATAAACATATTATTTACACAATTCACATGTTATGAAAGCATATTTCGACAAGAGATTCTGTCCGAAAAGAGTTTCAGCGCAAAGCATACTTCATTGGTCACCCAAATGTGCTTAATGATCTCGTATACTAAAATTGGAAATCTTTCATGAGAGTTTTATCTTTTTCAAAATGTTCAAATGTTTGTTAAGCTTATGGGACTTAACTACGGGGTCATCAGTCCCTAAACTTACAAACTACTTATGAACTACTTAAGAACTAGGACGGCACAAATATCCATGCCCGAGGGGGGATTCGAACCCCCGACCGTAGTGGTCGTGCTGACCGTGACTGGAGCGCCTCAGTCACCTCGGCCACCGCGGCCGGCTTATCTTTTTCCTATGGCCCTCACGGGCCAGATATTTTAGGAATTTAAACGGTTCATCTAGCCTGTTCTTGTCATATAGTTTGAGCTAAATATGTGAGAATCATTCTGGTCAGACTGAGCAATCCAGACTTTTCGAAATATCAGTATTTTATCGCGTAAGAATATTGTTCCTTACTCAAACGGTACGCAAAAGGGCTGCAGAATAATAAGTTATGAAAGCGACTGTTTTCTCTCTTAGCGATACTACGCAGCATCGTCTGCTCTAGAACCAAACTGGCGGCTCCGTAAGGAACACTCGCGTCTACACCTGCATTTTGGCATGAGCGTGTTCGGCAGGTCAGTCGTCATCCAGCAGAAACAACAGGAATGTCTCTGCGCTTCTGTTTTTTTTTTTTTTTTCGACATTTGAATTTTAAATGTGCGCTGACTGCAATCTAAAATTCCGCCAGTTGTGAAGTGCTGTGTGTGATGCGGTTTTTGTAGGCAAAACACCTAAAACTACAGCAATTTATCGGGAACAGTGCGACGTGTATGGAAACAGCGTAATGAGTGAATGTTCCGAGCGGAAATGGTGCATTCGGTTTAAAAGTGGCCGAACCACGTTCATGATGAAGAGATGAGTGGACGCCCGAGCTTGTGACTGACGATCTTGTCGCTAAAGTTTATGAAACGATTCGTGTAAACCGTCGCTACACAACAACGGAGTTTTCGCTTTCTTTTTCACAAGTTTCACGGACATTGTTGTTTGACATTGCCACTCACCTGGGTCAGGTGGCAGAAATTTCAAAGCTTGTCCAATGCTATGATAAGTGCTTCAATTTGGTAAGTATGGGGAAAAGTAGTATTGAAGTATCCCTTTCAGATGAATATAAAGGAAAGCAAGGAGAAATTTGGTGAAGGAATAAAAGTTCAGGGGGAAGAATTAAAAACATTGCGTTTTGCCGATGACATAGTAATTCTGTCAGATACAGCAAAGGACCTGGAAGAGCAATTGAATGGAATGGACAGTGTGCTGAAAGGTGCATATAAGATGAACATTAACAAGAGCAAAACTAGGGTAATGGAGTGCAGTGTAAGAAAATCAGGTGATGCTGAAGGAATTAGATTGGGAAACGAAGCAATAAAGGAGGTAGATGAGTTTTGTTACTTGGGCAGTAAAATAACAAATGATGGGCGCAGTACAGAGGATATAAAATGCAGAATGGCAATGGGTAGAAAAGCGTTTTTGAAAAAGAGAAATTTGTTAACATCGAATATTGATTTAGGCCTAAGGAAGTCCTTTCTGAGGGCATTTGTATGGAGTGTTGGCTTGTATGGGAGTGAGACATGGACAATAAACAGTGCGGACAGGAAGAGGATTGAGGCTTTTGAAATGTGGTGCTACAGAAGAATGCTGAAGATTAGGTGGGTGGATCGCGTAACTAATGAGGAGGTACTGAACAGAATTGGGGAGAAAAGGAATTTCTGGCATACTTTGACTAAAAGAAGGGATAGGTTGGTAGGACACATTCTTAGACATCAACGAATTGTTAATTTAGCGTTGGAGGGAAGTGTGTGGGGAAAAATCGCAGGGGAAGACCAAGAGATGGATACAGTAAGCAGATTCAGACAGATGTAGGTTGTCGTTCTTATGTGGAGATGAAGAGGCTTGCTCAGGATAGGGTATTGTGGAGAGCTGCATCAAACCAGTCTCCGGACTGAAGACCACAACAACAACAACATAATAAAATGGTTTCCTTGCCGCTTTTTTTTCTTTTTTTGTAATGGCAAAACGATTTTTACTTTCTGAATAGCCCTCATATTTTAAGTAGTTTGTAAGCATTTGGACTGATGAGCAAAGTACTTAAAGACCATTAGATTTACAAACATTTTAACAGTTTTGTTCGACGAATGCACTCTACCGGTCAGCGCTCGACAGATCGATCTAGTACTCTAAAATGAGATCACGTTCGTACAGGCTGAATTTGTTTCCATGAGTGAAGACCAAAGTACGCCCTTCCATCTTCTAGTTAATGCTCTGAACCAGTCAAGCTGTGCATGTCGATGATATGGCGTCAGTGGAAGACGGTCTAGAGGTGTGCGTGCCCATAGCTCCACTACTAGTAACCGGTTGGCAACCGTTGTCGTTCACGCTTCTGGAATCACAAACTCTCTTATCTGTGCTGTGGTAGCCGTACGATCTGCCACTGCTGCCCTTATAGTGCGACGATCTTGGCGGACATATGTGCTGCGTGGACGTCCACAATCTCGTCTATGAGTGTGAGAATTTTCACGTGACCGTTGCAACCAGCATCGTTGCACAACTAACGCGGTACGTCCAACCTGTATGGCAACTCTCCAGAAGGACGACCTCGTTACTCGAAAAACCACAATCTGCCCCATTTCATGCTCGCTGAGTTGGCTGTAGGAAGCACCATTGCATCTCCATGGTAAGGCATGTATTTGCTTCAGACGTCGATATAACTTTGAGCCTTATCGCTGTAAACATTCCGTACGAAAGAGTACACACAAATGACGATGTATCTGTTGCGGCGATGTAGAAACTACAAGGGTAAGTTAATTATTATCCGCAATTTAGTTATATTTTTGTTTATGTTAGTAATACTTTCGTTTTACGTTGGTGACGCATGCTTTGTTTATTTGTTGTTATACCTATGTAATTTTCAAGCTGGTACGTTAGTTTCGTTGTCGCTGCCGTGCTGTTAATCATGGCTGCTCCGCTGTCTATTTGCACCAACGGTGCGGAAGGTGTATCAGGGGTCGAAATTCATAGAAGACTTTCAGTACAGTACGGGATCAGTGTTTTGCCACAACTAAGTGTGTACGAGGGGACTTAAAAATTCCGAAATGGTCGCACGATGTAGGAGCCGGACGACCGTTTACCGCCACAAATGTAGAAACCATTGAGCGATCACTTGAAATGATTCTCTTAGATAGACGATTAACTATTGATGAAGTAGCTCATCGTCTTCAAATTAGTCATGGTTCTGCCTACGAAATTATTCACAACAGACTTGGGTTTCATAAAGTTTGTGCAAGATGGTTCCCAAAACAATTCAGACACACATTTGCATAAGCAAACGTGCCTCGACATCTGCAAAAAAAAAAAAAAAAAAAAAAAAAAAAAAAAAAAAAAAAAAAAAAAAAAAAAAAAAAAAAAAATTGGATTTCTATGGTGACGAAGGGGACAACTTCTTTGACAGAATCATTACTGGTGACGAAACATGGATCCATCATTACGAGCTGGAGAGTAAACGTCAGATTATGGAATAGAAACATCCAAATTTGCCGTGGAAGAAAAAGTTCAAGACCCAAACGTCCGCAGGAAAACTGATGCTTACGGTTTTTTGGGATGCACGAGGTCCTGTACTGGAACATTACGGTGAAAGGGGAACAACAATAAACAGTTAACGTTACAGTGAGATGCTTACTGACAGGCTAAAGCCTGCAGTTTGAAGCAAACGCCGAGGATTGCTGTCAGAAGGTGTTGTGTTGTTGCACAATGCCCGTCCGCATACTGCTCTCCACACTGCTGAAACGCTCTAGAAACTCAAATTCGAAGTACTGGATCATCCTCCATATAGTCCCGATCTTGTCCCTTGTGATTGTCACTTGTTTGGTCCACTCAAAAAGGCATTAAGGGGCTGTCGATTTGACTCGGACGAAGCAGTGAAGGAAGCGGTGCATTCCTGGCTCGCAGCTCAACCGAAAACCTTCTTTTATGAGAGCATAAGGAAGCTTGTAAAGCGATGGACGATTTTCATTGAAAAGCAAGGAGACTATGTCGAAAAATTATGTTCTTGTAAGGTTCGTATTTTATTACAATAAAATTTTATAACTACTTTGCGGATAATAATTGATTTACCCGCGGCCGGTCGCGGTGGCCGAGGGGACTGAGGCGCTCCAGTCACAGTCTGCACGGCCACTACGGTCGGGGGTTCGAATCCCCCCTCGAGCATGGATATTTGTGCCGTCCTTAGTGTTAGCTAGTTCATAAGTAGTTTGTACGTTTAGGGACTGATGACCCCGTAGTTAAGTCCCATAAGCTATACAAACATTTGAAACATTTTGAACTTACCGCGTATTATCAAAACATCACACCCAGGCCACGTCTGCCGTCACCGAATGTCAACTATCTAGTACCATTTCGCATGCAGTGTTCGCGAAACAGTGGCCGCGTGACTGGCGGCTGAGGCTACGGCAGGAGGAGTGTTGGAGGTGCGCGACCCAGATGCGCGGCGTTATCACTGGACGACAATACGGGGCGTCTGCCTCGCTTTGTCTCCGCACAGAGAAAGGAATAATGGCGGGGCAGAGGAGCCGCAAGCGGCGCTTTGATCTGCACGTTGCGGCTCGTCGCGGCGCGGTACACTCTGGCGGCTTCCGCGTCGCGTCGCCTAGGCAGGCAGGCGTCGGCTCGTTACCGCCTGCGGAGTCTATGCGAGCTCTCTGCCCTTTAGACGCGGGGAAGCCAAGCCTCAGAGGTGGGCACGGACGCAATTAGCGGGTGCCAGTCGCCAGAGATAGTCTTGTTTCTGTAACTAGCTGGCTGTTATGGAGTCGACAGTAACTGCTAGTGCAATGAAATGATCAATTATTTCTCCTGTCACTTACGACAAAAGAGAAAAAAATAATAACGGGTAAAGAATTGGATCATGTTCCTGGACAGATATAGTTTTCATTTTCCAACGTACGCTGAACCATATAATTATAATTAAAACTAGCTGAACCCCCGCTGCTTCGCATGCGTAGGCTTGTTGGCCTGCACCAGTTGTTTCTTTTTAATCCTGAAGAAAAATCCATATCTTAAGTTTCGTAGCTATAGCTTAAAAATTGAATTAACAGCGCCAAATTTTTGAAAAAAAAAATTGCATCTTGTATTTCGCCCCCTTATTGGTCGAATTTCCTAAAATACCGAAACGTATTTTTTAAATCATAACGAACAATACAAATATCAACTTTTGTCGCTATAGCTTCAAAATTGTCTTGACAACAATGTGTTTTCGAAAAGAATTTTTGATCCCCTCTTTTACCCCCTTAATTGTTGAATTTCCAAAAATACCGAAACAGGTGTCTTTTTGATCATGATCAAGAGTCCATATCCTAAGTTTCGTAGCTATAGCTTGAAATTTGAGTTAACAGCAACATATATTTGAAAATCAATTTTTTACGTCCCCCAATTTACCCCCTTATTGGTTGAATTTCAAAAAATGCCGAAACACGTGTCTTTTACATTCGAACCC
Source organism: Locusta migratoria (assembly GCA_026315105.1). NCBI lineage: Eukaryota > Metazoa > Arthropoda > Insecta > Orthoptera > Acrididae > Locusta > Locusta migratoria. The sequence continues at coordinate 509,239,754 of CM048747.1, forward strand.
CGAATCCAATCCAAAAATTTGTAGTTCTAACTTCAAAATTGCCTAAATAGCAACATATTTTCGAAAAACACCCCCTCTCCAATTTAACCCCGTTGATGGTTGAATTTCCATAAATACCGAAACACGTATTTTTTACCATCTAACCAACTATACAAATATCAATTTTTGCAGCTCTAGCTTCAAAATTGTATCAATAGCAACGTGTTTTCAAAAAGAATTTTTGATCCTGTCTTTAACCCTCTTACTTGTTGAATTTCCAAAAATACTAAAAATCTTCACTGGAATAAACTCTTTCAAATTCTGAAGTCAGCAGGGGTAAAATACAGGGAAAGGAGAGTTATTTACAACTTGTACAAAAGCCAGACCGCAGTTATTAGACTCGAAGGGCATGAAAGGGAAGCATCAGTTGGGAAGGGAGTAAGACAGGGTTGTAGCCTTTCTCCAATGTTGTTCAATTTGTACATTGAGCAAGCTATAAAGGAAAGCAAGGAGAAATTTGGTGAGGGAATTAAAGTTCAGGGGAAGGAATTATAAACATTGCGTTTTGCCGACGACATAGTAATTCTGTCAGATTCAGCAAAGGACCTGGAAGAGCAATTGAACGGAATGGACAGTGTGCTGAAAGGTGCTTATAAGATGAACATTAACAAGAGCAACACTAGGGTAATGGAGTGCAGTGTAAGAAAATCGGGTGATACTGAAGGAATTAGATTAGGTAACGAAGTAATAAAGGAAGTAAATGAATTTTGTTACTTTGGCAGTAAAATAACAAATGATGGTCGCAGTACAGAGGAGGTAAAATGCAGAATGGCAATGGGAAGAAAAGCATTTTTGAAAAAGAGAAATTTGCTAACATCGAATATTAATTTAAGTGTAAGGAAGTCTTTTCTGAAGGCAATTGTGTGGAGTGTTGCCTTGTATGGGAGTGAAACATGGACGATAAGCGGTGCGGACTGGAAGAGGATAGAGGCTTTTGAAATGTGGTGCTACAGAAGAATGCTGAAGATTAGGTGGGTAGATCGCATAACTAATGAAGAGGTACTGAACAGAATTGGCGAGAAAAGAAAGTTTTGGCATACCCTGACTAAAAGAAGGGATCGCTTGGTAGGACACATTCTTAGACATCGAGGAATCGTAAATTTGGCATTGGAGGGAAGTGTGTGTGGTAAAAATCGCAGAGGCAGACCAAGAGACGCGTATAGTAAACAGATTCAAGTGGATGTGGGTTGTCGTTCGTATGAGGAGATGAAAAGGGTTGCTCAGGATAGGGTTTTGTGGAGAGCTGCATCAAACCAGTCTCCGGACTGAAGACCTTAACAACAACAACTAAAAATCATGGATTTTTAATCCTGACCAAGATTCCATATCCGAAGTTGCGTAGTTGTAGCTTAAAATTTGAGTTAACAGCAACATATTCTATTTTTTGCGTCACCTATTTTACCCCCTTATTTATCGAATTTTAAAACAAGTGTCGAATTTCAAACAAGTGTCTTTTAAATTCAAACCCTGAATTAAAATCCGAAATTTTGTAGTTCTAGCTTCAAAATTGCCTAAATAGCTACGTATTTTCAAAAAAAGTTTCGTCCCCTATTTCACCCTCTTACCGACGGAATATAGAACAATGGCTTCTTAAATGACGCCTACAGAGTAAGATCAACACCCACAAATTTCAAGTTTCTCTCTTCAGCGATTTGGGCTGGGTGATGATGAGTCAGTCAGTCAGTCAATATCAGTCAGTCAGGACATTTCCTTTTATATACAGAGATTATGCGGTCCTCACCAGCAACCGGCTTCACGGAGGAGGGCAGAGGGGGTGGGGGGTGACAAAACTTTCTACGCTCTGTGGCATGAGTAGTAGCAAAGCTTCATTCTTCGTGTTTCAAACCTGATGCTTAGGAAGCTTATGGACATGTCCTGTCACCTCTACATACGGAAATTTTACCGCTAAAACAGTCTGGAAACATTATCTAAATATCTGAAATTGTGTTATGGAACTCATGTTTAGTTTCATTATTTTACGTGTGTCATATCTAACGGGGAGGTTTTAATTCTTCCGTTTTGATGAGCAAAGTGTTTACTTCAGCAAAATATGATGTACAGAAGATGGGATAAAATATTAATTTATTTGCAAGTAAATAGATGGAACTGGTTATGAATGTTATTAAATATTTCTTCTTTTAGTCGTTAGGAATGTGGCGAAGGGCTTACCTTTTCTTGATGCATGATACCCGAAAATATTTTTCCATGATGACGACGAATATGTTGATGAGGATACATCATTGAGAAATTTCTTTGATCTTAATCATCATGACATGCAATAAATGATTACGATAATTATTCAGATGTTACTGCCATTTATGAAACTGTCAGTATGAGTATTTGTTCTTTTATTTCTGATCTGAACGGTAAAACGAAAATAGCTTTCAAATGTGCAAAAGCTGAACGCAACCGTAAAAATATACCTACATAAAACCAGAGATGTTTACTACAGTGACTATCTCCAGGACACGGCCTTTTCTGTAACAGTAAATTACAAGTTGTTTAACGCAACTGCCATGTCGAATAGCGACATTACTTAATGTTTATATGTCAATAACACGATTAGGAAACGAAGAAATCTAACTTACTCCATTTCGCGAGCAATATTCGGTTAAGGTGGCCTAAAGGTCAATAAAAGTGTTAATAAATGCTGATTCGTACAGTAGAATAAAAAATACGGCATATTTACTTAGTGTCATGTGAAATGAATTTTTCAGAACCGAAGGTAATGAAGAACTATCCTGGAGCCACTATGAGCCAGGGTCAAGTCTTTAGTTTGAAAATTATTTCACTTGGTAACTGTGGAGCAAAAATTAACAATTAGTATGTAGGAAATCAAAAGTTGTTGCAGAATAAGGTGAACAGAATAGTTACCGAAATACACCTTAATGAAATATCACTAAAAACAACCTGGGTACTTGTACTGTATCCTTAAAACAAAACTGAAAATTACTAATTACTTGTTTCCAAACAAAACAACTAAGTTATAAGTTTGTGTAACTAACGTAGGAAACTACTAAGGTCACGTAAGACTACTTAATAAGATGGTTAAGATACTTTACGTACTGTATCACAAATCCCCCCTACCAAACAAGTTGTTTGATTTTTTTGGCTTATTCATGTGGTAGTAGGAGGAGGGGAGGTTGGGGGCAGCGCAAGTTAAAACACCACATCGGTTGCTAGAGTACCCAGCTACGCCATTGGCCGGGATTCGAACCTGCGTTGTCTTGCTAACTAGGAAAATAGACATATTTAGTTATTCCGAGCAGGTGTTTTTTAATTTTTTTAAAATTTTTTTTTTTTTTTTTTTTTTTTTTTTTTTTTTTTTTTTTTTTTTTTTTTTTTTTAAGAGGTAGGGTCGCACGGTGAGCTTATCTGCTAAGTTTGAAGAACGTCCCGTGTTCTAAACCCGGCTCTGGTACAGGTGTTAATATTATGCTTTAGCCTATATTCATTACCATTGAGAAAATTGAGACTAGATACGCCCCAAACACATATACACTACTGGACATTAAAATTGCTACACCAAGAAGAAATGCAGATGATAAACGGGTATTCATTGGACAAATAAATTATACAAGAACTGACATACATTTTTACTCAGTTTAGGTGCATAGATCCTGAGAAATCAGTACCCAGAACAACCACCTCTGGCCGTAATAACGGCCTTGATACGCCTGGGCATCCAGTCAAATAGCTTGGATGGCGTGTACAGGTACAGATGCCTATACAGCTTCAACACGATACCACAGTTCATCAAGAGTAGTGACTGGCGTATTGTGACGAGCCAGTTGCTCGCGCACAATTGACCAGATGTGTTCAATTGGTGAGAGATCTGGATAATTTGCTGGTCAGGACAGCAATCGAACATTTTCCGTATCCAGAAAGGACCGTACAGGACCTGCAACATGCGGTCGTGCATTATCCTGCAGAAATGTAGGGTTTCGCAGGGATCGAATGAAGAGTAGAGCCACCGGTCGTAACACATCTGAAATGTATTCAAAGTGCCGTCGATGTGAACAAGAGGTGACCTAGACGTGTAACCAATGGCAGCCCAAACCATCACGCCGGGTGGTACGCCAGTATGGCGATGACTACTACATGCTTCCAGTGTGCGTTCACCGCGATGTCGCCAAACACGGATGCGACCATCATGATGCTGTAAACAGAAACTGGATTCAACCGAAAAAATGACGTTTTGTCATTCGTACCCCCAGTTACGTCGTTGTGTACACGATAGCAGGCGCTCCTGTCTGTGAACAGCGTCAAGGGTAACCGCAGCCATGGTCTCCGAGCTGATAGTCCATGCTGCTGCAAACTTCGTCGAACTGTTCGTGCAGATGGTTGTTGTGTTGCAAACGTCCCCATCTGTTGACTCAGGGTTCGAGACGCGGCTGTACGATTGGTTAGAGCCATGTGGATAAGATGCCTGTCATCTCGACTGCTAGTAATACAAGGTCGTTGGGATCCAGCACGGCGTTCCTTATTGCCCTCCTGAACCCACCGATTCCATATTCTGCTAAGTCATTGGATCGCGACTAACGTGAGCAGTAATGTCGCGATACGATAAACTGCAATCGTAATAGGCTACAATCCGACCTTTATCAAAGTCGGAAACGTGATGGTACGTATTTGTCCTCACTATAAGAGGCATCACAAGAACGTTTCACCAGGCGACGCCGGTCAATTGCTGTTTGTGTTTGAGAAGTCGGTTGCAAACTTTCCTCATGTCAGCAAGTTGTAGGTGTCGCCACCGGCGCCAACCTTGTTTGAATGCTCTGAAAAGCTAATCATTTGCTTGTCACAGCATCTTCTTCCTGTCGGTTAAATTTCGCGTCTGTAGCACGTCATCTTTGTGTTGTAGAAATTTTAATGGCCAGGAGTGTAGTTATTCGATATATCGACTATGCCTGTGATAAAGGCGAGATAATCCCAGACGGGTTGCTATTTGTAGAGGGAGACTTATTTCGATATTCCGTGCAATTGTTTTTGTCGTCGAGCCAGGGTGCCGCAGTCAGTAAGTGGATGTCCCTACAGAGCCGGAGGACACGGGTTCGAATCGCGACGCTGGTACAAATTTTAATTCTTTGCTTCTCCCTATATTCGTTATAATTGTTAAACCTGTTAAGTGCGAATGACGAACATATCCATCTGCCATTGTTCTGTGGCTAATAGTTTGTGGCAATGACTTGATTTCGTCGTGATATTACAACTGTGGTTTTAGATGAGCTACGTTCACTACATGGTAGCTCTCTTCAGACAACAGGGCGTGTTGTAACATGTGCACAAAAACATCGCAAATTGCGAAATTTTTCGACGCCTGTTGCCCTTCTAACCCTTTCAGGCCCTGAACGGACAACTATTCGTCTCTGGTTTTGCTCGCTTTCTTTCTGATTCACGTTAGGAAGTTCTTGCCTGCATCACACAATCGAGGATGGACTGTGGTAACGTGCGCAACGTGTTTTAGTTCCATGTTTCTATACTAACTGGCACTAGCAATATGCAAACTTTCAGTACACTTACAATGGCGACAAGAAAGACTTGGTTTTTGTTTGTAAATCTATCGGACCAAACTCCGTGGTCATCAGTCCGTAGCTTACAAACTACTTAAATCTAGGTAAACTAACGTAAGGACAACACACACACCCATGCCCCAGGGAGGACTCGAACCTCCACGGCGAGCAACCGCGCGCTCCGCAGCGAGACGCTTTAGACCGCTCGGCTACTCCACCGCGGCAAAAGACTTCGTGACAAGGAGCTGATATCCTTGTTTTGACACGTGAAGCAATAATATCTGACAGCCAGTTAATTTTATATGATTCTGTGATGTTATTATTACATTTCTTTCAAGGGCATTTTACTGTAATATGGTGCAGGTCATAAAAGTTTGTACTGACGTCCCAAAACAGACAACTGTGTGGGAACAAAATCTTTTGAATATCAGTTCATTTTCTTTTTTGTAATGAATTACTTTTTTGTATCTTAACCGTACCTCTCTATATTAATGTCACATCACCTACAACCTTGGGTCTGAAAGGGCTAAAGATGGAAATTCCAACTGTAACACATGACAATTTTTACCGGATCGGGACTCCAACCCGGGTCTCCCGCTTTTCGCGAGCGGTCGCCTTAACCACTTGGCAACCCGTGCACGCTCCCCGGCCAGACCTAAAGTTCCATGTGTTAATCTTATGTTTATTACAGCTGGATTGTCCATCTTTAGAAGATCAGCAGACGTCGGAAAATTTCGCAATTCGCTATGTATTTGTGTACATATTTGCCACTGTTGTGGACCACCGCCAACGTCTGCTGCTTAAGAACAGACACGTAATAACTAATTATAACTAGTTTTCTCTAGGCCACGCGTTGACAGTTTGAGTCCAGTGAAGCAGCCGCGTTGCCGAGTGATCTTCTGCAATGGCGAAAATAAGACGTTTGTCGGAATGAGAGACAGAGCTATTCTTTTAGAAAGTGGCGATAATTTGAGAGACAGTTCTTAAAATTTTCAAGACATGGAAGTTGAGGCTAGTGAAAGTGTCTCTGATTCAGGTGACGTGACACTACTGCAATAGATATTAGATAGTGCGTTTATGTGTGTCTAGTTGAAATTCGTGATCAACATTTGTTCAGCGGTATTACTGGCAGGGTAACAGTATGACATGATGACTTGTTTTGAGTGTACTGCGGATGATGGTTTGTGCAAAATAATAGCTGAACAGACTAACTTACTCGCATAACAGTTCATAGCCTCTCATCCAAATTTAGCATCACGCTCCAAGGTTCGCAGTTGGCAAGATACTATAAGTGATGATGTAGTAATCGTTTTAGGAATTCGAAGGAATTGTTCACAAATCAAAACACAAGATCCAGTTTTCAAAGAAAAATAAGAAAATGTAAACATGAAGGAAAACTTTTGCGTGTGGAAATAGTACACGTACCCGGCAAGGGCGTTGGCAGATACTGTTAACGAAGGAAGGGTCTCGCGCACGCTTATCTCGCACTTACAGAGTTAAAAAGCTCAAGGTACTTCCAAATGTAAAGTGTGGACGAAATGACCAAATCACTATTGAGTGTGGAAACCGTTTCAACCGTTTCTGGATGTGTTGCTGATTTATACTTCATGCTACTTTAACGTACTCATTAAGCTGATCAGGTGTGCCAGCGGCTGCTGTATCTCGGCTCACTCGTTTTACAGTAATCGACCAATCGTTTTCTATGGGCGAGAGATGAGAAATCAGGGAATCCAACTCAACAATGCAATACGACAGGTGACGAAGACTTCTTGAACACTGCGTGCCACTGCGGTGGAGTGGCCGAGCGTTATAAGGCGCCTTGCTGCGGAGCGAGCCGTTTGCTCGCCCTTGGAAGTTTGACACCTCCCTCGGGCATGGATGGTTGTGTTGTCCTTAGCTTAAGTTACTTAGTTCTCCGTAAGCCTACGGATTGGTGAGCAACGTAGATCCTTAGATTTGCCAAGATTTTAACAGTGTGTCTCACGCTTGGTCACGCATCGTTCTGCTGGAAGGTAGCCGCAGCAATTCAGAGCTGTTGCGCTGGCTGGTTAGTGTACCGACAGTACTTAGGAGGGGTGCAGGAGTCGATTCCAGTAGATTCCAATACCACCCCAAACGATGATACTGCCTCCGGATCAGGTTGTGGCAGTGCATACGGCAACTGTTCAGCAGCCTGCGATGGTGCAGGCAGAAGCGGGATTCGACGGTGAGGGAAAAAAAGAACTAAAAAGAAGGTCGTTCCATTCCATTGTGCCGCAGCGGATTAGCCGTGCGTACTGGAGCGCCGTGTTGCGGTGCGCGCGGCAGTTCGCCGTCGGGAGTTCTAATCCCCCCTCGGGCATGGATGTTTGTGGCGTCTTTAGTATAAGGTAGTTCATAAGTAGTTTGTAAGTTATACAAGCTATACAAACAAACACACATTCCATTGTCTACGTTCGTCATTCATACCACCATTGCCGATCCAAACGTATGGTGTGTTGATTCAGTGGTGAAAGCAACGTTTGACATCTTGCGCGCAATCCATTGTGCTGAAAACGGCGATGAATGGTTGAAACGGACACTGTTTGTAGTGCAGCAGACCAAATTTCTTGTGCGACCCATCACATCCACGCTCAGACAGTAAGTAAGCTTCTGATCACCTCTAGTGGAATAACGAGGTGGGTACAATCGCTGTAGTTTGTCCATCGTTCCCTTCTCTGTCTAGCAGACAATAATGCCAACTTACGAGTAAGGGTAGACATGCGAGAGGTGTTCAACGACTTTGAAAATAATGGTTTGTGCACATATTTGGCATGAAATCCTAAGAAACAAGGCCATGCGTTCTCCCTTTCCATGCAGCTTGCATGTCGGGCTATTTGCGTCCCTGATGTGCGCCTGCGCTGGAATGCCTGTCATCTCTATATATAAAAGGCAATGTCCCGACTGACTGACTGAGTGACCGACTCATCATCGCCCAGCACAGACTACTAAATATAGAAACTTGAAATTTGTAGACGGTGTTGATCTTATTCAGTAGGCGTCATTTAAGAAGCCATTTTTCTATATTCCGTCCGTAAGGGGGTGAAATAGGGGATGAAACGTTTTTTGAAACTACGTTGCTATTTAGACAATTTTGAAGCTAGAACTACAAAATTTCGGATTTCAATTCAGTGTTCGAATTTAAAAGATACCTGTTTCGGTATTTTATGAAATTCAACCAATAAGGGGGTAAAATAGGGGACGCAAAAAATTGATTTTCAAAAATATTTTGCTGTTAACTCAAATTTTAAGCTACAACTACGAAACTTCGGATATGGAATCTTGGTCAGGATTTAAAAAAAAAAAAAAAAAAAAAAAAAAAAAAAATACAACATGAGTTTCAGTATTTTTGGAAATTCAAGTCAGAGGGTAAAATAGGGGATGACAAGTTCTTTTTAAAAACACGTCAATTTTGAAGCTAGAGCAGCAGAAAATGGTCCGTTAGTATCTAAAAAAATACGTGTTACGGTATTTTTGGAAATTCGACCAATACGGGGGTGAAATACGGGATGCAAATATTGATTTTCAAAAATATGTTGCTGTTAACTCAAATTTCAAGCTATAACTACTAAACTTAGGCTATGGACGCTTGATCAGGATTAAAAAGACACGAGTTTTGGTATTTTTGGAAATTTAACAACTAAGGGGGTAAAATAGGAGGTCAAATTTTTTTTTCGAAAACAAATTGTTGTCAAGACTGTTTTGAAGGTAGAGCGGCTAAAATTGCTATTTGTATTGTTCGTTAGAATTTAAAAAATACGTGTTTCGGTATTTTTGGAAATTCAACCATCAAGAGGGCTAAATTGGAGAGGAGATGTTTTTCGAAAATATTTTGCTATTAAGACAATTTTGATGCTGCAATCACATAAATTGGTATACGTTTTCTTGGCCAGAATTAAAAAGATAAGTTTTCTGTATTTTCAGAAAATTCATCATTTAGGGGGTGAAAAAGTGGATAAAACGTGTTTTTCAAAATACATTACTACTCAGCCAATTTTGAAGCCACAATTACAAAAAATGATATCTGCAGACTTGGTTCGAATTTAAAAGAGGCATGTTGGGATATTTTTCGAAATTCAACTATTAACGGGTGCCATAGAGGGTTACAAGTAGTAAAATCAAATTTTCAAATGTTTGTAAATCCTAAGAGACTGAACTACGGGGTCATCAGTCCCTAAGGATTATAAACTAATTAAACTAACTTATGGCAAGGACAACACAAACACCCATGCCCGAGGGGCGAATCGAACCCGTGACGGCGAACAGCACTGCGCACCGTATCATGGCGCTTCAATACAACGGCCATTGTGGCGTGGCTACAAGTAGTTTCACATTTCATTATGATAGTACTTAAGCTATATCTATGAAAAATTATGTTAAGAGGGAGAAACAACTGGTGCGACCAACCAGCCTACGCCTGCGAAGCAGTGGATGGTAAGCTAGTCTTCCATAGTCATCGCAAACGCTTGCTCAATTCTTAATTGATTTGGTTGCTGCCGTCATGGTATTGCATTTTCAGCGACAAGAACAATACATAGAAGGAACGGTTGTGGAAATGAGTAAAAAAAGCTGTTGTTCATGGATACATACTGTTGTACTTAATTCTCGGAATTTCGGAGAACATTCTGAGATTACTATGAATAAACTGAGACGGAGAACACACTTCACATGGCAATATCCTATGTTGAGTGAAAGAGTGGGGAAAAGTGCTCAATGCAAAAAACATTCTCCAATTTGGTATCAATAAACAAAGAGAAGTTTCTTGAAATGAGCTGTGTAGTATATTTCGAGCTGCGCAAATTGAGATTAAGTTCAACCTAGCTGTACTATAAAAATGAGAGAATTTATGTTGTTCGGAAAGCAAAATAAAATACTTCCTACGTAGTGTGAAGAAATACGAGAGGAAGGAAAAGACTTTATACAGATTAAACAATTAAAATATTCGACTGGAGAAAATAGTAAGAGCAAAAGTTTAAGTACTTGTTGTAGCCACGAGAGTTATATCAGTACGTTGTTTCATTATTACCATAAAAATGAAGCACTGGTAGATTTAATTGAAATTTTGGAGTCGTACTTACTTTCATAAACAGCTACATAACAAAATTCTATGTTATTTTTTTATTATTATTATTTTAATGGGACTTAATCTGTAACTAATTCCAAATGAAGTGCATCTCAGGAATTCAGTCTGTATCACACAAAATAGATGATACTGCTGGAATACTGAAGTGCTATATTTTGGCCGGCCGTGGTGGCCGCGGGGACTGAGGCGCTTCAGTCACGGTCTGCACGGCCACTACGGTCGGGGGTTCGAATCCCCCCTCGGGCATGGATATTTGTGCCGTCCTAGTTCGTAAGTAGTTCATAAGTAGTTTGTAAGTTTAGGGACTGATGACCCCGTAGTTAAGTCCCATAGACTATACAAACATTTGAACATTTTTTGCTATATTTTGTGTTTCTCTTGTACACTCTCCCAGTAGCAGCTCACATATTTAAAAATTTAAAATACGTTTTTTGACTTCATGAATGTTAATTTTCGTTACGCAAGCAAGTGGACGTGTGCGAAAAATTTAAAAACTAATTAATTACAAACCTGGCGATCTGTTTATCATAACGAAGTTGTACGGGTTACTTCTTAATACTTAATCCGTTAGCCGAGCATTGGGAATGATATTTAACCCAAAGTATATATTGTTACAAAACTCTGGCAAATTTCCGGTTTGGAGTAAGTGAAAAGTGTCTCGTTCGTATGATTTCGTTCGTCAGTCCCGCCTGGTGAGGCCGACAATGCGCAACGTTACTCCAAAATAGAACGGAATAGTAAAGAGTGGTTAGTTTATTTAGTAGAAGTGTGGCATCTTCTAAGAGTTTTGCCAATGAAACGTAACCTTCGTTTCGCCTTCCCTGCAACATTTTCTGCTTATTCTTTCCAATTAAATTTGTTCATGATTGTAATTTCTAGATGAAGAGGCTTGCTAAGGATAGAGTAGGGCGAAGAGATGCATCAAGCCAGGCTCCGGACTGAAGACCAGAACAACAACAGGTATTTAATTGAATGTTAGGCTTGTAGACTTGACATTTATCGTGTAAGTGAAGTTTAATGAATTCCTATTATTACTCATATGGTTGACGTAACCCTGTTTCATTATTTACGGTTACCTGTAATTTTAGAGCCATCCAGATATCTAAATCGTTCTGCAGCTGCTTCTGATCTTCTAGTGACTTTCTTCTTCTTCTTCTTCAGTGTTCAACCCTGAGGTTGATTTGCAGCTTCTGTCTGCCTTCCTCTTTATTTCCACGTACGTGTTACATCCAACATCATTCATGATCTGTTGCATGTATGATATTCTTAGTCGCCCCCGTCGGTTTCTTCCATCAATAGCTTCTTCAGCTATTGTTCCTATGATGTTATTGTGTCTGAGGATGTGCCCTATAAGTTTGTCTCGTCTTGTTTGGATGTGCCTCCACAAGGATCCGTTTCCTGTACTCTCCTAAGCACTTCTTCATTTGTAACTCTCTCTTTCCAGCAAATCTTCATCATCCTTCTATAACACCACATTTCCAGGTCCTCTAGCCGTCTCCTCTCCTCTCTTCCTATTGTCCATGTTTCGCAACCGTATAGAGCCACACTCCAGACAAAAGCTTTCATTATACGTTTTATTATCGCCATACTGATGTTCTTGCTGGTCAGTAAGTTCTTCCTCAGATTGATAGCAATTTTGGCCTGTTGCATTCTGCTCAAAAATTTTGTCCGGCTTCTGCCATCTCTTGTGATCTTGCTTCCCAAGTAAGTAAATTCCTCGATCACTTCCAGCTCCTCTCTTCCAATTCTTATTTTTGGAGGTTCATATTCTCCTTTTGTGCTGCATACCATCACTTTAGTCTTTTTTTGTTTATTCTCATACTATACTGGTTGTAGAAAATCCTTTCCATTGTTCTGAGGACTTCCTCTCGTTCTTCTTTTGTCTCCGTGACTATAGCAATATCGTCTGCATAGCATAGCATGTCTATCCTCTGCCCATTAATCTTGATACCCACCTCTGTTGTTTCACGAACTTGGTCTATAGCTTCCTGGTTGTAGACGTTGAATATAAGAGGAGAGAGAGCACATCCTTGTCTTACCCCTTTTCTGATATTTGCTTTTTGATCCTGGTGACAGTTTCTAATCACTGCCACCTCATCCTTATAGAGACTGAGTATCACACGGATGTCTTTGTATTTCATTCCACTTTTCCTCAGCATTCTGAACATCTTTTGCCAGATAACATTATGAAATGCCTCTTCCAGGTCTACAAAGGCAAAATATGTTGGTTTTTATTTCTTTAATTTTATTTTAATTTTTTTTATTTTTTTTTTATTTTGACTTTACTAACATATAAAAGACAGCATTATCCGCGAACAGTTTAAGAGAGTTGCTCAGATTGTCTCCTAAATGGTTTGTAAACACAACAAACAGTAGGGGCCCAATAAGAGTGCCCTGGGGGACGCCAGATATCACTCCCATTTTACTCGAAGACTTTCAGTCAGTTATAACCTACTCTGTCCTTCGTGACAACAAATTACGAATCTAATAGCAGAACAGTGACAATATTCCCTAAGCAAGCATTACGATTATAAGCTGCTTGCAAGATACAGTGTCAAAATCGGAAATCTAGAAATGTTGAAACGATAACCTTGTCGATAGCGCTCTTCACTTGATATGAGTAATGAATGTTGGTTTGATCTGAGAATCTTAGCGGAGAACGTTCTCTGGTTATTCAGTCGGACCAGCAGTCCGGCGGTGACGTGCGGTCACCTGAGCCGCCGGCCCGGGCGCGTGCCGTCGATATCAGCGCCGTCAGTGCTGAGCCGGGCTAGATAAGGTCGCGCCGCCTCAGCCCGCAGACAGCGCTAGTCTCACCACCCGTGCCAACGGAATGCATCGGCCACGCCTAACTGCCAATAACGCAATGAAGAAGCGTGCAGTACGGCGTAACTCGAGTCTACAGTATCGTGTGTGCAAACCACTACATCCTTCATACTCGACCGCCAGCGCTGGTGCAGATATGCCCCCAGTTCTTTTTCTTTCATTAATGTTCACTGTTGAAATAATGGAGGTGGAGTATTTCTGCTTTATCAGTTCCCCTTTTAAGTGTTGACAACTCTGTAAGTGAGGTTTTTGACTTTCTATAGCGTAGCTGTATCGAACTACACTGCTCAAAACAAGGGATTAGGTGAGATATCATACACAATATACATGTGGTAAACTATTTTATTTAGATATTGGTTACAATTCTAATTTGTGTGTGATACAGTACTATACTTTGCTGTCTCCTTACTTGATGTAAGGCGTTTATTTAGAGCGAGAACTGTCATAATAGTGAAATAGTCGTTCTCGTTGCCCCCTAATTGGTGTGTGATCACTTCGGACGGCCAGTACAGTTGCACACCTGCGTGGCATGGACAGTATTGGACAATATGAGGTTATCAATAAGCTCTTGAGGGATATTTGGCCACGAGCGCAACATCCTGCTGTACAACCGTTGTGGTAGGTGCTGGTCTGGCTGCAATGCATCTGCCAAGTGCCTCGCAGACATGCTCAATCGGTGATTAAGACTTCCGGGCTGAGAAACCGTGGTCGAACAGTGGAAATTCTTTCCCCTGACGTTTCGTTGCCGGCTGCTGGCAACATCTTCCGAGGTGAGTCGACGACTGGCTGCTGGGCTTCACGCTTCACGCTTAACTTTCTTGACGGACCTCGACCTTGGTCCGATGGTTGAGCAGGCTAAGCATTTGCTGCTATTCCTGCTGTACCTGAAACATAGAAAAATGTAATAGAACCTGGCTGTATGAGTGGACTTAGACTGTCAGATTACTGACGATGTATTTTTTTTTCCTGGTTTGCTACGAGATTTTTGTTAATCTCGCAGCAGGTCAGGCCAGCAGGTTGTCGGCCTGAAGTGTTGTTGTGCCCCCAATTGCCGGATGAGCCGGTTGTGGGACTGCTCCGTCTTCTCGTAGAAGGTCCTGGCGGTACGCAAAATCTCTCCCGGAGCGGTAGAATGCCGGCTTCTTCGCGAAGCAGGTCGGTTGGATAGCGCGTCGGAAGATGCAGGGCAGTCTTCAGGGCGCGGTTCTGGATGGTCTGCAGCAGCTGGATGAGGACGTCGGCGGCGTTTCCAAAGACTGGGGACGCGTACTCGAGCACTGGACGGATCAGTGACAGGTACAGCGTGATCCCGTGTTGCGACGGTAGAAGCGACTGCGGGTTGAGCAGTGGGTAAATAACGCGTAAGCGTCCTGTGGCCCTCTGTCTTACATCACTGACGTAATCTTTCCAGGTGAGCCTTTGGTCTAAGGTTACCACTAGGTACTTCGCCGTTGTGCTCCAGGGGATGGGAGTCCCCAGGATCTCTATCGGCGGTAGTGCATCTGGCAGTTTACGTCTAGTAAAGACAACTGCCTGGCTTTTCGCGGCGTTGAATTTCAACCGCCACTTGGTGGCCCATGCACCCAGGGCGTCGCATCCGACTTAGAGTCGGCGTCGCATTGTGAGCGCGTTCATTCTGCGGGTGAAAAGCGCCGTGTCGTCGCCGTATAGCGCCAATTCGACGCTTGCGACCCATGGTGCATCAGCAGGGGGCCGATGACCGACCCCTGCGGCACTCCCGCACATATCCGCCTTTCCGTGGATGTACCGTCTTCTGCCCTTAGGTGGCAAGTCCGTTCGGACAGGTACGACTGCCGCAGTCTCCCATGAGACGTCGGGAGGCCGTGAACAAAGGGTTTGTACACTAGGCCGTCGTGCCAGACGGAGTCGAAGGCACGGGAGACATCGAGAAACACTGCTGCTGGGCCGTGGAGGTCCTGCTTATATAGAGGGCATAGAGGGCGCCACCACTCGTCACGTGATGTCAACAATAAAACTATCTCTGGCTGGCGTCAGTACTCTCGATCAAAGGTAATCTATTGGCACATCTTTGGTACAAAGTCGACCGCCATGTCTTTTCTAACTTCAAGCCTTCTTCCTTCCTGTTAAAATTATTGTTGTGTTTAAAGATGTCTATAGCCTCTCTATCCAAACGTACATAATAATGCGATGTCTTAGCTAGCACGCTCGTCTCACGAAAATTTTATTTCGTGGTCACCGTTTTCAAAAACATGTTCCGCTATGGCCGATTTGTCCGTGTGTCCCAGTCGACAGTTCATTTTGTGTTCAGTTAGGCGAGTATAGATACTTCTTTTCGTTGTTCCAATATAAAACTTCCCACAACTACATGGAATTTTATACACACCAGGAGTAGCTAAAGGGTATCGCGCACCTTTCACTTATCGTAAGCATTCACTGATATTTTTGGTGGGTTGGCCAATACTTTGCCGATACGGTCCGTGATATTGTGGATCAATGGGAGAAAAACTTTCCCCGCCAAAGGTTGTTGTTGTACGTTTGCAGAATTTGTCTTTTGGGACGGAGTGCTCGATCAATTTCCTTATCACTGTATCTGTTTTTCTGAAATGCGGTTCGTAAATGATCGAGTTCCTCTTACAAATAAGCTAGCTCACAGATTTTATTGACCCTGTCCACCTATGTTTTGATAACACCTCTCTTCTGACTGGGGTGATGATTCGAATCTTTATGAAGGTACCGATCGGTGTGCGTATCTTTCCTGTATACTTTATGACCCAGAGTCCCATCTGCTCGTTTAATTACTGAGACGTCTAAAATATATATATCTGTCCATTACTCTCCGTCTCCATGGTAAATTGTATTTTTGGGTTGATGCTATTCAAATGCTTTAAAAACCGGTTCACTTCCTCTTCTCCTTACCACAAACGTGTCGTCGACATACCGATACCACTTCAAAGGGCTCTTTCTGGCTGATGGCAGTGCCTGTTGTTCAAAAAATTCCATAAAAATATTAGCAACTGCTGGACTTAGACGGCTCCTCTTTGCCACTCCATTAATTTGTTCATAGGATTCACTATCATATTGAAAATAAGTCGCAGAAAGGCAATGTCGAAACAGAGCTACAATATCAGTGGGAAACAAGTCAGATATGTAAGCAAGAGCTTCGTTGACAGGTACCATGGTGAACAGAGAAACCACATCGAAGCTGGCAAGAATATCACCAAGGCTGAGAGTAATCTCCGTCCGTTTTTAATGTGATGATCAGTCTTCCCAATAAACGGTTGTATCAAGGAGGCAAGATGTTTAGCCAACTCTTGAGTAGGGGATCCAATAGCACTTACTATTGGTCTCAGTGGGATATGGATTTTGTACACCTTAAGTAGCCTATATAATGTAGGATCGTAAGCTTCTGTTTTGCAAATATGTTTTTATCCTCTGCAGAAATAGAATACTTTTTATCTTTTGATTGGTAACTGTCAGCACTTTCGTCCTACAACATGGAGGAATCTCGTTTAATAAAAGTGGAATCAGGGAAATTGTGTTAGATGTGGTTTATGCTTGTAGTATGGATTTCGTAGTACAGCAAACAAACGATAGAGGCGCTTTAGTGAACCAAAGAACTAAAAGCACACCGGTGCTTCATAATAAGTATGGGGTAGTACAACAAGGAAGAGAACGTCTATGACAGAATTAAGCAATCGTATGTCTTCGAATACCAACAAACAATGAACATAGTATTAATGATTTCGCTTTGTGTATTAAATATTTAACGACGTTTCTTTTCTTATTTTGGCACGTTTCACTTTTTGTATAAAGAATTTATGAAGATACATCGTTTCGGACAATGAATTTTACTTACATTTGATATATTGGCTGGGACAACTGAGTTTATCGACAGAGCGATCCAACAAGGATTCTATTTTTACTGACTGAGGTCCGGAACTCTAAAAAGCCATGATACACACAGGCCCTACTTCAACAACCCTTGCGAAGCACGGGCATATAATAAACTAATTGTTGGTAAAGGTAAAGCAGTTAACAATCCGAAGATTGGTTTGAACACCACAGTGCTTCACTAGGCATGGTCCTGTTTGGAGGTGGTATGCCGTTGCCTTCCTGAACACAGGTAAAATTATGAGTAGGAAACCCCTCAATGTTAAGCTATGTGATAATAATATAAAATGTATAAATATCAATTGTAAATGAAAACAAAAAGAAAAAGACAGACGACGACCGTCGGCCAAGTTTTGGCGCCAGCCAGAGCGAGAGAAGCCGACGCGGGTGGCGCTACATCTACATCTACATCTACATGGGATACTCTACAAATCACATTTAAGTGCCTGGCAGAGGGTTCATCGAACAACCGTTATACTATCTTACCTCCCATTCCATTCTCGAATAGCGCGCGGCAAGAAAGAACACCTGCATCTCTCTGTTCGAGCTCTGATTTCTCGTATTTTATTCTGATGATCATTTCTACCTATGTAACTGGGAATCAACAATATATTTTCGCATTCGGTGGAAAATGTTGGCGATTGGAGTTTCGTAAGTAGCCCTTGCTACAGCGATAAGCGCCGTTGTTGTAATGATTCCCATCCCAGATCCTGTATCATTTTCGTAACGCTGTCTCACCTGTATCGTGACAATACGAAACGAGCTACCCTTCTTTGGACTCTTTCGATGTCCTCCGTCAAACCCACGTGATAAGGATCCCACACTGGGCAGCAATACTCCAAAAATGGACGGACAAACGTAAATCGTTTATGTAAATAAGGAACCGCAGAGGACCAATAACACTACCCTGTGCAACGCTCGAGATCACCTCTGTTTTAGTCGATGCCTTACCATCGATTACTACGAATTGTGTCCTCTCTGGCAAGAAATGCCCTATCCAGTCGCAAATTTGGGGTGATATACCATAACGACGCAATTTGATTAAGAGCCGTTTGTGAGGTACGGTGTCTGAAGCCTTCTGGAAATCAAGAAATACGGAATCGATTTGCGAACCCTTGTCGATAGCACCCATTACTTCGTGTGAATAAAGAGCTAGTTGTGTTTCGCATGTTCGATATTTTCTAAATCCGTGTAGACCTTGGGTCAATAGATTGTTCTGTTCGAGATAGTTCATAATATTTGAATACAGGATATATTCTAAAACCCTGCTGCAAATTGACGTCAAGGAAATAGGTCTGTAGTTTAGTGGGTTACTCCTACTGCCTTTCTTGAATATAGGAGTGACCTGTGCAAATTTCCAATATTTTGGTACAGATCCTTCTATGACAGAGCGGTTGTATATGGCTGTTAAGTAAGGAGCTATCGCTTCAGCATAATCAGATAGAAATCTCATGGGTATACAATCCGGACCAGAAGACTTGTTCTTGTTAAGTGATTTTAGTTGCTGCACTACTCCGATGATATCTACTTCTACGTTACTCATTACGGCATCTGTTCGTAATTCGAATTCTGCATTATTGGTTTTGTCTTCTTTGGTGAATGAGTTTCTAAAAGCTATGTTTAGTAACTCTGCTTCAGTAGCGCTGTCATCGGCAGGATCGCCATTACTATCACGTAGTGAGGGTATTGTTTATGCTGCCGAAGTTCAGACCAGATCGGGTGTCCAGACTATGAACATGCACAGTTGAGATCCAGTGTTCAAACGGTGAAGACGTAATAGTTCAGATTCGGTCGATTGTGTACGCTCACAGTAGATTAATGTTTTATTTAATAGTTATCAACTCTAATGCAGAGCAAGGAACAATACAGTTAATTATGTGCAGTTTGCTAATTTTCTGCGTTTATGACTAATAAATTAGTTGGAATCCCATCATCTTTAGCTCATTATTTAATAGAAAATTACACAAAACAGTTTTTAGTTAATTGCAACCTCAAGAGCAAGAACCAACGATCTGCGTGGTGTTTTCTGCGCTGGGACAATTACGGAAGAAGAAGACAGGTTGGTGAAATAACGTTTTGTAACTGATGGATGATACTAGGAATAGGCGCCTCATGTGTTTCGTATTCATGTTACAACCAAGAACGGGTTCATGGTGTCCATAGTAATATCGAGGAAGTTGAATTATAAGAAAATTATGTTCGTCTGTGGTGAAAGCAGGGATAACCGAACAGGTAGTTCTCGCCATTCTAAAAACGAGTCATATGTAAACCCCAACCCTATCTAGATGATCTTTTATTTTTCTGTTAACCTCCGTACATTACACAACATGATCATACATACAGCAGCATTACATTCGTATATAGCGTCATACCCCTCACAGTAATAGGAGATTACATCTCCACAACGAGTATCCTTTTCTTTGATAATTGCTTAAAGCCTCCAACGCCGAGTCTTTTCCTTTTCTTGGCTTTCCGCTATCCAAGGTCATCTCTCTGAGTTGTATGATATTAGCAGAGGCTGTGTTATTCCAGCGAACAGCGCGCAAGATACATCGCAATTGCGACGTTGGCTATGTGCAGATAACAGAACAACTTATACCACTAGCGTAATAGGATGCCGCTACAGTACTATTACACTAGTAATGCAACGTCCAGTGAAATGCACCCTATACCATTCTTCACTCGTACGCGAGGCTAGACAGAAAGTGAAACGGGTACAAAATGTAGTGAGGCAGAGTGAATATTGCCGCAGTTTATAACTTACATCTTGAAGTTTTCCACTGGTCAAAGCACGTTTTGTGAACACAAATAACAGACTTCATATTTTCTTTCTAAATGTACCTTACTTTTTCATTCACTTGCACCCTGCATTGTATTAAGCTTATCAGGGCAACCAGAAGCTAGCATTACCTTTGTGACTTGATCATACCCTTTCAGTTGCATGAAAGCAGCCATCTATATAGGTGGGAAAGCGCTATAGCGTGGCTCATGTAAACCCCGTCATTCACCTTTGCAAAAAGTAAAACTTTTCTTTAATATTTTTGACAGAGCTGTTATTATTTTGTATCGTATTTTTCACGCACGAAACATACGTATACCGAGGTATATTATTTCATCTGCCCATCAGCCCTGTCAGATCAATACTGTTAGCATAATCTTCACCACACCACCAAAGACAAGACAATTAATGGTTGAAACAAAATAACACGAACAACACTTAGACTGAGGCTCACAGACACGTATCTACATCTACATAGATACTCAGCAAATGAACATAACAAGACCTCCATGTCGGAGGCGTTAATTTGGTACGTGTCCCACAAAGTGGGTAAATGTCGTTTTAGAAGCATATTATTTCTCAACAAGAATGGGACTGTAAAGATTGATATACATAATACTATATAACACTGTGTTGTCTAGGATCAACACTGGGAATACGAGGCTTAAGCACACTGGAACAGAAATAGTTCATGACGTTAGTCATGTATCTTTAAACACAACATAGTGATCTACGAGGAAACCATTATCGCTTTCTGTTAAGGCTAATATTAAGCTGCAAAATATCTTTCGTAAATGAAAAGGGCCGAAACCTAACATAGGAGCATTCAAAGTACCTCGTGATGAGAATTTCACAACGTTTCAAAACATCATCCACGGCTATTTTGTGGTATCTTCCGCTCAAATGCCACAAAATCCACCATGGGACTACGGATTTCGCCCGAACTATTGCCCTATTGCACGTAGTTACTTTTTATTATTTTTTATTGTTTTTATTTTTAAAAAGGTCGGCACCGGAAATCTGAAATAGTACACATGTAATAAATCATAACGTAACTGTAATTTGCCAAGCACAAGTGAACGTGACGGTGGGTCGCCACCGTGATGACGCCACTGAGAGCGTGTGCTATTGTTACTGTGAGCGGTTTTAATGCCGCCGCGACCAGCTTAGATACTGCCGCTATTGTTACTGCTATGCTAAGTAAATAGCCGATTGTTCATATGCGCCAAGGCAGCGGGTCAGCGGCGTCACCGAGTGAAATCTAATGAGGGCGCCAAAAACTACGAACAATAATAGTGTTATTTTAGTTCAATTCTTACACATAGTCTCATGCAAACGGTTATAACATCGGCGAACTTCTTATGTTGCTGATAGCGAATGATGAGAACCGTTTACCATTAATAAATTCAGTAGGCTTTACTTTCAAAAAGAATGACCCCCCTCCCCCCCAGAGCCAAATCTTGCCTGCCCACTGATCATGGTAAAAGCATAATACGAGGGTCGTCCACAAGTAAGTTTCGTTTCTATTTTTATCCGCGGCAGCGCTACGGTCGCAGTTCCGAGCATGCGCGGCAGTTACTCTGACTGAAGGAGAAGACATGTACGCTATTTTCAGATCGCTGCTGCCGACGAGTACTGTGTAGTGCTACGTTGTAATGTCAGTCCTAATTGAAAATGCCACCGCGTGTGAAATCGGATCTGTGATTCGTTTTCTAAATGCGATGAAAGTTAAGCCAATGGAAATTCATCGACAAATCTGGGAGGTTTACGGACTGTTCAATAAAGGACCTGTCCAAGTGCACGATGAAGAACGAAGTGGACGCCTGTTCTGTGGTTGCTGATGAACTGGTTCACATGATTGTAGAGACGTTTAAACACAACCGTAAGTTTACACTTTGTGCCCTTGCTATGGAAGTTCCGCAAATTTCACTATCACTAATTGAAGAAATTCTGACTGACAAACTGAAATTTCGATAACTTTCCTCATGTTGGGTACCAAAAATTTTTACTAAACAACACAAAAACAATGGATGGGCAGTGCTCTTCATTTTTTGACACGCTGCAATGAAGAAGGAGATGGGTTTCTTTCTCTGACAGTCACGGTGGATGAAACCTTGGGTATCGTACGACACCTCTGAAATAAAACGACAATCAAAGAATTGGAGGCACATTTCATCCCCAACGAAGGTTAAGCCTAAGCAAATCTTGACACCTCGAAAAGTTATGTGTATCTTTTTTTGGGACAGAGAAGGCATTTTGCTGATTGATTTCTTACCACGAGTCCAAACAATCAATGCACATGGTTACTACGAGACCATTAAGAAATTCGGTCCCGCAGAACATAACGAGCGTGGAGGATTAGTGTGAAAAGGTGTTTTTTTTAAATATTTTTTATTTTATTTATTTTTTTCCATGATAATGCCCGATCTCACATGGCAAATGTGACCAAACAACGCATACGGGAATTACACTGGAACTTGTTTGACTACCCTCCGTACAACCCGGACCTCGCTCCTACCGCCTTTCATCTCCTCTTACACCTAATATCTGTCCTTGGTGGTCAACACTTCAACGATGATGACGAGCTGAAAGAACATGCTACGACATGGTTGAATACACAGGCGGTAACCTTCTGTGAAGAAGGCCTACAAAAACTTGTGGCTCGCTATAACAAGTGCCTACAAAATCACGGAAACTATGAAGAAAAGTAGTTTAACAGTTGTAGATTTTTGTACAATAAATATTTTTTTCTGGCAAAATTTCTAGTTGGTGCGAAAAATGGCAGCTAGCTCTCAATGTAGAAAAATGTAAGGTCATGCGCATGAGTAGGAAAAACAAGCCTATAATGTTCGAATACAGCATTAGTAGTTGCGTCGTTCAGATATCTAGGCGTAACATCGCAGAGCGATATGAAATAGAACGAACATGTAAGGACAGTTGTAAGTAAGGCGAACAGCCGACTTCGGTTTATTGGGAGAATTTTGGGAAGATGTACTTCACCTGTAAAGGAGACCGCGTATAAAACGCTTGTACGACCACGTCTTGAGTATTGCTCAAGTGTTTGGGACCCGCAGCAGACCAGTTTAAAGGAAGACATAGAGGCAGTTCAGAGGCGAGCAGCTAGGTTTGTTACTGGTAGGTTCGACCAATGCGAGAGTGTCACGGAAATACTCCGGCAACTCAATTGGGATCGCTGGAAGAAAGACGACGTTCTTTTCGTGAAATTCTGTTGAGGAAATTTAGAGGGCCGGAATTTAAAACAGAGTGTTTTACGGTCTTCCTGCCGCCTACTTACATTTCGCGTAAAGATCACAACGACAACATAAGAGAAATTAGGGCTCGTACGGAGGCATATAGGCATTCTTCTTTTCCTCGTTCTATTTGGGAATGGAGTAGGAAAGGAAATGCCTAGTAGTGTTACAGTGTACCCTCCGCCACGTACCTTACGGTGAATTGCGGAGTATGTATGTAGCTGTAGATATGCAGATGTAGATGTACTTTATGGACATACCTAGTAGATGTCCTGTGTGGTGATGAGTTTTCAATGAAGACAAATAAAAATGTAATTGTCGCATTGTATTGACAGCTGGTAATACCACGGAGTTGTTCGCACATCTAGTGGAAAGGATATTCGTCCTCTGCATACGGCGTTCCATTTACTTGAAGATATGTGGTATTTGTGTGGTACTTACATTCGTGGAGTGCTAGTAACTGTATGAGATGTGTATTTAGCTTAGTGCACTTATTTTTTTTCTTTTTCTGTCTGGTTTGATGCGACCCGCTACGAAAACCTCTCCTCCGTCAACCTCTTTATTTCAGAGTACTACCTGCGCCCATTGTCCTCAGTTACTAATTGGATGTATTCCAATCTTCGTCGTCCTCCACAGTTTGTACCCTGTGCAACTCCCTCTTCTGTTATTCACGTTATTCCATGACGCCCAAATCCATGTCCTATCGCACTTTCACTTCTTCTCTGTCCAACACTTTCTGTTCTCCCTCCTCCTTCCTCTGTCCATCCTTCATCTCTACCCACCTCCTCCTTCCTGCCTTCAGATGTAAGCGATAGTAAGCGTAAATCACAGCAACATATCCATTCCAGTCTTCCATTAGCCCATCCCCTGCTTCCTCTCCTCACAAATCAGCTACTCCTACCCCTTCTCTTGATTCATCTTCTTCCTCTTTCGCCTGCTCTTCCTGTGTCGGCTCATCTCCGTATCTCTGTCCATCTTTTCCTTCCCCATTTATATGAAAAACTGATAGATCAACAGGTATCGAAATTCGTTGTAGGGTGCCCTTCGCCATGTAGCTTACGGTGACTTTTCGGAATATTAAAAACATCTCCATAAAAACAGAACAAACATGTGATAAATCTTTGAAGATCATTCAAACACTAATAAAAAGTGTTTATCGTTCTATTACAAATCAATTTTCACCATGTAAGTAAGCGCTGCTTCTGGAGCATAAAAACATTCTCCATGACATACTTACCTGCCAAAAACGCTTTACTTTTTGCAGCATCCTTTTACGCTACTATTATACCTTGGGTGACAAATGAAAGAAAAAGTTGTCTGAATAAATTTCAGTATACTAGAACAAAAAATTACAGGCCGTAAAATTTTTTAGACATTTTCGTCGATATCTCTCATCTAATATTTTATCTGCAATTAAAGAAATAAACACTAAAGACGTTAACTTCATATTCACTCACTTCCTCTTTATGCAGTTATCTAGAATTTCTTCAAATGTAAATCCATGCGGTGTGTTTTCATCCTCTTGTTATCGTAAAATGTGGATGATGGAAAATCTCATACAATATACACAAACCAGATCTCAATAATGAATAAAGTAACTTTTGTTTATAAGACATTTATACCCTAATAAGGCACTTCAACAAAATACTGATAAACCCACATGCTTTTGTCCCATTATTGAGACACACAAAGTAAATTAATATTACATTTACTTCAGGATATCTGAGAAATATTGAATTTTACATGGGTGTCACTATACTCATACACAAGGAGACGATCTGGACTATGAAATTCAGTTCGGAATTGGATTTCGCAGGATACTAGCTTTCCTCAAGGGTGTCCATTAATAGAAGTCCTAAAGTGAATTACACGGAAAATACTCCCCCCCCCCACAACGTTTATAAATGTATATAATGACAATGTGGGTGAAATTTGAGGGTCCAGTCATTCCGTGAGCTAAAGAACGCCTGCGGTGTCTTATATGTGCATGCAGCAACCTCCGATAGAAGTATGGAAGATGTCTGCGAGAGGCGCTCCCGAAGAGAAGTAAAAAATAATATGTCTTCCGGCAACGGAAATTTATGTTCTCGTGAATATATATATCCTTTCAGAAGCCGACTAGATTGTCGACTAGATGGTATTGCTGTATTGTTCAGACTGCACGCCTAGACCTTTGAGCTAGTCCATAGCTCCTCCCTTAAGCATGTGACAGTCCTTGAAGGGCATTTAGTGGCCATGTGTTTTTGTATCATATACGCAACATTTATGCCTTTCGTACCGATAATTTCGATCTGTTGTTCGGAACCTGCTGACTAGCTCAAATCCGACAGGACATTGAGTCGAATCTTGGATTAGCTTGTTTACGTCTGGTTTCGAGGCAGCCCAACTCTCATCAGTCGTGCGCTGACTTTTGGCTCGCGAGCCCTTAACTAGATCGAAAGGGCAGTTCATGGATGGTTATCTAAGCTTTATTGCCACTCTTGTTTCACTGCTAGCTAAGTGTGGAGAAGGAATGTTGCACAGTATCTGGAGCCTGTGGGTGGCTGTCAAGTTGATGGTTCCTGATATTAACCTCATTATAAATGATGCTACATAATGGTGAAACAATGAAACATTGCGGAGCACCATATTTTGGCTCGCAAAATCTTAGTTGAGGTCAGTTTGTGGGGGCAGAGAGTTGACGGTTATCTGGCCATTATTGCTTCTCTTTTTTACTGCAAACAGTCGTTGCAAGTGTGGAGGAGGATTATTGGACAGGATAGGGACCCAGTGGGTGGCTGTTAGGTTGGTGATTCCCCGATATAAGCCCATTACAGCTGATGTTTAACAATGGTCCAAGAATGAAACCTCGAGGAGCACCACATTTAAAGGAAGGAAGAATGAAGGCGTGTACGTCACGCCGACATCGTGAGCATTAGAGACGGAGCATAAACCTCGTATAGATTTTTTGCTTAAGAGGGGGAAGGATATCGGTCGTGTTCTTTGAAAGGAACCATCCTGGCCTTTGCTGGAGTGATTCAGGGAAATTGAGGCAAACGTAATTCATTTTGGATTAATTAATGCTGCAGCAGTCACTTTTTACTAATATTTTTATTAGCACGACGCGTTTCGGCAGTACGCTGTCATCATCGGGTGCATTTTTACAGTTACTGGTTCATTATTGTTTTATTATGTTTTGTGTTGTGGGTGCCAGTGAGGTTATGTTTGGACATTTTAACCTGTTCAGGAAGATATAGCTAATTTATTATTATGTTCCATCATTATAGTTTTTGGGTTATTGTAGGGTTGTATTTACTTACAGTTTTGTTGATAATCTTGTTGTCTGGCACACATAACACAAGAACAAGTTACATATACAGCACATGTAGACATTTTGTATTTGATGGTTACACTGTACAAAGATCCTTAAAAGCTAAGATAAACTACTTACATCAGTATTTACAGTGAATATGCCATAAAACGTGCATATGTAGCTAGCATGTGTTGAAACAGAAGTTGCTACATTTTAAAGAATTAATCAATCAGTGTTACATTATTAATTTTACTTTTATTAATTTTATATTTTAATGAAAAATACATTCAAGACTGGAGAAATTTTTGAAGAAATTAGTATTGTTGCTTTCCAGTTTATCATTTAGCAGAAGCTCACCATGTATTTTCTCATGGATGAAGATTTCTAGTTCTTCATAGAGGTCCATTATATGCCCCTTGTCCATTTTATGCATGTGGTGTCGCACAAGTATAAAGTGCGCGCCACGTACTTACGTCGCGCGCCGCCATGCACGCACGGCGCGGCGTTCTTACGACGTCAGCCACGAGCGCCCTCTGCTGCATGCTGCAACTCCGCTTGTGGCCACGACTGCTGCATCGTTCACTTGGGACTGAGATAGGAACCAGTTAACACTTGGGAATCAGATAGGCACCAGTTAAGACTTGGCTATCGGATAGGCACTAAGAATCATCAGTAGGCAGGCCTCTGTCTAATCTATGTATCAGCATTCTGTAGTGAAGAACTATGTAAAAGTTAAGTATTACTAAGTCTCTATGAAATATATATCTCGTTCTAGTTTACTCTATTGTTTCTAGTTTCTGCTGTCCCACTGGCTGGTCACCTCCGTACCTGCACATGCGTGCATCCTTTATTCCCGAGTCGGTCTTTCTACTCGGCCACCGACACCTACGACAACCGGTGGTCGAGACACAAAAGCGGCGACGAGGCTGGGATACAAAGTGGCGACGAGGATGGGATAAAAAATGCAGTATATGAAGATCACTGTTAATATTCTGGAATGGATGTCCTGTGTTCTTTATATGGGTAGCTACTGCTGATTTATTAAAGTTATTGGTGTGGTAGGCATTTATGTGTTCATTCTATCTTGTTTTGAATTCTCTTCCTGTCTGGCGTACATACAGGGCATTACATGTGTTGCATACTATTTTGTAGGTGCCTGAGTGTGTGTGTTTATCTGTTAGTATGCTTACATGGTGTCTCAGTGAGTGTTGTAATTCAGATGGCCAGAGACGGGTTTGAACGTCGCCATCGCGCATGAGACTAAATTGTGTTAGACACAATGTCTTTTCTCTTTTTTTTTTTTTTTTTTCTTTTTTTTTTTTTTTTTTTTTTTTTTTAGTATAGACACACTATTTATTTATTAGTTACGAGTTGGCTCTCAAGAGAATATTTACAATTACAATAACAATTTAGGTCTGTTACCTGGATAACTAAACAAACCTTTACAATCAATTATTATACATTAGGAACTGTTTGGTTGTTAGTAATAAGTTAATGACAACTCTAAGTATAATTCCCGCCTCTTAGCAAGCCTCCTGAAGGGAGGCCAGTATTCATCCCTACGACGCGGACGTGAGCGGGGCCTACTTACTAACGTAACCACTGCAACTCATATTAATTTGTTAGATTGTTACATTTACAAAACAAAGTAAATTACACTACTTCTACTAGTGGTGCAGTGATTTACACAATCCATCTCCTTTGCACCTCTGGATTTCTAGTCTAAATTGGATTTGGAAGGTAGCGAGGCGGCCAACACCAGAGAGCTTATTGCAGTGACTTCTCCCTTATACCCTGTTCACGCAAGGCGGGGAAGTCGTCCAGCTCTTCACTCCTTGCTCAACTAACCTTCGGGTCATTACGACATTTGGCAAATGAATTACGCAACATTATCGAATGTGTAAAACAGAAACAGCGGAGAACGTTTGAAGGACGCGGCAGCGCGGCCAGTGGTAGCGAGAGCAGCGGTCCCGCCCACGTATGCAGCCCGCGGCGCAGCTGACGTCAGCGGCAGGCGTCCGCCGACACTCCGTCTGCCACCGCTGTGTCTGCGGCCTCGCCGGAAGGCGGGGGCGGCGCAGGCACTGTGCCTCGATGGCGTAGCCGTATAAGCCGCCAGTGCCGCGCTCTGCAACGGCGGCCGGCGGTGACTCAACCTGCTCAGGCGACGTGTTTCCTGTGCGACATGGGTCACGGTATACCACTGGTGCTCCAGATCAGGAGCTAGTGGGATCACTTTATAGACTGCCATGCCCGCAATATTACGTTCCTGTCCGTAGTGCAGAGAATGCCCCGCCCGTAATATTACGTCCGACTGACAAGGAAAGTACTTGGGCTCGAACAAACAGAAATACAACAAAATCGTATGAGAGATAATGTAAAGGACCCTTATTGCACTAGTGATACTCCCGCATCTGCAAAACTCTGCAGTAGCCCATTAGAGGCCTCTGCGTGTGCCATGCCGCATTGCACTTTGACCTGCCGGTACGCCAGTAGTGACAGTGCAGTGTGCCTCTGAAGTTGCGTTTTGTGACGTTATTTCTGTAGTGACGCGTCAGATGGGTCGGCGATTGGTAATCAATCCTGCTAACGTTCAAATGTTTGTGGAGCTTATGGAACTTAACTACAGGGTCATCATTTCCTAAACTTACAAATTAGCTAATACTAATGACGGCACAAATATCCACGCCCGAGGTTGGATTCGAACCCCCGACCGTAGTGGCCGTGCAGACTGTGACTGACGCGCCCTCTAATGTATTGCAATTGGTTGAGATGAAATTCCGAAGAGCCCTTCTTCGTGAATACGATCTTGGTGTAGAAGAAAAATCATTCACTCGTTTTCTGGTATCTATTATAGTGCAGAAATATGACCATAGATTAGAAACACTATAATAGATAGTAGCTAACATGCAAATGATTCGTCTTCTATACCAACACCATCTACAGGAAGAAGGTTTCTTCGTAACTTCACCTCAACCAGTCACACTATTAACAATCGCCGACCCATCCGACTCTTCACCACACAAATAACGTCACAAAACGCAACTTCAGAGGCACACTGCACTGTCACTACTGGCGTACCGGCAGGTCAAAGTGCAATGCGGCATGGCATACGCAGAGGCCTCTACTGGGTGACTACAGAGTTTTGCTGATATGGGAGTATTACTATTGCAATAAGAGAACTTTACATTATCTATCATACGGTTTTGGTGTATTTCTGTTTGTTCGAGTGGTGAAATTTGACCACAAATAGTGCGTGCGCTTTTCGTGCTTGCACGTAAGCCAGCCCCCATCGCGAGTGCGTCTGTGACGTCAATGATCAACAGACAGTGCCGAGTGTAGAGCTCTAAATTGGCGAGTGTGCTGCAGAATGCGCATGCACAGAAGCAAGGAGCTGGAACGGTGTCTGCTAAAAATGGATGTTAACTTATTCTGGTAGAGCTTATTCATACTGCAGAAATTCTTTTCCAACTACTTACACTTTCTTCTCTTATTTGTTTTATGTTATCACACCTAATCGGTTGCACCAGAGCGCAGTACTGTTTTTTCTACCAACGTTCTCCTACAGAATATACGAACTCTCTACTAGCAGAAAGATATTTATGTTTTACATGGAATACACTATGCTTGTTTAAGACCGTAAATATACAAACGTGTTTTAATGAAAATTATTTCAGAATAATTAGAAGAGAAAAATATTTTCGACGTTATTTGACCATTAGTAGGGAAACCAGATACGAAAAATATAGTAGAAACGGTTTTTTCTGCATTTTCAATGTTCTTTGATGTGTTTACATGATATTCGACGCAAACATTATCACCTTTTCGTAATTAATAAACTCAATTATCATTATTCAAGAGTCAACACAGTTTCAGCCGACCAGTTGCATAAAATAGTTTACATCTATAAACCTTTACCCAGGTTTCGGCAAAATTAATTTTGCCTTCTTCAGAAGGATACAATAAAGCTCATATTAAAAATAGTTGTTACGATGTGGCTGACTCCATGTCAATAGATTAAACTTTTAAAATTTAAAAACAATGTCACATATCATTTTCTGTTCGAACGTAACAAGTGCCCTCATGACCTCACTTCATCATTCAGATGCAAAACGACACAACCAACCTCCTTGGACAAAACAGAAAGCGACCATTCGAGGCAGGCGAGACGCAGTACGGGAATAAGACGCCAGGGGCGCTGCAGTAGATCCACTCGTCTGTAGTAGTCGACTGAGACAAGAAAATGGATCGTCTAAAAGGGGCATTAGTGAGAACTGCCTTGCCAGTAGTATTACTGGAGACCCTCTTCTTCTGATTGCTAGCTCCTGCACGTAATATTACGGATCCGACAGCTTTCAAAAGGGTATCCAACACTTGTAGTGCAAACATTTATGCTACTTGTATGCCTCACAAAGCTTTTGGTTTTGTTTGTAGCCCTTCTTCCAGTTATACCACTTAAGAACTAAGTATCTGAAATTGAAAAAAAAAAATTAAAAATTAAAGAAAGAACCATTTTCGATAGTTGAACAATCATTATCTCTGTATGTAAATACATAAACTTTGCCACTTTCATGAACAA
The DNA here is from genome assembly GCA_026315105.1 of Locusta migratoria. Classification (NCBI taxonomy): domain Eukaryota; kingdom Metazoa; phylum Arthropoda; class Insecta; order Orthoptera; family Acrididae; genus Locusta; species Locusta migratoria. The sequence continues at coordinate 509,271,007 of CM048747.1, forward strand.
TTAGTCTGTAATACCCATAAACAATTTTTCGTACACGGAAACATCTTGTTTAGATTTGATTGAGTTGGTGAAAGGTTCAAAAGCAAGGTATCATATGTGGAAAATTAAACGTAGGTAGAGGGAACCGAAACAAGCAGATTTCGTATAGGAATGTGTGGTCGATAATGACATTTTACAGCTCTTGTGCAGAAGTATGAAAGGAAGGAAACTGAAAAAGAAAGTAAAGAATCCAAGTTGAGATACAAAAACTTTTAAAATTATTTTATTTATTTGAAGTTTACATTAAAACACGATTCCCCACTATTACTGTTGGCTTCTTTCTTATTGCACATTTACGTAGGACTACATACACTAGCATAATATTTCGAGCATACTTGCAATATGTCATTTGACTTTTTATATCTTCCTTGTCTACCGATTTGCTCATATTCTCCTGTTATTACCTAGTGGTTTCGCTGCCCTTCCTAGAAACGGTGCTACTCATGAATACACTGACTTTTTTAGGCCTGCTAGTTGTTTTCCTAAATTCATGATGAGCAACGTCTTATTCCGTTTACTTTTATATTTCTACTTATACTTCATTTAACCACTTTTAGCTAGTGCGTACAAACTTGATTTTTTTTTGTTCGAATTATTTAAAGTTCAATGATCTTCCTGTATAATTCATAAATCGTGTTCGCGTATTTATATAATATACTAGCTTATATGTCCGTGCCTTGCAACGGTTGTTAAACGAGGTCATGTACATATAATGGCTTTTTTAGGGTTCCAGACCTCAGTCAGTAAAAGCCCTTGTTGGATCGCTCTGTCAATAAATTTACTTTTCCTAACCAAGATGTGAAATGTAAGTAAAAGTCATCCTCCGAAACGATGTATCTTCATAAAGTTTTTGATACAAAATGAAACATGCCAAAAGAAGCGAAGAAATGTAGTTAAGTATTTAATACACAAAGCTAAATCAGTAACATTATGTTCATATCTATTGATGTTTGTGTTGCACAATGATATAATTTTGCAGGTATATATTAATTGGTATAAATGCGTTATGTGGGTTCCTCTGTGATATCTGTTGTATTTATTCCTTCCTTATCTTAGGGCATATCGTTCTTCTCGTTCTGTCCATCGACTTAAACCTATATGTCCATTTAAGTTATGTTTCCATGCAGATCATTTGTAGAGAGTAATATTAGCAAACTGTCTGCGACGAATAAGTAGTGGATGAATGAAGTCTCGTAAATCACGCGTCGCGTTATGGAAACGTTTATTGTTTACGACATCATAAGTCCTGAACTATGTTGTCGTAGGTAGTTTTTAACCCCACAGCTATTGTTGTCTCATAGTAAGCAATATGTGTACCAAGTTTAATTGAAATCGGTCCATTATTTTAGGAGGAGATGTGGAAAAAGAGGGCATGATGTAGCAGTTAATCGAAAAATTTCATTGTTTATGACGTCATATCTCCTGAAATATGTGTCGTATTATAATGTGAATTCCAAGGTACGTTCAGTGGTATATGTGCCTAATGTCTGCCAAATGTGTTGTGAATGGTGTTAGCAGTAAAGACGTAATAAATCGAAATCTCATGCGTAATGATGCAGTTTTTCATTAACCGAATTGTTTATGACTTCGTATATCATGAAATATATGTCTAACTGTGATATAATATCGAAGGAACATTCGGTGGTATATATGTGTACTGTCTGTGAATTGTCTGGCGTATAAAATTTATAGTGTAGAAGTAATAACTTGTAACATCATGCCAAATGCCGTAAATATACATCATGAACATCGGAAAAGTAGTAAGCGATAAACTTTTTTCCTTTCATCATTTTGTTAGGTTTGTCAGCGAGAAAAAGTTTCGTAAAGTTTTGAAATGATGTTTACAATTTATTGCAAGTCGCTAAGTGCTCTCATTCTCAAATAGTTGACGAATAAAATTACGCAAACACACGCTGCAAGATGGGACAGATATTATTTATGACCTGATATCGTATGATCTATGTATCGTATGTGGCTTTTGCAACCACGGCAAATTATTCTTGGACTTAAAGAACATTTGTACCAAATTTGGTTGAAATCGGTCTATTAGTTTAGGAGCAGTTGTAGAATATTATCGCATTATGCGGCCGTTTTTCACGATTGTCATTGTTTACGACGTCAAATCTCCTTACGTATGCGTCTTAGGTGGTTCTTACCCCCACAGCGATTGTTGCCTGATAGTAAGGATCATGTGTACCAAGGCTGAAATCGGTCCAGTAGTGTAGGAGGAGATGTGGAACATACATACACACACACACACACACACACACACACATACACGCACACACAAACACAGACAGACACACATACAGCGTATTTTATAAGACTAGTAGTACCTGTGGTCGAAAATCGACCAATTGTGTTTACAATGGTCACTGGAGGTACAATTTTACGTATCATGTCGGTGGCCTCGCCTGATTATGCTGGAAACATCAACAACACGACAGAAAATCTTTGCCCATTTGTTCGAAGCACATAGAATGACTCGATTAGTGTATCGTACAGAACATGAAGTAAACAAATAATGCTGTTCCTGCTTTATGGTTGACAGGTTCTTGTATGTACCCTCGTCCGCTCAGTAAAAATAATTGCCCTCGTAAAGCAAAGATTTCATGAGAAAGCATCAGCGTTGTCAAGCGATTGGCTAAAATGAAGACTCACAGGATTCTCACTATTCAGCATCTGTTGCCAACATTATCAAAGGAGGCCGCTGGGATAATTGGTAAAATTTAACCGGCACTGGGAGGTATGAAACGGTATCTTTTACGTGTTAAGGAAAATGCCTGACACAATAACAACAAATAAAAACGGAAGTATATACTTCTCATTCCATTTTCGAATTATGTAAGTTTCATTAGCCTAATATTTGAAATTAAACTACAATTTCGGTGTTCGTATATTTATACAACGCCAAGAAATAATGTCATTTCGATAGTGCGATATTCAGAATTGCAGAGCTGACAACTTATCGACTTCGTAGTTCCACCCGTGCAGCGCTACATGCCTCTCCCGGCGCATGATCATTCATATCGGCATTCTCGATTTCGTAGTTCCACCCGAGCACCGCTAGATGCCTTCCCGGCGCATCATCCTTTACATCGACATTCAAATGAAAAAAACCATTTCCTTTAACCACTCTTAATCACTGCGAAAATGAAGCATTTGAATGGCACAAGAAAGTGAGTTGGGAGCACTCCATTTTTCGATATTCGCTTATTTTAATACGTTACTTTAATACTGCAGATGCGCTGAATTACAGTGTCTTTGGTCGAGGCGAATAGCCAATCAGTGAGCTGATTGTTGGATAATGTAGAACTTGAACCAAGCTGTAGATAGGAAAATTTCTACATCCTTTTACCACTTTTAATGGCTAAATGCACACATAATATTTATGTTCGTGAAATCTACGACAAATAATCTTTCGAATTATGTAATTTTCATTGGCCTTCTTGTACGAATAAATTAGTAATCTGTACCACAGTTTTCGTGTTAAGGCTAGTCTACACGACGACACGAGGTTGCGAAACTCGTTGCATGAAGTGAATTGCGCGCAACTGGTTTCGTGTATGTCTGTAGACACGGCTCCAATATTATACACTTCAGTCTCGTTGTTTTGTGAATGCCGTAGTCGCCGTAAAATGAAAGTTTTTGTAGCTGTAAGGGTTGTGGCGTATCTATTGCTTGTCTGTGTGAAATCGCTGCATAAGACTAAACATAAAAAGAATAAGAAACGTGTTTGAGTTCGTGAATGGATTTAAGAAAAGACGTCAGCTCTGTTGCTCAGCGACCTTGCTGAAAGAAACTGTGACTGAAGACCCTAGAAGTTATTTTAATCAACTTAGAATGTCTGCAGAGCAGTTCACGTTGCTTTTAAATCGAGTTAGTAATGCAATAAAGAAACAAAATATTGTTATGCGTGAAACATTGTTACCAGAACTCAATTTACAAATTGCATTACGTTTCTTGGCAAGTAGATACTCGTCTCTGCAGTACTTGTACCGTGTTCCGAAATCCACAATTGCCATACTTCGTTTGTATATGTATTTCGAATTGGATGTATTTTAGTCTGCAATTCACTAATCGTCAACCCATCAATATTTAATTTCACAAATAATTGCTAGAAGAGCACTAATACGCCGTTAAAATCGCACAAACACCTACGCAACGCATATATCTTCAAGAACCGCCGCAGTGGAGTAGCCGAGCGGTCTACAACACCTCGATGCAGAGCGCGCGGATGCTCTCCGTGGAGGTTCGAGTCCTCCCTGGGGCATGGGTGTGTGTGTTTGTCCGTAGGTTAGTTTACCTAGGTTTAAGTAGTTTGTAAGCTACGGACTGATGACCACACAGTTTGGTCCGACAATTTACAGACAATTGAATTGAATTGAACATTGAACAAGAACCGAATTACTTCTTCCGTTCCCCCCCCCCCCCCCCTTTATGTTGTGTTTTGTTCTGTATTGGTTATCACCTAACCTAAAAACACGCGCGATCAGTTTCACCAAAGTTGGAAGGTGCCGAAACGGTTTAGTTTCGCCAACGAGTTGCGCGAACGCCTGCCGCGCATGTGCATTGGCCAGTAGCGCAGTTTCATGAAACGTAGTGTCGTCGTGTAAACTAGCCTTTAGCGTATTTATATAATGATGTCCCCACCAGGTCCTAGGATTTTTATGTCACTTTCCACTTCTTTCGCCTCTGGCAGTACTGCTCATGTGAAAAATACCGAGTAGCACCGTGGTTCGGGACCCACGTTAAACTGTAGGTCCCCCTATAACTGGCTGGGTAAGTCATTTCGAAGGTCGGAGGAAGGCAACGGCATACCACCTCCAAACAGGACCATGCCTAGTAAAGCACTGTGGTGTTCAAACCAATCTTCGGATTGTTGACTGCTTTACCTTATATAATGACGTAAGATTATCGTCAAAAATTACCGAAATTATGTGCACATGCATTACACTTATATGGATCGTGTTGAAAAACAATCCTCCCGCTAGTGCACTGTCTCTCTTTCTAGTGTAACAACGCTGAACCGTTGCACGTCGATATACGGCGCGCCGTTTCCCTCTTCTCTCTCGTTTAGCGGAACCAGGAAGTGGTGTCTCTGGAGGGTCACGTGGGGTACGTGCGAGAAGCGGCAGTCGGGAGGCGACAAGCGACAGTGGAGCATGGGGAGAAAATTCAACACCGACCGTGGAAGGTGTACTTAGCCGACGGTTTGTGTGGCGCCAGACGCGTTTATTGTACCGAGAGCTCGGTGAGGTGCTTTCGGTCTGGTGTAGAGCCAGTTCAGAAGGCCTGTGCTGGAGTTTGATATTGTGTCAGCCTTCTCGGTCCTTTCCCGTTCCATCGGACATCTGTTGCTCCAGGCATTTTGGGAGTATGGTGAGCGTCGATCTGTTGTCTTTCACTGGTACCTCTCTGGATTGATTTCAGACGACACCGCTTGTTTTGGAACCACCTTTGTCGTCCTGGCCTGTGGAACGCTTGTGTTGTCGCGTGTGTTTTGCCCTTTCCTCTGCCTTTTCACTTTATGCATCTGGGAAAGCACCTTAGAAGCAAGCACCTTAGAAGCGATATATGTATGTTCTTTGAAACACTATGAATCCTGTGTGGTTTTAAATTGTGGTTTGGTTTCATGGATAAAGTTACGAGTTTACTTCTGAACGCTTCGTTGTTTATACGAGGTATGTCTACAAAGTAAGTTCCGTTTGGTTATATAAAACAAACGTGTACAGATACAGAAAAAAATATTTATTGTACAAAAATATACAACTATTAATTTACTTTTCTACGTAGCTTTCGAAATTTTGTAGGCATTTGTCATAGCGTGGCAGAAGTCTTTGTATGCCTTCTTTGTAGAAGGTTGCCGCCTGTGTATTCAACCATGTGGTAACATGTTCTTTCAGCTCGTCATCATCGCTGAAGTGTTGACCACCATGGACAGGTTTTAGATGTAAGAAGAAATTCGCTAGGAGCGAGACAGTACAGAGGATCATCAAACACGTCCCAGTGAAATTCCCGTAAGAGTTGTTTGGTCACGTTCGCCTTGTGAGTTCGGGCGGCAACGTGAAGGGAAGAAGAAGACTCCTTTCATCTCTTCTTACACCTAAAATCTGTCCTTGGTGGTCAACACTTCAACGATGATGATCTGAAAGAACACGTTTGCCACATGGTTGAATACACAGGCGGCAACCTTCTATGGAGAAGGCACACAAAAACTTGTCCCTCGCTATGACAAGTGCCTACAAATTGATGTAGAAAAGTAGTTGAACAGTTGCAGATTTTTATACAATAAATGTTTTTTTCTGTATCTGTTCACGTTTGGTTTATATAACCAAACGGAACTTACTTTGTGCACATACCTCATATCACAGTTAGTGGGCGAAATTGGCCAGTAAAATCTTGAAAAATTGTGTTAAGTGTGTTAATTATAACCAACTAAGCAATGTGCTAAAAATAATGCATTTTATTATTACTTTTCATGCCTGGGTCACAGAACATTTGTGCACATTTTTACTTATGTCACTCGCTGTGTGTGTCAGCATGTTGTTGAGAGTGTGGCCATTCCGTAATTACTTTGCTAGAGTTTGTATGGCCAGTCTATAATTACATTGCATACTTAGTGTGGTGTCGCACAAGTCCAAAGTGCGCGCCACCTACTTTCGCCGCGCGCCGCCATGCACGCACGGCACGGCGTTCTTACGACGTCAGCCACGAGCGCCCTCTGCTGCAACTCCGCTCGTGGCCACCACTGAACGACATCGTTCACTTGGGACTGAGATAGCAACCGGTTAACACTTCGGAATCAGATAGGCACCATTGAAGACTTGGGACTGAGATAGGAACCAGTTAACACTTCGTATTCAGATAGGCACCAGTGAAGACTTGGCTATCAGTTAGGCACTAGGCAGGCTTCTAGCTCAACTACGTATCAGCCTTCTGCAGTACTATGTAAAAGATAAGTATTGTATAAATTCTGTGCAATATATATCTCGTTCTAATTTACTCTAGTGTTTCTAGTTTCTGGCTGCTCCCCTCCGTACCAGCGTGCTATCTTTATTCCTGTGTCGGTCTCATTCCACTCGGCAACCGACACCTACGACGGAAACGAGACACAAAACTTTGTGCTGGGACGTCCGTTTTCCTTGTGCCATCTTCCAACACGCAAGGTCTAAATGGCGAGGGACTAACTGTAACCCCGACCAGGCGTGCGGGGTGACTTGAACTATTAGCAGCATGAAGCATTGTTCAGACTGTGATAACCTTATTATACGTTAAGTTGTTCTTATCATTGTTATTATGTTTTAGAATAACCTTATTTGGTGTCAATATATATATATATATATATATATATATATATATATATATATATATATATATATATATATATATATATATTCTACGAACTTGGCGTCACTGTCATCGAGCAATTGTTTTCAGGTTCCACACGTTTATTTTAAAAAAATGTACCTTTCGAGAAAGTGGATCTTGCATATGCATTTTTCTTAAATAGTATTCAGTGAGCGGAAGCAATTTTCTGGTTAAATTTACCCTTGTATTATCTTCTCTCGTGCGCCTCCGTAGCACAGTGCTAGAGTGCCACACTTCTAATCCAAAGATCGCCGCTTCGATCCCCGCCAGGTCCAAGGATTTTTATCTGTCATTTCCACTTCTTTCCCGTCTGGAAGTGTTGCTGATGTGAAAAATACCGAGTAGCACCGTCGTTCGGAACCCACGTAAAACTGTAGGTCCCCCTATAACTGGCTGGGTAAGTCAGTTCGAAGGTCGGAGGAAGGCAACGGCATACCACCTCCAAACAGGACCGTGCCTAGTGAAGCACTGTGGTGTTCAAACCAATATTCGGAGTGTTTATTGCTTTACCTTTTTTTCTCATGGTGTTTCAAAGATAATTTACCTAATTTCTATTTAATTTTTCTAAATATTAAGTTTCATGTTTAAATATGAATGATGTTAGATTCCTTTCATGGGCACACCTTCCTATACTCTCATCAATCTACGAGTAACAACAGCAGAAACGTGTCTTCTGGTCCACGGTGTCAATGTCATGTCTGTCTATGTCATTATGACTTCGGGTTTCACTTCTGTCGATGAACCCGTCTATCACTGTTACGAAGCGATAGATATTTTCACGTAACAATAAGCTTCGCAGATCGGTGCCCTCATGGGGTGCAAGACGAAACTACGGCAGTCATGCAATAACAGACTTCCGACTGTTGCTTTGTTGTTGTTGTTGTTGTGGTCTTCAGTCCGGAGACTGGTTTGATGCAGCTCTCCACAATACCCTATCCTGAGCAAGAATCTTCATCTCCACACAAGAACGGCAACCTACATCTGTCTGAATCTGCTTACTGTATCCATCTCTTGGTCTCCCTCTGCGATTTTTACCCCACACACTTCCCTCCAATGCTAAATTCACGATTCCTTGATGTCTAAGAATGTGTCCTACCAAGCGATCCCTTCTTTTAGTCAAGGTATGCCAGAAATTTCTTTTCTCCCCAATTCTGTTCAGTACTTCCTCATTAGTTACGCGATCCACCCACCTAATCTTCAGCATTCTTCTGTAGCACCATATTTCAAAAGCCTCTATCCTCCTCCTGTCCGCACTGTTTATCGTCCATGTCTCACTCCCATACAAGGCAACTCTCCATACATATACCTTCAGAAAGGACTTCCTTAGGCTTAAATCAATATTCGATGTTAACAAATTTCTCTTTTTCAAAAACGCTTTTCTACCCATTGCCATTCTGCATTTTATATCCTCTATACTGCGACCATCATTTGTTATTTTACTGCCCAAGTAACAAAACTCATCTACCTCCTTTATTGCTTCGTTTCCCAATCTAATTCCTTCAGCATCACCTGATTTTCCTACACTGCACTCCATTACCCTAGTTTTGCTCTTGTTAATGTTCATCTTATATTCTCCTTTCAGCACACTGTCCATTCCGTTCAATTGCTCTTCCAGGTCCTTTGCTGTATCTGACATAATTACTATGTCGTCGGCAAAACGCAATGTTTTTACTTCTTCACCCTGAACTTTAATTCCTTCTCCCAATTTCTCCTTGCTTTCCTTTATAGCTTGCTCAATGTACAAATTGAATAACAATGGAGAAAGACTACAACCCTGTCTTACTCCCTTTCCGACCACTGCATCCCTTTCATGCCCTTCAACTCTGACAACTGCTGTCTGGTTTTTGTACAAGTTGTAAATAACCTTACGCTCCCTATATTTTACTCCTGCTTGCTTCAGAACTTGAAAGAGTTTATTCCAATCAACATTGTCAAAGGCCTTCTCCAAATCTACAAAAGCTAGAAATGTAAGTTTGCCTTTTCTTAATCTATCTTCTAGGATAAGCCGTAAAGTGAGTATTGCCTCCCGAGTTCCTACATTTCTCCTGAACCCAAACTGATCTTCCCCGAGGTCGGCTTCTACCAGTTTTTCCATCCTTCTGTATATAATTCGTGTTAATATTTTGCAACCATGACTTATCAAACTGATGGTTCTGTAGTTTTCACACCTGTCTGCACCTGCTTTCTTTGGAATGGGGATTATAACATTTTTCTTAAAGTCTGAGGGTACTTCGCCTGTCTCATACATCTTACACACCAGGTGAAACAGGTTTGTCATGGCTGGTTCTCCCAGAGACTTCAGTAGCTCTGAGGGAATATCATCTACTCCAGGGGCCTTGTTTCGACTCAGGTCTTTCAGGGCTCTGTCAAATTCTTCTCTCAGTTGCTTTGTTATCGAGAGTTAATCGGTAATTACTGAGAACGTTCCAGTAAATTTTAACATTTTAACATTTCATCTGGTCTTTTAAGGCATCACCGTCGTGCTAACAGGTACCAATGTGCGCATAAACTTTGAGTCAGAAGTCAGCTGCCAGCCGTTAGGAACACTTTCACCACATATACGTAAATGTGGCATACGACAGCGCCAGCCACCAACAGCCGACTGAACAACCTGTAGCAGGCCACCACTGCACGTGGGTTTGTATTGCCGATTGTCTGCAGTACCTGTATTTACGGGTCTGGTAGTACCACTTCCAGCCGCCCCGGGCGCCGCGTTTAGAGCCGTGAGCCGTGAGTTAGGGCGCTGGCGTCGCTCGCACGCACGCACGCATTACCGATTGGCCGGCGGCCGGCGGCAGATGCGTATCGCCACAGATCGACGCCCACTCGGCGGTCTCAGGGCCACCGAGAGACAGGCGGAACCGCGCAGAGGTGGGACTGAACACAGACTGCCGAAAGCCGAATGCCGCGCGGGCGGACTGCTTCCTGTACCACCGACTGAGCCGGACCACTGGGCCAAGTACACGGAGTTCGACTCACGCCAGAGATTCTAGTAGGACTCCAACAGCACAGTGAGAGACACTACCGGAAACAAAAATTAGTGCACCTCTTAGAGTTCTCCAAATCATTCCAGATTTATTGACAAAACAGTGTCTTTGAAGTACAACGTAATCGACGCGCCGGCCGCGGTGGCCGAGGGAACTGAGGCGCTCCAGTCAAGGTCTACACGGCCACTACGGTCGGAGGTTCGAATCGCCCCTCGGGCATGGATATTTGTGCCGTCCTTAGTCTTAGCTAGTTCATAAGTAGTTTGTAAGATTAGGGACTGATGACCCCGTAGTTAAGTCAAGTTCTATAAACATTTGAACATTTGAACATCGTAATCGGCGCCATCAAACGATTATCAATGATTAGAAGACTGTTGCTCTTCCACCATCGAGGGCAGCCCCCCTTTTTTTTTCAGTACAAAACTCAATATTCATTCCCAAGAGCGGATTCGAAGCTAAAACTTGGAGGTAGCGGCTTCGGGAACTGTGGCACGGCGCCTCGACTACCTTCAGGCCGCCCCTGTTGAACAAGGGAGGGAGGAGGGCTAATTTCTTCCTCGCCACTGTGGCAGCACTGCGGTTATATGTTAAGTCTGAAGCAATTTTGCTAAGCCCTTCAATGGCAGTTTCCGAGTGATTTACTCTTCCCGCATTATGAAAAAAAAAAAAAAAAAAAAAAAAAAAAATCGTTGAACATCACTATAGTCAAACATGTCGAACAACTACAATGGTTAGAAGCATTCCGAATGGGTAAATACGCTGTGAGTAATTACAAGGGATAAAGACATTGGTAGTAAGCCTGGCATAAGTTGGGTTTGACGTATTTTTAAATATTTTTGCTATCCGTTTCTGACTGACAGTCGTACGTTTTGATTTTGAACCATGAAACACCTGCCTCCGCCTGCACGAACAGCTATTAAACTCTGACCGGCACTTTTGTTTGACAATACTGCTCGCACACTAACACTTTGCCAGCATTTATTTACTGTTTTCCGTTGAATACATTATCTGTTCACAACCATTTAAAAAATGTTTATTTACGTTAACTGTAAGTTCATGCCGCGCGGGATTAGCCGAGCGGTCTAGGCGTTGCAGTCATGGATTGTGCGGCTGGTCCCGGAGAAGGTTCGAGTCCTCCCTCGGGCATGGATGTGTGTGTTTGTCCTTAGGATAATTTAGGTTGAGTGTGTGTAAGCTTAGGGACTGATGACCTTGGCAAGTAAGTCCCATAAGATTTCACACACATTTGAACATTTCTTTTAATTCACAGGGCTTATTAAAATTAGCTACATTTCTTCAATCAGTTTTTACTCCATTTTTGAGCTGGTGCCCAGCGACTATTTTCTACAAATCTGTAGAGAATGTCACCAATCAGTCGCAATTTTTTTAATTTTCCAGATCTACATAGATTTCGGACACAGTGTGGCTATTCTCAGTGCTTTGAGTTATGTTTACATCTATATAGTCATGCTGAACGTAACTGCCAACTTGGCGGTTTAGATGTAAGTATTTATTAAAAGCTTCGAGACTGGCCACCCAGTGGCCGAAACGAAGGTAGATCTAAAAAGTAAAAAAAAAAAAAAAAAAATTGTGATTGATTCATGATATTTCCTAGATTGGTTGAAATAAAATTCCACAAACGTTCTGTAAAAAAAAACAAAAAAAAAAAAAAACGATACCGGCACTTTTGCGCAAGAACCACTATAAATACCACGACTGCACCTGGGCTCTTCAGTACTCGCTACTCACCTGAAGATGGCCTGACGTTTCCAGGCCGAAATATCGTATCAAAATGACGACGGGATCCGGCGACACACCCGAAAGTTACTGGAAGGAGAAATACGCCGGGAAAACTTCAGAAGTAAGAAGTACATGAGATGATTACAGTTACAGATCAATAGCTCAAGCGGTATTGAGGTACGATATGTCCATCAACGCTGAAACACTCATATTAGCACGAGGTAGCGCTATTTACAAAATATCAATATATTTATTTATAAAATATCGTTATATTCTTTTTCGAACGAACACGGATATAAAAATTCATATATCAGGTGCCGATATTTTTATTTTACATTACATTTTATTCGCAATTTTCGGTAACTATTTAATTTTTTAATTAATTTATTTATTTTATTCAAAAATGTTCAAATGTTTGTATAGTCTATGGGACTTAACTACGGGGCCATCAGTCCCTAAACTTACAAACTACTTATGAACTACTTACGAACTAGGACGGCACAAATATCCGTGCCCGAGGGGGGATTCGAACCCCCGACCGTAGTGGCCGTGCAGACCGTGACTGGAGCGCCTCAGTCCCCTCGGCCACCGCAGCCGGCAATTTATTTTATTATTTTCCTTATAGAAACTGTAGTGCAATGTAACTTTACTTCCATTGTGTGAAGGAGTCTTGCTACTTTATCCCATCCATTCTTTGTCATTGAATGTGTGGATAAAGGGGGCGCAGATAACGTAATTGGCGCTCAGCGCTACCAACAGAAACTGCAACGTCGCTGGTGTTGGCAGTAATGTAAACAGATGACAGTCTACATGAGGTTTTCTGGACAAATCCGATAGGTGACGAAACCGAACGACTTACTCATCGGCTATCTTCATTATGACATTGTTGCCAAAGTGGAAATTATGTCATCAGCAGTGCATTCTTCGATTACATGGAAGTATTACGACAAGGACTCGAGAACTGTTTCGTGCAATTTATGTGGAAAGAATTACAAAACAAGTGGAAACACAACAAACCTGTGCTGTCAGAAGTAGTTTTAAAATATTTGGTGTCTTCAGCAACATCAGTTCCTTCTGAACGTGTTACTTCGATACTGAATCTCCAAGTTCCTGATAGTAGGAGCAGCCAAACAGCTGGAAAAAAAGACACAAAGGATACTTTTAAAAACGCTTCCTGAAAAATGTTTAACTGCATTTTTCAAGATAAAAGTATTCCAATCAACTTACATTTTCATTTATTTGGTTACTTAACTGTTTCTCTATTAACTGTCATACAAATACAAAAGTAACCCCATAATGACATTGATGATAGTGGTTATTGAGTAGTTATGCAAACAAATGTAAATCTTTTATTTACTTTAACCAGAAAATTTAATGATTACCAAATGACAAATGTGTTTCTGAAATCTAATATCCTTATTCGAAAAACTCAGATTCCAGACATAAGTATACTCGATGGAGCACTCGAAAGTTTCTTCTTGCAATTATTGCACTGTGTAAATTATAATTATTTTTTCTACACCAGTGTGAAATAAGGTTTATTTCTACAGGTAGCCAGTGCCAAAGAAACTAAGGCCGGCCGCGGTGGCTGAGCGTTCCGCGGCGCGTCAGTCACAGTCTGCAAGGCCACTACGGTCGGGGGTTCGAATCCCCCTCGGGCATGGATATTTCTGCCGTCCTTAGTATTAGCTAGTTCATAAGTAGTTTGTAAGTTTAGGGACTGATGACCCCGTAGTTAAGTCCCATAAGCTCTACAAACATTTGAACTTTTTTTTTTTTTTTTTTTTTTTTTGAAAGAAACTAAGGTATGAGAGGTTAGCTTGCACCCTCCCCCTCTTCTTCTTTACAGATGTAGTTTGGGGCACATAGAGACAACATTCCTATGACCTCAGACACCTCCCCTTCCCTACAGACCGAAATCCTGGCTTCGCTACTGACACTGTATGAAGTACATAGTTATTAATTAACTATTTTAATACCAGCTTTTCATCTGCAAAAAGTGCAATTATTAATTTACAAATTTTCTCATTAATGTTTTCCTTATTCATGCTATGTGGAGAATATCTAATTCTTAATCAATATTTAAATATACAGCTCTAAAACCAGTAGTATACTTACAACGTGCAACCGATATTTTTGTAGGCCTATTTTTTAATATCCTACCACCGATATATCGATATTTTTCTTCGATATATATTGGTCCGATATTAATATTATTCAAATATCGACGTATCGGATTACCGATACATTTAAAAATATCAACAGCCCTAGTATGTGGTGTACTCTCCATGGGCGACAATGTAGACTCTAATATGGCATCCATTAGAACATTGTTTCTCAGTCTGTTCGAATATGCGACCCCCCTCCCCCTTTTGTTACTAACCGTATCAAAACTATCCTCAAAGGAAATAAACCTTTCTTCTTCTTCAGCTTTCTATTCAATTCTTTGACCAAGTTTTATTCTGTATTTTTCAGAATGCAACCCATTATCTCTCTCTCTCTCTTTTTAATTATTTTTATACGTGAATTTAGAGAGAAAAATATATTTTGCTTAACGAGTAATTCGCATTTTAAGCAACGAGTTAGGTCCATTAACAATTTATAAAGAAGTAAAATTTTTTTTTTTCAATTTTTCAGGATACCTTATTGTATGATGTTCTTTTTCGTACTGATTGTTTCACAAAAACATTTAAACAGTGTTAAGACTTTGCACTTATTCATCATTAACACACTGTATTATAAAACAATCTATGGGCAGTTCCATTCATAATGAATGTTACACAAGAAAATCCATAATTTTAACGTTCAATAAATTTCAAATACACATACGCTTTTATATTTTTGAACCTCTAGTTATTTTATGGCGCAAGTACTTCCTCCTGTGACAGTGACTGCCTGAGCAAGACTTTAAAGATGAAACTTTCTTACTTAAATTAGTCACGAGGTATGTGACTTCGTGTCAACTGTTGACAGAATATCATATCTCTATATTAATATCACCCTTTTGTGCCTAATATCACTTGAAATGAAACTTAGAAATGCTGTCCTATTAACAGCTGATCTATTAATTCACCTGTATTTTACAGTGTTTTTACATTACTTTTATTAAGTATATTAACAGTTTTATGTATACTGCAGTTTTATTTTATTTTCTGATAATTATATTGCTTTGTTACTCGTGGGTGGTCAAGTTTTCTACACCACAATAGAATTTTTTCTTGAGATGCTACTTCTTTCCACACATATACTGACATCCAAAAAGTCTGTTTGAAAGTTCTCTAAAGACTTGTCCTCCGCATTGTTACTAAAATAGGAAAAACTACTGTGATCACTCTCTGTAAATACTTTCCTTCTATTTGTCCAATTACATCGTGTATGTGGTTGCGTGTTATGAATCCCTCAACAATATATTTTTATTTCTACTATTTTACTGTTGCTTCAAATTATGTCCAACATGCTGCAGTGTGATTTTAAATTGTATTTTTAAGGTATGCAGTAACTTGTCTGTTTAACAACTTCATTTCCATGATGTAATATTATAGGCTTTTAGTATTACTATTCTGACACTTCTTCTAGAGACATGAACTACTACTATAATCCCTTTATATAATTGTACATTACAATTATTTATTTCCTGAGATTGTTATATCAAATCACTGGTAATGTGCACAAGTGACATGTTGCCTCAGATCTATGCTATTATAAGGAGCCAATGCTACAACTTGGGTTATTCTTCATTATGAAGTTTAGGATCACGGTTTATTTATCTATATGTTATTTGTGATTTACAGAATTCCATGCATGTTACGTTTACTACATACGATAGCTCCTTTGATTGACATCCATTTGTATGTAGTAAATATCCTCGAGCCTAAGTAAGCAACACTTTATTATTTAAGCAGGAGGCATTTCAATTCCAACATTCTAAGAATTAAAATTAATCCCCTATGTCAATGTAAGCTCATTCAGTACCAATTTCTCTAAAGTTTTTTTATAACGATTATGAGTATATTTCTAACCTACTTCATAATGGAATTTAATCTATAGATAGTTTCACTCTTCCTCTTAGATATAAGATTCAATCTGCACAACATTTAGATTAAGATTACTTATATAATATTCGACCTTGTTGTAATGTAAACCTTTTTGAGATGACGATCACGCTCGATTTGTCACTGGTAACATGACATATTTCTGTCGATTGCCTCTAATGGTGGAAGCTGTGATAAAGTATGTTAAGTGTATCACATTTTAATTGTCATTGTAAACTTTTCATTTCTTCAAAACTTGTTGAAGACAGAACTTTGTAACTTGGTTTGCTGAGGCTGTAACCAAAGATGTTCAGCCGAATACACTGTACACCCATGAAGAATAACTCCGAAATTGTACTCTCAAATTTCGATAGCATAGATTCGGATGGTCTTTCACTCATGCAATTAGCACAGTGCACTTTCACACAGTCAATTCTCGTCTTTTCTATTTGTTTTACTGATAGGATAATCCGGTATGATAATTTTATTGAAATTTACTCATGCTGTTTATTGGATGACTGCACTCCATGCGCACGCCAGGTCCACAGCGCACACAGAAAAAATCGTGACTGGGTGCAGACAACATCTCCAATTGATGCTCTGGAGGCATCAGTCGACGGTGCGGCGTGAGTGGAAGATGCACAAAAGTCGTGCGTGCCTGTAGTTCTACGGGTATAGTGACCGTCATGTAGGAAGGCGTTTTTTTTTTATGAAACGAGGTCTATAAGTTGCCCCAAGGTACTTTGAAGTTACCTGTGAAAACCCCATGCGAATTCGTGAAGTAGATTTGGAGATAAGTAGCTTCCAATAGATGAACAGACACGACGGTTACTGAAAACACTTCGTGATTCTATTTTGATGAAATCATGCGTAGATACTGAACTAATCTTCGCTCATGTTTCTGTGAAAACCGCATGAAAATTCATCCAGTAGATTTGAAGATCGAAGCTAACAGCGATAGGGCAACATTAACATATTTATTATTGGTATAGATGGATTTATTCCGCCTTTAATATGTATTTTAACGCTCTTATAATTCGACGATCTTGGCTAACGTCTGTGCGGACTGGACGTCTAGAACCTCGTCTACAGATGACACAATGATCACATGAGCATTGTAGCAAGCATCATTGTACGTCAATTATCACGCCCACCTTGCATGGCAATTCTCCGAAAGGACCATCCCGCCACTGCGAAGGCCACAATCTGACCTAACACTCGCTCCATTGGCTGCAGCATGCAGGTACTAGACTTGCGCATAATAGTTCGCGATCGGGAGCGCTCGCTCTTTTAGTTCGACCGCTCCCAGTGACTGAACGGTTAGGTTTGCGCGTGCAGGTGGAGGGGGAAGTTCCCCCATCTAGTTGCTTTATGCGCTTGCTGTTTTAGCCGCTAACGGTATCACGCAAACCAAAAGAAACAGTTTGTGGGTAATTTCTCGCGTTTAAGTTTAGAGTTATCTCTATATCTTGGCATTATGGAATTTATTATTCAGATATTACAAAGTGCAGAACATTTCAGAACAGAAATGTTGTAGCACTGAACTATGTAATCCAGCAGGCAGAGGCTCACCTCGAAATGACTTAACAGCAGAAGGCAGACACGTGATTTTTAATTCTGGTACGCGCACTCTCGCTATTGCCCGTCGATCTTCGGAAAAGAATCCAACGAACTATGAAGCGACATACGTTTGGCATAATCACCCGCTCCTCCTAGATCACCCGCTCCTCCTAGATCGCCCGCTCCTTCTAGTTCGCCCGCTCCTTCTAGTTCGCCCGCTCTTTTTGGCTTCTGCTACCGCTACTAAAAGAGCTCTTCTTTTGTATGACAGCTTTTTTATATAATGAATCAGTGTTTCCAAAGCGTCTGCTATTACCCGTATTTTTGGGCAATTTGACATCATATACTTAGGCAAATAATCCAGTTATTTACACGAATGGGTGATACAATGGTATTCAAGTACTTTGCATACACAGTACTCCTAGTACTTTATTTTTAAAATAGATTTCTTGTGGCAGTGAACTATGAAACTACAGCTGAGCTGCATCTCAGCTCGAAATGAAGGTAACTGGCAGAAGGGAATCACGATATTCTGCGCTCTCTCGCGTCCTCTCGCTGTTCCCCGTCAGTCTTCGGAAAATGTGCCGACGAAGTAAGAGGCGAGGTATCGGTGAACTAGTTCGCGTAGTTCGCCTGTGGGAGCGCTCTTCCGAACTAGTTCGTTCGCGAACTACACAATGTAAGAGGACTGGAATCTACCCTCCTCCATGAGGCCAAAGAGTGGCTGTGCCTTCAGCAGAGTAGTTTCTCATTTAAATAAGGACTTCGGCGCGCGCTGCTGAAGGAGCAGGGCGACGCGAAATATAGGTACGTCAAGGCCCAGTTGTCTGATGGCTCGCACTTACGGCCGCGAAGCCCTGTTATATAACGAGATTTTAGCTCGGACGCGTAGCCATCGCTGTTGTTCCAAAAATTAATCTAACAGATTATCATCAGAGGTATAGCAAGCCTATGCTCCTCTAAAGTGCGTTGTGGAAATATTAGTTTTGTACCATTGTGCAACGTGACCTCTAACGGACCTGAACTGGACACGCCAGCTGAGAGCAGTTTAAAGATTAGTTTTGACATACTAAAAGATTGAGCCCTTCTTAGTTTTGTACCAAAACCTTAAAAGAATATATTGAATTAACAGTTTAAACTATTTCCTTTAGTAGAGTTAGATATCCTCCACCTCCCAGTAAATTTTGAATAAATCCTGTAAAAGAGAATACGTCTTCCACGTGATTCTCCGAGTAATTTTATTTGTTATAAATCCAATCTACAAGATCAATCACCTGTAGTCTTTGATATCATTTGTGGCTAACAAGTACCACAAAGTAAAGATTAATAAAATTCATAAACAGTTGCCAGTAGCCTCTAGTATTTGGCAATATTAAATTAATAATCATAAAAACTAAAGATAAGTTGTGCACGATTTTTAAGCCAAAAATTTAAACTATTGTACATTGTGCAACGTTTCTTAAAATTGCCATTAAAAGTCAGGTTGCCTCACGTATAATAACTCGACAGAGAGCATTCGGTTGTAGAGCTCTTCTGATTTTCTTAAATAATTTTATATTACAGAAATTTCCCTCTTAAAGTAATAACATAGTTCCCGGGTGCGTAACTTTGTTTACTCCCCACCAAAGATTAATATATCTTCGTGTAGTGGCATCAGGGAACAGAGCTAGCATAGGGAAGCTCATGTCTAGAAGGTTAACATATTACAAAATTGGTGTTGGGAGAATTAATTTGGATTTTTTTTTTTTTTTTTTTTTTTTTTTTTTTTTTTTTTTTTTTGTGCGGGCCCGATCTTTTCAGATCAATTTGTTAAAGTTTTTGAACCCGAACCCTGGTGCGCTACGTTATAAAAGACTACATGGTACCTGTTAGCCTCACACGTTACAGTCCGCCTCATGTAGTAAGGCGGTCCAGTTTTCGGCCGTACTGCGCACCCCTTCTCCCCCCTCCCCCCCTGCAATTCCGCATTAACATCCAATAATTTCATTCTATAGGCTCGTGGCTGGCCGCGAGGTACGTAATGCTTCTCCCGCAGTCTCCACTGTTGGCGCTCGGCCATAGCTCCTCCCCTTCACACTTCTCTTATCGCTCCGCCTCTATGTGCTGAAGCGCCTTCCTACATGACGCCGACTAATCACAATAAACGCCAATTCACATTGTCCGTCACGTCAGCGTCACGTCACGTCACGCTGTATTCACACTGTCAGTCAGTGTCCGTCACGTCAATTCGCCCATCTCAATACGCGAAGTTGGAATTGACGTTATGAGTGGCGATCTGTTACGTAGAAAGTCATAGTTAAATACTATAATTGAGGGAACAACAACGCTAAATGTTATTGACGGCCAAATAAAACTTTACAGTGCATGCTTTCGGCCAACTTACTGGGAACTGAAACGACATTCCAAAACATTGACATCTATTTTCAAGCGAAAAAATAAACATATGAAAACATCAAACAATACTTATAAGAGCATAAATAGCGCCTGTTTACTTTATCCATTACGATTTGCCCACTGACATCGTTAATATCGTCGTAAACAACTGAATTTTTCATGAAATGCATTTTTAAAACCATCAGCTGTTTATTCAAAAACTTAAATATCTACCAGTTTCGATCAATAGACCATCTTCATGGATAAAATATACAAAAAGTACAAAATAAACGTAATTAATGTGCACAAACAAAGAGAGCAAATAATCAGCAAAATTACATATAAATAGATTGAAATCTCTTTGTAATTTTGCTGATTATTTCCTCTCTTTATTTATGCACATTAATTATGTTTATTTTGTATTTTTTGTATAGTTTATCCATGAAGATGGTCTATTAACCGAAACTGGTAGATATATCAGGTTTTGAATAAACAGTGATGGTTTAAAAAAAAGCATTTTATGAAATATATTACGGCTGTTGATACTCGACTCACCAAAGCATTCAACTGAATTTTTGTCTTTCGTTAGAACTGACTTTTTTATTTAGAATGTTATTTAATGAAAAATGTGTAATTAAATTACAATCTTATTCAAATAAACAGTTTGCTTCAGTCTTTCCTGTTACAATGTTACGTAACATAAACTATTTTTTGGTTTCAGATACCCGACCTCAATTTTAGGGGGGCACTCAACAAAAATAATTAAGTCGTCATGAAACATTTGAGATTTGCCCCTAAAACGAAGAATAACAACAACGTAAAGATGAATAAGACACATTTGCATGTAAGCAGTACAATCGCCGACTGCAAGATGTAAATCGCGTGACGAAAGTAGGTTAACTTCCAATGTTAGGAGTCGGCCGTTCCGTCAAAACACTCTTCTCGAGAAAGCTTGACGCTGACGTGACGTGACGGTCCGGTGACGGAGAGTGTGAAAGCCGTCATTAGAAATACATTGCGGAATGTTCCAACGGACGGTGACGTGACGTAACGTGACGGACAATGTGAATTGGGCTGAAGTCTTATGGTTGCAAGCAATCCCTATTGAAGCGCGCGCACAAACGCTACCTTGACATCTATTTTTTTGTGCTCGACTTTCAAATCATCATCAGTACTCCTACTATCCCTCATACGGCATCTGCCGGAATTTTACAATTTTTTTTTCTGGAAGTGTATTCATTTTTAAAATATGCAGGAAAAGTAACGAGTGCGAATTATTTGCCGCGGATGTCGCTTCTCTTGTAGCCATCCTACGGTGGATAAGTTGAAGTTACTGCGACAGATAAAGTCGGCAACCGCG
The DNA here is from genome assembly GCA_026315105.1 of Locusta migratoria. NCBI lineage: Eukaryota > Metazoa > Arthropoda > Insecta > Orthoptera > Acrididae > Locusta > Locusta migratoria. Next base: position 509,292,468 of record CM048747.1, read on the forward strand.
AGTCTGCTGAGAATTATGTCGAGCGTCGTGCCGACATAATCACCCAGCGCGGCATGCAGAGGGGACGGCGGTTTCCCCACCGCCTGACAGGTGTGTTTTAGCTGTCACGCCGAGTTGAGTTTCGCAGTTAATGGTCGCCATTCACAGCCGACTGATGGCCGGTAGCGGTTTAAACGCTCTGTAATTGCGACCTCCAGTTGCCGACATGTTGATATACCGCGCGGCCCACGCGCCACGAATGCGAGGCAGTTCATCGCGTCACCTCCTTCGGTCACACGCGGAATGCCCGCGTCCTTCACCGGTTTCCAGAACACTTAGTGAGTAGGAGCGCTGATGATGTTTACAGTTCGTCTTACACACGTCTACTTGTTTACTTTCTCTGGTTACGCGGAGCCACATGCTTCAAGTCCTTGCAAGAACTTATATAAAAATGGAGACTCAAAAACGCAAAGTTTGAACACAGTGAAAGTAGCCTGTTAAATTATATAAGCAAGATCTCGGGAAGTTGTGATCTGCTAATGCAAGTTAAAACGCTGGCTGCTGCTCCAAATTACTTTACGAGTGGCCGAAGTATGTGCGCAACAGAATTTTATCTCAATGCTCACTCCTTAATGGAGCAGTCAACGTTTTAACAAACACAAAATTAATGTTAAAAATAAATGAATGGATAATTAAACATGGGACAGGGAGCATGAAATTATAAAGCAGAGGTTTGACACTTTAAATCATCATCTATGCAATGAAATGAACAAGCAAATGTATTTGGGAAGACCAAATGAAGCACACACCTTATACAATGGTGAATTAAGTCATAAAGCTATGGCCTGTAATAAAAATTGCAAACACACAATGGATAAATGAATGCACATTCATTCATTCAAAGCCAGACACATGCATAATGCCTGCAGTACATTACTCATGCAGGAACAGTTCATAGCAGCGAGAAACTATGTGTTGCGGCCCTTTGAGGAGATGCCAGGTGTCTTGAAACACAAATTTAAAAATCACTATACACTAAACCAACTCATGTTCAGGGAGGCAGCGACATACGATTCTTAACTACCACGAGGAATTACATACAATTTACAAAAGAAATTAATTTAGTTCAAGCAAGTAAAACACACATAAAAATTCATATGCAAGAAAGCTAGTATTTATAAAAGCATGGCTGAAGGGCGAAATAATGGCCATTACAAAAGCACGTGGTGCAATCGGTCATACAAGACACGAAAGATACAATGAAAATAGAAAATCTGAGAAATATTTAGTGTACTCGCAGATATAGATGCGATGTGAAAATTTTAGTTAAGAAAGCAACAAGAAAATTTAAACATAATAAGTTTACACAAAGTCTGTAGGCCACACACGAGTATTCTAACTTGAGAGAAACCAGACACAAAAATCATCACCGGAATGAGAATTCAAATCCTAAATTTAAACTGAATTACTCGAGTTCTGTAAATTGAGAAACACTTCGCCTCGTATAGCGAAAGAATTACTCAAGAGAACTATCACTGGTAAACCAAGACTGTCTGATCACGAAAAAAGCAGAGTTCTAAAAGCATGCCTTTCCCTCAGCATAATTCGACGAAGTACTTACTTCCTCGGTCGCAGCAAGAGTGAAGCCCTCAGACCACGCCAAAACCTTCCCCACCACACACCGGATGTAGAGCGCGCTATAAATCCATACAGAGCGCGTTCAGAGCATAGTGTCTACCAACCCTATCTACCTGAGGAAGATAATACCCTCTTCAACGGCTCCCAGAGAGGTCTCTTGTCACGTCTTTCGTGTAAGATTAGGTTGGCACCACACTAAGAACACGGCCACCTCGCCATCTTGCCAGGTAAGCTTGTCTCTGGCCACCCAGCAGACGCCAGCGCAAACGAAGCCATGCGTTCTTGATTACAGTAAACGACGCCCTAAAGCGCGAGGCAGCGACTGTATGCCATTGTGCGGCAGTCAGTCAATATTAAAAACAACCTTCCAAATTCACATGAACACACAAGTTCAGTCACGTGGGTGGAAACGTATATAAACATGGGGCATTGATCATTAAAAAAGAGAATAAAAATAATTAACATACAAATAGGCAATTTTAATGTTGCAGAAACACTATGTTAATGCATACCTCAAAAATGGAACACGACCACACACATTCAGTGTTTCAACAGGTTCCTTACACCTACATAAGGAAAAAAATCTCATAAAAACAAACGTCAACAAGTTCTTCGGTTTCAAGCTTCTGTGCTACAATTTGCTATTTTTGTTGACTATAGCTTATCAACATATAAAATACATAAAATACTTGTAATGTCCTCCACTGTGTTATAATCATGCACTTTCACTTCGTCTGGAATAGTCCATGACGATTCCGTATGGATTTGCAGACATCAGAGACATGCCAGTTAAAATGTACCTATATACAGCTTGTCTGCTGCAGAGTTAGGTTGTTTAAGGTGCCCACACAAATATAGGGAGTAAGTAAATCATCGACACACAACACAAGCATAATATTTATTTCTGAACAGGGATTTGGCCCACAATTCGCTTCGACAGCAGCTGATATTCTTCGAGGAACACATTCGCAAAGTGCCTTTACGGTTTTCAACTGAATGTGACTCAGTCTTAAACCAACACATCCCCCAATTACATTACTGTAAATCTGGTCCTCACCCACTGCTCTAAAAGACCCCATCACTGTTTAATTATATTCAGAAATGGCGATTTTGCTGTCCAGGGGAAATGTGTAGTAACTTTATGATGCTATAACCTCCTTACTCCTGGGATTTATGTTTTTCAATTCGTTTGCATTTTGTGACATTATCGTAATATAGAAATTAAAGTTTGCTGCTAACAATATTTATTCTGCTCGTGCAAATTGACTCCACTACAATCTTGCTTCGTCTTTTGCCATTTTCCAGTGAATCTGGTGATGTTTAATAAAATAACTGCCTACGTTTACAATATACAATTTTGTATAAAATATTATTAAATTATAAATTGTAAAAAAAATAACGAGATAAAACGTGACTATACAATCTTGTCACATGCTAATATGTTTATGGACGTCAGACCAACTTAAACGTACGTGAATTTGTAACGAAAAATGTTTTATACAAAATTGTATATTGTAAACGTAGGTAATTATTTGAAAATGGGAAAAGCCGAAACTAGCTTGTAGTGGAGTCAACTTGTACAAGCTGAATAAATGTGGTTAGCAGCAAACTTGGATTTCTATATTACGATAATGTCATATTTTGACCTTGTATATGCTGTGGACCAAGTAGAAAAGAAATTATTGTTTTCATTTCGTTTTATTTATGACTAACTACACCCGCCCACGCTTCGCTGTGGCTCACTCTCATATGAAATAAATAGAAAAGGAAATACTGTAATTCATGTGAATATAGAATCACCGAGAGAATGCTTCAGTCATATCAGTATCATTTGTTAGGCTACTGTGGCTATCTGAAACGAAAGTTATGAAACTATTATTTCGCAGAGACTCATTATTTTAAACTCGTAAGATAGATTACGTTTTCTTTTATTGTTCGTTTTCTCCACAAACATACAGATCAGTTTACCAACTCTGGACCATGTGACGTATAATTCATCTTAGTAAAAAGCTATTGTTTTCTACTTCTTATCATGTATTTTCTATCCGCTATGTCTATCTCCTGCTCTCCTCTTTATCCTCCCTTTATCTAATCCCCGGCCTCTGTTCATCACTCCCTTTTCATCTTCAATCTCCTCCTCCATCTATCTCTATGCACGTATCGTCTTTCGCTCGTCGTACCTATATATAAAATGAAGAGATTAAAAATTAGGGAAGTGCTTCAAATGATGTGTTATCTGCTGGAAACTATCACAAAGTTACTGTTACATAAGATTAAATGAAATAAAGACTCCCATAAACAACGTTTTCAAATCAAATGTTTGTAAATCTATCGGACCAAACTGCGTGGTCATCAGTCCGCAGCGTACAAAATACTTAAACCTAGGTAAACTAACCTACTGACAAACACACACACACATGCCCCAGGAAGAACTCGAACCTCCACGGCGAGCAACCGCGCGCTCCGCAGCGAAGTGCTTTAGACCGCTCGGCTACTCCATCGCGGCAAACAACGTTTTGTTCAGGATTCGTTACTATGGTATATTGATTTCCACTAATAATATCATGATCGATCTTACTGAAAATTAACCATTAAACATGAACGTATCTAAAATGCGGTTCCATAAAAAGTTGTTACTTTAGTGTCGCTTTTTTACCATAGCACCTGACCAGTACGCTAGGCAGAAGTTGGTACCACTTCAATTTTCGACGCTCACTTATTTGGAAGCTGGAGAAATTAAAGCTTGATCAGAGCTAAAGATATGAAAACATTTGCTTCCTTTTGCCTCTCTTAATGTCTACGTATACACATGATTTTCGTTTTTCACGCTTCTTTGGCAAAGCGCCTTTTGAATTATGTAACTTTCATTGGCCTCTTTGTATAATTATAATCGAAAATCGATCAATCATTTTTCATGTTGAATTTTTTGTATAATGATTTCGGTAAAATTTCACTTGCGACAATAGCTGATGTTGCTAAAATCTCTTGACTGCTCTTGGAAAACTCAGTGACTTACAATGAGGCAAATAATCTTCTGTGTTTACCATAAAATATTACATTAGCTCCGAATGCCGCAGCTGTCGTAAGTAAAATTAAACCTTCATTTCCAACTAATTCTACGATGGTAAACGTCCATTTTTTGGTCGGCAGGGATTTAAAGACGCACATTCGATATATACCGTTAGAGGCCCGGCTAAAAACCTATCTGGCTCCCGAGAGTTTCTCGGGAATGTTGGTTTCTGTAACGCAGTGGTACATTCATTAGAAGGAGATTCTTATAAGACTGAATATTTTGAACGAATGGTTTTTTTTACCATAAAATAACCGTTTAATGCAGTTTCTTGCTTTGTCGTTAATACGTTCTTGTACGAATCATTAAAACGCGTAATATTTGTAAATAAAAGGCAATGTTCCGAGTGACTGACAGACTAATTAAATGAACGACTCATAATCGCTCAGCCAAAACTACTGATGATGAAACCTTGAAATTTGCATAGGGTGTTCATCTTACACCGTTGGCGTCGTTTAAGAAGCGATTTTTCGATATTCCTTCCCTAAGAGGGATGAGAAGTTTTTTTGAAAATAGACTGTTATCCAGTCAATTTTCATGCTAGACCTACATAAATTGGTATATGGGTTCTTGGTTAGAATTTTTCTGAAAATCAGCCATTAAGAGTGTGAAATAGGGGATGAAAAGATTTTTGAAAAATGCTGCTATTAAGTTAGTTTTGAAGCCTGAGGTACGAAAGTTTGTATTTGGAGTCTTGTTCACAATTAAAAAAAGTTCGTGTATGTCTCCCCCCCCTCTTCGTCATTGCCTACCCTCCCTGTATCTCGTCTTAGAAATCTAACTTAGAACCATGTTTAGTCTCATGTTCAAAATTTAATATCTCGGAAAGTTCTTGACGGAATGGTTAGAAATATTGATACTGGATTACGCGCATGGTTTTACATTTTTACATACCTCTTTTTAAAATATATGTCGTATAAGAATTTATATAAATTTTACGATGTGGAAAAGTTGTTGCCAAAATTCGCAAAAGTAGATATATAAAAACCTTCCTGTGTTGCAGTGCAACATGATATATTTTGAGCTCAATAGGTGAAGAACTTTTTGAGATTTTCAAACACACACAAACCAACACAACATTTTTATATATAGATATTAATAATATTCCAAAAAGGCTTTAAAATAATTTAAAAAATTCCTGCCTCTTTGTATTCTGCAAAAAGTCTTTTCCCCTGTACGGGACATAAGGACACTAGGTACCATAACACTCAGTATGGGGCGTGATATTTAACTATGCAGTTTATTTTAATATGCATTAATTTATTTGTATTGATAATAGTGTAGTATGATTTTACATTAAATAAGGAGTTACTTGGAAATTTGAGTGTACACATAGCGAAAAAACCATCTTTCCATTCTGTCAGCCATTTTAACGCTGTTATAGAATGAGGAAGTGGCAAGCTGGTGTGAGTTTTTCAGTTGCGGCCTGTGCTGCCACTTTCTGTTTTTGTGTTGTCTAGCACTGTGACCAACATTTGAATATTGTCACCAGATTTATTTATGTCCCTAACAGGGCACGCAGGAACTGAGGAGGGTACCCCTTAGACTTGTTTTGGCTGTTAGCAAATATAGTTTTGGAATACGGCAGTGTTTAATAGCAAAGTGTTAGTCACAGTAAGCAGTTTGCTGTCAAAAGTAGTGATATATTCATACATAGTTATCCGGCTAGTGCGGGTAATTATAGAAACAGTTGAATACCACGATATAGAAGTCCAAATCATGACGGAAGAAACTTCGCCATGGTTGACCGTAAGAAACAGGCATGTCGTATCGTAAGTTGCTTTTAGCGTTTACGAGGCTTTGCGTTCGCTTCTGTTATTAAGGATTTAGTAACTGAAGACCTTCCATGAATGTCACGCTCCATCTGAATCGTTTTATCGAAACAGTAATAAGCAATGTTGAGTTTAGAGCCGTTTTCGTCATAATAGTTTTACGTTGTCTGTCCACAATCGTTGTTAAAGTTCGTCGGTAGTTGTCAGTTTCGCCGACTATTCCTCTTCGCCAGTGAACTTTTATTTTTTTATTTTATTTTATTTATTTATTATTATTATTTTTTTGTATACGATATAATACTGTCTGTAGGGAATTGTTGAACAGTGGAGCCGCTTTCTCCCAGATGTTCCTACTCACTCACTGTGCATCACCGAATTGACGTCTTGGTAAGTTGGAGACATCATGCATTTAACAGTTGATTCTTATTGACCGTTGCAGGGTAAAATGTACAGTATACTGGAACGTAGCGTCCAGGACTTCGTACGTCAATAATATTGTACATCGGCCGCTTCTCAGTCTTAGCACGTCCGGAAGATGCCAACTTGCAACAAGATGTTCTGGTACACTGCACGGTGTTAATATTATTTTTCCACCCGCTGTAATAATACAAAGGACTGAGTTCGGGTCATCCTGCAGGCCAGAAGTGACCCTCATCCAACAAGATGTTCTGGTACACTGCACGGTGTTAATATTATTTTTCCACCCGCTGTAATAATACAAAGGACTGAGTTCGGGTCATCCTGCAGGCCAGAAGTGACCCTCATCCAACAAGATGTTCTGGTACACTGCACGGTGTTAATATTATTTTTCCACCCGCTGTAATAATACAAAGGACTGAGTTCGGGTCATCCTGCAGGCCAGAAGTGACCCTCATCCAACAAGATGTTCTGGTACACTGCACGGTGTTAATATTATTTTTCCACCCGCTGTAATAATACAAAGGACTGAGTTCGGGTCATCCTGCAGGCCAGAAGTGACCCTCATCCAACAAGATGTTCTGGTACACTGCACGGTGTTAATATTATTTTTCCACCCGCTGTAATAATACAAAGGACTGAGTTCGGGTCATCCTGCAGGCCAGAAGTGACCCTCATCCAACAAGATGTTCTGGTACACTGCACGGTGTTAATATTATTTTTCCACCCGCTGTAATAATACAAAGGACTGAGTTCGGGTCATCCTGCAGGCCAGAAGTGACCCTCATCCAACAAGATGTTCTGGTACACTGCACGGTGTTAATATTATTTTTCCACCCGCTGTAATAATACAAAGGACTGAGTTCGGGTCATCCTGCAGGCCAGAAGTGACCCTCATCCAACAAGATGTTCTGGTACACTGCACGGTGTTAATATTATTTTTCCACCCGCTGTAATAATACAAAGGACTGAGTTCGGGTCATCCTGCAGGCCAGAAGTGACCCTCATCCACAAATTTATCCACCTCTTTATTCACATGATGTGATGAGTGCTGTCGACAAGGGATGACAAATAGATTCCATGTTTTTAGATTTCCGGAAGGCTTTGGCACTGTACAATCTTATGGAATATCGCCACAGTTGTGGGACTGGATTCGTGATTACCTGTCAGAAAGAACACAGTACCTTGTAATGGAGGGTAAATCATCGAGTAGAACAGAAGCGATGTCTGGTGTCCCCAGGGAAGTGGTATAGGGCCTCTACTGCTTCCTATTCTTATAAACCATTTAGGAGACAATATGAGTAGCTCTCTTAGACTGTTCGTGCATAATGCTGTCATTTATCGGTTAATAAAGTCACCAGAATATCAAAAGAAAATGCAAAATGACTTAGATAAGATAGAAACACGTCCATTGAATGTGTGGTCGTGTTCCATTTCGAGTTATTCATTACTCATAAGTGTTTCTCCACCATTAATATTGTCTATTTGTATCTCAATTATTTTATTCTTTTTATTAATGATCAATGTCCCATGTTTATATATATTTCCACCTGTGTGATTGAACTTGTATGTTCATATGAATGTGGAAAGTTGTTTTTAATATTGACTGACTTCCGCGCAATGGCTTACAGTCGCCGCCTCGCGCTTTTGGCCTCGTTTACTTTAGTTAAGATCGCATGGCTTCGCATGTCGTCTGCATTGGCGTCTGCTGGGTGGTCAGGCACAATCTTATTTGGCAAGATGGCGAGGTGATCTATTCTTAGTGTAGCACCAACATAATCATGGTTGAAAGACGTTACAAAAGAGACCTCTCTGGAGCTCTAGAAGAGGGTATTAACTTCTTTAGGTAGCGAGGGTTGGTAGACACTATGCTCTCAATGCGTTCTACATCCGTTGTGTGGTGTGGAAGGCGTCTGGCGTGGCCTTAGGTTTCACTCTTGCAACGACCTCCAAAGTGAGTATATCGTAGAATCATGCTGAGGGGATGGCATGCTGTTATAAGGTCCCTTTGTTTGTGACCAGGCAGTCTTGGTGTATCAGTGATATTTTTCTTTAGTAATTCTTTCGCCATGCGAGGCAAAGTGTTTCTTAATTTACAGAACTCGAGTAATTCAGTATAAATTTAGGATTTGAATTCTCATTCCGGTGATGATTTTTGTAACTGGTTTTTCTCAAGTTAGAATACAGATGTGTGGCATTCAGCCTTTGTGTAAACTTAGTCTGTTTAAATTTCCTTGCTGTTTTTAAGTAATGTGTTTGCGTCGTGTCTGTATCCACGAGTACGATAAATATTTCTCAGATTTTCTAGTTTGATTCCGTCTTTCCTGTCTTGGTATGACCGATTGCACCATGTGCTTTTGTAACAGTCTTTACTTCGCCCTTCTTTTCTTCTATACGCAATCGTGCATGTGGTTTATTTGCTTATATAATTAATTTCTTTTTGTAAATTCTATGTAATTCACTGTGGTCACATACCACGTGGTACTTAAGGATAGTATGCCAGCGCCTCCCGGCACATGAGTTCGTTTTGCGCATAGTAGATTTTTCAATTACTTCTTCAAGACACCTGCCATCTCGTCAAAACGCCACCGACACTTAGTTTCGCCATTGCTATCAACTGTTGTCGCATGAGTAATGTGTCGCAAGCATTACACATGTGTCTATGAGTGAATGAATGTGCTTTCCTTTAACTGCTGAGTATTTGCAAATTTCCTCTCATGTTACCACCATATACATAAAGGGCAAAAACAATTTCATTATTGGCAGTAACTTTACGGTTTAATTCACTTTTGTACAGGGAGTGTGCTTTATTGTGCTTAATACGGTCACCCCACATTTGTTTGCTTGTTCATTTTATTGAATAATGATTTAAAGTATCAAACCTCTGCTTTATAATCTCATGATCCCCATTCCATGTTTAATTATCTATTCATTTTTAACATTAATTTTGTGTTTGTTAAAACTTTGGCTGCGCCCTCAAGGAGTGAGCAGTTGAAATCCGTTGCGCAAGTACTATGGCCACTCATAAAGTAATTTAGAGCAGCAGTGATAGTTTTAACTTGCATTCACAGATCTCTACTGCCCGATATCTTACTTAGAAAACTGAACAAGCACCTTTAAAGATATCTGCCTAGTGTAAAAATTGGCACGTGACAATTAATAAAGATAAATGTGAGGTCATCCATCTGACCGCTAAAAGAAATCAGTTAAACTTCATTTACACGATAAATCAGTTAAATCTACAGACCGTCAATTCAACTTAATACCTAGGAATAACAATTACGAACAACTTAAATTGGAAAGAATACAAAGAAAATGTTGTGGGGAAGCCGAACCAACGACTACGTTTAATTGGTAGTACACTTAGAACAGTTATTCTACAAAACCTGCCTGCACTACACTTGTGCATACTGTATTGAAGTATTGCTGCGCATTGTGGGTTCCTCACCAGCTGGGACTGTCGGACGATTTAGAGACAGTTCAGAGAAAGGCAGCTAGTTTTTTATTATCGCGACATAGAGGAGAGAGTATCGCGGAAATGTTACACGAGTTCGAGTGGAAATCATAAAAGAAAGGCTTTTTTAGTTGAATCGAGATCTATTTCCGAAATGTCCGCTTACAAAAATGCGATTCCGCAGGTGTACTGCACTTCCGTGTGAAGGTAACATTTAATTTGCAGCTTCGTTCAGTATATAAATATAGCAATCTACGACGAAAATTCTGGTATATCAGTCTGGGTTGAAACATTTGTACCACACGTTTAGCGGACTTTGTGTTATCTTCACTTCCATTAAATTTATTAATAAGATCTCCTTTAATTAATTAATTTATTTGTTTATTTGTATTTAAATACATGTCAACGCCTTTGACAATATCATCTTAATTATAATTTCTGTGCGCAGGGCAGGAAATATTTTGAGATGCCATCAACGTCGAGATTGTTTTTTTAAGTCTTTCATTAGCCTCGTCCGACCTACTATTTTTTTCTTTTCTTATCAATATTTCACATTAGTTTGTTTTAGTATTCTGCATCTTCGCGAGGACTTTTTACCTGATTAATAAAAAATTTTGACCAACTTTTAATCTTTGACCTTAGAAACGTTGCTAATGCAGCGATGTCTTTGAGTGCAATTCCACGTATCCATTCCCATATGTTTCTTACTGAGCCATTAGTCTTCGAAAAAGCCGTAAAAGTCTTGCAGGATACGGTTTACAGACGCGCTCTTCAGAATACAGGCTAAAAATTATGAAAATTTTCCAGGGAAAGATTCGTTAGTTGGAAACTGATTCACAGTATTTTTTTTCCTTCTAGAAAGAAACAAGCCACAACCTTGAACACGTTTTCACAGAGACTGATTAACGTGACAACTGAAACTTGAAACATCGCTTTCAGAAAACAAACATCTTAACTGCCTGGAACAGAGAAAATTAAAGATCCATGCAGTTTTCCACCAAGGCACATACTTTTTTATAGATTTAAAAATGTTTTATGTTTATCGTTTTCTGTGCGCCAGAAAGGTGACAACCGCAGTTATGTGTTTCTTGCCTTCCAAGAACGTGTGATTGCACTGAAGAAAAAAGTTTATTCAAATCTGCTAGATCAAAATTTCGAGCTTGAGAGTCATGATACATCATTATGTAAACTGGTGGTCAGGCAGAGCTAAAAAATTAACTCAAACTGGAAATATATTGAACATCTGTTGCAGAAGGGTGATAATATGCTTGTATTTTATATTTACTTAATTTTTTTATTTGTAATGTACTGGAACTTTTTTGGGAGGGCGAATGTTTAGTTATTTTTCGTTTATTTTTATTTTCAATTATTGGCTATCCATAAAACTGTACTTCTTTTCATAACGGTCTTGCAATGAAGAAACTTTAATAACTTGTATATCACGATAGCTGTAAGCATTCCCCATATACAAGGTACAGAAAAATTATAGTTGATTTCTATCATTTGAAGGAAGCAACTTTTCCATGACCTTAGCAACCTGCGAGGCAGCTCGTTCCTTTGCCTGGGTGTCCCGGATTTCTCACAACTGTCTAGTGTCTACACATTCCATCTTCTCACAAGTGTATCTTCCCACAGTGTCACAAACTCGATCCGTAGTGCCCCAAGACTTGTTTACGTATTGGTACCGACAGAGCAACTTTCAGTTATTGAATTAAATGTTTGGAATTTTATCAGTCTGGAATGATTGTACTTCAGCAGCGCACAAAGATGAATATTCCTTTGTTTGAAATAAATTTCACATGTGTCATTATTGTTGTGGGATCTTTCCTCCTTAAGTCTACCTACGGTACGTCGCCTTACTAATAGTTACCCCATAACATGTTCATAGAAGCCTCTAACCGGAAAGCCGGCAGCAGTGGCCGAGCGATCTGCGGCGTGCCAGTGATGGTCTCCATGGCCGCTGCGGTCGGGGGTTCGAATCCTCCCTCAGGCATTGATGTTTTTTACCGTCTTTAGTATAAGCTAGTCCATAAGTAGTTTGTAGGTTTAGGGACTGATGACCCCGTAGTTAAGTCCCATCAGCTCTACAAACATTTGAACATTTTCTAATCAGAACCTCATGAAGTGACACGGACGTGTTTCAGACATGACAAGAAAGTCATCAACATTACATCACTAGGCTGCTTACGTTCATGCCGGAACAAATACAAGAGTGCATTCGAATCCATGGTGGTCACACCTCACTCCGATGCTGATAACGGTTATCAGTCTCGATCGTAATTCCACTGCCGCTACATGAAGAACTTGGTAAATATCGGTCTGGTGCTTCAAAGCATAACAATACACACTTTGATCAGTTTATATGCCCGCCGCGATATTACACTGGAGCAAGCAAAGAAAGATATATGAACAGGGAATTATCGTCAGCTCAGTGGAATTTGTGTGTAATTATCTGTGACGGCTGGTGAGCTATTAATTGATGGTGCCAAAAAATAAACTTAAATACTAGTTTATCATCTTCATGCGGTACTATAAAACGTATTAATCCATCTTGACCTTGTCTATACAGGGAGTTTCAGGTGTAACAGTAAATATTTTAAGTACTGGTAGTATCAACGAAATGCAATAGAAATGCCATATGACATGTGTCCAATTTTTACTGAATACATTGATACATCTGTCCGTGCCCAAACAAACTTACAGCAAATGGAAAAGGAGACATTAACACTGTTTCTTCCGACGGTTCAGGATAGAACAGCATCATATAGAATTGAAAGCACAGTTTAGTGTATGTTCTACAAGTTTAATTTGATTTAATTGTCCATTTTTCGCCTTACAAGGTCATCTTCAGACTTTAATCGCTCCTGAAATATGCCGTATTTCACAATACAGTCTGTAGGGAAAAACGATTTATAAAAATGGTACTTTTTTGACACACTGTGCAAGTGAAAGGAGTAGCAGTCATATACACAGATTTGCTTGTAAAAAATATTTCGCTGATTTATACGAATAAGTCGCGATTTTCGAGGATGTGGTTATGCAGGAAGAGAGAAGCAGGGTGGCGGTGGAGAGACCGAGCGCTCCAAGGTGCCTTGCTGTGTAATGCGCACTTGCTCGCTGTCGGAGATTCGAGTCCTCCATGGGGAATAGGTGTATTGTCCTTAGTTTACGTTAGTTTAAGTAATTTGTAAGTCTAAGGACTGATGATCAAATCAGTTTGATCCAAGAGGCTTACAAACAGTTATGCAGGAACATAATAGGACAACTTAAACTGCTGCCAATGAAACGGGTAATCATATTTCCACCAAAGCTCACTTACAGTGTCGCATATTACTATATACAAAAAGCACTGCCAAATGCATATTTGTTTACGAAGTGAAAATAATTAACAAGCATAATGTCATTGCCTATCTGCATATGACTCATGACTGTCGTCTTTACTTTCCATGGCCAATAGCTCCGTTGCCAATAAATGTGACGTAATCTATCTCGCCACTGTAATTGCACGTTTACCTCAAATAAAACGTATCACTAACTTTATCTTACACGCGCAATCTGTGATGTATTCTCGCGTGCAAATGTGCAATAGACATTTATTAACTGGTCGTAGTATGCGCCCACATGTTATTTTCATGCACATAATACGACGGGGAATTGCAAAATATGTTTACGCTGTCGACTGTGGTCAGAGTTGTGTATGAGAGGAAAAAATAGAATGTGGCATTAAAGATAAGATATATCTTTATTTTTCTATATAATTTCCAACTACATTGAGACATTTGTCAAACCACTTTATAAGCTTCAAAAAGCCGACCAGGAAAAATCAGCGCGTTGCATACGGAAGAAGCGTTGAGCGGCTATGGAGTGGAAACATTTGTCATCATCAGCTGTCCAAAAGAAGTTCAAAAGCACTCCGTCTGTAGGTAATACCCTATACACGTTCCGACCAACTGTACGCAGCGATAGCAGCGCCTCCCTGTTCTGGTGTCCGGTTGCAGTACTGTTTCTGTTTCCGCGTGTTCGCTGTGCAGACAGCAGACGATCTCAGGCAGGAAGTTGGTCGGGTAGCTCTACACACGCACAATTTATCGGGTGGAGCAGGGAAAGGGGGGGGGGGGGCGGGGTGTCGGACGTCGGTCTACCAGGCCAGACCAACCGTCAGATAAGAAAAGTTGGTCCGGAAGCGCCTCTACACATCCAATATATCGGACCGCCGATAAATTATTCCCGAGAAAACGGAAAGTGTGTAGGGACATATACACTTGTTTGATGCAACTCTCCACCATACTCTGACATGCGCAAGCCTCTTCGTATCTGATTACAGAACTGAAGCAAACCATATGTATTCGGTACTGACAAGGGAGGCTCCCCAACGCGTCTCTCTCAGATTTAGTTATAGGTTGGCGCAATGGATATGCCGCGAAAAACTGAACACAGATCAATCGAGAAAACAGGAAGAAGTGTGGAAATATGAAAAAAGCAAGGAAAATGTAAAAACTGAGCAGTCCATGCGAAAGATAAGAAACGTCGAGCTCATTATGGGCGTAGGAGCGCTCTGGTCCTATGGCTAGCGTGAGGAGCTCTGGAGTTCGAGCCTTCCCACAGCCCAAAGTTTTAATTCTTTCATTTTTAGAAAATTATTATCTGACCATCCTTCCGTCCGATGCGAGGTAACTGCGCCGTAGTATGGGGACGCTACGTCTAAACAAGTGAAATACTTTTAAAAAGATTCTATGATTTTGTAAAGTTGCACTGGTACACAGAGCAGTATTGCTTACATGACCGTGTGTCTGTTATCAAAGTTCAGGCTCTCACAGATAATCAACTTCGCACTCCGCAATTACAGAAAATGTTCAGATTTGCTAGGACATACGCAGGATTTGACAGTCTACACAGGTAAAAATCCGAAAACGTTAAAAACATACGTTTTGACACAGCACTGTGCGACTGTGAAACTGTTACATTAATTCCTTGCAGTTTATGTGATAAACTATTATGTTTTCATCACTTTTTGGGAGTGATTATCACATCCACAAGAAAACCTAGATCAGGCAAGGTAGAATCCCTTTACCCATTCACCAAGTGTACAAGTTAGGTGGGGCGAAAAGAGATTCCTGTCATATGACGCACATACCATCACAAGTGTCGTATAGAATACATCAGACGTGTTCTCCTGTGGAGAAATCGGTTGACCTATCACCTTGCTATCAAATGTCTTACTACTGAAGTCCCTTGGAGAGCCAACCAACAAAATTATTTCAACTGGTGCTTAAGATGTACGAGACAGGGGATATACCCTAAGACTTTAAGAAAAGTGTAATAATCCCCATTCCAAAGAGAGCAGGCGCACACAGATGTGAAAATTGCAGAACCATCATTTTAATAAGTCATAGTTGCAAAATTTTAACTCGAATTATTTACGGAATGATGGAAAAGCTGGTAGAACCCGACCACGGGGAAGATCAGTTTGGATTCAGGAGAAATGTAGGAACACGGGAGGCAATACTCACTTTACGGCTTATCTTAGATTAAGGAAAGACAAACCTACATTTCTAGCTTCTGTGGATTTGGAAAAAGCTATTGACAGTGTTGATTGGAATAGAATCTTTCAAATTCTGAAGCAGGCAAGAGTAAAATAAAGGGAGAGGTTATTTACAACTTTTACAAAAACCAGACAGCTGTTGTCAGAGTTGAAGGGCATGAAAGGGATGCAGAGAGTGGGAAGGGAGTAAGACAGGGTTGTATGCTTTCTCCAATGTTGTTCAATTTGTACATTGAGCAAGCTATAAAAGAAAGCAAAGAGAAATTTAGAGAAGGAATTGAAGTTGAGAGTGAAGAAACAAAAACATTGCGTTTTACCGATGACATTGTAATTTTGTCAGAGGTAGCAAATGACCTGGAAGAGCAGTTTAACAGAATGGACAGTGTGTTGAAAGGTGCGTGCAAGATGAACATTAACAAGAGCAGAACAACGGTAATGGTCTAAGAAAAACAGGCGATGCTGAATGAATTAGATTAGGTAACGAAACCATAAAGGTGGTAGATTAGTTTTGTTACTTGGGCAGTAAAATAACAAATGATGGTCGCAGTAAATAGGATATAAAATGCAGAATCGCATTGGGAAGAAAAGCGTTTTTGAAAAAGAGTAATTTTTTTAACATCCAATATAATTTAAATATAAGGAAGTACTCATTGAAGGTATTTGTATGGGAGTGAAACATGGACGATAAATAGAGAAGACAGGAAGAGGGTAGAGACCTTTGAAATGTGGTGTTACGGAAGAATGCTGAAGATTAGGTGGGTGAATCGTGCAACTAATGAGGTGGTGCTGAACAGAATTGGGGAGAAAAGGAATTTCTGGCATACCTTGAATAAATAAGGGATCGGTTGGTGCCGGCCGCGGTGGCCGCGGGGACTGAGGCGCTTCAGTCACGATCTGCACGGCCACTACGGTCGGGGGTTTGAATCCCCCCTCGGGCATGGATATTTGTGCCGTCCTTAGTGTTAGTTAGTTCATGAGTAGTTTGTAAGTTAAGGGACTGATGACCCCGTAGTTAAGTCCCATAGACTATACAAAAATTTGAACATTTGATTTTGATCGGTTGGTAGAACCATTCTTAGACATCAAGGAATCGTGAATTTAGCATTAGAGGGAAGTTTGTGGTGTAAAAATCGCAGAGGGAGACCAAGAGATGAATACAGTAAGCAGATTCAAATGGTTGTAGGGTGCCGTTCTTATGAGGAGGTGCAGAGGTTTGCTCAGGATAGAGTAGGGTGTAGAGCTGCATCTAACCAATCTTCCGACTGAAGACAACAACAACTCGCATCTACCGTATCGACGCGCTCTAAGGAAAACCAATACGAAGACTGCATACATTCTGTGATACTATTTATTATGAGTAATTTACATAGATATCCGTGACGAACTTTAAGTGCATATTTCGAAGCCCTATGATTTTAGATGCAGGTCACGCACTTCTTAATGGCCGCTCTGTAATCGGCGTAAGTCGGCTGAATTGGGGTGTCTAAGGAATGTTTATGCTCTCTACAAACCTTACCTTGTTAATAGCATTGTACACCGTAAACATCGTCAATATATTGTTGATTCGTGCTTGGTATTCATTATTGTCTTCCATTTTGTTACTTGCTAAAATAAGCCCACATCTACACATTTTCATTCGTGACGACGTTAATTGTTAATGTTGCATAATAGATTATAACAGTCCCGCTGCTCGCAAATGTAATGTTACTACTGTGATAGGTAAACATTCCAATTTTTCAAGTCTCTAACAGTAGGCCTACTTAAATTGGAGATCGAGGGTGGTTGTAGCTAATTTTGATCAATTTGTATGGTATATAGTGCGCCTCGTTTCCAAAGTGGTAGTGTACCAGACTACAGATCCAAAGGCCGCGGGTTCGATCCCCGCCAGGTCTTGGGATTTTTATCTGTCATTTTCCACTTCTTTCACCTCTGTCAGTATTGCTCATGTGAAAAATACCGAGTAGCACCGTTGTTCGGAATCCACGTTAAACTATAGGTCCCCCTATAACTGGCTGGGTAAGTCAGTTCGAAGGTCGGAGGAAGGCAATGGCATACCACCTCCAAACAGGACCATGCCTAGCAAAGCACTGTGGTGTTCAAACCAATCTTCGGATTGTTGACTGCTTTACCTTATGCATTTTAATCACGAAGGAAGTTGATAGTTCTGATCCTTTCCTCAGTTGTACAATTGCCTAAAAAACCGGGCATACATTATCTACGTGGCAAATTTAAATATTAAAGTAGTGTTAATCGTAACAGTTAAATTTTTTCCACCGTTTCAGAGACAGTGTAGCGGGCATAATTCTGGCTGGCACTGGTAACGAGTGTAACGAGACATTTGTAACGACTACTGTTTCACTTAGCAACGGATACATACGGATACGCGTCTTTTTGTTACTCTCACAGCTCTATATGTGAATAAGAACGGCATGGTTTTCAACGGCTTACTGTATTCCCTGCGATTGTGTCCCCACACGCCTCCCTCCAGTACTAAATTCACGATTCCCTGATGTCCCACAGTTTTCCCTACCGATGGATCCCTTCTTTTAGTATCCTGTTTTCGTATCTATCTTGACTACGATAATGCGATAACTAAAAGGTGTTCAACTTTGCTTCTCCAGTTTTCCCCCAAAATCTGAGGCTTTAATAAAAGAAATTAGTTTAACGTGTATCATTCAAAGTATGTTCCATCGCTCGCCACTACTTTCTCCCATTTTCCGGGCAATGTACGAATCCCGCGTTGAAAAAAAAAAAAAAAAAAAAAAAAAATTTCAACTTCTGAAGCGATCCACTAAGCGATCCAATTTGTGACTTTTTCATGAGATCGCAAGTATTGGTTAGCCAGGCCGTGCGCCATTTATCTGAGCAGGTGACAGTCAGTGGGAGCAAGGTCTGGAGAATACCGCAGGTGGGGTAGGACGTCCTATTTCAAAGTTTCCAAGTGCGTTTTGACCTCTATTGCAACGTGGGTCGAACGTTGTCGTGCTGCAAAATCACTTCATCGCGCCTCTCGCTGTACTAGGGTGCTGGTTGGTTCGCTGGTCAGTTGGTGTGTCGGACTACAAATCGGAGAGTCTGTAGGAGCCTTATGGACTAAAGGTCACAACAACTGTAAATGATTTGTGTTAGTATTTTTGCGAGCATCACTTATTGTTTTCAGAAATAAAATGATATGTCGCCTAAAACATTGCAGAATTTTTTTGTGAAAGTTAAGGAGAAACGTAATGAGTAGAGGGCGAGACGTGGGCCGACCGACGCGCAGGGACCCACCCCGACGTGTGGCGCGTCTTGAGACGGGAGACTGCAGCCGCAGCTGCAGCCGCAGGCGCGAGATAAAGGAGGCCCTTTACGGCTGCGGGCCGTTCTGCCGACTGACAGCGGGAATTACGATAAAGGGCCCGCGTGTAAACACCGGGGTCACGACCGCCGGCCGGCACTAAAATGACGACTCCGGCATTTCAATTTAGATAACCGCCAGGCAAACGGAACGCCGAGCCGCGCCAAGCCGCGCCAATATGTCCGCCGCGCTGGCTGCGCCGTCTCCGATTGCCGAGGCTGCGAGATTCCAGACAGACCGCCACACAGCAGCAGCGAGGCTCGCCGGCTGCCGAGCGGGGCGTAGCTGGCGGCAGCACACAGCTCTCTGGCATCGTCGCCATTTCAATGTTGGTTTTAACTTCAGTGTTTTTAGCCACCACGGCATGTATGTGTTATAGTGAATGTGGTGCACCTTCACTGGTCCCTCTAAAGAAAGTGGATTGTTGCTTCCAGTTTGGCCTTAACAGTACACACTCCCTAGGGATTATGTACCATTGCTAGTGGAGGTAAACCTTCACTGCCAATAAGCAGGGAATGTGGAGCATGGCTGCCATAAAGCGGGTGCCGCTAGCATACAGCGTCAGTTGCACACTCCTCGCTGCTCCCCCCTCCCCTCGCCCAGCGACATGAAAGGCGCACCTGTTGTGGGCTGAGCCCCATCTCTTCCCATACAACATTAAACAACCCACGTACTGTAATAACTAAAATATTTGAATAAAGCACTAGAACTTCCACAACTATGACTAATTGGCACATGTAAAATTCCATGTAGATATGTTCCTTACCTTTCTTACACCTGGCTCGGTACAAGCCATCGATCTTTGTCTCGAGGATGACACCAAAAATCGACTTTGCATCTCTTCTTCCTTGATCGAAGTCGGCAACTGTAACTGTTACTGTGCATCCCTTCTTCAGTGGTGGCAAACGTCTGTCTGATCAATGTTGCATTCTTTGTGCTGCAGTCTTCTAAGCACATGTACGCCTCAGTACTGTGCTTTTTAATAGCACGAGTTCTCATCTAAATCAGTCAGTCAGAATTCATTACCGGCAGGAACACTACAAAAGAAACTGCGTACACTACGCTTGTCCGTCCTTATTTGGAGTATTGCTGCCCAGTGTGGGATCCTTTTCAGATGGGTTTGACGGAGAACATCGAAAGAGTCCAGAGAAGGGCAGCTCGTTTCGTATTGTTACGATACAGGGGAGACAACGTTACGGAAATGATACAGGATCTGGGATGGGAATCATTACAACAACGGCGCTTATCGCTGCGGCGTGGGCTACTTACGAAACTCCAATCGCCAATATTCTCCTCCGAATGCGAAAATATATTGTTGACTCCCACTTACATAAGTAGAAATGATCATAAGAATAAAATACGAGAAATCAGAGCTCGAACGGAGATATTCGGGTGTTCTTTCTTCCCGCGCGCTATTCGAGAATGAAATGGGAGATAAATAGAATAATGGTGGTTCGATGAACCCTCTGCCAGGCACTTAAATGTGATTTGCAGAGTATTCCATGTAGATGAACACATTCTTTCTCCCTGTTACCAACCTCTGTTCCTGTCGGTACGTTATGCTCTTTTACTGGATAGTTGCAGTCAACATTATTTTGTAACGTTTCAGTCCATTTCTCACTGCTGAAACTACATTAACTATAGATTTAAGATCTTCCTCACAAGGGAACCTCCCCATCGCACCGCTCTCAGATGTAGTTGGCGCAGTGGATAGGCCGTGAAAAACGGAACAGAGATCAGTCGAGAAAACTGGAAGGAGTTGCTTGGGACTATGAAAAAAAAAAAAAAAAAAAAAAAAAAAAAAAAAAAAAAAAAAAAAAAAAAAAAAAAAAAAAAAAGATAAAAAAAAAAAATAAGATAAAAAAATAAGCAAAAGATAAAGACTGAGCAGTCGGTGTAAAACTGAGCAGTCGATGCAAAAGATAAGCAACGTCGAGCAGCTTGTGAGGATATAAACGCCGTGGTCCTGTGGCTAGCCTTAGGGCCTGGGTAGCGAGAAGTCTTTAGTTTGAGCCTTCCCACAGGCGGAAATTTTAATTTTTTCATGTTAAGAAAATTATTATCTTTCCGTCCGTCCGATGCGGGGTAACTGCCCCGTAGTGAGGGGATATGTTCTGATTTGCTTGGACACGTGTAGGATTTGACAGTCTACACACGGAAAAATTCGAAAACGTTAAACCATATGTTTTGACAGAGCACAGAAAAAACTGTGCGACTGTGACAATCTCTCATGTTTTCATCACTTTTTTTTTTTTTTTTTTTTTTTTTTTTTTTATAGTCCTTAACACATCTACAAGAAAACCTAAATCAGTCAAGGTTGAATGAATCTCTTTACCCATTCACCAATTCACCAAGTGTACGAGTTACGTGGGTCGACAAGAGATACCTGTCATATGGAGCACATACCATCACCAGTGTCATATGGTGTACATGAGATGTATTTTGCAGTGGAGGAATTGGTTGATCTATCACCTTGAGATCAACTGTTTTAGGTTGCCATTGGAGAAGCACTTCCTTTCGTCTGCTAATCACACGGTTTTGCGGTGCGGTTGCAAAACACAGACACTAAACTGATTACAGCGAACAGAGACGTCAATGAACGGACGGACAGATCATAATTTTGGGAAAATAAAGAAAAAAAAAAAAATTTCATTCAAGGGAAGGCTGGAACCAAGAACCTCCTGTTCCAAAACTCCTCATGCTAGCCACACGACCACGGTGCCCCAATGATCACTTTCTTCTCGACGTTGCCTATGTTTCGCATGCACCGTTCAGTTTTTATATTGTGCTTATTGTTTCATAGTTTCACACCACTTCTTCCAGTTTGATCTGTGTTCAGTTTTTCAAGGCCTATCCACTGTATTTTGTAAGCTGTCATGTTTTTAACTTGTGTAATTTATCTTATATATATATATAGTGACTAACTTCAATGTCACAGTTATTATTTTATACCCATTTTTTTTTAAATATGACGTGCTTTAAAATTTATATGTGTGACCACATGATTGTGACACAGTTCACTTAATCCGGTCGTCCTTGAATAAATTATTAATGTGCGATCTTGGCATTTTATTTTGAAAACCATAAAACCATCAGATCGTCTCCAAACCCAACTATTTCATGTAATCTTAACCATGTATCACTTTAATCTACAGACTTGCGTTTACTTTCTTTTGACATATATTATTCCATCGTCCTACAAACAAGAAAATCCCAATAGCCTACGGTAGAAACCCGTTCCAGCAGCCCCAAGACATTGACGCACTGATTGTCAGTCTCAAAGCGTGGGCCTCAGAGGAGTTCCTTGACAGAACCGTAAAGATTGTATCGGAGGGTGTCAAGGCGGGATTGTAGGGGAGATGTGGAAGACTTTCCCACCCAAATGTCCTGATATTCTCCGCAGTGACATGAGATGTGCGAGGACTGGCGTTGTCGTATTGCAGAATGATCTTTCCAGTACGCTTGTCGTAAAATGCAAGGTGGAGATTTCCAAGCTTCTGCATACTGCAAGCAGTATCAGTTGTTTAAGTTCAGCACATTCAACCAAAAAGAAACCCTGCGCATCTCAGAAGAAACTGCCATTAAATTTGCCAATCCATTTCACTAGCTTCGCTATTTTCATTGACGACGAATCTAAGTGACGTATTGTTTCAGGTGTAATTGCACACCAGCTTTCGTCGCCTGCTACAATACTCGTTATTCATCACCTTCATTTAGAAATCTCCGAAAATGCTTATACAAAGATGGTACTTCTCTAAAGTTAGTGATCTTCGGTCAACAAACTTTGGACCCAACGGGCACAAACATTTCGCTGGTTGAATGTCTCGAGGTGTGAATAATTTAGTACACTGTAACACGTGCTACTCCAAGTGTGATTTCACACACAGTGATTTCACTTACAGTGCCACACCTGTTGTTTCAAATGAGCGCATCAGCTGCTTCCTTGTACCAATCCGTCGAGGCAGTGCGTGCACGACGGGTTCGAGGTTCATCTTTGAAATATTTCACCCATCTCCTAACACTGCTTAGCCCATGTAAGCATCTCATTAACCACTTAAAAGACTGAGCTGAATGTCAGCAGCATATTGTTCCCCTTCAACAACTAATTCAGTAACAGCACGCTGTCGAAACGAAACTCTGATGTCCACCTTTTTGTAGATACTGCCTGAGGTAATGACGTCCCGACATGACAATACGTGATCTAAATTTCGTAGATTACGATCTTGTTTGTGTTACATTGTTGCAATATAAATTTTAACAACCGGTTACTCTCGACTGCTATTTCGCTCTGCGCTCATGTTTACTGTGCAAATCACACTATAGGGCCTGGCAGAGAGTTCATCGAACCACTGTAGTACTAATTATCTACCATTGCATTCTCGAATTACCTAAGTCTCTCTATTCAAGCTCTATTCTCTCTTGCTTTGATCTACACTTCTTTCTATGCAGGTGGGAATCAACAATATATTTTCATATCAGTCGCTGGTTTGATGCAGCTCTGCTCCCTACTCTTCATATCCTCATAAGATCGGCAACGCATTTCTGTTTGAATCTGTTTACAGTATTCGTCTTTTGTTCTCCCTCTGCGATTTTTACCCCACTCGCTTTCTTCCAAGGCTAAATTCACGATTCCTTGATGTCTAACAATGTGTCCTGCCAATCGATCCCTTCTTTTAGACAAGGTATGCCAGGAATTTCTTTTGTCGCCAATTCTGTTCAGTACCTCCTTTTTAGTTACGTGATCAATCCGTCTACTCTTCAGTATTCTTCTACATCATTACATTTCAAAAGCTTCTATCCTCTTCCTATCTGAACTATTTATAGTCCGTGTTTCATTCTCGCACAAGACAATACTCCACACAAATGCATTCAGAAAAGACTTCCTAACACTTAACATTCGATGTTAAGAAATTTATCTTTTCCAAAACGCTTTTCTTTCCATTCCGATTCTGCATTTTATATCCCCTATACTGCAACCATAATTACCTAATCTAATTCCTTCAGCATCGCCTGATTTTCCTAGACTACACTCCATTACCCTTGTTTTGCTCTTGTTAATGTTAATTTTGTAGGCTCCTTTCTAGACATTGTCCATTCAGTTGCTCTTCCAGGTCCTTTGCTGTCTGTGACAGGATTGCAATGTCATCAGCAAAACGCTAAGTTTCTTCACTTTGATCTTTAATGCCTTCTTCAAATTTCTCCTCCCTTTCTTTCACAGCGTGCCCAATGTACAGATTGAATAACATTGGGGAAGGCCACAGTGCTGACTTACTCCCTTCCCAACAACTGCTTCCCTTTATGCCGTACTACTCATATACCTGTTGTCTGGTTCTTGTACAAGTTGTAAATAACCCGCCCCCCGTCCCCTCTGATGACTTCAGAGTTTGTAGCAAATATAATGTAGAATGTCGTTCTCAATGGAGAGACATGTTCTTAAGCAAAAGTAATTTCTAAATGTTCAAATGTTTGTAAAACTATCGGACCAAATTGCGTGGTCATCAGTCCCTAGC
Organism: Locusta migratoria; assembly: GCA_026315105.1. Taxonomy (NCBI): domain Eukaryota; kingdom Metazoa; phylum Arthropoda; class Insecta; order Orthoptera; family Acrididae; genus Locusta; species Locusta migratoria. Next base: position 509,317,187 of record CM048747.1, read on the forward strand.
TTACAAACTACTTAAACCTAGGTAAACTAACCTACGGACAAACACACACACACACCCATGCCCCAGGGAGGACTCGAACCTCCACGGCGAGAAACCGCGCGCTCCGCAGCGAGACGCTTTAGACCGATCGGCTACTCCACCGCGGCAAAGTAATTTCTGGCACGCCCCCAGCGAGTGTTGCAGAACCACAAATTTTCATAACACATATCACTGATCCAGTATGTAATATCTGAAGTACAAAGAGGTTTTTCGTGCTGCAGTGTTTCGAGAAGTCGCAGCGCTGGAAAATATGCAGCGTATCGCCGTTTGGAGCAAGTAATGGATATTGATCTTCAGTATAAAGAAATGTAACATATTGCGAATATGTAGAAAGAAAGAGAAGTAGGCTTGCGCCGTGATCTGGTGTGGAATGGCAAAAAAAAAAAAAAAAAAAAAAAAAAAAAAAAAAAAAAAAAAAAAAAAAATCTTGAGCACGGCAGATCAAATGTTCAAATGTTTGTTAAGCTTATGGGACTTAACTACGGGGTCATCAGTCCCTAAACTTACAAACTACGTATGAACTACTTACGAACTAGGACGGCACAAATATCCATGCCCGAGGGGGGATTCAAACCCCCGACCGTAGTGACCGTGCTGACCGTGACTGGAGCGCCTCAGTCACCTCGGCCACCGCGGCCGGCGCACGGCAGATGACAGACTGATATTCGCTGTAAGTATCCTCAGGATGTGTAGTCTATCAACAAAGGAAGTAGCTTACAAAACACTCGTTAGACGAATGTATGAATAATTTCCGTATTTCCGTCAGTGTGGGTCCGTATAGAATGGGTATGATGGAGAAGATCCAGAGGAGAGCAGCACGCTTCATTACTGGTTGATTTAGTAACCGCAGAAGCTCCAGTTGCAAACGTTGCAGGGCGTTCTAAATCGTGGCATGTGCTACTGTCAAAGATTCGAGAGCTTACTGATCTCATATGGTCAACCGCTACATCACTACCTCGTACATATATCTCGGAAAAGGATAATCAATGTAAGATTAGAGAGATATTAGAGACGGCGCGGGATTGGCTGAATGGTTCTAGGCGCCACGTTAAGAGCTGCTTGGCCGGTCCCGCCGGAGGTTCGAGTCCTCCCTCTGGTATAGGTCTGTGTGTTATCCTTAGATTAATAATATCGAGCAAGGAGAGGAAGAAAGTGGAGCAGGAAATAACTCAGCCCTTATATGCACATGACTGCATGTGCCAGGACTTCAGTCGCGTAAGAGTTTCATGAGAACATCAGCACAACTTAAAACCACAGATGAAAACGCCAGATTGAAATTGTGGAAAGCTAAGGCTACTTTACCATCTGTGGGGAAAGGGTATCTGAAACTTTACCATCTGGTCATGACAAGGGATGGCTGACATGGAAATTCTTGAATAGGTTGAGATCGGGAGTGGGCAGATCTACAGTTAATCTAGTCAGATGGGGCTATGCCGATGAAGATACCATAATGTGCGAATGTGCAGAAGACCATAAAACATATGCTTCAATGTCTACTGCGTCCAACCACATTCAAGGAAGATGGCCTTTATCAGGCACCGGGGAACGCATTGGAAATTTTTGTTACATGTAATTGGTTAATAACTTTGTAAATATGTATGTATCTGATATGAGAATACTAATAAAAAGAGATTAGTTTAAGTAGTTTGTAAGCCTAGGGACTGATGACGAAAGTAGTTTGGCACCATAGATTTACAGATATTTGAAGAGATTAGATCAACACTTCCTTCTCACGAACTATAGGAGTCTGGGACAGGAAAGCAAGAGAAAGTCGCTGCGGTACACCTTAAGATGCGGAGCATGGGTGTAGTTGTAGATCTAGTGTACAATTACTAAACCCTCTGCTGGTCATTACACCTGTTTTTGATAATTATCATTTTAATAATGTACATACCCTGTGGTGATTGAACGTGTCTGAAGATACATTGGTTTACACCCAAGCCTTCTCAGTGTATATTTACTGGGCAGAATGTTCCCTCTACAGCACAACACAGCTCCAACAACAGCTGATATGCATCGCCTAATTACGATAGCTCAATCCATTAGAAATCCAATGCAGTACCTTCTTTAAATCTAAGAATAACTTGGTGTTTATTGTAATGTAGACTGTAAGGGCAACTTCCCTGTTTATTTTAATGACATTCATCTCCTTTTCGTAGGTCAGCGCTTCATTGCTTCTTTTGGATTTGGTACTTTCATAGTTCAAAATTTGTATATCTAAGTGACCAAACAGCTTAGGTTGTCGGTTCCTGGACTTACACACTACTTAAGCGTGTGCTAAGGACAACACACACACCCAATGCCGAGGGAGGACTCGAACCTCCGGCTGGAGCGCCAACGTAATCCGTCACATGGCGCCTGAGACCGCGCGGTCATATCCACGCGGCGATTCAGTTATTGCTTTGACTCTCTTTCAACTTTTTTATTCATGCAATTGAAACTTATTACAATTAATTTAAGATAAAAATACATCTACAGTCATCTTTGCATGTTAAAAAATCAATGGATGGCCGCGTCTGTGTGTGTATGTTCCATATCACATCCTAAACTACTGGACCCATTATAACCAAACTTGGTAGATATTTTCCTCACCGGCAAGCAACTTCCGTGTAGGGAAAAGATCAACCTAAGATGATAAGGTATGCGTCGTAGACAACGATACGCAAGAGTAATTGTCGCAGCATATGAGAATGTTCCACATCTGCTCCTAAACTACAGGACCGACTTGAACCAAAATTGGTAGACTTACTGCTCACTGTCAGGCAAGAATCGCAATAATACCTCAGTGGGTATGACGTTACACTCAATATCATCCGCAAATGCTGAACCTTCGCAGCCTTGAATTATAAGAAATCATTTATCCACTATTAGATAAGGAGAACACTTATCGACTTGCTACAAACTTTGCACATAATTTTAAACGTTTACGAAACTTTTGCCCGCTAACAAACCGAACAAATTACTTTCACGCTCCCCTTGCAATACAGCTACTTCAGGACGTGGGAATTTATTACTTATCCATTGCTAATTGTATTTGTGAAACATTTGACGGGCATTATGCAACCATACCACTGAATGTATTTTTTCGAAATTGTCATTGTATGATTCACAGTTCATGAGACTTGAGATCACGAGCAATGACGTGAAAGCAAATCCGTCCCCTCACGCATGAGGTTTCAATTAATTACGTCTCTACTACAAGTTATATTCGGGTCACATTTCTCAGACAAATAATACAGTATACACTGCTGGAAAATTATATTGTTGTAGGAAAAGTACTGGTGAAATGGACAGAGAGGGGGAAATAGGCGGACTGACATATGAATCTGCGGCTGTTTGCTGCTGATGCTGTGGTGTACAAGAGGGTGTCGTCATTTAATGACTTCAGTAGGATGCAAGATGACCAAATTTGTAAGTGGTATAAGGAATGGCAACTAGTGCTGAATGTAGAAAAATTTAAGGTGATGCAGATGAGTAGGAGAAACACTCCCGTGATGTTCCAATACAGCATTAGTAATGTGCGGCTTGACGGAGTCGTGTCCATTATATACCTAGGCGTAACACTGTACAGCGATATGAAAGAGAACGAGCATATAAGGACGTCGTGGGGAGGCGAATGGTCGACTTCTCTTTATTGGGAGATTTTTGGGAAGATGTGATTCGTCTGTACAGGAGACCGCATATAAAACGCTTGTACGACCCCATCATGCGTACTGCTCAAGTGTTTGGGATCTCCACCAAATCGGTTTAAAGGACGACATAGAGGCAGTTCAGAGGCGGGAGGCGAGGTTTCTAACTGGTAGATTCTTTCATTGCGCGAGTTTTACTGTAATGCTTCGGGAACTCAAATGTAGGGGAGGCAACGGTCTTTACGAGAAGCACTGTTGAAGAGATTTTGAGGGCCGGAATTTGAGACTGACTGCAGAAAGACTGCAGAAAGATTTAACTGCCGCTGATCTCCATTTCGCGTAAAGACCACAAGGATAAGATCAGAGAGATTAGGGCACTTACGGATGCATACAAGTATTCGTTTTTCCCTCGTTCTATGTGGGAGTGGAACAGGAAAGTAACTAGTAGTGGTATTGAGTACCCTCCGCCACGCACCTTTGTGTGGATTGCGGAGTATGTATGTAGATGCCGATGTAGAATACGTACATGGGTACGTCTTGCCGACTCTGCGTTCTGTTTCTGTCGAGGGTGGATGGAGGAGTTGGGAGGGATGGAGGAGGGGGGAATGGGGGATGGGTTGTGAGGTGAACAGTTTCCAGTTTCCTTATCCTCCTACCTTTTCCCAAACAAAATTACTAGCTGTTGCCATTACGATAAACCTACCACAAATGCTTAGAATATTGGTAATGATAAGAATAAAACGCACGAAGTATTTTTTTGTTCACGATACGGACTTCCTACGTACCACAAATAGGCAGTTCCTTTTAACTTCTGGTTTTCTTCCCTTTTTTCATTCAATCCTGTTGTTGTTATTGACGAATATCTAACCACTAGTTGCAGTGTCCTTTTTTGGATTTCACTGGTCGTGAGAAACAAAACCTTTAGTATCGTAGCTCTGTTAATAACTTTCTTTTCTTCAATCTTTACCTCTTTCAAAACACACCAACCTAGGCGGGCTAGTGTTAACACACCGGACTTTCATTTGTGAAGACGGCCGTTGATTTCGACTTACGATCATTTCCTTGAATAACTCCAAAAGCCGGGATGGTTCCTTTCAAAGGGCACTGGCGATTTCCTGTTACATATTTAGCCATAAACACTGTGCTCCGTTCCTAATGATAACGTTGTAATATTCCTTTCCTTCCTCTCTTTACCATCACTTTTGATTTCTGGAGCCACTGAGCCCACGAGGAGTTTTAGAACGTGCCATGCCCATAAATTTTTTGTGTACCCTGGTTCCATTCGGCCGAACCCAATAGCTACAGTATACGTTTACATTAGGTCGTTCAATTTTCCGTTTGAGAACTTCATTACCCCTTTTTCTGTCTTCTTGTGTTTTAATAGCCCTCATATAATTTTTAATGTTTTCCTCTCTTTCTTTTCCCTTTTACCACCTTGCGTATTTCTCCTGTATTACAGAGATCCAGACATCAAGGTGCGTATAAAACGTATTGTTTCAGTACTGTAATCTACTAACGGAACTTTGTTTCAAAGGGTATATTCTTAATGTTCACGTCCTTAATTAATTGAATAGTCTTTTCCGTATTCCTTCCTCTGCTTTATTAGCCTTGCCTTCGCTGTATTACCTCACCAAGTCAGTAAGAACGAAGTTACGTTCTTAATTCAAATGTTTGTAAATTTATGGGTCTATGGGTCTTAACTACTGAGGTTTTCAGTCCGCCGATTTGCAGACTACTTAAACTAACTCGAACTAACCTAAGAGCAACACACACACACACACACACACACACGCCCGATGGGGTGTTTTTGGTTAGTTTGTTTTTTAAGGAGAGAAAACTACGGCGGTCATCAGTCCCTGTGTTTTTTTCTTTATTTCTTTTTCTTTCTTTTTTTCTCTTTCTTTCTTCATATATTCCATTTCCGCACAATACAATTGAAAGTATTATGCAATTATTTTCAGAATATAAATGTATCTTGTAGCTGATGTTGTGTTCTAGGACAGTAAGCCAAGGTCATGGGCAAAAGCTAAACACAAAATGTTGTGTCCACAAGGAAACTTCCACTCTGCAGCGGAGTGTGCGCTGATATGAAACTTCTTGGAAGATTAAAATTGTCTGCCGGAACTGAGATTCGAACATTAATTTTGTTATTATCGTGTTTGTAGCGCAATTGTATTTCGTCATTTACTCTATTCTTACTGTGTTCTTATTCCCAAACTCGGAACACATATTACAGAACACATTTTTACAAAATATGATGTAGAGTGACATCTCCTTGTTTAACTAATGATCGCACATCGGAAGCTTTAGATGTATCTTCCAAATATGTAATTTCACATTTGCTATTTATGTTACCGAATTACGTCTCTCCTCTTATCACACACACAATACTCTCAATATCTGGAACAGAAATACTTTGTCAACAGAGTCATAAACCTCGAACTCTACAAACACAGCGAGATAGGGTACGTATCATACTATTCTGTCTTGGATTATCAGCTTAAGACTCATGACCTGATCCGCACATGACCTTGCCTATCAACATTCACCTTGATACGCCCCAATACTGTCGTCTGCCCACTGTTCTACAATTTCTGTAGTGTAGCGCTTTACAAAGTATCTTTATGTGACTGGTATTCCTCTGTATTTGCCGTCCTCAGTTTAATCTTATGCTCGTCTATAGGATGAATTAACATGCGCCTCCAATCCAATCCTCTGGAATTTCTTCTCTTAGCTAGACACAATGCCTCAAATAAAAATTAGTACACAATCTTACACTCTCCAGTGTCTTCAAGATTTAATGTCAAACAGTGCAGTTGGTTACATAAATGATTACTTTTAGTACTAGGTGTGGATCTGTACTGAAATACACGGCACTGCAGTCGTTGATTCATCCATTCATTCATACAGATGGTGAATACTGTCTTAGTACACACTAGCTTAAACCAGCGGCTCCGCTCGCGTGTTGGTAGATCAAATCACACGTAAAAATGCACTCGTTTCGAAGAATCCAATCATGAAATTCAACAATAATGATTGTAATAATATCGCAGATGGATCACTAGATGTAATGCGCGAAACGTCAAAACGATTTTTTTAAAGAGATGTGTTAAAAGAAATTGCTGTTTTACTGCTTTATTAATTTATTCTTATACTTCCTTATTCGTATGCTTATCCTTACAGACAAAGAGCTGAAGACATTGTAGCGCAAAAAGACCAAAGACATGGTCTGTGGGTTTCGCTGTATGGAACCTCCTTGCTATAAAGTCGCAAACGTTATCGCTGGTCTTTAGTACGATATTTTTATAATTTGACGACTTTCAACCACCATATCTTCCACCCCCTTATAGCTATCGGCATGGAACTGCTATGGTGTACAACGGGAGACTTCGGACAACAGTTACACACAGACCATTCGTTTGCGTTCTGTAGTTTTCGCTGCAGAGCGAAATATTAACATACACACACGTAGAATGTTATATACACCGACAACTTTCCATCCCCAATATACTCCACCCTTTTATCATTATCAACCCTCAAGCAACAATGCAACCAATAAAACCATTTTCAAAGAGTAAATATAATGTTCAAAGAGTAATTATTGTTCCGCATTTCGCGTTATATTCTTCAAATTACTAAATATCTATCAGATCGCTATAAAACCGTGACTAAAACCTTCCTTAGGTATAAATTAGTAACTGTACAAATATTTAAGTACCTGCCTCTTGACGTTCGGACGTAATAAGCGTACACCGAACAGACATTCAATATATATATACCCGATCGCCATAAGCCTTCCCCAGGTAGACATTAGTAACTGTACAAATTTTTAGCTCTCTATGTGTTGTGGTTCAGACGTAGATATAAATTATTCCATGCCTGTTCTACCTGTTGAAGTAGTTCTTGGAGAGTTGTGGGTTGACTAGTTTCACGTGTCAGTTATCGTCCCATCATACCCCACACGTGCTAATTTGGAGACAAGTCCAGAGATCGTGCTGAGAAGGAGAGGACGCCTACTCGACATCGCCGAATTCGTCAAAATTTATGTTACATGTAGGGCGTGGTTTGAAAATGGACAGGATGGTCCGAAACTAGTCACCAAATAAATGGTTAATGCAACTTCGACGGAAAATATGAAGAATAAAAAGTATTTCTTTTAATGTCTGCAAAAGATTTCATCGGGCACTTTCTATATTCTGCGACAAAACCATTTTTCCTGCTGTTTGGTCCCTTACCATACGCCACGCATGAACGCCGTACGGTTCTACGCGCCATGTCAGGAACTGTGGGGCCCCTCCCGCCAGAGGTTCGAGTATTCTCTCGGGCATCGGTGTGTGTGTGTGTGTGTGTGTGTGTGTGTGTGTGTGTGTGTGTGTGTGTTGTCCTTAGAATGGGTTACATTAAGTAGTTTCTAAGTCTAGGGATCGATGACCGAAGTAATTTGCTACCACAGGTTTACAAGTATTTGAACATTTTTATCGTACCTTGTATGCCTTCTTAAAGGTTCTTCTTGTCTAATAACTCCGGACCTTCACTTCAGGAGATGAAATGAGAAGTCTCTCTTTTCCTTCCCCACATTTACCTATCGTTCAATGATTTTGTTGTTCAATAACTGTGTCATTTCATTTTCTTTTCGAAAAGATTGATTTAGTGGGCAATAGCTTGAGAATTGTAACAAACACTTTGTAAAAGTCTTGAGTCACGTTTTCAATTTGACCGAGTTGGTCTTAATACATACGCTTGAAGTTTCTTGAAACGTTTGGTGTTTGACGCCGAACTTCCTTAAAACTCTTTCTTATTCGAATATAACAATCGCCATGCCTCGTTACACTTTAGCAGGCCTTTCTCAAAGTATTCGTTCTATCATCTAAAACTTAGTTCCCCGGAATTTAATTGCTGATCTTCAGAGTTTCTGTTTGTGGGCAATTTAGTTTGATGTAAATTACTCTTTTACGTCGTTGCTCAGTGGTTGTCAGAAATTAGAGTCTATAAAAATATATTCTTTTGAAAACTAGAGCTCAAATATTTCAGAAAACCACATGTCAGGCATTGATTAAAGAGCGGTAATAGCAAATGGCACTTCAAAGTTTGGAAAGTCTTCTTACCTCTATTTCACGGTCTTCGTCTTTCTGTTCTGACTTACTCAACTTTTTGAGCTTTTCCGGTTCTACCTGCAGACTTACGAACCACATAGAATTTTTTGATACCAGCAGGTATAGTATACTTATGAATCTGGGGTCTTCCCTTGGTCGAAATATTCTACAGGCTCTTGGGCTGCAACGTCATGCATATGAATGATTTTCATGCAACCACCTAAAAATCATCCTGTGTTAAACACAGGACTCGTACGTATCTTGCTGCTTTATTTTGCAAAAGACAAAAACTTCAATTCTGCCCAGCTGTGTCCCTCTGCAATCCTTACCAGTTGCAATGTAACTATTCGTTGTCTCGTAACTAATACGAATTCGCAATTTCGAATCCTGGCCGAGGCACCAATGCCTCGCCATATTATCAGTATCTCGATAAGGTGAGTTTGCATATGTCTGTAGAAAATTTAATTATTTGATATTAATATCACCTACTACTGAGGTTCGGAAGAGAGGCGCACCACAATTTGTTGCGAGTCGCGATTATACGCAATAACTGATGTGACAGGGAAGAGTTCAGTAGAGTTACACTTACCACACTTGGAAGAAATCCAGAATGTCGAGATTTTTCAATAGTTGTCTTGAGAAATAAATTTTATAAATTGAAATGTTGCTGTTTACCTTTCAAATCAACTCCCGATAGAGTCTTAACACTACTGGCAGATAATTAATTTGCATTTCATTTATGCTTTCCTAATCGTCCTTGGTTGTGGATTTTACAGAGCCAAAGAATTTGGATCCTGTAACAGTACTCAGGAAAAAAAAGTTCAAACCTCTAAATATAGTTCCCGGCCGAGACGTCGGATATTTTACATAGGAATTTGTCGGTCACGGCTCCGCCATGTGTCCGTCGCAACTGAAGATGACAGCCAGCTTTGCTGTCGAAATATTGTGTAGTTACGACAATAACGCCCGACGTCTCGCCCGAGAATCATATTTAGAAGAAATTCGTCGGGAAATCCTGAAGCAACACAAAATTCAATCCATTTGCATCAAATTTCAACTTTATAATGAAGTCGGCGTTTATTAAAGGTAGATTTAAAGGTATTTTCTGCTTAAGCTGCCAATGAGCTTTGGTTTAATTAGATTGGGAAACATGCACATTTGTACTAGGTCGTTTTTCAAAACAAAGTTTCGTGCTTACCAGGCAGTCGCGCTGTGCACTACACCATCTGCACACAGTAGTCACGTCTGCACCGACTTCCCTAGTACGTCTCCTGCCAGACCCACATTTCAAACTTATCCACACACTGCTGACAGGCAATACAAATGATATAATTTATTTTAAATTTATGTTCGTTTTAGTCTACGGAACAATGTTTCATCCATTCGACAATGAAGTAAATGAAATTGTGTGAGATACTGTAATTATTATGATATGCAGAACTTTACCAGAAGTTTTTTGTCACGAGATTCTCTATTTATCTGCAGTCTGGAGTTTATATGAAATGTCAGGATAATCCAAACGAATCCCGACCATCTCGCAACAATTCGTGTAGTTAATTCTGGTTCTCAAATGTCAGACTTCCTCTTCTTCAATCTGGAAGGCAGGAAAATTTTTTTTTCCATCACTTAAAAAAAAAAAAAAAAAAAAAAAAAAAAAAAAAAAAAAAAAAAAATATCTAGCCTGTTAGCACCGAATAATCAGACACGAAAGAGCTGTCATGATAAGGATGACATTCGTTATTTGTTCAATTGTCTGTCCTTTTTAATGAGCGATCGCGATGCAGTTCATTAACATTTTTCTGTATACCTTCCGTAACGTTTTCAATTTAAGCATCATGAAGCAAAAAATTATGAAAATGGAAAAGAATATATTCCCTTTTCTTTTTAGTTGCGAGAAATCCTTGCGGCTCACCCTAAAGATCGCCGGACGTTACTCGGCCGAAATATTGGAGGAAACTGAATTCGCGCGGCTGCATGCCCGAAACTCATTGGATTATACAATACGCCGCGAAAAGTTGAAAATGCACATACTTATGAACTACCTAATTCTAAGTACGGCACAACCATCCATGCCCGAGGTGGGTTTCGAACCCCCGACCGCATTGACCTTGCATAACGTGACTGGCGCGCCGCACACCGCTCGGCCACCGCGACTGGCAAACTGTTTGTATGCCATAAGTATGTAGCTCATGTCCTTCTGAATGTTCATCATTGTTTTGTTTAAAAATTTGTAACCATTCTATCAAAAACTTTCGAGATCTACTGTAAGAGCTTTTTCCGTGTTGTGTATTAGGCCAGCATATATATTTTTGTCTTTTATATAACCGTCAGATATATTTTTTATCAAAACATATGAAGCAGGGATGTCATAAAATAACTTTACGAGGGGCAGCAATTTTGCATCTCGCACGAGGCGGCTGTTACGCCGACCCTTCTTCGGTTTATCGTGTATTCGTATTATAGTAAAGCCACGATGACTGAATAGCGATTGCCTAGTGAGCAGAGACCCGGATTCGAATCCTTTGGCACAAATTTCAATACAGTGTTAGACATGTTGGTGATAAGTGATCACTTCACTACATTTACTGGTATATTCGTCCTAGTTAACGGTGTGACCACGTATCCGTTTCACAGAATTCGTTTTTGCTCTCGAGCTTTCGGCTGGGAATGGAATCGGTTAATATGACATTGACGAAAAAAAGTACCGGCTTATTACACAGGTCGACATGGATTCTGGTGTTTGTTCGACCAGATATAAGGAAGTTGATGTCTGATGAGCACTTTGACAGTTCTATGAGGTAAATAGAACTTCAAACTTGGAGAAGTTTAGAAAATGTTGTGCATCGTTTCCTTGGCCAGAATAAGCAGCCTGATTACAAGGAAATAGTGGAAGACATGCTACAGTCCTTTAAACAGTTACGATTCAAGGTCTCTCTAAAACTACATTTTCTAATGTCACACTTAAAAAAGTTTTCAAGAAAATTTGGCTGACACATCAGAGGAACATGGTGAACGATCTCATCAGGAACTTAAAACTATGGAACATCGTTATCAAGGTCGTCGGGGAATAAACATGATGGCTGACTACTGTTGGTGCATCACACGTGAAGGAGAAGTGACACACAAGAGGAAGGATATCAAGCGTTCATTCACGGACAAACGAAAACGGAAGTAATACCTCTACCTCGTAAGTGCCCATTTGCTTCTTATAATTCATATGCCTTTCTTCCAATTCTGTTTAACCACTTTACTGTTCCATTTCATTTCCATAGGCCCGTAATTGCTTTCCAATTTCATTGGGTGCAGAGTTAGACAATGGTGAATATGATGATGATAGTGGTGGTGCAAAAACCTGACGTGCTACAGAGAAACAGGCTGCGTATTAAAGTTAAGGTTGGGCACCGCAAATGAAATTTAACCAGGTAGTGAAATATTTTTAAATGAGATTACTAAGCAATTTTGACAAGGAAGGGACAGTTTAAACAAAATTATTGGATTCCGCCATTAAATGGTAGCGATCGTAATTTCGGTAGAAAATACAACGCCAGAAAGCAACATTACAGAAGAAGTCGGCGGAATCTAAATTTTACCTTATTGTGAGCTGGTACAAAGATTTCGGTCATGTTCCGTAGTGATTCTAGCTGAGATGACTGGAATATTACTTCGATAAATTGATGCTGGGATTGTGCGTTTCGGTTACTATCGTTCTATGATAGTCGCCAAAAATTGCAAAATTATCGGACTTCATAAACATTACGAAGATTTTTCTGCAGGCATTAAAATTTAATAAACCATTCATAGACACGAAATAAATAAAAGTTACACAGAAAATGTTCTAGTACAATCGCGAAACAAATCGCAACTTTCACTTTATGAAACACTGGATCTGCTGAAAATAAATAACTTTAAAATTAGTGAGAATGGGGAAGGGATTGTAAGTAAGCAAGATATTTAAAATTAACTGGGGAGGTTCACTGAAATTAATAATATATATATATATCATAAAAAAAACCAAGCTCACACTTACATTAATTACACCAAATCCTGAGACACGTCCTAGCACATGAAGGAGAAGAAAGTAAGTCACGAACAGTTCCGCTCTCTCCCTTCAGCTTGTTGCAAAAAATTGAACGTGACAAATGTCATGTGTTTATCGATACGCTGGCAGAGAGAGGGCAGAAGTCAGCGACAAGCATCGCACAATTAATGTATTACTACACAGAGTCAATTTAGTCAGAAATTCATATTTTCATGCAAACCCCAGACAAAAAGTCAAAATTTGTCGACCTGTGTTATCAAACTGCTTGGTTAAATAACGGCCGACACTCGTGAGTGGCTTCGCCGCAGGACAATGAGTGGGGCGAAGCTGAATGGCGAGTATAGCCGCGCCTCGTCCCGATTGAGCGTAGAGCGGCCTTATGACAAAAAGAGTATGGCGGCGGTCGCGCGCCAGTGTGGGCCGTATCGGATGCACGCGGCCGCGTTTCCCACGAGAACGGGAGCGCCGGCTATCTGCGCATGCGCCGCCCACCGCTATCTGCGCATGCGCACGCCGCGCCGCGGCCAGTGCTATCTGCCGGCCGCCGCGGGCACCTGCGCCCCACATTAACATTCAATAGATAAATTATGTTTCACTTTGCCGCACGCCGCGTTCATTATATGTGCGCCGGGTCGTTACGGGCTCGTATCGGCAATTCCCCAGCTACTTGAGCCTCCCTGTCTTACCGTGTTTCGGCCGATACCGACCCGATCTGCCCCTGAAAGATAATTTCGACGGACTTATAGGAGTGTTTACTGCCGCGGTGCAGCGTCTCTATCTCCATCTCGCGCTGCCCTTCTTATCTCTGTCACCCTCCCAGTAATGGGATAAATACCACCCAGGCTGCTCACCGGCGACCGACGATGGGCAATAAAGACACGCCCAGGAAGAACAACTTGCCTTCCTCACAGGTAGAATGGGGGATTTAAAAAAAGAAATGCAGATCGGAAGAAATAATAACGTAGCAAAACGAAGAGAGAATCAATAGAGGTTTCCAACCTCACAGATACAATTTTCATCCCTAAGTAGAAGCGGACATTACCTCTGGAAGTCTTTCTAGCCACCATCGTCACCATTAGCGCCAAATTTAACTACACAAAAACATTATTTATATATAGAATAGTGAAGCAATTCCCAGCGTACCTCGATGCCACCAAGAACCCCTTCTCAGAAAAGGGAGCTAGTTAGCGGTTGTTACATACTCTATGGTTGACAGGTTCTCGGTGTACGATGTCTTTATTGGTCAGTGTGTGTAATTCAGGGTTACTTCACCAATAATAGCTACATTATGAAGAGCTCCTGGGCCTTTATCCATAATTGTACTGTTTCATTATTACTAACTGTACATCATAAACGAACATACAATGTAAAAGGAATATTGTTGTTCATTTAATTTTGTTTTAAAGAGTTTCGTCCATCAAAACACCAAGGTGCCAAGTTTTGTAAGCAAGAGATGCACTTTCAAAACGAACAATAGCTAGAGCAAACCAACCAGAACCATTTGAAGGTGCTTTTTGTTTCACACACAATCTCCTCCCTCTCCTCCCCGTTACTGAAAATCAATAAAGTTAATCAATAAAGTCATTCTTCTGTTATTCGGAAATTATTACACTCCTTACATTTAAACGGAACTCATGAGGCTATTATAACTTTCTGTGAGGGCAAATCAAAAACAATTTAGCCTGTTTTTATTACCCAAAATAAGTCATCATAAATATACATCTTATTCTGTTGGCCTATGTTTCCGCATAGGCCCCACACACCTTGACACATTTATGGCATTGCAGCACTGAATTTGAAATACTCTTCGGTAGAAATCATCCGGCTGACTACGTAACCAAAATCGGACTGCTGCCTTGGTTTCACCTTTACTTGTGAAGTGCTGTCCTGCCAAGAAATTCTTCAAAACTTCTAAAAACGTGAAAATTTATAGGGCGAGGTATAGACCGTTGCATCCACAAGGGAATGGTCCACGTCAGCGACGAACGCGGCCTTAACAGACGTTCTTTGTCATGCAAGACTTCACGGAGATTTTCGATCACAACCCAACCACACTTCTCAGAGCGTTTTCTCCATATGTGGGCCGTATTTCCCTGTAAATCGCTATGGGGGCTCACCCCTTGCTCCACATAAAACGAATCACACCACGTTTTCTAACGTCGTGGACGTGTGAGGCACAACCGCCATCTTTAACAACCGACAGTAGCGCCGTGCGGCGGAGCTACCAGAAGACAAGGCCGACCCGAAACAGGAAAGATTCCATGCTATGAATGGATATGTAGACTTCGCAATTAGAGCCGTAATTTGTACTTTCTGCTTTGCCCTCTTATTTGATTACTGGTGCTAATAAAGGTAACAATCATAATGTGGGCTCTATTGCTGCTTGATAGCTATTACACAGTCATTGTTCTACTGTGGCGTCCATTATAGTTGGCATCATGTAGGAAGGCGCTTCCATGCATAGAGGAGGAGTCATAGGGGATGCGTGGAGGGGAGGAGCCACGGCCGAGCGCCAACAGTGGAGCTTGCGGGAGAAATATTGGATAAATCGGGACAAGCCATGGGCTTACAAAGTGAACATTATTGGCTGCCAGTGCCATGATGGAGGGGGATGCGCAGAACGGTTGAAACCTGGGTCGCCTTCCTGTGTGACATGGACTACGTTTTCCTCAAGGACAGAAAGAAGCTGAGCATCTGTAGGCAGATAACCTGTATTGTATGAGAGAGTTAGATTATTTGATGGCAATGCAAGTATCATCAGAGCTAGAAATACAAACAATACAGAAATCATAACTTGACAAAGCCCACTAACACAAAATATATCATTGATGTGCAAGATTTCGATTGCACAGTGATATACTGTTACAAATGGTCAAGTTGATCCATCATATTTATAATAGCACATAGGTTGTACAATCGTCAGACCACAGAGGCGGAGAAGATCCAGAGAAGAGCAGCACACTGCTTTACAGGTTTACTTAGCAAGCGCAAAGCGCCGTGGAGACATTTGATCAACTCCAATGGTAGACTCGGCAAGAGAGGCGTTCTGTATTGCGGTGTGGGGCGCGGTCAATGTCCTAAGAGCGTGCCTTTTGGTAAGACTCAACAAATATAACAAGGTGTCCCAAAAAGAATGACCTGATTTTAACTTGTAATAATTTTGAGACAAATCTCACTAGGTAGCTGAAACAGCGCTATATGTAATCAGCATGGTCTTTAGTTTCAGAAAAAATCCGCTAGATGTCTCTACGAGAGTTGACGTGGAGCCTGTAATATGACGTTCACACAACAGAATGCGTATTCTGTTATTGAATTTAGTCATACTCAGTCGGTGATCACAGTTGAGCAGGCATTTCATATTCGATTTCATGCTAAACCACCATCACCAAAGACCATTCTACTGATGTATAAACAGTTTGAAGAAAGAGGGTGCGTCTGTAAAGGAAAAAGTCCTAAACAAACAGCGGAACAAATTCGACGAGCATTTGAGTGGAGACCCAGCAAGTCTATGCGATGTGTTGTGGGGATATTTTAAACAATATAGCTAGACAAATGGATACTAGGTGGATCGAACTTGTTGCATTTCATAAAAGTCTGAAATGACGATCTGTTGAAAATTGTATGGTAAGAACTACAAAATATCAAGTGTAACATGTATAGAGGATGCAAAATAATATCAGCACTGAACAGAGACACAATAATATTAATTAGTAAAGAGTTTGCCCCCTATTGGCTTTGAGAACAGCTGCAAATCTTGGAGGAACAGTGTCTTTATAGTTTCCAACACAATGTTATTGTCACAGCTATCCAACCAGTGTGAGTAATGATAGAAACGAATACCACAATATAGATCCCTAACTGATCGTGGTACCTTCCCCATGCTTTAATGTAGAAGGTAGGCATACCGTATCGTAAGCTGCTTTCAAGATTTTCGTGCATAAATTCGATTGTCCGTAGAAAGTAATGTACACGATGATTCATTGGACCATAGACGTACTCCCAGTCATCAGGGTCCAGGTTTCATGATCGTGATAGCACTTACCTCCCAACTTCGTGTTGGCTTCCTTTATTAGAGGTTTAGCAAGTATAGATCTTCCATGAATGTTAAGGTCCAGCCATACTGTTCTTAGTGCGTTAGTCAAGTGGCTATACAGTTTTGCAATCGCATTTGCATCGATAGTTGTACATTGTCTGGCCACAATCGTACTTAAAGTTCTTTGGTTGTTGTCAATTTAACTTTTGGTTTAGCACATCATTCCTTGTACCTTTTTTCATGTACACTGTGATAACGACGATTCTACCGATAGTGAAAGGTTAAATAGTGCTGCCGTTTCCTTTCCAGATTCTCCCACTAACCACGCACCATGGAGTTGGTCTCCTGGGAAATCTGAAGTATGACGCATTTCAGCGATGGTAGTTGACTCTAGAACAACGAAATGTGTAATTTACTTCAAAGTAAGATCCAAGAGTTAGTATGTTACTTCTGTGCTACGACCACGTCTCATGGTTAACACGTGCACTGGTGTGAAGTTGCAACGATATGTAGTATACTGCATGGTATTAGAATTATTTTGTCCACCCTGAGTATATCTGTCACTCGAGACTGTAATGTAAAAGTATCGAAAAAGAATGGATGTAATTTGACTGATAATTGTAATGATGTCAATTTCAAATTTCGTATCTTTTACCGATTAATTTCGTTTCCTGACTGATCCATAGCTAAACATGTTTGTTTGTCATACCCAGGAAACGTAATCAAATTTCCCTTCCCCCAAGATTAGTAATCGCTTTGTTAGTAGGCCGTCGGATGAATAAACCAGTAATAGCTGTTATATGGCATTGGAAGAAACGATGTAAGGCAACACTTCACTTTCGACCACACGATCTATTACTATAGCTATCTACTCTTATTGATTGCTGTTTTGTCTACTGCAGTGATTCCCAAAGTGGTCTATCTAGACCCCGAGAGGTCTATTGCAACTTGCAAGGGGTCCCGTCAGCGAAAATATAATTTGGTGATCTATTTGTTGTAAATGGGGTCCACGGTAGTGGTTCACATTTAGGAAGGTTGCAACCAAAATTCAGATTTATTCTCACAATGCTGAAGCTTGATCCTTTTTATGTCACTGTTCGCTTCATTCACTAAGCGAGAGAGTAGAGGAATTGTGTATTTTCGGTCTCCTGCTGCAGATCTTCAGTCAGATATTATTTTAATTTTTTTAATCTTTTTTTTTTTTATTTTTTTTTTTTTGGGAGGGGGGAGGGAATCAGACAATTATGACGTATATATTCTAACTTGTAAATCATTACAACTTAATTAAATCTAAACGTGCACATGTATTTCAATACAGATAATATTACATTTCATTAAATGCTAATCTCCAAAGAGGAACTGAAGCATCCTTTTTAATTACATTACCATCAACTGCTTCATTATTTTCATAGCTCCATTACATAAACTAGTATCCCTTGTCCTTCTCCGAGGAGTGGAACGGCTACACCTGAAGGCCCAGCAACTGTTTTGTCATTCATCAAGGGATATATTAAGAAATTGTGAACCACATGAATGTGGGCTTCTTCAGTTTTTCTGCATTTCGAGTAGTAGTTCCTATTGCACAGAATTTAAGTCGTTTATTACATTTGAAATAAAGAACAAAGAAACATATGTCGATGACCTTTATTTTATACTCCTGGTGGTCTCGGGGTAGAGCACTCTACTGGAAACCGAATGGTCGCGAATTCAAATCCGGTCAGATCACGTTTTAACCCTGCCTTCACCTCTCAACGATGTAAGGAGTTGCCAGAAACAGTTGCCAAATCACTGAAAGAGGAGATTCAAGTTTAAACCTAACAAAACTGAAACCAAATATTGATAATTTACTAAAATAGCATCAGCCACATCCCTACCATTAATAGCCTGTATGTATCAGTTTTGTTAAATATACATTTGTGTCATTTAAATCAATAGATGTATGATATTTAACATCTTTCTTTTCCTTTTTTTCTTGTTTTGCGCTTCACCCTTTTACAATTAAAGTTATCATAGTTAGTAGCATCATATCAGGTGCAAAAAACGCATTTGAAGTTAGTAATTCGTAAATAATTAAGTACATAAAAGGCAGGGGGGTCTACAGAGGGCAGAAAACTTGGTAAGGGGTCTACGAAACAAAAAAAGTTTGGGAATCCCTGGTCTACTGCGATAAGAAAAGTAAGGAATCGAAAATTTCCACGAAGTTTTCATACACATGATCGTATTGTACTCTTTTATCCGTTTTTTTCTGGTAATGAGAGTCAGAAGTATCTGAACGTGAAGGCAATTGCGTTTAATGCATATATCGAGAGGCTGGTGCACCATTACACCCATATTTTAATGGCGTGGCCAAAGCATGAGTCAAAAGAGCGAAGGCTCACACACACAAGGAAAAACCAGCCGGGAACCCTTACCCTGGGGGTTTCAACCGAATCACTTTTGCTAGGCTGTAGGAGGATTTTAGAGGTCCCTGTTCTATTGTGAAGACGGAGACGCCGGGCGCCACCTGCAATTTGCACGTGTAAAACAAACAGGGAACACACTTTTTAAGAATTACGTCAGCGGGTTATAATAGAGTGCCGAGCAGGTAGGAGAGCTGTGGTTCAATCGGCTGAAGGAAACGGGGCAAGAAGACCCGTAATGTATTCTCACGGCACGTCTTATTGGCAACTGAGGTCAGGTGCAACACGCTTGCGAGTGCTTGAGGAATGTGGAAAAGTATATGCGCTCGGGAGGCTACGAAAAATCACTTTTTCTCTCCGCATCTTCTCGCTGAACCGCTAAGGCAACAGGAAGGGCCGTTCTGTGAGATTGTTAGCGACTCGCTGTGGAGTTGGCGGTGATGAGTGTTGCAAATTGTAGTTTCTAATAGCGCAGGAAAGTAGTAAGCCTTGGCTTCACCTGGAGCGATAGAAAGCGTTGGCTGATTCATTTCAGCTGTCAATAAAACCAGTTCGGTTTCAGAAATGCAGCCGCTGTCAGCGGTCGATGCAGCGAGTGATACTTTGGATGAACACGCAATGTGATTTCTAAGATATTTCTGATCATTTGAGGTTCCATGCAACACCTCCGACATCAGTACAACGTTACTCTTGACATTACGGCAACAGCCTCTTGTACAGTATCTCAGTTTAATGATAGAATCACATGTGGTCGTGACACGTCAATCGCCCTCAAACTAGTTTCTCTTCTGATAATTTTCTTGTTTGTGGTTTCAAGAATCAAAGCGATACTATTAAAGGACGAATTATGTCCTTTTTCGATTGTTTAAACTTTTTTCATAACTTTACTAGTACTTATTTTTGGATCTGTTGAAGATAATAAATTACGTTTTTATCTCTCAGTAAATAGTCAATGTTTTTCTTTTACTGAGACACTGCCAGTACCACAGTGCCGTGCCTGGTGATGTCTCTTAGCCGTAATTATTTTCATTTTGTACTTACAGGAGTAGACATTTGAATAATTTTTAGCACAGTTAATCCTTAATTGCATGATTTTTTTTAAATAAAAAAAATATTTTCATGTTTCATAAGTTGTACAAATAAAGGGAAAAATAGTAAAAACAATCCTATGTTGCTAGTTTTCCAAAAAAGAAAAAATGCACCATACAGAAACTTGTTATATAATTTTCAAAGTTGGATGGTATAAAAAAATTTTTGTGTTTATTAAGATTTGCCATACCTGTTTTATTTGGTGAGATTTTTCCCTCCTTCCAAAACTGGCTCTTTATATGGAAAACAAAGCGTCAAATTCTGTCGTTTTCTTCAAACACAAGCAAAGATGTTAACAGAAGTTCACACTGCAGCCAACATTGACACTAAAAACACCGAAGACACTTTCCACAAACTCTGCTGCATTTGTTAAACTCGTGTTAGTCCACAAAATTCCCACTAGACGCGGATAAAATAATATTACAATCGATGTTGCAGATATGCAACATCATGCATTTCTGATTTCTGATGTCTGGGCTGCTTGTCATGGAAGATTTGATCCACTTGCAGGGCCAACTGTTTTAGGGTACGAAAATATTGCAGGTCAAAGAACCACTGTGCGGATTACAAGGTGTAGTAAATCGTCAGCTCGGTTTGGAAGCAGGTCGCTGGTACGTGTTGTGACAAACAGCGCCTACAGAAATACACTTGTGCTCTGGACGCCGGCGGAGGGCGCTTTGTGTAAACCTGCACTTCCACATTTTACTCTTCCAGTCGCGCAGGTTTGCGGGAAAACAACTGCCGATTAGCCTTAGTGTAGCCTCTCACTCTCTGATATTATCGTCATTGCCTTTTCGCGAGAAATACCGGTACGTTATTTGTTTCTTCGAGAAAGCCATGTCTCTCGACACTTTTACAGTGGCCTATATCGAGATACAGAACACCTCTCTTGGAGCGACTGCCTCTGGAGCTGATCGATATCTGTGAGACGCTTTCGCCCTGGCTAAACAATCCTGTAACACAGCGTGCTACTCTGTGCTGGATCTTCTTCGGTTCCCTATTGTTCCCCTCTGGTACGGATTCAACGAATGTGTAGCACGATATTTCCTTACTTCCTCCTAGTCTTTCAAATGAATATCAATCTAGGATACACCTTTTCCACTACTGAGTCAATGTATTCGTTCCACTTGGAAATACCTGATGCCGGCGGTTGTGATGAAATTGTGTAGTTATACAGTAAAGGCTATTCCGTTCTATATACCGGGTGATCAAAAAGTAGGTAGATTTGAAATCTTAATAAATCACGGAATAATGTAGATAAAAATTGACACACATGCTTGTAATTCCATGGGGTTTTATTATAAAAAGTATTCCTAGACGCGTGAAAGATCTCTTGCGTGCGTCGTTTGGTGATGATCGTGTGCTCAGCCGCCACTTTCGTCATGCTTGGCCTCCCAGGTCTCCAGACATCAGTCCGTGCGATTATTGGCTTTGGGGTTACCTGAAGTCGCAAGTGTATCTTGATCGACCGACATATCTAGGGATGCTGAAAGACAACATCCGACGCCAATGCCTCACCATAACTCCGGACATGCTTTACAGTGCTGTTCACAACATTATTCCTCGACTACAGCTATTGTTGAGGAATGATGGTGAACATATTGAACATTTCCTGTAAAGAACATCATCTTCGCTTTCTCTTGATTTGTTATGCTAATTATTGCTTTTCTGATCAGATGAAGCGCCATCTGTCAGAGATTTTTGAACTTCGTTTTTTTCTTTGTTCTAATAAAACCCCATGTTATTCTAAGCATGTGTGTCAATTTTTACCTCTCTATATACATTATTCCTCGATTTATTAAGTTTTCCAATTTATACTGACTTTTTGAGCACCTGGTTGTAAGGAAATGGAAATTAAGTTTTTAGAACTTGTAGATCTGGAGAAAGCGTTTGACAATTTTGACTCAAATACACTGTTTCAAATTCTGAAGCCAGCAATGCTAGAATATTGGGAGCGTAGAGTTATGTTTAACTTGTACAAAAACCAGACAGCAGTTATCAGAGTCGAAGGGCGTGAAAGTGTCGCAGTGGTTCGGAAGGGAGTAAGATAGGGTTGTAGCCTTTCCTTAATGTTCTTCAATCTGCACACTGAGTAAGCTGTGATGGAATGTCAGGATGCAAGGAGAAATTTGGACAAGGAATCAAATTTAACGAAAAAGAAGAAATAAAAACTTTGCGGTTTGTCGATGACATAGTAATTCTGTCAGAGACAGCAAAGGACCTGGAAGAGCAATTAAAGGAAGGTATAAAATGAACATTAACAAGAGTAATTCAACGTAGTGCCTGAAAATCAGGTGATTCTGAAGAAATTGGATTAGGTACTGGGACAATAAAAGTAGTACATGAGTTTTTATATTTCGGAAGCAAAATAACTCCTGCTATTTTGTCAAAAACTGATATTTTGAGCCCGTGGTTGTGAATGAAATACAGGGTGATTCTTGTAATAAAGAAGAAAGCAACCAACCACCAAAAGTGGTTGGTTGCTGTCTTCTTTATTACAAGAATCACCCTGTATAAAATTACTTCTGGTGTTCGAAGTAAATAACGTAAAAAATGCAGAATGGCTATGGAAAGAAAAGCGTTTCTAAAAACGCGAAATTTGTTGACATCCATTATTAGTTTAAATATTAAGAAGTCTTTTCTGAAAGTATTTGTCTCGAGTGTAGCGTTGTATGCGAGTGAAACGTGGACAATAAGCAGTTCCGACAAAAAGGTGATAGAGCCTTTTGAAATGTGGTGATAGAGACGAATGATGAAGATTAGATGGGTAGATCATGTAACTAATGAGGTGGTGCTCAACAGAAATAGGGAGGAAAGGAGTTCCTAGCATACCCTGACAAAGAGAAAGGATAGGTTGATGGCACTTTCATATCAACAAATCATCAGCATTAGAAGGACGTGTGTGGGCTAAAAATCGTAGAGGGAGGCTGAGGGACGAATACAGTAAGCTGATTTAAAAGGAGGTACTTGTTGTTCGCATCCGATGAAGGGGCTTGCACAGGACAGGGTAGCCTGGAGAGCTGCATCAAATCAGTGTGCGGACTGAAAACCACAACAACAACATATTTCCATTACGCTACTTTTTTTAAATCTTGAAGGTCAACTGCCACTCATTGCACAAAGCATCGATATGCTGCATAACGTCAGCATTTAGATACTACAGAGTGATCAATCCTCAGCGCAACCGCCTTTGTGGCGCGCGGATTGCCGGCGATGGCAGTTGCAGTGGCCGCGTAGCGGGCCGGCCGACCTCCGCAGTAAATTTAATACGGGTTGGCGCGCAATTTATTTCTGACATATATAACACAAACACTAAGAAAAGTTCATTACTCACCTGTATTACGCAAGGAGCTGCTGGAATTACCTCCCTTCGTTGTTCAAGAATTTCTGACACCTGCTGAGGAAGTTGCTCATTCCCTCTCAGAAATTGCAGGTATTTCATGACGAATATTTGGTTTTAGTTCATCTAAAGTGTGGGGATTTGATTTATACACTTTCTCTTCTAATGCTCTCCACAGATAAAAATCGCATGGGGTTAAATCTGGAGCTCAGGATCAGCCCCTGCACGAAAGAAAATAGGCGTGTGGTGCGCTGTTTGCGGCCAGAGAATAATAGGCCCTATATTTCAGGAAACAATTAATAGTGACAGGTATGTTGAAAACATATTGCGGCCTTCTTTTTGCCCATTTAACTGAGAGAGAACATGCTTTCGCGACATTTCGGCAAGAATCTGCGACGGCACATACAGCCAACATATTATTATGTCTGCACGGCCACTACGGTCGGGGGTTCGAATCCCCCCTCGGGCATGGATATTTGTGCCGTCCTTAGTTGTAGGTAGTTCATAAGTAGTTTGTAAGTTTAGGGACTGATGACCCCGTAGTTAAGTCCCTTAAGCTTAACAAACATTTGAACATTTTTTATTATTATGTGAAATTGGTAATGTGCTCGGTGAAAGAATTATCGCTAACAAAATTTGGCTCCCTTGTTCTTCCGATTTCACCCTGTGTGATTTTTATCCGTGGGGAGCATTAAAAGAGAAAGTGTACAAACCAAATCCCCGCACTTTAGATGAACTAACACCAAACATTCGTCATTAAATCATTGCAATTTCTAAGAGGGAACTTCAGAGTGCACTGAGAAACTTCCTCAGGAAGTGTCATTAATGCTCGAACAATGAAGGGAGGCTGTTACAGCACCTCCTTGCATAATACAAGCGAGTAAAAACTTTTACATAAAAATGTATATCAGAAATAACTTGTGCGCCAACCCGTATTAAATTTAGTGCAGACGACGGACAGCCCGCTAAGCGGGCATTGCTGCTGTGGTCGCCGGCAAGTCGCACCCTGCAAAGGCGGTTGCGCTGAGGATTGATCACCTTGTATTTTCCAGCGTCACGAATTCTTTGTATGCTACAGCAACATTCGTGAAAAGCCTCATTCAGCCTTCGACGTTGTCTACTACTTTATTTTTGTACAGGGTGCGCAGATCTAAGTGGTCCAGAGAACAGAGTTCCAGGGTTCAAACAAACACAGCAGAGGAAACGTATTACAGTACTAAGCTGACTGTAGCAGGTGGTGAAAGTAATCGCCATCCACGTATTGGCACTTTTAGGCCCTGGTCAGCAATGTTTTTGAAGCTAATTCGAAGATAGACTGCTGTAATTGCTGTCATCTCATCCGGAATGTTCATTTGCGGTTCTTGAAGACCGTGAGGATGTTTGGAATACACCATAGACGAGGGGACTCTCCACCCTAAGTAATGGCACACTGACAGGCCAGGTGACCCTGGTGGCCAGGTATGATCGCGGTCAGATTTACCTCTGCCGACGACTCTGCCAGGCGTGCAGATCGTGAAAATGTGCTTCAAGGTTCGGCCAGCTGTTTGTCCAGTAGCTTTATTTAGTTGGAAGTAACGGCGTATGGTTATATGCACACCTTACTTCCAATCGCATCCACTCGTCTGGATGACTTTTATTTCCCCTGCTTTGTATATTAGAGAAATTAACGGCCTTGTAACACTCCACTGGGCCACGACAGATATGAACGTATGGTGCAGCAATACAGTGAAAAACAATTTTCATTTATTCTTATTACCGGATAGCAAATTAAACTGAACTTGGAATTGTTGTTATTATTGGGTTGATAATACAAACCGCTACAAGTCACATTAAAAATCTTATTATTTATGACACGACCGTTTTCGGGCTTGTTCCCATATTCAGGTGCTTGAACATTCAAAATTTTATTTCTGTAGCATGTTGCTGGAGTTTACTGTTTGTAAACAAATTATTTGGTATTAATAATAGAGAAATCAACTGCAAATGGCAGGATGACATGAACAACACTCTGTTTACTTACGTTTAATTTAGTATTCAATCACGATTGTCCATGTGGCGCACTTTTTTACACACTTTTGCGTACACAATTTCCTCTGTTAACTTCCTTACTTTTATTACAATTCTGCTTTCCATTTTTTGAGTAGAATTTATCACCATCACTGTACAGAAATATGTACTCACACCATGCACTTTGTTTACATTTGGATACAGTGTTTCTGGTCAGAGAGCTTATGTCTAAGAAGCACAAAGAGGTTATAACACAGTTAGGATTTACAACATATTAATTTGAATGCATTACATTTATATAGAAAATGAAAAGTATTACAAGCTAAGGAAATGAAAATTTTCACATAATTATGGAGATACCAGGAACATATGGATGTTTTCAGACTAAATAATTATGATAAATTAACTTTTGCGTCACATCTTAAAAGATCATGGTTACTCAGCCACATCAATTACAGACAATTTGCAGATACCACACACTGTCAAGAAAGGAAGGAATATGAAAAGGAAAATGAACTTTCTTGAAGAATTGGAAATGTATATCCGTATCACAAACTCACCACACCTCTGAATGAACAAATGGACCAAGCAAACAAACAATTTCTAAACATGTTCAGTGAAATATTTAAAAACAAATAATAATTCAGCTGTATTAAAAACCCTTTACACTACAAAATAATGTACCTAAATACTAATGAAAATCGATATACCTAAATAACCCACCTTGCAGTCAAACCCACATATTTTTTTCACTATATAAATAATGTAATATAATTTATGTGTGATTATTTTATGTTTTATAAATGACAATATGGTTCCTCAAAACTATGTAAAAATCATTTTCATATCTTGTTATACTTTTCACTCCCTATATATATTAACGCCTTTGTAATTAATATGTTGTAAAACCTAACTGTGTTATATTATCTTTGTGCTTCTTAGAAATAAGCTCTCTGACCAGAAAATCTGCACCCAAATGTAAGCAAAGTGTATGGTGTAAGTAGACATTTCTGTGCAGCGATGGTGATAAATTCTACTCAAAAAGTGGAAAGCAGATTTGTAATAAAAGTAAGGGGGTTAACAAAGGAAATAGTATTCGCAGACGTATGTAAAATGTGCGTCACATGAACAATCTCGATTTGGTTACAACATTAATTGTAAGTAAACAGTGTTTTTGTTCATCTCACCTCACCACCTGCAGTTGTTTTCGCTAATATTAACACCAAATAATTCGTTTTTAAACAGTGAACTCCATCAGCATGCTACACATGCAATATTCTGTTTTAAGCACCTGGAGATGGGCACAAGCCCGAAAACGGTCGTGTTATAAATAAATAATAAATTCTTTATGTGATTGGTACCGGTTTTTATTATCAGCCCTATATTAGGAAAAGTCACGATTCAAAGATATCCATCATGGATAAAACAAACTAAGTTGTTGTTATTGTTGATGTCTTCAGTCGAAAGGTTGCATCGATGCAAGCCTCCAAGCTGTCCTATTCCGTGCAGTCCAACTCCCTTTGAACATGCTTACTATATTCGTCTCTGCGTCTCGCTAATCGATTTTTACTCCCACTCTTCCCACCAGTACCAAATTGACGATTCATTGATGTCTCAGATTGCGTCCAACAAATCGATCTCTTATTTTAGTCAAGATGGCCAAAAATTTCTTTTCTCCTCCATTCTGTCCAATAACTGATTACTTACCGATTTACACACGTAATCTTCAGCATTGTTCTGTAGCACAAAATTTCAAAAACTCCTATCATTTTTGTCTGAATTACCTATCGTACACGTTTCACTTCCATACTAGAGTACAATCCAGACAAAATAAGACTTCAGAATAAGACTTCCTAACAAATTAATATTCGATATCAACAAAGTCGCTTATTCAGAAACGGTTTTCTTCCCACAGCCTGTCTTAATTTTATATTCTACGTCCGCCGTCATAACTTATTTTGCTACCCAAATAGTCACTCTCATATACTAATGTTATTGTCTCGTTACGTAATGTAATTCCTTCCGCATTGCCTTATTTTTTTGTACTACGCGCCATTACTGTTGTACTTGGTAATGTTCATCTTATAACCTCCTTTCAAGACACAGCTCTTTACGTTCAATTGCTTTGGCGGGTCCTTTGGTGTTTCTGACACAATTACAATGTCATCAGCAAATCGCGAAGTTTTTCTTATTCTCCCTAAACGTCTCCAAATTTCTTCTTTCTTTCCTTCACAGGTTGCTCAATGTACAGCTTGAATAACAATGGGGAAAGACTACAACCCTGTCTTACATTCGTACCAACCACTGCGTACGTTTCATGTGTTTCCTCTCTTATAACTGCACTCAATTTTTTTATCTTTTGTGCAAGTTGTGTATAACTTTTCGTTTCCTACATTTTACCCTGCTACCTTCAGAATTTGAAATCGTATATCCTATTTAACATTGTCAAAAGCTCTCTCCACATCTACAAAAGCTTTAGATGTAGGGTTGTCTTTCTTTACAATGTCGTCTAAGATAAATCGTAAGGTGAGTAGGCTATATCTCGCGTGTTCCTACATTATTCCTAAATCCATACTGCTCTTTCCCGAGGTCAGATTCTTCCCGTTACTGTACTAAAGCTTCTTAATTTCGTGCTTTAATCGTTAGTTTCCTTTTTCACCAATAAGCAGGTTTCTATACAAAGTAAACATAACTCCAAAACAACCCTCGTCAGATGGGTGATTTAAACGAAAAGATTGGTTCGGTCGAAAATTATAACTTAAGGCAAATTATAGTTTTAGTGCGCGTGCGAATATCATCTCTCAGGAGAGCTGCAGTAACAAAGTTAACTGTGAAGTCATTCAGACGTAGCTCAAGCGAGTGTGTGAAACTAGAAATGAAGCTATATGCGTTGTCATATTCATTCGCGTTATTTATGGTTATGGCGTAGAGACAGACAAAGACTGCGGCGAGTAAAACTGATTAAGGGAACGTCGGGCGCAGTGGGCGTGTAAAGATAAGAAGATTGCGGCGAGGCGGGAGAGAATGGAGGGCGGATGAAAATAGCTGCTGGACTCTGCCAACGTGGAATATCCTCGAGAAAGTACAGGACGTGCGTGCAAAATGTAGAACCATCATATTCCAGCAGCGGCCATAATTGTAAGTCATCAGTATAACTGTTGTTATAATCATCAGATTATTGCACACCAGCTCTGTAGCGGAAATATAGCGGTAAATTTTTCTCCAAGTCTTGGTTGGTGTAGAAACGTTGCGGTGTGTCTACAGAACGGGGAAGGAGAACAGCAGCTACTTTGCGTCAAACTTAGTGGGTCAAGCTGACAGATATGGACGCACATGTGCCTGGATTGAATAGCACGCATCAGCGGAAGTTAAATGAAATAGAACGTTGGAGTATCACGTCACTTCGTTACGTAAGGAAACAACGCCTAAGTCTAACGCATCAACGCGTATCCGAAGCCTTCTGGAACCACCAGCTAACCTGTTAAGTGAACACGACAAGATGTAAAACGCCGACACATTCGTTTGACAGGGCCGATGCGGTCATGAAGGAGCACGTAGGGAAAAAATCAGCCGCTCCACACACACTATATGTACTCCAGAACTTGAGTTCATAGTCAGATGAATCGATGGCTTACAATTCGTAGCACTCGATTCCATGACATGTTCTAACGTCTGTACAAGTCTGTTGTAGAACTCCAGCACTCTACATCAGCTGACAACCGGCGCGATGTCGACTCCAGCGTAGCTCCGACTTCGACTCCTGCACGGACGCAGAGGAAGTATCTAGGAGGACTTCCATGTCCTGCACACCGGAACTCCAGAGTTCCTAGGGAAGACGCCTACCTGCCGGTAGGCTATGAGTCAGCTCACATCACAAACACGACAACCGTCAACGCGGTCCAGTATGAAGATGATGCGAGACAGCAATTAGGGTGGGGACCGAGCACCACCAGGCCAGACGTGTGAATCTCTCATTCACACGTTCCACCGTACTTCCGTACGGTTCCACAACAAACTGCATACACATGGGTCGCCTACCTTCGCACGCCGAGCTAGTGCGGACGCAGCCGCACTGTCAGCGCACAGTACGGCAGGAGGCTGCTGGCGCCGTCGACCCGGTCGCCTGGAGTACGCAGCAATGTGTACCACTTCAGAATAAATGTTTTACCGAAAAATATTCTTTCATTACGCCAACGGCGGCACCTGGACCGCCCCTACCTCTTCCTGTAGGGCATACCGTGGCGGTTAGGAGTCGGACCTCCTGACAAATAACCCGCTCTCCAACACCACGTGAGTACGCGCCCACCAAGGGGTACGCCAGCTACCGCTCGACCCCTGCAAGATATATGAGCTTAAAGAATATGAGGCCAACGGCGTGGCTGTAGACTTCCTAGCGGAGAGACCACAGCATTTTAGTCTCAGTGGAGACAAGTGTTCTGATGTGAAAGTAATTTCTAGAGTACCGAAAGTGAGTGCTATAGGACTGTTACTTTCCACAGAATATTTATATAAATAACCGAGCAAATAATGTTGGAATTTCCTTGATGGTTTTTGCGGATGTTGCTAAAGTGCCCCTAGAAATCGCAACACTGGAAAATTGTATCGAAATGCAGAGGAATCTGCATTGAATGAACGCTAGGGGCAAGGAGTGGATTTGATCGAAATACATGTTGTTTCAGAAGTGATGGTCAGCAATTGACACATGGATAGTGAAGAATTATTATAATCGTGAGATGGCTAGGACTGACTAAGAAAAGGTAGGCCCATCTAAATATAATCTTTCCTTGCTCAAGACTATACTTTATTAGCATTAACAAATTGACTTAGTTACAGAAATTTTGAGCAATAATATTCACCAACAATTGTCGAAAATTTTCTAATACAATTTTCTCTGTTCTCTTCTATTTACAAAAGAGTGATCATGAATTTTAGGTTAGTCCAACCTTCATGGGGTACACACCTTCCCAATAATTAAAACGAACTGTTAAACCCTAAATGGACTGACCAGCTTGCCCACCTGACAGGCAACAGCAGTAATCAATATCAACAAAGACAGATTCTCAAACGCAATCTTAAAATCTGTAACCATAAATTTTGAGTTAAATAATTGAACACTTGTTATTGCTTTGTTTCACAAACCTTTATATTATGACCTAGGTTTCAGGTTATGAGACCATTTTCAAGTACTTTACTGATTCCAAAGTTATTACACCAGTGAAGACAAACCATTGCATTACTACAGGTCTCTGTCTGTCTATTTTAACATTGGAAGAAAATACTTTTACCTTGCAATTTAGGAACTATTATACTTGCATGACCTTATTAGAATAACCTTAATATTATCTACTGTACTAACATTGCATTTAATGCTGTTATCTATTACTGAAATTACTAATCATTATTGTACCCCGAAAACATTGAACAGTTTATGGTTCAAGACCTTGTTTCTTTCCGATAGCCGCCTCAGGTTAGTAATATTGTTACCATCTACTAAGTAGAAGTTACTCACAGTTTAAAAGACACTGCTTAGAACAAGAGCACCAATACGCCATAGATGTAGAAGTATTACGTGTAGAAGGTAAAGGTGAAAAACTGATCCAACTAGAAATTTTGGAGATTAAAAAACAGATGCTCACAGCCCCAAATTTGATACTAAATGAACAGACAGAATTCAATTATTCACCTCGTTTAGACTATGAGATACTTCTACATACTAGATAATAACTATATTACTAAGCTGAGGCGGGCATCGGCAAGAAGCAAGGTCTTGCACAATAAACTGTTCAAATTTTTCGAGGGACAATATTGATTAGTAATTTCAGTAATAGTTCCTAAATTGCAAGGTAAAAGTATTTTCTTCCAATGTGAAAATCGATAAACAGAGACCTGTAGTAACGTAATGATTTGTCTTCTCTGGTGTAACAACTTTGTAATCAGTAAAGTACTTGAAACTGGGCTCATAACCCGAAATCTAGGTCGTAAAATAAAGTTTTGTGAAACAAGGCAATAACAAGTGTTCAATTATTTAATTTGAAGTGTTTCACCAAGAACCGACTATAGAATCAATCAATATTTTGAGACTGTCCTATCTTCATGGCGTATGCACCCTCTCATGCATTAGAACGAATTAACGAAGATTAAAATGGACTGACCAACTTGAACACTCGATAAATAATAACTTGAAATACGTTCAGCTAATTGCAGCAACAGATATTCACCACTAAGTATAAGCTTTACAAGTACATTTTTAAAATATGTCTATTATTCTCAAGTTATTGCCGCTCCCAGTGGGTACAGTACCCGTGAACAAAGTGGAACTGACAAATATTGAAGTAAACAATGTGACGAGGTAACAAACCCAAAGGAGCAACCGGGAATAATTTAATTACACTACATCTACATATATGCTCTGCAAATCACATTTAAGTGCCTACCGTTCCGTTCTCTAATAGCGCGCGGGAAGAAAGAACACCTAAGTAGTTCCGTTTTCGATCTGATTTCTCTTATTTTATTGGGATGGTCATGTCTCCCTAAGTAGGTGGGTGCCAGCAAAATATTTTCACATTCAGAAGTAAAAGACGGTGATTGAAACTTCGCAAACAGATCACGCCGCAATGAATAACGTCTTTCTTTTAATGATTTCCACCCCAGTTCGTGCAACATTTCCGTAACGCCCCCCCTCCCCCCGTAACGTGATAAATCGAGATGCCCTTCTCTGAACCTTCTCAATGTCTTCCATCAGTCCCACCTGGTGAGGGTCCCACAAGGGGCAACAGTACTCCAGGAGAGGACGCACAAGTATGATGTAGGCAGTCTCTTTGATGGAACTGGTGCATCTTCGAAGCGTTCTGCCAATGAAACGTAACCTTTGGTTCGCCTTCCCCACAATATTTTCTATGTGTTCTCTCCAGTCTAAGTTGCTTCTAGGTATTTGGTAGAATTTACGATCTAGAGGTTTGACTGATTTATCGCGTAATTGAAGTTCAGCGGATTTCTTTTAGTGGTCATGTGTATTACATCACACTTTTCTTTATTTAGTGTCAATATGCAGTTTTCGCACCATGTAGAAATTTTGTCTAAATCGCTTTGCAGTTACTTTTGATCCTCTGTTGACTTCACTAACCGATAAACGACAGCATCATCCGCGAACAGTCTAAGGGAGCTATTCAGATTGTCTCCTAAATCGTTTATAAACACGAGGAAGAATATGGGACTTATAACGCTTCCCTGTGGAACGCCAGATATCACTTCTGTTTTACTCGATGACTTACCGTCAATTACAACGAACTGTGTTGTTTCTGATAGGAAATCGTGAATCCAAGCGCACAGTTGGGGAGATATTCCATAAGCACGCAATTTCATAAGAAGCCGCGTGTGGGGTACAGTGTCAAAAGCCTTCCTGAAATCCA
This sequence comes from Locusta migratoria, assembly GCA_026315105.1. NCBI lineage: Eukaryota > Metazoa > Arthropoda > Insecta > Orthoptera > Acrididae > Locusta > Locusta migratoria. The sequence goes on from CM048747.1 coordinate 509,350,264, forward strand.
GAAATATGGAATCGATTTGAGATCCCTTGTCGATGGCACTTAACACTTCATGTGAATAAAGGGCAAGCTGTGTTTCGCAAGAACGATACTTTTTGAATCCCTCTTGACTATTGGTTAATAGGTCGTTCATAATTCAAATGTTTGTATAGCTTATGGGACTTAACTACGGGGTCATCAGTCCCTAAACTTACAAACTACTTATGAACTAGCTTATCCTGAGGACGGCACAAATATCCATGCCCGAGGGGGGAAATCGAACCCTTGACCGTAGTGGCCGTGCAGACCGTGACTGGAGCGCCTCAGTCCCCTCGGCCACCCCGGCCGCGCAATATGTCGTTCTCTTTGAGGTAGTTAATAATATTCGAACAAAGTATATGTTCCAAAATCCTGCTGCAAATCAATGAGATTGGCCTGTAATTTTGGGGATCACTCGGCTTTAAAGCTCCAGTTTTAAAGGAATAGTTAAATAAAACAGGCGCAAGCTTAAAGAGCCTGCGGTAAACCAAACAGCTAAACACTCAGACTGAAAACCTTACGCAAGGAACGGTATCGGCTTAACACAAAGAGTAGTTAACTACAGAGAAGCACGTAATCCCACGGAGGCCACCTAGACCTCGCGCTACGACCGAGACACCACTCGTTGCGTTGCGTCTGGCTCCCCAAGGCTGAGTGGCTCCAGAACGTGTAACAGCATAACACCAAGCACATTCGAACTAAATCAAGCACAAAAAAGACACTAGGTAATCTTAAGCTAAGAATTAATACTAAAACCTTAATGAACCAAGAAAGCACTATGCTGAAACGACTCACCACATTCAGCCACAATACTCATATATAAATACATGAGGTTCAATTTCAACTGAGAACTCAGAAGTTAACCATTATACTCTCACTATCGCCCATCGGTTTACGAAACAAGCTACCAAATAAAGCAAGGAAGGTGCTCACAAAATAGTTATAACCAAGGTACTGATACAGAGCAACCGACGGTTATCATAAGTAGTTCCGACGGTTCGATATCATGGAACTTTTGAGTGCCCAACTTCATCTACATTTACATACATACTCCGCAATTCACCGTAAGGTGCGTGGCGGAGGGTACACTGTACAACTACTAGGCATTTCCTTTCCTATTCCACTCCCAAACTGAACGAGGAAAGAAAGAATGCCTATATGCCTCCGTACGAGACCTAATTTCTCTTATCTTGTCTTTGTGATCTTTACGCGAAATGTAAGTAGGCGGCAGCAAGATCGTACTACATTCAGCTTCAAATTCCAGCCCTCTAAATTTACTTAACAGAAATTCACGAAGAGAACGTCGTCTTTCTTCCAGCGATCCCCAATTGAGTTGCCTGCACATTTCCGCGACACTCGCGCATTGGTCGGACCTACCGGTAACAAATCTAGCTGCTCGCCTCTGAACCGCCTCTATGTCTTCCTTCAAACCGATCTGCTGCGGGTCCCAAGTACTTGAGCAATACTCAAGACGTGGTCGTACAAGCGTTTTATACGCGGTCTCCTTTACAGGTGAAGTACATCTTCCCAAAATTCTCCCAATAAACCGAAGTCGGCTCTCTGCCTTACTCACAACTGTCCTTACATGTTCGTTCCATTTCATATCGCTCTGCAATGTTACGCCTAGATATTTGAACGACGCGACAGCATCAAGAAGCTCACTACTAATGCTGTATTCGAACATTATAGGATTGTTTTATCTACTCATGCGCATCGCCTTACATTTTTCTACATTGAGAGCTAGCTGCCATTCTTCGCACCAACTAGAAATTTTGTCTAAGTCAACTTGTATGCTATTACAGTCAGTTACAGACGACACCCTCCCATACACCACAGCATCATCAGCAAACAGCCGCAAATTACAACTTACTCTGTCCATCAGATCATTTATATAGATAGAAAATAATAGCGGTCCTATCACACTCCCCTGGGGCACGCCGGACGATACACTCGTCTCTGATGAACACTCGCCGTCGAGAACAACGTAGTGCGTTCTATTACTTAGGAAGTCTTTCAGCCAGTCACAAATCTGTGAACCTATTCACTCGGTATCCGACAGTCACTCCGGTACCGACTCCTACCGACACACGCATGCAGGCCCCTGATATTAGCGACCAAAGACCTTACAAAACTAAAGATAAAACTACTCCTGACAAACCAAGTTATCGAACCCACAGTACAAATAGTACAGATCAAAAAGAACTTAAGAAGTACTGATAAACAATGGTCTGCAAATCAACCGTTATAGAAACAGCATATGTTCTGTTGCGTTTCATCAGGGCCTAAGGAACCAATGGCATGTCTAATCGTTGCAGTAGGAGTTTGAACTGTTGCCCATGCGTCTAAATACAACATTGAACTCTTCTACATCTACATCTACATAGATACTCTGCAAATCACATTTAAGTGCCTGGTAGAGGGTTCATTAACCACTTTCATAACTTTACTCTACCGTTCCATTCTCTAATAGAGCGCGGGAAAAAAGAACACCTAAATCGTTCCGTTTTCGATCTGATTTTTCTTATGTTATTGGGATGGTCATGTCTCCCTAGGTAGGTCGGTGCTAGCAAACTATTTTCACGTTCAGAAGTAAAAGTCGGTGATTGAAACTTGGCAAACAGATCACACCCCAATGAATAAGATCTTTCTTTTAATGATTTCCACCCCAATTCGTGCAACATTTCCGTGGCGCTTACCCCCCCCCCCCCCCCGTAACTTGATAAAACAAAACGAGCTGCCCTTCTCTGAACCTTCTCAATGTCTTCCGTCAGTCCCACCTGGTGAGGGTCCCATAAGGGGCAACAGTACTCCAAGAGAGGATGCACAAGTGTAATGTAGGCAGTCTCTTTGGTGGAGCTGGTGCATTTTAGAAGCGTTCTGCCAATGAAACTTAACCTTTGGTTTGCCTTCCCCACAATATTTTCTGTATGTTCTCTCCAGTCTATGTTGTTCGTAATTGTAACTCCTAGGTATATGGTAGAATTTACGACCTTAAGGTTTGACTGATTTATCGCGTAAATGAAGTTCAGCGGATTTCGTTTAGTGGTCACGCGTATTACTTCACACTTTTCTTTATTTAGTGTCAATTGCCAATTTTCGCACCAAGTAGAAATTTTGTCTAAATCGCTTTGCAGTTGCTTTTGATCCTCTGTTGACTTCACTAACCGATAAACGATAGCATCATCCGCGAACAGTCTAAGGGAGCTATTCAGATTGTCTCCTAAATAGTTTATAAACACAAGGGAGAGTAGGGGACCTATAACGCTTCCCTGTGTAACGCCACATATCACTTCTGTTTTACTCGATGACTTACCGTCAATTACAACGAACTGTGTCCTTTCTGATAGGAAATCGTGAATCCAATCGCACAATTGGGGAGATATTCCATAAGCACGCAATTTCATTAGAAGCCGCTTGTGGGGTACAGTATCAAAAGCCTTCCGGAAATCCAGAAATATGGAATCGATTTGAGATCCCTTGTCGATGGCACTTAACACTTCATGTGAGTAAAGGGCAAGCTGTGTTTCGCAAGAGAGATACTTTCTGAATCCGTGTTGACTATTGGTTAATAGGTCGTTCTCTTCGAAGTACTTCATAATGTTCGAACAAAGTATATGTTCCAAAATCCTACTGCAAATCGACGTCAATGAGATTGGCCTGTAATTTTGGGGATCACTCCTATTGCCTCTCTCTGAACTAAGTTGCGAATCCTCTGAGTCAGTTCCGGGGAATTCCGTAAATGCTGAAAGGCTGCTTCAATCCGCAAGCGTAATGCCTCAAGGTAGTTGACCACAGCGTAGATCAGCGCCTAGACCAGAGTAGACCAGACTTTTAACATGACTCTAGACACAGAAATTCACGAGATTTGGATCCGCTGGCCCTGGCACACGCCCTCGTCTACCGATCCAATGTTGACGATACGACAGAGTTAGAAGCTGGGCGCTATTAAATGGAAATGTGGTGGAGCAGCGTCACGCATGAACCCCGTGTTCAGGCGTCGGTTCAGTGAGACATCGTCAAGTACATCTGTAAGTACAAACCGTAAATAGCGCGGTATCCAGGGACGTTTAGAGTTGGTTCCCAACTGTAATTTATGCGATAATTCCAGCAACGTTTGATTGGTGTGTGTACTTTCCGTGTGTGAATTATTGACCATCACTTCTGAGACGCCCTGCATAAACAAATGTACGTATTCCGAATTTATAAAAATAAAGAGTGTCTATTAACCCTTTATAGGATGGTGGTCGATATATTACCCACCTACCGTAAGTGCGAAACAGTGTACGTTTTAAGTTGCTCTTTGGCTTCCTTGCTTTCATCTGTTTCATTCGAAGTAACAAGTTTACCACTGGAATTTATAATCTTTCATAGTGTTTACTGTTTTATTGTTTGAATATAGTAATGGGTTCAATTTTTGAAATTCAGTAAATTAGTTAATAAATTGTATCTTTTTTTCATTCCAAATGTCGTTCTCAGTAATACATTTCCAGATATAAGATGGTGGTCTTTAAATGACCACCATCCACAGTAGTCTAAGCCCCACCCAAAATGGTTAGTGATCTGTACATCAACCACTAGGTTCTTCCTTTCACTTCCAAGTTAAATGAACATTAAATAATTCTGAGTATGTTACATGCCTATATAAGTTAAATGGGATGAATTAAAAATATTACCTTTCAGATTTTGGGAAAACAAGTTTTGTCCTATAAAGGGCTAAATAATTACACAAGTACTTGAAGCATCTGTTTGCAATAAAAATATGTGAGATAATGCTTTGAAGTGGAACTAGCACACGAAATTAATCGTAAGGCATATGCCAGACAGATTTATTGGAAGAATATTCGAAATGTGTCGTCCACCAACAAAGGAAATTGCTTCCAAACCACTCGTACGATTGATATCTACCTCTACATAAATACTATGCAAGTTACATTTTCGTGCATGGCAGAGGGTTCGTCGAACCGCTTTTCTACAGTCAATATTTCCGTTCTCTAATAGCTCGAGGGAAAAAGTAACACCTAAATCTTTCCGTTTTAGATCAGATTTCTCTTATTTTATAAGGATCATAAGGATCACCTATGTAGGTGAGTGCTAACAAAGCATGTTGGCAATCGGAAGAGAAATTTGGCGAAAGAAATTTCCTAAATAGCACTCGCCGAAACGAAATAACGCCTTAATTTTAATGATTTCCATCCTAACTCGTGCATCATTTCCGTGACACTCTCCCCTATATCGCGGTAATACAAATTGCCCTGAACTTTCTCTAAATCTTCCATTCCCACCTAGTGTGGATCACACAATGTGTAATACTATAAACACGACGACAGGTCGCACATGTGTGGTGTAGGCAGTTTCTTTAGTAAAACTGTTGCATCTTCTAAGTGTTCCGCCAATGGAACATAGTCTTTGGTTCGCCTTCCCTACGATATTTTCTATGTGTTCTTTCCAATTTCAGTTGTTCGTAAATGTTATTCCTAGGTATTAACTGAATTTACGGCCTGCTCCTTTAACTGATATATCGAGTAAATAAAGGTTAGCGGATTTCAATTAGCGGTCATACGGATGACTTCGCACTTACTAAGGCTCAACTGCCAATTTTTGCCCAATGCTCATATCTTATCTCAATAATTTTCCAGTTGTTTTTCATCTTCTGGTGACTTTACTAACCAATAAATGACAGCGTCATCCTGAATCGTTTATAAAAATAAGGAACAATAGGGGCCCTGTAACATTTCCCTGGGGAAAGCCAGATATCACTTCTGTTCTACTCGATGACTTTCCGTCAGGTACAACGTACTGTATCCTTTCTGACAGGAAATCACTGTGGCGATTTTTCATAAACACGCAGTTTGACCGTAAGACCCTTGTTAGGTTCAGTATCGAAAGCCTTCCGTAAATCTAGAAATACGGAATCTATTTGACATCCCTTGTCGTAGTGCTTATCACATCATGTGAGTAAAGAGCTAGCTGTGTTTCCGCTAGAGTGATAGTTTCTAAGTCCGTGTTCAATCGGTTTTTCTAATTCAAAATGTATGTAATTCTATGGGACCAAACTACGTTGGTCATCAGTGACTAGACTTACAAACGACGTAAACTAAGTTAAACTAACCTAAGGACAACACACACATCCATGCCCGAGGGAGGATTCGAACCTCCGACGCGTTAGGCAGCGCGATCCGTAACGTGGCGCTCCAGACCGCTCGGCTACTCCCGCGCGGCAATCGGTCTTTCTATTCATAATATTTGAGGAAAGTATGTGTTTAGAAATCCTGCTGAAAACCGACGTCAGTGACATAGGCTGGTAATTTTGCGGATCTCTCGTATTGCCTTTCTTTCATATTGGCGTAACCTGTACAACTTTCCAGTCTATGGGTACGGATCTTTCAATGAGTGATCGGTTGTATAACTAGGTACGGGGTTATTGCATCAGCATACTCTGAAAGGAACCTCGTATAGAATCCTTACCAGAGAACTAATTTTTTAACTGACTTAAACTGCTTCAGGGATCTCTACTTCTAAATTACGCATGCTTGGTAGCTGTTCTCGATACGAATTCTGGAGAATTTGCTTCGTCTTCTTTCGTCAAGGAATTTCGGAAGGCTGTGTTAAGCTTAGCAGAACTGTCATCATTAGCAACACCGTTACTGTCGCGTGGTGAAGGTATTGATTGTGATTTACCGCTAGTATCCTTTACAAACGACCAGAATTTCTTAGGATTCTCAACCATAGTACGTGACATGGTTTCGTTATGGAATCTATTTATCAGCTTCTAACCTTGAAGTTCGAGTTAATTTCTGAAAAGAATTGCTAGTCTTGATGATTTTGTGTCCGTTTAATTTAGACATGCTTTTTTCTTTGCTTCAGCAAGAGAGATCTAACCTGTTTTGTGTACCACAGCGGGTCAGACCCCTATTTTGTTAACTTGTTTGGTATAAATCTATCAAAGTTTGTCGATATTATTAGTTTGAGAGTAAGCGAAATGTGATCTACACTAACATTGTTAGTGCTAAAAATGATTTGGAGCAGGTGGATAACTTATTGTAACACTTTTTGCGAGTTTGTCATTTTTATTCACTGTAACGCTAATGATTACATCTGTTTTGCTTCATAAAAGTGGATATACCATTTTTTATCACGCCTGTATTGCTTTCTACTGCTATATCTCGTGAAAGTCGATGAGGATAAAATGAGAGAGGGTACACCCCATATGCGGACCATATACGACGGGATATATGAAAAATGAGGAAGTGACGCTTGTACCCTGCGGTATGTAGATTTAGAAGCAAGGTGTATTTAAACGACACTGCTGGGAAGAACATAGAAGATCTTTAGAATTAGTGTGTCTACTACAGCCTTATTAGTCCAAAAGCCTGCCTGTCTGTGGTATACAGAGTTCGGTCTTCTGTTAGAAGTCGGCCACTGATGTTCCAGTCAGCTGTTTACCGGGATGCCTACCTCATCTCCTGGCAGGAGACTTAGAATACGCTTACAACTCTCACGTGGCTACCAAAATACGCAAACTGTTAAAAAGTCTGACAAGTAACACTACCAAAATGCCACTCGCACATTTCCGATACACTTCGAACATGTTGTACTTGGTTAAAATATGCGACACGTATTTTTATACGTACCCTTACGGCCAGTGAAGTGGCGAAAACCCAAAGAAAACGAGGTTGTCATCTTTCTGAACATATATGGTCTAAACACTAGGACATATAATTAGAATGATGGAACATAATTTCTATGGTTGCTACTATACTTTTCAAATGTGCGATCAGGTCTTCAAACATTTTGATATATTTTGAAAACAATTTATTTTTCCGTCACAGTTGCAATATTTTGGAGTTAGTGACTAGTTTGGGGCTCAATCGTTCATTTTCAAACTGTTTGTTTTTTTCCAACCGTAATAATACAATGCATGAAGCAAATGGCTGATAAAATCTTGCACATTATCCACTGTTAATACATGTCACTAATTACATAAAAATTTAATATCGGTTAAAACAAGTGATGCATCCACAGCCCCACAACATGTATTGTGAAATGACCTGTTTTAACCGATATTAAATTTTTATGTAATTAGTGACATGTATTTAGAGTGGATAATGTACAATATTTTACCAGCCATTAGTGTCATGCATTGTATTATTACGGTTGGAAAAAGGCAAACGGTTTGAAAATGGACGGTTTATCCCAAACTAGTCACTAACTCCAAAATATTGTTTTAAAAATATTACCAGTTGCTGATCCTGCACCATCTTTACGATGAATTACCCTACAATTTTTGAATCAATAGAAACTTTGTCTGTAGTAAACCTGATAGCATTTTTCATAAAGTTTCATCTCGAAGTCGCGATTTCACAGTAAAACTATGTAAGACGGAAGGATATTATTCAAACAATAACAATTTCGGACATCTCCGAAAGAAGAGATACAATTGCTTGGCAGTAACTGCCGTAATTTTACTAATTCGAAATATTGGAACATGTCAACTGTATCACGAGCTTTGAAATAAATTCAATGTCGAAGCTGAAAATTTATGCTGGACCCGGATTTGAATCGGGATTTTGCTCTTCGGGCCAGCGGTTGCCTTAACCAATTGGGCTATACAGGCACGCTTCCCTTCCAACCCAAATTCTCAACACTTATAGCACACTGTGGTGGACGGAACTAATGGGCAGGATTTTTTTTTTTTTTTTTTTTTTTTTTTTTTTTTTTTTTTTTTTTTTTGTATGTTGAGATTTTCGGTTGGGAGGGAAACTTGTGTGTATAGCGTAATTGGTCCAACTTCGCCGTTGGATTTATTTCAACGCCCCGGAACGGTCGACATGTTTGAATACTTCGAATTCATGAAACAAAAACGTCTCGGTTTATGTCGAGTCCGGGAATAACGAATGTGTCTCTGGAATTGCAAACAACACTATTGCCGTGTATGATAAGCTACATACGGCGGACAGAAAGCGCATATATAGTAGAATTTGTAGATAAATATACTATTAGATTTACAACACTTCCAATTTTTACCGTTTCAAAATTATAACTGTTGTAATTCATCAAAATGTTTAAAGATGTGATAGCATAGTTATTAAAGGGAAACATACGATTCTGTCTCGACAATGTTAAATTAGCTATATAAATGCCCCGTTTTTTCAGGAACAGTTGAGTATATAAATATGGTGTTTTTATCACATGTTATCCCACGTTTTGTGACTGTACTGCTCTAAAAATCTCTGAAAAAAAGGTGAAAAAAGTTATGATCTTTACCCAAAACATATTTTTTTCGTGTAAATTTTCATAATTTGAACTTATCGAATTTTAAACATTACTACTAAAATACAGCGAGAGTGGGGAAGGCGAACCAAAGGTTACGTTTCATTGGCAGAACGCTTCGAAGATGCAACAACTCTACCGAAGAGACTGCCTACATCACACCTTTGCGTCCTCTCCTGGAGTACTGTTGCCCAGTGTCGGACCCTCACCAGGTGGAACTGACGGAGGACATCGAGAAGGTTCAGAGAAGGGCAGCTCGTTTTGTTTTATCGCGTTACGGGGGGGAAAGCGTCACGGAAACGTTGCACGATTTGAGGTAGAAATCATTAAAAGTACGACGTTGCGGCGAGATCTATTTGCGAAATTTTAGTCACCGACTTTTAGTTATGAATGTGAAAATATTTTGCAAGCACCCACCTACATAGGGAGACATGTCCATCCCAATAAAATAAGATCGGAAACGGAACGATTTAGGTGTTCTTTCTTCCCGCGCGCTATTAGAGAATGGAACGGTAGAGAAAGGTTATGAAAGTGGTTAATGAACCCTCTGCCAGGCATTTAAATGTGCTTTGCAGAGTATCTAAGGTAGATGTAGATGTTTTGGGAAGCCTACATCGTGCCAGGCTTCACCGACCTACATCGATACCTCTCCTCAGTGCAACACTCCGTGAAACATGGGCTGCCATACCTCAAGAAACCTTCAAATGTTCAAATGTTTGTCGATCTATCGGACGAAACTGCGTGGTCATCAGTCTGTAGCTTACAAACTACTTAAACTAAGGTAAGCTAACCAAAGGACAAGACACACACTCATGCCCCAGGGAGGACTCGAACCTCCACGGCGAGCAACCGCGCGCTCCGCAGCGAGGCGCTTTAGACCTCTCGGCTACTCCACCGCGGCCCAAAGAAACCTTCCAGCACCTCACTGGACGTATGCCTGCGATAGTGCAAGCTGTCATCAAAGATTAAGGTGGGACAATATCATAATGAATTCTAGCATTACTGATGTAGGTCGCGACGTACTTGCCATTTTCGCCCGTGGTCGGATACTTTTAATCACATAGTTTATATGTCCAAAATGACCACAAAGATAAAATTGAAGAGATTTGGCCCAGTGGCGCACTAAGGGGTAGCGGGGAGGAGGAGGGGCCGCACCGCTCATGGCCTCTCGTCTTGGGGGGGGGGGGGGGGCTCCAAATACTTCGAAAGCACACTTCTTCTTTCTTTTCTTTTGAGATCGCGTTTGGCCTATCGTTCTGGGGACTCCAAAATCTCGAAAGCTCTCTCTCTCTCCCTCTCTCTCAGTCTTTTTTTTTTTATTTTTTTCACTGTCCAGTGCCTCCTGTTCCCAGGGACTTGCGAATCTCAAAAGTTACTTTTTTATTGATTTGTTTATAAATAAGAATACTGCTACCAGTCACGATTTTTTATTTATTTAGCACGACGCGTTTCAATAAATCAATCCCATCTTCAAGTGCGTTTTTGTGCTGTTTCATATTATTTACGATGTTTGAGTGTGCGAGTTAGTGATTAATTCTGCAGTCGTATTTATATATTTCAGTAACGACAGCATAATGAAGCAGGGACTCACACACTCAAAACATCACAAATAATATGAAACAGCACAAAAAACGCACCTGAAGGTGGGAATGATTTCTCAAAACGCGTCTTGCTAAATAATAATAAAAAATCGTGACTGGTAGCAGTATTGTTATTTATAAACAAATCCATTTATCTCACAATCGCAGGATTCAGAAAAAAATTCCAATATATAAAATCAGTGGAAAAACTTGTGGAATCCAACCTCGGGGAAGATCAGTTTGGATTTAGGAGAAATGTAGGAACACGAGAGGCAATACTCACATTACGACTTATCTTAGAAGATTGGCTAAGGAAAGGGAAATTACGTTTTTAGCGTTTGTCGATTTGGAAAAAGCTTTTGACAATGTCGACTGGAAAACACTCTTCCAAATTCTGAAGGTAGCAGGGGTAAAATATAGGGAGCGAAGAGTTATATACAACGTATACAAAAACCAGACAGCGGTTATTAGAGTCGAAGGGCAAGAAAGGGACGCAGAGGTTGGGAAGGGAGTAAGACAGGGTTGTAGCCTTTCCCCAATGTTGTTCAATCTGTACATTGAGCAGGCAGTGAAGGAATGGAAGGAGAAATTTGGCATTAAAGTACAGGGAGAAGAAATAAAAACATTGCGGTTTGCCGATGACATAGTAATTCTGTCAGAGACTGCAAAAGATCTGGAAGGACAATTGAATGGGATGGACAGTGTCTTGAAAGGAAGATATAAGATGAATATTAACAAGAATAAAACGAAGGTAATGGAATGCAATGTCAGAAAATCAGGCGATCTGAAGGAATTAGATTAGCTAATGAGACAATAAAAGCAGTAGATGAATTTTGTTATTTGAGTAGCGAGATAACTTCTGATGGCCGAAGTAAAGAAGATATAAAATGCAGAATGGCTATGGGAAGAAAAGCGTTTCTAAAGAAGCGAAACTTGTTAACATCCAATATTAATTAAAATGTTAAGAAGTCTTTCAGAAAGCATTTGTCTGGAGTGTATCGTTGTATGGTAGTGAAACGTGGAGTTCAGATAAAAAGATGATAGAAGCTTTTGAAATGTGGTGCTACAGACGAATGATGAAAATTAGATGGGTAGATCACGTAACTAATGAGGAGGTGCTTCAGCGAATCGGGGAGAAAAGCAGTTTCTGGCATATCCTGACTAAGAGAAGGGATAGATTGGTTGGACACATTTTGAGACATTAAGCAGTTGTCAGCTTAGCATTAGAAGGAAGCGAGTGGGATAAAAATCGTAGAGGGAGACCAAGGGACGAATTTAGTAATCAGATTGAAAAGGATGTAGGTTGCCGAACTTATTCTCAGATGAAGAGACTTGCACAGGACAGGGTAGCCTGGAGAACTGCATCAAACCAGTCTGCGGACTGAAGACCACAAGAACAACAACAAGAATATCAAATTACTTTTTTTATAGAAAAACATGTATTTCCAAGTGAACAGGGGGCCTTACATTGTTTTGCCGCCGCCCCAGGCCTCCGACAGCCTCAGTGCGTCACTGATCAGGCCCCACACGGAGACTACCGGCCAATCGCCTTTCCCGCGGACAATACCCGACTGGAATAGGAGTAGGAAGCGACAATGGTACGCGAGGACGCTCCGCCACACACACTGAGGTGGCTTGTGGAGTATTGGTGTACACGTAGAGATGCGGAAACGCACGGTGCGCACGTACTGATGGGAAGTTATGCGCATGCGCCGGCCGAGCGCAGGGTATATGAGTGGCAGTAACAACGTGGCACGGGCGTATGCTAAAGAGGCAGAGAGACAGAGCTGGCGGCAGGTACAGGGCGGGCATTCCTGACGGCTGAGTAACGGCGCGACGCGACGCGACGGCGCCGGGGCACGTCTGGCTGCAGGCGCCGCCTCCTCTGTGGCCGCCCGGCTCCTTTAGAGGCGTTACGGCCGACGCCCGGTCACACGTCAGCGTGCCAACTAGTCACCGAACGGCAGGAGGCGCCTAAAGCCGTCGGCACACGGAGCGTGCGTCTGAACGTGTGCGGTCAACGTGCCGAGTGCAGCGTGCGGCTGAACGCTCGGAGACGGCGCGACTGGTGCATACGGGACGTGTGTCTCAACGAGTTATACTGATAATAGCCAGTGAGTGCTCCTTTTCGGGGTACTTCGACATTAGATATGTTGTTGTCATGGTCTTCAGTGCGGAGACAGGTTTGATGCAGCTCTCCACCCTACTCTATCCTGAGCAAGCCTTTTCATCTCCTCATAAGAACGGAAACACACATCCATTTGAATCTGCTTACTATATGCGTCTCTTGTTCCCCCTCTGCGATTTTTACCCCACACACTTTCCTCCAATGCTAAATTTACGATTCCTCGATGTCTAAGAATGTGTCCTACCAAGTGATCCCTTCTTTTAGTCAAAATACGTCAAAAATTCCTTTTCTCACCAATTCTGTTCAGTACCTCCTCATTAGTTGTGCGATCTACCCACCTAATCTTCAGCATTCTTCTGTAGCACCACATTTCAAAAGCCTCTATTCTCTTTCTGTCCGCATTCCTTATCGTCCATGTTTCACTCCCGTACAAGGCAACACTCCACACAAATGCCTTCAGAAAAGACTTCCTTACCCTTAAATTAATATTCGATATTAGCAAATTTATCTTTTTCAAAAATGCTTTTCTTCCCATTGCCACTCTGCATTTCATATCCTCTGTACTGCGAACACCATATGTTATTTTACTACCCAAGTGCTAAAACTCATCCACCACCTTCATTGTTTCGTTACCTAATCTAATTTCTTCAGCATCGCCTGATTTTCTATCACTGCATTCCATTACCTTGGTTTCGCTCTTGTTAATGTTCATTTTATACGCTCTCTTCATCACAGTGTCCATTCCATTCAACTGCTCTTCCAGGTCCTTTGCTGTCTCTGACAGAATTACAATGTCATCAGCAAAACATTAGATATAATGAAGCAAAAATTACTTATAGCTGACGCATGGGATATCACCCGTCGGCGTTTACCCTCGACGTCATCAACATGCTGGAGTATACAAAATAAATACGTAAAATCGGACTCTTCAACTGACTCTACTACAGCTGAAATGAAGCAAGCGATACCGAGAAACACCCAAACATACAAGAGAATGTCTAGATGCAGGAGAACGAGTAAAATATGTAGACGACTCCATCGGGAGTCTGTTGCATAGTGGCCACATTAAAATTATTAAAATTAGAAGAACCAGCTTTCGCCGCATTGAAACCTTTATTTTTTATATTTTACAGATCGATTTCGGTCAAGGACTGACCATCTTCAGTGCTGTAAAAAGTCAAAAAATACAAAACCAGCTTCTAGACGTGAAGTCATAACAAAATTAAGAAACATAATTGACAATATGCGGACTTGAAGGCTTATGCGTCCGCATATTGTCAATTATGTTTCTTAATTTTGTTATTTCACGTCTAGAAGCTGATTTTGTATTTTTTGACTTTTTACAGCACTGAAGATGGTCAGATACTGACCGGAATCGAACTGTAATATATGAAAAATAAAGGTTTCAATGCGGCTAAAGCTGGTTCGTTATTTTTCTGCTCATCTCTCAATTCCAACAAGTTGCAACGAAAGACAGGACACAACGTAAAACTTCGCACAACCGTCAAGAACGGAACAGCAAACGCAAACGAATAAAGAACAACGAAACACTAGCATTGAATCGCGAAGGATCATGGTAGCGGGACCGTAAGCACATCTACCGGTAGCTCGCCGTTTGAGCGTACGCTTATGCGTTTAGCACTGCCATCGTCCACTAGTAACGAGCGAGGGCACTACATGTTTGTCGAACTGGCTGCCGGCAAGACAGTTGTCGGGAATGGTTGCCGCAGCTTTGAAATGCTTGAAACAGTCAATGACATCGCTTTTCCCCACCAAAAACTGCTCTAGTATTGTGCGTATTGCAATTACCAACACGCTAAATTGAAATAAAAAATTAAGTCCTTGAAATAAATCTTTGCCTTTCTTCCAAGTTTTAAACATCGTAAAAAAATTATTTTGTGGACGAAAATGCTTCAGGGTACGCGTCCCCAGCGTTCCCCAAAAAAAAGAGCACTGATTAGAGCTATACTGGTTATAGAAGGTAGCAACGACAACCTTTTGTGTGGATTGCCGACAATCGCACCTCACCATTGGTCAGTTGAACGTTACTTGGTACTCGGCCGCCTTTCCTGGGCCAACCTAGCCACTAGCTATACTGCACAAATGTACTGTTTTAAAGTTTATTTCTCCATGCGAATGACGTTTTCTATTAACCAAAGATCTTAATAAACTGTTTACAGTAAAGAATTCAAGCCTAAACACGGCAGTTTCGTATTTAAATTACTGTGGCGCACTGAGCTGTAGATGTTTTAACTGATGTATTTTATATTTCGACTAAGTGCTATGTTGCACGTAATTTAACCTCGAGTATTAAATTACGTAAAATGACCGCCTTTTATAATTTTACATGTCCAGATGAAGGTGGCGTAGCCCATTGAAGCCGGTCGTCATAAAATAATTATTTTGCGATCTTGGCTTTCTACTGTTGAGAATAATTAATAAGAAGGTGCTGAACACAATTGCGGAGGAAAGAAATTTCTGGCATATCTTGACAGATTCTGAAACATCAAGGAATAGTTAACGTAGCATTGGAGGGAAGTGTGTGGGGTAAAAATCGGAGTGGGAGACTGAGAGAAGAATACAGTAAGCATGTTCAAAAGGATGTACGATACGTGTTTTTAAATTAAAAAAAAGTGCTAAGATATTTCAATAATTTTATGCGCACTGGGTACCCATATCTGTTGTCTACGCACTGACGCCATTACAGTCTGATTCGTTCTTCTTTATGTCGTGTTCAGAGTGTTTAGGATGCCTCCGATAATCGTGAGTGCCGCCGACTGTGTACTAGGGGCTGTTATAAGATTTCGTAGTGCTAAAGGCCTAAAAGCGATCAATATTCATCGTGAGATCTGAGCAGTTTACGGAGAAAACATTATGAGTGAAGGAATGGTAAGAATGTGTGTGAGAGCATTTAAAGATTGCCATACAAATGTGCATGATGAAGAACGGAATGGGCGTCCTTCGGTCGTTAATGAAAGTTTGGTGCAGGAAGTGGACAATAAGGTGAGAGAAAACAGACGCTTTACGATTTCCTCCTTTCTGGATGACTTTTCTAATTTGTCTCGTAGTGTTTTGTATGGCATTGTGATCGAGCAAGACGATGACGAAGTTAAAACAGTTGTGATGCAGTGATTAACAAGTCAGGTGGCAGACTTCCATGAGGTGGATATTCAAAACCTGGTACAACGTTACGAGCAAGTGTCTATAGTGACGGAAATTATGTGGAAAAGTAGATTATGGTACATAATTTCATGTAAAAATAAAATTATTGAGATATCTTAGCACGTCTTTTTTTAAAATTTCAAAACGATATTAACTTAAAAAAGACGCCTCATACGTTGCCGTTCTTATTAGGAGATGAAGAGGGTTGCTCAGCACAGGTTAGCGTAGAGACCTGCCTCAAACGAGTCTCAGGACAACAACATCATGAATTGACTTCTTTATCTGCCTATATTTGATACCAAAAGACTCTCCTGTCCATGTCTGTCTTATTTCTCAGGTTATGTTAGATGCCAATAGACTTCTCTTATCCATCAGTGCTGTCTTTCAAATGTTCAAATGTTTGTATAGCTTATGGGACTTAACTACGGGGTTATCAGTCCCTAAACCTACAAACTACTTATGAACTAAGACTAAGGACGGCACAAATATCCATGCCCGAAGGGGGATTCGAACCCCCGACCGTAGTGGCCGTGCAGACCGTGACTGGAGCTCCTCAGTCCTCTCGACCACCGCGGCCAGCAGTGTTGTCTTTGTCTGGCTGTATCATACCAATAGACTTGATGATCATCAGCTTCTATGTTACGTTTCTCGCTATAATTATTGATGTTACTTCTCATTAATTTGCCGTTCGCTGTTTGCTCTAGATCCATATTCTGTAGTTATTATATTACTCCATTCATTTCTTCACTTTCAATAAGGATAGTACTATCAGGAAATTCCATCATAAAAATTATTTCATCTTGAATTTTATACCACTCTTGAAACTTTCTTTTGGTTACTTCTTTGCATCTTCGATGTATATATTGAACATTAGGAGTGAGACATTGCACCCTGTTTTACACCCTTGTTTATCAGCGGGCAAGCGCACTACCAACTGTGCTATCCCGACACAACTCACGATGCCGCTTCACAACTTTACTTCCGCCAGTGCCTCGCCTCATTCTGGAAATGTTCAAATGTTTGTATAGCTAATGGGACTTAACTACGGGGTCATCAGTCCCTAAACTTACAAACTACTTATGAACTTGCTAACACTGAGGACGGCACAAATAACCATGCCCGAGGGGGGATTCGAACCCCCGACCGCAGTGGTCGTGCAGACCGTGACTGGCGCGCCGCAGTCCCCTCGGCCATCACGTTTTAATCCATTTCTTATTTACTATCAAAACACGTCTGTATTCCAGTTAGCATAAGGAAATTCCTGAAAGCTGACAGTGCTGTTGACGACTTTGAACTGCGAAGTGTCCACAGCTGCAGACAGAAGCCATAGACTTGTAAAGAACTACAAGGAATGGAAAAGATGAAACAGTTTATACCGAAAGAACATCCATCTTTTCAGACAGATCTGCCTTTTATCTGGAAGAGACTGCAGTTTCTAGTGAGACGTGCATTTTTATCGCGATTAATAAATCTCTGGGCGAATTATTAAATACTGAGGAATAGATTCGACATCTACATGTTTCTCACACGTACAATTTATGTCACTTGCTCAAGACTGTACTCACTAAACACCTGCACAGGTAACAACAAATTTTGTTTACACTTAAGTTTTGAATTACATGAATGTATGATTGTTACATATTGTTTGTCTTCCTTTATTTGTACACTGCACATATTATGTTGTACATTATGCAACACAACCTTATCATCATCATATATATTATTTCTCATCGGTGTTTCTCTGTGGGTGCGCCATATCTTCCGTATTTCTTATCCAACATTAATGATTGAGGTATCATTTTCGAGGTTTCGTTCTACAGTAATTAAAAAAAAATACACAGATAGTTTAAAGTTATTATTTTCACCAAAAAAAAAACTTTATTTTGAAAAAAAATAAAATAAAAAAGATTATACTGTTTCTACCATGTTAGTTGATACTTGGCGAACGATCGTAAATGGGACATTTATTTACGGTTGCTTTCATCAGTCAGGGCGGCGAGTATCAACTTAATTTGCGCGGTCGATATAAAAACAATGTAGAAAGTGCCATCTATTAACAATCTGTTTAACATGAGCGACAGCTCTTAAAGTTTTTCACATTCTTTATGCAAGCCAAAGACATTCTGTGATGCAATCATAGTTCATCACACGATTTCGGTTATACACGTCGCTGTAACGACGAAAAAAACACAAATGATTTAAGTAACAGGCATAACATCTCTTGCAGTTGTATAGATTATTTACGCAAGCGTAGTTTATCACGTGATTTCTGTTTCACACGTCGATGCACAAGAGTTCTTGGAATTGTTCACTTTGTTCAAATAAGCGTTGTGTAATGCGCGAATGAACTGAATTGTCTCAACGTTCATCATCACAGGTAAGTACCGCTTACTATTATATCCTTTGAGACTATGAATTACTACTAGTCAAAGTTTATTATCTTTTATGCATATGTAATTGCATCTGCCTTTTCTCCATTACTATCTTATCTGTCTATGACTGATCAGGACAGAGTGCAAGTTATTCGTACGGGTCAACTAGTTACTATACAGGGTGAATCTAAAAAAGAAAGGGATAGGAGAAGTAATAACTCAGGGCTTGAATCAACTAATAAATACCCGGGCAACGCCGGATTGTCAACTAGCAGAGAATAAGAGAAAGAGATTCGGAAACATAGGAGAATGACATTCATAATTTTTCGCACACGACAACTGGCATCTAGGAGTGCTACGATAAGAGGTAGTTTACAGTTAATTACTACACAACGACTATGAGTTTTGTTGTCGTACAACGTTGTATGCGCATTCTTCATGTCTTTAGTTATGCTTTGCCTCTCCTAACTTATTTTTGACAAAAAAGTGACATGTATCATTTTTCCCGTTGCCTCTTCATTTAATAATGGTGTCACGTCATTTACTGCAGTTTTTTTTATCAAAATTTGATGAGTCCTTTAACAGAGAGACACACTCCTGTGGAGCGCCGCTCCTTGTGTGTTCAAGCTGCGCCATTGTGACCTCTCATCGAACGAGTACTCCTGTTATCGCGAAACAGCCGAGGGTCGCCTACAGTCTACGAGTCTTTTGTTTCGGAACTCATCGACCCTGCTTATTTCAGTATTTTCCGCCACTGTTAAGTCTCAGTCACGGCCGTTCACTCTCTTGTGCATTCCAACATATTATTTATGGCCTCGCATAAAAGTGCTGCTATTGCTCTTTATTTGTCCAGCGCTAAATAGTAGGTGTCAGAGCCCGTAACAGCTCAGAGAGTTGAACAATCGGAAGATAGCGCCTATTAATCAGGTAGTAAACACGTCTCTGACTAAACGCCTATATCCTATGACCTTTCTCACCACTATGGCTTAACGACCCAACAAGTGATAGCATTCTTCAAAGTTCCCCAGCTCCAGCCTTGCGACCACTCTTTTGTCCTTACTGTCTCAATGGCAAACAACGTGGGGAATGTCACACATGTGTGCCTTTCTCCTGTCTCAAACTGCACTGGACATTTTTTTCTGTTCTGCTGTACTGCTGATTTAATAACTACACACAGCTTCTGTAAATGTGCATTCTTTTGTCGAAGTACATGCATGATATTCCAAGAGCAATTGTAAATACACTCCTGACTATTAAATTACTACACCACGAATATTACGTGCTACAAATGCGAAATTGAACTGACAGGAATAGGATGCTGTGATATGAAAATGGTTAAATTTTCAGAGCATTTGCACAAGGTTGGCGCCGGTGGCGACACCTACAACGTGCTCGCATGAGAAAAGTTTCCAACCGATTTCTCATATACAAACAGCAGTTGACCGGCGTTGCCTGGTGAAACGTTGTTGTGATGCCTCGTGTAAGGAAGAAAATTGGTGTAGAAATTTTAATTGTCAGTAGTGTATTTTAGAACCTGGTAGTATTAAGCGAATTGCAATAAGTATGCAAAAATAAATAAATTAAATAAATCTTGTAGCGTATGCTAATGAGGACGTTCAAAGTTGATTTTCAAATATTCGACTACCGAATTCAACGCAATTTTGACTTACCTTGATAACAACACGTGTAGATCTTCTAAAGCCGCCCTTGCATTCTTTTACGACGGCTGCACTGTTCATAATCGGAACTATCAAATCAACTTTTGTGTTTACTTTTTCTTTGTAACATTTCCTTTCAACCATACACAAGTGAAAATCCAAAGAGTAAGGTTTGAAGCAGTTGGGTTTCAACGAAAGAGCCCATATCCACCGATCCATCTTCCGGGAATGATAGGTTCAGAGGGTGTGTCAACTGGCGATTTAAAAAAATGTTCAAATGGTTGTATACCTTATGGGACTTAACTTAGGGATCATCAGTCCCTAAACTTACAAACTACTTATGAACAAGCTAATACTAAGGACGGCACAAATATCCATGCCCGATGGGGGATTCGAACCCCCGACCGTAGTGGCCATGCATACCGTGACTGGTGCGCCTCAGTCCGCTCGACCGCCGCGGCCGGCCCTGGCAATTAGAATGTGCAGGAGTGCCGACGTGCTAGAAGAACGTACGCGTTCTTGTAGCCAAATTAGAAGCTTCCAATAACCCTTGAATCTCAAGGGAGCGTAGATAATTGGCTCCTGTAAGACGATGCGCAAGTGAGCGCTTAAGGCGCCAATTTTTAGACTGAGACCTGTGATCGAGGGTACATTCGGTTGTGGTAATCTGTAATTTACGAGGAGGTTAAATTTTACTTACCGTCTCGGCAGAGTAAAGTGCTAATGTTGGCAACAAAATGTTCGCTTTACGAAAATAATTAATTTACTAACCGGAGGAGGGTACATACAAGAACCTGTCAACCATAGAACAGAAACAGCGTTAATTATTTACTTACCGGTCAATACGAAGAATTATTCCCTCTCATTCTATGTGATCGAGTTTTCAAAGAACATTCAAACCTAGTTGCCAATCAGCACACTACATCACCGGGACGGCACGTAAACGTTTACCTTATCAGGATAAATCAAAAATTCAAATGCTTGTAGAACTTATGGGACTTAACTACGGGGTTATCAGTCCCTAAGCTTACAAACTACTTATGAACTCGCTAAGACTAAGGACGACACAAATATCCATGCCCGAGGGGGGATTCGAACGCCCGACGCAGTGGCCGTGCAGACCGTGACTGGAGCGCCTCAGTCTCCTCGGCCACCGCGGCCGGCTATCAGGAAAACCACAGATTCTTTATTATCTAAAAAACATAAGTATTAAGATATTATCCCGATGGTACTGTAATAATTATGTTTACTCGAAACAATTTAAGCTATACTCTTACGTTCCTGCCTAACCACATCCTTTAAAATTACGACATATTCGTAAAAAGTATAGAGCAATGTAAAAATCTTAACATTCGTTTGTTCGCTACAAATCGATTCGTTATGAACGACTTCGATATATCGAAACGAAATACATCGTTCGGTCTCCGACGCCGTGCTATGTATAACATTTTCAAAATTACCGAAGATTTTGCTGCCCTGGTGAGACGTGTGATAATTTTCTGATGCTGTGCAAAGCGTGACTCAACCTTTTTTGTCTCTGTTTGTGGCCACGTTATCATTTTGTGAGCAGTATGTGAGCCATAGTAAGCAGTTTGTTATCAACGATAGTGATAGGTACCCGAACATTTATTTTGATATCCCAAGTCTACATAATCTATATAATCGAAACAAAATATACTGTAAAAGAAGCTACGTGTTGTACACTCTCATCTGCTAGTATTATGCTTTGAATAAACACGAAGCATAAATGGATATTATTTAAAATTTAAAAATGTTTAAACGGTCCACATTAGGAAACCGGTTGCCTAGTTTGGACCTTCAGTTGCTTAAATTGAACCATACGGTAAAACAATGACCAAAAAGGAAATAAGACTTGTGATAATTAAAAAAAATGCTTCAACATTTGGCCATTGATGTTCCTTCTCGGTGACAGAAGGAAAGCTGTGGATTTTGTCTCTTAAATGAATAAAACCACTTTTTACCCGCCATTTTCTTCTCAGTGTTGAAAGACGAGGTAGTTCATATTTCTCTGCAATGTCGAACGCAAGTTTAAGGAACATCTTTGAATAACTGGACATCAGAATATGCCTTCATTGTACCTATTGGTAATCGGTAAATACGATCACACTTGTTAAATCCATAGTTATCGTTTTTGTAAACTGCCACAGCGACTCTCAGTTCCTATTGTGTCCATTTCCTGTACATTCACCATTTTGCCAGTCGCAAATCTAAAAAAAAGATTACCATACTTATTACTTATTTTGTACATTGTTTTGCGGCCTAGAAAAATAAACCTAAAAACGTAACTTGTACCTATTACCTATTATTAAATGCCTTCGACTATTATTTGTTATGAGTACCCCTAAATTGGATCAGTCCGAATTAGGAAAGAGCCATTGGTCCAACTTCTGCAACTCGACTTTACAATAGAGGAAAGCTTATGATCTGTATCATTAAACTTGCAGGGACAACGAAGAAAACGAAATACTGGAAACTGTTCTTATCGAAATGACTATTGTGGACTGAGACACGTGATCTCGAATGTGTTTCTCACCAATTGAACGAAAACTTTAAGTTACCAACACACAGTGAAATACGATGTGATCCAACTTAGGCAACGGTTCATCATCGGCAACTCTCTCCTACTTCCAGTCACCAAGCGCCCAGGTTTTATGATGGTGACAACACTTTCTTCGCAGATTTGCGTTGCCTCCCTTATTAAGCATTTAGCATCTACACCCATCCATGAATGTTAAGCTGCAGCCGTACTGTTTTTATTTAAACAGTGTCAGTCAAGTAAGTGTTGAGTTTTGCAGTCGCTTTTGCAGTCGCTTTTGCCGTGGTAGTTGTACGTTGTCTGCCCAGAATCGTTCTCAATGTACGGCGGTCGTTGTCAGTTGACCACTGGTTTTGCCCACTTACTCCTCTCCGCGAATGACTTTGTACCTTTTTCTGTGTACGCTGCCATTAGCGAGTAAAACGTTAAACATTGCAGCCGTTTCGTCAACAGATAATCCCAATAACTGAGCACCCTAGAGTTTTCCAGTTTGGAAGTCTGACAGATCACGCATTTCACCGATCATTTCTGTTCACAGTCGTAGAACAATACTTATAAAATACTGCAAAGTAACACCCAAACATTTATACCTCACTTGTGCACTGCTGCCACGTGTCACCAGTAAACCTACGGAACTGTCACTCTCCGATTTTTCTGAAATTCAGATATGTTTTAATGCATGAAGAACCAAGGGATACGAATTTTTTAGTGATGGTAAAACATATTTAGAGGGTGAAACGGTCCTTCAAAATGGGGGCTAAAATAGAAAAATTGCGATAACTTAGAGTTTAATGAAGCGATTTTAATGATTTTTGTTATGAAAGTATCTTTTGATAAAATACGAAAATCGGTCTAGGAATTTGGAGGGGGAGAGATAATTGGCGGGGACCATTTATGTAAAAAATTAGCTCTGATGCAATCGAAGTATAATCTATTAAATCTTAGAAAACAGGGCTAATTATAAAACATGTATTTTTGTTATAAATACCGGCATATTAAATAGATGAAACAGTATAAATATGAGGGGTAAACAACCCTTATATTGCCGTGCTCGTTTGATACTGCTCATGAAACACCTTGTGTATATATATTTTTGAACTGTTACATCTCTTTCATATGCCGGTATTTAAAGTCGCTGCATTCGAACCTGAAATCAGATTCTCATTATTCAATATAGCTGATCCAGCATAGCGGACGCAAACTCGAAAAAAATGTTTGAATAGACGAGAAGTGTTTTATCAAAAGATACTTTTGTAGCAAAAATCATTAAAATTGTTTCACTAATCTCTAAGTTATCACAGTTTTACCATTTTAGCCCCATTGATGAACGTTTCCCCCTTAAAGACGTTGTACTGCCGCTAAAATAATACAATACCTTAGTTTTTCGTTTATTATATCCAAATTTAAAAAAAAAAAATGAAGAGGGACATTCCGTTAGTTTACTTGTCAGTGCAACATGTTCTCAGTGGTGCCAACTAGAAACAAAATGTACTATACTATGAAGTGTTACTTTTTTTTCTCCACTCGTACTAAGTTCTTTATAGATCTAACGTCATTCTGTAAGGATAGTATGGAGGCACATACCCCCTGAACATCATGAAATTTCATTTTCCATTCTGGCCGCTTCAGTATATTTCGTTACAACCAGCGAGAAGGTGGATCCAGAAAAATAACAGCTCACGCGGAGACCAGCCAGTAGATTTTTCTGTGCACCAGTTGTGACTGGAACAAGTAACGCCATTGAGTGGGGGGAGGGATGCGTTGAAGTGGCACACAAGGTCCTTGCACCACACACACTACAATGGCTTGCCGAGTAGGCCACAATGTAAATCGAGAAACGTTAATAGTTTCATCACGTGTGGAAGAAGGACAAATATTTTGGACGCTCCATACACATCTAAGTGACGGGAACCGCACTCTCATGGTGTCGCTCGATACAATAGCATCTACTACCTGTCGCTGGCACTTGCGGGCATTCCGCTGTTTAAGTAACACTGTCGCCATACAGCTGTTAAACGTCCTAACGAGCGATAACTCGCGCTGCTGAAGCAGGCGCTACTGGAATTCGCAAATAAAAACACTACGGTCTGTTCTTCCCCGGCTAGACATATATATGCACAGTTCATCCTTGAGACTAAACGACGCTTTCCTGTATTGACAAGCCGCGCGGGAATGGGTGCGTGGTCTACGGCTCCTAAAAATAAGGGCTGGTGCATCAGCCATTTTCTTTCCCAACGAATGAGAAACATAGTACGAAGCTTATGCGAACTGTGTTGTGCGTGAAATATTTTAGAAATGTCCTGCACGGACTCTTAGATCGTGCTCTTTTTAGCTTGCATTCCTCTCGTGTTTACATTGATAAGTGGATTAGGCACAGAAAATGTCGCGTTTTCTTTACTTATTGCTTGTTATTCCAAGAATAATGATACAAGAAACATATATACTCTTGTGATCAAATCACGTACTGAGTGCAGATTTTTACCTGACCTAGGTCCTAACAACGAAGTGACTTAATATTTTATAATATCTGTTCCTATTGTCAAATAACGCTAGTGGAACTGAGCTTTCTGAATATTAAAAATAGCAGATAGATCTGATTACAATTGTGATACAGATCCGATGACGGCAGTTTAATTTTTAGCAAACTGGCCAACTAAATAAAAGTTTTATGGTTTTAAGTGAGCTTGGCTTGTATTTGAATAATGAATGTCAATATGTGAGGTTGATTCTCTGTCTTGCAGTAAAATATTGTATGCTGTGACAAACACATCGTATTTTGGTACTCACATTCAGAAAGTTTCAGGATGTACACTAAAAGGAAAAAGAGATTTAGTATACAACACAAAATTTTCTAACGGTCATGAAGGCGTACAGTTTTGGTGACAACCGTTGAAGACTACTTGAAAACCCAATCACATAGAATGAATAGCAATGATCCTTTGTGTTGACTATGAAAAAATAACTAATGCTGTTCCTTCTCCAAGGTTCACAGGTTTTTGTATAACTGGTACCCTTGTCGTATCTTTTCAGTAAATTAATCAATCTTGTAAGTCAAACTTTTCGTTCATTTTGATTAAAAACGCAAGATATTACTGTTACCAGTCACTTAGTTTTATTGTACACACAGCGTGTTTCGAGGTTTTAGACCCCCATCATTAGGTGGAGTAACATTAACTTGAGTACATATAGGTTAGGTTGACGTGTTGCACTGTCTACAAGAGAAGATACACATCAGAATGTAACTTTGTACAATTGTTAAAAGGAAGTTAAATGTAAACAATTAAAATAACATACCTCCAGTGGCCACAGGTCCCTTGCATTGTCTTTACCTCACTTACATGTAACAAATCACAGCCACCATCTTTGTTTATTTCTAACAGAAGCAAAGAACTTGTATAATGTTTATCATCATTTAAAGCAAACTGTTAAGAGTCCATCTTTGGTGCATTACGTCTTTAGTGTAAGTTCTTTGCTTCTGTTAGAAATAAACAAAGATGGTGGCTGTGATTTGCTACATGTAAGTGAGGTAAAGACAATGTTGTTGTTGTTGTTGTTTGTTAAGCTTAAGGGACTTAACTACGGGGTCATCAGTCCCTAAACTTACAAACTACTTATGAACTACCTACAACTAAGTACGGCACAAATATCCATACCCGAGGGGGGATTCGAACCCCCGACCGTAGTGGCCGTGCAGACCGTGACTGGAGCGCCTCAGTCCCCTCGGCCACCGCGGCCGGCTAAAGACAATACAAGGGACCTGTGGCCACTGGAGGTATGTTATTTTAATTGTTTACATTTAACTTCATTTTAACAGTTCTGCAACGTTACATTCTGATGTAATGTTTTTGTATCTTCTCTTGTAGACAGTGCAACACGTCAACTTAACTTATATTTACTCAAGTTAATGTCATCCCACCTGATGATGGGGGTTTAAACCATCGAAACGCGTTGTGGGTACAACTAAGTGACTGGTGACAGTAATGCCTTTTGTTTTTAATTAATATCAAACAACAGTTACGGTAAAGCCTTTACTAAAATGTTTTCATTTAAAGTAAACTCTTCGTTGCCAACATTAGCTCTTTACGCCTCCTAAGTAAACTGTACCCAGTATTTTATCTGGGTTATCAATGTTATAGTCTCATATACATATGCGTCAATATTGACATTTACTTATAAGAAACTAAACTGAGGATGTGTTTTGTGATAAAGCGGCAAGTATCGTTCATTGAAATCGTATACTGCAAGTTAGAAAGCCGAAACTTCGACATACCATGAATAGCATTCAGTATCGTCACAGTACGCTGCCACCGTCGTAAGTAAAATTTTACCCAGTATACTTATATTCAGCGGCGGTGCGTCCTATGTGCTCATTGGTTCAGTCAACACTTGGAAATGAGCTTGTGGTGAAAAAAGTAAATAATTAAATTAAATAAAAAGTGTTTTTAAACTATCATTAATAGTTTCGTTCTTCTTTCAGATCATTTAATATGCACAGTCAAAGTATTTTTACCGCACGAGATATATTTTACGTTGTGGAGACAGTACGTATACGGGTCGTAGCGCTGCCGTTTAATATGCGCGGCAATGGCGGCAGCGTTGCAATGCGCATGCGCGGCTGAGTTCAACTTCTCCCCTGAACCCCCTCAAGGCAGCATACGAGCGCTCCCGCAGCGGGGAGGGGCGAGGGGACACGCCGCTTTTAACATTGTTGTTGGAGCTTGTAGAGTCACCAGCTTCTGGCTACTCGATCTCTGGCGGTTACGCACGAATGATCCCGAAGCAAAGACATTGGAGCTACTGTGCACTTCGTCTTGCGCATGCAAAATTCTTCCATGAAGACAACATCCATCCTCAAAAACACGTCATATTTGCTAAAACGTCTTACAGCTATAACTGAAGAAGCATCAACTGTAAAATCCTTCAGAAAATCTGATCATTGATAACAATGAAGTCAGTACTCTCTAGCTAGAAGCATAGCCGTGTGGTTCGCGGCAACGTTCTGCGCTGTGGAAGTTAGTGGTTCCGAGATCGATTTTTTTTAATCCAATCTTCTTTTTAACAGATACGAGAACAACAACGAGTTTTCTATCGTTACTTGCCACATATACGTTTGGCGTTTTTGCAAATGTATCGCGATTTAGAGAGTAAATCTATATCAATAAATGTGAATGTCTGTTCGGTGTACGCTTATTACGCCCGAACGACAAGACGCAGAGTCCTAAATATTTGTACAGTTACTAATTTATACCTGAGAAAGGTTTTAGGCATGGTTTTATAGCGGTCTGATAGATATTTAGTAATTTGAAGAATATAACGCGAAATGTGGAACAATAATTACTCTTTGAAAATTATATTTACTCTTTGAAAATGATTTTATTGGTTGCATTGTTGCTTGAGGGTTGATAATGATAAAAGAGTGGAGAATATTGGGATGGAAAGTTGTCGGTGTATATAAAATACTACGTGTGTGTGTTAATATTTCGCTCTGCAGCGAAAACTAGAGAACGCAAGTCTGCCGTTGTACACCATAGCAGTTCCATGCCGATAGTTATAAGGGGGTGGAAGATATGTTGGCTGAAAGTCGTCAAATTATAAGAAAATTCGGACTGAAAGCCAGCGATGGCGTTTGCGACTTTATAGCAAGGAGGTTCCATACAGGGAAACGTGATGTCACAGACCATATCTTTGGTCTATGCGTGCTACAATGTCTTCAGCTCTTTCTCTGTAAGGATAAGCACACGAATATGGAAATATAAGAATGAATAAAGAATTAAAAACAATATTTCTTTTAATACATCTCTTTAAAAAAAATCGGAATGACGTTTCGCGCATTGCATCAATTGATCGATCTGTGATATTGTTGCAATCATTATTGTTGAATTTCGTGATTTGATTCCCCGAAACGAGTGCATTTTTACGTGTGATTTGATCTACACTACTTACTTTCTTGATAATGTTGATTAAAAATGTTTATTTCTAAAGAAGGTATTGTATTTCATTTCATCCTGCGAAACCAGTCACATAGCACACTACTGAAAGATAGGTTATCTATCACAATCAACCAACACGCGAGTGGAGCCGCGGGTTTAAGCTAGTAACAAATATTTAACTGTTTGAAAATATGTGGGGGAGAGCAGCCTTTGTACATGCGAAAGGTTATGTGGGGGTGCTGCTTACAGTATCACATGATCCAAAGGTAACTTGTCTCTTCATCGTAACAGATTCATTTTCTTACACTCACTTAACACTGTAATCTGTTACTTACTGTGTTTTAGTGTTCGTGTGCTTATTCATATTTTCTTTTTGTTTATTATCAAAGAAAAATGAACAACGTTCAGTATCTCTTAGAAATAAATTACTCAGCTTTAAGCTTGGAAGAGAAGTGTGAAATAAAAAAGCTTTTCTGGCCGACGCCACAGCTCGAGTTGAAGCAAGCGCAAACATGCCGAAGTAAGACATTCCTCATATCTTGTAACTAAACTATATGCGAAAAGGGGTGGGGAGAACCTGGGGTACTTTCCCCCAGACGGCAGCGGTGGCCGAGGGGACTGAGGCGCGCCAGTCACGGTCTGCACGGCCACTACGGTCGGGGGTTCGAATCCCCCCTCGGGCATGGATATTTGTGCTGTCCTTAGTATTAGCTAGTTCATAAGTAGTTTGTAAGTTTAGGGACTAATGACCCCTTAGTTAAGTCCCATAAGCTATACAAACATTTGAACATTTGAACTTTCCCCCAGCGTCACTCGTAGAGGTGCGCCGAATTGTCTCTTTAGACGCCAGGGGGAGGGGGGGGGGGGAGGGATGAGCGGCGGCCCCACTATCAAGATCCGGCACTGTAAGAAGTGAACCCCCCTCCCCCACTACCCCCCCCCCCCTTCGGACACCTGGAGCACCAACCGCCACTACTAATATTCTTCTTCAGTTAAGTGAGACTTAATACCGAAATAAAAGTATTTTCAAAAAATTGTGCAATATGAGTGCAAAACACCTGGATGTGATGTATCTATATATTATAAGGCACTCATAATACGTACTATAACTGCTGTTTGTTCTGGGATGTTTTGCACCGTTATGACATTTTGGGGCTGCTAACTCCATTCAAAGAGAATCTGTGTTAAGAGGGTGTCCTTTCAAAAGAACTAAACAAAAACTTACGTTCAACTATCACACGCGATTTTTACTATTAAATATTGCTTCAGGTCATAATAAATATTATTTACACTGCTGGCCATTAAAATTGCAACACCAAGAAGAAATGCGGATGATAAATGGGTATTCATTGGACAAATATATGATACTTGAACTGACATGTGATTACATTTTCACGCAATTTGGGTGCATAGATCCTGAGAAATCAGTACCCAGAACAACCACCTATAACCATAGTAACGTACTTGACACACCTGGCCAATGAGTCAAACAGAGCTTGGATGGCGTGTACAGATACAGATGCTCATGCAGCTTCAACACGATACCACAGTTCATCAAGAGTAGTGATTGGCGTATTGTGACGAGCCAGATGCTCGGCCACCATTGACCAGACATTTTCAGTTGGTGAGAGATGTGGAGAATGTGCTGGCCAGGACAGCAGTCGAACATTTTCCGTATCCAGAAAGGCCCGTGCAGGACCTGCAACATGCGGCCGTGCATTATCCGGCTGAAATGTAGAGTTTCGCAGGTATCGAATGAAGGGTAGAGCCACGGGTCGTAACACATATGAAATGTATCTGCCACAGTTCAAAGCGCCGTCGATGCGAACAAGAGGTGACCGAGACGTGTAACCAATGGCACGCCATGTCATCACGCCGGATGATACGCCAGTATGGCGATGACGAATACACGCTTCCAATGTCCGTTCACCGCGATGTCGCCAAACAAGGATACGACCATCTTGATGCCATAAATAGAATCTGTCTGTGATGCAGCGTCAAGGGTAACCGCAGCCATGATCTCCGAGCTGATAGTCTGTGCTGCTGCAAACGTCGAACTGTTCGTACAGATTGTTGTTTTCTTGCAAACGTCCCCATCTGTTGACTCAGGGATCGAGGCGTGGCTGCACGATCCATTATAGCCATGCGGATAAGATGCCTTTCATCTCGACTGCTAGTGATACGAGGCCATTGGGATCCAGCGTGGCATTCCATATTGCCCTCCCGAAACCACCGATTCCTTTTTCTGCTAACAATCAGAGAGCAGGAATGTCGCAATACCGATAAACCGCAATCGCGATAGGCTACAATCCGACCTTTACCAAAGTCGGAAACGTGATGGTACGCATTTCTCCCCCTTACACGAAGCATCACAACAAAATGTCACCAGGCAACGCTGGTCAACTGCTGTTTGTGTATCAGAAACCGGTTGGAAACTTTCCTCATGTCTGCACGTTGTAGGTGTCGCCACCGGCGCCAACCTTGTGTGAATGCTCTGAAAAGACAATCATTTGCATATGACAGCATCTTTTTTTTTTTTTTTTTTTTTTTTTTTTTTTTTTTTTTTTTTTTTTTTTTTTGTCGCTTAAATTTCGCGTCTGTAGCACGTCATCTTCGTGATGTAGCAATTTTAATGTCCAGGAGTGAAGGTACAGCTTTCACAATGCCTTGCTGAGGATTTGAATCCATGGTTTCGTGGGGTGTAGGCCACACCTAGGGTGCAAACAATATTGGTACGAGCAAAGTAGGGCTGCAGGCGATGTCGTGCTACCAGCAAACGCATTCGAGTCGTTCGTCTGCTGCCACAGCCCATTAATTCCAAACTGCGCCGTATTATCCTCGTCGTACGTCTCATGTTGATTTCTGCGGTTATATCTACATCTACGTCTTCATGATTACTCTATAAATTGTTTTGAAGTGCATGGCAGAGGGTTCGTCGAACCGCTTTTACGACATTTTTATACAGGTCCATTCTCTAATGGTGCGCAGGATAAGGGAGTACCCTATTCTTGCCGTTTTAGATCTGATTTCTCTTATTTTATTACTAGCTTAATTCCCGCTGCTTTGCACGCGTAGACTGGATAGTCTGCATTGGTTATTTCTACTTCTAAACATAAATTTTCATACATTTAGCGTTAAAAATGCTTTCCTAATCAAGTATTTTGATACCATTTGCTACCCCCTATTGCACCATTGATGGAAGAATTCAAAAATCCTGAAACACATTTTTTTTAAATTCTAGCATGAAAATAGTCTTGATTTGATTTTTCCAGGGAAACCAAAACAGTCTTGTTCCAACCCGCCATTGCCCGCACCGAAACTAAGTTTATTGTGCGTTATCGCTCCCTGTATATCTAGTAAAGCCAACCAATGCCCTTGAACAGTGCAGGGTGTCCCTTTACCAGTTCTTTATTAGTCACAATTTCTTCGGGTCTGGTTGTCCAAAATATTCTGTGCCTTTTATTCTCCAATGCAATGCATTCGAAGATTGATGTGATGCAGTTTCATCACCGTCATAACAGATCCTACATTTAGGGTCCTCTTCTGTTATTCCCATTGTACGTAGGTGTTTTTTGAAATTCCCATGACCTGTCAGCAATCCAACGATGAGTCTAATCTCTCTCCTGTTCAGACCCAGGATTGCAGGGCTTCTTTTAAAACATGGCTTTGGCATCATTACCTTGCCATGTTTTTGTTGATGGACTTTGGTCCAATATTCTACGTGCTGTCTTCTGAGCCAGTTACCTAACTCCAATTTGATCATTGCCTTGGTGATTGTCAGGACAGATTCCGGTCCAATAAATGGAGTCTCTGCCCCCATCCCGGCTAATCTGTTGGCATGTTCGTTGCCACTGATCCCCGAGTGGCCAGGGACCCACAATAGTTTTACTCTATTGCTTTCCCCTAGCTCCACCAGAACCCTGTGACATTCTGCAACAATTTTAGACCTTGTTGCAGGAGCTGCCAGTGATCTCAGGGTTGCCTGGCTGTCTGAATAGATATAGATGCTACGATCTTTGTAGCACCTACGCAAATTTTCCTCCACACACGTCCTGATGGCAGTTATTTCGGCCTGGAATACTGAGGCCAGTTTTCCTAGAGAGATGACGCCCTCCAGTCTTGGCTGCACCCCATATTCCCCGGCCCCAATACCTTGGTCTGATTTTGACCCGTCGGTGAACCAGACAATATCCCCCGTACGTTGTGGAACTATTTTCTCCCACTGCTCCGTACTTCCAATTGTTATATTGAAAGTCTTGTTGAAGCAGTATGGGGTTATAATATAGTCGGCTGGCATTTCCCCAACCTTTCCTATATTTACCTCACCCACTATTTTAGTGTGTGATTCTGGATATTCCAAAGAGTTCCAGTTGTTGCCAGATTTGAGTCTGTATGCACCAGCCGCTGCCTCCATCTTGACCCAAAGGTGTAATGGGGGCATATCCAGCATGGCTTCCATCCCAGCAGTTGGTGTGCTGCTAATTCCGCCTGCTATGGCTAAGCAGGCTAATCTCTGCACCTTAACAAGCTCCTTAGCAGCAACCTGCTGTTCTACCTTCTTCCACCACACGACCGCCCCATAGGTGATCCTGGGTCTAATCACTGTGGTGTATATCCAGTGCATACCCTTGGGGCTCAGGCCCCAATTTTTGCCACAAGCTCTCCTGGTACTCACAAGAGTACCTTTTGTCTTGGAGCAAATATTCCTGATATGACGGGTCCATGTCAATTTCTCATCTAGGGTAGCCCCTAGATATTTCACTGTCCCCTTCACAGGTAGCGCCTCATTGAAAAGCTTTAGATTCCAACTTGAATGTTGTATATGCTTTTTTGTGAATGGTACAACAACAGTCTTCTTAGGACTAACCCCCAGATCCTGGTTTCTGCACCAGTCTTGCACACCTTGTGCCATATTCTTTACTGTGTCAGCAAATTTGCCTAGTATTACTATGACAAGATCATCTACGTATCCTTGGCAAAAGTACTGCCTAGAAGCACCTCTTCCTTTTAACCATTCAAACTTCTGTACGTGGATATGTGACTGAACTCCTAAACCGCTGGACCGCTTTTCATTAAATTTTCTATGTATGTTTCAATGAGTCCCTGAACATTTAGATTTACATTTGAGTGTGGTAAAAACTGAAAAAAATTAAACTGCTGATTTTTCATGGACGTCCACACTTTGGATTATATTCGTGTCTTATGCGGTGTCAGGCCGTTCATGCTGTTGCGATATAACGAGGAAATCATTGTCTCCGTATATTTTCGTATGGTGCATGGTGGAGAGAAGTTACGGTACGGACATCGTAAACATCTACAGTGTTTTCCGATAATGATAAAAATTTTGCGCACTTGAATTTAAAAACAAGAGGACGATCACTGCTATGTAACTCACAGTGAATGGGCGTAGGGTACCTCTTCCCAGACTTCGACATCCTGTGACCGATCACCATTAAATTTGGTATATATATGTAATTTTTCATATACATGGATGGAAGGAGATGGGCAGGGACAGGAAAGACGAGTTCGCGGACGAACAGAATTCCCTCGTGTGTTTCATTCAGAAGGTTCTATCTACATAAATTAAAACGAGTGACTATGTTGCTAAGCGCAAAACATGCTTGCATGTCTGAACGACTGTTACATTGTTTCCACCGATAAACTTTGACACTGAACGTGGTATTTAAATGAGACACAGCAAAGTTTTCGGCAGCTGCAGTAAACGTCTGCCCGTGTGGGAGTTAAATAGTGGAGTGTACGAACACTCAAAGGTAGCAGACGAAGTGTGGCATACTATATTTTGGGTTGGCGCGGGAGACGTTCGCCTCACAAATGTTAGTATGTTACCGTTCAGTTATGTAGTTCATGATATTTCATATTCGAAATTGTGAAAACTTTTCCTGACTTCTTTTTTCCAAGTTAGCAACAGATGCACGACACCCTCGCAGACAACACACCAAACAGAGCCACACGGAATTGCCGCAAGGTCTAAGGCGTTATGCTACGGACTGGGCGGCCGTTACAGCCGGAGGTTCGAATCCTCCCTTGGGTATGGGCGAGTGTGTTGCCCTAAGTTTAAATTAGTTTAAGTATTTCGTAAGTCAAGGAGATGATGACCACAGCTGTTTGTCCAATAGGTTTACACACTTTTAAACATTTTGAACGCCTCACAGAAATCAGATAGAGAGAGCCATATACAGGCAACCAGAACCTTCATGGCATTCTATATATATCGTTTACTTATTATACTAAGGGTCGGCATAAAGTCATTCCCCGATTATCCAAAATATTTCATAAAAGTCATTCAAGATATGTTTTTCTGTAATTGTAGCTTGACCCGTATCAATTTAAAAGTCACCAACATGCAAACGTTCATAAACTGAAATGCAGAAGGTAATTTTATAACAGTTTTGTTTCTGTCTCAATCTCATAAGATTATAGTAAACAAAATAGAATCCTTGCGAATATTTACCTCCTCCTGTTCTTCCCTCCATCCATCTCCCCTGCCCTTCTTACTGTCTTCGAACCCTCCTCTTACATCTCCCTGACCATTTCTCTCTTTTCTTCGTCGTATCTATTCAAAATAAGAAATTAAAATAAGGAAAAGTTAGTAAAACATACTTTCCTTTTGCAAAACAGCATAGTGGTACTTAAAAAGAAAAAAAAAAAAAAAAAAAAAAAAAAAAAAAAAAGATGAGAATAGCAGACAAGTCAGCAAAAGGTTTCAACAATTTATAAGACAAGGTGACCGGTTTCGATCTCTTCTGAGATCATCATCTGACCTAGTGGTCTCGCAGTTGATACCGAGACAAATTTTATGTTAAAGGCTGGGAATGACCAAACGAGATAACGACACCAATGAACAACGTTATTTAGAGACTTCGTCAGCACCTGTTTTGTTTTCCAGCTTGTGTTACTGTAAATGACCTGTTGAACCATAAACATCCGAGCAATGCGAATTCCCGAAACTTTATTTCCATGTGGCATTTTTACCACAGCACCTTGTCAGTACGCAGGGCAGTTTCAAATGTACAGTTATTATTACAGGTGGAGATTTTGATGCAGGGGAAGAAAGGTAACACAATAATACAGATGAAAAACATATGTTTTCTTTTACCACTCTTAACAGCTACACACATGTTTTTGTTTTGTGCACATCTAAGGCTTTACACCTTTCGAATAATATAAGTTTCATTGGGGTATTTGTATAATTAATATTATAAACTCTTACACCTACATCACAACTCACATTTTAGTAGGTGGCATAGGCTTCATAGAACCGCTATCGTAATATTTTTGTACCGCTACATTCTCTAATAACGCGCTGGAAAAGCGAACACACAAATCTATCCGTTTTCTGGCTGATTTCTCTTATTTTTATCATCTCACTCTATGGTCGCTTCGAAGGAGAAAGATGTCGAAAGAAATTTCGTAGATACACTACTGGCCATTAAAATTGTTATACCAAGGAGAATGCAGATGAACATCGGATATTCATTTGACAAATATATTATACTAGAACTGACATGTGATTACATTTTCACGCAATTTTGGTGCGTTGATCCTGAGATATTAGTACCCAGAACAACCACCTAACCTCTGAAAAGCCAATCATTTGCATATCACATCTTCTTCCTGTCGGTTAAATTTCGCGTCTGTAGCACGTCATCTTCGTGGTGTAGCAATTGTAATGGCCAGGAGTGTAGATGTCACCTAAAGTAACACCACCTTTCTTCTAACGATTTCTACGCCAACTCGTACAACATTTTCGAGACACTCTCTCCCCTATGTCGCTGTGTCGCGTTAATACGAAACGAGTTGCTTTTTCCTGAAATTTTTCCATGTCCACCCGAGAAGGCTCCCACACTGTGCAATAAACTCTAAATTAGGACGAACAAGAGTAGTGTAGGCAGTTTCTTCACTAGGACTGTTGCATCTTCTGAGTGTTCTGCCAATGAAACATAGCATATTGTTCATCTTTCCCACAAAATTTTCGACGTATTCTTTCCAATGTAACCTGTTCGTCACTGTAATTGCTAAGTTCCTGGGTTTACGGCCTGTAGACTTGACTGATTTATCGTGTAAAAGTAGTTTAAGAAATTCGAAATATGCAAACGTTTCTACCATTTCAGGGCACTGAAACAAATCCAAAGGCAAAGATAATAATTTGTGCTGGACCAGGATTCCTGACAGCGGTCGCCTTAATCAATCAGACAACCCATCCAAAACAAATTCTCATCTTGTAGCACACTATGTTGGTAGTGTCCCCTGCCCATTAAATGTTCAAATGTTTGTATAGCTTATGGGACTTAACTACGGGTCATCAGTCCCTAAACCTACAAACTACTATGAACTAGTTAACACTAAGGACGACACAAACATCCATGTCCGAGGGGGGATTCGAACCCCCGACGCAGCGGCCTTGCAGACTGTGACTGGCGCGCCGCAGTCCGTTCGACCACCGCAGCCGGCCCTGCCCATTAGTTCCTCTTTCTCGTAGCCTATACTGAATTCTCGCAAGGGATCGAGGATATTACTGTCGACTGCCTATTGGCGGACATATACACAATTACTGGTACTAGTTGACCCGTGCGAATAACTCGCACTTTATCCTGATCAGTGACAGATAGGGAACATAGTAATTGAGAAAAGGTAGATGCAAGTACATATGTATAAAACATAATAAACTTTGAATAGTAGTAACAGATATTAGTTTCATTGTAAGAAAATTTATATAATGAAATAAAATATGATTAATTGTGAAACATATAAAAAATCAAATATTGACTTTTTGATATTTATTTTAGATTTTGATAACACGTTTATTTTACAAAATTTCTGAGATCTCGAACTCAGAAATGATCTGTTCAAACAGTTCAAGCCCATTCCTACACATACCCAATCAATGAAATTTAAAATCATTGTCGGTCCTGTCTTCGTTAAAACTAATTAAATTAAAAGTTAAATAAATTCTTATAAGTTATAATAGTAACAATTAGGCCTACTTACCTGTGATGAAGAATGCTGACATAATTCAGTTCATTCGCACAATACAAAACACTTGCTTGAACAAAGGGAACAATTCCAACAGCTCTTGTGCATCGACGTGCGAAACAGAACTCTCGTGATAAACTACGCAAGAGATGTTGTGCCTGCTACATCTTCTACACTGCTTTTTTATATCGACAGCGCAAACTAAGTTGATGCTCGCCACTCTAACTGATGAGAGCAACCCAAAATAATCTTAGATTGTACACAAATTTATTCAAACTAAAGGTTTTTTTGTGTGTGGAAACAATAACTTTAAACGATCTGGGTATTTTCCGTCACTAGTAGAGAACGAAAGCATGAAAATGATACTTCAATCATTAATTTTGATTATGTAATAAGGGAGATATGGCGTACCCACAAAAAACACCGATGAGAAATATGATGGTGTCTGCTTTTTCGGACATGTCGGAAAACAGATACCATATCAATAATTATGTAGTTTTACGGATTTCTTTTAGCCCTCATATGGATGATTTTATTCGTTTCGAAATTTAGGGCAATTGCCAATTTTCGCACCATGCAGATATCTTACATATATCGTTATGCAGTTGCTTTTGATCTTCTAGTGACTTTACCAACCGATAAACGACAGCATCATTCGCTAACAGTCAAAGAGAGCTGCATAGTTTGTCTCCTAAAACATATCAAAAGACAAGGAACAGTAGGGACCCTGTACACTTCCCTTCGATGACATTCCTTCTGTAACTACTAACAGCGGCGTTCCTGGCAGGAAATCACGAATCCAATCGCACGACTTATACGATGATCCATAAACACTCAATTTGGTTATACGTCGCTTGTGAGATCAAATTCCTTTCCGAAATCTAGAAATGTTGTACATCGACATTTTAATATTAAGAATTACATAATTTCAACACCGTATATTCTTAATTCGTGTTAGTTACACTATAAGCTTATTTCGACTTAATAGTCTTCTTCAGGTGTTATGCCTGCAATACATAAGTTTTCATAATATTTAGTACAATGCTGCCTACTTTTTTTATACAGATGTACAAGAAATGCTACATACCACATTCTGTTATGCTGTACATTTCAATAATATTGTGACGTGATATAGTTTATTATTATTTTTTCTTCTTTTATATATATATATATATATATATATATATATATATATATATATATATATATATATATATATACGTAAGTTATAATATTGTGCTGTCATGCAAGATCTTTATCAAGTTATGGATTTTAACATTTATTTGACAGCTCTACAGAGATGTAATATGAATACATTATTTGCACAGAGAATATATATCTATGAGGCAACGCTTTTATTTAAAATTGAACGACATATGTTGCTTTTTTTATCTTTGATAATTTTGAAACTTCCTGGCAGATTAAAATTGTGTGCCGGAACCGGGACTCGAACCTGGGACCTTTGCCCTTCGCGGGCAAGCGCACTACCGACTGTGCTATCCCGACACGACTCACGATGCCGCCTCACAACTTTACTTCCGCCAGTACCTCGCCTCCTACTTTCCAAACTTCACAGAAGCTCTCCTGCAAACACGCAAGACTAGCACTCCTGGAAGAAAGGATATGGTGGAGACATGGCTTAGCCACAGCCTAAGGGATGTTTCCAGAATGAAACTTTCACTCTGCAGCGGAGTGTGCACTGATATGAAACTTCCTGGAGGATTAAAATTGTGTGCCGGAACCGGGACTCGAACCTGGGACCTTTGCCTTTCGCGGGCAAGCGCACTACCGACTGTGCTATCCCGACACGACTCACGATGCCGCCTCACAACTTTACTTCCGCCAGTACCTCGCCTCCTACTTTCCAAACTTCACAGAAGCTCTCCTGCAAACACGCAAGACTAGCACTCCTGGAAGAAAGGATATGGTGGAGACATGGCTTAGCCACAGCCTAAGGGATGTTTCCAGAATGAAACTTTCCCTCTGCAGCGGAGTGTGCGCTGATATGAAACTTCCTGGCAGATTAAAATTGTGTGCCGGAACCGGGACTCGAACCTGGGACCTTTGCCTTTCGCGGGCAAGCGCACTACCGACTTTGCTATCCCGACACGACTCACGATGCCGCCTCACAACTTTACTTCCGCCAGTACCTCGCCTCCTACTTTCCAAACTTCACAAAAGCTCTCCTGCAAACACGCAAGACTAGCACTCCTGGAAGAAAGGATATGGTGGAGACATGGCTTAGCCACAGCCTAAGGGATGTTTCCAGAATGAAACTTTCACTCTGCAGCGGAGTGTGCGCTGATATGAAACTTCCTGGCAGATTAAAATTGTGTGCCTGAACCGGGACTCGAACCTGGGACCTTTGCCTTTCGCGGGCAAGCGCACTACCGACTGTGCTATCCCGACACGACTCACGATGCCGCCTCACAACTTTACTTCCGCCAGTACCTCGCCTCCTACTTTCCAAACTTCACAGAAGCTCTCCTGCAAACACGCAAGACTAGCACTCCTGGAAGAAAGGATATGGAGGAGACATGGCTTAGCCACAGCCTAAGGGATGTTTCCAGAATGAAACTTTCACTCTGCAGCGGAGTGTGCACTGATATGAAACTTCCTGGAGGATTAAAATTGTGTGCCGGAACCGGGACTCGAACCTGGGACCTTTGCCTTTCGCGGGCAAGCGCACTACCGACTGTGCTATCCCGACACGACTCACGATGCCGCCTCACAACTTTACTTCCGCCAGTACCTCGCCTCCTACTTTCCAAACTTCACAGAAGCTCTCCTGCAAACACGCAAGACTAGCACTCCTGGAAGAAAGGATATGGTGGAGACATGGCTTAGCCACAGCCTAAGGGATGTTTCCAGAATGAAACTTTCCCTCTGCAGCGGAGTGTGCGCTGATATGAAACTTCCTGGCAGATTAAAATTGTGTGCCGGAACCGGGACTCGAACCTGGGACCTTTGCCTTTCGCGGGCAAGCGCACTACCGACTTTGCTATCCCGACACGACTCACGATGCCGCCTCACAACTTTACTTCCGCCAGTACCTCGCCTCCTACTTTCCAAACTTCACAAAAGCTCTCCTGCAAACACGCAAGACTAGCACTCCTGGAAGAAAGGATATGGTGGAGACATGGCTTAGCCACAGCCTAAGGGATGTTTCCAGAATGAAACTTTCACTCTGCAGCGGAGTGTGCGCTGATATGAAACTTCCTGGCAGATTAAAATTGTGTGCCTGAACCGGGACTCGAACCTGGGACCTTTGCCTTTCGCGGGCAAGCGCACTACCGACTGTGCTATCCCGACACGACTCACGATGCCGCCTCACAACTTTACTTCCGCCAGTACCTCGCCTCCTACTTTCCAAACTTCACAGAAGCTCTCCTGCAAACACGCAAGACTAGCACTCCTGGAAGAAAGGATATGGAGGAGACATGGCTTAGCCACAGCCTAAGGGATGTTTCCAGAATGAAACTTTCACTCTGCAGCGGAGTGTGCGCTGATATGAAACTTCCTGGCAGATTAAAATTGTGTGCCGGAACCGGGACTCGAACCTGGGACCTTTGCCTTTCGCGGGCAAGCGCACTACCGACTGTGCTATCCCGACACGACTCACGATGCCGCCTCACAACTTTACTTCCGCCAGTACCTCGCCTCCTACTTTCCAAACTTCACAGAAGCTCTCCTGCAAACACGCAAGACTAGCACTCCTGGAAGAAAGGATATGGTGGAGACATGGCTTAGCCACAGCCTAAGGGATGTTTCCAGAATGAAACTTTCACTCTGCAGCGGAGTGTGCGCTGATATGAAACTTCCTGGCAGATTAAAATTGTGTGCCGGAACCGGGACTCGAACCTGGGACCTTTGCCTTTCGCGGGCAAGCGCACTACCGACTTTGCTATCCCGACACGACTCACGATGCCGCCTCACAACTTTACTTCCGCCAGTACCTCGCCTCCTACTTTCCAAACTTCACAAAAGCTCTCCTGCAAACACGCAAGACTAGCACTCCTGGAAGAAAGGATATGGTG
This sequence comes from Locusta migratoria, assembly GCA_026315105.1. Classification (NCBI taxonomy): domain Eukaryota; kingdom Metazoa; phylum Arthropoda; class Insecta; order Orthoptera; family Acrididae; genus Locusta; species Locusta migratoria. The sequence goes on from CM048747.1 coordinate 509,391,967, forward strand.
GAGACATGGCTTAGCCACAGCCTAAGGGATGTTTCCAGAATGAAACTTTCACTCTGCAGCGGAGTGTGCGCTGATATGAAACTTCCTGGCAGATTAAAATTGTGTGCCTGAACCGGGACTCGAACCTGGGACCTTTGCCTTTCGCGGGCAAGCGCACTACCGACTGTGCTATCCCGACACGACTCACGATGCCGCCTCACAACTTTACTTCCGCCAGTACCTCGCCTCCTACTTTCCAAACTTCACAGAAGCTCTCCTGCAAACACGCAAGACTAGCACTCCTGGAAGAAAGGATATGGAGGAGACATGGCTTAGCCACAGCCTAAGGGATGTTTCCAGAATGAAACTTTCACTCTGCAGCGGAGTGTGCGCTGATATGAAACTTCCTGGCAGATTAAAATTGTGTGCCGGAACCGGGACTCGAACCTGGGACCTTTGCCTTTCGCGGGCAAGCGCACTACCGACTGTGCTATCCCGACACGACTCACGATGCCGCCTCACAACTTTACTTCCGCCAGTACCTCGCCTCCTACTTTCCAAACTTCACAGAAGCTCTCCTGCAAACACGCAAGACTAGCACTCCTGGAAGAAAGGATATGGTGGAGACATGGCTTAGCCACAGCCTAAGGGATGTTTCCAGAATGAAACTTTCACTCTGCAGCGGAGTGTGCGCTGATATGAAACTTCCTGGCAGATTAAAATTGTGTGCCGGAACCGGGACTCGAACCTGGGACCTTTGCCCTTCGCGGGCAAGCGCACTACCGACTGTGCTATCCCGACACGACTCACGATGCTGCCTCACAACTTTACTTCCGCCAGTACCTCGCCTCCTACTTTCCAAACTTCACAGAAGCTCTCCTGCAAACACGCAAGACTAGCACTCCTGGAAGAAAGGATATGGTGGAGACATGGCTTAGCCACAGCCTAAGGGATGTTTCCAGAATGAAACTTTCACTCTGCAGCGGAGTGTGCGCTGATATGAAACTTCCTGGCAGATTAAAATTGTGTGCCGGAACCGGGACTCGAACCTGGGACCTTTGCCTTTCGCGGGCAAGCGCACTACCGACTGTGCTATCCCGACACGACTCACGATGCTGCCTCACAACTTTACTTCCGCCAGTACCTCGCCTCCTACTTTCCAAACTTCACAGAAGCTCTCCTGCAAACACGCAAGACTAGCACTCCTGGAAGAAAGGATATGGTGGAGACATGGCTTAGCCACAGCCTAAGGGATGTTTCCAGAATGAAACTTTCACTCTGCAGCGGAGTGTGCGCTGATATGAAACTTCCTGGCAGATTAAAATTGTGTGCCGGAACCGGGACTCGAACCTGGGACCTTTGCCTTTCGCGGGCAAGCGCACTACCGACTGTGCTATCCCGACACGACTCACGATGCCGCCTCACAACTTTACTTCCGCCAGTACCTCGCCTCCTACTTTCCAAACTTCACAGAAGCTCTCCTGCAAACACGCAAGACTAGCACTCCTGGAAGAAAGGATATGGTGGAGACATGGCTTAGCCACAGCCTAAGGGATGTTTCCAGAATGAAACTTTCACTCTGCAGCGGAGTGTGCGCTGATATGAAACTTCCTGGCAGATTAAAATTGTGTGCCGGAACCGGGACTCGAACCTGGTACCTTTGCCTTTCGCGGGCAAGCGCACTACCGACTGTGCTATCCCGACACGACTCACGATGCCGCCTCACAACTTTACTTCCGCCAGTACCTCGCCTCCTACTTTCCAAACTTCACAGAAGCTCTCCTGCAAACACGCAAGACTAGCACTCCTGGAAGAAAGGATATGGTGGAGACATGGCTTAGCCACAGCCTAAGGGATGTTTCCAGAATGAAACTTTCACTCTGCAGCGGAGTGTGCGCTGATATGAAACTTCCTGGCAGATTAAAATTGTGTGCCGGAAACGGGACTCGAACCTGGGACCTTTGCCTTTCGCGGGCAAGCGCACTACCGACTTTGCTATCCCGACACGACTCACGATGCCGCCTCACAACTTTACTTCCGCCAGTACCTCGCCTCCTACTTTCCAAACTTCACAGAAGCTCTCCTGCAAACACGCAAGACTAGCACTCCTGGAAGAAAGGATATGGTGGAGACATGGCTTAGCCACAGCCTAAGGGATGTTTCCAGAATGAAACTTTCACTCTGCAGCGGAGTGTGCGCTGATATGAAACTTCCTGGCAGATTAAAATTGTGTGCCTGAACCGGGACTCGAACCTGGGACCTTTGCCTTTCGCGGGCAAGCGCACTACCGACTGTGCTATCCCGACACGACTCACGATGCCGCCTCACAACTTTACTTCCGCCAGTACCTCGCCTCCTACTTTCCAAACTTCACAGAAGCTCTCCTGCAAACACGCAAGACTAGCACTCCTGGAAGAAAGGATATGGAGGAGACATGGCTTAGCCACAGCCTAAGGGATGTTTCCAGAATGAAACTTTCACTCTGCAGCGGAGTGTGCGCTGATATGAAACTTCCTGGCAGATTAAAATTGTGTGCCGGAACCGGGACTCGAACCTGGGACCTTTGCCTTTCGCGGGCAAGCGCACTACCGACTGTGCTATCCCGACACGACTCACGATGCCGCCTCACAACTTTACTTCCGCCAGTACCTCGCCTCCTACTTTCCAAACTTCACAGAAGCTCTCCTGCAAACACGCAAGACTAGCACTCCTGGAAGAAAGGATATGGTGGAGACATGGCTTAGCCACAGCCTAAGGGATGTTTCCAGAATGAAACTTTCACTCTGCAGCGGAGTGTGCACTGATATGAAACTTCCTGGAGGATTAAAATTGTGTGCCGGAACCGGGACTCGAACCTGGGACCTTTGCCTTTCGCGGGCAAGCGCACTACCGACTGTGCTATCCCGACACGACTCACGATGCCGCCTCACAACTTTACTTCCGCCAGTACCTCGCCTCCTACTTTCCAAACTTCACAGAAGCTCTCCTGCAAACACGCAAGACTAGCACTCCTGGAAGAAAGGATATGGTGGAGACATGGCTTAGCCACAGCCTAAGGGATGTTTCCAGAATGAAACTTTCACTCTGCAGCGGAGTGTGCGCTGATATGAAACTTCCTGGCAGATTAAAATTGTGTGCCGGAACCGGGACTCGAACCTGGGACCTTTGCCTTTCGCGGGCAAGCGCCTTTAACTTTACGGGTTATTCATTTTGCCTTTCTTCAGTTTTAGTGTTCATGTACTGATGTATCGATTTTTTCTTTAATTTTTGCTACAATTCCCTATTATGTCAGTTTGTTCAGAGTTGAGCGTCTTGGCGTTTCTCTGCATGCCTTTGCCACCATCTCTTCAGTCACCGAGAGCCTCGTATTTGTTCCATAAGACCGGTGAACTGAACACTTTACTCTTAACGTAAGATGGTATTTAGGTTGAAAGAGACGGCATCGCTATGATGTTGAGCTGATTTTACCTCTCCACCTATCAATCAAGTTTCATCGAATAACAGTGTTGTGCGTTAAGCCACACCAGAAAATAATTTTCGATACATCAATTGCCTACTCCGCCACGAAATATAGGTTTTCCGACCCCTATACTGCCTGTTTACTCACGAACACGTACAAAGTAGATTTCTGAAAACAAATAAAAAGGAATATACTTTGCATCTCTTCGTTCCACCATTTTCGTAACAAATTCATCATGTATAGGTTTATAATCTGAGTGCAAAGCTTTTTGAGGTTACACTTCGTCCCCACGGAAATGCAGCCTTTTGTGTTACCACACAGCTTTGAGGTATGCTTGACTCTCTGGAAACACAACGTCTCAATTTTTGTAAAATACGTTCAAATGTTTTACGCGTATATCAAAGGTGGCGTCAGCAAACCTTCGTCTACAGCGTCTTGCACTGCTACCAACACTGCCAAGCAACAAACGTTTCATACCATCTTTGGATTCTTCTATGAAGGCTCCCAAACCACAACAATATCATTAATTGTAATATAAATTTCGCCTTTTTGTTCAAGATATGAAATATGTATTTAAAACTGTAGCATATTGGTTTCGGTCATTGATTGAACATCATCGGTGCAGTTTTCGGTCCAGGGGCCTCGTGTAAACAACTCTTTTTTTTCATTTAAAATAATACAAATAATAAAATGCCGAAATCGATATGCTATCTTTTTAAATAAATATTTCATATCATAACCAGCAATCTGAAATTTCGATTATAATTTTTTGATTCTCTTCACATCTGATAGATGTCGACCAGACAGACTTCGCAGCTGTCACTGAAGTGTGAAAGATGTCCTTGTTCCATGAAACCACAAATCACATTCTACTTTTTCTTGCACAGACCTCCATAGTGCGTCACTGTAATAAGAGAGAGGGAAAAGAAATCAAACGCTATAAGAGCACACCCAGAGATATATCAATACAAAAATCGTGAGGTAAAGAAACATTTGCTAAAATCCACATGCAGTGAGTGGATAAAATAATATGAACAGCTAACACAAACACGACATTTATTTATCAGTGAGGTGTTGACGTACCATTGGATTTAAGAACGTATCCAATTGTTCGGAGGCCAAATTCGTGAAGCGTATGCATAGCTTCCAACAGGAAGTTATTCCTCCATGTACGAAATCATCCACCAGTTTCTCCAAGGATGTTGGAGCTGTAAATTAGGTCCTCAATCTCTGGTTTAAAACTCTCCAAAATTGTTCAGTTGCGTTGAGAAATGGCGATTGTCTTGTCCACGATAGATGTTTGATAGTTTACTGATGCTGTAGAAAGAACGTCTGAATCATTCCGGCTGTATGTGAGGGCATATTATCTTTTTGAAAGACGGCAGTGTTTGTTAGCAATATGAAAGTCATAATAAACAGTTTACTGTCGAGGAATAAGATATACTCATTGACAGTTTTCCGATCTTAAAACAAGCGTCCAATTTTTACTGAGTACAAACATACAGCCCGTAAGCCGAATAAACATAAAGCAATGGAAAATGACGACATTTTCACTGATTCTTCCGTCGGTTTTTATTAGACCATTAGAACTTCATTATACTGAAGTAAAAGCGCAACTTTGTGTTCTTCTTTGAAGTCTGAAGATGACTTTTTATGCTACAAACGAGTTGGCTGTATCTCTGTACTGAATAAAATTTGGGCACATATTATATGGCTATTTATTCCAATTAGTCTATAGTACCATTCCTTGAAATATTTAATATTCTTCCTGAAACATCCTGTATGCCCAAATCGTGACAGAAGGTCCTCCATACTAAGCTGTAGGAATCAGGCATGCTGTATCTTAACGTTTTTGTTTCATAAAGCCAGTTCTTTTAAGGATCCAATGAAACCGGCCATACATTCGATTATACTGCTTAGTACCAGTGATGCCATCGTCTGAAGCTCAAACGTCCCACCCGGGAATGCAAATTGTCCCTTTTCTGCAAAAGTGTCCTACAGTAAATATAACAAGTGAATAAAAAAAAGTATAATTTTATTTACGGCAGGGACAGCGTAGTGTGCTGTCGCTGGCAAGGACCGTAGGATGCTTTTTGAACTCATAATGACATAGAATGAGGGAATAGTCTTTTGTGTTGACCATGACATAAATAATTATTCCTGTTAGTGCTGTATGATTATCATCAATTTCACTTCTGTGAAATGTTTATCTTGCTTTTGTATGCGTCATAAGCATTACTACACAGTGTTAGAGGCAGCAATTAAATGTCGCATATCTTTATCATTTTCTGCACAAATGTCCCTCTGTCCCTTCCTGGAATTAAATTTGTAAAAGTGTCTCACAATATGGGACAAAACCCATGGGTTGGCAACACTGCCTCGTACTTCCGGTCATCAACTGTCCAGGTTTTATGATGGTGGAATCGCTTCCCCTGCAGCACTGCGGTGCCTTCCATTATTGAGGGCGTAGCAGTACAGTCGCTTTTGCTGGAGTAGTTTAATGTTGTCTGGCCTCGGTCGTTCTTGATGCTCGTTTGATTTTTGGACGCTGTCATTGCTGTGGAATTATCGCTAGTGAAACGTTGGACAGTGCAACCGTTTTCGTCAGACGCGTTTCCATGAACTGCACAGGATTGAGTTCGTTTCTGTAGAAGGCTGAGAGATCACGCATTCTATCGATTATTTTCGTCGGCCGTCGCAGAACAAAACGTATAATATACCGGAAGGCACCATGTAAGACTTTGTACGTCACTTGCACATTGCGGTCTTCTCACGCTGTGGTGCCAACTCGGCAAAGGGTCATATTATTTTGCCCACTCCCTATATTTGCGAAAGCGTACGGAAACAAAAAAATCTCACTGGCGTGTTTTACGGCCTGTAGTTTTATGTTGTGTATTCTAGGGAACTTAACTACGGGGCCATCAGTCCCTAAACTTACAAACTACTTATGAACTATACCCGGGCCGCTGAAACATTGCACTTGACGTTTCGCGTTACGGCGAGTTAAGTTGGCTACACTGGGTTAGCGACGTTGCAACACTAGCTTCTGTACACACAGCAAACGGTTTTCGGTTGCATCTCGTAAATGTAAGCTATTGAGCAGTAAAAGTGCATATAATAATTCGTTGTTGCAGCAAATAATTAACGGTATATTAATGAAGACCAGAGCACAACAATGCACACACTTTCAATAACTGAGTAAAGCAATATAGAAAATAAGCATTGGATCACGCCAGATACGAAATAAACAATAATCATGATAGTAAGTACTCTCTCTACGTTTTATAATCAAAATGCTTTTCACTCACCAATCTACGGCGACAATGGTACAATTACATCCTGCTCCCCATCTTCACTGTTGTCACTGCCAAATCGTCATCAACACCAAGACAAATCATTAACTGTTCATGATCCCTTCCCTTTTTTTTTTTTTTTTTTTTTCCTTCCAATATGCAGCATCCACATTGGCAACAGCTTCATGCAGCAGCTTTTCCACCTCTGTTATTGTGAAAGACTTATTGTTCCTTAAGTAATTCTTCACGTCACACCATACCAATTTTATAGGGTTAAAACGGCATTGATATGGGGGCAGATTTATTTCATTGTGACGCTGCTCCTTTGCGATTTCGTCTACTGCATATGTGGGTGTAATAGGCTTATTTTGTTTCACGAGCGAATATATAAGACGTTTTGACATTGACATATCTGCAGCTTTATTTCTTTCTTATAACCACTGCACATAACTTCTTTCCAATCGTTTGAAGCGAGAATGAACTTCCTGCTCAGAGCATAAGCTTCGAAGCGTTTATTCATACGAAATTAGTCAGAAAACGTCACTAGACAAACGTGTTTTCGATGACATTATCCAATTACTCGAACTCGGGAAGTCAATTTAAACCACTCACAGTAAAACAAATCGCAGCAAAAAAAGCGCACACAACGTCAACACGGTATAAACACGATACTCAACTTTGTTTACGGTAGCACTGAACAAAGCCGGCAACGCGGGAACGTTGACGTCAAGGCACGTGATCACCGGAAGTGTTTCTCGCGCTGTGATTGGATCGTTCCCAGCACTAGCGCCTCGCGCTTCATGCTCTTCACTTGATATTTGTAAACGTCAAGTGCAAAGTTTCAGCGGCCCGGGTATACTTACGAACTAGGACGGCACAAATATCCATGTCCGAGGGGGGATTCGAACCCCCGATCGTAGTGGCCGTGCAGACCGTGACTGGAGCGCCTTTGTCCCCTCGGCCACCGCGGCCGGCTCTAGTTTTATGATTTTTGCAAACATTTCAGACAAAAATAATAAAAATATAAACACTAAAAATTATGAACGACACGAATACGACTCTACTATTGTGAAGCTGGCTTGAGTTCGAAGGCAGGGTTGTCAACTGAACACAGCACTTATACTGAAGGCAGGTTTATCGCGAACTGAAACGTACACGCATCACTGACTGTCTCTTGGGCAGGGTGCTCTGCTATTTATACACTGAGAGAGTGTACCAGAAATTAGAAGAATAGTTAACCTAACAAACAACTATAAATTACAAGTGAACATAAGAAACATGTAGAACATTCTGGAAATGATAATTACAAAGAAATAAAATTTTGCCGGTGGATGGGATTGAACCGGCGAAATTCAGCACCACAATCGGTGACGCTATCCCTTGCGCCATGCCAGCAGTCGGTTTCGGTGCTGTCCGGCGGCATTATCTACGCACCCAACACATAATATTATCCCTGCCGTACTTTAACAAACAGACAAAATTATTTGATATCTTAGTTTAGCTTTGACAAGCATACTTTTGAACTTTTACCTCTTTAAACTATTGTTTTAATATCTCTCTCACATTTTCGTCATCTTTTTCAGTTGAAATATTATCAGCTGTCTTGTCTTGGTGGTTTCTTCTCTTTTTCAAATTTATATTCTTTGCCTGTGCTGATTACGAACGACTGTAGCCTTCAAGGAACGTAGCATACATTAGGCGTTTGGAAATGAGTCACGTGACATCTCTGGCCCGAAATCATGTCTGAATCTCTCTCTTGCTTTCTGTATTTGATAATTTTCTAATTATGGCTCAAACGTTGCTATTTGAATGCACTGACGCACTGAAAATTATTAAAAAACAATGCGTTCTTAGTACAATGAATTATAATCTAATGTCTAAAAATTGGCACGTATATAGTTAACACAGGCAATCAATGGTACGAGAATTACGGATTATTGTCGTAGCTGTTCGCCGCAGTCTACCGGGCAGCGCTTACGTTTGTGAGGTACGAACATGTTTGACGGTGGTTCGAAAACCGCGATTGACTTTTTTCTTCTCTTATTTCTCATTTTGATTCCTAAAAGGTCTTCGCACACTCTTGTTAATTGAACACAACTATGTTCTGCCATATTGCTTTGTTCAAAGGTAATTGCGCTTAATAGGGTAATTGAATTTTCCGCTACCAGTCACAATGCATATAGCTGTAAAATTATTTATTTAAGCTACATGTTTCGTGGCATGTGCCTCATCTTCAGGCTATTTCGCATATAAAAAACTATTACTATAGGTATATTATATTACATTTTTCAGAATGCAATAGAATATACTTATAGTAATAGTTTTGTGTGTGCGAAATAGCCTGAAGATGAGGCACATGCCTCGAAACATGTAGCTTAAATAAATAATTTTAACAGCTATATGCATAGTGACTGGTAGCGGAAAATTCAATTACCCTGTTAATTATTGTAACACAGTCACGGTCGAAAAAAGGTCATAATGGCTTTAAAATAATAGCGCTTTCTCTGAAAGGTACATTTGTTCTATTTTGTCAACATGCCATAAAGTACATACCAACGAATTGCAAACATAGACTACTTTATCACATGCACATAAACGGAGCAGATTAACTTTATATATAGATTAATTACTAAAATTCAGTCTTACCACACTTATTCCGTTTGTTATGTTATCTGCAAAAGGAAACGTAGTAACGGTTTGAAACAAAATACTTGCACTTTATTTTAGCGCAGAAAAATGTAACATGAACAAAGTCGTAACTGAACTACATAAAAGGTAATTGAATCTACGTTAAAAGCGCCGGTCGCGGTTGCTGTGTATACAGCAAACGATATTGATGACGCTCCATTATCGCAAGTAGTGAATTCCTTGAATAAAATTATAACACCAGAGGATAACACTGAATTTTTAACTGATTTTACAGTGGAAGAAGTTTTCGAACTCGTGTCCAAATCACCCTCAAATAAATCACCAGGCCCGGATGGACTTCCAAAAGAATTTTATTTGAGTTATTGGGATATAATTGTACCAACTTTTACAGCAGTTTTAAATGAAATAATGAAAGGAGGAATCATACCCCCGGAGCTGAAGGAAGGAAAAATTGTTTTGGTGTCGAAAAGTAAAAGTCTGAAGAAAATCAGCGGGTTTCGGCCGATAACACTGATGAACTTCGATTATAAAACCATTTCTAGAGCGATCAATGAGAGAATGACACCATTAATACGCAAAGCAGTCAACACACATCAAACCTGTTTCCCAGGGCGATCTATTATGACAGCAACTTCCGAATACAGAGATCTGGTTTCGATAGTCGCCGTTACCAACACTTTTTTTTTTTTTTTTTTTTAGATTTTAGTAAAGCCTTTGATCAAGTTAGTCATCGATACATCGAGTGTATACTACAGCAAATAGGAATAGAAGAAAGAGCTCTTGGGGTGGTACGCAACATGATAACTGATATTAAGGCATCGTATCCATAAATGGCCAGCTGTCAAAAGCAATAACTATACGGATAAGTGTTCCCCAAGGAAGTCCTCTTTCCATGTTACTATATGTGTTATCACTTGAACCACTACTTCGCACGATAGAAGAAAAACTAAGTGGAGTGACAATGTCGGGCACAAATTTTGTAGCGAGAGCCTATGCAGACGACGTGGGCATCGTTATACGGCGGGAGGATGAAGTAGATCTTCTGAAAGAAGAAATTGATAATTATTGTAAAGCTTCTGGGGCGCAAATCAATACTGATAAATGTAAAATTTTAAATCTTAGAGGACTCGAACATTTAGACATAGAGTGGGCAGGTTTCGTGGAAACTCACAAAACTCTGGGTATTATCATCAATAAGTGCCCCATAAAAATGTCCGCTATAAACTGGAAGCAGACAGCTGGAAGAATTGGTGGTGCACTAATGGACAACAAATGTCGCTCAGTGAACCTTACTCAGAAAATTAAAATAATAAATACGTATATTTTTTCGACGGCTTATTTTCTAGCACAGATCTTTCCATTGCCGAAATTGCAAGGAAAAACTATTATGCAACTTGCAAGCAGGTACCTGTGGCACGAAAGTATTTTTAAACTAAAACCCAGCGATTTGGCCAAGTCCAGAAAAGCAGGAGGTCTTGGTCTAACTGACATCTGCAGAAAGGCTTTGGCATAACTGACAAACTCTTCACAGCTGTCCGTCCTGTAAGTATGCAACAGCCCATTAATGTCGGTAACTTAAACTATACACTGAAACATATAAAAGATTTTTACCTTGAACTTAGCTACATAGGAGAGGCCACGATGAAAAAATTACATTTAACAACTAAAGAAGTTATTGAAAAATGGCAACAATCCCACAGTCCTAACAATATCGAATCAAAGTCTCCGTTGGTAGACTGGAAAAATGTTTGGAAAAATCTTAGCCTTAACATTCACTGTTCCGATGTCGTCTCGTCCTGGTATAAAGTCGTGAACAATCTTATTTCAACCAATGAAAGATTATATAAAATTGGTTTGAGTAACACAGACAAATGCTCAAAATGTGGCCTAGTGGACACATTAAAACACCGATTCACTTGTGGCAACCATCTACAAAATTGGAAGTGGGTTCAGAAAAAGTTAGGGCTACTTACACGACGTTCGGAAACGTATTATTCATCAGATATATTATTGTGGCCCGACACCGAATTTTATCCATCAACAAAAAATAACACAGTGATGTGGCTCCTCGGAAACTACGTCAATTTTGTAGTCAACAGATGTGGAGGTGACAGCAGTGTAGAATTTTTCTTATACATGGCAGCAGCATATTTACAAGTACGACGATATCCAAAGACAAAAAACAACTTTGGGAACAAGATAGGAATTTTGTTCGAGAAGGAGGGAATTGATTAAAGAAGATAATGTAAGACGAAGTAGAAGGAAAAAAAAATGACATCGATCCAAATATATAGGTATCTCTCTCTCTCTCTCTCTCTCTCTCTCTCTCTCTCTCTCTCTCTCTCTCTCTCTCTCTCTCTCTCTCTCATATATATATATATATATATATAACTCTTAAACATATTACAAGGAAAAAAATTTCAGTCATACAAGAAGTTGTATCATATTTTTGGATTGGTCATGGCAATGACATTTCGTTTCATCACAGTAGAAACTGCTGGACTTCATTTCTCGTTTAATTTTACTCAAATCGTAAGAATTTTTTATTCCTTTAAAATTAGAATTTTGTTTAGTGCAGAAAACTGTATTGTGTTATATCGTCAAGAAGAAATTAACAGCACCATGGGAATCTTGGTTGGATTATTTGATATATAAACAATACAACGTCCTAGCAGAAATAAATTATTGTAAGGAAATTACTTTCCTGATGTAAATCGAAAGTAGCATGAACGACCTCATTTACGGAGAATAATTATTTAGTTATTATTTTAAAAAAAATCAGCAACGGGTGACTTCGGAGTTTTTAGAGAAGACAAAAATAAAGCAAAAACGAAATATTGTTGATTGTCAAGAGAAAACGACCAGTAATCCTAGAAGAGAAGAGAAGAAACGCACAATTTTGAGGGAGTGCTCTTACATATGCATAACTCTAAATATTGCAGAACAAAGCTCTATTTAATTAATAAGAGTGCCGAAACCCCTTTAGAAGCCGAGTCGAAAAAAATGGTAGTGGTAGGATTCGAACTACAAACCACGTGCTTGACAATCCAAATCGCTGCGCAACACACCACTGTGAGCAATTTCTCGTTCCACTGATGGTAGGTGTTAACTGCTGATATGGTATTTTTAGATTATAATGTATACTGGTAAGAACGACGTGTTTTAGTTAATTCATCAGTGCGTCATTGCTATGAAAAGACAATGCTTGAGTTATAATAAGAAAATCATAACATACAGAAAGCAAGCTGACGTATGTTGAAGAGAGTTTAGGGTGAGGAATGTCACGTGACTGATTTCCGAACACCTGGTTTACGTAAAATCAAGTGACAGTTTGAAATCTCTGTTATTTTTTCAAATATCTCTGAAACTACCATCTTATGATGCTACTGTTCTTATTTCTTCCGTGCTTGCTTGGATAAATGGTTCGGATTTTCCGCCGTATGCAAGACACCTGATTTTTTAATTGTTCCCTAACATGTTTCAGCACATTTTGTGCTATCATCAGTGGGATGGTTTATTTTTGTCCTGAAATTATGTTTACTGTACAATTGTCTTTTCAGTTACTTTTAGATTCATTCGTTTTTAAATTTTACTTAGGTTATCTGACTATATAACTATTTCAGTTTAGTGAATATTAGGCCTAGATATACGAGTATCACATTTCTTACATACCTTTTACATTAGGCTACATAAAACTCATTAAGTAGCCTACTTATTTGTTGTTTTGGTACAAACTTGTCATCTGCAAACATAACAAACAGTTTACGATATTCTTGCTTTCTATTTTTCGGTCCGAGAAAAACGCGTCATTTCTGTATAGTACTTACGATTCTTTTCCTTCTCTGTTATAATTTGGTTGTTGCTGTTGGTTTTAAACTATATGACACTCGTTTTCCACGTTTTTTCGTGCTATGCATTCCGCCAATGGTAATATTTGGCGTATGAATACAGCTGGAAGCTGTTCATTTGTTCTTTCAGTGTTTTGTTTTGAAGGGTTGCACGCGAAATACGAGTGTTTACTGTTTGTGTCATGTTATATACTGTTTCACTCCAACATTCTCCATCAACAGACGAATATAACACGACACAAACAGTAAACACTCGTGAAACGAGTGACATATACATTAAAACCAACAGCAACAACCAAATTATAACAGAGAAGGAAAAGAATCGTAAGTACTATACAGAAATGACGCGTTTTTCTCGGACCGAAAAATAGAAAGCAAGAAAATCGTGGACTGTTTGTTATGTTTGCAGATGACAAGTTTGTACCAAAACAACAAATAAGTAGGCTACTTAACGAGTTTTATGTAGCCTAATGTAAAAGGTATGTAAGAAATGTGATACTCGTATATCTAGGCCTAATATTCACTAAACTGAAATAGTTATATAGTCAGATAACCTACGTAAAATTTAAAAACGAATGAACCTAGAAGTAACTGAAAAGACAATTGTACAGTAAACATAATTTCAGGACAAAAATAAACCATTCCACTGTTGATAGCACAAAATGTGCTGAAACATGTTTGGGAACAATTAAAAAATCAGGTGTCATGCATACGGCGGAAAATCCAAACCATTTATCTCTGAAAAAGTATATAAATAAGTAAATAAATAAAAAATAAGTCGTAGAGAATTTTCTCCTCTACTAATTCTTTTATTCAGTTTTCGTGTCAGATGAACGGTTTAGCCGTTATTTCCATGTACAGTCTTAGACAAAAAAATTGATCGCCGGCAAGCCGACGCAGAATGCTAAGTCCGACGATGTGCACGATCTGGCAACACTGTAGAATGCGGTACTGTCAGGAGGAAGTGTTAGGTCCTTCTCGAGACGGTTCTGTGATATGTGACCGCGTGGTCTGGCACGCACGTGGTCTAGCAGTCGCGAGATCGAATCCAACCACCTTCAATTTCTTTTTTAAACTACAAATCGGCTGTCTTCGTTATCAGTATGGAAGAACCTCAAATATAACAGCGAAAAGCCCCAGAAATATTACACAAAAGAACTCGCTGCTGCATCAAAACTGAACTGTTTACTCTCGGGAGTAGTGGGCACCGGCTACGGCGACGCGCCAGCGGCCGCATCGCGGCTGCCACTTGCGGACTCAGTGACAGCGGCGCGCCGCTATGAGTTTTCTTACCGGCTGTTATATCCTTACCTCAAGTTCTGGTACTTATATTACAGTCACATATTGAATTTTTCTGACATATATCAACATGATCTAAACGTCGTAAAGTAGATTCGGTATGAAGGGTCATAGGGGTGACTAATACCACATTTTTCTTGAACGTCATCAGGCCGCTCAATCCGGATTCCTACTCACGATTGTTACTAGTAACGAGTTATGATGCTCCCATGCTGATATCTTAAAAAGAAATTAATGACTGAGTACTAAAAGATTGTTATACTCAGCAAAATGCAACCACAACGCAGGGTGCGCCCATTTTTCGCAAACAACTGAGACACCATTTAGTTCCACTGTAAGGACAAACGACCAAAAAAATTACATCATGTGTTAGTACTACACTATAATAATTCCCGTTCATTTCACAAAGAATACATCGGATAGTGTGCTTTGGAAGTCACCCATTCTGCACCTACTCTTTCGATCATATGTCCTCAAATGTTTATCTTTCCTGCCCTACTCGAATAACCTTCGACAAAAATTATTTCCAGACGAAAATACACGTCGAACGTCTATTGGCGTCATAATTAGCTTGGAATCAGTTCGATTCTAAAGGTAGAGATATGGTAAACTACCAGAAAGTTGTCAGACTTTCGCATAATCTGATAGAATATAGCAAGTAACCACAAGAGGTTTCTTGTTGTTTTCGATGTGGATTCGTGCAACTCCTGTCACGAAAACAGCTAAAAAATTTTACTCGAATGAGACCCGAACCAGTGACCAAAGCCACCTCTCCATGGCAGACGACAACTTTACCCCAGAGCTAGCAAGGAGCTGTGCACGCCAGTTCTTTCCTACTGTCACATACATCAGTAGAAAATATAACTCGCAACGTAAGAGACTAGTTGGAATTTCGCCATGTAAACAATTTTCTGGACCCAAAAGCATGAACAAATAGCCTTCTGTCGCCTCTCAACTGACAAACCAGTCAGATTATTCAATGGGAATTACAGGAAACATCAAGTGAATTTATGAGCTTAGTTCTGTGCCAACCAGGAAGTAAGACCTCGGTACCAGCGTTGACAGACTTACACTGCGATGTTGCCAAGCTTCAGTCATACTATCAACAGGAAGAATAAGAGCCGAGGTGATTGCCAAGCGAGCTCGCAGAGACTTAGCTCGCGCCTCGCGCGCCTGGCGGGGGTCTGAACACCTAAAGTATACGTCAATGAGCCCTGCTCGTAAGTCCGTAACTAGCTTTAATGAGTAGATAGTTGTCACTAATAAAAATATACAGATGCACCGACCTCTAACATTTTAATAAGTGTCTCAATTATTTGCGTATTCTGTCTTAAGCGCAATGACAACAAAAGTCATTCACCAGTGCTGTTTTACATTTCTTCGAGCTTTTCCATTGATTATACTAAAAACATTAGATGTAAGCGTCAGTTTCCTTTACGATTATAGACTCAGAAAGTGTCTTTCTTGATATCGCTGTCAGAGGCACTAACGAACGAAGAGAGGCAAACAAACGAAGAGAAATCAAAGCAGCATTGTTTTCAAGATGTGAACATTTCTGGGAAGGCTTCGTAACATGGTGTGCAAAATAAGAAGAGCTTCTGTTATCCAAACATAGAATTAGGGATAGTAATGTATAGATTAAATTATCTTTAAGCCAAACTGACATCCAGTCTACAAATATTGCAAAAATGATACTATCACCTGTTGTATAGAGTCCCGTCAAATCCCCCAACAAAAACGAGCAGCAGATATACTGAAAACCTTTTGATGACTGTGCAGAACATTCAGGCAGAAAGAACCCTAAATCCAAAATAACTATGGGTTAAGAAGCAGAGCATAGTGCTGATATTATATGCAGCAGTCGCAAAGTGTTTTATTTATAATTATGTTTTTACCCCAGCCGTTTTCATATAAATACAAGCTCCAAGCTCCCACAATATTCATATGAGAACCATTGGGCCGTAATATGATGACACAGTTGATCAGATTGTTATAGAAATTTCAGTGACTTTGGCGTTATCCATTGGCAGCATAGACAAATTGGCACTATTTCGGAATATATCACAGTTCTGTTAAGTTCTGACGCTCAACGGTTAGTGAACAGTTTCGACACCTCTGCACGTAACACGAACCCATCAGATGCCAATTATATGCAGCTAAATTTTATAATTTGGTCTTCCTGCGAACGATTTAAATTCTGTCACGACAGTGTTATTACTTACTGAAAGTGTTCAAAAAGCATGAGTATATCACTTCTCGTTCACGTCCAATTCCTGCTCTCACCCCTACACTCACTGTAGAGGTCTAATAAATGACACAAAGTACAGGTTTATATCTACATTAATGGGGCTATTGATGTCAGTTTTCCCGAAAGTATTCTGCTATTGTTCTGAAGATGAATACTCAACGTAACTAGTAATATTCAGTTGGATGAATAGCTGAGGTGTCTATTTCAGTTCCACAAACCAAAAAATGGTGAAATTAAGCGAATAAAAAGCGTCTATATGCAAATAAATAAAAATGAAATAACAGTTAATGGAAATACTTTCTTGACCTACAGACCACTGCAATACAAATTCTTGGATTTCACAGAAATGAATTACTTAAGCCCTACTTTTGTTTTGGTGCATTTCACTTGCACTAGAGAAGGGATAATACATGTGAATATTACATTACTATTACATGTCCTGGAACTCCGTCGATTATTACCGAGTTGACAATCACTTTCAGTAAGATATTCGTTGTTTGAGTCTAATTAAAGGGGCTTTACGACGTCATTTTATTAATCGAATTCTTTAAACTTATCGATAGTTGCAGGAGAGTGAATTCAGGTAGACAGCGGTAATATTGAAAATTTGTACCGCAGTGGTAGTGGAACCCTGCTTTCTTTTTCCTAATAGAGCTATTCCTTGCGGTCGTTGGATAGTTTTTATTCTATTTTGATTGCTAAGATTGATCTCAGTTTCCGTCCATTAAAAAAAGACAACAACAAAAAATTACAGATGCGGTCACTCCTCTGAGCCGAGCGAGCTGGAAGAATCGCCTCTGCTATTTATGCAAATAATATTCAGTATGCTTCAAGACTTTCAAAACATGTTGTCACTGAGTCTCATATAGGTATGACAGTAGTGGAGATAGTTCGAAACGTATGTATGGTGCGATTGATTACTTTTGTGCTAATCACCTCACAAAAGAGATTTCCCGTTTCAAGAAAGATCTTTCCGGTATTCATGATTTTACACATGAAGGAAGACTCGATAACTCAGGTAAGTCATGAACTATGATGAGTTGACCATCGTGCGACGTTGTTACTGGTCAGACGGGATTCAAAAGATGGGAGCAGGAGTATTGCACACACACTTTCAAAGCGACAAAATCCAAATTATTGCTTTTGCACCTAAACGTCATTAGTGCACTCATTAAGTGTAATGCTGTTATTAGTGACTAATTCTGTAGCCTTTATGTTATCTTCTTAAATGGCTGGTAGCTCTATCAAAATAGGGTTAAAATTCTGATCTACAGAGGGACTGGTACCATGACCTAAAGCAGCCCTCGCTTAAGAAGTAGACAGTCATCTCAGGGCTACTGACGCGCTGCTACGTCTCACTTCCTGCTTGTTCTATTGGTGGTTACAACTAATCGCCAATTTACGCATGGTATGACCTCATTGCACTTGAAGTAGAAAGTAATGCACCGATGTCGCACCGTTCAAGTAAGTAACTGAGATGATTCCCCAAACAGACAGGTAAATATTAAGTGACTTTATCATGTTTCTGTGTCATACCGGAAGTAACGGCGGTCACGCCGGTGCCAAAGAGCTCTCAAACTTGCACTGCGCTCAAAACAGAGACTTACCGAGATTTCAATACGTTCAACTAGCTTAGCGTTGAGCTCATTTTCCATAGAGTACTTCTGAGTCGGTGCACGGTATAGTTACGAACGATGTCTCCACACTGTCACAATATTCAAATGAGAATTGTAGGCGTTTAGTACGACGGCACAGACAGGCAGACAGATCTTGTAGAGACTATTCATGCGCTACTAGTTCTTGACACTTAACTACGTCGGTTTGTAGGACTTATTTTCGGCCCGTGAAAGAGTTTTGCAGTAGCGGGTAAATAAGCATTCACATTCTGGTACCACACACATAAACAGACAAATAATATGCCAGTTAATCGCAGTGAAATGCAATATGACCGTGTCTTTCTGACAGCGACTACCTTTTCGGTTTTTCTATTTTCTGTTTTGCAGCAGTCTGTCAGCTCGTTTTGGAAGTGAAAAAGGATTTTTGCGGTCCACCACACCTTAATTCACACACACTCCCTTTCCAGACAATGACAATTGCAACCGGAAATGTTAAATAAAATGTGACACTGGATGCAATTCCGTACCTACCCAATCTGCTTCTCGTTGTCAGATTTTTTTTATTGTACTTTTATTCTGAAGACACAAACGCCTCCATTCTTACAGCTCCACCAATCAACATGCAGTTCAATGACTGACATAAATTCGTTTCTAACAGATGAACAATATTATAGTAGTAACTGGCAAGTGTGGCGAATTCTATGTCATCTGACGATTACGAACTCAGGTGTTTCGTAGGATTCTTGTAGTTGATGTTACAGTCGTACCCATTTAAAATACAAGAATATTAACAGCTTTCGGCTTTAAACATACTTTGTGGTGGGATTTAACTGTATGGTTTCAGTTGCAGCAGTACGCAGGTGATGATATATTGTCGAGTCTGTGAAGATTCTCTCATTTCTTTAGTGCAGGCTAAGTTAGAAAGCTGCTGTTAGAATTATTGAAATGAAGTGATCATATGGCATTATTGTCCGGGACATCCCAGGCGGGATTGTTCGGTCGCATTACTATTTAATCTCAAATTTAACATTCTGCAATAATAATAACAAAATAACAAAAGATAGGAAACAACTCGTCGTAAAGATGAACGCTGAGTCACAGGCTGACACAAATAAGACATTCACATTCAGACAATTTAAATTTTATGCCGCAGCCTTCTTCAGAAAGAGAAACATTCAAACACACAATCACTCAAGCATAACGTATCCCCACACGTCAGCGATCGTTGGCAGCTCAGCACACCCTGACATACGACAACACATTTCAAGCTCGTTTTGCTCATCATTAGGCGTTTATGCGTTCTGATCCGTTAGTTAAAGAAATTGTCTTAGCATCAGTTTCGTTCAGTCTCCCCTCTAGTGAGGCTATTTTAGTCTCAGACGGAAAGCGGTGCTAGTGTGTGAACATTGAGGCGCTATGCTACAAAGCCGAGGCCGTTCCCCGTCGGGGGCTCGAATCCTCCCTCGGGCATGTATGTGTGTGCCGTCTTTAGTATAAGCTAGTTCATAAATAGTTTGTAATTTTAGGGACTGATGACCCGCAGTTAACTCTCACAGGCCTTAGAAAAAGAAAAAAGTGAGAGAACAGAAATCGATGCCCAGTGATGCCTTCCACTAGCGTAAAGAAATGTCTCGTCATGTGTCCTGACTGAAATCATGGCCTATATGGGTAGCGGATAGTGTTACTTTCTTCGTTTTTGCGTGACATCGTGTAATACACATTTTATAAGCCACTTGATCAATCATGATAACTACATCTTACACTTCATCCATGGCACAACAACGAATTACGAAAATAGGTTTTCCATGCTGTAAATTACGAGAGACATTGTAATTCACTCTTCAGATGAGCTCGTTGTAGACGAAGAGGTAAATCTCCTAGGATTATTGATTATTACACACGAATTATATTTAACTGTTTGTCAGACAATAAACGTAATGGCACTTCAGCGGTGTTCATTCGTCAGGCATTGATTGTGAAGATTGTGAAGATGTCAAATACTTGTGTCTCGGAGTGGGAAGTGTATTTATTCAAATAACTAATGGGTCATACATTTCCTAACAGTGGAAATAATGTTAATTGTAACATACAAACTTGTGTAATGGCTAACATTTCAGCTGTGTAGCAGACGGTAATTTGCCTAAACAATTATTTGCACAATTCATTATTTACCATACGACTTAACTTTGTCTCTTCTTATTCCTATTAAGACAGGTGTATCGTATATTGGACTGGAGCAGACAAACGAGTGTTTTCTTTCAAATGTTAAGGGTTCTTGGTTCCATTCTCTGCATGTTCTTGATGATCTGATGGTCATAAGAAGAGAAGACACCACCGACACGTACGATGTCAGCGCTAAATTAAGCCCACCAGGACTACCATGTTGTAAAGCAGGTAGACAGCGTGACGCCGTGTCGCTCTCTAAGCATCCCTACTTTTCTGATATAGAAATTCTACTGTCCAACATTAGCGATGGTTGCAATATAACTGCTGCTGATGCTTTGCCGCGAAACGTGAGAAGCGCTTTACAGATTAGAATTTTTGTTTCAGCATGCCTCGATTCTTGAGTTTGTTCTAAATAAATTCCAGGCAGCTCCATTCTAACGAACATTTTCAGCTATCAAATTAAACGTATAGGAATTATCCAAGTGTAACTGCTGGATCTGATTTAAGTAATATTCAATTTTTGGGTGAATATGGCTGGGAAAGCAACGTCAATTTTATTACAGTCCATCTCCTGTCTCTGAATGATTTGACAATTGTGTTAATTCTGTAAAGCGTTTTGGCAACTGTGAGTCAGTGATGAATGAATACATGCGCAGCGGTATTCACCGATGAAAGGAGGAGGCGGGTGTACTTCCCGTCTTATGTCCCCACGTCTATATATAAAAATGTTAGGCGTATAGCTGTTAATCTCCGAAAGTTCTTGACCCATTGCTTTGAAATTGTGACTCAACGTTGCATTCTAGCCCAGGAAGATTTTTAGGTACACATTTCTTGAATATATTATATACAAACTATAAATGCGTTACTTTTGCTATTTTTACTATAAGCCTTTTTCCAATTATAAAGTTTATATAAATTCATATATGACACATATTGAAAAACTTGGTATATGAAAACATGCACATATCTTATTAGAATATATATATATATATATATATATATATATATATATATATATATATATATATATATATATATATATATATATATGTGTGTGTGCGTGTGTGTGTGTGTGCGCGCGCGCGCGCGTGCGTGCGTGTGTGTGTGTGTGTGTGTGTGTGTGTGTGTGTGTGTGTACTGCTTGCTCTTTCCTCTTTGCTTATATATTCTCTCGGACTTGACTCAGTACTAAAATACAGTATCTCTGACTTCCACACTCCTTAAAACCATCCTCATGACCTAGGTCGTGATTAACCTTCCCTTTCCGTTCCCATCATTTTTCTTCCCTTCTCTCCCACCTGAAGAAGGAACTGTGTTCCGAAAGCTTGTCCGTTTCGTATGTTTTCTTTTTTTCTTCACTTGTGTCACTATTGGTGGTACAGCACAAAGGTAAGCACTGGCCAGCCAATCTATCGCTTTGAAAAATAATTTAAAAATTATTATTGCTGCGATCAATTTTGACGTTAACCACGCAGATCTGATCATTAGTGCGAAAGCAGGCACGTTAAACAGATGCAGAACAGAATGTTGTATTTCTATAGAAACTTCCCTCGAAATATTTTCTCCATTAGGTTTACGCAAGCTGTCTGCTTTATACATTTTTAGTGAAACCTTCAACCTGCCTGCAAAAAGAAACATCACAGTAAAGTGGAGTACCTGTTCGTGGTATAATTTTACACAGCAAA
Source organism: Locusta migratoria (assembly GCA_026315105.1). Taxonomy (NCBI): domain Eukaryota; kingdom Metazoa; phylum Arthropoda; class Insecta; order Orthoptera; family Acrididae; genus Locusta; species Locusta migratoria. The sequence continues at coordinate 509,414,210 of CM048747.1, forward strand.
AGTCTACGTTTCTTCTCTCTACAAAGTTTTGATGGTAAAGTGCCTGATCAGTGTATACTCAAGCAAATGTTATCCACATACGTGAGACTGTAACTACCTACCAGAAATATAATTCATGTTTGAAGAAACTTTGTTTATTAATGCCACTGCTACGACAAAAGCACATGTCTGAATAATTTTCCATTGCATATTATAACGATATTCTGTACACGTCCGCATGATAACCGCAAACCATAGCCACAGCACCACTCCCTCTATCTCAGAACAACGCTCATATTAATGCTATAGGAGATGCGCAAAAACAATATCTATTTCGTCGGAAAACCCACATACTGATTTACGGGTCTAACAGTCTACTTAGGAGGTATAAAAAACACTGGACAGTTTGATATTCTGTGTTTGCAACAATACTGAGCACATAACTCCGATCGATGTCCTTACATGTAACGACCGCTAAATTCTTATACATTATGATTATGTGATGCTAATACTAGAATGAATATTAAATATTAGTTAAAGTGTTGCAAATATACACCTTATCAAATGTGCAGACGACACAAAAAGAATAATAGACGGATTATAAGAAAGATAATGGGTCCAAGAGAAGGTACAGACGTTTTGAAAATCCATAGTAATGTAACCTACAAAAATATGGAAAACAATGTCAGTCGGAGTGCTTAAGTGAGGGTTACTATTTGTTGGACATATGTATTAAATGAATGATAAAAAGCTAAAGAAACAATTATTCGTATACTTCTGGAAGAATAAATGAACAATAGCATGAGCAAAGAAGAAAATAAATATTTAGAAAGGAACATCATCAAATAAACTGAACTAACCACAATTAAGAACGTAATAAAGCTAGAAGCTATCGAAAGAGGATGAGATAAGAAATTGGAAACAACCTGAAAAAAAGAAGTAAAATACAACATGGAAGATTATGACGGATAAATTAATCTATCATTACTGTCACTACTTCTATGTTTGGATAACAGAAGCTCTTCTTATTTTGCACATCATGTTACGAAACCTTCCCAGAAATGTTCACATCTTGAAAACAATGCTGCTTTGATTTCTCTTCGTTTTTTTGCCTCTCTTCGTTCGTTTGTGCCTCTGACAGCGATATCAAGAAAGACACTTTCTGAGTCTATAATCGTAAAGGAAACTGACGCTTACATCTAATCATCTAATGTTTTCAGTATAATCAATGGAAATGCTCGAAGAAATGTAAAACAACACTGGTGAATGACTTTTGTTGTCATTGCGCTTAAGACAGAATACGCTAATAATTGAGACACTTATTACTATGTTAGAGGTCGGTGCATCTGTATATTTTTATTAGTGACAACTATCGACTCATTAAAGCTAGTTACGGACTTGCGAACGGGGCTCATTGACATATACTTTAGGTGTTCGGACCCCCGCCAGGCGAGCGAGGCGCGAGCTAAGTCTCTGTCGAGCTCGCTTGGCAATCACCTCGGCTCTTATTCTTCCTGTTGATAGTATGACTGAAGCTTGGCAACATCGCAGTGTAAGTCTGTCAACGCTGGTACCGAGGTCTTACTTCCTGGTTGGCACAGAACTATGCTCATAAATTCACTTGATGTTTCCTGTAATTCCCATTGAATAATCTGACTGGTTTGTCAGTTGAGAGGCGACAGAAGGCTATTTGTTCATGCTTTTGGGTCCAGAAAATTGTTTACACGGGGAAATTCCAACTAGTCTCTTACGTTGCGAGTTATATTTTCTACTGATGTATGTGACAGTAGGAAAGAACTGGCGTGCACAGCTCCTCGCTAGCTCTGGGGCGGTATTCCCTCGGCGGCAGCCGTGCGGCTCGGACGCGCGGAGCGGCTGCGCCGCTGTTTACGTCGTCGCTGGCGGCCGTTGGCGGTGTTTACTGGTGAGTGCAAGCTTTCGCATTTGCTGTAGCGCTGAAAATGACAACATGAACGACTTCACGGAGCGGCTTGAACGAAAAGACACTTTGAAATTGACTTTTGATCCGACATTACCACGACCTAAGCCTTTTGAAGTAGAATTGTTTATTAGAGATGTCATGAAGGTAACTTTAGATGACTTGATCGGTATTCATTTGTCGATCGTTAGTAGCACTGTCTACCTTAAATTGGTTAGCCCTGAAAAATGCGTTCAAATAGTCGAATCTTGTGGTGGACTCCTAAAATTTAAACACTCAAACGGCCATGTCGGTGAAGTGAGAGTTACACAAGCCGGTCTTGGACTGAGAACCGTCCGAATCTTCGAATTACCCTTTGAGATTACCGCCGAGCAGATTAATGACAAGCTCAAGGATTACGGGACAGTGGTCAGTAACGTCGCCGAAAAGTGGTCTGGACAACACATCTTCCCAGTCCTAAACGGCGTCAGGCAGGTAAAAATCGAACTGGTAAAGCACATCCCGTCCTATATCGTTGTCTGCAGATTTAGAGCCGTAGTTATATACGATGGGCAACCGAGGACTTGTTCGGCGTGTGGCTCGACAGAACATGTACGTGCGCAGTGCATTCAACGGCGTGTCGCGCAGATACCGTTAGGCTAGCGGGAGAGGCAGGGCCTGACGTCTACGTTGCCACTGACTTACGTAGCCGCCGCCCGGGTGAACACAGCTCCAGAGCCAAGTTTAGATGTTGCGCTGGCTGCTGTACGTGACCAGATGGAACATTCCGCACCGATGGAGACTGATACGGTACCAGACAGTCCCACAAACACCTCTACGGACGTTGGGGAGGGACCCACGAAGGTGCAAGACCAAAAACCGAATGATGACTTAGTCCTAGAGAACGCGCAAACCGACGGTGGCGCTTTCAGAGAGGACCCACCAGAGACAATCGACAATCAGGAACAGGAGGCTAAGAGCTCATCACCTAAAAAACAAAATAAGCGACGGAGAGCACACCAAGGGGCGGCGAAAAACGCGCAGATTTTGCGCGAGAAAGCAGCCCAGATCCTTAAGAAAATAACGGAGGAGACAGCCGGAACTTCTTCGGAAAATTCTCAAACCTCCAAAAAGCCCCGGACAGACGTAGCTGAGTCTGGCCAAGGGAGGAACAACTTAGAGACGCCCACAATGGACTAGGATGTTGGAAGTGAGCAGCGAGAAAAAACAGGAAAAGACAGACATGACGGTAGTCCACCACTGAACTGGGCAGATGATACTGATGATTGCTCTCCTTGTGAAGACATGTCCGACGTACAGAAAGATACTGGAAGAACGGCTGCTGGAGTCCGGACCGCAGAATCAAACCAGCTACAGAAGTCTGCTGCTGCTGCTGCCGCTGCAGTCGACGATGATCCTGACTTCTTCTAAATGGTGCTTACTTATAATAATTACAAAAAGCTATAGTATGAAGCATACCTCTAGCAAATGACACCCTTGCAGGCCTATCGTGTTGCGACAATTAACATCAACAAGATTAGCAGCACTTTCAACTTACGGAATCTTCAAGATTTCTTATACGCGGCCGAAATCGACATTGCCATGTTGCAGGAAGTAGTAGCAGAAATTAGTCTCGACCACATCACTGGCTATAATGCTTTGATTAATCCCGGATTTGGCAATGATCTCGGGACTGCCATAATGACGAGAGAAGGCATCGTCGTCACCAATGTGGAACGACTCACCAACAGCAGAGGTATTGCTGGTACTATTAATAACATACGAATGATTAACGTGTACGCACCATCCGGGACAGGGAAAAGGCAACAGAGAGCACAATTTTTTAAAGAAGACATTGTGCCACTCTTCCCAGCCGGTACCGATAAAATAATCTTCGCAGGCGACTTTAACTGTGTAATTAGCCCAAAAGATCAGACTCCCAACTTCAACACTTCTATAGAGCTTCAAACAATAATTAGAGATTTAAACCTAGTAGATACGTGGGAGCTAAAACACGGCGATGCGCCGGGGTTCACTTATGTGACCAATCATTCCGCCAGTCGCATCGACAGGATTTACAAGTCGTCGAACCTGGGAACACACGTCCTGCAAGCAGAGAGATGGCCGACGGTGATTTCCGATCATGCGGCGTACATATGTACTGTCAACCTCGATAAACAAGGCACCTTCAGAGCACGAGGATCATGGAAACTGAACGCTTCACATCTACCGGACCCAGGCTGCCACGCAGTTTTTCGAAACACGTGGGCAGAATGCGAAAGGAAGTTTGAGAGGTTCGATTCAGCCATTAAATGGTGGCTCAAATGTGCCAAACCCGCACTAATAGCAGCCATGAAACAATATTCCCGCGAGAAACGTTCTTGGCAGACAGACACCATTGAGTTTTACTTTCATTGTCTGCGAGATTTATATAGTCAAGATACTACGGTAAGGGAAAATTTTGCTCAAATTAAAAGAATAAAGGCCATAATACTATCACTGAAGCGGAAACAATTAGAAGGCCTCAAAGTTCGAACACGTCTTCATAATGCGGTACATGAGGAGACAACGGCAATGTACCATGTAATACAAGAGCAGAAAAAGAGCAAACGGAAAATACTGACTGAATTGAAAACTACGGACGGACGACTGCTAAAAACTCAACCTGACATACGGGACGAAATTTATAAACATTTCACTGTATTATTAGCTGAAAAACCAGCGGATGAATCAGCGCAACAAGCCATTTTGGCAAAGACGTCGAGGAGATTAACTCCAGAAGAAGTAGAAATCCTTGAGACAGAGATAACAGAAGACGAAGTACTGGACGCAATACGACGCAGCCCGAAAAATAAATCGCCCGGTCCCGACGGACTGTCGGCAGAATTCTACCAAACTTTTCAACAACAGCTCTCCGGTAAGATGACTCTCATATGTAATGAAATCATCGATAACAGGGCTGTCGATATGAAAGAATTCTGTGAAGGAATAGTAGTATTAGTCCCTAAAACCTCAGCAGGCAAATCCGTCGACAATCTGAGACCTATTACATTACTTAACACTGACTACAAAATTTTCGCACGCATCCTCATGCAGAGACTAAACTCGGTGATTAACACTGTCACAGGCGAGTACCAAACGAGCGTTGGTAAAGACAGAACAATCTTTCAAACATTAGCCGAATACAGGGACATAATAGCGACAGCAGCAGCCTGCGACATAAAAAGTGCCATAGTGTCGCTTGACTTTGAAAAGGCATTCGACAGAGTTAACCACTCGTATCTCTTCCGCACCATGGAAACGATGAACTTCCCACAAAAAGTCACCGACACAGTAAAAAGCCTTTTGGCAAACAGCGTATCGAGAATTTGTGTCAATGGGCAACTCAGCAGACCTATCAAAGTAATGAGCTCGGTCCGACAGGGCTGCCCCATGTCTATGTGTTTGTTCGCCATAGCTCTTGAACCGTTCCTGCTATCCCTGACTCACGACCTACCTGGATTAAGCATACACGGCCAGAAGATCCTATGTCAAGCTTATGCTGACGACGTTAGTTTCGTGGTAACAGATGGGGAGCAAATAAAAAGAGCATTGGAGATTATATCGACTTACGAGGCCGCATCAGGGGCGAAACTGAACCGGCACAAATCAGGAATTATGAATATTGGCCGTGGAATAGAACTTAGAGGTGATACGCCGATAAAGAGCATAGACACACTGAATTGCCTCGGTATTGAATATACGCAAAACGTCCGCCGCACGGCTGCCTTAAATTATAAAAAATTACTGACAAAAATACGGGCCGGAATCCAACAACATAGTCTGAGAAACCTAAACGCCATACAAAAAGTGACGCTAGCCAACGTCTATATTACAGCTAAAGTAAATTACGTCGCCCAGGTGCTGCCACTACCGAAGATGATTGCCCAGAAAATGTTATCGGCGCTCGGCCACTTTGTGACTAGAGGTCAAATCTTCAAGGTCGAATACCAAACCTTAACATTGCCAACTGAGAGGGGAGGCCTCAACCTCACAGATGTTTACCTGAAAGCGAAAGCGCTCTTTATCACCAAGATGTACAAACAGTGGAGACGCTCGCCCAACACTCTAACGGCCCACCTCTTAAGTGAAATAGCACCGGACAATATGGAGCCGCCCATCGACGTCCACCACATTTCAAATGCGCTTTGTCACCTAAGATACTTCCTGCTGGAGCTCAGCTATCTCCAGAGAAGTACTCCCGAGAAGAACCGCTACACGGTAAAGTTAGTCTATGACAGCCTGACGAAAAACAAACGGGGAAACATAGCAGAACAGAAGTATAAAGGACCTGACTGGCAAAAAATTTGGGAGAATATCCAGGACCCAGACTTAACATCTAATGTGAGGTATAATTGGTACATGGCGGTAAACAGGAAGATCCCAACAAAGACAAAATTACATAAAATTCACTTGTCTGACAACCCATACTGTAGCAGCTGTCATTTAGCCGATACGTAAGAACACAGATTTACGTGTATATCCGTTGAAGATATATGGCAACTTTGTACTCATAAACTAGCAAACATACTACGTACGTCACCTAGGTCAATCACACCAAGTCGATTACTGAACCCGGACGAAGTCCCTTATCCCAATACGAAGAGGAAAGCTGTCAACTGGCTAAAGGGACAGGCAGTAAACTATATTCTATCAGAGAAAGAAAAAAGTAAAGAAGATTTTTGGCTAACATTATTGACAGAACACCAGAAACTTCAACGAAGAAAAAAGTACAGGGAAAAATATGGATTATTCTTAATTAGAATATTAACTTGAGCAGACTAATTACCTTCGAAGGTGTTTTTTTTTGTATTTCCATTTATTTTTAACTGTTTAGAAACATACATTATTTTACTGTTTTTTATTTATCCTTCTACATGGAGTGGAGTACTCCGCTTTTGGTTTTAGAGAAGAAATTCAGAGCTCGGGCAATACGACGGATTTTGGAGACCAGCGCTTCGAGGTTAATGAGAAGTCAAATTAAGAATTGAGACTCAATACGATGACACGAGAATATCACGGAAACTTTGCGATGGCAAACTTTTTCGAGAAGACGAACTTCGAAGCGGCCGGACCGACGAAATCGATTCAACGTGCACCTACGACTCAACGAAAGAGAGAGAGAGAGAGAGAGAGAGAGAGAGAGAGAGAGAGAGAGAGAGAGAGAGAGAAACAACACAAGAAGCAGCACTGTTATTTTTATTTCTCATCGGAAAAGGAAATTTTGTTTATAATTACCAAAAGAAGACGTACTGTTATTTTTTATTTCTAATTGATGAAGGATAATTTGTTTATTATTCAAAAGAAAAAAAAAAAAGGGGGTAAAGTTGTCGTCTGCCATGGAGAGGTGGCTTTGGTCACTGGTTCGGGTCTCATTCGAGTAATATTTTTTAGCTGTTTTCGTGACAGGAGTTGCACGAATCCACATCGAAAACAACAAGAAACCTCTTGTGGTTACTTGCTATATTCTATCAGATTATGCGAAAGTCTGACAACTTTCTGGTAGTTTACCATATCTCTACCTTTAGAATCGAACTGATTCCAAGCTAATTATGACGCCAATAGATGTTCGACGTGTATTTTCGTCTGGAAATAATTTTTGTCGAAGGTTATTCGAATAGGGGCAGGAAAGATAAACATTTGAGGACATATGATCGAAAGAGTAGGTGCAGAATGGGTGACTTCCAAAGCACATTATCCGATGTATTCTTTGTGAAATGAACGGGAATTATTATAGTGTAGTACTAACACATGATGTAATTTTTTTGGTCGTTTGTCCTTACAGTGGGACTAAATGGTGTCTCAGTTGTTTGCGAAAAATGGGCGCACCCTGGCGTTGTGGTTGCATTTTGCTGAGTATAACAATCTTTTAGTACTCAGTCATTAATTTCTTTTTAAGATATCAGCATGGGAGCATCATAACTCGTTACTAGTAACAATCGTGAGTAGGAATCCGGATTGAGCGGCCTGATGACGTTCAAGAAAAATGTGGTAATAGTCACCCCTATGACCCTTCATACCGAATCTACTTTACGACGTTTAGATCATGTTGATATATGTCAGAAAAATTCAATATGTGACTGTAATATAAGTACCAGAACTTGAGGTAAGGATATAACAGCCGGTAAGAAAACTCATAGCGGCGCGCCGCTGTCACTGAGTCCGCAGGTGGCAGCCGCGATGCGGCCGCTGGCGCGTCGCCGTAGCCGGTGCCCCCTACTCCCGAGAGTAAACAGTTCAGTTTTGATGCAGCAGCGAGTTCTTTTGTGTAATATTTCTGGGGCTTTTCGCTGTTATATTTGAGGTCCTTCCACACTGATAACGAAGATAGCCGATTTGTGGTTAAAAAAAAAAAAAAAAAAGAAATTGAAGGTGGTTGGATTCGATCTCGCGTCTGCTTACTTACACGCTTGTAAACACGACTCCTACCGCGATACCACGCGGTCACATATCACAGAACCGTCTCGAGAAGGACCTAACACTTCCTCCTGACAGTACCGCATTCTACAGTGTTGCCAGATCGTGCACATCGTCGGTCTTAGCATTCTGCGTCGGCCGGCCGGCGATCAATTTTTTTTTTTTTTTGTCTAAGACTGTACATTTCAAGCTGTGAAAAGGTGATCACAAATGGTTCTTTTAATGTTGCTACCAAAACCTGCTGTGGGCCAAAAACGAAAAAAAAAAATAAAATAAAATAAAATAAAAAAAAAAAAAAATAAAAAAAAAAATGAACATGATGGAATAACTTGAATATCTGCGTTCAGCGTGGTCATATGTTCCCTAAGAAATAAGTTATTGTAGTCGAAGAAAGAGTATGCTCAAGCTATCTCTACCCTTGCGAAAGAAGCCTGTCTGCTCCTAGACAGCACGTAGGTAAGCTGACCTTTCGGCAGGCAGCCACAGATTAGCGAGCGCTGCTTGAGGTGAGCGAGTGGTATCAGTGGTGACGTCAGAGCCGGTCCACACAATGGTGGGCGCAGGACGGCGAGCAGCTCTTCTGGCCGGTGAGGTCATGGCGAGGCAAGGTCCAGTCCCAGGACGCGATAATTGGGGCCGCTTTGTGATCTGGGCGAGACCGGCAGCGAGCGAACGACGCCCCACATCTGCATACGCCGCAGCCGACAACCTCTTTTCGAGTTCACTAACATATTCGGAGGTTCGTAGGAAAATAGCTCCATCATCCCGCTTATAGATTGGGCTCTACTTGCGTGTTGTGGATCACAAGCAGTGTTGCCAGACGTAGGGAATTTTCCCTACACGTAGGTACTTTTAAGCATTAAAATCATGTAGGGAATTTTCATCCAAAAGTCCCCAACGCGTAGGTACTTTGGCAAAATTTTACAATCGCCGACACATGCCTAGCGGGTAATGTTGTCAACGGAACAGTTGTCAGCACGCGGGAATGAAGCCGACCAATTGTGGCAAAGTTTGAAGTAGCCAATGATATTTTAGACGGCATAGATGTTTCCTGTTCATAGTAACCAATATTAATTTGAAAAGTTGGTTTCAGACATATAAGATTGATGCGAAATATGATGATTTCAATGAATATCAGTGGAATGGGAAGTCGGTTTGGAAACAGTATTAGAAAGTGTTAGCACAAGGAAAATTCATTGTTTCCATGAACCAAAGACGTTTTATTACCTTGACTAGACTGTTATTTATTTACGTCAGGACGATATACTTGTTAGTTTTGTCCCCCTTAAACAACCAACAACAACAACAACAACAACAACAACAACAACGATATACTTGTTAGTACTTGTGAATGAGAAGAAAACGCTATAATATTTGCGACAGCCAACGTTATAAATGAAAAAAGCACTAGTAGCATTACTCTTTGAAAATCGAGTCATGTAGAGTGACGGACTTCCTTTTTTGTGCTGACTGTGAACTAAATAATTACTGCTGTACCTAGTCTACGGTTGATAGTGTCTCGATTTATCCTTGTGCGCTCAATTAATCAGTTATCCTCGAGTAACAGCGGCCTATTTGGGGAAACTAATTAATGCTCTGCCTCTCTGTGGTTGACAAGTTCTTGATGTACCCTTGTCCGATCGACAAATCAGTTATCTTTTTGTAACAGAGCACTTGGAATTCGCGGTATAATCTACATTGGACTCCATCAATCAGTAACGATCAGTCACTGGAAAAACATATCTAGCAAGTCAAGAACGATGCCAAATATTTATTTTAAAGTTTTTCAAAATTGTAACATGTCACATTAATTAATTGGTTAACCTCTGCTGGCTGGACTCCTGGATTTATCCCCTCCCAGACCCAAATCCTGGCTACGACCCTGATGTAGGGGCTTTTATGAGGTGGTAGGGAAAAAGTACTAAAACGTAGGTACATTTTTGTGAGACTGCAGGTATTTTCTCTCTCTGCCATCTGGCAACACTGATCACAGCTGAAACGCTCTGTCTCTCTACATCGACTTCTGTACTGCGCAAGCCAGCTCAAGGTGTGTGGCGGCAGGTACTTTCTTTACTCTTTCTGTTGGAGTCGTATAAGAAGGTAACAATTCGTATGGCCTCTAATCTCTATAATTTTAACCCTTTATTTGGCATGGTTGCTCTCAAGCAACAACAAAATAGCGCGTGGTTTTCTGAAACATGTTTCAAGTTTCATCCTTGGATGGTGTAATGCAACAACATGAGGCTCCATTTAATGTAGTATACGATACCTCTCTTTACTGAAACCCAGGATAACCTTCTTTCCTTATAGTGTAGTGTAGCATACCATTTTCTATATACTGAAGCTCCGGATACCTTTATTTCCTGTAGTAAAGTTTATGATACCACCTTTAAACCTTTCTATCGTGTAGTAAAGTTTGTGATACCACCCGTATTCATTTCTACATTATACCAACTACATTGTTTATGTCACTAAGTATTTACCTAATTTTATTCCCATTAATGAAATCCATTAATTTCATGGTAATTACAGCTTTCATGCCCATTACTAAATTTCTATAACGTAGTATTACTAAATTTCTGTAATGTAGTATACGATACCTCTCTTTACTGAAACCCAGGATACCCTTCTTTCCTTATAGTGTAGTTTAGCATAACATTTCCTATATACTGAAGCTTCAGATACCTTTCTTTCCTGTAGTAAAGTTTATGATACAATCTTTAAACCTTTCTATCGTGTAGTAAAGTTTGTGATACCACTCGTATTCATTTCTACATTGTAACAACTACATTGTTTATGTCACTAAGTATTTACCTAACTTTATTCCCATTAATAAAATCCATTAATTTCATAGTAATTACAGCTTTTATACCCATTACTAAATTTCTATAACTTCGTAATTACTATTACCTTATTTTTCCCATTATCAAACCTCATTAATTTCGTAATGCTCTATTACCAGTGTTCCCATTATTAAACCCCAGTAATTTCGAAGTACTTATTTTGCAGCATTTATTTCCTTTCATTTCCTTTATTAAGATCAGATTAATTTTCGTAGTATTTTTGGCCCGACCAAATTCCAGTACAAATTGTAATTTATAGTTCTTGTTACATCTAATTGTCATTATGGCTAATTGTCAGACATTGTAGTTCATTGTAAAGCAGATTATTTAACTTCAACCAAACAATAGGATTCACTTCATTTATAAATATTAAAACTACTTAATCAGTTATTTGTTATGCTAACACATTGAATTGTATGACGAATGCAAATTACATGGATTTGTTGTTTATAAAAGAACCAATTCATAAATTATCATTGTGATAATTATGCATCACTTGACATTTATAATAATGTAATAAATTCATGTAATGCGCGGGAATTAGTGGTCAGTTGTTGTACTTCAGAATTAGATTTCAGTTCAAGCCAGTTGTATGTCAGTTCTGTGTATCTTGCCTGTAGCAATAAATCGAAGTGGATTTCGAAGAATTATTTGTTCTTTTTGAAAAACACCCCTTCACAATTAATATTTATCAAATGTTCAAATGTTTGTATAGTCTATAGGACTTAACTACGGGGTCATCAGTCCCTAAACTTACAAACTACTTATGAACTACTTACGAACTAGGACGGCACAAATATTCATGCCCGAGGGGGGATTCGAACCCCCGACCGTAGTGGCCGTGCAGACCGTGACTAGAGCGCCTTAGTCTCCTCGGCCACCGCGGCCGGCTAATATTTATCGTCAAGTTCAAATTTTATAACAAATTTTATTATTAAATCTGGCGATCACCTTATTCGAAGAGGGATCGTCATAATGGGCAACAGTGATTGAAACTAACGTTTAAGCTCTCCAATAAAGTGATGTTTCGTTATCTTTTGCGAAAAGTTTAGCAATAAACTGAGTCCTTAGCGCACACTCCAAGCATACGTTACCGAGGTACATTTTTGTTTCAATTTTGTGACGATATTTTTCGTGATACGTGGAAAACTGCTTATAAAGGGAAAAGAGGAAGCGTTGAAGTTTAATTATTATGTTTATTAGTTGACGAGTTCCTATATAGGAGACTGAAAGTGGACACATTTATTGGGAAGAAGAGGCGTGGTAGACCACTACAAAATGGGCAATCAGTCTAAAAGAAGAATAAAACAGTATCTCCTGTTCCAGTCAGTGATGTACGGTACGACATATATGACAATATGTTATTGACAGAGCCCTTAAAAGATGCAACAGAACTACAAAAGAAACTGCATACACTACGCTTGTCCGTCCATTTTTGGAGTATTGCTGCCCAGTGTGGGTCCCTTATCAGGTGGGTTTGACGGAGGACATCGAAAGAGTCCAGAGAAGGGCAGCTCGTTTCGTATTGTCACGATACAGGGGAGACAGCGTTACGGAAATGATATAGGATCTGGGATGGGAATCATTACAACAACGGCGCTTATTGCTGCGGCGTGGGCTACTTACGAAATTCCAATCGCCAACATTCTCCTCCGAATGCGAAAATATATTGTTGACTCCCACTTAGCCGGCCACGGTAGCCGCGGGGACTGAGGCGCTTCAGTCACGGTCTGCACGGCCACTACGGTCGGGGGTTCGAATCCCCCCTCTGGCATGGATATTTGTGCCGTCCTTAGTCTTAGTTAGTTCATAAGTAGTTTGTAAGTTTAGGGACTAATGACCCCGTAGTTAAGTCCCATAGACTATACAAACTCTCACTGACATAAGTAGAAATGACTTTCAGAATAAAATACGAAAAATCAGAGCTCGAACGGAGAGATTCTTTCTTCCCGCTCGATATTCGAGAATGGCATGGGAGATAAATAGTATAAAGGTGATTCGAAGAATCCTCTGCCAGGCACTTTTACCTCTACACTTCTACATACATAATCCGCAATTCACCGTAAGGTGGGTGGCGGAGGGTACACACCATCAGGGTACACTAAACCACTACTAGGCATTTCCTTTCCTATTCCACTCCCAAATTGAACGAGGAAAAAAAAAGAATGCCTATATGCCTCCGTACGAGCCATAATTTCTCTTATCTTGTCTTTGTGATCTTTACGCGAAATGTAAGTAGGCGGCAGCAAGATCGTACTACACTCAGCTTCAGATTCCGGCCCTCTAAATTTACTTAACAGAAATTCATGAAAAGAACGTCGTCTTTCTTCCAGCGATCCCCGATTGAGTTGCCGGAGCATTTCCGTGACACTCGCGCATTGCTCGAACCTACCGGTAACAAATCTAGCTGCTCGCCTCTGAACCGCCTCTATGTCTTCCTTTAAACCGATCTGCTGCGGGTCCCAAACACTTGAGCAATACTCAAGACGTGGTCGTACAAGCGTTTTATACGCGGTCTCCTTTACAGGTGAAGTACATCTTCCCAAAATTCTCCCAATAAACCGAAGTCGGCTGTTCGCCTTACTCACAACTGTCCTTACATGCTCGTTCCATTTCATATCGCTCTGCAATGTTACGCCTAAATATTTGAACGACGAGACAGCATCAAGAAGCTCACTTCTAATGCTGTATTCGAACATTATGGGGTTGCTTTTTCTACTCATGCGCATCACCTTACATTTTTCTTCATTGAGAGGTAGCAGTATGTTATAGACGAACTTTAAGGATTCTAAAGCACTAGATTCCTCATACAGCTGCCATTCTTCGCACCAAACTAGAAATTTTGTCTAAGTCATCATGTATGCTATTACAGTCAGTTACAGACGGAACAGCTTTTGAATATCATCCAGTGTGTATTTTCACATAACGCACTAACAAATCAACATACGTAAAAACGCAGTCAGACCTACACGAGCACACACTATCAACAGAGACTAGCTCTAAGTTCTCTCGAGACCTTCTCACGTGAAATAGCTAGAAATACTCGACTAACAATCATCGAGGTAGTTAGATAATAACACACATTTCGAATTACACTCTATCACACTTAGTGTATTGTTTTCTATTGTTAATACTTAGGATTATTTTCTCATTATATATCTCTACAACTGAGAGCAAACAAATGTTATAGACGAACTTTAAGGATTCTAAAGCACTAGATTCCTTATACCAACAGAACTTCTCGTATCTTTTGTTTCTTTTTTACATTAATCAAAACAACATCAGCAACTGTATTCTACTAAAACTGTAATAATAACAGGATGTAGTATCTGACCCACTTTACATTTATGGGTTTCTCTGTACAGTTCGTCAGTGTAAAAAAATATAAATAAAGAAATGTAAATTAAAAAATATATATATATATTAGTTCTCTGTGGTACGGACCCCACAGTGACGCGCAACATTCAAAAATTGGCCAAATGAGTGTTTTGTAAACTACATCGGTTTTTCATGGACCACATTTCCTAAGGATGTTCCCAATGAGTCTTAGGCGGGCAAGTGCCTTAAACGCGATTAAATCAATGCGGTCGTTCCACTTCAGATTGCTTCTTGTGTCGACTTTTAAATATTTAATAGATCAAACTTCTTTGCAATTTTTATTCACACAATCATTACATGGATTCACAATACGTTACCAACTCAAAATATTCAAACATCTCGACTGTTAAAGAACCCTGGAACAAATTCAGTGTCGAAGTTTAAAATTTGTGCTGGAACTAGAATACCCCACTTCGCACCAGGGGTCGTCTTAACCATTTTTTACTCGTTGGATAGATCGGTCCTCTACGGATGTCGGGTCCTGTTTGTTCAGTGAAGACACATGGCTCAGGTTTCTTATTATCACTGTTTGCATTAAGCATCGATACGATACAGGTTGTAGCGTCTGTCTCTTCCTATGGCTGGTGGTGGGAAGAAAGAAACGAAATTATGACTGAAATCAATCTGCCTGGCTTACGCTTCCCAATTAACAGGTGACTTACCTGTTGATCCTCTGTTGATTCGACCGTTGCCAGCATCGGACCTCCTCTCTTCTAGCAGGGGTACCTCTTATTTTGTAAATGAATGAAAATTATAGTAACAGGGGAAGGCTACAGACAAGAAGTCGGACACTTCATTGAAATGATCTTTGTATTCTGAAAGAAGCATATAGAATTACGAGGTAGCCTGTAACATCTTTTTAAACGGTTACTGATTCTTGCTCCAGGACAAGACATAAAACAGAGAGCAAACATCGAAAATAAAGCACAGTCAAATAGTTCGACCAGCTTTTAACGAGAGAGAAAGAGAGCGTATTGAGTTTCATGAAAATTTCCGTTTGTCACGAGAACAGTAGACTGAGCCCGAAACAGGGGCAGCACAAAAACTAAAGGAAAAGAATCTTAGTAATCATCGTGCTTATCGTCCGATATGCAGACCGTTGCATAATGTATTATTAAACTCGCGACAGAATGCAATTACTTCACTTGAATCGCGGATACCTGCTGGGTGGAACTGTGAAGTTCCCGTCGGGCAAGACTGAACATGGCGGCTTCTACACAATAGGCAATCGCGGACCTGTCCTAAGAACTGCAAGCATCTGAAGCAACTGCCGAACTGAGAGCGGCCACGTCGCTCACGCCAGTTTTGTTAACGCGAGTTTCGCACCGCTGATTCATCCGCTGGTAAAACTAGTGACGTGTCACCAACCTGACCATAGCACAGCCAAGAGTTCGTTCTGGCCCGCAAGGCCCGGTTTCACGACTCCTATATAGAGTATCGGCCTGTCTTGGTGGCAACTCGTCAAAGACGGAGGGAACAGAAGTGTCCTTCCGCGAAGACGTTGGCTCTCCGGGTTTGAACTTAACGGATCCGGTAGCCTTTGTGGCTGATCGCCATCTTGCCAATTTAATGTATTAATTAATACAGGAAACGGAAAATTATTTCGCCCCCACGAGAAGATGGTCCTCTGGTCAGGCAAGCAAATGGTAATTTTACTGTCGGTGAAAATTAGTTTTATATGATTTTATTGGTGATTAATTTTACCAACGTCTTGCATATTAATCGAACTTAACACTTTAAGGTCTGGGACTTAGTACGGGTTTCTAGCACACCAGACTGCATCTTTTTGTCGTTTTCGCATAACTAAACCATCAAGCTGCGTAACAGAACCCACGAACTGTGAGTATAGCCCTTAGTTGGTTTTCTGTGCATTTTTATATGTCACTGCGAACATAGCTCGTCGCTCGTCGGCAACGTTTAGTGTAGGCACTGCGAACATAGCTCGCAGCTAGACTGCAGTGTGTTAACTTTGAAATACTTCAAACGAATCGTCATTTTTTGTTAGACTGGAATCCGTCGTCAGGAATTTAAGAATTATTTTATTGATGCCCACTCTCTTTGTCCCAAAAGCTGGCCATATGGTTCATGACAACTTTTTGCTGGTCTGTGAAAAGTCTTAGCTCTACACGATCCTTGTGCATTTCGCTCCAATTTTCCATTGTTGCAACAACTTCGTACGCAAAAAGTCGTATATAACTTCCTATGTTATCTACTAGGTAAATTATATTTATATGTAGTGGGAAAATTATTGTTGCTTCCTCTGGTTGCTGCAGTACAACTGATTTTGGCAAAAGATGACCCTTAGTTATTGAATTGCACTGCCTTTAATGTAATCTTGAGTCTTTCGTCTTCCGTGCCAAATAACTCTATATCTACACACGAACTCCGCAATAGACGGTAATGTGCGTGATGGAGGTTACCTCATTGTAGTCATCTCCCTTTCTGTTCCACTCCCAGATAGAACAAGGGAAAACAGATTCTTGTATGGATAATTCCTTTTATCTTTATCGTTCTGATGTCAATAGAATGCGACCCTATAAATTTCCGCAGTAGTATTTTTCAAAAAGAAAGTTATCTCCTCTCGAACGATTCCCAGGTGTGTTCTCAAAGGTTATCTGTGATACTCTCGCAGTGATCTAACCTACCAGGAACGGAGTTAGTGTGCTGCCTCTGAATTGTTTCTACGTCTGAGTTTCAGAACGATACTCTAGAAGGGGTCGCATAAGTCTTCTATAAGGAGTTTTCTTTGCAGATGAACCGCATCTCCACAAAATTATCCAAATAAATGGAAGGCGACCATCTTCCTTCCCGACGTCTGTCATACCGCATTGCGGCGGAGTGGCCAAGCGCATCGAGGCGCTATGCTCCGATGCGCGTGGTCGTTCCCCGTCGGAGGTTCGAATCCCCTCTCGGACATGGTTGATTGTGTTGTCCTTAGTATAAGTTAGTTTAGAAGTAGTTAGTAAGCTTAACAAACATTTGTACAAATTTCTATTCTGTTGCACTCTAGTATCGTAGATCGATGAACATCTCTGACATATTCCAGTTTATTTGCCTGGTCCCTTTGTCTAAGGTTTTGTTTTGCAGTTTTCAGTATCGTGACACAGTTAAAAAAACACTTTCATGGGATTTTAACAAACTAAAATAATGCAAGGTTTTCGAAATTCACAGGAAGTTATAGTGGAAGCCGGGTACTATATAATATTGTACAAGAACCATGAAGAAAGAGTAAGAATGAGAGACCATGAATGAAGTACTCGGATAAACTACGATTTAAGTCAAGGGTGCAGCCCTCCTTCCCGACTGTTAAATCAGAGCATGGAAGAAACAGCCACAACCATGAAGTTTTACGGGTGGCATAGAAATTCATGATGAAAGGTAAGGTTCAGTCATGATATTTCTGTCCTTAGTGGGAGAAAGAATTGCGGGATATACTGTACGAAATGAACAGCACGAAAATGTTCAAATGTTTGTGAAGCTTATGGGACTTAACTATGGGGTCATCAGTCCCGAATTTTACAAACTACTTAGAAACTAACTTACACTAAAGACAACTCAAACATTCATGCTCGAGAGACGATTCGAATCTCCGACACGGGAGGCCGCGCGATCCGCAACGTGGCGCTCCAGACCGCTCGGCTATTGCCGCGTGGCTGAACAGCACGGAATATAGGAGAATAAACTGAAGAAATAGGAAATAATGAGGAGTTACAGAAAAGAGGTTAGTGATAAAAATAACTTCAAATTTTGGACTACGACGTAGGCGGAGTAGAGGGATTACGGTATTTTTGAAACCGAATGAAGGAAAACATTATAAGTAGATTACCGAGTAAAATGTGTTGTGGCGTAAAGTCAGCGCCACACGCCAGACGTTAGAGAACGATCGTGGAGAAGGCAGCGATCGACCGAAAGCCAATCGCACGCAGGCGCCGCACATCCTGGAGGGAGTAACCGAAGATGCGCGCCCTCTACAAGCGGCTATATCTAGGCCGACATAAGTCTGGACGCTCGTCAGTTACTGTTAAGGAATACAGCAGTTACTAGTGAGAACTCGGACAGTTACTGGGCAGCTATGAAGTAAGAACTCAAGACAGTACTAAGTCAGATCGCGGCTACGAACTTAGCAGTAAGTAGGTCACAGCGCAGCTACCAGCATACGGACGACGCCGCAAGAAGCGAGAAGAGAAAAGAAACAGACTTATGTTCTAACGTTGAGTATCCTAAAATTTAGTCAATAAAACTTGTATTATTAATCTGATTAGTTGTTACAAATTACACCAATTCCTGCTCCAGTCCCTTTCCTAACTCCTAGACTGGGACGAGTAAACAGCAAAGGCGACAAGGTCACAACAAAATGTTCAAATGTTTGTTAAGCTTAAGGGACTTAACTGCGGGGTCATCTGTCCCTAAACTTACAAACTACTTATGAACTACTTTATGCTAAAAACGGCACAAAGATCCATGCCCGAGGGGAGATTCGAACCCCCGACCGTAGCGTCCGTGCAGATTGTGACTGACGCGCCGCAGACCGCACGGCCACTGCGGCGAGCTACCGGGTGAAAAAGGCGTATTTATGGAGAAAAGAAGTTTACTAGTCAAAAACACGCTTTAGGTTGGAAACATATTTCTGAGAACGTACTTGTATAGGAGAGCATCACATAGAAGTGTATCGTTGACTATGCGGAAGCAGAAACGAGCAGAATTAGAGTGTTCGGGACGTGGCGCCACGAAAGAAGTAGAAAATCAAATGGGCTGACAAAAAAAAAAAAAAAAAAAATAAATAAATAAATAATAAATAAATAAATAAAAAATAATAATAATAAAAAAAAGAATGGAAGGGCTCCGCCGAATCTGCGACGGTAGAAGTATGTCAAAACAATGCTCACAAGAAGGAACCGGATGACAGAACACGAGATGAGGCGTTAGGAAAATATACGCATGACCAGGAAAGAACACCTTGAAAGAGCAGATACAGGAAATTAGTATTCGCAGTACATGTAAGTTATGATGTTGTATGGAAATGATTAGCATTTGAATCACGTTGGTCTGCGGGTCCAAGGTCAACATCGATATCGCGGAGCAACGCCAGATACCGGTAAAATGTCGCTGTTAACCTTAGGAAACGGATGAGTGTGACTTGAGAAGAAGTGCTGAATATCTTACTGACATTTGCACGAACCGAACGGTCAAATCAGTGGGTTTGAAGTAGAGTTCTTTATTGGCATGAGAGAATATGATGCATCCATCCGAGATATTAGTGATTTTTTTTCTTTTTTTTTTGTGTGTGGTGGAGGTGACTAGTTTTCATCGTCTTTCCCGATTTTACTACTTGGGTATGAGAATTAGGGGGAGACTTGCTCTTCATTCTTCTTGCACATGAGACAGGAAAGGGGCGCTGATTTTGACCCTTTAGCCTGCTCCACTGTGGGCCTTTAGTTTTACTGTGATTGGGTGGGGGTGTTGGGCCTATAGTCGAGACGAAATACGATGATCCTCGTGCTTGCGCCAATCGGCTTTCAGCGGAGTAAGTCAAAGATGAACTTTGCTCTGCGCATGCGCGCGTCCGGCTGCACTGTGCAATTCTGCCAGTTATGTCGTCAAAACAGTGACCGTTAGCTGTACTTGTCGGTTCTAACTAAACTACTGGCCATTAAAATTGCTACACCAAGGAGAAATGCAGATGATAAAAGGAGATTCATTGGACAAATATATTGTACTAGAACTGACATATGATTACATTTTCACGCAATTTGGGTGCATAGATCCTGAGAAATCAGTAACCAGAACAACCACCTCTGGCCGTTATAACGGCCTTGATACGCCTGGGCATTGAGTCCAACGGAGCTTGGATGGCGTGCACAGGTACAAATGACCATGCATCTTCATCACGATACCACAGTTCATCCGTAGAGGACATGCAACATGCGGTCGGGCGTTATCCTGCTGAAATGTAGGGTTTCGCAGTGATCGAATGAAGAGTAGAGCCACGGGTCGTAACACATCTGAAATGTAACGGCTACTATTCAAAGTGCGTCGATGCCAACAAGAGGTGACCGAGACGTGTAACCAATGGCTCCCCATACCATTACGCCGGGTGATAGATAAGCCAGTATGGCGATAAGGAATACTCACTTCCAATGAGCGTTCACTGCGACGTCGCCAAAGACGGATGCGACTATCATGATGCTGTAAACAGAACCTGGATTCATTAAAAAAAAAAAAAAAAAAAAAATGTTTTGCCATTCGTGCACCCAGGTTCGTCGTTGGGTACACCTTGCAGGCGCTCCTGACTGCGGTGCAGCGTCAAGGATAACTGCAGCCATGGTCTCCGAGCTGATAGCCCACGTCGTCGAACTATTCGTGCAGATTATTGTTGTCTTCCAAACGTCCTCATCTGTTGACTCAGGGATCGAGACGTGGCTGCACGATCCGTTACAGCCATGCGGACAAGATGCCTGTCATCGCGACTGTTAGTGATACCATATCTTTGGGATCCAGCACGGCATTCCGTATTGCCCTCCTGAACCCACCGATTCCATATTCTGTTGTCATTGGATCGCAAACAACGCTAGCAGCAATGTCGCGATACGATAAACCGCAATCGAGATAGGCTACATTCCGACTTATATCAAAGTCGGAAACGTGGTGGTACGCATTATTCCTCCTAATACGAGGCATCACAAGAACATTTCACCAGGCAACGTTTGTGTATGAGAAATTGGTTGGTAACTTTCCTCATATCAGCACGTTGTAGGTGTCGCCATCGGCGCCAACTTTGTGTGAATGATCTGAAAAGCTAATCATTTGCATATCACAGCATCTTCTTCTTGTCAGTTAAATTTCGCATCTGTAGCACGTCATCTTCGTGGTTTAGGAATTTTAATGGCTAGGCGTGTATAATTGAAAGTGAAATACGCAAACCGCGTAAGTAATAACAACAACCATTCTTATTTGTGAATCCTTAATTTCTCCTGGCGAATAACAACTTCGAAAAACTTACGGGTATGCTGCCAGGTATCACAATCGCAATATTTCGGCAGGAGACCACCCTGACACTTTCAAGGCGAAACTGCAGTGAGGAAGCAATGTGCAACAATCTTTAAAACCTTTCAATGAGTAAACAGGAAAGACAACACACACCGAGCAAAGAAGCACACAGCGCCGACACGACCAATGATGAAATCGGTCGGAATATCGATAATAAACATCAGATCTCGACGGATGATGTCGGATTAGTTTTATCCCTTTGTTTTGTTACAAGTGAGAGAGCAGGATCCCAAGCGGAATTTAAGCAGAACCCTCCATCCCTATTCATAAGGTTGTCATCTAGTTTTATTTCTATCTTATTTCGATCTTTTTTGTTTGTTTGCATATGACACTAAAATAATAAAGTATTTCTTTAATTAAAAATGCAATTTGTTTTGATATTTCTTATGCCAATATGTCTCAGTTATTGAGATTGCCGTATACGTCGTTTTCCCCGTCTCAAAACTCCTAATTCCTGTACCTGTCCTGTTGGTTTCATGTTCTTTCGGTAATTAAATACTTTTCCAGTTGTGGTAATCCTTTTACACTAAAAAACACCTTTTGCACGCAACATACCGAACTGTAAAAGAAATTATTTAGATAGAAGAAAATGTTGGTAAATACGAGAACCACGAAATACAACACTTTAATTTTCCGATGGTAGGGGGGAGGGCAGTAGCTTTGTTTCTTTCTCTAGTGCGTGTGCATCAATTCGTTTGTTTATTTCTGCGTTAATAAATAATACCAAGTCCGTCATACTGTATGAGCTTTAAGGGATGACAGCCATGTTGATGACGCCGCAGGTAAAGGCAACATTTGGTTTCGCAATCTTCGGAACCCACGAGTGTCCCGTATTGTCGTTTAGACAATCTGGTCACCCTAATGTAACGTATTTCTGATATACTCAACATGCGGAACGTGTCAGTTGAACAATAATATATCGTACAGTAATAATTAAATATATTTATTTATATTTACGAACTGCCTGGATACGTGTTTGGAAACTGCTGCTTACATCTCTTCAAGTATTCCTCTGTGGTAACGAAAGAGTTGTCAAAGAGAAATAACTGCAATTTACATTTTAAAATAGGCGTGTCTCCTGTCAGGCAGTTTATATTCATGACCAGATTATCAAAGAGATTTATAGCTGTGTATTTCAGTCATTCCTGTGAGTTTGATTCACTGTAGGATAACACATATTATTCGTCCTTTTTGTGCCGTTTTTTGTGAAAATGACAGTTGCTCTCAAACTGCAGTGGATTATTGCCAACAAAGATCTGTCGTGAGGGGCAATGCCTGAAATTTGGTATTCTCCGCATTATCAATTTGAATCCGAGAATACTGAATTTCGTATTTCCGAAATGTAATGATCCATCCATTTAGCTCTAATTAGCAGTAGGCATTCAGTCTGATCATTCTCGTCTTGCGGCGATAATCACACAGGAAGCTTTTTCACGTTACGTGAATCACCAGTGTAAAAATGACAGCTCTGCCGATTCACAGCCTTCTTACACATTACGTGCGCGATAATACCGACATGTATCTCTATGCAATTCGCACATGACTTTTGTCACCACAGTGCAAAGCATTTTACTAACCACGAACTCGTGCATGTATGAACTCTGTCGCGTCGAGTGTCCCTTACCACCGTTTGCATCGGAGGTCTTTGATTAGGCTCTTATGTCCTCAACGGTAACGGTTTTACATGCTTGAGATAATACGAGGATCGTCCACAGAATAATTTCCGTTTTTATTTCTGTCCGCAGCTGCGCTACGATCGCAGTTTCGAGCATGCGCTGCAGTCACTCTGACTCAAGGAGAAGACATGTACGCCATTTTCAGATTGCTGCTGCCGACGTGTGCGTTGTAGTGCTTCTTTATAATGTCAGCATAACTGAAAACGCCGCCGCGTGTGAAATCAGATTTGTAATTCGTTTTCCAACCGCAAAGAAAGTTAAACCAAAGAAAATTCATCGGTAAATCAGCGAGGTTTACGGAAAAAATGCTTTGATTCAACGGTTAGAAGATGGGTTAGACTGTTCAATGAAGGACGTGATCAAGTGCACAATGAAGAACAAAATGGACGCCCGTCTGTGGTTACTGATGAACTGGTTCACACAACTGAAGAGAAGATTAAGCACAACCCTCAGTTTACACTTAGTGGTCTTGCTTTGGAATTTACGCAAATCTTACGATCACTAATTCATGAAATTATTACTGAAAAACTGAAATTTTGAAAACTCTGATCACGTTGGGTACCCAAAATTCCTACTGAACAAAACACAAAAAACGGATGGTCAGTGCACTTGAGTTCTCTTCTTACCTAAATTCTGTCATTGGTAGACTTCAACGATGATGACGAACTGAAAAAAAAAGAAAAAAAAAAAAAACATGTTACCACATGATAGAATACAGGGGCGGCAACAATCTATGAAGAAGGCACACAAAAACTTGTGCTACGCTATGACAATTGTCTATAAATTTTCGGAAGCTATGTAGAAAAGTAGTTTAACAGTTGTCGATTTTTGTACAATAAATATTTTTTCTGTGTCGACACGTTCGTTTTATGTAACCAAACGGAACTTACTTTGTGGACATACCTCAGTATATATTATATGAGTGATTGCATAGTGTGCGGGCCGCTAAAACTAACAAGGAGACCACAAAGGTATCGAGTTTTAGAATTGCTTTATATTTATGGTACTTAAAGCTTAGAATTTAAATAACAGTCAGTCAAAATCGTTCGACGGAACACTAAAAAAATTCTCGTGAAAATCGACTTTGAATTTTGCAAAGTTCCGTAAGTACTAATAATTGAAACCATCACAGCATATGTTTGTGTAGCTCATCTGCCGGGCGCCGTGGCTCAGCGCGCCCGGTCAAGGGGGCTAAACGCCCTCTGTAATAAAACAGCTGAGCCAAGAACACAACGAACAATGAAGAACAAACCGGAACAACAACCGTAGAGCATGGATCTACCTGAAGAAGAAGAAGTAAACTAGAATATATAGCTTCTGGCCTCACAACGAAAGGGTCAGTAGTTCGAGTCCCACTGTGAGGAAAAATTTTTTCGTTTTCGTATTACATAAAACATTTTGGGATCTCTAATTCCACGTGTTGTGTCATTTTCTTGTTTATGTCTATGTGGACTAGCTGAAAACCTTGTCACGTAAAATGGTTGAGTAAGTTAGCTGCTTGGAAGGATATTAGCACCTATGGAGATGACTTTTCAAAGACAGTGTCGTAGCTCTTCTCAAACTGAACAATGAAAGACTACCGTCATCAACTAATAGTGCAGCCAATACTGTAAAGAAACGTAACTTATGTTTCTTTGATTTAAACCGTCGTTATTAATAACCTTCTATAAAATATAGAAAATTAGGATATTACAATTATGCAAGTATCCAGCACAACGAAAAAATAAAAAAGTCTATCACGACAGGACTCGAACCTCGGACCTTACAGTTTTAAGGCCAGAACGCTAACACCTGAGCTATACCGACAGATGCTGCAGTACATTCAGTGATTGGTTCTTACAGTTACTTGCAAAAGTTCAAACTCGATTTTTTCGAGTATTTTTGAGAGATGCGTCGAATGGCTTTGGCTGTTTGTTATTTGAGTCCTGAACTTCACGTACTATAAAAATCAAAAAAATTCTCAAGATACGACTCCCGGTACGATCAAGGAGCTTAAATGGCGTGGTAGCCTTCTATCCCCCATTGCAAAAGAAGGTTCATGTTTTTACGTGAAAGGTGTGGTTCTGAAGTTATAAGAGATGGGAAGTTACACCTTCTAGAAATTTCTAGAACATTTGAGAGCATTTCACAACGTTCCGTAATGTTCGAAAAAGGTTCAAAAATGATCCTGGATGTACTCAATTTTTCGGGAATAGGCTGGAACGTTCTGGAAGGTCCCAGATTTTTATGGAACATTCACAGATCATTGCGGACCATTCCAGGACACTTTCGAATGTTCGATCAACCAGAATGAAATTAATCATATGTACGTATTTTTTTCTTGGTGAAGGTTTCATACTCCGTAAAGCCACCGTATGATCGATGGAAGAGGGTAACCTTGAAATAAAGTTTAACACCATTTGATTGATAAGGAATTATTTATGTAAAGGGGAAGGAAGAGATGAACTGTGAGAGACGGAGGGAGAGTAAAACATTGAAAGAGATGGTAAGAGGAAATGGCTGATATAGGGGGATGGTCAGAAAGGGGAAAAGGATGAGTAGAAGCAGGACGAGGAGGAGCAAGATAAAGGAGGAGGAGGAGGAGGAGGAGATGGACAGAAAGCGGGAATGAACAGAGATAAGATGGAGGACGAGATTTTAAGGGAGGGGGAGGAACGAAATAACAGAGAGAGGGTAATGGATACATGGATAGAGGAGGGAGAAGGAGGAGAAGATGGACAGAGAGAGGAGGATAGAGGATGTTGACCAGTAGAAGCTTGGCAGGTATTTCTCGTCACCATTGTCTTTAATAGGTTTGTTATCAGTCCGATTTTGATAGACGAGCTGAAAACCTATTATGTCTCCTGGGTCGGATGCGGCAGCGTACCTGTAGCATAGCCGAGTTGTCATAATAGTTCGGACATAAAACTGACTAAGTTTACGGGGTTGTATAGGTTTTGTTTGTGTTCAGTGCGCTGAATATTGCTGGTCGGTTGTGTGAGTTCAGTTGACGTTGCCTGTCAGATCAATGTATTGCAGGGGTTCTCCCTATACATCGTGTTTGCGAATCGGTCAAACTCTGTCCGGCCTCATCAAGCGCAGTAACAAGGGACTGTTCGAATGTCTCGAGATTTTTGTCAAGTTGTGTGGTGAGTTTCTTGAATACCACCGTGAGCCGCTCTAAGCGGTAGTTCCACGATGCGTCTGTGCAGCACTGCTCATTATGCATAGTACCTTGTGCTGTGTGAGCTGCAGACGAGAAGTCTGTAAGCCCAGCAAGAAGTGTTAAATGTGCCATGAACATGGTTCCTCGACACCCGTCTATTCAGTTTGCTTTGCCTGTTGATCATTGGATAGAGGTGTCTCAGCCTAGCGTTTGCTCGATTGGTCATGTGTAGAATGTGGTCCCCGCATGTTAGTTTCCGGTCCATTCGGACACCGACGTACCGGACTTTATCACAGAAACGTATTGAGCATGCGTGTACAGTGATTGGTCTAATGTCTCGGTATTTGTGCAGTATCTTTGGTCTGCGTATGAACAGTACTGTCTCGCAGTTGTCGACGTTTAATACGCCGTTTCAAGGCTAGGCATTCTGAGTGCCAGAACTGCCTTCGGAAAAGACTTCGCTATTCGATGTTATCAAATTTCTCTTTCTCAGAAAAAAGTTTCTTACCACTGCCATTCTGCATTTTATATACTCTGTACTGCGACCGCGGTATGTACCCTTCAGTCCCAACTGTTAAATCAGAGCATCGAAGTGAAATCATAGCAATGAAGTTTCATAAGTGTCATAGATGTTCAGGATGCCTAACAGTGGTACGAGGTACCCTCTACCACACACCTTACCGTGAATTGCGGAATTTGTATCTAGATGTAGAGTTTTTGGCATGAAAGACGAAAGGGTAAAGAGCCAGTACGTTCGACTAACGGAGTTTCATCTTTTGCCAAACTTAGTCGACGACAGCAACCAAAAGGAGCAACAAAAATTTTTCGCACTATATACAAATGACCAAGTAGATCACATTGGAAGTTTAATGAGGCTTTTTCGGGTGATGCTTGTAATATAGAAAAAGGCAGGACGGTGGAAAACTGAAGCAAAATGCAGAAGGATCTGTAGCGTAGCGCTGCTTCATGCAGGGAGTGACAATTGATCCTCTATTAAAACAACTATTATTGATATGGTGTCTGTTTGCCAGTTGGAGACAAATGACAATTTTTATGCGGATGCATACTGGCCCTCTCCTTAGCTGGAATACAGTTAAGCTGCAAGCAAAAGGAGAGACAACTTCCATCCTAGTGTGCAATACGTCGCGAATTTGGCAGAAAGGAAAGCGTATATGGATAATCCCATCGCTCAAAAGGCTTCCCTCCCTCAGTAACAAAAGAAACACTGATCCAGATAACCAACTCGGACACACATCAGTAGCGTGAAATAATGGCTGATGACTTTCAATCTTGTGCCATGATGGTGGTATCATCGTGTTATGTGCAGCTGTAAGGTCACCGGGTGCTAAGGCCAGTATTTACACTCCTGGCCATTGCAAGTGTTACGCCACGAAGATGATGTGTCACAGACGCGAAATTTAACCGACAGGGAGAAGATGCTGTGATATGCAGGTGATTAGCTTTTGAGAGCATTCACACAAGGTTGGCGCCGGTGGCAACACCTACAACGTGCTTATATGAGCAAAGTTACCAACCGTCTTTTCATACACAAACAACACTTAACCGGTGTTGCCTAGTGAAACGTTGTTGAGATTCCTCGTGTAAGAAGGAGAAATGCGTACCATCACGTTTCTGACTTTGATAAAGGCCGGATTGTAGCCTACAACGATTGCGGTTTATCGTATCGCGACATTGCACCTCGCGTTGGGCCAGATCCAATGACTGTTAGCAGAATATGGAATCGGTGGGTTCAGAGGGCAATACGGAACGCTCTGCTGGATCCCAACGGCCTCGTATCACTAGCAGTCGAGATGACGAGCATGTTATCAGCATAGCTGTTACGGATCGTGCAGCCACGTCTCGAAGACTGAGTCAACAGATGGGGACGTTTGAAGGCAACAATCATCTGTACGAACAGTTGGACGACGTTTGTTGCAGCATGAACTATCAGCTAGGAGACCATGGCTGCGATTACCCTTGACGCTGCATCACAGACAGGAGCGCCTGCGATGATGTACGCAACGACGAACCTGGCTGCAGGAAAGGCAAAACGTCATTTTTTGGGATGAATCTAGGTTCTGTTTACATCATGATGGTCGCATCCGTGTTTGGTGAAAGCACATTGGAAGCGTGTAATCGTCATCGCCATACTGGCGTATTACCCGTCGTGATGGGATGGGGTGCCATTGGTTACACTTGTCGGTCACCTCTTGTTCGCATCGAAGGCACTTTGAAGAGTGGCAACAGTGGCCGTTACATGTCAGATGTATTACAACCCGTGGCTACCCGTCATTCGATCCCTGCGAAACCCTAAATTTCAGCAGGACAATGCACGACTGCATGTTGCAGGTCCTGTATGGTCCTTTCTGGATACGGAAAATATTCCACTGCTGCCCTGGCCGGCGGCTGTTTGCTGATGATGCTGTGGTGTATGGGAGGGTGTCGTCTGTAACTGACTGTAATAGCATACAGGTTGACTTAGACCAAATTTCTAGTTGGTGCGAAGAATGGCAGCTAGCTCTCAATGTAGAAAAATCTAAGGTGATGCGCATGAGTAGAAAAAACATTCCTATAATGTTCGAATACAGCGTCAGTAATGAGCTTCTTGATGCGGTCGCGTCGTCCAAATATCTAGGCGTAACATTGCAGAGCGATATGAAATGGAACGAGCATGTAAGGACAGTTGTGAGTAAGGCAGATAGCCGACTTCGGTTTATTGGGAGAATTTTGGGAAGATGTACTTCACCTGTAAAGGAGACCGCGTATAAAACGCTTGTACGACCACGTCTTGAGTATTGCTCAAGTATTTGGGACCCGCAGCAGATCGGTTTGAAAGAAGACATAGAGGCGGTTCAGAGGCGAGCAGCTAGATTTGTTACCGGTAGGTTCGACCAATGCGCGAGTGTCACGGAAATGCTCCGACAACTCTTTGGGGATCGCTGGAAGAAAGACGACGTTCTTTTCGTGAATTTCTCTTAAGTAAATTTAGAGGGCCAGAATTTGAAGCTGAGTGTAGTACGATCTTGCTGCCGCCTACTTACATTTCGCGTAAAGATCACAAAGACAAGATAAGAGAAATTAGGGCTCGTACGGAGGCATATAGGCATTCTTTTTTTTCTCGTTCAATTTGGGAGTGGAATAGGAAAGGAAATGCCTAGTAGTGGTACAGTGTACCCTCCGCCACGCACCTTACAGTGAATTGCGGAGTATGTTTGTAGATGTAGATTTCTCCAGATCTCTCACCAACTGAAAACGTCTAGTCAATGGTGGCCGAGCAACTGGCCCGTCACAATTCGCCAGTCATTACTCTTGATGAACTGTGATATCGGTTTGAAGCTGCATGGGCTCCTGTACCTAAACACGCCATCCATGCTCTGTTTGAGTTAATGGTCAGGCGTATCAAGGCCGTTATTACGGCCACAGGTGGTTGTTCTGATTTCTCAGTATCTATGCACCCAAATTGCGTGAAAATGGAATCACATGTCAGTTCTAGTATAATAATTTGTCCAATGAATTTCCGTTTATCATCTGCATTTCTTCTTGGTGTAGCAATTTTAATAGGCAGTAGTGTAATATACGAAATCATTAGTGGAAACGTGAACCTTTCGTAGCTATTTTTATACGCGGGAATTGGAGTTTCAAGTAATTAGGGGTGGTTGGTGGGTTGTTATAATGCTGTACCGATATAAAGATTGGGAATCCGACTGCATTAGAGTCTCCATTGCGGGGCCCTTGTGGCGTCGGCGTGATCGAGTATCGGTCCAGGAAGTGCGTGGTGGTAGCGCCTGTGATCGGGAGCAGTTATCAGGTGTTTGGCTGTCCCGCGGCGGCCCGTTTGGGCGGCTGACAGGTGTCGGCGAGATCTGTATCGGCGGCAGCAGGAGGCGGCTGGGCAGGGTAATTTGTACCTGCTGAGCGGTGAGCGGGGCGCGGCTGAGGGCGCGTGGGTCGCCGCGAGATTACCGCCACAGTGACAGCGAGAGCCGTCTAATGCCGTCCACACCTGCTGGGCTGGGCGAAGACTGAGGCTGAGCAAGACGTCAGCCGGCGCTGGGCGGCGGCTCTGGCTGCTGCGGGGCCACTGGATAAGAAATGTTCAAATGTTTGTTAAGCTTATGGGACTTAACTACGGGGTCATCAGTCCCTAAACTTACAAACTACTTATGAACTAGGACGGCACAAATATCCATGCCCGAGGGGGGATTCGAACCCCCGACCGTAGTGGCCGTGCTGACCGTGACTGGAGCGCCTCAGTCACCTCGGCCACCGCGACCGGCTCTGGATAAGAGGGGCCGAACCCTAGCCTGCGACAACTGACAAGTAGCCCGCGTGACGTCACGAACTCGGTGCCGAGCCGCGCGGTAAACCCTAGGCATTCGGCACGACACTTACGCTCTCAGCGACATTGTGGGGACCATCATCTGCGTGACAGCTTCTCTTAAATTCAGTATTTAACGATTCGTGTTTAGCGTGAAGAAAGGAAAAAAAAAAAAAAAAAATAAAATAAAAAAGAATGGAGATGAAAATACAAACAACATAATCGGATAATTGGTAGTAGAACGTTTTCTAACTTATGAAAAGAACATATCGGTTTCTTAGTTGCTGTAGGTGCTAGGAATTGGACGTACATAGTCACTGTTCTGTGGACTTATCCATTGTTTTCTTGGTATTGACAGGCACATTAGGAATTTCCGAGTCTTAAGTCGTATCTCAGAAACTTTCTGGTGACAAAGTGAACAGTGAAATCGAGTTAAAAGTGAACCAGGGGGTGTTTGTAAGACAGAAATGTAATCATTTACATCCTTACCTGGGCTGGGCGAAGATTGAGGCTGAGCAAGACATCAGCCCGCACTGGGCGGCGGCTGCTGGCTGCTCCGGGGCCACTGGAAGAAGCGGCGCCGAACGATTCTACTACCGACCACGCGGGCGTGCCCAGGTATCTGCTCTGTTCAACAGCTTTGTCCTCTTGTAAATACCACAAGTATGCCGATGACCTCCAGGTGTATCTAAGTGCAAAACCAAAAATCCTGAAGAGAGCAATGGGGAATTTTAATTTTGACCTATGCACACTATCAAAATGGACCGGAGTATAGGATTAACCTCAATCCAAGTAAAACACAAGCGATTCTGGTAAGTCATCCTAGGCTCATTAACCACAAATACCGCGAATTTCTACCATCATTAATATTAAACGACACATCTATCTATTTTTCGACCTCGGCAAGAAGTCTGGTAGTGATAATAGACGACAGACTAAATTGGGTTGAGCACGCAGCCCCAGTGTGTAGGAAGGCATCAGCATCTCTTCTTGCCCTACAGAGATAAAAGAACCGGCCGCGGTGGCCGAGGGGACTGCGGTGCGCCAGTCACGGTCTGCACGTCCACTGCGGTCGGAAGTTCGAATCCCCCCTCGGGCATGGATATTTGTGCCGTCCTTAGTGTTAGCTAGTTCATAAGTAGTTTGTAAGCTTAGGGACTGATGACCCCGTAGTTAAGTCCCATAAGCTACACAAACATTTGAACTTTTTTTTTTTTATTTTTTTATATAAGAAGTTTTTTCCTCTCGATTTTAAAAAGAAACTTATACGAACACTTGTAATTCCAATTACTGATTACAGTGATGTTATCTTGCAAGGTCTTCCTTGGTAAAGCTCACGACGTCTGGAACTAATAATGAATGCCTGAGTTCGATATATATGTAACATCCGACTCTATGATCATATTTCACCAACTTACACGCAACTATCCTGGCTCCGTGCTGACAAGCGCAGACATTTTCATACACTCTGTGTCCTCTACTCTCTTATCAATGTACACTGTTCCTCCTTATCTTTCCTCGACCTTAACACTCTTAACTGATCAACATAACAGAAATACTTGTTCCTGTCAGAGCAAAAACCTTTCTGTCCCTATCCAACACTCAGTCGGTTCCTGAAAAACCTTTTCAGTAGCAGGAATCCGACTCTGGAACAATCTTCCTCACTATATCAGAGAACTGAATAACCCTGCCAGCTTCAAACTACAGTTAATGGATAATCTACTAAAGCAATAATTACGCCAGTCTTTATTCCCATGAGCTCCTGTAACACAGTTACGTCCATTCCTCCTCCCAGATATTCTCTGCTTGCCATTGCTCTCGCCAGGTACAGATTTCCTAACTTCCTTCTGTCAGAATTCGCCATGCCTTAACCAGTTTCTATATATTCAAAAGTACATCCTGTATCTGCTAGCCGCGGTGGAGTAGTCGAGCGGCGTCTCGCTGCGGAGCGCGCGGTTGCTCGGCGTGGAGGTTCGAGTCCTCCCTGGGGCATGGGTGTGTGTGTTGTCCTTAGGTTAGTTTACCTAGGTTAAAGTAGTTTGTAAGCTACGGACTGATGACCACGCAGTTTGGTCCGATAGATTTACAAACATTTGAACATTTTTGTATCTGCTATTATCAATGTTGTTTCTATTATAACATCAGCAGCAGCAGAAGGTGTCTCGGTGGTACTGCAAGTATTAATCCTATTACAGTTAAGTTAATACTATTTATTTACATCCTCTTACATGTATTTATTAATCGTTTAGCTATTAAAATCATTGTTGCATTATAGGTAACTCACATGTAAAGAAGTACTGTATGTATAAAACCGTGGTCCGATGTAAGAGAGGGCCTGATGGCCCTAATCTGATCAGGCTAAATAAGGAAATAAATAAATTTAAAAAAATAAAGGGAGAACATAAATATTTAAGACAGATTTGAAACGAGTTCTATGGAGAAAAATGGACCGACAGAATGAGATATGCGGAGGAGTTGAGCAGGTTAAGAAAGGAACATCAGGAGGATGGTAAAGAAGAGGAACACATTTTCCGAGGGCCACATATTGGAGGGTATAGTAGATAAGGAAAAAAGCGAGAGGAAGAGTGTCCAAATGTTTGTAAAGTTACGGGACCTAACTGCAGTGGTCATTCGTCCCTAAAATACTTAAACTAATTTAGCCTAAGAACAACACACACACACACACATGCCACAGGGAGGACTCGAATCTCCGACAGCGAACAGTCGCAAGCACCGCAGCAGGACGCCTAAATGCGCACGACTATTCCGCCGCGGCGAGAGGAGAAGAAAGTTGAAGATTTGTAACGCTGACAGATAAGAAGAAAGGAAGAAGTCATAAACAAATGATGAAAGATGCCCAAAATATAAAAGCAGAGGATGTAGATTTGATGCCTGTCTGAGGAAAGATTTACTGAAAGGAGAAAAACACATCCACATTTACATATAACCTCTGACAATAACGTTTGGTGAATAGTCCTTCAACATTAATGTAGATGAACAATGAACTACAGTTAACTTTTACTTACTTTTCAAACAGTCACCTCCTAAAACTTTTAAGCGCTGAGCTCTGCATTACATGTCCTGGAAATTTTACACGAAGTCATAATTTTGGATGGTGTTCAAAATCCTCATCACATTTCGTTATAAGTAAGGAATATCGCCAGATCTATTTCCTTTCAAAGCGAGTTTGGGTCGAGGGAAGAGGAGGATCGAGATTCGGCGAGTATGGTAGATCTTCAAGTTGCACCATCCCCTTTTTTTTTTTTTTTTTGCCAAAAACTGTTTGAGATATTGGCTTTGTATGGGCGGGCGTTATCGTGAATAAAAAAACCAGGAACCCTTTTGGGTAGTGGGGTCGTGCCTTAAGTAGACGTAGCCTGAAACAGTTCAAAATTTTAACCTACCTTGCACCGTCCAATTCCATTCCCTCAGGTAGACATTCCTTGTGGATAATGCCTTGACTATCGAAGAAGGTGACGAGCATCGTTTTTCGGCTCTCCCTTTTTCAGTCGAGGTGCTGCCGGAAAACGACATTCCATGCTTTCCGTTTCGTTTCAGGGTCACACAGGAGACACCAAGTTTCATCCTCAGTGGCAATATGGTTCAAGAAATTGGGGCCGGCCGCGGTGGCCGAGGGGACTGAGGCGCTTCAGTCGCGGTCTGCACGGCCACTACGGTCGGGGGTTCGAATTCCCCCTCGGGCATGGATATTTGTGACGTCCTTAGTATAAGCTAGTTGATAAGTAGTTTGTAAGCCCTTAGGGACTGATAACCCCGTAGTTGAGTCCCATAAGCTTAAAAACATTAGAACATTTTTTTGAAGAAATTGGGTGTCGCATTCGCCGATTCGCCAAAATCCTGTGAAGCCTATAAACCACATCTAAGCAGTCAGAAGCCGTGCATTAACACTCTGAGTGTCAACCATATACGCGAATCGACTTCCCCCAGTGCCAGACCATCTTCTTATTCTCCTTCCCTCAGTGCCGGGTACTTCTACAGTTTCTTCATCCTTTTGGTAGAGATTCAGCAATAATCAAATATATTTTCCTTAGAACTAAACCTTTTTATTTCCTCATCAAATACTTGCCCCGTACGTTGCCCTGCTTTGTAAACCTCCATCACACCAATTAAAATAAGAAATGTTATTTTCGGGAAGGAATAAAATTGATTTTCCGTATTATAAACTATTTTATTAATAAAATGGCAATGTTTATGTAATTACATGCTAAGATTATGAATATTAAACATCAGCAAACTTTTTTTTGCGAATAGTTCTTTCTTGAGTGGTATACCTCGAAGCAGGGTTTGGACACAAAATCCCACTTAGCATACTGCACACTGGAATGAAGTATCCTTCCTTCTGGCGACTCCTGCTACTTTCGTGCCCCTTTCTGAGCACGCTCTACAGTTTTTTGTGCCTGTAGAGTGGGTATTCTCTTCAGGGAATGCGTTCCATCCAATCGAGAAAACGCAGCACCACTTGCACCAGGCTGAAAGTCTTTGGCATGTGGTGACGACACGTCTTTGTATACAGCAATTATTAACTGCCTGGTAGAAATGTTTTTCTTTGTCACCTGAGTGTACAGAAGACATGAATTTGAAATTGCCATCAAGATAAAGTGGAATTATACCTTTCTCCACCAATTGACTGAACGATTATCAGGTATCCCATAGACATTCTCAGGTCGCCGAGGTCGACACCAAATTTATTTTGTGCGGGAAAGCTAAAATTCGAATGAGAACAGCCGTCCGTAATATTACGGGAGCGACCTCGCAAAACCCAAAGAACGTAATATTACGGGCGTAGCAATCTTCGAACAAACGACAACAACGTAAGATTACGCACAAGGTACTCGAAGTGTTAATAACGTGTGGCGCTTGGGTGAAGGGAGTGGGGGGCAGAGCCGCTTCACACCCCGTCTTACATGTGGGAAAGAGGGAGAAGGGAAATGGGGTCTCGGCAAATATCGCATAATTATTCCCACAAAATAATAATAATAATAAACATGGGTGAAATAATTAAGTAAAACATGTTGGTTTTAGTGTTGTTTTAGACTGTTAAATGCATGACTGAGCTTGTTACAGTCCACGCCAAAGTGCTCTGTATATGATTTTACATGGCCGTTTCCTGGCACTTCCACACCCTATCACACAGGTTGATGGCCAACCAGCTTTCTCAAATCCTGAAGAGCATGACGGAAATTCCTTTGCTTCCTTCTTGATTCGTCACTGCCTGCTGACTCAACGTTTGCACTTCTTCGCAGCATGCCATATAGCATGAGTTCAGAAACATTCGTTCACCGCCTTCCCCTGCTCCCCCCCCCCCTCCTACTAACAAAACTGGAAACTTCGCGCCCCCTTTCAGAATAATAATACTGTATTACAAGAAAGAGGTATTTGTAAAAGTACCTTCTGGTTCGAGAACAAGATCAGCTGGTTTGAACAAACATATTTTGACAAGTGTTTCTCTGACAGTATTTTTTCTTAGCTTTTTCGATGAATAACGATAACTCATAGACAGTTATGATCGCTTTTTCAGAAGACTTAGGAATGGGTCCAGTACTATCCGTACGCACATTTTGCAGTGAAAAATATCCTTCGGCTTACCTTTTACAGCGCTATGTTTAGATCACAAATCTCGTTCGATACGATAAGGCTCATGGCATCATTTTTCAATACTTCAAAACAAATAAGACAACGCGGCTGGTCAACACCATTGTTATGTACAGGAACAAAAACGTATATTATGTAATCATTAATATATCTGAGTTTCTTCGACAAGCTTGTGGCGAAATAAAGAAAAACATTATCTTTACAAATCGACAGTTCACTCTCTCATCAAAAGTAGATATGACTAAACTACTTGTTTCACTGACACGGGTTGAAATAACTTACGTTACTGTCATTTCATACGACATGAGCATAATATGCTATATGTTTTAAAGTATGATGTCACGATTTTATTCTTCTGATGAAGACATCGATGGTGATGAAATCCAGATAAAGTGTAATTACTTTCTAGCAAGTTGTGGGACTTCGTGTTTCCTTTTACAGTAAATTAATTTGTCACTTTTGCTGCTATAGACGAGCGATGCTCAAAATGTTTTAAATACTACATATTACATTGTTTATATGTATAACATAGTATCAGAAAGGCAATTTAGTACTTTTCTCACGTCTTTAATGTGTAATTCATCCTGCAGTACGACGTACGATCGTAGCTGTAAAATTTAAAGGAATCATATTTCATTGGTAAGTGCATCATTTCTACATCTACATCTACATCGATACTCTGCAAATCGCATTTAAGTGC
The DNA here is from genome assembly GCA_026315105.1 of Locusta migratoria. NCBI lineage: Eukaryota > Metazoa > Arthropoda > Insecta > Orthoptera > Acrididae > Locusta > Locusta migratoria. The sequence goes on from CM048747.1 coordinate 509,451,283, forward strand.
CTGGCAGAGGGTTCATTAACCACCTTCATAACTTTTCTCTACCGTTCCATTCTCTAATAGCGCGCGGGAAGAAAGAACACCTAAATCGTTCCGTTTTCGATCTGATTTCTCTTATTTTATTGGGATGGTCATGTCTCCCTAAGTAGGTGGGTGCTAGCAAAATATTTTCACATTCAGAACTAAAAGTCGGTGATTGAAACTTCGCAAACAGATCACGCCGCAATGAATAACGTCTTTCTTTTAATGATTTCCACCCCAATTCGTGCAACATTTCCGTGACGCTTTCCCCCCCGTAACGTGATAAAACAAAACGAGCTGCCCTTCTCTGAACCTTCTCAATATCTTCCGTCAGTCCCACCTGGTGAGGGGCAACAGTACTCCAAGAGAGGACGCACAAGTGTGATGTAGGCAGTCTCTTTGGTGGAGCTGGTGCATCGTCTAAGCGTTCTGCCAATGAAACGTAACCTTTGGTTCGCCTTCCCCACAATATTTTCTATGTGTTCTCCCCAGTCAAAGTTGTTCGTAATTGTAACTCCTAGGTATTTGGTAGAATTTACGACCTTAAGGTTTGACTGATTTATCGCGTAATTGAAGTTCAGCGGATTTCTTTTAGTGGTCATGTGTATTACTTCACACTTTTCTTTATTTAGTGTCAATTGCCAATTTTCGCACCAAGTAGAAATTTTGTCTAAATCGTTTTGCAGTTGCTTTTGATCCTCTGTTGACTTCACTAACCGATAAACGACAGCATCATCCGCGAACAGTCGACTTACCGTCAATTACAACGAACTGTGTCCTTTCTGATAGGAAATCGTGAATCCAATCGCACAATTGGGGAGATATTCCATAAGCACGCAATTTCATTAGAAGCCGCTTGTGGGGTACAGTATCAAAAGCCTTCCGGAAATCCAGAAATATGGACTCGATTTGAGATCCCTTGTCGATGGCACTTAACACTTCATGTGAATAAAGGGCAAGCTGTGTTTCACAAGAGCGATACTTTCTGAATCCGTGCTGACTATTGGTTAATAGGTCGTTCTCTTCGAGGTAGTACATAATATTCGAACAAAGTATATGTTCCAAAATCCTACTGCAAATCGACGTCAATGAGATAGGCCTGTAATTTTGGGGATCACTCCTATTGCCTTTCTTGAATATTGGAGTAATTTGGGCAACTTTCCAGTCTTTGGGTACGGATCTTTCGCTGAGTGATCGGTTGTAAATTATAGCTAAGTACGGAGCTATTTGATCAGCATACTCTGAGAGGAATCTAGTTGGTATACAATCTGGCCCGGAAGATTTATTTTTGTTTAGTGACTTAAGTTGTTTTACTACTCCAGGAACATCTACTTCTAAGTTTCGCATGCTGGCAGCTGTTCTTGGATTGAATACTGGAGTGTTCACTTCGTCTTCTTTGGTGAAAGAATTTCGGAAAGCTGTGTTTAGTAATTCTGTCTTAGCAGTACTGTCGTCGGTAGTATTACCATTGCCATCGCGTAGTGAAGGTATTGTTTGTGTTTTGCCGCTAGTGTACTTCACATATGACCAGAATTTCTTTGGATTTTCTGCAAGATTACGAGACAGGATTTCGTTGTGGAAACAACTATAAGATTCTCGCATTGAAGTCCGCGCTAGGTTGCGAGTTTCAGTAAAAGATTGCCAGTCTTGCGGATTCTATGTCTTTTTAAATTTTGCATGCGTTTTTCTTTGTTTCTGCAACAGTGATCTGACCTGTTTTGTGTACCACGGGGGGTCAGCCCCCTCTTTTATTAATTTATTTGGTATAAATCTCTCGATTGCTACTGATATTATGTCTTTGAATGTAAGCCACAACTGATCTACACTCGCATTTTTAGTTTTGAAGGACTGGAGACTATCACTCAGGAAAGCGTGAAGCGAATTTTTATCTGCTTTATTGAATAGATATATTTTTCGTTTATTTTTGGTGCATTTGGGAATTTTGATATTCAGTCTCGCTACTACAACTCGATGTTCGCTAATCCCTGTATCTGTTTTGATGCTCTTTACTATCTCGGGATTATTTGTTGCTAGGAGATCAAGAGTATTTTCGCAACCACGTACTATTCTAGTGGGTTCATGAACTAACTGTTCGAAGTAGTTCTCAGAAAAAAGCATTCAGAACTAGTTCGGACGATGTTTTATATTTGCCTCCGGTTTTGAATACGTAATTATGCCAACATATCGAGGGTAATTTAAAGTCGCCACCGATTATAACAGTATGCTTCGGATACCTATTTGAAATATGATTCAAGCTTTCTTTGAACATTTCTGCAACCGCATCGTCTGAGTCAGGGGGCCGATAAAAAGATCCAATTATTAATTTATTTCGGTGGTCAGGTATAACCTCTACCCAGACCAATTCACAGGAAGTATCTGCCTCAATTTCGTTGCAGGATAAACCGTTTATAACAGCAATAAACACGCCACCCCCTGTTTTATTTATTCTATCCTTTCTGAAGACCATTTGGCCCTTTGAAAAAATTTCGGCCGAATTTATCTCAGGCGTCAGCCAGCTTTCAGAACCTATAACGATTTGTGCCTCAGTACTTTCTATCAGCGCTTGGAGCTCTGGAATTTTCCCAACACAGCTACGACAATTTACAACTGTTACACCAATGGTTTTTATGTCTACTTTCTTCCCGTGTCTGACCTGCCCCCTTTGAGACTGAAACCCATTTTGTGTATTCCCGAGGCCATCTAACCTAAAAAACCGCCCAGTCCACGCCACACAGCCCCCGCTACCCGTGTAGCCGCTTCCTGAGTGTAGTGGACTCCTGACCTATTTAGCGGAACCCGAAAACCCACCACCCTTTGGCGCAAGTCGAGGAATCTGCAGCCGACACGGTCGCAGAACCGTCTGAGCCTCTGATTCAGACCCTCCACTCGGCTCTGAACCAAAGGTCCGCAGTCAGTCCTGTCGACAATGCTGCAGATGGTGAGCTCCGCTTTCATCTTGCAAGCAAGACTGGCAGTCTTAACCACTTCTGATAGCCGCTCCAAACCAGAGAGGATCTCTTCCGATCCAAAGCGACACACATCATTGGTTCCAACATGAGCCACCACCTGCGGTTGGCTGCACCCTGTGTTCTTCATGGCATCCGGAAGGAGCCGTTCCACATCCGGAATGACTCCCCCCGGTATGCACACGGAGTGCACATTGAAATTCTTCCCCTCCCTAGTAGCCATTTTCCTAAGGGGCTCCATTACCCGCCTAACGTTGGAGCTCCCAACTACCAACAAACCCACCCTCTGTGAGTGCCCGGATCTTGAAGGCAGAGGGGCGAGTACAGGACAAGCGACACCATCCGCATCAGGAACATCCCCTGCCACAGACAGCGCCTCGAATCTGTTGGCAAGACTAACCGGGGAGGCCTCCACTTCGGTCCCCCGGGAAGTCTTACGCCGCCTGACACGCGCTGAGGGGAACTCCCAATCCATCACGGATTGGGGGGCTACCTCCTCGCGGGCAGTGAGCGGGCTGGCCACAGCCGCAGGCCGATCGGAGGGCACAACAGACGCACAGGGCGTCTGCTGTACCCCCGCGAGCGGCCCACAACAGCGGCGCCCACCCACCGCAGTCTCAAGCGTTGCCAGCGAAGCCAACGCCGCCTGAAGCTGCGAGCGAAGAGTCACCAACTCTGCCTCCATCCGTTCGCAGCAGTCACAGTTCCTAGCCATTCTAAAAACCTTTGATTCTTCCAAGTAAGTACGTCAGAGGACTCAGTAGTTTTATAAACAGTGAGCTTTGTAAAGTATAGACCTAACGTTGAACTGTTTATTAACGGCGAATCTGAAAAATATATACGCGAGCTAATAAATAAAAAATGCAGTAACTGAGCTGACAAATAAACGCGATTCTTAATAAACAAACACGCGAGCACACTAAAGTATAAAGAGCTGCAAGAGAAAGTACACACGAAATGTAAATAAGTCGCTTCTATTAAGAAGCCGGTTACCGTACAATGTAGAGCTGCTGCTGGTCACGTGTGCACTGGCCGCCGGTAACTTTGCGCATCACGTAATGATCTTCTTGGTTATTCAAACTGGAAAACAAAAACCACGCTAAATGTGTCGTATATTGTTGTTGTGGTCTTCAGTTTCATGCAGCTGTCCACCCTATTCTATCCTGAGCAAACCTCTTCATCTCATCAAATAAACGGCAACCAACATCTGTTTCAATCTGCTTACTGTATTCATCTCTTGGCTCCCTTTGCGATTTTTCTCCCATAAACTTCCCTGCAATTCTAAATTTACAATTCCTTGATGTCCAACAATGTGTCCTACCAATCGATCGCTTCTTTTGGTCAAGGTATGCCAGAAATTCCTTTTCCCCCCAATTCTGATCAGTACCGAAAAGAAGTACAAATGTTATTGTTAACAACGAATGACAAGGATGACAGCGTAAATTATATAAACAATTCCGTTGAGGAAATGAGTAGGTGTACTAATTCCGAAACCCCCTCATCGAGCACTTCCGGTGACAATGATGGAATAATTGTAGCTGAATTAACTAAAGAAGTTGACCATATAAGAAGTAAGAACAATAAACTAATCGATGAAATATTTATTTGCTTCGACATGTTCACAACATTCATACGCAGCAACATATGATCTAAAATGAATAATACACAATGCATTTTTACCTCTACAAAAACATAAAATTCATTGCAACCATTTACTTCATTTATACAGCACAAAAAAGTATGCAGAATAATAAAAAGAAATTCAGTCCTTCATCGAGCGGAGATGTCAAGATGCAAGGTGTAAAAAATCAAATTTTCATCAAATAGTTATCCTGCAATCGTTTGATATGGTTGTGGCGGCCGTTCGTGTTGGCTATGGCAACACCACCTAGAGACAAGGCCTTACAACAGGCCGTGCCTACATCACACTTAGAGGCCGCCACCTCACTGGCTAGCCGCTGGGGCACGCCCACCTCCACGCAGCGGCCGGCCAGTCAGATGGCGGCCGTGGCCTCGTAAGTGTGACGTAGGCTCGGCCTGTTGTAAGGCCTTGTCTCTAGGTGGGAATGGTCACCGGGTGACGTCACAGCGCTCGACAGGCACCCCCAACGTGCGCGTGTCCCTACCGTCTATTCCAGTATCCGTGCCAGCTCCCCTCCTTAACCGCTACTCGGCCGGCAGTGTGTGGCGGTAAACACGCGTGATGTAACGCCAGCAGGTGCGAATTAGCGAGCGTGCTTGTCGGCAAACGTGATGGATGCAGGTAGCCTACTGTCAGTGTGGCTCGGCGGCCGTGCCTGCCGGCAGACAGGTTTGCGCGGCCCACGGCCTGCCTAGACCTGCGCTTCGCACACGGCGGTTGCCCAAGGTGCGGGCCAGACCGTTGAAACGCTACAAGCAGGCGGCGCTAAAATATCGACCGATATTTTATTGGAGGAGAGTTGCTTACACAAACGGCGGACTTTTAGGGCCTCCGCGCACTTGCAACTTTTTAACCACTACTAAAAAGGATTTTTCTGATTTTTAATTTTATAGTAGCTGTAAGCCCGGCGTCGCCCGGGTGTTAATTTATCCTACTCTTTCGTAGTACATATCTTCCTCCCCCTCTCACTGCATCCACCTCTTTCTCTTCCCACTCTCTGTTTGTTTCCATCTTTCATTCTCTCGGCAAAGTTTTCCACCCTCTGTCATGTACCATACAAAGATTTATTTACCCAGCGATCTTAAACTTGGTTTAAAGGAAATGTGTGCAAAGATTCATACAGATTGGAGCAAAACTATGCAGTTTATAAAATTCCGTAAGTTAAGAACCATCCACCTTGCACCGAACGAAATTTTATACAGACAGTGACATTACCCCTATTGTTAACGCCGCGGTGGAGTAGCCGAGCGGTCTAAAGCGTCTCGCTGCGGAGCGCGCGGTTGCTCGCCGTGGAGGTTCGACTCCTCCCTGGGGCATGGGTGTGTGTGTGTTGTCCTTAGGTTAGTGTACCTAGGTTTAAGTAGTTTGTGAGTTACGGACTGATGACCACGCAGTATGGTCCGATAGAATTTCAAACATTTGAACATTTTGTTGTTAAGATAGGGTATGCAAAATTTCATCAATATCGGAACAAAAGTATAAATTTCTATGCAATAAAAAGGCAGGGTCACATTGAAAAACGCACATTGTTGTTATTAAATATTCCAGTTTTATTTCGTACAAAACTTGTTCTGAGAATAACGAAACCAAAAAAGGATCTGTGAAATCGGTCGAGCCGTTCTCAAGTTATGGCGCGACCAAGGTATTTAGTGATCCATTCTTATTTTGCAAAGTACCCTGCCCCGTGCACCGTACAAAGTTTAAGGTAGACGGTGACGTTCCTCTTGTTTTGAAGGTCGAGCGTGTGAAATTTCGCGAAGATAGGAGTGGAACTGTAGATTTCGTGAGTCGTGAGTCTATAGGGGAAGTATGCTCCGTCATGCACCTATCACAAAATACTTTCTTGGATGAGGTTTTCTACCTATAAACTACATTCCTGCCAAATTTCAGCTTCATACGCCAAGTAGTTATCGATATTTCGTGTTGACTTGCAGACAAAAATAACAAAAGTAACATGCAAATCTGTAATGCTAACCTTATTTGATACATGGTTATGCCTGATGCGACAGTTTTACGGCTTCTACAGCGAAACTGCTGTGATCGGTATATTTGTTTTCGTTTCATAATTTTGTGTGTATGTTGGGGGGGGGGTGCGGGGGGGGAGGCGTTACAAAACGCTTCATACACGTCCGAAATTACATGCAAACTTTGTTGCAGGTCCCTAATTACTACCATTTTCCAATCATTTACGCATAAATCTTGGTATTCTCACGCGGTGGCCTCTAATTATTTATGATGTCATATCCCTTGAGCAAGATGTCGTGCTCTATTGTTTTTGGGTCAGTAAGCTTCGTGGACGTACGGTGAACAGTTCACCAAAGTTTCATTGCAATCGAATGAATGGTTTATGAACACATAGAGGACATACAGAGAAAGAGTCATATACCTTAGAACCTTCCACTGGTGAACCGATATTGATCATTCTTTTTTTAATTGAAAACTGGTGTTTTCTCGTGTGCTCCTATTCAATTTGGTCCACTTCTAACGGTGGAATCCATAAGAAAAGCATATAAGTCTTAAATCTGCATTAAGTATGTGCGTGACAAACGTTCGAATAACTCAGTATTACGCCAACCGATTTCGATAATTCTTTTTTATTCTACTTCAAGGGTAGTTTGATGACAGTTTTGTTAGATTTCTGATTATGGGATCAACGACAAAGTAACGGAACTCTTCAATTCTTAGGAGCAAATTAACGATACTCGGCCGAACCTCTATATCCTATCCGAATATTTGAGTCATCTACCGTAACGTCGTTATGGTCAAGTAATTCCCCGTTTAAAAGTTTCTCCATGTAAAGCCCAATTTTTTAAAGTCTGATTTTGGGGCTCTTCGCAAGTCTCTTTAGAAATTGTCCTCGAAGTAGTTTTCCTCTGTTGAGATAGGCGCTCCTCCCTGACTTCCATTGTTTCATTTAAACGGCGCTGTCTCATATGAGCAGCACGTTTAGTAGATCTACCCATATTCAGAAAAAAATATTTAGTGCACTTCATGTTCACTAAAAATAAAAAATAAATAAAAAATTTAACAAAGGAATCGACCTAAAGTACTATTCAATAATATAAAATATGGACTAAAAATGCATATTCTTCTACAACTTGATAATCAACTTACTTTTTCTACTAATCAATATATAGGTACGATCTATGTGTTTACCACACATGAAGATAGGCAGGGACCTACCCTTTAAATTTAACTCAACACATACCTGTGAATAACAAACAATGATCAAAATATTCTTTAGAGTTCTCCTCAGTAAAATGAAATGGAAAATATTAGACTACTTAAAAGTCAATTAATAATAAAATGTAGTTACAAATATTGTTATTTTTGGAGTCGGTGTCAGGCAAGGAAACACTACAATATACCTAGCTACAACAATACGAGAATATTGAGATTTCATCGAATCATGCTGAGGGGAAGACATGCTGCTAGAACTTTGCTATCTTTGTGATCAGGCAGTCTTGGTTTTTCAGTGATAGTTTTCTTGAGTAATTCTTGCACTATGCACTGTGAAGTGTTTCTTAATTTACAGAACTCGAGTAATTTGGTGTAAATTTAGTATTTTCATTTTCATTCTGGTGATGATTTTGTGTCCAGTTTGTCTCAAGTCAGAATACTCAGGTGTCACCTTCAGCCTTTGTCTAAACTTGGTATGTATAAAATTTCTTGTTCTTTTTTTAACAACGTTTTCGGGTCATGTCTGTATCCCCGAGTATGCTAAATATTTCTCAGATTTTGTAGTTTGATTCTGTTTTTCCTGTATTTTATGACCGATTAAACATGGTGCTTTCGCAACGGTCATTTTTTCGGCCTTCAGCCACGCTTTTATTAATACTAGCTTCCTTCTATATGAAGTCTTACTTGTGCTTTACTTGCTTAAATTAATTTCTTTTTATAAATTCTATTCGACATGGTGGCACACTGCGTGGTACTTAAGAATAGTATACCGCTGCCTCCCCTAACATGAGTTGGTTTAGTGCATAGTGATTTTTAAATTTGTGGTTCAAGACACTCCCAATCTTGTCAAAACTCCGCCGATGCTTCGTTTGTCACTGCTATGGAAAGTTCCTGCATGATTAATGTTCCACAAGCATTATTCACGTGTCTGGTTTTGAATGAATGAATGGCTCTCAAAAAATGTTCAAAAGTTTATAAATCTATTGTACTTAACTTCTAGGTTATCAGTCTGTAGCTTACAAACTACTTAAACTAAGGTAAACTTACTCAAGGACAACACAAACACCCATGCCCTAGGGGGGACTCGAACCCTCGACATGAATAGCCATGCGCACTGCAACACGGCGCTCCAGTAAGCGTGACTAACCCGCTGTGGTCTGAATGGCTTTCATCTATCCATTGTGTGTTTGCAATTTTCCTCCCACATTACCTCTGTAGTCATAAAGCGCAGAAACAATTTTATTACCGGCAGTAACTTTATTATTTAATTCACTATTTACAATGTGTGTGCTTAATTTGGTTTTCCCACGTTTATTTGCTTGTTCTTTTTATTGAATAGATGATGATTTAAAGTATCAAACATCTGTTATATAATTTCATGCTCCCCATCGTATATTTAATTATCTATTCATTTGTTTTAACATTAATTTTGTGTTTGTTAAAAAGTTGGCTGCTTCCTTAACGAGTGAGCAGTTTAATAAATTTCTGTTGCGCAAGTACAGTGGCCATTCGTAAAGTAATTTGCAGATCTCAACTGCCCGAGATCTTGTTTAAAAAACATAACACGCCACTTTCAACCTGACAACCATAGAGTAGGTACAGAATTATTCATTTGGGCACAAAAGATTATTTCCCTCATTCTCTGTCAATGAGTTTTGAAAGAGCATGTACCTTTTCTGTTTACCAAAAACTAAATAATTAATGCTGTACCTCCTCTATGGTTGACAGGTTCTTGATGTATCCTTTTTCGGTGAGTAAATTAATTATTCTCGTAAATACTACATGTCAATGATCGATTGTTCGGTAGGCTGTATCATTCAGTAACAATCTCACCTTCCATATACTGTATATAGTAAAAAAAGGTATAAAACAACAATTAGTTCGGATTACAAATGAAATATCAATTACATTACCAAGAACGATGCACGCAAACGCCAGAATAAATTTTAAAACTGACCGAGCGGTTTAAAGCGTCTCGCTGCGGAGCGCGCGGTTGCTCGCCGTGGAGGTTCGAGTCCTCCCTGGGGCATGGGTGTGTGTGTGTGTTGTCCTTAGGTTAGTTTACCTAGGTTTAAGTAGTTTGTAAGCTATCGACTGATAACCACGGAATTCGGTCCGATAGATTTACAAACATTTCAACATTTTTTAAAACTGAAGCCAAATTTACTAGACAATGAAACAGCATTCTTATTCGCCTCCCGAACGCGACTCTCGTCATTAATCTCGCCATTGAAAATGTCTATACGTCAAGCACCAGTCGTGGACTGATAAACTACACTCTGACCAAATGTTCGGATGTTTCTTAAGTTATGGGACCTAACTGCAGTGGTCATAGGTCCGTAAACTTACAAACTACTTAAACTAACTTATCCTAAGATCAACACGTACACCAATGCCCAAGGTCCGACGTGGAACGGCTGAGAGCACCATAGCAAGGCGCCTCAGACCGCACGGCTATTCCGTCGCGACAACAAACCAACCACATTTGACTGTGCTATTTATTTACAAATTAGCGCCATTACCGGTTTAAAACCTACCAGTTCCTCATCAGACGGCTGTTTACGTCGACATACCCTTTTTTGTCATCTACATGTTGATTATGCACATAATTTTACATTGGTAAGATGGAGCAGTACAGTACAAAAAGGTGATTCAAATGACTTAATTGAATGAATGAATGACCAACGATAATGACACATATTTTAAACAAAGTATAACGATAGAATTTTGGTTGCTATTCATTTACTCACATCGTAAAGACAGCTGCATTAATTTGCGTGTTGTTTGCTGCAGTTTTTGAGCCAGTCGGCACTTTGTGTATCACTTACATCTCTTACGGGCAGCATACAACGATTAATCACATACACTCAGTCGAGAAATGTTTGCCCCTCTGAATACAAAAATAGTGGTATTGCCAACATAACAGCATCACAGACTTTTCTATAAGACACATCTACGTTGATTTGACCTTAAAGTTATTTTACATACATCAAACAGCAAACTATTTTACACAGTATAAAGTTAAACATATACATTGTACTTTCTGTGACACGCTATAAATTAGGAAGCCAGCTGTATTTACAATTTTGTTAAACTATTTCATTAGTACACGTTATGGTATACATCAATTAATGTGAGGAGTAAATATATGAATGTCATCATAGTGTTTATTATGTTGCGTAATTTAAGTCCAGCCGTGGTGGAGTGGCCGAGGGTTCTAAGGCGCCTTCCTGAGGAGCGCGCGGTTCCTCCCCGTCGGAGGGTCGAGTCCCCCCTCGGGCAAGGGTGTGTGTGTTGTCCTTAGTCTAAGTTAAAGTAGTTTGTAAGGCTAGGGACATGGCCATCGTAGTAAAGTCCCTTATATTTACAAACGTTTCAACTTTTTAAATTTATTTTTTTAAATTTTTATTTGAAGTCCAGATAAATTTATTGATTACCCTATTGTGCACCTGAATGCATTGTTGTAATGTATATAATGTTTATATTGCATTACTGCATAATAATCCCCATTCCAAAGAAAGCAGGTGCAGACAGGTATGAGAATTACAGAACCATCAGTTTAGTGATTCATTGTTGCAAAATTTTGACACGCATTATTTACAGAAGGATGGAAAAGCTGGTAGAAGCCGACCTCGGGGAAGATCAGTTTGGATTCAGAAGAAATGTAGGAACACGGGAGGCAATACTCACCTTACGACTTATCTTAGAAGATAAAGAAAGGCAAACCTACATTTCTAGCTTTTTTAGATTTGGAAAAAGCTTTTGACCATGTTGGTTGTAATAGACTCTTTCAAATTCTGAAATCAGCAGGAGTGAAATATAGCGAACGAAATGTTATTTACAACTAGTACAAAAACCAGACAGCATTTGAGTTGAAGGGCATGAAAGGGATGAAGAGGTCAGGAAGGGTGTAAGACAGGAGCAGTTGACTGGAATGGACAGTGTGTTGAAAGGAGCATATAAGATGAACATTAATAAGACGAAACAAGGGTAATGGAATGCAGTCTTAGAAAATCAGGCGATGCTGAAGGACTTAAATTAGGTAACGAATTAATAAAGGTGGTAAATGAGTTTTGTTACTTGGGCTGTAAAATAACATGTGATGATCGCAGTACAGAGGATATAAAATGCAGAATGGCAATGGAAAGAAAAGCAATTATGAAAAACAGAAATTTGTTAACATCGAATATTAATTTAAGCATAAGGAAGTCCTTTCTGAAGGCATTTGTGTGTAGTGTTACCTTGTACAGGAGTGAAACATGGACGATAGGAAGAGGATAGAGGCTTTTGAAATCTGGTGTTACAGAAGAATGCTAAAGATTAGGTGGGTGGACCGCGTAACTAATGAAGAGGTACTGAACAGAATCTGGGAGAAAAGGAATTTCTGGCATACCTTGACTAAAAGAAGGGATCGATTGGTAGGACACAGTCTTAGACATCAAGGAATCGTGAATTTATCATTGGAGGGAAGTGTGTGGGGTAAAAATCGCAGAGGGAGACCAAGAGATGAATACAGTAGGCACATTCAAATGGATCTGGTTTGCCGTTCTTATGTGGAGATGAAGAGGTTGCTCAAGATAGATTAGCCTGGAGAGCTGCATCAAGCCTGTCTCCGGACTGAAGACCACAACAACAACAACAACTGTATATGGTTCGCGTAGGTAATCTACTGTTTTGAATATGTACTCTGAAGTGACAAAACTCGTGAAATAGCTCTTAATGTTGTGTCGCACCCGTCTTGCCCGGAGAAGAGCAACAACTTGACGTCACAGGGACTCAGCAACTTGTTGAAAATAGTCTGCAGGAATTATAAGCCACGCTGCCTCTACAGCTATCCATATCTGCGAAAATGTTTCCCGTGCTGGATTTTGTGCACGAACCGACCTCTCGAATTTCAACATAAATAATGAACATCATAGACACACGGAAGGCACCCCACATGTTTTAATTGGAGACTTTCCGTCACTTACTAAGAACAGATACTTTTCAAACAGGAAATCACGAATCGCGTCACGCAATTTAGATAACACACCACGGACACGCTTCACAGCCGAACGTGTACTGTAACAGAGAATTCAAAATACCGGGACATTTTAATCGAACTAAGGCCCAGAGGGGCAAATGAATTTCATTCAGCAAACACGGCCATTCTTTTAGAGAACGCACTTTTCCTGGACAGGTAATACCATCAGTGATCACGCGCGGTGATAAAATACTCACACGGTTGGGAATTATCGGTTATATATACGTAGAAGGCGTGCAGCGGTGACTGTTGTGAGCCGCCGCCCCGCTACGGATGACGTATGAGGTGTGACGACAGTTACCGAGGGCGGCGTCATTTATAAACAATTCCCATGCAACAGTCGCGTCTACAGGCCGGAATATTTTAGCAGTAAAGTGGAGGCGCGAGATTGAGACGTCGCTGGGCGCTTTCCTGAGGCAAGTAAAAGCGACGGAAGCGTTTAACGTCCCGTCGACAACGTAGTGATTACACACGGCAGTACACAAGAGTCGAAATCAGTGACAGCAAGTGGATGTGACGTTAGGTGACGAGCAGCTGTGGACTATCCAGAGTTGGTCAGCCATCTGGTCTAGCATGTCCAGATGAACAATCGGCGAGTTCATCTACATTCATACTCCGAAATCCACCGCTAAGTTCAAATGTTCAAATGTTTGTACAGCTTATGGGACTTAACTACGGGGTCATCAGTCCCTAAACTTACAAACTACTTATGAACTACTTACGAACTAGGACGGCACAAATATCCATGCCCGAGGGGGGATTCGAACCCCCGACCGTAGTGGCCGTGCAGACCGTGACTGGAGCGCCTCAGTCCCCTCGGCCACCGCGGCCGGCCCACCGCTAAGTCCGTGGCGGAGCGTACACTGTCCCACTGCTAGGCATTTCCTTTCCTATTCCACTCCCAAAAAGAACGAGGGAAAAAAGAATGCCTTTATGTCTTCGTACGAGTCCTAATTTCTCTTATCTTTGTGATCACTACGTGAAACGTAAGCAGGCAGCAGGAAGATCGTACTACATTCAGCTTCAAATTCAGGCCCTCTAAATTTCCTCAATAGAAATTCACGAAAAGAACGTCGTCTTTCCTCCAGTGATCCCAAATTGAGTACCCGGAGCATTTCCGTGACACTCGCGCATTGCTCGAACCTACCAGTAACAAACCTAGCTGCTCGCCTCTGAACTGCTTCTATGTCTTCTTTTAAACTGATCTGCTGCGGGTCCCAAACACTTGTGCGATACTCAAGACATGCTCGTACAAGCGTTTTATAAGCGGTCTCCTTTACAGATGAAGTACATCTTCCCTAAATTCTACCAATAAACCGAAGTCGGCTGTCCGCCTTACCCACAACTGTCCTTACATGCTCGTTCCATTTCATATAGCTCTACAGTGTTACGCCTAGATATTTGAACGACGCGACAGCATCAAGAAGCTCACTACTAATGCTGTATTCGAACATTATAGGATTGTTTTTCCTACTCATGCCTATCACCTTACATTTTTCTACATTGAGAGCTAGCTGCCATTCTTCGCACCAACTAGAAATTTTGTCTAAGTCATCCTGTATGCTATTACAGTCAATTAAAGACGACACTCTCCCAAACACCACAGAATCATCAGCCGGCCGCGGTGGCCGAGGGGACTGAGGCGCTTCAGTCACGGTCTGCACGGCCACTACGGTAGGGGGTTCGAATCCCGCCGCGGGCATGGATATTTGTGCCGTCCTTACGTAGTTCATAAGTAGTTTGTAAGCTTAGGGACTGATGACCCCATAGTTGAGTCCCATAAGATCTACAATAATTTGAACAGGATCATCAGCATAGGTACCAAGATTCGAAATTATTCTGAAGATTCGACTGTCAGGGACTGTACGACTTGACTGCGGATGTAGAATCAAGACTGGGGTGCTTGGTGTAACGAAGTTCATGTCAACTTGTACGACAAAGTCGAAACTTTTAACACTTTACGGTTTACAACTTGAACAACACGTCCTTCCCTTTTCTGCCCCCTTTTCCATTACTCGTGTGCCACTACCTAAGTGCAACCGTCGTTATTTGTACCAGCAACGCAGAACACGTGAGAGGCTTACTTGTCTTCTATCGCGTTAGAATACACGACATACATCTACATCTACATGGGGTACTCTGCAAATCACATTTAAGTGCTTGGCAGAGGGTTCATCGAACCACCGTTATACTAATTATCTCCCATTCCATTCTCGAATAGCGCGAGAAGAAAGAGCACCGGAATCGCTCAGTTCTACCTATGTAAGTGGGAGTCAACAATATATTTTCGCATTCGGAAACATACATAAAGATTGAGGTGTTTGTGCCTATATTTCACTCCGCAGCCAAAACTACACATCGCAAATGAGTAGTTTTTGTATGTGGTTGTCTCACATTTGCACTCTGGTGCTAGATAACGGAGTGGAAGATATGGGAGTAGGAAGTTACCTACGTATAGAAAATACTACGTGTGGGTGTCAATATCTTGCTCTTCAGCTGAAACTACACAGGGGAGACGAACGATCTCTGTGTTGTTGTAGTACAGAGTCTTCCGTTTTACATCATGGCAGTTACGTTTCGATATCTATAACAGGGTGGAAGATACAGTGTTTGAAAGTCGTCAGTTTATATAACATTTGGACAGAACATCAGCGTTAACTTTTGATACTATAATAGCAAAGAGGTTATATATAGCGAAACGTGATGCACATTCTTTAGCTGCATACGAATAAAGAAAAATAAGTGCATATAGCAGTTTGAAAAGTAAAACTACCAAGAAAGATGCCAGGTCGAAAGAAAGAAATTTCGCGTTCTCGAACCGCTTCTAAAAGAAAACGGCGCTGAAAAGTGAATCTACAGACGATAGAAACTTGAAATTTGTAGACGTTGTTATCTTACACTGTAGGCATCAGCCATTTTTCTACATAGGGAATCTAAATTCGCGTATTAGGGTTTAGTAGCGCTATTCATTACATGCTAGCAAAAATAATAATCTCTCTCACAATATTTCGTCCTGCGCATATTTTCGGCAATAATTTAAGTCGAAGAGTGAGATGGATTGTGTGTCCCATATGTCAGTGTGTTTCAGAATTACACTAATTCACCAACAAACCTCTAGTGGATTGGGAGGTGTCTTGAGAAACAAAGTGATCACAGAAACCCTTGCCCGGAAACGTCATCCAATGACGCTACAGAGTGTCGAAGTTGGTGGAGAGGATGTCTAACGGCAGGAGCTGGTGCCTGTACCTTGGAGTCTCCGTTGCGTTGCTGAACGGCGTTTCCGGGCATGGGTTTCCATGCTCATTTAGTTCCTGAAGACGCCTAATGCATCCCTTACAAGTTTGTTGGTGTAATTATGAAACACACTGACTACGTATGAAACACAGTGCCATCTCAGTCTTTGACGTCCATTTACTGGCGGAAACATGCGCAGGATGAAATTTTGTGGGAGACATTTTTCATTGTTGGCAGCTGAGGAATCGCGCTGCGAAGCCCGAGTGCGCGAATTTAGATTCACCCTGTATAATCCTATCCGTAAGGGGGTGAATTAGGGGATGAACGGTTTTTTGAAAATATGTTGATATTCAGGCAATTCTGAAGCAAGAAATACAAAACGTCAGCTTTAGATTTTTGATCGGAATTTTAAAAACACGTGTTTCGATATTTCTGGAAATACAACTATTAAGCGGGTGAAATAAGGGAAAATCTTTTATGGGTGCTACTAAGACTATTTTGATGCTAGAAATGCAAAAATTTGGATTTGGAGGGGTTAGAACTTTAAAAAACGTGTTTCGGGATGTTTTGAATTCTGCCATCAATGCTGCAATAGGGGGTGGCAAGTTATATCAAAATATTTGATTAGGAAAGCATTTTTAAACCTGGAAGTAGAAACAACCAATGCAGACCATCCAGTCTACGCGTGCGAAGCATCGGGAATTAAGCTAGTACATGTATAAAGTTTTTCAGCAACCTGACGTGTTATCAGATGATACCACAACACAGATGGAAGACGCTCGGGTCGCAGATTCGTTGACTTGAAGTGAGACTGTAAATCTGAAGTGAGGTTCTGTGGGATCTGATATATGAAGTTTGGAACTTAAATAGTGGCAACACTGCTCTGGAAACGCTACGCAATGGAATTTAGTATCGTCGCTAATAGCACACGTTGTTGACATACCTACCTTACCTCCGAGCAACTGGACTCGCCAGTCCCATGTCACCGGCGTGCGCACAACCGAGAGAAACACAGTCACTTATGAGCGAGCGGTCTAACGTAACGGAGCCACAACGTTTTCGAAACAGGAACAATGGAATTAGATCAAATTTGTATGCGCCAGAGGTCGTACGGCGCGACAGTGTCATCTTCTGCGAAAGAAGCGGCCACATTTTCTGCGCAAAACACCCATCGTTTCGCACGACAATGCGCGGGCGCACACAGCGCAAGCTGTTGTTGTTCTGTTCTGTCGCTGGCTCTCAGAAGTACTGTACCATCCACCATACTACCTAGACTTAAGTGCTTGTCACTTCGATTTGATTTCGAAAATGAAGGAACCACTTCGAGGCAGTCGGTTCGGAAGTGTTCCAGAGATTCGACAGGCAGTAGACCGCTCCATTGGCACCATCAACAGAACAGGTTCTGATAACGGTGTACACTTCTACGCCTTCCACATAGCTGCCAACGGGTTCTACACAACGCTGCTGACTATTTAAAGGATAATAACAGGTTCAGACACGTAACTCTCGTGTATCGGTTGTGAATAAGTAGTTGACACTATTTAAGTTCCAGCTGATAGAGTTTAGGGATGCCAGTACTTTAATTCTGCCGTAGTAAAGAAGCCAACTACAAATAAATGCACACTTATAAACAATCATTCATATTCACGGAATGTGTAACATTAACTGCTACTAAGTTGAAAATGTGTACCCAGCCGGGATTCGAACCCAGGTGTCCTGCTTTCTAGGGAGTAGTGCTAACCTCTACATCACTGACGACACAGCGATCACCACAGCTGCATGGAATTACTCAAGTACGCCTCCCGTAAATACAAATTATCAACATTACCCTGCCCACTAGAACTCGAACTCTTTGTTATTTGGATCAAACCATATCTAGCGATGAAATACCAATACACTACTGGCCAACTGCTACACCAGATGATAAACAGGTATTCATTGGAAAAATATATTATAGGTACTAGAACTGACAAGTGATTACATTTTCACGCAATTTGGGTGCATAGTTCTTCAGATTCAAATGTTCAAATGTTTGTTAAGCTTAAGGGACTCAACTACGGGGCCATCAGTCCCTTAACTTACAAACTACTTATGAACTACCTTATACTAAAGACGACATAAACATCCATGCCCGAGGGGGGATTCGAACCCCCGACCGAAGCGGCCATGCAGACTGTGACAGGCGCGCCGCAGATAGTTCTTGAGAATTCAGTACCCAGAACAACCACCTCTGGCTGTAATAACGGCCATGATACGCCTGGGCATTTAGTCAAACACAGCTTGGATGGCGTGTACAGGTACAGATGCCCATGCAGTTTCAACACGAAACCAAAGTTCATCAAGAGTAGTGACTGGCCTACTGTGAAGAGCCAGTTGCTCGACCAACATTGACGATATGTGAGAAATCTGGAGAATGTGCTGGTCACGTCAGCAGTCGAACATTTTCCGTATCCAGAAAGGCCCGTACGGGAACTGCTCAAATGTTAAAATGTTTGTAAAGTCTATGGGACTTAACTACGGGGTCATAAGTCCCTAAACTTACAAACTACTTACTAACTAGGACGGCACAAATATCCATGCCCGAGGGGGGATTCGAACCCCCGACCGTAGTGGCCGTGCAGACCGTGACTGGAGCGCCTCAGTCTCCTCGGCCACCGCGGCCGGCGCGGTAACTGCAACATGCATTATCCTGCTGAAATGTAGGGTTTCGCAGGGATCGAGTGGAGAGTAGAGCCACGGGTGGTAACACATATAAAATGCAACAGCCACTGTCCAAAGTTCCGTCGATGCGAACAGAAGGTGACCGAGACGTGTAACCAATGGCACCTCATACCATCACGCCGGGTGATACGCCAGTATGGCAATGACGAATACAAAGCTTCCAATGTGCGTTCACCGCGATGTCACCAAACAGGGATGCGACCATCATGATACTGTAAACAGAACCTGGATTCATCCGAAAACATGACGTTTGCCATTCGTGCACCCAGGTTCGTCGTTGCGTACACCATCGCAGGCGCTCCTTACTGTGATGCAGCGTCAACGGTAGCCGCAGCCATGGTCTCTTGAGCTGATAGTCCATGCTGCTGCAAACGTCGTCGAACTGTTCGTGCAGATGGTTGTTGTCTTGCAAACGTCACCATCTGTTGACTTAGGGATCGAGACGTGGCTGCACAATCCGTTACGGCCATGCGGATAAGATGCCTGTCATCTCGACTGCTAGTTATACGAGGCCGTTCTGATCCAGCACGGCGTTCCGTATTGCCCTCCGGAACCCACCGATTCCATATCCTCTAACAGTCATTGGATCGCGACCAACGCGAGCAGCAATGTCGCGATAGGATAAACCGCAGTCGCGATAGGCTACACTCCTACCTTTATCAAAGTCGGAAACGTGATGGTACGCATTTCTCCTCCTTACACGAGGCATTACAACAACGTTCCACCAGGCAACCCCGGTCAACTGCTGTTTGTGTATGAGAAATCGACTGGAAACTTTCTACATATCAGCACTTTGTGGGTGTCGCCAACGGCGCCATCCTTGTGTAAGTGCTCTGAAAAGCTAATCATTTGCATATCACAGCATCTTATTCCTGTCGGTTAAATTTCGCGTGTGTAACATGTTATCTTCCTGGTGTAGCAATTTTAATGTCCAGGAATGTAATTTATTCATTTACTGCTAGGAGAGCATAGATTTAGTTTGCATCATCTGCAAGGAATACGTGAAGAATCGTTTCTATGTATTTCAGAACTGAGTAAGCCTTATTCCCCCCTGTCTTTCCTCCTATCCTTGTAGTGCGATTGTTCTTTCTTTCCGCCTCTGGTAGCCTGTCAGCCGCGATGCGGCACCTTTGTATACATCAGATTGAAAACGATTGCACACGCCTTGTTATTCGACACTCATGGTCACTTATAAACACATCGCGTGGGTATAAAACAAGACTGTGACTCCTCAGAAGCGCTAATGAGCTCACTGCGCCATGTAGTTTGTTGAATGCTAAATTGTAAAGAAGATCAATGATAATTCTGTTCGTCACACCGACAAAAACACTCTTTATCTGTGAATAGTATCGGATTTCCATATTATTCTGCATGCAATAGCTTCGTACATCACCTGTTGTGTTAGTTTTACTTTGTAATGTGTTGTTGCAAACGTTTAAGCTGGTAGTTTCCATCAACTTCGTTGTAGAAGTGAGGGGAACGTATTCATACAGATGTCGGCATCTTATTGGGTTTCTTGTCGTCAGATGATGACGGATAAACATTCCAGGTCTACGTCGCGTCATAAAGATACGATCCACAACGCCTGATATTCGTCGCTCTATTCCGAGACCTCTGTGTGTTTTACTCCTACAACGTTGCGAGGTATGCAGTAAAAAATCGGATCGCTGTACAGATCGAATTATCCAAACACATTCACGTGGTATCTCTTCCCTGACGACAATCTTCAGTTGTTCTAATCACGTTGAGAGCACCTACTTCAGTCCTACCATAGGTCAAAAATCATCCCGTGTAGCTGTTACATAAGCTGAGCGCTCACATACGCAGGCCAGATTAATTATATTGAAGTTTTCTTCCGCGTTGCTACTACATTACTCAAAACAAATAAGTCATCAGGTAAGTTATCGGACACAATATACTTATGATTACGTATTTTATTCATATATTAGTTACAATTGCTCTTTAATAAAATGTTGACCACCTCAGACGGCCAGTTCAATTGTACATCTGCGTGGCATGGACACTATGTTATCAATCAACTCTTGAGGGATATTTGGACATTCCTCCGAGAGCGCAATATCCAGCTCTGCTGGTCCGTCTGGAATGTGTCTGCCAAGTGCATTCCAGACACACTCAATCGGGTTTAAGTCCGGTGAACAAGATGGCCACTCCATTCGTTCAATTCCCTCAGCTTCAAGCATGTTGTCCACCAGTGCAGCTCTGTTGGGAGGAGCGTTATCGTCCACCAGAAGGAACCCATCTCCTATGGAACCTGCGTAAGGCACAACAAAAGGTCGAAGTATCTCGTCTCTATACCTCTGAGCAGTCAAAGCGCCATTGTGAATGACATAATGGCCCGAACGTCCACCAACACTGACTTCTGCCCACGTCTTTCGTCCCTCACCATGCTATGGTGATGTTTCCTGAACATAAACAGGATTGCTCCGAGTTCTACGTTCACTCCAGGTGAGAGAACTGCGATTTTTCAGCTCAACCCAAAGTTTTATTCATTTGTGAACAGAACCGTCGCCATTTGTTACGACTCCACTCCTGATGTTCCTCCACCCAATTTCTGCGGGCTAAAGGCTGACGTTTACCATATGCCTTTGTGCGTAGAGGCCACATTCCCAAAAGCGATTTCGGACTGTTTGCGTTAATACTGTGAGTCCTGTTGCTGCCTGAAGGGTGCCTTGCAGCTGAGTTGTATTCAGCCTCCAGTCTCGACGGGCTGTTAACTGGAGATAACGGTCATCTTTTGCTGATGTTACCAGTCGACGACCTTGCCCTTACCTTCTTTTATCGGTTCCTGTTATCTAAAAATGCATTCTGGTACTGAAATTTTACACTTTGGGACACTCCAATATCTGCAGCCACTTCCCTCTGTGTCTGTTCCACTTGCAACCTCTTATGGCTCTCCATGCCATTCCTTCGGGTAAGTCACGTTGTTGTTGCATTGCACTACCTGCTCAGTACACTATCTGAACCCAACTGCCTTTGTAATTCGTTTGGTAGACACAAGTTAACACCAACCCACTCTTCATCAAATGTTTGTAGAGCTTATGGGACTTAACTACGGGGTCATCAGTCCCTAAACTTACAAACTACTTATGAACTAGCTAATACTAAGGATGGCACAACATCCATGCCCGACGGGGGATTCGAACCCCCGACCGTAGCGGTCGTGCTGACTGTGACAGGCGCGCCGCAGACAACTCGGCCACTGCGGCCAGTCCCTATTCATCATATTTCTGTTATTACCGCTATCTCGGTTGCCATAATGTTGCTGTGCCCACTCCGTAGAACCGACAGGGTCATCTTATTTTAAATAATAAAAAAATATAAAACTCTTTCAATATACAATTTTTGGGGTTTCTTACAGATAGCAAAAATGGAAGTGCAAACAAATGCTTGATACCCACTGCACCTATTTTTGTAGGTTTTTATTTTCTGTTATTTTCTTGATATTCAGTTGCTAAAGTTATTTATGATCAAAACAAACAAACAACATGATTTTGCTAATATAAATTATCTTTTGATTGAAATAATGTAGTCACGGTTGCGATCATGCGTTTTATTATTTCAAATTCAAAATTTTCAAATGTTTGTAAGTCTATCGGACCAAACTGCGTGGCCATCAGTCCGTATTTTATTACTTATACCACGATTCACTCTGTTGGGGCTTCATCAGATCATATAAAAGATGTGGTAAACCATTATCAAAGGTCGTGCGGATAAAATGAAATATTATTAGGATGAATGCTTTTGTCACGTCTTAAAACGCGTTATGACTATTTTGAGATGTGAGGACAGGATTCTTCCTAATAATTGACGGGCTTGCTGCAAAAACGAGATAAGTCCATTTCTGGTCAAAAATGAGATATTATCGGCATGAGATATAACATCGGGATGTGCATCTTTTGGTGCAAGAACCAGACTTTTGCGGACTTATGTGACTGAGATGTGCATGTTTGCCAACTGGTATCATACTTGCGTTTGGTAGAAGAAACAGATTAGTCATGGACTTGCCTGGTTCTTGCACCAGTATGTGGCAGCACTAGCGTGGCAGGCTGTTGTGTTGTTCACATGGCTGCATGTGAAGTTAAAGTTGTTCAGATCGTGCGTTTATTTGTAGTGTATATTTTGTTTAAGACTTGTCTTCCTAAGATTCACGCAGTGATAGTGAATATGAGCACGTAACAAGGAAAAGAAAAGGTGATGATAGTAAACGCAAACGAAACAGACACAAACTGAAAAGGCTACGTGGTGAGGCGTATGTCACATGTAGTGGCAACGTTATTCCAGCTCGTGAAACTGGGCCTGCATACAACTGCAAAAGAAAATGTTTAGATGTACATGATACAAAGAAAAAACAGGAAATACTGACAAAGTTTAACTCACCTTCAACAAAATATGATGATGTCAAGAAATTGGTCAAAAAGTACTTTCCTACTGCAGATATGGGTTCACATGAAAAACTGTTATCCTATGCAGGAAATGATGATGGTGAACACAGCCCAAATAAAAGAGAGTATGGATATTTTAAAATGACCATGAAGTACTTCAACTGTAAATCAAGTAGGTCAACAAGATGTTCTGAAATCGTAGATTTTATATTGCGTAATGATAATATCCATCAAAAAAGAAAAATCGGGACAGGATAGTTTAAGTTATAAGACATGCCAAACTATGTATAATTTTTCTGGCGAAAGATATTGTACAATGTCTGGTAATTAATAGAAAGTAAATTATGAATAATTATTTGTTGTTATTTTGTTTTCATGTTATTTATGACCAATTTTGAATGCAGTAAAGTCTTTGGTGCAAAAACCAGATAAGTAAAAAAATATATAACTGCAATTTTGGTTTATTTATATGTATATTTTTAATTTCAAAATTTTATATATTTCACATAAAATACTGAGCTATAAGTCAGTAACATTATCTTATATAATTTCTCAAAAACATACACCTTCTGCAAATGCCAAATTTTCTTTTTCAGTTTTGTCAGAATGTGTATATTATGTCTTGCCTGGTTTTTGCAGCAAACCCTTCGATTATAGATATTATTCCCAAGAGCTTTCACTGATGGAGGATTGCTACATCTTTCAAATGATCTAATGAAGTCCGAAAAAGTCAGAAAGCGTTATATGTAGCGGAAAGCACACTCTCAGCGGTAACGGCATTCTTCAATAAATTCATAATCGGTTGCTGCACCAAGCGTGAGTATGGAATGTAGCGCATTTTGTTTTTATTGTATATACAACTGAATACTGATATTATTAATAACGTTCATTACAGTGCATATGATTTCAGTAGTGTAGAGCTTTCTTTTTATCACCAGTTTATAGTGCAAAAACTGTTTTAGCTGTTATGATTTCGTTTCTGTGGTCTACATTTTACGACATGTTTGAATGTGGGAATGCATCGTATGTCCCACAAACCAAACACTTCGATAATGGTCGCAAATAATAGTACCTTAGAATGCATGTAAAATAAAATAGCTACACTTTTTCCCGAAATATTACCCTATTTTCTCGTCATAATTCTTCCAATTCAGTTTTACCCATTCTCTCCGTCTCTTCGTTTCTCATTCTGTGGACCTATTTCATTTTTATCCTGTCTCCATCATGTTAACACTTCGGAACTATCAATCTCTTTCTGTCATCCTCATTTATATTGTAAATTTTAGCTCCTCATAGTAAAATAGGAAAACGAAAGACTCGGAGAGTTTGTGGTGCTGTAGAACGATGGACAAACGTATACAGATCTATCACATAGGAAATATGGTCTTCCTCACAATCGGTGGGTATATTTTCGCAGCATGCCGAGTATCATATTGCAACAGGGTAAGCCGCAAGGTTCCAGACATCGTCTCCCATCCCATTCAGTTTCTGCCATGGCTTTCCTTTTCTCTCCGTGTCTCGGCTTTACAAAACGTCTGGTAAATGACAGCGAAACTACTAGCTCAAAATACCCCACCCACTGCTACACAAGATCAACTTTTAACATATATGGAAATCAGAAAATTACAATGCAGAGCCACTTTGATTTAATATGTGAGAGAGGTTAAGCCAGTACTGGCGGAAGAAATACTAATTTCATCATCACCCTCAATTCAAATCGGGCTGTATTTTCGGTCATGTGATGGTTGTTCAACGAGCTATCTTCCAAATAAATTTTGCTATGATATATCTCGTTCTCCTTTGTGGTGTATTTTGGGTTGCCAGCAGTGTGTTGTATTGTACATTGTGTTTAATGTTCAAATGTTTGTAAAGCTTAAGGGACTTAACTGCGGGGTCATCAGTCCTTAAACTTACAAATTATTTATGAACTAACTTATACTAAAGACGACACAAACATCCATGCCCGAGGGGGATTCGAACCCCCGACGGGGAACGGCCTCGACGGAGCATAGCGCCTCAATGCGATCGGCCGCTCCGTTGTGGCTGTACGTTGTGTACCAGCATATTAACGACAAGAGCTTCAGGATTACTCGTTCAAAGGCAATTGCGACGTATGAAATGTTTATAGAACAATATAAGGCTAGTATGAAAAACTTTTTGCGAGGTTGTTATATTAATAGCAAATAACCACTCCCATGAACCACAGACATTGCCGAGGTGGGGTGGCTTGCGTGCCTCAACGATACAGATAGCCGTACCGTAGGTGCAACCACAGCGGAGGGGTATCTGTGGAGAGGCCAGACAAACGTGTGGTTCCTGAAGAGGGGCAGCAGCCTTTTCAGTAGTTACAGGGGCAACAGTCTGGATGATTGACTGAGCTGGCCTTGTAACATCAGCTAATGTGGCTTTGCCACACAGTTACTGCGAACGGCTGAAAGCAAGGGGAAACTACAGCCGTTACCTTTCCCGAGGACATGCAGCTCTACTGTATGAACATATGATGATGGCATCCTCTCGGGTAAAATATTTCGGAGGTAAAATAGTCCCCCATTCGGATCTCCGGGCGGAGACTACTCAGGAGGATGTGATCATCAGGAAAGACAATACTGGCATTCTACGGGTCGGAGCGTGGAATGTTAGATCCCTTAACCGAGTAGGAAAATTAGAGAATTTAAAAAGGGAAATGGATAGGTTGAAGCTAGATATAGTGGGGATTAGTGAAGTTCGGTGGCAGGATGAACAGGATTTCCGGTCAGGTGATTACAGAATTATAAACACAAAATCAGTTGGGGTATCACAGGAGTAGGATTGATAATGAATAAGAAAATAGAAATGCGGCTAAACTACTATGACCAGCACAGCGATCGCATTATCATTGTCAAGATAGATACGAAGCCAACACCGACAACAGTAGTACAGGTTTATATGCCAACTAGCTCTTCCGATGATGAGGAAATCGAAGAAATATATGAGGAGCTAAAGCAAATTATTCAAACAGTTAAGGAGAGGAAAACTTAATTGTTATGGGGGACTGGAATTCGGTAGTAGGGAAAAGAAGGGAAGGGAAGATAGTAGGTGAATATGGTCTGAGCAAAAGGAATGAAAGAGGAAGCCGCCTGGTAGAATTTTGCACAGAACATTATTTAGTTATAAGAAACACCTGGTTTAAGAATCACAAAAGAAGGTTGTATACGTGGAAGGGACCAGGAGACACCGGGAGCTACAAGATAGATTTTATAATGGTAAGACATAGATTTCGGAACCAGGTTTTAAAGTATAAGACATACCCAGGGGCAGATACAGACTCTGACCATAACTTGTTAGTTATGAACTGTAGGCTGAAACTGAAGAAACTACAAAAAGGTAGGAAAATAGGCAGATGGGACCTGGATAAATTGAAGGAACCTGAAGTTCTTGAGAGTTTCAGAGGGAGCTTCAGGCAACAATTGACAGAAACAGGGGAAAATAAAACAGTTGAGGAGGAATGGGTAAAATTGAGAGATGAAATAGTGAAGGCAGCAGAGGACAAAATAGGTAGGAAGGCAAGACCTACAAAGAATCCTTGGATATCACAGGAGATACTAAATTTAATCGATGAAAGGAGAAAACATAAAAATGCATTAAATGAAACAGGCAAAATGGAGTACAGACGACTAAGAAATGAGACTGACAGGAAGTGCGAAATGGCTAAGCAGGAGTGGCTAGAAGGCAAATGCAAGGATGTAGAAGAATGTATAAATAGGGGAAAAATAGATACAGCCTACAGGAAAGTAAAAGAAACATTTGGAGATAAGAAAAGCAGCTCTATGAATATCAAGGACACTGATGGAAAACCAGTTCTCAGCAAAGAAGGGAAAGGTGAAAGGTGAAAAGAGTATATAGAGGGGCTCTACAAAGGAAATGAACTCCGAGACAATATTGTAGGAAGGGAGGAGGATGTAGATGAAGTTGAAATAGGAGATACTGTATTGAGAGAAGAATTTGACAGAGACCTAAAAGACCTAAGTCGAAACAAGGCCCCTGGAGTAGATGATATTCCCTCAGAGCTACTGTAGTCTCTGGGAGAACCAGCCATGAGAAAATTGTTTCACCTGATGTGTAATATGTATGAGACAGGTGAAGTACCCTCAGACTTTAAGAAAAATGTTATAATCCCCATTCCAAAGAAAGCAGGTACAGACAGGTGTGAAAACTACAGAACCATCAGTTTAATAAGTCATGGTTGCAAAATATTAACACGAATTATGTACAGAAGGATGGAAAAGCTGGTAGAAGCCGACCTCGGGGAAGATCAGTTTGGGTTCAGGAGAAATGTAGGAACATGGGAGGCAATACTCACTTTACGGCTTATCCTAGAAGATAGATTAAGTAAAGGCAAACCTACACTTCTAGCTTTTGTAGATTTGGAGAAGGCTTTTGACAATGTTGATTGGAATAAACTCTTTCAAGTTCTGAAGCAAGCAGGAGTAAAATGTAGGGAGCGTAAGGTTATTTACAACTTGTACAAAAACCAGACAGCGGTTGTCAGAGTTAAAGGGTATGAAAGGGATGCAGTGGTTGGAAAGGAAGTAAGACAGGGTTGTAGCCTTTCCCCAATGTTGTTCAATTTGTACATTGAGCAAGCTATAAAGGAAAGCAAGGAGAAATTTGTAGAAGGAATTAAAGTTCAGGGTGGAGAATTAAGACATTGCGTTTTGCCGACGACATAGTAATTCTGTCAGATAGAGCAAAGGACCTGGAAGAGCAATTGAAAGGAATGGATAGTGTGCTGAAAGATGCATATAAGATGAACATTAACAAGAGTAAAACTAGGGTAATGGAGTGCAGTGTAAGAAAATCAGGTGATGCTGAAGGAATTAGATTAGGTAACGAAACAATAAAGGAGGTAGATGAGTTTTGTTACTTGGGCAGTAAAATAACAAATGATGGTCGCAGTACAGAGGATATAAAATGCAAAATGGCAATGGGTAGAAAGGCGTTCTTGAAAAAAACAGAAATTTGTTAACCGCGAATATTGATTTAAGCGTAAGGAAGTCCTTTCTGAAGGCATTTGTATGGAGTGTTGCCTTGTATGGGAGTGAAACATGGACGATAAACAGTGTGAACAGAAAGAGGATAGAGACGTTTGAAATGTGGTGCTACAGAAGAATGCTGAAGATTAGGTGGATGGATCGCGTAACTAATGAGGAGGTACTGAACAGAATTGGGGAGAAAAGAAATTTCTGGCATACCTTGACTAAAAGAAGGGATAGATTGGTAGGACACATTCTTAGACATCAAGGAATTGTGAATTTAGCGTTGGAGGGAAGTTTGTGGGGTAAAAACCGCAGAGGAAGACCAAGAGATGGATAAAGTAAGTCGATTAAAATGGATGTAGGATGCCGTTCTTCTGAGATGATGAAGTTTGCTCATGATACAACAGGATAGACTGCTGCATCAAACTAGTCTCCGGACTGAAGACCACAACAACAACAGTGTACATAAAATGTGGATTCTGGAACACGAGAGATCTACGAGACATTTCTGAAGTATGCAGTTTAGAATGGAATGTGGTAGTTAAAATTCCAATCTTCTGATTGATAAAGAGAGCCGTGGCGGAGTGGCCGAGCGCATTGAGGCGTTATGCTCCGATGCTTGAGGCCGTTCCCCGTCGAAGGTTCGAATCCCCCCACGGACATGGATATTTGTATTATCTTTAGGATAAGTTAGTTTATGAGTAGTTTGTAAATTTAGGCACTGATGACCCCGCAATTATGTCTCACAAGGTTAAGAAACATTTGAACATTTTGATTTGGTAAAGAGATCTAAGTGTAAGCCTATTTCGTTGTAAGATGGGGGACGTAGTTAGACTATTTTATTCTGACGTTTATGTACTCTACCTTTCTACTCGTATATGGGCTATT
Source organism: Locusta migratoria (assembly GCA_026315105.1). NCBI lineage: Eukaryota > Metazoa > Arthropoda > Insecta > Orthoptera > Acrididae > Locusta > Locusta migratoria. Next base: position 509,480,373 of record CM048747.1, read on the forward strand.
TCTTAGTTTATTTACTATTCTTCTCTCTATTTTATGAGCTTACTAGGTGAAAACCCGGCGTTTCCCGGGTATTTATTTATTTATTCCTGTCCTTTTTCAGGTATATATTCATTTGTATAAGGGCTGTATGTTTGTTAAATCTCTTGGGAATACTATCAGTAGTAAATAAGTAATAGATTAAAACTTGGTGCTTGATGGGGCGGTTTTCCATGAACATTACAGTTTATGTGCTCATATCTCATGAACAACGTGTCGTAGTGTGATACAATTTTGAGGGTACTTTCTACTATATGAGTGTATACTTTCTGTAAAATTTCTTGTCGCTACAATTTGTAGTGTTCAAATTATAAATTGTAACGTCATACCGAGAGCCGTAGTTTTACTCCATAAACAGCGTAAAAGTAGTAAGCGAGAAATTTTTTTCCATTCATAATATTACTATGGTTGCCAGCGAGAAAAAGGTTAATAAAGGTTTGAAATTATGTTTAAAGTTTGTTGCAAGTCGTTAAGTACTGTCATTCTCACACAGTGTATTTCGAAAGTCTCGCCGCATTATATGGCATTTTTTGCGATTTCTATTGGTTATGACGTAATATCTTTTGAAACATGTGCCGTACGTGATTCTTAACCTGCAGCAATTGTTACCTCACGGTAAGGACTGTGTGTACCAAATTTGATTGAAATAGGTCCAGTGGTTTAGGAGAAAATGAGCAGCATTGTCGCAAAATGCAGCAGTTTTTCGCGCATCTCATTGTATATGACGTCATATCTCGTCAACTATGTATCATATGTGATTCTTACACTTACGGCGACCGTCCTCATGGACTGAAGCTTACGTGTACAATATTTCATAAGGATTGGAACAACCTTGTAGATTTTTATGCAACACGTACAAATATAAGGACACTGCTTTATATATTAGATTACTGTGCATTTGGGAACATGTCAGGGTAGATGCGTTCCTGGAATTGCAGTACTTTTAATTTTAATACAATTTTCTGGATATTTTTAGTGTTTTGTTGGTACGGCCTGTGCTCTGCTGGAACCGATGGAGAGCGAAAAACAGCGGTGGATATGCAGGACAGGGGAAAGCTTTGCTGTTGGGCATTCGCACCTTCAGCCACAACTCTCAGAAGGCAGCATGCCAAAAGTAGGAGGGGCACCCCGGCCAATGTCCCGTTGGTTAGCAGCCGCAGCTTCTAGGTCAGAGAAGTGGTGTGAGGTGGTTGGCCGGATGCAGGTGGCTTTTTACTAGCGATTTTTTTTTTTTTTTTTTTTTTTTTTTGGGAACGTGCGGGATGTACCACACAATGCCTCGTAGACGGTCTCCTTTGGACGCTAGCCCGGCGCTGCTTTCGAGACAATCGGCCGTTCCGCATGAGAGAAATTTAGCTGATATACGACAATAGCAGGGCCCTCTGCTCGCCAGGTCATTTATGATGACGAATGTGCTGGCTGTTATCTGTAGAAGTTCTCCAAAGGCAGCAGAGCAGGAAATGTTTTGCTGTAACGAATGGTGGAACGTTATGGACGCTTTCCATTTGTCTGGGACAGAGGAAGGTAGGTTTCAGAGGGAATAAATGGCGTAACTCTTTGGTCACCGGTCCACGAATGAGAGCGCCCTAAAATATTTAGAGAGCAGTCACCTTGGCGACGGATTCTGTGGGAACATTGTTTTCACAATCTGTTCTATAAAATAATAACTGACAATGTCATCAGTGTAAAACTATCGTCCAGGTACCTATGGAGTCAATAACTGAAGTTTACAATAAAATTATGTATTAATATTATGTAATAGTGGTGCTGTGAATGAGGAGCCATAGTTGTATTTCTTATAATATTGAGTATATAATTACACACTAATAGCTACAAAAAAGTCTAGATTTATGTCTATTGCCACTTACTGTATGTTCCTGGAGGTAAGTAAATGGGCGGATATATAATAGTGATCTGGTGCTTGAGGTCTACAGTCATACCTAGAGTCTGATGTGTTGATAAGGTGCTTTAGGTCTACAATCAGATACTATGAGTTACCTAAGGTCTACAATTCCACATAACCTGGTCTGCCTCTCAATTTCTACTATAGTTGCACATTATAAGATACAAAGTCGCCTTGGTTTATGTGTGCTGCAACATATTGTATTTTAAATTGTATGTTTCTAGAAGTGAACAAATAAACATATCAATCATATCAACACATCAGACCATAGATGTGGCTATGGACCAGAAGCACCAGATCAAATTACATATCCGTTAATTTATTTACCTCCTGAAACATACAATTTAAAGTACAATATGTGACAATAGCCATGAAGCTAGGCAGACCAGGTGATGCGAAACTGTAGACCTGGGGTAATCCATAGTATCTGGTTGTACACCTAAAGAACCTTATTTGCACACCAGAATATAGGTATTACTGTAGACCTGAAGCACCTGATCAGTATTATGTATCAGACCATTTACTTACGTCAAGTAACAAATGATATGTGACAATAGACATAAGCCTTGGCGTTTTTGTATCTGCTAATGTGCAATTATGTTCTTAATATCATAGAAATACAACTATGGCTTCTCATTTACAGCAAATGAACAAACTACATCGATTTTATAATGCTTGTATCAATTACAGAGGTCTTTCATACCACATTGTATCAAGAGTTTACCTGAATGAAACTTTCACTTTGCAGCGGACTGTGCGCTAATATGAAACTTTCCTGCCAGATTAAAATAGTGTGCCGGAACCGGGACTCGAACCTGAGACCTTTTCTTTTCGCGGGCAAGCGCTCTACCGACTGAGCTATCCCGACACGACTCACGATCCGTCCTCACAACTTTAACTCCGCCCCTACCTCGACTCCTACTTTCCAAACTTCAAAGAAGTTCTCCTGCGAACCTTGCAGGACTAGCACTCCTGGAAGAAAGGGTGTTGTGGAGACATGGCTTAGCCGCAGCCTAAGGGATGTTTTCAGAATGAACATTTCACTGTGCAGCGGTGTGTGCTCTGATATGAAACTTCCTGGCAGATTAAAATTTGTGTCGGAACCGGGATCCGAACCTGGGACCTTTACCTTTCGCTGCAGAGTGAAAGTTTCATTCTGGAAACATCCCTTAGGCTGTGGCTACGCCATGTCTCCACCATATCCTTTCTTCCAGGAGTGCTAGTCTTGCATGGTTCGCAAGAGAGCTTCTGTGAAGTTTGGAAAGTAGGAGGCGAGGTACTGGCGGAGTTCAGGTTGTGAGGACGGATCGTGTGTCGGGATAGCTCAGTCGGTAGAGCGCTTGCCCGCGAAAGGCAAAGGTCCGCGCTTCGAGTCCCGGTTCCGGCACACAATTTTAATCTGCCAGGAAGTTTCAAGAGTTCAGCTGTTTGTAAACAAACGTTCTAAGCGGTGGGCTTGCGATATGACTGCAACATATTTTATAATAGGCGAGAAATGTTTATTTTTCGCCATTCCCATATCCAAGAAATGTGAAGAAATATTACCATACAATATAAAAATATTAAGAGGTGTGTAATTGTGTTAATCGTGGTATTATCTAATATATGACAGTTACGTAGAGTTTTATACACTAGTGTACAGACTGGAGGATGGCAACTTAGAATTGCAGAAACCGGTGTAAGTAAAGCAGTTTGAAACTAGCGACCTATCCTCATGCAGATTCCATTACGAGAGAAAGTCTTATCAAATGTTCAAATGTTTGTATAGCTTATGGGACTTAACTACGGGGTCATCAGTCCCTAAACTTACTAACTACTTACGAACTAGCTAACACTAAAATGGTTGTATAGCTTATGGGACTTGACTACGGGTCATCAGTCCCTAAACTTACAAACTACTTATGAAGTAGCTAACACTAAGGACGGCACAAATGTCTATGCCCGAGGGGGGATTCGAACCCCCGACCGTAGTGGCCGTGCAGACCGTGACTGGCGCGCCGCAGCCCCCTCGGCCACCGCGGCGGGCAGTCTTATCGAAGAACCTCTCTCTGGAAATGTAATGTTTAGGTCTCAAATAAATTTGAGAGTTGGATCATTTTGTAAACTCCTTCCTCACTGTTCGACCACAGTGGACATTTTTTTTTTTTTTTTTTTTTTTTTTTTTTTTTTTTTTTTTTTTCATCCGAACACGTTTCGAAAATGTTTCTCCAACATCAGTGAGATTTTCTACGTTACTGTTTCTTAAAATTTTATCTTGTGGCTGTGGCTGTCTGATAGTAGCAGTTCGGCTGTAAATGTCGTCCAGTATTTCAACGATGGCGAAGTCGCAGCAGTGGAGCGATTTCTGAAATGCCAGGCACGCGCTGTCTCGACCCGAGAGGCAGCTCCGGCTACGAACACAGCTCTGAACGGGTGTCTCTCCACTGCTGCTAAAGGCACCACGAGCAAGGCCAGCCATCCAATTCCTGGACTGAACAGCACGCAAACACACACACACATGCCCGAGGAAGGACTCGAACCTCCGACGACGAGAAACCGCGGGCTCCACAGCAAGGCGGTTTAGAACGCTCGGCCACTCCACCGTGGAGCAGTGTAACATACATAGCCAATACACCCCCACTGATTTTTGTTATGCAATACGATTTCAGTGTTCCCAAGCGGCCGGCAAGTTACATTTCTGAATACGAAATCTGATGAATGCGAAAAGTATCGGCTATATTGATTTCTTAGATAGGTTTTACAACAGAGAATGCCTGTTGCGCCATAATATCGGTAATAATTAAAAAACAACATTTCATTTGTTTTCCTTGAATATCCTAAGAACCCGAGGAAGGTATCTAACGGTACATTACGAACATGACAATTTACGATTCTCCTTTGACTTGCAGGAATTTACTGAAAAATTTCATTTCCTTACAAGAACAAGAAAAGGCTACTGAAGGACAGAAAATCTGAAATTTTGAAGAAGACGTCGGTTTTCTACTAAGGAACCTTAATGTATCTTCACTGCAATTCCAGTCAAGTCAGTGGTTGGCCAACGTATTAAACTTGTATGGAGTGGAATACCTACATTAATGTACCAGATCAACCATCACAGTATTAGGTGAAGGTAAAAAAGAATCACAGTTGTGGAAATAAAACGTCAAAAGTGTTGTGTTCCTCCGAGCTGCTAACGGCGGTGACGAACTCGATCTCTCGACGACACAACCGATCTGGTGGGAAAAGCATGTGGGAGTAGGGCAAATAGGAACTCTGCAACCTCCAAATGTATCACTGGCAATAATATTAATTTATTATGACAAAAACTTCAGATTCACATTCACTATTACAAGACTGAAAGATCTCTTTTACAGGGTAGATCTCAGTCAACGTCCAACGTAAACAAGTAGAGCCGTAGCAATAAGTCCTTGATAAGAGCAGTCCTAGTCCTGTCCTGGCTAACAGCTGCACTCGGCTAAGCCAAAGTCTAACACAGACAGTCGCGAAACTCTATAGGAAAGAAAAAAAAATTCTAAAATGCTGCTGAAGCGATACTAGCGCTCCAAGCGGCCAGTTGGGAATAACAGTGGAATGGCGTGATGCAAACTGAGAATTTGTCGTTTTTAATGCTGTTACTTTAATATTTCTTGGTCACTGAACGTTGCTGTGAACTTTCTAATACAATTACGAAAACATCATTAAAGTAATATCACTGCTTCTGTTAATGGCAGTCTATAATTTAAGAAACTGTCGGTGCAGTGTAATTCATGCAGTTCACAATACCAAAGTCATATTAATATCGTCTGAAACCTTTTGAAACCAGAAATGAATTGCAACTTGATGTGCTGAAGTATATAAAAGGAACTCATTATGATCATCTTCGATGCGTACTGACATGTTGCACGAGTTTTGTTTCAGCGAATTTCGGACTTGTAATGTTTTAAAAAGTACACATGATTTTCACGCTGTAGGGGACTAGATTCTACATCGTCGTTTAAACCATCTTTTCACCTCGTCCTTACTTCTGTGCCTTTCGTGTACGGTTCCTATCATAATTTTTTAGCTACTTGACAGGTATCAAACTGAAAATCTTCAAGAATGTGACGTGCTAACATTAACAGCTTATATATGGACATATTTATTTGTAGCTACGTATTCAATTTATCAAGCCGGTAGGTAACCGACAACATATGTTAGTATACAGGGTTATCATTTTTGTTTAGCTGAGGTACGAACCTATTGCAGTCATTTATACATTACTTTTATTCAGCAGTGATATTATGAAATAGTGGTCAAGTATTTGCGATTCACATTAACAGCAGAAGTTTGGACGTGAATGAATTGTTAAAGATTTACTTCTATGCCTAAAAGTATAACTAACCACAGTAAACGAACACCTGTTATTCACAACATTATTCTGTTACTTCTGACGAGGGGAGGCCGCCAATTGTGAAATTCAGATTCGAATCATACTGCGCATAATGAAAGCTCATGGCCAGAAGTGTAATTTAGCAAAGCACCAAGATGCACTTCTGAGCCGTTGTCGATAAAGTCCACAGTTAAATAAAGCCGTTGCGGTGAAATACTCTCTACGATGAGTAATATTGTACAGAGGCGTGGCGTAGCTGTAAGCGCTCGGGTTCGTAATCCGAAGGTCACCGGGCAATTTATTATTATTATTATTATTTTGTAGAACCAGAGTCATAGTTATCATAGAAATATGGAAAGAAAAAAAAAAACAAAAACAAAGAAAACAAAACAAAAAACACGACATCGAGCACATCTGATAAACGATGCGTTTTTACAAGAACAATTGTTTTTTAAATTATCTGTTAGGAAACACACCTGATTGACATTCTGAAAAATTGTTCTATCGTTCGTCAGATTTGACTTGCACTATACGTATTCGTTTCGGAATATCGTTTATACTTCTTCCGTTAACTGTACCTGGTAAACATAATGAAGACAATTAATAACATTTGTGAAATACAACTTTGTTTGCGGAAAACATAATGATGTTCGAAGTCGCCAGTTGCATATAATAAGTTGTTTGAAAGTCGTTTGTCGTGGAAAAACTGGCGACTTCAAACATCAAATATATGTGAGTGTGTGTGTGTGTGTGTGTGTGTGTGTGTGTGTGTGTGTGTGTGTGTATGCCTTTGAATTACAAAAAAACAAATAATAATAAAAAGTTGCATGCCGCGAGATACGATCCGGTGACTTTCGGATTACGAACCCGAGCGCTTACCGCTACGCCACGCCTCGGTACAATATTGTTAGTCGTAGAGATTGTAGAGAGTATTTCACCGCAACGGCTGTTTTTAACTGTCGATTTTCTCGACAGCGGCTGAGAAGTGCATCTCGGTGCTTTGCCAAATTACACCTCTGTCCATGAGCTTTCATTATGCGCAGTATGAATCGAATCTGAATTTCACAATTGGCGGCCTCCCCTTGTATCCTTTGCAAACGAGATATTTCCGAATTATATTGTTGACTGTTGCTACAATTTATAGCACCACAAAAGCTCGTATATACGAAGTTATTTTGAAAATGCTGCTCCTGTTCAAATACACATTCATTACTCAATCGCTTTGCGGTGAGATTTTACGACCCGACAGCTTGGCAGCGCTGTAATCGCGAAGTTGCAGAAAATCACTGAGAGTTTCGCGACTCTTTATGTTCGACTCTGGCTAAGCCACGTGTATGGGTCTCCGGCCAGACTTCAACTGAACTCTCCGGCGCGGCGCAACATTGCTCGCTTCCCGTGGAGAGCGCCCCTTCTTCACCTGTTTCCCGTGGCGCCTCCATACCGATGATGCGTCTGTGGAGCGCGCGTTTAACTTGCGACTCCACAAGAAGCATTGAAACTGTTTTCCTACAGAGAAGAAACAAATTGCACAACTGTTGCCACATCTGACCCAGAAATGGCACGAAATTTCAAAACATTCGCTTTGTAAGCCAAAGTAATTACATTCAAAGGAATATGCGAACATTTTAAAAAAGACGAGCGATTTGGAGTAGTGTGCGTCTCATTAGACCCAATACCGAATTTTTAAGCGTCAAATAAACTGCTTATCTTAGTAAAAAGAGACCAAATTTATAATTCGCATAAATTCATTACTGTCTTACGTTCAGCGGAGTAAACATATTCATAAATATTTCTCCTTGAGTAAGTTATTGTTTATATCACTTCATCAGTGAAATTCGATTGTTTTTACATTTATTTCCCGATTATTGGTGGCTCTTGATTTTTGCTAATGTTTGGAGCCCAATAATTATAGTAACTATTTCGGGAGTTAAATAGAAAAAAAAATTGTAACCTAATATCACTCTTATGACGTCTTTTCCGCCACTAGGAGCGCTAGTGTCGTAGCAAATGTCAGTCTGTAACAACTTTCATAGCAGTGAGCGTCGCGATTATACAGGGTGAATCACCTAACACTTGCACAGCAAATATTGCGGAAACGGAAACTGCGATTGATGTGCGGTTTTCACAGTATAGATAGGTAATCACGGGCTCGTAGTTTTAGCCAACAAACAGATGGAAATGTGCGTATAGCTTTCTTGGCCGGGAGAACCCTTGCGGATTTGTTCGGCTGCCTTAGTGTAAGTCTTTATATTTGACACCGCGTGGGCGACTTACGTGCTAATGATGATGATGATTAGGACAACACACAACACCCAGTCCCCTACCGGGAATCGAACCCGGAGCTCCTGCGTGGTAGTGAGCGACGCTACCGCTGAGCTACGGAGGCGGACTAACAAATAGATAGTGTTTGTTATATTACTTAGAAAGTGTACTTCTTACATACAGTTTTTTAAATGGAACAATGGTTGATTCTATCATGCTGGAATTTTTGACATCAGCTATGTACAAAGAATTTCGAACGACATTTTTATCACTTTTATTTTGGCAGATAAAACCGTTTAAAGTTTTGGGGTCGGTGGCTGCGATAGCTTAGCTAACTGGCCGAGTGGCTAGCCGCTGGGGCACGGCCGACTGTCTCATGACCAACAGCCAGTTAGCTACGCTGTCGTAGTCTCCGTCCCCAAAACTCTGAATGGTTGTAGCTGCCAAACTAAACGTGATAAAATGTCACTCAAGATTCTTTGTACACAGCTGGTGTCAAAAATTCCAGTGCATGATAGAAACAACCATTGTTCCATTTGAAAAATTGTATTTTTACAATCTGTTAATTGGCTAACAATACACGTCCTTGACTACCATTCCATTCTGCGAAAACCGCACATCAATCGCACCTTCCGTTTCAGCAATATTTGCGATGCAAGTGTTAGGCGATTCACCCTGTGGAATAGCTGTAGTGATGTTGGTACAGTGAAAATGATGCCATACCCAATAGACTAGTATGGAAGGCTTCTGGTTTTACGTCAACTTCTCTTTCAGTGATGTTTATTTTTCTTGAAATAAATTTAGATATGTGGTTCGGTAGCACATTGGTAGATGGTGACTATGAATCCGAAGGTCGCGGGTTTGATTCCCGCTAGGTCCTAGGATTTTTATCTGTCACTTTCCACTTTTTTCACCTCGGGCAATGTTGCTGATGTGGAAAACATCGAGTAGCACCGTGGTTCGGAACCCACGTTAAACTGGGTAAGTCAGTTCGACGGTCGGAGGAAGGCAACGGCATACCACCTCCAAACAGGACCATGCCCAGTAAACCACTGTGGTGTTCAAACCAGTATTAGGACTGTTGACTGCTTCACCTTTTCCTTTTTTATGTCTGCTCTGTGACAACGACGTCGTTTTCAGTGTGTACTAAGTGGTGCGTGATGATTATTACTTTGCTTAGTTTACTCGGTGTCGAGCGCCGGGATGCAGGACTCTGGCGGGCGCCCTCGCTCGCGCCAGACAGACCGTCGCCTCTCTGCGGCGTCCGTGACGTCACTCACCTCCACTGGAGCGAGGCCAGCGGCGTCGCACGCAGCCGGGGCCGCCGCTCGCTAAAGTCCGCCGCAGCCGGCGACAGCGCGCGACTGGCGGGCAGGACTCCAAACACTGCTGCGTCTTCGTCGTCGGTGAAATACTGGACAGCATTTACAGCTGAGCTGCAAGTATGAGGCAGCCACGGCGAACGGAAAATAAAATTTTACAATGCATTAATGACGAAACTCCAACTGGTGATGAACAAACTTATCCGAAACAAGTTTGGGTGAATAAGAAACAGTAAATGTGTTTGCTTAAGGCAGAAAGACTACTCCTTATCTACATCTACATTTACACCTGACGGTGTGTGGCGGACGGTACCTTGAGTACCACTATCTATTTTCCCTCCTATTCCAGTCACGTATTGTTTGCGGTAACAAGGATTGTCGGTATGCCTCTGTGTGGGCTCTAATCTCTCTGACTTTATCCTCATGATCTCTTCGAGAGATATACGTAGGAAGGAGCAATATACGGCTGGACTCCTCGGTAAAGGTATGTTCTCGAAACTTCGACAAAAGCCCGTACCGAGCGACAGAGCGTTTCTCCTGCAGAGTCTTCCACTGCAGTTTAGCGATCATCTCCCTAACGCTTTCCCGATTACCAAAAGATCCTGTAACGAAGGGCGCTGCTCTCCGTTGGATCTTCTCCACATCCTCTATCAATCCCACCTGGTACGGATCCCACACCGGTGAGCAGTATTCAAGCTGTTGGCGAACAACTGTACTGTAAGCTACCTCCTTTGTTTTCGGACTGCATTTTTCTTAGTATTCTTCCAATGATTCTAAGTCTGGCATCTGCTTTACCAACGATTGATTTTACATGGTCGTTCCATTTTAAATCCCTCCTAATGACTACTCCCAGATACGTTATGGAATTAACTGCTTCCAGTAGCTGACCTGCTATAGTGTAGCTAAATGATAAAGGATCTTTCTTTCTGTGTATTCGCAGCACATTACACTTGTCTACATTGAGATTTAATTGCCATTCCCTGCACCATGCGTCAATTCGATGCAGATCCTCCTGCATCTCAATACAATTTTCCATTGTCACAACCTCTCTATATACTACAGCATCAACCGCAAAAAGCCTCAGTGAACTTCCGATGTTATCCGCAAGGTCATTTATATATATCGTGAACAGCAACGGACCCACGACACTCCCCTGTGGCACACCTGATATAATTCCTGCTTTGGAAGACTTCTCTCCATTGAGAATGACCTGCTGCTATCTGTTATCTAGGAATTCCTCAATCCAATCACACAATTTGTCTGATAGACCATATGCTCCTACTTTGTTCATTAAACGTTTGTGGGGAACTGTATCAAACGCCTTGCGGAAGTCGAGAAACACAGCATCTACCTGAGAACCCTCTGAGTCTCGTGGACGAATAGCGCGAGCTGAGTTTCACACGAACGCCTTTTTCGAAACCCATGCTGATTCCTACAGAGCAAATTCCTAGTCTCGAGAAATGTCATTATATTCGCACATAACACATGTTCCAAAATTCTACAACTGACCGACATTAGAGATATTGGCCTATAGTTCTGCACATCTGTTCGAGGACCCTTCTTGAAAACGGGGATGACCTGAGCCATTTTCCAATCTTTCGGAACGCTATGCTGTTCTAGAGACCTACGATACACCACTGCGAGAAGGGGGGCCATTTTCTTTGCGTACTCTGTGTAAAAACGAACTGGTATCCCATCAGGTCCTGCGGCCTTTCCTCTTTTGAGCGTTTTTAATTGTTTTTCTATCCCTCTGTCAATTATTTCGACATCTGCCATTTTGTAATGTGTGCGGCAATCTAGGGAAGGAACTACAGTGCATCTTCCTCTGTGAAACAGAGAAACTGTATGTTAGCAGGTAAACACAAAAAAAAGGTTTAACACTTTAATGCATATTGTATTTGATCAGCGGCATACCTTATTTTTCCCGTTATCTCTCAAACAGATAAACATTTTCCACAAATTCATTTGTAGCTGCTTGTATACATTTTTTTATAGGTTCAATATAACTCTCCGCTCTCTATACACGGTGAGTCACCTAACATTACCGCTGGATATATTTCGTAAACAACATCAAATACTGACGAATTGATTCCACAGACCGAACGTGAGGAGAGGGGTGAGTGTAATTGGTTAACACAAACCATAAAAAATGCACGGCAGTATGTTTTTAACGCAAACCTATGTTTTTTTTTTTTTTTTTTTTTTTTTTTTTTTTTTTTTTTTTTTTTTTTTTTTTTTTAATGGGACCCCGTTAGTTTTGTTAGCACATCTGAACATATAAAGAAATACGAAATCAGTGCCGTTTGTTGCATTGTAAAATGTTAATTACATCCGGAGGTATTGTTACCTAAAGTTGACGCTTGATACCTCCGACGTTCAGTTGTGTGTTGTAACAAACACGAGCCACGGTCGGCGAGCAGCATCTGCAGGGACATGTTTACGATGACGACCGTGTTTACGAGTGTGCCTGTAGTGCACTGTTGTGGTTTGGTCTAGCTGTCGCTGTGTCCGCATGGTAATGTACATGTGCGTCAGTGAAAAAGATAAATAAAGGTGTTAGCATGTGGACGTAATGTGCTGTTCTAGTGTCTTCTGTACCTAAAGTACATGACCGTTCTTTTTGGATCCCTACTTAATTCGGTGCTCTCCGATTCACTAGGGATGGCGGTTATCGCTGAAACAACCGGTTTTCGGTTACACCGGTTCTTTTCATCTCCAGTTTAACCGCACCGTAAAAATTGGTCAAGATAACCGGTTTTTTAAATAACCGGTTTTCGGTTTTTTTATTGCTATTTTTTGCAGTAGATTTCGACCGAAACATAATTTGCGGCCGAAACAGAAACCGAAGCCGAAACTTACGAAATTTAGTTAAAATTTAGGTAAATTAACGTTATACGACAAATCACTAGTTTTTCCATATTTTGCAAGATCCCATCCCAACACTACGCCTTCTTGAGTGTGTGTACGCCTAGCCAGGAGTCGGTAGAAGAGGATATACGAAGCATACAGATTTACTGGCCTAGTATTTCCATCTGGCAGTTGCGAATATTGAGCGTTGGACTTGTTAGCCAGCGCATACGAATATCTCGTTATATACACAATATATATAAGTTACAGTCAGTAAATGAACTTCAATCAGTGCTGCAGAAGTATTTCGAAAGATAAAGTCACAGTTCCCACTAACAATATGATTGTTGTCAGTGTAAATTTACGCAAATTGAAGTAGGAAAGCTCTGTACCACATGATCAAAGAATGTTGAAATGGATGTGAGTTCTTATGAGAACCTAAATGCTTAGGTCATCGGTCCCTAGACTTACAACATATACACCCATGGCGGAGGGAAGAGGGAGGACTCGAACCTCCGAATGGAGCAGTAGCGCAGGCCGTGACATGGAGCCTCAGACAGCACGGCTACCTCGCGAGGCACCACATGATCAATGTTACCTAAACCCATATTGGTTATTAAAAAAGCCCCTCGCTTGGAAGGAATCACATCAATAAAACTTGTTAGCATAACAATATGATAATACATTAAAAGTTACTATTCCAAGCTTATAGTTCATCACTTACATAATAGGTATATGATTCGAATTTACCTTCTCTTCCAAGAAACATTTTGAATGCTTTCTCCTTGAATGACAAAGCATCTTTGTAGTACCTCTACCCGTTTAAAGCAAATGGAGCATTGTAACCCACTGCTACCCTACTTCGTGAAGTACGTCCATACTCGGGATGGTGCCATTTAAGACACAAACGATGTCTGGCGACGACAGCAAGGAACTGCCGCATGACCACACGGAGGCGAGTCTCGTACACTGCCGGTGCACGCGCGTCGTCTAATAGGGCACGCCACACGGCAACAGGTGCATCGATGCCTCAATAGGTGCACCAGTCCCTAAGTTATTATGCCACGCGTTTGTTGCGCGTTTCTGACTGCCGGGATTGTTGTTAAATTATCACCGATCGCTTTTCTTAGTTACTGGGATGACCTAATATTTCACAGCAGTGGAAATTTTAGGAATAGCCCTAAATATTAGGGTCTACTAGTTTTTATTTTTTTTTTATTATTTACAAAAAACACATTTTGAACGACTACTACAGGAAGTAGTCGTACCGGTTTTTTTATCCGGTTCTTGGCAATAACTAAAAGAAACCGGTTACAACCGACACCAAATAAATACCGAAAAAACCGGTTACTCAAAACTAAAATACCGCTATCGGTTTTAACCGGTCAGTTTTTCCCATCCCTACGATACACACGATCGAACAGCGGGGGACTGGTACTCAAGCGTCAACTTTAGGTTACAATATCGCCGGATGTAATTAACATTTTACAATGCAACAAACTACACTGATTACGTAATTGTTTATATGTTCAGATGTGCTAACAAAATTAGCGGGGTTCCATTTTAAAAAACGTAGGTTTGTGTTGAAAAACATACTTCCGTGCATTTTTTTATGGTTTGTATTAACCTCTCCTCACGTTCGGTTTGTGGAATCGGTTCGTCATTTAATGTGGTTTTCGAAATATATCCAGCGGTAATGTTAGGTGACTCACCCTGCATTGTATCCCCGCTACGTTCAGAGTTTGAAATAGTGTATCGCAGTTATTGTCAAAAGCTTTCTTCAAATCTACGAACGCCAAAACGTAGGTTTGCCTTTCCTTAGCTTATCTTCTAAGATAAGCCGTAATGTGAGTATTGCCTTCCGTGTTCCTCCTAAATTCAAACTGATCTTCCTCGAGGTGGGATGCCACAAGTTATTCCATTCGTCTGTAAATAATTCGTGTTAGTATTTTGCCACCATGACTTATTAAACTGGTAGTCTGTAATTTTCACATCTGTCTGCGCTTGCTTTCTATGGAATTGGAATTACGATATTCTTTTTGATGTCGGAGGGTATTTCCCCTGTCTCATACATCTTGCGAAGTGTTTGGGGTAAAAATCGTAGAAGGAGACCGAGGGGCGAATACAATAAGAAGATTCGAAAGGATGTAGGTTGCCGAACATATTCTCATGTGAAGCGACTTACACAGGACAGCTGCATTAAACGAGTCCGCGGAATGAAGACCACAACAACAACATGCTAATAGCTAGTCCTAGAAATTACAAATTGCAGAGTGCTACTGAATCATTTAGTCAGTTAGCTCCATTGAGTGACTCCTAACATGTGCGATTTTTTTATATTAGTATTCCTCCTTTGCCATATAAGAGTGGTCAATCACATAAGACTGTTCCATTATAAGTTACTTTCTGGAACGCATAATACTGACATTTACTACATTGGGTACGTCTTGGAAGCACTAAATAGCTGACCAGCTATGGAGTTTTTGTTGCTAGTAGTGCACAATAACTTTAAGGATTTTTAAAAATATTTTTCTCAGTATATAATCACTAAACAACGTGGTAGTTTTTATAGCTTCAAATAAAAATAGCCTGCATTAAAGGGTTAACCACAAAATGATCATCGTGGACACAACGAGTTCTCGAAATCGAAATATTGAAACATTTCCACCGATTTGGGGGGTTGAAAATTTGTGCTGCACCGGGATTCGAACCCACATTTCCCGCTTCGGTCCAGCGGTCGCCTAATTAACCGTGAAAAGTAATGTATTCTAGAGTAGTTTCACACATAGGTAAAAATAAAGTTGTAACAAAATGTCAGTTTGGGTTTCAGAAAGGCTTTCAACAGAAAATGCTGTATCTACTGTCACCAATGAAATATTCAATGCTCTGAATAACCGGACATCACCCGTTGGGTTTTTTTGTGATCTCTCCAAGGCTTTTGATTGTGTAAATCATGGAATTCTTCCAGATAAACTAAAGCATTGTGGTATGAATGGGACAGTGTACAAGTAGTTTAAATAATACGTAACAGGAAGAGTGCAGAAAGTTGTCATTAGTAGTTCTCATAATATGCAAAAAACAGCTGATTCCTCAAACTGGGGATCAATTAAAAATGGGGTACCACAAGGATCGGCCTTGGGCCCTTTGCTGCTCTTAATATATATTTATGACTTGCCATTCTATATTCATGAAGATGTGAAGCTGGTTCTTTTTGCTGATGATACAAGTATAGTTATAACACCTGACAGACAAGAACTAACTGAAGAAATTGTAAACGACGTCTTTCAGAAAATCATTAACTGGTTCTCAGCAAATGGACTGTCATTAAATTTTGATAAAACAGAGTACATGCAGTTCCATACAGTAAATGGAATGACACCATTAATAAATAGAGACTTTGATTAAAAATTTGTAGCAAAGGTAGAATATTCAAAATTTTCGGTGTTAGCGTTGATGAGCGGTTGAACTGGAAAAAACACATTGAAAATCTGCTGAAACGTTTGAGTTCAGCAACGCATGCTATTAGGGTAATTGCAAATATTGGTGATATACATCTCAGTAAATTAGCTTACTATGTCTATTTTCATTCTCTGCTTTCGTATGTCATCATTTTCTGGGGTAATTCATCATTGAGTAAAAAAGTATTCATTGCATAAAAGCGTATGATCAGAATAATTGCCGGAGCCCATCCAAGATCATCCTGCAGACACTTATTTAAAGAGCTAGGGATCTTCACAGTAGCTTCTCAGTATATATATATTCACTTATGAAACTTGTGATAACCAATCCCACCGAATTCAAAAGCAATAGCAGTGTACATAACTACAACACTAGGAGAAAGAATGATCTTCACTATTCAAGGTTAAATCTAGCTTTGGCACAGAAAGGGGTGAATTATGCTGCCACAAAAGTCTTTGGTCACCTGCCAAACAGCATTAAATGTCTGACAGATAGCCAACAAGCATTTAAAAATAAATTAAAATAATTTCTGCATGGCAACACCTTCTACAATACAGATGAGGTTTTAGATATAAATTAGTAAATATGAAAAAAAAAGAAAAACAAATAAAAACAATAAAAAAATAAAATAAAAAATAAAAAAAATTAAATAAATAAAAATTTAAAAAATGCTGTCATGTTATGTTTAATACAAAGTAATAATTTGTAAAGACACCTTTCATTAACCTGACACGTTCCACATCATTACGAACTGTCGTATTCATGAACTATGGAACAAGTACTAATCTAATCTAGGCTATCCAGGCACCCTTTCCTTCCAAACCAAATTCTCAACTTCTAGCCCCTACCCATTGATTCCTCTTGCTCGCACCCTATACTGGAGCATCACCTTGCCTTCTGAGGACACAACCTTCAATTTTTTAGGGAGTGGTGACTATGCACGCTTCGCGTCCCTAAATGTAGCACTACGTTATCGCAATGTTGAATATTCAAATTTCAACATTTTTGCTCGTTCAGACGTATCATACCTTTTCATTTGAACACCCCTCGTATTACCTTTCCAGACTAGACAGAGATTTCTCGCTATAACTTTTTCTACCAAGTCCATTCTGGAGCCAGTAAAGCTCAGAAAAAGCATCCACGAAACGATCTGAGCATTTCACTTAGGCAAGACATTTTTCTTGGTAGATGGCCTTTGAAATATGATACCATTATTTTTTATTATTAGAGTAAATGCACCGCCAACCAACAATTAGCTGCCACAAAAACTATCGGTGAACCACTTGTCGAATTCTACCGAAGTGACCAGGATAGGTCACGAATTTTATGAAGTACACTTATTAATGTGTAATGACGGTCAAGGAGAAACTTTTAAATTATTTGACACTTTGCAGCACAACATGGTTTTAAAATTGCCTAAAATGTGAGCACCAGGTCTTCCAGAGCAATTGTACTTCACTAAATGTTACAAATGTTTCAAATGTTTGTATAGTCTATGGGACTTAACTACGGGGTCATCAGTCCCTAAACTTACAAACTACTTATGAACTACTTACAAACTAGGACGGCACAAATATCCATGCCCGAGGGGGGATTCGAACCCCGACCGTAGTGGCCGTGCAGACCGTGACTAGAGCGCCTTAGTCCCCTCGGCCACCGCGGCCGCCTGTACTTCACTGCTGTGGATCCTACTATACAATGAGTTTAAGTGACATTTCTTAAATATACGGTTAAACATGATTTATACTATTTAAAATCACAATCGTTACAGTGGTATAAAGAGCTAAGTGCAGCATTTGTCAAGATACACTTAGATTTCCTTATCACTCACAGGATTGCGATTTTGAACTACCACAGTTCAAGCTAAACTGGATATTAAAAAAAAAAAAAAAAAAAAAAAAAAAAAAAAAAAAAAAAAAAAAAAAAAACGTCACTTAGACCCCTCATGTTCTAAGGTCCACATTGTATGTATACTATATGATATTAACGTTAACAACCTTGCAAATTGCTTATCATATTAGCAATATACTGCTTTATAAACCTTTTTACAAGTTTCAATTGCTTTCAAATGAGTTATCTTCAAAGCGAATACTTTTAGTGTTAATGTTGCTCTGAAGTGAGGCAGATGACGAAATTAGTAAAAAATAAATGTTTGTTAAGCTTAAGGGAGTTATCTGCGGGGTCATCAGTCTCTGAACTTACAAACTACTTATGAACTACCTTATACTAAAGAAGACACGAACATCCATGCCTGAGGGGGGATTCGAACCCCCGACCGCAGCGGCCGTGCAGACCGTGACTGGCGCACCGCAGAACACTCGGCCATTACGGCAGGCACGAAATTGGTATTGAAGAGGCTCTGGAGGTATTATTTGCGTTTAGCAGGCAATCTTCCTTTCCATATATAGCGAAAGTTGATCTTTTATATTAGTGGGTACTGTGTACCGCAATTCGGCTATCATTGATCAGACGTTTGCGAAAGACGAGAAACGAGGAGAAAAGGAAAGCCAAGTCAGAAATAATATCCGATGGGTGACGGAGAATTCTTGAACTTTGCGTGCAACGACTTACTATGTCTTATCCTGTTTTAGTATGGTCTTGGCAATTTGGGTGCATAGATCCTGAGAAATCAGTACCCCCAACAACCTCCTCTGGTCGTAATAATGGCTTTGATACGCCTGGGCATTGAGTCAAACAAAGCTTGGATGGCGTGTACAGGTACAGATGCCCATGTAGCATCAAGAGCAGTTCATCAAGAGTAGAGACTGGTGTATTGTGAAGAGCCAGTTGCTCGGCCACTATTGACCAGACGCTTTCATTTGGTGAGAGATATGGAGAATGTGCTGGCCAGGGCAGCGGTCGAACATTTTCCGTATCCAGAAAGGCCCGTACAGGACTTGCAACATGCAGACGTGCATTATCCTGCTGAAATGTAGGGTTTCGCAGTGATCGAATGAAGGGTAGAGCCATGGGTCGTAACACATCTGAAATGTAACGGCCACTGTTCAAAGTGCCGTCAATGCGAACAAGAGCTGACTGAGACTTGTAACCAATGGCACCCCATACCATCACGCCGGGTGATACGCCAGTATGGCGATGACGAATACATGCTTCCAATGTGCTTTTACCGCGATGTCGCCAAACAGAACCAGGATTCAACCGGGAAAAAATGACGTTTTGTCATTCGTGCACCCAGGTTCATCGTTGCGTACACCATCGCAGGCGCTTCTGTCTGTGATGCAGCGTCAAGGGTAACCGCAGCCATGGGCTTCGAGCTGATAGTCCATGCCTCTGCTAAAGTCGTCGACCTGTTCGTGCAGATCTTGTTGTCTTGCAAACGTCCCCATCTGTTGACTCAGGGATCGATCCGTTACAGCCAAGCAATTTTAATGGCCAGGAGTGTATATATGATTAAAAATCTAAATACCTCTTACATGCGTAATTCTTCATTCAGGTCAACTTAATACATTTATCGCGTTAGTATTTTTAGTAATTTATATGCAAATACAATATAAGTACTTCACACACACAAAGTTCTTTTCTCGGTTTTAGAGAATCATTTGTAAGACCAAATCTAAACAAAAGCTAACGCTTGTGATTTCTTTATTTCTCCATGAAAATACTATACGGTATATAAGTAATGACTGATATGTGAAATTAACATTGTTTCCGTCTTTGTGTATGCTTCCGTTTTTACTGTTACAATTAAAAGCACGATCGAACCATGTTTACGCACCGGTTGCTTGAAAATGGCGTCTTCTATCACGTACAATGTGGGAACGCGACACTAGCGCCATCGAGCGCAGTAGCCAGACGACACACCAAAATCATACAAAACGCACAACACTGAACACAAGAAAGAAACACTTAACACAAACCTGTGAATCGCCAGATCGGAGTTAAGACACAAACACTAGCATAGTTCGAACAGATACAACACAGAACACAGAGGAAAAGCAGGAACAATGCCCCCACTTAACCTGCGCAAACTAGTAGTAGGTAGGAGCTACTTCATGCGTCAGTGACCAGGAATGAGAGCTGCGGTCGCAGCCAGAACTGCCTCTCGCTCGAGTCCGCCGCAGCCGGCGACAGCGTGCTCATGGCAGTGCAGGAGCAACCCCACCTAGAGAGACAGGTGGCGTGGGCAGGAGACGCTTTACTGTTGCAGGACACACTGCGCGACATTTAGAGACGAACTGCGCATTTCAGACAGCCACAGGGAACACAAAATGTTATTTTAAGTTACGGTTACAAAACAAGAAAAACACTCATGATGTAGACACTTCTTTCGTCACGTGTGAAACACTTATCCTCAACGTATGTGTCTACCGTGTTCGAACAATTGGGGGAAGAATGAAACTTTCACTCTGCAGCGAAGTGTTGACTGATATGAAACTTCCTGGCAGATTAAAATTGTGTGCCCAAACCTTGGCTCGAACCTGGGACCTTTGCCTTTCGCGGGCAAGCGTTCTACCGACTGAGCTATCCCGACACGAGTTCCGATTTCGACACACAATATTAATCTACCATTAAGTTTCATATCAGCGCACACTCCGCTGCAGAGTGAAAGTTTCTTTCTTAATACATCTCTTAGGCTGTGGCTAAGCCACGTCTCCACCGTATCTTTTTTTCCAGGAGTGCTAGTCTTGCAAGGTTCCCAGGAGAGCTTCTGTGAAGTTGGGAAAGTAGGAGGCGAGGTACTGGCGGAAGTAAAATTGTGAGGCGCGATCGTGAGTCGTGTCGGGATAGCTCAGTCGGTAGACCGCTTGCCCGTGAAAGTAAAAGGTCCCAGGTTCGAGGCCCAGTTCCGGCATACAATTTTAATCTACCAGGAAGTTTCAATGGGGGAAGAGATTACAAAATGATTCAACACTCAAACTTCATACCGAAATGGTACTTTTCCAGACAGGGCTCACTCCTTAAAATTTAATTGCCATGTAACTTAAAAAAAATGATTTGAACACCACAGTGCTTTACTAGGCATGGTCCTGTTTGGAGTTGGTATGCCGTTGCCTTCCTCCGACCTTCGAACTGACTTACCCAGCCAGTTATAGGGGGACCTACAGTTTAATAACGTGGGTTCCGAACCACGGTGCTACTCGGTATTTTTCACATGAGCAATACTGCCAGAGGTGAAAGAAATGGAAAGTGACGGATAAAAATCCTAGGACCTGACGCGGATCGAACCCGCGACCTTTGGATTTGTAGTCTGGCACTCTACCACTGTGCAACCGAGGTGCACCCATGTCACCTATGCAGCATTTAATATCTTATTACAACAACCATCAGAAGATCTCTGCATTTCACTACATTTCTGTCCGATATGCAGCGAATTTTCTAATTTACGCAAGTAATCTTTGACGATAATGGCCGTCGAAACATGATGTCGGTATTTTTTACTATAACTAGGCAAATGCACCAAAACCACCATGTAACCTTCGAAAACAACCTGTCGAATTATTTCAATAACATAACCTAGTATTTGAGCAAAAAGTCATCAAGAGGAATTGCACTCCACATTTTACGTATAGTAACTTCTACTGATAGCCGGCCGCGGTGGCCGAGGGGACTGAGGCGCTACAGTCACGGCCTGCACGGCCACTACGGTCGGGGTTTTGAATCCCCCCTCGGGCATGGGTATTTGTGCCGTCCTTAGTATAAGGTAGTTGATAAGTAGTTAGTACGTTTAGGGAATGATGACACCATAGTTAAGTCCCGTAAGCTTAACAAACATTTAAACATTTTTCTACTGATATTGACAATCTAGCAAAAAGTTTTTCACATTACCCTTACGCTGTTTTATTATCTATTTTTCGATACATCGCGAAAGCTGATCTTCTGTATCAGTGGGTGCTGAATTTAGGACTAGTCATTCCGCTATCATTGACAAGACGTTTTCGAAAGACGAGAAACGTGGAAAAAGGGACGATAAGCAGAGATTTCGTTACTGACGCTGAACTTTTCTTTGCAGTGTAAACGAATGTAAACGAAGGCTTCCGCGGCCGTTGTCATTGTTACTAAAACTCTTCTAGGTATTGGACCGCATCGTCAATATATCAAGTATTTCACCGACGTTTCAGCCACCGTTGCAAGTGGCCTTCTAGGCATCAGTGCTACGTCATTGCGACCACCGCTCCTCATTCGGCAGTTTCAACCAATGGCAAACGTTAATGTAAACACCTATCAAGAACTTCCTTTTCCACCAATATGAAGAAATAAAACAAACACCAATGATAAGAGAGCTAAAACCACCAATCATAACTGACAATATTTATTATTTAAGACCCCAGCTTTCCCTCATCCAGCAGTAAACGTAACACCCAGAAGAAGGCCACTTGCAACAGTGGCCGAAATGTCGGCGAAAGACTTTTCATTCCCAGTTCAGAGGTTTTTAGATCTGATGATCGCAGATACGGAAACGTCTAAATATACACAATTTTAGCAATCTAGACGGTTTTCACCGATTGAGAGGAAAAAGACATTTCCTATCTGATAGTACCGTGTACGATTTACATCGTTGTTCTACAACACAAATTCTAGGATTCTTTTGTTTTTGAGTATTGCTATATAGAGCTTAAATTACAACATAATTGAAGACGACAAGAAGTGTTTGAGTCGCCCCCGGTGGCCGAGCGGTCTGCGGCGTGCCAATCCCGCTCTGCACGGCCGCTGTGGTCGGGGGTTCGTATGCCCCCTCGGGCATGGATGTTTCTGCCGTCTTTAGTATAAGCTAGTTCAAAAGTGGTTTGTAAGTTTAGGGACTGACGACCTCGTACTTAAGTCCCATAAGCTCTACAACATTTGAACATTTTTTGAAGTGATTGATATTTCTAAAATGGAAATATGCTGAAGACAGAATAAAATGACGCATGTGCACAGAACAAAAAACTAAAAGGCTCGAAGAATGGTTAAAACTGAGTAAGAAGAATGTTGATGAGAAGATATTGCAATATACGGAGAGCTCGCGTCAAAAAATGTAACTATTTTATTTTCCTTCCATTTTAATGTGCTGTTATTGAATTCGATTATCAATAAATTTGGATTCTGCGACATAATGAGAGCACATTTTCAAAGGTGTTATGAAGTAGACACTACAAACTACTCTATACAAGGAAAGGCCATTTGCATTATTTTCAATATAAAATATTGTTAGAAAAATCAGGAATCTGTGAACTACTGAAAGAATGTGCACTGTAAAAAAAATATCATGAATAATAGCAGTATCAAATTTTAAATATTTAAAAAATTATTTATATCTAACGTAAATTTACTATCGTAAATACTATCAAAACTGGAAAGATTATGGATAAAAAATAACCTTAAATATAGGATAGGTAGCCCAAACGGGCATCAAACGTGAATTAACTCTAGTAGCTTTGGAAAAAATGAGTTTGAAACAGACAGAACGTACTGTTCGTAAGTTGTATTATTCGATTATAGATGATAATGTTCAGATGTTTGTAAACGTATTGGACCAAACGGCTATGGTCAACAGTCGCTAGACTTACTAGCTACTTTAAATTACACAAAGGACAAAACACACACACACACACACACACACACACACACACACACACACACACACACTCGCCCACACACACACACACACACACACACGCCCGAGAGAGAACTTGAATATCCGACGGGAAAGACCGCCCAGTCCCCTGCATGAAGCCTTACACCAAGAGACCGTTCCGCGAGGCTATAGATGATATGTGAACGATTGATGTTGGTTAAGAGCTGCTGCTGCTGACTGTGTGTGTGTTAATTTGCTGCCTTGGCCAATCTTCTTGTTTCCTTTCTGCCCGTACTCTCAAACCTTTTCAGTTTTGTTTTTGTGGATGTACATTTCCTTTGACGACATATCTTCTGAAATATAGATGAGAGAATAATATAACTTTCCAGGTTCGTAGAGCTGAATATTAAGAAAGTGTCTGCAAATCTCTTACGAAAAAGCCTGTAGTAAAGACGAATAAGTAACAAAACGACAGACTTTTATCCGTTTGACACATATGGACGGTACAGCTGTATTTTTCTGAACTATGTGTCGGCCTATGATATAATTTCCAATGTTAATTCAGTGGTATATATCGATACGGAATGCTTGATATGTCACGAATGTAGTTTGTGATGGGACAGTTTTTCTTCAATGTAACTGCTTAAGATCTCATATTCTAGGAAGTACGTGATATAGTGTGACATAATACCGTAGGTATCGATAGTCGTATGTGTGTATATTGTCTGTAAAATTAGTAGACCGAGCGAGGTGGCACTGGACTCGCATTCGGAAGGAGGGTGGTTCAAATCCAACTCCGGCCTTCCCTAAATCACTCCAAGCAAATGCCGGGATGGTTCCTTTGAAAGGGCACGGCCGATTTCCTTCCACATCCTCACCAAACCTTCCGAGCGTAAGCTCCGTCTCTAATGACCACGCTGTCGACGGAACGTCAAGCTCCAATTAAAAAAAAAAAAAAAAAAAAAAAAAAAAAGGCAAGCTTATGGGACTTAACTACGAAGTCATCAGTCCCTAAACTTACAAGCTACTTATGAACTAGCTAATCCTAAGGACGGCACAAATATCCATGCCCGAGGGGGGATTCGAACCCCCGACCGTAGTGGCCGTGCAGACCGTGACTGCAGCGCCTCAGTCCCCTCGGCCACCTTTTTTTTTTTTTTTTTTTTTTTTTTTTTTGCCTCAGTCCCCTTTTTTTTTTTTTTTTTTTTTTTTTTTTTTTTTTTTTTTTTTTTTTTTTCGGGCCTCCCATCTCCCCTTATAGCCCGTCCTTGCACTCACCATTTGTCGCCTTCATCGGCGTAGGCTTTCATTAGCCTTCTGTTTGAGAATAATGTTAAGCTTCACAGCTATAAATAAATTCTTGAAAATAAAAGTAAAGAAAATTTATGTTCTCGCTGTAACTGATTTGTCTCTCACACTTGATTTTGAACCTTTCATATGGTGTGCTAATTTTTTATTTATTTTTTTTTTATTTTTTTTTTATTTATTTATTTTTTTTTATTTTTTTTTTTTTTTTTATCTCGGTTGTTATTCCAGTCCTAGGAAGCTCCGAAGCTCGTCTTCTCATAGTTTGCTGCCAAATGCAGATAGTTCCACAATCTTTGTGATTGTCCTGTTCCGTTTTTCCTTCTGAGCATTTTAGCATCCGTATTTCGTCTTCTCATAACTTCGAGAGCCTTCGGTTTCGGAAAGCAACCCTGTTGTTCGAATCATTTGTTGATTAGTAGTTCTTGTGGGGTTCCTTACAAAGGAGTTAAAAAAAATAATAATATCCTTACATTGTAAAATCAGGCTAATCTAAAAACAAATTGCCTCTCCTTCTGAGTTCTTATTTAGGCTCGTAATGCTTGTCTCAATGTGAGCAAGGCACCTCGCACACGAAATAAATGTAGAAAAGAAATAAAAGGTACTTCTTGCGAAGATAACTGATTTTTATCACCTTTCAATCTATACTAAATTCATCTAAGTTATGTTATTATGAACATTGTGAATTTATTTTCATTTATGGGGATTGCAGAACGACATTATGGTCCTTTATATATAAAAGAAATAACTTTTAATAAATCTCCGTCGCCACTGGCCAGCTGTTTCAGGGTTCTGCTGAGGCCTTCACGGCTACCGTAGCGGCCACGGGGCCCACGAAGTCCCCACCGTACTTCACCCTCAGCAGCAATCCCCTACTTTAGCAAGCACCTACCGCCGAAATTTATTCATCCTACTCCTTGCTTCTGGAACACAATTCGCAACATGTTACCAAAGTTTTTCACATGATCTTTCATCTGGTAAATTTTATAATATTCTCTTTGTACATATTCTCTATATTCCTGTAGACAATCAGTCCCCTTGTTACTGATGGTGTAGGTAACAAAATGTCCTAGTAGCCATACGATAGCATTGTTTTTTTGAGCTGGGAAATAAATTTCTTCTGGGAAGAAAATAACATTTGGATTAATGTCTCTCCCATCGCTCCGTCTTAGGAAGGCGACTTGGTTTTTAACATCCTGCCATATTTCTGCCAATCCATTACAAGTAAAGCGATGCTCTAATGTATCGATTTCATGGCATTTTGAACATCTGCTTGTATCACTGAGGCCTATGGAATATAATTTCTCATTCGTGCTAATAATATTATTTACAACTCCGTACCATGCAGACTGTGTATCCGTTGTAAGAATTTTATTGCTTATATTCTTCCAGATATTTTTCCAATTTTTATTGGGTTTCTTAACCTCCATTTTGTTTTGGTTGTCCTTGGATCTCATTCTTTCGAGAAAATACTTGCAGTTCTGCTTGTTTTTATCCCATGCAATGTCTTGCAAGTAGCTTAGTTCTAAGAAAAATTCTCGAATATATTTAAATTTATAGTTGATATTAATGATGTTGACAGGTGGCTGAAAGCTTTTTGGCTCAAACAATTTGAACAATTTTGCCGTTATACTGCTTGGATATTTATCAAAAAGTTGCAGGGTCCTCTTTATAAATAAAACGGTAGTTTTCTTCCGGATGTCCGTTAAACCAAGTCCCCCCTCTTCCACAGTTAAAGTCACTGTTCCGACAGCCACTCGAAATATTTGACCGTGCCAGATGTAACGGCAAACGGTTGCCATTATAGCTTTCGCTATGTCTTTCGGTATAGGTAAGACCTGTCCAATGTATGTTGCTTTGGATAAAACCGAACAATTAATGATTTTGATTTTTTGCTTCATATTGAGATCCCTCATGTAATTTAATATGAGAGAGCCGCGAATTTTGCCTAGAATTGTCTTCCAATTGGAGACTATCGTTCGAAGTGGGCAACTATGGAGAGTTAGACCCAAAACAGTATGATGTTCAACACATTTTGCCCAGGCAATCTGTACGTCGGTGAGTCCATTAAGTTTTAAAAAGGCACTCTTTGTTTCATTTACTTCTGCACCTGTTGCTTGAGAGTAAAGGTACACATTTTCTGTTAATCTTGCAGCATCGTCATTATTCCTGATAATCACACCTACGTCATCGGCATATGCATTGCATACCCTCTTCATTCCGGAAACAGATATACCCTCCAGTGCTTCTTCCAACCGTCGCATCAGAGGTTCCAAGGCAACTACATAGAGCATCATGGACAAGGGGCTCCCCTGGGGAATCCCACCAGCAATTGAAATATCCTTTGTATAGTGACCATTTATAGATACATTTGTTTTCATTCCCGTTAAAATGTTTTTTAAAACTTTCAGATTGTGGACATTGAGGCCCATGAATTTTAAGGTTCTAAAAAGGTAGGCATGATTAACCCTATCAAAGGCCTTTGTGAAATCTATAAAAACCAGGCCACCATGTTCAGTAGTGTTCGAAAAAATGGAGACTATATCCCTATATTCACTTACGGTTTTAAAAATACTGCGTCCAGAAAGACACGTTTGGTGATACCCAATGATCTTCTCTAGGATTGGTGTTAACCTATCCTTAATTACTCTGGCTATTATTTTGTAGTCTGAATTAAGTAAACTTATTGGTCTCA
Source organism: Locusta migratoria (assembly GCA_026315105.1). Lineage (NCBI taxonomy): Eukaryota > Metazoa > Arthropoda > Insecta > Orthoptera > Acrididae > Locusta > Locusta migratoria. The sequence continues at coordinate 509,508,066 of CM048747.1, forward strand.
TTTTATTGATATCCTTTATTTCCGTATTCCTACCCTTTGGAATCAACACTGTGATACTTTGTTTAAAATCTGGAGGGACAGGTTCCCCATTCACAATTTCATTAATCATTTCAGTGAACTTGTTCCCTATTATATGCCAATATGAGTTATAAAACTCTATGGGCAATCCGTCAGGGCCTGGTGACTTTTTAGTCGGAGATGACTTAATAACATCTAGGACATCTTCTTGAGTGATTGCTACTTGCAGATTCCGATTGTCCTCTTCCGTTATTGCGTCCGCAAGTCCAGATGTGAATAAAAAATCTCTTGTCACAGATTCTTCGATCTCCTTTTCACTATAAAGAGTGTTGTAGAATCGATATGCCTCATTCAGGATATCTTTTTGATTTGACAAGATTTTTTTATCCTCCGCTCGCAGGTGTTCAATGAAATTTCGTCTCCTCTGTTGTGCATGCCGTATGAGGTGATATACTGAAGCGTTTTCCCCTTCTACAATAGTTTGCTCATGGGATTTAATTTTCAAGCCCTCTAGCTGTGTACTCTTCATATTTATTAGTTTTGCTTTTGTTCGATTTATTTGCCTTAAAATATCATCTGTCATTGGTTGTCCATATAATTCTCGTAAGCAGGAGTAATAAAATTCCATTGTATTCCTAGTCCATCTCATTCTCTCTTTGCCGTATGATATTACAGTAGCTCTCAATTTCTTCTTCGCAACCGTAACCCACCATTGGACAGTTGACCTATATTTGTGACGTTGTCTTAAAGAGGCCTGCCAGGCGTCGTCTATTTGTTGATTTAGCTCGTTTTCTAACAGCATACTTGTGTTTAATTTCCACAGTGATCTACCCCAGTACGTTTTCTGTTTTGCCAACTTTACGCTGCATTTGACTGCAAGATGGTCGGAGAATATAGTGGGTATAACTTCGATTGCAGCTATTTTATTTTCGAAATTCGATGAGACGTAAATTCTGTCAATTCTACTCTGCGATCTACTAGTAATGTAAGTAAACCTAACAAGGGTGGGGTATTTGATTTCCCATGCATCTCTCCATTTCATATTTGTTACTAAACCTTCAAGTTCTCTAGATTTATTGAAATTTAGGCGTTGGTCCTTTTCATTTAAAACGCAATTCCAGTCACCTCCTATTAAAACATTTGCAGGGTTGTCTTTTAGTAAATGGAGAATATCACTTTTATAAAATCTGGCCCTTTCTGCTCTTAAATTGTTGCCCGATGGTGCATAAATATTTATTACATTTGTATTAAACATTTTGCACCTGATACCCCTCCCCGATTCTAAAATGCAGACGTCGTTTACTTCAATTCCATCCTTTGCAAGTATAGCTGTTCCACAGTTGTGCTCAGGTGCTACATTTAAAAGTGTTTTATAACCAGATATATATAGGTCTTTGATTTGAACCTCTTGCAATAGCGCTATATCTGTGTCAGGCTGATACAGAAAGTCTTTAAGGGCGGCCATTTTAGTTGCGTTCTGTATTTTGTTTATATTCAGAGTCGTCACGTTATAATCTTGTTCCATTAATAGTATGCGAGAAAGTGGTTACTAGTTGAGGACAGTTATATTTCTTGTTCTAAGTTTCTCATTTTCTCCATCTTCTTTCCGTTTGTCTACATGTTGCATTTCAAACTGTTAGTAAAAGTCATCTTCTTCTGGTATAGACGCATCTTCCATTTCTTCATCTGCCTCCTGTGTCCAATCTAATCGCGCCTCTGAAGTGCCTGGACTTAACAAAGGTTCGTCTCTGTCCACTTCAGTGTTGTCGTCAGTTTCTTCCCTTCTGTTTCCTGGAGGGAGAGCCTTTGAAGTCTGTGCTGACTGTGAGACGTCTTTTTGCTTCTGTCGTTCTTTGACAGTTTTAAGTTTTTCCTGTAGAAGGGGGGCAATTTTTTCTGCGGCTTCGTGAGCCAACCTACGCTTTTTGTTCCTTCTTCGCTTTGGGGATCCTCCGTTGGATGAGTCAGGTGATTTGTCTTGAGAATCCGCCGAGGATCTCTCAGATGATACTTGTTCCTTATCTTGAATCCGTTTTGGATTGCCATTTTTCAACTCAGTATTTAAATCTTTCTGTATTGCACTTGTAATTTGGAGTTCTTTTCCTGTGCCGTCCTTCTGCAGATTTTGGTTTACATTTCCATTTCCACTTTGGCCTTCTGTGGACTGCGTCTGACTGCCTGACGCTTCCTCGAAATCCATTGCGGATATTTCGGAAGTCGTTGTCTCTTCATGTTGTATAACCGAAGAGCGCCGTCCACTTCCAGTTTCTGTGTTGGCAAAAGTCGGCGCCTGCACATTCGATAGGACATCTGCTTCACAAGGTTTGTCACCGTTTTCCGCAGCTGGGGGGCTCGCGTCGCTGGTCTTTGCTTCCTCTACGTGGCTCGGCTCTGTGTTGTTTACTGGCTCGGCCGCTGCGGCGGCCACTTCCTCCTGCCCAGCGGGGCCGCGCGGGTACGCGGCGGCAGCGTACGTCAGCTTGAGGCCGACCGCCTGGCCGGGCACGGCGGGCTCTGCAGCCGGCAGCTGCGGGACGCGCCTCTTGCTGCACTCGCTCCTGATGTGTTCCGTGGAATTACACAGGGCGCACGTTCTGGGCTGTCCGTCATATATTATTAAAGCACGATAGCCGCACACATTTAAGTATGAGGGTATGTGCTTATAAAGTTCTATCTTCACTTGTCTGACGCCGTTCAACACGGGAAACATATGGGCCTCTGACCACTTTTCGGCGATGTTGGAAATTATTCTGCCGTAGGGCCGAAGAACTTTGTTGATTTCCTCGTCCGGCATTTCAAAAGGAAGTTCAAAAATGCGGACCGTCCGAATTCCTAAACCAGCGTGACAGACAGGAACGTCACTCACACTACCGTCAGAATGATTGAACTTTATGATACCGCCAAACTTATCTACTATTGAACAACATAGTTCAGGACTTTTCAGTTTCACAAACGCAGCATTTGTTACAAAGGACAAATATACACCTATTACGTCACTCTCATGAATCTGTACTTTTTCTATAAACCATTGCTTCACTTCATATGCTTTCGGTCTTACATGACATCTGTCGAAAGTAAATTTGATCGTATCTTTCCTCAAGATATTAATCGTGCTCATTCTGTCTGCTTTTTCGTTTCAAACACAGCCACAATTAGCTAAGCAAAGCGGTTAGAACTAACCTTAAACACAGCGACTCAGCCGTTGTTTACTTCGCGAACGCCAGCACTGCCGCCACGCGTCCGTCCCGCACTGCGGCCGCCACTCGAATATGCCACCTCGGCCTGCAACTCCAAGTTTCCTTCTTCCAAAATTAGTAGCATGGAAGTTACTAAATTGTAACATCAGGTCGAATGGCGTAGTTTCATTACAGGATCATCGGAAAAATAATAAGCCATGAATCTGTTAACTTTCATCGTTTTTCTGTCGTTTTCAGCGAGAACAAGTTCCTTCCTTAAAGTTTTGAAATTATTTGTAATGATTGTTGAAATTACATTTTTGATCTTATTTTTAAATAACTGAGCAATCACGTTACGTCGCATGATACAACAATTTTTTATATTGTGAAAAAGGATATCTGTACTGACAAGTATAAGTGAGTAAGATCAAGAGTGAGATCCAGAAAAACTTCTCAATCTATTGGTATAAAGGATTTATGGAGTTTTTTCTCAAAATTGTTTACTATGAAAACATCCTGGTTAAAACTGCATTGAACGGACACGTTTTTATTCAGACTTCGTGTCCTGAGAAATGAGGAATATGGACTTCATTCCTTTAAACTTATCAGTACGGGTACATCAAAGTGGATTTTGCCGACGGCTATTGTTTCTTTACCATATGGAGTATTTTTTCCAAAATATGTCTATTGGTTTAGGAGGAGATGCGGAGCATTGTTGTGTCAGTTTTTCGCGTATTTCTTTGTTTGGTGACGCCTCATCAGCACAGCTGCCTATTGATAGTGACTGTGACTCCAGAGCGGACCACTGTGCCTCTATTCGAGCGCTGCGGCTGCGGCAGATCCGTGGGAGCGGGAAGTGGGAGCGGTTCAGCCCAACACCACCTATAGAGAAGGCCGCGGCGCTATCGTGTGACGTCACGCCGAGTAGGCCGCTGCTCGTAGCTGATTGGCTGGACGCTAGAGCCTGGTCGGCAGGGCCTAGTCGACGTGCAGTGAGCTACGAGCAGCGGCCTACGCTGCGTGACGTCACACGATAGCGCCGCGGTCTTCTCTTTCGGGGGTGGTGTTCAGCCTCCACCGCTGGTGGCGTCAGCAACGGAGAAGGCATGTCCAGCGCATGCACCAGCTTCCGTCAAATTTCAAGATTCTAGGTTTCTGCACCATGTGGTATCAGTAAGTAAATTACGCAGAGTAATAATTATCACGCACCACTTAGTACTCAGCGAAAACTACATCGTTGTCGCAGACCCAAAATGACTAAATTGATGTAAAGGAAAAGAAACGCGAAACGCATACGATGTTTACGCAAAACCACAGGCATTCGATTGTAGTTACTGGTGGAATATGCATGGCATAATTTGCATGGCACCAATATCTCTGAACATATAGCTGGTGGCAAAACAATTTTTTTGTTCATCAGTGCTTACATATATACTGACATTTTCGGAGAGGTGACTATATTTTCTCTATAGGTATTATTACTTTAAAATAGTGGCATGTGAATATTCTATTCACTGTTATGGCAGTCTTTAAGTATTTCTGATCGAAGCCACAGTTATACACTGTGTTAAAGCTTATAGCTTTAAGTTAACATCGTCAGTGATTTTCCTTCGTTTTCCTGTTCATGAAATTAGTCATGTTGAGTCCGTGACAACGTCGTAGTTTTCACTGTTTACTAAGCGGTGCGCGATAATTATTGCTCTGTGTAATTGACTTAGTGTTACCACACGGTGCTGAATACCCTGATCCGGGATATCTGACGGACGCCCGTGCTCGCATCAGCCAAGCCACCGCCGCGACGTTGGTGACGTCACCAGCGTTTGAGGCCAGAGCCGCCGCTGGCTCGAGTCCAGCGCAGCCGGCGACAGCCGCGACTGGCAGTGGAGGGCTTGCTCCACTGGTGCAGCCTCGCCGTCGGTGACACGCTGGACGACATTTACAGCTGAACCGCTAACATCAGATAGCCACAGTGAACCCAAAATGAAATTTTAAGATATAGCTATAAAAAAAATAAAAATAAAAATCACACGCATGATGTAGACATTTTTGCGGAACACGTTTGGAGAATAAAAAACAACATATTACTTTATTCAAGGGAGAAAGTCTTATACTTGACGTATGTGTGCACTGTGTTCGAACAATTAGGGCAGAGATTACCTTCTGAACCAACATGCGGAGTAATTTCATACCCAAAACAGTACTTTTAGAGGTAGGGCTCACTCCTTAAAACTTTCTTTGCCAATTCCCCTCTACAGCCTTTAAAATCTTATACCTGCAATCATCAAACGATCTGTGCATTTCACCAACTTCCTCTCTGATATGTGACTAACTTTCTTAGGCAAGAAATCTCTGATGATAATGGCAGTCGAAATATGACGTCTTTATCAATTACTAAAGTAAGGCAAATGCGCCACAAACTCCCATGTAATCATGAGCAGAAATATCGAATCTGTCGAATTATATCAAACGATAACCTAATATTTACGCACCAAGGCATCAACAGCAATTGTATTTCTCATTTCATGTGTACTATTTGTTATTTATATTAAAAATGTTCAAATGTTTGTATAGCTTATGGGATTTAACTACAGGGTCATCAGTCCCTAAACTTACAAAGTACCTATAAACTACCTTATACTAAAGACGGCACAAATATCCATGCCCGAGGGGGGATTCGAACCCCCGACCATAGTGGCCGTGCAGACCTTGACTGGAGCGCCTCAGTCCCCTTGGCCACCGCGGCCGGCTTATATTAACAAGGTTGCAAAGAGGTTTTTAGTATTAGCCTTACAATTATATTAACAAGGTTGCAAAGAGGTTTTTAGTATTAGCCTTACACTATTTTATAAACTGGTTACACGCTGAAACTGTCTTCAAATAAGTAATCCTTAAATGAATAACATTTAGTGTTACTATCGTGCTGACAGATTGTGAGATAGCTCCTCTTATTATACGTTCATACACAATATACAATACTCTGCTGGCTCTCCAAAATGCGCCACAAAAAAGCATCAGAGATATCACCGAAAAATTTATTTTTGAGTTAGTTGCACAAACATCACATGACCGAAAATACACCCCTACCTTAACTGAGGAACATGATGAAATCAGTATACAGTGTTGTTCCCATTGCTGGTTATGACTACTCAAACACTCTTTCCCCCTCAATCAAAGGGCATGTATTATCTAGGCTAAGCAGCCAACGCTACGTTCCGTATATCGCGAAAGTTGATCTTCTGTAGCAGTGGGTGCTGTATTTAGTACTAGCCATTTCGCCATCTCTGACAAGGCGTTCTCGAAAGATGACAAACAGGGAGAAAAGGCGCGCCCCTACTAAGTAGAGATTTTATTACTGACTGTGAGATCTACTTTGCAAGTTCAGTGCTTTTTTAGTTTTGAGCTGTCACGTGCCGAATCGTCGTAATATATACGTATAATTTTAGCGAGCTTGGCCATTTTATTGTTATTGGTAAAAACAAAGAATTCAAGGCAGAAATGAAATTCAATGGGATATGTAAAAGACGTCACCATTGCGTGCAATGTGTCATAGTGCCTTAAGCTGCTGCAATTTTGTCGTCGGCAAGCTCAGACAATTTGCTCACCCATTGAAAGGAAAACCACATTTCCTATCGCATAGTTCTTTATACGATTCTACATCGTTTTACACCACCACGGACATTCCGGTCCTTATGTTTTTCAGTTTTACTTGACGTCGCCAAATTGACAAAATAATTAAAAACGCTGATAACAGATTGATAGTTCTAAAAGGTAATATGTTAAATACAAAATAAAAATTACTTACGTACACAGAACATTAAATTAATGGCCCCAAGAATGATTAATATTGAATAAGAAGTATTTTGGTAAGAAGATATTGTACTATTCTGAGAGCCTCTGACAAAAACTGTTAATATTTTATTTTACTTGTATTTTAATGAGCTGTCATTCAAGTGCATTATCAATAAATTTGGATTCTGGTGCATCATGTCCGCACATTCAAACTTCTCGTGAAATTAAGAGTCTAGAAACGAGCTTATACTACCAAAGCCCTTTTTGAATTATTTGCTATGTAAATTGTGGTCTGAAAAATCAGAAATTTGTAAACTATTGTACTAATCTGTACTGTAAAGAATGTTACACAACGTACTTATCATAAGTTCTGTTATTCGATTATAGATAACAGACCACGAGAAAATTATGCGCTCCTATTGTTGATAACAGATCGACTGTAGGTGTTGATTACGAGCTAGAATTCTTGTTGTTATATCTATGCGGCTAACTGTGTGTGTCTGTATTTACTTGCGTTCATACGTTGTCATATCTCATCTTTTTTTTTTTTTTTCTTTTTTTTCTGTCCATCGCATTCTGCTCTACTCTCGAGCCATTTGTTATGTCATCTTGCAAGTCGATAACTTTTCAAATATCTCCTGAACTATGTGTAAGACAATAATGTAACTTCCCAGGTTCGTAGAGCGGAATGTTAGGAAAGTGTCGCAAATGAATTGCTAATGTAGTCAGTAGTGAAGACGAATAAGTAACACTCTCATGCGTGATACGACAGATTTTCATGCATTACACAAATTTGGACGTCTCAACTGTTATGTTCTGAACTATGTGTCTTACTATCATATTATTTCGGATGTTCATTCAGTGCCAATAGTAAGTGCTAAGTATGTCACGAAAGTAGTTTGTGATGGGGCAGTTTTTTATTAATCTACTTGCTTATGATACCATCTCTCACAAAGTATGTGACTTACTGTGATATAATTTCGTAGATGTAAATAGTAACATGTGTGTATAATGTCTGTAAAATTTCTCACCTATAGAGTTGGTATTGTAGAAGTACCAAATAGTAGCGTCATGCCGATGCCGTAGTTTCATTACATTATCGTAAAAAATTAGTAAACAATAAACTTCTTTCCTAGTTTACCTGGCGTTGTGATTGGGAAAAAGTTTCTTAAAGATTTGAAGTTTGGTGCAATGCTCGTTGATAGCAGTTATGTGGTCTCATCTACATCTACATCTACAGCCATACTCTGCAAGCCACCCGACAGTGTGTGGCGGAGGGTACCTTGATTACCACTATCGGTTCTCCCTCCTATTCCATTGACTTATTCCTCGAGGAAAGAAAGATTGTCGGTATGCTTCTGTGTGGGCTCTCTTTGATTTTATCTTCATGATCTCTTCGCGAGATCTACGTAGGAAGGAGCAATATACTGCTAGACTCCTCGGTAAAGGTATGTTCTCGAAACTTCGACGAAAGCCCGTACCGAGCGACAGAGCGTCTCTCCTGCAGAGTTTTCCTCTGGAGTTTATCGATCATCTCCGTAACGCTTTCACGATTACCAAATGATCCAGTAACGAAGCGCGCTGCTCTCCGTTGGATCTTCTCCACTTCCTCTATCAATCCCACCTGGTACAGATCCCACACTGGTGAGCAGTATTCAAGCAGTGGGCGAACAAGTGTACTGTAATCTACTTCCTTTGTTTTTGGACTGCATTTCATTAGGATTTTTCCAATGAATTGAAGTCTGGCAACTGCTTTACCGACGATTGATTTTTTTATGGTTGTTCCACTTTAAATCACTCCTAATGCCTAATCCCAGATAATTTATGGAATTAACTGCTTTCAGTTGCTGACCTGCTATAGTGTAGCTAAATGATAAAGGATAATCCTTTGTATGTATTCGCAGCACATTGCACTTGTCTACATTGAGATTCAATTGCCATTCCCTGCACCATGCGTCAATTCGATACAGATCCTCCTGCATTTCAATACAACCTCTCTATATACTACAGCGTCATCTGCAAAAATCCTCAGTGAGCTACCGATGATATCCGCAAGGTCATTTATATATATCGTGAACAGCAACGGACCCACGACACTCCCCTGTGGCACACCTCGGAAGACTTCTCTCCATTGAGATGACTTACTGCATTCTAATATCAAGGAGCTTCCCTCCATTGAGATGACTTGCTGCATTCTAATATCAAGGAACTTCTCAATCCAATCAAACAATTGGTCTGAAAGATCATACATATGCTCTTACTTTGTTTATTAAACGACTATGGCGAACTGTATCAAACGCCTTGCGGAAGTCAAGAAACACAGCATCTACCTGAGAAACCGTGTCTATGGTCCTCTGAGTCTCGTGGACGAATGGCGCGAGCTGGGTTTCACACGATCCCCTTTTTCGAAACCCATGCTGATTCCTACAGAGCAGATTTCAAGTCTCCAGAAATGTCATTATACTCGAACATAATACATGTTCCAAAATTCTACAACTGACTGACGTTAGATATATAGCCCTATAGTTCTACACATCTGTTCGACGTCCGTTCTTGAAAACGGGGAAGACCTGCGCTGTTTTCCAATCTTTTGGAACTCTACGCTCTTCTAGAGACCTACGGTACACCAACGCAAGGAGAGGGGCAAGTTCCTTCGCGTACTCTGCGTAAAATTGAACTGGTATCCCTTGAGGTCCTGCGACTTTTCCCCTTTCGAGCGATTTTAATTGGTTTTCTATCCCTCTGTTAATTATTTTGATATCTGCCATTTTGTAATCTGTATGGAAATCTAGAGAAAGAGCTACAGTGCAATCTTACTCTGTGAAAAAACTTTGGAAAAGACATTTAGTATTTAAGCCTCTAGAGTGTCATCCTCTGTTTCAATACCATTTTCTTTACAGTGTGTCTGGACATTTTGTTTTGTTACACCTACCGCTTTGACATAAGCGCAAAATTTTTAAGATTTCCAGCCAAGTCTGTTCATAGAACTTTAGTTTCGAATTCGTTGAACGCCTCTCGCATAGCCCTCCTCACGCTATATTTCGCTTCGTGTAATTTTGTTTGTCTAGATGGGTGATTCTCAAAAAGCAGAGGAAGAACGTTACGTCACATGATAGATTAATTTTTACGCTCACATTGTTTATGTCGTTTATCTTTTTAACTATATCTGTACTGATAAACTTAGAGGAATTAAACCGCGGCGGAGTGGCGAAGCACATTGACCTGCTATGCTCCGATGCGCAAGGCCGTTCGTCGTGGGGGCATGGATGTTTGTGTTGTATTTCGTATAATTTCGTTTATAAGTAGTTTGTAAGTTTAGGGACTGACGACCCCGCAGTTAAGTCGCATAAGCTTAACAAACATTTGAACATTTTGAACATATAGAATTTAAAACCAAATACGATCGACTTTGGACTACGGTCATAGACCCAGAAAAACTTCTCGTTCTATTGATGTAAAGGGTGTATGGAGTTTTATTCACAAAATTGTATATTACGAAAATATCCTGATTAAATGTGTATTACACGGATAAGTTTTGGTCCACCGCGAGCACCGACGTCCCTCAAAGTAGTGGATCCTGGGTTTGAGTACCATGTGGTAGTAGCATGTAAATTACGCAGAGTAATAATTATCACGCACCACTTAGTACCCAGCGAAACTACTTCGTTCTCACAGACCCAACATGACTAATTTCAAGTAAAGGACAACAAACATGTAACGCAGATGATGTTTACGTAAAAGCACAGGCCTTAGATCGTAGATACTGGTGGACTGGGCATGGCATAATTTTCTTGGCAACAATATCTCTACACCTATAGCACGTGACTGTTGGCAAAACAATTTTTTGTCATTCAGTGCTTACGTATATAGAGACATTTTTGGAGAGGTGATGAACATGATATTTTACCTACAGGTATTATTACTTGAAAATAGTGGCACGTGTATTATGGGAGAGTCTAAGTATTTCTGGTCGAAGCCACAGTCATACACCGTGTTAAAACCTATTACTTTAAGTTAACATCATCAGTGATTTTCCTGTGTTTTCCTTTACATGAAATTAGTCATGTTGAGTCCGTGACAACGTTGTCGTTGTCACTTTGTACTACGCGGTGCGTGATAATTATTGCTCTGTGTAATATACTTAGTGTTACCACACGGTGCCGAAACCCTGGTTCGGGGAATTTGACGGACGCCGGTGCTCGCGCCAGCCAAGCCACCGCCGCGACGTCCGTGACGTCACCAGCGATGGAGGCCAGAGCCGCCGCTCGTTCGAGTCCGCCGCAGCCGGCGACAGCCGCGACTGGCGGAGCAGGGCTTGCTGGACGACATTTACAGCTGAACCGCTAACATCAGACAGCCACAGGGAACACGAAATGAAATTTTAAGATATAGCTATAAAAATAAATAAAGATAAAAATCACACGCATGATGTAGACATTTCTGCGGAACACGTTTTGAGAATAAAAAACAACATCAGACTTTATTCAAGGGAGAAAGTCTTATCCTTGACGTATGTTTCCACAGTGTTCGAACAATGAGGGCAGAGATTACCATCTGAACCAACATCCGAAGTAATTTCATACGCAAAACAGTACTTTTAGAGGTAAGGCTCACTCCTTAAAACTTTCTTTGCCAATTCCCCTCTACACCCTTTAAAATCTTATACCTGCAATCATCAAACGATCTGTGCATTTCACCAACTTTCTCTCTGATATGTGACTAACTTCCTTAGGCAAGAAATCTCTGATAATAATGGCAGTCGAAATATGACGTCGTTATTTTTTACTATTATAAGGCAAATGCGCCACTAACCACGATGTAACCATCAGGAAAAATATCGAATCTGTCGAATTATATCAAAAAATAACCTAATATTTGAGCAGAAAGTCATCAACAGCAATAATTGTATTCCACATTTAATGTATAATACTTGTTATTGATATTAACAACGTTGCAAAAAGGTATTCCCATTAGCCTAAAACTGTTTTATAAACTGTTTACACGTTGAAATTGCCTTCAAATGAGTAATCTCTAAAGGAATAACTTTTAGTGTTACTATCGTGCTGATAGTTTGTCTAATAGCTCCTATTTTTAATATTTTCATAAACAATGTACAGTACATACTCCAAAATGCATCACAAGGAAAAACTAGAGATATTACCGAAAAAAATATTTTTGAGATAGCAGTTTGTACAAACATCACATGACCGAAAATACAATCCGATATGAATTAAGGATAAGAATGAATTCAGTATACAGTGTTGATACCATTGCTGGTTATGACGAGTACTACACCCATGCCTAGGTGGAGTAGCCGAGCGGTCTGAAGCGTCTCGCTGCGGATAGCGCGGTTACTCGCCGTGGAGCACCCCTGGGGCATGGGTGTGTGTGTGTTGTCTTTGGGTTAGTTTACCTACTATTAAGTAGTTTGTAAGATACGGACTTATGACCACGCAGTTTGCTCCGATCGATTTACGAACATTTGATTTTTACTACACTTTTTGGCACTGAATCAAGGTGGCCCTGCATGTGTTATTTGCGTATAGTAGCCAATGATGTTCAAAAAATGTTGATCTTCTGTAGCAGTGGGTGCTATATTTAGTACTAGCCATTTCGCTATCTCTAACAATGTGTTTCCGAAAGGGGAGAAACAGGGAGAGCAGGGATGCCCTACTATGTAGAGATTTTATTACTGTGAGATTTACTTTGCAAGTTCAGTGCTAAAAATACGTATGTTTTTAGCGAGCTTGGCCGTTTTTATTCTTATTGCAAATAAAGGGAAGTCATGTCAGACTTGCGTGCAATGTGTCACAGCGCCTTAAGCTACTGCGATTTTTCACCCGGCTAGCTTAGGGAATTCGCTCACCAATTGAGAGGAAAAGCACATTTCCTATCACATAGGTCCGTATACGTTTGTACATCGTTCTACAGCACCTTGAAATATCCGGTCCTTATGTTTTTCAGTTTTACTTGACGGGGCTAAATTTACAATGTAATTAAAGACGACGAGAACATACTGATAGTTCGAAACTGGTACTATGTTGAATACAAAATGGAAATGACTTAGTGCAAAAAACAATAAACCAAAAGACGTGAATAATGGTTAAAACAATATAGGAAGAATTTTGGTGAGAAGGTATTGTAATATTCCGACAGCCAGTGACAAAAAATGTAACTATTTTATTTTACTTGTATTTTAATGTGCTATCTATCAAGTATATTATCAGTACATTTGGATTTTGTGACTTTATGTCTGCACACATTCAAACGTGTCGTGAAATGTAGACTCTAGAAACTAGCCTACACCAGCAAAGCCCTTTTTGAATTATTTGCTATGTAATTGGTATTTAGAAAAATCACGATTTTGTAAACTAATGAAATAATCTGTACTGTACCGAATGTTATTAATAATAGCAGTATTAAATTCTAAACATTAAAAACTGGTTATTAGTAAAGTATCTGTATTTAGTATCGTAAATATTTTAAGCAGTCATATCTCATAAAATTCTAGTTAATAAAGACGTAAGATATAAAAAAACGTAGGCGAAAAGGGTATCAAACGTGAATTAGCAGTAGTAGCTTGCGAGAAAGCGTGTTGAAACAGACCCAGCCTACTTTTCATAAGTTCTATTATTCGATTACAGATGACTCCTTAAACCACGTGACCTTTCCGCCCTCCTATTGATGGTATCTGAACGACTGTAGGTGTTGATTAAAAGTTGGAAAGCTTGTTATTATACATGGCTGTATTTACTGCTTTCACGCGTTGGCAAATCTCCTTGTTTCCTTTCGTCCGTCGCATTCTACCCTACTCTCGAAACATTTGTTACGTTATCTTGCAAGTCGATACGTTTAGAAATATCTCCTGAAGACAATAATGTAATTTTTATGCATTACACAGTTTTTGATATCACAGCTGTTATGTTCTGTCCTATATGTCGTACTATCAAATAATTTCGGATAGTCATTCAGTGGTATATGTCGATAGTTTGAGTGCTAAACGTGGCAGGAAAGTAGTTTGCGATGGGGCAGTTTTAAATTAATGTAATTGCTTATGATATCATACCTCAGGAAGAATGTGACATAAGTCAGGAAGTATGTGGTATAATTTCGTAGGTATAGACAATCGTATGTGTGTGTATTGGTGGTAAAATTTCTCACCTATGAAATTAGTGTTGTAGAAGTAGTAAGTTGTAATGTCACGCCGATTGCCGTAGTTTCATTACATGATCATCATTGAACGCAATCACTCGGTTCCATTCTCAAAAATCATAGGATGAACGTTACCTCGCATGAAGGCGTAATTTTCTCAGTGTCTCAATGTTATGACGTCTTATCTTCTGAACTATATCTGTACTGATAATCATAAAGGATTTAAGCCACGGCGGAGAGGCCGAGCGCATTAAAGCGGTATGCTCCGATGTGCAAAGCCCTTCCCCGTCGGGCGTATATGGAGTTTATTCACGCGATAGTATATTATGAAAATATCCTGGATAATTCTGTTTTGCACGGATAGGTTTTTATTCAGATTTTTTAACTTTATTATTAGGTCCTGATAAATCAAGAATATTGACTGAAGTTCTTTAAACTTATGTGTACGGTTATGTCGTAAGTAGATTTTTCTTCCTGGCTAATGATTTCCCTACGATAAAGGATACTTTTAAAAAATTCGGTCTGTTGGTTTAGGAGGAGATGTGGAACATTGTCGCATGTTGCGGCAGTATTTCGCGAATTTCCCTGTTTATGACGCTGCATCAGTGCAGCTCCCTGTTGATGGTGACTGTTGCCCCAGAGTGACACCACTGCGCCTCCATTCCAGCGCTGTCGCCGGCTGCGGCGGACCCGAGCTGATGACGTCACGAACGGCATGGCCATAGCTTGTACAGCGCTAGCACGGGCGTCCGTCGTATTCCTAGGTCCCGGATTTCGTCATCGTATGGTAATACTAAGTAAATTATCCAGTATAATAATCATCACGCAGCACTTAGTACTCAGTGAACAGTACTTCCTTGTCGCAGACCCATCATAATTACATGTAAAGGAAAACAAACACAAATCAAAGATGATTTAACGTAGAACCACAGGCCTTCGAGTATAAATCCTGATGGACTCAAATTCAAATGTTCAAATGTTTGTATAGCTTATAGGACTTAACTATGGGGTCATCAGTCCCTAAACTTACAAACTACTTATGAACTAACTAATACTAAAGAAGCTACAAATATCCATGCCCGAGGGGGGGATTCGAACCCCCGACCGTAGTGGCCGTGTAGACCGTGACTGGAGCGCCTCAGTCCCATCGGCCACCGCGGCCGGCAGGCCTGATGGACTGGGCAAGGCATAATTTTAATGGAATCAATATCTCTACACCTATACCACGTGACAGCAACGTAATGTTTGAGTCTACCGGTGCTTATTTACGTACAGACATTTTCGGAGAGAGGACTAACTTTATATTTCTTGCCTCGGTGGCACGTGAATGCCCATTCTATTGTTTGGCCAGTTTCTATGGTCGAAGCCAGTCATACACTACGTGAAAAGTTGTGGCTTCAAGTTAAATATGTGATTCGTGTTTATTATCATTTATATGAAATTAGTCATGTTCTTTCATTGAAAACGTAGTAGTTTTAACTGTGTATTAAGAGATGCGTGAAGATTATTAGCGGCGGCAGGTTAACCGTGCGCACTGGGTCGCCATGTAACGGTGCGCGCGGCCGTTCGCCGTCGGGGTTTCGAGTCCCCCTTCGGGAATGGGTGTTGTCCTTGAGTTAGTTTACTTTAGTTTAAGGTGTTGTAAGGTACGGACGAATAACCCAGCTGTTGAGTCTAATGGATTTACAAACATTTAATATTTGACGATTATTACCAAACTGCGGACTTTTAGGTCGGAAAAAAAGAGTTTTAAACACATAAAGTAGGCTCTTTCAGTACTTCATTTAGGCTATAGCAAACTTAAAATAGGCTCTAATATTTATGATGTAGTGATAATGAAATATGTAGTGATGAAATAGGCCTTGGATGAACAAAGGATACAAGGATGTGCTAAGGATACAATATTTCGGCAATCAACCATGCTGCCATCATCAGGTGTGCCGATGCACACACACACCAGCCTGTTCACCCGAGATCTATATCAGCATGAAATACGCCTGGAGACATTAAAGAACCATAAAATAAGTAGTGTTGACATACGAACATCTTAAAAACAAGGAAAATGAAAGTATACATAGTTACACAGCATAGAAAGCGTTCTACAACATTAATGTTGAACTTAACTCCAAATTTCTTTGGTTTCTGCAAAATAATTATCTCCATGAAACATATGTTTAGCAATAGTTTAATTAATACATTCGTGGTTTCACACATTCAGACCATAGTTAGCTTCATTGACCAGAAGCTTTTCTAGGTTTTCTAGTGTAAAACTGTGGCGCTTGTCAGTCAGAATCAATTAATACGCCAAAAAAGAACGTTCTTCATCGACAGAGATGACAGTGTCGTTCTTCATTTCTGGCACATGTTTTACAGCAATGCAGTAGTCAGGTGAGCTGGATTTTACACTCAGTATGTCGGCAGCTGCACAACACTCCTTCAAGCCGGTTTTCTTCTGCAAAATCGTTTGCATTTATGCCTATACTTTTTCCCCTACTTTACCTGGCGCTTCATTAATTTTCATTTTCACTTCTTCACGTAAAGAAATGTTTTCGTAGATAGGTCTCCGTGACCCTTCCAATTGTGAATATTTTGCTTGCCATAAATGTTTAGTTGGCTCTCATATAAGCCGGTCGCGGTGGCCGAGGAGACTAAGGCGCTCCAGTCATGGTCTGCACGGCCACTACGGCCGGGGGTTCGAATCCCCCCTCGGGCATGGATATTTGTGCCGTCCTAGTTCATAAGTAGTTTGTAAGTTTAGGGACTGATGACCCCTTAGTTAAGTCCCATAGACTTTACAAACATTTGAACATTTTTTTTTTCTTTTTTGCTCTAATGTAAGACAAATCCCGTTTTATAGAAGAAACCCTTAGTAAGTCCATCCTGTAGTTACGGTGCGGCATCCTCCAATATATTTTCAACGACCTTCTCGACAGCCGAGAGATGATTACTATAGTATTTCACCGCTGATAGCCTCGTGTCCTAGCGAGTAACACAGGCTTTGGGGGCAAGGTGACATCAGGAGATTTTTTTTTTTTAATGCCTGTATTCTTGATGGTGCCTTAAAAATTTTTTCTTCAGCGACGATATTATTTTATTTACTTTAGGAAATTGTAGCCTTACTTGCTGTGCTATGCGACTGATATCATCCACTACACAAGTTACGTGTTTCATCATATATGCAGCGGAATCAGTGACGGCCAGAAACACCTTGTTCTCATTCACGCCGTTTGTGTACAGCACCTTAAGCCCAAATTGTGCTATTTTTCGTTGGTAAGTTTTTGGGAGCCGTTTTGAGTAAATCAAATAAGCGCTGGATGCTGCATCTGGATTAGCTTGCCAATAATCTGGTTTGATGTAACGACTAAGACTGTCAGTAGTTTCATCCAGTGAAATCCATATATAAGACTCTCCAACATCTTCTTGGAATCTGTGCAATGCAGCAGTGTAAGCTGAATCCATATAATCTATACGCAAAGTTGAATCTGCAGGAATAGACTAAAGGCAGTACTTCTCAAGAAAACATGAGAAAATTGTATTTTCTAGTTCCTGAAAAGCGATGTTTGTTTGCACAAGTGCATGGCACAAGTCACTGCAGAATTTATTCTTTTTGTAGGATTCATCAGATGTATTGGTTAAAAGAGTTTTCATCAATTTTGATATTCGTTCAACATTTGCCTTATGTGCGATTCCATCTGCATGCTGAGTTAAGAGGAATCTAATACGAGAGTGAAAGAAAATGCAGTATAGAATTGCATATCATAGTCATAAAAATGTGTAAAAACATATCAACTAACCCACTTGATGCATTTTTCCATTTTTCGTATAGTGCGGAAACTCGTGCAGCGTAAGACGTTTTTGCGTGGAAAAATTGGCCGATGGCCACCCCTTCTCAACAAGTGACTGGAATCACCCCTTGCTTTGGATGAAATATCTCACTACTGGCCGGTCGCGGAGAGCTAGGGGACTGCGGCGCGCCAGTCACAGTCTGCACCGCCGCTACGGTCGGAGCTTCGAATCCCCCCTGGGGCATAGATGTTTGTGTCGTCTTTAGTGTAAGGTAGTTCATAAGTAGTTTGTAAGTTTAAGGACTGATGACCCCGCAGTTTAAGTCCCTTAAAATTATTTTTCGGACCGGAAAGGCCGTATACAACTTTTCACCAAACACAGTAGTTTGGTAGAATTGGCTTATACAGCAGTGAGAAAAAGCGCGAAGTGCAGTAATTTGGCCATAGAGGGCGTCTACGGATAACACTGTGATATTTTTTGTAATCCACGGTCAGCTAAGGCCTATGAATCTGTTTCTTAATGGAAATACACAGTTGGCTAAAATTCTATGACCAAAAGATTTTCAAATTTAGCGTTTACTACTCCCACATTCGAGTCTCCTGTGTAACCCTAATCTTTAAAAATATAAGAACTTTCAGTCAAATTAACTAAGTAGGACTTTTTTAGGATTTTGATGCGGTAATAGGCGCTAACGTCGAAATAGGCAACCTTAGGTCCTATAGAACTAACGGTATTCAGTTTAATTAGTCATGAAACGCGTAAGTACCAGCCTATAGACAAATTGGAACTGACAAAATAATTTTAACGTAAATATCTGCAGTCTAATTATTACTCTGCGTGATTTACTCATGTTAGCGTACGGTGCCAAACCCCTTGTTGGGGGAATTTGACGGACGCCCGTGCTCGCACCAGAAAAGCCATCACCGCTGCGTTGGTGTGTCATCAGCGATGTAGGTTTACAACCGCTCTGAGCCAACGCCGTCTAGACACATGGCCTCACAACAAGTCTTTGTCAAGTCCAGTGAGCTCAAAGATAATCTGGAGTCAGTACTGTGTATTACGAAAGCGTGACGCTCGACGCCATGTTTGTGAACGTATATCTCTCTCTCTCTATCTAGTTGTTAGTAGTATTTGCGTACACCGAGTTTAACATTATGACATCTGCAATCTTTTGTTCTAGTTGCTTTTCGAACAAAGTAACTCAAATACAACGGCAGCTACCTATGAACATTTTAATACTATTCACAAAATAGTTGAGACTTGGAATAAACCGTATACTCATGAAACAAAATAGCAGAAAACGGAATGGGTTTTTTAAAACATGTACGTCAGTTATATTTTTATTCAGAAGTAGTGTTTCTACCATATTGCGTTAAATGGATAAATTGTTTTACTGTAGAAAGATAAATGAAGGTGTAAAACCGATCAATTCGAGGTGTCTGACATAAGCGTTATTTTTCATGCAGTAATTTCCAGACGGTGGGCTCAAAAGGAAATTATAAACAAAAGGAAAATAGAGAAATGAACACGAGAAGTATCGTCTACAACAGTGTAATTTATTCATTAAATTGAATGTGATAGGAACTGACTAAAAATGTAGTTCATCTATGGATATGAACTCTACTTCGTTTCCTTTGAGTTCTCTTCAAGCATAAACGACTCGAACTTTAGTATAATGTATTTATCAAAGTAATTAATCATTCATATATTATTTTCAAAGGACGCAGAGTACAAAAGAACAACGTAACATCAGTAGCGTAAAAGTACTAAATTGTAACATGTCGAATGGCCTAGTTTCATTAGAGGATCATCAGTAAAATATTAAACTATGAACCTCTTCCCACTCATCATTTTGATGATGTCAGCGAGAATAAGGTCCTTTAAAGTTTTGAAATTATGTGTAATGTTTGTTTAAAGTACTTACGAGGGCTCTTCTCGTATAGCTAAGAGAGAACGTTACGTCGCGTAATGGGAGAATTTTTTGAGACTTTCATTGTTATGATATGTTCTGATCTTTACGGACAAGTATGAAGGATTGAAAGTGCAAAAGGTCGACTTCGAATCAAGTACAGCGTGAGAATTAGAAAAACTTATAAATCTATTAGTATACAGGTTATATACATTATATTCAAAAAATTGTATTTTATGATAACGTACTCGTTAAAACTGCATTGAATGGATACGTTCCTATTTAGTTTTTTGACCTTTATTTTTTATCTCTTGACAAATAAAGAACATGGATTTGATTCCTTTAAACATATCGGTACAGCTATATCATAAGTGGATTTTGTTCCACTGCGATTGTTTCCTTATTATAAAGAATATTTGTACCAAAATCGGTCTATTGGTTTAGGATATGTTAAGCATCGTCGTATGTTGTGGCACTTTTCAAATGTTCAAATGTTTGTAATCTATCGGACCAAACTGCGTGGTCATAAAAAAAAAAAAAAATAAAAATAAAAAAAAAATAAAAAAAAAAAAAGTTCAAATCTTTGTAATTCTATCGGACCAAACTGCGTGGTCATCAGTCCGTATCTAACAAACTACTAAAACCTAGGTAAACTAACCTAAGGACAACACACACACCCATGCCCCAGGGAGGACTCGAACCTCCGACGGCGAGCAACCGTGCGCTCCGCAGCGAAGCGCCTTAGCCGGCCGCGGTGGCCGAGGGGACTGAGGCGCTCCAGTCACGGTCTTCACGACCACTACGGTCGGGGGTTCGAATCCCCCCTCTGTCATGGATATTTGTGCCGTCCTAGTTCGTAAGTAGTTCATAAGTAGTTTGTAAGTTTAGGGACCGATGACCCCGTAGTTAAGTCTCATAGACTATACAACATTTGAACATTTCTTTGAAGCGCCTTAGACCGCTCGGCTACTGCACCGCGGTGGCACTTTTTCGCGAATTTCCTTGTTCATGACGCCTCACCAGCGCTGCTGCCTATTGGTGGCGATGGTGACCCCAAAACGGGCCACTGCGCTTCTGTTTTGCGCTGTTGCCGGCTACGGCGGACCCTAGCGAGGGGCAAGTGTGAGCGGTCCAGCCGCCGCCGCTGCTGACGTCACCAACGGAGCTGGCTTGTCCAGCGCGAGCAGGGGCGTCCGTCAAACCGGTGAATCCTGGGTTTGGGCACCATGTGGTAGTAGCAAGTAAATTACGCAGAGTAATAATAATCAGACACCAGTTAGTACCCAGCGAAACTACTTCGTTGTTGCAGACCCAACATGACTAATTTCAAGTAAAGGAAAACAAACACGTAACTCAGATGATGTTTACGTAAAACCACAGTCTTTTCGATCGTAGATACTGGTGGACGGATCATGGAATAATTTTCATGGCGTCAATATCTCTACATCTATAGCACGTGACTGTTGGCGAAACATTTTTTGTCAATCAGTTCTTACGTATATACAGACATATTTGAAAAGGTGACTAACATGATATTTTATCTACAGGTACTATTACATTAAAATAGTGGCACGTGTATATGCTATCTACTATTACGGGACTCTCTACGTATTTCTGGTAGAAATCACAGTCACACACCGTGTTAAGACCTATAGCTTTAAGTTAACATCATCAGCGATTTTCCTATATTTTCCTTTACATGAAATTAGTCATGTTGAGTCCGTGACAACGTTGTAGTTTTCACTGTGTACTAAACGATGCGTGACAATTATTACTCTGCGTAATTCACTTACTGTCAGCATACGGTGCCGAAACCCTTGTTCGGGGAATTTGACCGACGCCAGTGCTCGCGCCAGCCAAGCCACCGCCGCGCCGTCCGTGACGTCACCAGTGATGGAGGCCAGAGCCGCCGCTCGCTCGAGTCCGCCGCAGCCGGCGACATCGTACGTCTGGCACTGCGGGACTCGACCCACCGTGCCTCGCCGTCAGTGACACACTGGGCGACTTTTACAGCTCGACTGCAAAACTGCAATCATCAGACAGCCACAGGGAACGCAAAATGATATTTTAAGAAACAGTTATAAAAGAAAACACACACACACACACGCAAGTTGTAGAAACTTCTCCGGAACTCATTTGGGACAATAAAAATCATCTGTCTTTATTCAAGGTAGAAAGTTTTATCCTTTTCTTTTACTTCCATTTTTATGTGATGTTATTGAAGTCCACTATCAACAAATTCGATTAATGATGAAAATTCTCCTCAGAGATGATAAATATTTTTGAAACGAGATATAATGGCTGGCCACTACTTACCTTTGTGCTGTTCCGCCGATAGTAACACAAATGAAGAAACAGAAAAAAAGGGGACAAAAAGGACAAGCTTTCGGAACACAGTTTCTGAATCAGGTGGGAAAGAAGGGAAGAAGAAAGGATGGGAACGGAAGGGAAAGGTAATTCACGACCTAGGTCATGAAGGTGGTATACTGCATGTATGTACTGAGCCAAGCCAGAGAGGAAATATATAACCAAAGAGGAAAGATCAAGTAGTAAAGAGAGGAGAAGATGAGTGAAGTGAATGATGCTGAGGGGTGTAGGAGGGGCAGGGTGTTGTCTAAAACGTTTTTCATTAACAGGGAAAGATGGGTGGACACACACACACACACACACACATGGAGAGAGAGAGAGAGAGAGAGAGGGAGGGGGGGGATAGAGAGCGGGAGGGAGAGAGGGATCGGCTCTTCCCAACAAAAACACGATCCTAGCCTTCTTGATTGGTTTATGAACTTTGGTCACCATCGACGCTATGACGATATCATGATCACTAATTCCTGTCTCTACACACACATCGTTAATAACGTCAGGCCTGTTTGTGGCTATAAGGCCTAGAATATTTCCATTGCGCGTGAGTTGCCGGTTTAACTGCTCAAGACTTAAAGGAACAGGCTGATACTCAGAAACTGGCTAAACAATAGAAAGGGGCATTCATATGGCACTACTTTAAAGTAATAATACCTCGCAAAATGTCTGTATATAGATAAGCAGTGGTGCACACAAATACTGTTTTGCCAACAGGCAGGTAGTATACGTGGTTTCACGTTAACATCATCTTTGATTCAAGTTTGCTTTCCTTTACATGAAATTAGCTGTGTTGGGTCTGAGACAACGAAGTAATTTTTCACTGAGAACTAAGTGGTGCGTAATGATATATTACTCTGCGTGATTTACCTACCATTATCATATGTTGCTGACAGCCAGGACCTAGGAATATGGCGGATTCCGGTGCTCACGATGTACAAGCCAGCCCCGAGCCATTGGTGATGTCATCAGCGGTAGAGGCTGACCGCTGAGAGCTGCAATGTAGTAGCAACCTCACCCAGGTGGCGTTTGCAGGAGACGCTCCACTGCTGCAGGACATACTGGGCGACGTTTATAGGTGAACTGCAAACGTCTGACAGCCACAGGGAACACAAAATGTTATTTTAAGATACAGTTCAGAAAAAAAAAACACATTCTTGATGTAGACGCTCAGAAACACGTTTTGGTCAATAAACGGAACAACAGCTGCCTTTGGTGAGGGGTGAAACACTTATTCTGAAGGTATCTGTCTACTGTCTTAGAACAATGGGGGTAGAGATCAAAAAATTATTTTTTGAGACTTTCATTAATATGATATCTTCTGAAGTATTCCTTTACGGACAAGTATAAAGGATTAAAGTGCAAAAGGTCGACATTAAATTAACTACAAAGTGAGACTTAGAAAAACTTATAAATCTATTGGTATACAGGTTTTATACAGTTTATTCAAAAAATTGTATTTTATGATAACGTTCTCGCTAAAACGGCATGGAATGGATACGTTTCTTTTTAGTTTTTTGACCTGGTTTTTTCGCCTCTTGAGAAATAAAGAATATGGATTTGACCCCTTTTAAACGTATCGGTACAGCTATATCGTAAGGGGATTTTGCACCACTGCGATTATTTTCTTACTATGAAGATTACTTTTTACCAAAATCGGCTTATTGGTATAGATGTGAAGCACTGTTGCATGTTGTGGGAGTTTTTCGCGAATTTCCTTGTTTATGACGCCTCATCAGCGCGGCTGCCTATTGGTGCTGATGGTGACCCCAAAACGGGCCACTGCGCTTCCATTCGAGGGCTGACGACGGCTGCGGCGGACCCGAGCGACAGGCAAGTGTGAGCGACTCAGGCTCTATCGCTGCTGACGTCACCGACGGAGAAGACTTGTCCAGCGCGAGCAGGTGTGTCCGTCAAAGCAGTGGAATCTGGGTTTGAGATCCATATGGTAGTAGCAAGTAAATTACGCAGACTAACAATAATCACGCACCACTTACTACCCAACGAAACTACTTTGTTGTCGCAGACCCAACATGACTAATTTCAAGTAAAGGAAAACAAACACGTAACGCAGACGATGTTTACGTAAAACCACAGGCTTTTCGATCGTAGATACTGGTGGACGGGGCATGGAAAAATTTTCATGGCGTCAATATCTCTGCACATGACTGTTGGCAAAACAATTTTTGTCAATCAGTGCTTACGTATATAAAGACATTTTTGGAGAGGTGACTAACATATTTTACATACAGGTATTATTACTTGAAAACAGTGGCACGTGTATATGCCATCTACTATTATGGGAGAGTCTAAGTATATCTGGTAGAAGCCACAGTCATACACCGTGTTAAAGCCTATACCTTTAAGTTAACATCATCTGTGATTTTTCCTTTGTTTTTCTTTACATGAAATTAGCCCTGTTGAGTCCGTGAGAACGTTGTAGTTTTCACTGTGTACTAAGCGGTGCGTGAAAATTATTACTCTGCGTAATTCACTTGCTGTTAGCATACGGTGCCGAAACCCTGGTTCGGGATATTTGACGGACGCCCGTGCTTCCGCCAGCCAAGCCATAGCCCCGACGTCCGTGACGTCACCAGCGATGGAGGCCAGCGCCGCCG